>FR997799.1:17752997-20478063 GCA_905475355.2 Clostera curtula
TTCGTGCATCACTACACACCGATAACAGCCTTTTCTGAAAAACAAAAATATAGTGGATAAATACATGTACGTTGTCCAAAAATATATTAGTATCTAATAAGCTCAAAAATAACCCACTGCTGATACACGTCTCCTCCAAATTAATGAATGAACATTAGTGTAAAGTGATTCAATGGTGGATTTTATATTTCTTTATTATTTAAGTCTTTCATCGCTTGTAGATTTCTCACTCACTCAAACCCATAAAAACTTATTTCTTAGGACACCCATAGGATCAAACTGGATAGTGACACTATGTTAGCAAATTCACAGCCACGTGTTAAACTGCTGTAATTCAACATTCCTTCGAGCTATGTAAGCCAATTTGGTTCTGCGAATTTATTCAGTTCTGTTCTAATTAATTAAACGCGGATTAATTTCGAGCATAGCGATACATAACGCGATGAAAGATCCTTACCCGTCAAACATTATGTATTTGTTAACTTACTCATCAAGAATCATAAACTTGTCTCCCTCCGAAGATAGGCATTTTCCCTTGTTGGACAGCCGATCTCCTTCTATCAGAATTGGCTGGATGACACCGGACTGGAACCATCGGCCGTGCCACCGCGCTGGGAAAGCGCAACCTGCGAGCAAAGAAAAGGCAATGTCAAAAAGGTCAAGGAGAATCGATTTGCGATTTTGAATTACATAAATCTCTATCTTAAGTTATATCGTCTAAACATGTAACTGGATAATATTTTTTTAAACATATTTGATCAGATTTTTTTTAATAAAAAGTTTAGTCTTCACAGTATTTAATTGTTTTTCCCAAATTCCTATTTATAAAACTACCAGACACTTGACTTTTACTAAATTCTAAAATATAACTTTTAGAAAGATATTGCTGAAGTTATGCTACCAATTTCGGCAACACCTGTGTCTTCTAAAATAATCTACCATTTATTATTCTCGTCTAAAGTGTAATTTATGTTGTTTCTTTATTCCACAAAAGTGCTATACTTCGGTCTATTTAAGTAGGTCGGTATTATTAGAATCTGTCTTTATAATATGGCATTGTTGCAGCCAAGATTATGATTTTTTCTCCGTGTCATGATGGATTTAGGATACATGGTGTCTAAACGGCGCCGCGGCGGTGTCTAAACGGCGGCTAAACGACGAGGCCGAAAACCTAGCCATAAAGACAAACTTGATATTTATTTCCCGTTCGTGTAACCGGAGAAGACCCGACACAGCAGTGGGTTATCTATGGCCTGAGTAGTAATAGCCTATCATACGAGCCCTCGGGCTGTTTAACCTCTGTATATAAAACTAGCATGCTTATGTATGCTCTCGTTAGAGTGACCAACTCTTTTTACAGGAAATAAAGTATATTCAGCTCAATGAAGCATATTGAACAGTATTTTAGAAAAATAAATTTGAGAGTTTCTTGCACAACTAACTAATTTAAAATCTTTTTTAAACATTTTGTACGCCTTACCACACTTATAACAGAAATTAAAAAAAAATGAGGAGCTCATTTTTTATTAAATTAATAGATGCTCTATTTCTATCCTCGCGACACTTAGCATTCATTACTAAAAAAAATGTGTGAGCGTCTTAGTATAACACATAGTAATGTGTTTGCATTTTGATCCTGAAAACTGTATTTTGTATACTTTATTTTTGTTCAACAGTAAAAAGTATAATTTAGTGAAAAACAGTATAATACTGTTCAAAACAGTATAGTTGGAAACCCTAGCTCCCGTTGGTTTTGAAAACTGTGGAGTACTTTTAGCCCGTCTAATTAATTTGTATTATAAGAATGACGTTTTTTTTGATAGCAGCTTGTCATTAGACGTTCTATATTCAAATCAGAGGCACCTTTAAATGTTCATTTCATTATTATTTAATTTTTATTATGTACTAGCGACCCGTCCCAGCATGTGTGCTATTATGCATGAATTAAATACATAGAAACTTTCCTCTTGAATCACTCTATCTATTAAAAAAACCGCTTCAAAATCCGGTGCGGAGTTTTAAAGATTTAAGCATATATAGGGACGGACAGACGGCAGCGACTTTATTTTATACTATGTAGTGATGATAACTTTTCAGATAATTTTTAATACGCTTTTATTATTTTTATTATATGTAGTGAAGTTTCGTGACTATCAACAGAAATCGTTACTGATAATTCGGGTCGTTTGTTCTATGCCTCTAACAATAAAGCCTTTTAGTATAATGAAAAAACAAACTAAAATATTCATCGTGCCTTTATAGCGCTCTTCACACGATCAATGAGTGATAATGTGCCACTTTTATTAAGGTTGGTTCACATCGTTAGCTGGCGACTGATCGTTGGCCGTCTTTAGGATCAATAAAGCAACTATCCCGACCCTGTTCCTTATGACAATGTAATGAAAAATGTAACGGAGTGGTGATAAATTGTTGTAAATGTGAGGTTAACATAATGGAGTATGTGATCGATAATGCTATTTAGCTGCGGGCCGATTGCGGCCTAATGGTGATATACTACTCAGCCCATAAATGACTCCCTATTGAGTTGGGCCTTCTCCAGTTACATGGAGGGTCATTTGCATACTGTGCCACGCTGGCCAGACACGATGGCACAGGGTTTCTTATCAAGTTTTCCTTCTCTTGTGGCTAGGTTTCCTACCCGGCCGCGTTCCCGCGTGCGCCTCCCAGCGGTGGGGCGGTGGCCCCCCCGCGTAATCTAAGGGGCCCGCCTCGGAGCTTGGGGCTCCACTAAGTAAGGTGGGCCAAGGCCCCCAGGGTCACGGAGCATGCTCCCCCAATAGGGGAGCGAAACCCGTGGCTCTAGCACGAACGGGCGGTCGTGGTTTTAGTGGGTAGGTTGGGGCGCAACTTAACATCCCAACGCGCCCTGGAGTCCCACTTAGCCCGGTCGGATCCCAACGGACGGGTAAAAAAAACGTTTCCTTTCGTCGGCTCCTACGACATCTCAGGATGAAATAGGTTGGTTACACTGTGTATTCTAAATTCGTCACCACAATGATTCTTATATGTTTTGATGTGTTTAATTATTCGTCAAATATACAGGCATAGGCGTCTCTCGTAGAGCCCGATGATTTGTTTTGTTTCCTGTGTTCTGAAGGTTTAAGTTATTTATTAGTATTTTTTCCATTTCAGTAGTAGGGTAATTTATGGTCTACCTTAATAGTAGTAGTAGTGTATATAAGAGTCGAACCCTAAAATATTCCAAAACGGAAAATGTATAGAAATTTATTTTTGCTTAAATTATATGAGGGCTATACTTAATTACTTGTTTAACTACATGTCATGAGTTTGACGAGGATTTAGCCGTAGCTTAGGGTGGGCGCATGCCACCTGCGTCACCCAACCCTGAGTGAAGGACATGGCGTCACTCGAGTTTCTGAGCGACCGTATATTTTACACTACCATTATCATCCACTAACACAACGATTGGTTTAGAAACACCTGTATCCATCAGAATCCGGCGACCTTAACTAGATCGTCGGTCCCCTGTCTAGTACGGTAAAAAGTGTCGTAATTGTGTTTTTTTAATGTTAGTAATATACAAAATAATTATCATATATTAATTAGCAAACGTTATAGACATAAATAACATCTAGGCAGGCTAAAATTATCAAAAATGGCAAGCGGTTTTCTTTGTTTTGGCGAGTTTAACTAAAATATTTTATGAAATAACCATCTATCCTAATGATTATTTTCAGTTATATTCAGTTATGTGTTCCACAGTGATTCTTGGGTTCTCTGTGCTCTTTTCTCAAGTTGTAATAATTTCTTCACCATTTGCTAACAAGCATTTATTTTTTAAAACGAAACCCCTGACCTAGAGCAAGTGCCTCTGGTTTACACAAAGACACTTGCCCGACCCCGGAATTGAACCAGGGATCCGTGATACGAAGGCGCACCCAACCCAAACACCAAGTATTACATGCTTATTCTTAAACTTTTGCACACAGTGCTATGCTTTCTTTGTGTACACATATAGGGTTTATGTTTTGCCTTCTTGAAATGTTAAATCATCATCATTTCAGTCCATAAATGGCCCACTACTGAGTCGGGCCTCCTCCAAACTCATGGAGGGAAATTAGCCTAACGTGCCACGCTGGCAAGACGGGTTGGCAAAGTGTTTGTTTCACTTCTTTTATTACTCACCTAGCCACATCTGCCTTTTGCGTTCCTTTAGTCGCCTCTTCGCCCTCAGGATGGTACGGTTTGGTGACAGGGGCGTAGCTACCGCCGTTTCTGCCGTATCAATTATACGGGGCTCCCGGGTCTCGGGGCCCCCGGCGTACGTAAGCAAAAATTAATAAAAACTTCGCTGAACGCCTGTCAGACCTGTCACTATTGTCCATAGAGGTAGAAACCTTAGAAAAACTAAAGTCATCATCAGCTATAAATCATTTAATAAATCAGTTTGCCGAAAAAAGGCAAGGAGAGTGTCCTAAGTATTTAATTTAAATTGTGTGAAAAAAATTTGGAAGAAGTGTAAATTTTATGCACAGTTTTTTTTTTTGTGAGAACTCTTTACCCTTCCTAGGGGCCCGCAAATAATTGTTTATACGGGGCCCCACCAAGGCACGCTACGCCCCTGTTTGGTGACATTTAGTATTTTAAATACGTCACCACACGAACAAATATTGAATACTATATGAACGCGGGACCTTTCTCAAATCAATAATCAAAACCAATCAAAGGCATTAAGTGCATCATTCTCATCTTTCAATTGAGCATAATAAATTCGGAGACGGCGGGGGCGCCGACATTGTATTGTAATCTTGGGATTATTGCTTTCATTGCAGTCGTAATTTGAACACAATGACGCTTAACAAACTGACTCGTGCATTGGCTTATGGAGATGCGGTCAATGGTACTGCGAGGCCAGGAGGACAGGCTGATTACATATTATCTTTCATACATACAAATAGAATGCGAGAATCTAACTATACATTTTGAAGCCAGTCCGATTTTATGATCTAGTCTAGATCTCGTTGGTCTAGGGCTAGGGGTTATATTTGTCTGCGTTGACGCGAACTTGTGGCGCCCCAAGCGCGCCGTGTGAGTATACCTCAAGGGTTTTAGTGGGTAGACGACTCTTGGGTAGACGACCCTTGTCGGAGTCTCACATAATCACCGATCTCTCCCCCGCGGGGCGGTGGTATGCATAAAGCATTTCCCCAACGACGGCGAAAAAAAAGGCCTAGGGGTTAGATATGCCGCCTCTGGATCAACGGGTCCCGGGTTCGATTCTGGGGTCGGGTCTTTGTCTAAACCAGAGGCACAGAGGCTGTCTTTGGGTTAGTGAATTACATGTTTGTAAACTGCCTCCGCGATACAGGATATACCCAGTGCAGGGGTTTAGTTTCTAAAAAATAATGACAATTAATTTGTAGTGAGGTTTTCAGGTCAACTCATTCCACCTTAAGGATGTAGGAAGAGCCGACAAAAGAAAACAACAAAGCCGATAACCTGGCCTCGAGAGAAGGAAAACTTGAACTTGAAAACCAGTGCCAACCCGTCTGGCCAACATGGCACAGTTGACTCATTACCCTCCATGTAACTGGAGAAAGCGGAGGCGATATATGGGCGAAACAGTAGTAGTGGTAGTAGTAGTTATCGTAGTATTAGTAGTTGTCTTAGTATTAGTAGTAGTGTAATGGGTAATGAGGTAACACAGTTGAAAGTGAGAAATACCCTACAATAAAGTGCTAAATAAAGCACCCTTTCGTGTCCCCCGCTATCTAGATCAACAGACCCAATGTCATGCGTCCATAATCACTAAATTATGCTAATAAATCAACGGTGGAATGCCCCTTAAACAAAATTAAGTAATTAACTTTAGCCGACGGAATTTCATGTACTATGTGTTTGCATTGTCCGCGTTTAATAGTTGCTTTGCGGTGCAAAGATATATATACTTTTTCAGACTTAGTATATCTATGTAAATAGACATAGAAGACGAATCGTGATCGCCAAGTGTAACCGTATTTAGTCAGCTGTTGAAATGCTCCTTCTGTACTATTTTTTTATATTTTGACAAGCTCGCAGTGAAACAATTTAATCAACTGCTACTGCCTTGGTGTATGTGTGTGTTTGTGTATGCGCGCTAATTCACACAATGGAACGCGGCTATAACTTAAATAATAATAATGATTTCTTAGGTTTTCGCGATTATTACACATTGAAATTAAACACTTTTTAACGGATTTATCGCGTGTATATTTATATTAACAAAATTATAGGCGGTAGATTTTAACTGTTTCTTTGTACTTTTGAAGACAACTGTCATCTAGTCTCTCCCGCGACCACAACTGCTGCAAAGCATTCGAAACGTCGGGAATTAAATAATGTAATATACACGCGATAAATCCGTTAAAAAGTGTTTAATTTCAATGTTCAATAATAATGGTGTGAAACTATCATACGAGGCAAAATAGTTAATAAATGGCTCGGTCAAAATTATGTGGCAAAAAATCTTCAGTTAAATGTGCATTCGGCTAAATCTGCTAAATGTTACCAATTACGCCATGTAGATGGAGGAGGCCCGACTCAGCAGTGGGTCGTTTATGGGCTGAGAAGAAGAATACGAATACGCCTCGTGAAACAGTAAAGGCTCTTTGTTAAAATCTAGTTCATTATAAAATACTTTAGTCTGATTTTATTAACAACGTACTGAGTGTAGCCATTTAAAAAAAATATATGTTAGACCACAGCTGGCTTTCCCGACTGTTACCACTATTAACTCACGATGGACAATAAAAATCTAATCACTCCAAACTGTCCAGGCTTCTTTTCTCCAGTCTTCTTTTGTCAATATAAAAAAGTCCTTCCCTATTATGTAGTCCTTCTGCACTGCGAGCGCGCGCCGCGAATTTGTAGCTTGTTACTTTTCCCATTCCTAGGTAAGAACGTTGAGTGGAACATGAATGAAAAAGCTTTACAGTGTATATGACTGTCTGTACCGATTCATTTTGTATGCGATTGGCGTACATTTTTGGGAGTCGCACACACAAATTGGGTTTCAACTCGCGGTCAGTTACTACCTACATTTCATATTCAAAAAACGAACGAGGCTTAACCAATGAGCGACCCGAAAAAGAATAAAAAATTAAAACAAGAAAATCTCTATTTAATGATGGACGCTAATATGAGAATTATTAGTGTTACTGAGTCTTATTTTTACCGCCTAGTAGCAGTGAGGTCCATTGAGGTTCGTACACGAGTCGAGTCGCCGACATTCATTCCGCGACTCGCGTTGTATGGCAGTAGTCGCTTGAAGACTAAAATCGTTGAGTATCGAAGATTTGCGTAGCCTTGTGTACGAAAGGACTTAATGGTAGCTTGCGAAGAATTTAGCATTAAACATTATCAGAAGTATGAAGGCAAGCCCTTTGAGATAAGTAAAATACAATAGCGCCCTGTGAGCTCGTTAATTTGCCAATTCAAATAAATTAACGATTAATTGATCTCAAAGCAATTACAGAACTACAAGTATTTTGCAGTTCACTCAATCGGATTTCTAGACATAAACTACTGACTTAAACTTGCTTTTATTTCGTTGGAAATCCTCATGGATACTCGGCCGTTAGGAACCAACTGGGTTATAGGGCTCTGGGGCGAGGAAATTTGGTAATTGTAGCCCCGACCTACCCACTGAGACCAACGACGTTCATATACCTAATCCTACTAATATTGTAAATGTGAATGAAAATTTGTTTGTTACACTTTCACGCGAAAATTACATAATCGATCATCATGAAACTTTGTGCCCATTCTTGGAGGTGTTAGAAGTTACTTCTAATACCTCCAAGAATGTGCATGAATGCATACGATATTTTTTTTAAATTTGGACGAGGCTCGACTCAGCAATGGGTCATTTATGGGCTGAAGCGAACGAAAGAACGATACTTATTTAATGGCTTCAATGCCAGCGAAGCCTAGGGTAAAATGATAGTATCCTATACGTGAAGTAAAAATCCCGCAAATGATTATATTTTATTTATTTTTTGGCCAAAGTTTATAAGGAAATATTCACTTTTACACTAAAATAAAAGTATTAACGTATTTTTTATTTAATGAAGAAATCGTCCCTATTTCTTACTGAATTTGACATTCACAGAATATAAATGGCCTGTGGAGAAAACTTTTATATCATGAAAAAGAGGTAAAGTTAAAATCATTTACAATGCAAGTTTTATTGTAGAATTTCGCCATCTGAGCAACGTTTAGTATTAATTAATATTCATGTATGCCCTTATAACTCATGTGCCCCGACAGGATGTAATGGCGATTGACAATGATCTCACAATTGGCGGATCACTCTGTACAGTTTGAATACTAAATTGTTTTTAAGAATCCCGTATTTATTGCCAGATGAATAATGATATGGAAATTTAGAGAAGCGGCGACGGTGAAGCTTCCTGTGGCATGGGCGAATGTTGTTGAAACATTTTAATTTTCGACAGCTGACTACTAACATTATAAACATGAAAGTTGGTAAGATACATTCTTGATGTTTGTTACTCTTTCACGCAAAAACTACTGACAGGATTTTGATTACACGTTACAAGAGTACAACTTAAACGTCAGAATATCACATAGAATATAATGTATAAGTATATGTATGTACATAAATATCGTTGCTTTCTTCAATCCATCATAGAGTTTAAACATGACTACGTCAATAAACGAGTAACCAACTGCCGACGAAATTGCCCCGACACTCGGGAACTTGGCTAATTTCTCATGAAGATGACTAGTTAAAGGACATTTACATTGCACGACATTGACGCGCAAACTGATGTTGCAAATTACATTTTTATGCCAAATTTCTAGAGTTGCTTTCTCCTTGATGGCCTAATTCAGTAGCGGGTCACTAAGAAAGGCCAGTTCACCCATGTATCAGTTGAAGTCTACAAGTACGGAATCCACTAACATCCACCTTTAAGT
This sequence comes from Clostera curtula, assembly GCA_905475355.2. NCBI lineage: Eukaryota > Metazoa > Arthropoda > Insecta > Lepidoptera > Notodontidae > Clostera > Clostera curtula. The sequence continues at coordinate 17,761,959 of FR997799.1, forward strand.
CACTCAGATTAACTTTTAAACGTCCTGTTTAGGAAACGTCCTGTTTAGTGTTTATATGTATAATACATCGGTAGGTAATATTGTAAAAACACTATATTGTAGAAACACTGATAAATTTAGAGGTTCATCATTGCACCCGTGCGAAGCCGGGGCGGGTCTGTAGTTGTAGATAATCGTGTCGTAGTGTGTAAATTCTGGCAAGCCCACCGCCTTGTGCTTAATTTGTTTAAATCAAGCCTTAAGACTCAACATTTTGTTGCGTCCCGCGAACGTAGGGTAATAATGTTAATATTGCGCCCATCTTTAGACACTGAAAGGTTAAGGTTAGCTTTAGTATTTTGGGCTATATTCCAAGTAATCATCTACGATATTAACTACGTATAGAAATTAGGAAAGTAATGAATGAGTTTGTGGTCTAAGAGATTTTGTTTATTGGTCTAAGATATCAAGTGAAAATGCTAATCGGGTGGACATTATGAAATCTCAATATGTTGAGTGGAGATAGCGACTAGACAAGCACCCCTCTGCTTCATGGAGTGACACTGGTGAACACAGGATTTCCATAAAGGCAGGTGTCTGTGTGGTGTGTTGAGTCACCCCCATCCATTGAATCCAGGCCATCGGTCCACTAGAAGGAAGCTTACCAGCATTGCGCTTAAATAATAACTAGTATTATAACATAATAACTACTTAGGCTTGTAATATATAAAATATTATCTACAAAATGCTTCCGAAATTTCATTTAGCCCGCATTAAAAAAGAACTACAAATCACTGTTCATTCAGTGCTGACATAAACTAATTCATTTTCTATCCCATTACTGATGTATCGGAAAGTTGACTCTAGGGAATTGGTTCGAATGCATGCGACAAATACTTTTTACTTACTTTTAAAAGAAAAACGTTTTTCTATTTTATTATGAAGTTTATGTATTTAGTAAATCGCCTGTCTTAATATAATATATCACGAATTAATTATACCTTCGCAGAACTTGAGCGTGGCTCAAACGCATTTGTGCGAAAAAAATGCAACCCTAAGTGCCGTTGCGGCGAGAAGTAATGAAAATGCAGAGTTTATATTATTCATTTCTATTACTTATAAGTATGTCTGTTTGTGCCATACTATTTCTACTAATGTTCAGCCCATAGATGACCCACTCCTGAGTCGGGCCTCCTCCAATTATATGGAGGGAAATTAGCCTACTGTGCCGCGCTGGCCAAACGAGTTGGTAAAAGTTTCGTTTCAAGTTTTCCTTCTATTGCGGCTAGATTTTCGGCTTTGTAATTTCCTTTTGTCGGCTCTTAAGCCAGCCTCAAGGTGGAAAGGGTTGGTGACACGTTGTATTCTAAATCAGTCACCACACAGACTGTCTACTAAGTTACTATTTAATCTGGTGGAACTCTAGTCATCCATCCAACAACTAGCTAAGCCAAATGATGTTTAATCGGCGCATCATTTGAATTGCACGCTATTTGTTTCGAATTAAACATCTTAACTCGCCCCCAAAGAGACTAACGCTTGCAAAAGTATTTTCAAGAAATTAGACCCGTTCACCAACGTTGACAACTTGTCTGTTACGATGACTAATGACATAGACACGCCCTGCGCCCTTCGGGGCAATTCGAAAAGTTGGGAACTGTAGAACAAGGTCGTACGGGACATTTGTGTTTTGAAATTACTTGTGTCTTGACATCATGCTAAAATGTATAGAAATTGATGGCATCTTAATGTATTTACGTATAATTCAAAGATATATCCTAAGGTACGGTGCAGTCAAAGTATATGTGTTGGCAGAAAACCTAACAAAAGAAGGAAACTAGATATAAAACTCTACATCTCACATCTAGATAGTCAGATAGTCTCCCAATATGGGTGTGACTACTACTATGACTCAGCCCATAAATGACCCACTGCTGAGTCAGGCTGCTCCTCCCATCGCGGGGAGGGTACTCGTAATTGGCCTACTGAGCCACGCTGGCCAGACGGGTTCTGCATCAGATCCCACAATGCCGCAACAGGACGCGAGTTGGAGCAGTTTAGTGGGTAGGCCCCCACTATGGGGGAGAGTCCCACACTCCCCTCGCTGGCCATCCCCGTGGCCGGCGAGGAAGTCCATAAAGGATTTAACCCCAGGCGAAAAAAATAATAAAAAAAAAACGGTTTCGTTTTAAGTTTTCCTTCCCTGGCGGCTAGGTTTTCGGTCTTGTCATTTCCTTTTATCGGCTCTTACGACACCCTCCGGATGTAATGGGTTGGTGATACTTAGTTTTTTAAATCCGTCACCACACGGATTATTGTGTGTAAGCTCCGTCTAAATACTGGTAGATGGCCAAGTGAAGTTAGATTGGTACCCCGAATGGAATTGAGTAAATGAAAAAAGTGTGATTAAAAGGTGGAAAGTTGATATAGTTTTTATTTAAAGACTACTGCCCACTTCTGTAGCTTTGACTTATATCGCGGGGGCTATAAAAACACGTAACCGATGACCACAAATGATAACCAGACCCATAACAAGTATCTCTGCTGCACATAGATTATTGCTCGACCACGGAGTTTAACCGGGGACCCGTTGAGCATAACAGTCTCGTAGAGATTAAATCTATTATTAAAATTATGACTTTTTAAGACGCATCATTTGTTGAATCTTTGTAAATTTATTAAGCGTTGCCAAGATAGATATGCCAATGCTGTGCATGCCTATAACTGACATGCATATCAGGCTTAAACCTATGTAATTGATGTAACTGTAATGTCGTAATATGCATGTTGTTGGCGTGTGTTAATAAATGAATAAATAAGTATCTTTTGCATATTATAAAAGTACTATTAAATATATTATATCTTTTCTGGGTTCGGTCTAGATTATCTTTGGTATACAACTAGGAGATCTGGGTTTACCTTTTTGGGTCTTAATTCGTATTTTTTTTATGACGTTAATTACCGAGTTGCGTCTAGTTTATTCGTGAATTTACGGATATAACTGACGGATTAAGAATACATAGTGTCACCACCCCATTCCACCCTGAGGATGTCGTAAGAGCCGACAAATGGATTTCCATTTGTCTAGGTTGTCTAGTTTGATACGAAACCCAGTGCCAACCCGTCTGGCCAGCGTGGTACAATAGGCTAATTACCCTCCCTGTGATGAGAGGATGCCCGACTCAGTAGTGGGTAATTTATGGGCTGATTAGTAATTTCAAGTATTTATTTCACAGGTTGGCAGTGAAACAACTTAATCACTACATAGTATAAAACAAAGTCGCTGTCGTCTGTCCGTCCCTATGTATGCTTAAATCTTCGAAACTACGCAACGGATTTTGATACGGTTTTTTTTAATATATAGAGTGATTCAAGAGGAAGGTTTATATGTACAACACACCCCCGCTTTGCACGGGCGAAGCCGGGGCGGGCCACTAGTTTAGAATAAGTTGATAGCTATTGTAAATGAAAAACCCCTTTCCGTAGATTATTCTTGCGGAAACTGAAAATCAATTGCTTAAAAAAAAAAAGAGTACACTGAAGAGCAATGCGGCCTCTTCGCTAGCGATCCCACCGCGATATATATTCCACCCATTCGACACTGAATGGAAATTAATGATGGCTGCCGTCCACCTGACATTGCAAAACTGGGCCGCCATTTTCTTTTTCTACTTATTTTTTTTATATTCGCCGTTTGAGTGGTTTACGACTTTCTATGTAATGCTTATTGTGCTTTTTATAATCTTCAACGTCCATTTAGACTGTACCTTTTTAAATTGTTAAAGTTTCGATTCCTACTACTACCTTTGGATCAACGGGTCCCGGGTTCGATTCCGGGGTCGGGCAAGTGTCTTTGTCTAAACCAGAGGCACTGGCTCGGAGTCTGGGTGTCATTTCTATCTATAATATGTATGTGTTTACAAAAAAAAATGTATATAAGTAGTTTATCATCCATCTCGTTACCATAACACAAGCATTAAGTTGCTTAACTTGGGACGAGATGGCGTTGTGTGAAATGTCCAAGGATATTTATTTATTTATATTTATTTATGGGCTGATGACGATCATGACTTAACCAGGTTATCGATCCACCATAACCTGGTTAAGTTACGTGGGTGCACCAGCACTGCGCTTAGATCCTTGATAACCAGTGCTTTATCGAGGTCCACAAAATACCTGCCAGGGTCGACTTGATATATACATTGTCTTGTATTGAAAAATGACTACACATTAGACAGTAAGTAATTTCGAGTCGCTTCGCACTTTCATCGCCCGCAATGATTTATCGGCAAATATTAAGAAAAAAGGGTTCTTTCTGCAAGTTTTCTGCTTGCTTTGGTAAAAGTCAGGTAGTCACTTTGTGAAATGGCCCTTACTTTCAAGCGACAGGAGCTTTATTAACAAGTAACTCACTGCCTCAAAGGACATTCTGACTCAGAGCAAGTCTATCTGGGTTTACACATACGTCGGCCTTAAAATTCCGTTAGCGCGATTTAGGCTGTCGTTTGTAATGTTTAATGTACGACATTTTTTGATGCAGTTATGCGCATCAAGATTATCTGCGCAAATTTTTCTATCATTCAAGTCTGTACAGAGTCGTGTGATTAACTGATTGCTATTTTTATTTGCATACTAGCGACCCGCCCCGGCTTCGCACGGGTGCAATGACGAACATCTTAATTTATCAGTGTTTATTTACAATGTTATGCATGTATTATACATATAAACGTTCCTCTTGAATCACTTTATCTTTTAAAAGAACCGCTTCAAAATCCGTTGCGTTATTTTAAAGATTTAAGCATACATAGGGCATAGGCAGGGAGAGCATATTTGTACTATGTAATGCTGATGATAATTATGATGATGATAAAGTGAACATGTTCAAACAAAGCATACTAAAGGTAGTCTTCAGAAAAGTAATTACAAGGCTTTGGGACTTTTGAGACCACGATATAGCGTGAAAGAATATACATATAAAAAGAACCATTCATAATATGTACTCACATAAACACTAACTTAAGTAATAAAACAAGACTAAAAATACCAAATAACCTAAAACTTAAATACTAAAATATATTATATAATATATTTTAAGTTTTAGGTTATTTGGTATTTTTAGTCTTGTTTTATTACATAAGTTAGTGTTTATGTAAGTACATATTACTTAAGTTAGTGTTTATGGAATTCATAATATTCTATAAACATTCGATTGGAACGATTAATGCCTTGTTGGTTTTGTAACACGGGTCTCTGGTTCGATTCTGGGGTCGGGCAAGTGTCTTTGTGTAAACCAGAGGCACTTGCTCCGAGCCAGGGTGTCATTTGTGTTAGTGAATTTCATGTTTAAACACTGCCCCCGTGATACAGGCTATACTCAGCAAAGGGGTTTGGTTTTATTAAAAAAAACACGAATGTTATCAGGTAAAGTCTGCTACGCATGTAATATAATGATAGCCATAACTCTATCATCCTGACTCCATAATCGCCAATCAAATACACTTAATGACCGCCTCCCGGTACGTTTATCAAACAATTTTCTTTTTTATACATATTAAACCACCAGTGTGGTCTCATACACTCGCGGTATAAATTTCACGTAACGTATACTTAACCCTGGAATGGCGATGTAAATAAATAGCATTGGTCGTATTGGTACAATAGGGCTGTCAAATTTGTTTATGAAAAAAAATATTAAAAAATTACATAATCGCAGCCCATAGTGGATATTTATTTTATCGCGGGGGCATTGACACCCAGTCTCAGAGCAAGGGAATCTGGTTTAGACAAAGTCACTTGCCCGACCCCAGAGTCAAACCAGGGACCTGTTGATCCAAAGGCGACACATCCAACCCCTAGACCAACAAGGCAGTCTTGAAGGAAATCTTGAAAAAAAAACCTTGTGCGAGTCCGTCTAGCCAGCCTGGAACAGTAGGTTGATTTCCCTTCATTAATTTGGAGGAGGCCATTTCTTGTTGTCCTATTACCAAAATCTTGAATACGCAAAATTTAGACAAATCCAGGACATTAAGGATGTTCATAGTATAGATATTTTCAGTTTTACACTTAAATGTAACTATTATAAAAAATATACATACGAGTATTTTCCTTTTTTCATGTATTGTTTGTTCTGTTCGCCAACCCTAACGGAGCATGGAATATTAATATTTTCGGGTCGGTTGCACCACGACGTGAGGCGTCCAGGGTTAGAATGTAAAGTATGTCCTGGCCGATGCTGCCTCCGCCTTTTTAAGCTATATAGCTACCTAGAATGCTCACGAATTGGGAATTCTCTTTCCATTGAGTGGGCAAGATATTTTAGAATTTATTTCTAGTTAGGTTTGTTAGAAGCATATCGAGCATAATTGTCATTTGGAATTATTTACTACTAGCAACCCGCTCCGGCTTCGCACGGGTGCAATGGTGAACATCTTAATTAATCTCTTTAATATTATGCATGTATTATACATAAAAACCTTCTTCTTGAATCACTCTATCTATTAAAAAACCCGCTTCAAAATCCGTTGCGCAGTTTTAAAGATTTAAGCATACATAGGGACGGACAGACGAAAGCGACTTTGTTTTAAACTATGTAGTGATTAGTGTAGTTGTCCGTGTGGTAACGGATTTAGAATACACAGTGTCATCACCGTATTCCACCCTGAGGGTGATGTAAGAGCCAAAATAAGGACATGCCAATGCCAATAACGTAGCCGCAAGTAAAACTTTATAGAAAACTCTGAGCAATGCTTAGTACCCTCCATGTGAATGGAGGAGCACTGACTCAGCAGTGGGACATTTATGAGTAGTAGTAAGAGTAATTATAGAATATAATAAAATAAACTATTATTAATTTTGTCATAAAGAAAATAATACATTACGAAAGGAAGTATTGAGTAAACTCAAAAGGGACTTTATTTACGTAAGTTTTATCACAAAACTCTTATAAATCGTCATATTTAAAATTACCATTATCATCTTACGACCCTTGTTCCAAGCTAAGTGGTAGTCTCCAAACACACTTAACAGTCGTCATATCTACTGTCAAACTTTTCACACACAATTCCTCATTCTTAAAATCCATCCATCTCATAAATTATGGTATTAACTCGTAAGTTATAGGTGCTAACTTACTAGTACCTATATACAAATTCCAACTTAAATCAAACATTAACTCAAAGTTAGCAAAATCCAAAGCAGCAAGTAGCATAGATTAACGCCGTCATAAATCGCAAAGATACCGTTTAGATTAGCTCACAGCGAGGTTAGTTTAATAGTGTATAAGATAAATCCACTGTTTAAGGACCGTCATCGACATTCTTCCATTATGAAAGAGCGAATCTAGATGTAAAGACAAAAAAATTAAAATTCAGAAAATAAAATCGCGGAACATACTTGAAGGTGCTCAAGAGTTGTTCTATCTCTGGAATTCCGCTTGACACTATTTTTGGTGCACACTGCTACATATAATGCAGAAAGATCCTGGAGCAGAAAGATCCTGGAGTGGTGACCGTACCGGGAATCGCAGTGCTAGTAGGCCTCCCACACTGTAGGAGTTTGTCAAGGTCGCTGATATACGAAGGATGCGGCTCAAGACCGGCTTATAAAGAAATCTTTGAGGGAGGCATATGTCCAATAGCGTATTTCTCTTGGGTAAAATGATCATGATAAATTTTTTCTTACGTTAATAGGAACGCAATTAGTACTACTATTTTTATTTGGTTTTCGGTCCTCGGAATAATGTGCCACGCTGGCCAGACGGGTTGGCACAGGGTTTCGTATCAGATTTTAAACGTGGTTCCTGCACTAGGTAAAACCTTTATCGCTGGGACTGTTTACTAACATGTGACGAACACCAATGACGCCCAGACTCAAACTGCCTCTCGTTTGATTCATCAGATAGTGTCATCACGATATCTCTGGAACATGACAAAAGAAAATGACAAGGCCGAAGATCAAGCCGCAAGAGAAGGAAAATTTGAAATGATGCCAACAGCTCTGGCCAGCGTGGCATAGTAGGCTAATTACACGCTGAACAGACGGGTAGACATAGAATTTTCTATAGAGTTTTTCTTCTCTTGCGGCTTGTTTGTTTGCCTCTTACGTCTGTCGGCTTTTACGATATCGTCAGGATAGAACGGGTTATCTAAACCGTTCACTGTTTCGATAACCCGTTCTATCCTTGTACCGGCTTGACCGATACTAATAAGACGGTTTCTAGCGGACCAATACTAATCGTCGTTTCAGCCCATAACTGACCCACCACTGAGTCGGGCCTCCTCCAAATTCATGGAGGGAAATTAGCCTACTGTGCCACGCTAGGAAGACGGGTTGGCACGGGGTTTATAATATATATCAAGGTTTCCTTGTCATATGGCTAGGTGATCTAAATCTTGCACTCCTTTAGTCGCCTCTTACGACACCCTCAGCATAGTGTGGATGGTGACATTGTGTATTCTAAATCTGTCACCACACGGACTTACACACGGAATACTAATAGTGTAGTTTTAGTATTAGTTACGAGTCCTAAACTACGCGAGCGAAACCGTGTGCATTTATATTCATAGTCCATTTCAGCATAACAATGCCGTGAAGAGTGGCAGGGCCAAGTGAAATCGCCAATGGTTAGTATTAAATGCATCGAATCGTCTGTGCTCTGTGGCTAAGTGACAACCATGACGACTGGTACACGAAAAACATTTTAATCCTTGTGAAAGGGTTGGGTTGCCAATTCGCAAAACTGTAATTGGAAATGTTATTTCTGAAATAGACTATTTTAAATACGTTTTTGAAGGGAAAGTTCTAATGCAATTTCGAACAAGGTTGCGTTAAACTTTAGGGGAGGCCTATGTCCAGCAGTTTACTAGAGTGGGCTGAAGATGATGATGATCTGTTCACTATGAAGTTAACACTGACGATGGCATTATGTGCAAGAGGCACTTGGACCAAATCTTACCGGCTCTTCGAGTACCGGATCATGCAATGGTGGCGGAGGACTGATATATAGGTACCTACCTCTGTTAACGGCCTGCTTGTTTCTCTAGATATAACCTGTATCGCGGGGGCTTTACATACATAATTCACGAACACAAATGACACCCAGACTCTGAGCAAATGCCTCTGGTTAGACAAAGGCACTTGCCCGGAATCGAACCCGGGACCCGTTGATCCCTAGAACAACGAGCTAGCTGCGTTGGGGCCCATTTGTGGCTTATACACGTACGTATACATGTAAATGCTAGATTGTATTTTTTCTTTCTGTCGTTTAAACTGTGTTTTTGTTGGTAACTGTATGTCATAGGTGTATTTGTCACAACTAAATACTTTTATATTTCTTTAAGAGGAAGGCTTAGGTATTTAATTTAATACTACGACTCAGCCCATACATGACCCGCGGTCGGGCCTCCTATAACTACATCATCATTATTTCAGCGAAAAGACGTCCACTGCTGGACATAGGCCTCCCCCAAGGATCTCCACAAAGGCCGGTCCTGGGCCGCCCGCATCCACTGCTTTCAGGCGACCTTAACCAGGTCGTAGGTCCACCGTGTGGGAGGCCTACCAGCACTGCGCCTTCCGGAACGTGGTCGCCACTCGAGGACTTTTCTGCCCCATCGGGCGTCGGTCCTGCGAGCTATGTGCCCTGCCCACTGCCACTTAAGTTTGGCAATCCGATGGGCTATGTCGGTGACCCTGGTTTTCCTGCGTATCTCCTCATTTCTGATTCGATCTCGCAGGGAAACTCCGAGCATAGCCCTTTCCATTGCCCTTTGGGTGACTTTGAGCCTTCTGAAGGAGCCCATAGTGAGCGACCACGTCTCTGTTCCATATGTCATCACTGGCAACACACATTGGTTGAAGACTTTTGTCTTCAGCTTAACTACATGATGACGGGTAATTAGCAAAGGTTGCCAACCTTTCGTATAAAGTTTTTCTTTAAGGAAAAGACTAGGTATTCGGTTTTCGCGGTTCCTTTAGAGAGCCCTTTTAACACTCTCAGGATGGAATGGGGTGGGCACACTGTGTATTCTAAATCAGCTACCATCCGGATAACACGAATCAACAACCATTTGAAGTTTTTTATTTATATGTCTAATATGTCATCTACAATTGTCAATTTGCCGTTCGATAAATCGTTTTGTTGAATTGTTTCAAGTTTTATAGTAGGTAAACCACTGAACCGATTTTGATCATATTTCTCTGGGACCAATTAAAAGGTTCGAATTACTAATCGAATAATCTATCTATATATCTATCTCACTAGCACTCGAGAACGGATGGACCGATTTGGCTAATTTTGGTCTTGAAATATTCGTGGAAGTTCAGGGAAGGTTTAAATATGAAATAACAATTGTTTTTATATATTTATTCTGAGGCGGTACAAAGTTTGCCGGGTCAGCTAGTAGGTTCATAAATGTCTCAGTTATGCGGTTACACACACATACAAAACAAATATTCCGACGAATTGAGAATATCCTTGTTCTTTGAAGTCGAAAAGAGACAAATAATCGACAGCAAAGATTTGTATGAAAGTATGTTTGTAATGAATTGGCTCAAAAAGTAGTGGACCGATTTTAAAACGTTCTTCATTTTCTTTCACCATTTTAATGATGCATTATCACTGATTAATATAGGCTACTTTAATTGCAAGAAACAATAAAAAGTAAATATCCACCAGTGCGAAGCCGGGACGGGTCGCTAGTAAATAAATACAGTTCGGAATAGCTGTCAGTAATATAAACGATTCTCGTTTTTTTTGAGCTGGTATCACAGTGTAGTACTGCGGTCTCATCGACCGGGCAGAATTGTCGTCGGGTATAAATTGCCCGCAGGTTGGGACGACGCGATTTGTGTGATTTTGGGGTTAAAGTTTCGATAGTTTGGTGTGCCTGTCTGTGTAATTTAGTTATACATATTTGATGTTACCATACGTTTGGGAGGTATACTCGAATAATTTGAAAACTTGTTTGAATAATGTCAATAGCGTGAAATCTGACAGCTTTTTTTTAGTTGGAATCCTCATGGATACCCGACTCCGTGTGCCGCTCTTTGTCTGGCCTCTCCCCATGGGCGCGCCCGGAATAGGTGTATGGCCCCAGCGGATGCTAAAGGCACGCAAGCCCCCTCACCACAACCAGGTGGCAGCACGGTCGAGGGGAGCTGGTCTAACTGTATGTAACCGATAATAACACTAGATGGTAATCGATCCTTGTTAAGACTAGTAGTTAGCTAAAAGACCGGTGCCGACATGAAATTGAAAAAAAAAGAGAGTTTATGTTTGAAGGTTAAGCTGAAGCGGAATTTCCTTTTGGTAACGGATATAGAATACACAATGTCACCACTCCATTCCATTCTGAGGGTGTCGTAAGAGCCGACAAAAGGAAATGCTCAGGCCAAAAACCGGGCTGCAAGTAACTTGATATGAAGCCCTGTGCCAATCGGTCTGACCAGCGTTGCTTGCACTCCATGTAGTTGGATGAGGTCTTACTCGCCGCTTGGTTATTTGCAGGCTGAAGTAGAATCATAATAGGGTTTTAAAATACCATTGATAAAATGTTTAGATTTTAATACAATTATTATAAAAAAATATATACAACCTTATTGAAAAACCCCTCTATTTTGAAGTCGGTTGAGATTATATAAATAGGTTGCTCTTTTGATTTTTGGACAGCGCATACCATATTAATGGAACACACGTTTTGATAATTTTACTTATGCAAAACGTTTTTTTTTATGTCTACGGAACATAAACGTCGGTCGTGCCTTTTATACTACAAGCCATTAAAAACCTGCGCATTTTATATGCGACAGCATTACAAATAAAAGCGTTACTATGCAAATTTTAATCACGCTATAGTAATAAAGTAATAATACAAAGCAAATTTTTAAAAAATCCTTTTATAATCCTTCAACTGCCTTTTTGGTCTAGGGGTTAGATGTGACACCTTTGGTCGTGAAAGTGTCGAGGTGTCCGTAAATTACATGTTTGTAAACAGCCCCCGGGACACAGGTTATACACCGTTGTAGTTTATTTCTTTTTTTTCAACTTACCTTCAACCTTCACGGTTAAGTTAAAAAAAGAAATAAACTACAACGTGAAGGGGTAAAGTTGAAAAAAAAGAAATAAACTACAACGGTATTTCCATTTTCAACTAACATCCTTATCAACACTGAAATATTAAAGAAACTTCTCAAGGTGTCTAGAAAATATGTTATCTTATCGATTTATCTCATTTTACAACCGGGAGCTAAAATACCATCACATACACATTTAAAACAAACAATATATCTACAGTGGTCTGAATCGCAGTAGGATTTCAAGGTGAACCATTATTAATTGGTCTTTAATTATATAAGGTTAATTAATAATTATAAGACGCGTGTTATGAGCATAAAATGTGTAAAAATGGCAAAAGTTGAAAATCCCTAATAGATAGACAAATTAAGAAAACTTTAATGCGGCAGGACTAAAGAAAAAAAGATTGATATATAGGTTGTAACAAATACCCTATATCCATATCGATGGGATCAATAATATCTAATTTCGACCCTAGCTTTCAGTAGTAGTAGTTGCAAACACCTGCGGTTTACTTAGAAAGATACCTCGAAACTAAACGTTACTATAATATCGGCTTATTTATTTATTTCTATTAATTAAAATAGTTTTACTTAATATTACATACTACTAGTCAGCTCATAAATGCCGAGCTCCTCCAGTTACAAGGAGGGTACTGTCAAGTACTGTGCCACGCTGACCAGACGGGTTGGCACAGGGTTTAGTTTCAAGTTTCCCATCTCTAGTATTACTTATTTAATATATGTTTATTTAATAAAACATTTACCTATTTCGGTAGCGATTTGAAATGTAAAACAGAAGTGCGTTACTTCACTTCGGAGTGTATCAACAAATAGCAAGTAGAATAAATATAGAATACTGCTTTGGTTTATTTATTTCCGAATGCATTTAAGGCGTAAGGCACAAGTTTTTTTTAATAAGGTATAACCTAATCACTATCACTATCATCACTACATAGTATAAAATAAAGTCACTGCCGTCTGTCCGTCCCTATGTATGCTTAAATCTTTAAAACTACGCAACGGATTTTGAAGCGGTTTCTTTTAATAGATAGAGGGTTTCAAGAGGAAGGTTTATATGTATAATACATGCATAGTCACACCCGTGCGAAGCCGGGCCAGGTTACTATTAACTAATATTCCCGTCATGACATTGGAGGCCTGACTCACCAGGGAGTCATTTAGGGGAATGCAGGTGATGATGATTCGTTATAATGCTTCCGGTTTAGTTAGAAAAGAGATGATGACCTTACCACGGCTGAACTGATTTAGATAAAACATTGAAGTATCAAAACAACCGCCGGATTTCAAGCGGTTGTTTTGAGACTTTAGTTAAGTAGTTGGTAGTTTTCAAATAAGAAAAAGCAGCACACAATCATAATCAACAGCCAAACTTTTGTGGGTAGTTAAGATGTGAAATCACGCAAGTAGACGCTCAGTAGTTCTTCCATCAAAATGTGGGAGGGCTGATTAGGCAGTGGACCATTTTAGCACTGACGTGATGATGATGATCCGTGTGATGACAGATTTAGAATACAAACCAACCAGCCAGTATACGGTTAGACCAATTTTCAGATTTCACGGTAATGACGCTCGTTACGCGTAAAGTATCGTCACCCCATTCTATTCTGAGGGTGTCGTAAGAGGCGACAAAAATAAATGACACGGAAGAAAACCTAGCTGCAAGAGAAAGAAATCTTGAAATGAAACCCTTTTTTATTTTTTTCGTTTCGCCCGGGGTAGAATCCTTTATGGACTATCCCCGCCGGCTACGGGGATGGCCGAGGGGGGGCGTGTGGGACTCTCCCCCAGAGTGGGGGCCTACCCACTAAATATCCCCGGGGTGCCCCAACTCGCGTCCTGTTGCGGCATTGTGGGATCTGTACACAGTACCACGCCGCCGCAGACAAGGAGGCTCTCCTCCTCTCCTCCAGCTCCTACGAGCACTCGACGTCCTGCCGTGAGCACCCGAACAGGACGTGTGTTAACCCGCCTGGCCAACGTGGCACAGTAGGCTTATTACCCTCCCTGGGAGCAGGCCCGAAACAGCAGTGGGTCATTGAAGGGCTGAGTGTTCTAGGAGATTTAAAAAAAAATTGTGCGTTTACAAAGTTGAGCTACTTTCCAAGAGAATCGTGACTTTTTATATATTTCGCCTTAAAACGTGTGTTTGATGTAAACGTCGGGATAGGAAACAAATCACTTGACAACACCGAATTAACCGCAGAGCGTTGGAGTGTTTATTTAAGACAAAATTCGATACGAAAACATTCGTTTGGAGAAAGGGCCGCGGAAAGGAAGATAATGAATGAGAATATTCTACGCTCATTTGACTATGCTCGTGTATTACGTTTTAATATAGTATTATAATATATTTGTTACAATAGACAAACCGCATATCGAAATATTCGTTTTTTGAAAATACTCAAACGTGCCAGCAGTCCCGTGTAGTGACGGATATATAATACATAGTGTCACCACCCCATTGCAACCTGAAAGTGTGTCAACCCGCCTTGCCAGTTTGACAAAGCAGGCTAATTTCCCTCCATGAATTTGGAGGGGGCCAGAGTCAGTGGTGGGTCACTTATGGGCTGAAACGACTACCACTCAGCCCAAAGATGACCCAGCTACATGGAGAGCCATTAGCCTTCTGAACCACACTGGCCGGAAGAGACAAGGATGAAAACTAGCCGCAAGAGAGAGAGAGAGAGAGAGAGCGCCTTATATCGGCTCCTCCGACATCCTCAGTATGGAATGGGGTGGTGACGCTATGTATTCTAAATCCGCCACCACAAGCCTTATGTGGTTGCAGCGAAACCTTAACACTGAACGTCTTTTGGATGAATACAAGTGAACCATTTATTTTTCGGAACATAAAAAGTGTCATACAATATTTTCTCAATTACAATTTTCGCAGTGCTGCCCGCTATCTCTGTGGCCCCAAAATATGGACTTCCGTAAATACGAACTATAAACACATGTAAATGCATCCCAGTGCTTAAGCTCATACCCATTAACAATAATCCTTTTTATTTCACCGGTAAACTGTTATACTCCAACAAACAGTCTTGTAACCGCCGCTTAAAGTTGAAGTTCGCTTATCAATTATTAACTCCTGGAAGTACAATGTCGTTTATTAAGATTTTAACTCGGTTAGCCGCTTCACTAAAAATAAAATCGCCATTACTCAAGTCATAATCCCGTGGGCAAAGAAACGGAAATAATAGAGAGTGGATTGTAATGGACCTGTTATGTTAGTTTTAACCTGAGACAAAAAAGAGAGGTATGTAAACAAACCTAGAGCAGGCTTCGTTTTTAAAAAAAATAAAGGTTGTCGGTATGACATGTACGAATTAAATACTACCGAGTTTTTTTTACGGTATCAACTACTACTCAGTCTATGGATGACCCACTGCTGAGTCGAAATTCCTTCAGATACATGGAGGGCAACCAGCCTACTATGCCACGCTGACCAAACGGGTTGGCACAGCAATTTTATCAAGTTTTCCTTATCAGGCAGTAATGTTATCGACCTTAGGGGCTGTCCATTAATCACGTGATATTTTTTTTACATTTTTAATCCCTCCCTCCCCCTTGGTGATACATGGTGAGGTTTAAGACTAGCCCCCACCCCTCATCAAAAATCACTTGTCTTTTTCCGCCGCTTTTCGGTTCAGAAATGACGCGTTTGACGAAAAATTTAATACACGTGATATCTTACTATACCCCACCTACCCCTTGGTGATTTTTGCCGAACCCCTCCCTCTCCCTTTCGAACCTCACGTGATTAATGGACAGCCCCTTACGACTACCTCAGGGTCGAATGGGGTCACCACCCATTCGACCCTGATGTAGTATATGCAACTATGCATTCCAAATCCGTCTCCGTACGGATTACCCTGTATCTCGAAAATTAAAACAGCATCTAGTGTCCTAAGCACTTTTACACCGGGTTTCGGGTTTCGTATCAAGTATTGATACGAAACCCGGTATATATTTTGCGCCCAGATTTTCGGCCATACGGACCACACGGACCGCTGTTTACTTCAACTGTTGCTCCGTACGAAACGCACAAGGGAGTAGAGAAGAGATACGCGTAGGAGTAGTTCGCTTCACCAATTTTCTTAAAACTTAACAACATGCTTTTTAGTGAAGAGAGCTTTATCATAAGTACCTTTAATCCTTACTAATATTATAAAAGCGAAAGTAGCTCTATGGGCTCCATCAGAAGGCTCAAAGTCACCCAAAGGGCAATGGAGACGGCTATGCTCGGAGTTTCCCTGCGAGATCGAAACAGAAATGAGGAGATACGCAGGCAAACCAGAGTCATCGACATAGGCCACAGGATTGCCAAACTTAAGTGGCAGTGGACCAGGGCACATAGCGCACAGGACTGACGCCCGATGGGGCAGGAAAGTCCTCGAGTGGCGACCGCGTTTCGGAAAGCGCAGTGCTGGTAGGCTTCCCACACGGTGCACCGATGACCTGGTTAAGGTAGGATGCGGACGGCCCAGGACCGGCCTCTGTGGAAATCCTTGGGGGAGGCCTATGTCCAGCAGTGGACGTCTTTTGGCTGAAATGGTGATGTTGATGATGATGATGAAAGTAGCTCTGTCTGTCACGCTTTCATGCCAAAACTGCATCAAATTAGGTCCACAGATATTCTAGAGCCTGAGAAAGGACATAGGCTACTTTATAATGCGAAAAGGGATTTATGGGGATAAAAGGGATATAAGCGTGGAGTTGTACGGCGTGGGAGGGTGGTGAAAAATGCTTGTGTGTGCCTTTTAAATTGTTACCTAAATTGTTTTTACGGTCTGTATGTGTGTGTGTCTAATAAAAGTTTTTTCTTTCTAATTAAAAATCCTACACAACACACTACCTATACCACGCGGCCGAAATCGCGGGCACAGCTAGTTAAGTATAAAGGGTTCTTAAGACACTGCATCGTGTTTAAATCTCAAGATTAATATACTCTTTGAAACAACACTCTATTAGTTCTTATTAAGGCTGCCATAGATTAATATCTATTCATTATATTTGTCTCTCGTGTATACTAAGAGGCGACTATAGGAATGCAAGAAGTAGATAACCTAGCTGCAAGAGAAGGAAAGCTAGATACGAAACCCTGTGCCAACCCGTCTCGCCAGCGTGGTACAGTAGGTTAATTTCCCTCCATGAATTTGGAGGAGAACCGACTCAGTAGTGGGTAATTTATGGGCTGATGATGATTATATTATCTATACAAATAAATAAAATTGGAGTCATCATCATCATTTCAGCCAAAAGACGTCCATTGCTGGACATAGGCCTCCCCCAAAGATTTCCACAAACGCCGGTCCTGGGCCGCCCGCATCCACTGCTTTCCGGCGACCTTAACCAAGTCGTCGGTCCACCGTGTGGGAGGCCTACCAGCACTGCGCCTTCCGGAACGCGGTCGCCACTCGAAAATTGGAGTGTCTGTTTGTAATATTTAAATAACATCATTTGAATAGGTACACAGTAGGTACATATGCCAACATCATTTTTTTTTAATTTGTCCGCCTTACTGTTTATTTGGGCTAATCTCTGAAATGGCTGGACTGATTTTGACGAAGATTTCACTGGCAGCTGTAGCAAGCACTAACTTTTATTGACACCCCGCCCCGCTTTTCAGGAGCCCTTAGTTACTGAGTTTTCACATTGTTACATACAACAGTATTTGATATAGTAAATCTCTATTCACGAAATAACTATTTGTCGAGTTTTAGGGAAATTGGTGAAGCCAACTTTATGTATTATATATTCACCAGCTGCATGCCGCGGCTTCTCTTGCGTGGGGTTACCCCTATTAACTGAACTTATCGCGTGACGTCATAGTCACCTCATGGTGTCGTCACGACATATTTCACTCAGTCATGTAAATAGAACGTAATCTTAACCATAATAATCGGAACAAAATATATTAGTTGTTCCACGTAGTTCTAAACAATAAATTTGGTACTGTCGTAACGCATCAAAACAGTATTTTTAGAAAAGAATTTATAATTAATTTATTCACACATAACATAGCGCGCAGGACCGACGCACGATGGGGCAGAAAAGTCCTCGAGTGTCGACCGCGTTCCGGAAAGCGCAGTGCTGGTAGGCCTCCCACACGGTGGACCGATGACACCTGGTTAAGGTCGCCGGAAAACGATGGATGTGGGCGGCCCAGGACCGGCCTTTGTGGAAAACCTTGAGGGAGGCCTATGTCTAGCAGTATATGCTATATATATCCTTGGACATTTCACACAACGCCATCTCGTCCCAAGCTAAGCAACTTAATGCTTGTGTTATGGTAACGAGATGGATGATAAACTTTGTAAATACATACATATTATATATAGAAATGACACCCAGACTCCGAGCCAGTGCCTCTGGTTTATACAAAGACACTCGCCCGACCCCGGAATCGAACCCGGGCCCGTTGATCCAAAGGCGGCACATCTAACCACTAGACCAACGAGGCAGTCAAGCAGTGGACGTCTTTTAGCTGAAATGATGATGATGAAATAGAGTAAGTACATTGATCAGTCATGTTATACATTTAAACATTTTTTATCTGTCAAAAGGGTCTAATGAGCTTGATTAAATGAATGTTGACTTACTTTGATTATTATTACTACCCAGCCCATAAACGACCCACAGCTGAGTCGGTCCATCAGATGACCCTCCCATTAGCCTACAGCGCCACGCTGGCCAGACGGGTTGGCACAAGGTTTCCTTCTCTTGCGGCTAGGTTTTCGGCCTTGTCATTTCCTTTTATCGGCTCTTACGACACCCTCAGGATGTAGTGGGGTGGTGACATTATGAATTCTAAATCCATCACCACATGCAATAATTTGAATGTTGAAAGAATAAAATAATTGCTTTGAATGAAATTGGGATAACGGCGAGGGAGACATGGGATCATTGGAGGAGGCCTAATTCAACAATGGCTTTTATGCGTTGATGATGATGATGAAATATAAGAGCTAAGAGAATCGGAATTGCGAAACCGCACCTAAATTCCGCTCATTTCCAAGCATAAAAGGTAGCACTCATAAAAAAAATATAGATTATTTTTGACTTTTCAAACACCAAAACGGAGACTTATTGAAATCCTTTTGTGACATCAGGTAGTAACAGGTATACATTTACCAACGCAAACAGCTTTCTAAATATTCCTTTGTATATTTATACATGGTGGGCGGACCAGTTTACAAATGAATCTAGGGACTTACAATTTCTTATCTGTACTATTTTCAGTTGTCGATGTTTTATGTCATGTGTGTTAATGACGGATTTAGAATACATAGTGTCACCAGCCCATTCCACCCTGAGAGCCGAGAAAAAGAAAATGACTAGCCGTAAGAGAAGAAACCCTGTGCCAACCCGTCTGGCCAGCGTGGCACAGTAGGTAGGCTAATTACCCTCCGTCGTAGCCGTAGGCCCGACTCAGCAGTGGGTCATTTATGGGCTGAGTAGTATAGTAGATGTTTTATACAGGTAGTGTTTATTTCTGTATAATAACATCTTGTTTACTTTTTAATTGTATTTATCTATGAAATCAAACCCTTTCGTGCTGCACGCACTCTCGCGCGATATTGTCTACTAGCAATTGCGCGCGGCTTCGCCCGCGTATGCTTCGAACCCGTGCTTATCTCCTCTTCGCATATAGCCTCTTTCTTCAGGTGTTAATATTTTTTATGAACATTCAATCGGTTACTGCGACTAAACTATCATAGTTAGATATGTTTATGACTTTTTTGTAGATCTAATAAGACCTACAAACTCGTAGTACATTATTTTGTTCTATTGTCTATAGTTTTTGCAGCGCACGCATAAATAGGTTTTCGATTTTACACCTTGGGTTACAAAATCGCAATTTTCATACAGATCCCTAATTCTTTTGAAAATAAAATATAGCCTTTATCCTTCCTCGATAAATGGACTATCTAAATTGAAAGACTTTTTGAAATCGGACCAGTAGTTCCTAAGATTAGCGCGTTAAAACAAGCAAACAAACAAACTCTGCAGCTTTAAAATATTAAAGTATAGATTTTAGACGCCCTATTAAAATTAAATTAAATGCATTAGGGTGGAACATAATTCAATAGATTTTTTTCAGTTTCATAATTATTTTGTATCTATGAATGTACGAGTACTATACCGACCTTACCTACCAATTTTAGGACGGTAGAATGTAACATATTTACTTGAGGATACTTTTAAATATACCGTGTCTTCGCTAAGCGTATAACCTATAAGAAGTATAGCTTTCACGAACTCAGTTTTATCATCTGAATTGCAGTTTATCTACGATTACTTTAGTAATGCGTCCATTCATTGGTCCATGCTGAGATATTTTCAATAAAACTTATCTACATGACATATCCGATAAACCTAACGCCATAAAACCGCACATCAGTAATATCAGGAATCAAGTTAAAAGAATAATTCATTGTGACTAATTTTATTTATGGCTGGCCACCCCAAAAGCATTTATTACCGCGAAACGGCCAGCCCAATAAAACCACTGAATCAAAGAGAAAAAGTGCTCTCAGTTCTATAAATATTTTATTTCGGATAGTGAGAAGTAGGGTGGCCACGTCGGTGGCGATAGGCGTTTTGTGGACATCCCGAGGCGGACTTTATTGCTTTGATAGGATTTACAGTTTGGTGTGGTTTGGTTTATCTTAGGTAAGCCGCCCTTCAATTTTAGACGCCCGTGATTTTATACTGTTATAAAAGATTTTTATATTTACTTGAAACAATGACAAAGATAGTGCAAGAGATATACATTAGTATATTACTGGCATTGGAACTTCGCGGATAAATACAGTCTATCTGAGGCCTAAGACCATTGTATATGTAGTCCTATGTAGCTTAGTTGTCACTAAATTACTGTTTGAAAAGTACACAATACATTTTCAGCGAGTTACTTACTTAAACCTCCTGAGTTTGTGTGCGTATATCAGTTGACTAAATAGGTTTTAGTCTAAATCACTACATATTATGAAACAAAGTCGCTGTCGTCTGTCCGTTCCTATGTATGTTTAAATCTTTAAAACTACGCAACGGAAGTTGAAGCGGTTTTTTTTAATAGATAGAGTGATTCAGGAGGAAGGTTTTTATGTATAATACATGCATAATTGCACCCGTGCGAAGCCGGGCCGAGTCGCTAGTAAATGATAATTCAATACAACAATATTAAGACTATATCAGTAGTTTAGGTTTTAAATAATAGTTTGATTATGTTGACAACATTTTCTCATGACAGTGAACATTCGTGTCTCCAAAACCAAGCCTCACATGGCTACACTACACAGAGGGCTCGGGGAACTTTTACTAATGTGTGCTAGTCAAATGGACTCTCGAGGATTCTAACATTCAATAAACCACTGTAACGTCAATAAGATAGAGTGCAAAATATAAGCTCCCTGTAACCATATAAATAACAGCCCATGCTTGTTCGTCTGCTACTCATGCATATGGAAATAGGGACTTAGGTCATAGAGTGAAATGGGTGCCTACTCCTGTTTTGATAGTTTTATTTGCGTACCTTTTTCGCCTTGCGGTTGAAAGTGATCGTAAATAGTTGGTAACCGAAATAAAATGGAACTGTAAAGGTATATGATTTAAACATGTATGTACGAGGGTGTTATAAACAGACGTGGATTTGAATAATATAGCCTAGAAGGAAGTCAATTGATATTTCCTTCTATAGAAAGTGTGTTGAATTTTTGACCGACGCCAAAACAGGAGAAGGATCTCAATTCGTCCTTATTTCCTTACACATTTTCTTTCATAATAGGAAAGCCGTGGTTTTGGCCGCCTGAAATTCAAGCTCTTGTAAAAATAAATAAATCACATATTAATTTCTATTTACCCCTTTCACATTTTCGAGAGGAAATAAAAGCTTAAGTCCTTCTACGACTCTACACTGCGACCCACAAATACCTCCTCCAATTACATGGAGGGTAATTAGCCTACTGTCCCATGCGGTTTCGTTTTAACTTGCGGCTAGGTCTTTTGCTATTATCGACTCTTATGACACCCTCAGGATGGAATGAGGTGGTGACACAATGAATTTTAAAGAGATCTTGATAGATTATCAGTTATCACATGTTATACCCCATCGCGTTGTCAATCGCAAAATCGATTAGTAACAAAGCGGTGCTATAGCACTAGTGCAGTTAGTGTAATGACGCGACAAAATGTGCTTCGCCAAAAACTTTTTTAAGTGACTTTGAAGTCGTTATGGTGACGGCGGGTCCTGGCTACGAGTTACGAGGGCAACCATAATGTTTATGGCTGAACGGAATAAAACCTGTGAACATTTTGGATGAATGCAGCAGCGGTTCGTCTTGGCACCAGTTCCGTGGCGTTAACATTTTTTTAATTCATTTATTATTTATTGTGCACATGGACATAAATAGCATGAACATAAGTCAGCTTAAATCAACCTTACGGTCTTATTACAATATACGAAACTACATTTATTAACATGATTATTAAAATCATGAGCAAACAAAGTGTATTATTGGCTAAGAGGATTGGTTTAGCTCAATTTTAAGCAAGGTTTTTTTAGTCTGATAAGCTGTTGAAAAATGTAGTATACATAGTGTCACCATCCCATTCCATCCTGAGGGCGTCGTAAACCGAGAGAAGGAAATAAGAAGGCCGATTACCTAGCCTGGCCTGAAAGAAGATGTAGTGACACAAATTGAGAAAGGTATGCTGAGATGGTTTGGCCATGTCGAGAGAATGAATGAAGAACGATTGACGAAAAAAGTGTAAGGCGAGTGTAAATGAAAGTGTTGGAAGGGGAAGACCTAGGCGGGCGTTTCAAGACCAAATCAGGGACGTCTTGAAAAAAGGCCAGGTCAAGAGTACCCTAAATCGAAGAGCATGTATGAAGGAAATAATGAAAGTGGACGAAGCGAAACAAGTATGTAAGAATCGTAGCAAGTGAAACGAAGTGGTCTCTGCCTACCCCTACGGGAAAAAAGGCGTGATTATATGTATGTATGTATGATAACCTAGCCGCAAGAGAAGGAAAACTTGATACAAAACCCCACGCCAACTGTACTACTGTCTGGTCAGCGTGGCACAGTAGGATAATTACCCCCCATGTGACTGGAGGAGGCCCGACTCAACAGTGGTCATCTATCGGCTGAGTAGTAGTAGTAGTAGTGTCACATACATGATAGTGTGTGTAATATTCTGTTTATTAATTTAATGTAGTTATGGTACTTTATTTAAAAAAATATATATTAGCGTTTGCTCTCCTACTCTATAAAAATATGAGTGTGGGATTTCATACTCCTCCGTATATAGATAACGTAACATAAAATGTACAACACGATTTTGAAACTTGAAATTATACTTATTACTTAATATACACAAATTGTTTGATATAAATATTAAAATTACACTCGTCTATTAACATATCTTTCGGGGCATGATTTGTAAGAACGATTGTATCCAACAATATTCAACAATGAATCATCTAATTTCAGACTATCCCTCGCACAAATTTAGCTCGCACACACGCTAAAAAGACGGTGTAATGTTACACAAACAATAACGTACGCGTCAGGGTTTTATTAACGTGGGTAATGATTTACAGTTAACTGAAAACCTTTGTTTTGTTGACTGGAGATAAATACGTTCTGAGTCGTTTCCTATAATTACCGGCATGTGTAAATCTAATAATCGCGTACACAGTTTGCATGTTTACACGTAACGACACGACTTAAAAATCGTGTAGCCTAAGATTGTAAACGGTTACTACAAAACTTTATACTTAAATTATACTAGCTGACACAGTGAACTTCGTACCGCCAACGAACCTTTTGTATGGGTATTCCATCTTTAAATTTTGGCAATAAATATTTCCTACTAAATACACAAGAAAAACAGGGTAAGCCGTTTGGAGGCGCTGATTTTTGTATGTTAGGGATTATACTGTGAAAAGTAAACTTTATTTTTACGAATATTACGCAGACGAAGACGCGTGATTGTAGGCACAGCCTAAGTGTTTAAGGACAATTAGTGCAGAAAGAGAAGAAAAACGCACACAGACAACATATAACATATCACTGGGAGGAATGACATTCCATGACTACAGACTAAGCAGGTTTTGCAATGCAGGCATTATTTATCCGAATTTCAACAACCGGAAGATCTCTCTCTAGTCTAAATTAATTTATTACAGTAGGGTTTACCAATAAATAATTTGTATTTTACTGTTATCGATCCATTAAACAACGTAAATTGTATGAAAAAATCTCTCACACGAATGACGTGAACATGCTGTTCCAAATCGCAATGCCTAGTTTAACGGCTTCATCAATAATTACCGACAGAGTGCAGTCATAATTTGTATGTGAGGAACGTTTTAGGTTTTACATGTGACGATACGATAATGTATTGTGATATTTTTTGATTTGATGTAATTTGATTTGATGTGATTAAATGTATTAACAAATCAAATATCTCTATTTGATTTGTTAATACATTTACCCATTTAGGTAAAATTATTACCAAATCATATACAACTGCAATATTTAAAATACGAGAGAAGAGAAGTCTTCAAAATAAGAGTGACAATTAAAAAATTAGGAGGACTTACAGTTAAAAGAGAAAAACCTTTAGCATCAACATTTTTTACAACACCACTTCCATTTGGCACAACAGCTTTTTTACTTTTAAGTGCGTCATTAAATAATTCTAGTAGATGAGTAAGAAGACAACCTAAATAATAATCCAAACTAAACTCAGTTCATCATCAACTTATTCGAAAAATTCGAATGAAGTATGACAACTGACAGCCAGCAGTCAAGAACACGTGACAATTGAAAGCATCAATTCGATAATCGTATCGGATGGTGTAAGAGGCCAACTCGCATCGTATTTGCTTACGGTGCGCGGCGGCCGGTCGTCAATCACGCTAGCGCTGACTGTGCATTTCAATATAAAGCACGCGCCACACTGCAAGCAGACGCCATTCGTTAACGCTTAGCTTCGAGTACGTCAATATATCAGAGCGGTCAGTCTATAGGGTTAATTTTCGCTTTATTTCGTTACTCTGAGAGTTAGAACAGAATAATGTTTTGGTAACACAATCTCAGGAAGATACCAAAAATATTTAGTGCATAACTTGATACTAAAATGGTTTTCTTACAACTATTACGATCCGTTAAGATCGCCGGAATCTGGCGTTTGTGAACGTCCCTGGAGGAGGCCTATGTCTAGCAGTGGATTTATTTTGCCTGAAATTATGATCATGACGTGTCCGTGTGGTGACGGATTAAGAATACATAGTGTCACCACCCCATTCCATCCTGAGGGTGTCATAAGAGCCGACAAAAGTCGCAAGAAAAGGAAAACTTGAAACGAAACCCTGTGCCTACCCGTCTGGCCAGCGTGGCACAGTAGGCTAATTGCCCTCCCTGTGATGGGAGGAGGTCCGATTCACCAGTGGGTCGCTTATGGGCTGTGTAGTAGTAGTAGATGATGATGCATACAGATGCCACTGTGTGCACAGCCTTACAAAACCGAGGAACTCAAATTAAGACTAACGATTCGACCCTTAATGTGGCCGGTTTTAATTTTAATTCGAAAACAAAATTCGCCTTAACGACGACCGCACTCGTTCCGGCTCAGCCGCAATGTTTTACTTTGCAACTCAAATTATATTTCCATGTTTTCATTGCGAACGATTTTCGGAACGTCCGTGTTACGTATACTTTTTGTACGTGAGTATCTACAATTAAACGTAGATAGAAAACATAATGTTCATGGACTTATGTCCTGTAATCTTGTAATCTGTTGTGCTATTTTTTTTATCAGTTACTTGAAATGCCTTTGGCCCTAGACTTGCGTGATGGAAAGCAACGACAGGGTCTAAGATTGAGCAGGCAATTCAAGGAAATGCCCTGTCGGGCACCGGCTCTCACATACACACGATGGAACACAGTAAAGGTCTGGGCAAACAGCGGACGGGGCGGGACGGCGACGCGACGCTGGCGGGACGTGAAGAGTTGTAATGTATTAGTTAATGTAGAATAGGTCACATAGAGCCGTCGCGCTATGTCACACAGAGCCGACGCGACGCGACCGCTACTCTCGCGCCGAGCGCGACGGCTCTATGTGACCTATTCTACATTAACTAATACATTACAACTCTTCACGTCCCGCCAGCGTCGCGTCGCCGTCCCGCCCCGTCTGCTGTTTGCCCAGACCTTTACTGTGTTCCATCGTGTGTATGTGAGAGCCGGTGCCCGACAGGGCATTTCCTTGAATTGCCTGTATTGCTTGAATTCCTTGAATTCACCAAGCAAAAACAATTTGTAAAATAATGCACCAAACCCAATAATATTAATATTTTCGATATATTGTCGAAATGAACAATTACATAATCGTATTCGTTGTCTATCCTATCCTGAGGGTGTCGTAAGAGGCCACTAAAGGATCATAAGAGACAGATCACCTAACCGTATGAGAAGGAAAACTTGTTATGACGACTATACTTGATAGACGATAGGCTAATTTCGCTGCATGAATTTGGAGGAGGCCCGACTCAGTAGTGGGCCATTTATGGGCTGAAACGATAAACGACGACATCGATTTCCGTTTAGGACTACAATGCTAATCAAATACGAAATATGTTTATTTGAGGACTGAGAAATCAATTGAAATTTTTATTTATTTTTTAATAACGATTCCCCTGCATTAGGTGTAGCATGTATCGCGGGGGCAGTTTACAAACATGAAATTCACGAACAGAATTGACACCCACACTCAGAGCCTATGGCTTACACAAAGACTTGCCCGGCCCCGGAATCGAACCCGGGACCCCGTGATCCGAAGGCGGCGCATCCAACCCCTAGACCAACAAGGTAGTCACGACGTTTCACTGACCCTTACGTTTAAAGTTACTAGCCTAAGTTACTAGCGTACTACTGCTCAGCCCATAGATGACCCACTGTTGAATCAGGCCTCCTCCAGTAACAATGAGGGTAGTTGCCTAGTTGGCCTATCTCTGTATAGAATACTAGCTTTTGCGCGCGGCTTCGCCCGCGTGGGCTTCGAACCCGTGCATATTTTTTATGAACATACAATCTCTGTGCTCTCGCAGACTTTTTTTGTAGATCTTTATAAGACCTACAAACCCGTAGTACATTATTTTGTTCTATTGTCAATAGTTTTTGCAGCGCACGCATAAATAGGTTTTCGATTTTACACCTTGGTTTACAAAATCGCAATTTTCATACGGATCCCTAATTCTTTTGAAAATAAAATATAGCTTCCTCGATAAATGGACTATCTAACACTGAAAGATTTTTTGAAATCGGACCAGTAGTTCCTGAGATTAGCGCGTTCAAACAAACAAACTCTGCAGCTTTATATATTAGTATAGATATGTATAAAAACTATTTAAGAAAATACGTTTAGCGACATCAAAATAGGCAGTAAATTCCTAATTTGGTGTCAATTTAAGTTAGCTCCGACTTTAAATAGTTTTTAGGGCCTACTTTAAAGTCTGTTCACATTTTTTGTTAAGACAGTCTGTATTTTGAAACTCTAATAACAATATTGCCGACATAATACAAATTTTGCCTTCTTACTAATGTTTGTTACTATTTTCAAGTACTCTGCCAAACCAATTACGACATACCAATCGAATAAAATTTTTTGATCGAATCGGCTTACGAATGATCGACGTATGAGGTAACATACTTAAACAAAAAATATAAAGAATACATACAACCGAATTGAGAACGTCCTCATTTTTGATGTCGATTAAAAAAGTATACTACTACAATTAGTACCCTGCCCGTAGATGACCCCCTATTCACTCAGGCCTTCTCTAGTTACATGGAGGGTAATTGGCCTACTGTTCCACGCTGGGCAGTCAGGATTTCGTATCACATTTTCCCTCTCAGCTAGGTTAACGGCCCTATTTCCTTTTCTCAGCTCTTACCTTTGGGTGTGATGGGGTGACAATATACATATAATGATAAATTAATATAGGCCACGGTACAATGGACTGCTATTCTCTTGATGGGACTCCACATGTTTTATCGAAAGCCACTTATCGAACAATGTCTCACAGTGAGAACATTTTTTCTCACATTCTCTCACAAAGCAGCGGTCCTTGATATTTTAGTGATAGCAATAAGTGAGTGCTTTAGCCCTAAACGCGCTGAACCCGCAAACGTTGTTTTGCAACCCCCCTTTTTTCGAATTTCGTAAAATCTTAGCTGATCTCTACTCGGTGAAAACGATTCCTACCAAATTTCAAGTCTCTAGGGCTTATGGTTCCAGAGATATCGTGATGAGACAATCTATCTATAGAACAGCTGCTTTATACATATAAAAAGATAACTGTAATAATCTTAAGAAGAAACTACTATACCTAGTGCCGAGTCGGGCCTCCAACAATTACATGGAGGGCAATCTATCGCTACTGTGTCACGCTGACCAGACGGGTTGGCACTCGGTTTCGTATCAAGTTTTCCTTATCTTGCGACACCCTCAGTATAGTATGGGTGGGTACCATTTTGTATTCTAACACTACACGGAAACAAGACTTTGTATAACAAACATTATTTCTTCTCGTTTTATGCATATCTTTTTTATTCATCTTCATTTATCAATCTGGGTTACCAGTATTGTAGGCAATTTTCCCTTCATTCAATTGAATCCTTAAATAGGTTAAGATTTTTTTATTTTTTATTTTAGAGGCTTGGTCGCTTATCGGTCATATCGCCTCTTAGGTGTACATTTGTTGTTACAATTCAACTTAACTAATTATATTATATAATACTTTCGCTTCTTCCGGTGTTGGGTTAGCAAGAATGTTGTTGCACATACCTGTCATAATATGCCCTGTTGCCAAAAAGGATCTCCTTTTTTCAACATTTTTACTACATTCCATCAAAATAGGTTAAGATGACGGTGATTAATCAGAATGAAGCTACGAAAGAAACAAAATAAATGAAAAAGAACAGAAACAAAAGAATTAAAAAAGAACAGAATCCAATCTAGAGTACTTCCTAATCAAGCGTTTAAAATGCAATCGCAACAGGCCCAGCACGGTTGCGACCGGAGTACAATCAAACTGGATTAGATGAGTAATGACTCAGTGCTGGTATGACGGTGTAGCAATCTATATTATAAAAAAAAAAAAAATATCCTTGGACATTTCACACAACGCCATCTCGTCCCAAGCTAAGCAACTTAATGCTTGTGTTATGGTAACGAGATGGATGATAAACTAATTATATACATTTTTTTTTTTGTAAATACATACGTATTATAGATAGAAATGACACCCAGACTCCGAGCCAGTGCCTCTGGTTTACACAAAGACACTTGCCCGACCCGGGAATCGAACCCGGGACCCGTTGATCCAAAGGCGGCACATCTAACCACTAGACCAACGAGGCAGTCAAGATTGT
The DNA here is from genome assembly GCA_905475355.2 of Clostera curtula. Lineage (NCBI taxonomy): Eukaryota > Metazoa > Arthropoda > Insecta > Lepidoptera > Notodontidae > Clostera > Clostera curtula. The sequence goes on from FR997799.1 coordinate 17,791,484, forward strand.
GATTGAGCAGAACATCTTAATGCATCAATGTATTGTTCATCATCATCATTTCAGCAAAAAGACGTCCACTGCTACATATATGCCTCCCCGAAAAATCTCCACATAGACCGGTCCTGGGCCGTCCGCATCCATCGTTTCCCAGCGACCTTAACCAGGTCGTCGGTCTACCGTGTGGGAGGCTTACCAGCACTGCGCCTTCCGGAACGCGGTCGCCACTAGAGGACTTTCCTGCTCCATCGGGCGTCGGTACTGCGAGCTTAAGTTTGGCAATCCTGTGGACTATGTCAGTGACCCTGGTTTGCCTGCGTATATCCTCATTTCTGATTCGATCTCGCAGGGAAACTCCAAGCATAGCCCTCTCCATTGCCCTTTGGGTGACTTTGAGCCTTCTGATGGAGCCCATAGTGAGCGACCACGTCTCTGTTACATATGTCATCACTGGCAACACACGTTGGTCGAAGACTTTTGTCTTCGGACAGGTGACAACATAGACAACATAGGTGATACTCTTTTTTCTTGTTTTTGACTACGAGAATATTGGTGTGCACAATATATAATTTAATATGCGGCAAATATCTAATCGCAATGAATGTCAAAGTACCATTCCCCTTTAAAAGGAAATCAAATTGGTGCAATCATAATATACTGATCATCTCTAAAGCAGTCTTATATTGAAAGTACCCGCGGAACAATGACTGAAACACAAAATGACAGACGAAAGCGATTCGACGGCTTGCCAATCGAATTTTACTTATACAAAGCAATTGCGTGGCCCAAGTAACGAGCTGAATAAGTTTAATAAAAAAACGAAGCTTTTAAATATTATCTAACTGATATCACAAAACAATTAAGTACAAAAATGAAGCTCATGTATGTACCTCACTTTTCATACCTATGCTCGTGGTGGTAGGGTTATCGACTCTGACTTATGCAAAAAGGTATCGTTGTAGTGGCATCTAGTCGTTTGATCGATTGCTTGAACTTGAACATCCATAGACTGAAATGTTATAGCTGCTTTGCTCAAAAACACCGCAAGACGCGTGTCTGAACCGTATGACCCTCACATTGTCGCCGACGTTTCCAAGATATCGTGTCAGTGAAATAATGTTTATGTGTGCGTTGCTCGAGCGCGCGATGTGTATAGCTCGAGTTCTGTTCCTAATTGTTTTGTGCTAATAATTACTTGCCACATGGTAGACGTGTTTTATTTATAAAACAAACCGTACTGCCTTATAATTTAACATTGATGTTATCACAATCCGAATTCCCAGCTATCTTCTTTAGAGTGGGTTTTGCTACTTCTATTTTTTTGGCCGTATAGTAATTAGTTAGAACACACGTGGTTACGAACCATGACTTTGTATTTAATTTTTAACACTACTTGCAACCCGCCCCGGCTTCGCACGGGTGCAATGATGAACATCTAAATTTATCAGTGTTTCTCTACAATATTATGCATATATTATACATATAAACCGTCCTCTTAAATTCCTCTATCTATTAAATAAAAATCGCTTCAAAATCACTTGCGTAGTTTTAAAGATTTAAGCATACATAGGGAGGGAGAGACGACAGTGACTTTGTTTAATAATATGTAGTGATGATGATGATAAACTGTGTTGATTTATTTTTCTTCTTAGAGACAATGTACAAAAAATCATTCATGACCATGTTTTAATTCCGCTACAGTCTGTGCCTTGCACTTTATATCAGACGTGTCACGTTGATATGACAGCTTTTATCAGGTATTGTTTGGCTTTTACGATTGATGGCAGGGTGTGCTCCCTCCGGAAGATGGGTTAGCCAGACATTTGGCAACGTACAATGAGTAACGATATTTTCACAATATTTATTTTGTCTGTAACGTGGAATTTTTAATGAATCACATATTAAGATTTATATTTTATGCGGGGATTTCAGAAATATATTTTTTTCCATTTTGGAATGCAAGGTGGCATTTCAATACTGAGTTTTCTAAGTTGGTGTATATGTATATGTTATCTTAGACCCTAAAACAGGGCGGCGTGGTAGAGTAGGCTAATTTCCCTCCTGTAATTAGGGGAAGCCCGGCTTATCCATGTGACCAATTTAGAATACGTAATGTGTCACCAACTCATTCCATCCTGAGGGCATCGTAGGAATTAAGGAAATGCATATTTAGAACAAGAATCTATAACTAAGCGGCATATAACTTGACATCGATTTTTGAATTGAAGCTTGTAATGATTGAAATCCACATTTGTTTATTTAAACCAATTATAGGCATCTTTATTTGGAATGCCTCTACAAATTGCCTTGAATCTACAAAATTGTCTTTATTTACGTCTTATTGGGTTTCTCATATAATCATTTTTTATTCATTCATTTATTCAATACGCCGAATGCTTAATACGCGAAAAATGAAGTTTCGAAGTCGAGACGCTCATCGATCAAAAATAATAGTGTTTCAGTAGAAAACAATTTGAGTAAAAAAGTGATTTCGAGTGGGGACCAAGACTGCTGACTCGGCACAGGGGACCTGGCGAAGATTTACATAAGTTTGTGAAAAGGTCACGGAGACAAAAGTTGAAGGACAGAGATCGAGGGCATTCGGGTGACGGTCTTGCAGAACAATCTGACTTTTTAAATTGGTAAAATTGGTGGGATGATTTTCAATTATTAACGCGCAATAAAAAACTTTATAATTATATATCTGGGATATCAAACGCTGAACGGGTAAACAGATATTTTATGATCACCATCATCTTGATTTTTTATTGGAAAGGGATGTTAGGTGCAAGTAACAAAAAAGACGTGATATTTTGAACTTTGGTTTATAAGTTATATTATATTTTTAAGCAATGGTCTATTTTAAATATTTATCGAATTTCAATTTTTAAAATAGATTACTTGCTTAATTTATTAAATATAAGCAAAAACGTAGAGTTACCCAGAAAAAAACATGTCAGGTTTGTTACTGTTAAAAAACGTGATTAATTAATGAAACAATAAAAATTGAATATCCTTTTTTATTAAAAGCAATAAAATATGGTTTGAATTACCTAAACATACAGCTTTGTCAAGTAAACTTAAAATATAATTATTAATATGATTCATAGTTTCACAATTTTGTTACAGGTGGTAACATAAGAAACTATCAATTTTAATTTTTTTATGTATTGGGTACGTTGCTTGCAATATTATTATAATAATTAAACAGTTTTCATATTTCTTGACTAAACTTTAGCTAAATTACGGTAATAATGCTCATAGTATTAAAAATAGACAGGATTTAAATAAAAAAAATTGGGGGACAGTAGCAAAACTGATGGTAACAAAATTGTAAAGAACCATTTACATTTTACGCAATCATCGATCACAATCCGACAAGATAAACAAACTGTAATAAAATCTATATTTATCTTTTAGTTTAATTATCCCATTCATGTAATTTAAATCTCTGCGGCATTTTTTTCCTAGCATTCGACATTTTGTCCTAAGTCTGAATCCACTGAATTTCTGATTGGTCGATTGCAGTTTATTTAATGTCATCATCATCATTTCAGCCAAAAGACGTCCACTGCTGGACATAAGCCTCCCCCAAGGATTTCCACACAGGCCGGTCCTGGGCCGCCCGCATCCATAGTTTCGGCGACCTTAATCAGGTCATCGGTCCACCGTGTGGGAGGCCTACCAGCACTGCGCTTTCCGGAACGCGGTCGCCACTTGAGGACTTTTCTGCCCCATCGGGCGTGGGGCGTGACCCTGGTTTTCCTGCGTATCTCCTCGTTTCTGATTCGATCTCGCAGGGAAACTCCAAGCCCATAGCCCTCTCCATTGGCCTTTTTTTACATATAATTTGATGACGGCGCCAGTTCTGCCTTTGTTGTTCTTTTTCTTCAGTAGGCATCACGGATACTTTTTTCTTTCTAGATTTTATTTGTTCTAAATATGTTTTTCATCTTCTTATTTATCTGGTTGCTCAGTTTTTAATCGTTGCCTTTATCGACGCATTTTTTCTGCTGAACTGAGGGGCATTACAACCGTTCCCTTTTGACTATTGATCTATAAATATTTCCCTAAAAATTAGCATTAACTATAAAGTAGAATTAATTATACTTTTATTTTGTTTTTTAAATCTTCATAATTAAAAGAAATTGGTAGGAATCCTCTTCTTGGTAAGTTGGTAAAAAGTGTAATTATACAGTCTCCTTTATAGTCAGTTTTGTTACTTTTTACGTCATACTATATGTTACTATACAAAACTGACGTAACGTTACCTCTCCCTTGCGAGATTATTAATTATTTAAAAAAACATACGATTGTGGTGGTTTCCCATAAATAGTTTTAAAAGTTGTATAGGATGATAAATATTTTGAAAATAACCACATTGAATTTTTACTAACTATTGTATAAAGAAATATTGGTAACTTACCTTGACAAAAAATTTACACCCGAGCGAAACACAATGATTCACGTACGCCTTACGTGTTACGTGTAAATTTTGGAAGAATCTAACGCTGTTTGCAGAATAGCCGCCAAATAAAAGACTTTTGTGTTGTATAATACGTATAAAATCTACAAAACGAGTAGTATTTTTTTAAAAAAGTCGTTAACAAAACTGACGTGTCAGGGTTTTTAAAAATGCAGTACGGTAATCAAATTCATATAATTTATATATTTTGACCTTTGTTGCTATGTATTTATAATAAAATGACCATACACTATCACTTGAAAAAGTATAATGCTCTGAGAGCAGATTTTTACAACTATTAATACCCAAAATCGATGTTGAATTATAGTCTAACTGCAAAGGGACACGGTAAAATCATAGCAATCTGTAGATTTCTTATTTTATAATTAAAAAGTTTTAATATGCTTGGTCTAAATAATATTAAAGACTATTAGTTAAATGTATGATAAACTCAATGTAAAATTCTATACTAGCTATAGAATAGAATTAGTTGTTAAAAAAGGTGATTTTTTAGAGGGACAGGCCTAAAAACGCCATAGCACATTTTTGTGAAAATGCCCAGGTACTACTGCTATAGCTAATTTTGGTAATTAAAATGTTTATCTTATGAATATTCCATCTACTTACGTCATTTTCTGGTTGCTGTATTGTTTAAATAAATTAATTGCAACACTGAACTCAATATCTCTAACTCTCTCTCTCTCTCTCTCTATCTTTAATCTTATGAATTAGAAAACGAGTCGCACACGTCAGTATTATTGACATTTGACAGTGACATATATTTTTAGTCTGTATACTTTTTCGCTAAACGTAAAATTATCGGTCAATTTGCCTATTGTAATTAATAGTTCTGAAATTACATTAATTCTTTGGGAAAATGTCAGTATTCTTGCCTATTGTGACCAAACCCGGGAGCTTGAAGGATTCAATCCCCAAGGTCGGCGGAAACACTTCAACGTTGGGTCTTGAGGCCAGTTTTAATATTTTGAGTCTTAGCTAAAAGAAATTAACGTCCACTATCAAAAAAATGTTGCGTGAATGTTCCGCCATTTAGTTGAGCCCAGTGTAATTATGAACTGGATTTGAAGTGCTTCTTTATTGCTATGTAGTGCCTTTCAAGCACAGTATGTATTTGTAAGGAGTTTTTTCTACTAAGGTTCTCTACTAATCTTTGTTAGATTTTTAAAGTTTATTCACAATATACATGGATGGTTATCAGTAATAAAGAAGGTATACAGACATTTTGCATGGCATTTTGGTCATGTAAGATTATAGATTTATTTTACATCTATACTAGCTTGTGCATGCAGCTTCGCCCGCGTGCATTTAAAGTCTAAACCGGTTATACTTAGTATAACAAAAAGTCGCCCGTCTAAAAAAAATTATAAAGTATTTTATCCGTTATAGTTAATAATCTGAGTTCCAAGATATCCCTTGGATTTTATGTAATTATTTCACAGTTTGTCATAACTGTGATATTGCTTTGTTTTTTTTTTAATTTTGCACACCGTTTCAGCTGCACTGTCGATACTTTCATTATGGTTATAGACATTTTATTGCACCCTATAAAGATCCATTCAACAACTGAAATATTTTGTATTCAATATATTTTAGGTCATTAAACTCAACGATTGCATTATGGTTTTCGCAAATTAAAATACGGGGAAAAATGGTAACTTTGTACAAACAGTTAAAAGCATGGTGTAGGTATATAACGATAAATCTATTTTAAGCATATCTATCATCAGTTTTTTTACTCTTTCTGCTATTTTCTGTCTATTTCAGTTATTCTCCGAAAAGCGCGTTCGGGAGTTCGCTCTCACAAATCTGTCGTATCCCTGTCTTGTAGCTAAAAATCGTGATCTAGAAAAAGCAACTACTGAGTTTATTGGCTCTTCTCTGTAGAGCTGTATTCCGAACCGGTGGTAGATGTAAATTATTTAATAATTTTTAGTTTTGACTTGTCAAAAGAGCTCAAATGAGCCAACTTGACTACTTAAATATATTTTACGTACTTTAAATTTGGCAGAAGCGACATTTAGTTTATTATCTTCTTATTTTTTTAATCGTTCAATTTTATAGACGTCATATCAGAAAGAACTACTGATTACAAATAGTCTTGAAGCTACAATTTACATATTAGTTTATCTACGACTTTCACTGATTGATGAAGTACGTGCCTTTACAATCATCGATACGACGCTTGTTGGGCCACGTGTTTTGTGAGCACATTTAGTAACATATTTTTGGGTGAAATATTAGTGATCCATTAAATAATTTCCTTCTTTATAACAAGAAGAGGTTTATCTTAGCAGTCAATTACTTAATACTCACCATTAAAACATTGCGATGATATAAAAACTAGGCTAAATTTTCACATATCGTCACCATTTCTTAACACTTTCCAAGAATGCTTACCTGAAACAAAACAGATTCGGATTAGACACATATACCATGACGATAAAAATATTGCTTCCAGTGAAACATTTCTTTCGACATTTCAAGTGCGTAATTTGCATTGCCACTACTAGTGGCAGTAGTGGTTTATCATAATATAATTGTCATATAAATTTAATAAAGGATTTAGAATACATATTTCAGAAACCCCAAAGGGTCACTCGTGGAATTACGTGTCAAGTCTTTACGCAAAAATCCTTAGGATAACACGAGTCATTAATGAGCTGACATGGTTGAGTGCAAGCATTGCTATTTGGCAATAAAAGGGGACACGAGAGACGTTGGAGAGTCTTTGGTCGTCCAATATCAGTTTCATTAATATTTAAAGCGTTATTCAGATATCGTGTCGTACCCTTGTCGTTGGTTCTAAATGACCTATTTGCACCGCTAACGAGGGACAGCTAATTGCAGTTTAATCTTTGCTCTGCTATTGCGTGCACTTCGTTGAACCAGACAGGCCCTTTTTTATTTTATGGCATCGTAGTTATTGTTTACTTAATATTCCGTGTAGTGTCTGTGTGGTGATGGCCTTAAAATGTATATAGTGTTTTAGGCGCAAGTGTGGAGTGGAAAAGTGTAAGTAAATAAATAAATATCCTTGGACATTTCACACAACGCCATCTCGTCCCAAGTTAAGCAACTTAATGCTTGTATTATGGTAACGAGATGGATGATAAATTACTTATATACATTTTTTTTTGTAAATACATACATATTATAGATAGAAATGACACCCAGACTCCGAGCCAGTGCCTCTGGTTTAGACAAAGACACTGGCCCGACCCCGGAATCGAACCCGGGACCCGTTGATCCAAAGGCGGCACATCTGACCACTAGACCAACGAGGCAGTCGGAAAGCTGACCCCGGGCGCCGAAGCGAGAGTTTGGGCTGCAACCGGGATACAGGCTATGATGATGATGAGTGTTTTAGGCGCAAAGGGACGATCATCCAGCCAGACGAGGTGGTATGTCCGGCAGGGGTCGGCGGCGCCTATCCCCGGATAGTTGTAGTCGGGGAATTCTTAATTGTACTAATTGCTCTTGAAACTTCGCTATCGCGGTGTAGGAATTTTTGAATTTTCGCTACAGTGTTATCTCCACATTACAAAAGGCTTATAACCTAGCCACAAGGAGAGGGAAACTTGATACGAAACCTGTGCCAACCCGTCTGGCCGGCGTGGCACAGTAGGCTAATTGCCCTCCGCGAAATTGGAGGAAGCTCAACTCAGTGGTGGGTCTTTTACGGGAGGATGATGACATTACACTTCTTGGTTTACGGTAAATGGTACCCTTAAACATACATGGAAGTGCCTGTGCTTACATAAGTATTCACGCCCAAAGTCAGTGCCATGTATTCGGAAAACCGATGAACCGTGTGCAGTTTCATCTAACCGCGTAGGCCTAGACTTTTCAGGTCATTGGCACGACCTAGATCCACACCTGCATTTTTGTATACCTTTATAATACTAGCCAAAGCGGTGACAGATCATTATGTGTGAAGCCTACTGTGCCACGCTGGCCAGCCGTGTTGGCACAGCGTTTCGTATATTTTTTCCTTTTCTTGCGGCAAAGTTTTTCCACCTTGGTTTTTCCTTTATGACAACTGCATGGTGGAATGGGTTGGTGAAGCAAATGAGTTATGTTGATGGTAGATGCATAATATTTATTATTATGCCAACATTTTTTTATTTTACAAAACTAGCGACCCGCCCCGGCTTCGCACGGGTGCAATGATGAACCTCTAAATTTATCTGTGTTACTATACTATGGATGTATCATACATATAAACCCTCCTCCTGAATCACTCTATCTATTAAAAACCGCTTCAAAATCCGTTGCTTAGTTTTAAAGATTGAAGCATACATAGGGACGGACAGACGACAGCGACTTTGTTTTATACTATGTAGTGATAACGTTCGTAAAATGGGATACCAAGTGGTTGCTTAGAATACACAGTGTCACCACCCTATTCCATTGTGAGGGTGTTGCAAGAGTCGAAAAAAGGATCGAAAAGGAGTCGGACGGCAAAAGACTCTGAAAAGGACTAAGCCGCAAGAGTAGAAACCTTGAACCAAAATCCTATGTCTACCCATCTTGCCAGTGTATAGTAGGCTAATTACCCTCCATGTAGCTGGAAGAGGCCCGACTCAGCGACGCAGAGTAACAAGCATCCACGGGCGATGGTACTGGCTTACCAAGACCCTAGTGGCATAAAAAAAGATCAAAATTTTTTCGCCAACAGTTTGCTCAACAAACGAGCTTCTGACTAATTAATGCTAAATCTCTTCTGCCTACAGAACCCAGTGGCCTCGGCCCCTTCACAGAACCACTCTAGTCTTTCCTTCATTTTTGGAGGGCTCCCCTTTAATTGAGCGTTTTTACAATTTGGTAAATTAAAAGCTATTATGTCCAAGGCAGTGTACTCGGGACTATTATGGCTATTTTGTGAATGACTTTCAGACATTTCCATTTGCTTTAAATGATATAATATAATACTATATAATACTAGCTACCCGCCCCGGCTACGTACGGGGTATTATACATATAAACCTTCCTCTTGAATCACTCGATCTATTAAAAAAAACCGCTTCAAAATCCGTTGCGTAGTTTTAAAGATTTAAGCATACATAGGGACGAATAGACGACAGCGACTTTGTTTTATACTATGTAGTGATGACGTTCGTGTGGTGACGGATTAAGAATACATAGTGGCACCACCCCATTCTACCCTGAGGGTGACGTTAAGCCGTTGAATACGGAAATTACTTCTTATTTATCAGCCCATAATTCACCCAGTCAGGTCTTCTCCAACTACATGGGACGGGGCAGAATAAAAAGTTCCCCTCCCAACGCTGCGAAATTAATCTTTTTGTAAATGTCAACAAACCCAGCACGCTTGGTGGTAGAATCTAATGGTCCGCCCGGCTAGCTCACCAGCAGTTTTACTGTGTTTCGTCGTGTGTATGTGAGAGCCGGTGCCTTGAATTGCCTGCTCCATCTTAGAGCCTGGCGTTACTTTTCATCACGCCTAGAATCAAATGCATTCAAGTCACTGATAATAAAAAAACCATGAACGGTAATTAGCATACTGTGCCGCACTGGCGGGTTGGCTAGCTGCAAGAGAAGGAAAACTTGAAATAAAACCTTATGCCAAACAAGGTTTAATTAGCCTACAGTGCTGGTCGGAATCAGCACTCCATGTAAAGAGAGGGCGGAACCAGCAGTTGGTAATTTTAGGGCTGAGTGACACAACAAGTAGAAGATATATAATATACTAGCTGCGCCCCGCGGTTTCACCCGCGCTTACTTATTGTCGTACCGCGGGAGACGACGCGGGGCAAAGCTAGTCTAAAAAAAGTAGCCTAATTTACTTAATAATTAGCTACCTATCAGTAAAAGTCCCGTTTAAATCAGTCTAGCCGTTCCAGAGATTAGCCGGAACAAACAGACAGACAGACGGACAGACGGACAAAAATTAAGAAAAATGTTATTTCGGTCTATGTACTGTGTATACATAATTACGCATTTAGTAAAAAGTGATTATTTTATTATTACAAACAGATACTCCAATTTTATTTATTTGTTTGTATGTATAGATGTTTCGTTTGGGTTTACTATAAAAGTAGTAGTGTAGGCATCCACGCTGCGTCAATGTATCGATCCACTGCTTTTTTCCAAAAAAAAGTACAATTACTTAACTTTGTATCTCGCAGCAAATTTCATTAGATGAATGTGCTGTAGAGTAAAAATAGTATAACCATAAAAGTAGCAGACCAAGACCCGGGATCGTTTTCGTGTTACTGAAGCCATTAGATGCAAGCCTTTAGGCTTACATTGCAACACAAAGCGAGAGCGACTGCGTTGACTTTAAAATGGGATTGCTTAATTTATGCAAATGATGTAGTTGTTAAAATGTTGACGCGACATAACTATTTACTCGATATCCACGTGGATTTAGAATACGTAGTGTCTCCACCCCAGGCCATTCTGAGGGTGTCATATGAGCTGACACAAGGAAAGGATCTCACTATTGCGTTCCTCGCGCTCTTACAACATCTTCAGGATAGTGTGGTTTGACGACATTGTGTGTTCTAAATCCGTCAACGCACGGACAAAAAATAATAATACCTCTCAAAAGCATAGACAACATATATGTGTGAATTGCCAGCATCAAAAAATAATGAATCAAAAAATAATAAGGTCGATGGTTAATGAATCTGATCGTAATATGTATGTTAAGAAATGCATCAGCGAGTAATATAACCCAGTGGTGTATTTCTCGGAGTTATACAAAAACAACATTAATATGGTGTAGATTAAAGTACAATTTACCTTTAATAACAGTCATGACCCCAGCTCCCCTAAAAATACAAACTCAAACTGTCAGCCGCAGACACGCGAAATATGTGTTTGCGCTAATGATCTATACGAATATTATAGATATTGTGTATAACTCTGTCATTAATATTCAAGTTTATACAAGTTTCGGTAATCGCAGTGGTGGTAGACCCTCCCACACGTTGGACCGACCACCTGGTTATTTTGACTGAAATGATGATGATGCCACAAGTTTTCATTATCTTATGCTCAATTTGTTTTACATTTAGTTTATTAATACCATAGTGTCGTTTTATATTACTTTAGAGAATTAATTTCTTTACTAACTGTGCCCTAGAAGTGATTTTTCATTAACACAAAGTTCAAATGATTTCTGGCTAAGAATAATGATTTTTCAAAAACTTTATTAATTAAGAATTAATAAATAATAAATATCCTTGGCCATTTCACACAACGCCATCTCGTGTCTCAAGCTAAGCAAGTTAATGCTTGTGTTATGGTAACGAGATGGATGATAAACTACATATATAAATTTTTTTTTGTAAATGCATGCGTATTATATATAGAAAACTCCCTGACCCGGAACAAATCCTTGTAGGTCGTACAAATATTTCTTCCGTGCGGGAATCGAACCCGCGACATGCTGCGCACCAGTCGATCGCTCAACCACTGCGCCAACCGTGTCGTGTATTTTTTTCCAAAAATATCGAACTCGACGCTCATGTAAACACTTCTTGATATTCCATATACAATCGATTTCGGTAATCCATCAAACTCTAAGAAAATAGAGGAATGTTTAAAGTTTCTACGTCTGTGGATCTGTTTGTGCAACCAAAGCTTTGAAACGGAATTCGATTTAGTTTCAGTTATTTTAAAATCTGCACAGTCGTTTCTCTAGGAGTAGAAATTTCTGCATTTCTTTTTTATTCTGGTAATTCTCGGAACTCGGAGTTACTCCCTGTTGGTGGTATTTCACTTCACTATTTGTATGGCGTATTTGCTATATTTTACATTAAGTTTAACTTGTTGGTCTAGGGGTTGGATGTGCCGCCTTTGGATCACGGGCCGCAGTTCGATTTTGGGGCCAGGCAAGTGTCTTTGTGTAAACCAGAGGCACTTGTTCCGAATCTGGGTGTAAATTGTGTTCGTGAATATCATTTTTGTAAACTGCCCCCGCAATATAGGGTATAACAAGTTGGGTTTCGATTTCAAAACAAATAAAGCGTGAAGGACTGTGAAGTGCCATCATGTGATAGATCAGATTAATCCACAGAAGAACTCGAGTGGCCAACAGACCACGATAGATTGCACAGTTAACATTATGCTGTGCTGACTATTGGAGAGAGTAGCCCAGAGGTTAAAAAGAGCCTTCGGGTCGCAAATCTTTGATTGGCACCTGATTTAACAAACCGACTCGGAACCTAAAGCTTTACAGGATGGGTCATTATTTAAAGCTTGTTGGGAGTCGCCCATTTCTACAAGTGCGGTTACGGTGTGGTGGCAGATTTAGAATACATAGTGTCAACACCCCATTCCATCCTGAGGGTGTCGTATGATACGACAAAAGGAAATGGCAAGCCGATGTACTAGCCACAAGAGTAGGATACTTGATACGAAATTATTTGCCAACCCATCTGGCCAGCGTGGCACAGTAGGCTAATTACCCTCGATGTAACTGGAGGAGGCCTGACTTAGCAGTGTGTCATTATGGGTTTTATAGTATCATATTTTGACTGCCTCGTTGGTCTAGTGGTTAGATGTGCCGCCTTTGGATCAACGGGTCCCGGGTTCGATTCCGGGGTCGGGCAAGTGTCTTTGTCTAAACCAGAGGCACTGGCTCGGAGTCTGGGTGTCATTTCTATCTATAATATGTATGTATTTACAAAAAAAAATGTATGTAAGTAGTTTATCATCCATCTCGTTACCATAACACAAGCAATAAGTTGCTTAGCTTGGGACGAGATGGCGTTGTGTGAAATGTCCAAGGATATTTATATCTTCAAGAGCGTATGTGATCTACAGGCGAGAAAGCTGAATGTCAGTAGCTCATAGATAGATACAAAAGCGTTGTGAATCCTTTTTATTGTTTCCTAATTTAAATTTCTTATTTTTAATTCCCTTTTCAAATCTCGCTAGTTAAAGTTATTTTATTGTTTAAATATAGACATTAAAACAGTGGTGATGTCAGCTGCCATTGCCTTGTTTCTATTGTAACTTGCCCGAATATTCTACCTTGTTATCATTTTCTTAGTCTTAGCTCTATCTTTAATAGATCAATGCCTTTAAATACACAATAAAAATAAATTTGTAAGTGTGATTTAGCTGCCCTATTGTCAGCAAGCCCCTAATGGCTGAAGCGTGATAGAATGGACTTCGGGAGTGTCGTTAAAGGAGATATGGAATCCCCCAACACGGCCATCGCCTCGCCAAAACATCTCTTCGTGTTTTGTGTTTAAAACATCGCGTCGTCTCGAAATAAAATAAGATTTTTTTGTCTTAAAATACATTTCCTACAATAGCGTGATCTATTGTATAGATACGATACCACTCTGCCAAGTGATATCGACAAGGAAGAAAAAGAATTGTGTATAGCACAGAACCGCAGACAACCCAAAATGATTTTGCTTTGAGATTTATAAAACCAAATATTTGAGTCTTCCCGTTATTTAGTTATCAATATGATTACTCACACAACTCGGTATTCTTAAATGCTGGTAGACTAAGAGCTAGAGAGTCGTAGATTCCGTAGGGTGACGGATTTATAATACATAGTGTCACCATCCCATTCCACGCTGACAACGTCGTAAAAGCCGACAAAAGGAAATGAAATTGCCGAAAACCTAGCCGCAAGAGACGGAAAACTTGATACGAAACCCTGTGCCAATCCGTCTGGCCAGCGTGGCACAGTAGGCCCTCCCTGTAATGGGAGGAGGCCCGACTCAGCAGTGGGTCATTTATGGACTGAGTAGTAGTAGGCCCAGTCGCATGGATCGTGTGTACAAGATAATGTGTGCATAAATATTACGTAGATTTAGATATGAATTAGATAATTATAATAATAATTAATTTAGATAAATAGTGGCTTACGATAAATATTTTCAGTTAGCGACACTGAGTGAATTCAAATTCTCAATTCCAAACGACTGGCTATTGTAGCAGCAGATGTTCCGTCATTAGAATTTATAATGTTTCACAACAAATTGATAGAAATCGTGTTTATTACTTAGTTACTCGTATAAAATGACGAACATGTCGTAAAGGGTTCTTTATAATGTACGATTGTACCCTTGAGTATTCATTGCATGTATGATCATGTGTAGATTTGATTAGTAGGTTAGAAATATCACACGGGTACCTGGCACGAAATAAACTCACCATCTGAGGCTGATTCAAAACCATCGTATACTTGGCATTTAGGTAAAAGCTTACAAAAATAGTCTTTATAACTCAAGGTACCGACATGAGAGCCAATGGCCTGACTGAAAAGGATGTAGAAGATCGGGCAAAGTGGAGGAAGGTCAGTTGGAAGGCGGATCCTGGCAATGGCCGTGATTAACGCCAGGTAGAAGAAGAAGACGTACCCCGGTAAAAGTCACGCCAAAATCGATCAAGAACACTAAGATTAAAGAGGCGGATTAACGAAACCATATTTTTACGCAATGGCGAATAGTGGTGGGAAACAGATACTAACTAGTAGTCCAAAAAATAACGGTTTAAAATACTTGTAACTGTGACGAGATGGTATGGGTGTATTTTGTGTGAAATTCTTTATCACTATTTCTTAACTTTGTAAGACAATATTCGAATAAAAACATTTTCATTTTGAAATAAAATTCGTTGGCTTTAGCGCATTGAAATTTAACACTTTTACAACTATTATTTTCTTTTCTTTTTGTTTACTTTCATGGCCTGAACTACCTATTTAAATTTGGCGGGTGGTCCAAAAATAACCCTGTAATGTATATTGACCCACCATCGCTTATCTACCCTATGTTTTATAAGTCTAGTGCAATAAAGAATTTCACACATAATACGGAATAGCTATATACCGGCTAACGCCTACTTGTCACAGTTACAAGTATTTTAAAACGTTATTTTTTGGACTACTAGATATTTTCCGTGTCCCGTCACTAGCCCGTCTGTCAAATCGATCAAGTTATCTTGTACAGGGTATAAACTTAAATGCATAGAATATTTTTTATTTTGTGGAATTGATTTAACGTACCGATCCTATCACGACTATCGTGTCGGATATTATAAAGTACTTATGCAATCGATCCGTTTATCTTTTTTTGATCAACCCCGGGTACGAACGTTGGCTAATGAGCTTATGTCACTTGTTACCAAAAACCACATGATTCAATGCTATTTACAACTCTATTCCAATGAAACAAAGTTCAAAATGCAATGTAAGTTTCATTTGAAATTAGACATCAAAATATATGGCTTTTTAAAGAGGCATGGCCCGTCGGTTTTATTTTCATTCTAATTTTTGGTGATGAAGATTGATAAAGTGTCTAGTGGATTAGGAATGCACGTTCGATAGAAAAGCTTTCGAGCCTGGAAAAATACCCACGTACTCCCTAAAAAATAGAGGAGGCCCAGAGGAGGACTTTGCAGTGGGTCACTAATGAACTTTTCCTTTCAACAAATGACTTTTTAGTTTTGTAGCAAATAACATAACTTAATCGATTTTGATAACGATTTTAAGAGACCCATCTGAACACAATAAATACTAAGGGAATAAAATTTTATATTGTTAGAAGTAACATACATACAAAAAAACATGACGAATCGAAACCCTTCTTAATTTTTGAAGTTCATCATCATCATCAAAAATAAATCTGCGATTTAAGTCTTAATACATTTATGGTTTATCCGATACTACGATCGTCAATCAGCATGCCAAGTGTGGCAATTATGGGAACCCCTCCCCCTTCTTGGGGAAGGCCTATGTCCAGTAGGGGAGGTTTTTTTGCCTGAGATGATGATGATGACATTTATAGTTTTAATCAAAGTAGTAGTCGGAATAGAATTACATTCGGCAGCCCTAGCTTTAAAAAAATATCGAAAAGGAATATTGTTAAACAAATATGTAGTAATGGAAACAGGAATTTAATTATCCAACACACCGTCGTAACGAGTTGGCTCACGTTTAACAATTTAATTTTATTACGCAGGTAGTTAACCCACTGCATTTCATTGTGTACAGTAGTTTTTACAAAGGGGATATGAAAATGTTTGACCGAAACCTAAATTGCTATGCTCGGTTACCACCAAAACGCTGAACTCCTTAGAGTAGAAATGTTATGACTACTACTACTCATCCCATATATTACCCACTACTGAGTCGGGCCTCCTCCCATCACAGGGAGGGAAAATAGCCTACTGTGGACATGCTCGACATTAATAATAATGGAAATGTGTAAATATAATAATGGAAATTCATATCATAGTTTATTCTTTGTTACGGTATCATTCATTCCCATTAGTTATGGGATATAAAAAAGCATATTGTTTAAGTTTGGCCCAAAATCACATTAAAAAGTAAAACGAATTATTTTAATGCCTGTTAAAAGAATGCGGCATAAATCTCACGCAATAAAATTGCGAAATAGCTATATACCGGCTAAGAGGCGCATCAAATCCCTCCCGTTCCGGGAATGAACAGAAATCCAGGGATTGTCGCGGGAAATCTATTTTTATTAAATAGCTTGTTACCCGTAAAAGGATACGCGGAGAGAGACTATATTAAAATATGTTTCTGTCATCTTTAAAACACTATTTCGTTTAAACATTTTTGTTCTGTAACTGTTGTCCGCGTGGTAACAGATTAAAAATACATGACGTTACTACCTATTATATTTATATTTCTCTGATGCCATGCTAACCTTTTATATTAATGGTGTACAATAAACACTATTCTATTCTATTCCGTCGTGTGTCGTCGGCGACTAAAGCAAGTGACAACTGACAAGACAGTAAATCTAGCCGCCAAACTATATCATACTGTCTGGCCAGCCTGTTAAGGGTACCCGACTTTTATTTTTTATGATACAACATACATATATGTATATCAACCCCATTTTTTTAATAGCGATATTTATATGACAAAACTACGTTTACCGGGTCAGCTAGTATGTTTATAACTCTGTGGAGATTTGCTTATTACCTGGTTATTGTTTCATAGTTTCTTTCAATAATATTTTTGTGGTCGAGGGATGGAAACGTACTCGTAGTCTAATTGACATTTCCCACGTATTAGATGATAGATGCGCCCGCAATTAATCCCCAGTTTCGAGAGCTAGTTAGTATAAATCACACCCTCACGATAGTACAGGTTAGTGGTATCGTCGTTTCAGCCCATAAATGACCCACTACTGAGTCGGGCCTCCTCCAAGTTCATGGAAGGAAACAGGATAGTGTGGGTTGTTGTGATTGTGTATTGGACAGTTAGTGGTATAAAGTATCCCAAATCTAAACAAAAGTTATCCAATTGGTACCGATGTGTGATATTGGTAAAATCTGGTAACTTTTGTGGTAAACTTTTAAACAAGGCATGACAAAATAACGTAAAGTTCACAAAGTTCTGCTGAAATTTAATTTGGTGCTTAAGATAATAATTGAAAGGAGAACAGTTTCAGTGCCTCAGGTAGACGAACAGTACATATTAATTGTGACAGACTTCACACAAATGAGTGAGAGCTGTCGTTACGAAGTTAGGGCCAATAAAATGTTGCACAGCGCAGTTGATTGCGTTTACTTTGTCACTGTCACGAGTTGGATTGTTACGTTGGGTTACGGTTAGTACAAAACGTTTTCTAGTTAACGTCTCACGATATGTTAGGTATAAAAATATTATAGAGTCAATTCTTCATTTAAGCTGCGATTAAAAAACGAATTAATGTCGAAGAAAAATAAATATGATTATTTTTATTTTTTGGCTCAGATCTTGGTTAATAGACATGAATCGGAATGCTCGTTAATGTAAGATCCCATCTAAGTTTAGCTTATCACAGTTTTATAGAGGGAAAGTAGCCTACTATGGCACGATGTCTAGACAGCATAGGAGAGTGCCCGTTAAAATATGTTAGAAGCCCCCTATGTCACTCTGAAAACAGAACGATGATGTCATCATCATCATCATCATCATCAGCCCACATTAGTCCACTGCTGGACATAGGCCTCCCCTAAAGAGCGCCATAGCGCCCTGTCTTCAGCTTGACGCATCCAGCTGCTGCCCGCAACCTTTCGCAGATCGTCGCTCCATCTAGCAGAGGGCCGTCCCACACTACGCTTGCCGATTCGCGGTCTCCACTCAAGAACTCGTCTACCCCAGCGGTTGTCGGTTCTTCTACAGATATGACCAGCCCACTGCCACTTCAGTCTGCTAATTCTCTGAGCTATGTCGGTGACCTTGGTTCTCTGTCGGATAGTCTCGTTACGGAGCCTATCTTTCAGAGAAACTCCAAGCATAGCTCGCTCCATAGCACGCTGAGCGACTTTAAATTGGTGGACTAGTCTCACCGTGAGTGTCCACGTCTCGGCGCCGTAGGTCATGTGATACTTATTATTTATTTATTTATTTAAAACTTTGTGCACATGATATGTACAGAGGCGGACTTAATGCCATAGGCATTCTCTACCAGTCAACCTATAGGTGGTGCAGAGAACAACAAGGTAGGTGCACACATAATTATGAGTAATATATATTATTTACATACTAATAAAATATAAAATACATATAAATAATATATAAGCTAAATATTAAAATACAATAAATATAATATATACATTATATATATACATACCGAAAGTATTTAAGACTAATACTATTATTACTAATATATTATTACTAATACTATTCAGCCCATCAATGACCCACTGCTAAGTCGGGCCTCCTCCAGTAACGTGGAGGGCAATTAGCCTACTGTACCACGCTGGCCTGACAGGTTAGCAAAGGGTTTCGTTTTTTTTCTCTTGCGACTAGGTTTTCGGCCTTAGCACTTTCTTTTATCAGCTCTTACGATACATTCAGGATGGAGGAGGTAACCCTATGTATTCAAAACCGTTACCACACGGAAATGTGCTAATCCCCAACTCAGGGGTGGTGAAAAACTGAAAACCAGTGCTGGGTGTTCTGCACCCAGCTAATGCTGAAACGGCGACCCTTCAGCAGGACATACAAATAATAAATAAATAATAAATATCCTTGGACATTTCACACAACGCCATCTCGTCCCAAGTTAAGCAACTTAATGCTTGTGTTATGGTAACGAGATGGATGATATACTACTTATTATACATTTTTTTTGTAAATACATACATATTATAGATAGAAATGACACCCAGACTCCGAGCCAGTGCCTCTGGTTTAGACAAAGACACTTGCCCGACCCCGGAATCGAACCCGGGACCCGTTGATCCAAAGGCGGCACATCTAACCACTAGACCAACAGTTTACATATATTGCAAATTAGCATAGATTTCGCTACAATATTTTTTGTTGTTGTTTTTTTTCCATATTTTGTAGTATTAACGTGAACTTTAAAAAAATATTCTCTATCTTGCGTTTCTTGTATTTGTTCTGCTGAATAAATGTGTTTCTTTCCTTTTTTCTAATTTATTTATATTTCTGGTGTGTGTTGACAGCACACGGACATGTGACTCTATACTTTTAAAATTATGAACTACACAGATCCACATAATTGTTGATTTTATCAGCACATAACTTAGTATCTGTTTCCGGGAGTTTATATTAATAATAATATCGGCAGCGCTGTGCGTCATTTTAGCACCAGGCAAAGTCACTAATTTCAATTGTTCAGCGACTTTGCTAATTGATGGATGTGCTTGCTCGTTGCTCGCCGACATATCTCCCTTTTGCACCGCACCCTCATTCGGCGCAAAATACTAACTACCCATTCTCTTGGTGTCTTTTTCCCTAGAGAGACCCGCTAGCGTTCATGGCGGGTAAACACTTCCATTGACAAAAAATCCTGGTCGTTGCTTGGTCGAATTGATCAAGCAATGCTTTGGAATTTATGTTGCCATGCTTGGTCAGCTTAGGCAAAAAGTATAGTTTAGCATAAAAACGTCTTAAAGAATATTTGAATTTGGACCAAGAAATTAAGCTCAAAATTCATGTTCTTGCTATCGACCAGAAGAAAAAATAAATAGTGTTTGACCAACAGCTCAAACTTCGATTTGAACGAAACTTCCTTGGAAATTTGCCAGCTTCAAGCAGCTAAGTTTCGTCTGCTCTGATTTCGCGTTAAAATCAAACATTTCAGTCTTCTCGGCTTAACGTTCAATTTTGGTAATTTTTGAAATTTTGTTGATGACAGCGCTATAGAATATACTCTATATTATTTTGTGCCAACCCATCTTCCAACCCTGCGCCAACCCGTCTTGCCAGCGTGGCACAGTAGGCTAATTTCCCTCCATGAACTTGGAGGAGGCCCAACGCAGTAGTGGGTCATTTATGGGCTGAAATAATGTTTATCATTTTAATAGACTTTAAGGTCCTTTTATATTTTAAGGACTTACACATGTAAATACATCAAGTGTAGTTTAATTTGGAAAAAGCAACAAATCGAAATCTGCCTGAACAGCAGCGAATTTAAGCTTCAAATTTATAAATAAACATTCATTAAATAAAGTTAGCTCAATATAACTCTTTCGACAACTCAAAAATAGAATAAATGTTATTATTTAACAATTGAAATTTACCATTTACCACTGGTTAGTAATGATAGCACCACTACAGAGAAGAGCTTGCAAGAAACTTTGTAGTTTATTTATAAAATTGCAATTTTTAAGTTTAGCCCCTAGTTGTGCTTTATGTATACAGGGTTGATACGACATAGGGGCATTTTTTTTAACTGCCTATACTAGGTATCATTTCCAGGCTCTATACCAAAAATCAATTAAATTGGAGCAATAGTTTAGCCGAAAATGATTTAAATTTTTGCCTCATTTGTACATGATGTATCTTTCCTAACAGATGTTTATGCCTAACGCACCGTTTATTAACCTTAGGGGCTGTCCATTAATCACGTGATGTTTATTTAACATTTTTTAAACCCTCCCTCCCCCTTGGTGATACCTGGTGAGGTTTAAGACTACCCCTCCACCCCCCATGAAAAATCACGTGTATTTTTTTATGTACCGTTTCGAATTCATACTAATCACATATACGAGGGTGAATCAAAAAATTCTTGGAATCAATATTAAAAAATGCAAAGATTTAAATAATATTTTTTTATTTTTCTACATAATCTCCCTCCAATGCAATGCATTTAGAATAACGCGTTTCTAACTTCCTTATTCCTTGTGAAAAAAAATTATTTTCTTGACTCTCGAAAAAGTCCTCTACGGCAGATATAACCGCGTCATTATCGTGAAATTTTGTTCCACGAATTTCCTCTTTTAATTTTGGAAATAAGTGAAAATCACTTGGGGCTAAGTCCGGAGAATATGGTGGGTGGTCAAGGAGATTGAAGCCAGCACAGCGGATTGCGTTGAGCGCAACTTCCGATCGATGGGCAGGAGCGTTATCTTGAAGGAACAACACGCCCAACGACAGTTTTCCACGACGTTTTTCTTTAATCGCTTCACGCACTTTCGGGATTAAATTTGCATAATAGGGTCCAGTTATCGTCTGGCCTTTTGGCATGTAATCAATAAAAAGGATTCCTTCACTATCCCAGAACACAGAGGCCATAACTTTGCCAGCGGAAGGAGCAACTCGAAATTTCTTAATGGATGGAGAGGATGGTCGTTTCCAAGACATGCTTTGTCTTTTAGTTTCAGGATCAAAATGGTGGACCCACGTTTCATCCATGGTGACAAGACGACGGCAAAAATTATCCGAATCACGCTGGAACATTTCGAGATTACGCTTGGAAATTTCCAAACGTCGCTTTTTGTTTTCGTCGGTTAACATTCGTGGCACCCATCTTGCAGACACTTTTTTGAACCCCAGTGAATCAATTAAAATGGATTGAACGCTACCAAAAGATATCTTTAGGATCTCAGCTATATGTTTTATAGTCATTCTTCTGTCTTCCAAAACCAGATTCTCAACCTTTTTGACATTTTCTTCTGTAACGGAGGTTGAAGGCCGCCCAGAACGCGGGTCATCTTTACAGCTTGATCTACCTCTTTTAAATTCAGCCACCCAGTACGCAACCGTAGAATAGGGTACAGCATCACCCCCTAATGTCTGCTGAATGTCCAAAAAAAATTTCCTTCGTAGACATTTTTTTCAAACTGAGATATTTTATCACCGCACGTAACTCACTTTTATCCATAATTTTGACTTTTTAGCAACTCGTTGCACAAAAAAATTTATTACATGCGAACGAACTGACAAAAACAAGTGACAGTCTGCATAAATATAGTGTGATAGACACTCTTTAATTTGAATATCGAACTTGATCCAAAAAGGTTTCATATTTAAGCACTTCTAAGAACTTTTTGATTCACCCTCGTAGTATACGTAGTGTAATTTAATGCCCCTCTGTCGTACAACTCTGTATATATAAATTGATTGGTAATAAGTTTAGTTAAAAGTGCTGATAGAAACAATCAAGCAAGGTTTCCAGCGATCATCATCATCATTTCCTTCCGTAAGCAAGACGGGTTGGCACAGGCTTTGTCTTAAGTTTTCCTTCTCTTGCGGCTAGGTGGTCAGCCGCTTGGGTTCCTTTAGTCACCATTTAGGTGACAAGAGGGCACCCTCAGGATGGTGTGGGTTGATGAGATTGCGTATTCTAAATGCGTACCCACACAGACTGATAGCGACATGTAAATAACTACATGCGCAATCAACGCGCCGTCGGCCGCACAATAAATAAATAAATATCCTTGGACATTTCACACAACGCCATCTCGTCCCAAGCTAAGCAACTTAATGCTTGTGTTATGGTAACGAGATGGATAATAAACTTACTTATATACATATTTTTTTTTGTAAATACATACATATTATATATAGAAATGACACCCAGACTCCGAGCCAGTGCCTCTGGTTTACACAAAGACACTTGCCCGACCCCGGAATCGAACCCGGGACCCGTTGATCCAAAGGCGGCACATCTAACCACTAGACCAACGAGGCAGTCCGCGATGTAATTACCCATTTTTCTCTTTACTAGGAAAAAAATATATTGCAAAGTATAAAGTATTAGTAGTAGTAAGAGTATTATGTAAAAAACATTTTTTTTTTATTTAAATAAAAAATTTAGGAACAATTAATATGTCATTATTTTATCTGTTTTTTTTGTGTAACAATGTTTTAAAGTGCTAAACAGTGCAGTTTTCGATTACCTTCCTCATCGAGTAAAGGGTTATTAATCTTGTTTTGACGCTCACTAGCTTCTTTAAGTCGATAAAGTATTTTTTCTTTTGTTTTTTTTTCAGTTTTCTACCTTTTATACAATTTGTTATAAATAAAAACAAAAGCAGCTTATTATAAATGTCTGACTAAATGTTTTACTACTTATTACTTCTCAGTCCATAAATTACCCAGTTCTGAGTCGGGCCTCTTCCAACTACATAGTCGCCACGCTGTCCAGACGGGTTTCGTATCAAGTTTTCCTTCTCCTGCTAGGATTCGGCCATATGGCTTCCTTTTGTGGAGTCTTACGAAACCCTAAGGATGGAATGGGTTGGCGACACTATGTATTCTAAATCCGTCACCACACGGAAAGGTGTTAAATGTATATATATACTAGTGACCCGCCCCGGCTTCGCACGGGTGCAATGATGAACCTCTAAATTTATCAGTGTTGCTCTACAATATAATGAAATTTTTATACTTAAAAACCTTCCTCTTGAATCACTCTATCTATTGAAAAAACCGCTTCAAAATCCGTTGCGTAGTTTTAAAGATTTAAGCATACATAGGGACGGGCAGACGACAGGGACGTTGTTTTATACTATGTAGTGATAATATATTTGCACAGAATATGTCGTGTGCTACATTCATTTCACTGTCGCCGCTTAAGCTCAAAATAAATAACGCTTAGCTGGTAACAAATCCACAACTTTAGAATTGCGAGAATCGAGCCTTTTCTTAACCTTAAATATTTTATTCGGGAAGAGTGGGAAACAAGAAAGAATTTCACAACAATACATTGATACAATTATAGAACGAGTTCATTGTTATTGCCAAAGGGTTGACTGAACTGAAAACCAACTTTGAGAAACATTGGTCCATAATTTATAGGGTTTGTAACAGTAGATGGTGGTACTCAAGAACTGGTTTACCTAAAATGTATGATTTCTTATTGCGTGTATTTAGAGTATATAGTGTCACGCACATCTTCTAACATCTTCAGAATAGTGTGGGTTTTTTTTTTAGACATTTCACACAACGCCATCTCGTTCCAAGCTAAGCAACTTAATGCTTGTGTTATGGTAACGAGATGGATGATAAACTACTTATATACTTTTTTTTTTGTAAATACATACATATTATAGATAGAAATGACACCCAGACTCCGAGCCAGTGCCTCTGGTTTAGACAAAGACTGTCCGACCCGGGACCCGTTGATCCAAAGGCGGCACATCTAACCAATAGGCCAACGAGGGTTGGTGACATTGTGTATTTTAAATCTGTCACCACACGAGCATATTATTAGGTTTTGTCTACGTGATATTTTACGGCGTTTGTTACACGTATACAAACACCAAGTGCATCATTTTCAAAAAAATACAATACAAGAAAAAAAATTCTCGGGAGTCCAGCCGGTTTTTGCAGGCACAGCACTTAAAAACTTTCTAAAGAGAATTTCTTATTCATCTCGGGGCAAAAATAAAAAAAGTGGTTGGGGTGAATCATAGAAAGCCGCACTTTATCTAGGGGATTATTGTGTAAGTTCCTAAAGACTAATTTGTATTTACGTCGTCGTCCTATTGACCAAAATGTTCTGATCTATGTATATATATACATATGTAAACCTATTGTAATTAAACAATGTTTAACGGATTTATCACGTATATATTATTTTAAATTATTTAATTCCCGATTGCCAAAATTAAGTGCCTGTGGGCAGGGCACATGGGCACGCGCAGGACCGACGCCCGTTGGGGCAGAAAAGTCCTGGAATGGCGACCGCGTTCCGGAAGGCGCAGTCCTGGTAGTCCCACACGCTGGACCGATGACCTGCTTAAGGTCACTGGAAAACTATGGATGCGGGCGGCCCAGGACCGGCCTTTGTAGAAATCCTTGGGCGAGGCCTATGTCCAGCAATGGACGTCTTTTGGCTGAAATGATGATGATAATGAATTCCCGACGTGTCAATTGCTTTGCAGCAGTCGTGGTCACGGGAGTGACTAGATGACAGTTGTCTTCAAAAGTACAAAGGAACAGTTAAATCTACCACCTACCCTTTATTGATAAGATAACGTTCTCTATGTATAATCCGTTAGAATGTGTTAAATGTGTAATGATCGCGAAAACCTAAGAAATCATTATGTAAACTTAATTTTGTTTGAATTTGGTATATGTCTAATGTCAGTCCGTCTGGTGACGGATTTGGAATACACAGTGTTACCACCCCATTTCAACCTGAGGGCGTTGTAAGAGCCGACAAATGGAAATGACAATGTCGCAAACCTAACGGCAAGAGAATGAAATCTTGTTAGGAAACCCTGTGCCAACCCGTCTGGCCAGCGTGGTGCAGTAGGCCAATTACCCTCCATATAACTAGAGGTGGCCCGACTCAACCGTGGGTCATCTATGGGCTGAGTAGTATAAGTCAGACATCCACGGATAGCACTGATTTTTTTTTAATTCCTCGTAGAATACCTTTGTATTACAACATTTTCTAAATCTTCAGTTTATGTATATTGGCAAGTAAACACAATACACTAACCCAGATACGGTATCTATTAAGATCATCATCATGTTATTCTTATTACGGTTGAATACTCGGTAAGGCCTCCTCCAAATTTATGGAGGGAAATAGCCTTACTGTGCCACGTTGGCAAGACGGGTTGACACAGGTTTTGTATCAAGTTTTCCTTTTCTTGGGCTTTGGTGATCTGCCTCTTGGGGTACTTTAGTCGCCGCTTACGACACCCTCAGGATGATATAGGGTTGGTGACATTGTGTATACTTAATCCGTCACCGATACGGATTAAGAATACTGAATACTAAGGATATAGTGTACATCATTAATAATAATAATAAAAATATTTATTCAAAATCATATTTTTACACTATCACTATCACTATCACTACATAGTATAAAACAAAGTCGCATTCTTCTGTCCGTCCCTATGTATGCATAAATCTTTAAAACTACGCAACGGATTTTGAAGCGGTTTTTTTTAATAGATAGAGTGATTCAAGGGGAAGGTTTATATGTATAACCCACCCCCGCTTTGCACGGGCGAAGCCGGGGCTGGCCACTAGTAGTTTATAAATGCAATATTATACTAACTGTGCTATGCTTTAAGTGCCTGAACTAGGAAAACCTGTGTCTCAGGCGTATTGGGCTATAATTTTCTTAAAAATAATCACTTTTCACTTCATTATTAATACACTTTTCGTAACGTGTTACTAAGAAAAAATGCTTTAGCAGGTACAGTAAATTTACTAACAATAATAGCTATATTTTATTTTAGGACCATTAATAACTTCTCTGTATCTTCGTACGATAGATTTTGAAGGACATCTTTCAGTACCTTTTTTGCACATTCTATAGTTGAGTGGATATATGTCTGTTATTGCATTTAATTTATTGTATAGAATTGGTCCTAAACAAATATAAAATTTTGATGTAAAAGCATGTTTTGTTCGTCTGTTTTGAGGGATTTGATTATGCTTTTCTTTTTTTTAGAAACGAAGCTCCTGCACTACCTATAACCTGTACCGCAGGGGCAGTTTACAAACCTGTAGTCCACGAACACAAATTACACCCAGACTGAGAGCAAGTGCCTCAGGCTTTCACAAAGACACTTGCCGGGCCCCGGAATCGAATCCGGGACCCCAAAGGCGGCACATCCAACCCCTAGACCAACGAGGCACTTAACATCGCATAAGTTCATCCTTATGCGGTTGAAATTCCACATATTCGCACTAAGCGTTTCGCCTCCTCTTTCTTGATGCGGGCTGCTAAGGAGTGGAATTCGCTTCCTACGTCTGTATTTCCAAGTAAATATGACTTGGATGCCTTCAAGTCTGGAGTGAATAGGCTCTTACTGTCCCAGCGGGTTACGCCGTCGGCCTCATCGTCACTTACCATCAGGTGAGATAGACGTCAACCGCCGGACAGTTAGTAATACAAAAAAAAAAGTTGACAACCTTAGCTATATCAATAGTTAAGGTTCTGTGTCTTCAGTACACAGAACCTTAACTATTGATAGAGCTTCCATGCTTAGGAAAACCAGTAACAAAAATTGTTAGTCATAAGTTAAAGAAACAATGCAATTGCACGTACTAAAGACAATCAGAGCAGTCACAAAGGCACTTGCGTCGCCAGTACAAGTTGATAGATTGTGAAATTAATTGTGTAATTTGTTCAATCCATCTGGCTGGATCCCCAGGGCGTTCGCACCGCCAACTTCACAGTTCTGAGTCTGGCGGTTACGTGTGGTCCAAGTGAAACCTACTTACTAACCAAACTATTATCAGTTTCACGTGTCCGGATCTACGCTACTACAAATATATCGATCGCATCGTAAGTATACAAAAACGATTCATTTGCTAAAGGTGGTATCATCAAATGGTTCAATATCATTCGAAAGATTATCTTCAACTTTGTAAACTCAAACTGAACTTTACATCAAAAAAATCTTATAAATAGTCATATTTATAAATACCATTATCTTCTTACGGCCCCTGTCCCACACTAGGAGGTAGTCTCCACACACCTATCAGTCGTCATACCTACATTCACACCTTTCACACACAACTCCCCACTCCTACAATCCCTCCATCTCCCCTGATCGCTCAAAATCTCTTCCACATTCACGCCGAAACTACCACCGCACCGGTTCGGAATTAGCTTGCTGCTCGTTATTAGACGCGAAATAGCAGGCTTCGCCATTCTCCTAAAAGTCATCAATATCGACATAGACTGTCCAGATTTACTAAGCGTAATTTATTTTAAAGTACCACCTAAATTATTCTGTATCATAGCTACCCTTAGTGTTAGTTCAACAAATTATAGGCAAAATAGCAACTTGGCGTGCCACGGCTGCCGCCGCAACCGCGTGGGTGGGCCGCCAGTTCATCCAGCGCCTTACGGGGGCACGTGCAATGCTGCAGCTCTAGACGCTCCCCATAAAAGCGCTTGCGCAAGCGGGCCAAGGCCCCATCAGGGTCACAGAGCATCCTCTCCCATCGGGTGGACTGAATTCCGTGCCCCTATCTCGGGCAGTTAAGGGACGCCGTTGGTTTTAGTGGGTAGGTTGGGGCGCAATTACCATCTCTTCGCGCCTCGGAGTCCCACATAACCCGGCTGGCGTTTAGCGGACCCATGAGGATTTCCACCGTAAAAAAAGGCAAAATAGCAACTTAGTGCGTGCCAGTATTAGTTTTAATGATCTGTGTGAGCAGCGTGATATTGATCCGTTTACAACTAGTGTAACTTTGGCTAGAAAGTGCTTAAGTCAATTTTTATAAGTAGGCAAACGAAACATTTCTACATCTGTTCGCTCCCAAATTTCCTTAATAATAGCTATAAGTGAGGACTTGTTATTGGCTCAATGTAGCTATCCCTAAGCCATACATAAATCCTATATAGCAGCAATTTATAATTTACTTATACAGTTTTAAATAAAACTAAAATAGATTGACTTTATGTCAAATTTTAATCCTACTCCCATTAAACAAGTCTCGAACTTTTCGAATTTTGTCATAGTTCCAAACTTTGGAAATACAAGTAGAAATAAATAATTTCAAGTTGGTATTGTTTTACAACACTAATTTTACTTCGAGTAATTTTAATTAAGATAAATTAAACTTAAATCTGGTTGAAGATTTGAAGACTTTTAAGATGAAAATGTTGAATATAATAAATATCGGGTACGAGCAGCTAATGCCTTCGCAAATTCACTAAACCTGATTCATGTTCATGGTCCCATGCACCCTGGAGTCCCACATAACCCAACGCGGCTAGGCCCCAACCGCCGACTATCCTTAAGTCTCCGAGACATTGTATCTCCGAGACATTGTAGCAGAGTGAACCCTTTCAGAAAAATATTATATACGTGTTGTTGGTGTGCGTAACTACGTACTACTTCACGACCCTTAAATTACCCCCTACTGTGTTGGACCTCCTCCAGTTACATGGAGGGTAATATGCCTACTGTGCCAAGCTCGCCAGACGGGTTGCACAGGGTTTCGTATCAAGGTTTCCTTATCTTGCGGCTAGGTGCCCTGGCTCAAGAGCTACGCCAAGCGTTTCTTTAGTCAGCTCAGCTTGAAACGAAGCTTGAATAAAAATGGCACAATCGGTACATTCGTTTACAAGCAACATGTAAGTGTGATCCACACAGATAAACAAATGTTAAACTTATAAAACGCTTCTTTTTATCGTAGTTTATAAATAGTTATTTGCCACTCACTCACACATTTAAAAAATAAATATCCTTAGACATTTCACACAACGCCATCTCGTCCCAAGCTAAGCTAACTTAGTGCTTGTAACGAGATGGATGATAAACTACTTATATATATATATATTTTGTAAATACATACTTAATATAGATAGAAAACCCAGACCCGGAACAAATACTTGTAGGTCGTACAAATATTTCTTCCGTGCGGGAATCGAACCCGCGACATGCTGCGCAGCAGTCGATCGCTCAACCACTGCGCCAACCGTGTCGCCAAATATATATATATATTTATTTATTTATATGTAAATATACTCTAACCTAATGTTATGTGTACCTGTTATTTATCGGTCCCGTCTAAAGTTTACAACTTACGCCACACATGTCACAGTTGGTATTCGAACTCCATCCAAGGATCGATTCTACCATTGGCTTTTATTCCAATCCTTTGTACTTTTTATCTCGCGAGGATTAACCAAACTTTGGGTACTGACCCAACTTCCACTCCAATGCTTAGTTCTCATCCTTTGTTTACTTGCTGCTTTGAATATTGTTCTTTTTGTGCCCCTTTTAACATAGGGCAGAGTTATATTGATGAGAGTTACACGAGTCCTACTGTGTACATTTATCGATGTGGAGCATACTTCCCCATTCTAACTGAAACCCGTGACCTTGCAGTAGTACAGTCGAAGAACACCATGTTTTTATTGGTTCACCACCGTTCTACCATTTCCTTGCGCTTCCTCAAATCCATGAGGATTTCCCACGTAAAAAATGTTACCAGGTTAAGTATATTCATGGGCATAAATTACATTTTCTACGTTCTGGTCAATGGTTCTGGTGTAAAAGTATCTGTGGCTCACACAAATCTTCTTATCCGACCCCGATATCAAACCAGGGACGTATAATCCAAAGTCACCTCTAGAATAATTTCAGGATGTCTAGGTTGACCCAATTTATACCTAGGCATAAGGCAAACAGTGTCTTTGAATAAATGAAAGTGAAAATGCAAAGTATTACTCTAACACATTTTTGACCTTATTAGTAGTCCCTATGGAGTTTTTAATATAAATTGCAAGTTATCATTTAGTTGGGAAACTTGACGTTAAAAAAGTATTTATTTAGATGCAGTTCTAATGAGATTTTTATCACGAATACGTTTTTTATAGAGGTATATCTTAAAGTGTATCTGAAAACCAATATATCTGAAAGTTACTCCAATTGGGCACTAAAACGTGTTTTCAATTTATTCTACCGGGTATTACAATATAGGATATCTAACATAGATCTATAACTGATGCTGAACTAACCAATTTATCAATCGGACAATCAACGGACAACGTCCGACAGTGTCGGGGATAGGATCAAATCTGCATAACAAATCTGCTACATTTGGATACAGTCGTTGTATGAGACGATATGGCAAGCTAGCTTATAGGATGAATTCTCTCAGATTTCTGTTAACTTGTGGATTTACACGTTATGTTATCATGAGTAAAAATCCACCAATAAAATATGAAACAGTATCTTCTGAAAACACGCAGTTCGAGACTGTGTGATTCAGAATATGATCAGATACGCCACTCTACGGTTTCGCTAACTAATAACCTAGCTGTTACGCGCGACTTCATCCGCGTGGGGTTTAACAAAAAAAGTTATTGTTTAGTTCGCAGAGTTTACGATAACTCATTAATTTTGTATTTCGCGTGAAACCACTCAAAAAATTTGCAAAACCGGCTAAGTTTGCCACAGGTATGTAGAAAACTCGGTAACTATGGACTCCTGACAAGTGGACAGACAGACATAGAAAAAAGAAAAATGATTGTTTTGGTGTATATACAATGTTTAAATACAAATACCTACACTTGGTAAAAAGCGGCAATTTATACAGAATTCCAATGATTATTTTTGTATAGATGAGTGAAACCTTTTAAATCCACGCTATATCCCAGGGTATCTTTACAAAACATTTATTACTGAAAAAATATCGCTCAACGCAGACTTACTCAAAGTCTCAGCTTTTGGAATACAATGTTGATTCATAGGCAACACTACACACAAAATCAAAGTGAATTGAAATCTGACAAGTATTATTTCTCCTAGTTTCGATTTTTGAAATGATTTAGTTTTACGAAGAAATGCTAGCCTTAAACCACGTTTTGTGTCATTATTTTATGGCCAACATTGTTCCCACGATAAAAAAATCTATCGAGTCATCCGTGCCATGTTCGTCTTAGTGAGTCGAAATTTAACGTTAAGTAACCGATTCTGATGAATCGACAGGTGAAGGGAAAATTCCGGTCGATGACAAAACATGTACTTACTATTTTCTTCCTGTAAAGCAAGGAATAAAACATTTATTGTTAAATTCATAAGGGAAGGAAACTAACACGACGAATAACAATGTTTTTTTAGAAAATCCCATTTATGTTACAGGCATGCATAACCTTATGACAACCCCGGCTCAAAGAACATTAGCAAACACGTGTCACTCCGAGGCTGAATTTCTCTCACCAAATCCCAGGTGGTCTCAGGTGATGGGAAGCCGATGAAACTGTCATTTGGCCAAATGTATGTATGTGAAATGTGTAAATGAATGAAACTTAGAACCTTCTCAATCCTCCAGGACTTTTAAGCATAATTAATTTAGGACTCCAATCTCGACTGAAACGACCCTTTGCCGAAGACAATGTATGTAGGTTCCGTACAAGCTAGGCAAACAAAATTCGTGTTAAGTTGGGGGAACCAGACGTTTGCAAAGTGATGCTACAGTCAATATTCGATATTATCGATAGTTCTTAAATTTAAATGTAGTTAATTCATATTCTCGACCATACGTTATAAATACTATAATTGATTAAATGACAACTTAAATGTAAATTTATAAAAATTTCACAGCAATATTTACAATATTAGAGTACCTATCGAAGATTGCCCATTGTTGGATTTTTTCTTACACCCAGCCCTATACTGTCTAATGCTTGCGACTTCCTTTAAAGTTCTAGAAGGAAATCGACTCACAGTCCACCCTGATCCGGCAGATCAGAAGGAGGTTTTCAATAAA
This sequence comes from Clostera curtula, assembly GCA_905475355.2. Lineage (NCBI taxonomy): Eukaryota > Metazoa > Arthropoda > Insecta > Lepidoptera > Notodontidae > Clostera > Clostera curtula. The sequence continues at coordinate 17,824,372 of FR997799.1, forward strand.
GTTTTCCATCGCTTTCAATTAGAAAACCATCGACCTATATAAAGTGACAATACAGATACATAATCTTAGACGTTGATTTTGACTTAAAATAAATACAATCTGAATATCCGCGATCTGGAACCGTGTCATAAAAATATAGAATGTGTGTCTCACAAATCGCGTGAGTCTTATAACATTAACAATCTAGAAATTCAGATACAAAAGTTCATTTATATTATGTAGTAAGTATCGATATTACGCGGCACATTCCTAGTTACAAGTTGTAATCCTTATGAGGACGCAGACAAGACAATTAGAGTACACGAACGTACTTAATCGTACTTGATATTGATTTATTCGCGTCTTTGTCTATTTTGAGAAACGATTGCCGTTCAAATATTGAATTGAACGCCTTATACATTTGCAGCGTATATTAGAAAAGCTATTGTGTGAAGGTAGTTGACCACAACGTAGGGTATATTGAACTTTGATTTTTTATTCTATACACGTTGAAGTATCGAAGAGTATCTTAACATCAGATAGTTTGCAAATTTTTGAAAGCTACTTGAGTAACTATCATTGTGGTTTTTTTAATAGCAAACCCCCGCACTAATGTATAATAGCATCGCGGGGGCTAAATATAGATAAAAAAACATGTTTTTCCTCGTCTTTCTCCCAATTTATTTGGAGCAATCTCATAACTGTTTACTCATAAAATTTATTAAATATTCTTAAAAAAATCCATTCTCGACGTAAAGCTTTACTTTCCCTGCCTGTGTCGATTAAGTGCCTAGTACAAATGGTCAATCGGGGCCGGCTTTTTAATCCGTTTAGGAACCATTGGGAAAGGCAACACATACACAGTTGAGAACGAACGGAACCTGGACGACAAAATCATTTCCAGCGACAAGGGTGTTCGGTACAACCGGGGCAACATGTATGTAATAAAATAAATTATATATTTCAACTTTGGTAAAAATAAAAGTTTAGACAAAAAAAGGATCAAGTTTATCAAATCTCACTGATTAAATTCGGAGGTAATTCGCTGTCTAGGACATCTCACTTTTTCAAATAAAGAAATCTTTGTTTTTCAATACAACAGAAATATAATTCTAGATCATGATCAGGAATTATTAATAATTTAATGTGAAACATTTTATGTTATATATATAACTATGATTTGACTATTAACTTGAGACTTGAATATAAGCCAATTATGAAATGAAGATATATTTTATTTAAAAAGAATTTTTCAACAGTCACGTGAGAGTGGGTTAATAATCTTATCAGATAAATAAACTATTACGATTAATAAATAATAATCTAAAGTGATTTCTATTATATTGACATTTGCAGGTTTGACAAAAAGATATCCACATATTGCATTTATTTATGACATAATGAAACTAAGAAATATAAATAGCTAAGTGACGTTTCAGCTTTAGAGACCAGCTCTCGGTCTGCATGTGGTGGTATAATCCTTTTGACGGGGGCATTGTAATGCAACAGTGCATCTGAGCTAGGGCGATCCGTTCTCATCCCGCAGCAGAATGCTTGTGTATTGATAATACTGTATTTAGATCGGCACATTTTAACTGTGCTCTAAACAATTGAGCATATTGTCACTCGATGAATAGTCTATTTAGTTTGTATAGTGAGAATGCCGTCTTCTAAATTGACAGCAAATTGGTTTTTGGGAAGCTCATTGTCTTAGTATTGGCATTATTTCCTATTGATTTAAAATACATGGTGTCATCACCCCATTCTGTACTGAGGGTATCGTAAGAGCGGACAAAAGGAAATGACAAGTCCGAAAATCTAGCCGCAAGAGAAGGAAAACTTGGTACTAAACGCTGTGCCGTCTGGCCAGCGTGGCACAGCAGGCTAATTACCCCCCATGTAGTTGGAGGAGGCCCGACTCAGCAGTGGGTAATTTATAGGCGGGGAAGTAGAAGTAAGTAATAGTACACATTCCCAAAGAACAAGAACCAGATAAAAAACTTAACGGAGTTTATTAAGCCGTTAAATCTTACGTGAAACAACTTCTGAGAGTTGGTCAGATAAAAGGACTGACGAATAAAGTTTGTATGAGGACAAGGAGAAATGTCTCTTTGTTGTTACCAACGTTTACAGGAAAAAAGGTCGTATATGTATGTATCGTCGTCGTACGCGAATGCTTGGGACTAGTACTTGTCCGTCGATCAAATATTTCGATGTGCTTAGACACATAATGCGTTACAGCGACCAGAGTGCTTTATACTTCGCGGTAGGATCTAATGGTCCCTCCGGCTAGCTACCACCCTCACATCTAAGTCTAAGTTTAACCGTGTTTCGTCGTGTGTATGTGAGACAGGCATTTCCTTGAATTGTCTGCTCTATTTTAGACCACGGCGTTGCTTTCCATCACGCAAGCCTAGGGTCAAAGGCATATAGGAACTGTCAACATCAAGAAGTATCGAGAAAAAAACCAGTTCACAGAGCAATTGGCACGGATACGTCTCAGTCAACAGCCAGTTGGATGATTCCAATTTCCATAAACTCACGTGACTCTTATGGCGGACGATGGGACAACAAATAATCTGAATCTGAAAGGTAAGCAACCAAAATCAAAATCGAAATGATTTTTATTCGAATAAATTCTCGCGAATGCTTTCAAATAGTCAAAGACTATAACAGAAAAATATAATAAAAATTAAATTAAAAATTTTAATAAACCCCCGACACAATAACCTTTAAAAAGTAAAAAATAAATACTTCGCGTTGGGGGACCACTCCCACTTATTTATTACCTGACCCCTGGTCCCCCAACGCGAAGTATTTGTTTTTTACTTTTTTAAAGGATATTGTGTCGGGGGTTTATTTAAATTTTTAATTTAATTTTTATTTTATACTTTTTATAGGTACATACTTATTATAATGTAGATTTTGTTAAATTGCACGTGATGCGCTTTCATTTGAAACCCCACTCGATTATATTTGCAGACATTCGGTTATTCTTCCCCACTTTCACCCCTCATAACTTTTAAACGGCTCACCCGATTTTCATCAAACATGTCTAAGAACACTCGCCGTTACTCACCTTTCATACAAAAAAAACTTTATTGAAATCGCTTCATCCGTTCGCGAGCTACGGTGCCACAGCAGACAGACAGACAGACCGACAGACAGACAGACACGTGAAACTTATAACACCCCTCTTTTTGCGTCGGGGGTTAAAAACAAAAAATTGAAATATTTAATCATTTAGTTTTTACGTCTGGCTCAGTCAGATAATGGACGTGTGGGCATTGCCATGCTTCGTAAAGCCGTCTCGGTCTCATTACAATGTACCAGGGAATCGAGACACGAAATCTGTAGCGCAAAAGGCGACAGCTACTAATAGCACTCAGCTCATACATAACCCACGGCCAAGTCAATACTCCTCCAATTACAAGGACGGGAATCATCCCACTGTGTTTAGTAACTTTTCCTTCTCTTGCGCCTAAGTTTTTCGGCTTTCTGCGTGCACAGGGAACGTTATCAGTAAAACAAAATCATAGGCGGTAGAATTAACAGTTTCCCTGTACGTTTGAAGACAACTGTTATCTAGTCTTTTCCGTGACCACGACTGCTGAAAGCATTCGAAACGTCGGTAATTAAATAATATATAATATACACGCGATAAATCCGTCAAAGAGTGTTTCATTTCAATAAGTTATTCGGCTTGTCATTTACTTCTGTCAACTCTTACGACACCCTCAGGATGAAATGGGGTGGTGACACCAGGTACTCTTAATCCGTATCATACGGACATAGTGAAATTGTTACCGATTTTGTCCAAATCTCACTCGACTTATGCCAATGATTTGTAGTAGGCACAGCCAAAGAACAAATTATTACTTTTTGTAGTTTGTGATTTATGCTTAATAGAAGCCGCAATAGCAGGTAAACAAATGCCTTTTTTTTTTGTTTTCGCTGGGGAAATGCTTTATGCATACCACCGCCCCCCGGGGGAGAGGTCGGTGATTATGTGGGACTCCGACAAGGGTCGTCTACCCAAGAGTCGTTTACCCACTAAAACCCCAGCGGTATACCCTCACACGGCGCGCTTGGGGTGCCACAAGTTCGCGTAAACGCATTCTACTGTGACGCTTCGGCGTGGTGCCCGCAACGCGGGCAAGCGACTATCAGAGAGGGCGTCCCGGTACACTGGGACGTCCTCAGTCATCGAGGCTTTCGTCGGTGGCGGCTCCCCCGAACCAACACCGGCCTCCTAGGCGAGGGCAGAAGGGGCCCGCACCGTCACGAACCCCCCTCCACCCCTGCCTCCGTCCGCGGCGCGGGTCAGTCGGAGCTCCCTCCCTTGCGAACCGCCCCACTGCCCCCTTCTGCGACATCGGCCCCGCAGAAGAGGTAAACAAATGCCTGTGCCAACCCGTCTCGCCAGCGTGGCACAGTAGGCTAATTTCCCTCCATGAATTTGGAGGAGCCCTGACTCAGTGGTGGGTCATTTAAGGGCTGAAACGACAACGGAAAACATTAAGTGGTGACGATGATATTTATCATAAATGTGATGACATTTATGAATGTCATTTATTTTCTGGGTGTTTGCCACCATTTGCCAATTACATATTACTACCATGAGCTGCCGTATTAACCAGGCTGATAGTGATAGCAAAACTGATAAGGATAGTGAAGGGATTTAGAAATCGTAACGTCTTGCTTACGGAGCTTCCCGTGACAAATCAATCGGCTCAACCTGCCCTCGAGTGAACGTATCCTGAGACTGAATGGTAATTAAATTGGAGCCTGCATGCGACGTAACTGGGCCTGTAAACGGACAAACTGACCGCCTACGATTTGACTTAACAGACGCAATAGACGCCTTAAGGTGGATGCTCCAGGGTAGCCCGCGAAATTCAAATTTCTTACGTTTTTTGCAATTTGCAGGGCAGTGCTAGGTTGCATGATGATGAACATTTGATTCGCGGCTGTAAGACGTATTTAGTTACAGAGTTATAATCATCAAACTCATCAATACAACCCTCCAAGCTCATAAAGGTGCAAGAATGACTTTGACATTGAAAAAGTTTTCTTGCACTTTTATGAGCTTGGAGGGTTGTATTGATGATTTTGATGATTATAATTCTATAACTACATACGTCTTACAGCCGCGAATAACATTTTAATCAACATACAACCTAGCACTGACCTGCAACTTGCAAAAAACGTAAGAAAATTTGAATTTTGCGGGCTACCCTGGAGCATCCACCTTAATACTTCCCACTGCTGAGTCAGGCCGACTCAGCAGAGGGTCATTTATGGGCAGAGTAGTAGTATCCATCTTTTGATCTCCCATAACCCTTGCTTTTTTTAAAAAAACTAAACCTCTGCACCACTTATAACCTGTATCGTGGGGGCAGTTTACAAACATGTAATTCACGAACACAAATGACACCCAGACTCCGAGCAAGTGCCTCTGGTTTAGACAAAGACAGTTGCCCGACCCCGGAATCGAACCCGGGACCCGTTGGCGAGGCAGTCAAACAGCAAACGTTGCCATGACACTGACTTGGGATGGTTGCCTATTTTTAGTGCCTATTTTAAATACAGTTTAAATTTTTCGTTGTGAGCTGTCTCACAGCTGGATGAATAATAGGAAAATGTTAAAGTGTTTACAAGTAATAACATATTAGGATATCGAACCCGCGCGAAAAAAACTGTTGCCTGCCCTATCACTACATTTTATTATATTCACACATTTCTTTGGCTTTATCAGGAAAAGAATTTTACTAAGCGTGGAATCTTACACGTGCTTGTTCGCTTCAATGGGGTGTACTATCATAATTGTTGTATATTTTTCTTCAATATTGACGATATTTTTCCTGAGAAGGGGTGTAGGATAATAGACGTTGCTATGGTAACAATACATCAGAGTATGCCATAGCGATTTTATTGGGCAATTAAATAACAATCGAATATATAAAATTCTAGTGTCACTGTTTTAGTGTTTATACTCCTCCGAAACGGCTTGGCCGATTTTGATGAAATTTTATATGTATATTGAGTAGGCATGAGAATAAGTTTTTAACCAATTTTTACATCCCTAAGTATTAAGGGGTTGTTCCCATACATCCATAATTTTATTACCACCACCTCCACGACTTTTATTTGTGTACACATTTAATTCTCAGGACATCCATGAAATTTAAAGTACCGTCAACATGTAAAAGGTTTTATGATTTAGATAATGAATCGTGAAGATTTTTTTTAATAATATCGATTTACTAATCTTCCATTTATTTTAACTTTCATTTTTTTTTAAGATAATATTGTGTAATTTCTAATCTGTTGTCTGTTTCTGTACCTATTGAAAAAAATAAAATAAAAGCTCTTGTTTAATGAAAATAGCTTTATAAAGCGAACAGTTTCGAAACAAAAATGCAATTTCTTATCAGTACGTCTTTTAACCCGGATGTGTCAAGTCAAGACCGTGTGTGAAAATGAGAGATGAACAAGACAGTGCCGACGCTGGGCCCTGTGTACCAACAGAATTTCAAGTTATTGATGGTCCTTGTAAATACCAACTTTGCTTTAATTTTAATTTAGTTTTCCTATAGCTAACTTTTTTGTGAGATGAGGACATTAGCCCGTATTGTTTTGTCTGTGATTAGTGAGTACCCTAATAAATGTGCCTAAGACAAAATCTCAATTAGATACAATTTATTATGTAAGTTATAAGTAGTTAAGTAAAATATTTACACTGATGTTATAAAAAATATTTGTAAGGGTTAAACTGTGATTTCTATTAAGTGATAATTTTAAACCGTTATATTTGTATGTTTGTACTATTTTTGTTTGTAGTTACTCATTAAGTTTTATACAAGTGATTATCTGGACTGTGATTAAAATCGGAGTTGGATTATATTGTAGCACTAAAATTGCATATCGTCACTACTTATAACGCAAATCATAGTTAAGCATATCCTATTTATATTATTATAACTATTTACACTGATTTATTAAATCTTATATTTGTAAGAGTTAAACTGAGATTTTTCAAAATATTTTTTTATTAGGTTGATTATGACTGATAATAATTTAAAAACTGTTTTGATTATGTTAAACTAGCAACCCGCCCCGGCTCCGCACGGGTGCAATTACGCATGTATTATACATATAAACCTTCCTCTTGAATTACTCTATCTATTAAAAAAACCGCTTCAAAATCCGTTGCCTAGTTTTAAAGATTTAATATAGGGACGGACAGACGACAGCGACTTTGTTTTATACTATGTAGTGATAATAACAAGTGTGATTTTATAATATATAATAGTAGTATTTACTGTCGCTATTTAATATTATTTATGATTGATTATCTGTGATTGGCTGGACTGTGATTGAAGTCTGAAACTTCTAAGAAATGCTTTGATTAATAATTTATTTACATAATATATATATACGCATTTTATTTCATTAAATACATGTAAGTGGTTCTTAATTTTTTTTCTCTCCGATTTTCTTCCTGACCGTACTTAAAAACTTGTGCATGGATGTCGTGGGAAAGAAAATAATATTTTATATTTTAATTTTAACTCTCGTGGAGGTAGCGGGAACTAATGTATGAAAGTTTTTTTTTTCGAGAACAATGGGTTGTGGATGTATGGGAATAAGCCGTATTAAGGGTGGTTCAACCCAAAATTTATTTTTAAGACATTCATAAATACATACAAACTTAAATTTTCACTCCCCTACGATCAACCCCTATTTAATTACATGGGAAAACAACAATTGCGGGGTCAGCTAGTAATAATAAAATAATAGATAAATAAATATATGAAAGAGATGGATGGACTTAAATTATGTGAATGAGAAAATGCGTATGAAATCTATAAATGTAGATATGACAACTGATACTACCACCTAGCCTGGTATCAGGGCCCAAAGATGAAAGATTTACAAGAGTTTTGTGATAAAACATACGTAAATAAAGTCCTTTTGAATTGTCTGTGTGTAAGTCGTAGGAGCCGACCAAAGGAATTTACATGGCAGAAAACCTAGCAGCGGGAAGGAAAACTTGAAAGCCAGTGGCACCCCGTCTAGTGTGGCACAGGTGGCCTTATCCGGGCTAAAAAGAGTTATAGTTGTCCAAATAGAGTGTGCGGAGGTTTTGCATAACCTAATACCCCCTTCCCCTTTCCATCACCGAACGACTAGACACGGCGCGCAGTTTCACCCTTACGTTGTAGACATCCCACCATTACGCACGAAGCGGTTTGCGTCTTCATTCATTAAGCGAACAGCTAAGGAGTGGAACTCTCTGCCGAGGTCTGTCTTTCCGGATAGTTATAATCTGGACCTCTTTAAGGCCAAAGTGAACAGACACCTTCTAGGCAAACGTATACCATCTTAGGCCTCATCTTCGCCTTCCATCAAGCGAGATTGAGGTCAAACGTAAGCCTAATTTAGCATAAAAAAAAAAAAAAAAAATATTTTGTTAGTATACACCAGGATTTAAAATGAAGTCAGGCTCTTCAGGATAAGATGTTGCAAGAGGGCAGCTTGATGTGAAACTCTTTGCAAACCTACGAAAACGGAAAGATTACGTAGTTTCCTGTACGGCAGCAGGCTCGAGACGAAAATAGTGGGTACACCGATTCGAAAATTACCAACTTCACGCGACCGGGATACCCACATACCCCAGTCCCCCGCCTGGGGACCTATAAAAGGTTTCCCCCACTTAAAAAGTCTTAGCGCTCATACACACGAATGGCATGTTTTCAAGGGTACAGACAACAACAGCCGTCGGCGCGGGTCGGCGGCAGCCGTCTAGGCGTTGGCGAGTGCCGTCAACAGCAGCTGACGGCAGTCGACGGCTGCAGTTGTCTGTGCCGTTGACAACAGTACGACAACGTATGAGCGCTTAGTTTATACTCGTGGTCGTTCACAGTCAACGTGATATTGAGAGAGATATGCTGTGCTGTGCAGTGATGAAATGAGGAAATCTGAACCGAAGTGACCAACGCCCCAAGGATTGTAAAGTTGCCAACTTCACGGTAGGCAACGGCTTGGCTGTGCCCCTGGCACTGCCAAAGTCCATGGGCGGCGGTTACCACTTACCGTCATGGTGGGCCGCCAGCTCGTTTGCCACAAATGGTAAAAAAAAAAGTTTGAATGGCATCCGGCTAGCCATATGACTGGTGGAATGGAGCGACTGTGCGTGTCATTATGGAGAGAGGCCTTAGCTCAACAGTCAACAGCTGATAATATACCTTTTTTGGTACGCCCTGTACTTAAAGATGTAGCGTAACTTTCACACGGTTCCGCACAGTCAATAACTTTATTATTAGTAAGACCGGACAAGCGTGCGAGATAAAAAGCCCCGGATTAAGTTATCAGTTCCCGGCAGCCCAGGATTGTACCCGATACGTTGTGATGTCGCTCCGAAGAGTTATTCCCGGACAGAAGTCGGGACATTTTGAATTTTATTGTCTCACATGAATTGGCATGGCATTATATTGCCATGGAATACTTCCACCTTTGCTGTGAATCAGTTTCATCATCATCATGTCAGCCTATTAAAGATAATACTAATCAGCGCACACATAGCCCACTACTGAGTCGGGTCTCCCTCACTGATATGGAAGGGATTGGCATTGAGTTACGTATCAATGTTTTCTTCTCTTGTCTTGTCACCTCTTACGTCACCCTTAGGATGAAATGGGGTTGTGGCGTGTCAACATGTATATATTTTAAGTCAAAACTAATTTGTGTAATAAATTATTTTAATGGACAGATTGACTTGACAGACACGTTTTATATATATACCGCCGTAGAGTTCGCGCACGCGAGTCCTTTACAAATTCCGTGCGCGGGTTCTATGGCAACCAAATTTTGTTGAATGCCACTTTTGGTTTATTCTCTTTTCTGTTGTCTTGTACATTTTTATTGCTTTTATTTTTCTGCCTCTGTCCTAACTCCTTCTGTAAATATATTTGAATTGTAAATACCAAACGAAGTCGAATTTATTTGGAGTCAGATTCTTCTTTGGTCGCCACACATTACAGGGTGATGGCACTCCCCCCAAATCCAGCACCACATGGATATAAAGACATACCTCCTCCAATTACAAGGTTTGCCCTAAGCATTCCATCCTGAGGGTGGGTCGCAAGAGCCGACAAAAGGAAATGACGAGGCCGAATAACTTAGCCGCTAGGGAAGGAAATCTTGATATGAAACCCTGTGCCAGCACGTCAGGCCAGCGTTACACCGTAGGCCCTGTGAAGTCCTGTGATGTCCCTGTGATGGGAGGAGGCTCGACCGAGCAGTGGGTCATTTATGGGCTGAGTAGTTGTAGTAGTTGTTGATGATGATGATACACGGACAAAAGTAAATCAACTACTGGTGGCAGCCAACTGCAGCTCCCATCGAGTCTCTGTAATTGGAAAAGTCTTACCGGACAGATCCAGATGTAATGCCCGATGTGGTTTCTAATTTATTGCAAAAATAAGGGCTTATGCAGGGTTGCCTCATGTGATATGTGAAGTATGAAATGTATCCGCGTAACTACTGGCTTCCACTGATTTCATTCTAAGAGTGTCGTAACATGCTATTAGAGGAAGTAATTTGTCCGTGGCGACGGACTTAGAATACATAGTGTCACCACCCTATTCTATCCTGAGGGTGTCGTAAGAGTTGACAAGACCACTTCGCCAACCGTGTCGTCAATAAGTATCAGTCAATAAGTAGCGTTATGTGCGATTAAACAAAATTAGGTGGAATTGAGAAATGGGCTGATTAGTAGTTGTAGGAGAGCTTAAGCATAAACATTTTTAATGATGATGATTGGACAGAAATCCTCCAAAACCATTGAAGGCGGAAGATGAAAGTGGAAGTCAATGTGAGTCTGATCTAGATGATATTTGGCACATATAATTTGGAATGGAATAGATGTTTATAAGTTCACGACAAATATAAGGTTAAATAATTAGTTCATCTCATTATCATTCCGTGTGGATTCAAAATACACAAAGTCACCAACCCAAACCATCCTGGGGGTGTCGTAAGACTAAAGAATTTCAAGAGGCACCTAGCTGCAAGTGAAGTAAAACTTGTTCCAAACCCTGCACCAACCAGTCTTCCCAGCTTATGCCTTAATAAATTTGGAGGAGGCCCAACTCAGTAATGGGTAATTTATGGGATGATGATGATGATGATGAAAGTTCGAAATATAGACGACGCGGTATCTAATATTATAATTAATTATTTATTAGTCGAAGTGGACATCCCTAGAGAAGACTTTAGGTCGAATCCGGATATAAGCAGGTGTTACATCACCCTCAGTTTTAAGCCCTTAGGGCCTCATTGTGTTCACAAAATATTATAAAACGGTTCTCTTTGGTTTTTAGGAAAAGGGTGAGATAGCGATCTCATATGACACGCGATATGAGACTCGTAGGTAGGTACTTACATACGTGTCTTATCGATCTTTGTTTTCTATTCACAGATAAAATATCTGGTACCAACGGAAAGTGAGAAAAAATTAAGAATTTGTAATATACAGAGTGTAAGAAAAACTTTATAGCAAATTAGAAATCATATAACACATCAAAAGAAGCAGTTTTATGTTTATCATGTTTTTCTACGTTGAATTATGAGTATAATACATATTCCTTTGTAGAACATTGCATATTACTAAAGAATACTACTAGTACAATCATCATCACTACATAGTATAAAACAAAGTGGCTGTCGTCTGTCCGTCCCTATGTATGCTTAAATCTTTAGAACTACGCAACGGATTTTGAAGCTGTTTTTTTTAATAGACAGAGTGATTCAAGTGTTTTATATGTACAACACATCCAGAATATTGTAGAGAAACAATGATACATTTAGAGGTTTCTCATTGCACCCGTGCGAAGCCGGGGCGGGTCGCTAGTTTAATAAATATACATAACTAGCTGACCCGGCGAACTTTGTTCCGCATTATATATATTTAAAACAAAATGAAAGTTGGACATAGGATACCTGAGATTTTTATCCCGTCCGTATAAAACCTACTTTAACAAAACGCAACTGACAGCGAAACTTTATGTTGTCTATAGTTTAATATGGTCGAAAATTTGACAATTAGAAATTTTGAATTCGACTTGTTTATATTGTTGTAATTCACATAATATCTTTATAACTTGTAGCCTATGTGTTATTCTGATGTATACGCTATATTATTGTAAAGTTTCATTATAATCCATTCAGTAGTTTTTACGTGAAAGAGTAACAAACATCCATCCATCCATCTATCCATCCATCCATACTTACAAACTTTCACGTTTATAATATTATTAAGATAATACATTAAATCTTAAAACTTAAAAAAATATACATATTACTATGAAATTTTACAAATTATAAGTAAATAAAACCAATTTCAATATTTTATTAAATTTACCCCATCTGGTAATGTCCTTAAAATACTGGCAGCATTTCCCCTTTGAATGGCCAGGCTTATACGCTGGAGGAGGAAGTTGCCAGCTCTTGGGTTGCCTCTATAAGCTTTTTGCTTGGGTTTTTATAGAGGTCTAATATATTATGAGTGATATATCGATGTCTTTTTAAACAGACTTTCACTACAAAACATGAGTTCCAGTGAAAATCCACCAACTAACTCTCGTTATTATTATCTCACAAGAACAATATAGTTCTATAAGGTGTATTGGGTTCTCTATGCTTCTCAATTCGCGAGTTATGGTCGACCAAAATTAAAAAAAAGTGCCCTGCGTTTCTATCAGTTGTATTATCGATCCTTTCGTTATGGCCAAAGGATTTTTGTAAAAACCTGTATAGTTATATACACTACTAGTGGCCCGCCCCGGCTTCGCCCGTGCAAAGTGGGGGTGTGTTATACATATAAACCTTCCTCTTGAATCACTCTATCTATTAAAAAAAACCGTATCAAAATCCGTTGCGTAGTTTTAAAGATTTAAGCATACATAGGGACGGACAGACGACAGCGACTTTGTTTTATACTATGTAAAGATGTATACATTAAAATTCATCAACTTCAGTAGAGAGGTAATGGCGTGATAATGCAATAGATACACCGAGACAGAGAGAAGTTTGGAAGATTTGAGTGAAATAATTGTCTGGTTTTTATAACCAAGATTCATAAAATAAAATAATGTATAAATAATATATAAATATATGAGTAGTAATATTTCTGTATGGTGTGAAGATTCTTAGGTGAGAAGAAATTACGAAACAGATGAAAGGTAATGGTAATTGAATGTTGGACAGTTCTAAGCGCTTGGAAATCTGTGGAACAAACTTAATTCATTCATTACAGCGATTTTCTTCGAAAATTGTTAAACAAAAATATATCGAATCCTGTTACAATCACAAAAATAAAATGTAAAGGACCTGAGGTTCAAGGAGGTTCCAGATACTCATCTCAAGAGGCAGGCAAGACAGCGCACGGATAAAACGAAGCACAAAAATCGAATACACGTTTCAACACAAACGATTATGAACCTTGTCTGTCTTATCTTAGAACCAAACATTGCATTGCCAATCTGTAAGTATGACTTTGCCAATTCAAAATCAGAGTTCAATTTCTGAATACGAACCTGCGTGCAATTTTGTGTCTTATTGTGTAAGCGATAAAATTGAGGTGTTGTGTTTAGCAAGTGTAAATTTGTAAACACTCGAACCGCTAGAGACGCCCTGGAGCAAACGTCAAAAAAGTGCCGCAGTTTGCTAACGAGGGAGGGGATACAATGTGTTTTGCGATTACAACTTTGGTATACAACCTCTTTGGGTTTTAATAGAAATTGAATAAGGGATTTGCGTTCCCCCAAGTTGGCCACCGATTGATTACTTTGACAAGCGTGTTTACCAGTGGAATAGCTATTGGAACTGTAGCTGGATACTGGAACTGATCGTCCTGTCTTGTTATTCAAATATATGGGTAGTTTCCTTAAACTAAGTACTAGTTTAAGTCCCGGCAGTTAGTCCATATACTAGTACTCCCATTGCGGACCGCAATCTGCGGCCCTGAAGCGGGCAGTCGAGAAACGGAGATGGTTTTAGTGGGTAGGTCGGGGCCCTAATCACCATTTTTCCACGCCACAGAGTCCCACATACCCTAGTGGATCCTCAACAGTCAGGCCCGCCTTGGAACTTGTGGCTCCTATTGGGAAGTGAATCCTGTGGACCTGGTTCGGACAGTCGAGGATCGCCGTGGGTTTTAGTGGAGTCCCACATAACCACGGATCTCCAACGTAAAAAATAAATAGTATCTATGATGATTTCCTACGATAATAAGATAATCATTAAAGTCTCCATGATATGACCTATATTCGAAACCTTGTGCTATAATAAAAAGAAACACTATTTCGAGGTTGATGATGTACCAAAGTTCTTTCATATTTGTATTATTACTTTACGAAACTCTATCTACCTGCCAGGCCAGCGGTTCTAGCTCCCGTCTATGTAATTGGAAGAAGGTCGACTCAGCAGTGGCTCATTATAGGGATATTGAACATTATTTGAGGTTTGTATGTGTACTTAGCCAAGACGTATGTATCTAGTAGGTACCCATATAAATAGTAGTTTTAGAGCTCGGGTGCTCTAAAGACTATCCGATAGAGGAACCAAGTCACTGACATTATCACGGATCTCCGCTTCGATTCCAGGGTTGGACAAGGCTTGCTCTGAGTCTGGGTATGGTCTAGTGGTTAGATGTGCCGCCTTTGGATCAACGGGTCCCGGGTTCGATTCCCGGGTCGGGCAAGTGTCTTTGTCTAAACCAGAGGCACTGGCTCGGAGTCTGGGTGTCATTTCTATCTATAATATGTATGTATTTACAAAAAAAAAATATATAAGTAGTTTATCATCCATCTATCTCGTTACCATAACACAAGCATTAAGTTGCTTAGCTTGGGACGAGATGGCGTTGTGTGAAATGTCCAAGGATATTTATTATTTATTTATTTATTTATCTCCCACTAGGTGAAAGGCAGACAATGTATGTTCCTGCAAAAAAGTGTGGTGTAGCTTTTACGGAATACCCAACATAGCGTTAAGAATATAAAAGATTAGTGTGGTATTACACAACAAAATTGTATTTATTTCGAGAGTTGTAAAAGCATTTTGAAAAATTGCTGAGTAAACTCAAGGAAACAGAAATCAGAAACTTGAATGACAGTATACATTACGTGGTCGTTTGCTACTCTTGTAACCAGCCTAATGCCAAGTCTCAATACAACGTCGCGTTTCACAAGCAACTTCGCTCAAGATTCGTTTATTTCAGCGACAAAATAATTTTCAAGTAATATAAGGATTCATAATGTGTGACGTAAACATTTCCAGAGTTCTGTAATGGAGGAAGTTGGAAGTACGGCGTAAGTTATGCGTATAGACTTTATTTGGGGAGAAAATTAACAAGGCAATGTAATTAATATAGGAATGGCGGTGTGAAATGTCTAAGACGGTTTGGAGGCTTTAAAATTTGAATTTACTGTAGCTGGCTGAGAGAAAATTATTGTTTCTTGTTGAGAAAGTTTTGCAGTTACAATTAACGCTTGAACTGCGAATGACTGTTTACGCCTGTTTTGTGATTATTCACAGCAACTAAAGATATTTTACCCAATGAAAGATACAAAGCGTTATACAGCTGTGAGGTACCATTTGAGTTCTCTGAAGTAGCTCATCTTAATCAACTTAGATTTCATAATCCCTATTACTAATTCGAAAAACGTGCCCCATTAAAATTCCCGATATCTCATCCCCAAGAAGCTGTCAAACTGATAATAACCGAATGGAAAGAACCTAGGTGGGAGCGAGAGAACAAAACGCGATCCGTCTTAATATTAATGTAGTTGTTAGGTTGGATGATGAATGGTGACATAGCAAAGCACTTTGTGGTAAACTGGTCCATTATTATTCTTAGAGTGGTGTTTAGTTACCAATTTAGTTAATTTAGATACATTTCCATAATGTTCATGAGGAAATTTTGCGAGCTTTGTCTGACTTTGGATTTAAATTGGACGATATCAATGTTACGACTTGAAAGCGGTGGAAATAAATTATGGCTGTTTGGACTTTGCATTGTTTACGGAATGAGGTGTACTATTTTATTATTATTGGAGTAAAGGTGAATGAAAACATTAATGCGTCAAGTTTATTTACCAAAGTGTGTTATCGTTCACTATGGGCTACGTTAAAACACTTAAAGTCATCCAAAGAATAATAGAGACGGCTACGCTCGGAGTTTCCCTGCAAGATCGAACCTGAAATTGCCCACAGGTTTGCCACACTCGCAGGACTGACAACTGGTGGGCCAGAAAAGTCCTCAAGTGGCGACAGTGTACCGGAAAGCGCAGTGTTGGTAGGCATCCCACGCCGAACGTAATCCTGATATCCCAGGGAGGCCTAAGTCCAGCAGTGAACTTTTTTGCCTGAAATGATGATGATAACGATAATGGGATTAGTATTATGTCTTATTTAATACTTCAAACTCAAAAGGAACTTTATTTACTTACTTATATACTTTATCACAAAACTTTTATAAATAATCTTATTTACAATTACCATCATCATATTACGGCCTCTGTCCCACGCTAGGTGGTAGTCTGTACATACACCTATCAGTCGTCATAACTACATTCACACTTTCATACACAATTCCCCACTCCTAAAATCCATCCATCTCCCTTGATCGCCTACAACACCTACGTCCCCTCACATTCATGCTGAAACCACCACCGATTCGGGATGCTGTTCTACAGAGAAGAGCCGCCAAGAAACTCTGTAGTGTACAAGTTATTGGTCTTGTTTAGCAAGTTCGCCAGATGAGAGAAACACGCTACACGTTACAGCCCATTTCAGTTAAATAGACTGAAATAAGACTGAGATTTGATTGAAATTATCTTATCAAGTAAAAATACTCGAAATATGTTCGTATGTACGAGTATTCCGAATACGAAAGTTTTCAAAACCCTTCCGCGTAACATACCAACATAAAATGTAGTGCATAAGCGGCGCACGAAGTTAATTTATCGAACTTTTCCACGTTACCCCGCGTTCAGTAAGTGGTTTTACACTCGGCTTAACTTTGTTTACTTTAGGTTTTTTACTTCAAAGAAATCTAGGATTACAATATATTATATAGGGTAGTTCCAATGGAATTAAATTGGTGAACACATTTTGTTGAGGTACCTACTAAGAGTTTAAATGTGTGATCTGGTGGCATTTTAGGGACTAATGGAACTCTTAGTATTCGTGATTGATCGACCTTTGTAGCTATTTTATTTGTTGATTTACAATCTCTGATTGGATAGTTAATTAATCGGGGCAAGATTTAGGGTTAATGGATTTTAACATTGGAGATGGTAATGTTAATGGAATGATAAATACTATATATAATATAAGAAATATTGACTATCGTCTGACTGTAGTTTTATTTCTTTACAATTCAAATTGAAATTTGATGTACATATATACACAAAAATATTATTAACTTTGTTAAAAAACTGTGTTATTTATTATAGTATTATTGTTCCGTGTTAATCACTACATAGTATAAAACTAAGTCGCTGTCGTCTGTCCGTCCCTATGTATGTTTAAATCTTTAAAACTACGCAACGGATTTTGAAGCGGTTTTTTTAAATATATAAAGTGGTGTAAGAGGAAGGTTTGTGTGTATAATACATGCATAATTGCACCCGTGTGAAGCAGGGGCGGGTCGCTAGTACACTATATAATATATAATCTTGCTGTCCATTGTACTAGTCTCCACAGAATAAGTAACTGTTTCTTGGGTCAATGTATACACTTTTATAAAAAAACTGTACATGCAACGTGAAGAATTACCTCGTAAAACCTATAAAAAACGGTCAAGACGAACCTTTAGAAAAAAGCTTATTACCACATTTCTGATTATTTAAATGACCAAGCTGCCTGGGACTAATCTGTTCATTGTCATATGTGTATACTTTAGTTATGCTATTGTAAATTTAAGAAGTTGGACCGCAAGAAAATTAAATAACAAGCTCTTCGAGTTTCATGCCAGTTTTTCTCAGCAGTGGTTGCGTTCCGAACTAGTCGGTCGAATGTTGAATGATATAAATGTTATAATCGTTGACATTTTGTAAGTGTCCATCGTGACATAAGCAGAATAAATGATTTGAATTTCCTTTGTATCTCCTTTCCTTTAATTGGGTGTTTAGTATTTCCTCTCCAAATCGACTCCCCAGCCGCAAATCTATCTTGCACATTCAAAGATGCAATCCCCATCTTCAAGTACCATTACGATCCCCTCGGAAAACTTCCCAGCAAAAAGCAGGTTGCACCTGACATCGGTAATTGATATACTGGCCCATTAATCACTTTGTATTTTGCCGTATAAACTTTATGTACTTTGGTCGGAGTATATGGGCTTGTTCAAGTTGGAGTTTGAAACTATAGAGGAGTTTGCGCTTGTACTAGTTATTCAGTTTGATTTCGGCTCTTTGGAGCGCGACCTGGTTTTGATAACTTTTTAATGGCGAGAATTCTCCTTAGCCGGCTAAGTTTATTCTGAGATTTATGCAATTTCTACAACTGCACATGAGTCTTGGCTTATTAGTAGGAGTTTCACTGGATTAATTTAATATTTTGCAGATACTATTGTGCGAGCATCGTAGCTAGAAATTTTCTCGAGCCTAAATTGATCCCCTGGGATTTTTCTTTCTTAATACTTATTGGATATTCAAACTCAAAAAGAGTTTTATTTACGTAGGTTTTCTCACAAAACGATTACAAATAGTATTTTTTACTAGTACTACTACCATCATAATCCACGCTATGTGGTAGACTGTCGGTCTCATGTCTACATTCACACACTCCATCCATCCCTTGCGTTCATCCACATTCGTACTGAATCTACCACCTGTTCTGAATGCTGCTCTATGGAGAAGAGCTGGCAAGAAACTCTGTATCTGATTTTCAAATTAGCTTTCAGATGGTTTGCCATGAAAGAATCCTTCTCATAACATTGTAAAATACTTGAAACAAAATTTGCAATTCGATCTGTTAAGTATGTATAAAAATTGCGTAAGTACCCAGATAAAGATCCAGATAGTTTTTCCGTTCTCTACATACAAACTAATTTAAATAAATATAATCTCTTCTCATCCATTTAACCAAAATGAGACACGTCTAATGGGAAGAGAACTCTATCTTCCATCCAATTAGTATACTCAAATTTGTTCATAAAGTCTGTATTAGGTTTGTGACTCCTGGGAGTCTCGTGACACGCTCCAGTCCCTAACTCCCACAATATCTGGCCTCAAGAATAATATATCCAAGTGAGCCTCTCCCACGGGCCCCATTCATCGATATTAGCAGTCGAAACTCCGTATATCATAACGCTATTATATTGTTTGGGGTCGAAGTTAGTTACTGTTAGGCAGGACGGTGTCAATGTATTTTAGTTCGACAGTTTCTACCGACGCTTTAATAGTGTTGTCTAAAATATTGGTATTATTATCATGTACCATATAATACATTGAGTCAACACCCCATCCCATCCTGAGGGTGTCATAAGAGCCGATATATGGAAATGACAAGGCCGATAGCCTAGCCACTAAAGAACGAAAACCTAATACGAAACCCTGTGCCAACCCGGATAGCCAGCGTGGCACATTAGGCTAATTACCCTCTATGTAATTACATGATTCCCGACATCAGGGTCATTTTATAGGCTAAAACCACGAGGCTGGCGGTTTTTTTTTGTTTAAGACGGTGCGTGAAGGAGCACTGGCGGATGCTTAGTGGGTTTGAGGACGCCGTTCATGTCACATGTTTTTCCCCCCGCAAAAACCCACGAAAAAGGTAATGTTTACAGTTCTTGCTATCACTGATTACACAACACTGTAAGTAAATGTCCTAAGCATAAGAAAATTTGGAAGAAGACGCGTGCATACGATTAACTCTGGTACTTATATCGTTTACATTAAAGTTTCTATTGGCGTTGCATTCAAAAATAATAAATAGGCCAATGCCTACTGCTTGAGATAAGGAAACGAGAGTCCCGTGATTGATACTACTTTACATTTTAAGCCCCCATTCTACTCGATTGAAGGGAGATAAAAGTGATGCATTGCGTATTTAAACTCACGTTCGTATCACAGTAAATACAATTTAGATATTTGGATTGTTTCCTGTGGATTTAGAATAGACTACCGCATACCATCCTGAAGGTGTATTAGGAGCCGACAAAAGGAAATGACAAGGCCTAGGCGCTTAAGAAGGAAATCTTAATATCGAACCATATTCTCTCTAGCCAGCGTTGCACAGTAGGCTAATTAAGATCGAATTAGAAATGAAGAGCCTCGTTGGCGGACCAGAGTTACCGACATAGCCCACATGATTGCCAAATTAAGTGGCAGTGGGCAGGGCAAAAAGCTCTCAGGACCGACGCTTGATGGGGTAGAAAAATCCTTGATCGGCGATCGCGTTCCGGAAAGCGTAGTGCTGGTAGGCCTCCCACACGATGGACCGATGACTAAGTTAAAGTCGCCGCAAAACGATGAATGCGTGCGGATCAGGACCAGCCTTCGTGGACATCCTTGGGGGAGGCCTACGTCCAGCGGTGGACGTGTTTTGGCTGAAATAATGATGATGATGAATGGGAGGAGGTCCGACTCAGCAGTGGGTCATTTATGAGTTGAGTAGTAGGTACAATTTATACGTAGACGAAGTCGCGACCAGGAGCTAGTAATAGATATGTTGGTAGCTAACAACGTTCTATAATTAACTACTATTACAAGACGAAAGGTTTGGTAATTCGTAAAGATCCGAAGTTAACCGAGGTCTGCAATCAACTGAGTACATGAAAGGTCAAATATCCAGCGGAGGCTATCAGCCATCTAATTACTGACCACAATAAGGGTACCAAACACAATTAAACTATGACCTCAAATTGCTACTGAGGGTATAAGATGCAATTTAGGGAACATGAAATGAGAGCCCTCGGCGCGCCGGCCTTGTTAGATTTAGGTTCTAGAACTTCTACTGAGCTTGCTATGGATTTTCTTAGAGCTAAAGGAACGCAAGAGATCACCTAGCCACAGAAAATATCCATTCAAATCCCGTGCCAACCCTTTTTGCCAGCGTGGCACAGTAGGCTAGTTTTCCACCGTGAACACGGAGGAGGCCCGACTCAGTAGTGAGCTGAAATGATGATGATACCCAGAGAAAGTAATATGGCTTACAATAAATAGAAGCACACCGGGTCTGTGGACATTGAACTGGGTGCTTAGTGCGTCTTATAGTACAGTAGAGCTTAACAACATCTCGAACCAAAAGCAACGTGGTGGTGGGAAGTTCGCGCATGTAACCAGCCAATGGCGTGGCTGACGCCTCCCTTCTTAAACAATCTGCGCTGGATGGATTTTGCCTCAAGATGTTTGAAAGAACTATACTGGCTATGGAAAATTGTCAACAAAATTGATTTTCTCACGCAAAATAATATTCCAAATGTAATTATATTAACGTAAGTCTTACTTCGTGGCTCGAAATTTATTGTCAAAACTATTTATTAATATTGTTCTAGTTTTGAATATCCTATCCTATCCGGGCCTATCCTTCGTATTTGGTTATTTAACATTAGACGGTTATCCAAGGAATTTTGGGCAATAACAAAAACGTTCCTACTCGCTTCATTAACCTATTCATATAATCTCTCAACCCAACATTCATCCTTTATTTGACACGTTTGTGCCTTCGTCTTTTGCTGCAGTCCACAAATACTGTTGACGACTGATTGCAGCCCAGTTGCAATTATGCACTGCAAAGAATTTAGAGCAGTCGTGCAGTGAGACCAGTTCCAACGTTTGTACGAAAATGCCAATAACGAGAGAGCTACGGACTCTTTTTGAAATGTCATATGTATCTCTGGAGCAGCGACAATATTCATATTTACGGGCATATTTCGTTTAGCAAACAGTTGCTAACTTGTTGCTAACTAACAGTTGCAACTAAATACAGATTTAGTTGAAGTTTTATTTTTGTAAAGTAGATAATGTTTGTAAATAAGAGTAATGCACGGAGTTAGATTGCGTAGTAGACTCAGAAATGAGTTAATATACAGAACAAGAGAAGGAATTAGTAGCTCGAAAAGATATTTAAAAATATTAAGGGTCTATCTCGAACTACATCTTAGTCCTGTTTTGTGCAATATGATTAAGACAAACCTACCAAGGTAGGGCTTGGCACTGGGTTTCGTAGGTTTTCTTACTTTCGAGTTTCGGCTTTCTACCATTTATATTTAGTTACCTCATAAGGTGTGTATACAGCGATTTGAGTTACTCACTCTTGGTCTATATCATTGGTATTTGAGTCCGGATACAGGGTCTTTTCTTTTGTAGGTTTAGGCGGGAAATGGGAACGGTTCGAGGGCTCTCTGAAGATATTGATAGTCCATTTTTTGAGTTGGATTGCTTTTTTATGTCAGGTTAAACTTTAACTTATACTTACCCTAAAGATTAATTAAAAGAAAAAAGATTAAAGATAATAAAATTTGTTGCTAAAATTTTTATGCATACGGCCAAATTATTCACGCAGTAGGAAATATTTACGTAAGACTTTCTAACAGGAAGACTAAAATAAGTGTTTATAATAAAATTTAATAACTAACTTAATCTTAAGGATACACGATACAACCTAACAAGAGCTGTTGATTTTGAAAAAGAGGAACTTATTTTGAAAATACGTGTCTATAGAAAAGCTTCTAAAAATTAATAAAATGCATCCTAATCAGTTCATTTGAAGCTACAGTGCCACAGACGGACCTGTCAAACTTATAACACCCCTATTTTTGTCGGGGGTTAAAATATTAACTCTTTCTCTTCTCATCTCAGCCTACAAGACCAAGATTTCCTTCTCTTCAGGCTGGATTGACGGATTTATAATAAACTAGCTGACCCAGCGAACTTTGTTTCGCATTATATATATTTAAAACAAAAAGAAAGTTGGACATAGGATACCTGAGATTTTTATCCCGTCCGTATAAAACCTACTTTAACAAAACGCAACTGACAGCGAAACGTTATGTTGTCTATAGTTTAATATGGTCGAAAATTTGACAATTAGAAATTTTGAATTCGACTTGTTTATATTGTTGTAATTCACATACTATCTTTATAACTTGTAGCCTATGTGTTATTCTGATGTATAAGCTATATTAATGTAAAGTTTCATTAAAATCCATTCAGTAGTTTTTACGTGAAAGAGTAACAAACATCCATCCATCCATCCATCCATCCATCCATACTTACAAACTTTCACGTTTATAATATTAAGTAAGATAGTGTCATCACCCTATTACAGCTTGAGGGTGTCGTAAGAGGCGAGAAAAAGGAACATAACCTAGCCGCAGAGAAGCAAAAGTTGACCCGAAACCCTGTGCACAGTAGGTAGGCTAATTACCCTCCATGTAATTGGAGGAGGCCCGACTCAGCAGTGGATTATGGGCTAAGTAGCAGTAGTAGTAGGCTGGGTTGTCTAACTTTTGAGTTTCTTTAGCCACCTCTTACAACACCCTCAGCATAGAATGGATTGGTGACATTGTGTATACTAAATCCGTCACCACACGGACAAAGACTTATTACTTATGTTAAACTGCCCCCGAGATACAGGTTATATCTAATGTATGCATAAATAATATATCTAATCGTCTTTAAAAAAAAAGAGACTATACATATAGTCTTTTTTTTTTTATTTATTCCTACATTTCAGAGGATACGGGCGCGACAAAAAACAAAGACTTAAAAACAACGTTTCATTAAGAGACAATTACATTTCATAATTAAAGAAACATTGTCTGACAAAGAATATGCGGGTCAAAAATTACTATACGTAATGTTTAAGATAACAGTACATTTACGGTCTAGCGTATATTATGAGAAGATTTTGGAAGTGGTAGCTTAGTCTTACCCGATTCAGGGTAAGACCAGGTGTTTATGGTGACTACCACCTAGCGTGGGACAAGGACCGTTAGATGATATAGGTAGTTTCAAATATGACTATTTATAAGAGTTTAGTGATAGAACCTACGTAAATAAAGTTCATTTTGATATTGAGTTGAGTTTGATGACAGTAACTCCAACAAGTCACTGCACAGCGTGTATTTCGTCCGATGTTTAGGATGCTAGTAAGTAGTCAATTTATGTAATATCAATGTATCTAATACCACACCACATATTGTTGGATTGGACGCAGAACCTAAAAAAGTCGATTTTAATTCGACCAAAGGTACAAAAGAAAACAATAACCTCACGTCTGATCTCCTAAATCCCGACATAAAGCTAGACGTCTGTGAAGTTGAAAAGCCGCAAGTTTACCCAAAGAGCTCTCTAAATAAAAAATGCGAACGTGGCAACGGCTCGCGTAGATTAGACCGGACTCGGTTCCGATACGTGAATGATCGTATCAAACGAGTGAAAGCGAGTCATCAAAGCGAGTCATCAGTCTGGTAATCGATTAAATCTTTGAATACTTAAATAATATTGAAATCAATCATAATAACAGTTTTATCGCTCGTATTTTACATTATTGATAAAATCGTGTAGTTATTAACACGTCTCGGTATTGCTATTGTTGTAAATCATTCATGAATAAGGCGAGATTTATTAGTGTATGTATAGTATAGCCTACGCCTACAGGATTGCCAAACATAAGTGGCAGTGGTCAGGGCACATAGCGCGCAGGACCGACGCCCGATGGGGCAGAAAAGTCCTCGAGTGGCGACCGCGTTCCGCAAAGCGCAGTGCTGGTAGGACTCCCACACGGTGGACCGATGACCTGGTTAAGGACGCCGGAAAACGATGGATGCGGGCGGCCCAGGACCGGCCTTTGTGAAAATCTTTGGGGGAGATCTATGTCCAGCAGTGGATGTCTTTTGGCTGAAATGATGATGATGATCACGATAGCCTCCGCCCGCGACTGCGCCCGTTTCGACGAAATACCAATTATATGATATTTACTACTCAGCCCATACATGACCCACTGCTGACCTCATATTACATGGAAGGTAATTAGCCAACTGTGCCAAGCTGGCCATATAGGTTGGCACAGGGTTTTGTATCAACCCACTCAACTGTGCTGCTACCTTGCCGTGGGGAGGGGTATCAAGTGTCCTTCTCTTGCGGCAAGGTCAAAAAGATTTGTTAATGTCATTAATTTTGTTAGCTCTTACAACACCCTCAGGATGGAATAGGCTGGTGACACTATGTTTTCTTAATCCGTCACCACATGGGCAGATTTATACGATATAATTGAATATTATAGATATAGCTATTTTTGTCTTATGTTCTCCAGATTTAAACATCATTAGGGTTTTCATCAATCAAAAACGACGTGGTAATCTTTTTTTATATCAGTGACTTGAATGTCTTTGACCCTAGACTTGCGTGATGGAAATCAACGCTAGGGTATAAGATGGAGCAGGCAATTCAAGGAAATGCCCTGTCGGGCACCGGCTCTCACATACACACCACGAGAGTCAGTAAAACTGCTTGGTTAAGTACGCTACCACCATGCTGTGTTTTGTTGACTTTTACAACACGCGTTAGTTCCCAGCGTTCGGTGGGGAAGTTTTATTTCTACCCCGTCTCCACCCGGAAATAAACTCTAAATCGATAAACATCCAACAGAATCGGTTAAAACAACAATGTCACATCACTAGTTCGTATTGTTCTACTATAGCCATTGTGTGGTCTATAAATATACTCTTCGGAAATAGTTCTGTCTTCATGTGGTCGCGTCGCGTCCTACGAATTTGTAGCTATCGTGTCGTATTAGATTCGATCGCTTTTGCCTCATTCCACACTGATGAGTCCTATGTAAAAAGATTCAGTCGTGTTTTCGTCTTGTACTTTTTCGTCAACACTAAATTGGCTTTGACGACCGTATTTTATTCAACTGCGTACAACGGTCCCTCTTAAATTTATTATATATAATTTTAATTTATACCTAGTGCTACTACTACCTACTATTCCGTGTGTTTTTCTTAATAAAAATAACTAAAAATAATTTCCACCAATATGAAATATCGTACATTCCTCATGTCAATCTATTTAAATTTCAATTAATAAACAAGAACTTACCTGAATCTCTTTTTACTTCACTATCAC
The DNA here is from genome assembly GCA_905475355.2 of Clostera curtula. Classification (NCBI taxonomy): domain Eukaryota; kingdom Metazoa; phylum Arthropoda; class Insecta; order Lepidoptera; family Notodontidae; genus Clostera; species Clostera curtula. The sequence goes on from FR997799.1 coordinate 17,850,501, forward strand.
TACATAGTATAAAACAAAGTCGCTGCCATCTGTCCGTCCCTATGTATGCTTAAATCTTTAAAACTACGCAACGGATTTTGAAGCGGTTTCTTTTAATAGAAAGAGGAAGGTTTATATGTCTATTACAACCCTAATATTGTAGAGAAACACTGATAAATGTAGAGGTTCATCATTGCACCCGTGCGAAGCCGGGCGGGTCGCTAGTTTAATAATATAAATACAATAAAAAAAATCAATATTTTTATAAAAGTTTTTGAATATCCGCAAAAACAAAGTTAACCAAGGGGCTGCCATAATTATTTACGGACAATCCCCACACCATTTTATAGACATTGAAGATGTGTCGGAGGGCACAAAAAATGCAATCACGAAGCACGTGCCAACGGAAACTGCACTAATGAAACGGTGTGTGAAGCAATTAAAAGTAAATTTCCTGTTAACAACAATATCCGAAACAGGGTTTACAGGTACCTCATACGCGTCGTATCATACTCATCGTATGAGGTCTGTATGAGGCATGTACGAAATTTTAACATATGAAACTATTACAAAGAAATGTTAATCGAGGACAACATTTCAGAAACTTAACATACATTTGCCGATGTCATGTATTACAAACATTGAACAGATGTGACTTATTTAAAATATATATTGACACCAGCTCATTTAATGCGGGGGTGTTACAACGTATTTAAAGGAAAAACCGCCTAAGTACATCGTTGCATAAAGCCTTTAAAAAAAACGATTTCTCTGCACCCATTATTTTGGAGGAGAATCAGTGGGTCAGGTAGTGTCAGAAATCATGATGATTATCTGACGTTTGGTTAGTCAGTGTAAACATCCTCGGGTATACTGTTGTACTATGCGGTGCTACATTTTGCAAGTTTGTACGTACGAGACTTAAAATACAAGACACGTAGAATACCTATTGACCTGTACTAAAAAAATGTTCAAATGTTGACAACCCTGACTCGAACTATCCCATTTTAGGGTTCCGCGGCGGCAGGTGCGGATGCATTACAGCTCTATCAGCGAGGTACAATGGCGGACAGAAATTGGACGCTTTCGTTGTCATAATTGAAATTTGTTTGTGTTTGGCCACAGCGAATGTGTTTGTCAGCATTACATATTCGTTGTACTAATACATAGAGAAGAATCTTTATCTTTTTAGACAGTTATTAATTGATTACTACTACTTAGCTCATACACGACCCACTGCTAAATATGATCTCCATCATCTACGTGGAGGGCAATTAGCCTACTGTGCCACGGGTTCGGACAGGAAGTATACCTTCTCTTGCTGCTAAGTTTTCGGTCATGTTATTTCCTTTTCATCGGCTCTTACGACACCTTCAGAATGGAATGGGGTGGTGATACTATTTGTTCTATATCCGTCACCACACGGACCTTAAACAAGCGGAGTTCATAATAAGTCGAAGTTTATTCAGAAAACTTTCGTTGTTCCAGCAATCCATAATTTTAACACCACATTGAATTTTGGAAGCTATCGTATAATGTAATGTATCGTGTATGTAATCGTATATCGTATAATGTGTGTCATCTATTTTCGCGGATTCTGTAAAACCATAAAATATAATAAATTTCCTTGGACATTTCACACAACGCCATCTCGTCCCAAGCTAATCAACTTAATGCTTGTGTTATGGTAACGAGATGGATGATAAACTACTTTTAAACATATTTTTTTTGTAAATACATACATATTAAAGATAGAAAACACCCAGACCCGGAACAAATACTTGTAGGTCGCACAAATATTTCTTCCGTGCGGGGATCGAACTAAAAAATACTAAAGAGCTCAGCAAAATTTTAACAATTACTTGCCCTATGGATTGTAGTTACTGAAATTGCTAATGACAGGTTATAATAAAAAACCAGTTACCTATAATGCATCTCATAATTTCAGCTCACAAATTCCCACTGCTACGTCGGGCCTCCTCTAAGCTTATGGAGATAAATATAATGAACCATAATATCTTTTCTATAGTTTTTCTGAAATTGCCTAGGCTATCCGTCTTAAAAACTATATGCCCACTGCTACTTAAGTTTGGCAATCCTGTAGGCCGTAGAAATAATTGCTGAACTTCGGTTTATTTCTACGCTCGCCACTGTAAAGGTGAAATAAAACATTAATTGCTGTCAGGGCGTCGAGGGGCGAGACAATAGGCTTTTTCGTTACTATTGTCCGTACGGGACCCTCCGTCATGCTTCGGGGGCCAACACTGCCATGAAAAAATGATGTTGATCGATTTTTTTTTGTTTTGTGGACAGTGTTGAATCCAGCCATTGTCGGCTTTTAATGTTTAATTAGCCTTGTATTTTATGTCCCAAAGTCATATAACAATTTCGCTGCAAGTTATAATATTTCAAAATTAGAAAAAATACCTAAGCTACAAAGTTTGACACGACACCCCAGCTACAGTCTGCCCAGTGAGGCATAGCAGATTAATCCCTTCCACAAGCATGGAGGAAGCCCTACTTAGCAGTAGTTTAGTTATTAGCAAATAAAATTTCATGGTCTTGGTCTATTAAATTACGTTTTAAGATACAAAAGTTGAGCCACGTTTTAGTGTTTTGCACTGCTGTACTGTAGAAACTACGACCCGGCTCATAAATTACCCACTGTTGATACTGGGCCTCCCAGTTACATGGAAGATAATTAGCCTACTCTGTCGTTTCCCAATCCCTGTGAGTTTCTTGCCAGTTCTTCTCAGCCGTGGTCGCGTTCCGAACTGGTGGTTAACTAAAATGTATTACTTTGGTTTGTATACATTTTATTAATATGTTGAAAATTTGTAAGTTTCCATTGAATCCTATGTTTTTATCTAGAACAAAATATTTTATTAGAAATATCTAAAAACGCTAAGGGGTATGGAGCCCGATTTTGATGAAAACAAATATTGCATGATTGATGATCATTATTCCTCAGAAGAACGAGAAAAGGTTCACCCTGTTTTATTTTAAGTGAAATAATGTCATATGCCAAATTAATAATAAAGTTTATTTTAAATGAAATGCGAAAGTTTTGCAGATATTACTTAAAGTTTGACTTTGTACATCCACGCAAATTTAAACATTTCAAGCTGTATAGGCTAGAAAAAAAAACTTATAGAAATGTTCCAGCTTATTTTAATTCTTCATTATTTATCAAAAGCGACTCCATTATTTATCAAATAAATATATGACAGATCTATATACCTAGATATTAACAACTAAGGTAGACTGTTTAAGTGTGTGTTTGTCTCCCCTTTGGAAAATGTAAACAGTTTAAACCGTTTTCTCCGCGACGATACTTTACGGAGACATACGGTAGTGGTCTGTGTAGGTTGCTGGTAACGCCACGTCACCACTTCATACAAACTAATGCGACCACGAAACCACAATGTCGTTCTGCTGTGTGGAATGTAAAAAATGAGTGAAAAATCTGCTGTTTGACGTTGGTATAAGAAAATAGAGGACAAATAGTATAAAGATATTAAACTGACGACGATGATGACACAATTGATGGTTTGATCACTAAAAAGTAACAGTTTCCAGACAATCAATATTCGTTATAACTGGATTAAGACGATGAAGGATAAATTATAAGGATGGTTGATAATGGTGGATTAGTGTAATACTTAATATTCAATGCATTGGTAGTAGTAGGTATTACAGTGATAATAAATGACATAAAAATATACAAGTAGCTATAGACCACACCGTTTCTGACAATAAAACGAACACTAATACATATAAAAACGTTCATTATCCGACTAGGTAAGTGCAGTTTAATTAGTAGATACGATAAAATTCAAATTTTAACGTCTCAAAAACCAATTAAAAGTAGTTGAAACCGGTTTTATGGAGTCCCAGTAAAGGGTCTATACATAGCGGGTATTAAGAGTACGCTTCGTGGACCGTAGAATTAGTGACGGGAAAGTGACAGTTAAGAAAAATAAACTACACGATATTTTGTTACAGCGCTCTGCGCTAAGCGCAATAGTAGATATATTGCGGGTAGAGCAACGACTGGTTTTGATAGTGGTTCGAAATGTCACATTTGTAATATCTGACCTCTTCTGTGTATGCACTTAAAACCGTTGGTCCCGGCTGCCATTCTACCACTTATGGTACTCCTTACACCTAGTCAGTAAGTAGCGTGCAGGTGACAGCAGACCTGGCTTGACTCTGCGTTTTGAGACTCAAATATTGCGTCTATCAATAATTATATTTTGGTCTCTTTCCACGTTACTGACAACAAGTATCGACTGCCAAATCTATTCGAATGATAGCCGGGATCCACGGTTTCATGGCTTCCAAAGCGCGGAGGGTCGGATGTTAATACATTGGTCATCCTTTTCAATAACTCGCGGAGCCAGGTGTTGCTGACAGGGTCAATTGCATTCCGTTCCATCCGATAAGCTTTTGTCTATTTCCACCCACTAGCCTACAGTCTCTTGATAGTCTTACAAAAATGACAATTAAATATATAATATCGATGTCTTATCGATGTTTCTCCCATCACTAGCACAAGCGGACGCATAGTTTGACAACGGGCGCTGGCGTTGCGGGTGACGTGTTTACGACTACATGAGAAATTTACAACCTTTTTGTGACTGTCAGATTGGGTACCCGATAGTTTTATATATTTTTCCCATTATAACCACCGGTTCGACTATCGGTCGACGGAGATGGTGAGAGAAAGTTTTTCTGAACATCGGATTAAGTTTTCATATAAGTTGATATGAATTATAATCAGTATCAGGTTTTATAAGAATTAGTTGTTGTTACTTGTGTTCTATTCAAGAATTACACTGGTGTACCTAAAAGATGCCCGATGAGTGTAGCGATGGGCTTAGACTTTGTGTCACCAACCAATCTTGTCCTGAAGGTGGCACACGAGGCAAATATAGGCACTGATGTACGGAAAAGTCACCAAAGATTAATAGATGAAGGGAAAGAAAAACTTGATATGTAACTCGATGCTAATTCAGCTACCCAGACCAGTAGGCTTATATAAGTGCTGGGTCCTCAGCGTGCCTTCCGCTTGCAGCAAGTTGTTGTGGGTCATGAAAGTCTTTAGAGGACTCCCACATGCGGCCGTGTTATGCCCGTTTGACCCGGTGGCATTTTCCCACCTTGGCCACATCATGGTAGCTGTTTACCTCCCCCTATGGACGTATGTAACTCTAGAGGTGTAACTACAGGGGGGGTTCGATGCTGGCATCAGAGGAACAATTGAGTTCCTACCACTGCCAACACCATGGATCCTCTGAGTGAGCTCTTGTCGCCTAACCACCCCAGGGGGGTTTTACGAGTGAGTTTGTAGGCCATTTACAGGCTGGCTTCATAATGATGATCAAGAAAGAGATATTTAAGGAAACTTCACGTGTCTGGGTTTGGTATTCACTATATTATGGCAGGTTTTAGTCTGCTGCACTGTTTCGTCTTGATACGACACTTAAAGCGAAGTTCAGACAAAGTTTTGCTCCTAAAAGATAGACAGACATGTAATTTAATAACTCCCTCGTTGTTTCTCTACATATGCATACTTTGTTATGTCGTTTAAAATTGTCGGAGTGAGCAACTCTAAAGAATTAAGCCGTGGCAATACTGCGGTAATATAGAGGCGTCATGCATATGAACATGTGATATTGCTGAAGGATGCTCGTTTCAAGTATCCGGTCCATTTGCAGACTAATTAAATCAACTGATATTGAATCGTTAAATACTTCGCACTGGCTTTCACTGATTCTCTTTAAGTAATTGTCAATTGAAAGAAGCCTCTATAGACATTCTTCACGGATTTTCTCTACATTGTAAACTTATAAGACAGCGTTCAATGTATTGAAAGTTTAGAAATAGCACAATGTCTTTTTGAATTATAAGTGGCTTATATGCTGGGCACGCATGTTTGACGTAGCAGTCTCTGTGTCTTCTGTTTCTGTCTTATTGGGAGAAAATCCATCGAAACACAATTTATAGACGTACACAAAACAATGCGGGGCTTTCTTTAAATAAAATATTTTTGGTTTCCTGTGTAGTTTGCTTTATCTAGGACGATCCCAAGAGACGATAATACGAAGAAATAACGTCATAAACGACTAAACACCCAAATGAAGCCTCTACCATAGTTGATATGAAAACTATTGGCAATTTACCTACGGCAAATTCTCACCGTTGTTGTCTGGAAATGGGTACATCAAACAGTCTGGATAGTTCAGTAACTCCACTTAACGATAATCCTTGAATTAGCGCTGTAAACCTGTTAGCATTCAGTCATTACTTCGATGGGAGCTGTCAAAATGTAGACTATTCTCAACATTTTTAAAGCAGCACGGCCGTAAAGCTGAGCGTTATTTTATAGGCCGATTATGGGAAGCATTTAGGTTCTCAAAATATTATGACAGCGTTTCGTTCGATGTGGATTCATTTAAAGGAAATGTAAATTTTTAATGTGGTGGTACAAACAGTATCTTACCATAAAGATGCTATAAACCCTCATCAATAAAGTCATTGAAGCTATTTCAGCAACATATATTATTTTATACATATATGCTTTTTGAATATCTATCGGAGGAGCCCCAAACTCAGAGATAGATGATCAAGTGTTCCTTCTCTTGACGCTAGGTGGTCGGCCTCATGACTTCCATTAGTCGCCACTACCTCAGGATGGTATGGGTTGGTGTCATTGTGTATTTTAAATCACCACACTCAACATATGCAAGACAAAGACTATTCTGTGTCGTAATAGATTTGGAATATAACATATATATTTCTTCTTTATAATATGTTTGGTTTGTGTAAGAAAACAAATTACCTGAAATCACTACAAACGGCATATCTAAAGGGAACAACAGAAACAAACGTAAGCAATGAACCTTCGTGGTACAGATCAAATTTAATTTACCAAAACCGTACCAGACATTTTATTTTTTACATTGTGCGCCCCATTAGTTCAACTTTTCTTTTGTTGAAACTACTGCAGAAAACTTTCCTACAGAACTCGCGTTCTATTCATACATTACAGTAGGTGCTGTACGTTATCATCATGTTCGCTTGCCCTGGTCTCAAAATAGTGAGAAGCAAAAGAGTCAGTATTTCGGTTCTTCTTTCATTATATTTTGTCAACGGTCATCGCTCCATGATCTTTTTTTAACTAAGGTTCTATGTTTTCTTAATACGACCTCTGATTCATCTACTTGTGTATTGATTACTTTCTATGCAATATACTTATGATCTCTCATCGCCACATATCTGACCAAGTCAAACGGTTCCATTTCAACTTTCCTGTCATGAGTTCTATGCTTTTACACTTCCGTGTTTTTCATATATTTGAGCAAACCTTTAGAATTCTTTAAAAAATATTATTATGTCTCTTACTCTATTCTTGTATTCTTGTATCCCTAAAATCATCTCAACTCTTTCAATGTTGGAACGTAAAATCTTCGTTCATCCTGCTAATTCAGAGCCCGCATTCGTTATTTCAAGAGTGGGGTGGACTAGGGTCCACATGGATTCCGGGGCCGGGCAAGAGTCTTATAATATTTTTTTTTCAGACAGCATACAATGTCTGCATCGAATTATTTTTATGGATACTATATATCTGGGTGTCATTTGTTGTCTGTGAATTCAAGTGTGGAGGAATATTGTGTGTGGGAAATCACTACTTCATTTTTAACAAAATAGCACTTTGTAAGTCATCGTTCGTCGTTACAGCCCATAAATAGCCCACGACTGGATCGAGCCTCCTCCAAATTCATGGAGGGAATTTAGCCTACTGTGCCACGCTGGCAAGACGGGTTGGCACAGGGTTTGTATCAAGTTTTCCTTCTCTTGGGGCTAGATGATCTGCCTCTTGCGGTTGGTGACATTGTGTATTGTAAATCCGTCACCACACTTGCAAGTGAGGGTACTTAATTCCATAAAATAGAATGCGAACACATTAACTATCCTATCATGATGGCGACTAAAAGAAAGAAATTTAGATGTGAATTTAGATCGGTTTCTAAAACCAGTATGCTACAACGATTTCCTCCCATGAAATTAATGGAAGAGTGATTCAGTGAGTCATTTAAGGACTGTAACTGAATTTTGCCTAGTTGTCTACGTACAATAAAATGTTCCATTACTTGTAGAACGTATAGTCCTAAATAACTCAAAAGCATTTAATGAATCCATCATGCATAAAACAGCAAGCACGATGTGTATATCGAATACGAACTCAAATAAAACCACGAGTCGCGGGCTAAGACAAACAGACGGTATTTATATACGGGACACGTAGAAGTGAGTTACCGTGTTCTATTAATTGTCCCCGGAGGTATGCAAAAACACAGTATAGATGTGTGATATTGGACTTTTAAACATATAGACTGATTATAAAGTTCATTTTCAAATGAGACGTGAAAGAGGCTTTATTTAATTTTTCAATTCGAAGCCTATATAGGTAACGGGGATGAAAACAGGAAGTTGTGGAAGTACAAATGTTTATATAATAAAAATATTTTAACAGTAGAAAGATGCTTTTTTTGAAACCAAGGGTTTATTAGGTTAATAGTCAAGCTAAGATACGTTGAGGTTGATTTGATAAGGGTTTTGTCAGTTTACACATTTAAAGCGTAAAACAACCCATGGGTATCTAAACCTATTTTCGACGGGATCAGAGATGGCACGAATGATTGACGTCAGGTTTTTATGGTTAAAAGCTTTTTGATGGAGTTCAATATCGCTTCTAACATGGAAATGTTGAGTATCATGGTGACAGATTTGGATGACGTAAATATTTAAAAAAAAATACAATGTTGTTACGATTTGTAAATGAAAAAGAAATATGTATAATTCAATCGCGTGAACATTTGCAAACGTATGTATTTAAGAGTTTGCAATGGCATCCGTATTTAATTGTAGTTTGTCCAGTTACTCCTTCTTTTGTTTCTCCTTAATTAGTTTTTATCCTTACGGTGAACTTATTCGTTCGTAAACATTATGTGTGTAGTTGTTGTATATGTTGCATTAGCCATTATAATAGTTAAAACTTGGTTAAGATTTCCTATCAGCAAATTAAAGCTTAGCTTCGTTAGGTTGTTTCTGACGTTACGATTGAATTTGACAGTATTAAATAAAATCTCTTAAGTCAAAAATTTGTCAAAAATTCTGAGTTTGAAACGTTCTTTTTCCTGGTATCATAACCATTTAATGTAAATATTTATCGCTAAGCATATTATACAGCTATCTTAGGTTTCACAAAGAATTTTCCCTAAAATCGGCTGCATCAATATTATCTTCACGACAATATTTCCGAACTTAAATTATACACTTGATCTGGCATTCCTTACATTTTAGTGCTGTGGAGCGAAGGCTGACAATATTCTTATAATCTACGAATAAATAATAAACTCACCATCTTGTTTCACGGTGTTCCCGATAGGAGCGCAGCTGGAGAGCCATACCAGTAGTAACCACTTCAAGACGAGTCCTGCACTGCATTTCCTCTGGAGCTCCGGCTGATTATGGAAATGTCTGGCCGTCGGCTGCACGCCACGCCTTCCACCCATATTGTACCTCTCATCCACCAGGAATTTAATACCATTGGTTGGAATTACAGCTCACTGTTCACATAGTTCACTGTGATTTGGAGTCGGTAATGTCCTGCTATTGTGAATCTAATGTGAAATATTATTCCAAAATGTCGACGACTTTTTTTGACGTAACTTAATTGATCATAGAAGAAGACAAATTTGAGCAATGAAAACAATGCAAAACGAGTTTTTAATCTGATCCAAAATAACCTAAACAATTCATGAATATGACGTGATGGTACGATTTTTGACTGCAGTGAAGTTCGGACCTAGCTAGTAATGTTTAGAGATCATATTCGCTTGCAACAGAATACAAATTTAGTGATACCAGTGTACCATAATTCCTAACTTTGGTACTTTGTAGCCATTTATCATTAGACGTCAGGTCCTATCATTTAGGTATAACTAAGGATAGTAGTTTGTTACGCGACATAGAAATCCGAGATTGAAACGAATGAAATCAGGTGACCCGTTTTTGTAATTATTTCGTCAGTAAATAACTTTTACAACTATTTCACTCTGAATGAGAACTCTGATGAATTTGCGTAGAAGCAGCTCAATCTTGTTGGATATCTTGGAATTCAATAAGACGATTTTTTAATTGACTACCATTCGATTTTTTGTGGTGCATTATACAAACAATTTGTATTCCAAATATCGTTTAGGTCTTATCTGCTTGATTGAGAAACGAAAAGTTTCTCATGCTAATATTGTTAAAGCCTGGATGGGTACTGTTAATTGGGTTTCAGCAACTATTTACCAGATGCACTGCCTATCCAAGTCTACGTGCTAAAGCAACGGAATACAAAGATATCGTCGGCTGATCGCTATTCTAATCGTAGAGCCATTACAGCGTTCAAAGCAAAGGTCTCCGGCGTGCCCTATCGCGGTCAGGTGACCTTAATAAATCATGAAAGTGGCTGATCTCACGATAAGCAACCTTATAAGTAATTGCAGCTACGGATCTTGATTTGAAGAACCAGGCGGCTAGATCGTAAAATATTGGAAACGAACTTTCGTAGAAATTGGCTTTGTTTTAGTAATATTGGAATTTTATAGGAGAAAAGAGGTTGTGATATTTTGATGTTATGATTAATCGTCTGTTGAACCTATTAAGAATAGCTGTGCATCGTTGGAAGTGAGGTTGGTGTGCCAATAAGAACATAATAAAATAATAGTACTATTTCAGATAAGAATAAAAAATACGTGTATACAAAGTTTACTTGATAATTACTACATGCCATACTATAAACATTCAACGGGACTTATCGCGCACCGAATTATTACCTGTTTTTGCTCGACGTTTCGACCATGTTACAATGGCCGAATGTTTATAGTATGTGTTCAAATCGCGAAAGTTTAAAAAAAAAAAAATACCAACTACATGCCATGTTCTGTGTATAAAGAGCAGTAAATAGAAATAAAATTACTGCAGCATTGGACAATAATGAATGCTACGGTTAGCAGCCGAGCTATGCGTGGTCAGATTCCATTGAGAAGGATGCAGTATGCTAGGTTATAATTGAAAATTGTCAAGCTGTAGAAAATATATCATCAAAAAAACCCACTGTCCTGAATGTGTTCTAAATTCTAGCCACAATACACGGAAAAAATTGTATGAAAGCTGGACTGTTCAGAATGGCGCAATAGGTATAATACAATTTCGGAACACACAAATGAGTGTTATCTTTAAAAGTCAATACTCAGTATGTGAACGGCTCATAGTCTCATAGCTAAAGAACCTGGAAGACCAGTAAGTTCCGAACCCGGCAGTTCTGAAAAATGTGAGCCATTTTATTCTTCCACTACACAATTGCAACAGTTGTACGGAAATCGAGTACGGAGCTTTTCCGTATTGGCGCTTGGTCGTGTGTTGTGTGACCGTTGACAGAAATATTGTTTCAAACAATTTTGCTACAAACAACTGGAATCGTCTGTAGTTCGAATAGGTTTGAGTGAAAAAGTGCTGGAGTGATTGGATGTGGGATTGGTCTTCATGATTCAAAGATATATAAACAGAGTGTCCTAAAATTAGCACGCCACAGCGACACTGGAAGTAGGCTAGCCTTAGGTCAATGCCAATAGATTTCGCATATTAGATTTTTTAGAATTCCTCTTTTTTTCAAAATTATTCGTTGATCACAGTATTTGTTCAACTACTATACTAAAGTAGTTGATTGCTGGTCTAACCAAATTATGTTCGACAGATCCACTAAATATTAGTAGACTTCTTCAACATCCTTGGATTTGAGCTAAAGTGTGCTCAAGGACGCAAGGCTTGAATCACGTGTTTCGTTTAAGCCAGATATACGAATGGTTCCTTATGGTGACGGATTGTTCCATGTGGTGACGGATTTAGAATACATTGTGTCACCACCCCATACATTGTGTCACACTATCCCGAGGGTGTCGTAAGAGCCGATAAAAGGAACTGACAAGGCCGATAACCTAGCCGCAAGAGAAGGAAAACTTGATACGAAACCCTGTGCCAACCCGTCTGGCCAGCGTGGCCCGACTCAGCAGTGGGTCATGTATGAGCTGAGTTGTAGTAGTAGATACGAATGGTTGCTAAAAAAAATAATGACGTAAGTTTTGCGAAGGTTCAGCAGCCAGCAGAAAGGTGTGTGCATCCCCACAGGTTTAGTGACCCACAAAAGTGGCGCACCCTAAAATTTATTATCGTAATAGTAATATGATTGAACACATCGCGATCGTAATTTTGAGCGAGGTTCCATGTCTAATAATGTTATTTTTGTTCCACCAATAAGGTGAGCGGTAAGGTTGTCGCCATATTAAGTCGATAATTGTGTTTTATCGATACTTAGATTATTAAATTCATCATACATTTTTTTTACTAATACACCACGTTTGTCTTTGCAGTCATGTAGGTCTTATTTACGTTATGCAAATTATATGATTCGCACTCTATACACGTTCAGTAGCCAACTTGGAATCAAAAACTTATTTCACTCTTGTTAAGAATTTGGTTTGGTGTATTTAAAAAGAATATTAACATTTTGAAGATGTGAAACCAAAACAGGATGTTTACAAAAGCATTAAAATAATTAGTTTTCTTCTAGGTACTCAAATATAAACCGAAAGTTAAACTATTAATAAACAATTTGCGAAGATTCTATTACCATAATGGTATAATTATCATCAACAAAATTTCGGCCCAAAAATGACCCACTACTGAGACTGGTCTCCTCCAAATTGATGGAGGGAAATGGGCTAACGATTCTATATAATAGTAAAAATATATTCTTTAAAATTATCGACAATTTTACGTAATAGACATCCTTAGTGGTCGCGTGACGAAGGGTATAAACCTCGCAATCACCTTTTTACTATCGTCATGAGCTTTATTGCGATGTAACAAGGTTGTAACTTAAGTGGCGGAGGATAAATAAATTTGCGCTTTTATCACAAAACTTGGTAGTATAGTGAGTTATCGTGTTGCCATTGTCTGGAATGTCGCGGTGATCGAGTGTTTTATTCTTTATAGTTATTTTAGTGGATCGAATTAGGACCCGTTTAGTTTAATGGCCGCGTTGAAAAAAATCCAATACAAACATCTATTATCGTTTTATGGCATCCATAATGTAGCATATTGAATAATTTATCGACTCCAAGTACAACACTAGTAAGTCCATGATGGATAAGAATACAAAGATAATTCAACACCTCTTTCCATCCTGAGGTTGTCGTACGAGCTGAATATAGTAATTGACAGGACAGAAAAGCCAGTAAAAGAAGATGGAAATCTTCATGCGAAACACTGTGCCAACCCGACGGCCGGCTTATTTCCCTCTATTGGAGGAGGCAGCAATGTCATTAGTAAGCTGAGATTATTTAAATATGCAAGAAGCGGCTTGTCAATCTTAGTCTGACCTAGTTCATGTTAGTTGGGACAAGCTTACTGAGCGTTCCAAGATTATGAACTCACAAGACTTTAAACAGGGTTTCGTATCTAGTTTTCCTTCTCTTGTTGGTAGGTTATCTATCATCCATGACATTACCTTTTGTCGGCTTTTACGACACCCACAGGATGGATTGGGGTGGTGACGCTATGCATTCTACATTATGGATGCCATACGATAATAGCTATTTGTAGTATTTGTATGAATATTAGTAAGTATTTATTAAGGTATGTTAATTTTACATAATTTAAATCCCGAGTTTTCTTTAATTAAAATGTTATTTAATTAAAGAAAACGTTAATAATAGACGCGATAAATCTGTTAAAAACTGTTTAATTTCAGCAAAAATATTTTCATCATTTGCATTATCGTAGACCAGGTGTTTGTTTTACTAAAGTAATATTGTACACCAATTATAAACAATAAGCATAAAGCAATTTATTTCGGAAAAACAAAACTCAGATATAAAAACGTTAAAAATAAATCGTACCCTTTTCTATCTGGAAGGATGAGTGGTCGAGATCAATAGCCGAATAATTCACTTCAAAAGAGACAGCAAAAAATGAGCAGTTTGATCTTTCGCCCCAAAACACCTTTATAACTTAATTGGTTTTTAAATCCCGGGGTACCTCTCAATAAAGGGAGCAAAAGGTTTAAGAAAAAAAAATCTTACACTGAATGTTTGGGCCAGGTAGCTGGTTCTACAATGTAATCGTCTACAATTGATGTTCAAACTCAAATATTCTCATGGCTATTATTAATTGTCAAAATATCAATAATTTAAGGTTATGAAGGTGATTTTAAGGTTTACTTTTTTATTAATGGCGTGGGTATGTAGGTTCCCCTAATTAGTGAGGTATCGTCAGATATACGTCCGCACGATATAGTTAACAATTCTAGGACCATGTTAGGATAAAAAACAATGGTCGGCTCTTAAGACACCCTGAGGACGAAATGGGGTGGCGACACTATATACCTATTCTAAATCCGTCACAACACGCAATAAGGAAGCAAGTTATTTTTTATTATTTAATTAATGACATAATATAAAATCATAACGATAAAACCGTACTCGTTTAAAAAAAATAACACACCTATCCAAAGTATTCCAAGAAAATGTCAAAAGAGCCTCGTATACCTATAACTAATTAAACTTGAGGCAGTAAACCCAACGGCTATAAACAACATCTACTATACTGATACTCAATAAAATACCCCAAGTATAAACACTGACGCTCTAAAGACATCTACTAATGAAACATTATAAGTATGCAATAAAAGTGTATGTTCTTATGAATCATTCACTCAGCGCAAGCTGCACCTTTGGTAGAGCATTAGTTTGGCTTTAATTTATGGATACAGTTAGGCAGGTGCTCTGTAGTTTTTTTATTTACACTGTTCTTGATACGTAGATGTATCCTGATATTGATATTTATGCGTAAGATCTATTTGTTTCTGATGTTATTTGATCTGTACTGTACCTAATAATAGCGACAAATAGTAGTCGAGTATGTTATATGCAAGAAGCCTTGTCGTTGAAAATTATTTCCCTATAGGAATGTTTTGATTCTTCATATATATATTATTAACTCTTGCTATTTAGTGATATAAGACTTCTACTACCATCACTGTTTCTACTCGTGAGAACCTGTAATTGGTTCTGTGTCTCTTACTCAATTGTTTTTTATTTGTTTTAGCTGTTGCTTCTCCTCTCAATAAATAAATTCATAAATAATATTCTAGTTGGCCGAGCTTGTTTTTAAACATGTTGTTTTTGTCTATTTCTTAAATTGAATGAAATAATATTTTAATTATATCATCATTGTTTAACTACCAATTAGAGTTAACTTTTAACTACGTGGCGCTCACTAACCCAGTCATGTTTTGGGCTTCAATTCACACACATCAACACACATTTGAATGAAACTAGCACATGACACATGTTTTTTAAAAATAAAAGGTTCTACCTTAAAGATTAGATTCTTGCGATAAGATCAAAATCATCATGTATATTCTATTTATTTGTTGTTAAGCTATACCTATTTAGAGTCCTAATTAAATATGCTGAACCTTTGGTGAGACTTAAGTATAACTCAAATACTTTTTATATCTGGATTGGACATTTTTCCTACTTCACAATCATTTCAATTCTTCGCACTGTTTCTAGTCACTTCAGTGATTGACCTAATTCAATCAATACTTAGCAGAAACCTAAGTGGTCTCACGTTCTCTATTCCCCTTTTTTTTTCTTTGTATAGTTTTGTATTCGTTATATTTGATTAGAGGATTGTAAAAAATACAGGTGCCTTTTGTATCATCATATTGCATTGAGCTTGTGTTTAAGTATCTTTGTTACTGTTAATTTAATGAAATAATGTCCGTAATGTCATTTTAAAGTGTAACTACTATTTTTTTGTCCTACATGCTTGCATGGCTTTGAAGCAGAATATACAGTTAAAAATAATTCTTATGATCTTCTTATTGTGTTATAGAGGGTGATTTAATGTATACTGAAAACCTTAAGTGTGGCCAGAATCAGTAAAACTATTGATTTTAAAACCTTTTTACTAACACTATATTTTTAACAGGGAAGTTTAGTATAGTTAAAACTACTACTAATCAGCTCATAAATGCTGAGGACCGGTGGTCAGACGGATTGGTACAGGGTTTCGTTTCAGGTTTTCCTTCTCTTGCGGCTAGCTTCTTGGCCTTTTCATTTCCTTTTAACGGCTCTAACGACACCCTCAAGATGGAATTAGAATGGTAAGAAGAGGTGTAACGGATAATACCTTAACCATGTGACAGATTCTCACAAACTGATCTCCACCCCGCATGCAGGCGTGAATAATGACGATTACGGGGAGAATATCAGAAAACATTATTGGCTTTCAATTGTCAATATTTTATTAATTCCACGGTACCTTTAAATATTGATATTTTTGATAAAACCTACATGTATAAAATTGCTTATGAATTTGGGGTATTTCAGGTTTATACTATGTAATATACTAAGTTACATATCTGTTCATAAATAGAAACGATCTTTATCTACACATAAAGTAACCGTTTGGTAACCGGTGCATAAAA
Source organism: Clostera curtula (assembly GCA_905475355.2). Taxonomy (NCBI): domain Eukaryota; kingdom Metazoa; phylum Arthropoda; class Insecta; order Lepidoptera; family Notodontidae; genus Clostera; species Clostera curtula. The sequence goes on from FR997799.1 coordinate 17,867,092, forward strand.
AAGTATTAAACAATGCCCACTAAGGGCACCTGTCAACTTCAGCTTACTGCGCACGTCAAATTAATGGAACAATATGTAATTAAATGAACTTCTTCACTGTAGCACATTCGATAAACCTGGTTAACATTTAATTCCAAAAAACCTAATTTCAACGATGTAATTAATTTACATAATTGATTTTAACGAATTAATTCATTTGTGTGAAACTGTATTTAGAATTTATGAGGACAAAGGAAGGTTAAGGCACGGTTTGTAATAACTGGATTAATAATTGTATGGATTAGTAATTGATAATTTTAAACTTTTTATGGCGAGGTTACTATGGGATTCAATTTCGATGTTTGGAACTGTGAAATGATTTATTTACTACAGTAATTTTCCATGTGTGACGAATTTAGAATACTCAATGTCACCAACCCTCGTGAGGGTATCGTAAGAGGCGAGTATAGGAACGTAAGAGGCAGGTCATCTAGTCGCAAGAGAAAGAAAACTTGATACAAACTCTGTGCCAAACCGTCTTGCCAGCGGGGCACAGTAGGCTAATCTCCCTCCATGGAAGGAGTCCAGTGGAGGAGGCCTGAATCATTAATGGGTCATTTATGGGCTCAAATAACAACAATAATTTTGCAGAATAGAAAGCATGACGCGGGCAGCAAAAAATGATTTATCTCTTCTACTAATACCATTCAGCCCATGAATGACCCACTGCTGAGTCGGGCTAACTACATGGAGAGTGATAAAGCTAGTGTGCCACGCTGGCCAAACGGGTTGGCACAAGGTTTCCTATCAAGTTTTCTTCTCTTGCGGCTAGGTTTTCAGCTTTATCATTTCCTTTTGTCGGTTCTTACGATACACTCAGGATGGCATCGGGTGGTTACAATACGTATTCTTAATCTGTCAGCACACAGACAATCTCTCATACATATCTCGTATCTCTTCTACATATATCTATATTCATGGATAGAGTGTTTCTCTTCTGTGTAGATCGCCTTCACTATCATAAGTGTTTTAAACCATTGAAGCCTCACTGTTAAGTCAGTTCTCGTCCAACTAACTAAAAAATACCAGTTAGACCGGTTACACATACGTCGTTTCATGACTACTGAGTCGGGCCTCCTCCAAATTCATGGAGGGAGATTAGATTACTGTGCCACACTTGCAAGACGGGTTGGCACAGGGTTTGTATCAAGTTTTTTTTTTATATATAAAACCACATATACTTTTATTATTATCACAGGTTAAGGTACCTAATACAATAGCGTAGTTATATTTATGTTACAAAAGTTAACTAAAATTAATTATATTCAGCAGATAGTGCAATTGTGCAAAATGCAGCCCATGTGAATTCACTCAGTGTTAGGGTTCATTCCCGGGAATTCTCGAGCCGAGAATTCCCGGGAAATCGTTGGGCTATCTTCCCGGGAAATCAAGCTCGAGAAAAGTCGAGAACTCGAGAAACCATGTACGTTTGTAGAAAATAAACTTGCAGAGTTTTAATTTGTTTATATTCTATTAACATGCCATAAATGGTGCTATGATTGTAATGTAATTATAATTTGCATTTACTTTCTACCTGAGTTCAAGATATTAAAGATTTCTTTCGTGTTTTATAGAAGCTATTTTGTTTACAAGATTTAAGTAGATTTTTTTTTTCTAAATAACCAGCCCTTATTTGTGCTGTGATCCTAATGTAATGTAAGTTGAGATAATAGGTTGGGGGAAAAGTTTCATCGCATTTTATAAGAAATTTCAAATCATTTTTTAATATCGTTTATTTACATTTAACTAAAGTATGTAGCTACCATTTTGTTCGATAACTTTTTGCCATCTTGTAGGTAGGGACATGATCCCATTGCTATAGAAATTTTGGGACTACTGATCAAAATACCGCGACAAGTGGTTTTGGCAGTCCTCTCGTGATGTTAACCTGACACTGCCTAAAGAATTCTGAAGAGACCGAAACATGTGGAAATCTGAAGGTGCAAGATCAGGACTGAAAATTTTATTACAAGTTCATACATACTATAATGCGAAAAGACTTTTTCCCCAACCTAATATTTACGTTTTCTTTCATGTTGATTTTTGTTTAGTTTAAGTTCTAAATAACCAAAAATGGTGCTATGTTTTAGTACATAGTTTTAGTTTATTTTATTGTTATTTTTTAAGTAGTTAGATTTCTCTTAATTTCTTTTATATGATATGTTACACTCATAATATTTATGAATAAAATCAATAAGCTTAAAATGGTGCTGTTATTATGATTATGAGCCTGAATAATATTTTTTTCTCTAATATTTTATAAAACAATATTTATAAGATTAATGTTTTTGAATAACATCGATGAAAGTTTTATAATTAATTTGATACTTTTATTTGAGAGGAAAACCACTGATTTTTAGACGCAATTGGAACCAAATAATATGTGAAAACGTACGTAAATGTAAATTTCTCGACAACCCGAGAGTCCCGAGAAATGAGCCTCGAGAATTCTCGAGACCCGAGAAATTGAAAAGCTCGAGAAATCATGAACCCTACTCAGTGTACAATCAGGTGATCTGCCTCTTACGATCCTTTAGTACCTTTAGACACCCTTAAGATAGTGTGGGTGAACATACAATTCGGAGCAAATTTGCAATGTAACTTCTCTTCTCAGGCCATTAATGACATACGGCTGTGTCAGGCTTCTTTCAACTACACTGAGGGTAATTAGCCTACTGTGCCACGCTGGCCAGACGGGTTGGCACGGGGTTCTGTTTTAAGTTTTCCTTCTAGGTTTTCACCCTCAGAACCGTTTTAAATCCGTTACCACGCGAAGCGTAAACGCACATTTAAAACGCATATTGTAAAGATCGAAGCGGAGAAAGCGACGCTTGGTCTCCTGGAAAATTTTCGCTTTGCCAATGCACTGGTAGTGGCAAACAGACTCATTTTGTGCAACCCGAGCGTGCATTAAGAGCGTAGCATAACGCACAAATGATTTGGAAAAAACGGTTTTTACGCAAACGTAATGTAATTTTGGTGTAGTGACAAAAGTAATATAGTTATATATATATATATATATATATATTTTCTATAAAAAAAAATGCTGTGCAGCCTGCTTAATGATCGCGCTTTGAAGACAAATGACAAGGCCGAAAACTGCTGCAACTAGCTGCAAGAGAAGGAAAGTGGATACAAAACTCTGTGCCAACCCGTCAGTCCAGCGTGGCACAGTATATCCTTATATCCTTGGACATATCACACAACGCCATCTGGTCCCAAGCTAAGCAACTTAATGCTTGTGTTATGGTAACGAGATGGATGATAAACTACTTATATACATTTTTTTTTGTAAATACATACATATTATAGATAGAAGTATACTACTACTACTATACTATAGATACCCAGACTCCGAGCCAGTGCCTCTGGTTTAGACAAAGACACTTGCCCGACCCTGGAATCGAACCCGAAACCCGTTGATCCAAAGGCGGCACATAACCACTAGACCAACGAGGCAGTCATTATTACCCTCCCTGTAATCGGAGGAAGGCCGACTCAGCAGTGGGTAATTTATGGGCTGAGTAGTACTAGTAGTAGAGACTGTGTATCGTAACATACATACAATCACGCCTCCTTCCCGTAGGGGTAGGCAGAGACCACTTCCTTCCACTTGCTACGATCATTACATACTTGTTTCGTCCACTTTCATTATTCCCTTCATACATGCTCTTAGGGTACTCTTGACCTGACCTTTTGTCAATACGTCCTTGATTTGGTCTTGAAACGGCCGCCTAGGTCTTCCAACACTTTCATTCACACTCGCCTTAGACACTAAAGTAAATCACTAACTTGTACTTAGAAGATCCGGTAAACTTACTTGTACTAAGAAGAAATCCTAACAGGCAGCGAAGTTAATAAATGTTCTGTTTATTATCATTCTCTACATTAACATATCCAAACCGATACAAACAAGGTTTAAGTAAATGTCTCTGTGTATTTCGTTGCAACGTCTAAACCGCTGCTCTGATTTTGTCATAGATGCCAGGGTCCTAACCTGGTGGAAGAGTACTTTAAGTTGTAGAGAAACTTAAAAATAAGGTGTTTAACATGTCGGTGCGGGCAAACCCGCCATATCTGGTTAGTTGTCAATGTACCATTATTTCGGCTATTTCCATTATTTATGTATGGGCAGACCCGAATGTCTTGGATCTCACTGTCCTATCCCAGTAATCTAATTCTCACGTGAATAATGGCATAATTCTGGCAAATTTGGCGAAAAGAATTTTTAATTTATTACCACGAACGGCTCAAACTTTGGTAATATATTATAAAAAATTCAAGATAGATAGATCATTGATAAATTTAAAGACACAGTTTATGCCATCAGTTCGAGTAGCTTTTTTTGGTGTCTCATATGGGCTTTTTTATCTCTCATATGGACTACACAGTTATAGACGCCGGCAAGCATCTTGAACAAATTGTGCCTTGTTGGGGAAAGTTCTCCGAAGAATTTTTCGTGTGGTGACGGATTAAGATAACGTAGTGTCCCCATCCCATTCCATCCCGAGGGTGCCGTAAGAGGCGACAAAAAGAAATGACAAGACCGAAAATGTTGCCGCAAGAGAAGGAAAACGTGAAACGAAACTCTGTGCCATCCCGTCGGGTCAGCGTGGCACAGTAGGCTAATTACCCTCCATGTAATCCATTATATGCTTTACACTTCTCCCAGAAGGCCCGTAGTAGTAGGGCCAATAGACCCGACCCAGCTGTCGTTTATATTTAAGGGCTGTGGTGATCATGGTGTCATAATATATATACATACAGATTCAAAGTTTGCCGCTTAGGAATAGTTGCGTGATTTTCGTTCCTCCTTAATGTATTAGGGAGAACGTCGCCTTTTTTGTGACTACTAAGTTCCATTAGATCCAAACGCTCAATGGATAGTAGTCGACAATAGTACTTTTAGCTTGAGTTATTTGTCTTGTACGCACTGTTTTTGAAAACACGTCAAAAAAGGGTTCAAGTTTAAACTGCCTATGTTGCAGATTTTTATTTAGAAGCAGGTTTATTGGCTGTGGTTCCTAAACATATACCTACCGTTAAAATCCGTTCAGCCGTTTGTGTATCAATTAGTAGGATATTTCAGTTTATTTTCCCACTATAGACTATACCGATACAATAATATCCGGCTCGAAGGACCAAAGAAAAAAACGTCCTTTCGGTTTGAGCAGTAGACTGTATAAATTGACAAGGAACGATGACAATATAAAACTATAAATATTACACCAATTTTAAAATAATCTTTTCTTACCAGCCAAGGATTTTCGATACGACGAAGAGTTATGGATGAATTGTATGCTGAACAATTTATTGTGTTATGTATTACTTAAAATGCAGCGTCCTGTAATCTTTGATTGCCTATCCATGCTTTATTAAAATCTGTTGACACAACAAAACGAGTAATAAAGGTTAACAATTTATGTTCATTTGGAAGAGGATATAGGATAATGTGATCTTAAGGATATTTGCAAGGATTCTTGCAAATCTACCTTTAGCCAAGGCGGCTACAATGTCCTAACGTAATTCTATTAAAGATTACGTTTTGAGCTCTTGTTAAATATCTAACGTCGTGGCAACAACCGTATAAGTAAACTAACCAATACAAGTGATATCCTAACCTGGCTCTAACCTAACCCAGAGACATTTTTAGCCTCCTACATTTAAAGTTACATAAGCAAAGAAACTGGCTTCCTATGGAGGAAATACTATATCTCTCTCAAAAAGTGATCCGATAATAATAAACTGTTATCAAAGAAATAGTTCTTATATATTTATATCGTAAATATTTAATTTCAGAAGCGCCCATGTCTGGCAGACCTGTGACGTCACATGTCAGTGACAGCTATCAACTGACGCAACTGCGACCGCATCTCGACCCGTCAATCATTGGGAAGGGACGAGGCCAGAAGGAATAAAAGAAATGGAATTCTGGGGAATATATGTAATAATAGTTTGGTACCCTCTCTTTTTTACCTGAATAAACATGGTGACAGGGAAAACTCTATACTATGTTTTCAATTATGTGCAATGTATTTAATTGTTATTACCTGGCTGTTGCGAAAAGGTTATACTACTTGTCTCAGAGATAATAGAATATCTGCTATTTAATAATACTTACGGGTATCATTAAATCTTGATGTATATATTTAATGTAACATTTTTGCAGTAGCTTAGTTGCGTTGGCGCTTAATCTGATACAAGAATCATCATTTCAGCCAAAAGACGTCCACTGCTGGACCTTATAGCCTTCCCCAAGGATTTCCACGAAGGCCGTTCCTGAGCCACCCGCATCCATCGCTTTCCGGCGACCTTAACCAGGTCGTCGGTCCACCGTGCGGAAGGCCTACCAGCACTGCGCTTTCCGGACCGCGGTCGCCAGAATAAAATAATATTGAAGATAAAATATACTGGTAATAAAACTAAATTATCCGTGTGGTGACGGATTTAGAATACTTAGTGTTACCACCCCATTCCATACTGAGGGTGTCGTAAGAGCCAACAAAAGAAATTGACAAGGCTTTTTAACCTAGCCGCAAAAGCGGGTCACCATGCGGAATCATCTCATGTCTTGTAAAGTATTTAGAATTAATAATTTGTTGGTTGTTTGAACTTATTGGTTGCTGGAAGGGATTGGTTTTTAGTGATAAGGCCGCCAATTGTATTTGTTTTATATCATTACTCCTTTAAGCCATGTGTATGCCGCAAATGTTCAATAAAGTGTTATCTATCTATCTAGAATTATGTAAAAAGGCCAAGTTATTAGTAAAAGAACAAACTACTATAAAGTTTAAGAGTGAACCCGCTCCAAAGAAATCATAATATTGTTTTTGAAATAACGTTTTAATGGAAGTTGAAATTGTCACCACAAAGGACCCATAAAATCTAAACTTGTAGTACTAACATATCGATATTTTATATATCTAGAGTTCGTAGTTTTTTTGAGCTTTTTAATTTCTACGATAGTAACCAGACCAGCGATTGACAAACATATGCATATCTTTATCATGATCACCTATAAGTCATAGCTTATTTGGTTATTTAGATTGTACCACAAAATCATAAGTATAAAATTTGACAAATCTTTGTATAGTTTTTTAAATTGATACATGCTGCTCACAAAAAAAAATCTCCCGGATCGTACACCCTTTTCATCAAACGAAACCAACTAATCGTCCTCCGTAATACTATTGTCAAACCTATCCATTGTAACAGCGACCGCAATATATTGCGATATGTTTAGTTCGGTGTTTGTTTGTGTTTGATTATTTGTATAACGGACCCTCGGAATGTTCGACGTCGCTTTTGTTGCTAGCATTTACTGCAAAGCCAATATTACTAGTTTTATTTTATTCACATGATGTAATCCATATGGCTATAAATTTTTATTGCTGGATCACAATATTTTTGTAATTATCGTGGGATTCTGTATCGTAACAAATAAGAATGGGCGATTGAATTGTTATTGTTTCATAAAAATGTTGATCGACAATTCTATCGGAGTTGTCTAGTTTGATTCGCTCGTTTTGTGTTCGAATTGATATTTCTATTAAGCTCGCTAAATTGCTTTTCTTGTACAGAATTAAGAAAAGACAGTATGGTTGATTAACTGACTTAAGACGATCATGATTTTTTTTAATGACGATTTCGTGTTTATATCTTGATAACATTTTAAGTTTATGGTAAACTTACAAGTTAACGTTCAATAATAATATTTTCATTAAAATATTTTTTTATGGACTCATGTTACTAGCACTGACCCAATGGACATCCTTAAAGTCGGTATACATATTCATAACTTTTCAATAACATTTTACAATCAACACTCAATTTCACTGTAAAATTTATTGAATTACATAATCAAAATTACATTGATAATGTTCATCTATATTTTTTTTTATCTTTGTGTGCCACGTGCTCTGTTTGCTCATCTGTTCCTTCGCTAATGCTCTCATAATGTTCTTTATTACGAATCCATCAGAGTTTTGTTTTTATAGCTTAATATAAAGTCATTTACGACACAAGTGTCAACCAGCCGTAGGCCACTTTTTCGCATGATCACATTTTTGTTTACGGCTAAATACTCAGAACGTGTGCTGGGAAATTGAATTTTGAATGTGCCAAAGTTTATTTGTGTTTCGGTTCGTCGTTATTGAGTGAAGCAAATGGAATTCGTTTGTCTGCAATATCAGATAAAAGGAGTAATTCCAGAAAATGGTTATTCGTAAACTTTTCAAAACGATCTTCCTTTGTGTTGAACGAAATCGCTTTAGATTGATATTACGGGAACGTTGGGCTACAGGTTGTCTTTCTATAGACAATATGTGTGAACTTCCATTAAAAACAGGTTTTTTTGTGGATGATATATCAACGACTATCATCGTTAAGCTTCCAAATGTCGGATCATGCCGAAGATTTCAAATAAAACCAATAAATACAGCTAACAAGGCAGTCGCGCAATAAAAGAACCTCGTACCATCAATAACTCATCTACGTAGCATAATCTACATTTCACAAGATCCAAATGAACAAGTTGAAAAGAACCGGATCCATTGTTGTATATAGCAGTACAAAACCGGTCGAAACGTTGATAACTTCCGGAGAACAAGAAATAAGTCGTTGTCGGGAATAGTTTCTTGTACTTTTTATTTTTGTTGGGTTCACATGCTAGCTTTTATTTATTCGTTTTTGGCACCGTCTCTGCAGACGTATTGCTTTTTTCGTTTATGGATTATTTTTATTAGTCTAAGTTTATCGCTTAGGTTTTAAGCTCTCGCCTATTGGAAGTTTGTGCCGCATAAGCTAATATTGATTTATATTAACAACTTAGAACACGATAACTTCGTGTTCTAGGTCAGGGTAATAACAATCGGATGAATAAAGTGCTTTGAACTCTTATAAATGTATCATTAGCTTTGGCATGACGTTTAAATCAACAAAGATTTTCATTCATAGTAGCGATTGTGTAAATATAGATATGTATAATTAAACTGTGTACATCATTTTAATTTATACATCATAATTGTATGTTATTAGTCACATTTTCTTCCGTCTGCAAAGTTTTTGGGCACTTTGTTTCCGAGAATGAATTTTATAAAGTACTTCCACTTTTACAACTTTTCCATTTACAATACAAAAAAGCCCTTGGAACATTTTTAACAAAGATTTATGGTTTCCTACAAACGGAAGAATATAAAATTTCTCAATAAATAACGAATACAGAAATTCCACTTGGAATATTAGTTATTTTTGATGATATATCTTTGCTTTTCAAATCATTGAACTCGAACTAAACCGTTTGTTCATTTAGTTTATATACACTGGTAACGTAAAAGCAGGAAATTGCTGCAAACAGGCTACTAGCACAAAGGAAATAGCACTATTCGTTTATATTATGTAGGTAAAGCTGTGTAAACCACATCAGTGGATAAAAAAAAACAAAAGGTATAACGAGTGAACAAAAACGCATGGTTAATTTGTAAATAAACATAGATAATAAATGTGTTTAAATGATAATAAGTTTCGGATTTTTAAATAACAACGTTAATCTTGCATCTTGCGTTAAATGTATAGTCTTGCAACGGGTTGTAATTACTATAAGTGAACAGAATACATTTATTATGAACGTAAAGCGTATAAATTCTGGTGAATTTGCAACACAAATCGCAATGCAGTGTCTAGTGCAGAGCTTTTTGTGTGCGGGTTAAAAGAAACCAACTTATTAGCATATTCCGTAATTTCATGCTCAAACTGTATCGGAACTAACAACAATAGAATTCTTCTATAACCAATCCTCAAAGACAGCACATTACCGATTAAAACACAGTAACAAGCGATTTGTATCGTAGAAAATGGTATATATCATTACGGTTGAAAGAACGCTTTCTTTGCCACTGTCACATAACCATAAACAAAACGACACGTTTCTATTTGACACTTACATTTAATCACAATTGCACTTTGTTTCACGTTTGATGATGTTAAGGTTTTGAGGTTTTTGTTATGTATTTTGCGGACAGCTTTAACGCGCGTGCGTACGCCGCAGCAACGCGCTCTCTACTGAGTAAGTTATGGCCTACCCTTAGCTGGGGTGTCAGTCCCGGTCCATGACATCGCGTTCCGTTTTACGAAAACTGGAAGATTCATAATTCGAGTTACAAATAAGTAACATTACTTAACGCTCTATAATTGGTATTTATATTGATTTAATGGTTCTAATTCACTTCTTCGTACTTAAACTCGTTGGTACCGCTATTAACAAACACATCAACATTACATCGACTACTTGAAATATTATGTTAGAACAACTGCAACTAACTATGTTTGGTAACGGCTTTAAAAAGCCGAACTCACTACATTATTTAGGCTCTAATTTAGAGGGTCTAAACAAAAAATAGGACCATGTTTTGTAACGCTAATAACCATTGTTATATTCTTTCTGGGTTGCTTACATAAACATTTTGCTGGTAATGGAACGAATGAATCAGGAAACTGTCGCTATCTCTTTTACTCAATCATTTACAAAAGGTGACAGAGTATTTTGTGTCCCTAGTCCCAAACCTACCCTTCTCATAGACATCGTTACGATGACCAGATGAACTTGACCTTTATAAGCTTCTACCTAGTGAGAAACGATAACGAAGTAAAGAGTTCTTTTGATTTTGGATTTTAATACAGTATTACGATTTTTGGGCTAACAAATTAGAAAGGGGAGTAAAAGTGACCAAATGTCAGGTTTATTGCCATATTGCTACTGTAATTAAGGTTTTTAGAGGGTTCAAGCGGTTTGAAGCAGATAGTAACATTTTTAACATTTATCCTTGAACTTAGTTGTTATGATGCAAACCATGGTATTTTTTAAGAACATTTAGATTCGTCAGGCCACGTGTGCTTAGTTTTAAAGTAATTAATCTGGTATAGATTGCTATTCAGTCGGGTCTCCTCTTATTGCACGGAGCGAAATCAGTTTAAGGAGTCACATTCGCCTGAAGCGGCACTGGGGTTCTTATAAAGTTTTTTTCTCCTGCAGCTAGATCATCATCTATCATAATCAGGTCATCTAGTTCTCCGTACAATACCCTTTGTATAGGAATGGTGAGATAATGTATTCTAAATCCGTTACCATAAAAATGCATGTCATTCCGTGTTTAAATACTATAATTGTAAAAATAATTTCATTAATAATCGTAGACCCTAATTAAATAATAATATATCCGCGTGATGACGGGCTTAGAATACGTGTTGTCAATACCCCATTCCATCCTAAGGGTGTCGTAAGAGCCGGCAAAGGGAAATGACAGGGCCAATAACAAGAGAAGGAAATCTTGATACGAGACCATGTGGCTACCCGTTTGGCCAGCTTGGCACAGTAAGCTAATTACCCTCTATGTAATTTGAGGTAATCTTGCCGGAATTGCCGATAATGTCGACATCCTAAGACCTTATTATGTACAAGACATAAGTAACGCCATCTATTGTCAGAAAACTAAACTTCCAAGAGGCAACAGCAGAGTTACTAAGCGACTTAGTTCGATGACAAATGTATAGATGTCACTATATTTTAATTGGTTTTAGAATTGTATTTTGCATGCTTTTAAGCTCCGCCGCACACGCTCACACTCGCATTGGATGTTCTTCAAAATTAAAAACCGATATTGACATTTAGAAATACATACATATGAAGGAATGAGTTTTCCTATTAATAAATATACAGAGTGATCCCTAGAACCGTCAATCGGCAGAAATCGGAGTCTGTTAGTAATATTAAACTGCTTTTTACGAAGTGTATTTGGATTTATACACGGTACATTATACCAAAACAACATTGTTTGCCTGTCTGTCTGTTTCGGCTAATCTCTGAAATGGCTGGACTGATTTTGACGGGACTTGTAGCTGATGTAACAAGGAGTAACTTAGGCTACTTTTATTGACCCCCCCCCCCCCCTTTTCAGAAGCCCATAGTTAGGTACTGAGTTTAGTTACGTATTTTCTGATAGGTTTTCTTTTTTAAATATTAAAAAATAATTATAAATTATTTTTCCTATATTTTTTGTTATATTCTCTTCCCTTTTCAATGGGATTTCAACCTAACTAATATATTTTTCACTTTTTAGATAGATAACTCTTTAATTTACAACAAGAGTATTACACAACAGGAGCAACTTACGACAGTATACATTTATAGGTCACTTGTACAATAGGCGGCCTTATCGCTAAAAAGCAATCGCTTTACCATTATCTCAGGCTTCCGCCCTGGTCTTTAGTGGTCTTTAGTGGTCTTTTAATAATGAAGAATTTATTTATTAAATCGTATAACATTTATTAGCAATACAAAATCCACAAAGCATTTAATAAACAAGGAATAAATTACAGAGTAATAAAATACAAAATTGACACATTGTCTGATGCTTCTTCCATTCTTTGTGCACAGTGTGAGCTTTTTACATATTTGATCTTTTTAACCATCCACTGTAATTCATGGTAATATGTGACTCTACAATATAAATATTGCACACACGGATTAGCCACCGATATGCCACGGAGCGTGAGTAGCCAATGCTGCAAAGTTCTCTACATTCTATGATATAAATAAATAAATATCCTTGGACATTTCACACAACGCCATCTCGTCCCAAGCTAAGCAACTTAATGCTTGTGGTAACGAAATGGATGATAAACTACTTATAAACATTTTTTTTTCCATCCTGAGGGTGTCGTAAGAGTCGACTAAAGGAATGCAAAATGCAGATCACTTAGCTGAGAAAGAAGGACAACTTGATGCAAACCCTGTGCCAATCCGTCTTGCCAGCGTGAGACAGTAGGCTAATTTACCTCTATGAATTTAGGAGAGGCCCGACCCAGCAGTGGGTCATTTAAGGGCTGAAACTACATGATATCATAACTTTTTGTAAATATGCACTTTTAATAAGACTATACCATTTTTATTGCAATGCAGCCGAGTTGCTAATAAATAATTTAAACTACTACTACTCATCCCATTAATGACCCACTGCTGAGTCGGGCCTCCTCCTATCACAGGGAGGGTCATTAGCCTACGTGCCACGATGGCCAGACGCGTTGGCACAGGGCTTCGTATCAACAAAGCGCGCTTCTCAGCGTCGGAACAGGCGGCTGCCTACTTTTAAAGTGACCAATTATATTTTGGATGCATGTGACTTGACTTAAAACAGGCGAGGTGCTGGTCGAATGCCAAGGCGTTGCAATGGACGCTGATTCTTAATCCGGCACAGATTGTATATGCTAACGAGATCAAATGAGTAACTCTCACTTGGCGCATTGATGCACTTTCTTCGGCATCCTTAACTAATAAATACCGTGTCCTTTACTATTATTATGATACGTGTAATGTCAATCATGTCAATCAATGCGGCTACTCATTTTTGTTTCCATATTCACAAACATTTCTATTACTGCCACATGCTGCTTCTTTGTCTTTTGGTGCCTTTTTTATGTACGCATGCACATAGAAGTTCGCAAAGAAAGCCCAGAAGACCAAGTTATTTATAATTAATAGCTCTGCAATCCATCTGAAAGTATAAGTAATAATGGCTTTATAATGGTTTATTGGGTTATATAAATGAATTTATTTGTGTAACTACTTATTGTCAGCCGCAAGCTAAATAAAATAATAAGAATGAATCACGTTCTACATTAATTAGTTCTGGCCTTAGAAAACGTGTCAACCGCTTCTGAAACACTGGGGGTATCATAGGAATAAATCATATGCAGAAAGTAGCAGGTACCACGTAATGATGGAGCTATAGGACAATAGCAGACAGTTTGCGGTTATACAACAGTTTGATCTGCCATCAAACTTGCAAAATTCAAGTTCCACGGTTTGGAATGCAGTCAGATCCATTGTGCAAATCATACGTTATTATATCAACTACCCATTCCACTCTTCCTCGACTCTTTCATGTTATTAGGATTGGCGACAATTGAGCTTAGACTAGTCTGAGCTGATTTCGCTTACTACCGGGATTTACATGGAATTATGGCCGTTTGCCGTCCATATTCACCAGTGGGATGACCGGTAACTATTTGGCTAGTCCAGCTGACACTTTTCATGCTACTGTGTAACGATTGCCATAGATGATACTATGACAGCCATGACCGACGGCTTTCCGTGGCCTCCGAAGCACGGAGGACGTTTGATATCAGAAATATAAGCTGTCATACTTATTTCTATTCCCTTCGTCAAATTGGACAATTTCTGATTGAGTGAGCCATTTATTGGCTGAAATGACAAAGGTATTGGACGTGGTAACCAATCCATCAAGCTTTTATTATATCAACTTATGTATTTCTTATCAAAATCAAATCAAAATCAAAAACTCATTTAATCAAGTTGGCTCATTAGAGCTCTTTTGACAGGTCAAACAAAAAAAATATTTAAAATTTACCATTTAAAATTAATTATTTACCATCTACCACCGGTTCGGAATGCACCTCTACAGAGAAGAGCCGGCAAGAAACTCTGTAGTTGCTCTTTTTAGATCGCCATTTGGGTACAAGACTGGTTATAAGACAGATTTGTGAGAGCAAACTCACGCAATAGTTCCAAAGGGCCAAACATCAGCCAGATCTAGTTGACAATAGTAACCTCGTAATGCCCAAGCCAACCGACCCCCAGCAACGGCACCTGTTCACAAGCATGACGCATGCGGCAGCCATCGCCCTCCTCAACCATATTGCAGGGAAGAGAACGACCCGCCGCACGACGCCACTATGCACTAGTAGTCGCAAAATTCGAGCTTAATTGATTTAAATTATAGTTCTGTCTATGCACCACTGCCGAGCTAGGCATCCTCAACTTAATGGAGGAAAATAACCCTACAGCGTAATGCCTAACAAATACATTTTTTTTTTAAAACGAAACCGCTGCACAATGTATAACCTGTATCGCAGGGGCAGTTTACAAACATGTAATTCACGAGCACAAATGACACCCAGACTCCGAGCCAGTGCCTCTGGTTTAGACAAAGACACTTGCCCGACCCCAGAATCGAACCCGGGACCCGTGGATCCAAAGGCGGCACATCTAACCCCTAGACCAGGTTATAAGTCATATTTTTATTTTCTTGTAGCTACGACAGATTTATAACGTCATTGGAAAACATCTGCAGTCTACCACGATTGCAAAGGATACGAGTTGATTTGACAAATTACCATCACATTAATTACACGTTCGGTGTTTAGGAGATATAATAAAGACACATCCACTCACCTTGGATATCCACAATCGTAGATCAGAACGCCCGCGCAATTAGAGATTACGAAGAAGAATTGAACCTGAAAAAAGAAAGATTTTTTTATTTTCTTCAATGTTATTTTTACTTGTTCGAACCTTTTACGGAGGGCAACAAGCTTAAGTACAGCTTACTGAGTCCAATCACCTTTTATGACAACCTCAGTAATGAATGGGTTAGTGGGTAGGATTCGTCCCGTCACTAATAAGGCCCCCCGGAGCATAAGCACTGCTGTAAGGTATTATTTGCGTAAATCGATTTTCGCTTTCAAGAAAATAAGAAGATCTATGTTCAATTTGAACGTGACTAACCAAAATATCATTCCTTCATAATATTATGCTCTCTATTCTATTTATGAGCGCTACACTCTTGTATATGAAATAATGTCCAAGTCTCTCGGCATAAGGCCTGTTTTATGACAGATACATTTTTTAAGAGACTACCAGGGTCAGGACATTTGCCTTTTTTTCTTTGATTCCAAAAAGCGCCAATTGAACCATGAGTTTCATAATAATAAAGTATGATGACGAGAACCTCGATAAAGCCAAAAATGATAAATTCACCAAGTAACTATCTCAATTTGGCTCACAAGGTTACCGCAGTGTAGAGGCATGTTGATTTAACAATCATTGTGCCGATAGTCGTTTCAGTAATCGGTCTTATGGCGAAGGGTTTCGACCAACATCTCAAGAAACTCTCGCTGAGTTTCTGGATTAACAACCTGAAACAAAAGGCTATCATCCTGGAGTCAAGAATTCTTAGGAGGTTTTTCTCTCTGGGGCTCTGAACCGTCGGCAGCTTAGGTCATCGACCTCGTTTTCGACGGTTTTGGTCTATTTTAATGTATAAACTAGTGACCCGCCCCGGTTTCGCACGGGTGAAATTATGCATGTAATATACATATAAACCTTCCTCTTGACTCACTCTAGTGTTAGTTTTTATAATTTTTAATCACTTTGTTCATACTTAAAAGTTGAATCACAATTCCTCAATTTAGTAAGCCCACCTAAGATAGGATTTATGAAAGAAATATACCCTGGATTGATCGCGAGTGGATCAGGGGTTGGAGATGGTTTGACTTACCATTTGCAATACAGTAAGACTTGTCTTCCACCACAGAAGTTTCCTGTATTCTGGCCCCAATGCCGTTATGAGGTAATATGTGTACATGATAGTGTGTACGAAATTGTTCACTAAATTACAGAAGCTCCCTTGGCCACCTAAAATGGATAATAAAAATTATAACTGGTAGAAGATTATACAAACCGCCATTTTAGGCACCATATTGGAATTCTTCAATCAGCCCTATACCTACTGTTTTGTACTGACTCACCAAATTATGTGTGAAACGGGAAAAACATTTACAGCTCTCTTAGTTAGTCCGTACATTTCTATGTTACAACTATATTGGATGACAATACTAAATGATAAAAGTATGAAGCAATGAAATTGTACAAGTATACTTTAAACTACTGAAACAGACTTCACCGTTTGGTGTCGGATTTAGATTACAAGTTTTCACCAACACAGTCCCTCCTGAGGGTGTCGTAAGAGCCGACCAAAGGAAATTACAAGGCCGAAAACCTGGCTGCCAACCCGTGTGGCAGCGTGGCACAGGCTAATTCATCATCATCATTTCAGCCAAAAGACGTCCAATGCTGGACATAGGCCTCCCCCAAGGATCTCCACAAAGGCCGATCGCATCCACTGCTTTCCGGCGACTTAACCAGGTCGTCGGTCCACCGTGTGGGAGGCCTACCAGCACTGCGCCTTCCGGAACGCGGTCGCCACTCGAGGACTATTCTGCCCCATCGGGCGTCGGTCCTGCGAGCTATGCGCCCTGCCCACTGCCACTTAAGTTTGGCAATCCGGTGGGCTATGTCGGTGACCCTGGTTTTCCAGGTTAATTACCCTCCACGTAACTAGAGAAGGCCCGAGCCAGCTGTGGGTCACTAACAAAATGGTTACGGGTTGTCCCACTGGATCTTGACCCGTGTAAATACTGGAAGTTGGACAAACTGATCCCAGTGCGGTTGGGAAAAGTCGAAGAACAAGTAGTTCAAAATGTAAAACTATCAATCTAACGGCTCTAAGCTACGTTCCTCGATTTTAGCCCATTTACTGACCCACTACTGAGTCGGACCTCCTCCAAATTCACGGAGGGAATTTAGCCTACTGTGCCACGCTGGCAAGACGGGTTGGCACAGGGTTTCGTTTCAAGTTTTCCTTCTCTTAGTCGCCTCTTACGACACCCTTGGGATGATTTGGGTTGGTGACACTGACAAAGCTTATACGTACCAGCTGCAAATTTGACAAGACCATAACTGAAGAACGGCGTGATCGAATGGTGGTATACATGCAGCCACGAGATCTGGTTCGATTTTTTCCTCAGGATGAAGAACACAGTGTCCGCGAACTCGGAAAGTTTTGAGAAGTAGTAGATCCAACACAGATTTAGCATCTATGAAAAAAAAATGTTTGTAACTTTTTAAATACTACTACTCAGCTCGTATATGTCCCACTACTGAGTCGCGCCTCCTCTAATTACAAGGAGGGTTAGCCTGCTGTGCCACGCTGGCCAGAGTGGTTGGCAAATGGATACCGCTGCCAGGGTTGTGTCAGCGGTTATTTGGGACTCGGACACAACTCGACTACCCATTAAAACACATGCACACATTATTTAATACTTGGCCAAAAAAAGTTTTGGTTATCAGAAAAAAAAACGAAATATAGCTGGAATCAACATTTTACTAATATGTTTCTTTTTTTGAAATGTAACCTTTTAATTATCATACAAACCAGCCAGATACAAATACACTTCTCATCAGAAAAATTGAAACACCTTGCAAGTTTATGTTTCTTAAGGAATATCAGAAAAATGTATATATTTAGGAATATACATATTGCATATTCCTAAATATGTCAAATGTCGTTTAATAGTGAACATTAAAAGGTTTTCGAATCCTAATGTTAATGTTCTAAATTCAAATTATACTTTCATAAGTTTCGTATTTTGTTTAACAACCTTAGAAAGGGAAGTGTCACGATTTTTCTGATGAGAAGTATAGTACATCCAAAGAGATTCTAGTACCTACAAGTTTATACCTACATGCTTTAAGCGAAAAGCTTATTTTATCTTACTATTAAATTGACACCTATTTTTATAAAAATATCCGCGTAGTGACGGATTTAGAATACATACTGTCACCACACTCATTCCATCTTGAGGGTGTCGTAAGAGTCGACTAAAGGAAATGACTCTGCCGAACCCTAGCCGCAAGGGAAGGAAAACTTGACACGAAATCCTGTGCCAACCCGTCTGGCTAGCGTAGTAGGTTAACTACCCTCCATGTAATTGGAGGAGGCCCGACTCAGCAGTGGGTCATTTATGGACTGAATAGTAGTAGTAGTTATAAAAAGAAATAGGATTATGGAAGACGAACCCGTCGAGATGATATGCCGTCACTGTAGTCAACTGTTTGGCATATATAGCTGTATTCGCCCCACCAGCCAGACATTAAATGCTGCAACATGAACATATAATAATACACTTACACTACTGGAATAACATCCGTATGGTGACGGATTTAGAATACGCAGTGTCACCAACCCATACCGTCCCGTGGTGTCGTAAGAGGCGACTAAGGGAATGCAAGAGGCAAATCACCAAGCCGCAAGAGAAGGAAAACTTGAAATAAACCCTTTGCTAACCCGTCTTTCCAGCGTGGCATAGTAGGCTAATTTCCCTCCATGAATTCGGAGGAGGCCCGATTCAGTAGTGGGTCATTCATAAGCTGAAACGACTGGATTATCATTCAAAAGAAATTACATCCTATGAGCTAATTGGCTTATACTTTAAACTAATTATCTACACCACAAAAATGTTGACTAGTATACAGGGTTCAAGACCGAGAAGCTAAGGAAATTATGGAAATCAGGTACCCAAGCTTGCTATTTTCTATCAACGTGTCTATCCATTAAGTTGCTATTGCTAGCATTAGCCTCAACGTTTGGGTTTAAATAAAAAAAACACAATCAGAACCGTCCAGATATCATATCCTGCAATGTGCAATGACCGTGAAAACCTAAGAAATCATTGCCATTTATCTGCTAAAAGCGTACGTGTGACAAAAGTGTATAGATGGCATTAGGAATAGATCGACAACCAATAGCACGTTGATTGTTGATTTTCAGTCTATTGAATTAGCAAGACGTTTTCTTCCAGATATTATACCCGTTTTGTGACTAAAACTTAGTTCAGAAAACGTTGCTGCTCCCTCAAACTTCAATACCGGAAAAATTCATCTAAAATCAAGAGATTTCTTTTTTGTAATCGCTAAGGCGTTAGTATTTCTGTTACACATCTAGTCGGATACTAAGGAAATTTACATTTCTTACCTCATAAAACATATACGCAGATAAAAGAACCTGGAAGAGATTGTACAAAACAAGCGCTTTCTGGACATTGTAAGGCTTCCTCTTCTCCATAAACTTAGGGCCGATCACCAGAACGAACAATTGGTACGCCAGAACGACGAACAGAGTCGGCAGTGGGTTATCAAAGAAGTACCATCCTTTTACACGTGGATCTGAAAAGTAAGAGTTTTTATAACCTCGTGGTGCAACCTGGGTATGTACACATTAAAGAATACTGTAGCTGTTAACATTACCCTTGGGTGCTGTTGTGTTTCTCGGTGCGAGTAAGGTCGCAAGTTAGAAACCCTCCATCGCGCATTCACTTTGGCATTGCCAACACAAAGCTCCGGAAGGGTATGGTATTAGATACGATTTCAAATTCAAAAAGCACTTTAGTAAATAGGTTATATCACAAAACTCATTTATATATATATATATATATAGTCATATTTAAAATTACCAATATCAACACTTCCACCACCACACGAAATCACGTGGTGTTACTGTCTTGTAAAGTATATGACTGCCTCGTTGGTCTAGTGGTCAGATGTGCCGCCTTTGTATCAACGGGTCCCGGGTTCGATTCCGGGGTCGGGCCAGTGTCTTTGTCTAAACCAGAGGCACTGGCTCGGAGTCTGGGTGTCATTTCTATCTATAATATGTATGTATTTACAAAAAAAAAAGTATATAAGTAGTTTATCATCCATCTCGTTACCATAACACAAGCATTAAGTTGCTTAACTTGGGACGAGATGGCGTTGTGTGAAATGTCCAAGGATATTTATTTATTATTTATTTAATATCATGTAAGAAGGCCTCACCCTAACTCTCTTGTGGCTGGGTTTTCGGCCTTATCATTCACTTCTGTCGGCGCTTACGACACCCTCAGGATGGAAAACTATGTATTCTAAATCTGTCAACACGCGGATATAATCTAGCTCTAGTTTTTTCTGCCACCTTCATGCTTTTGTTAGGTACTGCAAATGACCATAGGCAACTCTATGATGGTGGTGCATGTTCCCCTACAGGGGGGCACAAACCGTGGCCCTAGGCCTGGTAGACAAGGAATGTTGTGGATAGGAGACCCACATGCTCCGGTTAGTCCCCAAACAGGAATCCATGGGGATATCCTCACTGACCAGAGAAGTGGTATGAATTCAAGAGTTTTAAAAACAAGTGTAAATCTTACTAATATTATAAACGTGAAAGTTTGTAAGTATGGATGGATGGATGGATGGATGGATGGATGTTTGTTACTCTTTCACGTAAAAACTACTGAATGGATTATAATGAAACTTTACAATAATATAGCTTATACATCAGAATAACACATGGGCTACAAGTTATAAAGATATTATGTGAATTACAACAATATAAACAAGTCGAATTCAAAATTTCTAATTGTCAAATTTTCGACCATATTAATCTATAGACAACATAACGTTTCGCTGTCAGTTGCGTTTTGTTAAAGTAGGTTTTATACGGACGGGATAAAAATCTCAGGTATCCTATGTCCAACTTTCATTTTGTTTTAAATATATATAATGCGGAACAAAGTTCGCCGGATCAGCTAGTATTTCATAAATACAATGGAATTCAAGTTTTTGTTTTTCAGCCGCAAAATTAACAATTACAGATAGATCCGCCCCCATTGTTAAACAATGGTGCACTTCAGTTATTGTCTATTCAATTGTTTTGTGTTGTTTATGGATTTATATATTCAGCCCTTAACCCTACTACTGAGTGGGGCCTCCTCCAGTAACATGGAGGGTAATTAGCCTACTGTGCCACGCTGGCCAGACGGGATTTAGTATTTAGTTTAGACTGCCTCGTTGGTCTAGTGGTTAGATGTGCCGCCTTTGGATCAACGGGTCCCGGGTTCTATTCCGGGGTCGGGCAAGTGTCTTTGTCTAAACCAGAGGCACTGGCTCGGAGTCTGGGTGTCATTTCTATCTATAATATGTATGTATTTACAAAAAAAATGTATTTAAGTAGTTTATAATCCATCTCGTTACCATAACACAAGCATTAAGTTGCTTAGCTTGGGACGAGATGGCGTTGTGTGAAATGTCCAAGGATATTTTTTTTATTTATTATTTTTTTACCTTGTTGCTAGGATATTGGACTTCTCATTGACGACACCCTCAGAAAGGAATGGAGTAGTTATATGTGTATAACTATTTATTACTACTCAGCCCATAAATGACATACTGCTGAGCCGGGTCTCCTCCCATCACAGGGAGGGAAAATAGCCTACTGTGCTACGATGGCCAGACGGGTTGGCACAGTTTCGTTTCAAGTTTTCCTTCTCTCACGGCTAGGTTATTGGCCTTCTCATTTCCTTTTGTTGACTCTTACGACACCCTCAGGATAAAATGGGGTGGTGACACTATGTATTTTAATCCGTCACCACACGGTAGTATAACCATTTAATTAATCGTAATTTAACAGTCGTCAGGCACGAGTGGGAATAGCGAATAGTGATTTTTATTTAAAACTAGTTGTATAGTATAAAACTCATAATAATGTTTTGTTGAACGTCTAAATAAACTCTCCGCTAATAAGCACTTACATACCACTAGGGGTGAATATTTTCCTCGTAATACGTCGTAATAATGTTCTTTTTGCTTATTTTTGTGAATATTATGAAAACACATTTAAGCCGACTTAAACAATTTACATAACTTTTTTTGTCAAATAGTTATTAGTTTTAATTTTTTGTACTTAAAACTCGGAACCAACAACTAGTGAGATTACCCGACTTTTTCTACCGACAAATGATTTTTTTTCCCTCATCTTATGATAAATGGCTACTACTGAACTGATTTCGACACTTTATTGACATTAAAAATCGAACTGTCAAGTTAATGACTTATCTGTCAGAAAGTGATGCGGGAGTAACGTGTCGGCTGTGTTATGGTCTAGCTTTGATCTTTCAGCCAGTACATTCGTGAAGTTCTGGTACGCAGTGTATGAGTGCAGTTTTATTGTCGTCGTCGTTTCAGCCCATAAATGACCCACTACTGAGTCGGGCCTCCTCCAAATCATGGTGGGAAATTAGCCTACTGTGCCACGCTGGCAAGACGGGTTGGCACAGGGTTTCTATAAAGTTTTCCTTCTCTTTCGGCTAGGTGATCTGCCCCTTGCGTTCTTTTAGTTGCCCCTCAAGACACGGTATGGGCTGGTGACATTGTGTATTCTTAATCCGTCACCACACGGCAGTTTTATCACACACCATGTAATTTGTGAAATTTCAATGACTTTTGTATTAACATTATAATTTTTGCTTATGCTACATGCTTATGCTGTGGAATAGCATTCCGAACCGGTGATAAAGACTAAAAATGATTAATTTTGATTTTAATTTTTTGTGATTATTTTAAGACTATTTGAAAGCAATCGTAAGAATTTATTCGATTAAAAATATATGGTTTTTTTTAAATGAAATCTTTGCGTTCTTTAGTCTGCCATAAATATAAAATGTGATTATTATGAACATAGCTATCATTATATTACATACCTGATAGTTTGTCAATTTCTAACCAAAATTTATTAATGTGCCTTGCAATATCCGCCATTGTGACGGTTACTTTGACCTTCTGATTTGGTGGATACTGTTGTGAATTTCTTCACCTGAAAATAATATATTTTGTATTGGATTATACATTTTCTTTTCCTCAACACTTCTCAATTTTATTAGGGTCATTAGTCTAACAAGATTTCGCTAAATACCGGTATTTTCAGAATTTTCCAGTATCTGTGTAAGTTGATGATGACAAAATAAACAGATTTTCTTGCTGGCTTATTCTCTGTAGAGCTTTCCGATCCAGTGATATAGGATAAATATAAGTAATATGACTTGTCAAAAGATATCATGAGCCAACTTGATGAAATCATTTTTGATGTTACTACTTAGTGAAGTTGGCTTAAAAAATTATAGACACGAAAAATACGTACCAATATTAATATTTGCTATTTTAAAACCCGTTTGCTGCCCTAGTCTAACATGATTGCAAGCTTCTCAAAGTGATTATTATTAAACATCTAACATATATGTATATATATAACAGTAGCAAATGCAAATGAAGTGACCTGAAACAGGTGACTTCATTAACCTATCTGTAGGGTTGTCCTTTTTACATATTTTTGGAATACTTTAAACTTCATATTTCGTTTCATAAAATCTGTATCTTTTGTTCCTAAACCAGAGGCACTTGCTCTGAGTCTGGGTGTCATTTGTATTCGCGAATCATCTTTGTTATCTGCCCCCGCGATAAAGTTTTATACGTAGTGAAATGGTTTCGTTTTATGAAAATAAAATATTATTATGAAAGGATTTTTATATTATCCTATATTTATATTATACTAGTGGCCCGCCCCGGCTTCGCCCGTGCAAAGCGGGGGTGGTTTATACATATAAACCTTCTTCTTGGATTACTCTATCTATTAAAAAAACCGCTTCAAAATCCGTTGCGTAGTTTTAAAGATTTATGCATACATAGGGACGGACAGAAAATGCGACTTTGTTTTATACTATGTAGTGATTATATTTATATGTGCAAAGATCGTGAATACCTAAGACATCATTATAATTATACATTCCGTGTGGTGACGGATTTAGAAGACTGTCGCCACCCCCGTTTCCTTCTGCAATAAAATAGTTATCCTATTAAATCAGTGATAATCCTGAAAGTAACAGAATAACTATTCATTCTACTCTATGCAACAATCCGATAATAGTTATAACGCGTTTAAATCTGAATCAGCTACAGTTATCGTCAAAAAGGAACTGACCCTATTTAAAGATATAGTTGCTAGTAACAGCTAGTTCGCAATAGTTGACATCCCTCATATAAATTTATTTAAAAATATACACACCCTAACTTTATGTTATGAAGTATGTTATGAGTAGAATTATGACAGAGTATGGAAGACCTTGGACTTAAAATTAGGCGTTCTTCATTTATGGCCTGACAGCTGGGAAAAAGAAAATCTATGCTGCAAAATTTCAGCGTGTCTCAAGTAAGAACCTTTCAGCGCAAATCGATGATCATCCAGCCAGATGAGGTGGTATATCTGGCGGGGGTCCGCGGCGCCTATCCCCCGATAATTGTAGTCGTAGAATTCTCACCTGTGGTAATTGCTCTTAAAACTTTGCTATCGCGGTGTAGAACTTTTTTGGTAATTCTCAAATTTATAGGTGATGTCTTGATGTTATTATTCAGATTTCTCGGGTTAATTCTGTGAAGTATTAGCATGCTGGTCGCTACAAACCTTTTTTAACAATTTTGGCATCATACTTAGTGCAAGCATCCGACTAAATAAATATTATTTATAATTTTATCACTCTTAAAATATTAACTTTAAAAGTATATGCTTAAGTACCATATCTTTAACTGGCCATTATTCAAGAAGTTTCCAAAGTACCCAAAAAAATAACTATCTGCTGTTGGTATTGGCCACAATTATCGGGGTTTGTCGTGGAATATCCTCATGGATGTCCGGCCGTCGAGGGATTAGCCGAGAAGATGGTAAATTTTGTCCCTTCCTGATCATGGCGTTCCTCGACAATCCACTCCGAGCCCACGGGTTGGGCTTCCCAATGAGGGAACAAGCTCAAATATTACATAAGCCTACAACTCATCATAATTGCCTGAATTAATAAAAGGAAGAGGTTCTTTTTCGTATATATGTATTTTGTTTGTGTGTGTTGCCGCAGAACTCCATCATTTATAAACCGATTTGGAAAATTCTTATTCGATTAGTATTTTTTTAGGATTGGTCTCATAGAAATCAAAATCGGCTAATTATCACTACATAGTATAAAACAAAGTCACTGACGTCTGTCCGTCCCTATGTATACTTAATTCTTTAAAAATACGCATCTGATTTTGAAGCAGTTTCTTTTAATACATAGAGTGATTCAAGAGGAAGGTTTATACATATAACTAGCTGACCCGACAGACGTTGTCCTGTCTGAACTATGAATATTGAATTCGAATTGGAATAATTAATAATAAATTAATATACCGCCTTTTCTTATCGATTCCAATCCCTTATTTAATGTAATTAAAAAAGTAATTATGCCAAAAATAGCGAACCGTCGGGACGAACGTCAAATGTTTGACAGGTAACAGTTTGTATGGGAAAATAAAATTGTTGTTTTTATTATTTTACTTACAATATCAATGTTTTCTCTAGACTCTTAAACCTTCCCTGGACTCACACGAATATTTCAAGACCAAAATTAGCCAAATCGCTCCAGCCGTTTTCGAGTTTTAGCGAGACTAACGAACAGCTATTCATTTTTATATATAGAGATAAATCCATAATATTGTAGAGAAACACTGATAAATTTAGAGATTCATCATTGCACCTGTGCGAAGCCGGGGCGGGTCGCTAGTTTACCTATAAAACTTGAAATGAGTAAATATTTCATGGCCTTGTGGAAATCTTTGGGGGAGGCCTATGTCCAGCAGTGGACATCTTTTGGCTGAAATGATGATGATGATGAGTAAACATTGACATAGATATAATATAACATTGTATTGTTGAAAGGCAAATTATGGTATTCTTGGACCTAGGAGGGCCGGCCAGGTAGACGGTCCAGGGCTGCCGCCGTTAGCGGTGAACGGGCGGCCAGGTGTTGAGGCCAGAGCTGCCGCCGCAACTGAACGCTGCGTGGATCGGGCACCATTTATTCCGGCGCCTGACGGAGGCACATGCAATGTCCCTTACGTGCCTCTCGATGGGTCAGGGAGCGTCCAGAGCTCCTCATCAAAGCGTGGCATGATGGGCCGCATCAGCGTTGCGTATGCTCCCCATTGGGCAGTGAAAACCGTGGCCCTGTTTCGGCTAGTTGAGGGACACCGTGGGTTTTAGTGGGTAGGTTGAGGCGCAATTACCATCTTTCCACGCCCCGGAGGCGTATATCGAAATGCTCATTCAGTACGTCCTCTCCGCCTGAGACGAACTCGATTAGCATTTCCAAGCTCTTTTAATGAAAAAACACGCGTAAATATGCGTGACGTACTGCAGTAGGATTTCTAAGACTAAACGCAATAAAATATATTAGAAACCCTCATCCTATTCGTCACCCTCGCGGGACGTATTGGAGTAGGATTTCTAGTGCTAAAATCACAAAGATGTCTTATGGTACGAGAGCTAGCAACGTCGGGAAAAAAAGCATTTCAGTAAGGCCTGTTTTTAGATATGTTATAGCTCTCACTCTCCCGGACGTCATACGGGCCATCTGGCTGGTGGTAGTGGTTGCGTTCATCAGTGCGCATCGAACCTATTCAGGTAAAAAATCAAATTTTCAAATCATTTTAAGAAGTTATTTTTAAACTTTCGCGATTTGAACACATAATTAAAAACTTATCGGGACTTATCGCGCACAGAATTAATACCTGTTTTTGCTCGACGTTTCGACCATGTTACAATGGCCGTGGTCGCGAGCTGGGAAGTGATACCCTCACTTCCCAGCTCGCGACCACGGCCTTTGGTCTCCTACCCTCACTTGGTTTTGCACACACGTAGGGTTGTCACTACGGCACACCACACTAACTGTATCGGTTGAGAACTTAGTACCTATACCGCGAACTATACATTTGCTTATAACGGGGTTCCACGATGCCGCCAAAAACAGGTATTAATTCTGTGCGCGATAAGTCCCGATAAGTTTTTAATTACATTTTAAGAAGGTTGTTTCTTTTTTTATTATTTTTATTGAACTTTTTGCAACATGAATCTATTATTGCCAGATATTTTTATTGTTGCTTAACATGTGCCAGATCATAATTTTGGAATAAAAATATTTTTTTTTTCAAAGTATTTCAGTATGGCTGAAATTTTTATATAATGTTATTTAAGTATCTAAAAACTTAAACTTAATTTGCCAGGCAGTAACTCGGTTGTAAACCTTCAGCCAGACCGATTTAAAAGTGGTAAATTATGTGGTATTTTGCTTGGTCAAGAAATAGTTGTTGAATAAATTACAGAAAAAAAATTGAAAATATTTGAATTAATGTGTAGATTAATATAAAATACCATATATATATTACTAGCGACCCGCCCCGGCTTCGCACGGGTGCAATTATGAACATCTAAATTTATCAGTGTTTCTCTACAATATTACGCATGTTTTATACTTAAAAACCTTCTTCTTGAATCACGCCATTATATTTAAAAAAAACCGCATCAAAATCCGTTGCGTAGTTTTAAAGATAAATGCATACATAGGGACGGACAGACGACAAAATTATTTTTATTCCAAAATTATGATCTGGCACATGTTAAGCAACAATAAAAATATCTAGCAATAATAGATTCATGTTGCAAAAAGTTCAATAAAAAAAATAAAAAAAGAAACAACCTTCTTAAAATGATTTGAAAATTTGATTTTTTACGTGAATAGGTTCGATGCGCACTGATGAACGCAACCACTACCACCAGCCAGATGGCCAGTATGACGTCCGGGAGAGTGAGAGCTATAACATATCTAAAAACAGGCCTTACTGAAATCGTCTCTCTAAAACGTTGCTAGCTCTTAGACCATTAGAAAAGCTAATGTGATACGTCTCTCTGTGCAGATATTGCTATCTCACGCACACATTATGTTTTCGTGTATTATCCATCCCTATCTGCGTGCGCCGATCATCTCTGCACTTGGCACGTGCGGTGCAATTTCTTATTTGTTTATTCCGTAATTAGCGAGTGCAAATACCCGATACATGAAAAATATTGTACTTCTCTTACGTACGGTCTATTTTAGATTTTGGATCATATTGGATCCGTATTTAAAAAAATGTATTAAACATATATAGTTTACAGTTTGATTAAATTTTCCTTCACAAAAACTACATAATAATAAATTTGATTGCTTGCTTGCCTCTATTAATTTTAATACACATAAACGTTTTACACATGCTCGTTTAAAGAAAATCTGAACGAAAATCTTATTCCCCGCTGCACGAAATTATATGACAGTACCTTTTTATATAAAATATCATTGGTACCTTTAGTGATATAGACATCTTTGATATTACATTAAGTTCTTTCAAAAATAACCTGAGGGGTTTATGTAACAACTATTTTTAAATTAATATATCTGTGTTACTAAAATCTTATCTTCTGGCATTTAACCATAAATATTACATTAATTAAATTTCGGCACTATAGGTAGCCAGCTCGTCAGGCTGAAGACTGATGACGGCAGGATCGTCACGTCGAAGTCCGAGATTTTGGGTGAGGTCGAGAGTTTCTATGGACAACTGTACACGTCTACACAGGAACCCGTCATAAATCTAGCAGACGACCCACGAGCTAGATTAACCCGGCACTACACCGAAGACCTACCGGATGTCAGCCTGTGTGAGATCGGGATGGCTCTCGAGCAACTTAAAAACAACAAGGCGGCGGGTGATGACGGAATTACCGCAGAACTTCTGAAGGCGGGTGGAGAACCGATCCTTAGGGCCCTTCAGAAGTTATTCAATTCCGTCATACTCGAAGGACGAACGCCAAAGGCATGGAACAGAGGTGTGGTGGTGCTGTTCTTCAAGAAGGGAGATAACACCTTATTGAAGAACTACAGACCCATCTCACTTCTGAGCCATGTCTACAAGTTGTTCTCGAGGGTCATCACGAATCGACTCGCGTGCAGGCTTGACGATTCCCAGCCTCCCGAACAAGCCGGTTTCCGAAAAGGCTTCAGTACCGTAGACCATATTTTAACGCTACGGCAGGTTATACAGAAGACCGAGGAGTATAACCTGCCCCTTTGTCTGGCGTTCGTGGACTACGAGAAAGCCTTCGATTCGATCGAGACGTGGGCAGTATTGCAGGCTCTCCAGAGGTGCCAAGTCGACTATCGGTACATCGAAGTGTTGAAGTGCTTGTATGAAAGCGCCACCATGTCAGTCCGACTCCAGGACCAGACCTCGAAACCGATCCAGTTGCAGCGAGGTGTTAGACAGGGAGACGTTATCTCTCCGAAACTGTTCTCCGCTGCACTGGAAGATGTTTTCAAGGTTCTGGACTGGAAAGGGCTGGGCATTAACGTGAACGGTGAGTACATCACTCACCTTCGATTCGCTGACGACATAGTCGTAATGGCTGAGACCATGGAGGGCCTCACTACGATGCTCGATGGCCTCTGTGGAGCCTCCGAACGAGTCGGCCTTAAGATGAACATGGAGAAGACGAAGATCATGTCTAATATCCATGTTCAAGCCACTCCTTTTAACATCGGAGGTTCTACCCTCGAAGTTGTTGACCATTACATTTACCTGGGACACACTGTCCAGTTAGGTAAGTCCAACTTCGAGAAAGAGGTCAATCGTCGGATCCAACTCGGCTGGGCAGCGTTCGGGAAGCTGCGAAAGATCTTCTCGTCCAAAATACCGCAGTGTCTGAAGACAAAAGTCTTCAACCAATGTGTGTTGCCAGTGATGACATATGGAACAGAGACGTGGTCGCTCACTATGGGCTCCATCAGAAGGCTCAAAGTCACCCAAAGGGCAATGGAGAGGGCTATGCTCGGAGTTTCCCTGCGAGATCGAATCAGAAATGAGGAGATACGCAGGAAAACCAGGGTCACCGACATAGCCCACCGGATTGCCAAACTTAAGTGGCAGTGGGCAGGGCACATAGCTCGCAGGACCGACGCCCGATGGGGCAGAAAAGTCCTCGAGTGGCGACCGCGTTCCGGAAGGCGCAGTGCTGGTAGGCCTCCCACACGGTGGACCGACGACCTGGTTAAGATCGCCGGAAAGCAGTGGATGCGGGCGGCCCAGGACCGGCCTTTGTGGAAATCCTTGGGGGAGGCCTATGTCCAGCAGTGGACGTCTTTTGGCTGAAATGATGAAAAAAAATGATGATGACTATAGGTATATTTAGATGTAAGCTAGCATTACTATTTGTATGTTTAAACAAGACAGATTTTTGCCAAAATAAATAAAAATACAACCTAACATAACCTAAGGCCAAAGTGCTAAAAAGCGACCCCATTGTTTAGTCATTAATATTGATATGTTAATAACCAGGCTTGTGCAAAGAAGCATTGAATATTTTTCGAAGTAAACTTTTATTCCATATTTACGCGTGTTTTTTTCATTAAAAGAGCTTGGAAATGCTAATCGAGTTCGTCTCAGGCGGAGGGGACGTACTGAATGAGCATTTCGATATCCCGGAGTCCCACATAACTCGGCTGGCGTTTAGCGATCGGGTATCCATGAGGATTTTCAGCGTAAAAAAGGGTATTCTTGTACAACCTACTGGTTGTTGGTTATATATTTTAGAATCTCATTAGTTTTTGTCATGAAATTAAAGAAAAGAGATCCATTTTAGCCCATTTATTTTTTTGTTAAAAGTTCTGAACTGATTTCTAGTTTTTATCTTTAACACGAGTATACAAATACATTTGTGACACACATTTACAGTTTAATTATTCATAAAAATATTTTTTTACAAAAGTACAAAATTACACTCTGATTTAATTGATTTTATAATTCTTCCTAAAATAAACATAATATATTTGAAAGATTATTTTTAGGCAAAAAAAATTAATTAAGAAATTTAACTAATATGATAACCGATTGTAAAATATTTTGATTATGTGTACTACGTACCTATAGGCAGTTCCTTTAAAAAAATACTATTTTTACTTCTAAGAAAATGTATATAGTGTTTTACAGTGTATAAAATAAATAAGCAGGATAGGTATAAAATATTTATTTTGTATTTACAACTTAAAGCTTAGTGTGGACGGAAACAGATCTTGAGCTTATAAAAGTCTTCAAAAACTAGAGATGAGTCAAATATTTTGAAACGGTAATCAGAACTTCTTAAATTTATATTTTATGTAGAACACATAAGATAGTTCCCCCTCAAATGTTCGAATTAATCTAATGACTGTCTATTATTCTAATAAAAAAATGTATAACCATAGAGTAAATGGCAATTTTTTTCATATTTTACGGAAGAAATGGTTTAAGTATTCTTACACAATGGTTTAAAATGATATAGTTAAGTCCCAAAAATATCTATTTCGTTTAATTAACGGAAATTAGTATTAGGTAAATGTATGTTCGCAGAATTTAAATTTGACTCACCAATGTCAGTATTAACCTAAATGAGCAAAGATACTAGATACTAAATATCCATGAATTATTATATTGAATTAATCCATGAATTAATAATTATTATTATCTTAAAGCTTAAAATACTAATATTTTACAAAAATACTTCAACATCACATTTCTTGAATTTGAAAATTATGCCTCTGCCTATTACGCTAATTCAATTCTACACTTTGCTATTGAAATTGTTAAACGCATGAATTATTCTTAACTATTTATGTTGTATTTATTTACATACCTTTGAGGATTTTAAAATATACAGTTTTTCTTTAAAAATAGATCCAACATGTGAGGTAGTTCAAATAAAATTAGATTTGTAACCAATACACTTTCATTGATTTTATCGATTCCGGTAAAATTAAGTACAGTTTTATTTAAATCTAGATA
This sequence comes from Clostera curtula, assembly GCA_905475355.2. Lineage (NCBI taxonomy): Eukaryota > Metazoa > Arthropoda > Insecta > Lepidoptera > Notodontidae > Clostera > Clostera curtula. Next base: position 17,899,343 of record FR997799.1, read on the forward strand.
TCTATTTACATTAGTTAACTTAAACTATATTTTTACATAGTTAAAGATAGCTCATGGTGAAAAGGTATCACGTTGGTATAATATAATATATTGAGTTTTACAGACATTTCTCTTAGCAATCAATGTTTTCACGTAAAGCATTATGTTTTATGCTTTGGGTAATTGAATCATAATACTGTTGATATTGTAAATATCAATGATGAATTAGGGAAACTAGTACCCGTTTATTCACCAAAAATCAAGTATGTTGATATTGATGAAGCGTAATTATTTGTATTCGAATTTCAAATATTTGGAAATTAATAAACATGGTATTTAATGTTAACATTTGTTGAACACAACATTTGATAACAATTGAAACTGATGAAACGGGTAAAATTCCGCAGAAATATTTTCTTGTTGAGCAATAGCTCTAAGAATGTCTAATATTCGTCAATTGATTCAATTCACATAGATTTACGTAACTTATCATATTGTGCAACTATTGCACTTTTTCTTTGTCAGTGACGTCACTGGCTATCCTACCGTTCGTGTAACCATTTTGCAAATGACCATTCAGTTTAGTTGTTCCATTGACTTCATGGATGTCACCATTATGGAGATTACCATTTGTTTTAAGATGACCATTTGCTTTTTCAGTCCTTACTTCTCCATTTTTCAGGTAACCATTTGTCATTCCGTTTTTCACTAGTCCAATGTATTTTTCTGTTTCATTGTTGTTATTATTTGTTTCAGGTGTAGGCTGCACCGGACTTGTTTTCTTCACTCTGTACGCTTGAATGTAGAAGTTGGAGAATAGAGCTATGAAGATGGTGGAATGGAGTATCAAGCCAGCAGCAATTCCTCTGGAACAATTGTTTTCAATTAGAAAAAATCTTTAACCATGCTACTTTAAATTCGGGTTCTGTATTGCTTCGTCAATTTCGTTTATTTCAGTGAAACAAAAATTGTTTGGTAACAGTTTTTAAAATTAGAAGTTGGGCAAAATATCCAGTAAAAGTGTTTCATTAGCAAATTGTCTGGGTAGCCCGTTCCAATAATATTTTCTTTTGTTTACTTCAATATCGTTTAGAGGTCTTTATGTGTCTGCAAGTGTGATTTATGTTTATGTCGACACAAATTGTTAAACAGTAATTCAAATTATCAATTGAAAGAAGCGAACAAAATAGACTTTGCCACATTTTTACAACAACACGATTTAAAACACTAACTTTGGATATCCGCAGTCGTGGATGAGTGCACTCGCGGAGTGAGCCAACACTATGAAGAACTGGATCTGAAAATAAAAGGATTTCATTTAGTAATAAATTGTATACAGGGGATTTGAAAACGTACGCACCAGTTATATTTAAAGATATATATTTTGATATATAGAGTAAATAGCTAGAAAGTTTCCAACGTTAAAATGGTAGCGGGATGGCCACATAGCCGGACGTACGGACGCATGTTGGAACAGCAAAGTCCTGTAGTGGCGACGTTTTGGAGAATTAGATGGACTACAACACAGCCCATACATGACCCACTGTTGAGTCGGGCCTCCTCCTCTAATTACATGTAGAGCCAATTAGCCTACCGTGTCACGCTGGCTAGACGAGTTAGCACTGATCAGATGGACGGACGACCTTAAAAGTTGCATGGAGACTAGCGCAAAACTGTGGTTTTCTTAATGATCAGAAAATCATGTAGTTTTTAATCGCCATTTTCATAATATACAAAGACTGATAAGACAGATGTGTGAGAGCAATCCCGTGCAATAGAGCGAATGCCGTCTGCCAGACGCTTGGCTAGTGGGAATTTGGATAAATAATTTGGTTAGAGCAGCTTCTGGTTTTTACGATCATATGATAAAAAGGCGTAATACTTCCAGGGTATATGATTGTCAAAGTTTGCCTATGTAAGAGATAACATTAATTTAGGAACTACTGTAAAGATGACGTTAAAAATTGTTCCATAGACCTAAAATCTTAAATGCCTTGATGGTCTAGCTTGGGGCTCCACTAAACGAGGCAGGTCAAGGCCCCCAGGGTCGCGGAGCAAGCTCTCCCATCGGAGAGCGAATCCTATGGTCCTGGCTGTAGTGTAACGTCGTTGGTTTTAGTGAGTTAGTCGGGGCGCAACGCACGTGAATTATATTTCTTAATTCACGTAGATGAATGATACCCAGACTCTGAGCAAGTGTCCCTAGTTTACACAAAAACACTAGCCCGACCACTATATTGATCCATGGACTCATGATCCAAAGGACGCCTTTGACTGCCTTTGGATCCAACCCATTTCTTTTTGTCGTAGATCTTCCTGAATAACGCGGCTGGTGGAGCTGGCCTGGTAATGTGGGACTGTGCACCAAGCCTTTTACATAGTGCAAGGGGTTTAATTAAAAAAATCAACTAGCCACAGATACGGTACTAATAAGTACAAAGCACGCTTATGAAAGTGCAGCCTGAGGCTGTATACGAGTATTAAAGCTTTCACTCTCAACTCTAAATGACTTCGCATGAATGAATTTTATGAATCATTTCAAGGAAAAAGTTTTGCAAATTTTATGGATTGTCATATTGTGTGAAATTTGACAATCCAACGCTAATCTGACATCCGTGTGTTACAATGGATTGCTGATCAACCAACACGTTTTAATCAAATGTGTTAAAATTAGTGGATGTCACGTTTTCTTCACAAACTTTAAAAAAAAAATCCATCTCTTTAACTTTATACGTATCATTCTTTGCTTATTACTTCTTCGAATCTTTATTTTAGTCACTATATGTTTTAAGAATAAACTGATAACTTTGATACAAATTTATAAATTTGACAGAGACTGAAGAGACACTGACTCCTTCATATCTATTTTTAAACTTTTATTTCGGATTGTATTTTCATAGGAATAACAGGGATGTAGCTTGGATTTTCATTTTGAAGTTAGTATGGTTATTTACTTTCCTGCCCGTAAAAGATCTACTGATGACCCACTAAATCCTCCAATTGCAGGCGAAAAACCTACAGCTTGTGCCACAAGCTGGCCAGACGCGTTAGCACAGGGTTTTGTTGCAAGATTACCCTCAGTATATAACGGGGTGAATGTATTTTAGTTAGATACCATCAAGAACTATTGACGGGAACAGCTGTTAGTCTCACATAAAAAATATATCGCGCAGGTGAACATCGTAAAAATAAAAAGCAAATGATGAATGCATTTCTCAATCATTTTCGCTCTGCGTAATTTTGCCATGCTCTGATGATAGTTAGTACAATAGGAACAAGTTGCGACATAATTTCCCGTATGATTGTATCTTTGTTCTATTACTGGTATGTTTCCTCACAATATCATAAAACACAACTGGTTCTGGGGTAACATCTCTTAAGTGTTCTAAAAGGATTGCTCTAGGAAGATCTTTATTTTTTGGTTTAATCATGTTAGATCTAAATCATTTAGTCGCACTTTAGTAGATGATGTCAACAGCTAGCAATTGTTGACATTTGAGAATATCTTTATGATACCAAGAACCATGACCATGACCAAGAATAGTTTTAGCAAAAAGTAACTTCGATAATGCTTTATTGGAACGTGATTTTTCATGTTCATAAACCGGATCTGAGCAAAATACCAGATGACATTAAGTATCTTTCGGAATCCATAGGCATTACTAAATGTTCAAAAATTAGCACCATGTTAATGAACCTTAATTTTGGTTGTTGTTTTTTTTAAATAACCAATATCTTATCAATCACCCGGTTCTGTGTTAGGCCTCCTCCTTCTTCATCTTAGTCCAGAAAAGGGCCACTGCCGAGTCTCAAGTTCAGTTTACATGCTCTTACAACATCCTCAACATAGCATGCGCTAATGAAATTCTGTATTCTAAAACAGTTAAAAGAGTCCAGGTTATGTGTTATGTGCGGTAAATGATGTCTGTGTAATGAAGGATTTAGAATACATAGTGTCACCACCCCATTCCATCTTGGAAGTGTCGTAATAGCCGACAAAAGGATACGTAACGTAACCTAGCTGTAAGGACATCTTGTGCTAAAACGTCTGGCCAGAGAGGCACAGTAGGCTAATTACCCTCCATGTAACTACAGGAGGTCGACTCAGCAGTGCAGTGGGTCATGTATGGGCTGAGTAGATATCTTAATACTGATCTAAACCAAAAAAAAAAAAAAATTGCCTGAACTCATATTTGATCTGAGGACCGAAACCTCTAGACGTTTTGGCCAAGGAAGTATCACGGGTGTAGCTAAACGGGTTGACGGATATCGAATACATAGTGTCACCATCCCATACCATCTTGAGGGTGTCGCAAGAGCCTGTCGTCTGACGTAACCCTGTCTGTCCAGCGTGGCACAGTAGGCCAATTAATTAATTAGTAATTGCTCCAGAGGAGGTGGCTCCTGATAGGAGCCCAGATTGGATGGGGGTCGGGCGGTCGCAAGGCCACTCCCCTCAGCGCACGCTGTCCCATGGAGTACAGTCAGGGCCCACGGGGCAGCAAGCGCGGGACGGTACACCCCGGGGATGTTTAGTGGGTATGCCTCTTCGGAGGAGAGTCCCACACGCCCCCCGCTGGCCATCCCCAGGCCGGCGGGAATAGTCCATTAGGATTTTAACACGGTCTAATGGTTAGATGTGCCGCCTTTGGATCAACGGGTCCCGGGTTCGATTCCGGGGTCGGGCAAGTGTCTTTGTCTAAACCAGAGGCACTGGCTCGGAGTCTGGGTGTCATTTCTATCTATATTAAGTATGTATTTACAAAAAAAAATGTAACTATATAAGTAGTTTATCATCCATCTCGTTACCATAACACAAGCATTAAGTTGCTTAGCTTGGGACGAGATGGCGTTGTGTGAAATGTCCAAGGATATTTATTATTATTATAAAAAACAAAAAAGAAACACCATGTAAATGTAGGAGGCCCGATTTAGCACTGGGTCATGATTAGTAATAGTTTGTAGTAGCTAAAATCACACATAGCAGTCGCGGAACGACTGGAAAAAGTTATAGTTTAAGGGTCCGTATGTTATAGTCGAGTATCGTAGCGAGTGCGTAAATTAACGTGTTTTTAAACCAGCAACCTTTGATACGTGGATGCAATGGAGAAAGGATAAGGCGGCGGCGTGCCGGTCTACCGGTGTACCGGTGTCGGTGTTGCAATTTACCTTTGAATGCCTACATAGTCGACTCAATAATAGTACGCTTACCTAACCGAAGACCTAAAACAAGTGTCTAGTCTGAGTATTATCCTACTAATATTAAAAAGGAAAAAGTTTGTAAGTATGGAAGGATGGATGTTTGTTACTCTTTCACGTAAAAGCTACTTAATGGATTTTAATGAAAGGCTACAATTTATAAATATATTGTGTTTATTTTCCAAAAGTGACAAGTAAGTAGAAAAATAATCCAAAGAAAAAATTAATTCTATCACCACGTGGGTAAAACCGCAGGGCGCAGCTTCGCAGTTCCTCTTTAAGAAGGAAATCGTATTCCTTGGTAGACAAATAAATGTGGGGCCTTCTCCCACCACAGGGAGGATAATTAGCCTACTGTGCGACACTGGCTAGACGGGTTGGCACAGAGCTCATTTTCAAGTTTTCCTTCTCGTGCGGCTAGATTTTCGGCCTTGTCATTTCTTGTCAGCCTTGTCATATTTCGGCTTTTACGACACCCTCAAGATGAAATGGGGTGGCCACACTATGTATCCTAAAGCCGTCACCACACGACCAGGGGGTGATGATGGTGCCTATAGAACCACCGAAGAAATACTGCTGATTTCTGTACTGTTGGTTTTTTAAATTTAATTTTTCGTCAAATTTTCCTTCTCTTTCAGCTACGTTTTCGGCCTTGTCACTTTTTTGTCGCTTCTTGTCATTTCTTTCGTCGTTCATGTCTTCTACACCCTCAGCGTGTAATAGGGTATTCTATGTATATGGTATATTATGTATGTAGGTAATATGTTTTTTAAATCCATCACCAGACGCAAAGCCAGCATGTAATGAATATCACGATTCTCCTATTTTCCTCTTTGGCGTGAACATGTGGCATGGAGAAAGGATTTGATGTGTCATCCGGTGTCAATGGTGCAACCGATTCAAGTATTGCACCGCACGTTCTAGCAATACTGCGGTAGTGAGCGTACTCGTAAAAAGTAAAAAACCGTCGAACACAAAACCGTTTTTTATTCCGCTATTACGGTTTTCACAACTCGTTGCGATTAGTGACAATAAATGTTGGTTTTGTGTCGCAATTCCCAAATGGGTACAATATTTTTTACCGACGAAAATATAGGTCAATTAACTCATTGTTTGTTTCGAAGAAATATTCTTGCGTTCAGTGTCGTTGATGAAATGCTGTCGAGTGATAAGATAAGCTGCAAACACTGAATTTTAGTCAGCAACGATTTAGTATAAGGACATTACTAATTACAATGACATTACTATTAAGGTTTTTCATTGAAAAAAGATTACACTACTCCAAAAAAAAGGTCGGCTACTACGGCCTCTCCATTGAGCCAGAATTAAAAAAGAGTGGACATAAAAAGAAAAAAGTTCGCCTCACACGGCCCGGCCGCCAATATGCGCGCGTAACATCAAAGGTCTGTGAATTTTCAAATGAGTTTTAGCAATACAAATGAGTACTTTCAGAGAACACGATTTTTAAAGAGTACGGTTTGCGAAAGAGAGTACAAAACTCAGTAAATGAGTACGGGTGTTCACCTTATTACTAATTACAATGACGTTACTATTACAATAACGTGCATACACTTGAAAAAAAGATCTTGTAGCTGCTAACACTTTCAAAAGTAATAATCACAAATTGTAAAAAGTTAACACTTTACTTGATTTCGCTAATAATTTAAGTAATGACGATTTGCAAACTTAGTACGTACGGCGACTATTAAGGATAGTTTGCTATTTGCTACACACCCCGAATACCTAAACATGGGAGCTGCGTTTGCGCAAACGAGAAGGATATCGAGTGAACGTCGAGGCAAACTGCGCAGCTGTTACTAATTTTACAATATCAATATAATAGATAATTTGGCGAATTAAAATATTAAAACAACATTTACAGCAACAAGGGTAAATAAAATTTAAAAAAGTTATTATATTAATCGTGTATTGTATATCTTATTGTGACAAACTTTTGTGCGGTAGTGTCTTTACTTAGCGGCCCAAAAAAAGTCTAGAAGTTTAAGGAAAGGTAAGAAAGGTAAGGATATAAGGACAGGACATGATGCAAAGAGTGTTACAAAGACATAAATATGTATTAAAAGAAAATGCAACATGAAGGTAGTGGTCAGATGTGCCGCCTTTGGATCAACGGGTCCCGGGTTCGATTCCGGGGTCGGGCCAGTGTCTTTGTCTAAACCAGAGGCACTGGCTCGGAATCTGGGTGTCATTTCTATCTATAATATGTATGTATTTACAAAATAAAAAAAATGTATATAAGTAGTTTATCATCCATCTCGTTACCATAACACAAGCATTAAGTTGCTTAACTTGGGACGAGATGGCGTTGTGTGAAATGTTATATTTATTTATTTTCTTTCAATGAGATCACAACGCTTTTCAATCGATGACGAACTTAAACAGAAATGGAAGCTTTACTATGACTAGTCAGCCCCGTGGGTCATTCCACTGCTGAGTCGGGCCTCCTCCAATCACAGGGAGGGTAATTAGCCTACTGTTCCACGCTGGCCACACGGGGTGGCACAGGGTTACGACTTACGACACACTCAGAATGGAATGGGGTGGTGACACTATGTATTCTTAATCCATCACCACACGGACTTGACTAGTATACAGGAATCTAAATGAGATCAGAATAATACGGTACCAGTTGCATAATAGTGATGTACTTCTTCCATTTCAAATATTTGTAGTATTCAGGGCCCATCGCTGCCACCATGTAGTAGAAGTACATGATCGCGTGCACCAGGTTGTTAATGATGTTTGAGAGTGTGCCTTGACCTCCTGGAAATAAAAAATAGAATAGAATACTCTTTATTGTACACCAATAATATAAAATGATAACATAGCATCAGATAAATGTAACAAAGAAATGTACAATGGGCGGTCTTATCGCACTAGGCGATTTCTTCCAAACAACCTTTGGATTTAAGCTACTCTAAGAGATGGTTCTGGATCTGATGCGCCTGCATCGAGATCTATACCTTTTATCGTTGAAAGCCTGGTTATGTTCTTTTTTAAACAAAACTCCTGCACTAGTTATAACGTGGGAACAGTTGACAAAAAAGAAATAAACGAACACAAATGACACCCGGACTCAAAACAAGTGCCTCTGGTTTACACAAAGACACTTGTGTTCATGTATTTCATGTGTGTAAACTGTCCCCGCAATACAGGTTATAACTAGAGCAGAGGATTCGTTTTTTATAAAATAAACAAGCAAACTGGTCGATTCCAAGGCCATGTTACTATGACCATATCAATTGGAGCCTAGTGACACTAGCTAAAGACCACCGGCTCAGAATAATACTGCCTAGAGAAGTGCTGACAAGAAACTGTAGTTGAAGACGGACTTACCAGCTACAAATTTGACTAGGATCCAGGTTTCGAAGGGGGTCAAGGAGTGGTGGTAAAGGTGGAGCCAAGTTATTTGGTTCTTTTTCTTCCTCAACACGAAGAACACAGTGTCAGCGAACTCGGAGAGCTTGGAAAAGTAGTACACCCAACATAGTTGTAGCATCTGAAAGAGACAAATTTATGTAAGTAAACATGGATGATTACAGACACTTTGATTGCAAACGCCGCCATTTCATCACAGGTACCAGGTTTGACTCAGATGTCGACTCGGTTCGATTCCGGGGTCGGGCAATATATATCTTTATGTAAACCAGAGGCACTTGCTCCGAGTCGGGGCGTCGTTTGTGTTCGTAAATTTCATGTTTGTAAACTGCCTCCGCGATACAGGATATACACAGTGAAAACGTTTCGTTTTTCAAAAACGAGAAAAGAAAAGAGAATGATTGTAATTGTGTTAATCAGAGCTGGAGAGTCTGGTTGTCTGTGTATTCGTAAATTATTTGTTATTAAAGAGTAACCACCTTGGCGATGTAAAGGGGCACTTCCTACCCTCTATAACATTGCAACGTCTCACTACCAGTCCGAACCAGTGCTCTCGTCCTCCTCTAAGAACATAAATTCGCGAATATTTAGTCTAGTCAAACCTTAAACTCTAAATTAAACAAATGATTTTGTTCGACAGTACGGTAATATAATCCCACGTTTTACACATAGTAAGTTAGTATAGTCTTATTTGAATCTTAAATTATGGATGAGTATTCAGATATTACTTCACTGCACTTTACTTTTTGTTTAATGACTTGCCATGTTACAACAATATAACTCCGCCAATATGACGTTGTACAGGTAAATGCAGGGAAAAGGAAAAAAAAAACAAAAAAATTCTATTAAAAAAATATAATTATTCTCATTTTTGCTAATTTCATCAAATTAATGAAAGTTGAAGCCTAAACCATAATACAATTAGAAAAAAATTGCAAATATCTCACAAAGTCGATTATTCAAAGAGACGGTTAAATTTCATTTATTTGTGTGATATATCAAACACGTTAATACACACCTTTCACTTTAGCATTTGATGTAAAAAGTATTTACTGCAAACATAGTACCTCATTGCTAATTAAATAAAAGTAGCAAAACTTTCGATATCTTTTTTATGCTTACTCAATTTGGTGTTAGTTGTATAAACACAGCGTAATATTGTGTACCAGTCGGTACTAGGTACAATAAAAGCCCAAAAGCCTTAAGGCAATTCTACTACTACTCAGTTCATAGATGACCCGCTTCCGAGTCCCTCCAATGTCATGGAAGGCAATTAGCCTACTGCGCCACACTGGTTTCGTATCAAGTTTTTCTTCTTTTACGGCTAGGATTTCGGCCTTGTCATACTATTTTGTCGACTGTTACGACACCCTCACGATATAATAGGATGGTGACAATTTGTATTTTAAGTCTGTCACCACACAGTCAACATCAATCATCATTTCAGCCCATATATGAACCACTAGGTACTGAGTTTCGTTATGGAGCTTGGAAGTGAACCTTTTGTAGTGTTCGCGCGCGCAGTGGTTGAGAGATCGACTGCTGCGCAGCATGGCGCGGCTTCGATTCCCGCACGGAAGAAATATTTGTACGACCTACAAGTATTTGTTCCGGGTGTTTGCTATCTATAATATGTATGTATTTACAAAAAAATATATATATTTAAGTAGTTTATCATCCATCTCGATACCGTAACACAAGCATGAGGTTGCTTAGCTTGGGACGAGATGGCGGTGTGTGAAATGTCCAAGGATATTTATTTATTGTATTTTGTTTTAGTTTGTCTCTAAGGGCCTCCGCGCATTATGCGGCCAGGCCGCGCGACTGGCTGCGCTGCCTGCCCGCCTAAATGCGCGGGGGCCCTTAGGATCAAAATTCGTTATCCAATTTCAAAATTATTTCTCAAAATTATCATAATTTCTCTCTCGCACACGGCGTGTGGGAACGAGAGCGCGCGAGCGGGAAAGAAGTGACAGCCACGAAATGTCAAAAACTGCGTCGTTCAAAAAGAAATTACATGAAGTAATAAGAGTTGTAATACAAATTCATTGTAGAAACTTTTTGGAACTAACTATTATTTAGTGCAAACAAATACTTAAAAAGGCACCGGGGATTTATCTTTGACAAATAGGGCTTACTAAGAAACGTATCTCATCAGATAAGGACATGTATTTGCCAATATTTTATCTTAGGTCAGGATGTTACATGTTGCCTTTTTAGACCAGTTTAAGGCTCCCAATGCAACTCTGAGAATAGAGGAGTCATCGAAACCAAAATCGGACTTGGCATGGCCGACTCTGAGCCGGTATGGCCCCAACGGACCTTATAACGGACCTTATTTTTGTCTCTCTGTCTGTTTGTTCTGGCTAATCTCTGGAACGGCTGGACCGATTATGACGGGAATTTCGGCGTCACCCGCGGGTAAGATCGCGCCCGTGCGAATCCGGGACGGGCCGCTAGTATTTAATAAAGATGATAGGATGGCAGCGGGGAGTGACGGTGTTAAGATATAGGTACCCATCCAACAGCTGGCAGATCGATTGGCACTGTCCGCTTGACTAGACCACGATCTATAGGCCGGTAAAACCCATATTTTCAATTTTTTATTCCTAAATAAGCACGTGCATTCGTCGAATGATCGTAACATTTGAATTAGGAATTTATTGATCACCTTCACCTTAGCTTGAGTAACGGTAACACGTTCGCAGTTTGCGGCTATTAAGGTGCCTTCACACTTGCACTTCACTATTACTTACTATGCTACATAGTATAAAACAAAGTCGCTGTCGTCTGTCCATCCCTATGTATGCATAAATCTTTAAAACTACGCAACGGATCTAGGAAGGATTTTGATTAATTCTACCCCCAAGGGGCAAAATAGGGGATGAAAGTTTGTATGAAAATTTGACAATTTTAAACAGATCGGGCTGAAATTTGGCATGCAGGTAGATGTTATGACGTAGGCATCCGCTAAGAAAGGATTTTGATAAATTCCTGCTGCAAAAACTACAACTAATTAATAATAATACTTCATAACGCGAGCGAAGCCGCGGGAAAAAGCTAGTATAATATATATGTAGTGAAGACGTCCACAAAAATGACCGAAAGAGACCACACATCTGTTAAACAAACACCTTTCTTTCGAATTCCATAATTGAATTTGAATAATTTAAAATTGTATAGTGTGAACCGGGCTTAACGCCCACTTTCCAATGGGTCCGTGACGCAATCGCGTTCATAAGATATGCTTTCACTCTCGTGAAGCAAGTTCAAGTGCGAAGCGGCCCGATGTTGGAGGTGATTCTAACAGGTTTAATATGTACGGATATATTTAAGTAATATTACTTCTGTGGTATCAATTCCCTTTGATATGAAGGCTGCGCATGCGTTATGCTTGTGAACAGGGACCCCTGCTTAGGGTTGGTCGTTTAGGGAGGATTGAAGAAATACTATTCCATTTTTTATCTAGATCTCTTTAAGGTCAAAGTGGACCATCTTAGGCCTTATCTTCACCTTCCGTCAAGCGATATAAACTATTCTAAAATATATTACAAAATCTTTTTATTTTTTTATTTTATTAATAATGTCACAATTCCGTTAAGACAATAAGTCAAAATCAGTGAGATTCTTCCGCCAGATTTTGGGGCCGCGTTCCGATGTAGTAATTTTAATAACATCCTTTAAAGTACATTAGAGAAAAAATCTACCCGCAAGAAACATGCAACTTTTCATTCGGTGCTAAGTTTATTTTATTACTAAGTATGTTCCTTTATTAAGTTCCCTTCAAACTAAGATTCAGTTGTTGTTGCATATCAGTCTCAATATCTCCCTTGCTCAACCCATACTACTACAGCCAATACATAACCCACTGCTGAGTCGAACCTCCTCCCATTACATGGAGGCTAAATAGCCTACTGTGCCACGCTGGCCAGACGGGATGGCACGGCACAGGGTTTTGTATTAAGTTTTCCTTCATTTTGCGGCAAATTTTTCGGCCTAGCCAGTACCACACACTCAGTATGGAATGGGGTGGTGACAATATGTATTCACCACTCGCACAGCCCGTCAATGGCTATTAATTCGAAGCATTAATAGCCATTTAAATCGAAACATTAATAGCCATTCAATTTTACATTAAATTGAATTTGGAACGCTACATAAATGATTCTATTTATGTATTGTACTTTAAAATATCACTTCTTAAAAGGTACTACTACTGATATAAACGGTGATCAAATTATACTCGAAAAACTGTTAATTGTGGCTAAGATTATGTAGATAACTGTAAAGAGCGTTAATGCGTTCCGTCTACACATAACACTGCAGCAGCAGTATGAAGCTACTAATTGCCAGTGCATAATAATGTGGTACGGCCCAGTCGGTTAAGGTACAATTAAGCCGCATTTTCATTATGGGACATTTATTGCGCGACTCTGTCGCTCGACACGAAATTCACGTGTCCCGCGCGATGTCGCCCGACGTCGCTTGGGACATTTACGGGTCGCGCATCTTGTCACTAGTCGATAGAATGCGAGAATCGTCGCGCGCGACTTCCTACTTCTTCCCTTTACTTCCTCGGGCGACATACTGATCACGACTGGCCAATGTGAACGAACGAGTCATATGTCGGCGGGACATTGTCCCACAAGTTTAGCACAGACAACTACGCGAATGTCGAGCGACAAGTATCTGCGACATGTCGCCTAGTGAAAATGCGCCCTTAACTAATCTTACTTGACTCCAAAGGAGTTTTTTTATGGTTATACATAGAAGTTAGACATAGAAGCCGAGGCAAGTACGTCGAGCGAAGCTATTTTAAGTAATCCTAAACGCTTATTTCACAATATAGTCTGTTAGTGCTAGAATACATAGTGTCACCACCCCATTCTATCCTGAGGGTGTCGTAAGAGCCGACGAAAGTAAATGAGAAGGCCGTAAACCCGTCTGGCCAGTGTGGCACAGTAGGCTATTTTCCCTCATTGTGGTGGGAGGAGGCCCGACTCAGCAGTGGGTCATTTATGGGCTTAGGAGTAGTGAGGAGGAGAGCTCTAATTTTTTCACCAATTAGGGAAATGTTTAATCGAAAACCGAGCCGCAAGATAACGAAAACAAAAAAAAATGCTTTGACAATTAGTCTGGCTAGCGTATGGAGGAGGCCCGACTCAGTAGTGGTTCATTTACGGGCTGAGAAGAAGTAGAGAAGAAGGCCCAAACATCAAAAATGTTTACTTTCAAAAAGTTATTTCAGTATCATTAAAACATTACGTAAAACCTAACTATAGTTTCATTCACGCAAAGGTAACTACTAACTTTTACTTGTCAACAAATCATACACGAATGACGTTCTATTAACATATTTGATACCGTATAACTTGGGTAACAACGATTAACCAAAATTCGCAGTCGGTCGTTACCTTAATGAGTTTTTTTGAAAATAATTGTTTTTGGTAAGTTTGTTGAGTGGAAAAAAAGTGGAGGGAGATTAGATACCTAATTGTATGGTAATTGTAAACTTTCACGGCTGCATATGTTCATAATATATGAGCGGAATGGCTTTGGTTAGTAACGCGTGTATTTGTTAAATTGTTGTACATAAATTATGTAATCATCAAAATGATTCAAGTCTTTTCAGGCATCGGACTTATTATTCAGTTGGGAGTCACTCAACGTGCTATAGAGAGAGCTATGTTCGGAGTTACCTACTCTGCGTGGTTGAAGCCGAAATTATGAAATACGAAGACGAGCCAAGGAGTCAATTAAACCATATAGTTTTAATTACACGATTGAATTCTCTGTCGTGTGCCTGGAAAGCAGATGGCCGGTAGGGTAAAACAGTATTTTAGAGTATATGAAAATATGGTCTGCAATGCCAGTAGAACACGGAGCATGTTAATAAATATTGCTAAATATCCCGATGAATATTTATATAAATAAGAGACGCGTCTAACCCGATTTATCGAGGAAGGTTATAGGTAATATTTTATTTAAAAAAAAATTGGGGTTCCGTATGAAATTAGCGATTTTGTAACTCAAGGTGTAAATTCGAAAACTTATTTAGGCGTGCGCTGCAAACACTATTGACAATATAACAAAATCATGTACTACTAGTTTGTAGGTCATAATATGATCTACAAAAGTGAAGAAGTGAGTTTACTCACAATAAACGCTTTTATGTTCATAAAAATATTAAATCGTCTGAAGAGAGAAACTACGTCAAATGTGTATCGTAATTCGTAATATGAATCCTTATCCAAATTAAGAATTACGTTATCAGGAGTATTTATGTAAAAGTAAAATACTTTTTGTTTTATTCCAATCGGAAATTTCGTTGTGAAATTATCACGAGTATAAAAACGCAAAGAATTGGCACCTAATAATGAGTTATTTGCCAAAGAGTTTTCAACTTAATTTCAGAATTGTCCTTGAAATCGTAAAATCAAGATCTTACAAGAGTATTATATTTACATTTTGAACTCCGCAACAAAATTGAAATGCGCGCTTTTACGGAGGAAAGATTTGTATGTATGTTTGTAACGAATAAACTCAAAAACTACAGGACTGTTCTCAAAATCCATTCACAATTTACATATTATATTATCTCTAAGTAACATAGACCATATGCGAAGCGGAGATAAGCACGGGTTCGAAGCCCACGCGGGCGAAGCCACGCGCAAACGCTAGTCTATTTTATAGTGGAGGTCTGATGTGGATGGACACCCATCCAATTACCGACAGAACCAGATGCAGCTATTCCACTAGGCTACGATATCGTAAACATCGACAATATACACCATGTGTAGTGTAATTGGCAATAAACAGAGACGCATTCTTATTTAGCTATTTTGTGCTTAATCAGTCTGGAAACTGTGCAAGTTCACTTACTACTGTGTACTGTCAGAGTTTCTTGCCGGCTCTTCTCTGTGGAATGGCGTTCCGAACCGGTGGTAAAAACTAAATGATTAGTTATTTTTATATTTCTTTTAAGTTTAATACATTTTTTTGACTATTTGAAAGCATTCGCAAGAATTTATTCGAATAAAAAACATTTTGATTTTGTCACCATTTCCATTCGTTTACGAAGAAAGGTACTTAACTTGCTAAAACAATTTAACTACCATATTATGTTATCATCACGCATCTAACAGGCGTTTTCTTCACTTTTGGGAGCGATTGCCAATTAACACACTATCGTCACAAAATCGCATGTCCTATACAGTAGACATACACACCTCTTTGGACAAAAGCCACGCCTTTTCTCATTCATTATGTGCATACATTTCACTTTTCTAAGATAAACAAATTGTTATTCGAAAGTCAAGCGTAGAGACAGTACCGTTTAATCTTGACCAGACAATACGAAGAAGAAATTATAATAGACACGACATGCTTTAGTACTAAGCTATTGGATTATACCTTCTCTGTGGAATGACATTTCGAAACGTGGCAAAAACTAAATTATTCATTTACTTTTTAAATTTTTGTGTTATAATTTTTTATTATTTGAAACCATTCGCAGCTTTTAATCCTCTTTATAATATAACTAGTTGTCCCGGCAAACGTTGTTTTGCCAAATAATTAACCATCCCCCGCGCAACCAATACAATACATCTTTAGTATATTCATACCTGAAATAATTTGAATGTTACAAACACTAATTGCTTTTGTCTCTCATGCACATAAAATACTATATTTTATTCTTGGAGAGTGACTACTGTTATAATGAGAATAATTAGAGTTTCATAATTATAATTTAAGACAAGAGAAGTTCTGCAATAACTGCATTGCATTAAATTTCAATAACCGAGCTATCGCAAGTTGCAATTAAACCGTTAGCGCTCCTTTTTCGTCTGAACATCCGTAATAAAATATTAAAATTGCCAGACACTAAAAGATAATCTTGTAGATAATAATCTACAACAATTATTTATGATTACAACTAACATTTTTGTAGATTGCGAAGTACACTACGCAGGTATAAAAATACCGCTCGTTAATGCAATCGTTAAGAATATTCTGTTGGGTTACATGATCTCCAATATAATGTACGCTTTCTATGATCATAATATTAAAAATGGAAATGTTACTGAGCATCTAACGAGGCTGAATAGATTAATTATTTTTTCTACTAAGTGATTTAAAAAAACGGATAGTTAAAACCTTTAATTCGTTGCTACTTTAAAGAACAGTTCAAAAGAAGTTTGCGTGTTGGTAATTGGTTGTTGATGGCCAGTGACCAATAAGAAAACATTGTGTCACCAACCTCATCATCGACCTCTTCATGGAACGTGGGTGGTCTTATGAAATAGATAAATATATATGCGTATTATTTTTTTAATTACGTCATGATAATGGTTTTTTTTACTGGTTCATGTGGTGACATATTTGGAAGACCCCATTCCATCCGATGGTGCCGTAAGAGCGACGGAAGGAAATGACAAGGCTGAAATCCTAGAGAAGGAACATTACAAGAGAAGGGAAAGTTGATACGAAACCCGGTGCCAACCTGGTAATTTATGGGCAGTGCAGTATGGGCAGTGGCAGAGTAGTTGTTGTAGTCTGCCAGAAAATACTGTGAACGCAATCTCTGTATCAATATTATAAACGCTATTTTATAAATACGTTACAGGTGCAACAAAAACCCTATTGACATTAAGAAAAGATCGAAAAAATGCTTTAAATTAATTTATATTATTTTATTTATTCAGAAAAACATACAGTCATTCACAAGTATTATAAAATAAGAAATAACAAATAGACCTAATAGTTCCATTACATAGATACAGTCCCCGCCCATCTTTATGGCCGCTCTGAATGTAGCCGTGGGTACAAACTTGCGCATCGTACATTTAATAACCAATACGAACGTAGCTCACTCACACTAACACGTGGATGGCGAGGAAGCTTGCGGGTGAAAACAGGCCTGTCCTGCCTCCCCGCCCCGCGTACGTCCCACTGATACCTGATTTTGTGATGTGCGCAGCGTAATGCTCCATTCAGAGGGGCCATAAGTATTGGCGGGGACTGTACTAATTTAACCTATAATTGGTACGAGGTAATGATCTAATAAAATACCGGACTACAGAACATATAGGATAAGCGACTGCTTAAAGTTAATTAAGTTATTTAGTGGTGAAATAACTTTAATATAAATATGTATAAGCCAATGTGAGTGAAAGCCAACCGGCTTTGACTTGCTGGATACACGGCTAGTGAGATGCGTAACTTAAAATTCTCAGTTGAAACTTGTATCCGGGTGAGCTGAGAAGATGTTTAGGCGCCAAATTATCATACAGCCAGGCGAGGTATGCCGATCGATCTACTACTACTCAGCCCATAAATGACCCACTGCTGAGTTGTGCCTCCTCCCAAAACAGGGAGGGTTATTAGCCTACTGTGCCGCGCTTGCCAGACGTGTTGCCACAGTGTCATATCGAGTTTCCTTGTCTTGAGGCTAGGTTTTCAGCCTTGTCTTTACGACACCCTCAGGATGGAATGGGGTGGTGATACTATGTATTCTAAATCCATCACCACAAGGATCCGATCGATCTAATAAAATATTATTCTAAATAATATTATTCCCACAAGAACTCCTTCTCACGTGCTCTTAATATTTCCTTATCATCATGATGACAGCAAAGAACCTAATATTATTAGCAATTACTCAGTACATATTCATCATACTTTTTCACTACTTAATTACAGTGAAAATCTTTTAAATGAGATTTGAACTATGCAATTGATCACGCTGTATATAGGTCGACTCACCCTTCGCGCTGTTTCGCTGTCACTGTAGTCCACTGGTTGACAAGTCAGACTGTAGTCCGCCCACCAGCCTGACATCAGATGCTGTGGAAGAATTGCTTCATTAAATCCCATTCGAATCTTTTTATTCAGCTCCACCACCACAGCATATCACCACGTACTTTTACGTACAGGTACATTATTTTAATAACCTTAATAAAAATATAAAAAAAATAGGTTTTATGGAATCTTTCACTTCCAACAGGGTTATTTATGGGCTGGATAGTAGTACTAGCAGATCTTTGTGTTGGCCTCTTGAAAAAATAAAAAATAAATTAGTCAATTCCATCAAACTCAAACTCAAACTCAAAATTAACTTTATTTACGTAGGTTTCATCACAAAACTCTTATAAATCGTCATATTTACAGTTACCATTATCATCATCATCATCATCTTACGATCCCTGTCCCACGCTAGGTGGTAGTCTCCATACACACCTATCAGTCGTCATATCTACAGTCACACCTTTCATACACAATTTCTCATGTTTACAATCCATCCATCCATCTCTCTTGATCTTCCACAATCATCAGTATCATCATCGCAGGTCATAAAAAAACACTGCTGAGTCGAGCCTCCTCCAGTTACATGAAGGGAAAAGTCTATTCCGTAAATCCCTTTGTTTATTTGAATCATTATTATATATTTTGTATACTTAAGGATCTATTCATTCGTAATTATCATATTACTCATCTTTATCTTCATCTTGATTTATTATGAAGTTTTACTTAGGTATATTTCATAAAATACATAACACAAATAGCCAAATTTAAGTGGCCTTGGGCAGAGCACATAGCTCCCAGGACTGACTTCCGATGTGGCAAATAAATTCCACAAATGGCGACCGCGTTCCGGAAAACGATGTATGCGGGCGGCTGAGGACCGGCCTTCGTAAAAGCCTTGGGGAAGTCCGTAGTAAATTAATAAAAATAACATTATTTACAAGTTAATTATTAGTTAAAGTATATTACTCGTTACATTGATACAAATTTCTAATCGATTATCGTTATTATACAGCATAACATCGTTTTGCGAATCGAGTAACAAGGCGTAACACAGTAACTGTTATCCAATAATTGTGTTCGCGTGTTATCGATATTGAATTATTCGGATATGTTGACCTTGACTTTATGCGTGTTAGTTGGCACGATATACGAGTACAAATATTCTAAATATTTTCGAAGAAATCAAATGAGTTGTGAGATTGAAACATTCAAATAATTTTATCCTTGACATCTTTTGCAAGTTTACTTGAAAAATTAAAAATTGTCACATTGTGGTTGACCACAAATAGCCTACTGAATGTTGTTCTATGAAATAGGCTTTTTATTGGCGACCAACCTAAAAGCTTGCCGTAGCGAGTTCTACTAGTTTAGTTTTTGAAAAACATGAACAAGGTGTCATTCGATGTGGAATAGCATTCTAACGACTTTTACGAAGAAAAATATGATTCGTTCACTAAAATATAACAGAGTTTCTTTTGTGGGTTAATGTCTACATGGCCACAGCATCCAAACCACAAAAAAAGAAAATATTGATATACACCCGTCTGGCCCTCAGTCAGTTGCAACCTGTCTGTCTAGTGTGGTAAGGCCCCTTTCAATGCATCGGATGATTTTATATTTATTATTTAAAGCCAATTAGGAGGAGATCCGTGGTGACGGGTGTAGAATAAACTGTGTCAACACGAAAACGACGAAAACTTGAAACGAGACCCTGCACCAACTGTCTGGCCACACACAGTGGCATATTAACCCAATTAGCCTTCATGTTATAGGCCGGGCTCAGCTTTGGGTCATTTATGCTGAGAAGAAGAAGGAGGAGATCGTAGACTAGCGAATACTGTAGCTTTAGCCTGCTGTTTAAGTAAGCGCCTGGGAATTCCAGGTTGTCACTCTAGATAGATTTAGGTCAGTCGGCAATCGATCCGTGTAAGCACTAGTAATGCGACAAAAAGAAACGGGTAATAATGTTAGCAAAGTTGAAAAAAAACCTCTGTCTTCTGTTCGTTCTGGTCGGGTACTCCCCACTACAAACAAACAAGGATAACATGATAAACCAAATTGGGGAAAATGCTGGGTAACGTTCTCAGTCTTCAATTATCGTAACTTTAAAATAGCTTAAATAATTAAAAATAATTATTCGGCGAACCAAACGAAGTCAAATCGGTAAATGCTAAATTGTGTAGAGTTATAAGGCAACTGTGTCTTATTAGATTTGCACATAAAACAATTCGTATATTCAAAGTCACTGCGCTTGTTCTAAAAACCTTAAAACCATAAAAGGCTAACTGCACTGTTACTATTAAAGCAATATCATTATAAGCAGTCTGACCCACATAATATAACTTTCTACAACGCATTAATGCATTGGCCCCGCCCTTTTTGAACAAAAGTGAACATGTTATAAAACCAAAAAATCTTCAAACTTGAATTAGAAAGTTTCAATCATCACACAAATGTCTTGCGGGCCAAACTGTTAAAAACATGCGCAGTTTGTTGCGTAAAAACACGTAGTACACTGTACTTTTTTGTTTCCGAGTTCGATGTTTTGCGTTGACATCGGACTTCTGAGAATTCCCTACAAATGAAAGCTTAAAACATCACATTGTGTGACGTTTAGATAACTACTTATAACAACCGTCAGTTAATGTTTCTGCTCTCCGAGGGCCACAAAACGCGGCGAAAGGTATCTATAGATAAGGTAGATAAGATTCAAAATTAGAACTCATATCTTTATTTTTATTTAAAACGAAACCCCTGCACACAAATGACACCTAGATTCAGAGCAAGTGCCTCTGGTTTATCTTTAAGACAGAAAACAATTGAAAAAGAAACACAGAACAAATTCTTTTGATTTGCTCAATGCCCTCACTTCGGACGGCTAAAGGGTTTTAGTTACACCCTGTATAAGCGAGATGACGAGCCTTGAAACGTATGACAGCCAGTCGTGTTGCGGTAACTGAGCATAACCAAACAAAGTTTGACTTTGACATGATTCCAAATTATGTGTTAACTTTCGAACCAAATCAATATACAAATATGACGTCACGTCACATTGCATCCCTTGTATGTAGTCGGATCAACAAGCCTATTTTTAGCGAGAATATTTATGCATGCCTGCATGCAGAAGGCACAAGATTTATGAACAACCAAGGAACTACTGAACAATCCACAGTTCACGTGATGTTCTATTTTATTTGGGGCTTGGCAGTGCCCACGCCAACTAGAACGACATGGCCGTACCATTATTTTCTCGAAGCAATTCAGGCCATTTTCGATAACTTCGTTGTGGATGAAACTAGAATCTTGAATTTTCAGTAACCAAGCAGGCATTTTATTTTCATGGTATATTTCAGTCGCACTAAACAATTTTAGTTAATATAATACGTATGATAGTGTAAGATACATGTTCTCATGCGATGGCCAAGTCAATCTATTTTTCTTAAAACAAACAAGATTTTTAGTATTCTTCCTTCCCTTCCCGCTGAACCTCAGTTGCATACGGACGTGTCCGCTGTTAAAATTATATTTTTTAAATAAGAATTCGATCACCCGTGGTACCAGGAGCTCATAAACTAGTTAGAAGTAAATGTGATACACCAGATCGGTAAGCCCGCTCACTCATTCCACCACTACTGCACTTGCTCCGCCCACAGGACCTTCTAATGAGCTCTGAGAACCGGCCTGTGTTTTTGAACATCTGTTACTGAGTCTTGGTAGCTCAAGATTGCACTGCCGGCTGCGGCTCGACGGAGATTAAGGTTATACGGGGGATCAAATCTCAGCCAGGGCCTATTTTTGTGTTATTTATTTGAAACATGATGTCTGTGAAGAGAACGCCCCCGAACACTCCAGTTTCATCAGCGTATTACGAATCTGAGTCGGATATCGATACTCGTACTGTGCAAAGACAAAAACGTAAACAAATAGATGAATTATCTGAACTTAAAAATCTGATTGCCGACATTAACAAAGAACATCAAAAGAAATACGATACCATTCTTGATAAAATAAATACACTTCAAACTCAAAACAATGAAATACAAGATCATCTAAAACTATTAACACATAACTACGAGGAAGTGAGAAATAAATTGGAAAAACTTGAATTGGATAATAAGAACAAAACGGATTATATATTGCAGCTGGAAGGTAAATTGGAAGGTATCGAACGAAGTACAAAAATGTCCTCACTTGAAATTCGAAATATCCCACAACCTGATATAGAAGACAAACCAACTTTAGTTAATACAGTGATAAATACAATAAAAATTCTAAAGATTAATATTGGGCCCACAGACATTAAAAATATTTATCGAACGAAATCTAAATCACAATTAACCAAAAACTCAATAGTTCTGGACCTTAAATCAGTACTACATAAAGAAGAAATTATTCAAGCATTTAGAAAGTACAATCGTGATAACTGGAATAATAAACTTAGTACCTCCGATTTGAAATATACAGGACAAACCAAACCAATCTACATTTCTGAATGCCTGACATCAAAAACTAACCGCCTATTCTACTTGGCAAGAGATTATGCGAAATCAAATAATTTCAAGTATTGTTGGACTTGGCATGGAAATATTTATATGCGGAAAAAAGATGGACTACCTGCTATGAGGATTAACACAGAATTAGATTTTAAGAGATTAAGTGATTTGTGACTAAGTTTCAGTTTTTTATTTTTTCTTATATTTTCAATTGTTCTTATATACCCTCAATGTTACTTTACCCACCGTTTCACATCTTTCATTTTACACCATATCTACCCACACACCACTAATTCACAATCTCCATATTACTACCCACACCATGATAATAAAACTCTGCAGGTCATCAGATTACCTTGCCATCAACGTTACTTGATGTTTGATATTTTGACTGCTCTAAATTGTGTTGGATCCCTTTGTTTTATTATTTTTCAATATGGATGATACATTAGATAAAAATTTAGACGATATATGTGTGTCAAACAGTGCAATTTGTAGTATAGACGACTGTTTTGCTTTGTTCGGTAAAAGTAATGATTTGAAAATGATTACCCAAAATATTAGAAGCCTTAGGAAAAACTTTGATGAATTCTGTGTCTTATTAGGCCGTGCTCAAATTAGTTGGGATCTAATCATACTTACAGAATGCTGGCTGCCGTCGTCTCAGCATATTCCCATTCTATCTGGATATAATTCCTACCATTCAGAAAATAATGCAACTCAAAATGAAGGTGTTGTTATTTATTATAAAAATACTCACCATTATACAATCACGAAGCCAAATCTGACAGATGCAAATTGCTTATTAGTTGAAATTGATAATGATACCGCTGTTCTTGGAGTTTACAGACCTCCTAGTGTTAGAAATATTACATCTTTTTTAGAATCCCTTGATCATATGCTAAGTACATTAAGTACATATCAGAATATTATTCTTACTGGTGACATAAATATTGATATTAGTTGTTCAAGTACAGATTCAAGATCAGAAACATACTTTAACCTCCTTGCCTCTCATGGTATGTTTTCTGCCCATAGTATTCCTACTCATAATCGTACATGTCTTGATCATACCTTTATAAAGTCAAAACTTCATTTTAAATGTTATGTTGCCCAAACCACACTTACTGATCACTATAGTGTTATTTTGACACTAGACTTAGCACTGCAACAACAGAGGTGTCATCATAAATATTATACATCTATTGACTACAATTTACTTGATAATAAGATTAAAACTATGAATTTCTCTCCTATCTATGAGAAAAACAATGTCAATGACGCACTAGATTACCTTTTAGACATGCTCCTACAGGTCATATCGACATGTTCCAAGACCAAACCGAAGCCAAGACGAAGCTTAATCCTGAAACCCTGGCTTACCCCAGGTCTACTTAAATGTGTGCAAAATAGGGATAAACTACATTTAAAAGCAAAAAAATACCCTAATAATGATACAATTAAAGTAATATACCTTAGATATCGTAACCATTGCAATGAAATTCTTAAAAAAGTTAAAAAGGCGTATGAAGTCAACAAATTGTCAACGGCACGAAACAACAATAAAAAACTTTGGGATGCTATTAAGAACATAACTGGCCTAAAGAAACCAAAACATCCAGCTACAGAGCTTCTTGATCCCAAGAATCCAAGGAAATCTGTCGATTCCCTAAACATACATTTTGCATCGGCTGGGAAGGCACTTGCTGAATCTGCTGGTACTACATCTCCTTTAATCAATCATACTTCTATACCCAGGTCTACTCCATATTCGTTCGTTTTATTGCCTACAAATGTAAAGGAAGTGCAGTCCCTTATTTTAAATTTAAAGACTGATGCTAGCCCAGGAGTTGACAAAATTTCCAATAGTTTCTTAAAACGTTACTGTCATATCCTTGCGGAACCTCTTAGTTTTATTTTTAATCTATCAATATCATCTGGTTTGTTCCCTAAGCGACTCAAAAGGGCAATAATTATCCCTGTTCATAAGAATGGGTCCAAACATTGTGTTAACAATTACCGGCCAATTTCTATTCTTTCGGCACTATCAAAACTATTAGAAAAGATTGTAAACAACCAGCTTATGGAGTATCTGGAATCGAAACATCTACTTTCAAATTCGCAATACGGTTTTCGTCGTGGTAGGTCCACAAATGATGCAATTCATCAACTGAACGATTTTATTGTCACGAATTTAGATAATAATAAAAAAGTTATTGCATTGTTTCTGGATCTGACTAAAGCTTTTGATACGGTATCTGCCCCACAGTTATTTCAAAAACTCCATAACATTGGTGTTAGAGGTACCCAGTTAAATCTTTTTAAAAGCTATCTTTCTGAGCGTTCACAGTGTCTCAAAATAGGTGAATGGTTTAGCACAGATACTGAAATGTCATTTGGCGTTCCACAAGGTAGTATTTTGGGACCCACCTTATTCCTTATATTTGTTAATAGCCTATGCAATCAACAACTAAGAAACGGGATAGTCATAACGTACGCGGATGATACAGCCCTTGCTTTCAGTGGTGAAAATTGGCAAGATGTTCAAAATTACGCGCAATGTGGTCTGAATACAGTACTTAAATGGTTCAAACAAAATTCACTAACTCTCAACACAGAAAAATCTAAATTTATTGCCTTCTCTATTAAAAACACCAGATCAAATGATATTAAAAATAATTTAAATATTATTGCTCACCAATGCCTTATTTCACCACCTTCTACTTCCTGTAACTGTCCAACTCTTGAAAATACTAGAACCATTAAATACCTTGGTATCATTATTGATGAGAACTTAAATTATAACGCACATATTCAATACCTAACGGGTAAAATAAGAAAACTTATTTATGTTTTTAAAAATCTTCGTCATGTAGGGGAATCAAAATTGATTAAACAAACTTATTTAGCTCTTTGTCAACCACTACTCGTTTACTGTATCACAGTGTGGGGTGGTGTTGCCAAATCACACTTACTCAAACTGGAAAGAGTGCAACGCGCTATCCTTAAAGTGGCCTTTTGTTACCCTTTCTTTTACCCAACTAGGGATTTGTATAGGGAGAGTGGAGTCCTAACCGTACGGCAATTATATGTCTTAAACATAATTTTAATGAAACACTGTCAGCTTTACTACAATCCAAACACCGTTACTGGCAAACGAGTTCAAAACGTCTGCAAACCTAGATTGTGCAAGACTAGTTTTGCACAAAACTTCTTCTGTTTCCAAAGTGATCGTCTTTATAATAGGATCCATAACAGTATTTCTATATATCCGCTCCCAAAATCTAAATGCAAACTTGCTGTATCCAAATGGCTACTGGGACTTGATTACAGTAAGACTGAAGACTTACTAAAAACTTTGACTTAATCTTGATGGTGTAAACACACACACACTCACACACACACGCGCATACACACACACACACATACACACACACACACTCACTCACTCACTCACTCACTCACCCACGCACACACACACTGCATGCATTTATCTTTTGTAATAGTTTAAGTTTTATTTTCTATTTATTTGTGAATTACTTCTTCTCACAACAAAAATGTTTAAGTTTTATAGTTCTACCTCATTATTTTTATTGTCAGTGGGGGGCCTGGTAATCTGTTTGACAGGGCAACCTAGTGCAGATACCAGTCTCCCACAAAAGTTCCTAAGTTTAAGCTCTCAATTTGTTGTAGGCTACTTTGTAAACTTTTGTGGAAGATAAAATAAAGGTCTTATTATTATTATTATTATTATTATTATAGTATTGATATGGTCAATATAAGATGTTGTCAGATTAGCTAACTACGTTATAACTTAACACAGAAGGTTCCATAAGTAGGGATTTCTTAAAGTAACCGACTTGGTATTACAATGGATCACCAAATTGTTTACGTTAGAAGACCTGACTTGCGAGCCTCGGTTTTTTTACATGTTTTATTTTTTTTACATTTTCGTGGACCACAGTCATCCACTGCTGAACACATGCTAGAAACGATTCCACATAGAACGCTACAAAACAAGCGACGTTTTGACTCATAAGGACATTTATCACTCGTCATCTAGTTAAACTTCGCGACTATCATTTCGTCTTTGGATACAAGTTACGTCACTTCTGTGAATTTCCCCATTGCCAAACTTAAGTGGCAGTGGGCAGGGCACATAGCTCGCAGGACCGACGCCCGATGGGGCGGAAAAGTCCTCGAGTAGCGATCGCGTTCTGGAAGGCGCATTGCTGGTAGGCCTCCCACACGGTAGACCGACGACCTGGTTAAGGTCGCCGGAAAGCAGTGGATGCAGGCGGCCCAGGACCGGCCTTTGTGGAAGTCCTTGGGGGAGGCCTATGTCCAGCAGTGGACGTATTTTGGCTGAAATGATGATGATGATGATTCTCTGAACCGCTTCCATTACACTGACTGACTGTATAAATTGACCATACTCAGCGATATAATTGCCACCATTCTAGGGGTCTACAAGTGGTTTTCAAAGCCACATTGCCCTCCTTCTCTCTGTCCTTGAGTTAAGAGCCAAGGTTGTAACGCAAGCGCTTCACGGGCGTATGCCTGCGAAAATTGTGGTTGCCTTGACATCGTGGACGTATTGCATCTACCGGTCGACGTCAGGTATACAATTGTTCGAGGAAGAACTAGCGGCTGACTTTTTATTGAAGTGTACATGACACGTATAATTGAATGCGTCAATTAGCTTAATTGTAATCATGTAAATGTTACAGGTCCGTGTGGTGACGGATTTAGAATACACAGTGTCACCACCCCATACCATCCCGAGGGTGTCGTAAGAGGTGACTAAAGGAACGCAAAAGGCAGATCACGTAGCCGTTTAAGAAGGAAAACTTGATACAAACCCTGTGCCAACCCGTCTTGCCAGCGTGGCGCAGTAGGCTAATTTCCCTCTATGAATTTGGAGGAGGCCCGACTCAGTAGTGGGTCACTCATGGGCTGAAACGACGACGACGAAATGTTACAGCTTTTTATGTATTGTATTCTTAGGATTATATACTTTTATTATCCGTGTCGTGACGGATTTAGAATACACAGTGTCATCACCCCGTTTCATCCTAAGGGTGTCGTAAGAGCCGACAAAAGGAAACTACAAGGCCGAAAACATAGCCGCGAGTGAAGGAAAACTTGTTACAAAACCCTGTGCCAACCGTTTGGCCAGCGTGGCACAGTTCGCTAATTACCCTCCATGTAATGCCTACTCTACTACGCTGATCAGACGACTTGGCACAAGTTTTTTTTATCAAGTTTCTCCTTCTCTTGCGGCTAGGTTTTCGGCCTCGTGATTTCGTGAACCTTCGATGTGGTGGTGGTGGCATTATGTATTTTAAATGCGTCACCATACGGCCTATAAATGTGTGGATGGCAAATTATGGTACCGTGTAACCACAACCATCAACCTCTTACCTTAACCGTGAATATAGCACGCCGCGCTTTTTCAAGCGTAATTTTAAATCCGAAAAATGATTCTATCGCCTTTCGTATAATCATATCAATACTATTAATCACAATTAACTACCTTGGGCTGTAAGTTTTTAAATGTTGCACAGGGTCGAAGGCTTGACATTTCCTTTCGTCGGCTCTTACGACACCCTTATGGTGGAATGGGGAGGTGACACTCTGTATTGTAAATCCATCACCACACGGGTGCATAAGTTTGCTAAATTCTAAAGTTCTTGCCAAGCGCTTATGTGAAAAGCGTGTGGAAACTGTAGTATTAGTAAATTACAAAAACTGTCAGAATCGACGATCAATTGAACGTTGATTGTCGATTTTGACTCTATTGATGTAACAAGCTTGAGGCACAGTTTGTAAGGACGACTTGTATTCAAGCAACATATAGTACATCATCACTACATAGTATAAAACAAAGTCGCATTCTTCTGTCCGTCCCTATGTATGCATAAATCTTTAAAACTACGCAACGGATTTTGAAGCGGTTTTTTTTAATAGATAGAGTGATTCAAGGGGAAGGTTTATAGGTATAACCCACCCCCGCTTTGCACTGGCGAAGCCGGGGCGGGCCACTAGTAATACATATAATATTATAATACAAGCGAATTTAACACGGGTCTCTAAAATGTGCCCAAATAAAATGATTACATTTGTGAGTCGTCTCATGTCAACCAGTCTGTATAGGGAGGGACAGTACGCAAATTTTGCTCCATAAAATTGAAAGAGGCTCGTACTACTAATATTTCTCAGCCCATAAATGACCCAGTGCTGAGTCGTCATTACGAAACCCTCAGGTTGAAATGGGGTGGCCACACTGTGTACTGTAAATGACAAAGCACTGCATAAAAATACTCATAATTTCTCGCTTAATTCACAGATATTTTTTTAAAAGATGAACCCCTGCACTACCTGTAAGCTGTATTACGGGGGCAGTTTACAAATATATAATTCACGAACACAAAATTACACCCAGGCTTAGAGCAAGTGTCTCTGGTTTATACAAAGATATTTGCCAGACCCCGGAATCGAACCCGAGACCCATTGGTCGAAATCTACGTACCCAATAAGTAATTAAAAGTATCTTACCTCGTAAAACATATACAAAGACAACGCGACCTGGAACGCGTTGTACGCTATCAGTGTCTTCTGGAGTTTGTAAGGTTTCTTATTGGCCATGTACATGGGGCCTAAGACCATAACGACGGCCAGATAAGCCAGTACAAACGCCACAGTCGGCAGCGGCGTATCGAACAGAGCCCAACCTTGAACTCGGGGATCTGAAAATGGAAAGATTAGGCTGGTTATCACTACACTGTCACTATCATCACTACATATTATAAAACAAAGTCGCTGTCGTCTGTCCGTCCCTATGTATGCTTAAATCTTTAAAACTACGCAACGGATTTTGAAGCGGTTTTTTAATAGATAGAGTGATTGAAGAGGAAGGTTTATCACCCATGCGAAGCCGGGGCGGATCGCTAGTTATCACTACATAGTATAAAACAAAGTCGCTGTCGTCTGTCCGTCCCTATGTATGCTTAAATCTTTATTACTACGCAACGGATTTAAAAGCGGTTTTTTTAATAGATAGAGTGTTTCAAGAGGAAGTTTTACATGTTTAATACATCCATAATATATATGTACTTGCATGATTGCACACGTGCGAAGCCGGGGCGGGTCGCTAGTCACTACATAGTATAAAACAAAGTCGCTGTCGTCTGTCCGTCCCTATGTATGCTTAAATCTTTAAAACTACGCAACAGATTTTGAAGCGGTTTTTTTTAATAGATAGAGTGTTTTAAGAGGAATTTTTATATGTATAACCCACCCCGCTATGCACGGGCGAAGCCGGGGCGGGCCACTAGTTATATTATAAAACAAAGTCGCTGTCGTCTGTCCGTCCCTATGTATGCTTGAATCTTTAAAACTACGCAACGGATTTTGAAACGGTTTTTTTAATAGATAGAGTGATTCAAGAGGAACGTTTATATGTATAACTAGCTGACCCGGCGAACTTTGTTCCGCATTATAAATATTTAAAACAAAAAGAAAGTTGGACATAGGATACTTGAGATTTTTATCCCGTCCGTATAAAACCTACTTTAACAAAACGCAACTGACAGTGAAACGTTCTTCTTCTTCTTCTTAGATTAATGGCTTGTCATGTTACAACAACATTACTCCGCCAATGTCACGTTGTACAGGTAAATGCAGGGGAAAGGAAAATATCAAAAATAATCTAAGTAATTTTGATTTTTTGCTGGTTTAATGTAGGATATGACTACTACTAGATATAACTACAAATTATGTTAATATTATATTTACACATAAAAAAAAAGAAAAAAAAAAGAAACCAAAGTCCGTAACATGACCATAACATAAAGGAAGGATATGGAAACAAAACAGATATAAACATCATAACTGAATATGGTTTGCTTTTAAGAATTTCGCTAAAAATAAAACAAAAGGAGTATCCACATGAGACAGTGAAACGTTATGTTGTCTATAGTTTAATATGGCCGAAAATTTGACAATTAGAAATTTTGAATTCGACGTGTATACATTGTTGTAATTCACATAATATCTTTATAACTTGTAGCCTATGTGTTATTCTGATGTATAAGCTATATTATTGTAAAGTTTCATTAAAATCCATTCAGTAGTTTTTACGTGAAAGAGTAACAAACATCCATCCATCCATCCATCCATCCATACTTACAAACTTTCACGTTTATAATATTAAATAATACATGTACAATTGCACCCGTGCGAAGCCGGGCCGGGTTGCTAGTTTTATTATAACACACTAGGTACGCCATATGGTTTCATCCGCGTGGTGATGGAAAATTGTGATAATGATGATAGAATCACGGGGTCCCGGGTTTGATTCAGGGGCCTGGGTGTCGTTTGCATTCGTGAATTTCATGTTTGTAAACTGCCGCCGCGATACAGGTTATAGTTAGTGCAGCAGTTACGATTTTTTACTAGACTCTTATCGATATATTTTGGTCAATTCACACTATATTCATAAGTTATGTATATTCTGATGTGTAAGCTATATTATTGTACAATTTCATCAAAATCTATCAATACTTTTTGCGTAAAAAAGTAACAAACATACATTCTTGCAAACTTTAGCGTTTTTAATATTAGTAGGATTATCACCAGTCTGTAGCATTCTGGGGGGTAGGTAGGATCCACCCACTATAGTTATCTAAAACTGTCATTGCAGCCAGAAATAGCAGCCCATGTCTGCTATTACTGGTTGCAATTCTTGGTTTTAGTACTACATAGCATCAGACAGACCGAATGCTTTACCGCCTACTTAGACTATTACTACTCAGCCCATAAATGACCCACTGCGGAGTGGGGCCTCTTCCCAACACAGGGAGGGTAATTAGCATTACAACATTACAACCTAGACGTGTATAAGTTATTTTCTTATTTTTTTTCTTGGGCATTTTGCACAACGCCATCTCGTCCCAAGCTAAGCAACTTAATGCTTGTGTTATGGTAACGAGATGGATGATAAACTACTTATATACATTTTTTTTGTAAATACATACATTTTATAGATAGAAATGACACCCAGACTCCGAGCCAGTGCCTCTGGTTTAGACAAAGACACTTGCCCGACCCCGGAACCCGGGACCCGTTGATCCAAAGGTGGCACATCTAACCACTAGACCAACGAGGCAGTTAATCTAGCCGTCACAGACTCCTTGATATGAAGTTTGTATTAACCTGCTTCGCACAGTTGACTCATAATCCTCCGATGGTCGGTCTCCCTGCCTCCGCAGTGGGTCATTTATGAGCTAACATATGGAAGATGTATGTCCGTATGGTGACGGGTTAAGAATACACAGTGTCACCACCCCCTTCCATCCTGAGGGTGTCGTAAGAGCTGACAAAAGGATATGTCCTTTGGTCATGTTGATTCATATTTATTTTATTTTATTCATTATAAAACAAGTTTATTATGTTTAAATAGATAATATATATAAATTTTTTAATAAACAATAAACATATATTTAATTTTAATTTGCGTAAACTGGTTTATCATCCGTTCGTCATTAGAGGTCTGTTTGAAAACCAGCGCCAGGCACTTTGTCTGGCTTATGCTGAACCAGCGACGTTTCAGCGCAATTTATATTAGAGTTTATGTAATTATAGATATAATTTAAGGTAAATTGTGCTGAATAAACCAATTTTTTTTCTTTCTTCTTTCTATGTCAAAGCCTAGCGGCAAGAGAAGGAAAACTTGACCCGCAACCTTGTGCCAACCTGACTTGCCAGCGTTGCACAGTAGGCTAATTACCCACCCTATGATGGGAGGAGGCCCGACTCAGCACTGGGTCATTTGTGGGCTAATGATGATATGGAAGATTTATTAGACAAGCCAACTTTTTAAGGCTTCTACATGCGTGTGACCCTAAAACTCACGTCGCGTCGTAAAAAATCGAACTTTCTAGTTGTTTCCTTATCGGTTTCTCTAAACTGGTTATCATTGATTACTTCTATTTATTACATATTCGACGAACACAACTACGATCACTTTCTAATAGGACTCCTTACAACTAAAGAGAATCAAATCTGAATCGGTTCATCCGTACATATACAATCCATACATACGAAAAAGTTAATGTTTAATTCGCAGAGTTTATGATAACATAATAATTCTGTGTATCGCAAGAAAAGCACTTATTTGGGAATACCCGATAATTTTGACACAATAATGTCGATATCTAAGTAACTATGGGCTCCTAAAAAGTGGGGGGGGTCTTTAAAGTAGCCTAAGTTTCTCCTCTTACGTCACCTATCTGCCAGTGTAAGTCCCGTCAAAATCGGTCCAGCCATTTCAGAGATTAGCCGAAACAAACAGACAGACGGATAGACAAAAAATCAATCCAAATGCACGTAGTAAGAAACGGGTGTTTTATATTATACTACACTATTACAATATTAAAAACAAAAACTCTAATTTCATTTATTTGTAGGTATAGTATATATATATATATACAGAGAGATTCTGTTATTAGAGTTTTATTATCTACTAAGCGCTGCTTAGTTCCCAAAGGACCACAAATAAAAAAATCTATGTGTAGTTTTCTTCTTACCACTAGTCAGCCCTACTAAAAGATTTAGAATGTATAATATCACCACCCTTTCCACCCTAAGGGTGTCGTAAGAGCCGACAAAAGGGAACGTCAAGCATGAAAATGTTATACCAAACCCTTTTTTTTATACTATGTAGTGAAAACAAAGTCGCTGTCGTTACGCCGCCGCATAATTGCCGCCGTGCGAAGCCGGGGCGGGTCGCTAGTAAATAAATATTATTATTTATTTAAATATTTAATTGTATTATTACTGAATGCGTCAAGCTGAAGACAGGGCGCTTTGGCGCTCTTTAGTGGAGGTCTATGTCCAGCAGTGAACTAATGTGGGCTGATAATGATGAAATAAATATTTCAAAGATAGCTGAACATATTCGATTACAGAGCTATGAAAATCGTGGTTATAAAATTTGGTGTATTCGTTCAATTGGCTCATTAAATTTGCAAATTTCAACTCCATTATTTTTCTCTAAAACTTTATGTTCGTTTAATGTGATTGCAAAATGTAAGGGCTAATTACCCTCCATGTAAATGGAGGAGGCTCGATTCAACAGGGGGCCATCTATGGGCTGACTAGTAGTAGCTGGATTTAACGATTGAAGCATACCATACTGTACTCAGTATTGAGCCACAAAACATACGATTGCAGTGGAAAGGAAAAACTTTGTTCATTAATGTCAGTATTTGATTGCTCATTTTATTCTAGTGATTTCTACGAACTAACGTTTTGACTTTGACTTTTTCAAGGTTCATTGTACTGGTATTAGATTTTACGCATAAATAACGTAATTGAAATGTTTTTGTGCGCGTTGTTTTTAAATTAATGTTTCTTTGTGAGAAACTCATGTTAATGTTAAGTTAATGATCACTGAAATCATTATAAATATAAATATCCTTGGACATTTCACACAACGCCATCTCGTCCCAAGCTAAGCAACTTAATGCTTGTGTTATGGTAACGAGATGGATGATAAACTACTTATATACTTTTTTTTTGTAAATACATACATATTATAGATAGAAATGACACCCAGACTCCGAGCCAGTGCCTCTGGTTTAGACAAAGACACTTGCCCGACCCCGGAATCGAACCCGGGACCCCTTGATCCAAAGGCGGCACATCTAACCACTAGACCAACGAGGCAATCGATGATTATGCATTATACTCGCTTCTGTGTTGTTTGTAATTCTCATGTATCTGTCGGGTGTCTTACTATAGCCAATAGATGACCCACTGTTCAGTCACGCCTCCTCCATTTACACAGACGGCAATGAGCCTACTGCACCACGCTGGGCAGATAGAGTTTCATATCAAGTTTTCTTTCTCTTGTGGCTCTAACACGTCTCAGTCTCTTAAGGTCGTTGCATACGTAACGAGATATTACCTCAGACGGGACGTGAACGGTACCGGGACGTGACTGCCTCGTCCAAAACGGGAACGTGATGTAAATTGCCTCGTTGGTCTAGTGGTTAGATGTGCCGCCTTTGGATCAACGGGTCCCGGGTTCGATTCCGGGGTCGGGCAAGTGTCTTTGTCTAAACCAGAGGCACTGGCTCGGAGTCTGGGTGTCATTTCTATCTATAATATGTATGTATTTACAAAAAAAATATATATAAGTAGTTTATCATCCATCTCGTTACCATAACACAAGCATTAAGTTGCTTAGCTTGGGACGAGATGGCGTTGTGTGAAATGTCCAAGGGTATTTATTTATTTATAATTCATACGCACCGTGACAGTCTCGGATCTAACGTGCTAGTGTTGTGAATATGGAAAGATAGATTTTTAGTTTCAAGAATTGGCTTTAATTGCTAATGCTCTAAATGACGAAGTAGCTACGACCGTGAACAAGAAGAGGAGATTTTCTGTACAAACCCCATTTTCGACACTTGCGTCATCAAGACGTTACTAGTTTTCTTTCCGTAACGAACGGAGTGACTGTGCATACGTAGCGGAAACATGGACGGGACGCGGCACGTCCCGTGAGTGCCACGTGCCCGTCCCGTCCGTGTCTCCGTCAAATATGCACTTTCATATACATTTTGTATGAAACGATGTTTGCAATAATTCCCGTCCTGCCCGTATAAAAACCCGTCACGTATGCAGCGGCCTTTAGTCGCTCAGGATGGATTGGGGTGGTATATTCTAAAACAAAATCTACAATATGTATTCTGAATCCGTCACCACACGGATAAGTCAGGTGTTTAAGGGTAGGCAAGAAGATATCCTGGTTGGGTACCCGGCCATGGACTAGCTGCATTGGTAGGACAGATGGTGATTTGCGCCCCGATCTACCCACTAAAACCAACAGCGTTCCTTGCCTACCTGAAACTGGGCCACGGGTTTCACTCGCAATTGGGGCAATGTGCTCCGCGGGCCCGACGAGCTTATACTCACGGTCAGGGCTCTCCATCAAGGCCTGATGCTTTGACTGCCTCGTTGGTCTAGTGGTTAGATGTGCCGCCTTTGGATCAACGGGGCCTGGGTTCGATTCCGGGGTCGGTCAAGTGTCTTTGTCTAAACCAGAGGCACTGGCTCGGAGTCTGGGTGTCATTTCTATCTAGTAACTATTTACAAAAAAAATGTATCTAAGTAGTTTATCATCCATCTCGTTACCATAACACAATTGACTGCCTCGTTGGTCTAGTGGTTAGATGTGCCGCCTTTGGATCAACGGGTCCCGGGTTCGATTCCCGGGTCGGGCAAGTGTCTTTGTCTAAACCAGAGGCACTGGCTCGGAGTCTGGGTGTCATTTCTATCTATTATAAGTATGTATTTACAAAAAAAAAATGTATCTAAGTAGTTTATCATCCATCTCGTTACCATAACACAAGCATTAAGTTGCTTAACTTGGGATGAGATGGCGTTGTGTGAAATGTCCAAGGATATTTATTTATATTTATTTATTTTATTTGACGCTCCCCAACTCCACGAGGAGGCACATGTAGTTTCACAGCCCCTACGATCCGAAATACGCATGTTCCTCGCCACCACGGCACGTTTGATGAGGAGGAGGCATAATCTAGCCTTAAAAGTAAAAAACATAATAGGCCCAGTCCCCCTGTCTGACCAGCGTAGCATTGTACGCTTCCTTCGACGGTAATGGAAGTGGCCTGACTACGCCGTAGATCATTTTTTGTCCGAGCTAAATCTAAGGATAAGTTTAACATTCATAATTGTATTGTAGAGCTCATTTAAAAGTTATTGCTGTTAATGATATTAATTAACTTAATTAATGAGTGTTTTAATTTAGGAATATTCATATAATATATATAAAACTAAACTAGCAAAAAATGTCCCATCAGGGTCGTGGCGCATGTTTCCTATTGTGGCGCATGTTACCCGTGCCCTGTTTCAGGCAGTTGAAGGACACCGTTGGTTTTTGTGGGTAGGTTGGGCCGCAATTACCATCTTTTCGCGCCCCGGTGACACTAGATGGTCTAAAGCCTTGTTATATATATATATATTCATGGACATTTCTGTATACGATTGGACATTCTTGAGACATTGTAATACGGAGTGTTGTATATAATACTACGTAGGAAAGTGATATAAAAAAGAAACTTATTTTATTCAATAAACGTATAATTTGCGAATAAACGAATAGATAACAGCATATTATCAAAGCAAAAAAAAGGTATACAACATTTTAATTTAAATTAAAACTGTATCGTTACATTTATAACGTGTAAAACTTTTTTAATTACATAATTTAGTTGCAGTAAAATAAATATTAACATATTATTCAAACAGCCCGTTCAAGGTGAAAACTGTTACGTATCCGATATTGAACTTCAATTAAACCAAACCAAACCTGTCTACAAACCCGGTTGTCCGTTTAAGAACGGACTTAAAATAAGGAGGGCAACAAATAAGTTGAGTATTTTTCTTTTTTATCGGACCTTTTTTATATGTATAACCTGTATTGCGGGTAATGCTCAAATACTAATGGCACCCAGACTCAGAGCAAGTGCCTCTGGTTTACACAAAAACACTTGCCCGACCTTGAAATCGAAACAGGGACCCGTTGACCCAAATGCGACACATCCAACCCCTAGACCAACACAACCACAGATAAGGATGACTTTTTCGTCTGTTGCTTAATCTGATAAATAAATATAGTTGCTATATTCACTTTTGTAAAACCCAGTCCAAGTCCCAAGTAATCGCAAACGGTAATTTAAAGTTCATAATAGATATTTCTGTGATTATAAACCTCATGAAAATTGATAATGTCACAGAAACAAAGCAAGGGCAGATGTAGATGATTATCTAAATTGCTTTGATTTAATTACATGCCCAGGGTCAAGAAGACACCAGACTTTCCTCATTGCTTGCCGATAGTACGTTTAAGGCTGAAACCCTGTGCCAACCCGTCTGGCCAGCGTGGCACAATAAGTTACTACTACTAGGTACTCAGCCCATAAATAACCCACTCCTGAGTTGGGTCTCCTCTCATCACAGGAAGGGTAATCAGTCCACTGTGCCACGCTGGCCAGATGGGTTGGCACAGGGATGCGTTTCAAGTTTTCCTTCTTTGCGGCTGGTTTTTCGGCAAAGTCAATTCCTTTTGTCGGATCTTACGACACCTTCAGGATGGAATAGGGTGGTGACACTGTGTATTCTAAGTCCCTCACTACACGGAAATATGTACAAGATCACACGAATAAAGTGATTTTTAATTCTATAGACAATAACACAAATTTTAGTGGACACTGCCTCAGTTTATTTATTTCCGTAGTAATTTATTTCAGATTAAAGTTAAGTAACAACCATCATGGCTAGCTTGTAATTCAGACACCATTAACACATAAAATATGTCTATGCCTTTAAAAAAACAAATTTAAAAACATAAAGTTGAACCTGGGCGATATCATTTACTACCGGTTTTACGGTAAGCATACGGATATAGAACGTGTAAATCTATATCATCACTATCACTACATATTATAAAACAAAGTCGATGTCGTCCGTCCGTCCCTATATAAGCTTAAATCTTTAAAACTGCGCAATGGATTTTGTAGCAGTATTTTTTAATAGATAGAGTGATTTGAGAGGTAGGTTTTTAAGTATAATACATCCATAATATTGTGGAGAAACACTGGTAAATTTAGAGGGCGGGTCGCTATTAAGTATGTAAAAATCAATGGCACTTTTCGTTGTAATTTTATAACTCTTGAGTTATAAAATAAAACGGCTGAACCGATTTGAATGTTTTTTCTTTTTGTATGCGTTTGGGTGGCACCGAGGATAGTTAAGATTCACGAATCAGCCCGACAGATGGCGCTGCAGTCGGTAAACGAATATCATGCAGGACAACGTCTGCCCGGTCAGCTAGTAGTTTTATAATAATGAATAAAATTTACGAATAGTTTTTGTATATTGAAGTCTTTTGTTGTTATTTTATGTCCTGAACGTGGAGTGTCACAGTAGGCTATTTACTCTGTAATTGGAGGAGGTCCGAATCAGCAGTGGGTCATTAATGGGCTGAGTGTTGGTAGTAAGTCCTGCACGTGAAATCTGAACGTGAAAGTGAATATCATTCAATCATTGTCGGACTATTTGAAAAGTGAGAATATTTTGCTTTCTATTATAAATATTTAGTTTTGACTGGCTCGCTTATACGCTCTGTTTTGATTTCATTCGTATACAAGCAGTCGTGTGGTGACTGATTTAAAATACATAGTGTCACCACCCCATTCAATCCTGAGGGTGTCGTAAGAGCCGACAAAAGGAAATGACAAGACTGACAACCTAGCTCAAAGAGAAGGAAAATTTTGATGCTTAACCCTATGCCAACCGATCTGGCTAACGTGGCACAGTAGGCTGATTACCCTCCATGTAAATCAGTGGGTCATGTTTGAGCCGAGCAGTAGTAGTATATATCGAGACCCGAATCACTGGGGTGGTGACAACATAAATGTATTAAAAATCCGTCACCACACATTTATTAAACCGATGTAATATTGACACCGATGACCTGGTTAAGGTCGCCGGAAAACGATGTATGCGGGCGGCCCATGACCGGCCTTTGTAGAGATCATTGGGGGAGGCCATGTCCAGCGGTGGACGACTTTTGTATAAAATTATGATAAAGATGAATATTATAATAAATAAATATCCTTGGACATTTCACACAACGCCATCTCGTCCCAAGCTAAGCAACTTAATGCTTGTGTTATGGTAGCGAGATGGATGATAAACTACTTACATAATTATTTTTTTTGTAATCAAATACATAATATAGATAGAAAACCCCCAGACCCGGAACAAATACTTGTAGGTCGTACAAATATTTCTTCCGTGCGGGGATCGAACCCGCGACATGCTGCGCAGCAGTCGATCGCTCAACCACTGCGCCAACCGTGTCGTCTTGACACCGATACAACTATGAGATCCATCGTCATGAACAAAAACAATAAATGTAATATATTTACGGAGTATGTATTGCTTTAGAGTACTGTTTTGATGGACTTTTGGCACCACGTTATAGTTCTAGTTTGCTAAATAAATAAGTTCTTTGTGGAATAAATGTATGTTTCTAATAGATGTCGCAGCAAAGACCAGTTTATTTACATAATACTATAATAATTATTGATTGTAGGAAGAGGGAGTGGAACACCTTGATTATTTAATAACCCAAACTTGTTACAGCAAAATATAAATATCCGGTCAAACATACGTTTGAATGAAGATAGAGTAATAGAGTACAATGCAATTTATCAGGTTAACCAACATCTAGCTTAGCCGGATGGTTCATAGTTGTGAGAACGTCGCAATTCGTCCCCAAATATCGTTCTAATACTTGGCACTCGACATACTAAAGGTGATCGCACAAAGAAAGCAATTTT
The DNA here is from genome assembly GCA_905475355.2 of Clostera curtula. Classification (NCBI taxonomy): domain Eukaryota; kingdom Metazoa; phylum Arthropoda; class Insecta; order Lepidoptera; family Notodontidae; genus Clostera; species Clostera curtula. The sequence goes on from FR997799.1 coordinate 17,939,658, forward strand.
AGAATTCTTTATAGGAATTCGTGTAAAACCTCGCACACTTGTCCGCGTCGAATCGTGTGAGAGGCTTTTTTAAATACGATTCGTTCGGCACGTACAAAAGTGCGATCACTCTAAGTGGCAGTGAGTACACTGGCACTAAAATTATAACCGCTACTATATCTGTATTTAGGCTACCCAGGTCAGACTTTTGTTGACTCGAAAAAAATTGGGTACAGGCGAGGTAGGTAAACCTCTTCTCTTCGTCCTCGCCTGTTTTACAAACTGGACTCACAACCACTATTTACACAGAGAGTTTGCCGTCTGCTCCGCGCAGCGATATTGAGGGACTATCGGTACTTAGTTGGTTAGACCAGATTTCTGCCATATATAGTGGAATGGAAGCCGGCTTTACGTGTCCTCAGAGGAAGGAGATCATATTACAAAATAGGCACCTAATCAATCCATCCACCAATAAAATATCCAGCAGGAAAGAACGTAGCTAAACCCCCAAATTGATTGCGGTCCGCTGTTCGCTAGACTACGCCCACAGGAGAGTTAGATCTAATACATAAAATTCTCGTGCCACGGTGTTTGTTATTAAACTCCTCCGAAATGGCTAACCGATTTTGATAAAATTTTATATTCACATTTGGTAGGGCTGCGAATCGGACCACATTTATTTGATTTTTATGATACAGCGTACAATAATACTTAAAGCCCTAATTTTTCACCCCTCTACGATTCACCCCTATTTTTTAATAGTGATATTTATATGGCAAAACTACATTTGCCAGATCAGCTAGTATAATATACGTATTAAACTTGTTAATCTAAGAAACTAAAACACACACACGACAAGGCAGATAATCAATGACAGACTTAAAATCGAATTTACAGTCAAAATTCAAAATATTTAAATTTTAAGTATATAAAGAAGGCCTTATAATGTACCAGCCAGTCGCCAACATTTAAAAACAAAATTGGTTAAAGCGTTGATTGGCTATTTTAAATCCCCGAAAAATAAGAGCTATTACGATTTACGTGAGATAGGTGAAGTTAAAAACGAAAGTGTTTTTTATTATATTAAAATATCGAGTTTGAATTTCGATTAAAATATTAAGCATACTTTAAAATTCCTTACGACGCAAACAGTTAGTACGTATTAAAAAAAATAGGGTGTAATAAAATTGCAGCTAGTATGACTATGATTACATGTTTAATTATGATAGATAAATCCTTTCATAAGCAGATTTTAACTACAAAACATGAGCTCTGTTAAACTATAATCTTACTACACGCTTCGTATTATTGCTAAGCGCGCTTCATAATTATGATTGCTTCAATAAATTATATTTAATCTAAAAAAGTTTTATATTATGTTCACTATGGTTCTTGTATTCCTTGAACTTGATTTGGTTATTTTGACTTAACGCAAATAACTCATCAAAATTACGTAGGTATATAAAAACACGCTGTTTAATTAATGATTAAATTAAAAACTCACCTGCAACCCGTTCCGCCAATAACCAATATTTGTTTATTATCGTTGTCCAATTATTGTCTGAATAATAATCGTCTATGGCTATTTTAACGAAACCCGACATTTTCGCGTTTGCACTTGACTAAACTTTTCAAGTTAAACGGTAACACTACCACTTTTCACAATCACTCCGACGCTTAACTGTCTGGTAACAAATTGCTATAAGCAAGCCGTCACCTGGAACAAGAAAAAAATATATTAAGAAAGTGTAACACTCTACATTTAGTAAGTATAAAAATTGACAGAAATGTCTCCGGATCTCGCTGCAAGCAATATATGTTGTATTTGTATTTAATACATAAAAATCTTTTTTTTTACTTGTGTCATGAAAGTTTGTAGCTACCCGTATATTATATTTATTTAATCGAATAAAAACGGGTCAGTGGATAGCCTTGGCGGTGGTTTAATAAATTTTTTGTTACATCATGGTTATTTTAAATTATACGTATTTTAAGTAATAAATAACATATTGTTCTTATCAATCCGAGATATGTGTTACTTAAAACTCGAAATTAATTTAGTTATTTGAAAATGTATATGTACATATAAATACATATTATATAGATATGAACATAAATATGAAAATATAGATTTTAAGCCCTATTTAAAATAAAGTTACCGTTATTAATCTATTTTCCACCGTACACATTTGTGAGTTAGAAATCTTTTTTTTTTAATCACACTTTACTCGCACAGCATCTCATCTCGGCGGATGAAAGCGAAAACTTGACTAAGTTTGCGAAAGTGTGCCCGCGCCGGTAACGGAACCTCAATTGAATTCCCCGCGTCTGTTCCACCAATCAAGAGCCTGTACTCCCACACACCCACAAGGACAGAAGTCAGTCAACCAAAGCACACAATAAACAACCTTGTCCGTTTTATTTTAAGATAGGCTGTCGTTTACTTAATTTTTAAGAGTGGCGTATTTCAAGTCTACTTTTGACTCCATTTATTGTCCAATTTTTATATTTGTCGGAAATAAAAACCCATAGCCGACCTGGCTACGCGTTAAATAATTTTATATTAAGTACATATCCAGTGCATATTGTTAATCATATTTCGTTACCCTTCTTTCATTATTTATTCTAGTTACGATTTTTATTTTTTATTTATTTGTGGATACGTTGGGTTTCTTAAAGTATTACTTGACATTAACAGTGTTTCATAAACCAAGATTGGTCGCCGTACATTGGCTTTATTTTACCACCTTCCCCTTATCACAAGATGTTTCATACGAAATAGATTGTATGTGGTTATGCACTACAAACAAAGTTAAAAACGAAATGAGGTACACAACAATAATATTAAAATCAATTACAAGGTAAACCTCAAACACACCAGTGTCAAATTTAGTGATATTTTAAAATATCGATCGAATAATGATATTTTGCGATAAGACCGCCCCTTGTACAAATTGTTGTGTATATTGTGTTTATCGTTGTGTATATGCGAAAGAGTTTATCTATCTATCTATTATTCGCTGTAAAAATTTGATTTTTCAGATTACTACTAAAACTTACTGGTTATTTCCCATCTTATTTAAGTATAACGATAATTTCTTCAATATTAGAAATTAATTACAATGAAATCGCAAATATGAGACAAACAATCTGAGAGCAATGGTGAGATCCATCAATTTATGTTCATAAAAAAATAAAAAATGGCTTAGATTGTTTTAAATGTGGAAAATATCAATATCTTGAACAAAACCACGTTTAACCTTCGATACGTGTTAAAACATCATATCGTTATTATTTATTACATCCAGTTTCCGTCAAGAAAAAATCTGATAATTTTTTAGAAAACCAAACTTAATGGTGGATCTTTAAAATATGTATATCTAAGAGCCTAGAGCCTTTTTTAATTCTTCTATGGTCTGCTCTCTACAGTTGGTTCAATGGTATGTCTTGACGAACTATCGATAAGATTGTTACATTTAATTGATTTTTTTTTTCATCAAATACTTACTTTGCCCCTGTAGGCACTTGTGGGCGCTACAAGACTCTTAATTTAGCAACTAATTTCCGGACTCATCGTTATGGTTTTCAAAGCATTTAAGAAAACTGCGACTTTGAAATTACAAAAAGACGATCTAATTTTTATTAGTATAGACAATAATCTAATCGTTACAGCTGGTAAAGGTAAAATATCCAAACAACATAATAACAGGAATTTAACTATACCCTAAAATATTATATTATATTATATATTAAGGATATTTATTTATTATTTATTGTCGCAGTAAATAATGCTACGCAGTATTTGTAATGACAAGAGTATACCTCTTATTTACTAGTTTTACCATTGGAGGAGAAATAAAATATAGAATAACGTTTCATACGGAATTGGAAACGTATGGTTCTTGGCACGGTAAAAAGAAGGTATATCTAGGTTACGAGTGTAGAAAGCTAGTATTATTTTAAAATATTCACTATAATTAGAATTAATGAAAACGTGAACGTAAAGTGTGTGTAACACTGACTACAACTGACACTCACACATTTATAACAAACATATTCATGGTAAATTTCATTTGGTCACATTGTGATGGTTATAATTATTATCTAAGGTGGTTTTCAAATTCACATATTATTGTATTTTAGCATTTTCTCAGCTTGGCGGTCTCCAGTTTAGATACATTTTCGCGTGAAAATATATAAGGGTCTAATATATAACACACTATGTGTGGATAAACTGCTTATAATGTGGATAAACGACATTGTATTTTCCGAAATGTTGCCAAAATTTATTACATAGATTGACGTAAACTTTTTAGTTACAAAATTCTGATTGTAATAAATTCATTCATTTAAAAAATATTCAGGTTTAAGTATTAAATAATTGTTCGAAGATATTAACATGTGGTAAAGAAAACCGGTACATAAATAACTCTCCGTATTTTAATAGATGAACCGAAGAAGATCATAACGCCATATTATGAGATAAAAAAAAATCTTTTGTACCTTGTCCTGACACTAACAAACACTAAAAATAATTCATTTGGAATTATCAAATTTTGTTGCAGTTGTTCCAAAATTAACGCGTACATGATACATTTTCAAGCTTATTTGTGCTGAAGCTTATTATAATGAATAAAATATACCTAAAATAAATAATATCTTGAGATAACATTTTTAGTGTCTCCCAAGGGTTAGTCGTGTGTATCTTTGTCTTCGCGATGCATCCGCGGATTATTGTTACCGTGCACATCAATTTCTAGTTTATCAAAGTTGAACTTGCTGGCGCCACTTGTAAGGCTTTCACTGCCAACGCGTATTTAGTGTGAACTTGTATTACTTTACTCCGAGTCAATGTCACGAGATTGGTAACACAAAAACGTTCACAGACCTCAGAATAATAACTAAAGTTATTACTCTGAATGGTGGTTGCATTTCCTTTCACTGATAATAAACGATTATTAGTCATATTTGACATTAGGTTTTCAAACATATTTTATTATAAATAGGGATGGATTATAATCCTTTTCCAAAATTACAATTATATTATGGATACTGTGCCGCCCTGACGTGGTGCCCGCTACGCAGGCAAGCGACTGTCAGAGAGGGCGTCCAGGTACACTGGGACGCCCTCAGTCATCGAGGCTTTCGTCGGTGGCGGTTCCCCTGAACCACCACCGGCCTCTTAGGCGAGGGCAGAAGGGGCTCGCAGGGAAACTCAGAGGACAGGGTCGTCTACCCAAGACAGTGCACCAGCGATCCGCCCCGCAGCCCCCTTCCGCGACATAGGCCTCGCGGAAGGAGGCCCGTCAGCTCTCGGCCGGTGCCAACCCGAGGACGATGGTGCACCGCAGCGGCCCAGGACTCGGTCCTTGGAGCCCCAATCCACTGCGGCGCTGGGTGCCGCTCTTCGTCTCACCTCTCCCCTTAGGCCCATCCGGGATGGGAGGCCCTGGCTGGTATGGCCCCACGGATCATTGAGGCACTCAAGCCTCATCACCACGGCAAGGTGGCAGCACAGTGGAGGGGGGAAAGGGTAGACCTGGGCGGACATTGCAATACCAAATCAGGGACGTCTTGAAAAAAAGGCCAAGTCAAGACTCCTCAGCCGAAGTGCATGTATGAAAGGAATAATGACAGTAGACGAAGCGAAACAAGTATGTAAGGATCGTTGCAAGTGGAAAGAAGTGGTCTCTGCCTACCCCTACGGGAGGCGTGATTATAAGTAAGTATGTTAATGATTCCTGCTACGCTGCGAGCAGAGGCGAGTCGGAACATGGAGTTTTAGTACGCTGGTAGGACGCCCAACTTTTGCGTTGCCCTTGATCCAACCACGACTGTCCTGAGTCTGGGCGACATTTGTGTTTGTGAATTACATGTTTGTTAAGTACTCATGAGCACTGATACAAGTTATACGCGGTACAGGAATTTTGTTAAAAAAACATCATCATTGTGAAGTCCAATGCTGGATATATTCCCAAGAATGTCTACAAGCGGCGGTACTGAGCCACCCGCATTCATCAGATGTCGGCGAACTTGCCAGCTAATCATACTAAGAAAAAAAAAAGGATTCAAAATTTTAACTGCACCTAAATGAAGATGGAAGGTCACGTGTACTTTGTAGAAGGACTATGTAAAATTATGAAGTCATCACTATTATATATACACATTATATTCGTTCACCATGACATAATATTAATGATTAAAAAATTGCTGTTTAAAATTTAAGCGTGTATTTTTAATCCGCTGTATTGTTAGTGTTCTGTGGATTCTATATAAGTGTATTGACCTTTGGAATATCTGGATTAATTATGTAATTCTAAACATAAAATTTCATATTATGTACAGTCAACCTCATTTGTATGTGTGGAGTAGCATTTAGGTGGAATACACACTGTTATCCTTTAAATATGATAATGACTGCCTCGTTGGTCTAGGGGTTAGATGTGCCGCCTTTGGATCAACGGGTCCCGGGTTCGATTTCGGGGTCGGGCAAGTGTCTTTGTCTAAATCAGAGGCACTTGCTCGGAGTCTGGGTGTCATTTGTGCTCGTGAATTACATGTTTGTTAACTGCCCCCGCGACACAGGTTATACCTAGTGCAGGGGTTTCGTTTAAAAAAACAATTGGTATCTAATTAGACCGTTCTTTTCTTTTGTATTTCGCTAAATTTCTGTTGCTACAAAATAGTATCCTAATAATTCTAAAAATATTTATCATATCGTGTTCTAAATCTTTCCATTACTTATTTAACCAGTTTAAATGTAGCACACCTTCTAAAATAAATCTGACTGTACATAATCTTTAACACGGGCACAGTGGTCCTGTAGTGCAGTGCTGCAGTGGTGTGTACTACAGTACCAAGACCTTTACAAATACTCGGCGTGCAGGTGACCACTGTTGACTGGGCCCTTCTCCAGTTGCATGGAGGGTAATTAGCCTACTATGCCACGCTGGCCAGATGGGTTGGCACAAGGTTTCGTATCGAGTTTTCCATCTCTTACGACTAAGTTATCGGCCTTGCCATTTCCTTTTGTCCGCTCTTAACACCCTAAGGATGGAAAGGGCTAGTGACACCATGTATTCAAAATTCGTCACCATACGGAACGAAATTTATACAATTTGCATTTTATATTCTATTCTATTCGCATGACTCAGTCGTTAGTAGGAGAAGCATCGTGTTTCTGCAGTAGGGATCTACATTCCGTCATGCTTTCACGTTCCGGTAACTGTATGGTAACGTCCATAGGCTTACCATCAGGCGTCGTTGACCACGTACACTTTTTTAAATTTTGATGATTTTAACGACTGATATAAACGACGTTATGCTTTTTCATTGAAGGCTAACAGTGTTGTTGCATTCGAGAGTGCTATTAAAACATTAATGGTTTATCGTGTTACACCACATTTGATTGAAGATGGAACGTTCAATATTGTTAGGCAAATTTCAATCTTCGTCCATTTTAACTAGGTTAAGTACTGTTTATCACGCAATTCAATTGAACCCACTTCTGAGACTAACCTATTGCAAATTCATGGAGGCCAATAACTACACTCTGCTATGTTGGCCAGATGGGTTGGTACAAAGTTTGTTTTGAGTTTATTTCTTCTCTTGCCGTAGAAACATCTAGCCGCTAGTTGGTAACACCAGATGCGACCTTTTTTTTAACTGCATTGCACTTTTGTAGGTCCCCAGCCGAGCTGGGGTATATGGGAGTAACGGCCGCATGGAGATGGTAAGCTGCGGCCGGTTTACCCACTAAAACGTTGCGTCCTTACTCGTGCCGTTAATGCCTTCGGGAATCTACCTATACGTCTCGCTTGGCATTGGCTTGGATGAGGGGAGTCTGATCATATGTGACCTGGACTTGACAGCAGGTTTCCTACCTCCTTGATGAACAGAGTCAGTGCGTATGTGGGATTGGGTGATGCATGCCTTTTTTCCTAGGAAATCCTTATTGACACTCGGCCGTTGATGGCTAGGTGGGTTATGTGAGGTACGGAACGACCCAACTCAGAAGTGGGTTGTTTATGGGTTGAAACGAAGATGGTAGGTATATTTATTACCCTTCATGTAATTTGAGGAGGTTGGTGGTCTCAATAGTAATGGATTTAAAAGACATTGTGCTACCACCCCATTCCATCCTGCGAGCGTCGTAACAGGTGACTAATGCTGATAACCTAGCCTCAAGAGAAGGAAATCTTGAAATCGCCTAGCATTACTAGCATACTTTAATTTCCACAGTTTCTTCAACTTCCAGTAAATATACTAGTTTTGTAATTCACGTTGCGTTTATGTTATCTTGGCTTGATTTATACATTAAAGTTTATCGAGACGTGAGTGGAATACTAGATAATGATTAGTAACACTTCTTGCTCAATTCAAAGTGCGTTTCTTCATATGAAATTTAAGTGCATTTGTATTGGGGATTTTCTTGGAAATATAATTCAACGTTGCACTTAATATTGTCATGTCAGCTTACAAATGACCCACTATTTAGACCATCACTAACTCCAAGTCGCAGACTATTAAATACCCATTGCTGAGTCGGGCCACCTCCCATTACATGGAGGGTAACGTTCGTCTGCGTTGATATAGGTACATTCGGTTCGTTCCTTTTATCATAAATAGATGTCACTATTTTGACTTTTAACGCGATACGCCATTTACATATTAATGAATAGTTAATTTATTTTTATTTTTACTTTATTATTTAAGCGATTAATTATAATACTTGTATCAAAATCTTAGCGCCATCTAGCGAATAGTGGCAGAATCATTTTTAAGTTTACGATAGAGATAAGTTTAAGCCGAAAATATTTCACCTAATTAATTTCGACAAATTATTTTTACTCGTATTATTAAGAAGATGGTACCATACAATTAACTCGTGCTATCAATGACAACAGGAAAATGTTGCTAACCTGTTATTTTTAGATGCACTTTAATCAGGCTTCAAATGCTAATATCGCTGAAATGTGACCTTACTGTATCCATGTAGTGACAGTAAGGGCCGCCATCCAATTCCAAACTGAGGGTATCGTAAGACCCGACTACATAATATAATAATAATATATTATTATATTATGTATCAGGCCCTTAATCCTTGCTGGATTAAGGGCCTGATACAAAAGGCAGTCATCCTGGATTCGGCAAGGATCGTGAGGAGGTTCCTCCCTCTGGAGCCCTGAACCGTCGGTAGCTTAGGTCATCGACCTCGTTGTCGACGGGTTTTCTATTGTTTTATATATATTTTTTGAATAACAATGTTTTTTTAAGAATATATGTAAAAAAATATGAAATAAAAAGATATACAAGAATATAATAATAATATAATAATAATAATATCCTTGGACATTTCACACAACGCCATCTCGTCCCAAGCTAAGCAACTTAATGCTTGTGTTATGGTAACGAGATGGATGATAAACTACTTATTTATTTATTTTTTTCTTTTATTTTTCTTTCTCTTGCGGCTAGGTTTTCAGCCTTGTTATTACCTTTTGTCAGCTCTTACGACACCCTTAGAGTAAAATGAGGCGGCGACACTATATACTCAAATAGTGTGATGTAACAAGACGTTTTTTATACTAACAAACGTCAATGTATTTTTATATACAAGAATTCGATTTTCTACTAATTATCAAGGAAATAAAGCGAAGGCCGTGCGTGTTTATTAGGTATATAGGATGGTATTAGTAATGATGCACAGCATTAATTAAGTTACACTTGACTGGGTAACACTGTTAAGGATTTATTGTGCATGCATTAAAATTAGCCTTCATTTGTGGCTGTTTTTTGTGCTGTTTTAAGGCGAAGACCAACATAAATAATACCTCCCAATCTCTACATTATGTCTTTCTCAAACCTTGATATGGCTCAACCGATTATGATGACACTAGTTTAAGTACCATCGCTGTTTTCAAAAAATCCTGCGTAGTCCGTGTAGTGACGGATTAAGGACATAGTGTCTCCACCACATTCCATCCTGAGGGTATCGTAAGAGCCGACAAGAGAAAATGTCAAGACCTCACCATATGAGAAGGAAAACTTGATACGAAACGCTGTGTCAACCCGTCTGGCCAGCGTGGCACGGTAGGCTAATTCATTATCATCATCATTTCAGCCAAAAGACGTCTACTGCTGGACATAGGCCTACCCCAAGGATTTCCACAAAGGCTGGTCCTGGGCCGCTCGCATCCTTCGTTTTCCGGCGACCTTAACCAGGTCATCGGTCCACCGTGTGGGAGGCCTACCAGCACTGCGCTTTCCGGAACGCGGTAGCCACTAGACCTTGACGCCAAACGCCTGATCCGAAAAACTCGACCCAAGCCCTCCTACAACTATACTCGCAATTCAAGTGGGTCTCTTTACTGCGCTTCTTGCAATAGGACCTTCAAAACAAAATTTGGGTTTGCGAGTCATGCTCGCGCTCATGCAAGAGCCCAGACGAAGACGAGCTAAGGGTGTCGCCGTCGACGGATACGTCTGGGAGGACATCATCAGCCACTAGAGGACTTTTCTGCCTCAGGCTAATTACCCTCCTTGTAACTGGAGGAGGCCCGAGTTGACAGTGGGTTAGCTATATGCTGAGTAGTAACAGTAGCTGTGACTCTGTGACAAACAATATATGTTTCACAAGTACGCCTAAACATTGCAATGTGCGAACAATAGTAATGAGAGGAATAGGTGAAATTGTTACTCACAAAGCAATGCAATTACTAAGGTGTCACAGGCAACACAAAATACAATGGATTACAATACATTTATACGACTGCTATACCTGCTTAAATATTTCCCGTAGATTAGTCAATACTTGGTCATATATTTTATTGTTGCGTAATTTTGCGCAACTGGAAAATAAATTTAGAAATAATTACTTAACTATGTAAGTTTGTGTGATATTTCTAATAAAATTACCCCAATTGTCGAATTATATCAGTTGTACCGCGTATAGACGGATTAAGAATAATCAATATTAAAAAAATTGCCAATATTATTCTATCGTAAGAAAAAGAACGCAAACGGTAGATCAACTAGCCGCAAGAGAAGGACAACTAGATACAAACCCAATGCCAACCTGACTTGCCGGCGTGGCACAGTAGGCTGATTACCCTCCATTTAATGGAAGGAGGAACAAAAAAGAGCTGATCAACTGTTTTTAAAAAAAAAAGATATTCGTAAGCATTAAGATGTTTTTTTCTGTAACGGCTCGAAATAAGCTTTAAATAAATAATTGGATCCTCGGTCCATCTTTGGCTTACAGCCCACAAATTAAAATAGCAACAAGGTGTGCTTTGATTATCAAAATGAAAATCAAAATACATTTAATCAAGTTGGCTCATGAGTTCTTTCGGCAAGTCCAACAATAAAATAAAATTTACCATTTTAAAATTGAATATTGATTATTTACCATCCATTGGTTCGGAATGCAGCTCTACAGAGAAGAAGCGGCATGAAACTCTGTAGTTGCTCTTTTTGGATCGCCAATTTAAGGGACAAGGCCGGGATAAGACACATCAGTGAGAGCAAACTCCCGCAATAGACGCAAAGGGCCATACATCAGCCAGATCTAGACAACAATAGTAACCTTCTAATGCCCGAGCCAACCGATCCACAGCAACGGCACCTTTTTTTTTGTCGCTGGGGAAATGCTTTATGCATACCACTGCCCCCGGGGGAGAGGTCGGTGATTATGTGGGACTCCGACAAGGGTCGTCTACCCAAAAGTCGTCTACCCACTAAAACCCCAGCGGTTGTGGCGCCCCAAGCGCGCCGTGTGAGGGTCACACGGCACGCTTGGGGCGCCACAAGTTCACGTAAACGCATTCCACTGTGACGCCCCGGCGTGGTGCCCTCAACGGGCAAGCGACTGTCGGAGAGGGCGTCCCGGTACACTGGGACGCCCTCAGTCATCGAGGCTTTCGTCGGTGGCGGTTCCCCCGACCCACCACCAGCCTCTCAGGCGAGGGCAGAAGGGGTTCGCATCGTCACGACCCGCCTCCACCCCTGCCGCCGTCCACGGCGCGGGTCAGCCGGAGCTCCCTCCTTTGCGACCCGCCCCGCAGCCCCCTTCTGTGACATAACGGCCTCGCAGACGGAGGCCCGTTGGGCCTCAGGTATGCGATAACCCAAGGGCGTTGGTGCACCGCAGCGGTCCAGGGCTCGCAGGGCAACTCTGAGGACAGAGGAGTCCCTGGAGCCCCAGTCCACTGCGGCGCTGGGTGCCGCTTTTCGCCTCACCTCTCCCCGTGGGCCCGCCCGACATGGGAGGCCCTGGCCGGTATGGCCCCACGGATCATCGAGGCACTCAAGCCCCCTCACCACGACAAGGTGGTAGCACAGTCGAGGGGGACAGCAACGTTAGTTAAAGTTCAACTAATTATAACTCATCTTTGCACCACCAAAACTGGGTCAAACCTACTCGCAATAAATAAATTTCAATGTCACATATTATAACTAGTGACACTTGACTGACATTTTTAGCAATTACTAATGATGACTTAGAGTCACTATATACCCACTGCACGTATAGCAGTTTGGAGGCATAAAATAGTGTTGCAAAACAACATAATATTTATGTACGAATATGTTTTAGAATACATAGTGTCATCACCCCATTCAATCCTGAGTTGTCGTTAGAGTAGACAAAAGGAAATAAGAAGGCTGATAACCTAGCCGCAAGAGAAGGAAGCCTTGAAACGAAATCCTGTGCCAATCCGTCTGGCCAGTATGGCACAGTGGGTTATTTTCCCTCCCTATGATGGGAGGAGGCCCGAATCAGCAGTGGGTCATTTATACCCACATAAATGAAGCTGTGCGCAAATGTTTTACCGGCTCAGGCTGTTGTATCGAGTTCGACCATACATTAATGTAGATATGCGCATCATGCTGTGTGAGTCCCTTATACTGTCAAAACTCAACTATGCTGACACAGTGTATGGGAGCTGTTTGCTCAGTAGAACCGAGCGGCTTTTGCAACGGGTTCAAAATGCTTGCGCACGTTATTGTTTTCATGTACCACCTCGTTCACATATAACTTCCTTTCTTAATCAGGCGAACATGATGAAAATGACAATGCGTAGAAAACTGCATCTGGCCACCCTTCTCTTTGGTGTCATTCTGTCTGAAAGGCCAGAATACCTCTACAAAAAGCTTACATGGACCAGTGACCATAATAAACATAAAACTAGTGCTTTTTCATATCTTCTTATCACTCCTAGACATCGAACCGCGGCTTTTCGTGGCAGTTTTAAATTTGCTGCCACTAGATGCTGGAATGACTTGCCGCCACCACTCCGTGCCCTAAAATCAGTTTCTTGCTTTAATAAACGTTATAAAGAACATCTACTAACTATACAAAAACAAGATAAATAAACTTACCATTGATATACACTTATATGCCAGGTGGTTGTCATTCCAGCGGTCGATTTTGTGTCTGTTTGTTTCTATAGGTTTTACAAATAAATAGGTAGCGTCCCAAAATGAAATAAGATCAGTAGAATACAAAATCTATTCAACTCTTACGATAAAGCACACAAATAGTATCACTGCACGAGTTTATTTCACTCAAAAATATTAACACAGCACACAAACAATAATTAATAACAGTACATATAGTCACAGAATAAACTAAAATACTTAAACATATTGAATTTAATCTCACCTACAATTCCTAGAAATGCATTGTTCGAATTTTGAACTGGTGAGAACCCCGCGCTTATTTGACGTCAGCTGTCAAATTGTCAATGTCTTCTTCTTCTTCTTCTTAGATTAATGGCTTGTCATGTTGTCAATGTCTTATTGCCTATCATAAATTTGTCAGCTTTTCTTTTCTTGTTTTTATAAATTCTATGGCGTAGACAGACTTTAAGCATAATTCTGATTTGTATCAACTTTTTTTTATATTTATTGTATGTATGTATGGATACCTAGCTGTCCGATGCCCGTGTAGTCGCTCAAGGGCCTAGCAGAATACCAGCGCTGCGTCATTTATTGTTATGATGTGGCATATGCTGAGCTATGGTCCTTTTTTGTTCTCACAAAACAGGATATTAAAAATTTGTTATTGTTACTTAAATATATTGTATTTTTACTTTTTTAAGTTTATCTTATTTGTAACTTGTCTTTTGTACCGCTCAGATGTGAGAACAAAATAAACACGTTTCTTTCTTTCTTTCTTATTTATGGCAGTCGATACCTGAAATCAGTAGCGTCAAAACTCATAACTGGTCTAACCAAATCCTTTTTTTGTTTTGGCCTCAACATTTAAGTTTAGGTCGGTATTTATCCTCTAACTCGAGGTCAGAGACGGTTTTCATCATTATCCTTTCATATTCTTTTCATTCCCTCTCCTGTAGTAGTTTGGCATTCATACGTTTATCCTTTCATTCATCTCAATGTCATACTACAAATTTGAATATCCTACTGTTTAACATCGATATTTTTTTTTTTTAATTTTTTTCCATCGATATGGCATCATACTATTTTATGTTTAGACAAGATTAACAGTTCTTTTTTATCTTACTATTGTGATGTTTGAACTATTTATCTCTATCTCAGTATATATATGTCGTGGATAACGATATCGTTTTATTAAGTTTCTCAATTGATTGTTAACACAGTAGTGCGGCAAACGCGGTGACGTCAGTTGTTTTGCAATGGCGGCACGTGGACAGAGTCGTAATGGAAAGTGAGGTTGGCTCGATCAGTCAGTCGACGTTGGGACACGGACCGAGACACTTCTCCGTTGCGAACCTGTCGGTTTGTCTATCTAAGTGTGTTAACTGAACATTGTTATTTATACTGTGGTTAATATTGTGAATTATAAAGTTACAAGTAATAAACCTCGTACCAAGTCAAGATGATGACGACTCTATCGCTCAGCCGTCGCTATCTCCGACATCAGAAGTGGGATGTAACTCAGTCAGCCCACGTGGAGAAAACAGTGTAGTGATAATGTGTGTACTTCTGTACGCGATGGAAATAACCGATAATGGCGATTCATTGTCACTATAAAGGAGACATTAAGCTACATGAAGATTGTTCTGAACTGAAGATCACAAGCGGCAGTCATAGTGCGGCGATTAACCAAGTGGGGATCACTTGCTTTCATTGTGATGGACAAGGACACTACGCGTCTAACTGCCCTGGGCGGAGCAGCAGGAAGGCGAGCAACAGTACTGTGGTCAGCCAGGTCAAAGAATAGTGAGTGGATCTGTAGTAAGCGCACCAGCTGCAATTTTACGTCACTCCGGTGAGCAGTTTCCATTTTATTACTCGGGTATATTGTATGGTATACGAATTTACGATAGTGTGATTTTGACCGGTGTAAGAAAATATTATTTGAGGTTCTTTTGCGTGTTTACCTGTTAATTACTTGCGATACGAAGTTTAGATTGCTGTGCTTGTTTAGCTTGACGGTTCATCGGTCTGGCGTCGTATTTTCGCCAGTTTATAGCAAAGTTTTCCAAGATTATGGAGCCATTGTATGCCTTGATTTGCATCGGTAAGGTAGCCTAAACGTGAGGCGATAGGACAGCAGATCCAGATTTCAAGCGATCGGGTTTTCGGTCGGCAACTGTGGAATATCACAGCTGCGGTGGAATGGGTCACCGAGCATCAAATTGGCGGTGAAAGGCAAGGCAGCTAGTGCTGCCACTGCACACTTCAGCGTCAGGCTCTGCGGGGCCGCGGCCGCGGTCGGACTTAGTCTGTTTCAGGTGCGGCAGCGCCGGACATTTGGCAGCGAGATGTCCACGTGGCAACAACGTGGCAACAGCGGAGGAGCTGGCGCGGCGGTAGGCGCAGGCGGTTCGGAGCGGCGCCTGCGGCGGCGGCGAGTCACGAGAGGCATGTGGAAGCTTGCTATGTTAGCAATCCCAGCGGTGCGCTGATGAACGCTTGTGAGTCGTATCCATTTTATTCTGATTCTGGTGCAGAGTGCTCTCTCATCAAACATTGTGTTGCGCCGAAGCCAAGTGGAAAGAGTTATGAGCACCCTCAAAAATATGTTGACTGTTGTAGAAGTTAGTCCAAATATACAGTCAAGGGCGAGGTGGCTCTATGAACTATAAAGGGCGAGGTGGCCAAATATACAGTCAAGGGCGAGGTGGCTCTGTGAACTATAAAGGGCGAGGTGGCCAAATATACAGGGTTGATCACTATTGGTTCGAGCACATGGCTAAGTGCGTTCGTAAGTTTGTCTATGGTTGTATTACTTGTAAACTATCTCAATCGCAATCAGGTCGCCCACAAGCGGGACTTCATCCAATTCCTAAGATTAGTATCCCGTGGCATACTGTGCACGTTGACTTAACTGGCAAATTAAGTGGAAAAGCGATTGCAAGGAGTACGTCATAGTTTTAATTGATGCGGTCACAAAATTTGTTCCCTTGTATCATACCCTGAGAATAGATTTGGCTAGAACAATTAAATCCCTTAAATCAAGCGTCTTTAGTTGGAGCTCCAGTAAGTAATTGCAGATCTGGGACGATGCTTTGCCAACAAAGAATTCAGTTTTTTTGTCAGTTTCATTACGTTTGATAGCTACGGGTTCAAGTCGCGCTAATTGCCAAGTAGAAAGAACAATGAGCGCGTTAAAAAGTATGCTGACCGCGATAGAAGCGTCTGATAGGTCCCGGCATGAAGCGTTAGAAGACGTGCAATTAGTTTTGAATTCCTCTGTCCACCGTGTAATACAAGCGAGTCCACTCGAGTTTCTGATAGGACCTTTAGCTAGACCATTTAACCTATTAACTTTGAATGATTCCGGACCGGCAGTAGACATTAGTAAGAGAGCAAGCGGCCACATACATAGAAAATAGTGCCAGTTACGAAAAAGTAAAATTTGATAAAACTACAAGTTAAAGTGGTAAAGTTTGATGTTGGTAATTTAGTTTAAATTCAGAACGAAGAGAAACCAAACTAAATTAGACGCGAAATACAAGGGACCGTTAAAAATTGTGGAGTTACTTGATGGTGATCGTTATTTGCTGAAATCTTTGACCGGTAATAGAACATAAAAATACGCTCACGACTGTATAAGGAGATTCCACTAAGCAGTGTGCCCGTTGAGTTAAATTTGTCTGATGAAGATGGTGAGGAGGTTGCCTCCAACAGTAAATAAGAACACATACCTTGGCTAGGTCGCACTACACGCACTAGTCTGTAGTCGTAACTGCAACTCTGGGAGTTGTACAGAGCGCGATGGGCAGCTAGTAGTGTGGCGGGGACCCGGGTCTCGGAGAGACTATTTGTATGGTCCTGTGTACTGGGAGTCGTGAACTCTAGTTAAAGTGTTGGTCGTATCGCTTGGAGCGATGACGATATGGGTGACATGTGAATTGTCACTAGCTGCTGGGACAGCTGGGCCATGTGTTGTGTAATTATTACTTTAAACCTACTGTTTTAAAGTATCAGTATTGAGATTTAAAGATTATGGGCTTAGAGGAATCTTTCGTGTTAAAGTTGTTAAAATTATTTGTATGCTAACGTGATCTCTGTTAACTTGATTCTTAAGATACGATTACGGAACATTACCGTCAGGTTGGCCGAACGTGAAAATGTGCCTCAGTTGGTTATTTTGTTACAAGTACACACGAGGACGTGTGCTTCGTCAGGCTGGCCGTGTCGTGGATAACGATATCGTTTTATTAAGTTTCTCAATTGATTGTTAACACAGTAGTGCGGCAAACGCGGTGACGTCAGTTGTTTTGCAATGGCGGCACGTGGACAGAGTCGTAATGGAAAGTGAGGTTGGCTCGATCAGTCAGTCGACGTTGGGACACGGACCGAGACACTTCTCCGTTGCGAACCTGTCGGTTTGTCTATCTAAGTGTGTTAACTGAACATTGTTATTTATACTGTGGTTAATATTGTGAATTATAAAGTTACAAGTAATAAACCTCGTACCAAGTCAAGATGATGACGACTCTATCGCTCAGCCGTCGCTATCTCCGACATATACATTATTCTTAATTACAGTTATAGTTCTTTGTTGTAATTTTCTTGTTTACTACGAAATTTAAATGTACTATTTATTAAGTAGCTATTACCTATCTATTGATTGAATATATGTTACTATTTTTAATCAAATGGTTACCAGGGCAGGCGGCTATCGCTCCGTGTAAAATCGGGTAGTTAGCCAAAAGACTGGTGCTAGCCCATTTAAATTGGGAGGAAATGAAAAGGGACCAGATAAATATAAATAAATAAATATCCTTGGACATTTCACACAACGCCATCTCGTCCCAAGCTAAGCAACTTAATGCTTGTGTTATGGTAACGAGATGGATGATAAACTACTTAAATACTTTTTTTTGTACAAAAAAAATATATTTTTCAAGTTTTTATATCAAAACCGCGTCGGTCTAACGTTGGTAATATTTTCAAATTGAAATCGGTTTGTTACGTGATTTACATGTGTCACGTTAGTGTTTTAAACTGGACTGCATGTCCAATATTGATAAATTTTGGTACACCTAGAACACCAACACCTAGAAGACAGAAAGAAGATATCTACATAACAAAAAGAACATCTAGAAAATGTGTGATTTATGGATAAAAAAGAAATAAATTATGAAACAATAATTGTTAGGAGCTTCACTGGTGAATTGATTTTATTTTAAACTTCTGGTTCATTATCTCCAAACATTCTATTTATTCTCCTAAATATGTCTATCCTGCAATTTGCAACACGTAACTATTACATAACCACCAACTCTTTATAAACAAATAATTCTTGAACAAAAATGACACCAGGCTCTACTCTACTACTCCTAAGCCCATATAAGACCCACCGCTTAGTCGTTCAAGTCAAGTTTGCAAGGTTTTCAGCTTTGTTATTTCTTCTTATCGGTTCTTACGACACCCCCAGGATGGAATGGTGTGTGTGACACTATGTATTCTAAATCCATCACCAACCTACCCTGGAATCGAACCAGGGACCTGTGATTCAAATTCAATTCGCTGTCGTCTGTCCGTCCCTATGTATGCTTAAATCTTTAAAACTACGCAACAGATTTTGACGCGGTTTGTTTTAATAGATAGAGTGATTCAAGAGGAAGGTTTATATGTATATAATACATGCATAATTGAAGCCGTGCGAAGCCGGGGCGGGTCGCTAGTAATAAATAAATGTCATATGCATTTATTATGCCATTTCAGTGTAAATTGGTGCTATTTTAGAGCCCCCAGTGTTATACGCCATTACCCTATTGTGTAACGCGATCTCGTGGTTGTGCATGCGCTCATGTTTCCGATAGAGTAGGAACTGGCGTGTTTTCGCGGCAGTCCTTGAGTACAGTTGCAATATCCGATAGTTGGCGTGCGGGCCGGCCCCATTGCGAAACCACTCCTGCTACCTTCGCTCTCTGGTTTGGTACTTTGGAATACAATATTGCAATCGCCTTGCACTTATGCTTGTTTCGTGTGGTGACGGACTTAGATACATAGTGTCACCACCCTAATCCATCCCGAGGGTGTCGTAAGAGCCGACAAAAGAAAATTATAAGGCCAAAAACATAGTCGTAAAAGTAGGATAAAAAATCTTTTCTTTGGTTGATTTTTGGTTTTTGGGCTAATTAACATAAAATTCAACATAAAATGACAAATAAAAATTAAAAAAAAAATATTTACTCGTTCAAAATGCAGCTCTACAGAGAAGAGCCGGAGGTAATGCGGTCGGTAAAGTAAGGCAAGAGGAAATAAATAAGGAAATATGACACCCTGCTTAGGTGAGCCTCCTCCCATTTCAGGGAGGGTAATTAGCCTAATGTGCCACGCTGGCCAGTCGGGTTGGCACAGCGTTCCGTTTCAAGTTTTCCTTCTCTTGTGGCTATGTTTTCGGCCTTAATTTATATTTCCTTTTGTCGGCTCTTACGACACCCTCAGGGTGGAATGGGGTTGCGATACATTGTAATCTTAGTCATTTATATAAAGAAAAATATATTGTTTTTATTTTATTTCCTTTTCTAGATCAGCATTACCAATCTTATTGATCACTTATTTTAAGTTCTCTGCCAAACTGGTAAAGAAAGAAAGAAGAAAGAAAGAAATATTTATTTGGGCAACGCACAAGAACCACAAAAACAAAACCAAATAATAATAATAAAAAAATAAAAAAAAACAAAACACAAAAAAAAATGGTAGACATGAAAATCGTATATTATTTTGAATGGGTTTACAAATTACGGAGTGATCCGGTATGAAAATATGAAAAATCATACTAAATTAATAGTCCAGCTCTCTTTTTAAATGTAAAAAGGTTGCGTCACCGCTGCGCATCAAATAAATACCGTAGTAATTTTGCGTGCTACGTGCTACGATATAGGCGGACTACAACATCAATAATTACAATCTGCTATACAATAACATCTCAACATCTCCGTGTAGTGACGGATTTAGAATACACTGTGCCATCACCCCAGTTAATCCTACGGGTGTCGTCATCATCATCATCATTTCAGCCAAAGGACGTCCACTGCTGGACATAGGCCTCCCCCAAGGATTTCCACAAAGGCCGGTCCTGGGCCGCCCGCATCCACTGCTTTCCGGCGATCTTAACCAGGTCGTCGGTCCACCGTGTGGGAGGCCTACCAGCACTGCGCCTTCCGGAACGCGGTCGCCACTCGAGGACTTTTCTGCCCCATCGGGCGTCGGTCCTGCGAGCTATGTGCCCTGCCCACTGCCACTTAAGTTTGGCAATCCGGTGGGCTATGTCGGTGACCCTGGTTTTCCTGCGTATCTCCTCATTTCTGATTCGATCTCGCAGGGAAACTCCGAGCATAGCCCTCTCCATTGCCCTTTGGGTGACTTTGAGCCTTCTGATGGAGCCCATAGTGAGCGACCACGTCTCTGTTCCATATGTCATCACTGGCAACACACATTGGTTGAAGACTTTGTCTTCAGACACTGCGGTATTGTGGACGAGAAGATCTTTCGCAGCTTCCCGAACGCTGCCCAGCCGAGTTGGATCCGACGATTGACCTCTTTCTCGAAGTTGGACTTACCTAACTGGACAGTGTGTCCCAGGTAAATGTAATGGTCAACAACTTCGAGGGTAGAACCTCCGATGTTAACAGGAGTGGCTTGAACATGGATATTAGACATGATCTTCGTCTTCTCCATGTTCATCTTAAGGCCGACTCGTTCGGAGGCTCCACAGAGGCCATCGAGCATCGTAGTGAGGCCCTCCATGGTCTCAGCCATTACGACTATGTCGTCAGCGAATCGAAGGTGAGTGATGTACTCGCCGTTCACGTTAATGCCCAGCCCTTTCCAGTCCAGAACCTTGAAAATATCTTCCAGTGCAGCGGAGAACAGTTTCGGAGAGATAACGTCTCCCTGTCTAACACCTCGCTGCAACTGGATCGGTTTCGAGGTCTGGTCCTGGAGTCGGACTGACATGGTGGCGTTTTCATACAAGCACTTCAACACTTCGATGTACCGATAGTCGACTTGGCACCTCTGGAGAGCCTGCAATACTGCCCACGTCTCGATCGAATCGAAGGCTTTCTCGTAGTCCACGAACGCCAGACAAAGTGGCAGGTTATACTCCTCGGTCTTCTGTATAACCTGCCGTAGCGTTAAAATATGGTCTACGGTACTGAAGCCTTTTCGGAAACCGGCTTGTTCGGGAGGCTGGGAATCGTCAAGCCTGCACGCGAGTCGATTCGTGATGACCCTCGAGAACAACTTGTAGACATGGCTCAGAAGTGAGATGGGTCTGTAGTTCTTCAATAAGGTGTTATCTCCCTTCTTGAAGAACAGCACCACCACACTTCTGTTCCATGCCTTTGGCGTTCGTCCTTCGAGTATGACGGAATTGAATAACTTCTGAAGGGCCCTAAGGATCGGTTCTCCACCCGCCTTCAGAAGTTCTGCGGTAATTCCGTCATCACCCGCCGCCTTGTTGTTTTTAAGTTGCTCGAGAGCCATCTCGATCTCACACAGGCTGACGTCCGGGAGGTCTTCTGTGTAGTGCTAGTAAACTACTGAACAGATTATCACTGGGGTTTCAGCAATAAGTAGGGTTATTGATGAGGAAGGTTTTGAATGGTAATAATTATTAGGATAAATTAGGGATCCCTAATAAAACAGTAATAATCTAACCCAAGAAGTACATAATTAGCCATGAATTGTGTTGATGAAAATGGGAGAGGACGTGCACATCTCATCATTATCTTCAGCAAAAAAGCCAGGACGGCTCGGTAGATTTTACCTAAACCTCTAAATATTATGCAGTCGTTTTCTGATGGCTCGTTTTTAATCAGTTCTTTTTGTTTTTTTTTTACTGAACTAGAGCGAATATCCCTGTATAAAGCAGTATTGGTATTTTTTTGTAGTTGAATTGAACGTTACATAAGTAGATATAATTTAAAATAGTCGTCGACGTTCGTCAATCCAGTAATGACGCACTGCTGAATCGGGCCTTCCCCAAATTAATGGTGGGAATTTAACCTACAGGGTCACCCTGGCAAGACGGGTTGGCGCAGAGTTTGTATCAAGTCTTCCTTTTTTCGCGGTTAGGTGGGCCTTTTGTGTTTCTTTAGTCGACTCTTATGACACCTTCCGGATGGTATTGGTTGGTGACATCGTGTATTCTAAATCTGTCACCTCGCGAAACATACCTTTAAAGCAGTACACTTTATAAATCATTAAATATAAATAAATATCCTTGGACATTTCACACAACGCCATCTCGTCCCAAGCTAAGCAACTTAATGCTTGTGTTATGGTAACAAGATGGATGATAAACTACTTATATACATTTTTTTTTGTAAATACATACATATTATAGATAGAAATGACACCCAGACTCCGAGCCAGTGCCTCTGGTTTAGATAAAGACACTTGCCCGACCCCGGAATCGAACTCGGGACCCGTTGATCCAAAGGCGGCACATCTAACCACTAGATATATGGTACAACCTTGAAGTTAATCTAACCACGAAAGATTTCGCACTATGGTTATAAGTATTACGCCATACGGACTTGTGCAATTTACGTTAATTTTCACATCAAATAGCACAACAGTTTGTGTTTTTAGGCGACCGTCACAACTTAGCACAATAATCCGTGTTGTGACGGATTTACAATACATAGTCATCATTCATCATCATTTCAGCCAAAAGACGTCCACTGCTGGACATAGGCCTCCCCCAAGGATCTCCACAAAGGCCGGTCCTGGGCCGCCCGCATCCACTGCTTTCCGGCGACCTTAACCAGGTCGTCGGTCCACCGTGTGGGAGGCCTACCAGCACTGCGCCTTCCGGAACGCGGTCGCCACTCGAGGACTTTTCTGCCCCATCGGGCGTCGGTCCTGCGAGCCTGCCCACTGCCACTTAAGTTTGGCAATCCGGTGGGCTATGTCGGTGACCCTGGTTTTCCTGCGTATCTCCTCATTTCTGATTCGATTTCGCAGGGAAACTCCGAGCATAGCCCTCTCCATTGCCCTTTGGGTGACTTTGAGCCTTCTGATGGAGCCCATAGTGAGCGACCACGTCTCTGTTCCATATGTCATCACTGGCAACACACATTGGTTGAAGACTTTTGTCTTCAACCAATGTGTGTTGCCAATGTGTGTGTTCAACAATACATAGTGTCACCACCTAATTTCATCCTGAGGGAGTCGTAAGAGCCGAGAAAAGGAAATGACAAGGCTGAAAAGCTAGCCGCAAGAGAGAGGGAAAACTTGAAACGAAGCCCTGTGCCAACCCGTCTGGCTAGCGTGGCACATGTGGCATTATAAGTCCTGGCACTTTGTTCGCGTTACATCTCAGCCATTTTTGGAATAAATGATTTTTTAAATACATTAATTTTGGTAATGTTAGCTTATTAATGCGACATTTTGGGTAAATTAAATTGCTCATAACGAATTATTTATCATCATTATAATTTCAGCCAAAAGATTAAAAGCCCACTGCTAGACATAGGCTTCCTCTAAGTATTTCCAAAAAGGCCAGTCGTAGGCCGCGTCCATCGTTTTGCGGCGGTTTTGCGCGGTTTTGCTCTTTTAATTAGAATAGTTAAAATGTTGATGGTACAATCTAATAAAGACAAGATAAAAAAAAAACATTCCGTTGCAAAATCTATTACACTCGAATATTTTTCTTTTATTTTGTAACTACATAAATGTGTTTTTCAATACGATCCGCCATTATCAAGTGTTGGAAATAAACGATGGGCTGTTGTTTGATGACCGTATACGTAAGGTAAGGTAATTATGCAAATGCACGTAATTTATTATGCACTAAAATAAAGCTCTTCTACTGAAAGTGTATCAATTTAAAATACACAGTCATGTTTGACATCCGCCGAATATTTCTAGTTGATAATAATATCAAACTAATTTGAAAAAAATATAAAGTTTATAACATCTCTCTTCTTAGGAATAACCCATAATTGTGGTAAATAGATGGATTATATAGTATCAATATAAATTTGTTTTTATTTTATTAATTTGCTTTTGGATTTATTATGACTGGATAATTTTGGCCAATTATTTGGCCCATAATTATGATAGCAGTTTTTTTTATTGGATTCACAAAACCGATGTACAATCTAATATACACAAAAAAATAAACATTTCGATAAATACGTATGATTGACATCTACTGGATGTAAGCACTACATGCTTATACTAGTTAATAGTTAAAAAAAATGTTGTAAAGTTAAAAAGATTTTGTATATCTATATTTAAACACTTTTTAAATTTACATGTCAAAGGACAACAAATTTTGTTACGTATGCTATTTTAGCCGCCAGGACACATTTAATTGAAGCCACAGAACCAGAAAATATGGTTACTTAGGATACTATCAATATTTAACCTAATTACTAAAATTGTATAATACTTTTTACATTCGTTAAAAAACATTCAATGACTACTGTGGGTAACTTAAAATTATTTGGGGCTTTAAATAATGTGAAAATGGTGCAGCAAAAGAAGGAAATCCTTATATCAAACCCGACGCTAGTTTAGTATTGTAGAATAATTTTCCTCCAAATCAAAAGCAGTGCAGATAAAAAACATTCAGTCAGATAAGTTTCTATTTCTTTCAGAGGTTTTATGCTAATATGTTAATTGAATTATAATATTAAAAAAACAGATATAAAATAAAAAAACGAAATACGTACCATAATATTTTGAAGTTAATTCCACAAGTATATTTCACAAAATATTTTCCGAATATTTCACAAATTACCTAATTCTTAAGGTTACTATCACAAATCATATCTCACTACACTTATACGAAGTTTATCTATGATATAATAATATTTAATAAATTATTAAGTTTAAACCGACTGAATTTTCTCTTGTAAGGTTCGTTATCAACTGAAGACGCGTGGCGATGCTGATTTCAATATATTGTAGTCGGAACGACCACAGTCCAAGACAGCTTATAGCGATTTAACACAGACCACTGAATATCTAGACATGGCATATTATTTTCAAAGGGTGGGGAATATTTTTATCATTTTCTAAATATAAATAAATAATAAATTACATTAGAAACCACGATGAACAGTTTTGTTTGGAGGGATAAAGCGCTTTTGCCAATTTTAACACAGGTCAGTTAATGAATTATGCATGATTTGGATTGTTTTAAACATATTTCCTATTTCCCACACTTTGATACTCGCTTGTGTTTTAGTTATTAATTATGTCTTAAGTTTTCAAGATCTTTGCACATTGCTAGAAAAGATTTCTTGACACTTTTAGCCGTTCAGGCACTGTGCAGTGTTTGGGAATTAAATAAAAGAACACGATCAGAACCGTCAAGAAATAATTTTACTTATTATTTAAAACACACAGATTTTGATTTTCTCCGATTGCACACAATAATACAAAACACATATCTACAGGTTTTATAGCTTTCTTCTCAAATTTATTACCCTTGTCTTTGTTTGTTGCAGTCTATTGGACGCACGGTAACAAGTTTAAGGGTTGGTAAAATAATAATATCTGTATTTTGTAACATGGGGGCAAATATACATATCATCAAACTCAAATCATTTATTTCAATTGAACCTATTTACTGGTGTTTTTGAAAAGTCAAAAGTGAAGTTAGGAATCTAGTTGCATGTTCCAAAAAGTAGATCCTATGGAGAAGAACAGGCAAAAAACTCCATGGAAACTCTTCATCATCATCATCATTTCAGCCAAAAGAAATCCACTGCCGGACATATGCCTCTCAGGTCATCGGGAGACCTGCACTGCGCTTTCCGGAACGCGATTCCTGATTCGATCCCGCAGGGAAACTCCGAGCACAACCCCTCTCCATTACCCTTTGGGTGACTTTGGGCGTTCTGATAAGGCCCATAGTGAGCGACCACGTCTCTGTACCATATGTCATCACTGGCGTATACAATTATTTAATTAATATAAACAAATAAATAAAATTGGAGTGTCTATTTGTAATAATAAAATAACCACTTTTTACTAAATGCGTAAGTATGTGTACACAGTACATAGACCAAAATATATATTTTTTAAATTTTGTCTTTCTGTCTGTTTCGGCAAATCTCTGGAACGGCTGGACCGATTTTGACGGAACTTTCACTGATAGGTAGCGGATGATATAAGGAGTACCTTTTTTAGACTAGCATCACCGGTAACATTGCACCCATGCGAAGCCGGGACGGGCCGCTAGTATTAAATATATTAATGGACCTAAAATAGTCGTACTTACTGGTAGAAAGCATCAGTATGGCATCCCCCGATGTTGGTAGTAGAACTCATATTCCTCCTGTTCAGTCGGAACGCACTCTTCGAAGCACCAGAGGCCAGCAATGGCAAGGAGAATCGTATACGCCGAATAGTAGAACAAATACAGTAGAATACTGAACAGCATTGCTAGTGTTTTTATTGGCAAAATGATCTGGAACAAAGGAATTTACACATTAATCTTATTAGCAGAATTGCTGGAGTATCAGTTTTAGTGTTGTGCTCTAGTGCTCTGAAGACTATCTCACAAAGGTCAGGATATATTACACACATGTAATATATTGTGGGGCAGGATACATTGTCCCACAATATATTACAGGTCATCGGTTTGATTTCGGGGTCGGGTAAGATTCTTTGTGTAACTTGCTGTGAATCTGGGTGGCCTGATTCCGACCCCAGTCATATTGGGAAAAATTATAGAAGAAGAAACAAGTAAATTACTGTAAAAGTTACAGACTAATGAAATTAATTTTATAATTACTAAACAAAGACAAAAATATTAATAGACTCTGCCATAAACAACCAATTTCTAATAGTTATATCGTGATAAAGCGTCTTAAAGTGCTATGAATTTCATGTCTGTTTTATCGACTAAATTATGAAACGACTGACATGTTTTGAAAGGCATTCAATAGCAGATAGTCACTATCACTATCACTACATATTATAAAACAAAGTCGCTGTCGTCTGTCCGTCCCTATGTATGCTTAAATCTTTAAAACTACGCAACGGATTTTGATACGGTTTTTTTTAATAGATAGAGTGATTCAAGAGGAAGGTTTATATGTATAACCCACCCCCGCTTTGCACGGGCGAAGCCGGGGCGGGCCACTAGTTGATAATATAAGGAATAACTTCTAGGATGTTCACATTTAATGTACCTGTGACATTTTTGTGTCTCCTTTTCGTTGGTACTACTGTCGGTCGGGACTAACTTACTTCTCAGCCTATAAATTACCCACCGGTGAGTCGGACCTTCTCCTACTACATACCTGGAGGGTAAATATCCTACAGTGCCACGCTGGCCAGACGGGTTGGCTAGGATTTCGTATCAAGTTTCCCTTCTTTTGCAGGATGATTTTCAGCCTTGTTATTTCCTTTTGCCGGATCTTACGACACACTTAGGATGGGACATAACAATCTGTGTTCGTTAATCATATGCGTCTACTAATTTTTGTGTGACTTTTTTGACAAATGTTTCTTTAACGCATAGCCCTTATTGTCTAATGACAACTAGCGAAATGACATACCACCATAACAAAATATCTTTAAATGTATATGTAAAATGAATGTTTGTCTGAATGTCTTTTAAAGAGTCGTAAACTATGCATTTGATCATGTGATGATCTTCAGCAAGTAGCTTGCACCACGCAAGACCCCACAAGGTTTCTGGACAAAGAGAAATTGAATATTTGTGTAATGTCTTTCCTTCAAATTAATTTAAGTTAGTGGCGTAGAATAACGCGCAGGGTTCCATACAGCTAGTAGTTCATAAAAACATCCCATTAAAGTGTCCTTTTTTTAAGACTTCGTCAACAGCTTGTATGCTGAGCCCTTTGTTATGGAGCGTGGCATCTTGTCCTGACGGCG
This sequence comes from Clostera curtula, assembly GCA_905475355.2. Taxonomy (NCBI): domain Eukaryota; kingdom Metazoa; phylum Arthropoda; class Insecta; order Lepidoptera; family Notodontidae; genus Clostera; species Clostera curtula. The sequence goes on from FR997799.1 coordinate 17,967,954, forward strand.
ACTTTGCCTCCAATTTCGCATATCATCATATTTTTTCGCTATCTGTATTTATGTACATTCTGCTGTTAAATAAATTCATTAGATATTTTCATAATATTAACAAATAAAAAACTAATCCTTGATCATCAAAGAACTCACATTCAAAACCCCAATTTCTTTGTGTTTAAGCCGGCAAAAACAAGCCAACGCACCTGTGTACAATGAGCAAAATCATCTTTGACTATCAGATAAACACCAACAATAATGTTACATGGAATTTTACTGAGTAATTGATGGAAAAACCTATCAAGCTAAGCATCATTACTGACAATGATTAGACGAACTAGCCTTCTACGTCATATGAAATGATATCGTAAGTACATAACGTAAGTATGACGCAGTGCTGAAATAAAAAATGTCTACTGCAGTACACTGGCAAGACGGGTAGGTTTTATTCACGTTGGACATCCTAATGGATACCGGGGCTTGGGTTTTGGATTCCAGGGCGTGGAAAGATTTTAAATCTCGACCCAATCTACTCCCTACAACCATCAACTAACAGTGCCACGGGTGTTGCTGCTTTTTTTTTGTTGTGAGGTAAGGGAGCGTGCACGGGTCTCTTCCGCGTGCCGGATGTGGTGGCACCTGACTCTCCGCAGTGCAGCGCTCTCATTGCAGGAACGTTGAATAAACGTTGGGAATTAAATAAAATAACACGATCAGAACCGTCAAGAAATTATTTCCTATAATGGATATTGATATTTTAATCTGTGACTGTACACACCATTATTACTTTGTTTAAAACTGTAATGTAATTGTTACTGTAATTGTACTTTGTATATTTGTTTAGAAATAGTGAAGCTACATCTATTACTCAATGCGAACACAGGCGCGGGTAACAAGTAACCAAATGATAAATTTATCAATCGGAATTACTTACGTGTAATTTTTCATTAGGTACTGAATTTTACATAACAAAAAGCATGTCACGGTAAATGAAACCGTTTAAATTAAAAACAAAAAACCTTTAAGAATAAAATTAATTTAGAAATAAAAGCTTTTGGTTTTTCATGTGTTTGATTTTTATCTGACAATGAATTTTAAGACACACGTTTTTGTCTTAAGAGCAGGAAAATCGTACATAGCGATATTCATTTTGCAATCTAATGCATTAAGTGATATGAACTTAGCGGATAGTGAAGAATACAATTAAACAACGTCTTGCTCAATCGGATGTTTGATGGGTTTTCATAATATGATAATATCTGACCCACGAACTTCGTAGACTATATTTCGACTGTTCCGAAGAATAAACACCTATCTGCAATACTGCTTTGAAACCATTTAGAACTCTATTCTTCATATATATATAATACTAGCTGACCAGGCAAACTTCGTACGCCTCAAAATTAATAAATAAAAAACCTGAATGATATAGTCCGGGATCCCCGGTACATTGTTTTCACTTGATTACTATCAAGCTAATTTTTCGTGAGTAGCTTCATTTTCATGAGACGCCCAACATTTTCTTGTCGACAACTCTTGATTGTGGTAGCTAACAGAGGTAGCAAGGGTGAAATATGTTGATTTTATGATTCAAAAAAATTTATTACTAACCGGGTGCTTTTTGGTATATCTGATGATAATTATCTAAATTATTCGAAAATGTATTTGTCCTACAAAATGTATGGTTTGATCAAAGAGTCCTCCACCTCCAATATGTATGGATAACGAGGTCATAAAAAATGATTACTAACCAGCTGGTTTTTTTTATTTACTTAGTAAATATTTATATTATTTAACCGTCATATTGTCCTACAAGTTGCGTGGTACGTTATCCCGGTCCTACGCTCAAAAGTTGTTAAAACCACAAGACCCATTTTGTCATCACTAACTGTAGGACAATAATTTTCCATGATAGGTTAGTGTATTCTCTGCCCAAATGATACAATGTCCTACAAGAAAACAGGTATGTAACACGAGTCCGACAAAAATTGTAATTTTTTCGTTTTCCTACTTATAACATACTAGCGACCCGAACCGGCTTCGCACGGGTGCATGTTTTATACATATAAACCTTCATCTTGAATCACTCTATCTATTAAAGAAAACCGCTTCAAAATCCGTTGCGTAGTTTTCAAGATTTAAGCATACATAGGGACGGACAGACGACAGCGACTTTGTTTTATACTATGTAGTGATGATGATACAGTGAAAACGTCTTATTTTTAATTTAAATAAATTATTTTTCTTAAGTACTTACATGTACTTACTTACATTTATAAAAAATAACATTCATCAGATTCATCTGATAAATTTTCAGTATCATCACTGTCATTTTCATCTATTTCATTTTCCTCGTCTTCTGTCTCTGTAATGACGTAAAAAATTAAGTATTATTTAACATAAAATGAATCCACTTCGTTTTATAGTGTGCAAAACTTTTTATATAGTACATTATACGGATTCCGCTATACAACGACATTCACCGTTATGTTTAATGGATGTAAATTATTTCATTAGAAATTTAGTACGTTAAAAATAATATAAAAAAATGGATTGCCTGAAAAAGTCCTAAATTTCTAATAAAATAATTTTCATCCATTAAACATATCGGTGGTCGTTGTATAGCGGGATCCGTATATGTACTGTATAAAAAGTTTCGCACACTATAAAACGAAGTGGATTCATTTTATGTTAAAAATACTTAATTTTTTACGTTATTACAGTCAGAAGACGAGGAAAATGAAATAGATGAAAATGATAGTGATGATACTGAAAATTTATCACATTAATCTGATGAATATACATTTTTTTTTAAGTAAATAATTATTTTTTTGTACTACTTACTTTAGTAAAAAAAAAGTTATTTAAGTTAATAAAAAAGATGTTTTCACTGTATCATAAGTTATAAGTAGGAAAACGAAAAATGACAATTTCTGTCGGACTCATGATACATACCTGTTTTTTTGTAGGACATTGTATCATTTGGGCAGAGAATACTAACCTATCATGTAAAATTGGTGTCCTACAGTTAGTGATGGCAAAATGGGTCTTGTGGTATTGCCAATTTCTGAGTGTAGGACCGGGATAACGTACCACGCAACTTGTAGAACAATATGACGGTTAAATAATATAAATATTTACTAAGTAAATAAAAAAAACCAGCTGGTTAGTAATAATTTTTGATGACCTCGTTATCGATACATATTGGAAGTGGAGGACTCTTTGATCAAACCATACATTTTGTAGGACAAATACATTTTCGAATAATTTAGATAATTCTCATCAGATATACCAAAAATCACCCGGTTAGTAATAATTTTTTTAGAATCATTAAATCGACATATTTAACCTTTGCTACCTCTGTTAGCTACCACAATCAAGAGATGTCGACAAGAAAATGTTGGGCGTCTCATCAAAACAAAGCTATTCACAAAGATTCAGCTTGATAGTAATAATTTTTTTTCTATGATCTGTAGAACAACTTTTGAGTGTAGGACCGGGATAACGTACCACGCAACTTGTAGGACAATATGACGGTTAAATAATATACATATTTATTAAGTAAATAAAAAAAAACCAGCTGGTTAGTAATCATTTTTTATGACCTCGTTATCCATACATATTGGAGGTGGAGGACTCTTTGATCAAACCATACATTTTGTAGGACAAATACATTTTCGAATAATTTAGATAATTATCATCAGATATACCAAAAAGCACCCGGTTAGTAATAAATTTTTTTGAATCATAAAATCAACATATTTCACCCTTGCTACCTCTGTTAGCTACCACAATCAAGAGTTGTCGACAAGAAAATGTTGGGCGTCTCATGAAAATGAAGCTACTCACGAAAAATTAGCTTGATAGTAATCAAGTGAAATCAATGTACGGGGGACCCCGGACTAATAATTCCAGAATGAACAAAAATAATGCGTCTAAAACTTTTTTTCATATTTTTAAAACTTCTCTGGACTTCCACGAATATTTCAACATCAAAATTAGACAAATCGGTCCAGCCGTTATCGAGACTAACGAACAACAATTCATTTTAGATAGATAATAAGAAGTTCAAAATGGTTTCAAAGCAGTATTACAGGGTTTTATGCACAGTCCATTTGCATTTTAGTGTCTCTACACTGATTGTTTTAACGAATGTTTGGTCCAGTCGAAATGTTTCCGCATTTGCGTAGTACATAGTATACATAGCGCGAGAAAATATATACGATTTTTCAAAATTTTGAAAATCGTGCTCGTTTAAATAGTATATAAAGCCTTACCGGCAGCCATTGTAATGTCTATGGCAGTCAATACATTAAATCGGTATCGCAGGCACTGACAACTGGTATAACCAAATCATTACCGGTAGTTCTATTAGATTGGGCTGGTACAAAAAGCGGTATGTGTACATAGGTCTCGGAAAGTCGTCAATCAATAGCACCGATTGTCGAATTCGACAAATTTGTATTTGTGTAAACAAAGTAAGTGGCCAAATTCGACATTGCTAGTTGTGTTAGTGAACGCTCTGTCATGAGCACTTCGTAAGAATCATCGCGTCGGAGAGGCTCGTCGTTATTTTGCGGCCCTTGTAGCTGTTCAAATGTTGGAGTTGTTAAAGATGGAAATTTGAAAAAGGTTAGGGGGTATGCTTAATAAATGGCCATTGTAAACAAAACCAATGATTTTAAAAAAGCAACTACAGAGTTTCTTGCCGGCTCATCTCTTTACGGAGCAGCATACCGAACCGGTGGTAGTTTCAGCTTGAATGTGGGTGGACGCAAGGGTTGTGGGGGATCAAAAGAGATGGATGAATTGTAAGAATGAGGAATTGTGTTTGAAAGGTGTGACTGATTGGTGTGTATGGAGACTACCACCTAGCGTGGGAACAGGGTCGTAAGATGATAATCGTCGTTCCAGCCCATAAATGACCCACTACTGGGTCGGGCCTCCTCCAAATTAATGGGCTATTATTGAATTAGCCTACTCTACCACGCTGGCAAGACGGGTTGATACAGGGTTTGTATCAAGTTTTCCTTCTCTTGGGGCTAGATGATCTACCTCTTGCGACACCCTAAAGATGGTATGGGTTAGTGACATTGGGTATTCTAAATTCGTCACTACACGGACAAAGATGATAATAGTAATCTTAAATATGACGATTCCTAAGAGTTTTTTGATAAAACCTACGTAACTAAAGTTCCTTTTTGAGTTTGAATTGCATCCATGCCAACAAAGTTCGGCTAGGTATGTGCGAAAGTGCATCGTGGGCCCCTAGGTGAACGAACGGCCTCGTGAAGGCCGCTGCAGTCAGTGAATGTAGTCTGTACCAGTATGGAGCAGGGCCTATCAGCAATGGAATTTCATTGGGTGGGAGATTTATTAAACTATCAGGGGGTGAATTTTTTAAAATAATATTATTTAGTTTTTATTACTGGTTTGTTAAAATGTATTTTTGGCATAATTACAACCCAAAAGTTGTTCCTTGTTATTGGGATTGGGTAATGCCGAAAATCTAGTCTCAAGAGAAAGAAAACTTGATACGAAATGCTGTGCCAACACGTCTGGCCAGCGTGGCACAGTAGGCTCATTACTCTCTCCTGTGGAGGAGGCCCGCCACAGCAATGGGTTCTTTATGGGCTCAGTAGTAGATGAAATAACCTTTTCGTATGGGTTCGTTTTCCATAAAACTTCAAAGTGTTAATGTACAGTGGTATATTTTCGGTAAAAACTGTTTTGTGCATCTTGATCAAAATAGTTTTTATAGCTTTACAAAGAGTTCGTTGTTCTGTAAATTAAGGACATTAGTGAATGATGATTACAGGTCCTGAAGTCCATCACAGGGGATTTCCTCCATTCTGAATCACGGTGGTAATTATGGGAACTGCGCAGTAATAGCTTAATACCCAATCTAATGTTTCACGTCACACGTACATGTTTTTGCAAGGCACTGACCATAAAGCCGAGCCTCCACCGCCAGCTAAAATATGTTTTTTATACATGTGCGTCCACTGACGATGAACTAACAGGTATGAAAAACTGGCACAACTATGCAAGCTGAACTAAACAACTTATTTTAGCTGGCGGTGGACGTTCGGCTTAACACCATTAACTTTGGAACTCTGTTTGCGTGGAACTTTGTATTTGTCATTGTTGTTGTTCATCTTCAGTAGCTAAGTCAATTGTGTTTCCGTGTGGTGACGGATTTAGAATACACAATGTCACCAACCCAAATCATCCTGTGGGTGTAAGAGGCGACTAAAGGAACTCAAGAGGCAGAACACTTGGACGCAAGATAATTAAAACTTTATATAAACCCTGTGCTAAGCAGTTTTGCCAGCGTGGCACAGTAGGCTAATTTCCCTCCATTAATTTGGAGGAGGCCCGACTGGTAGCCCGAATGGTGTAAAAGGCGACTAAAGGCAAGATATTGATCACCTAGCCGCAACAGAAATAAAACTCAATACAAACCCTTTTTTTTGTTCGCCCGGGGTAAAATCCTTTATGGACTTCCTCGCCGGCCACGGGGATGGCCTGCGAGGGGAGTGTGGGACTCTCCCCCATAGTGGGGGCCTACCCACTAAACCTCTCCGGGGTGCTCCAACTTGCGTCCTGTGTGTCAACTCGTCTTGACATAATTATTATGTCCTAGGTTTTCACGATACATATTTACACATTGCAGGAAATGATTTCTTGACTGTTCTGATCGTGTTATTTTATTTAAATCCCAACGTTTCAGACACTTCGCAGTGTCCGTGGTTAGCACAGTAGGCTACTTTATAAAATCAAGGAGGTCTAATCAATTATATTACCTGATTTTTTTTTATAATTAATATGTTTACCGAGTGCAATTATACTAAGTGTTGTTTATTGTACAATATTTGGATATAATATTTAATGTTAATATGACATAAGCAAATAAATGATTATTTATTTGCTGAAATGACGAAATTGTCTACAGATTTAGGCATTAATAACTTTGGCAAGAACTGTGTTATACATAATATGAATACACGAAACTAGAATAATCTTGTTGTGCATTGTACTCGTTTCCACAAAATAAGTAACTCATACATGGGTCAATGTTACGCCTTTATAACAAACTGCGCATGCAACTTAGAGATTTGCTTCGCAATCCCTTTAAAAAGACGGTCAAGACAAAGCTTTAAAAAAAAGCGTATTACCGCATTGCTGATTATTTAAACGACACAGCTGCTTGGGCCTAAGCTGTTCAGTGCCAGTATTTTATGTTATTGAACATAAACATAAGAAAGAAGACCGCAATGAAAAAAAAAATGAGAAGCCCTCTGAGTTTCTTGCCAGTTCTTCTCAGCAGTGGTCGCGTTCCAAACTGGTGGTAGACGGTAGACCTTTTTTTATTATATAACTAATATCATTATGAATAATGTGTTGACTTTTTGTAAGTGTCCATCGTGACCTAAACAAAATATATGATTTGAATTTGAATATTAAACAATTTTATTAACAGTGAGTTGAAATTTATTTGCGTAGTTATCTTCTTAATTGTATAGGTATGAGTACATTAAATAATACCAAAGAGTTACGTACATACTGACTGTATAAGGCAAGTACAGTCTACACTGGCCTCGGAAGGAAGGACGGCCAAGATTTCGGGGCTCAGATAAATTAATCACGAAAATCGGTACCACATATATATACGCAAAGATTTGCACGTGAGATATGAAATAATAGTTTCATATAGAGGTACACGAACGTGCGTGGTTTTTTAAAAAAAGATACTTGACTGCTTCTTGGGTCTAGGGGTTAGATGTGCCGCCTTTGGACCAACGGGTGCCGGGTTCGATTCCGGGGTCGGGCAAGTGCCTTTGTATAAACCAGAGGCACTTGCTCTAAGTTTGGGTGTCATTTGTGTTCGGGAATTACATGTTTGCAAACTGCACGAGACAGGTTAAAAAAAATGCAGGGGTATAGGTTTTATAAAAAAAGGTTTTACCTTTCAACTTGGTCCTTTGGTGTTCTACTACTGGGATGGACTTCCACTAATCTCATGGAAGGAATTTACCTTACCGTGTCACGCTGGCCAGATCAGAGGTACAAGGTTTAATTAAAACTAGCTGGCTAAGCGAAATTGGTACCGCATAAGATACAATGAATTTTTCCCCGTATGGGGACGGGGCAGTATATTAAGCACCGCACGCTGGGAAAAAACGCGTGTTGTAAAAGTCAACAAAACTAATGGTCTAGATCTAGAGCCGGAGTTTTACTGTGTTCCGACGTGTGCATGTGAGAGCCGGTGCCCGACAGGGCATTTCCTTGAATTGCCTGCTCCATCTTAGACCTTGGCGTTGCTTTCCATCACGCAAGCCTAGGGTCAAAGGCATTCAAGTCGGTGGTAAAAAAATAAAAATTGAATGTCGTGTTAATTACACTTGTCCGTAGTCGGGTAAAAGGCTATTTTTATATATAGACGTTTGGCCATATCAAATTACATCAAAATCTGTCCAGCCGTTGTTCTGTTTCTAACCGGACTAATAATATAGATTTTCTTTTTCTCGCTGCTAGGAGAAAGAGCGAGCTCGAGAGAAAGAAAATCTAACTATATTCATAGTCCACCGGTGATAAATTTTCAAATTAATTTTAATTTTTATCTTGTCAAAAGGGATCTAATGAGCCAAATTAGATCAAATGATATTTAATTTCGATACCCTCAGAATGAAATGAGTCGGTAACATTATACAAGCTATAACAAAACCCCTATAGTCATAACGAAAGAGTATTAAACTACTGATACAGATGTGTACTAAATTTGAGGAAAAACATAGTGTTTTTTATTGTTGTAAGTGACACAACTCCAGACTTAAGGACAGAGAACCCACAAAACGTTATGGAACTCTAAAGCTCTAGACTACTAAGCTTAAAGGATTATTTGTTCCTCCGGACGAATTTAGAATACATAGTGTCACCACCCCATTTCATCCTGAGGGTGTCGCAAAAGCCGACAAAAGAAGATGTCAAGGCTGATAACCGATTAAACAATGGGCTGAATAGTAGGCTTATGGCAATTGAAGTTGAAATTGATTCGGTTTTGTTCATAATGTTTTGCACACATTCTTCATTAGCTGCAAGAGAACGAAATCTTGATACTTAGACTTGACCCTGTGCCATAAGGCCATTGTGGCAATGGCGGCCAATTTCCTTCCATTTAATTGGAGCAGGCCAGAAGAGAAGGAAAACTTGATACAAAACCATGTGCCAACCCGCTTTGCCAGCGTGCCACAGTAGGCTATTTTCCCTCCATGAATTTGGAGGAGGCCCGGATCAGTAGTGGGCCAGATTTACATGATCTGTGACGAAAAACGACAAACAAAGTATTTTAATCGCGAAAATTAACTATGTTAGATTATGTTAGCGTGCGCAACCTTGCAGATGGTACTACGCTGTGGTCAATTAAACATCGCGCAATTTGGTAATCATCAACAACGCGATACAGATGAACACATTGTAAATGTTCTTGCGCGATGTTTACCTGTTACAATGTGTTCAGCTATATGATTTCCAAACCAAGTAGGCAGTCATTGCATATCTTTAAATAAAAAAAAATGCATTTTCTCCGTGTGGTGACGGACTTGAAATATATTGTCTCACCACCCCATTTCACCCTAAGAGTGTCGTAAGAGTCGACAATAGGAAATGACTAGACAAAAAACCTAGCTAGCAAAAGAAGGAAAATTTGATACAAAACCCAGAGTCAAACGTGGCTTAGTAGGCTAATTACACTCTATGTAACTGAACTGCCTCGTTAGTCTAGTGGTTAGATGTGCCACCTTTGGATCAACGGGTCCCGGGTTTTTTTTTTTTATATATTATTATATTATTCCATGTCTCTTTATTTCATATTTTTACATACATTTTAAAAAAATACAAAATGTTTAAAAAAAGATATACATAAAAATAGACAAAAACCGTCGAAAACGAGATCGACATTATTATTATTATTAAAATACTTGCACACATTTTGTGGCTTTAGCGTGTTGTCATTTTAAACCACACGGTCAGGGACTTTACGAATAGATACGTTATGTGCATTTTTACGAGAATACCTTTTCTGTCATCCCATATAAGTGTATGTAAGAACAACCAGCTATTTGGAAAATACCGTTAATATTTATCACTACATAGTATAAAACAAAGTAACTGTCGTCTGTCCGTCCCTATGTAGGCTTAAATCTTTAAAACTACACAACGAATTTTGAAGGGTTTTTTTTAATAGATAGAGTGATTCAAGAGGAAGGTTTAAATGTATAATACAGTCATAATATTGTAGAGAAACACTGATAAATTTAAAGGTTCATCATTGCACCCGTGCGAAACCAGGGCGGGTCACTAGCTTATAATAAACGAATAACCTTCTTTCGCCTTTATGAGATAATAAAAAAACAAGTGTTTCGTTGAAGGTAGCGATTGTATTTTCGACCATAATATTTGCTCCATGTAGAATATTAAGTAAAAGGAATTGTTATATTGTTAAAATTCCAATCAAGTGATCGTAAGGACATTTCCAGTTTATATAGGAAATACATATGCTGTCCTTCAAATACACTGATTATGAAAATAATGACAAAACCTGTTTCATTACGTACACTAAATATTTGGGGTTATTGTATTCGTTTTATATAACATACAGTAATTATACATTTTGTCGTGACACCTAGGTATAACCTGTGTCGCGGGGGCAGTTTACAAACATGTAATTCACGAACACAAATGATACCCAGCCTCAGAGCAGGTGCCTCTGGTTTAGACCAAGACACTTGCCCGTCGAATCCGGGACCCGTTGATCCAAAGGCGGCTTATCTAACCCCTAGACCAACAAGGCAGTCACTTTAATATAGTCGAAGAGAACGATGGATGTCACAAGCGTTTTACTTGTGAACAAATGCTGCTGTTTGGTGTTGGTCGGCTCACTAGACCAAGGAAGTTTTAATCAAGTTTATTTTGTACTGGCGGCCCGTCCCGGCTTTGCTAGGGTGCGATGTTACCCACGGATGACGCCGCGGGGCGAAGATAGTAAAAAAAAGTAGCCTAAGTTACTCCTTATATCATCAGATACCTATCAGTGAAAGTCCTGTCAAAATTGGTCCAGCCGTCCCAGAGATTAGCCGGAACAAACAGACAGACAGGATGATATTTTGAAATATATGTACTGTGTATACATACTTACGCATTTAGTAAAAAGACAGACACTCATTTTTATTTATTTGTATACTATTTGCGCTGTAGCATGGCGCGGGTGACAGCTGCCATTATGACAGTACTAGGGATATGACGATATGCAATTCATTTTTATCGCTAACGATACTCGCAGCATAAATCTGGTCCTCTTTAATATTGTTATAGAAATTAGTGTGTTATTCAGTTGTCTAGTGTAACTACGTGTATAAACTGGTCAATATAAATGTTTTATGTTTAAATAATTATGTTTGTACTTATATAAAATAATCAAAATCGGGTTTACGTTGTTTTTTCTTAGCAACATTATAAGCAACCTTACCCTATAAATGTTCTGTTGTATAATTATAGACCAGCTTTAAAAATAAAAATTGACCTACACACAATATACGTTTCTTATTATGAAAAATATCGACTATCCATCGAAACAGTACATTCCATCACTAGATATGTCTATGGCGTTACGTTATACACATAACACTTTGCTTAATTTTTCATTCAATTAGATTTTATTTGTAAACTAGAACAGTCTGGTTGGTTTCATTTTCTACAATTATTATTGATTAAATATATCACGAATACATAATGTGGTACAGCTGAAATACGAATGTCATAATATGAAAGTCTTAATTTGTAAATTCTCGAATTTGTAAGTTCTCGAGGGTCATCACGAATCGACTCGCGTGCAGGCTTGACGATTCCCAGCCTCCCGAACAAGCCGGTTTCCGAAAAGGCTTCAGTACCGTAGACCATATTTTAACGCTACGGCAGGTTATTCAGAAGACCGAGGAGTATAACCTGCACCTTTGTCTGGCGTTCGTGGACTACGAGAAAGCCTTCGATTCGATCGAGACGTGGGCAGTATTGCAGGCTCTCCAGAGGTGCCAAGTCGACTATCGGTATATCGAAGTGTTGAAGTGCTTGTATGAAAACGCCACCATGTCAGTCCGACCAGGACCAGACCTCGAAACCGATCCAGTTGCAGCGAGGTGTTAGACAGGGAGACGTTATCTCTCTGAAACTGTTCTCCGCTGCACTGGAAGATGTTTTCAAGGTTCTGGACTGGAAAGGGCTGGGCATTAACGTGAACGGCGAGTACATCACTCACCTTCGATTCGCTGACGACATAGTCGTAATGGCTGAGACCATGGAGGGCCTCACTACGATGCTCGATGGCCTCTGTGGAGCCTCCGAACGAGTCGGCCTTAAGATGAACATGGAGAAGACGAAGATCATGTCTAATATCCATGTTCAAGCCACTCCTGTTAACATCGGAGGTTCTACCCTCGAAGTTGTTGACCATTACATTTACCTGGGACACACTGTCCAGTTAGGTAAGTCCAACTTCGAGAAAGAGGTCAATCGTCGGATCCAACTCGGCTGGGCAGCGTTCGGGAAGCTGCGAAAGATCTTCTCGTCCACAATACCGCAGTGTCTGAAGACAAAAGTCTTCAACCAATGTGTGTTGCCAGTGATGACATATGGAACTGAGACGTGGTCGCTCACTATGGGCTCCATCAGAAGGCTCAAAGTCACCCAAAGGGCAATGGAGAGGGCTATGCTCGGAGTTTCCCTGCGAGATCGAATCAGAAATGAGGAGATACGCAGGAAAACCAGGGTCACCGACATAGCCCACCGGATTGTCAAACTTAAGTGGCAGTGGGCAGGGCACATAGCTCGCAGGACCGACGTCCGATGGGGCAGAAAAGTCCTCGAGTGGCGACCGCGTTCCGGAAGGCGCAGTGCTGGTAGGCCTCCCACACGGTGGACCGACGAACTGGTTAAGATCGCCGGAAAGCAGTGGATGCGGGCGGCCCAGGACCGGCCTTTGTGGAAATCCTTGGGGGAGGCCTATGTCCAGCAGTGGACGTCTTTTGGCTGAAATGATGATGATGATGAATTTGTAAATCGCGGCAACTTTCAAGAGTGAAACAAAATGTTACCGAAACTGTCACCCGCACCATGCTATAACGCACAAACTATAGTATGTATTATTTGTATACATTGTTTTAATATGAACGTTTCAGTAGACATCTTCCCGAACAAATAAGAACAGTTTGTTATACGGAATTTGGTTTTCAAGCAACAATGTCAGTCCCTAAAATGCCCCCCTACTGTGTCGGGTCTCCTCCAAATTTATGGAGGGAAATTAACCTACTATGTCAGGCTGACACGACGGATTGGCATAGGGTTTGTAATTTTTTCCACCTCTTGCGTTACTTTATTCGCGAAATAAAAAAAAATGCAAGGCCACTCAATTTCTTGCCTTCTCAGCAGTGGTCGCATTCCGGACTTGAGATAAAATATTACGTTATTTTTTTTTCAATGTTCTGACATTTAATCTCAATTGTGCCCTATACAAAATAAATAATTTGACTTTAATCTGTTTTGCTGTTGAGTATTACATTTTTTTATTTACACCAGAAGAGCAAAGACAATATTTATATGTCGTGAATTTATGTTCTATCTATCCGCCACTGAACCCCCCGTTATGTGCCTAGCCACTTAAGTTCCTTTAGTCGCCTCTTACGACACCCTCAGGATGTTGTGAGTTAGTGACATTGTGTGTTCTAAATCACCACGTGTCACCAAACAGAAGTTACCAAAACTTATAATCTAGGAAACGGTGATTTTAATATTTACCTGTAAATTAGCAAGAGTGTCAAGATCTATAATAAAAGTCACATTATTTTAATTTTTGTCTATAAATTAGCAAAAGTCTCAAAATGTATAATAATAAAATGCACGGCGATTTTAATTGTTGTCTATCAATTAGCAAGAGTGTCAAAATCTAAAAGAGTCAAAATAAAAGTGGCACCATGATTTCAATGTTTGTCTATAAATTAGCAAAAGTGTCAAAATCTATAATAATTAAAGGCACGGCGATTTTAATTGTTGTTTATCAATTAGCAAGTGTCAAAATCTAAAAGAGTCAAAATAAAAGTGGCACGATGATTTAAATTTTTGTCTATAAATTAGCAAAAGTGTCAAAATGTATAATAAAAGGCACGGTGATTTTATTTTTTTGTGTATCAATTAGCAAGAGTGTCAAAATCTAAAAGAGTCAAAATAAAAGTGGCACGATGATTTCAATTTTTGTCTATAAATTAGCAAAAGTGTCAAAATCTATAATAATAAACGGCACGGTGATTTTAAATGTTTCAAATTAGGAGTTTTGGGTCTCCATCAGTCTGGCCTGTAGTCGAGCCTCCTCCAACTACATCGAGGGTAATTAGCCTGGCGACGCTGGCCAGACGGGTCAGCTAAGGGTTTCGTATCAAGTTTTTCTTCTCTTGCGGCTAGGTTTTCGCCCGTATCATTTCCTTTTGACGGCTGTTACGACACCCTCAGGATGAAATGGGGTGGCGACACTGTGCATTATAAATCCGTCACGTCTGTCCGTGTCTGACGTCTGACGTCATTAGTCGGGATTGGATGTGGGGCCTTTGGGTCTCTGGTTCGATACCGCGGGCGAGGGTCTTTGTGTAAACCAGAGGCACTTCCTGAGTCTGGGTGTCGTTTTAGTTCGTGAATTATTATGAATTAATGAATGAATGAATAATTATGGCTTTATATTTAGTGCAGGAAGTTCGTTTGAAAAAAGTTCCAAACTCATTAAGTTTACGACGAGATATTACGTAGTACAACTATATTATGTTTCAGACATATCACAGACAAATTACGCATGATAACATAATAAAGTAGTTTTCGCGTTAAAAATAATGGGCAGACTGGGTAAAATGGCACTAGGAACAGTACGCGCCGGCAGACGCTGCCGGTTCTGCGCTCGCACAATGGATGAGAAACTGGTCGAAATCAACTAAACTAACTTCTTGTGCGTTGTCAATTATTAATTATAAATATAAAATGAAATCATCCATGTCATGACGGATTTAGAAAACATTGTGTCACCATCCCGTTCTAACCTGAGGGTGTCGTAAGAGCTGACAAAAGGAAATGACAAGGACGATAACCTAGAGGCAAGAGAAGGAAAAATTGAAACGAAGCCCTGTGCCAACCCATCGGGCCAGCGTGACACAGGCTAATTACCCTCCATGTTATGGAAGGAAGCCCAACCCAGCAGAGGGTCATTTCTGGGCTGAAAATTATTAGTAGTTTGGATTACAAGGCTGGGTTTGCTAGCGATTAAACGGCTAGCGATTAAAATAAATGCACAACTGTAATTTAGTTTTGTAAGGTTTTTTATCTGTCTGTAAATGCTACGGCAACCGGTTGTGTGTGCGGCGCAATTTCCCACAATCATCATCATCATCATCATCAACATCAGCCCACATTAGTCCACTGCTGGACATAGGCCTCCCCTAAAGAGCGCCATAGCGCCCTGTCTTCAGCTTGACGCATCCAGCTGCTGCCCGCAACCTTTCGCAGACGCAGACGCGTCGCTCCATCTAGCAGAGGGCCGTCCCACACTACGCTTGCCGATTCGCGGTCTCCACTCAATTGTTTCACTATTTCCCACAATCATCATCATCATCATCATCATTTCAGCCAAAGGACGTCCACTGCTGGACAATATTCACTATTAATTCGATGTCTTGTCATACATTATAGTTCAAAACATAACATTTCCGTGATTAAACTGCGTTAACTATAAAACTAGAGACTTGAACCTGTTTGCCTGTAATGAGGCGAACAGGTACAATACTACGAGGCAAAACGCTACTCGAGGTGAATCTGTTCGTAAAGCCTTATACACGAAACGCCCGGTTTGGATTTCTGCATTGACTAATTCAGTACCTAGTAACTGTTACAAATCTGTTACCACCTTAAACCATGAAAATTTTCCATCGAGGTGAACCGAGTGTCCATTTGCTACTTCCTGTCCTGTAACGGAAGCTTTATGCTAAACTTGTTGCACAACCTTGTTGGAATTAAAATATATAAAATATGCATTTTATTTACAAATAGCCGTTTTGTTTTAATATAAAATAGCTTCAACATCTGTATTTGCTAAATTTAAGTTTTAAGTGTAAGTTAGCGAAAACTCAAGATTGGCTAGTATTTTTTAAATGTTTCTTGGAGTTTGGTTTTTATATTTATGTTTTTGTGGGGAAAAAGAAATAATTAATTTAAAAAAAAAACCAGAACAAATAAATATTGCCTTACTACTACACAGCTGAGACGGTCCTCCTCCAATTATATGGAGGGGGGGTTATATGTGCCGCCTTTGTTTCAACGGGTCCCGGGTTCGATTCCAGGATCGGGAAAGTGTCTTTGTCTAAACCAGAGGCAGTTGCTCTGAGTCTGGGTGTCATTTGTGTTCGTGAATTGCATGTTTGTAAGCTGCCCCCGCGCTACACGGTTACTAGTAGTGCAGGGGTTTCGTTTAAAAAAAAGTTGCCTAGTGTGTTACGCTGGCCAGATAGGTTGGCACAGTTTTTGTGTCAAGGGATGTCCTCGGGATGGAATGGGGTGGTGACACTCTATATTCTAAATCCATCACCATATCCGTGACTTACACATTAACTCATTTTCAAAATACACAATGTTGTATATTTTTTAACTATTATTATTGTATTTCTATTGTAAAACAGGACCGACGGACGCCCGATGGGGCAGAAAAGTCCTCGAGTGGCGTCCGCGTTCCGGAAGGCGCAGTGCTGGTAGGCCTCCCACACGTTGGACCGACGACCTGGTTAAGGTCGCCGGAAAGCAGTGGATGCGTGCGGCCCAGGACCGGCCTTCATGGAGATCCTTAGGGGAGGCCTATGTCCAGCAGTGGACGTCTTTCGGCTGAAATGATGATGATGATGAAAATGATGATTGTAAAATGTGACGTGAAAAAGTAATATTTTTAGTAAATTTGATTGACCACTGACCCATAACGCAACCTTTTAATATAATAGGTACTATTATGAACAGAACATACACTATGTGATTGTTCCGTGACTTATTGCGCTAAATTTGACATATTTTCACATCTATTGGAATAATCAGGAAAGATACCATCCTTATTTCCGATAGAAAATGCGTTACTCTCTCGTAACTCAAAAAAGACAAGCAGTGTATACACACCATTGCTAGCTATTATACGTAGGTTCTATGTATTGCAATCCTAAGTAGATTGCAATTAAGTTTTTGTTACATTCACACCAAAGATCAAGATGATAAAATTATACTTTGGACTCTGTTTCATCCAGCTAAGCCTTTATATTGCCCGCTGGTTTTACCAAAGACGCACACACTATAGCTAACCACAAAAAGCTTAAGCCATTGAACAAATGTTTACTTAAAAAAAGAACAAATATATGCAATTTGACACTAATTCCTGACCTTGCCCTTTGAGTCTATGACCACAAATATTGCAGAACATTTCACGGGTCACTTGATGACCCGTGGAGAGTCAGGGCCCACGGGGCAGCAAACGCGGGACGTACGTGCACCCCGGGGACGTTTAGTGGGTATGCCTCCGTCTTCTCTCTGAGGCGGATTTTACCCCGGGTCAAAAAAGGGTCACGTGATGAGGATAGTATTATTACCCAAGCATATGGCTAATCGATGATAAGCAGTTCTGGTAACACCATGCTTCCCCGGGTAAAGAGAGATCTGGGTATAGACCAGAAACTTGGCGGACGAATCTTTTGTAAATGACTAGCGACCCGCCCCGGCTTCGCACGGGTGAAATAATGTTAAAGATAAAAACCTTCCTCTTGAATCATCACTCTATCTATTAAAGAAAACCGCTTCAAAATCCGTTGCGTAGTTTTAAAGATTTAAGCATACATAGGGACGGACAGGCGACAGCGACTTTGTTTTATAATATGTAGTGATAGTGATAGTGATGATGTAGGAACCCTGTAATATGTCCCTCCATGTACCTCGAGGAGGTCCGACTCAGCAGTGGGTGATGTATTGGCTGAGTAGTAGTAATAGTATGTCACAAATCCTCACTATCCTGAGGGTGTTGTAACAGTCGATAAACACAAGACCACCTAGAAGCAAGAGAAGGAAACATGATACAGACCCTGTGCCAACCCGTCTTGGCACCGTGCCCCAGTTGGCTAATTTACCAACTCAATAGTAGGTCATTTTTGGTATATGACCCGGAAATTTTAGTAAATTCCACTCCCATTACACTAGGTAAAAGGTATTTTTAGAAGAAATAAACATTAAGACCTTTTTAACTGCATTTTTTTTGCATTTGGGTGTCTTTCGACCAATTCCTGTGTCAGTCTAACTTGCTGGCATGGGCTAGTGCAAATTAAATCAGTTATAATGGGTACACTATACTCGTATTTACTCTAATACGAAACCCATTTTCATCATAAAAGTTTCAAAGTAATTCATGGTTGGCTACCCATTAACAAATGTTTGACGAAACATGAACGCTAGAGACAACAAGGCGATTGATAAATTATTTCTGCATTAAAGAACATTCTAGATGTTAAAGTTATTATTGAAAGATAAAGAAAACAAGAGACGGTCACGTTGAGTTCGCGTTTAGAAGGACGTTACAATTATTGGCCGTTGGTGTAGAAGGGCGTATAGTTAGGTGTTCTGCCACTTACGTTACTTTAATAGTATCATTTGACCCCCTAAGGATTATATGGGTTGGTGACACTGCGTGTTCTAAATCACCACGTCTCACTACACGGAAGTTGCTTAAACTGTCAAAATTTAAATTTAAAGGTCAATTTTGTCTAAGAAAGATGTTTAAGATCATGTTTTAAAAAAGGTCGTTTCATTTTTTGGCCGTCTTTTAAGAAGGGCGTAAAGTTAGTTCAACATATTAGTTATAAGGTATTCTATCAAATTTCAAGGCGAAGTCGCCGGTAGCGGCTTGTGTATCCATTAAAAAATAGATCGTTAACAATTTGACGCAGAGCAGGCGTTTGTATACCTATTTCTCTAACCTCTAGCATCCTCAGGCACAATTAACACCTCTGAATTACAACATATAAACTCAAATATTGTACACGGATAACCTTCAGTGTTAGCCAAGTGGGAGTTGAGTGGACACTTAATCTTGCGACAGATCTTACAACACATCGTGCGGACATCGTCACCGGATATTTGTCGCGCGTGTACTTGTTTTAGAACTAGACTGTTCTAGAATGGTATAGTGAGCAGAATTTTTCTTGATTATGGAAATCGTATTTTATTTGTTTTTTCAAAAGTTACAGATATATATTAGAATACTAGATCATATTGACCAAGGGAATAGTGTGAAATGCAATTAAAAAGCAACGACAGGCTTAGTTGGTTGTTGGATTGGTGACATATTATTAGCATCCGACCTCCTCCGTGATTTGGAGGCCGGTCCCGGCTGCTTTTTCAATATCTATGTTTTTTTCTATCAACGACTTGAATGCCTTTGACCCTAGGCTTGTGTGATGGAAAACAATGGCAGGGTCTAAGATGGAGCAAGTCAAGGAAATGCGCTATCGGGTACCGGCTCTCACATACACACGACGGAACACAGTAAAACTGTTTGGCGCCGGTTTAGATGTGGAGCTTGTAGCTAGCCGGGCGGACCATTAGATCCTACTACCAAGCGTGCTGGGTTTAGTTGACTCTTACAACACGCGTTTTTTCCCAGCGTGCGGTGGGGATGTGCAATATTCTTTTTATTTCAATGCGTTATTATCGGCGAAACCACATTTTTTTTAGAAACTCTGATAGTTTTTTCTATGTTCTGAGTTAGAATACCATTTGTCGTCATAGTCATTTCCTTCTTTTTGTTCTGCCAACTTCTATGATTTATTGACAATAAAAAGAGATTAGATAATTTTGCTTAAGTAGATAAATTTATTATAAATGAGAAAATAACCCAATTTAAAGTCAGCAATATACGTTGGCCTAGCATTGCCAAGTGAACGCCAATACCAACGTATAGACGGTATATTTGCATTGACTGGCCATCGCTCGGTGTCGCTCGCCTAGTTGGTTTCGATACACTTGCCCAACATGTAGGCACACACTTGCCTTGTATTAAATTGCCTACGCTCGCGATGGCCTAAGCTCGGCCAACGTGTATTGCTGGCATAAAATGCAGACGAAGACTGCTGGTAACAGCTAGTAAACACAGCGTAAGAGCTCGCTCTTACGGGTTCTATCATTGTGATGCGTCAAAAGCAAGATACGTCATGACAAATGTGTATTCTCATTATATACGAAATCATGTTCACATTAGTTTCGTTATTCAGAGTCTTGGTCGAACAGAGTCAGTGAATCCGACACAAAAAGTTATTAAAAAAGTTATAAGTATTCTGTGGAAAACGTGATTTATAAAATACTCTACGGCAGATGGTTCCTTAATTTTTCACGATTCGTAATGCCTGTGAATATATGGACCGATGAATCGGAAAATATGAAAATCGTGAAAAAGAGACAATCTGACAAAAAGAAGCTTATCATTCTCGGTTGATCATCGTCATCACTCGAACTCATGTTTGAGTTTAAGAACTAAGCCGGACGTTCTAAAGACACGCAGTTTGGCGAACATTTTTAGACGCAGCAGTGGGTCATTTACGGGCTGAGAAGTAATAGTAGTAGTTGTAGATTGTTTTTTTTTTATTAGCGACAAATCTGTGTTTTATATAAATATTGTAAGTTTCATCTTCAGTAGAGTTGGAAGTATGAAGTATGTATTACCCTTAACAGCAATAAATATATTTTATTCATACGCTTCCCGATTTGATATCGGGTTTGAGCAAGTGTCTTTAAGAACTTGCTCTGAGTCAGGATGTCATTTGTGTTCGTGAAATTAATGTTTGTAAACTGTCCCCGCGGTACAGGTTACAGAGAGTGCAGGGGTTTAAAAAAAAACTATATTTCATCTTCAGGAGGGTTAGAAGTAAGAATAACGGCATTCAGCTTGGGCGAAGCCACGGGAGTATGCTAATTAGAAATTAGTTATTATAATAAAACTTAAAAAAAGAGAACGTCGTATTGAAAGTCTTGTTTATAATAGTACAATGATACTAATGATGGTTCGTCATTATTTGCTGATGTTTTTCATTATTTCTCGAAGTACCCTAAAATCATACTCGGCAATGAACTTCTGTTGAGTTGAGAATTAAGTTCTTTATTCAAATAACTTTTTATTACCTCTTTTAAATTACCAATTTAAAAAGTTACACTGGCTTTAGGTTTTTTTTTTTGCTTTTACTACAAGATACGGAGTATATGACATAAGATACTTTATTAATCTATACCACCTATACTATATATAC
The DNA here is from genome assembly GCA_905475355.2 of Clostera curtula. Classification (NCBI taxonomy): domain Eukaryota; kingdom Metazoa; phylum Arthropoda; class Insecta; order Lepidoptera; family Notodontidae; genus Clostera; species Clostera curtula. The sequence goes on from FR997799.1 coordinate 17,989,340, forward strand.
AGATTATACTTACTCTTTTTTAGGATAATTAGATAGATAGATAGATAGAATATTCTTTATTGTACATGTACACAAAGTAACAAACAAAATTAAAAAGAAACTTAAACACTAACATTGTACAGCACAAATGGCGGTCTTATTGCTAAAAGCAATTTCTTCCAGACAACCGTTGGATGGACTTGGCTGGAATAAGAAACCAATATGGGTAGTTACAGTGTACATATTATGATATACATAAATAGATAATAACAAGACAACATATACATACATACAAATTATTAAACATATTGAGTACGACTTTAACAGAAGGTCATGAAATGCTCCTTCACCATTCTTTTGAAAATCGTCAAGGATTGAGCGCACCTTACTGGCAATGGCAAAGCATTCCACAGGCGTACAGCTTGTATAGTAAAAGATTTATCGTAAAATCGCGTGGAATGCATTGGCATTGCCAGTGTTAAGCCCTCTGATGATCTTAAGGACAATGAATGTGTATCAGAAGAGAACTGAAAACGCTCTTTAAGATAATAAGGGGTAGTGGGAAGAAAAAGAATACTGTACAGCAGTGAAAGGATGTGAGTATTCCGACGAAAACGAATTGGGAGCCACTTGAGCTTGTTACGAAATTCCGATACATGATCATATTTGCGTAAACCAAATATGAATCTTATACAAACATTTTGAAGTCGCTCAAGTTTGTTAAGTTGCTCCTCTGTGAGATCAAGATAGCTGACATCGGCATAGTCAAGTATAGGGAGCAGAAGAGATTGAGCTAGCGCAATTTTAGTAGCAGTCGGTAAAAAATTGCGCAGTCGCCTCAGCGAGCCCACAGATGCAAAAATTCGTCGACTAGTTTCTCTAAGTTGTGGGACCCAAGATAATGTGTCATCAATAAAAATCCCCAGGTTCTTAACTGTTTTCGACATCGGTAATTAATAATTGTATATAATTTATAAGGACAAAAATAAAATGTACTTATTTAAATCACATTCGTTTAATTAAAGTAATAGCAAAAGTGTTGAATTGTAAAATAAAAATTAGCAAATGTCGACTCCATTATTTTTTCAAAAATGTTATGTACGTTTAATCTGTAATTGCGATTTGAACTCTATTATTATCATAGTAAAGTTAAGAAATCAAATTCATTGCTTATACACTTGTAAAACATGACGTTGGTATTTGCACGCATTACCATTAGGTAGACATCCACATTACACCTCAGTTAGGCAATGTTTCGAGTCATACCTACTGATTTGCCAAATATGTTACCTTATTTTCAAAGACTGAAAGTTGAATATCTTTTGACTTTGTAATTGTGCGTACATTTGTTTTGCTGTGTTCAATCAGCACTACTCTCTGCTCATCTAGCAACGTGTGCTTGGCTATGGGAAATATAAGTTCATAATTAATTCTACTGATAGTTTCATACACCTAATTTAAAGGGTGTAAGCAATAAGCCATATAGACATTCGAAGTGAAGGTTTAGAACCAATCTGAAGAAGCAGTTCTCTTTTTAAAATACTTTTCTTAATTGAAGTATGTGGGAGCAATCGATATACCACAAAACAGGGGTTCTAGGAAAACCAACTAAACAAGGAATAAAACTACTAAACCTTTAACCACTATATAACCAACAAATATATCATTTAAACATCTATTTTTTTTAAACAATTAAATAAAATTGGAGTGTCTGTTTGTAATAATAAAATAACCACTTTTTACTAAATGCGTAAGTATGTATACACAGTACATAGACCAAAACAACATTTTATTTTATTTTTTGTCTGTCTGTCTTTCCGTCTGTCTGTTGTTCCGGCTAATCCCTGGAACGGCTGGACCGATTTTGATGGGACTTTCACTGATAGGTAGCTGATGATATAAGGAGTAACTTAGGCTTCTTTGTTTGACTAACTTCGCCCCGCGGCGTAACATTGCACCCGTGCGAAGCCGGTACGAGCCGTTAGTCACTACTATAAATGACCCGCTACTATCGACTAAAGGAACGCGAGAGGCACACCAACTAGCCGCTAAAGAAGGAAACTTAATGCAAACCTTGTGCCAACACGTCTTACCAGCGTGGAACACAGTAGACTGATTGAACTCGATGAATTGGGATGAGGCCCGAACTCAGTATATTAATAAGTGGTGGAAAGGAAGCACCTACTGAGAGTAGGTTAAATGAAACACCAATGTCCCAGGTGCCAAGGCGCTGGGTACGACAGACGAAAGGAAAAAAAAAGCAAATAATTACCATTCATTGCTAAAAAGAACACGGACTACAAGTCTGTGGTGTTGTAACAAAGTAATAAAAAAAAAACTAAGTGGTGGAAAGAACTGTTGCTTTGAGTTGTAGCGTGAGTGGTATCAGTATCTTCGTCGTCTTTTCAGTCCATAAATGACCCACTACTGAGTCGGGCCTCCTCCGAGGGTATTTAGCCTACTTTGCCAAGTTGGCAAGACGGGTTCGCACAGGGTTTGTATCAAGTTTTCCTTCTCTTGCGGCTAGGTGATCTGCCATTTGCGTTTCTTCAGTCGCCTCTTACGACACCTTCAAGATAGCATGGGTTGGTGACATTGAGTATTCTAAATATATGTCAGACAGTATCAGTATCATTCCTAAGTAAATCAATTTAAGAGTCCTACCTCAAACTAGGCAAGCGTAGAAACAACGAGAATTTACTATGTTCAGATACTGACACAACGAACTCCGCTATGGCTTACACTGTATATTGACCACTGAAACATTTGACGCACTCAATGTTACAACAAGTTAAGGAATTGCAAAACGAGTAGCGACTGTGAAATTCGCAGTGCAATTTTCAACGTTTCTAAAAAGGTCACTGCTATTGGATAGTTCTAATGACATGCGATTTTAGATTTGAGATACACTTCATGAGGTTCTCCATGTGGTCAACACACCATTCCAACTTGAGGTTGTCATAAAAGACAGACAACCTAGTAGCAAGTCGGAGAAAAAAACGTCTGTCAATCTATCTGGTGAATGTGGCCCATTAATTAGGCTAATTTCTCCCCATAAAATTTGAGGGGGCGTAACTCGGTAGTGGGTTTTATAAAGGTTTAGACGATGCTGATGAGGTTGCAACCAGTATGCTACATTCTTTATACGAGTACAACTTACACGAAAAATCCTATAAATACGAATATTGACAAAAAGTACATCGCGATAGCGAAGTTTACAGAACAAGCGGTAAGGCAAGGGCGGAGTTACCATATTACAGCGCCCCGAAAGTTTGTCTCAAGTTTTCCTTCTCTTGTGGCCATATCATTTTATTTTGTCAGCTCATACGACACCCGCAGGATGGAATCGGATGGTGGCACTATGTATTCTAAATCCATCACCACACGGCATATTAATATTTAACCGGTACTAATGTGTTGACTGCAGTGACCTTCGCTATCCGGACATTTCACTAAAACGTATTTCGCAAGCACCATCTCCATATTGACCTTGAGCATCATTGTTGATCGACACGTCTCATCAAATATTTAACTCAGAAGCTGTGTTATCATCATCAGCTCCCAATTATGGATGGGAGGTCTTTCATGGGACCCACGGGGCGGTAGACGACGCGGGGCGTTGCACAGGAGGGTGTTCACACCACTGAGGGGTAAGCCGCATTGGCATTCCCGGAGCCCCAGTCAGAAATCCAAAAGGGATTTTACCTCCGAAATCTCAGACTCTAAGATTCGTCACTGAACTAGATTTTTCAGTTCGGTCTCGCGAACTTCTCTCCTGAACCAATTACCGATTTTTCCAATGAGCAGCATTATTAAGCATAGATTAAATTATATTGCTAGAATTTTTTTAAGATTATGAATATGTCCTCTATGGCTTTTGTAGGAAGGTGTCGATCTGGAGCCTACTCAACGTCCGTTTTAAGAGTAAGTCACATTTTTATATATTTATACATTACTTGTAAAAAATATTTAATTACTTCGATAACATGTCTGATTAGGTAAATAAAGGTCGCAATGTTCGATAAAAAATTTAAGTGTAATTAAATTTAACTTTTTTATAAAAATTATGCATTTCTAAAGAAGACGATGGGACATTTGACGGGACGACATTGGGACGATGAGCAGTGGGTCATTTATGTGCTGAGAAGTAGTTCTCACCACATAAATGACCCACTGCTGAGTTGGGACTCCTAAAGATACATGGAGGGTAATTATCCTACTATGCCACGCTGGTCAAAGGGGTTGGCTCGGGGTAACGACACCCTCAGCATGGAATGTAGTGGCGACTCTATGTATTCTAAATCATTTACCACATGGAATTAGTTATAACGGGACATCAAACAAGGTAATATCTCTACCGCATTTTCACGCTCTCAAGTACACCTGGTCAGTGTTTGGCCTGGCCAACACTAAACTCGGTCACGCAGGCTCTACAATCTGCAACCAAACAATTGGTCGAGGGTCAGCCATAATGATTCCACGAACACAATTAAGGCAGATATAATGAGCTGTGTCAAACAAATGCGACAATGAGAGTACAGAGTATGTAGTTCAAAGACAACCCGATCTTATTTTGGCGAGCAGTTTCTTGATTGCACGTACAAATATAAACGGCAATTATTAACATCTAAAATTATGAGTGTTTCTCTAAAACATTATGCATGTATTATACACATAAACCTTCCTCTTGAATCACTCTATCTATTACTAAAAACCGCTTCAAAATCCGTTGCGTAGTTTTAAAGATTTAAGCATACATAGGGACGGACAGACGACAGCGACTTTATTTTATACTATGTAGTGATGTGATGAAGAAGATTTTTTTTAAGTATATAATATATGTTACTCTTATGTCAGTGTCATTATGGAATTAGAATAATGACACCACGCTGGCCTTCCTCATGGTGTCGTCAGAGTCGAATAAAGGCAATTGGATGGGAAAAAAACTTGCCGCAAGAGAAGGAAATTTTGAAAAAAAATCCTGTGCCAGTCCGGCTGGCCAGCGTGGCACCGTTCCCTAATGTTATTGCAGGGCCGACTCGGAAGTGAGTCTTTTACGGGCTTAGAAGTATTTTCTTCTAGCGAAGTGAAGGAACGCTATGTTCTACTAGGTACTGGAAGGGTGTCCGTCATTTGTAACATCCTCTTCTCTGAGCTTTTGAGGCCACGTAAAGCCGTGGATCCAGGCTGCTATTTATGGCAGTCAGTAACGTGAAAATGTAATTGTATAAGTATTTTTTTAAATTATTTTGTTAGAACACCACAGACTTGTAGTCCGTGTTCTTTTTAGCAATGAATGGTAATTATTTGCTCTTCTTTTTTTTCCTTTCGTCTGTCGTACCCGGCGCCTTGGCACCTGGGACATTGGTGTTTCATTTGACCTACTCTCAGTAGGTGCTTCCTTAGCTTATGTTTGGAAAATTATTATTGTATAAGTTGGTGACATGTATTTTACATCATCTGTATTGTGACGGATTTAGAATTCATAGTGTAACTACCCTATTCCATCCTGAGGGTGTCGTAAGAGCCAACAAAAGGATATGTCAAGACCGATACCCGAAGTGAACCTAGCCGCAAGAGAAGGAAAACTTGACACAAAACCCTGTGCCAACTCGTCTGGCCAGCTTGGCACCGAAGGATAATTACTCTCCATGTATAGGGCGGAGGCCTGACCCAGTAATGGGTCATTTATGGGCTGAGTAGTAGTAGTGATCTGCATCTCCACAGCGGACATTATTTACCAGTTAAGAACTACAGTAAACACGTGTGTAAGTTACACACGTGTTTTGCAACATTGCACATAACAATACTATTCATCTACCTACCCCAAATAATGTTAAGCGTGTAGATGTCATACAAATGTATGCCAACCACGCCTTTGTGCGTTCATAGAGGTAATGAATGTTCCTTATCCTTGACCCCAGGCTTTTGTCACTTTTCGTGTTACCGTAATGCCTTTTGCACATCTCCTAGTTTATGTTCTTTTTGAAATAAAAATGTTATAATAACCATCAGAAAGTTAATTAAAATATTTTTCTTGATTCTTTGACCCTTTATTGCAATTATAAATATCGAAAATATGCAATACCATGCAATAAAATCAAAAGTCAATCAATTCAAGTACTTATATCATTTCGGCAAGTAGTTGTTTTGACACAATTCCGTAATTATAAACCGATTTAGAAGTCGGTTCCATTCCAACTAAAATTGACACCAACTTTAATCAGGATAGGATTGGTATGCCTAAGGCAGCAACTTCAAATGGTTAATCTTGCAGTCGGTTTATATTTTTAATTTACTAGCGACCCGCCCGGCTTCGCACGGGTGCATGTATTATACATATAAACCTTCCTCTGGAATCACTCTATCTATTTAGTATTAAATATTTAAAAAAAAAACCGCTTCAAAAGCCGTTGCGTAGTAAAAATTTAAGCATACATAGGGACGGACAGACGACTGCGACTTTGTTTTATACTATGTAGTGATTAATCTAACTTAAATCTACCATTACAGGATTGTCCCTATTGCGGTAGAAAATATAAGCTTTTATTAATTACTACGGTTATACATTTGTCATTTCGTTTTAAATTCAAAGGGAAATTTATTTACGTAAGTATCATCACAAAACTCTTATAAATTGACATATTTAAAACAACCACTATCATCTTTCGGCCCTTGTCCCACGATAGGTTGGTAGACCTCTACCTGACAATATATCGAAGTATGATTTCCCTCCATGAAATGAAAGGCGGCCCGAACCAGCGGGTCTTTCAGATGCCGTGTTCCTGCTCATAAGTAAGGTCTACCATGAGAATCCTGGTGCGGAAACCCACTCTTACGTTTTGCTGCCAGTGTTATACTTGGCTTTTATAGAGGGTCGACTTCGCGTTTCTTCCACAGCCTGCGTATGCATTTTTTTGGCTTATATCCTCATGGATATCCGGCCGTTGGGGACTCGCCAGGTTATGTGGGACTCCGGGGCGCGTAGAAATGGTAAATTGTGCCCCAACCTACCCACTACAACTCACCGCGATCCTTGTCTGCCCGATTCCACGACTACGGGGTTCACTCCTCCCGATGGGGGAGTGTGAGGACCAATGGGGACGCTGGTGAGCCTTGGCCCGCCTCGTTTAGGGAAGCTCCAAGCTCCGAGGCGGGCCTCTCCGTATACAGGGGGCTATACGACAGCTCCCCTGGCCCAACGCTGGGAGGCGCGCGCGAACGCAGCGCAGTCTTCCTCTCGGGGCCTTTTATGCGAAGGCGACAGGCTTCCCAGACCCGTCGCCCGCAGGCTCACTTACGGGCCTGCGTATGCACCCTGCGTATGCCGGTTTAAAAACAAACCACCGGCAACATTCCGCCGCGATATACATCAATAACGGTGCACATGTTAAATTTTAAAGCATCAAGGTCAAGTTTAGTTACGCCACTCACCTCAAGGCCGTCCGAAGGTTGCTGTGCTAAGGAGTTGCACAAATGATACCGAGTCTTGTTCACTACTGAGAGCTCGGCCGTTAGCGGCACCGTGTTTCACAACCCCAGCTATGTCTTAACATTTCGAGGCGATAGTAGATTGTAAAGGGAGCGTATTAGGTTCGCTTTGTGTTTTTTTTTTCTATGTTTGAAGGATATTGATAGCAATGTTAGTACGCAATGCATTTTACTGGTACCTTTCGAAAATGGTGAAAATATTAGCTCTTATGTGATGTAGATTCCGAATTCGTGTCGTAAGAAAAGAAAATGATAAATCCAAGGACAAATCTTTGCCGTAAGAGAAGGGTTTCGTATCATGTTTTCCTTCTCTTGCTCGTTTATACAAGATACAAGATACAAGATATTTATTTCGCAAATATGGGTACAGTGCGGGTACAGTGTGGTCTTAATAAATAGTTTACAAAGTTCAGCCATATTTTGCTGTTCAGCATGCAAAAATTCATAATTAAATTATAAACAACAAGTCATGTCATGAGCTAATAATAATTAAAATTCATAAAAATGACATTATTAATAAAATTGTATAGTAAATTCACCGTCAAATAATTTATCATTTTTATTACAATTAAAATATAATCGGTTAAGTTTATAAGAATAAATGTCAATCATAAAACTATATGTCATCTAAGTATATGTATTGAAGTCTAGATATTTTATCAGTCAGAAATAGTAATCATAATTATTTGTTTGTTCAGCTAATGTTTTGTTCTGATAAAAAATCTGATACATTATAATAAGCTTTGTCAGCTAAAAAGCTTCGAAGTCTTTTTTTAAATAAAGATGTATTCAGACCTTTCAAGTGTTTTGGGAGCTTGTTGTATATAATAGGTGCCATACAGCAGACACTCTTGCGCATTAATGTTGTTTTGGCACTATGAAGGCACAGTTTGCTACTGTCACGCCTACTACGAGGCATTATGTCAGCAAAGCGTTCAAATCTAGTTGGATTAGCTTTAACGAATACGGCTACTTCCAGAATATAAATGCACGGAAGGGTAAGTATTCTATGTTCTTTAAAAAGTGGTTCACAGCTGTCAGTCATTTTTAACATAAACATAGATCTTATGCATCTCTTTTGAGCCTTAAACGCTGTTTCTTTTTCGGTTGAGTTACCCCAGAATATTACCCCATAACGCAGGTGAGCCTCAACTATACCATAGTATGCTGTAAGCAATGCATCTTTATCTACTAATGAGGATAATGTATGTAGTGCATATGCTGATTTACTTAATTTTGTATATAGTTTTTCGACGTGTGCCTTCCAGTTTAATTTTCGATCGATTTCTAGACCCAAAAATTTTGTACTTTCTACGTTGTCAACTATATAATTATTATATTGTATTAATATGTCATTTAACAGCGGGGGTCGTTGACTGAAATGTATTATTTTTGTTTTTTCAAGGTTAATTTTAAGATTATTGTCATCTAGCCATTTTACAATAGATTTTAAAGAATTATTAATGTCATTATTATATGTATCTACATCACGTAATGGTATCGTCACAGTGCTATCGTCGGCAAATAAGGTCAACGGTTTGTTAATAGATTTCGGCATGTCATTTAAATATATTATAAATAAAAGTGGACCCAGGACACTTCCCTGTGGAACACCATAAAATAGTTCACGTTCTGATGATCTAAATATTTCTTCCTTCCTTGTCATGATATTGATTCTACTAATTTCAGTAATTTGTCTCCTGTTCTGTAGGTATGTTTTAATAAGAGCTAGAACATTACCCCTGATACCGTATGACTCAAGTTTGTTTAGAAGGGTATTATAATGTACATAGTCAAATGCTTGAGTCATATCGCAGAAAATGGCACAAATGGGCGTCCGTTTGTCAACATTTTTTAGAATATTTTTAATAAAATCATAAATTGCCATGTTGATGGTTTTCTGTTGTCTAAAGCCTTTCTGTTCATCGCATAGTATTTTATATTTCTCAAAATATTTGAACAATTCCTTAGAGATATACTTTTCAAAAATTTTAGAAAAAATGGGTATAAGGGATATTGGTCTATAATAGTCCATCAATTCTCTATTTTCCTTTTTGAATAATGGCTTAACAATTGAGATTTTTAGCGCTTCCGGATATTGACCAGAGTAAATACTAAGGTTAATTATATGGCTAAGATGAGTACATATTTCATCAGCTACTGATTTAATAATTGAAGTTGCTATGCCATCATAGCCCACGCTGTTTGTGTTTTTTAGTGACGTGATTATCTGTTTTATATCTTGCGGTGTACTTGGGGCCATGAACATAGAATTTTGTGTTGATAGGATGTTAGGAGCCTTGAGCTTACTGGTATCATCTAATTTTGGCTGAATTTTGTCAATGAAGAAGTCATTAAAAGCTTCAGATATTGCTAAGGGATTTGTTACAGTTTGGTCGTTAATTCTAATTTTATTTATATGTTGTTTAGGCATGTTATGTTTTGTTCGATTAATAATTTGCCAAGTAGTTTTGGCCTTATTCATAGTTCTTTTTATTTTATTGTTATTTTGTGATTTCTGTGTGAGGTTGATAATGTGTCTATATAGCTTTGAGTAGTGTTTAAGTTTTATTTTATTTTCACCGTTAGGGTTTAATCGATACTGCCAGAGTAGTATTCTTTTCTTCCTACTACATAATTTAACACCCCGAGATAGCCATGTAGGTTTATTTATTAATTTTCTTTTAATTCTAATTTTAGGAAAGCATAGCTCGTACATTAATTTAAATGTGTCTATAAATACATTATAAGTTACATTTGCATCGTCTGAGTCATATATTTCTGAAAAGGATAGACTTTTTATGCAGTCTCGAAACTTTTCAATGTTTTCTCTGCTGTAGTTCCTTCTGGTTATATACCAGTGGTTTAATGTGTATATTTTATCAACTGGACATTGTAGAATTTGCAATGTGTGGTCAGATAGTGCAAACTCCAGTACCTCAGTTTTGCATGAACTACTAAAATTATGCGCAAAATTGTCAATGCATGTCATACTAGACAAACGAGTTGGTTGTTTTATGGCTAATTTAAGATTGAAGCTTAGTAGCAGACATTCAAAATTCCTTGATTGATAACAAGGTTTCAATATATCAATGTTAAAATCACCAGCGATTACTATCTTGCAACGGGTATTACATATCCCACGTAGCAGAAGTTCTAGTTTTATCATACAATCCTCCAAGTTATTTATATTTGGTACCCTATAGATACATACAACAATAGTCTTATAATTAATAAGTTGAATGGCGCAGCATTCAAAGACACTGCTTAATGATAATTTCGCTATTTGGGGTAGTTCCTTCCATTGGTGGCCCTTTTTTACAAGAATACATGCTCCTCCTCTTTTTTTATCTTTTCTACAATACGATGCTGCTAAAGAGTAATTGTGTATATATAATTGAGTCTCAAGACCCTCCATTATAAAATGTTCTGTAACACATACAACATCTATAGGTATTTCTCTATCAGACAACTCATCTAAACATACAGTCAAGGCATCCGATTTACTTATTAATCCTGCAATATTTTGGTGAAGTATGTTAAGATATTTATTCTCGAAAAAACAAGTCTGTTTTGTTAATTTTATTACATAAAGAAGGTCTGGTATCATTTTGTACTTTACAGTTATTATTAAATTCTTTGCACTCATTATTATCATGGTGTGAATACGTAGGGTTTGATATATTGATTGTTAAGTCAAAATTATCAATAAGTTGTTTTAAATCTTTAAAAATGTTTTGAATACCATATTTACTAATTGTACCAGACCATGAGAACATAGAGTAATCTAGTTGTAAATTTAGATTTGAATCAAGTATAGATGCATAATGATGTGTGTGTACGTCATGCCACAACGTCTTATTGAACGTCTCGATTCTCCAGTTATATATTGTAGAATAATAACCTAATTTATATGTTGGTAGACATATAATTTTATTTGTATGAGTAATAGACAGTAATGTTTTTCGTAAGTTAGTTATTAGAACAGAGTAGTCATTAGTTTTTTCAAAATCATTGGATCCTATGAAAACTACACAGAAGTCATTCATGGTGTAATTGGTTAGTTTTAGTTCTAAATTGGCAATACTATTTGATATATCGCTATTTGGAAATTTTATGGCCTTGACATTTTGTCACCTCTTACAATACCCATAATGAACTGGGGTGGTGATTATACGAATTCTGAATTCAGTACCCGACCAAATTTTATTATCAGATAGAACTTATACGAAGCGCTCGACGAATACTCTTGAGACAGTTGCCATAATGTCTGCAGAGTCAAGACCGGAGGATGTATGTATCCTTCAAAGCATAGAGGAGGAAAAGAGAATTACAGAGTTCAACAGAATGAAATAAAAGGTGTACTAAGAAGAGAGTCGGGTGTTCAATCTATTTGTAGAAACCAATCAAAAACACTTGCGTTATTACGTTCGTCAACGATAAATAGATTAATTTTGACTTTTAAAATTTTGGCTGAAAGTTACCTTAGCGCAATCAACTCTATTATCTGACCAGCTCTTTCGATTAATCATTTCATCATTATTTCATTATCTGATGACATCAAATTTTGTAAGTACAGATCAATGAAATGATGTTGATTGTGATTATGCAACATAAATTTGGGTTCCGGATTTGTATAAGAAAAACCAAGTGATACAGTCAAAGTTTGTTAAAATATTGAAAATTGTGTCTAGTACATAATGGGTCCGTAGTTCAGTTCGGAGTCAGGCAAGTATTTTAGGTAGGGTTTTAAAAAAACTAAATTTATCACTTGCCATGTAACATCAATTAAAATTCTAAGAAATATCATAATTACAGTCCTCGCAAATCTTTGTGGCCACTCTGAATGTAGCCGCAGGTACGAACTTGCGCATCGTATATTTTATAACCAATACGAACGTAGCTCAGTCACACTAAAACGCGGGTGGCGAGCGTTTGCGGGTGAAAAACAGCGTGCGCGGGCGTGACTTTGTGTTGTGCGTAGCGTAAATCGTAATGCGGCTACATTCAAAGCGGTCATAAAGATTGGCAAAGGCTGTATATTGAGTGAATTAATGATAATAATTTCTAATTTATATGTTAAGATATAATTACTCGCTATGGATTCCATCAAAAGATTCAACAATCAGAATAAGGATATGCACTGGAGAACGATATGCACGTGGGCAGGGCCAAAGCACATAGGGCAGAAAATTCCTTGAGTGGCGACTGAGTTCCGGAAAGTGCAATGCTGGTAGGCCTCCCAAGGGCGTGTAACGACCGAACGGTTCTTCGTGGAAATCCTTGGGGAGGCCTATAACTAGCAGTGGACGCCTTTTAACTCAAATGAAGATGATGATGAATATAGCCTTCTTGGCACTATACCCGATTACAGTAATCAAACACATTCTTTATTTTTTTAGTTTTAGTTAGTTTAGTTTTATCTATACATTGAAACGTGATTCAAAAACGTTATAACTACCCCTCTCAAATAAATTTGCGCGGACGGAATAGTATGAAAGTTTCCCCACTTATACGAGTAGCTTATATACAGAAGGAGTTCAGAAAGCAATTTAATTTTAATTATGCTTAAAATACATTAAACATTAAAAAAAAACACACACACTACTACGTATTTGATACATACACACGCACTCTTATATGTATACTCTTTTGTTTGTTGTTAAGTTCAAATCGAGAGCAGAACTATAATTTTTATAACCGCTGGGCAACCAGACCAGTTATTAATTTATTTATTTTTAAATATTTATTATCAATTAATTTAATTAAAGTTTAGCTTGTACGGAATCCATCTGCTACGCTCGCACTTAACGAAATCAATCTTTTTGTGGTGGATCACGGTAGAGTTAATCTTTGTTATGCTTAATTTCCATTGAATTAAAAACAAAACTATGAAACAGTACTTAGTGATGCTTACCTTCTGAATTAAGATATTATTAAAATAATCTTATATAAATCATAAAATAATCTATTTATTCATTATAAATACTTAAAAAGTAATTAAAAAAGTACTAAAATAACTATAAATAAACTTAAAAAGTTAGATCAATTCTCAGCCCATGAATGACCCACTGCTGAGTCGGGACTGCTCCGGTAATTGGCCTACTGTGCCACGCTGGCCAGACGGGTTGGCACAGGGTTTCGAATCAGGTTTTCCTTCTCATGCGGCTAGATTTTCGGCCTGGTCACTTCCTTACGACACCCTCAGGATGGTATGGGATGGTGACACTATATATTCTAAATCCGTCACCACACGGACATTATATAAAAATAACTATAAATAACTAAAATTATAAAAATGGATCGTGACAACATAACAACTATATTATATATTATATTATATAATTATATATTATATTTGTTATTTTTGTATATATCTAAATATTTTTGCTGTGTATATATCATGTCAAACCTATGCACCGATCTTGATACTTTCGAATCTTGCACATCCTCGTCTGATAGTTTCGTCAGTGCGGACAGCGTTGCTTCGGTATTATCCACCGATGAAGACATTTCATCTATATTTTCCAAACTACCTAGTAACCTTAATATAGTACATATTAATGTTCAAAGCGTTCCTGCACATTACCATGATCTTCTGGCATACTTTGGTAACTGCCGTCTTGATGCCATCCTCATGTCTGAATCGTTTCTCAAACCATCCCTTGTTTCTGCTCACTTTGTGCTGCCCGGCTTCGTACTTATACGTAATGATCGCACTGGAAAGGGTGGCGGTGGTGTCGCCATTTACCTACGTGTTAATATACCCTACAAAGTGATCAGCGTTTCACCCTCCCAGTACAGCGGTTCCTCTGAGCATCTCTTCCTTGAAATTACGTTACGTCACTCTAAATTGTTACTTGGTGTCTATTACTGCCCCAATCTTAATATTAGCTATTTTGATTCATTTGATTCCCTTTTAAATGATTATGCCTCTCTTTACACCCATATAGTAATTATGGGTGATTTTAATACATGCCTTTTAAAAAATGATGTCCGGTCTCGTAAACTTACTTCTGTATTAAGCTCCTATAATCTTCACATTTTAGGCCTTGCTGCCACTCACCATTCCCCCCACTGTGTCCCCTCTCTATTAGATCTTATCATTATGTCTTCTCCCAGTCTGGCTTCTACTCATGGGCAGCTCACTGCTCCTTTCTCTTACCACGATCTTATCTTCTTATCTTGCGATATTCGCCCTCCCAAAAGACAAGTGCAATCTCTCCTTCTTCGGAATTATAGGGATATTGATTTGGAGATATTACAGCGTGATGCTTCCGAGATTGATTGGAACCCCTTATTTAGCTCCACCTGTACTGATGAGAAGGTGCAATACTTCAACAATAGGTTGATACAGCTGTATGACAGGCATGCCCCTTTACGCAGAGTTAAATTAAAACACGTTCCAGCTCCTTGGCTGACACCTGCAATAAAAGAAACAATAGCACGACGGGATAATGCTAAGAAAAAGTGTAAACGCTGTCCTACCGAAATTAATATAAGTCGTTTCAAAATTCTCCGTAACCGCTGTAGTCGTCTGTGTAGGGACGCTAAGAGGCGCCATTTTCATTCCTCTCTTTCCAACCGGAAGGCTACTGAAGTTTGGCAATTTTTGAAATCCAATGGTATTGGAAAATCCTCTAATCATGACTGTCTCAACCTCGATCTCAACTCTTTGAATCAACATTTCTCTCTTCCTCCTGTAACGCTTGATTCAGAGACAAAATGTAACACTCTTCAGACTTTGTCAAATAACCCGCTTCCCAACTGCACCCCCTTCACTTTTAGCACCATCACTCCTGATGATGCTCAAAAATCACTAACCGCCATCTCTTCTACTGCCATTGGTAGCGATAACTTGTGCTCGAGGATGCTTACTCCTATTTTGACTGTAGTACTCCCCATCCTTACTCATATTTTCAACCATTCTTTGTCATCTAGCTCCTTCCCTGTATGTTGGAAAAAAGCATATATAATTCCTTTACCCAAAAGTTCTAGCCCTACCCTTCCTTGTCATTATCGACCTATTTCTATCCTTCCTTTCCTCTCTAAGGTACTTGAGCACATTGTTCATCGTCAACTCTCACATTATTTACTTCACAATAATCTTCTTAGCCCCTTCCAATCGGGATTTCGTGCTGGACACAGTACAGTTACCGCTCTTCTCAAAATTACTGAAGACATCCGATGGGCTATGGAGAATAAATCTCTCACTCTATTAATACTGCTTGACTTCAGTAGCGCTTTCAACTCGGTTAACTTTGATATTCTTCTCGGTACCCTTCAATCTCTTAATGTTTCTCTTCCTTGCATTAATTGGTTTGACTCGTATCTCTGAGGCCGCTCGCAGTGCGTAACTCATAATGAGGTATTATCTGATTGGTTTCCTTTAACCACGGGCATGCCTCAAGGCGGCGTCCTATCTCCTTTACTATTCTCAGTATATATAAACTCTGTTACCAGGGTGATATCTTCTCATTTTCATCTCTACGCAGACGACTTACAAATTTACCGCCATTTCTTGAAAGATGAAGCTGCAGTCGCTATATCTGCCTTGAATAATGACTTGATCAATATTAGTGGCTGGGCTAAATGCTTTGGTTTGCATATAAATCCTAGCAAATCGCAGGCAATCATTGTGGGCAGCAGATACTATACTTCACTCCTAGACATGACCTCCCTTCCAGATGTGGTACTTGATGGTTCCATTATTGCGTTTGCCGATACTGCCAAAAATCTAGGTGTTCTATTGGATCCTAACTTGACTTGGAGCACACACATCAGTAGCATCAGCAGTAAGGTGTATTTTACTTTTCATTCGCTGAAATATCTCCAAAACTTTTTGCCTATTAAAACCAAAATTCTTCTTGTACAAACCCTTATTTTGCCCATAATTGACTACGCAGACAGCTGTTACCTTGATGCCAACGAGGAGCTCCTAAATAAGCTTGAGCGATTGCAAAATTTGTGTATTAGATTCATTTATTCTTTAAAAAAATACGACCACTCAAGTGGCTCCCTATCCGCCTTCGCAGGAATTCTCGAATACTTTGTGTTCTATATAAAATCCTCTACAACCCTATATCTCCTTCCTATTTACGTGAACGCTTCGCCTTCAACCACCCTGTTGATTTTCCTTGCAGAACTCACCTTCGCTCTCTCCTTCAATTTCCTTCCCACACCACTGACTTCTATTCCTTCTCCTTTTCTGTGCACGCTGTTCGACTATGGAATTCTCTCCCAGCTGATATTAGAAATTCTGATTCTATTTTCATTTCTAAAAGACGAGTCAAAGAATTTTATCTCTCCTTGACCTAATTCTTTATTACGAGTATATGTATGTATTTTAGTTTGTATGTATTATATATGATCACATTATACAACTCTATTTAATATATACCTATATATATATTTTTATATATATCTATGTTTGTATACACTACACCCCAATTTGTTTTATTTCAATGTATCCATTCCTGGGCCTGCTGGAAGAGATTTCTTTAGAAATAAGCTGTGCCTTTGTACAAATGTGTCCTAGATTTCCATGTGTTCTACCTACGTTCTGTATGTGTACATAAATTGTTAAATAAATAAATAACAACTCTTGAGACGAATTTTTACTGGAATTTCATGCCACGCAATGCCGGCAAGACGAGTTGGCACAGGTTATGTATCAAGTGAGGCGGGGGTGGAGGGGGGTTCGTGACGATGCGGGCCCCTTCTGCCATCGCCTAGGAGGCCGGTGGTGGTTCGGGGGAGCCACCACCGACGAAAGCCTCGATGACTGAGGGCGTCCCAGTATACCGGGACGCCCTCTCTGATAGTCGCTTGCCCGCGTTGCGGGCACCACGCCGGGGCGTCACAGTAGAATGCGTTTACGCGAACTTGTGGCGCCCCAAGCGCGTCGTGTGAGGGTATGCCGCTGGGGTTTTAGTGGGTAAACGACTCTCGGGTAGACGACCCTTGTCGGAGTCCCACATAACCACCGACCTTTCCCCCGGGGTGCGGTGGTATGCATAAAGCATTTCCCCAGCGAAAAAAAAAAAAAAAAAAAAAAAAAAAAAAAAGGTTATGTATCAAGTGGCTCTGAGTACAGATCCCACAATGCCGCAACATGGACGCGAGTTGGAGCAACCCGGGGAGGTTTAGTGGGTAGGCCCCAACTCTGGGGGAGAGTCCCACACGCCCCCCTCGGCCATCCCCGTGGCCAACGGGGATAGTCCATTAAGGATTTTACCCCGGATAAACAAAAAAAAAAAAGGTTATGTTTCTGCATCAGATCCCACAATGCCGCAACAGGACGCGAGTTGGAGCACCCCGGGGAGGTTTAGTGGGTAGGCCCCCACTATGGGGGAGAGTCCCACACTCCCCCATAGTGGGGGAAGTCCATAAAGGATTTTACACAGGGCAAAAAAAAAAAAAGTTATGTATCAAAATTTTCATCTCTGGCGGCTAGGATGTCTACCTCTTGTATTCTTTTTGTATCTTCTTACGACATCCCCACGATGGGTATTGATTGGTGATATTGTGTATTCTAAATCCGTCACCACACGAACTTATTATTATGTTTGCAGAACATAACTTTTTATAACTACACTAGCTGCTCCCCGCTGCGTCACCCGGGTGGTGGTGGAATTTATTTCCTCGTAAAAAAAATTGCCTATAACCTTTCTCGATAAATAGACTATCCAACACTGAAATTATTTTTGAAATCGGAACAGTAGTTCCTAAGATTAGCGCGTTTAAACAAACAAACTCTGCAGCTTTTTAATATTAGTATAGACTAGCGACCCGCACCGGCTTCGCACGGGTGCAATGATGAACCTCTAATAATATGGATGTATTATACGTATAAACCTTCCTCTGATATCACTCTATCTTTTAAAAGAAACCGCTTCAAAATCCGTTGCATAGTTTTAAAGATTTAAGCATACATAGGGACGGACAGACGATAGCGACTTGGTTTTATACTATGTAGTGACGTACAACTCATATTATATCATACCAGTAAATGACAATACAAGCTGATTTTCAATTATTGTCTCCTGGGGCGAGTTTAAATAAACCGGTTGCTAGGATGCTCTCACTTCTATGTTTATGTACGCATTAAAATGACCATTTTCGCAACGACATACACAAGTATAGTGCGATTATTGGTCAAGGTAAGTAATTAATGTCAAGTTATTGGGAAACGTGAAACTATCTTAGCGGTCAAGTGTAATGTTCAGTTTTGTTACCATTAGGCACATAAGCATACGCCACGGCTGATGGTAAGCGGTTGCTGTCGCTTATTAAGGTCAGCAACATCGGAGATGTCACTGACCCTGTAAAGGTGAAAACATGGTACTGGGAACTCAGGGTAAGTAGGGAACACTGAAGACATCAGGGGAATCCTTGTGGCGCTGTCTCTGTGGGACTCTGGGCGCGGTAACATGGTATTTAGCGCCCCGACCCACCCAGTAAACAAACGGCATTCCTCGACTGCACGCTTCAGAGCCACGGGTTACGCTCCCCATTGGGGACGAACCCCTGAAATTCAAATTCAAATTCAAAACTCATTTAATCGAGTTGTCCCTTTAGAGCTCAAAGTCAAACAATAAACAAAAATTTAAAATTGACCCGGAATGGAGCTCTACAGAGAAGAGCCGACAAGAAACTCTGTAGTTGCTCTTTTTAGATGGCCATTTTTAGTTACATGGTCGTGATAAGACAGATTTGGGAAAGCAAACTCGCGCAAATAGCTCTGGTACCCTATCTCAAGCAGTAACACAAAAATACCGAAAGGCTTTCGCAAATTTTTTTTCTTGGCCTATATTTCTGTTCCTTCTAGTTCCTCTTCTAGCTCCAACTAGTCCATTCAGCCATACTATACGAGTACTCTCAGTATGGCGGCACTATATTCTGAATTCATCACTACCCGTTCTAACTTCGAACGAGTAGAGGCTTAAACTCTAGTCTACGGAGTGGCGGCGAAGAGACTAAATCATTAACAATTTAAATTCAACCTAAAATGCTTCAGTCTACAACTGTATTTATGTCGCGCGCCGCGCTTTATGTCGCTCGCCGTCATTGTATTTCGTTGGACCAAATACAGGTTGTATTCTGAAGCGTTTTAGGTTGAATTTAAATTGTTACTGAATTAGCCTCTTCGCCGCCACTCCGTCCGTCGGTGCTGACCCTTAGGTTGTCGGGATGATAAGACATTGCATTGAAACATCTCTTAACGGGTTTATCTCGTGTATTTTATATTATTGTGGTACCTGCCAACCATCCTCTCTATTCCAAGCATCCTAATTTTTATAGAAAGGATCGTTGGCATGCATCGATCGCAGTCATTATATTGATCAAATCTCAAACACAACACTCATCGGCATGACCTCTGGACACCGTAAGCGATTTCTGCGTGCACAGGGAACGTTATCAATAAAACAAAATCATAGCCGGTAGATTTAACTGTTTCATTGTACTTTTGAACACAACTGTCATCTAGTCTCACCCGTGACCAAGACTGCTGCAAGCATTCGAAGCGTCGGGAATTAAATAATGTAATTTACACGCGCTAAAACCGTTAAAAGTGTTAAATATCAATGTGTAATAATCGCGAAAACCTAAGAATTTATTATTTTATGTTAGCTAGTTCCCAACGTTTAGGTACATTCTAATAAATACATCGGTTCGTTCCGGCAAATCTCCGAAACGGCTGGATCAATTTTAATAACAGATAAAGAGTTCTACTTAAAATGCCGAGACTAGCGCGGAATCCAAAACCAAGCCTGTTGCGGCTCTTAAAACTTGTTCCGACAACCTTTCCAGAATTATGACGAAACATAGGAGCGCGTTCACTGTCATTTTGACCTCACATTGGCAACATTTACTACTCGTTCTTTTAACCCTCGACAAAAAGAGGGGTGCTAGAAATTGTACACGTGTGTATGTCTCTGTGGCATCTTAGCTTATAAACGAACGGTGCGGTTTTTATTAGAAAGCAAATTTTTTTAGCGATCAAAAGCGACCTAGTATTTTAGGTATTAAACATTTTGGTTATTTATAGTTTATTTTAATAAAACAGAAGAATAATTTGTGTACTTAAATGTGATGCAAATTTTTTGTACCCAACTTTTGAAACAAATAGCCTATGTGACGCCGACGTAATTGTTGGAACAGTTAAAGTTTATTTATAAGTGTTGTGCAGAAATCTATTAATAAAAAATACCCATTAAAAATAGCTATATTACTTATCAAAGAAAACGTCACGGACACTAAAGTGCTTTCGCGTTATGAATGCAATGAGGCATGCAGGTACAGGCGCGGTAAAAAATTTCTGACGCCTACAAAATTGTAAAAGCAAAGAACATGTGCAGTTGCTCAGTTCTAAAATGCAGACATATTGCGAACATTTCTGTGAGGTGATTTAGAACTTTAGGCGCAAAGGGATGATCATCCAGCCAGACGAGGTGTGATGTCTGGCTAGGGGTCGCTGCGCCTAACCCCCGATAGTTGTAGTCGGGGATATCTTAACCTTGCGAATTGCTCTTGAAATTTCGCTATCGCGGTGTAGGACTTTTTCGTAATTATCGCATTTGTAGGCGATATTTCTTGATGCAATTAGTTCAGATTTTTCGGGTAAATTGTGTAAAGTATGTAGCATGCGGTCGCTACATGGCTCCCCCCCAAGACTGGAGGTCGATCCTCTTGAATTGCTGCAGTGTGTAGAGCTTGCAAGTGCCAGGAGCGCTCGGAGTCTACGGTGAGTCGAGACTGAGCACCTCAACTGTGTAGTGGAGTTCACTGGGTGGTTGAGTGTCGTGCCGCAGAACCAGGTAGCTCGGTGAGTCGGCTGCGTGTGGTCCTGTTAAGGCTGTGACGTCCTGGCTTGCTAGGTGACTTGCTGCTGCTGAGGAGTGTTCGTCTTTACCAGGTTGCCCAGGCAGGAGGTTGTTGCAGACTCGTTGGAAGGTTTCTCTGGAGTCCAATGTCGGGGGTTACCACTTTAAGGATCTTGCGTGTTCAGATCACGTCGGGGTCACCACTTTAGGCGCAAAGGGATGATCATCCAGCCAGACGAGGTGTGTTGTCTGGCTAGGGGTCGCTGCGCCTAACCCCCGATAGTTGTAGTCGGGGATATCTTAACCTTGCGAATTGCTCTTGAAATTTCGCTATCGCGGTGTAGGACTTTTTCGTAATTATCGCATTTGTAGGCGATATTTCTTAATGCAATTAGTTCAGATTTTTCGGGTAAATTGTGTAAAGTATGTAGCATGCGGTCGCTACAGAACTAATAGAGCCTCCACCTCATTTCATCCAGAGGGTGTCATAGGTGCTGACTTAAGGAATAATGTTGTAAGGTATTAAACTACCTTCTGCTAAGTTACCAAACAGAAATGAGATTTTTTTGACTCGTCAATATAAATTTACCATTTACCACCGGTTTGGAAGTAAATCCAAAAGCAACCAGAAACTCTGTAGTCGCTTTCATTTCAGCCCATAAATGCCCCACTGCTAAGTCAGGCCTCCTCCAAATTCATGGAGGGAAATTAGCCTACTGTGCCACGCTGGAAAGACGGGTTGGCACAGGCTTAGTAACAAGTTTTCCTTCTCTTGCAGCTAGGTGATTTGCTGCTTGCGTTCCCTTAGTCGCCTCTTACGACAACTTTAGGATGGTATGGGTTGGTGACACTGCGTATTCTCAATCTGTCACCACACAGATCAGCAGTATTTAGTCAGTATTTAAAATTCTGCATACCTGAGCCAGCTGATCCCCAGCAAATGCATCAGCAATCTTCAGACTGGTGTCAGTCATTGCACTCATCAATCATAATGCAGGAAAGAGGGCACAGACATACGTTCTTGCGTGAACATGACAACTCGATCAATCCCAAGGCAATTGCATAATGGAAACCATAACGCGTTATAATGATCTCACATATTGAGCACAGTGGAGTC
Source organism: Clostera curtula (assembly GCA_905475355.2). NCBI lineage: Eukaryota > Metazoa > Arthropoda > Insecta > Lepidoptera > Notodontidae > Clostera > Clostera curtula. Next base: position 18,011,753 of record FR997799.1, read on the forward strand.
TCGACAATCATCATCATTTCAGCCAAAAAACGTCCACTGCTGAATAGGCCTTCTCCAAAGGGGGGTTTGCCATAATCGCCACGCTTGGCAGGCGAGTTGGCGATCGCAGTATCGGATGGTCGATATTCAAAAGAACATCGCTGCTGCCCAAAGTCTGTTGTCCATTAGTCGCCTTCTACCACACCCATATGAGGTGATAGTATTCTAACTGCGCTATAACACTCCGCTCTCTACAATAGATGAAAGAAATCAGTACCATCTCAAGGGTCAGCTTTCCGGGTGAAACACGCTTTTCTCTTGCCTAGTCATCTTGAAGTAGATTGATTTTACAAGATTTTTAAATATTCATAATTACACATTTCCGTGTGGGCGGGTTTAGAATACACAATGTCACCTCTCCATCCCATACTGAGGGTGTCATAAGAGCCGACTAAAGACAATTATATGGTAGATAACCTAGCCGTAAGGGAGGAGGCCCGACTCGGTAGTGGGTCTTTTACGTTAATATATACTACTAACTAGCGACCCGAATCACTCTATCTACAAAAAAACGCTTCTAAATCCGTTGCGTAGTTTTAAAGATTTAAGCATACATAGGGACGGACAGACGACAGCGACTTTGTTTTATACTATGTGATAGTGATAATACTCGTCCCATACCTGACCCACTGCTGAATCAGGCCTCCTTCAATAACATGGTTCTCCTTTTCTTGTGACTAGGTTTTCAGCCTTGACATTTCCTATTGTCGACTCTTACGACACCCTCCGGATGGTATAGGGTGGTGAAACTATGTATTCTAAATCCGTCACCACACGAAGAAAAAATATATCATCATCATAATCATCAGCCCACATTAGACTGCTGGACATAGGCCTCCCCTAAAGAGCGCCATAGCGCCCTGTCTTCAGCATGACGCATCCAGCTGCTGCCCGCAACCTTTCGCAGATCGTCGCTCCATCAATCAGAGGGTCGTCCCACTACGCTTGCCGAAGAATATATCATGACGATTATTTTGATATACGCTCTACACTGTATGACCTCGGGCCATCATAATAATATTCAATAGTCAAGCGACTCAGGTGGTCCAGGTGGTCTTTGTCTGGCGGATAGTACAAGCTGTGCTGAAAAGTGGATAAGTTTGCATTACAAAATATCTGATACCTTTGGCAGTCTTTATTTGAAGTAAGGGTTAGTATCCAGTTATTATCAGGTGTCAAAGTCAAATCATTTCTTTTTTATAGGACACGATGGCAACTTACAAATTGTCAAGACATTAATACAAATTATACAAAGCAAAGTAATTTATTTTAGTTTACCGCCAGTTCGGAACGCGACCACTGCTGCACTGCAGAAGAACTGGTGAGAAACTCAAAGGACTTGTTACTCTTTTTTTATTACTTTACGGTCATATTTAATCATTTAATATTTATTTCCCCAACAAATTCCATATAAAAACTGTTCCATATAAAACAACTAGCCTCTGGGCGCGGCTTCGCTCGCGTGGACTTCGAACCCGTGCTTATCTCTATGCATTTTTTTTATGAATATAAAAGTGGTTATTGTGACTAAACTATGATAGTAAGGTATGTGCTCTCGCTGACTTTTTTGTAGATTTTAATAAGACCTACAAACTCGTAGTACTTCATTTTGTTCTATTGTCAATAGTTTTTGCAGCGCACGCATAAATAGGTTTTCGATTTTACACCTTGGGTTACAAAATCGCAATTTTCATACGGATCCCTAATTCTTATGAAAATAAAATATAGCCTATAACCTTCCTCGATAAATGGACTATCTAACATTGAAAGAATTTTTGAAATCGGACCAGTAGTACCTGAGATTAGCGCGTTCAAACAAACAAACAAACAAACAAACAAACTCTGCAGCTTTATATATTAGTATAGATTAGTATAGATTTACAAAACAAAATAAACTTGAATAAAACGTCCTTGGTCCAGTGAAACGACAAACCCCAAACAGCAGCACCTGTTTACAAGTTTAATGCAAGTGGCAGCCATCGATCTCCTCAACCATATTAAAGGGAAGTAACCGACCCGTCACATGTCGCTACCGCTGTTTAGAGTATTTTAGTGTACATGACTGAATATGTGGTTGTCTGCCTCTCGCCTCTTACAATACCCTGACGATGGTATGGGCTGGTGACATTGGGTATTCTAAATCCTTCATCACGAGAACTCACTACCTACATATATTACGATTATGATTTAACTCGCAAATAAATGTGTTATAAATAATTTTGGTTACAATTTTAATTCAATTAATTTTAAGTTTGCAAACAACAAGACCACTTAGTGTGACATACTTAGTGTTAAGTGTCACGTCCAAATAGTTTTCCGTGGGAAGGCTAAGGGATAACGAAATAAATATCCATTGATTCTCTGATATTTATAGATATTAGATATAGATTTTAGATATAATATATACCTTTGACAAATCTATTTTACGTCTATTCCGTCGTTGTTTGTTTCATGATCATCGTCACCATTTTAGCCCATAAATGCACAATACTGAGTACTTAAAATTCATTGAGGAAAATTAGCCTACTAAGGCACATTACGCTAATTTTCCTCCATGAATTTGAATTTTAAGATGGGTCGTCCATTTTAAAAAGAAAGGGTAAATAATATGGGCACGGCACTCCAACAAAATCCCCTATAAATAAATAAGTAAAGATTCCAACATATTTTAGCCTTATTTTGTTCAACTACCTACGTAATCTTTCTTAATTGTTATACTTATTACCAGCTCTAGGGCGGACGTGACATCACTAAAACAATATTGTTTTGATTGCTAGGAACATTATCACCCATTTTATTGTAGACAGACTACTACTACATAAAATGGGTGATAATGTTCCTAGTAGCATTATTATTATAATTTGATTAACTCTTTTTCCTAACTTCGGATGGCTCCAGGGTTTTTGACATCTACAGTGTTACACAACAGACAATTCGGTCAACCGACAACAACAACACTAAATTATTTTCGAGCCTTGCTTTAACTGTAGCAATATTTGAATACAATAGTAAACGCATTGCATTCTACCTCTAAAACATTAACCCCCTTACATTAATCATCGTATTAGATCACCAGCGGTTCAGGAGTTTCAGTCAGTACTTCTTGTAACCTTAACGTGAAAAGTTCTGAAGTTTTGTTAAAAAAAACTATGGATAAATACGAGCTTATAGTTGAAGACTTAGGCATAGGCAAAGATGTTTGTAAGTATTTTGTTTTTATGGTGTTTATTTAAAATTATCTGTAGAAGAACCGACAACCGCTGGGGTAGACGAGTTCTTGAGTGGAGACCGCGAATCGGCAAGCGTAGTGTGGGACGGCCCTCTGCTAGATGGAGCGACGATCTGCGAAAGGTTGCGGGCAGCAGCTGGATGCGTCAAGCTGAAGACAGGGCGCTATGGCGCTCTTTAGGGGAGGCCTATGTCCAGCAGTGGACTAATGTGGGCTGATGATGATGATGATTCAAAATTGATCATGATAATCTCGCAGGCTGAGCCGAATGCAATTTAATTGATCTGGGCTTCAAATATGCCAATTCTATTTCAGCCATTTTATTAGTGAAGTTTGTAAACAGTATGTGAGTGCAGTTTCATCACTCACCATGAAATTTGTGTAATTTCACAGATTTTTATTTTTTTAATAGGCTACATGATTATGCGTGTTATTGCTTTCACAAATCTGTAAGACTTGTTTGTACCACCATCATTGTTACCCTTTTATTTAAAAGAGCAATTTTATTTTCTTTTTCGTTTCTGACCAATTAGAAGTCAATACTAACCGAATAAAAATATGAATTAGTAGTCGGGCGGGATAACTCGTGCAAAACTTAGTGTAGATGGGGCTCCAAATAAACTCGGGTGCCGCAGGTCTATAAGTAAACAAACTTTTCTGTTCTCTAATTACAGATACGAATATAACATGGACTTTACCGGAGACCTTCACAGGCCTCGCAATAGTGCTCTCCGCATATTTAATATTCGTCGTAAAGATATTACCCAACTTCATGAAGAGCAGACAGCCGTACCAACTTAAAAATATTTTGTTAGCATACAACGTTTTTCAAGTCGCCACCTCTATGTATCTTGTTTTTATCGTGAGTATGCCACATGTTGCTAACTGATTTTATGTAGGGTTCTGTGGTAGATAGACTTTTTGTATAATATCCAGATGTTTTGCTCAAGATATTTGCACCAAGTCAACGAGACACAAAAATTGATTAGTGTTTCATACTAAGGGAGCTCATACATTGATAAGAAAGTATTTCAACCAAGGAAAAATGAGTCTATTTAAGAGTTTTCTATGTGGTGACTGATTTAGAATTTATATTGTCACCACTCTATTCCATCCCAAAGATTTCGGAAGGATGATAAAAGGAAATAATTAGGCCGATAATCTAGCCGTAAGAGAATGCAATCTTGATACGAAACCCGTCGGGCCAGCGTCGCACAGTAGGCTATTGGCAGTAGGTTATTGGAGGAGGCCAGACCCAGCAGAGGGTCATTGACGACACGGTTAGCGCAGTGGTTGAGCGATCGACTGTTCCGCAGCATAGCATGTCGCGGGTTCGATCCCCGCACGGAATAAATATTTGTACGACCTACAAGTATAATATATATATATATAAGTAGTTTATCAAGATATTTATATTTATCATCCATCTCGTTACTCAAGCATTAAGTTGCTTAGCTTGGGACGAGCTGGCGTTGTGTGAAATGTCCAATGATATTTAAATGTCCAATTTGTGGGCTGAGTAGTTATTTATATTTATTTGTTATTTAAAAAATGTGTATGTGGCTGTCCGTGGAATAGAAAATGCTTTTATGACGTTCACAATTGGCAATGGATTAATCGTAAATAAAATCGTAATACGTTTGATAGAGGTTGACTCACAATTGCGAAGTGATACATTTTTGGCCAACTTCGCTAACAAAGAATGTGTACGAGAATACATTGACCTACATATGAATTACCAATTCTGTGGAGACGCGTAGGATGTAAAACACGATAAATTTTATTGGTAGATATTATTGCCAATGTAGTTATTATCGCCTAACACCTTAATATTTGTATTGTTGTTCCTAAATACAGTCGAAGAAAGAAAGAAGATGTAGTGACAAAAATTGAGAAAGGTATGCTGAGATGGTTTGGCCATGTCGAGAGAATGAATGAAGAACGATTGACGAAAAAAGTGTATAAGGCGAGTGTGAATGAAAGTGTTGGAAGGGGAAGACCTAGGCGGACGTTTCAAGACCAAATCAGGGACGTCTTGAAAAAAGGCCAGGTCAAGAGTACCCTAAACCGAAGAGCATGTATGAAGGGAATAATGAAAGTGGACGAAGCGAAACAAGTATGTATGGATCGTAGCAAGTGGAAAGAAGTGGTCTCTGCCTACCCCTACGGGAAAGAGGCGTGATTATATGTATGTATGTATGTATGTAAATACAGTCCTCGCCAATCTTTATGGCTGCTCTGAATGTAGCCGTGGGTACGAACTTGCGCATCGTAAATTTCATAACCAATACAAACGTAGCTCACTCACACTAACACGCGAGTGGCGACGACGCTTGCGGGTGAAAAAACGGCGCGCGCGGGCGTGCCCTGCCTCCGCGCCCCACTCACGATATCTGATACCTGATTTTGTGTTGTGCGCAGCGTAATGCGGCTACATTCAGAACGGCCATAAAATTTGGCGTGGACTGTAAATGGAAAAAAAATTGTGGCTTTCGTAGCGGTGAATCTATATTTTGTCGAATACGGTTCAGCAGTTTCAAGGTCATCAGCTATTTTCTAGCTGACAACTACTCTCAAGTTTTTTTTATCCTTACAGTACACAAGATATATTATAAAACATAATATTATTACAACAAGATGCCCTAAAGGAAACGACTTACAAGAGGTACGTGCATCATAACTAAGTTGGAAAGGATAGAGGTTCTTTACTCTGTAGGATTTATGTTTTTACTAGAAATCACAAGAAGAAATTAAGATACCGGTTGCCGTAATTTAATTAAACCTCAACATAATATAAACATTTTTACTTTAAAAGTTTCATTCTGAGATAACTGTACCTAACTTTTAGCTTAAAACATATTTAATAAAATAAGTTTAAATTTTTTTTTTTTTAATATTGTATTGTATTCATAATTATACCAATGAAATCTAACAGGGAACAAAGAGAATAAAATCTTTAAAACCTAAACTTACTCTCCTACGTTGCACCAAGCGTCTGTCTGCACAGCGCGTCATTGGAAGATAATTTCCCCCTTTTTAGCTGAAGAAGGTCCAACTCAGGAGTGGGTGATTTACGGGTTAAGAGAAGAATTGGAGGAAGCTCCACTCAGCAGTCAGTCATGTTCTGAATAGCAACGATGATAATTATTTCATTCAAACAACTTTCAGATAATAAAGGAAATCTACCCGTACTTCATAGCGAAACATTTAGACTTACTAGACACTGTATTCTTCGTGCTCCGAAAGAAGCAGAATCAGGTGACGTTCCTACATCTGTACCATCACACTACGATGGTCACCTGGACTTGGCTACACCTGATGTTCCACCCGACAGACAACTTTGTGGTAGTAGGAATGCTGAACAGCGCGATACATGTATTGATGTATGCTTACTATGCGATCTCGTCACTGGGGCCGGAGTACTCGAAATACGTTTGGTGGAAGAAGCATTTGACTAAGGCTCAATTGGTGAGATTTTTATTATTATTAGCTGCGTAGCGTTGCACAGAAGGCAAATTCCCCTGTTTATAATTGACTACACTAAGCGAGCGGCTTCATCCTCGGTGCCTATAAAGACGTGCTAATATCGGCTTCACATATTTTACTCAGGGATAATAAAGCTGATAATATTTTTTCATAACCAACCATGTTTTCGGTCTTGTCGGCTCTAACGACATCCTTAGGATGGAACGGAGTGTTGACACTATGTATTCTTAATCAATCCGTAAAAAGTAATACGCGTATAAATAAAATATAAATGTGATTATTTATTTATATCCACCTCTTTGCACACAGAAATATAAAAAAGTAGAGACTAAAAAGCAAAAAAAGACAATGTATAATTAGGCGGCCTTATCGCTAAAGCGATTACTTCCAGGTAATTACTATGATTAGTAGAAAAAACCAGAAAAAAATTTAAAAATAAAAAATAAATAAATAAAAAACAACGTTTTAAAGCTGTCGGCCGTAAAGCCCCGGGTCTGGGTGTTTTCTATCTGTAATATGTATGTATTTACAAAAAAAAAATATGGATACAAGAAGCTTATCATCCATCTCGTTACCATAACACAAGCATTAAGTTGCTTAACTTGGGACGAGATGGCGTTGTTTAAAATGTCCTACTTATAATTTGTTTAAACTACTTATAATTTTTTTTTGTAAATACTACATATTATTGATAGAAAACACCCAGACCCGGAACAAATACTTATAGGTTGTACAAATATGTCTTACGTGCGGGAATCGAACCCGCGACATGCTCAACCACTGCGCCAACCGTGTCGTCGATATGTAATAATATTTTGAATATGTTTCAGGTCCAGTTCATTTTGGTAGTGTCTCATCTCCACTACCAGCAGAAAATGTCTCCGTGCCCAATACCAAAGTTCTTTCACAACTTCTGCGTACTCCTAATTTTTTCCTTCTTTGCTCTTTTCATGAACTTCTACATCAGAAGTTATAGTTCCAAATTAAACAATCAAAAGAACATTAAAAGGAGTTCAGAATATGTTACTGATAATACAATAAAGTCTCGTTGAATTCCATCGTTATTTTGTACAAACATGCGCACGAAATGTACATAGGTATGTCAATATACATTAAATAGGTTAACCATCCATGAATTAGTGACAGTTTAGGTAGATGGTTTCATCATAGTGTAGACTGCTTAGCGTTTAATGTATTTTTGAATTTCTATGTTAATAAAAATACTTACTTTGTATTTATTTTTTATAAACACTCTAAATTTGTCCAGTCACGTGACCAAACACGATTAACGAAATTCAGAAGGTCGGGGTCGCAGTCGTAGATAAGTTACCTGTTAAAATCACGCATAATATCTTAGCTGGATTCTGGTCTGTCTATTGCGCGCTGATTGACTCTCAGCTGCCTTCTACTACGAGTAGTAACTCAGCCCACAAATTACCCACTGCTGAGCGCCCTCCCATTACATGGAGGGTAATTACCCTACTGTGCCGCGCTGGCCATACGGATTAGAGTAGGGTTTCGTATCAAGTTTTTCAATTTCTCCTTCTCTCTTCTTTCTCCTGGTTTTCGGACTTTTCGTTTCCATTTGTCGGCTCTTACAACACCCTCAGGATGGAATGGGTGGTGACAATATGTTATAAACCCGTCACCACACGTATAATAAGCCCAGCTGTGTAATAAGCCCCACTGTGAACGACGAGGTCTCAGCTCCGTAAGTCATCTGGGGCCAAACGCACAGCTGACTTAGACAAGATATGATGGAGCTCAAACTCAAACTCAAAAGGAACTTTATTTACGTAGGTTTCATCACAAAACTCTTATAAATCGTCATATTTACAAACACCATTATCATCTTACGGCCCCTGTCCCACCCTAGGTGGTAGTCTCCACACACACCTATCAGTCGTCATACCTACATTCACACCTTTCACACACAACTCCTCATTCATGCAATCCCTCCATCTCCCCTGATCGCTCACAATCCCTATATGTTCACTCACATTCATGCCGAAACTACCACCGGTTCGGAAGGCTGCTCTACAGAGAAGAGCCGGCAAGAAACTCTGTAGTTGCTTTTTTTTAAATTATTGTTCTTGTTTACAAAAAGCACTAAACGAGCCGAAACGAACTCAACGATTTTTTTAAAATAAGAACGATACGTCCTCCATCGCGGGGGCAGTTTACAAAGATGTAATTCACGAACACAAATGACACCCAGACTCAGAGCAAGTGCCTCTGGTGTAGACAAAGACACTTGCCCGACCCCGGTATCGAACCCGGGACCCAATGACCCAAAGGCGGCATTGGACGAATTGGAACCCTTGTTCCATATATAAACACACTCGTCTACATCTTTGAGAACAGACTTGTAACGGCTATTGGGACCTGAAAACATGGACATTTGACACGATTTTCGTCTTCTTCTCCATGCCCATTTTGAGACCTACATGCTAAGAAAAGCTGATAGGGTGCTTAGTGTCCACAAGCACGTTGTATGTATCGTTGTTGGAAGAAATGGGGCAGTAGTTATTCACTTTGGCCTCTTGCAAAAAAATAACCTCGCCATATCTTGCCCCAATATTTGAATACAATAGCGAACACGGTTTCCTGAATAAATATAACTTCGTTACATAAAATTGATTGGTTGGTAACTAATCTTAGACTCACTAGTATTTTAGTCGGTCTTGTAGAAGCCGCAATGCCAAATATCTTGGTATACTAACCTCAACATAATATTACAAAAAATATTTATACCACGGATATGCTCATTGTTGAAGACTCAAGGAATATCGAAGATTTCGGTAAGTGCTTTCACGATCAGAAGCTGACTCTCCGTCCACTCCACACATCCACCGCAGCATATTCATCTCCGTGACACGCAGCTCTTGCTTGTGTCGCTCTAACGCCGGCCACACTTCACAGCCGTATAAAAGGACCGGCCTAATGATGGTCTTATAGATCTGTCCCTTCAACATTACCGGCATCTTGGGTTCACAAATGACACCAGTTCTTCCTTTACATACGCGTTGATTTTAATGATTGTTTTCCCAGTACAAGACGCTTGTGTTTTTATATTGTTCCTATAATTATAATCCTATAATTAAACAAATCCTATAATTAAACAAATATTCATGAACTCTAAAGTAAATGCAATTAGTATTTCTTTAACAATAATACCAATTTAGTTTCATGGTAAATTGTAAATAGACAGTATTTAATGAGGGTCTTATACCCGTAAAATATGAAGGAAAAAATGGAATGTCATGTTGTTTGCATGTGTGTAGGCAAGCACTGCTCAGACAATACTACGGTCAATAGTACGGGACCAATACTATTGGCTTTCGAATTTGGATTTTCACGGTTCTAAGTGTTCCGTTTTATATTTGTAGTTAAAACTAGCGACCCGCCCCGGCTTCGCACGGGTACAATGATGAACCTCTAAATTAATCAGTGTTTCTCTACTATATTATGGATGTACTATACATATAAACCTTCCTCTTGAATCACTCTATCTATTATAAAAACCGATTCATGTAGTGATAGTCATGATAATATTTATAAAACCATAGTTCTTCGGGAGAACGATCATTAAAAATTACTTTGTACCGTCATGGTGTATCAATCCAGTTTCTCTTGTAAGTAGCTTAATTTTCCTCTGTGAATTTGGAGGAGGTTTTTGGTTTGTGGGTATCGTCGACGTCGTTGTAGCCGTTTCAGCCCATAAATGACCCACTACTGAGTCGGGCCACCTCCAAATACATGGAGGGAAATTAGCCAACTGTGCCACGCTGGCAAGGCTGGTTGGCACAGGGTTTGTATCAAGTTTTCCTTCTCATACAGCTAGGTGTTCTGCCTCTTACGATCCTTTAGTCGCCTCTTACGACACCCTCAGGATATTGTGGGTTGGTGACATTGTGTATTCTAAAACCGTAACCACAAGGACATTTCGGGATGTAGGAGTCCTATATAATCGCCGTCCCCACCTATGACGGACGGTGGTATGCATAAAGCATTTCCGCAGCGTCAACAATAAAAAAAGTTGGTCTTTTGGCTTCGATAAGCAACGGTTTTTGGGGATACCACCCAAAAAGTCAAAAATATGTTTTCAATGCGGTGAAATTTCATTTGCAATGTACATTTTTTATTATTTCAGAAATGGATCTAACTTGGTCTCTACAAGAAACCTTTACGGGCCTCGCAATAGTGCTATCAGCGTATTTAATGTTAGTCGTGAAGATATTACCAAACTTCATGAAGAATAAACAGCCGTACCAACTTAAAAGTGTTTTGTTAGTATACAACGTTTTTCAAGTCGCCTTTTCGTTGTATCTTTTAATAATTGTGAGTATATGAAATGTTCCCATTGCGTGTTACACACAGTCGTCATCTATATCATTTTATTTAAGATAAACAGTAGGCTAATTAATAAACATTTCACACAACGCCATCTCGTCCCAGGCTAAGTAACTTAATGCCATAACACAAGCATTAACGAGATGGATGATAAACTACTTATATAATTCTTTTTTGTAAATTTTATACATACATTTTGTAGATAGAAAACACCCAGGACCGGACAAATATTTCTTCCGTGCGGGAATCGAACCCGCGACATGCTGCGCGGCAGTCGATCGCTCAACCACTGCGCCAACCGTGTCGGTTATCCTTCATGTAATTGGTGGAGGCCTGACTCAGCAGTGGGTCACCTATGAGCTGAGTAATAGTAGGAGATTGAAAAGATGTATTTAATTGCAGGGTCGCGAACTTACATAAACTTTTGTTCATTACTTTGAATGCACTTTTATACTTGTACTATCATACTGACGTAATTTAAATACACAAACTAGCGACCCGCTCCGGCTCCGCACGGGTGCAATGGTGAACATCAAAATTTATTAGTGTTTCTCTACAATGTTATGCATGTATTATACATAGAAACCTTCCTCATGAATCACTCTATCGATTAAAAAAACAGCTTCAAAATCCGTTGCGTAGTTTTAAATATTTAAGCATACATAGGGACGGACAGACGACACGACTTTGTTTTATACTATGTAGTGATAGTGAAGTGATATCATTCATTCTGTATGAACAATATATGGAAAATTTCGAGGTTAAAGCATTTGCCTTGTTGGTCTAGGGGTTGGATGTCCTGCATTTGGATCACGGTGTGTTTTTGTAAACCATAAGTACTTGCTTTGTGTCCGGGTGTCATTTGTGTTCGTGAATTGCACGTTTATAAACTACCCCCGCGATACACATTATACCTCGTGCAGAGGTTTCGATTTCGTCTAAAAAAAGCAACTAAGCTTAGCTTAGCTGTTAGGTTACCATGAGAATTTCCAACGTAAAAAAACGTTAATTGCGGAGAATCAGATTTTTAAATTTAATTATATGACATTTAATTTCACCAATTTTATATTTTTAATATTGTCTTAATGAAATATGTTAATATAATTCTTAAATTGTAGTACGGAAGATACATAGCAAAATATAATATAATAACCACAAGATGCCCTAAGGGAGAGGACTTACAAGAGGTACGTGCACTTAAGGTGAATGTTCCAGGGTAGCCCGCGAAATTCAAATTTTCTTACGTTTTTTACAATTTGCAGGTCAGTGCTGACTGCAATTGTAAAGAATGACTTTGAGCTTGAAAAAGTTTATCTTGCACCTTTATGAGCTTGGAGGGTTGTATTGATGACTTTGATTATTATAATTCTATAACTACATACGTCTTACAGCCGCGAATAACATTTTAATCAACATACAACCTAGCACTGACCTGAAAATTGCAAAAAACGTAAGAAAATTTTAATGTCACGGGCTACCCTGGAACATTTACCTTAACAAGGCCAATGAATGTTCCTCAGCTGGAGAAAATAACAACGCGTCTCCGGGAACAAAATATAATCTACTTATAGAAAAAACGCTAGAACAATTGTGGCGTTCACAATCGTCAACGGATACATAATTTTTTATAGCCAGGTCGGAACGCGCCTCCATCCGAGAAGACCTGGCGAAACAAACTCCGTGGGCTTGTCTTTTTTTTAAACACCATATTACAATAACCGTGTACGTATATCTAACATGTTTTCTTTGGTACCGAAAGGCGCTATTGAATAAAAAAAATAAACATGAAATAATAAATCTTGAATCCAGAATCAGAATCTTGAATCCAGTGAGCCGGCCAAGCCCAAACAGCGGCATCCGTTCACAAGCATGTGGCAGCCACTGGTTGTGAAATACAGTCAGTTAACCTCATGGAGTTTAAGTGGGTAGGTCGGGGCAAATGCAAAGGAGAAAATTCTCCTCGCCATTCTGGATTTTCTCAGAGTCCCACAAAACCACCTAGCCCTCAATCTACACAGTTAGACTAATTCAGTGACGTGAAAAATGACAGCTGATCATATCATAAAGGTGCATACAGACAGATATAGCCGTGGTCCCAAATAGTTCGTCAGTAGGCACGATGCTTCGTGCTGGGTGGACGTGAGTGCGTTTGCGCATTCACCGCTTACGTCAGTTGTTTAGGCATGTGTGACGCTGACAGTGAGGTACTTACTAAGCATGTCTTATGATATCTGTACACACCAATATCAAAAACAAATACATACTATTTGAAAATTCAAGTAAAATTGGTAGACCTATGGCAAACTTTTTTACGCGCAGGAAGGCTTCTCCCCAGTCCTGCAGCTAAGTGATGGGTATCTTCTTCTCTTGAAATTAGGCTAATTTCTTTCTGTGCTATTTGAGTAACGTCGGCTGTGTTATGGTCTAGCTCTGATCTTTCAGCCTTTTTATTAGTGAAGTTTTGTAAACAATATGTGAGTGCAGTTTCAGCACGCACCATGTAATTTGTGTAATTTCACTGGTTTTTATTTTCTAATTTTTTAATATGTCATAGTTTATGCGTGTTATTGCTTTCACTAATCTGTCAGACTTGTTTGTACCACCATCATTGTAACCCTTTTATTTAAAAGGGTTACAATGGAGTTTCAACCATGGAGTTTCTTGCCGGCTCTTCTCTCTGGAATGGCATTCCGAACCGGTGGTAAAAACTAAATGATAAATTATTCTTTTTTTTTTTTTTTAATTTTATTTAGAGTATATTTTTTTGACTATTTGAAAGCATTCGTAAGAATTTATTCGAATAAAAAACATTTTGAATTTGATTTTGAGGCCTGAGTGAGATACGTCCTGAAAGAAGAAGAATAATCAAAAGAAAACCATCTCAGCAGAAAGTTAAGTTGTGAATGGTAATGATGAACATTCTCCTAATTAGGTACTCTACATAATCTACCCGTACTTCATAGCGAAACATCTAGACTTACTAGACACTGTATTCTTCGTTCTCCGAAAGAAGCAGAATCAAGTGACGTTCCTACATCTGTACCATCACACTACGATGGTCACGTGGATCTGGCTGCACCTGATGTTCCATCCGTCTGACAACTTTGTGGTAGTAGGAATGCTGAACAGTGCGATACATGTATTGATGTACGCTTACTATGCGATCTCGTCACTGGGACCGGAGTACTCGAAATACGTTTGGTGGAAGAAGCATTTGACCAAAGCTCAATTGGTAAGATTATTTTTAATAAAAAAAGGTCGTTTGCCTGCTCTATGTACCTATTGCAAGGAATCTTTATCAACATGTCATCACGGGCCACGGGCTTAAGTGACAATCAAACCCAGGACAAGTATTTCTGCTTACACAAAGACACTTGGCGGAATGAAGAATACTAAGACCGCCCTACACCATATGGCCTAAATATTTTTACCAGTTTACATACAAATAAATAAGATTAGTGCGGTGAAGCGTGGGTGTGTTAATGATGTGGTATCAGTTAAAATTCAACCTTGCGGGTGTAGTAAAAAGATTCTTACTGAATTATGCAGGCATAATACACCACAATACGATGTTCCGTGGCTATCCATCTGGCCACTGTGATATATTGGGCTATTTTCCTATGATTGTCACAGATTATTTGGACTTGTAGTACCGCCAGACAACTAACATTATTTGCAATTAGGATGTTTGATAAAACATGTCGAGCTCCTCTATACCAAATAACATTTATGATAACTGCCCCACAGTTTTGCACAGTCAGGTGACTTGTAGTGCTTAAATTTCAAAATTCATACATTTTTCCATATGGAATTAGTCGTTCTTGTGATTAGTGTGAATAAGTAAACTCTATCTAAAAGACACACACCTCCGATTAAAAAGGGGCCTAGTAAGTTAGACGTATCTGTGCGTGTGTGTATTCGTAGCTCCCTCTAAACGAATGTACCGATTATGAAGTTTAACATTCTTGGTGTTTCTTTCGTGTATGTGTCATGTACAAAAATGAGTCTATCTTTCTATTTAGAACCTTGTATCGCGGGTTCTTTACATGCATATAATTTACACAAAGACACCTAGATCCAGATTAAGTATCTGTGGCTTACGAAAAGGCACTTGTCTGACCCCGGAATTGAACCTAGGATCTGTGACCTAAACGCGGCAGATACAACCCGTACACCAACAAGTCGTAAATTTATTTACAATTTAAATTTATTTCAGATCCAGTTTATGTTGGCACTGTCTCACCTCCACTACCAGCAGAAGTTGTCTCCTTGTCCAATACCACCGTTTTTCCACAATTTCTGCGTACTTGTCGTTAGCTCTTTCTTTGCCCTTTTCATGAACTTTTACGTCGGAACATATCGCTCTAAATTCAACAATCAGAATAAGTTCCAAACGAAGTCTAAATAGATTTCTAATGCAGACAATGGACAGTTAGGCGGCGATAAGGTGTACATTGTCTGTTTTCTTTTTTGCTTTTAATTCTCTATTTTTGTATATTTATATGTGCAAAGAAGTATAATATATAAATGAATTAATTTCTGTCAAATAGAGTCCCGTTTTTTTTTCAAACAAAATTTACTGCTGTTTGTAAGATAATAAAAAATATGTATTCAGTTTGTTTTTGGCACTGTAGATTATACTCGTATATTATAAACAAATGCAAAATTTGTGCGGTCAACTAATTTGTTTCACAATTTTTCTTTACATCTAGTTTATTATCATATTCAACAGGCTTTGATGAGTTTGTTATGGAAAGAATATGTTATGTTTCTATCTGTATATTATACATCTGTTTGTATCTTCTCTTTTAATGATTTCCGTTTGTCTAGCATTTTCTTTTGTCAGTTCTTGTCAGTAATTTTTTTTACCAATCCCGAATAGACCCAATAAACTTTTGTGTATTTTAGATGTATCAATCGGAAATAATCTGTAGGACTTTTGAAAAGGATTAGTTAGTCTAAGCAAAGTATAACTCAACAATGAAATAGACGGCGATAGTGAAAACTGAGATTAGCAGACATCTAAATCATGATTACTTTCAAAATATTAAAAATACAATTAAAGCAAAAACCTACACTAATGGAATTTATTTTGAAAAATTATTATGAAAATATTGTTCAGTTCTCTATCTTTAAATTGAACGATTTTCATCCCCATTTACATCCCATTTTTGCCAAGTAAAATTTATTTATTGCTATTTTTTTATGTATTTAATGACACAGCGAAAGCATATTATATTGTAAGAGTAAGTTTTTATTTACAAATTTTGAAATGATGTGTTAATAACAATAATAAAGCTTTTTTGTCTGTTTACATCGAAATGGCTAGGAAGAACTGTTATTAGTAAAGTGTTTAGTAGGCTACTTTATTTGTAATTAATCGAACCACAAGCTCCAAATCCTTGCGAGTTGCGAGTTGCTGCTAGTTAAAATGAAAATAGTACCTATTTTTATTTTATTCTTTCATTTATTTAACAAAGTGTGTGTGTTATGACAAAACGTAAAAAATAAGTATTACGAAACGAATATGTGGAGCAGTCACAAATACTACTATCATCACAATCGTCAAGTAGACGCGAGTACCTAGAGTTTCATTCATTCGAAGGTTTCGATGGATCTGCGCGAGCGCAGGTGTGACCAGCCTCTTCGTAGTTGCCTTCCGAGTCTCGCGAAAGACGGTCGTAAACATCGCTAGCACGCGACTCGTAAAATCGCGAGTGTAAAATAATAAAAGTAAATATAATCCAATTCTTTTTTTAAATAATATTTTCGAAGTTTTCGTTCGAAGAACGTTATCATCACATCAAAACGAAGGTTAGTTTTTTTTACCAACTATAAACAAATACACCGTATTGTTTTGTTTTAGAAAGTTATATTATGTAGAATATGTATTATATACATCGGTAACCTAGTTTAGAAATAACTTTGTGCTGCCTAAATTTTATGGGCCGGTTATGGCATAATAGATTGCTGTTATGAAACAGCGATAGCGTATAATTAATTTAAGAATGAAGACTAGAATTACTTAGATAACGACTTTAATTGACCTCAAAGTGCTGGGGCGTAAGTTTATAATGAAGAGAGTCTGAATAAATCTGCTCGTCTTCTCAAATTGGTGTAATTCAAATAATTAATTTATGCATAGTTACAAAGTCATACAGACAACATTTTTCAGACATAAATGTAGTGTATACGTAAACGATGTTATATGCTTTTTCTTCACGAAAATAGATTATATTCGTATATAAACAAAAACATTGTGATTTTAATTTTGACAAGCTAACCCACAATAATAATAAATAAATAAATATCCTTGGACATTTCACACAACGCCATCTCGTCCCAAGCTAAGCAACTTAATGCTTGTGTTATGGTAATGACATGGATGATAAACTACTTATATACATTTTTTTTTGTAATAACATACATATTATAGATAGAAATGACACCCAGACTCCGAGCCAGTGCCTCTAGTTTAGACAAAGACACTTGCCCGACCCCAGAATCGAACCCGGGGCCGATCCAAACGCGGCACATCTAACCACTAGACCATTCCACTACTACTACTACTACTCAGCCCATAGGCGACCCACTGCTGAGTCGGGCCTCCACCTTTTACATGGAAGGTAAATAGCCTTACTGTACAACGCTGGCAAGACGTGTTGGCACAGGGTTTACATCAAGTTTTCCTTCTCTTGTGGCTAGGTTGTCGGCATCTTGAGTTCCTTCAGTCGCCTCATACGATAGCCTCAGGATGGTGTGGGTTGGCATCGTGATATAAAACTTATAGGATACTGGCGACCCGCCCCGGCTTCGCACGGATGCAATGATGAACCTCTAAATTTATCAGTGTTTCTCTACAATATACTGCATTTATTATACCTAAAAACCTTGCTCTTGAATAACTCTATCTATTAAAAAAAAACTGCTTCAAAATCCGTTGCGTAGTTTTAAAGATTTAAGCAAACATAGGGACCGACAGATGACAGCGACTTTTTTTTATACTGTTTAGTGATATGTAGTGATACTATGACATATTAAAATTAAACTATAGCTCTAAAGTCTAGAACACTGGCCTTTAGAATTTTTATGCTGGCGTTTACGATACAATTATTATCTTAGAATTTTGGTGGAAATACAGTAGTAATACTATATTATATGAATTGAGAACAAACATTCAACAATGCAGATTCTTAAAATTATTATTATGGCTTTTATTATTGTTAAATAAAAGTGTTAACTCAAAATCAAACAAAATCAAAATTCATTTAATTAAGTTGGCTCAATAGACCTCTTTTGAAGTCAAACAACAAAATAAAATTTAAAATTTACAACTTATAAAATTGATTAATAACCATCTACCACCGGTTCGGAATGCAGCTCTACATAGAAGAGCCGGCAAGAGACTCTGTAGGTGTTCTTTTCAGGTCGCAATTTTTTAGTTTAACACAGATTTGTGAGAGAAAAGTCGCGCAATAGTCGCAAAGGGCCAAACATCAGCCAGATCTAGTCAACAATAGTAACCTTCTAATGCCCGAGCCAACCGACCCCCAGCAACGGCACCTGTTCACAAGCATGACGGAAGTGGCAGCCATAGCCCTCCTCAACCATAATTATATGTTTATAATATAAAATAGTTTAAGCAATTCACAACTCATACTATAATTACATAAGAACATCATCGGTTGAAGAAAAACCTGTTTACTAATGCTTAGGCACTTGTCACGATCGTTCTTATATGTATTGATTTACGGGCATATTTTATACTTATAGTTTTGCTGCTCCCCGCGGTGTCACACGCGTGGTGATGGAATTTAATTTTTCGAATAAAGAAAAATATAACCTTCCTTGTTATATGGAATACCCAACACTGAAAGATTTTCTGAAATCGGACCAGTAGTTCCCGAGATTAGCGCGTTCAAACGAACAAACTGCAGCTTTATAATATTAGATTTGTAATTGTAATTAACAAACATGTAATTCACGAACACAAATGACACCCAAGCCTAAGACACTTGCTCGACCCAAAAATCGAAGCATCATTGTAACCCTTTTTTTAAAAGAGCAACCATGGAGTTTCTTTCCTGCTCTTCTCTGTGGAAGGCATTCCAAATGGTTGGAAAAAACTAAATGTTGAAAGCATTCGCAAGAATTTATTTGAATAAAAAACATTTTGATTGATTTTGAACCCGGGACCCGTTGATCCAACGGCGGCACATCTAATCCCTAGACCAACGAGACAGTCTATGAATTAGGTGTTGAGTGTGACGATGTTTCAGTATGGGTTCTTGTCAAATTAACATACAAGTATTTCTGAACACAGCAGAGTGCAAAGCGTCAAGGTAGACCGTAGACCTTGTTACGGTCCCCAATCTGATGATGCGGATGACTCACAACCGATCGGGAGACCAATGTCCAGTAGTGGACTTCTTATGGCGGAAATGATATCTATACATACAAATAAATAAAATTGTAATAATAAAAAGTTTGTAGTAACAAAATATCCAGATTTTACTAAATGCGTAAGTATGTATACGCAGTACATGTACCAAAATAACATATTTTTTAATTTGTCTGTCTGTCTGTTTCTTCACGTTAATATCTGGAACGGCTGGACCGATTTTGACGGCCTTATATCATCAGCTACCTACCAGTGAAAGTCCCGTTAAAATCGGCCGGATCGTTAAAGCCATTCCAGAGATTAGCTGGACAGATAGATATACAGACATATAAAAATTTAAAAAAAAATGATATTTTGGTCTTTGTACTGTATATATACCTACAGACTTGCGCATTTACTAAAAAGTGGTTATTTTATTATTACAAACAGACACTCCAATTTTATTTATTTGTATAGATTTGTTGGGACTAAGCATGTTTTTAATGTACGATTAATTATAACTAAACAATATAAAAGATAATAATATATCTTCAAGATCAAGTCTTCAAGAACGATACAAAGTACACACGCACGTTTTTGTCTTGTGTTGATAAAAATAGGCTGTTATATTAAATCTTTCAACCAAAGAACCGACTATATTATAATCGCAATAATCTTACTATAGAAAATTATTTAACAACATTCTAGGGTTCAGAAGTTCCACTTTTGAATCTGGATCTGAGGTCAGACAAGGGTCTTTGTATTAACCAGAGGCACTTACTATGCACCTGAGCGTCATTTGTCTTCGTGAATTAAATGTTTGTAAACAGAGCCATGAACATATCGGCGCGACGGCTTATTTAAATAAAAACATTGACGCAATGATTTCGAATACATAATTTCACCAACCCATTCCATTCCGAGGGTGTCGTAAGCGTCAACTAAGGGAAATTCAAAAGTCAACTAAACCCAGCACGCTTGGTGGTAGGAACCAATGGTCCGCCCGGCTAGCTACCACCCTCTCATCTAAGTCAAGCAGCTTTACTGGTCCGTCGTGTGTTCGTAAGAGCCGGTGCCTTGATTGCCGGTGATTCCTTAAATTGCCTGCTCCATCATAGACCCTGGCGTTGCTTTCCATCAAGCAAGCTAGCCTCAAAGGCAGTCAAATGATTCGTAAAAACGCAAATCTAGCCGCAAGACACGTGGGACAGTAGGGTAATATCATTATAGTCATTGAAGGAAGGATAACGCAGCAGTGAGTCTTTCACGATAAAAGAAAAAGAAGACTCATAGGATAGAATGTAGTATTTAATCATTCATAGATGACATAATTAAGTATTAAATTGTAGAAGTATTTAAAAAATGACCCAAATTCGTAGTAATACAAAAGTTGACATTGGAAATGTTTAAATTTAACACGGTAACACAGATTGGTGATAGAAATTTAAATTTTGTAACTATGGAAATATTTACAACATTTAAATTTCGCAAATATGGAAACATAGATATACGTCTTCGTAAATGGATTAATGTGAATTCTTATATTGCTATATATTGGCAAATTTTCTATTACAACAAATACTTGTCAATTCAGTAATGAAGTATTTTTCAGTATCGAAATTTCACTTCACAATGGCAGGATGTTAGTACCAATATCCTGAAAAAAAAAACGCGTCCGCTCTATGAAAATTATTTTCGTTTCCGGTCCTCGTTGCGCTATTGATTGGTATTTCGTGATTCGGTCCGAGCAGGTTTGTTGGTGTTACTTGTAGAATTAACAAGTTAATAATCTTTTTATGCAAATGATTGCATTGCATGGTTTAATAAATTGTCCAGTGTTGATGTGTGGCAGGATCTAGTTATGTTGGGTGACAGAGACTCGGTTTCCACCAAAGCAGAGAGTGAATCAAAAACTTTGTACCCTTTTTCACGAAAAGTGTGTGGACGGATGTGTATGAAATGCCACACTTTTAGTTTTTAAAGAGAAGGCGTGCAGAATGCAAATATTTTTAAAATTATATGATTATATACAAAATTATAAAAACATTACTAAAACTACCATGCATTTTACACACACACACGCATGTATGTTCTTCTATTTATTGTTAACAAGCGACCCGCCCTGGCTTCGCACGGGTGCAATGATGAACCTCTAAATGTATCAGTGTTTCTCTACTACATTATGGATGTAATAAACATATAAACGTTCCTCTTGAATCACTCTATCTATGTAAAGAACCGCTTCCAAATCCGTTGCGTAGTTTTAAAGATTTAAGCATACATAGGTACGGACAGACAACAGCGACTTTGTTTTATAATATGTAGTAATAGTGAAGTCTGTGGTCAAATTGAGAATGAACCTTAATTTAAACCTTAATTAAAATTATTTATGGTTGAATTTCGACTACTGGGCGACCGCTAGTATGTGTTTATCGCATCTGATCTGTAGCCTAATCGACGGCTAAATCAGCCTGATTGGATGCATATCCATTACATTTAAATATCTGTCTTCTTCCATGATTTGGTGAGCATATAAGAGCGGTTGCTGTCATCATTACTTCTATGGCACACGAGTTCATAATACTACGACTCAGGCCATAGACCCACTGTCGGGTCGGGACAGTTACATGGAGGGTAATTAGCCTACTGTGCCACGCTGGCCAGACGGGTTGAATAGGGTTTCATATTAAGTTTTCCTTGACATTTGCTGTTGTTGGCTCTTACGACAATCTAATGGTGGAATGGGTTGGTGACACTGTGTATTCTCAGACCGTCACCACACGGACTCTGAGCGTTCCAATAAAGTCAAATTCAAACTCAAAAAGAACTTTATTTACGTAGGTTTAATGACAAAACTCTTATAAATCGTCATATTTAAAATTACTATTATCATCTTTCGGCCTTTGTCCTCCGCTAGGTGGTAGTCTCTATACGTACCAATACGTCGTCATATATATATTTACACCTTTCAAATATATATATATATTTCTTCATCCTCGCAATCCATCCCTCTCTTTTGATCTTCCACAACCCTTGCGTCCACAAATATTTATACCGAAACTATCACCTAAATGACGGTCTAAGGGGAACTGTGTAAATGGCAGTTGAGACAGACTGTCACCCAAATAAAATTAACTTTAAATATGGTCAGATTCTTTTAGTCTAGACAGTATAACTGTTTTCTGATATTGTCATAGACTTTAAATATGTATGTTACGCGACCTAGAGCAAAAACCAGATTGACGCTTTTTATGTATCACCGTCTTGTCTATGAAGCTTTGCACTTTATCATCGCCAATATATATATATTTCTTCATTCTCGCAATCCATCCCTCTCTTTTGATCTTCCACAACTCTTGCGTCCACACATATTTATACCGAAACTATCACCTAAATGACGGTCTAAGGGGAACTGTGTAAATGGCAGTTGAGATAGACTGTCACCCAAATAAAATTAACTTTAAAGATGGTCAGATACTTTTAGTCTAGACAGTATAACTGTTTTCTGATATTGTCACAGACTTTAAATATTTATGTTACACGACCTAGAGCAAAAACCAGATTGGCGCTTTTTATGTATCACCGTCGTGTCTATGAAGCTTTGCACTTTATCATCGCCATTAATGACTCACTGCTGAGTAGGGCCTCACCAAGTTCATGGAGAGAAATTAGTCTACTTTGCACGTTGGCTTGACGAGTTGCAACAAAAAAAAAAAGGGTTTATGTTACGGCTACGTTTTCTGCATGTTGTGTTCTTTAGTGGCCATTTTATCCTATGGATAGAATGGGTAGGTGACATTGGGTATTCTAAATCTGTCGCTATGCGGGTACCTAGATGTTTGTTGTTTAAACTAGAGGTAATGGGGACACCGCATTGGTTGTTATCTTCTATCATCATTATATAAAAGTTTCTTTAAGCACAACTACTTAAAATATATCTAATAATTGTTTCCTTATACACACTTCCTCTCTTTTGTATAATACAAAAAGTAAGGATTGCGCTAAAAATATTAAAAGAAGCAAGATATTACTTTATAAGTAGTGTGAAACACTCCATGGCTAAAAGACTAGGCTACTCACAAATACCCCAACAATTTTCGCGGGAGAAGAGGTCGTACAGCTGCTCCCTAAAGCAAACCAGCCTCTAATACCAGTGAAACTGCTTCTGTAGAAAGTGGAAGCTCTTCACGCTAAGTGTAGGCAAATTACAGTGTTTATGTAACTCTTGTATTACGAATGAACAAATGGGTTGATATTGACTCGAGCACATGTTAGTACACGTTAAATGTCGTCGAAATGTTTTTGCCTTTGTAAATAGTAGGAAGGCATGTTGTTACAAAATACCCGTATCTATAGCGAAAGGGCTTTTGATATACATAATGTTTATAAACAAAAAAAAGGTAACGAAACAGTGTCTCAAATTTTTGGTCGATAACTGGCTAGAAAAGGTGTATGTAGAGAAATTAACGCAATGAAACAAAACATAGATCGAAGCATCTACAAAATTAATCAGGATAGGTTTAAAATGAATCCGTCAGAGGGTTCATTTTGTACAGGACATACGTTTTGTAATTAATAGTTGAAATAACAAATGTTGGTTTCTCCAACTTCAAAATAAGAACTTTTCGTCTCGGTTGACTCGAAAACGACCGGAAGACCGCAAATTAAAAAAATATAACAATACAAAATCTTCAATTATCTACCAAGAAAAAAATGCTTTTTGTTTTATTTGAAAAGAGTGTTCATCGAGTCTGTAAGTCGTGTTATAATAAAGGACAATGGCTTCCCATACATTGTTTTATTTGATATAAAATACCTTACTTAATATATTATTAATACTTAAAATACTTTTAGTGAAAAATATCTTATTTATCTCGGCGTCATCTTCTGAGTTAGTTTCTGCAAGATTTTTTGTCAGGTAAGGCCGAGATTTGAAGATATTGAGCCCTAAATATTCATGAATCCACTGCATCCACAGATAACGCATTATTTGTAGAGATGTCTGATACGTATCGATATTTTGGGGTTTCTAAACAATGGCATGCGATACAATAATATCATAAATGACAATGCAATATCGTTTCGCATGGCCGGTATATCGAAACAACAACATCATGTTCTTCTTTTGCACATATAATGTGGCTTAGATTTGTTTATTGTAACACAATGCTAATAAGTAGGTAGATGAAATTGATTATATCCGTAATCTGGTATACAGTTCACAATCATTAAGTTTGTAACCAGAGGACGTTGTGTGATATGACCGTGAATATTTATTAATTACAAAACGAAATATCGATACAAAGCGGGATAAGAGACGTCCCTAATTATTTGTATTATGCAGACGACAGTAGTCGTCAGTTGTTGATGCAATGATGTTGGCAATTGATGCCATGGTAGATTCATTTGTAAATACTACTTACACTATTCTCATCTAAAAAATAATATTTATTAATACACTACAAAACGAAACTGTTTCATTTATTAATTTGTGTTTATAAACAAAATAATCATTGCAACACCACCAGGTCGGTATTTTACACACCTTTAGTGACGTTTCCCTGCCAAAGCCACTGTAACCCAAACTAGTCCATTGAAAAGTTACATTTGGGGTTGCGTTTCTTAGAGGACGCAATTTTATTTTTTTGATGTGTAGGGGGGGTAAGTGTAAAGCTAAAATCAAGTTTGTGGGGTCGCCACCCTTGTCCCACGGCCGCCATCTTGAAAATAGGGGTTGAAACGGTTTTTACGATATATCTCTTGAACTATTTATCTGATAAAAAAAAAAACGTTTTTTGTTGCAAATTAAATTCTCTATAACTTTGGTCCAGTAACTTTTTGTCGTAAAACTATAAATAAAAAAGTTATAAGTGAAAATGTTCAGAAAGTCGAGAAAAAAATTTATTTTAAATAATTATGACACGGGTCTTAATCGCGGAAATATTTTGAAGGTAAATACCTTATACTGCCTGACGTTTCGGCGTGGGTTACACCAGCCGTGGTCACAGGCTGACTGAAAAGAGTCAATAATTAATTATTAATAACATTGCAAAATTACTAATTAAAAGAATTATAATAACAAAATAAAAAAAATAAATAAATAACTGATGACACATTATTAGTACCCACGTATAAAATATGTATAGTTAAGAGTACTGAAAAATAGTACTCACTTCGGAGCGCTGTAAAACCTTAGCTATTGACTTAATGAAAAAATGTTGCATATAAAAGATCGATTTTTCGTAAAATGATAAAAAACAAAGTTATATCTAAAAATATAAATTTTTTTCTCGACTTTCTGAACATTTTCACTTATAACTTTTTTATTTATAGTTTTACGACAAAAAGTTACTGGACCAAAGTTATAGAGAATTCAATTTGCAACAAAAAACGTAAAAAATTTTTTTTATCAGATAAATAGTTCAAGAGATATATCGTAAAAACCGTTTCAACCCCTATTTTCAAGATGGCGGCCGTGGGACAAGGGTGGCGACCCCACAAACTTGATTTTAGCTTTACACTTACCCCCCCTACACATCAAAAAAATAAAATTGCGTCCTCTAAGAAACGCAAGGTAAGGCCTAAAAAATGTAACATTTCAATGGACTAAACTTCAAAATGGTCCATCGTTCTTACCTGTGTTGGGAGCATGCGCTGACACACTTTCAGCTTTTATAAAATACCGTAGGTCTGGGGTTCACGGGCTCTTAGACCATAACATTTTCAGTTTTGGTGTTGTATTATAATGGTGAAATCTGCCGGCCTATACAAAGTCTACTCAGCGGCCAGCCCGTTGAGGCGCCGCATTTACTTAACTTAAAGGGTCGTAATATATACAACTCATGAGCTTAATTAGAGTTCAGTTAAATCTTACTTCTGCGTGCACAGTGGACGTTATCAATGAAACGAAATTATAGGCGGTAAATTTTAACTGTTTCTTTGTACTTTTGAAGACAACTGTCATCTAGCCTCTCCCGCGACCAAGACTGCTGAAAAGCATTCGAAACGTCTGGAATTAAACAATGTAATATACACGCGATAAATCCGTTATAAAGTGTTTAATTTAAACGTGTAATAATTGTGAAAACCCAAAAAATCATTAAATCTTATTTGACAGGTGAATTTCAAAACGTTTCTCAAACTCCAATCAAGAAGAATGAGATTTAGAAGCCAATCAGTTGACTACGTACTTATTTTTGTGATGGCACTGAAAGTAGCTTGTTTCTTATTGCAAACGACGCAATCTATACTCAGGCAGAATCTCAACTACACTGGTGCGAATATAAATAAAATGTCTTCTGAAGCCTTGATTTTGAGACGAGTACCGTTTGGGAAAACGAATACTACCATTGCTGATTGCTCTTCTAAATACATAGAGGGTAATTAGCCTACTGTGTGAAGCTGGCCAGATGGGTTGGCACAGGCTTTCCTATCAAGTTTTCCTTCTCTTGCAGTTAGGTGGTCGGCCTAGTTAGTTCCCTTTGTCGGCTCTTACGACACCCTCAGTGTGGAATGGTCTTAGTTTCAATTGAAAAATCATTGCATTGGTAAGGATTATTTGAAGTCATTGTAAGTCAATGTAAATATTATGTCTATATCTATGAATTGTTTTTTTTACCATAATACCCGCGAAACACCTTAACCGTAGAAACGGAATCACAGTTCTAGATTTTTTGATACCGGTTTAATTAATGCAAATCTTTTTTAAACGAACATCCACATTTCGTTTATTAAAATAAAACCGCTACTCTATTAATAGAACACTTTACCGTTATAGCAATTATCTATAGTATTTTATTACCGTCGTCGTTTCGAATGCTTTGCAGTTTCGTTGTCACCCGAAAGACTGCCTTTGTGTATCTACTACTACTTTGCCCATAGATGACCCACTGTTGAGTCGGGCCAGGTACATGGAGGGTCATTAGCCTACTGTGCCACCCTGGCCAGACGTGTTGGCACACGGTTTCGTAACAATTTTGCAGTGTCTTCCGGCTAGGTTTTCGGCCTTATCATTTCCCTGTGCCGGCTCTTACGACACCCTGAGGATTGAATAGGGTGATGAGACAATCTGCCTAAATCTGCCTCCAAACGTGTTAATAATCAGGAAATCCTATCCGGTTATCATCTGTCTTTCTATGTGTTATATTTCATTATAAATGATTAGCTGACCCGTCAAACTACGCACCGCCTCAGAATCAATAAATTAACAAAAAAATATTTTTCATATTTTTGCACCTTTTAAACCTTCCCTCGAACTTCCACGAATATTTCAAGACCAAAGTTAGCCAAATCGGTCCAGCCGTTCTCGTGTTTTAGAGAGACTAACGAACAGCAATTCATATATAGTTAGATAGAATAGACGCCTTAAAAAGGGCTTAATATTGTTAAGGTATGCTACATTGCTATGCTGAACCAAAAATAACGACTTAAAATATAGAATTAATTCTGTTTTTAAAATCGCTTAGATCAGGCTTCTTTAAGTATATTACCTTGCTAATTTATTTAAAAACAATCTATATGTAAAAAAGTGTTATCTAATACTTATGTAGGTAAATTGTTTATTTGGTTATATGCTTCCGCATTAAGGATCTATTTCTTGCAGCTTCACACGCGTTAAGTAAACTCTATGGCCGTATAATTTAAATACGTCTAGGAAGTTTCTTTGGCAATAATATATGCAATTTTTATGACCACAAAATGGTAAGAATAATAATTCGTACCGTAACGGATTAGAATTCAGACGAGACGATATAAATCAGTAAACGTAGAAAGAGAAGAAAAACTTGACATGAAAACCAGTCTCGTCAACGTGGATGAGTAATTGAAGAAGATCTCACTCAGCAGCTGGTTTTGCTGCTGTCATAATATTATATTAGTATTGCAATTGGGATTGTAACACAATGTATTCTAACCTAACGGCCTTATTGGCAATAGCTGCTATAAAGCTTTAAAAATATATCTGTCCTTTTCATAAGACATTTAAACGAAAGAGACAGCAAAATATATAATACACGTATAAGTCATTACAGATTTACTAAAAGCGTAAGCTCTGAAGATATGTGTTCATCGTACAGTCTCGAAATCTATGCACGCAAAACCGAGTGTGCGAGCTTAGTATTGTGTCTATTATAGTGGTGTTCCCTATAAATAAATTATTTTAAAATATAAAATTATATCTTAATATAGTCTGTTGTCACTATGATCATTATGTTTCACTCATCACCATGACAAAGCACAATGCAGTCGAGGTTGTTGACTCTGTTTATAAATTGGTGTGCCAGTCTCATTCTGTACTCGTAACGTAATACTTTCGAATTAATATCTCTTTCCTATTACCAAAATATAACATGATTAATATCAATTCTGGGTAATATGTTTTACTAGCTGATCCCGCAAACGTTTTTTGCCAAATAATTAACCCCCCAATTTTTTTGGAATTTCGTAAATTCTGAGCTGACCTCTACTCGATGAAAAGAATATTCCTACCAAATTGCAAGTCTCTAGGTCTTATGGTTCCATAGATATGGAGATGAGTCAACCTATCTATAGAACAGCTCCTTTAGACATACATATGTAATAGATTACACCGCTTTACTTTTAGAAAAAAAGTACAATAAATTAATAAAAAAGCTTTACACACTACAATGTATTTGACGCACACGCGCATAAACGAGATTATTAAATACTCCACAAAGTGCCAAAGGCACCTATAAAATAGCTAGAAATATGTAAAAAGGCAAAAGTTCAAAAGTATATAATGCAACTAGCTGAGTTCCCCGATGTTACCCGAGAGCGAGGCCGCGGGGCGAAGCTAGTCTAAAAAAGTGCAGTACCTACTGTGTATACACACTTACGCATTTAGTAAAAAGAGGTTATTTTATAATTATAATTAATTTAATAATTAATTTATAAACGGGAGTTAATTGTATAAAATGCAAGTGCAATAATATGTACTCACACTGATCCATTATTTTGGAAACAAACTTAAACTCAAAAATATGTTACAATACGTAAACTCCATGATCTTTATTATTATATAACCACTTAACGCTTGCCATTTTTTATGTTTGTCAATTTTAGATCGTGAAAATGTGATCATCTAAAACATAGATCGGTATTGAATTGAATTTTTAGACAGCTGCTTTTACTGATAGAATATTTTTATTTAGATGGTTCCAAAGAAGACAATAGTGTCCTTCAATATTCACAATGTTTTGCCAGTCATCCTGTAAATCCTAGCATAGCAGTCAATATTTGATTAACAATTTGAAAATATGAATAATAGAAAATATAGTATGTATAACAATTTGAAAATATGTGAGCTGTTTTTACATAATCAGTCAGTAATATCTACTTCAGATGTGGAGCAACTTCTGCTGCTGACAACAAAAGATATTTTTTTTTTAAATTGTCTTCTTGATAAGTACGATGTTGAATCGATAATAATATATTTTTGCATTGTTTTTCTATCTGCCACTTATAATATTACACGTGGCAATCTACAAATCAACAAATCAATACAAAGATTTGGAAAATCCCCTCCATTCCATTCCTCATACCTTTCATTTCTTTTTAAACAAACATGTTATATAAAAGTATTATTTAAGTGGCTAAAGAAAGTGAACGTGAATAAAATAATGATTTGTAGTTACAAAAAAACACGCAATTTACGTAATTATGCTCTTCTAGAGCTGCCTAGATTTTGTGCAATAATTATACACCGCTTTTCATCAATTGCCAACAAAAAACGTGTAATATTATATTTATTACTAGCAACCGGCCCCGGTTTCGCACGGGTGCAATGATGAACATCTAAATTTATCAGTGTTTCTCTACAATATTATGCATGTATTATATTCAATACCTTCCTCTTGAATCATTAACTATTAAACTAGTGGCCCGCCCCGGCTTCGCCCGTGCAAAGCGGGGGTAGGTTATACATATAAACCTTCCCCTTGAATCACTCTATCTATAAAAAAAAACCGCTTCAAAATCCGTTGCGTAGTTTTAAAGATTTAATTATACACATGGACGGACAGACGCCAGCGACTTTGTTTTATACTATGTAAAATAAAATGTAATGATGATGATGCTTCTTATTACATCGTACATGTTTTGCCGGTGTTTTTTTATTCAATGATCAAGTTTTAACAAGTGAAAGTTTTGCATAAAATCATGGCCACATTATTGCCTACCACCTACACTTTGACTTGTTTTTTGTGGGACAATTTATATACATAATCGCGATCATACAGTAGCACATACCCCAATTGTCGGGTAATTATACGCCTTATACACCATAAGGCTGTGTCCCCAGTAGGCAAACAGTTTGCAGCCGACTGAGGCGCAAATTGATGGCGAACTGAAATTTGAGTTAGCTGCAAAGTCAGATAGATATTCGTGTGTCGCAACCGGTTTTGCTGTGAGACAGCCACTAACTGAGACAGTCAGCGCACGTAACGCTGCAAACTGCGTAAAGTGAGCGCAAAACTAGTAAACTGTTAGTGTGCAGCGTAACGTGCGCCGACTGTCTCAGTTAGTGGCCGACTGACAGCAAAACCGATTCCAGACGGCGGCGGCGATATGCTTGTTCGCCGGCCGTATTGAGTCCGTTTGCCGCAAACCGTTCATGCGGACAGTGGAAAGAAGCTATTGACGTGTTCATGTATGCTTCTTTTTATCCTCTTTCAGCGCCTCTAATATACCAATTACTTCAAAAATATACATCGTTACCAACACAACCACTCCAAAATACACGACCAAAATAAGCGGCTAACTCATAACAGTAAGCTTGCAGCGCACGAAAATCAATCTGAGTTTGCAGCTAACTCAAATTTCAGTTCGCAAGAATTTTGCGGCTCACCCAGTCGGCTGCTAACAGTTTGCCTACTGGGGACACAGCCTAAGGAAATTTTTTAGTGACGTACGTTATTAATACGCAGTGTCATTAGTCCATTCCAACCTGGATGTCGTAAGAGTGTTCATTACAAGAAAAAAGACCCATGTTTCTGTTTATCGCATCATGTCCTACATTAAAATAGGTATTTCCGTTTATGAGCTATGACATCATCCACATACATTTGTCAGAATTATAACGTGCCTCTTTTCTTCTTGGGTTAAGAAATATTTGTTTAACTTAAGAAGCCCTGCGCCATGCTTTCGTTAAAAAAAAAGAAGTGATTTACAAAACAAAACGCAAACTTGTCAGGCTAGAGTCTCAGTAGTTCAATTTCCCACCATGTAATCAACTCGGCGGTGGATCTTTTACGCAAAAGATGAAAATGAAATTTTCAAAGTTCAAGTAGTAGTTTGTATACATAATTTTTAAATCAACGCACATGTTATCTGCCTACATGAGCCGCCGAACAATTTCATAACATTTGTTTACAAATAAATTAGACCTGTCGGTTGCTGTCGGCAGACATTGCACTGCGCGGTTTTGACTTATTTTAACTAACAGATTTGTATACACGCTGTTTTTTTTATCATCGACTTGAATGCCTTTGGCCCTAGGCTTGCGTGGTGGAAAGCGACGCCAGGGTCTAAGATGAAGCAGGCAATTCAAGGAAATGCCCTGGTCTCACATACACACGACGAAACACAGTAAAACTGCTTGGCGACTTAGATGTGTGCTAGCCGGGCGGACCATTCGGACAAAGAGTTTTTTTTTATTCTACATTTCTAGATCATACTAGTGTTGGATTGTATTCGGTTTTGATTTCTTTCACAAAATAATTTGACACAGTTATAATTGTGAATGTAAATAGCCTTGCTGGAACAATTACCACGTCACACTCTTTGGCTGTCTGTCCCTATGTATGCTTAAATCTTTAAAACTACGCAACGGATTTTGAAGCGGTTTCTTTTAATACATAGAGTGATTCAAGAGGAAGGTTTATATTTATAATACATCCATAATATTGTAGTGAAACACTGATAAATTTAGAGATTCATCAAAGCCGGGGCGGGTCGCAAATTTATAAAAATGACTAAAAAAAAAGAATCCACTTTATCAATGAAATTTTCCCATTACTAAACTACTAAAATTTTTCTCTTACTACTGCTATTATTATTACTCGGCCCATAATGACTGCCGAGCCTCCTTCCATCACAGGTAGGGTAATCAGCCTACTGTGCCACGCTGTCCAGACGGGTTGGCACAGGGATTTGCTTTGAGTTTTCTTTCTCTTGCGGCTGGGTTATCGGCCTTGTCAATTCATTTTGGCGGCTCTTACGACACCCTCAGGGTGGCATGGGGCGATGACAATAAATAAATCCGCTACAAACGGGTTTCTCAAACCTGCATCACTTACAAAATACCCACTAGGATAAATTAATATAAACATTTTTGGATTTTTTTGAACTTTTCGTCTTACCCGTTGTGTCCGCGCCGCTCGTGTCTACATATCGAAAAAAAATGCGACGCCTATCTATCACAGTATTTTTGTTACAAAAAATGTATTCACTCACTCGTTCATTGCAAGCTCTTCACAATTTTTAATATTATTTTATGCGTTGACAATTTTTACATTTTCAATTGACACGGTTGGCGCAGTGGTTGAGCGATCGACTGCTGCGCAGCATGTCGCGGGTTCGTTTCCCCGTACGGAATAAATATTTGTACGACCTACAAGTATTTGTTCCGGGTCTGGGTGTTTTCTATCTCTATTATGTATGTATTTACAAAAAATATATATTTAAGTAGTTTATCATCCATCTCGTTACCATAACACAAGCATTAAGTTGCATAGCTTGAGACGAGATGGCGTTGTGTGAAATTTCCAAGGATATTTATTTATTATATTTATTTATTTAAAATATCGGTTCACAATGGACGAGGACACCTATGAAATCATACAAACGTACGTAAAACTTTTCGCCATCCGTTAGAATATTTATTGAGAAAACTCGTAATCTTTATATTTAGTCAATGCATTGCCATACACTTGCTTGCAATATAACTAGGCCAATGGGTTGTCTAGAAATGCCTACCTTAGCGTTTACTTCGACCACATGCCATTTGCCGGCTTCGAAATTCTCAAACAAGTGTATTCAGTAATTTGAGCTCTGTTAATTTCGTATTAGAGGCCAATTTTAAAGAAAATAGCTCTAAACAATGAATCCATATAAATTTTAAGATAAACAACATAAGCTGTCTTTAATTGAAAGCACTCATTCATTATAAACTCATCACAATAACACATAATGAAATCAGTTACGTAATTTTTAAGTGCTCATTTTACAAAATATCTCTTCCGTAAATTTATTCATCATCATCATCATCATTTGAGCCAAAATACGTCCACTGCTGTACATAGGTCTCCCTAAGGGTTTCCACAGAGGCCAGTCCTGGGCCGCCCGCATCCACCGTTTTCCAACGACTTTAACCAGGTCATCGGTCCACCGTGGGGGATGCCTACCAGCACTGCGCTTTCCGGAACGCGGTCGCTACTCAAGGACTTTCCTGCCCCATCGGGCATCAGTCCTGCGCGTAAATTTATTACCATATTGGATTCGGTAAAAAACATACAAACTTAGTACTTAGTACTTTTCAGTTTGAAATCGGCTGATAACACTGCAGCAATGCATATAATGTGAACACTACAATCAGTGAAGAATTAAGTGCAATTGTTCGTTGAATTGACATTGAGTCTAGTCCACCAGTTCAAATTCAGAAAATAAGATCCATAATCTATAATATAATCGGTCCGGTAGACGACCAAGGTTGGCAAGGTTCAGAGAATTAGCCAACTGAAGTGGCAGTGCGCTGGGGTTGACGATCGGGTTCTTGAATGGAGACCGCGAGTTGGCAAGCAGGGAATCCCTTCTGCAGTCTGCTAGATGGAGGAACGATCTGCGGAAGCCTGCGGGCAAAATCAAAATTCATTTAATCAAATTGGCAGTTTAGACCACTTTCAACAAGTGAAAATATAATTTAAATTTACCATTTGAACTGAAGATTTACATGACCATTCACCACCAGTTCAGAATGCAGTTCTACAGAGAAGAGCTCGCAAAAAACTCCGTAGTTGCTTTTTTTTCAATCGCTATTTTTAGGTGCAATACAGATTTTTAGAGCAAACTTGCGCAATACTCATAAAGGGTCAAGCATCAGAAACAGCTAGTTAATAATAGTACCGTTTTAAAACCTGAGCCCACCGACCCCAAAAACGGCACCTATTCACAAGCATAACGCATGTGGCAGCCGTCGCCCTCCTCAACCGTATTGCAGGGACGAGAACGACGCGACACACGTCGCCACCACGACCATGAGCCTTAAAGTGAGCATGGTGACTCCTGCCAGGCTCACTTTAACTAAATACATAGAAAGAAACGTAGCAACTAGATGTTTGTGTCAAGTTGGCGATATAACTCTCATTAGGGCCCATCCTGCAGTGGAATACAGTGACCTGATAATGATACTTGTATGTTTGATAACTCATACTCAAAAGTAAGTTTATTTACGCAGGTTTTATCACAAAACTCTTATAAATCGTCATATTTAAAATTATTTATCAACTTACGACCCTTGTCCCACGCTAGGTGGTAGTCACCATACACACCTATCGGTCGTTATATCTACAGTCTCACACCTTTCAAACACAATCCCTCATTCATACAATCCATCCATCCATCTATTTTTATCTCCCACAACCCTTGCGTCCACCCACATTCATGCTGAAACTACTACCGGTTCAGAATGCTGCTCTACAGAGAAGAGCTGGCAAGAAACTCTGTAGTTCCTTTTTTCAAATCATTGGTCTTGTTTATAAAAAGCACTAAACAGCTTAGTGAGAGCAAGTTCGCCAGATAAAGTTTGATATTAAAATGTATTTTTTCAAAGCACAAGTCACTCTTATTCAACCTGTATTAAATTGAGGACACCGTGTAGTTGACCTACTCAGTATTGGTTACATAATACATTCTCATTTCGATACCTTAGTTAATCCATATTCATAAACAAATATTATGTATCATGGAATGCGAACTTGTCTGCCCGTACAAGCTTATCGAGAAGCACTCAGTAATTTAAGTACTAAGTAAACCCGGTTTTTGGGATAGAAATATCAACCAACATCCAACAAAGCCAGGGTTTCCTTACTACTACTATTCAGTCCATAATGACCCACTTCGAATTCTGGCCTCCTCCAATTACATGGAGGGTAGGTACTTAGGCTATTGGGCCAAACGCGTTCGCACAAGGTTTCAAGATTTCCTTCTCTTGTAGCTCGGTTATTGGCCTGTCATTTTCTTTTGACGGCTCTTACGACACCCTTAGGATGGAATGGGGTGCTGGTAATAACCTGCATCAATTGCGTTCCGAACTATCCAGTAGGTTATTTATTAATCTTAACCTCCTCTTGATATGTACAACTTTTTGTTAATAGTTCATATTGGTAGTTTTAATAAATAATAATAATAATAATAAATAAATATCCTTGGACATTGCACACAACGCCATCTCGTCCCAAGCTAGGCAACTAAATGCTTGTGTTATGGTAACGAGATGGATGATAAACTACTTAAATACATTTTTTTTTGTAAATACATACATATTATAGATAGAAATGACACCCAGACTCCGAGCCAGTGCCTCTGGTTTAGACAAAGACACTTGCCCGACCCCGGAATCGAACCCGGGACCCGTTGATCCAAAGGCGGCACATCTAACCACTAGACCAACGAGGCAGTCTGGATTTTTTTCATTGAGTCCAAATATTTGATGTTTACATTACATTGATATGTTCGTTCCGAATTTCAACTTTCCAAAACGTCGCCCTCGTGTCTGCGCCGCTCGTGTCACCATATCGAAAAATTGGCGTCGAGTAACAGTATTTCGACAATATTTTCGTTTTTACCTTTTGTACTAAACTATATATGTAACAAAAAATTATAGGAGAGAAAATTATTTACAATTTATGTCTCAATGACTTATTTGTAAAATCAACAGTTTGGCGTACGAGCACCGCAAACCTATACTTTCGCATGAGGGAGAAACCAACACTTGTCTAAACCACAACAACTTATTTTTTAACAAAACGTGTGTTCCGTCAAAAGAGATCCATCTAGCTATCCTGACTATTGTCCTACAAGCTTCATGATCTATTATAGATATTTTCTTGGCTTTTATGTGTTGTTGTTAGCTGCCTAATTTTGCCTGCAATTTCGTAATAGTTATAGGCTTTTGTTTCAACTCATATAGATAAGTTCAGCACCCACGATAAAGTCGTGGGTACGAAGTTCTCATAACCAGCTAGTTTTACAATAAACCCAATAAAATAAATAACCTATAGAACAAAATAGAACTGAGACTGTGACGAAAATAAACTCAAACAAACAAACGCACCTATCACGCTTTTACATAACATATATTATGTTATAGCGTAATATGAATTAAACCAGTTTACGGTCTATACGGAAGTTACGTGTGAGGGCCGTCATTTGACATAGAAATTTGGACCGCTTAAAGTCGCAACCGTGATTGTGAGAAAGGCAGGGCAGTGTGAGTGAAATAATTGAACTTACGAATAACTTCTACCCGCAGCTTCGCTCTCGGATCTTAGCTTCTAGAAAGCTGGAATAAGTTATCATCGCCTACAACCCGCCGGAAAAACTTCGATGTCGCTTCAATGGGGTAAAATTGACCAAGGGCTGGAAATAGTGTGTGACTTTCCATATAGTTGGAGGAGGCCTGACTCAGCAGTGGATCATTTATGGACTGAGAAGTAATAACAGAAGTAGTCTTGGCAAACAATTTGTTTAAATATTTATATTTACCTAAAGCAGATGGGACTAGTGCCGAATTAATTTTAGATTATCTGGGCACATTGTCATAATTGACCCAGAAATGAATCCAGTTCCCTATAATTATTGAGGGAAATCTGTACCAAACCCATTGTCCTTGTGACGGATTTAGAATACCTATGTCCCCATTCCATCCTGAGCGTGTCGTATGAGTTGACAAAAGGAAATGACAAGGTTGAAAATCTAGCCACCACAATAGGAAAACTTGAAACGAAACCCTGTGCCAACCCGTCTGGTCAGCGTGGTGTAGTAGGCTAATTACTCTCCATGTAGTTGGAGAAGGCCCGACTCGACAGTGGGTAATTCTTGGGCTGTGCACTATACCAAACCCGCCAGGTGTGATGGCATAAAGTTGTAATAAGTTTTCTTGAGGTTTAACCTCTTGCGTTCGCTTCTTACAAGGCGCTCAGTATGGATTAGACTGTGACATTGTGTATTTTAAAACCTTCAACACCTGCTATAAATGGGTTAAAGCACTTATGTGGCAAGTCTTAAAACCACTAGGCTGAACCTAAGGTTTAATGAGCACAGTAAACCACAAATCGAAATAATCTTAACAGCAAAAACATCCGAGTTCTCATGACCGAAATATGCAAAAACAATAATAGTTTGTAATGAACGCTACGTTGCCGCAAACTACGTTCTACTCCCTACTCCTCTAAGACTAATACTAATACACCCTTAAGAGATTCCAGTCTTAAAACCACCTTGTTATAGTCATTTTATGCACTAGGTACTACTATTCAGCCTATAAATGCCCTGTGATGTTGGTCGCTTTAGGAGAGAAATCGAACACGCGAATGCTGAATAAGAACTGAACTGCTTATTCGAAACCAATATCATATTAAGTATCGAGTACATAACTACAAAGTATGTAGATGGATGTATTATATATATAGTACTACACTCTTACAGCCCACTGCTGAGTTGAACATCCTCCATTTACATGGAGGGTAATTAGCCTAATGTGCCACGCTTGCCAGACGCGTTGGCACGGGTCTTCGTGTCAAGTTTTCCTTCGTCGGTTGGGTTATCGGCCTTGTCATTTCCCTTTGTCGACTCTTACGACACCCTCAGGATGGAATGGGGTAGTGACACTGTGTATTCTAAATTCGTCACCACACGGATAACTAAATAATTATTCTTTCATAACTCAAGGCTGTCCCAATTATTTATTATCTCATGGTTGTAATAATTTAATATTACATAACGTGATTCTAAATCTGTCAAAACTAACATTTATTATGTATCACACTACCTCATCTGAGACACTCTCACTTTTTCTAACATACTTTTTACGTTATTTGGGCGTGTTCGTAGTAAGACAGCGTGACGGAACTCAATTCCGGATTAAGCCGAACGTCCACCACCAGCTAACATAAGTTAGTATAGTTTAGCTTGCATAGTTGAGTCGGTTATTCATACATTTGCGTCCACCGACGGTGAACTTCTTCTTCTTCTGCCTGGCGTTAGTCCCGGCTATTGCCAGGGTCCGCCTTCCAACTGAGCTTCCTCCACTTTGCCCGATCTTCAACGTCCTTTTCAGTTAGGCCATTGGCTCTCATGTCGGATTTGACGACGTCCAGCCAGCGCTTGCGAGGGCGACCGCGGGACCTAGCCCCAAGGACAGCCATATTCATGCATCTCCGACCAACGTACTCCATAGGGCGGCGCATGATGTGGCCATACCATCGCAGACGACATTCTTGCAGTTTTTCCCCCACGTCACGGACACCAAGACTACCTCGGATGAATGAGTTGCGTATGCGATCGGAACGCGTTACGCCGCTCATCCACCGACGGTGAACTAACATGTATGAAAAAGTGGCTCAACTATGCAAACTAAACTAACTTATTTTAGCTGGCGGTGGACGTTCAGCTTTAGAGTCGTGCTTGCTAACAAGATACTCGTAGGCCTCGTTCACACTTATTTACGAGTAGTAATTGTTAATGCTACAACTTTGAACCATTTATATCCGCTCTATTAATTTTAGTAAATGATAAAGTAAGATTTGAGTTCATTTTGAGTTTGAACTTTTTTATTCCAATTTTTGAATAAATTTTTTGAATTGGTGGATTCCGGTAAAATTCTTGAGCATTAATTAAACTGTCGAAATTAATGAAAAAAAATCGTATTCAGTTAATTGTTATGATTTAATTGCTTGGCAAAGCTTGTTGAAATAAGACAATATGCAATTCTTTTACTAGTAAGCAATTTTTTAAATATAATTATTATGTTAAAAGAAATAACGACTTTAAAAATATAAGTTGAGTCGGAGTGAAAGTATGACAATCAAAATCTAATTCAAATCATAAACAATCAAAATCTAATTATGTAACCATTTGGGTTTTTTAAAAGACACCCTTGCAATAGAAATTAACTGCTGTTTACAAGCATGTAATTCACGAATACAAATGTCACCCTGATTCAATGCGAGTGCCTCTGGCATTCACAAAGACATTTGACCGACCCGGAATCGAACCGAGGACCCTTGATCTTAAGGCAGTACATCCAACTCCTAGACCAACAACTCAGTCGTTCTTTTGCTATGTTTTGTATGCTTTTTTCGGTTTAAAGATATTTATTTCTCACTAGTGGCCCGCCCCGGCTTCGCCCGTGCAAAGCGGGGGTGGGTTATACGTATAAACCTTCCTCTTGAATCACTCTATCTATTAAAAAAAACCGTATCAAAATCCGTTGCGTAGTTTTAAAGATTTAAGCATACATAGGGACAGACAGACGACAGCTACTTTGTTTTATATTATGTAGTGTTAAAGACATTTTGTCACTTACATGAGAACAATTACTTAATTTAATTATTACAATATTCACGATTATTCCCTCAGATTATTTTTAGAGATATGGCTTATACGGAAAAATAATGATGATTTCAAACGGCAGACAAGACTTTTACTTTCAACCATTGTTGTTATGTCTTTTTTTGTTAATGGTTTGGAAACTGTCCACCATCTCTTTGACTTGTCAGTCCATGTCATCGCAACCCATAAAAGACCGACTACAGAGTCGGGACTCTACCAAGTTCATGAAGGTAATTTAACCTGCTGTAGTCATTTTCTTAAGTCGGCTCATTCAACACCCTAAAGCCGAATTTATATTTATCTTACGTGCTGTGACGTGCCGCATCAGAGAGGTAACGGTTCATATCTATACTCTATACCAATATATAAAGCTGCAGAGTTTGTTTGTTTGTTTGTTTGAACGCGCTAATCTCAGGAACTACTGGTCCGATTTCAAAAATTCTTTCAGTGTTAGATAGTCCATTTATCGAGGAAGGTTATAGGCTATATTTTATTTTCAAAGGAATTAGGGATCCGTATGAAAATTGTGATTTTGTAACCCAAGGTGTAAAATCGAAAACCTATTTATGCGTGCGCTGCAAAAACTATTGTCAATAGAACAAAATGAAGTACTACGAGTTTGTAGGTCTTATTAAAATCTACAAAAAAGTCCGCGAGAGCACATGTCTAACTATCATAGTTTAGTCACAATAACCACTTTTATATTCATAAAATGAAAATGCATGATGCACGATGATATAAGCACGGGTTCGAAGTCCACGCGAGCGAAGCCGCGCCCAAAAGCTAGTATTTAATACGCTGAGATTTATACTATACTGTTGCAATGTGACGTGACGCCACCTGTATTGTCGTAATAAATATATGAATCCGTTATCTCTCCGATGCGACACGTCACAACACGTCAGACAAATATAAATAAATATCCTTGGACATTTCACACAACGCCATCTCGTCCCAAGCTAAGCAACTTAATGCTTGAGTTATGGTAACGAGATGGATGATAAACTACTTATATAATTTTTTTTTTTTGTAAAACCTACATATTATAGATAGAAATGACACCCAGACTCCGAGCCAGTGCCTCTGGTTTAGACAAAGACACTTGCCCGACCCCGGAATCGAACCCGGGACCAAGTTATCATAGAAATCTTTGGTAACTATAATCGGTGTCATGCTACGCGTGTGGCTAGTGTGACAGTAGGCTAATGACCACATAATTATAGGTGGCGCAACTCAAAAGTGAGTCATCTATGGGCTAAGTACTTCTATTCATAAATGAACGGCTGAGTCGGGCGTCCTCCAGTTACATGGAGGGTAATTAGCCTACTGTCCCACGCTGTGTTCGTATCTTCTCGCCGTGTCAGGGTATACCGCTGGGGTTTTAGTGGGTAGACGACCCTTGTCGGAGTCACATATAATTACCGACCTCTCCCCCAAGGGGCAGTGGTATGCATAAAGCATTTAACCAGCGACAACAAAAAAAAAACAAAAAGGGTTTCGTATCTAGTTATAAAGAATGAGAAATGCTAATTAGCTAAATGTTTTCATTTAACTCGTGGGCGAAATGGCAGGCTGATAGGTACTAGTTCAATATAACCGTGATCTAAACTTCACTATTTGTACAATGATGCAATGCTTCTTATGAACGTTGGATTCTTTGCGTATATCAAATCCGGTTCAGTAACTCCAGTTCTGACTGATTACATTTCGGGTACAAAGTTCAAGGCTATAATTGACAAGTTTTTTGCTGTTGAATACAAATAGTACGATGTCTGTTTCCCCTGGTTTAAGCGTAGTTTAAATATTGTAAAACATAAGACTACCTCGTTGGTCTAGGGGTCAGATGTACCGCCTTTGGATCAACGGGTCCCGGGTTCGATTCCGGGGTCGGGCGTCTTTGTCTCAGCACTCACTTGCTTGGAGGCTGTGTGACATTTGTGCTCGTGCTTTACAATGCAGGGGCTTCGTTTAAAAAAAAACAAACAAACAAGGTTAGTTTATATCACTATGGTGGTCCTTAAGCGACTGATGGAAAGTGATTACCAAAGCATTTATGTGCTGAGTAGTTACTACTACCTACTAGGTACTCCTAGTAAATGTTGAATGTGGCCTCGCAATTCTCGCAAGGAAAGTTTTATACGATAAACGATGAAAGGATGACCTAATCTTGACCTAATTGTAAATAACCTAATCCGCTGCGCAAAACAAGTTTTGGGTACTTTGTTAGTTATGCTATAAATAATGTACGACGTCATGTCTGCAAATGTTGAATATGTGAAAACTGATATACAAATAATCACGCCCCTTTCCCGTAGGGGTAGACAGAGACCACTTCTTTCCACTTGCTACGATCCTTACATACTTGTTTCACCTTGTACACTTGAATACTGATATTCACAAAATATACGTTGCCTTATCGCAAGCGATAATAATAACAGACCCAAATCGGATTGGCAGCGTTCGGGAAGCTGCGAAAGATCTTTTCGTCAACAATACCGCAGTGTATGAAGACAAAATGTCTTCGATCAATGTGTGTTGCCAGTGATGACATATGGTACAGAGACGTGGTCGTTCACTATGGGCTCCATCAAAAGGCTCAAAGTCACCGAAAGGGAAATGACCTCTCTATTGCCCTTCGGGTGCTCGAATCAGCTTGAATCATGCTCGAATAAAAAATGAGGAGATATGCAAGAGAACCGGAGTTACCGACGTAGCCCGCAGGATTGCCAAACTTAAGTGGCAATGAGCAGGGCACGTAGCTCGCGGGACTGACGCCCGATGGGGCAGAAAAGTGCTGGTAGGCCTCTTACACGGTGGACCGACGGGTGTCAACTCTTACGACACCCTTACGATGGTATGGGATGGTGCCTATATCCTATGCAGCGTATATCCTAATTACCGTTTTCAATTAGGTGTCAATTTGGATTTGTATTCGGTATACCAGGCGCTTTTTTTAAACCTCTTTTTATTATGCGGTGACGGATTCAGAATACATAGTGTCGCCACCCTATTCCATCCTGAGGGTGTTGTAAGATCCGAAAAATGGAAATGACAAGGCCGATAACTTAGCCGCAAAGGAAGGAAATCTTGATGTTCGTATCAACCCGTGCCACCCCGTGTGGAAACCGTGGCATAGTAGGCTTATTGTACCCTCCATGTAAGT
The DNA here is from genome assembly GCA_905475355.2 of Clostera curtula. Taxonomy (NCBI): domain Eukaryota; kingdom Metazoa; phylum Arthropoda; class Insecta; order Lepidoptera; family Notodontidae; genus Clostera; species Clostera curtula. Next base: position 18,055,028 of record FR997799.1, read on the forward strand.
GGAGGAGGCCCGACTTAGCAGTGAGTCATTTATGGGTTGAGTAGCAGTAGTCCTACTAGCTTGGTCCCGGACGGCCGACGGTAATCCCTCCGCCATACCGGTATTAGAAAGAAAGCAAGAAAATAGTATATTTCATTACAAGTGCGGAAAGGCTGTCATTGCAAAGAGTTCCGACAAATGTCTACCCGAGCCGAGGTGCAGCCGAAGGCGAGGGTTGACAGTCGGAACAAGTTGCAATGACGGTTCCGCACGTGTACTGAACGACTATTTTTAATACAGTTGCGAAAAATGAAGCAATTTAATAAAATAATAAAAACACAATAAACTCAACTAACTAATCCCACCAACCGTAGAATATAAGCAGAGATTTTTTTTTCTTCACCCATTCTAGTAGGCAAAAGCAACTATGCCCATACAGCCAAGTCTTCAGTAGACATTTTTTATTGTTATGAATTTAATGAGATGAAATGAAATGAAACCTAACCTAACTCATCCAATCAAATCATTAAATCTGATATTGAAACAAATCAGTACGTAGTTTCTTTTTAGAAAACTTAAACTTACTTAAAAACTTCATGGTTTGTTTTTCCTTATAATAGACATTATTTTGACAGTTGGGAAAGAGAACGCACTAGTGCGGGAATGGTAAAAAAAAGCACGCGTGTGTAATAGCCCACTTCCCGAACGCTATACGTCCCTGCAATATGCCACTTTTTGAGCAACTGTATTAAAAAGGTTTATTAAACACAATATAACAAAAACAAAAGAGAATAAACACACATTTTCAACAGAATTATACTGTCATATATAGGGTTATAAATCAGGCAAAATAATGACAAATTAATTACCAAACATATAATAAAATAATTTAATTAGTTAATTGAAATATTTGCATTTACGTGGTTAAGCTTTCGCTGTGCATCAACCAAATACTGTCGCAGACGTCTTTTAAAAGTGTCAGCTGAACAGCTCCTTAAGCGGTGGAGGAATGTTGTTCCAGTATTTGGTTGCGGCATAGCGAAAAGCCAAATCCATAGTACTAAATCAAATCAATTTCAATCTGTTGCCGTTCAGTCTGATGTCAACTAAAATTTGAAGATGCATAGTTAATTTGGAGACGCTCGTAAAGAAAAGCATTATCATTTTGCTAAACCGCCGTACATTCCATGCGTGAGCGTATGACCGACTTTAGACTGCGTAATCAAAAATCACTCTTAATACAATCGAGAAAGGTCCATTGCGCCATATTTGTCGAAATAACCATTATAAATGTATTAGAATGATCGCAGTGAGAGTATGGGTATTCCGAATGCAATCTTTAGGTCGTGGTATTTAGAACAAGCAGTCAAGCCAGTCAGTTTCCACATAGGCTGGACGAATGTAGATTGCCCACGCGAATTCAACTTCTGTGTGTATTACAAATAAGGTATATTTTAAATACGATTTAATTTTGTTTACCGACCTTAGTCTGGTGTAAAAGAACCCTACAAATAGATACAAATCCCCGATTTGTTCACTGAAAATGTATGCAAAGTTAGGACGTTTAGGTCAGGGAGAACTGGTTTTCACTTGTTAGGCACTTTACGGCGTGTTGTGACCCATTGCGAAAATTATGTATGTGAAGTTGATGCAATCTAGTGTATCTTGCTATTGTCATTGATATATTAACGATATAGACAAAGACACGAATATATGTTTCCGCCTTTATCATATTTTCTGTTATAATCAGATGTTTATAACAGAAAATATGATAAAAAGAGTGTCCATGGAGTTTCTTGCCTGTTCTTCTCCATAGGATCTACTTTTTGGAACAAGCAACTAGCTACCTAACTTCACTTTCGAGGTTTCAAAAACACCTGTAACTAGGTTCTATTCAAATAAATGATTTGAGTTTGTCTTGGCGTGACGCGTCAGAAGCATAATAAGGCCAACGAGTCACATCAGGACACGACATATTAATGTGCCTCTAACCATATTAAATGTACGAGCTTCTGACACGCCAAGACAAGTTAGTATGTTTCCGCCATATCAGTTAAAAATCACATCATTTCTTCAAGTTTCCTAACAAATCACTTGGTAATCCTCGAGTATCAAGCTACTATTGATTGAAAATGTGTAGTATTTGTATAGAGAAGAGCTGCCAAGAAACTCTGTAGGTCGTTGTAGTCTTTGAACTGGCACATTTTCATTATAGAATAAATGTTAATTTACCGAATGTAATAAAACAAGACTAAAAATACCAATTAACCTAAAACTTAAATACTAAAATATATTATTTAAAGGAGTCCCTTTAGGCAAGGTTCCGAAGATACTGGCAGCGTTCCCCCTTTGAATCGCTAGACTGATTCTTTGTCCGAGGTAGCTACCAGCTCTTCGGTCTCCTGTGACGTCGACTAACCTTTTTACTATTTCCTTAAAAAGGAAATAGTAAATTATTTAAAGGGACTCCTTTAAATAATATATTTTAGTATTTAAGTTTTAGGTTAATTGGTATTTTTAGTCTTGTTTTATTACATAAGTTAGTGTTTATGTGAGTACAAATAAATATTTCAAACAATTTTCCTAATATCTACGTAAAAAAAAAAAAAAAATTCATAAAAAAAAAATCATTTTAACTTACTATTTACCGAATTGCAAGAGTATTGTGCTTAATTAACGTGCTTATACTATTTGCGCTGTAGCATGGTGACAGTTGCCTGTATGACGTTACTAGGGATGTGACGTTATGTAATTCATTTTTATCGCTAACGATACTCGCAGCGTCAATAGTTCTCTTCAATATTGTTTTAAAAATGTGTGTGTTATTCAGTTGTCTAATATAACAACGTGTATAAACTTGTCAATATGAATGTTTTATGGCTACATAATTATGTGTGTACTTATAAAAAATAAATAAAATCGGGTATACGTTTTATTTTTTCTTAGCATCCTTTTAAGCAACATTATGGTATACATGTTCTGTTGTATAATTATAGACCAATTTCAACAATAAAAACTAATAAAAATTACGTTTCTTATTATGAAAAATATCGACAATCCATCATAGCAGTACATCACTAAATACGTCTATGGCGTTACGTTATACGCATAACACTTTGCTTAATTTTTCATCCAAATTGATTTTATTTGTAAACTAGAACATTCTGGTTGGTTTAATTTCATTTACTACAGTTATTAATGATTTAGTGTATTACGAATGTGGTACAGCTGAAATACTAAGTCATAATTTGTAAATCGCGGCAACTTTCAAGCGAGAAACGAAATCTTACTGAAACTGTCACCCGCACCATGCTACAACGCACGGAGTATAGTGGTAGGTGCTTAGTGGTAGGTTTTAATGGGTAGCTCCCACCTCGCCACGTCCGTTCGCCAACCACAGGCCCCGGCCGGTTGGTACAGGTTTTGTATCAAGTTTCCCTTCTCTTGTGGCTATGTGATTTTCCTCTTATGATCCTTTAGTGACCCTTACGACACCCTCAGCATAGCATGGGTTGGTGAAATTGTGTATTTTAAATCCATCACCACGCGGAATGCTTTATACCTTCAATCCGATATTTCCGCAATCCAGAACTGTGTCATAAATATATAAAACATATCTATACAATTCGTTACGTCCATAGCAATTATCACTTTTGATTTCTACGAAGAGCGAGAAGAGTTTGTGTCTTGTAGTTCCGTTGTTATTCGAGTTTTGACTTTAAAGACCAATTTAATAGGTCACAATATCATGTGCTTCCTATTAAACATTATCTTTTGCTGCTGTTACTTTACTTTTCAGGCGTCCTCCAAAATTCTTGGATGGAAATTAGCCCACTGTGCAACGCTGGCATGACGGGTTTGCACAGGGTTTGTATCAAGTCTTCCTTCTCTTGTAGCTAGAAAGTCTGTTTCTTGCGTTCCTTTATTCGCCTCTTTCGACACCCTCAGTGTGATATGGGTTCTTATTTTTAATTAAACCCCTGCAACCTCTTTTATGAAGTTTCATCATCATCATCATAATTTCAGCCAAAAAACGTCCACTGCTGGACATAGGCCTACCCCAAGGATCTCCACAAAGGCAGGTCCTGTGCCGCCCGTATCCAATGCTTTCCGGCGACCTTAACCAGGTCGTCGGTCCACCGCGTTCCGGAGGGCGCAGTGCCTACCAGCACTGCGCCCTCCAGAACGCGCTCGCCACTCGAGGAGTTTTCTGCCCTATAATAAGTTTCATCATCATCAGCCCACATATTAGTCCACTGCTGGACATAGGCCTCCCCTAAAGAGCGCCAATGCGCCCTGTCTTCAGCTTCATGTCTTCAATAAGTTTACAAACATTAAAATCTCGAACTCACAGTAAGAGCCTCTGGTTTATACAGACAGTTGACCTACCCCGGAATCGAACCGAGGACCCGTCAACCAAACTTCTAAACTCATCAAACTTTTATCCGTATAAATCCGGAGTTGTTTTACCTGCTGCCAATTGCATATAGCACTGTCCTTGCCTGCAAAGGTACATCGCTAATGAGTATGTACGATTGGAATTAATTTTCACAATTATTCGCCTTGCGGCTAGGTATTGGTAATAAAGGATACTGCCATTTGCTATTGCGTTCGCTGTTTTGTCGTGTGTGTAATTATGTTGGATATCAGTCCTTGCTAAAACCTCGCGGACTTACTACGTGTTTACCTTACGTGATTTTATATATTATTTTTACATTAAAAGGACACCTGGTAAGTGTATTCTTAACTGTCTTCAAAAAGGCTTCGCACGGGTGCAATGATGAACCTCTACATTTATCAGTGTTTCTCTACTATTTAAGGATGTACGTATATTTAAAAAACCGCTTCAAAATCCGTTGCGTAGTATTAAAGATTAAACGACTTTGATATATAATATGTAGGGATAGTGATTTTTTTATTGGAATGGGTTACAGATTGGCACCATAGATATTTTGCAGGAAATGACGGTTGTTCCGCGACCACGGACACTGCAAAGTATCTGAAACGTTGGGAATAAAATAAAATAAAACGATCATAACCGTAAAGAGATCATTTCCTGCAATGTGTAAAGATCGTGAAAACCTAAGACATCACCATGGCTATTTTCTAAATCGTTTCTCAAGTTTAATATTAAGCTTTACAGTTAAACAAATATTTTTATCAAGGAAAAGTTTTAACTAGTTCTATTTTTTTTTAATTTCAACAACTTCACGAACCCAAATAACACCCAGACTCAGAGCAAGTGCATCTGGATTACACAAAGACACTTGCCCGACCCTGCAATCGAACCGGAGGCAGCACATCTAGCCCCTAGACCAAAAAGGCACCAAAGTTTATATTACGATACTAGATTTTGAGCGCGGCTTTGCTGGCGTGGGCTTCGAACCTGTGCTAATCTCCGCTTTGCATATAGCCTATGTTACTTAGAGATAATATAAGATTTAAATTGAATGGATTTAGAAAATAAAATAAAATTTTACATCTTGTTTTACAAAATCTCAATTTTCTAACGAATCCCTAATTTTTTTGTCAATAAAATATAGCCCCTCCTCGATAAATGTACTATCCAACTATAAAAGATTTTTAGAACTCGGACCAGTAGTTCCTGAGATTAGCGCGTTCAAACAAACAAACTCTGCAGCTTTATAATCTATTATAATACTATATAATACTATAATATATACATACAAATAAATAAAATTTGAGTGTCTGTTTGTAATAATAGAATAAGCACTTTTTACTAAATGCATAAGTATGTATATACAGCACATAGACCAAAATAACCTTTTTTCTTAATTTTTGTCTGTCTGTCTGTCTGTTTGTTTCGGCTAATCTCTGGAACGGCTAGACCGATTTTGACGGGACTTTCACTGATAGGTAGCTGATGATATAAGGAGTAATTTGGACTTGGGTAAAGCTAGTAAAAACTAGCTTTACCCCGTAGCGTCACCCGCGGAAAACATCGCACCCGTGCACAGCCGAGACGGACCGCTAGTAATATTACTATAGATTTGTGCCTATTGTAGGGCACAGGGCTCGTCTGTAACCGGTTAACGACGCCTATTAACAAGTACACATTAAGAACAAGTTTTTGTTCGCAACATCAGAGTTGTGTTGTCAGACTCACGCGTACCTTACCCTATCAACCATCATAATTACTGGCTGGCAGTAAAGGGAAAATGGTACTTCCAATTGCCAAAAGTCTGGCCATCTTACACACGCAGGAATACAACCCAAGCCTGTGCATTATTTGGTCGCGGTAAATTGGAAGTCCGTGTAGTGACGGATTAAGAATACATTGTGTCACCATCCCATTTCATTCTAAGGGTGTCAAATGTGCCTCGTCCACGATAGATTAAAATTACAGAGAGCGACTTTCATAGGGCAATCTGCGACGTGTACACATTAGCGATACTACCCTAGCTAGAGTGTGTTAGGGGAGTCTCGCTAATGTGTACACGTCGCTCTCCGTAATTTTAATCTATCGTGGACGATGCGCTTATGAGTGCCATGCTGGCCAGACGGATTGGCACAGGGTTTTATATCAAGATTTCCTTCTCTTACGGCTAGGTTTTTGGCCTTGTCGGCTCTTACGACACACTCAGGGTGGAATGGGGTGGTGACACTATGTATTCTAAATCCGTCAACACACGGATAGACTAGTAGTAGATTAGTAGTACTAGGAGTGCCTATTAACTAGGCGGTGGTTTACAAACTAGATAGCTAAAGATCTAAATAATATGTTTGCTCATCAAAATCAAATAAAAATAAAGAGGATATTTTATATAATAACTACCCCGGCAAACTACGTACCGCCCCAGAATAAATAAATAAATAAAAAGTTTTTAATATTTTGCCACCTTTTAAACCTTCCCTGGACTTCCACGAATATTTCAAGACCAAAATTAGCCAAATCGATCCATCCGTTCTCGAGTTTTACCCAAACTAACGAACAGCAATTTATTTTTAGTTATATGTATAGACAGATGATAATTTAAATATATCTCAATTACTTATTATAGTTAAGTTAAAGGATACTATAAATACATATAATAGAAACAAAGATTACATTTCATGCCGTGCTTATATAAATCTATGAGGCCATAGTTATTTGTGCACAAGAGAGCAACGTCGTTTTTTGCTGCGAGTGCTTATATTGAATCCCGAGCAAGCGAAGGAATCAATGATTGAATCACGAGCGTAGCGAGTGATTCTAAAGTTGATTCCTGAGTGCTGCGAGGGATTCAAAGGCACGAGATGCGAAAAATGTTGCTCTCGTGTAACACACATAACTTTTCACTTCAGCAGCGAGAACACTATAGGAGATGAAATATATTACGTAACATTTTTGAAACTAGAATTAAATATTTATAGGTTAAATATCAGTTTTATATGCAGTAAATACTTATTTTCGTCAATAAATTACATTAAAATACATAATTATCATTTTTGCTAAATTTCTTTAGTCAGTACGAAATTCCGAACGTGTTTGTCTTTGAGGTCGAATTCAAAATCGGAGCTGTTGGTGCTGGGGCTATATCTCTCTGTTTTCTATTGGCGGGAAAGAGATAGAGTGTCAATGTTTCGAATTTTAATTAAAAAGTTACTTTGTCTCTCTCAGTGAGCAAAACCTACATGTTTGAGCTACTGAAGTGAAAAATACTTTTATAAAACTAGAACTTATCCAGATTGAAATTTCGAAGAGTAAGGGAGACCCCTATCCCCGCCGCATACTTCCGCGCAGTCGAATAGAGGATGAAACGGGGTAGCGGGGACTAAATGTTAAGGTTCAATTCAGTCAAACACCCGACGGTAATAAAGACGCACGCGAGGTTACGATACCCAAATGATGACCCAAAATTTAACTGAGGTCAAAAATTTTAGTGTTACGTGAATCAAAGTCTTCCAAAAATGTCTTCCTGTGTCGCGGAAAACTAATAATGTCATTGTGGTATGTATTTGGAGTTCATTCACCCCCGTATGCGGCATTTGATTCTGTCTCTATTCGCTATACAGAATGACCGGAGATTGGTAAATTGCGGTGCTAGAAAAAAAAGTTTATTATAATTGTGCATAATAAATCTAGACGTGGTTATATATTTTTATTATTTAACTTCTCAGCCCAATGTTGAGGCAGGTCTCTCCTCACTATAAGGGTAATTAGCCTACTGTATCACGCTGGCGAGACGGGTTGGCACAGGTTTCGTATACCTATATTGGTAGTTTTCCTTCTTTTACCGGCTTTACGACACCCTCAGGATGCAATGAGGAGGTGACACTATGTGAACTAAAACCGATACGCAGCACTTCAAATGGTTGTTTAGTGGTTATGGTTGCCTTTTATTATTTTTGAAAATTGGTTTTGAAAACGCTCGACATTTTTGTAACTTACTAGTTGTTGGTTCCGAGTTATAAGGACTAAAATAACAAAAAAAAACCGTAAACCGACATTGGAGGAGGCTGGACTCACCAATGGTCTATGGGCCGAGTCATAGTAGTTAATCTTACTACTAAATTAATTGATTATTAATTATATGTATTAGTTATGTTGTTGTTATATTGGAATATTTTTTAAGAATTCAAATTAGACAAGTTCGCTTGAACAGCGAGTTATTTTCGTGTAGGGATAATCATTAATCTTAAATGTTTGATTGATAGTGTTGAATGTTCCATACGAATCTTTATTTTGTTCCATATTTCTTTAATATTTAGGACCATAATTATACCTACTGATTAAAGGTCCATTATTTTTTTAAATCACTTTAGACTGTGAATGAATTGTTTTTTTTCTAAGTAAGCGTACAGTAAAAATAATTTCCGTTTTTCCTTTTTCAAACCGTGCTACGATACATAATTTTAATTGTGATATAAATGATTAGTTAGCTTATATGACCATGTGGTGACGGATTTATAATACATGGTGTCACCCACCAACCCATTCCATCCTGAGGGTGTCGTAAGATCCGACAAAAGAAAATATCAAGGCCGTTAACCTAGGAGCAAGAGAGGTAAAACTTGATGCAAACCGTGTGCCAATCCGTCTGGCCAGCGTGGCACAATAGGCTAATTAGGCCCTATGTAACTGTAGAAAGCCCGACTCAAAATTGGGTTACTTAAGGATGAGTAGTACTACTCGTAGTAGTAATTATTTAATACTGAGAACACAACTACAAATACAGAGGTATGAGAGAATCACTACATAGTATAAAGCAAAGTCGCTGTCGTCTGTCCGTCCCTATGTATGCTTAAATCTTTAAAACTACGCAACTGATTTTGAAGCGTTTTTTTTTTAATAAATGGAGTGATTCAAGAGGAAGTTTTATATTTATAATACACCCTGAATATTGTAGAGAAACACTGATAAATTTATCTTGTCTTCATTGCACCCGTGCGAAGCCAGGGCGGATCGCTAGTAGATAGATAAAAGGATAATACATTTTTAAATGGTTTCCCACCAACGCGAAGAAACCTCGATTACCTCAAACAAAACTATAACAAATTCGGTTCATCAGTTTAGGAGCTACGCTACTGAGACAGGCATACCGATATACTACTACTCAGCCCATAGATGACCCACTGTTGAGTCGGCCCCCGTACATGCGTGGTATTTAGGTTACTGTGCCACACCGGCCAGACGGGTTGGCACAGGGTTTCGTATCAGGTTGTCCTTCTCTTGCGGCTAGGTTATCGGCCTTGTTATTTCGTATTGTCGGCTCTTACGACACACTCAGAATAGTTAGATAGAATAGGGTGGTGATACCATGTCTAGACACTTTCAACTTCACTTCTAGGTAACGTAGATCATCTCATCGGATATTAACAAAGTTGAATAAATAATAGAGTTACGTAAAAATCCCTTGATAAATGACACACACTTATTTCATTAATTGTTGTTGCACATGATTGTGTCTAGAATGTGCACATCGTCGAATTGAACAACGAGTAATACAAGGTGTAATGTAAACCCTATATAAACAACTAGCGGCCCGTCCCGGCTTCGCACGGGTGGATATTTTTTTTTTTATTTTCTTGCAATTAAAATAACCTATATCTATCCCTAAAACATTGTGAAACAGATTACCTACTATGCTTTTAGGATTATAATGACGATAGCCAGATGGAATGTATGTTGTGAATAAATATTGGATCAGTAAAACGTCGCTTCTTTTACTTCATACTGCAAAATGGATAAATCATCTATACACATTACTGCACTCTTTGCCGTATTTTGCTTGGCTATTCGTGTTCGTTATTTTTGTGTGCAATGTTTAAAGTGCTACCTTATAATGTTATGTTTAATCGTTCTTATATTATTGTTATAAACACGTTTATAAATTTACTTCTTATTAAAAAAGCTATATGCCTATAATTTTTAATATGAAATAGGTTATTACTAACATGGTCATAAGTTAATATTAACATGATCTATTATAAAATATAATAAGGCAGTACTTTTGGATACGGCACGTATTGGGAGGAGGTTCCTCAATCTGGATCCCTGATCACCGTTGGTTTCGGCCTTCAGCTCTACCGTGGGCCGGGGTATTTCTATTTTTAAAGTTTTTTTTAAGATATAATTGTATTATTTTGTTAGTATAATTAATAAAATATTTTCTAATACATATATGAGAAATAAAGAGATAAGTATAAATAATAATAAGTTGAAAATTACTCTAAAATCATTTCTTTAGAAGTAAGAATAACAAAAAGCTGTATCATCTCTTTGTAGTTCTTACTATTAGCTGCGGTCAAACATTCCAACTAGGTACTATAGTTTGGTTTTTTGGCCGCAGCTAAAGAGAATATTACAAAAGATCGAGATCCACACGAGTAAAACCACGGAGGGCAACTAATTTAAAGATAAGGTAATTTATCAATAATTGTCCTCAGTACGTGTTGCGTTATGATCGATTAAATATTGTGTACTTAAGCATTTTAAGGAGAATTTCAATAACATATGGAGATATTCAGGTCATGGCTCACACGTGTCGTATTCATATGTTCACTTCCTGCTTCGTAATTTTACTACTGTTAGATTAACCGCGAGATGAAAATGTCACGATATTATGAACATGATAATAAAAAGTATTACCGCCAATTTATTAAAATAACAACAGAAAACATAACATGATTAAACCTAAGTTAAAAAAACTAAATAATAAAAATAACACTTGACACTAAATGTTCAACTTGAATTAATTTACAATCATAACCTACAGTTTTGTCAAATAACTGTCTTAAAGCCGAGTTTTCTATTTTACCATAAATACAGAACCCCTTTTTTTTTTTTTTTTTTTTTTTTTTATTGTGGGGGAAACCTTTTATAGGTCCCCAGCCGGTGGGACGGGGCTGGGGTATGTGGGAGTCCCGGTCGCGTTGAGATGGTGAGTTGCGAACCGGTTTACCCACAAAAACCTACCACTGTTGTCACCGCGTGTCATTCTGCCGTACGGGAAACTACATAGCCTTTCCGTGTTGGCAGTGACGGACAGGGGAGCTTGGCTCGAACCCTTGGTGTTGTTTACCTTTTTTGACGCCTGAAGCGTTCTTCTCGGAGACTTTTGCTATGGGGATAGAGTGTCCCTGCCCTGATCCCAGTCTCGATGCGCACCATGTGTGAAGCGTGCCGCAATCCTGTTTGGCTCAAGAGAGCCTCGGTGCAGAAACCGATCGCCACGGGAACTGCTATCTGCTCCTAAGGCCGGGGGTGTTCCCTGCTCCCCCGACCGGAGCCTGCCGTTAGGGTGGCAGGTTGCGCGTGTGCGCCAGTCTCCTACGCCCTGTGCGGGCTCGCCTCTGCGGGGGGGCGTCAGGTGCCCTCTCCCGCTCCCTTTCCGCGTCCTCCTTCCTTGCCATCACGGTTTCCGCGAAGGTTTGGAGCGCAGTCCAGGCTCGTTCACGTCCGGTGATGGCCACTACTACAGAAGGTAGCGACAAGTCGAGTCCTATCTCGGCGACCAATGTCGCTCTCTCCTCGGACCACGCCGGGCACTCTTCAAGGGTATGCTCGGCGGTGTCCTCCGCAGCGGCACAGTGGTGGCAGTTTGGAAGGGGCTCCCGCCTCGCCACTTTGTACAGGTACCTCCCGAAGCAGCCATGCTTCGAGAGGACCTGCGTCAGATGATACGAAAGTTCACCGTGCCGCCGCGTTAGCCAGTACTCCATTACCGGCCTAATGGCCTCGATGGTCTTGTGCCCGGCGCTGGGCTCCTGCAGCGTCTCGATCCAGTCGATGAGGAGCGTGCTTCGCTCTTCGACTCGCCAATTCGCAATTGTCTCCACCATGGGGTGTTCGCCGTTGGCCCGGGCCTCAGCGACGCGGGCATGTAAGGCTGCGAGGACCCTGACTTCCAGCTCCCATGGCGGGGTACCAGCGAGTACGCACGCCGCCTCAAACGAGATGCTGCGATACCCTCGGATTATTCTTGTCGCCATTACACGTTGTGGGCGACGAAGAATTGCCCTGTTCTTCGCGGTGAGGGCGTCCGCCCAGATAGGCGCCCCATAAAGCGCCATGGACCTGATGACGGTCGCGTACAGTCTGCGACACGCCTCATTGGGTCCGCCCACATTTCTCAGCAGGCCACTAAGGGCACCTGCTGCTCTCATCAGTTTGGGCACCAGCCGAGTGAAGTGTTCTGTGAAGGTGAGGCGAGAGTCCAGTGTGACGCCGAGGTACCGCATGGCGAACCCGACGTCAATTCTCACCCCACCTACGTTTATATGTGCGTCGGCTGGTGGCCTCCTCCGCGGCCCATAAAAGCACAGGGCCTCTGTTTTTGCAAGGGCCACTTTCAGGCCCAGCATCTCAACTCTCTGCACGACCTGTGCCACTCCTGCTGTGGCCCTTGCTCGTGCGTCCTGGTAGTCGCTGCCACGTGCCGTGACTAACGTGTCATCGGCGTAGCAGGTGACAGCGACGCCCCTTACGAACTCCCCTCTGAGCACCCAATCAAAGCCTATATTCCACAGGAGTGGTCCCAGCACCGACCCCTGTGGAACACCGCGAGTGATACTCTTTGTCACCCACCCATCCTTGGTGGGGAATTTAATCGTCCTCTCCGATAAATAGGAACCTATGAGTTCCTGTAGATAGAGTGGGAACCCATGGTACCTCATCGCTTCTAGTATGACTGCCCAGGGGAGTGTGTTGAATGCGTTGGCAATATCAATTGACACTGCCAACATGACTTTACCCTGGGCGATCGTCTCCACCGCCATGCGCTTGACGCGACCTATAGCGTCGATCGTTGATCGCTCGCGTCTGAATCCAAATTGTGCCTCGCACAGGTTAGGCCCGACCATCTCTAGATGCTGGACGAGTCGGTCAGCTATGATCCTCTCGAATAGCTTCCCGACTTCGTCCAGCAGGACGATCGGGCGGTAGGCCGACGGTGACTCGATTGGCCTACCTTCTTTATGGAGGAGAACCAACTTTCCAGTCTTCCACTGGGAAGGGAATAAACCCTGTGCGAGGCACTCATTGAGCAAGGCTTTCACCCGGTACCCCATTATGTCCATCAGGGCCACGAGCACCTGGCCCGACACCCCGTCAAGGCCAGGGGCCCTGCGCTTCTCACGGGTTTTCTGTAGTGCGGTGTCAATCTCATCGTCGCCTATTGCCGGAACATTTGTCGCCTCCGGTTGGCCTGGAGGGGCCATAAAAGGGAAATGCCGCTCTTCCGCAGGAGGGAAGAGGGCTCTTATGATAGAGTCGAGATGTTCCGGCTCTAGGGACAGAGTCAGTGGGGGCGCCCACGGCCTCAGCTTCTCTCGCACCTGCTTATATGGTTGTCCCCAGGGGTCCCTGTTCAGGGACTCCAGCCATTCTTCGTATGCCCTTGCCTTGGAGCGGACTATGGCGTCACCTAGAGCCTTGATGGTCTCTCTGTATACCGCATATATACGCGCCTCTTCCGTTGCGTCTCGTCGCCTCCGGCGTCTGTACCGGGTATACACCCGTCTGTCCGCAACACTCTGGGCTCGTAGCTGGGCGACTTCGTCACACCACCAGTACGCCCAGCGCCGCGGTTTACCATTGCGCAGCCTCGGCATCGCAGCATCACAGATACGCGTGAAAGTCTGGCGTAGCCACTCTACCTCGGCCGCGGCGCTCTCAATGGGAGTGTCGTCAGTTGGCCACGTTAACACAAGTGCCGCTTCGCGTAAGCGGTCCAGCCTCATATTCTTAAGTGACCAGCGTGTGGGGTCACCAGGAGCCGGACTCGGAAATATTATGGGGGTCAAGAAGGCGGAGACCTCAAATCGGATGTAACGGTGATCCGATAGGGTCTCAACGCCCTCCAAGACCCGCCAATTGAGCACTCTTTCTGCCAGTGATGGAGTAGCGAGTGTTATGTCGACTATCGACCCCCCGTTGTGCCGGACACATGTGTGGGCAGAACCACTATTCAACGCGACAAGTCCCACATATGTCAGCCAGTCCTCTAGGTCGCGACCGCGAGCGTCTGTGGCGGGGCACCCCCACCCGATTGATTTCGCGTTGAGGTCCCCCGCAAGCAGCACATGTTGAGGATCCCGCCTGGCGATGAACGCCCCTATCTTTCGGAGGTGTTCGCTAAACTCCGCGAGTGGCCTGTTGGGAGAAAAATAGCTGCCCACGACCAGCACGTCACGAACGTCGGCAGCAATCCAGCCATGACCCCGTGCGATGTTCCTCAACGGAGGTGCGCCTACTGCAGCCCTACTATACAGTGCCACATCTCCCCTCAAATCCGCCGCCCAGTTGTTGTTACGAGGAGGAACCCGATACGGTTCCGATACCACCGCGAGATGAATCTCCCACTGTGCCAAGCTATGCATGAGCAGATTTTGCGCATTGGCACAATGGTTAAGGTTGCACTGGAGAAAATGGGTGTGCACCATTATCGGGTCTCCATGGGCTCCTCCTCAGCCGGGCCCCTTGCACTTGAGGGTCCGGGCATGGCAGATTGCGGCGCCTTGGTGGCGACAGTCAGTGCCTCACTTCTCGCTTTTGGGGCGGTGCAGGTCCTGCGACCTGGCATATGGTCAGCCTTTCTGCCCGCCGCCGCACACACAGTGCAGTGCGGCTTGGCGAGACAGGTGTTGGCCTTGTGGCCGGGCTGTCCGCAACGAAGACATTCGTTACTTCTGTCAACTTCCGTGTGGCAGCAAGCTTTGGCGTGGCCGCTCCCCTGGCACTTATAGCACCGGAGAGGGCGCTCGGGTAGGACTTCAATAATGGCCGACGACCACCCTATCATGAGTCGCTTTTTGACAGCGAGTCGCTTGGCTGCCGTTACGGGACAGCGCACCCACGCGGTGCCAGGCCTTCTGGGATAGTCCTTGCGGATGTTTCCGCATGAGATAGCGGAGGGGTCACACTGACCGGCTTCGGCGATGGCTGCTATCACCTCCGAGCATGTGATGGAGGCCTCCAACCCCATTACTCTCAGTTCAGCCATTTTTTCGGGTCTGGACACCCTGACTAGAGATGGATCGACTACCCCTCTTAGCTTCTCGGCAAACTTATCCGCCGTTTGGGCGCTTCCTGCGCCAGGGAACACCATCAAAGGTGCCCCGGGGGCGGTGTATCGGAAGCGGACGTCATCAATCCCCAGATCTTTAATGCTAAGGTGCTTTTTGGCCTCCGTTAACACAGCCTCGTATGTCAGACCCTTTTCTGACGCCTCAGGATGGAGGGTCATGACTATCGCCGCAGTCCTAGGGGCCCTAAGCTTTTGTGGCTTGGGCTTGACGGGTCTTTGCGAGTTACGTCCCCTGGACTGGGAACGCTCCTTCCGCGCGGTCTTTCTAGACTTAACGTGGGTCCACTCGTTAGGGTTGTTTGCGGGGGCAGAGGTCATCACCTCCCGCTCCGCGTCCTCAACTCTCCTAGCTGCCATGCTCTTCTTGGCTTTTTGCTTCTTCTTCTTCCTCTTAGCCTTCTCTTTGTCAGGGGCCTCGGCGGGCGTTTCCACTGTCGTCGATGGGGGCTCTGCGACCTGCTGAGCCCCTATTGTGGGTATAGAAACCCGACTTCGGCTCTCCCCACGAGCGGGAGCCTTATCGTTAGCGTTCACAGGAGCCGCCGCTACACTGGCATATGACGCCGGTTTGGTGGCAGGTTGTGCCACTTGGTTCGGCGCCGGTGTCGTTGACGGTACCTCATAGGAGGTGCCCTGTCGTGCCAGCTCTGCAGTGCGACGTCGGTCCGCCGCCAGCGGCGGGCGCAGGATGGGCTCGGGAAGGAGTCTCCCTGCTACTCGCGCGTCTACGAGAGTTCCCACCTTCATCATTATCGACCTCTCCAGCGCCTCCACGTCAAGTGATTGGGTTGCGGGGGGTGGGGCCTGGACTTCCCTGAGCGCTGCCCGCAGCTGCTCGACATCCCTCCGCATGGCTTCCAGTTCGCTCTGCTGGCGCACATTTTCCGCCTGCAGGGCCTTTGTCTCATCGGCTATACTGCGAGTAGCAAGTATTGCCGCGGCATTTGCTATAGTCTGAGTGGCGATCTTGATGCCACTCTGTAGCTCACCTTTCATATTTTTGGATTTGCGGACCACCTCCCGTATAAACTTGACGCTCTTGTCTATTTGATCAGACAAGTTTTTGACAGTGGCGTCCGCATCATCCACCTCCGCTGTTATGGGTGTCTGCTCAGGTACTCCAGAGCTTCGCAGGATGTCCCTGCAGGACTTCTTCGAGTCCTCTACCTGGCGTTTCTGGGCTCGCCATTCTCCTTCCTGCTTCTTGCGCTTGGCCTTAAGTAGCCCCACAAGCTTCCCAGTAGTTCTGGGCCGGCCTCGTCCTCTCCTTATGCCCGGGAATGTTGGACCGGGTTTGCTGGGACGCTTCTCCTCCTCCTCACTGCCGGAGGTGAGCGTGTCATCGCCCTCGTCAGACCCACTGTCGTGGGGTCTCTTGGTGCCCTGCGACGCCATAGAGCACGTGGAGGTCACGGTCTCCATGCTGGCGTCTGAGGCATCACTCTCATCTGAGTGCGGGTCCAGTTTGATTGGCACCTGGTTTTGTGGTGCCACGTCAGTGTCCTTCAAGCCCACACTCATGCTCCTTGTCATCCTCTGGTTACCCGCCTTGCTAGCAAATCCACTCGTAATATCCTTATTTAGGACAAAAACCAACTCTTTGGCTTTGCCAGCGACCACTTTGCCTCCCTGCCGCGGAAACTGCGTTACCGTTTGCTGGACAGGGGGATTGGCAGCTGAACTGCTCTCGCTTGTCTTCTTGGCATCTTTCACACTCGCCTTCGCAACTTTCGTCTTCTCCTTACCCACTTCTACTCCTGACTTTCCTTTTACAGAAAGAACACAAGATGTGCCCCCCCCGTAATACGAGGGGCAGACTGCCTCCCCCGAAGGAGAAACAGTGCGGGATTCCCCAGCTGACACAGTCAAGCTGGAACCCGCCCGGGGATTCTTTTTCATGTTGCGACTATCCATAATGTTAATCCTCACCAAACGTCAAATGAAGAAAAGAAGGCGAAAGGTTATAAATATGACAGGATAGGATATGATAACTCAACTCAAAACTCAAAACGAACAAGATTACAAACAACGAAATAAAACCAAAAGATAGTATACATATTTATAACACATATAAATAAAACCATATTAAGATAGATATTATATAACAGATGGTGCCGCTCTCAGTAATGCCTCTCCCCGCGGGCCCGCCCGGCATGGGAGGCCCTGGCCGGTATGGCCCCACGGATCCTGGAGGCACGCAAGCCCCCTCACCACGGCAAGGTGGCAGCACAGTTGAGGGGGAAATACAGAACCCCTGCATTAGATATAACCTGTAACGCGGGGGCAGTTTACGAACATGTAATTCACGAACACAAATGACACCCAGACTCAGAGCAAGTCTGGTTGCCAAAGTAAATAAAATAATATAAATTGTTAAATTTACATCAACTTTTATAATTATACTAGCTGACCCCGCAAACGTTATTAAGTCATATAAATATCCCTATTAAAAAATAGGGGTTGATCGTAGCGGGGTGAAAATTTTGGGTTGTATGTACTTTTGTATGCTGTATCATAACAAAAAAATATTGTCTAAAAACCTAACCTAACCTAACCGATGCACACAAACTTTCACGAAAATCGGTCGAGCCATTTCGGAAGAATTTAATTACAATGGCACGAGTTTTTTTTATATTAGATGATATGTTATTTTTCTTTGGGTATCGATGGCAAACCACTTGTCATGGAAAAAACCTTATTACCTACGGAATGGTCAAGGCCTATTAAAATTATATTGTTGAGTATCGATATAAATTATTATAACACTAATATGGTGGACAAGATAAACGGTGATGTCATAGATAATAAATAAAATGTGGCGACGAATTTAGAATACATAGTGTCACCCCATCCCATCCTGAGGGTGTCGTAAAGCCGACAAAAGGAAATGACAAGGCTTCTATGGGGAGTTGTAAAAGTTCGAAAATTAATAAATATTAACTAATTAAAAAAAACTCCCGACACAATAACCTTTAAAAAGTAAAAAATAAAAATAAATACTTCGCGTTGGGGGACCAGGGGTCAGGTAATAAATAAGTGGGAGTGGTCCCCCAACGCGAAGTATTTATTTTTATTTTTTACTTTTTAAAGGTTATTGTGTCGGGAGTTTTTTTTAATTTTTAATTTAATTTTTATTTTATACTTGTTATAGGTACACACTTATTATAATGTAGATTTTGTTAAATTGCACATGATGCGCTTTCATTTGAGACCCCATTCGATTATATTTGCAGACATTCGTTTATTCTTCCCCACTTTCACCCCTCATAACTTTTAAACGGCTCACCCGATTTTCATTAAAAATCGGGTGATCCGTTAACTCTCTTTTTGGGTCGGGGGTTAAACATAATAATGAAAAATATTGAATACTAGCTTTAGCGTGCGGCTACGTCCGCGTGGGCTTCGAACCCGTGCTTATCTCTATGCATATTTTTTATGAACCTATAAGCGGTTATTGTGACTAAACTATGATAGTAAGATATGTGCTCTCGCGGCCTTTTTGTAGATCTTTATAAGACCTACAAACCTGTAGTACCTACATCATTTTGTTTTATTGTCAATAGTCTTTGCAGCGCACGCATAAATAGGTATTCGATTTTACACCTTGGTTTACAAAATCGCAATTTTCATACGGATCCCTAATTCTTTTGAAAATAAAATATAATAAAAATACCTTCCTCGATAAATGGACTATCTAACACTGAGATTTTTTGAAATCGGACAAGCAGTTCCTGAGAATAGCGCGTTCAAACAAACAAACAAACTCTGCAGCTTTATATATTAGTATAAAGTATAGATTAATTTGTCACAAAATAAAATACATGAAAAAATTGCAAGGGCTTGGGGGGTCGCGAAATATTTCTTCATACTAAAGGGGCCGTGTCATGAAAAAGGTTGAAAAACCCTGCTCTATACAACTGCATAATATACTAGCAGAACCGGCGGCCACGCGTTGCAGTGGCTAAGGTTTTTGTTATATGTATTTCATATAGCATAGATTAATTTAACTTCTAACATAGCGCCATCTGTTGAATACTTAGTGAATCCAGTCAGCAGATATCGCTATCTGTTAGAATCGTTTGGAGCTAATGTATAATTATGAGTGTCAAATAATAGACAAATAATTTGCAATAAAATAATATTGCGACTTTTTATCGAGATGTTGGATCAAACTGCACACGGTGTGCAAATTTGATTAAAATTAAGTTTACAGAGTCCATCGTGGACAAGCAATGTGACGTGTAATTTATAAACATATATTAAGATACTCGTTTATCGGTGATATGGCATATTAAAAAAGAAAATATTCGCATGTCATACTAATACAGAGTTTAAATAGACTTCTGTAAAACCAATCATCATAACCAAGCCAACTGCTATAATATTTCTTTTAATTGTTGCAGGCACAGCCAAAGTTAGAAACTTGGCGCATAAAATGAGTGGCGACCTCTCATGACATCGAACTACTAGTTACCTCGTTAGCTGAAGTACAATTATCATTCCAGAGATGGCGCTGTTCAACAATTCGTTCTCAAGCACTTACCATTACTTATTCACTGAGTTAGCCGGTAAGTCACCCTACTACTAATCAGCCCAAACATGACCCACTGCTGAGTCGGGCCTAATCCGATTACATGGAGTGTAATTAGCCTGCCGTGCCACGTTGGCCGGAAGGGTTGGCACAGGGCATATCTAGGTGCGTGGTTCTGCATCAGATCCCACAATGCCGCAACAGGACGCGAGTTGGAGCACTCCGGGGATGTTTAGTGGGTAGGCCCCACTCTGAAGGAGAGTCCCACACGCCCCCCTTCGGCCATCCCCGTGGCCGACGGGGATAGTCCATAAAGAGGATTTTACCCCGGGTGAACAAAAAAAAAAGGGCGTATCTAGGTTTCTTTCTTTTGCGGCTAGGCTTTCGATCAAACTCAAACTCAAACTCAAACTCAAATCATTTATTTCAATTGAACCTATTTACTGGTGTTTTTGAAAAGTCAAAAGTGAAGTTAGGAATCTAGTTGCATGTTCCAAAAAGTAGATCCTATGGAGAAGAACAGGCAAGAAACTCCATGGACACTCTTTTTATCATATTTTCTGTTACAAGCATCTGATTGGGTTACATTGATTTCGTGTTTATTTATAGTAAGCTAAGATGTGAGGACAATGTAACATATTGCACAACAGAAGTGTCCAGGAGATCAATATAAAGCTATGTAGGTATGTCAATAGCAGTTAAGGGATGACCGGCCCCAACTGGCGGCACCCGATCACGAGCATGACGCATGTGCCAGCCATCCCCCAGCTCAACCATATTTTAGGGAACCGAAGGACCCGACACACACGACACCACCAGCATGACCTTTAAGCGAGCATGACATACTCTCAACTGCTTGTTTATATGATAAGTTATATAAATACGGTGACTACATAGTGCTCACATTTACAATTCCAAACTTCTAAACAATTATACAAAATTAAATGATAAAGGTCCTGTATAATACGAAGGTCCTGTATACTCGATATAAAAAAAAACAAAGACAAATTAGTCCTACTCAGTGGTAAAAAAAACAAGGAACATGAATATTTAATAAATCCATGATGTCAAAATAATATTATGAGATAGGTACATGTCAATAAAAGACCTAGTGAAAGTCCGGAATTAAATAATTATTACAAAAAAAGGAGTAGCAATATATGAAGACCACATAAGACTATTTCAGTGTGGCTGCGGAGCTGGACCAGCATTTCGCCAAGCATTTTTATCATCTACATATTCATCTAATTTATAATAAGCCTGCCTACATAGTGTGCGTTTTACACATATTTTAAACTTCTTCTCGTTTAATTGAAGGATGTTGGAAGGTATTTTATTGTAAAATTTAATGCAGTTCCCCATAAATGAAGTTTGCACTTTTGATAATCTAAATTTTGGTTGAACTAGTTTATTTCCATCTCTAGTAGTATAATGATGTCGTTCGCACTGTTTACTAAATAAATGCAAATTTTTCCTAACATACATGATGTTTTCATATATGTACTGACAAGGCACTGTTAGGATGCTGATTTCTTTGAACAGATCCCTAAGGGAATCGCGACTGCGTAGATTGTAAATAGCTCTAATAGCTCTTTTCTGCAGAATGAAGATTGATTCAATGTCTGCAGCACGTCCCCATAGCAGAATACCATAAGACATCAGGTCACATCACTCAAGACACCCTCAGGATAGAATGGGGTGGTGACAGTCTATTCTTAATCCACCACCACACGGTAAAGTCGCCGTGTTCTTGTAAAAGAAATCTTTAACTAGGCCCTCAGTTTTGTAACCTTCTAATTTAGACGTCGTGGAGATCGAATGGGGACCGCGTTCCGAAAAGCGCAGTGCTGATAGCCCTCCCACACGGTGGGCCGACGATCTGGTTAGGGTCGCCGGAAAGCGATGGATGCGGGTGACTCAGGACCAGCTTTCGTGAAAATCCTTGGGGGAGGGAGGCCTATGTCCAGCAGTGGACGTCTTTTGTAATATTATTTGTACGTCAATTATCTCTTTAATATTTGACAGTCACAATTATACAGGGTGGTCAAAATGTCGTGGATCAAACGAAACCAGCGGTTAGATGGGGCCATCAGCAGCAAAAAATTGTTCTACGGCAGGTCCTTAGGGTCAACCCCTGCAGAGTTACAATTGATTTTGTGTTTTTATGAGAAATTGTCTTTTTTTTACTAAAACTTGATAAAATTCGAAAAAATCTACACCCTGTATCTTTTTTATAATTTTCACTAGATTGGTACTGATGAGTCCTTTCGTTAGACATACTTTTTATGGTAGTTTATTGGGTGTGTTGAAGATAATATTAAGTTTTACGAAAGCAATAATTCTTAAATCAAAATTTGTTTTTTACTTCGGACCCCACTGTGAAAAAAAAATACTCTACAGAAAAGTGCCACTGTATCACAACTTTTGGCGCATTTAATAGGGATTCTAAAAAGGTATTACACATGGCTATGCGTGGCTTCGATGTCTTTCGAGGACTATCATTCGTAGCAAGGCCAGAGTTAATTCATACATAAAACTCGGTTAGGCCTACTAACCTAACCTTACCTAAGCGTGATCGTTTTCCGGACTACAGGGTCTTTATCATCGTTTCAGCCCATAAATGACCCACTACTGAGTCGGCCCTCCTCTAAGTTCATGTTGGGAAATTAGCCTACTGTGCCACACAGCCAAGACGGGTTGACACAGGGTTTGCATCAAGTTTTCCTTCTGTTGCGGCTAGGTGATCTGCCTAATGCGTTCTTTTAGTCGCCTCTTACGACACCCTCAATATGGTATGGGTGGGTGACATTGTTTATTCTTTATCGTCTTCGTTTCAGCCCATAAATGATCCACTACACTGTGTCGGGTCTACTCACAATTCATGGAAGGACATTAGACTACTGTGCCACGGTGGCAAGACGGGTTGGCACAGGGTTTGCTGACCCGGTAAGACTCCCTCCATGTACGAATTATGTACGCGCATAAAGAATACAATTCTAATAAATTGACCGTGTGGTGACGGATTTAGAATACAGAATGTCACCAACCCATACCATATTGAGGGTGTCGTAAGAGGCGACTAAAAGAACGCATTAGGCAAATCACCTAGCCGCAACAGAAGGAAAACTTGATGCAAACCCTGTGTCAACCCGTCTTGGCTGCGTGGCACAGTAGGCTAATTTCCCAACATGAACTTAGAGGAGGGCCGACTCAGTAGTGGGTCATTTATGGGCTGAAACGATGATAAAGACCCTGTAGTCCGGAAAACGATCACGCTTAGGTAAGGTTAGGTTGTTAGGCCTAACCGAGTTTTATGTATGAATTAACTCTGGCCTTGCTACGAATGATCGTCCTCGAAAGACATCGAAGCCACGCATAGCCATGTGTAATACCTTTTTAGAATCCCTATTAAATGCGCCAAAAGTTGTGATACAGTGGCACTTTTCTGTAGAGTATTTTTTTTTCACAGTGGGGTCCGAAGTAAAAAACAAATTTTGATTTAAGAATTATTGCTTTCGTAAAACTTAATATTATCTTCAACACACCCAATAAACTACCATAAAAAGTATGTCTAACGAAAGGACTCATCAGTACCAATCTAGTGAAAATTATAAAAAAGATACAGGGTGTAGATTTTTTCGAATTTTATCAAGTTTTAGTAAAAAAAAGACAATTTCTCATAAAAACACAAAATCAATTGTAACTCTGCGGGGGTTGACCCTAAGGACCTCCCGTAGAACAATTTTTTGCTGCTGATGGCCCCATCTAACCGCTGGTTTCGTTTGATCCACGACTTTTTGACCACCCTGTATATGTTAGCTCCAAACGATTTTAACAGATGGCGAAATTTGTTGACTGGATTGAGAAAGAATTCAATAGATGGCGCTATGTTAAAAGTTAAATTAATGTGTGTTTATGTAAAAATATACATTAAAAAAATAAAATTGATTTCAGATCCCAGGACAAATGACTGGTTCTTGATATCCAGTCCGATCCCAGGACTCACAATTCTTGGCCTGTATCTATACTTCTCGCTGAATTGGGGACCAAGGTACATGGCCGACAAGAAGCCATTCCAATTAAGGAGGACACTGATTGTATACAACTTCATTCAAGTACTTGTTAGTTGCTGGGTTTTCTATGAGGTGAGTGGGAAATATGGTGTTACGATATTTATGGAGACAAATAAAAGGAAACATGATGTAATTGTCAAAATACGGAGCAAATTCTCTTCTAACATAGCTAAAAGCCTGGAATAACACATCTATACTAATCTATACTATATATAAAGCTGCAGAGTTTGTTTGTTTGTTTGTTTGAACGCGCTAATCTCAGGAACTACTGGTCCGATTTCAAAAATTCTTTCAGTGTTAGATAGTCCATTTATCGAGGAAGGTTATAGGCTATATTTTATTTTCAAAGGAATTAGGGATCCGTATGAAAATTGCGATTTTGTAACCCAAGGTGTAAAATCGAAAACCTATTTACGCGTGCGCTGCAAAAACTATTGACAATACAACAAAATGAAGTACTACGAGTTTGTAGGTCTTATTAAAATACACACATATCTAACTATCATAGTTTAGTCACAATAACCACTTTTATATTCATAAAAAAAAATGCATCGAGATAAGCACGGGTTAGAAGCCCACGCGAGCGAAGCCGCGCCCAAAAGCTAGTAGTTATATAAAAAAAAAATAGGTTCACTACTACATGTCAGTTCCTTTTGTCGGCTCTTACGAAACCCTCGGGATGGAATGGGGTGGTGACAATATGCATTCTCAATCCGTCACCACATAGAAATGTCGAGCACGTTACCACAAAGAAATCGGTTTATACATCCTTAGCAGCTGGATGCGTCAAGCAGAAGACAGGGTGCTATGGCGCTCTTTAGGGGAGGCCTATTTCCAGCAGTGGACTAATGTGGGCTGATGATGACGATGATGTTCCTTAAGAAAAAGATACCACAGACAGCTGATTAGGGCAAAACCAAAGGGATAGGCTTTTGCTGGAAGATACATTTTTTTAATCATCATCATCATTTCAGCCGAAAGACGTCCACTGCTGAACATACGCCTTCCCCAATAGGGGGGTTTTCCATAATCGCCACGCTTAGCAGGCGGGGTTGGCGATCGCAGTAACGGATGGCGTGGCGTGTCTTTGACAGAACGTCGCTGCTGCCCAACGTCTGCTGTCCCTTAGTCGCCTTTTACGACTTCCACGGGATGATATGGGGTGGTAGTATTCTTACTCCGCTACCACACGGATTTTTTTAGAATGGTTTAGTTTAATTACAGGTAAGTTATCGGTGCATTATCACACATTATTTTCAATGTTTCCAGGGTCTCTTTGCCGGATGGTTAACGACCTACAGCTGGAAATGTCAACCAGTAGACTTCTCCAGATCACCAGAAGCTATGCGAGTAAGTTTCATTACTATCAAAATATGTTGTATGTTTCGGTATTTTCAAGCACAGACAATGAAAATAGTCTTCTATTTCAAACTTAAAACGGCAGGTTACATTAAAATATATTAGTTGGCAATCGCAAATTGCAAAACATATTTAATCAAGTTGGCTCATTAGAGCTCTTCTGACAAGTCAAACTTATAATAAAATTTAAAATTGATTATTTATCATCTACCACCGGTTCGGAATGCAGCTCTACAGAGAAAATCCGGAAAGAACTCTATAGATTCTCTTTTTAAATCGCCATTTTTAGGTACAAGGCCGGGATAAGACTGATTTGCAAGAGCAAACTCGCGCAATAGTCGTAAAGGTCCAAACATCGGCCAGATCTAGTCAAAAATAGTAACCTTCTTATGCCCGAGCCAACCGACCCCCAGTAACGGCACCTGTTCACAAGCATGACGCATGTGGCAGCCATCGCCTTCCTCAACCATATTGCATATTGCAGGGAAGAGAACGACCCACCACTGCCATGAGTCTTATAGTGAAATAAAATACTAGTAACTTTTATTTAGAAGTCTGGTTTCTCATTAAAGATATATTTTTAACTTTCAGGTAGCAAGAGGTGTCTACATATATTTCCTCGCGAAAATGTCTGAACTCCTCGATACAGTATTTTTCGTCATCAGAAAAAAGGACCGTCAGATCACGTTCCTCCACATGTACCATCACACGGTCATGCCCATGATATCATGGGGCGCCACCAAGTACTATCCTGGAGGACATGGCACTCTGATCGGAGTAATCAACTCCTTCGTCCACATCATCATGTATACGTATTACATGTTCTCAGCAATGGGACCCAAGTACCAAAAGTATCTGTTTTGGAAAAAGTACATCACTACTCTTCAAATGGCAAGTTAATTATTATTAAATACCATTCTTTAAAAGAATTCATAACGAAACAGTTGCTCAAAAAAATTAGTATAATGGCACATTGCTCCCTAAACTATTTTTTTTGCGAAATCGAGTATTGTAAATATACACTCGATTTCGCAAAAAAAAAAACCTGATTGGCTTACCTTTGTTTAATTTTACAAAAGTGAATCCTCTTTTTTAGTTATATTTTGGTTCTGGTGCACTTGGAAACTCGGAGGGTTTGCCTTTTTTTTTAAACGCCATATTACAATTGTACCTTGTACATAAAACTAACTAGTTTCGTTCGGTTCCGAGGCCTTGCCTAACCGAGCGCTTCATAAAGTACTGATGAATAAGTTTTCATCTTACTTACTACAATTAAATTAATTACAATGTACTTTAAACCGTGTGGAGATGGATTTAGAATACATAGTATCACCACCCTGTTCCATCCTCAGGGTGTCGTATGATTCGACAAAAGGAAATGACAAGGCCGAAACCCTAGCCACAAGAGAAGGAAGCACTATCAAGTTGATACGAAACACTGTGCCCTCTGGGCAACGTGGTGCGGTAGACCAATTAGGTACCCTCCATGTAATTGGAGGAGACCCGACTAGTTATGGGCTGATTAGTATATTATTATTAGACAGCAAGGTGTAACGTCAATTTTATATTTTTCAGCTCCAGTTTTGCATCGCTTTCCTTCACTCGGCGCAACTTCTTGTCTACGACTGCGGTTACCCCCGTTTCTCTGTTTACTTTACGCTCCCTAACTCTATCTTCTTCTACTACCTCTTCTACGACTTCTATTACAAAGCTTACGGTAAACCAGGGGACAGGAATAAAAATGAACAAGCTTCCAACCAAATCTCTAATGGTCATGTAGCCAATGGGAAAGCTCACCAGAATAATAATGTTACGGAAGATTGCAAAAAAGTTAATTAATCGAAATATGTGATCTTTTGCTCACTGTATATAATTGTTACTAAATCTCCAATACCAATTTTAGTTATAGCTAATTTTGAATATTGAAAACCAAGCAAATGCCAAATGAATTCTTAAATGAAGCCAGAAATGTGTTGACTAGCACATATTTAAGCTAACCAAACAAACAGAAAACCATGTCAGAAGTTGAACTGCCATTGTGGATTTAACTAAGTTTGAATCTGTATGATGGAAACTCCCAACAACGACAAACATTAAATACCAGAATACTCTATATAAAAAAAATTGACTCTGGTACGTTGTGGTTCCCAAGTACTTTTTAGCCATTCAAGTTAATTGATGTTGATTTATTTTATTTTATGTATTGTGAATAATTTAGCGTTAATGTACATAGAGTTTTGATGGATATTGCCGAATTTAGAATGATAAGCGTTAACGATATAGGTACCTAGCTTATTTCTTCGTAGTAAAGCTACTTGTTCGTTAATTATTAATTAATATGATATTCAGAAAATAATACGCTTAATATTTTCAAATGTCTATCGATTCGTATAAATCGATATGCTATCATATTGATATATACGAATCGATTCCCAAACCAAAATGTAAACAAATATCATAAAATAATAGATATTTATAACAAAAAAATTATAAAAAGCGTAAGTAAATTCTGATAGAAATGTTTATATTTAATTATCAACGCCTGCTTTTTTATTTTAAACCATTATTGTTTCGTAACTGCCAAATAGTAAAAATTATTTTGTCAAGCATTTTATTTATTTTGTTTCACAATTTTACATACAAGTTACCATTAAATTAAGTTAGCTCAAATCTTGTTGTTTATATATGCTCAGAAGTATTGTTATGATTTTCTTTCAATGTTTTTTTATCGACAGCTTTTAGCTTATATACGAGTACTTATTAAATGTCGAGGGGAATAGATTATGTCAATTATTAATAGTCATAATAATGTATAGCGACTATTATTAATATGTTTACGTCTTCCAATTTCCATGTTATTCATTATTGTATAGCACTATGTAGTTAAATTACGCTGCGTTACAATAAACATTAGTTATTTATGGAGTAATTCCTTTTATTTACATGGTATATCGCAAAGTAGTAATAGTCATAGAAGCTAATTTTGTTTTGCGGCCTGTAGGCGCATTCAACTACGTCTTAGGTTTCCTAGAAACAGACATAAATAACACAATTATCACTTCGACTCACATAATAAATATTTAAAGCGATACAAAGTATAGACCAAAACAATTTTATTCAAAGCATAAATTTAAATACATTTTTGTTTATTAAGTAGACAAACTTTAGGGAGGTAACATAATAATTTTTTGCAATTCATCCTAGGTCATTATAACACTATTCTTCTTTAAAACAATACGTTGAATTCATCACAACGTTTAAAACTTTTCTCTTATTGTATCTTTGGCGGTAGAAGTTGAGGAAGAGAAGAAGAATGACCACAGTGTTGCAGGAGACGAAAATGGCTACACCTTTGGCTGGAGGGCATTCTGATATGCTCACAGTTGCAAAATACTGTATGATGATCGTGACAAACTGGATCTGTAACAGGAAGTACACATATGTAGCTCTTGCTGCTGTTAATAGGTGACTGACGGTTGTTTGTGTAGGAGTTGGATGTGCCACCTTTGGGTCAGGAGTCGCCGGTTCGATTCGGGCAAGTGTCTTGGTGTAAACCATAGGCACTTGCTCTGAGCCTGGGTGTCATTTTGTGTTCGTGAATTACATGATTGTAAACTGCCCCCGCGTTACAGGTTATACCAAGAGCAGGGGTGTAGTTTTTTAAAAGAAGTAAAAAAAAATACAA
The DNA here is from genome assembly GCA_905475355.2 of Clostera curtula. Lineage (NCBI taxonomy): Eukaryota > Metazoa > Arthropoda > Insecta > Lepidoptera > Notodontidae > Clostera > Clostera curtula. The sequence goes on from FR997799.1 coordinate 18,084,185, forward strand.
ATCTTACCAATTGCAGTTTCGTGATATGTTTTTTCCACGTCAAATGTTTGGCCACGTTTGGGCCCAACGCTGCTAGCCCATAATACGAGTACATAACAACGTGTACAAAGGAGTTCAGAAAGCCAATAAATATAAGAGTGTGTGACGGCCAATATTTGAGCATGGTCCAAGTACCAATGACCATTATCGAATGGTGGTATAGATGCAAGAAAGTAATTTGGTTATTCTTCTTTCGTAGCACGAAGAACACTGTATCTAGTAGTTCGGTCAGTTTCGCTACCAGGTACAAATATGTTCCAAATAATATCTGAAAAATAGGACCGCCATTGATTAATGAAAGGAGTTGGTTTTGCGAATAACAGCTGCTTAAATTTTCTTCAATTATAAACCAATTTATTCCTTGTGGTGACGGATTTAGGGTACTTAGTGTCACCACCCCATTTCATCCGGAGGGTGTCGTAAGGCCGAAAGCCTTGCCACAACTTGTTTACAGGGTGAGAAGTAGTAGTAAGAACAATTTGGATGGAAACACTTTTAAAAAACAAATGAATATCATCATCCCAAACCTGCCTGTGCCTTTGCCTTACAATTTAGAAAACATGGTGTCATCATATACTTTTCGCCCGCTACCGGACACCTTATGGGCGTCGGCATGGCAGGGTCGCCATGGAATGTTGGGGTTTCTAGGGACCTTATGAAGAAGACAACCAGCCTTTTTTTTTTTTTTTTTACGTCGGAGATCCTCGTGGATACCCGGCCTTTGGGAAATGGCCGGGGTATGTGGGACTCCGGGGCGCGTATAGATGGTAAATTGCGCCCCGACCTACCCACTAAAACCGACGGCGATCCTTACCTGCCCAAGCCAGGGCCACGGGATTCACTCCCATTGCAGAGAGCATGCTCCGTGTCCCTGGGGGCCTCGGCCCGCCTCATAGTGGAGCCCCATGCTCCGAGGCGGGCCCCTCCAATTATGAGGGGGGGGGCTGTATTGCCCTCCCCCATTCCACCGCTGGGAGGCGCGCGCGAATCCTCCCGGGGCCTGTTTTGCGCAGGCGACGGACTTTAAGACAACCAGCCTAGTTCAACTGTCAACAACTCTCTTTTGTTCACTTAATAACTACTTATATATAGTGTAAACTACTTACTAAGCTAAAGACGATACAATGTAGTATTAAGAGGTGTACATACTTGGTAATGCATTATTAAGAAGCATACAAACAGTACACCCCATTCCATCCTAAGGTGACACCCATTGGATGGAATAGGGTAAAAGAGCGGTAAGGGCCGATAAAGAAAAATGTCAAGCCGGCCAGTGAAGCCATAACTTATATTTTTGTCAAGGGTTAAAAATATTATGTAATATTTCGAATACACTATGTACTACTATTATTTTGTACTTACACTACTGCGCGTGTTGTCTTCTGTCATGTAACATTTAGAAGGCATTAAACCCATCACACTTAAGTCTCGGTAATACTGAAAAAAAAGAGATTCATATAGTTTTCATAACTTATTTAAACTACATACTGTTACCACCACCCCATTCCATTATAGAGTAACGTAAGAACCGACAATAGGAAATGACAAGGCCGATAACTTATCTGCAAGAGAAGTAAAATTGGATATTTAACCATGTGCCAACGGTCTGGCCAGCGTGACACATGGAGCTTCGGCAAAGATCTTTATACGTAAATCATTATTTTTGTTAGAACTATATTATGTAAAATAGAATACAAAAGTGACCATCCATACTGAGTGTGTCGTAAGGGGTGACTAATGGAACACAAGAGGCATATCACTTAGACGCAAAAGAAGGAACATTTTAGACAAACCCAGTGCCAACGCGTCTTACCAGCGAGGCACAAAAGGCTTATTTCCCTCAAGGAAATTAGAGAAGACCAGAATCAGTAATGGGTCATTTGTGGGCAGAAATTATGATGATGATGATGATATTATTAAAGGTGTAAATTATTGGCCAACATTTTAACTCACCCTGTGCATCAGATATAGCGATATAACAACTTGCACAGCGTTGTAGAGTAGCATCACATTTGTCAGTTTATATGCTTCTCTTTTCCTCATAAATGCTGGTCCAATCTTCAGAACAAAGACGAAGTATATGGCTAGTATAGTCAAAACTGGCCCTATTGAAGTCATTAGTGGAAATTCATCTATTTCTGCATCTGAAAGGATAGACACAAAAATTGAATTTATTAAGAACCCTTATGACCTTCCAAGTTCTAAAACAGCACTGAAAGTTGCAAACAATGAACTATCTCAAAGCATCCACCTGCCTTAATTGGAGTATCTTCATAAAGTTAATGAGACAGAAGAGAAGTTGCCCTGACAAGGGTTTACAGCCAATTGGGGAAGATTTATATTAGACCGGGCCGTGTACGGGTCGTGCCCGTGTACGTGGCCCGGACGGGGCACGAATGTGAGACGTTACATACATTTTGTACACGTGTAAATCTTCCCTAACAACATTGATTTACGTATTATGTAGAGCGCCACTTGTCTGCGTATTTTTTTTATTTCCAGCAAATCTTAATTTAAACCGGGGAACTAAATTTTCTGATTTAATTTTCTACAGTACTTACATCTACTCTTCGTCAAATCCCAGCTCTGGTGTTTTGGTATGATCCCCACTACAGTATTCATTTTGAAACGGAGCTACGGTTGGTATCAATATTTAAGTTCTGAAAGAAGAAATAATAAAGAAACATTAGTCTTTAATATTGTATTAAAGTAATAATTACGGATTTAGAATACACAATGGCACCAACCCATGCCATCTTTAGGTTGTCGTAAGAGGCGACTAAAAGAACGCAAGGGCAGATCACCCAGCCCGAAGAGAAGGAAAACTTGGCAATCCATCTTGCCAGCGTGGCACACTAGGCTAATTTCCCTCCATGAATTTGGAGTAGGCCCGGCCCAGTGGTGGGTAATTTATGGGCTGAAACGATATACTAAATATGTGTGGTGATAGATTTAGAATACATGGTGTTACCACCCCATCCCATCCTGCCTGAGGGTGTCGTTAGAGCCGACAAAAGGAAATGCATGGCCGGAAACCTAGCTGGTCGAGAAGGAAAACTTGAAATGAAACCCTTTTTTTTTCCGCCCTGGGTAAAATCCTTTATGGACTTCCTCGCACGCCACGGGGATGGCCAGCGAGGGGAGTGTGGGACTCTCCCCCATAGTGGGGGCCTACCCACTAAACCTCCCCGGGGTGCTCCAACTCGCGTCCTGTTGCGGCATTGTGGGATCTGCTGCAGAACCGCCGCCGCCGCAGACGAGGAGGCCCTCCTCCTCTCCTCAGGCTCCTTACGAGCACTCGACGTCCTGCCGTGAGCACCCGGCAGGACGTCGCTTGCCCTCAGATGAAATGCAACCCTAAGCCAACCCTTCAGCATGGAACAGTAGGCTAATTACCCCCCATGCAATGGGAGGAGGCAAGACTCAGCAGTGGGTAGTTTATAGACGGAGTAGTAGTAGCACGGTATTCACATGGTTCTGGAAAACGGATTAGGTATACAGATGGTGAAGATTTTGTAAAAAAAACCGACTCTCCTTGGTACATAATTATACCTACGTCGGTGGCAATAAATTTTAATATCGTCTCCAAATAGCTATTTCAAGGTTCATTGCGGTTTTTGTTCTATTTGTCGACATTTATTTATTTATTGTATTTACTCGTACCTATTATATGAAGGGGAATTTTTAATTGCACCTCTATATCTCCCGACTAATTACCTATTGCTTAACAGATAAATGACTGCATAAAAAATGACTACTTGATCACCATAACATATTTTATTAAAACACGTTTAAAATTAATCAAATTCAGATGGCCACTTTTATCTAATTTACAACGAAAATCTAGCTGAAACCACAGATAAACTGGTTTACTCACCGTATAACAAAAATACTGATTTGCACACTTAATTAACAATCTTAAAACGGAGGTTCAAACTTATTTTCTATAACTGCGTAACTTAAGCTGTACCTATATTTACATTATCAAATTACACTCCACGAATTTACTACTCGTGTAGCTAAAATCCCTATCACCCAACTTTATTTCTTTTTCTTCATCCGTTTTATTGAAAATATGTTTTGGCACGCTGTTGTCGCGGCAGTTGCGCGATCCAACGCACTCAACGCTCGCCCTAGTTGCATCGCGCTCTCTCCTTCACAACAAAGTCCTGTCAAATCGTTAAAGCCATTCTAAAGATCCGATATTGTTCATAATTTCACAGTTTTTAACTGTTTCACGCAGGACCCCATTTTTAAAAAAAGTTGCCGTTGTCCTGTTATAATATCACCTATCTGCCTTGTCAATATCGGTCAAGCGGTTTAAGAAGTCCGTTATTATTCATATTTCATGGTTTTTATTAATATTCCTGCAGAACCCTATTTTTTTTAAATAAAAGTAGCCCATGTCCAACTTTATAAAATTTGCTCTAATTTTATTATTAAAAACTGAGTTACCTTATATTAATATGTTGACAATTTGTAAGTGTCCATTGTGTCCTATGCAAAATAAATGATTTGACTTTGACTTTGACTTTATGTTTTGCAATTGTTAGTGTATGTTTAGATTACACATAGTTTAAATTTTGTGCACTTTAATTAGATGTATAAGACTGATTAACTGGTGTCATTTAGAATAACTCATGTTCGTAACAGTTTAATAGGTGCTTGATTTGAAAAAAATAGATTCAAATATTTTCTTGCACACTTGAATTATCAGTTTTACTTTTAGTTAACAGATTGTCATTCAGTGAAACAGTTTAGCGTTATAGATCAAACAGTATATTAGATTTGATTTATTTGATGAGCAAAGTTAGTTTGCAGTTCAGTATTTATGGTGGTAATTTCGAATATTTGAATAGAAAATATTGGATTTACAGCAGTAGGATTAAATACTACCCCTATAAACTTTTATAAAATCTTTTATTTGCAGATGATATGAACATTTTTATAGTTGTTAATTCAAATCATTCATTTTGTTTTGGTCCCGATGGACACTTACAAATAGTCAACATAATATTATTCATAACATATCATTATACAATAAAAAAAACCGACATTGACGACGAATTCAAAGTTCAGGATGATCTCATTCGTTTAGATTCTTACTGTAATTTTAACAAACTTGATCTGAATGTGGCGTTGTTGTGCAAGTTTCCATTGTAAATTATAGGTATCCATTTCCTGGAAAGGTGAAGCCAAGGAATTGGGAGTTATATTAGAATAACAAATTGCATTAACAAGGCGTCTAGCTAGAACGTTAATTACCGGGTTAATTATTCGTCTGTGCAAGCGATTACACCTCATGTAGACAATTTTTATTTTTTACTTTGCATATGTTCGCGGTTACAAATTGGGCTAGCGTACTCCAACGCTAGCCCAATTTGGAACCCCTGTTATGAGTATCTTTTTGCTCATGTAGAGAAAGTTAAAAAATATTACACACTTACTAAATTATAAATTTAACATAGGTACGTTACCAGCATGCTACATACTTTACCCCATAAATCTGAACTATTAACATCAAGAAATATACGAGAATTACCAAAAAATCCTACACCGCGATAGCGAAGTTTCAAGAGCAATTACAGTTAGAGAAAGAAAAGAAATAACTTCAAACTTCAACTTTAAACAAAATGAAATGAAATATATTCAAAATAAATTCTGTAGTTAAAATATATAAATAGGTATTTGTGTATTAAGATAAATTATAGCAAATTCATTCTTTTTGTAGTATAATTAACATATTGTTTTTTTTATTTAATTTGCTGGCCAGTGGAGGAACACGCCACGCAACTTTGACGGGACTTGGCCAGCTTTTGAGCGGAGTCCACGTTTTGATGGTTTGGACGCTCCCCAACCCTACAACGAGCCTTATTCAGGCGCCGAATGGGCAGCATGTGAGCATGATCCAGCGAAGCACTTGGCGGCAGCTAGTGGCGGTAGCCCTGGCCGATACACCTGGCTGCCTCTTTACTCTCGTTGTTGTTGGGGGGCCCATCTCAATCAGCATATCGCCGGGCATACCACCTTTACGGCTCCAAAGGACAGAGGAGCCAAACTCACCGCAACCGTTTGGCCTCTCCCCGTGGGCTCACCATAAGTGTCTCTGAGCCAGTATGGCCCCACGCTTTTTTTACAATAAAATCATTTTTTCTGACAATATTTTTAATTCAAATTTATTAAAATTTATTTTCTATCTTTAGTTCGATTTTCTATTAAAGCGTATTTGTTTTAGTTTATTTTTAAACTTTTATTTTTTACTTAACATTAAATAAAGAGTTTTTTTAAAAAATACTACGTTAAAAGTACAATTTTTACAATAGATCACAAAAAGGTGGAGCAGAAAAGTTATTCGGCGACCCTGGAAATCTCAATACTGGTAAACCACCCACACAGAACACCAACGACCTGGTTAAAATCGTTGTCAGCGCGTGGCACAGGACAGGCCTTTGTGGAAATCCTTGAGGCAGACCGATGCACAGCGGTGGACGTTTTTTGCTGGAGATCCTAATGGTACCCCGCCGTTGGGGATTAGCCGGGTTATTTGAGAGTCCAGGGCGCGTAGAGAGGGTAAATTGTGTTCCAACCTACCCACTAAAACTGACGGCGATCCTCGACCGCCTGACTTGCTGGGCTTCGTAATCACTTCTCCCGTTGAGGATAGTATACTCCGCGACCCTGGTGAGCTTGGGACATTTCAAGCAAAACTGCAGTTATCCGAACTAGCTGGATATCGAAAATTTATCAATTTTCTTACCTTGATTATTAATAAAGACAAAATCCTTTACAACACTTTATCAACATTTAGAAACTCCGAAAATATTCACAGTACACGAGATTACATACTCTGCGTTACCGTTAAAATGAATGGCTGCAAACTAATGGAGTTATTAACTAATTAGGTAATTCAACCACACTCAGGTTAATTAAATGAACCGAAACGTGTCTGCGTAACAGGAATTATAATTAGTAATGGTATTTGATATTAATTGGTTCACGCTTAAATTCCTGTAGTTTTCACTAGTCTAATGCATACCTAACAATGCGATGCTAATCTCTTCTGTTTTGGGGGTGGATATCTACTACGAGGAGGGATCAAAGAGTAGTGAGAATAAAATAGAATATATTGACTAGTAGTCTACTACTACTCAGCCCATAAATGACCCACTGCTAGATCAGGCCTCCTCCCATCACAGGGAGGGTTAGCCTACTGAGCCACGCTGGCTAGACGGGTTGGCGCAGGGTTTCGTATCACGTCTGCGGCGGCGTGGTTCCGTCTGCGGCGGCGTGGTTCTGCATCAGATCCCACAATGCCGCAACAGGACGCGAGTTGGAGCTCCCCGGGCAGGTTTAGTTGGTAGGCCCCCACTATGGGGGAGAGTCCCACACTCCCCTCGCTGGCCATCCCCGTGGCCGGCGAAGAAGTCCTTAAAGGATATTACGCCAGGCGAAAAAAATAAATAAAAAATAAATAAAAAAAAAGGGTTTCGTATCAAGTTTTCCTTCTCTTGCGGCTAGATTTTCGGCAGTGTCATTTCCTTTCGTCGGCTTTTACGACACCCTTAGGATGGAATGGGGTGGTGACACCATGTATTCTAAATCTCAACTTAATAATTTATTTTTCTACATAGTGTCCGAGTCTCTCTCACTCTAGTACCGAGTCTAGGGCATTTCTGACGATTCGATCCCTTTAAAAAAAAATGTTGTCTTGGTCCTGATCTCCACAGCATCATCACCTCGTTATATTCATCGTACCTGTTTCTCCTTAAGTATTCATTCAATATGGGCAACAGATAAAAATTGATAGGCGCCAGATCTGGTGAATAACGGGGTGGACCTCAACCACTTCAAAACCAGCTTGCTGAATGGCCAACCTGTGCGCGGGTGCGTTGTTGTGATGAAACAGCACGCTCCTTCGAAGTTTCTCTCTGATGGCATTCCTCAACTTGGGAATTAAAGCTGGATAATATTAGCCTGCAATAGTGGGTCCACGCTCCCGGTAATCAATCTACAATATCCCTTCTGAGTCCCAAAATATTGAGGCCTTAACCTTGCCACCCGATGCCACGGCACGAAACTTCTTCAGGGTCGGTGTTAATGGCCGTTTTCATTGCTAAGATTGCCGTTTTGTATTGCGATCAAAATTATGGACCCACGTTTCGTCCATTGTTACGAAACAAGGCAAAAAGTTTTTAGAATCTTTTTGAAACTTGTCCAACAATATCTTCGAAATATCAAGTCAATTTTGTTTCTGACTGTCAGTTAACATTGGTGTTGAAATCTAGCGGACTTGCTTTAAATACCTTTATTATAATAAAATGGCGTGAGGTAAAATTAAAATACACAACAAAACTACATAATGTATGTAATAAAGTATAAAAACGATCAGATAACATTGCTGAAGACAAAATGCTGTCATCGTGTAAGCGGTCACTTATTCATAAATTATACTCTGAACTCCTTAGTCACAGCAGTAAAAAGATTTATGAGTAGGTACAGGTGATTTTAATTGTTGGAGGGCAGATGGACAGCGTGTAATATAACATAATATATACATATATATATGTGTACTAGCTGCGCCCGCGGTTTTACCCGCGTGGCGACGGAATTTTTTTTTGTCAGATTTTTATTCTACTTACTTGAAACTTATAGTTATTCTAGCTGACCCCGCAAACGTTGTTTTGCCATGTACTCGTAATTAAATAGAGATTGATCGTAGAGGGGTGAAAATTTATGGTTGTACGTATTTTTGTATGGTAGTATCATAAAATATAACAACAAAAAATCTCCCTAAAAAAACAATTTGTTTAGTTTGGTATGAACTACCCTTTGGTGTGCACACTTAGGGGTATACAAATTATTTAACAACCTATTCTGATGCCTACTGAATATTAATATGAAATTTCATCAAAATCGGTCAAGCCGTTTCAGAGGAGTATAAACACTAAAACTGTGACACAAGAATTTTATATATTAGGTTTTGGACAGTTAACACAATATCTTCATAAATTCTACCGCAAGAGGTAGAACATTTAGCCGCAAGAGAAGGAAAACTTGAACCTTGAAAGTGGGTCTTAAATGCGCTATGTTGCAGAAGTACAAGTAGAAATAGTGGCAGTTAGCCAATCAGGTTAGACCGGTACCGACCCCGATGAAATTGGAAAAAAGGCAAAATGTGTCTTTAAAGATACATTGTATAGTCCGCTTAGGATGCTCATGAGCAAGCTACGTGCGTCATGCGTCATTGCGTCATGCGTACATTGAATCTACATATTATTTTTAATCGATATTTTATGTTGAATAATAAAGATATAATTACCATTTACTTTTATTGGAGGTTGCTGAAATATTGTTGTACGGACATTGCAATATAATATATCCTACAGTAATCCTTTTTCAGTAAGCCCAGGCGGCCTGTTGTCAACGGTGGGAAGCTTCTCACTGAACCTACTCCGACCCATGACTCGGAGCTAAAGGCTTGGAAGGAGATGATTTTGTTGATGTTTACGGTAATAGGGTGGTAACAGGTAAACAGTGGAATGAGTTTACGAGGGTATACCGCCGGGGTTTTAGTGGATAGACGAGTAGTTTCCGGAGTCCGAGGAGACCTCTGTGTTCAAAATTCGTAAAAAAAATATATTTTTTTTTTAAATATTAAACTTTTCATCTAATTTGGAATGCATAGGAAACCGGTATTTTTTTCTTTTTTTTTTACGTTGGATATCCTCATGGATACCTGCCGCCAGCCGCCAGACGGGACGGGTATGTGGGATCAACGGTGTCTCTCGACTGCCCGAAACAGGGCTACGGGTTTCACTCATGCTCCGTGACCCTGATGGAGCCTCATGCTTTGAGGGGAGCTCCGGCCGCTCCCCAACCCATCGAGAGGTACGAAATTGACATTGCACGTGCCCCCTCCGTAGCTAGCGGCAGCAGCCCTGGCCCGCCTTTGTTTAAGGCTCTCGAGACAACTCTGAGGGCAAAGCAGTCCCCGGAGTCAAAAAACACCACGCCTCTGTATTCCGCTCTTTGTCTGGCCTCATCCCGTGGCCCTGCCCGGCGTGGGTGACCCTGAGCCGGTATGGCCCCAACGGATCCTAAAGGCGCGCAAGCCCCCTCACCACAACAAGGTGGCAGCACGGTCGAGGGGGTGATATAAACCCTGTACCAACCCGTCTTGCCAGCGTGGCGCAGTAGGCTAATTTCCCTTCATGAATTTTGAGGAGGCCCGACTCAGTAGTGGGTCTCTCATGGGCTGTAACGAGGAACTTGTAGGTACGGCTAAGTAAAATTGCCGCCCGAAGACAGTCGAAGTTAGTGTTTCCATTGTCTTTAATTATTTTCTTCCTGGAGTTCTAAGACACTCTTATAACCGTATCAATGCAACATTATTTCGTACTTAAAACAACATATCCCTCGCTAACGGGTTCAAATGTTCCATTGTGAGTCTGACCTGCGGCAATGTTCGTAAATTTTGCATGCATCGTTGATTTATAAAGTAAAATGGCACGAATTTCTAAGGTAATTTCTTGAAAACCCAAAAGATGCGTTATTGTTGGATTTTTATAAACCAGTAAATTGGTGCCTATAGAGGTTTGCAACACCAGTTGTGTAGCGACGGCCCAGCGCCCACTATTGACACGGAAAGGCAGGTTAAGACTGTTACGGTACAACTCAGGAGTCTTCGGAAGCCTAAGGAATACCTAAGGACATTATGGGTTCGCTAGTACGCGGTACGTGGTTCGCTTTCAACCTATCCACTGTCGATGTTACGGTGCCATTCCTAAGCACACCTCGGCATTCCTTAGGACTCATCCCAATAATTCCACTACATACTACTAAAATATATAAAAATGTATAGATTTTGAATCGACAAAGCTGTCAGATCCATTGCGCAAAAACCTCTTATTTCTTTAAATTCTTATTCTTCTTACCTTACACTATTTACTTCACGGAAATTTAATACCACAGTTTATAGTAAATCTAAGGTCATTCATGACATGCCTGACACTATGGTGGGGTCATCCAAGACTATCGCGTCGTATTGTATGATGAATGGCTATTATGCATTTTTTCATTGGCTCTCTATTGTTATGTTTGCGTAATTACGCATAATATGCGAAATCCACGTTTTTGCAAGAGGCTTAATGCAAATAAAACTAGCCACTTCTAATATCAATTTGGCTTATTATTAGACACATTATCATTATCTTTATTTCACATCTTTAATGATATTTGAATGGCTAGTTTTATAAATATCTATTCTTTTTATAGCATAGCTACTAAAACATGAGCCACTGGTATGTCGGGCCTCCTCTCTTTACCTTCTTCTTCTTCTTCTGACTGGCGTTAGTCCCGGCTATTGCCAGGGTCCGCCTTCCAACTGAGCTTCCTCCACTTTGTCCGATCTTCAACGTCCTTTTCAGTTAGGCCATTGGCTCTCATGTCGGATTTGACGACGTCCAGCCAGCGCTTGCGAGGTCGACCGCGGTACCTAGCCCCAAGGACAGCCATATTCATGCATCTCCGACCAACGTACTCCATAGGGCGGCGCATGATGTGACCATACCATCCTCTCGGTCGGGCCTCCTCTCTTTACCTTTTTAGGGTATTTAGCTTACTGTGCCACGCTGGCCAGACGGGTTGGCAAAAGTTTTCATACCAAGTTTTCCTTCTCTTGCGGCTAGGTTTTCGGCCTTGTCATGTCCTATTGTCGACTCTTACGACACCCTCAGGATGGAGTGGGGTGGTGCCACAATGTATTCTAAATCCGTCACCACACCCAAGTATTTATAGCACTAGATTTGACTAACTACTAGTATTTGCTCAGGACAATTACCACCTTACCCGTAAAGAGTCACGCTATTGTACACTCTGGTGCATCTGATGTTAAGCGATTACTATCCCTTATCGACATTGGCAATACCGGAGTTACCTATCATGTGTCGCCAACAGGTGTAAGCAAATTTAAATCAATATTCAATATATTACTTTTTGTATCACTATCACTTCACTATCATCATAATTACACATTATAAAACAAAGTCGCTGTCGTCTGTCCGTCCCTACGTATGCTTAAATATTTGAAACTACGCAACGGATTTTAAAGCGGTTTTTTAATAGATAGAGTGATTCAAGAAGAAGGTTTATACGTACATCCATAATATAATAGAGAAACACTGATAAAATTAGAGGTTCATCATTGCACCCGTGCGAAGCCGGGTGGGTCCCTAGTTCCATTCTAAGGAACAAATAAATATGGGAAACTTATCTAATCTATCTATATATATATAAATCAAAATGAATTGCTGTTCGTTAGTCTCGCTAAAACTCGAGAACGGCTGGATCGATTTGGCTAATTTTGGTCTTGAAATATTCGTGGAAATCCAGGGAAGGTTTAAAATGTGATTCTAAGGCGGTACGAAGTTTGCCGGGTCAGCTAGTCTTATATATAAAACTAGCTGACCTGACTCTCCTAGCTCTCATCCAGTTGTCCTTGGCAATGATCTCGCACAGAGATAGAGTATCGCTGTTCAACTCTGGAATACTAGCAGTCGTTTGAGAACCCCGTCGTGCGACAATGGTACAGCACATTTGTACAGCTTACAAAATATTTATGTTTTAAGTATCAAATTTATACGTTCGTTGTTAAACTTTACGGTTTTACTAGTGTTTTGTTTGCGATAACTCGTATAAATCTGCCAATGTCGAGTGTTAACACTCATACAGTCTTTTAAGAAAGAGTAGGCTAATTACTGAAGAAGAAGAACTCTTAGTGACGTTGACGATGTACATGCCAATTGTAGGACAAAAGTCATAGACGAAGAAGTAGATATTATGTGTAACTTCTTTTTTTTTCCGAGTTCCTACTATGACTGCAAGCCACTTCTACAATTCTACAATAGAAATACATGACTTCAGTAATTCCAGATTTATTGCCCCTTAATACTCACCCCTTAAATGGCCCACAGCTGAGTCTAAACTCCTCCAATCGCTGGATTTCGTATCAAGTTTTCCTTCTCTTGCAGCTAGGTATCGGCCTTGTCGTCTCCTATTGTCGTCCCTTATGATACCCTCAGAATAGAAAGGGGGTACGAATTGTATTTTTATTCCGTCACCACGCTAAGATTAAACTGCCTCTTTATATGTTAGTACTGATTCTATACAAAAGGTACTCACTCATTTAGATTATTATAGACAGCAACAAGTTCACCCACTTTTTTAAGTTCAATAAAATTTGGCAAAAATAATCACAGTCTGACAGTCCGAGTGCAATGATGGCGCATAACTGTGTGATGGACCCGCATCAAGACTGGCGACTAGCGGCGACTGTACAGTTGTAGTCATAACTTTATGTTTTACTCGCTGATCTGGCAAACTTCATAGTATGTTTTATTTTCTCCTACTCGATCTTGACTTATCCTGACGATAATGAATACAAAAAAAAACATTACCCTATCCTTTTTTTTATACAAATCTACGTATCGCGGGGCAGTTTACAAAAATGTAATTCACGATCCTACATATATTATATGTATAAATAGAAATAGATTTATTAACTGAAAAGATTAATAATTTCAAATTCAATTATTTAATATGGATTAACTAATAAGAATAAAACTAATTTTAGTACTCCCTGCGCTATGCTCGGCCTGTCCTGCGGGGAGCTCATAAGAATCTTACAATAATATAACTTACACAACAGAATAACACATATGTAACGATAAGTGTCAAGTAAATAGGAAAAACAACTGACGAAAAAATATTTCTTTTCCTATGGCCACTATCACAATTTTCCATCACCATGCGGCACGGGTGACACCGCGGGCCACTGCTAGTCCCTTTTAATGCAAAAAAGAAAATTAAAAAAGCAATTCGTTTACCTTCACAAATATCAGCGGCTATTCTCTTTAAAAATGGTTTTAAAACTGAGAATTTATACGCAAGAACAGTTTTTAAGTAAATGGTTCAAATATGAATTTGGGTTTAAAAAATGTATTACATCATAGTAGTTCAAAAGTCGACTAGTCACTACATAATAAAAAACAAAGTCGCTGTCGTCTGTCCGTCCCTATGTATGCTTAAATCTTTAAAACTACGCAAGGGATTTTGATGCAGTTTTTTTAATAGTTAGAGTGATTCATGAGGAAGGTTTATTATGTATATAAGATATGTTATTGAGGACTTTCGCTAATAAACACAAATCGTTTCTCTGAAAATACAAAGTTTTAATTAGCACAATTTTACTTAAACAATATTACAATAGTCTATAACAATTACACTTTTATCTCACCTGAAAATACAAAGAAACGACATTTAAAGTTTACTAATATCGCCTCCTCAATTCTATCCTTTCATTTATCTTTCTACAAGTTATTTATAACAATATTATTACAAAATAATGTGAACATCATTCGTCATTGAAATGCGCGTCACTCCGATGCGCCCTCTACTCACTTCCACAGACAACTTAATACTTTTTTTTACATGTATATTACATGCATAAACTTACATGTTCATCATTGCACCCGTGCAAAGCCGAGGCGGGTCGCTAGTTTCATATAAAACGTAAAATTCAAAATAGTCTTAGCATAAGAACTGAGCTAATCATAATAGTTACCATTGTGTTATTGAATATTCATAACAGCATGCCATTATTTTATGAAAACAAATAGCAGCAGACACATTTAAAAAAAAAATTTAAATATAATCAAAACTCAAACTCAAAAATAATTATTATCACAAAGCTCGTCATATTTTAAAATTGCCCATATCATTTTTCAGCCCTTGTCCCAAGCTAGGTGGTAGCCTCCTAATCATTAACCTACTGTGCCAGGGTTTTGTATCAAGTTTTCCTTCTCTTGTTTATCATCTGTATTCCTAGTTAATTTTGTTGGTCTAGTGGTTAGATGTGCCGCCTTTGGATCAACGGGTCCCGGGTTCGATTCCGGGGTCGGGCAAGTGTCTTTGTCTAAACCAGAGGCACTGGCTCGGAGTCTAGGTGTCATTTCTACATACAATATGTATGTATTTACAAAAAAAAATTATCTAAGTAGTATATCATCCATCTCGTTACCATAACACAAGCATTACGTTGCTTAGCTTGGGACGAGATAGCATTGTGTGAAATGTCCAAGGATATTTATTTATTTATTACTCATGAGATTCTCATGATGGATCTAAAGGGGCTAATTTTGAGTGTCCTTTTTATTATGCAATCATTAATTTCAATTAGATGTTGCTGATATAATGGTACACATTCAGTGGCTATATTTAAAAAATATTTTAACCCATAAATCATTCGCAATTGATTTTATGTTTGTTCTTTACGAGACTTCGGATTTTGTATTCATCATTCATCTTGTGTATTCATCTTCCACGTAGTAGCGGAGTAAGAATACTACCAATATCATAGAAGGCCCGTGGGTGTCATAGAAGGCGACTAAGAGGCAACAGGCGTTGGGCAGCAGCGACGTTCTGGCAAGCATTGGCCATACGATACTGCGATCGCCAACCCGCCTGCCAAGCGTGGCAATTATGGCACCCCTACCTCCCCATGGTGGACGCAAACAAAAAACTGGCCCCAGTCCCCTCACAGCCCCTCTATTCCTTCGGCAAGGTACCGGTGGGCAGGGGGTGCGAAAAATCCCCGGAAGAGATCCAGCTACCTGAACTCTGCTCTGACGTCGTTAGATTTGGCCATCGCCGCAGGTTCATTTTGTTCCTCCTCACTGTTAACAGAAACAACTGCGTTATTCGCGAAATTCGCACCGTCACCTGGGAACACATTATCTAGGAAATTTACATCCCTGACAATTGTCACCTGAATTGCTCCAAATATAAAATGCCGACGTGTTTTAAAGAACAACTGAAATGTTGCGCCTGTAAGGCGTTGTTTCACTATAAATCCTCGAATATGCCTCCTTCACACTACAAACAATACTTGGTTTCTGAAATTGGATGTGCCTGTTGTGCTCTCAAGTTGCATGCTCTCGTGACACCAGCTCTCCTGCCGTAAACAACATTCCAGAATGCTTCTGATGAAGAAATTGATACCTCCCACGGAAACAGTGCTACTAAAATATTTAGACAATGATCATGACAGCTAGTCCTATGTTTTGCTCTAAAAATTTAACTATTTTTCTTAAAATCTTAGTTCCTTGGGACGCATTCAAAGTTGATGGGGAGAATTCTACTATTCATTCCAATCAGATGTAGAAGAGATACTTTATAGTCTAGTCTACTTATTAAATAATCTGCCTTAACCAAGACGACTTTTGGTTAGATTTATTTATTATCTCGCACTGAAATCTTGTGTAGTGTAATGAAGTTATGGGACTCCCATGTCGTCCATTCGGGTATCTATAGTAGGCCCTGTAGTTCCGATTTCAGATGTCAGGGCCTGTTCCTGATAGCCTAACGGGATTCGCAATTATGTTTGGACCCGAGACTGTCAATTTTAATGAAAACCGTGGCGTAGACGTAATTTTAATGAAAAAACAACTACGTATTAAGTAACCTTTGATTACGTAACCTTTGGAGGTGCCACCTTCGGATCACGGTGTCCCGGGCTTGATTCCGGGGCCGGGCAAGTGCCTTTGTGTAAACCAGAGGCACTTGCTCCGAGTCTGGGTGTTATTTCTGTTCGTGAATTTCATGTTTGTAAACTGCCCCCGCGACATAGGTCAACTCATAGCAGGGGTTACGTTTAAAAAAAACATCAAAGTCTGGTACACAACACTGCTGATTCAGGCCTCCTCCAATTCCAAGGTGAGAATTAACTTTGGCTAAAGCAATTAAGTTTACTTCTTTCGGCTAGGTTAGCTACCGGAGACTGAGGTCAATTTTTTTTTGTGTCTTCTCCATTGGCCGATTTGCCCCATTTTTGTGTCTTCATTGAAAATATGTTGTTCAGAATATTCCATATTGTTTGTATCTTGCTCCATAGATGAATTGTTAAATAGGGTGGTAAAAAATTAAAAGATCTTAGATCCGTGTTACGGACTCGAATTTATTATTTGATCTTCATAATAAGCACATATACAAGAATCCTTTACTTGCGCATCCTTTACATCCGCATCCTTTACATTGATTATAATTGTGTGCTGGGTGGTATTTTAAACTTGACATATACAGGGTGGTCAAAAAGTCGTGGATCAAACGAAACCAGCGGTTAGATGGGGCAGCAAAAAATTGTTCTACGGGAGGTCCTTAGGGTCAACCCCTGCAGAGTTACAATAGATTTTGTGATTTTATGAGAAATTGTCTTTTTTTTACTAAAACTTGATAAAATTCGAAAAAATCTACACCCTGTATCTTTTTTATAATTTTCACTAGATTGGTACTGATGAGCCCTTTCGTTAGACATGCTATTTATGGTAGTTTATTGGGTGTGTTGAAGATAATATTAAGTTTTACGAAAGCAATAATTCTTAAATCAAATCTTGTTACTTACTTCGGACCCCACTGTGAAAAAAAAATACTCTACAGAAAAGTGCCACTGTATCACAATTTTTGGCGCATTTAATAGGGATTCTAAAAAGGTATTACACATGGCTATGCGTGGCTTCGATATCTTTCAAGGACGATCTTTTGTAGCAAGGCCAGAGTTAATTCATACATAAAACTCGGTTAGGCCTACTAATCTAACCTTACCTAAGCGTGATCGTTTTCCGGACTAAAGGGTCTTTATCGTCGTTTCAGCCCATAAATGACCCACTACTGAGTCGGGCCTCCTCTAAGTTCATGTTGGGAGATTAGCCTACTGTGCCACGCAGCCAAGACGGGTTGACACAGGGTTTGCTTCAAGTTTTCCTTCTGTTGCGGCTAGGTGATCTGCCTAATGCGTTATTTTAGTCGCCTCTTACGACACCTTCAATATGGTATGGGTTGGTGACATTGTTTATTCTTTATCGTCTTCGTTTCCACCCATAAATGACCCACTACTGTGTCGGGCCTACTCACAATTCATGGAAGGACATTAGCCTACTGTGCCACGCTGGCAAAACGGGTTGGCACAGGGTTTGCTGACCCGGTAAGACTCCCTCCATGTACGAATTAGTACGCACATAAAGAATACAATTCTAATAAATTGTCCGTGTGGTGTCACCAGCCCATACCATATTGAGGGTGTCGTAAGAAGCGACTAAAAGAACGCATTAGGCAGATCACCTAGCCGCAACAGAAGGAAAACTTGAAGCAAACCCTGTGTCAACCCGTCTTGGCTGCGTGGCACAGTAGGCTAATCTCCCAACATGAACTTAGAGGAGGCCCGACTCAGTAGTGGGTCATTTATGGGCTGAAACGACGATAAAGACCCTGTAGTCCGGAAAACGATCACTCTTAGGTAAGGTTAGGTTAGTAGGCCTAACCGAGTTTTATGTATGAATTAACTCTGGCCTTGCTACAAAAGATCGTCCTTGAAAGATATCGAAGCCACGCAGAGCCATGTGTAATACCTTTTTAGAATCCCTATTAAATGCGCCAAAAATTGTGATACAGTGGCACTTTTCTGTAGAGTATTTTTTTTTCACAGTGGGGTCCGAAGTAAGTAACAAGTTTTGATTTAAGAATTATGTCTTTCGGAAAACTTAATGTTATCTTTAACACACCCAATAAACTACCATAAATAGCATGTCTAACGAAAGGGCTCATCAGTACCAATCTACTGAAATTGTTAAAAAAGATACAGGGTGTAGATATTTTGGAATTTTATCAAGTTTTAGTAAAAAAAGGTCAATTTCTCATAAAAACACAAAATCAATTATAACTCTGCAGGGTTTGACCTTAGGGACCTCCCGTAGAACAATTTTTTGCTGCTGATAACCCAATCTAACCGCTGGTTGCGTTTGATCCACGACTTTTTGACCACCCTGTATATGCAGTACAATTTAAATTACGAATTAGCATTCTTTTTTATTTTTATACATACATTTATCATATCGAATTGGTACTCATTTATAATTATTTCATATTATAATTAATTTACGAAAAATAAGATACAAAGTAAGTAAAGTTTTTATTCCTTAGTATTGTAGAGAAACACTGATAAATTAATGAATTAATAAATTAATTAATTATTTCTAAGAAACGTAAAAAAAACACTGAATTAAATTACTAAATAAATTAAATAACTAAAATTATAACAAAATAATTTGCGCCAGATCGCTGTTCGTCGGACTCTTGTCACCGCCGGTGTACCATCCATTTTGGAGCCAAATGGATTGATGCGTGACGATGGCAAGAGACCTGATGGGATGACGCTTATACCTTGGACCATGGAACGGCCCTTGGTATGGGATGTCACATGCGTTGACACCCTAGCGCCATCGCATATTCCGGGGACTGCGAAAAGGGCTCGCAGCGCTGCGGATTCTGCTGAATCCCTCAAGCGGCGCAAATATAGTCAGCTCGATTCGAGTTACATGTTTGTGCCGCTTGGGGTGGAAACTTTTGGTCCGTGGGGCACGGAATTTAAATCTTTTTACAAGGAATTGTCCCGGCGTCTCATATCTATAACCGGTGACCAGAAGGCTGGTTATTACTTCGCTCAGCGAATTAGCATTGCCATTCAACGTGGCAATGCTACTAGCCTTCTTGGCGCCGTACCCGATGACAGCGATCTGGCGCAAATTACTTTGTTATAATTTTAGTTATTTAATTTATTTTAGTAATTTAATTCAGTGTTTTTTTATGTTTATTAGAAACTAGCTGACCCGGCGAACTTTGTTTCGCCTTAAAGGCAATAAATGAGCAGATATTTTATTAACTTCAATTTTTTATCAGGATAAATATAAATAAAACATCTATGATTTTAATTATACTTTATTGGCCATCTATTTTAGTACCTGCACTTTTCAGTGAATCACCTTGTGACAGACGACATTTTTCGGTTTATTATCAGGCGCATGAACAAATAACGCAGATGGTCTTCTGACCCGGAACATGCCACATATAATTGATCTTGGGAAATACATGAATTTTCTAGATTTAGGCCACATACTTTGCAGGATTGGCCCTGTGATTTATTAATGGTCACGGCGAATACACGACGGATCGGAAATCATTAAAACTAAAACGGTATATCCGTTGATATCGTCGGGATCCTCGGATGAGAATTTTCTCACCTTCCAACTTTACTTTGAGTATATTCCATTGTTCATCAATTCACTTACCACCAAACGCGTTCCGTTGCACAGGTTTGGTGGTTTTGGTTTATATTTTTTTCTCTTTTTTTACACAGTCATTATATTTGAATTAATGCAGTGTACCAATGATTTCATTCTATTTATTCTTAGCCGCCAAAACAGCTCGCTTAGTCAACCATTCATTATTTTTGTGTTTGTGAGTTCGTCCTTCGATGAACCGAAATTCTGAGAAAATTAAATCAATCCACATATTTCGATTATTTGAGGCAAGCGCTTATTTCGGCGGCAGCAGTCGATCTTGGAATTAGTGGCAGTGTTTGGCAGAAATAGCCAGACAGTAAAATCATTGCGCCTCCAAAACATCTCGAGTCCTTGCGTAGGTGTTCGGTCGGATCGGATAAGTGCTTCCAATGCACGTGTATACGCTATTGTACATTCGTCCCAGATGACGATTTTCCATTTTGATAAAACTTTAGCCGCTGAGGAGTGTTTTGTAATATTACATGGCATCTATAGGTCCAATGCGGACGCAAGTATGCAAGCAGTGATTAGTGCTGCCACCGTATCGAAACGTTGCTCAATCCAAATTATGTAGTACCTACTTTATAAATTTATTCTTGTGTCTCGAAAATTATCTAGTTGTTGATCTCTTAAATTTGCTCGACGATTTTGCATTCCCAACTGATCCGTTTCACGGGCTGCCTCGATTTGCTCTTGTGATTGAGAAGCACGGATTCAAGCCATACTAATGCGGTGATCTTCACGTGCATTATTTAGTTCTTCTTCATTGTTCGGCACAATAAGCTAATATTAACTCGAAAGAAATACATCAACCGGTCAACTTCAACATTTCTAATTGTCAAATTTGTCAAACTATAGACAACATAGCGTTTAGCTGTCGGTGAAGTTTTGTTATTCTAGCAGTTGCAT
The DNA here is from genome assembly GCA_905475355.2 of Clostera curtula. Classification (NCBI taxonomy): domain Eukaryota; kingdom Metazoa; phylum Arthropoda; class Insecta; order Lepidoptera; family Notodontidae; genus Clostera; species Clostera curtula. Next base: position 18,105,301 of record FR997799.1, read on the forward strand.
TTTGATAAACTATGTTTTATATCACGGAACGGGATTACAAACATTTACACTTTCACGTTTATAATATTAAGTATGATTTTGTGAATTGTCCAACATCTATATATTTAAAAGAAAGTCGGACATAGGATACCTAAGATTTTTATCCAGTTCCCGTAGAATGTGATATAATACCTACGTGGTATAACAAAGCGCAACTGACAGCGAAACTTTATGTTGTCTATATTTAAATATGGCTGAAAATTTGACAATTAGAAATTAAAATTTAACTTAATATCTCTATAAATTTACACACAATATCTTTATAAATTGTAGCCTATGTGTTATTCTGATGTATAAGCTATATTATTATAAAGTTTCATTAAAATCCATTCAGTCGTTTTTACGTGAAAGAGTAACAAACATCCATCCATCCATCCATCCATCCATACATACTTACAAACTATCACGTTTATAATATTAGTAGGATAATTAAATAATTTAATAAGAAACTACCATGTATTACTTACAGCTAATGTGGCAATAAAATTAGGCGTTTTATTTCTATTAATTAAATATTCAATCACAGATTTTACCAAAGCATTCAATTTAACTAATCGTTAGATAAATATTTTTAATATTTTTTTTAAAATATAGGTACCATTCCTAGCGGTTCAAAAGAAAATAAGTTTAAACTAGCAACCTTGTAACAATGTTCGGTATCAGCAAATAAATTATTTCTGTACATTTCCTTTTAGTATAACAGAATACAAACATACGTTGGGATGACGGATTTAGAATGCACAATGTCACCAACCCATACCATCCATAAGGTGTCGTAAGAGGCGACTAAAATAACGCAAGAGGGAGATCACCTAGCCCCAAGAGAAGGAAAACTTGATACAAACCCTGTGCCAACTCGCCTTGCCAGCGTGGCACAGTAGGCAAATTTCCCTCCATGAATTTGAAGGAGACCCGACGCAGTAGTAGGTCATTTATGTGCTGTAACGGCGACAACAGAAATTGTTTATTATGTTTAGAAATGTATATAAGTCAGAGTAAATCTCACAATTGTTATTGTTATAGATATGTATTCAAAACAGAATAAAGTTATGCAGTTATGACATTAGGCAGTTCTAAATTTAGATAAAATATAGCGTGCTTGACGTTACTAGGTTACGTAGCTAAGGTTGACAAACTGTCAAATATAGTCTTCTTCTTCATTTAAATGTTATGGCTTCCATCATGGGTTTGATGATTTTGCCAACAACCGAGTTTGTTTTGACACATGGGCGGTGACAAAATATAATAAAGATCGAAAGGTAAATAGTCTATTTAATTGTATATATATGTATATGTAGTATATTGTAATTAAAGATAAATGGAAATTACTGGTATCACTATGATAATAGGGGGAATTAAAAATGTAGACTAGCAACCCTGGAGGGACGCCCTCTCTTGTCTTTTTACCGGCGCCATGGCTGCATGTTTAAATTGAAATGTAAGAGTACAAATAAAAAGTGTTTGCGTTATTCCAGTATTTTATTATTTGAAAGTGTAATACAAGGCGTATACACACCAAATGGCGACGAGGATAAACTAGAATTTCGAAGTACAAAGGTACATTTTTACGGCTGAAACATGGCCAACGATTTTCGTATAGACGCTTTCAAACAAGATGGCGATATCTTATGTTTTTTGGAAAGGATTGAGCAATTTTTTGAAGCGAACGACACTAAAATTGATAAAAGATGCTCAATATTATTAATAAGTCTTCACGAGGATGTATACAAAATTCTGAAAAATATGTGCTATCCGAAAATGCCCAAGGAATTGTCATATGTTGAACTGCAGAGCTTATTGAAATTAAGATTCGAAAAAAGAATTTCGCACTTTAGAAAAAGAATTCAATTCGAAAAATTACAGCAACTGGAAGGGGAAAGTATAGCTAAATGGTATACCCGTATTAGAGAATTTGCTGCGGGATGCAATTTTATGAATACGTTAGAAGAACGTGTCAAGGATAAATTTGTTACGAGTCTGCGTCCTGGACCAATACAGGAACGATTATGTGAACAGGATGTTTCCCAGCCGGTGTCAGTTCTGGTAGATATAGCACTAAATAAGGAGATGGCGTTGAAAGAAGTGCAGGAAGTTCACCAAGTAGCTCAGCACAGACATGCAAAAATTAATAAAAGTTCCCACAATACATTAAAAAAGTTTGAGAAGAAACAGGATGGTGAGTTATTGAAATGCGTCCACTGCGGTAAACCAAACCATAATTTTTCTAAATGTAAATTTAAGTCATATAAATGTAAAATATGTAACAAAATTGGACACCTAGCTGTTGTTTGTAAGAGTAGGGGTCAAACTCATAATGTAGAGGTAAAGGAGGATACTTTCAATAATTCTCTTGATATCTTTGCAATAGAGAAAAATGTTAATTATGTTTTACCAATATCAATTGAGTGTTGTATTGATAACAAACCGGTCCAAATGGAACTGGACACTGGTGCTGCAATTTCATTTTTACCTGAAAACATTTATTTGTCAAAGTTTTCACACATTAAATTAAAAAATTCAGATATTGAATTAAAAACATATAATGGTCATATTTTGAAACCAATTGGAGAAATAAATTTTAGAATTAAAGTAAAAGAAAAAGAGGTAAATTGTAGCCTGGTTATTGTTAAAAATGGTTGTAAAATTTTATTTGGTAGAGACTTAATACAGAAATTTAATTTAGATATTTCACATATTTTACAAATTAACTATGTCCAAAGCACAGAAGAGAAATTGCAATTATTGTTACAGGAATTTGAGGTATTATTTAAAAGTGAGTTAGGTATTATTAAAGGTGAAGAAATTACATTAGAGTTAATTGATGGTAATGTGAAGCCTATTTTTCACAAACCGAGGCAAGTACCTCATGCTTTTAAAGAACAAGTTGAATCTGAATTAACTAGATTAGAGAAAGAAGGTGTTATAACAAAAATAGAAACATCCCAATGGGGGACACCTTTAGTTCCAGTTTTGAAAGAAAATAATAAGATAAGACTATGTGCAAATTACAAAGTTACTGTGAATAAACATATTAAAGATGTTAACCATCCTTTACCTAGAATTGAGGACATATTTACTGCATTACAAGGTGGTACATCATTTTCAAAATTAGATTTAAGAAATGCATTTAATCATTTGTGTTTAAGTAAGGAGAGTAGTGAACTCTTAGCTTGGTCAACACCAAAAGGAATATACCGAGTAAATAGATTGCCATACGGTACAAAGCCTGCTAGTGCTATTTTTCAAAACCAACTTGAAAAAATATTGTTAGGGGCTCGGGGTGTTGTAAATTTCATTGATGACGTCCTGGTCACAGGTGCTAATGATGTTGAACATTTGGAAAATTTAAAGGAAGTTTTAAGAAGATTCAAAGAGGCAGGTATTCGCTTAAATAAAAGTAAATGTGAATTTATGCAACCTAAAATAAAATATTTAGGACATATTATTTCAAAGAACGGATTATCCAAAGATATATCAAAGGTTGACTCTGTTGTTAATGCACCTGCACCAAAGAATGTTTCAGAAGTTCGTTCATGGCTAGGAATGGTAACTTATTATGGTAAATTTATTCAAAATTTATCTATAAAACTAAAGCCTTTATATGATTTATTACAGAAAAATTGCAAATTTTATTGGAATAGAGAATGTCAAAAGAGTTTCAATACAATTAAGACAGATATTGTTTCTGATAGTGTTCTAATTCATTACAGTAGAGATATGCCTTTAAGGTTAGCTTGTGATGCTTCACAAAATGGCATAGGGGCAGTTTTAAGCCACATCTTGCCAGATGGGTCAGACAGACCAATTAGTTTTATTTCTAGAGTTTTCTCAAAGGCTGAGAAGAATTATTAAAGATATGATTCATAAAGAAGCACTTGCAATATATTGGGCAGTACAAAAATTTTATCAATATTTAATTGGTAGAAAGTTTGAGTTATTATCTGATCACAAACCGTTATTAGCATTATTTGGTGAGGACAAGAGTTTACCACAAATGGCAGCAGGTCGGCTGCAAAGATGGTCATTATATTTGTCAAGTTTTGATTATACATTTAAACATGTAAAAGGCATAGAAAATGTTAAAGCAGATTGTAACTATGTCAAGATTGCCATTACCATCAACTATTTCAGATAATAACAGGAAGGAACATGATTACATTAATTTTATTGAAGAGCAAAATGTTATAGATTTAAATTTAGTACGTTCAGAAACTAGAAAGGATCCAATTCTGAGTAGTGTTTATAACATGGTCAGGTATGGATTTCCAAAACCGTTTTTAAACAGAAAAAGTGAACTTTATTTTGAAAATGGGGTTATCATGTGGGGTTACAGGGTAGTAATACCTAATAAATTACAAAAAAATATATAATATATATAATGATGTCTTAGGTTTTCACGATCTTTACACATTGCAGGAAATGATGGCTTCACGGTTATGATCGTTTTATTTTATTTTATTCCCAACGTTTCAGACACTTTGCACCACGGACACTGCAAAGTGTCTGAAACGTTGGGAATAAAATAAAATAAAACGATCATAACCGTGAAGCCATCATTTCCTGCAATACAAAAAAATATGTTAAATGAACTCCATGTTGCACATGAAGGCATTGTTAAAATGAAAAATAATGCTAGATCTTATTTTTGGTTTCCTAATTTAGACAGTACTATTGAAAACTTTGTTAAATCCTGTCAAGTCTGTATGTCTGCCAGACCAGAACCACAGAAATCTAAAGTTATAACATGGCCTAAAGCTAATTTTCCTTATGAAAGAGTACATGCTGATTTTTTAGGACCTATCAGTGGTAAAATGATATTAATAATAATAGATTGTTACACTAAATGGCCAGAAGCATTTATAGTAAATAATTTAGAATCTAATACAGCTGTGGAAAAGTTCAGAGAATGTTTTAGTAGATTTGGTTTGCCTAAAGTAGTTGTTACAGATAATGCTGCTACATTTTGTTCTAAAGAATTTTCTGAATTTCTATCTAAAAATGGTGTTAAACATGAAACTTCTCCACCATTCCATCCTGCAACAAATGGGTTGGCAGAGAATGCTGTAAAGAGTTTTAAAAATGCTATGTATAAGTCTTTGAATGATATTAAAAATAGAAATGTGTCATTTGTAACTTTAATGAACAGATATTTATTTCGTTACAGAAATTCAATTCATTGCGTTACAAATATTTCACCATCAGAAGCTATGTTTAATAGAAAACTTAGATCTAGATTGGATTTATTGTCTACAAACACAGATAAAAAACAGTGTAATGTAGGAAAAAGAGAAGAAAGAGGGAGAGTTTTCTTACTGTAGGGACTATAGGAATCCTAATGAAAAGAAATTTGTTAAATGTGTAATTGATGAGGTATTGGGACAAAGAACTTATTTATGTAGAGTTTTAGAAGAAAATTTAATTTGGAAACGTCATTTAGACCAGATCATAGGTTCTTGGCCTCAAGACCAGAAGGAATACTCAAATGAAACCAGTTCTTTAATAGATGATAGTTTATTGCTAAATTCTAAGGATGATTATGATAAGCAAATAGTTCATAATAATGAATCGGAGGTTATTGTAAATGAGCCATCTTCAGAGTTATTGCAAGAGGTAAATGAGAACGTTAATATTATAGCTGAACATTTTAAGAAAGTCTCTGAAGTTATAGCCCAGATATTTCAAATACTTACCAGGATGCAAAAGCTGGTAACAGTACATACGAAAACTTACCTGTTCATCAACCCGTTGTTTCATATAGTAATGAAAATCAAACTTTGAGGCGTTCTGGTAGACAGAGGAAAGCACCTCAACGTTTGAATTTGTATTGTAGTATATTGTAATTAAAGATAAATGGAAATTACTGGTATCACTATGATAATAGGGGGAATTAAAAATGTAGACTAGCAACCCTGGAGGGACGCCCTCTCTTGTCTTTTTACCGGCGCCATGGCTGCATGTTTAAATTGAAATGTAAGAGTACAAATAAAAAGTGTTTGCGTTATTCCAGTATTTTATTATTCGAAAGTGTAATACAAGGCGTATACACACCAGTATATTTAATATAGTCTATTTAATTTGCCACACGCTGAAGAACAAGTAGTCTATTAAATTAGCCTGACTATATGTCTTATGTCAATGATATTGAAATTTCCATAGGCACTTTAGTGACCACTTTTCGTATTTCTATTTCTATTTTTAATTTGCTCATTTAATCCAATATTGTTGTTATGTTTTGTTAAAATTTCGTCTTCTTCAGTTGTGGTACTTGATGGTAGCTTTGACGCATGTTTATCCTTATTCTTATTTTTCTTCATATAACTATCTATGTAGAACTTTGCAAAGAGGTAAATAAATAGGTTAAGATTGACCAAGTAATTTATAGAGATAGCGATGGATGGCTTGCAGTCAGACGTTTTATATGATAGGAAGTAATGCACAATAATTGTTCCAAATTGTATCTGCAAAAGAAGGAAGTTTTTTAATCCTTTTGGTAACTACACTGAAGACCTCCCGGATGTCAGCCGGACCGAAATTAGAAAGGTCATCAATCAACTTAAGAACAACAGGGCGTTTGGTGATAATGGAATTACTGCATAATTCCTGAAGGGGGTAGAGAACGATCATTATGGCCCTCCAGATGTTCAATTCCGTCATTCTCAAAGGACGAACTCCAAAGGAATGGCTCAGAGATGTGGTGGTTCTGTTCTTCAAGAAAGGTGATAACACTTTGTTGAAGAACTACAGACATCTCACTTTTGAGCCATGTCTACAAGTTCTTTACGAATCGTTCCATATGCAGGCTCGACGATTTCCAGCCTCCCGAATACGCCGGTTGACTACATTTTAACGCTTCAGCATGTTTATTTATTTATTTTATTTTACACAGGCACAAAGTAACATTCCAAAGTATATCAATGTCTCACAAAAATGTATTATTAGAATTTTGTAACAGTGACATATTAATTAGTTACTTAATAAATTCTACGTTGAATGTATTCGTATACTTTTCAGTTCTAATGTCTACGGGTAGGCTGTTCAGTAAATACCGAGTCAGCAGTGGGTCATATATGGGCTACTCAGTGGTAGTTGTAGTTTGAGCAGTGTAATGATCTAATGTACTTACAATTTGCAATCGAGTAATGTATCTTTTCCACCACAGATACTTTGTCAGGCTTGGGAACGCTGCGAGGCCGTAATACGTGTACATGATGACGTGCACTAGAGAGTTGATCCATCCTAAATAGATTACCAGGTAGCTTGGTTCGTATTTTAAGACTATCCAACCGGATATTGCCACCAGGCTGTGGTGGTAAACATGTAGGAATGTCACTTGATTGTACTTCTTGCGCAGCACGAAGAATACTGTGTCAAGCAGTTCCCCTACTTTTACAAGAAAGTAGAAATGGATTCCCGAGGAAACCTGAAAAAGCATTAATGACGTCATCATCTCACCTTAGCATATAAAATATGTTTGCCCGCTATGGCTGCCACATGCGTCATGCTTGTGAACAGGTGCCGTAGCTGCGGGTCGGTTGGCTCAAGCGTTAAAAGGTTACTATTATTGACTTGCTGATATTTGGCTCATTGCGACTATTGCGCAAGTTTGCTTTAACATCTATCTTATGCCGCCTTGTAGCGGCCATTGCTAAAAGCTTGCACTTGTTAAAAGAGCTCTAATGATTCAAGTTGGTTAATTATGTTTTGGTTTTGGTGTAGGGCAAAGAAGGAAAACTTGATACGATATCCGTCTGATTTAATAGGTTAGAAAGTGGCCAAAAAGATGTGGAAAAAAGAAAAAAGAAGAAACATTTAAAATTAGTAACTGTTAATTTTTCCACTATGATGAAGTGCAAGATTTATGAGTGCAAGACTATGATGAAGCTAGTGACTTTAGAGATATAGATTGGATATCTCTAAAGTCATACATTGCTAGCTTTGTATCACAGTCGTATATGCTGAAAAATTGATCTACGGCTATTTTATCACTGCTCGCAAAGTCAGTGTATGTCGGTAAAAGACCCTTATACATTAAAATATGCACGATCTTAGGACCTTCAAACTTACCTTCCTCATGAACTAACAGTTAAAGTATTTTATGATAAAATATATAAATGGCCAGTTCCAGATCGACAAAACAATGATAATTTCAAAGTACTGATATTATTAAAAAAAATGTATTTCAGAAACCCCCTAAGTCAAATAGATAACTTTGAAGTTATTGTTAGCACTAATAACCAGGAAATAAATATTTTATTTTAGAAAAACCTTGAATTATTACTAAAACTTTCTTAGTGTTAACAAAATAAAGTTTGTACAGAAAACAATAAAATTATGTATCGAATCAGTTTTTGGCTCCTGGAATATTTACTTAATACGTGATTCATGAGTTCTGAATACCGCACCCAACTAACACCTATTGTGTTCCTGCGCATGAGTCTATACTAACATCACCACCGCCGTCCACCTGAGCCCTATCAGGGAAGCATGGTGGTGGCAGCTGAAGGAACCTACTTTCACTCTGGTAGCAGCGTCAAGCCTTCACTCTGTTCTTTTTATCCACGACTTGAATGCTCGGACTTGACCGAGGGTCAACTCGGTTTGTGTGATGGAAAGCAATGCCGACGAGTAAGATGGAGCAAACAATTCGAAGAAACGCCCTGTCGGGAACCGTCCCACATACACACGACGGAACACAGTAAAACTGCTTGGCGCCGGACTAGGTGTGAGGGTACTCAGGGATAAAGAAGCATATCCTTTCATGCGGCCTGCGCCCTGGCCCAAACTCCCCCGTGGGAGCTGGTCTGATTGTGATGTACTCGCGGGCATGAAATATCTGGTGTTACAACCGTCCATATGCAACATTGGCGTCACGATATTGGCGGCAAAGTTTCCGTGCTTCCCCTGAACAAGCTCCAGCGTTGTTACTCTGGCGGTCAAGGTTGGTTTTATTTGGGTGCGGTTTCCTGTAAGCTGGAGGTATTTCCCCAGTAAAGCAGCTCGGGTTCAAGCGATTATCTATAAAACCACAACTTTCAAACAAAAATCTAAATCATGTTTTAACTACCCGCTTTATGTGCTCATCAGAATCGGTGATGCAATTTTTTGGCAGCAGCCCGTGCTCAGATATCATGCCATAGCTCTGAAATTATAGAATATGTATTTTAAGAAGTACAAAATAGTTGACAAGTTGGTCTGGATGCCGTCCCGGGTTCGATTCTGGGGTCGGGCAAGTGTTCTTCAATTACATTTTTGTAAATGTTTGTTAGTTTAGTTGGTAAAACAAGAGGACATTTTATCAAGATATTCTTTGCTCAGGAGACAAGGTTTAAAGAAAACAGTTGAGTGCAAAATATATTTTTAGAGTTAGGTGATCTGCCTCTTACGATCCTTTAGTCGCCTCTTACGACACCCTCAGGATAGTGTGGTTTGGTGACATTGTGTATTCTAAATCCGTCACCATACGGATTCAGATTGGTCCCATGGAATTTTAACGAAATCGGTTATATAGTTTGCTGAAATGGATGAGCAATATAGGTACATTCGTGGAAAATCAAATTTTGATATTCTTGGTATTACTAGTGGTTGGTTCCGAGTTTATCAACCCAACAAGAGAACTTTAAAAGTAGTCAGTACTCACTAATTGCATAAGACGCAGTGAAAAATAAACTTGTACTATATTGTAGACCAGAAGAATCGTCTGTAATTTGTATGGCTTGCGATTTTTCATGAACTCTGGTCCAATCTTAAGAACAAAGAGAAGATAAGCGGAAATAATTAATGTAATAGGAATCGGAGAGCTCATCAGGAACCAGTCGTCGACAAAGTGAACTGAAACAAACATGAAATTAATGTTTTACACTCAGGAGATTTGTACACATATTATTATATATATCCACATTTTATATATTTCCTCGATCCAGACCCATGGCAGTCTGGATGAATATGGCTTTATGCATATGGTGACCGATTTATAATACACAGTGTCACCACCTCATCCCAACCTGTAGGTGTCGTAAGAGTCGACAAAAGTAAATGACAAGGCCGATAACCTAAGCGTAAGAGAAGGTAAGCTTGATACAAAACCCTGTGCCAGTCCGCCTGGGCAGCGTGGGACAGTAGGCTAATTACTGCTGGGCTCAGTCACAATATTTCATTAAAAACCGCATTGGGTTTGATGTTTTTCCAATTTTAAATTTAAAACTTTTTAATTTATTCACACTGATTGACGTCATCGGTATGTAACAATACTTACATATGAACATTGGATAATGTTTGTTGCGTAGGTTTGTACCTACTGGAACCTTTGCAAGAAGAAATTATTCATTACACCAAATTTACCTCGGATAAATATGTGTTAGTAGATGATCCATAATAGATTTATCTGAGTACTATGTGTGCGTTTGTAATAAAAAAAAAGACGTTGAAGTTTCTGCATAGATTCGCTTCCAATTTATTGCTCTAATCACTACTATGGTGTCATTTCTATCTATAATATGTATGTATTTACAAAAAAAAATGTATATAAGTAGTTTATCATCCATCTCGTTACCATAACACAAGCATTACGTTGCTTAGCGTGGGACGAGATGGCATTGTGTGAAATGTCCAAAGATATTTATATTTATTTATGGTAATAACTAATATTTATACCTAGATATTTCTGATCAAATTGCTGCATATAAACTAGAATAGATAAGTAAAATATTTTGCAATAAAAATTAAACTCGCTCAAACTTTCGTTCAATTATTGCGCAATCTTCAATATTAACCTTAGACAGTCAATAATATTGCAGAATTCGTAATATTGCACAATATATATAATTCATCGTCTAGGGGCCGCCTTAAACTAGACCCCAACAAAGTTGGAAAAGAGCCAGGAAGTAAAAGATTTATTAATTTGAAGGGAAGTACTTACATTTGTCTTTAAATTCCCCATCCTTGCTAATTGGTTCTTGTACAATGTCCATTTTTTTTATTCGCAAGGCCGTGTGAAATTGATGTTATTCCACCAACGTCGTATTGGCGCACTGCGGCAACAATGAAGCAATTATCGTACTTTTAAACTTTCAGAATAAAATACGCGAGTTTTATAAGTCCGGGGTCTTACTGCAAGCGATTTTATCATCACCATTTCTGTTCTTATGGAACTGTAAATCTTTAACTTTTTAAAATTCACCTTAGGCTAAACCGCTTTAAAGTCCCCCTTAGCAGAGAAGCCTGCCTAAAAGCTTGAGGCGCCTCTAATTGAGGTGGGCTAAGGCCATATTTGTAAAGCATATCCTACCATTGGAGAGCGCATCAAGTGGGCACTCGGACGCAATTTACTATCCTCTCGCACCCCGATAGTCCCTATCACTTGAGTGGATAAAATTTCCTACGAAAAATATTGTGCAGTTCAATGGTCAAATTCAGATCTCAGTTGAGCACTTGTCACAACAATGTGAATCATTTTTAACCCCCGACGCAAAAAGAGGGGTGTTATAAGTTTCACGTGTCTGTCTGTCTGTCTGTGGCACCGTAGCTCGTGACCAGATGAAGCGATTTCAATAAAGTTTTTTTTGTATGAAAGGTGAGTTACGGGCGAGTGTTCTTAGACATGTTTGATGAAAATCGGGTGAGCCGTTTAAAAGTTATGAGGGGTGAAACTGGGGAAGAATAACCGAATGTCTGCAAATATAATCGAGTGGGGTCTCAAATGAAAGCGGATCACGTGCAATTTAACAAAATCTACATTATAATAAGTATGTACCTATAAAAAGTATAAAATAAAAATTAAATTAAATATTTAGACATAGACATAGACATAATATTTATTGTGGCAAGAATATACAAAAATAATAAAACTAGACACTAAATGCAATGTAAAACCTTCCTGCCACAAACCGTCTCAAACTCAGCATGGTGCTGGTTGCAAGCAACCAACGCTGGTCTTCCGTCAGGGGCGGCGGGTGACGTCACACATTTACATATGTATGTTACAAATTACCGACCTAAGTTACACATACAACCAGACACTCAATGACCAAACTCGCGAAAAAAAGTACATTAAAAAAAATCTATTTAAATAAAATAATATAGAAGCTTAAAACTGTAAGAACATAGAAAATACTACAACACAAAGCACTCTGCTCCAGGAATATCTTTAGAAACAGATTGTCATAAAATAAATATTAACGGTGATCAGTAGGGCTCTATTTGGATAAAGGATTTTACTTAGGGATTTGTTTTTGTTACCACAGGGAACGACGTGGACCCCTATATGACACTAACGTAAAAGCTCCTATTAACGACCCCCTAAAATGTGTACTCTATTAACGATCTAATTTTTAAATCTCTCATATTAGACATAATATAGGGTTCCAGAAAAGTCATACCTTAAAAAATAGTTACGTATTTTTGTTGGACAGCAAAAAGACTAAAGTTTGTCTATCTAAATAGCCAGTGAAAGAAATAATTTGATAGTTATTGGGGCGCGCCCGAAGCGGACGCACATTTCATAGTGTCGCGTCACCAGCCACGTAAGTACACTTAAATTTTACCTAAGAAAAATAACACACTAAAAATTGATTTGTATTCTTATTATCACATTACAACTGTAAAGTAAATATTCGTTTTCTAAACTAACTCTTAATATAATACTTTTTATTGGTTTTTGTGTTATAAAATCATGTTTTTAATTCAGGCGGTAATAGAATCCAAATTTCAAAACTTGATTCTAATAACGACCCATGGCGTTGTTAAATTTTGAGAACATTTAATATTTTAAAATAATGTCTATTAAAAATTAACTACCTCATTAATTTTTTGTTTTTGTTTAATTCTTAAAATTATTTTACTTCGTTAGATCTATTAACGACAAAGCTATTTCTTAAAGTTTTTGTGTAAAACCCGATTCAACGTTAGACAATATGCCTATTATTATAATGATATTATACCGTTAATAACCTTTATTATCTGAATTATAGACTAACTGACATTACACGAAATAATATAGCAATGAGATCGAATTTAACAGTATTCCATAAAGCAGATATTATATGTGTTTATTATTTATTTTATTGGTCGCTAATAGAATATTGTAAGCTTCATACTCGATTCTATTACCGACTCACAGCTGTGACGATATTTTTGGTAATATTACAGTACACAAAAACAAAATGTATAGTTTTAAACAAATACTTAGGCTTATTTCTTGCATACGTGACGTTTTGAAAGATTTTGTCACAGGACTTATTATTAATGTAAAATAATATTTGCTACCCAATTTCATTCATGGCTTCATGGCATTGGCTATATTTCATATGGTTTCAAATCAAATAAAAATGGCGGGACGGAATAGGGGCCTAGTAACTTTTTAAAAGCTTCTTTCGAAGAATTATAAATAAATTCTATATCTCTTTAAAGATTGTGTTCTTCTATAGAATCATAGAGCCGCAGAAGCGGAAGCAGTACGCCTCTGCTCAACTAGAAGCTGCGCTTCTAGCTATAAATGAAGGGACCAGCATATACGAAGCTTCAAAAACCTATGGCATACCAGGGACAACTCTGCGTGACAAGAGAAATAATAAATATATAAATGAACATTGTGGAAAACAAACGGTTTTAACGACGAGGAAGAAAAAAGACTGGTAGACTGGATTTTATATCTCGGGAAGTCAGGTTTTCCTGTAACTAAGGACCAATTGTTGGAAACAGTAGCAAAATTGGTGGAAAACTTAAATCGCTCTAATCCTTTTAAAGATGGTGTTCCCGGAAAAGGATGGTTTCTTATGTTTATGGCGAGGCATTCTACCATTTCAAGACGAATTACTCAGAATTTGCCTACAAGCCGTACACACATTACAGAGGAGGCTGTAAGAGCATGGTTCAATCGAGTACATATTTATTTTGAACAAAATAACCTTCTTGATGTTTTGGAAGATCCTAGTCGGATTTTTAATTGTGATGAGACCCATTTCTTTTTGTGTCCCAAAGGAAAACAGGTTCTTGTCCGAAGAGGCAGCAAGAAAGTATATAGTAGAGTGGCCAATGACGAAAAGGAGTGTTTAACAGTGCTAGTAAATGTGTCTGCAGATGCTGCAATAGCACCTCCCATGGTCTTATATCCATACAAGCGTTTGCCAAAAAAACATTGTTCCAACTGTACCATATGGATGGGGTATCGGTCACACTGAGTCAGGATAGATTAATATGGCTGCATTTTATGAGTACGTTGCCAATTGCTTTTATCCCTGGCTTATTCAGCATAACATACAATTTCCTATAGCTTTTTTTCTCGACGGTCACACTTCTCATATATATAATAATATAATAAGAAAATTGTGGGAGCTGTGTCTACACCAACAAGTGTTAGAAAGCATAATACGACGTCAAGTTCAGAATCTGAGTCTGACTCAGTATTAATCCCACGACAAAATAATTACAAGGTGAAATCTAAAAATCCAATACATTCAGGTCGTGCTTCAACATCGGCTAGAATTCTTCCAAATTCATCATCTGATATCGATGAGGTACATATACCAAAAACTGTTTCGTATATACGACATAATATTTATCCATCTGACTCTGATAATATTTTTGAAACCTACTTTATTTGAACTTACAAACCTTGATTCTCTCTTTTCCTAGCCATATTAATCCGAAGCATCTTGGGTTCGGCTTCTGTATTGAGCGAATTATAAATGTATGTACCTATTATAAAGGTATTTTGTGATTGTTTTACAGATAAAAATATTTTTGTTACTGATATTATATAAATCTCTATTATATAATCTCTAATTAGTATTTAAGTAATTAAAAAGTTAGCCTTTAATTATTTGAAGACTGTTTTCTGAGACTGATTATATTTTTTATTTATTAAAATAACAGTAAATAAGTGCTCTAAGCGTTGCAATAAATAATTATGTTCATATTGTAATAATGTTGATCTCATAACTATTGTATTAATATAATAAATATCTTAAAAACGATTTTTCATTTTATTTATTAAGTAGTATAGAAGAAGTGACAACTTCGTAGCGGTCGGTAAAAGAAGTAGAAAAATCGGTAATAGAATCTTGCCGCATTATATGGGTCGGTAATAGAATCAACTACTATTTTAGATTAGATAATTATTTATTAACCATTGTGGTATTGAATATTGAATTTATGTACTAATTAGCAAAGAATACTTCGTTGAGATTAATTATAAATTATAACATCTTTCCTAACATAACAGCCAATATCTATTTTTTTAAAGTGTTTCCTAAGACAGCTTAAACTGGCGGTAATAGGAGCATTTACGTTAGTGTCAGCTCTCAATGATTCTTCATTATATTGATGTGCATACATCATTTTCTTGAGATTGCACTTAAAACTATATAATCCTTGCAGGCCCCTTATTGGGGGCGGGATATTATTCCAGCACTTTGATGCTGCGTAACGAAAACTACCCCTGAAGGTGGTAGATTTATGCTGCTGTACCACTAGCGGCGCTGAGCACTGGCGAATTTGAGAACTGCGGCTCACCCTCCATATTTAAATAAACCCCCGACACAATAACCTTTAAAAAGTAAAAAATAAAAATAAATACTTCGCGTTGGGGGACCAGGGGTCAGGTAATAAATAAGTGGGAGTGGTCCCTCAACGCGAAGTATTTATTTTTATTTTTTACTTTTTAAAGGTTATTGTGTCGGGGGTTTATTTAAATTTTTTATTTAATTTTTTGGTACATAATTTTAAGAAGGAACCAACCTTCGTTTAGGGCTGCGTTTAACTTGGTAGTTATAAAACCCGCGTGTGTGGCCGACTGCAGAAACGCTAGAATTACTAGAATTTCGGATAATTATTCGATTCGCGACTATGATGAGTAGAATTTTAGAAGACTGTGTCCCATTCATGCAATATAAGATATTTTCGAAAGTAAATAAAAAAGGATATTAAAAAAACTGCACGATTTTCGCTGTTTTTATTATAGCTGTTGTGTCTTCAAACATCTCTGAGAGGGTCATGAATCATAAGATACACGTGACTTGACTTTATTTCATATTACAATTGCCTAAAAATTGTATGACGATAATGTTCGCTTTATTTTTCTTTAATACTTCATGCATACTGTTACGTTGGTGCACTTAATGCCTTGGGGCATTCTCGAATAGTCAGCCATTGGGTAGAGACGATAAGAATTTGGTGTGGATCATATGCAATTATTATACATACATATTAATATTTATAGATACATCATTGTATTTCATATATATTTTAATAAAATTATTTACAAAGTATCTAGATGCTTCTTGTCATAATAATTATGTGGTGAAATTTAAAAGAGTTCGGATTGTGTTGCGAAGAAGAGCATTCCCCAAGAAAATGAATTGACCGAAAATAGTTGGATAAATACAAGTAAACTGTATGATAAACGGTATGAAGTTAATTAAAGGAGACGACAAAGCCGAACGTCCACCGCCAGCTAAAAAAAGGTTGGTTTAGTAAGTTAGTTCGCCGTAGGTGGACTACTTTATTTGAAGAATGAATATATTTAACGCGTTATGTAGATGAATATGCAAAGTGAGAAGATATGTATGAAAGCAGAAGAGGTTATAAAAGAATGGATAAAAGCTTTGTCAGGCTCAGGGCTCTCACTTCTCTGCGTTATAGTAGTAAAAGGCAGCCATCTTAAAAGAGCACGGTTCCCGGAAACATGGTAAAATTTACGAAGACTGTTAATGAATCGAAAACAGTTATTAAGAAGTCTTTCAAATGTGTTAGAGGACAGAATTCAGATCTTAATAGTAAATCACCATCGTTGATTGATAAATCAATTAAGACTAATCCTTTCTAATACAAGCTGGGTCTTTATGTTAGATGGTTTAAAAAAATACGAACACTGTATAGCAACCCGGTGACCCATTATCTCATCCAAATAAGGGCTGGGTCATTAACACTCTGGCTGAAGGAAATATTGTAACCGATAAATTTTTAAGGCAGCTGATGAGGATTAACTTTACCAATGCTTACCTAGGATCATGACCTGTCCTTGAACTTTATGATAGCTCCTATATTTTTCCCCTGTAACGCCAAACATATCTGCCCAGATTTTGGTAGCAGTCAAGTCACGGTTAAGAGCTTAAATTACATCAGCTGAGGAAATGAAATGAAGAGTTTTAACAGTAATGGAGATAGAATACCGCCTTGTAGGACACTATATAAGTTGTACCAAGAGGATTTATCCTCGGTGCAAACCGACTGCTGGCGACCCTGAATATACGAGGAAAAACTTAATGAACTTTTAAATAAATAAATATAGACTGTTAAGTATTGCATCCATATGTTAAGTAAACTTCTTTCTGTCATGTTCTTGCATAAACTCTGTAGCAATGACATAAACTGTATGGAACTATGTAGCAAACTGTGTTACATTGAACCACGCACTGTGTACCGCCGTGGGGTGCGTGAATATCAATTATGTAGTATAAGTCGTCTTAGTTGTACGTAATGCAGCAATCACATGTCGTCGTTTTATTTAATATGTGGATAATGTTGTTGACCGTACGATAACTTAATATTAAGACTTGTTCTCTTTACTACAATTTTAACTTATACATATTGTACGTAGCTGTTTTTTATCCCAAATAAAGTTTAAAAAAAAAATACTGTGAGGAAAAGGATGGAAAGGAGAATGCCGTAATTGAGCGAGCTAAAAGCAAGCTTCTACATTTTATTATTTAAAGCTTCTGTTTATAAATTCCATATGTAAGGCGTATGTCTGAGCATCAGTGGTATAAAAAATCAATTACATCGATTCTGAAAGCTGCTTTACACAGAAGAGCAGGCAGGGAACTTTGCTGTTGCTTTTTTAATCGCCAATAAGATACGGGGTCAAGAAATGCTTTAACGTAGTCCGCTAGCAGTGGCACCTAGTTTATATTTCAAAACCAAGAACAACATAGTTGTATAACATTTGAATAGATTTGAAACGTACTTTATAACATATGAATTACTTAAAACCTATTATTAGCCTATTCAAGTATTTTGCTGTGTCATGTTCTCGGCTTGAAGCTAACGAAAATTATATTTAATTTTAAGAGTTTATGTACTTATATTTGGTAATAATAGTGTATACATTATTGGCGCAATATTGTAATCGAGTTTAATTTATAAATCTTTGTCACAAAAGTGTTGGTCTAAACTTGCGCTTGTCCAATACATTGAATATCTCGATTGCTGGTTCGCTCTATTTATGGAAATTTATGATTACAACTTGAGTAGTGTCTAGTATACTACTAGTCCGGGATCCCCGGTACATTGTTTTCACTTGATTACTATCAAGCTAATTTTTCGTGAGTAGCTTCATTTTCATGAGACGCCCAACATTTTCTTGTCGACAACTCTTGATTGTGGTAGCTAACAGAGGTAGCAAGGGCGAAATATGTTGATTTTATGATTCAAAAAAAATTATTACTAACCGGGTGCTTTTTGGTATATCTGATGATAATTATCCATATGTATGGATAACGAGGTCATAAAAAATGATTACTAACCAGCTGGTTTTTTTTTATTTACTTAATAAATATGTATATTATTTAACCGTCATATTGTCCTACAAGTTGCGTGGTACGTTATCCCGGTCCTACACTCAAAAGTTGTTCTACAGATCATAGAAAAAAAATTATTACTATCAAGCTGAATCTTTGTGAATCGCTTTGTTTTGATGAGACGCCCAACATTTTCTTGTCGACATCTCTTGATTGTGGTAGCTAACAGAGGTAGCAAAGGTTAAATATGTTGATTTAATGATTCTAAAAAAATTATTACTAACCGGGTGGTTTTTGGTATATCTGATGAGAATTATCTAAATTATTCGAAAATGTATTTGTCCTACAAAATGTACGGTTTGATCAAAGAGTCCTCCACTTCCAATATGTATCGATAACGAGGTCATCAAAAATTATTACTAACCAGCTGGTTTTTTTTTATTTACTTAGTAAATATTTATATTATTTAACCGTCATATTGTTCTACAAGTTGCGTGGTACGTTATCCCGGTCCTACACTCAGAAATTGGTAATACCACAAGACCCATTTTGTCATCACTAACTGTAGGACACCAATTTTACATGATAAGTTAGTATTCTCTGCCCAAATGATACAATGTCCTACAAAAAAGCAGGTATGTATCATGAGTCCGACAGAAATTGTCATTTTTCGTTTTCCTACTTATAACTTATGATACAGTGAAAACATCTTTTTTATTAACTTAAATAACTTTTTTTTTACTAAAGTAGTACAAAAAAATAATTATTTACATATAAAAAAAATAATATTCATCAGATTCATCTGATAAATTTTCAGTATCATCACTGTCATTTTCATCTATTTAATTTTCCTCGTCTTCTGTCTCTGTAATGACGTAAAAAATTTAGTATTATTTAACATAAAATGAATCCACTTCGTTTTATAGTGTGCAAAACTTTTTATATAGTACATTATACGGATTCCGCTATACAACGACATTCACCGTTATGTTTAATGGATGAAAATTATTTTATTAGAAATTTAGTATGTTAAAAATAATTTATAAAATTATTGAAAAAGTCCTAAATATCTAATAAAATAATTTTCATCCATTAAACATATCGGTGGTCGTTGTATAGCGGGATCCGTATATGTACTATATAAAAAGTTTCGTACACTATAAAACGAAGTGGATTCATTTTATGTTAAATAATACTAAATTTTTTACGTCATTACAGAGACAGAAGACGAGGAAAATGAAATAGATGAAAATGACAGTGATGATACTGAAAATTTATCAGATGAATCTGATGAAAATTATTTTTTTTATATGTAAATAATTATTTTTTTGTATTACTTACGAAAAATAATTTATTTAAATAAAAAAAAGACGTTTTCACTGTATCATTACTACATAGTATAAAACAAAGTCGCTGTCGTCTGTCCGTCCCTATGTATGCTTAAAACTTGAAAACTACGCAACGGATTTTGAAGCGGTTTTCTTTAATAGATAGAGTGATTCAAGATGAAGGTTTATATGTATAATACATGCACCCGTGCGAAGCCGGTTCGGGTCGCTAGTAAGTTATAAGTAGGAAAACGAAAAAAATACAATTTTTGTCGGACTCGTGTTACATACCTGTTTTCTTGTAGGACATTGTATCATTTGGGCAGAGAATACACTAACCTATCATGTAAAATTATTGTCCTACAGTTAGTGATGACAAAATGGGTCTTGTGGTTTTAACAACTTTTGAGCGTAGGACCGGGATAACGTACCACGCAACTTGTAGGACAATATGACGGTTAAATAATATAAATATTTACTAAGTAAATAAAAAAAAAAACAGCTGGTTAGTAATCATTTTTTATGACCTCGTTATCCATACATATTGGAGGTGGAGGACTCTTTGATCAAACCATACATTTTGTAGGACAAATACATTTTCGAATAATTTAGATAATTATCATCAGATATACCAAAAAGCACCCGGTTAGTAATAAATTTTTTTGAATCATAAAATCAACATATTTCACCCTTGCTACCTCTGTTAGCTACCACAATCAAGAGTTGTCGACATGAAAATGTTGGGCGTCTCATGAAAATGAAGCTACTCACGAAAAATTAGCTTGATAGTAATCAAGTGAAAACAATGTACCGGGGATCCCGGACTATAGGTACCTATTATCAAATAAGATATTATAACCCATGCCTTTACACTGGTCAAGTATGTTTCCCCATACAGATCTGCTAGTAGATTTTTCTCCCCAGTTCTTAATTTCAACCCCAAAATATTAATGCAAATATTTCTCAGACAGAATCATTCATTAGCCCCTGAAAGTACGGCGTTCTCACAAAGTCACTTGATACAGGATTTAATACAATGTCTACACTTATTAATAATAGAATGCAGTAAATAAAACTATTTCTAAAGGCAACGAAAGACCCCTAATAATAATATATTTTCCAGTTGAAAGGAAAAGTTAATTATTTCATAACCATGGAAACCAATATTATCTATACGAGTATATGTACATTGCCAGCTACATTATTTGATAACAAACCTATTTCAACAATTACAATATAATAATTATGTAGTACTACTAATACAGATACAATATGCTAAATGTCTGAAAAACAAAGAATTAGTTTCTTATAAATATAGCAAGAAATAAAAAAAAACGACGTAGACGAGATTAAGAAGTCAGAAATTCCCTATAGACGAAGCGACGCATTGTGAAACGATGTATAAGGAGCACTATAGTGCACTGTAGCTTGGTGATGATGTTGCAATTGATAAAAACATCAGACAATCGGTGCGAATAACTCCATTCCGCTACGAGTGGTACGTTCAGATTATTTCTGTCGTAAACGGTTCAATGTATGTACAATGTTAAATGTCACGTATAATATATGCCACCTTTGTAAACATTACGTTTCTGCTGTATAATGTAAGAACCTACCAAAAGTGTACAGTAACCAGTTCAAAGTAGCGCAAAGAATTGTTTTATGTTTATAAAAGTAAACTCCGTAACTTGTGGCGCATTTTACAAACATAACTCACGACGAGCTGGCTTATGTAGTATCAATCACTACGTTTGGTATCACAACGCGATGCGTAACAACGTTACTCGCTAGAAACCGTGTCAAATTGTAAATATCCAGTTTTCCATTAAAGTTAATAACGATAAACTAACGTCAAAATTTAATATCTGGTATTTAGATGATGGCACTTTAGGGGGTGATGCAAATATAGTAAAGGATGACTTTCTCAAATTACAAAGGGATTTTCAGAATATTTTTTTATCTCTAAATTTTTCCAAATGCGAGTTATTTATTTCAGATAGATGTAATGACCAAAATAATGTAATAAAACAATTTAATGATATAGCACCCAATATTAATATTGTTCAAAAAGATTCTCGTCGCCTTCTAGGTTCTCCTGTTTTAGATGAAGCTGTACCATCATTTGTAGACGAAAAAATAAAAAAAATTCAGAACGCTGCTGTCAACCTTTCAAAAATAAATGTACATATGGCTTTCTATATAATCAGATACTGTCTTTTCGTACCAAAATTCACTTATTTCCTGCGATGTTGTCCACTTTGGAAATATACTCAATTAACACAAAGTTTGGATCACATTGTGAGGGATATCTTAATTCATGTTCTCAATACGAATTTAGACGAGCGTTCCTGGTTCCAATTGTCACTGCCAATTAGATTTGGCGGACTTGGAATCAGAAAAATATCCAGTGTAGCTTTACCCGCTTTTCTATCCTCAGTACATGGAAACTCAAATTTAATCAATAAGATTTTGGCACCTCTTCATGCACAAACAGAAATATCGGATATACAGGAAGCTACAAATTCTTGGCGCAATGCTTGTCCGAACACATGTACGCCTATTAATCCGTCTTCACAAAAGCAGTGGGACGAACCTCTCAGTAAACAGCTACAATCATATTTAATTAATACGGCTAAGACACGCGTGGAAAAGGCTCGTCTCCTAGCTGTTAGTCAATGGGAGTCAGGTGTATGGTTACAGGCCCTGCCTTCAACCAATATCGGAACACTAATGGATTCCACTTCATTTCGTTTAGCTGTTTGTCTTCGCATCGGAGCGAAGTGCGTAGTACCCCACCACTGTCGCTGTGGTGACCTCGTCGATGCTCTCGGGCACCATGGTCTGTCATGTCTTCGTAGTGCTGGCAGAATTAATTAGCGTGCCGCGCTAGTATCAACGATATCATTCGTAGGGCTTTTACCACCGCTAATGTACCTGCCGCATTGGAACCAACTGGGCTGGTGCGTGACGACGGTAAGAGACCAGATGGTATGGCATCAATTTCTTGGAAGATGGGACAGCCTTTAGTATGGGATGCAACATGTGTCGATACTTTAGCGCCGTCACACCTTCCGGGGACAGCTGTTGAGGCTGGAAATGCCGCTTTTTCAGCCGAATCTCACAAACGGCGCAAATATAACACACTAGATAGTAGTTGTTTATTTGTGCCGTTTGCTGTAGAGACGTTGGGACCGTGGGGCCCGGGTGCCCATCAAGTCTTCTCCGATTTGTCAAGGAGGCTGATTGAGGTCACGGGGGAACTAAAGGCTGGCTCATATCTCGCACAGAGATTGGGTATCGCTATCCAACGCGGGAATGCAGCCAGTCTTTTGGGAACTCTACCTTGCGACAGTGGTTTAGCACAATTATATAATTTGTAAATATTTATTTCTAAGTAGGTTATTTTCATCTCCGATTTCTATTTTTTAAGTTTTAAGTATTGCAATGTACTGTTATATAGTTAAATATATCTAAAAGTTAATATTATTTACCATGTTGTAATATACTTGCTCAAATTTGTCAGAAACGCATTTGCTTTTAAGTTCAGGTAAGATAAGATCTTATATTACCATGTTTATTATTAACTAAATAAAGTTATGCTACAGCTGACCTAGCCCCGGAATCGACACGGAAACCTGTGATCCAAAGGCGGTATTTTCGACGAGACCAACAATGCGTCGATTGGATATTACCTAAACTGGCTTCGTGATTATTATTTCTGTACCATGTATAGCTTTTTTTACTTACATAAAATTACATATTACTATTTCGCGTGAGCTATTTCGAAACGTGTAATCTACGGACCCAAACCCAGAAAGTTTGTCAGCGCATGCTCCCAACACAGGTAAGAACGATGGACACTCTATGAAGTTTGGGTTACAGTGGCTTTGGCAGGTAAACCTCACTAAAGGTGTGTAAAATACCGATCTAAATACATCAAATAATAAAGTGCGATTGTTTGTATTACTACTTGTTGACAAGATGATTAAGTTTGCTGAGCACATCTGCATTGAGGTCGTACTAACACATGTCACCATAGATAATTATAGAGAATAATAGGGACTGCACAAGCATTGCCTTGGTTCTGGATAGTACATATCTAATCCGATTGGATGTCGCAAGATGCTAGTTATTCTTTGTAGACCAGTGCTTGAGAAAATGATGAAAGTGAAAGAAAATTATAGTAGGTTGAAACCCGTTTTGAAAGAAAGAGAATATAACAAAAATTATAGGAAAAATAATTTACGGGCGATCTGAGGTCGGGAAGGGGGGAAGGATTTTAAGGGTAAAAAACGGTTTATCTCGATTTCCGGCAAAACTACAAGTCCTATGGAAAATAAATATTGCACAAAGTTGTAGGTGATAAAAAGATCTACAACTCTTGTATTGGCACTTTTTTCACATACCCTCAAAATTTACGTGACAAATGCAAATTAATAACCAAGTTTTTGGTTTTTTATTTTTATCTTAAGCAAATACATATGTTTTTTCTCGAAATTTCGTGAAAACTTGCCTTTTTATGTCTTGAATACAGTGTATTTTTTTTAATTTAAAATTGTCATTTTTCACCTTATTTTGACTTAATATCGAAAATACACCCTAATTTTCAATCGAAAAATCTCACGTCAACATATCAGCTTTTTAAAAAATATCGATGGGCATTTTGTTCTTTGAAATAGCATCTTTCTGATGATATAAAAAAATATACATTACCATGGTAAATGTTCGCAGAAAATGCAAAGAAAATAACTAAATTCTAAACCGAATTTGTTTTAAAAATCATTATGTAAAATCTTCAGCTATTTAGTAACAGTTACACTTTAATTACTTGATCAACGGAAGATTGCATGTTACACTGATAAAAAAATTGCATATCGTAATATAATATTTTAAACAGATTTTATAAGAAAGAGATTTTTGTATTCTCTTTCTTTTAAAACGAGTTTCAACCTACTATAGATTTTTTTTGTTTCATAATAATCTGTACTGCTCTATTGACTAAAGTTGGAAATCTGAGTTTGCCAGTTTAGTGTAGAGTCAAGGTGGAGCATTAAGTTTAACCTAGAAGTATAACTATGAACTGTTACGAAACTTAAGAGAAAATATTTCAATATTTAAAGATTTAAAAATTTTCATTTTGTGCAATTTGTTTTCTTCTCTTGAAGCTAGGTTGTCCGGCTCTCGCGTTCCTTTTGTCACCTCTTCGTCGTTTCAGCCCATTAATGACCCACTACTGAGTCAGGCCTCCTCCAAATTCATGGAAGTAAATTAGCCTACTATGCCACGCTCGCAAGACGGGTTGGCATAGGGTTTGTATCAAGTTTTCCTTCTCTTGCGGCCAGATGATTTGCCTCTTGCGTTCCCTTAGGCGCCTCTTACAACACCCTCGGTATGATATGGGTTGGTGACACTGCGTATTCTAAATCCACAAGGACTTCTAAGGTGAACCTTAAGTTGTATAAGGCTTTGGTTAATTTTCACTTTCAGCAGCAAAACCACGCTAGCGGCGGCCGCAGCTGCAGAAGCTATATAAAAAAAAATAAAAAATAACCTTGGACATTTCACACAACGCCATCTCGTCCCAAGCTTAGCAATTTAATGCTTCTGTTATGGTAACGAGATGGATGATAAACTACTTATATAATATTTTTTTTGTAAATACATACATATTATAGATAGAAATGACACCCAGACTCTGAGCCAGTGCCTCTGGTTTACACAAAGACACTTGCCCGACCCCGGAATCGAACCCGGGACCCGTTGATCCAAAGGCGGCACCTCTAACCACTAGACCATTACTCTAGAAGGCAGTATGGCTTGTTTTATATCTTTTATCGACGTCTTATATGCATCAACAGTCATCAACTGCCGCGACGCGAGTGATGCAGCAAAACTTAAACCTAAAAAACTACATATTTATTTTAATAATTAATTTCAGTATCTCATTTGATTTTGGATGTCTCTCGGATAGACTCTTATATTCTATATCTTTTTTTTCTCGCCTTTCCTCAATTTTAAAGTGGTTGGCACCAGAATAATCATATTTGGCTAACTACCAGTTTTTACACGGAGCAAATGCCATCCGCCATTTAGTTAGAACAGTTGTCAGCCTGTCGGTGTCTGGTTTACTAGCGTTCGGGACCAATGGCCCTACGTGCCCTCCGAAGCCTACTAAAATATGATGAATAACCATCCGAAATTGAGCCGAGCCAGCCATTGCTTTACCTGCAGATCGATTGCATGACACTTCTGGGGTTATAGTAATATTACGAACATGAAAATCTGCATGATCGTTACATAATCACTCAAATTATATTTGAGCAGAAGTGTTGATGATATAAGCAACAGTAGGTATATAATTGTCCATGCGGATTGGTGTCGTAATAACCGGCACCCTCAGGCCGATAGCCGCAACAGAACTAAGAACTTGAACGAAACCCTGGTCAAACCCGCCTGACCAGCATGGCAGAGTAGGCTAATTGGAGGATGTAACTGGAAGAGACCCGACTCAGCAGTGGGTCATTTAAGAGCTCAGTAGTATTAGTAGATATATTATTGTCTATAAAAAAGAAATTATTAATTAAAAAAATAATGTGTTCGTTTCGGTAAACGTGTTTGCTGTATTCATAAGTCTTTTTTTTTAGAAATATTCCTCCCAACATGGCGCATAAAATCAAAAAAGCAAATACGCGATATCGCCAAGTGAAGTACCACTATTAAATATAACTATACATTTAAATGCGCAGCACCATGTGTGACTAGATGATGATTTTGATTAATAAGATTTGATGTTATTTCAGTCGTAAATTTTCTAAATAAATTCAACATACAAAATTAATTCGAAAACAGGTATCTTAATAGGTTTCAAAGTCCGCGCAAAGTGAAACACAAGTCAATGTTACACAAGGTTAATTAAATTCTCCGCATTACATGGAAGGGGTCAGTGATGTTCCGGATAACACTTGCCAGTACATATAACAGTGAAAAAGTCAACCACAGAATATAAATACTCTACTCAAATATTTTAGTAGCTTTTCCGATTTCTTTGATTTCGCAGAAAAATGCTTATTGATACCGCTGGGGTCCGTGGTTATGTGGGACTTCGGAACACTCGATTACCCACTTAAAATCCCGCAGGATACCATCACACGTCTTGTTTGGGACGCCACAGGCGAGGGCGCATTCTACTGTGGCGCCCCGATGGGTTACAACTATCGGAGGGCATCTCGGGTAACTGGGATACCGCGAGTCAATCAAGCTTGTGTTAGTGGTAGGACCCCTCCCCCTCGACTGTGCTGCCACCTTGTCGTGGTGAGAAGGCTTGAGTGCCTCAATGATTCGTGGGGCCATACAGGCCTGGACCTCCCACGCCGGGCAGGCCCACGGGGAGAGGTGCGACGAAGAGCGGCACCCAGCGCCGCAGTGGATTGGGGCTCCAGGGACTCCTCTGTCCTCAGAGTTGCCCTGCGAGACCTGGACCCTTGCGGTGCACCGGCCTCTCGGGTTGACGCTAACCCGAGGGCTGACGGGCCTCCTTCTGCGAGGCCGTTATGTCGCAGAAGGGGGCTCCGAGGCGGGTCGCTAAGGAGGGAGCTCCAGATGACACGCGCCGCGGACGGAGGCAGGGGTGGAGGGGGGTTCGTGACGATGCGGACCCCTTCTGCCCTCGCCTAAGAGGCCGGTGGTGGGTCGGGGGAACCGCCACCGACAAAAGCCTCGTTGACTGAGAGGGCGTCCCAGTTGCCGGGATGCCCTCTTCGACAGTCGCTTGCCCGCGTTGCGGGCACCACGCCGGGGCGTCACAGTAGACTGGTGGAAATCTACAGGTAAAGCTATCAATAGCCTCGACTGCTTCGACCGTGCCCTCACCCACGCATTAAGAGGCCGGTGGTGGGTCAGGGGACCTACCACTATTTTTTTTATTTTGTTTTCGCTGGGAAAATGCTTAAGCATACCACCGCCCCACGGGGGAGAGGTCGGTGATTATGTGGGACTCCGACAAGGGTCGTCTACCCAATAGTCGTCTACCCACTAAAACCCCAGATGTAGACCCTCACACTTCACGCTTGTGGCGCCACAAGTTCGCCACAACCCACCCACTAAAACCAACAGTGTCCCTCAACTGCCCGAAACAGGGCCACGGGTTTCACTCCCCATTGGGAAGCATGCTCCGCGACCCTGATGGGGCCCTGGCCCGCTTCTACAAACGGGGCCCTTACGCTTTGATGGACGCTCCCCAACCGACCGAGAGGCACGGTTGTCGGTTGGGTGCCAGGCGCCAGGTAAATTGGCGCCCGATCCACGCGGTTGCGGCTGCAGCCTAGGCCCGCCTGGATGGCCGCTCCTCCGCTGCATTGACTACGCCGTATATCGGCGGCAGGTTAAGGCTTCGGAGGGACAACTCAGGACGGAGGAGTCCCCAGAGCCAAACACCGCCACGACTCCGTGTGCCGCTCTTCGTCTGGCCTCTCCCCGTGGGCCCGCCTGGCATGGGTGACCCTGAGCCGATATGGCCCCTAAGGAGCCTAAAGGCACGCAAGCCTCCTCACCACAACAAGGTGGCGGCACGGTCAAGGGGGCATACTGTGTCATCCTATTGTATCCTAAGGTTGCCATAATAAAAGGCTATATTATTTATGTTAATTAATTTATAATATAACTAGCTGACCCGACAGACGTTGTCCTGTCTGAACTATGAATATTGAATTCGAATTGGAATAATTAATAATAAATTAATATACCGCCTTTTCTTATCGATTCCAATCCCTTATTTAATGTAATTAAAAAAGAAAAAAAGTAATTATGCCAAGAATAGCGAACCGTCGGGACGAACGTCAAATGTTTGACAGGTAACAGTTTGTATGGGAAAATAAAATTGTTGTTTTTATTATTTTACTTACAATATCAATGTTTTCTCTAGACTCTTAAACCTTCCCTGGACTCACACGAATATTTCAAGACCAAAATTAGCCAAATCGCTCCAGCCGTTTTCGAGTTTTAGCGAGACTAACGAACAGCTATTCATTTTTATATTTATAATATAATTTATTAAAATTTATTTATAATTTATTAAAATTCATTTATAATATGATTTATTAAAATTCATTTAATTTTTATTTCGATTTTAATTTTTATTTTAGTTCACTGCAGTATATATGCATCCCCAAAAATATCCACAATGATTTTAGGCAAAATAATGTATGTTTTTAAGTGATTTATGAAACCTTACATCAACGTAATATTAGCAAAGGTGAGCATCTAAGGATGCATTAAGAAAATCTTTGCGGTTCGTGCAATTGTTATCGTATTTATGTCGGCTTACGTCAAATCGCCCCCTCACAATGAATTTTTAATTAAGCACCTACAAAATAAACTTATTTTTTTATTTCTTACTTCATTCTATAATTATGCCTATTGTGCCAAACTGGTCAGATGGAGGACGAAATCTTTGTTTCTTTTATAGGCCCAAGTCATAATTTTATACATGCGAAATCGTGTACCCCATTTTTTACAGGATAACTTTAAATAAATACGCAAATACCTTATTTAATATATTTAATTAACTCCTTAAAATTATCAATTTTTGTACCATTATTAATGCAGTAATACAAGAAACAAATGCATCAATTAAAACTAACTTAGGATGCCATATTTATGAGCATTTCTAAAATCAAGATTATGAATTACATATTTTATAACTCTTAGTGAAAACTTAATAAGAACTTGCAACCGATTTTATCTGTGGACGGCATTTGAAGGAAACAATCGTTCAAGCATTACGTTTGCAGAAAAATACTATATCATAAAAATAATAAGGTCAAATTTTAGGGTTAAGTGGATGGCCTAATATTAAACCCAAAATCGGATTAGTTGAAAAATCTATAATCCCAGAACAGCTTTAAAAGCACCAGAAATAAATAAAACCTAGAAACAGTAGAAAAACTATGGGTATGGTTCCCATTCATTTTTTCATAAACTTTGATGAACCTACTTCAACCAAGTTGTAAGGTCACATCCATGAATGCAGCTACTCAAAATTATTGGAGCCTGTGTATGTGCGCTGCTGGTTAACTTTTTTAATGTTTGATTTTTGGATCTCTCATCATTAATATTGATCATGATTTGTCTGTATAACAGGAGTTCGGTCAAATTATGCACACATATTTTTACATTGCACGGCTTCGTCTTTTTCGTGTATAACGATCAGATCATCAGAGGCACTTGCTTGAAGTCATTTGTGTTCGTGAAATACATGTTTGTAAACTGCCCCCCCGATACAGGTTACACCTAGTGCAGGGGTTTCGTTTAAAAAAACTGATAAATTCATGTTTTCATGCAACTTCGTAGGACACCCACTACATTTTTTGCTATTTAATTAAAATTACTATGTGCATCTTAAATCCACACACTTATTCAATTATGTACAGCAAATGTTTAATTCTTAATAATCTATGTTTAACAATTGTGCGGTTGGCAATTTATTGTAAATTTATTAAAGCGTCTTCTCACTGGTACAATTTTATTTAAATTCATTATTTCGATTAACACTACGATATGCCGTAAAATTTCACTTGTGAATATTTCCGATCAAATTTGTCTTTGGACTTGATTATTGTCGTTTAAGAGACCAATTTGAAGGAGGTCAAGTGAAGCGTTAGTAACTTATAAGAACTTAAACTAATATTGCGCAGTTATACGCACTTTTCTAATGTAAAATCTTAGATTTTATAATAAAACCATCAACATCACACTTGTCAGTCTCAACGAACCACTAACATGCAGTAGTTTCCAAAAAGATATAAGGAATCATTTCTTTATGACACTGTCAAAGTCATAATTTGCACCGTAGGCTGCTTTAGCTGTACGCCTAGTAAGGAACACTTTATCATCTTTAATGTAGTCACCACATGCATTATTTACTTCATATGGCGTCTCTTCTGTATTTGGTACAGTATTTTCACCATTAATATTTACTCCGTTTCCTGTTTTCTTATTTGTGATACCATTTTTATAATCTCCATTTATTTGAGTACCATTATGTAACTTATTATAAGCATCTTTAGCGTTACTAATACTTTTCTTATAACTTTTAGTATAAAAATTGAGGAAGAGGATTAGAAATACTACAATGTTAGAGGAAATAAAATACGTGAAGCCTGGAGCATATTGACATCGAGGTGAAAAATGTGTCCAAGCACAGTATGTCAGCATCAAGATGAACTGTATCTGAAAAAGAGAAATGGTAATTATTACAACGAAATCCAAATGCTAGTAAATCCCTTAGGACATTAAAAACAATCCACAAAAAAAACGTGAAGTTTAATTTCAACTCCATAACATTTTTGAACATGAGAAACATGTCCGCATTTCAAACAATTAATCATGATGACTTGTTTGACAGATTTTAAAGCAGTATCAAGCTTGCGGATCGGCTGATGGTAAATAGTTGCAGCATCTATGGACGTTTGAGACACCAGGGGCGTGACTCAAATGTTGCCGACCTTATAAAAAGAGCACAAATATGGTGGATGGTAAAATTTTTTTTTTTTCTTAAGCTGCCAACACTATACTTCCCCTGGTGGTGGCTGGGGCCGCCTTACTGGCTATTTGGCTGCGATGTTCGGGTGATTCCGGCAAGCGGGTGAATTTTCGTTGTCACTCCTAATTCTGTATTATCAAATTTCATTTTGAAAACATATAGCGAACTTTTCCCTCCATGTGATCCCATTTATGGGCTGAGTGCGAAGATAGCGAACTTCCATAATATATACTTTTTTAACCCTATACTTAATAAAATTAATTCTTGATAGATATATTGTTAATGTCACGGGAAGAACTCACCAGCTGCAGTTTAGTGACATATTTCTTCCACCACAAGTATGTCTGGAATCTTGGTCCCAAGCCTGACAGCAAATAATAAGAATACATGATCACATGAACGAATGAATTAAGCAAAGCTAACACCGCCCCTTCTCCACCTGCTGCAAACTTCAGATAGCTCCAAGAGTAGAGAGCCATAATGACGTGGTGGTACACGTGGAGAAACGTTATCTGAAAGTGAAATGTTATTATGATAATGGTGAAACAAAAAAGAGTTAAAGCTGAACAACCTGAACAATTCGCAAATGTCGATTCTTTTGATTAAACGGTTATCATAACACTGGAAGTAGAAATAATTAGCATAGTAGGAAAAATACTAATTATTACTTTTTACTATTATTTATTTATTACAACTTTATAGTTGAATTCAATTAGATGAATTTGAATTTAGCTGTTCGGATTTCGACCTATTTATTAAACTTGCAGGCTTAGAACAGATCAACACTGGCGTACATTTAATCGTTAATTCCTCCGTGTTAATCCCTGCAAGCTATTTTTGCGACACCCTGATATTCCAACAAAGTTAAAATTTATATGATTACTAGCTGATCCCGCAAACGTTATTTTGCCAAATAATTACTAAAAAATGTCTAAAAAATAAACAATTATTTTTGGACACGAGTTTTTTTTTTTTTTTTTTTTTTTAATTTATAAGAAGACTTTCACATTTACCTGGCTGTTTTTCTTGCGTAAAACAAAAAATACAGTGTCAAGAAGCTCTGTGAATTTCGCGAAGAAATACCACCATCCCATGTCAAGGAGCTGTGAAAACCAAAATATCCAAAATGACAATAATAACAAATAAAAAATTTCCTACGACCGTCTTTCTTCTCCATTCCATAGGGTCACCCCTACTAGTCTAAACTGATTAGGTCAACTACCAGTAGCCGTTTTCCCTCCAACACCAAAGATCTAGTGGAGGAATTGACTTGTTCTTTTGGTATGCTGACGTGTGGTGTGACACCATAAATGTTAGAATAAAAGTCGATGGCTTGTAGGTGAATGTAATTTTTATATTTTAATAACCACCTAAATTCTACTAAGTTACCTGCAACGTTTTCATTGACTTTAAATTAGTTTTAACTGATAACGTGATAATCTACTACTACTATTACTCAACTCTTATATGAACCACTGCTAAGTCAGGCCTCCTCCAGTTACATGAAGGGTAATTAGCCTGCCAGACGGGCTGGCACATGGTTTCATATCAAGTTTCCCTTCTCTTACGGCTACGTTTTCGGCCTTGTCATTTCCCTTTGTCGGCTCTTACGACACCCTCAGGATGGAATGGACCAGTGACACTATGTATTCTAAATTCGTCACCACACATCTAACGTGATAATTTTACTATTAAAATTGCTGCATATGATGGAATAGTTAATTTTTCAGTCACTTTCCATATTTATTATAATAATTATGAATGCGATGTTCAAGCAAGTGTGGTTTTAAAAGGAAATGACGACGTACCATTGAGTTTTCTGTATAAGATGGAAAACGGCAGCCGGCGTAAATTATCCCATCCTTAAAAATGTTCAACTTAAAAACCTGGAAAGACAATTAGGTTGGTTGTTTATGATGGAAAATATTATAGACCTTATAGTTGTTAGGTTACTGTTACATTTAAAAATATTTTGTTTGTTACACTAATTGTTTTTGTTATCTGTGCGCGGGTAATTGACAAGATAGAGTAGACAGAGGTCAAATTTGATATTGACAATACTAGAAGTTGACATTTTTTGGTAGTATAGTATTGTCTACGACTCAATCGTCAGAGAAGGAGAAAACGTTGAAAATTATGTTTGTGAAAATTGTTGTTTTAGTGATTTCAGATAGAATGCCATTGTGGTGTGTTTTAATTGATCAAAATAGTGATACCCGTACAAATTATATCTATTACCAAAAACGATAACTCTATATCGCTTCAAAAGCAATGATTTCAATCATATTTAAAACACTTTTCTTTCCCATCAAGATCTAATAATTTAAACTTACGGTAAAGAAAGGCAGTAGTTACCTTAAAACATATGGTGATAGCCAGAAGCACTTGCGCGGCGTTGTAATATGCGATCAGCTTGTTCATCATCAACGGTGCTCGGTTCTTCATGATCCTGGGCCCTATGCGGATTAATACGAGGTATACCACCACAACGGACAAGATCGGCATGGGGCTTGACATCATGAACCAAGAGTCCACCACTGCACCTGTAAAATAAATATAAGTAATTGTACGAGTATGTCATATTAAAAGCCTTAAAGTCTACGCGGAGTTTCGCTGCGAGATCGAATCAGAAACGAGGAGATACTCGGACGAACCGGAGTCACCGTTTTTTTTTAATTTGTTACCCGGCGTAAAATCCTTTATGGACCTTTATGCATACCCACTAAACATCACCGGGGTGTTCCTTCCTTCATGTTTTTGTTTGCAGCAGCATGGGTGCGCTGTACTTTTACTTGCTGCCGCAGACAGAGGCTCTGAACTGCTCCTTCTCCTTCTCTTTGGTGAAGCGTTCCATCTTCTGGGGCGGTGTTTTTGTAACTTAGTGATTGCGAAACTTAGTGGCTGTGCGAGGGACACATAGCTTGCTGGACTGACGGCCCACGGGACAGAACGCTCCACTCACCACCAGGTATCGGAAAGCGCAGTGCTGGAAGCCCTCCTACACGGACGACCGACGACCTGATGAAGATTGGCGGATTGCTATGGATACGGGCGGCTCAGGCCAGGCCTATTTCCAGCAGTGTTTTGGCTAATATGATGATGATGTCATATCATTCATCATATACTGCGACTGACCGATTTAAATAAATATCCTTGGACATTTCACACAACGCCATCTCGTCCTAAGCTAAGCAACTTAATGCTTGTGTTATGGTAACGAGATGGATGATAAACTACTTCTATACATTTTTTTTTGTAAATACATACATATTATAGATAGAAATGACACCCAGACTCCGAGCCAGTGCCTCTGGTTTAGACAAAGACACTTACCCGACCCCGGAATCGAACCCGGGACCCGTTTCCATATACAGATTAACGCCAATTTTTTGCACATCATAAGTAACTGCCCATTTCCTGAGGGTTACGTAAGAGCCGACTAAAGGAACTCGATAGGTAGACGACCTAGACGTCAGAAAAGGAAAACTTTGCCTGTCCGTCCACAGTAGGTGGATTTGAATTTGGAGGAGGCCCAGGAGGCCCATTGACGGGTTGAGATGGAGATGGATGAATTGAATGTAATCAAACATTTAAAAAAAACCATCAACTACATCCCACATCTTCATCTAAACCTAACACGCCACGTGAGTAACACCACCGATGTTATGAACGTCCATAGGCAACGGCAACCGCTTACCATGAGACAGGCGCATAGAAAATCACGCATAACTACATATCTATAGGTCATACCGAGCTATTTCTGGTCAAGTCTGTTTCAATGCTAAAAATAGACCATGATACAGAGAGTCCATTAGCGCGAGCGGTGATTGATGCCACAATTTACTGCGGGCCTCCAACTCTCACATACACATATACACAATCAAATTCATCAACCGTTGTCCTTCAGTTTAATATCGGACCACATAGATAAAGAAAATTTGATCATCATCATGTCAGCCCATGAAACACCCACTGCTGTGTAACCTTTTCTTGGTTTCACTGAAAAAACAATTAATGCGTACCGCCGCCCCGCCCCGGGGGTGGGTTCGGCGATTAGGTGGGACTCCAGAATTACTCATCTACCGACTAATACCCCAGCGATAAACCCTTACACGACACGCTTGGGCGCCACAGGTTGACGCATTCCGGGCAACTGGGACGCCCTCAGTCAGTGAGGCTTTCGTCGGTGGTGGGTCCCGCGAACCACCATGGCGGGAGCAGGAGGTGGGCGTAAAGTCGCCTCCTCTCTGGCCTCCATCTGTAGCGTGGGTCAGCTAGAGCATCCTCCGCTCTGACACGCGATTCAGGGCTCGCAGGGATGGCCGGTAAGCACTTAAGTAAGTAATACTTTTTGCATAATACTATCGGGGGGCGTTCCAGGCAACTGGGACGGCCTCAGACAATGAAAATTTTGTCGGTGGCGGGTCCCCCGACTCGCCACCGGACTGGGTGGCGTAACATCACGCCCCCTCCCGCGATCCAGGTGGGGGCGGATAAATTCCACTGTTGCCGGCCCGGCGATCGGCGACTCTAAGTACTCCTTCCAGTACTCCTCCCTCTAGCGCTCTATCTATCATCCCTCCTCCTTCCGTGCCGCACGGTTCCCCTACCTCGGGCATAGGGAATACCAGCTTGCTCGCGGGATCTGCCAGACTGGGAAAGGAAGTAGGCCTCCCATTAATGACGCCATTGTATCTTCAGTTTGAGGCATGCAGCCTTTTGCAGATCGATACACACACATATAGGCGGATATTTTGATGTGTCTACTCCATTTAATATTATATCTATTCAAATTTTACTTACTTTTTCCAATTTTCAGAGAGTCCAAGTACCGGTCCATTTTTTCTAAATAGCTCATTTCCACTCATAAATCTGAAAATTATTTAAATATAAATTACAATTTGTTTGGTAATACGTCAATATTGGCAGCGATTGGCGGCCATTTTGAAAAATAAACTTTAATTTAATGTTTTCTTTATCGCCCGGCCAGTGATTTATTTATATCAAATTTGTTTTAAAACCTCTTTAAGCTTTCTCAAACGTTGGATAACAGGATGAGCATGATTATATTGATCATATTATTTTGTCCCCTTCCGTTTTAGCTGTAAAATAACTTTTAGAAATTATAAAATAATGACATGCTATAAATTGTTCCGTTAATATTCATTTTGTGACACCAAAAATGAAACATTTTTTCGAATTAGAACTACCCTCTCTGCGTTAATAGATGGTATTTTGAGAAATTCATAGCACTATTTATTTGTCTATTAACCCCTAGCGACCAACATTCACCTCATTTTACTCTTAAACATTATCAAATAAACACGCTAATTCCGCTTTGTTCATTTCTAGGCCATATCAATAAAATTCTTGAAGTAGGTTGGAATCTAGTCCCAAATCTAGAGGTGAAAGACCTGCAATTTATTCAATATTTAATACGTACGTAGTAAGTAGGAGCAGGATTAGGAAAAATATGAGCAATTACACTTTAAATTCACAATGAAATGGAACGATTGAATCAGATAACTACAATTTAGCTTTGATTGTCGTTAAAATCAAAAAACTTAAGCCTTACAGCCAAATCTTATGTTTTATGTAATTTTGTGCAGAAAGTTATTCCTACTACTGAACTAACTTAATACTACACTGAACAACTCCATTTATCAACTACGATTACAACGCATGAGGATACGTTGTGAAGAATATCAACGAACATCAAACAGCATTTATTGTTTGTGACATCATTTAACATCTGACGTCCTCCGTACTCCGACCACACGAAAGGCCACATGACAGTCGAAACACGATATCAGTAGCGTTTAGCTATAGAAGAAATAGATTATTCTCTATTCAAAATGAAGAAAAAACAAAACCAGTAAATACGTGTAGAAGATGTCGTGTTGAAAACATTCCAAATTCAAATGCCAAAAAAATACTGGCAACATTTTTCAATGCTGTGCCGACCTACGCAGACAATTGAGTCAGGCGCTTTAAGTGGTAAAAGGCCAGGCTTAAAAGGATTACTAGACAAAACGAGTCGTTTAAGAGATTAAACTAATACACCCGATGTCATTCACACTGCTCTGTATATTACTTGATACAGATGTGAGGCCGCGCAGTTTACTTGAAGGGTTTCTGTCTACCTGTACCGTTGCTATGCCCAGTGACCTGTTTTAGGCGAAGAGAAATACGTGGGCATGAAACTAACTGATCGCTAGCAAAGGCTTTTCTTTTGGAAATCACCAGCCTAAGGAGACCCGGGGCTTTTCGAAGGTGTGGGACAGTTTGTAATTTTCTAACTCTAGTAATACCATAAAACCAGCGTTGTGAACTGCCATTTCTGGCAATACTGTATTATACGGCAAAGAATTTAATAGATAAAGAAATACATACACATTACATTAAATTCTTTGCTGTTTAATACAGTATTGCCAGAAATGGCAGTTCACAACGCTGGTTTTGTGGTATTTCTGGCAATACTGTATTATACAGCAAAGAATTTAATGTAATGTGTATGTATTTATTTATCTATTTAATTCTTCATGCAAACATATTTACATATGTGGACTGTATCCTCTTATCTTATATATAAAATTCCCGTGTCACAGTGTTAGTTACCATACTCCTCCGAAACGGCTCTTGAAATTTTGGGTGCATACTGGGTAGGTCTGAGAATTGGACACTTGGATTTTTCATCCCCCTAAATGTTAATGGTGGTCCAGCCCCGTTTTTATTTTATTTTTTAGACAAAAAAATGCCTTTATTTTTTTATGATACAGCTTACAAAAATACACAGTACAATCCAAAATTTTCACCGAAATTTATGGATGATTAAAATGATGGATTATTTTTTATGGCATGTATTTATATGGCAAAATAACGTTTGTTGTGTCAGCTGCTAACAATATAATAATTTTATTCTACTACCCAGCCCATAGTCCCACTGTTGACTCAGTTACCCTCCTACCGATACATGGAGGGTAGCCTTCAGTGCTACGCTGGCCAGACTGATTGGCACAGGGTTTCGTATCAAGTTTTCCTTCTCTTGCGGCTAGGTGATCCGCCTCTTGCGTTATTTTGTCGGCTCTTACGACACCTACAGGATGGAATGGGGTGGTGACACTATGTATTCTAAATCCGTCACCACACGGATGCATAAGTAATGCCGAACATAAATCCTAGTCTTTTTTAGGGATAGGTTCAAAACAAAGGCATGTCAGTCTCAATTAAAATAAGCATCATTGTTGAAAAAGTTTCAAAGTAATAGGCATCCCAAATTCGGTGACAGCAATTCCTTTCATCTGCCTGCCTTAAACATCTATCGCTTTGTTCCGTTACAAATACCTTTTGTTTTTGTATTAGAGTTTGTATAGGACGATGCTTTGTCATTTTTATAGAATGGCCTATTGCTTTAGGAAGAAAAGTCGTGGTGGTTTACGATTTTCATTCATGTAAGGTCTTCGTTACAGCCCATAAATGATCCACCACTGGGACGGGCCCCTTCCAAATTCATGGTGGGAAATTATCTTACTGTGACACGCTGGCAAGACGGGTTGGCACAAACTCAAACTCAAATCATTTATTTCAATTGAACCTATTTACTGGTGTTTTTGAAAAGTCAAAAGTGAAGTTAGGAATCTAGTTGCATGTTTCAAAAAGTAGATCCTATGGAGAAGAACAGGCAAGAAACTCCATGGACACTCTTTTTATCATATTTTCTGTTACAAGCATCTGATTGGGTTACAGGGTTTGTATCAAGTTTTCCTTCTCTTGGGGCTAGTTGAACTGCCTCTTGCCTTCGTTTAGTCGCTTCTTACGTCACACTTAAGACGGTATGGGTTGGTGACAATGTGTATTCTAAATCCGTCACCAGGTATTACTTTGGTAAACTGCATTGTCTCTTAATATATTTGAAACTCCTGCACTAGGTATAGCCTGTATCGCGGAGGCAGTTTACAAACAAGTAATTCACGAACATACATTACACCCAGACTCCGAGCAAGTGCCTCTGGTTTAGACAAGGACACTTGCCCGACCCCGGAATCGAACCCGGGACCCGTTGTTCCAAAGGCGGCAGTCTTGTTACTATCGTTAATTTTATCCTGACACTGTTGTAAGAGCCAACTTTATGGAAATAGCAAGGGAGCAATGCTAGCCGCAAGAGAAGGAAGTCTTGATAGATACCCCGTGTCCATCTGGCCAGCGTGGCACAGATAGCTCACAAATTTCTCTCCATGTAATTGAGGGAGGCACCACTTAGCAGTGGGTGTGTTATGGCCTGAGATTGAGATTATGATGATGATGAAATATATGTGAAATTAAATCACTGAAAAGGAAGCTGAGAAGATTATTACAGTTATTCATCATCATCATCATCATTTCAGCCAAAAGACGTCCACTGCTGGACATGGGCCTCCCCCAAGGATTTCCACAAAGGCCTGTCCTGGGCCGCCCGCATCCACTGCTTTCCGGCGACCTTAACCAGGTCGTCGGTCCACCGTGTGGGAGGCCTACCAGCACTGCGCTTTTCGGAACGCGGTCGCCACTCGAGGACTCTTCTACCCCATCAGGCGTCGGTCCTGCGAGGTATGTGCCTTGCCCACTGCCACTTAAGTTTTGCAATCCGGTGGGCTATGTCGGTGACCCTGGTTTTCCTGCGTATCTCCTCATTTCTGATTCGATCTCGCAGGGAAACTCCGAGCATAGCCCTCTCCATTGCCCTTTGGGTGACTTTGAGCCTTCTGATAGAGCCCATAGTGAGCGACCACGTCTCTGTTCCATATGTCATCACTGGCAACACACATTGGTCGAAGACTTTTGTCTTCAGACACTGCGGTATTGTGCATAATACTTTTATAATACAAATATTTTTATTTTATAATAATTTTTCATTACATGTGTGTCAAGAAGTGAAAAAGGATCTAATTATAAGTTACTACAAACCGACACCTAGGTTTTAAGCTATTGTATAGCTTTTATCGCGGGCTCTGAGCGCGGCGACCGAATCACACACATTATATACAATTCGACATTAAACAACAAACATCTATACTCTATACTAATATATAAAGCTGCAGAGTTTGTTTGTTTGTTTATTTGTTTGTTTGTTTGTTTGTTTGTTTGAACGCGCTAATCTCAGGAACTACTTGTCCGATTTTAAAAAATCTTTCAGTATTAGATAGTCCATTTATCGAGGAAGGTTATAGGCTATATTTTATTTTCAAAAGAATTAGGGATCCGTATGAAAATTGCGATTTTGTAAACCAAGGTGTAAAATCTAAAACCTATTTATGCGTGCGCTGCAAAAACTATTGACAATAGAACAAAATGATGTACTACGGATTTGTAGGTCTTATAAAGATCTACAAAAAAGTCCGCGAGAGCACATATCTAACTATCATAGTTTAGTCACAATAACCGATTTTATGTTCATAAAAAATATGCACGGGTTCGAAGCCCACGCGGGCGAAGCCGCGCGCAAAACCTAGTATTATATAAAATGTATGTCCTTCACTTAAATAAAAAATACTGCAAAATAAAAAATTAATATAATTGCATAAGTTTATAAAAAATGCTATGCAATAGCTTTATCGCGGCAGTCCTCGAGTGTCACAAATCGGTTTTTATAGGTGTTTTATACGTGTCAGAATCTCAATAAACAACTTGAATATATTGTATTAAGTTGTTTATTGCCAGTTAGGAAGATCCCAAGTCGTAAATGCAAGTCGTCACAGTTTTCCAACATGACAATCACAATGTCTGAAGCCTCTTAATGCGTAAGCTTAGGCGCAGCTCCATTCAACACTGACCTGTATTTGAATAGCTTTATAGTATTTATCACCTTGTCAGTTGCAAAGCAATTCTGTTTTTGTTGCAATTTACGCATTAGTAGGTTAACACCCTTTAGGATTCGCAGGTATTGTCTGATGTTCGATTTCTATGCCAATGTAATCGTTAGCTTGAAACTATTCAGATAAGGAGGTTATGGTCTTTTAAGCTGTCACATGTAGCTGAAGAATACTGTGCTTAAAGAAAGTTAATACGAGTATCGAGCTGAGAAACAGTTTATTTATTTTGCATCGGGCTAATATTTGAGTGAGCCTATTTCTCTGGGTCTGGGATTTGAGACTGTGAATGATATGTTGGTGAAGAGTTGCCACGTTTCTAGAAAGATGTTGGATGTAGCATCCAGTCGAGGAACGCCGTTGGTATTAGTGTCAGTTTTGGCACTATAGGTCTGTTTAGATTTAAGCTAGCATTATATTTTTTATGTTTAAACAAGACTGTTAAATATTATAAAAATAAATGAAAATAGAAAATCTTTCCGCCCGGAGTGGGATAGCTGCCGATTTTAAATTTGATAATAATATTTTTTTTAAATTCACCGTGATCGATTCTAGTTCTCGACAGGTCCTTCAATCTTTGTTTATTTTTTCAAAAGAAATTAGTAATGTTTTTTGGCCCAAGAATCGAACCCGGGACCCCGTGATCCAAAGGCACATCCAACCCCACAGGCAGAAATATTGCCAATCCAAACAAGATCAGGAGAAAGCAATAGAATTGAGTGCTGACGTTAGTGCCTTGCAGAAATATTATTATTTTCCTATGCGTACACTTGACACATTGACATATCACAGCGCATGTCTAATTTAGAGCGATGTTGTTGCATTTCTATATTACCGTGCAATTTACATTGATCTATTTTAGATTAAAGACAAACAATTGTCTGCTGCTTTTTCAGAATACATTTCTTACATACCATGTTGAGGCTAATGGTTTTCATCACAATCATCATTTCCGTCTATAAATGACCCGTGGCCTGAGTCGGGCTTTCTATAATGTTATGGAGGGAAATTAGCCAATTGTGCCATGTTGGCACAAGGGGTTGGCACAGGGTTTGTATCAAGTTTCCTACTCTTGGGTCGTTTACTCGTCTTTAACAATACTATCAGGATCGTTTGTATTGGTGACATTTTGTTTACTAAATTGGTCACCACACGGATCTAACATCACTCTTTTGCTAATATTATAATTACGGATCAGAAGTTACGCGCGTAATAAACATTTCGATGCATTATGTTTATAAAAAAATGCCTACAATCCATTCACATACCTACTAGATACACACTAATAATATAGGCCAAGCGATCTCATTCTTTTAACCTGTATATAGACGAAGACAGTGTCGCCACCCTATTCTATCCTGAGGGTGTCGAAAGAGCCGAGAACAGACAATGACAAGGCCGATAACCGAGCCACTAGAGAAGGATACCTTGATAAGAAACCCTTTTTTTTGTTTTCGCTGGGGTAATGCTTTATGCCTACCACCGCCCCCCGGGGGTGAGGTCGGTGATTATGTGGGACTCCCGGGACAGAACCCGTATATCCACTAAAACCCCAGCGGTATACCCTCACACGGCACGCTTGGGGCGCCGACGGTTCGCGCGGTTCGTTTAAGCGCAGTCCACGTTGACGCCCCGTTGATAAGAAACCCCTATTTTTTTTTTTCGCCCGGGGTAATATTCTTTATGGACTTCCTCGCTGCCCACGGGGATGGCCAGCGAGGGGAGTGTGGGACTCTCCCCCATAGTGGGGGCCTACCCACTAAACCTCCCCGGGGTGCTCCAACTCGCGTCCTGTTGCGGCATTGTGGGATCTGATGCAGAACCACGCTGATAAGAAACCCTGTGCGAACCTGGCCATGGTGATACAGTACAATAACTCTTCCCCCTCGACCGGTTTTAGTGGGTAGGTTGGGGCCACGGAGTCCCACATAACCCGGCTGGCTGGCGTTTATCGGTCGGGTATCCATGAGGATTTCCAACGAAAAACAAAGAAAAATGTATCTGGAGGAGACCCGACTCGACAGTGGGTCATCTATTTTCAGTGGCTAGTAGGAGTCGTCGTTTCAGCCCTTTCATGACCCACTACTGAGTCGGGCCTCCTCCAAATTCATGGAGGGGAATCAGCCTACTGTGCCACGCTGGCAAGACGGAGTAAAGGAGTAAATGTTATAAAT
Organism: Clostera curtula; assembly: GCA_905475355.2. Classification (NCBI taxonomy): domain Eukaryota; kingdom Metazoa; phylum Arthropoda; class Insecta; order Lepidoptera; family Notodontidae; genus Clostera; species Clostera curtula. The sequence goes on from FR997799.1 coordinate 18,148,738, forward strand.
TCGAATTAACAATGTTACATTATTTGGTAAAAGTAACTTGTTACAGCTTGAAAGCGACATACAATTCTACGAGTTAAGTTAATTATAGTTCGTAATGACGGCTTCAATACGAGGTATGTACATTTTAAAAGACATTATATTTCTAGTTCACTTATAATTTAATTTAATTGTTAGTTCAATACACCAAAGTTTGGATGAAACAATTGTACTTATAGAACTTTTGAAATATACAGCTAATATTAGTCCTACTTTCTGTGTGGTCACCACATTTTAGGATTTAGAATTCGCAGTGTCATAAAACCATTCCATCCCGAGGGTGTCGTAAGAGGCGACAAAGGGAACGCAAAAGGCAAATCACCTAGCCGCAATAAAAGGAAAACTTGATACAAACCCTGTGCCAACCTGTGTTGCCAGCGTGGCACAGTAGGTTAAACTCCCTCCATGAACTTGGAGGAGGCCCGACTCAGTAGTGGGTCATCCATGGGCTGAAACGATGATTAGTACTAAGTAGTGCTGGATTCCGAATACATATTGTCACCCATTCTAATGAAATAAAGTAAAGCTGATCTAAAAAGCAAAGTAACTGTTAAGTTAAGTTTGAGTTAAGAGAGTTTCTTTTCGGCTCTTATCTATAGATCTACATTCCGAAGCTTGCGTAAATGTTACATTTTAATTGATAAATTAATTTGGGCTCATCGAAAGAACTCACATGAGCCAACATGTTTAAATGAATTGATAACTAATCTAGCATTAAGTTACTGAAGCTAAGCTGTGCCAGTGACCAGCGTGGCACGGTGATATTACCAAAACTCTGTTTGTTACACTAAAACTAACTTCAGTTATGGACTGTTTCGAGTGCAACTCGGTATTGTTAAGACGAGTAAGCAATGGTACCTGAAAACAAACAAGGGCGGTACTGTTAGACAGTGCTATTTTTTAAGGAGGAAATCTCTCCGCAATAAGTTAGCTCTACATAAAGCGGTGGTTACGTAGAGTTTTAGTTTTATTACTTTTGTATTTTTCTTGCCACAATAAATAAAATAATAAATATCCTTGGGCATTTCACACAACGCCATCTCGTCCCAAGCTAAGCAACTTAATGCTTGTGTTGTGGTAACGAGATGGATGATAAACTACTTACTTATATACATTTTTTTTTGTAAATACATACATATTATACGAGTAGATAGAAAACACCCAGCCCCGGAACAAATACTTGTAGGTCATACAAATATTTCTTCCGTGCGGGGATCGAACCCGCGACGTCTAAGTTATCAGCCATGCCCGTATCTCACAGTCTAATCAGTAAATCAATGTCTTTTCTATAAACTAAATTCCCATCTCTTGGATGTTTATCTCGGATGATTCCCTGCAATATGGTTGAGGAGGGCTGACTGCCAAATGCGTCACGCTTGTGAACAGGTGCCGTTGTTGGAAGTCGGTTGGCTTAGATATTAGAAGGTTGTCCCAGTTGCCCGGGACACCCTCTAATAGTCGCTTGCCCTCGTCGGAGCGTCACAGTAGACTGCGTCTACGCGAACCTGTGGCGTCCCAAGCGTGTCGTGTGATGGTACACCGCTGGGGTTTTAGTGGGTAAACGATTCGTTTGGGATATAATCCCCGAAGGGCGGCAGTATGCTTATAAAATTTCTCAAATAAGCTCTAATGAGCTGGCTTGATTAAATGAGTTTTGATTTTTATTTATAAGTTCATCAAAATAATTTTAACAAAATAAACTGGCGATGATTGTTAAACATTTTTTTTTCTCTTGCAACATTTTCAAAATTAAAACGAATACGGGTTTAGGACAGGGACGTATCCAGGCGACCGTGATTACTTACCATCATATTAGCCTTATGTTTCATTGCCTTAGTGGTAATAAAGAAATAGAGAGGGATGCAATATCTTATTACGTCATCAGGTTACGAATCGAAGTAGGCTCTTAATAAATCTTATAAAGAGTTCACATGGACTTGCGTGTTTGCCCACTATAAATATAATTTCCATAGACCTGAAGAAGAAAACTATGCAAAAACACGCAACGTGTGTAACATAAATAAGAAAATGTTTCGTTGAAGCAAGTTACGAACGAAATGACGAGACCGAAAGCCTAGCCGCAAGAGAAAGAAAACCTGAAACGAAACCCTGTGCCAACCCATCTGGCCAGCGTGGCACAATAGGCTAATTACCCTCCCTGTGCTGGGAGGAGGCCTGACTCAGCAGTGGATCATTTATAGGACGTACGTATATAATGTTCGTAATGTTGCCGATAAAAGGAAATGACAGGTCCGAAACCATGACAAGGAAAACTTGATGAGGAAACCCTGTGCCTGTGTCAACCCGTCTGGCCAGCGTGGCACAGTAGGCTCATTTCCCTCCATATAAATGGAGGGAGCCCGACTCAGACGTAGGTAATTTATGGGTATGGCTAGTATTTAATGTGAATACACAGTAGAATTATTTTGTATTAAACCAGTGTATAACTTTTTTAATTATTAATACACTGGGAACAATATAAGCAGAAAGTATAACCGAAACTTAAGGAAATCGACGTGAACCTTTCCCTATTTCCCTCCAGCATATTGGAGGGTGCTAACCAAAAGGCCAAAAGATAGTAAGACTAAGCAACAAACACTACAGCAAATCACGAAAGTGCTTTCAAGGGAATTCTAAAACGATATGCGCGTTAATAATTGGCGCATTGCGTCGTGTTTGGCATACCACTAACACGATTTAAACCATATGGCCTTATACATAAGATTTGGTTTTCTAAGCATCTACATAATAGTAGCCCCTGTCGTGCACACTGTCTGCGCGACGCGTCATGAAACTACCCAAATCACATTCACAACGTAGCACACATGGTCAGCTGTCCACTTTACTGTCCGAATATCTGTAGGTATACTGTAGTGTGACCTAAAAATAGCACGCCACAGCGACACTGGAAGTAGTCTAGCCCTAGGTCTAATCCACTCAAAAAAATTGCTGAAATTGGTATTAGTGACGATTTTGTTAAATAGGATAATTTAAAAAAAAACGAAAAATTCTTATGTCTCGAAATCCATGACACTTTTCTTCAGCCTTTTTTTATGTGGAATAGACCCAGGTCTAGCCTACTTCCAGTGTCGCTGTGGCGTGCTCTTTTTGGGACACCTTGCATATTCTTCTGACCATTCGTCGCACTACGTGGCCCGCTTACTGCCAATTGCCTGCCTCGTTGGTATAAGAGTTGGAAGTGCGGCCGTTGGATCACAGGGCCGCAGTTTGATTCTGGGGTCAGGCAAGTGCCTTTGTGTAAACCATAGGCACTTGCTCTGAGTCTGGGTGTCATTTATGTTCGTGAATGTCATGTTTGTAAACTGCCTTTACAAACCTGGGGCCTTACTCATGAAACCAATAAAAAAATTAATTCAATGCCAATTCCGATCCAATTCATAACCAATCCTGTCAAATTACCGTACTCTTGTACGCTCTTGTATAGGCTAGCGAATGTGTCATTACACATGAAGTTAGCATTTGAGAAATGCCCACGTTAGTCGAAAACCGGTATAGGAATAATAATTACTTTTTTTAATGAATATTGGATTCAATCCAATATTAGTTCATTCAATATCCACACAATATTGAAAAAATTTGGCGCTAACGTCGCGTTCAAGTGTGCTCAAGAGTACGAAACATCACAATTCCAATCCCGATCGATCGGAATCGCGTTCCAGAGTATGGCCCATGTATCGCTATATATACCTAGTGCAGGGATGTAGTTTCTTAAAAGAATATCTACAAGATTATTTTTCTTTCTTTTTCCTTCAAACTATATTGGAATCATTTTGTCACCCGGAAATATACCGAGCACGGCTCAGTTAGTTACAACTACATGAAGCAGAAATTATGCTCACATGATTTTGATTTTATTTTGACACAATCCATTCTGTTTGCGCTTGCAAACAAACGAAATATTGAATAAAATAGTTTATTGCAAAAAAAAAATTACAGTTTGTGTAATTAATGTTACTACAATTTAAAAACGGCGTTTGTGCTGGAGAGAAACCGAGAGCGCGCGAGCTGGAAAGACGTGACGAGCCACGAATCGTCAAAAACTGCGTCATTGAGAAATCAGTAACACATTATATATGCGTTCTTCCTAGCCTGTTTCGATTTTTAATGGGACGGCGTTTGCGATTATGTGGGACTCCCGAAACTACTTGTCTACACACACGCCACGCTCGGGGCGCCATAGGTTCGCGTGAATTCCACTTTCCAGACGCCCCGACGTGGGTAAGTGTAGCAAATTGTGGACACCCATACATATAGCCGTGCCATATGCATTTGTATACTGTTGTAAGAGTATTTTCCCTTCTTTTCAAACTATCATCATCATCGAAGCCCACAAACTCACTCATACCGCAACCGCCGAGGGGCAGCGGTATGCACTAAACATTTCCCGAGGAAACATAAAGGGCTGTTTACACTTGTACCTTATTCCTGCCAACACCACTCTTGCTAACTTTGACTCAAAAGGCATACTACTACTACTAGGCCGGTCGGCGATTCAGACCTCCACCATTTATTCATCATCAGCCCAAATTAGTCCACTGCTGGACATAGGCCTCCCCTAAAGAGCGCCATAGCGCCCTGTCTTCAGCTTGACGCATCCAGCTACTGCCCTCAACCTTTCGCAGATCGTCGCTCCATCTAGCAGAGGGCCGTCCCACACTACGCTTGCCGAATCACAATCTTCACTCAAGATCTTGTCTACTCCAGCGGTTGTCAGTTCTTCTACAGACATGACCAGCTCACTGCCACTTCAGTCTGCTAATTGTCTGAGCTATGTCGGTGACTTTGGTTCTCTGTCGGATAGTCTCGTTACGGAGTCTATCTTTCAGAGACACTCCAAGCATAGCTCCACTATTTACATGGAGGGAAATTAGCCTACTTTGCTACGCTGGCGGATTGGCACAGGGTTTCGTATCAAGTTTTCCTTCCCTTGCCGCTAGGTCATCGACCTTGTCACCACACCCTCAGGAAATGCGGTGATGACACTATATATTCTAAATCCGTCGCCACAGGGGTAAACGCGCAAAAGGCATGCGTAGTAAAATATATAATGATGCAATTGATCCAAAACAATGTCGCTAACCGCAGGTTTCATAATGTAATCTACATTCAATTAATCTATGAAAAGCGTATGTTCAAACTGACCTATTTACACAAATCCATTGTTAAGAACAGACCAGTACGAAGTCTGTATTCTATTTATTTGTCTTCCCTGCAATATGTTTGAGAAGGGTGTTGGCTGCCACATGCGTCATGCTTGTGAACAGGTGCCGTTGCTGGGGGTAGGTTGGCTCAGACATTAGAAGGTAACTATTGTTGACTAGGTGTTGCTGATGTGTGGCACGACACATTACGCGGGTTTGCTCTCAAAAAAACTGTCTTATCTCGGCCATGTACCTAAAAATGGCGATCTAATAAGAGCAACTACAGAGTTTCTTGCCTGTCCTTCTCTGTAGAGCTGCATTCCGAACCGGTGGTAGATGATAAATTTTCAATTTCATTTTATTGTTTGACTTGATAAAAGAGCTCCTAAGTGCCTTGTTGATTAAATAAGTTTTGATTTTATTCTTCCTGATTATTATTCGAAAATAAGAAATACTTTGATTTTGTTGAGATTTTTTACACTTTTGTAGTACATACAAGTACATATTATATTTTTTGTTATATATGTACCTAGTATACACTAGGTGTAACAACCAACTACTATGGATTTAAACGAAGCATTATTTGGTTTCAAAAACGCAAATATTATACAAAAAAAAAATGTTGTCTCTCTCGTAAAATAACTTTAACATTAAATTGGCACGTGGTGCGGTGTTAACGACCGAATGTATGTAAATACTTTCGCGTTAGAGGATTTCAGCCATTCCTTTCTTGATGCCACTCAAATGTAAATAAAGGCCAAATTTAGTTGAATGTTCATTGTAGGAGGTAAGAGTAATTACTAAGGTTATCGCTGTATTCATAAAATTCTGCGGAAACAGGATTATTTAAAAAAAATTTAAAGTAACGAAGTTGTTAATTTCTTTCAAATCAGCTACCCTATATCTACATCACCTTTCAAAATTGGTGCAGCCGTTTTAGATGTTAGACGAAACAAACCGAAAGATTCTATTAAGGTACTCTATTATATATTTAAGCACTAAAACGGAATTTCAAAAACTCTTGACAGCTAGCAGGCTAAGTAGATGTTACCTACATAAAAATAGTTAAGAAAATTATCGATTTCGATACCTATAAAACAATGAAATCTTAATCAACATTGTTTCAACCATTCCGCAAACAAATAACAGCTTTCACCTCAAAGTACACAAAAAGAACGCAAGGGGCAGATCACCCAGCCGAAAGAGAAAGAAAACTTGGTACAAACCCTGTTCCAACCCGTCTTGCCAGCGTGGCACATTAAGCTAATTTCCCTCCATGAATATGGAGGAGGCCTGACTCAGTACGGGGTCATTTATGGACTGAAACGACGATTTAATAGCACACCTTTTCCGTGGGGGTGTAATTACAAATTGAAACAAAGGGCTTAGACAAGTGGCTTTTAAACTGCACGCAAACATTATATATTCGTTTACAGACTGCAGCGCCATCTGTCGGGCTGATTTGTAAATCTAAACCATCTTCGGTGCCACCCAAAGGCATACAAAAAAATACTCCAATCGGTCCAGCCGTTTAGGAGGAGTACAGTGATATACACACGTACAGTAGAATTATATATTTAAAGATGGATAGAGTACCAGAAGGACACTCAGCTAGCGCAGCGTAACACAATTGGCCGGTATCTCTGGTGCGGTTGGCGCAGTAGTTGAGCGATCGACTGCTGCGCAGCATGTCGCGGGTTCGATTCCCGCACGGAAGACATATTTGTACGACCTACAAGTATTTGTTCCGGGTCTGGGTCTATCTATAATATCCATCTCGTTACCATATCACAAGCATTAAGTTGCTTAGCTTGGGACGAGATGGCGTTGTGTGATATGTCCAAGGATATTTTATTCATTTATATCGGAATTTATGGGTTGGTACTTTTTGCAATAAGTTATTCACTTTTGTTACTGTTTACGCCATTATAATAGAACAAATAGTTATGTGCCCATAAATTGCATACTTAAATGAAAGCGAAGACTATTTGCAAATGTGAAATGGACTGAAATTCATAACGTAATCTTTTTCCGAGTAGTTTGAAGCCAGGTAAGACTTGGCAGAATTCCAAACGTTTTGCATAAAGCCGAGACATATTATTTAAGTGGTAGGCCTTGTTACTGTTAGTCATTTTAACCGACAACGAAAGTACGGTGTTATAAATTGGCGACCCTGGCTGTTGTATCACAGCTCGTGAACTGATTAACCCAGTTTAATTTTACTTTTTTATGTGAGTCAATGATGTTCTTTACTATGTTTTGGTTATTATCAATACTTATCCGCTGTTACAAAATTGTTATTTGTCTGTCCTATCTGCAATATTCAACACACAAATAAAATCACATAATGCTAATTACATTATAGGGAACATATATTTAAGATGATAGAAGGAATGATTTATCGAGTAATAATAATCAAATTTATTTGTTATCACAAGAAAAAGTGAAAAACTACTCCTAGCTTCGAAAACACTTCATAGTTTGATATTTGAAACAGGTGAATTAATGTTATCAGTAAAACAAATTTATAGGGGTGGATTTAGTCTTTTGGGTGACTATGACTGCTGCAAGCATTTCGGATGCATCATGAATTAAGTTAAGGAAAATACATTAAAAAATGTTAAATTTCAAAGCTAAAGCTTTTCTCCGAACTTATTTTAATCCAAAATCGTTTTATGAAAATGAAAAACTATTTTACTATTATAACTGGCAAAGTTTTATTTAAGTACTTATTGTTGCCATATTTACTTTATAGTTCAGTGAATCTATAAAAAATTTGAGGGATCAATCGATATTTTAAAACTCTTCATAATCGTAACGCAATTTTCCATTCTTCATAATTTTATTTACATGTTCAACGAAAGGGATCCCAAATTAATTTCAATTTCATCCAGAAAACAATTTTAGTCTCCTTCCATATATAAATTTAAAATTTTAGAAGTACTCTCGTTAAAAGTTTAATTAGTATTCAGTGAAAATCTAAAGAAATACACTCACCGACAAAACTTGTAACTCGACGATGCACGATGCGCGTTCGGCTATCTAAGTTTTAGTCCCGTGCGTCCTGTTCGGGTTTTACCACGGCACTGCGGTGTATCGACCGAACGCCAAGCGAAATAAGCGCATAGCACGCGATGATACGTCTAAGTAGCTCCCTAAGTTATTATACTGTCCTAATTTACTTTCGTTTTACCTGTACCTGTATTCAATATAGAAAACAATAGGTTACGGCCAATATTACATAAGAGCCCAGAGAGTCATCGCTCGTCATTCTTTTTAGTTAGGATCTTAGATTAGGTACTTAGGTACCATTTCATTCCATCCTGAGGGTGACGTAAGAGACGACAGGCGTAAATAACAACACCAAGAATTTTATATGACACCCTGTGCTAAAACATCTGGCGGTAGGACCTTGTGAAGATTTCCTCATCTTGTATTTAAAATCTCTTCTTTATTATCTTATTGATACATATATTTTTACAAAAAGTAAAACAATTTAATAAAAATATATATAAAAAAAGATTTTACCCACCGATGTTGAAGTCAATGACCCAAGCCAACGGCGGTTAGGGATCAGCAAAGAGGAATCTTCTTACAATCCTCGCAGTCTCCAGAAGGATGGCTTTCTGAACCAAGTACCCAACCCGACAACTTAGCGAGAGCTTTTCAAGGTAACGGTTAAAGCTCTTCGCTATCAGACCGTTTACCGACCACAGATATTAAATAGCTATAGTAGTTAATATCTGTGGTCTGCGTTTTGTTTTGCCATTGATAAAGGAGTAAATCCATTATCGACACTGACAACATACCGATGTAAGTTGTCATTGATACCGAGAAAATAGTCTCTGAGATTGCATACCTCACGATGAAGAGATTTGACGTTTAGGTTCTTCTCATGACTGATGACTGAGGGTGGTGCATGCGGAATGTTGTCATTAGTCGACGGACTTTGCGGTCTTAATTTGTCCAGTTCAGTCTGAGTCCACTTGAGTATGCCAAAGGAGTATGAAAGTGCAGGAATAGCCCAACTGTTGAAAGCACGAGCCTTGTTTCCGCCCGACAAAAGACTTTTAAAAACTTTTGTTAGCGACCAAGAAACGTGCCGTCAATAATTGTTTCATATCTTTATCGGCAATGCAAAGACCCTGTGACATGCCCAAGTATTTATAATTCGTCCGAATCAGATCGGAAAGAGAGTGTAGAAATACAGATTCGGAAATGTCTACACCGGATGAGTTTACAATTTGGCCTCTTTGTACACGGATGACAGCACACTTGTCAAGGCCAAACTCCATTCTGATATCATTACTAAAATTCTGCGTAATTTTATGTAATGTTACCAAATCGGATTCAGTTTGGGCGTTCAATTTTACATCATCCATGTACAAAAGGTACTATCTCACCATTCCTTCTCAGGCGATAGCCTAACCAATGTTAGGCAAACCAATGTTAAGGATTCAATATCCTTAAGTAAAGTACTTAAGGGATTCAATGGTCGACAAAACCAAAGCGAACTCAGACTATCACCTTGAAAAATGCCACGCTTTATCTGTATTAAGTCCAGAGAGTCAGAAAAATCTATCCCATCCATAGGACAAAGTGGCCCAGCTGCTCATACAAGAATGTAAGAATGTGCAAAGATTTGGATGTAATTTGTACAAAGTGCATACTATCAAGGGAATGAGTGTGGCACTAAGTCGTAGCCTTTCTCTTATTATATGGAAGGAAGTATTTTTGAGTTTAAGAGGTACAAAGCATCTCTCTCGACTATGTGAGAGAGATGCTTTCGATGGATCCAATGTCTTCAGCGTATCCAATTATACGCCGTATTACAGTAGTAAGTCAACATCTGATGTGTGAACCTCTTCATAGTAGGTTTAACCTAAAAGTACTACTACTCGTCTTCAATCTCAAGAAGAACTTCACTTATGTCGGTTTTATCACAAAACTCTTATAAAACTTAAGGTGTAAAAATTACTTGGTAGTCTCCATGTGCCATATTCATACGCATATCCTTATTGACACAAACTCTTACGTCCATCCCCATTTATACTGAAACGACCACTGATTCGGAATTCCCCTCTAGGCACACGGATTAGCACTAGGTTTTCCATCCAACTTTCCAACTCTTGCCTTAACATTTCCTTTAGTCGGCTTTCACGATAACATCAGGATGGGATGCGGTGGAGATCTTGTCTAAGATCTCCCGTACTTAATCTAAGTACCAATGTTTGTGCATTTTATACTAATAGTTTCTATTTTTTGTTATTGACAATGATTTGAGGGTATCAGGGACGTGGAAATATGTAAATTAGGGCCATGACCTAATTTACATATTTCCATTCGACTTTTTCATTCGTTGACTGTCCAAGCCGCCTGCGCTTCCCAATGGGGAACATGCTCCATAATCATGGGTCCGATTTGATTAGTGAAGCCCCAAGCTCCACATAATCTAAATTATGTTCATAAAAAATATTCTTCTAACTTTTTTTAAGCGAAACCCCGAAAGTGCTTTAGATATAACCTGCATCGCGGGGGTAGTTTACAAACATGTAATTCACGAACACAAATGACACCCAGACTCAGAGCAAGTGTGCCTCAGGCTTAAACAAAGACACTTGCCCAATACTACACAATGTCACCAACCCATACCGTCTTGAGGGTGTCGTAAGAGGCGACTAAAAGAACACAAGAGGCAGATCGCCTAGCCAAAAGAGAAGGAACACTTGATACAAACCCTGTATCAAGCTGGCTAGACGGGTTGTCTTGCCGGCGTGGGACAGTAGGCTAATTTCCCTCCATCCATCCAATAACGCTTGACAACAGCGAGTAAACAGCTATGAAGCATATTCAAGGCGCACAAGTATTGATTCGCAAGTTCGCGTGACTACGGCAATTTTGGTACTGCTTCGAGTTGTCTTCCATTGAATCCTGCGTTCTATTGTAGCCCAGGATTTAATTAGTAAAGATACAAGTGGATGAGTTAAAGGAGTTGGATACTATGCCATAATCAAATCTCACCGTTTTACTACAAAAACACAAAACTCTTTTCACAAGAGAAAAAAAAACATTTCACTGTTAAATTTTACCGTTTACCACAGGTTCGGTTTGCAGCGCTACAGAGAAGAGCCAGCAAGAAACTCTGTAGTAGATTTTTTTTTTTAAATTAGTTTGTGGAAAACCTTGGGGGAGGCCTATGTTCAGCTGTGGACGTCTGAAATGATGATGATGATGAAATTAGTTCGGTTTAGTAGGTACTGTAGTACGGATTTAGAATACATTTTTTCACCATTCCATTCTATCCTGCGGGTGTCGTAAGAGCCGACAAAAGGAGATGACAAGGCCGATAACGTAGCCGCAAGGAAAGAAAAACTTGATACGAAACCCTGTGCCAACCCGTCTGGTCCCGTCAGCGTGGCACACTGGAACGGGGTGGTGACAATATGTATTCTAAATCCGTCACCACACAGACTAGGAGCTTTTTATAGCGACTACGTTAATTATTTAAACGTGAACAAACCCAAAGGATCTGTAGAAAAACAACAACTTTCTACCTGAATTTATTCAAATGTAATGCAAGTTGATTTTTTAAATTTAGGTAACCGTTTTTTATCGAAAACCATTCCTCAGCCGTACCTTTACGTGTGTGCTCACTACCAGCTATTCCATTAATGCCTTTGTTTTATAATTACCACCAAGTTGAGTATTTATGCGTTCACATTGTTTTTTCTTAGGCACTTTGATGTACGTCTTTATGTAGAAATCCGTGAATAGTGCTAATAAAAAAAAGTTTTGTGGTAAAAGCAGTGCAGCTACCCATTTGGGATATCCACAGTCTTTTACAAATAATAAACTGCTTATATGAATCAGTCCACATAGAAACTGCATCTGAAAAAACAATCCAAATTAGGCCCATAGCACGCAGCGTATTTTAAATGTGTCCGTGGGGTGACGGAGTTAGAATACACAACAATTTATGTATCTTAAAATTGATAGAATATACTTACAATCTGTAACTGAGTGATGAGTTTTTTCAACCATAACATATTTTTCGCTTTCTCAGGGGCAATAATGGTAAGTAGATAATAAGCGTACATAACCATGTGAACAAAGCAATTCATTACTCCTAAGAAAGAACCATGCCCGCCTGAAAATTTAATAAGGGTTTGTTTTATGAAAGACCCGTAATTTTTGGAACCGAGTGTATAATTGGAATCTCGGAATCGGCTCCAACGATGTTAGTACGATGATTAGTATATAGGGGGCCACGGGGGCGATAAATCGATCTCGCTAGGAATCATTTTTAGAAAATGTCATTTTATTCGGGTTTCGGGGGGGATAAATCGATCCTGACATCTATTGGCGAATAATGGCAACAGCAGATGGCGTTGTTAAGTAACACGAAGTCAATGAGTGTTTGCGTAATTCGTACTTAAATATAATGTCAATAAAGCACAATCTATAAAAAAAAAATACCGAATAAAGCTCGGTCATCCAGATATTTTAATATAATGTTAAAAAGATTTTATAATTCGATATTTAATGCAAGTAAGTGTACGCTGTAATTGTAAAGGACTTCCAAATCTTTGTTGATTACTTATTTAAAACATTCTCCCAAACTACTGAACTGATTTTAATAACATTTATATAGAACCAATACCAATCAAATAAAAAAGAGTCGGTAACAAACGACAGAGTTTAGCGGTAACAATAAAAAAAATAACATTCCAACGAATTGCGCTTAACCTCCTCCACCAACGTATTTCTTATCACCAAAATAAAACCTTTGTTTCTTTCCATAATACCTTACCAGGCAAATAAGTGAGGCTGCCCCAAACTATTAGCACCATACCAGCATGATGGTAGAAATGCAGAAAAGTCACTTGGTTATTCTTCTTTCGGAGAACAAAAAAAACCTGTAAAATAACATGTACAATGTAGTAACATGGAGTGTAATTCTTTTCATAATGTGCATAAAAACAAACATCATCATCATCATTTCAGCCAAAAGACGTCCACTGCTGGACATAGGCCTGTGGCGGCGTAGTGCTGGTACACTGCGCCTTCCGGATACGCGGTCACCAATCGAGGACTTTTCTGCCCCATCGGGCGTCGGTCCTGCGTGCTATGTGCCCTGCCCACTGCCACTTAAGTTTGGCAATCCAGTGGAGTCAAAAACAAACATGCAAACAAATTATGTAGGAATTGCAAAATTCAAAATTATCTGCCTTGTTGGTCTTGGTGTTAGATGTGCCACCTTTCGATCAACGGGTCCCGGGTGCAATTCCGGGTCGGGAAAGTGTCTTTGTCTAAACCAGAGGCACTTGCTCTGAGACTGGGTGTCATTTGTGTTCGTGAATTACACGTTTGTAAACTGCCCCCGCGATACAGGTCGTTATTATTTTAAAAAAACCTTTCTCCTCTAGAGAAGATAAATCTTCTGGGCACAAGAAACATGATTTTAAAGTCAACGTTGACAAAGCCGCGTCATAAATATGTATACGATATACAGGGTGTGCCCAAAAAATAGTGTCAAGCGGAAGTCCAGAGATAGAGCACCCCTTGGGATACCCGAAACTAACTAAAAAAAAACTAATTTAAAAGAACTTTACTAATTTTATTTTAAATTTGAAGTCTTTTTAAATTTTCATTTTCATCATCAAACTTTATCATCTTGAATTGTACTTTTAAGCATAAAATAATCAGCTTCGTAGCTTTGACCAAAATTATGAAAATATTGGTGTAAAGCCAAACATTTAAAATTCAGAAAAATAATCATAACAACAAATCATAAACATGAAAAGTATGAAAAATCGCAGAACATACATGGGGGTGACTCGGGTACTCCAAGGGGTGCTCTATCTCTGGACTTCCGCTTGACACTAGTATTTTGGGACATCCTGTATAATAACACAAACAGAAGGTACTTACAGTGTCCATTAAATCAAGCAGCTTAGTAAGAAAGTAGTAGTACGTGACTTTGGCCGCTTTAATACCGAGCGGTGTAGGGCCATAATCTACCGGCTCACACACCCACTTGTACGTCCCACCCCAGCAATAATAAACACCCTAAAATCAAATTACTTCCAGAGTAGATAACAATACCTGTTTCATTAAATCAAATTTAAAAAACGGCAGTAAATTCAATAAATGTAAAATAAGTATATTTCATGTGTCACCACCCCATTCAATCCTCATGGTGTCATATGAGCCGACAAAAAGATCTGACAAGGTCGGAAACCTAGCCGCAAGAGAAGGAAAACTTGATACGAAACCCTGTGCCAACCCTTCTAGCCAGCGTGGCACAGTATGCTAATTCCCCTCGCTGTGATGGGAGGAGGCCCGACTAAGCAGTGGGTAATTTATGGGCAGAGTAGTAGTATTAGTATAACATGACACAAGTTACTCAGTTATTTGAGCTCTACAATGTTTTATGAAGACAGAAACTCCCTTTGCAAGTTGTTTTTCTAGTTGATACCTAAATCAGTTTTTATTCTGGAAATTTTATGCATCCAATATCCATTGTACCACCAATTCTATCGTTATTTACATGAAATTTGTCACGTCCTGTATATTGTTGAAACCTTTATATTGAACACTATATCCCCAAGTACAAAGGAATTAATGTGATAATGATAATTAGTGCATTACTGTAATTAATGTAGGAATGTGAATTTTATTTTTAAATAAATCACCTCAAACCAAACATGATAGTGACGTTAAATAAAATTAATTTATTATATATAGGTACGGTTTGATGGTATGTGACGTCACTTCATTGACAAATTCTCACAAATAACATTACTTTGCTTCTTTGACGGTTTTCACGGTTTGACGATATTTTCTTCAACGATAACGTTACTGAAATAGGTACCGATATTTTTTCTACAAAATCATTGTTTTATGCACTTATTAATAAAAAAATGGTAATCAGAGCACCGTGTATCTAAAGTTAAACCGTATTTTACATGCATATAATCACGTTTGTCCCGTATGGGTAGGCAGAGACCACTTTTTTCTACTTGCTACGATCCTTACATACTTGTTTCGCTACGTCCACTTTCATTATTCCCTTCATACATGCTCATCGGTTTAGGGTACTCTATACCTGGCCTTTTTTAAAGACGTCCCTGATTTGGTCTTGAAACGTTCGCCTAGGTCTTTGAAATAGACAACACATAGTAATCCCTCATTACAGGCTGCAAAAAGTGCACAAAACTTTTGCAGGTCTCGATATTCGATTATATAATAAAATACCTAAAGGCATTCAAGACTTGCCTCTAGAACAGTTTCAGTGTCACATCAAAAGTCGGCTCATCCTCAAGGGATACTATGTATAAAGTTAACGACCATATCTTAGGTAAAAATGCTTGGAAATTACTGATCTGTGTTGTTGCTAGTACGATGCTCTTATTTAGAAACTTTTAGAAGACTGATAAAGTAATTAGAAATATTGTTCTTTTAATGTGATGTTTATACACAGCATGTGAGAGCAAACTAACGCCTTATTAGTATAACTTTTTTTAATATTGAGTTGTCTGGTGCTCGAGTTATCATGCTCACTTTAAGACTCATGGCAGTGGTGGCGTCGTGCGACGGGTCGTTCTCTTCCCTGCAACACGGTTGAGGAGGGCGATGGCTGCCGCATGCGTCATGCTTGTGAACAGGTGCCGTTGCTGGGGGTCGGTTGGCTCGGGCGTTAGAAGGTTAGTATTGTTGATTAGATCTGGCTGATGTTTGGCCCTTTGCGACTGTTGCGCGCGTTTGCTCTCACAAACTGTCTTATCACGGCCTTGTACCTAAAAATGGCGATCTAAAAAGAGCAACTACAGAGTTTCTTGCCGGCTCTTCTCTATTGAACTGCATTCCGAACCGGTGGTAGATGGTAAATTTTAAATTAAATATTATTTTGTTGTTTGACTTGTCAAAAGAGCTCTAATGAGCCAACTTGATTAAATGAGTTTTGAATTTTAATTTGAATTTCCAACACTTTCATTCACACTCGCCTTATATATACTTTTTTCGTCAATCGTTCTTCATGCATTTTCTCGACATGGCCAATCCAAATTGAGAAAGGTATCCTTAGCATACCTTTCTCAATTTTTGTCACTACATCTTCTATTTTATTCTAACCGTATTTCACTCTAAATATATAGATTTAGTCAAGTGGCAAGCGCAGTGCTGGTAGGCCTCCAACACAGTGGACCGGCGACCTGGTTAAGGCCGCCGGTAAGCGATGGATGCGGGTGGTTCAGAACCGGCCTCCGTGGAAATCCTTGTGAGAGGCCTATTGTACTAGTGGACGTCTTTGGGTGAAATGATGATTATGATGATGATGTAGATTTGAAGTTGTCAATCTATTTTTGGAAGGACTTCTATTCCTCGATAGATGCTGGGTTGCAACTGGGGTATCCGCATCAAAATTACTACAACTACCCAGCCCATAGGTGACCCACTGCTGAGTAAGGCCTCCCTCAGTTATATGGTGGGAACTAGCCTGTGGTACGCTGACCAGATTGGTTGGCACACGATTTTGTATTTAGTTTTCCTTCTCTTACAGTTAGTTTTTCAGCCTTGTCATTTGTTAGTCTTACGAAATTAATAAAAATACCTGGTGGAAAATAAATGCGCAGGCAATTATCTGAAATATATTGTATACAATTAGAATTTTTTTCAAGTTGAACGGTTTTCTGTTTTTCATCCACTCAGGACCCCATTTCAGAACAAACATCAGGTATAATACTAGAATAGTAGCTGTTTGATATGGTTTTGAAACTAAAGGCCATGACTGCAGTCTCTGATCTGAAAAACCAAAAGAAAAATCTGTATATACAAATTCAGTTACACAATAGTAGATTGTATCACAAGGGAGCAAAGTAATATGTTTACGACGAGGGCGCTTTTTTGAATCCAGAGCGAAGTGAGGGATTCTAGAGTAGAATCCCGAGCATAGCGAGGGATTCATTACTAGAATCCTGAACGTACCGAGAGATTCAAAGTACGTCGCCCGAGCCAAAATAGTATATTTCATTACAAGTGCGGAAAGGCTGTCATTGCAAAGAGTTCCGACAAACGAACGAGCCGAGGCGCAGCCGAAGGCGAGGGTTGACAGTCGGAACAAGTTGCAATGACGGTTCCGCACGTGTACTGAACGACTATTTTTAATATAGTTGCGAAAAAATGAAGCAATTTAATAAAATAATAAAAACACAATGAACTCAACTAACTAATCATTTATTTCTTATAAAAAAAAATGGCGCCAACCGTAGAATATAGGCAAAGTTTTTTTGTTCTTCACCCATTCTGGTAGGCAAAAGGAACTATGCCAATACAGCCAAGTGTTCAGTAGAATTTTTTTATTGATA
This sequence comes from Clostera curtula, assembly GCA_905475355.2. Classification (NCBI taxonomy): domain Eukaryota; kingdom Metazoa; phylum Arthropoda; class Insecta; order Lepidoptera; family Notodontidae; genus Clostera; species Clostera curtula. The sequence goes on from FR997799.1 coordinate 18,166,301, forward strand.
TTAAATGAAAATGAAATTTAATGAGATGAAATGAAATGAAACCTAACCTAACCTATCTAGTGGTTAGATGTGCCGCCTTTGGATCAACGGGTCCCGGGTTCGATTCCGGGGTCGGGCAAGTGTCTTTTTCTAAAACCAGAGGCACTGGCTAGGAGTTTGGGTGTCATTTCTATCTATAATATGTATGTATTTACAAAAAAATATATATATATGTCGTGGATAACGATATCGTTTTATTAAGTTTCTCAATTGATTGTTAACACAGTAGTGCGGCAAACGCGGTGACGTCAGTTGTTTTGCAATGGCGGCACGTGGACAGAGTCGTAATGGAAAGTGAGGTTGGCTCGATCAGTCAGTCGACGTTGGGACACGGACCGAGACACTTCTCCGTTGCGAACCTGTCGGTTTGTCTATCTAAGTGTGTTAACTGAACATTGTTATTGATACTGTGGTTAATATTGTGAATTATAAAGTTACAAGTAATAAACCTCGTACCAAGTCAAGATGATGACGACTCTATCGCTCAGCCGTCGCTATCTCCGACATCAGAAGTGGTATGTAACTCAGTCAGCCCACGTGGAGAAAACAGTGTAGTGATAATGTGTGTGCTTCTGTACGCGATGGAAATAACCGATAATGGCGATTCATTGTCACTATAAAGAAGACATTAAGCTACATGAAGATTGTTGGCAGTCATAGTGCGGCGATTAACCAAGTGGGGATCACTTGCTTTCATTGTGATGGACAAGGACACTACGCGTCTAACTGCCCTGAGTGGAGCAGAGCAGCAGGAAGGCGAGCAACAGTACTGCGGTCAGCCAGGTCAAAGAATAGTGAGTGGATCTGTAGTAAGCGCACCAGCTGCAATTTTACGTCACTCCGGTGAGCAGTTTCCATTTTATTACTCGGGTATATTGTATGGTATACGAATTTACGATAGTGTGACTTTGACCGGTGTAAGAAAATGTTATTTGAGGTTCTTTTGCGTGTTTACCTGTTAATTACTTGCGATACGAAGTTTAGATTGCTGTGCTGGTTTAGCTTGACAGTTCATCGGTCTGGCGTCGTATTTTCGCCAGTTTATAGCAAAGTTTTCCAAGATTATGGCGCCATTGTATGCCTTGATTTGCATCGGTAAGGTAGCCTAAACATGAGGCGATAGGACAGCAGATCCAGATTTCAAGCGATCGGGTTTTCGGTCGGCAACTGTGGAATGTCGCAGCTGCGGTGGAATGGGTCGCCGAGCATCAGATTGGCGGTGAAAGGCAAGGCAGCTAGTGCTGCCACTTCAGCGTCAGGCTCTGCGGGGCCGCGGCCGCGGTCGGACTTAGTCTGTTTCAGGTGCGGCAGCGCCGGACATTTGGCAGCGAGATGTCCACGTGGCAACAACGTGGCAACAGCGGAGGAGCTGGCGCGGCGGTAGGCGCAGGCGGTTCGGAGCGGCGCCTGCGGCGGCGGCGAGTAACGAGAGGCATGTGGAAGCTTGCTATGTTAGCAATCCCAGCGGTGCGCTGATGAACGCTTGTGAGTCGTATCCATTTTATTCTGATTCTGGTGGAGAGTGCTCTCTCATCAAACATTGTGTTGCGCCGAAGCCAAGTGGAAAGAGTTATGAGCACCCTCAAAAATATGTTGACTGTTGTAGCAGTTAGTCCAAATATACAGTCAAGGGCGAGGTGGCTCTATGAACTATAAAGGGCGAGGTGGCCAAATATACAGTCAAGGGCGAGGTGGCTCTGTGAACTATAAAGGGCGAGGTGGCCAAATATACAGGGTTGATCACTATTGGTTCGAGCACATGGCTAAGTGCGTTCGTAAGTTTGTCTATGGTTGTATTACTTGTAAACTATCTCAATCGCAATCAGGTCGCCCACAAGCGGGACTTCATCCAATTCTTAAGATTAGTATCCCGTGGCATACTGTGCACGTTGACTTAACTGGCAAATTAAGTGGAAAAGCGATTGCAAGGAGTACGTCATAGTTTTAATTGATGCGGTCACAAAATTTGTTCCCTTGTATCATACCCTGAGAATAGATTTGGCTAGAACAATTAAATCCCTTAAATTAAGCGTCTTTAGTTGGAGCTCCAGTAAGTAATTGCAGATCTGGGACGATGCTTTGCCAACAAAGAATTCAAAGTTTTTTGTCAGTTTCATTACGTTTGATAGCTACGGGTTCAAGTCGCGCTAATTGCCAAGTAGAAAGAACAATGAGCGCGTTAAAAAGTATGCTGACCGCGATAGAAGCGTCTGATAGGTCCCGGCATGAAGCGTTAGAAGACGTGCAATTAGTTTTGAATTCCTCTGTCCACCGTGTAATACAAGCGAGTCCACTCGAGTTTCTGATAGGACCTTTAGCTAGACCATTTAACCTATTAACTTTGAATGATTCCGGACCGGCAGTAGACATTAGTAAGAGAGCAAGCGGCCACATACATAGAAAATAGTGCCAGTTACGAAAAAGTAAAATTTGATAAAACTACAAGTTAAAGTGGTAAAGTTTGATGTTGGTAATTTAGTTTAAATTCAGAACGAAGAGAAACCAAACTAAATTAGACGCGAAATACAAGGGACCGTTAAAAATTGTGGAGTTACTTGATGGTGATCGTTATTTGCTGAAATCTTTGACCGGTAATAGAACATAAAAATACGCTCACGACTGTATAAGGAGATTCCACTAAGCTGTGTGCCCGTTGAGTTAAATTTGTCTGATGAAGATGGTGAGGAGGTTGCCTCCAACAGTAAAAAAGAACACATACCTTGGCTAGGTCGCAATACACGCACTAGTCTGTAGTCGTAACTGCAACTCTGGGAGTTGTACAGAGCGCGATGGGCAGCTACTGGTGTGGCGGGGACCCGGGTCTCGAGAGAGACTATTTGTATGGTCCTGTGTACTGGGAGTCGTGAACTCTAGTTAAAGTGTTGGTCGTATCGCTTGGAGCGATGACGATATGGGTGACATGTGAATTGTCACTAGCTGCTGGGACAGCTGGGCCATGTGTTGTGTAATTATTACTTTAAACCTACTGTTTTAAAGTATCAGTATTGAGATTTAAAGATTATGGGCTTAGAGGAATCTTTCGTGTTAAAGTTGTTAAAATTATTTGTATGCTAACGTGATCTCTGTTAACTTGATTCTTAAGATACGATTACGGAACATTACCGTCAGGTTGGCCGAACGTGAAAATGTGCCTCAGTTGGTTATTTTGTTACAAGTACACACGAGGACGTGTGCTTCGTCAGGCTGGCCGTGTCGTGGATAACGATATCGTTTTATTAAGTTTCTCAATTGATTGTTAACACAGTAGTGCGGCAAACGCGGTGACGTCAGTTGTTTTGCAATGGCGGCACGTGGACAGAGTCGTAATGGAAAGTGAGGTTGGCTCGATCAGTCAGTCGACGTTGGGACACGGACCGAGACACTTCTCCGTTGCGAACCTGTCGGTTTGTCTATCTAAGTGTGTTAACTGAACATTGTTATTGATACTGTGGTTAATATTGTGAATTATAAAGTTACAAGTAATAAACCTCGTACCAAGTCAAGATGATGACGACTCTATCGCTCAGCCGTCGCTATCTCCGACATATATATGTCGTGGATAACGATATCGTTTTATTAAGTTTCTCAATTGATTGTTAACACAGTAGTGCGGCAAACGCGGTGACGTCAGTTGTTTTGCAATGGCGGCACGTGGACAGAGTCGTAATGGAAAGTGAGGTTGGCTCGATCAGTCAGTCGACGTTGGGACACGGACCGAGACACTTCTCCGTTGCGAACCTGTCGGTTTGTCTATCTAAGTGTGTTAACTGAACATTGTTATTTATACTGTGGTTAATATTGTGAATTATAAAGTTACAAGTAATAAACCTCGTACCAAGTCAAGATGATGACGACTCTATCGCTCAGCCGTCGCTATCTCCGACATCAGAAGTGGGATGTAACTCAGTCAGCCCACGTGGAGAAAACAGTGTAGTGATAATGTGTGTACTTCTGTACGCGATGGAAATAACCGATAATGGCGATTCATTGTCACTATAAAGGAGACATTAAGCTACATGAAGATTGTTCTGAACTGAAGATCACAAGCGGCAGTCATAGTGCGGCGATTAACCAAGTGGGGATCACTTGCTTTCATTGTGATGGACAAGGACACTACGCGTCTAACTGCCCTGAGCGGAGCAGCAGGAAGGCGAGCAACAGTACTGTGGTCAGCCAGGTCAAAGAATAGTGAGTGGATCTGTAGTAAGCGCACCAGCTGCAATTTTACGTCACTCCGGTGAGCAGTTTCCATTTTATTACTCGGGTATATTGTATGGTATACGAATTTACGATAGTGTGATTTTGACCGGTGTAAGAAAATATTATTTGAGGTTCTTTTGCGTGTTTACCTGTTAATTACTTGCGATACGAAGTTTAGATTGCTGTGCTTGTTTAGCTTGACGGTTCATCGGTCTGGCGTCGTATTTTCGCCAGTTTATAGCAAAGTTTTCCAAGATTATGGAGCCATTGTATGCCTTGATTTGCATCGGTAAGGTAGCCTAAACGTGAGGCGATAGGACAGCAGATCCAGATTTCAAGCAATCGGGTTTTCGGTCGGCAACTGTGGAATGTCACAGCTGCGGTGGAATGGGTCACCGAGCATCAAATTGGCGGTGAAAGGCAAGGCAGCTAGTGCTGCCACTGCACACTTCAGCGTCAGGCTCTGCGGGGCCGCGGCCGCGGTCGGACTTAGTCTGTTTCAGGTGCGGCAGCGCCGGACATTTGGCAGCGAGATGTCCACGTGGCAACAACGTGGCAACAACGTGGCAACAGCGGAGGAGCTGGCGCGGCGGTAGGCGCAGGCGGTTCGGAGCGGCGCCTGCGGCGGCGGCGAGTAACGAGAGGCATGTGTGAAGCTTGCTATGTTAGCAATCCCAGCGGTGCGCTGATGAACGCTTGTGAGTCGTATCCATTTTATTCTGATTCTGGTGCAGAGTGCTCTCTCATCAAACATTGTGTTGCGCCGAAGCCAAGTGGAAAGAGTTATGAGCACCCTCAAAAATATGTTGACTGTTGTAGAAGTTAGTCCAAATATACAGTCAAGGGCGAGGTGGCTCTATGAACTATAAAGGGCGAGGTGGCCAAATATACAGTCAAGGGCGAGGTGGCTCTGTGAACTATAAAGGGCGAGGTGGCCAAATATACAGGGTTGATCACTATTGGTTCGAGCACATGGCTAAGTGCGTTCGTAAGTTTGTCTATGGTTGTATTACTTGTAAACTATCTCAATCGCAATCAGGTCGCCCACAAGCGGGACTTCATCCAATTCCTAAGATTAGTATCCCGTGGCATACTGTGCACGTTGACTTAACTGGCAAATTAAGTGGAAAAGCGATTGCAAGGAGTACGTCATAATTTTAATTGATGCGGTCACAAAATTTGTTCCCTTGTATCATACCCTGAGAATAGATTTGGCTAGAACAATTAAATCCCTTAAATCAAGCGTCTTTAGTTGGAGCTCCAGTAAGTAATTGCAGATCTGGGACGATGCTTTGCCAACAAAGAATTCAAAGTTTTTTTGTCAGTTTCATTACGTTTGATAGCTACGGGTTCAAGTCGCGCTAATTGCCAAGTAGAAAGAACAATGAGCGCGTTAAAAAGTATGCTGACCGCGATAGAAGCGTCTGTCAATTAGTTTTGAATTCCTCTGTCCACCGTGTAATACAAGCGAGTCCACTCGAGTTTCTGATAGGACCTTTAGCTAGACCATTTAACCTATTAACTTTGAATGATTCCGGACCGGCAGTAGACATTAGTAAGAGAGCAAGCGGCCACATACATAGAAAATAGTGCCAGTTACGAAAAAGTAAAATTTGATAAAACTACAAGTTAAAGTGGTAAAGTTTGATGTTGGTAATTTAGTTTAAATTCAGAACGAAGAGAAACCAAACTAAATTAGACGCGAAATACAAGGGACCGTTAAAAATTGTGGAGTTACTTGATGGTGATCGTTATTTGCTGAAATCTTTGACCGGTAATAGAACATAAAAATACGCTCACGACTGTATAAGGAGATTCCACTAAGCAGTGTGCCTGTTGAGTTAAATTTGTCTGATGAAGATGGTGAGGAGGTTGCCTCCAACACTAAAAAAGAACACATACCTTGGCTAGGTCGCACTACACGCACTAGTCTGTAGTCGTAACTGCAACTCTGGGAGTTGTACAGAGCGCGATGGGCAGCTAGTGGTGTGGCGGGGACCCGGGTCTCGAGAGAGACTATTTGTATGGTCCTGTGTACTGGGAGTCGTGAACTCTAGTTAAAGTGTTGGTCGTATCGCTTGGAGCGATGACGATATGGGTGACATGTGAATTGTCACTAGCTGCTGGGACAGCTGGGCCATGTGTTGTGTAATTATTACTTTAAACCTACTGTTTTAAAGTATCAGTATTGAGATTTAAAGATTATGGGCTTAGAGGAATCTTTCGTGTTAAAGTTGTTAAAATTATTTGTATGCTAACGTGATCTCTGTTAACTTGATTCTTAAGATACGATTACGGAACATTACCGTCAGGTTGGCCGAACGTGAAAATGTGCCTCAGTTGGTTATTTTGTTACAAGTACACACGAGGACGTGTGCTTCGTCAGGCTGGCCGTGTCGTGGATAACGATATCGTTTTATTAAGTTTCTCAATTGATTGTTAACACAGTAGTGCGGCAAACGCGGTGACGTCAGTTGTTTTGCAATGGCGGCACGTGGACAGAGTCGTAATGGAAAGTGAGGTTGGCTCGATCAGTCAGTCGACGTTGGGACACGGACCGAGACACTTCTCCGTTGCGAACCTGTCGGTTTGTCTATCTAAGTGTGTTAACTGAACATTGTTATTTATACTGTGGTTAATATTGTGAATTATAAAGTTACAAGTAATAAACCTCGTACCAAGTCAAGATGATGACGACTCTATCGCTCAGCCGTCGCTATCTCCGACATATATAAGTAGTTTATCATCCATCTCGTTACCATAACACAAGCATTAAGTTGCTTAGCTTGGGACGAGATGGCGTTGTGTGAAATGTCCAAGGATATTTATTTATTTATTAAATCTGACATTGAAACGAATTAGTAAGTAGTTTCTTTTTAGAACTATACGTGATTTGCATGAATCATAAAATATGATTACCCGAGTGATACACTCTACTTTTCATCACCCTCTATGAGAAAATAAGAGGCGCCTTATATTTTATTGTAATATTATTATTCAATAAAACATGTAGAAACAACTAAATTAAACTCATACTAAAAGCTTTTACATATTAACATTTGAAACGCAAAACACAAAGATGGTCTAAAATCAAAAAGTGCGCGGCAATGTAAATTGCGGCGCACTTACGAGCATAAAGAGGATTAAAAACTCATTACTGCCCGCTAAAAAGTCTAGAACAGAAAAGAGCTACTTTGCTCCCACTTATAGAGGAACAAGACGTCACTTTTCGAATAGATAGGATGAAAAGTATATTCCCAATTCCACCCTTAAGGTGTCGTATAAACCGACAAAGGAAATAAGAAAGCTTAAAGCCTAAGCTCTTGCGGTAAGGACAAGAGAGGGAAAACTTAATACGAAACCCCGTGCCAACCCGTCTGGCCAGCGTGGCACAGTAGGTTAATTACCTGTCATGTAATTGGAGGAAACCCGACTCTGCAGTGGGTCATTTATGGGCTAAATAGTGTAGTAGGTGGTAGTAGTATATTATTACACAAGGTGCTCAGCTAATTGCGCTCCACAATGTTTCCATTTGCAAGTTGTTTTTCTAGTTAAGATATTTACATTTTTTTCGAACTTTATTGCGAACTAGCGACCCGCACCGGCTTCGCACGGGTGCAATGATGAACCTCTACATTTATTAGTGTTTCTCGACTATACTATGTATGTATTATACTTATAAACATTCCTTTTGTTTCACTCTATCTATTAAAAGAAACCGCTTCAAAATCCGTTTCGTAGATTTAAGCATACATAGGGACGGACAGACGACAGCGACTTTGTTTATACTAACTATGTAGTGATAATGAGTAGTGATAGTCATGATAACCGTCTGCATTGCAAAGGACTTACACAATAAATAATACAGATTGTGTCTTCTTACAAATCTTTGTTAATCACTTACCTATTTCAAGTTTTCTGCTAACTATTATAACGTAAACGCACCCATTACCGCCAGTTTAAGCCGAGTTCGGATTGATGTCCAAAAAATAAGCACTTTTATAATCTCTCTTTGCGTCGTATTCCTCAATGTTGAGGGTCGTGACCACCCTTCAGCGTCACTTTCTCTTGTATGATGTTCTTCCATCTGTTCCTGTTTCTGGCGGTGTGGAGCGCATGGTGGACCGTAGAATTGAGAGTGGTGCGGATTTGATCGGACCAACGTGTAGGGCTGCGTCCTCGAGGTCGTTTTCCATCTACTTTGCCGATCACAATGAGCCTTTCGAGGTTATCACCATCTTTCCTTGCAATGTGACCGAAGTATTCGAGGACTCTGCGTAGGCATTCAGAAGATAACCGCGAGGAAATCTTGAGCTCGTGTAATATAGAAACGTTGGTCCGAAATGCTGTCCAAGGAATGCGAAGCATCTTTCTCCAGCACCACATCTCAAAGGCGTCGATGCGTCTGCGGTCTGCAGCTTTCATCGTCCAGGTTTCAGCGCCATACGCAAATATTGTATACTTAAATACTTTTATAATATGTGGTGCTGTAGTGTAATGAAACAGACGCCACTGGTTAGCAACTGATTTATTAAAGTGAAGGTATTCTACAACTAACATATTTAAGTAATACCCACAACACCTTCCCCTTAAAATAACACACAATCAATATTTTACTTTACTTTGCAGCCCTACTACGAGTAAGTGGAGGTGAATGATAACTATAATTATTCATGTCAACACTTGGTTTATAATTATCATCATCGTCATCCCCCGAAACATAAACCTCGTCATCCGACAACAAACAACTGTTTCCCGACTTTTCGATCGGTTTATCACCAGGCGCACCTGCAATCAAATGTCGATGATTACGGCGATAAATCCCTTTTTTGTTGTTAACAATATATGACCGCAGCGGCGTTATGGCTTTTGCCAGTACTTTGCCATGAATTCGTTTATTTTTATTTTCTAACATTATAACATTGTCGCCGACATTTAATTCTGGTAGTGCCTTAGAGTGTTGATTGCGATATTCCGTACTCTTTGGTTGTTTATTTAATATGCTGCTATATTGTATACACGGATGATTTAAATTCTCCTGGCTTTTACATCTTTTTATTAGTCCTAAAGTCAAACAAGCTTGCAAACCTAACACACTCTGACAATCCATAGTGGTGATAGCAAACTTTAATTCATAAACAATACCTTTGTGCCACCATTTAAGTTTACAAATACCTTTATTTGGAATCAAATCTCCGCAGTACGATCGTAATTTAACACGCTGTTGGGCAGAAATCACCTTATCACTATATCCTAGTGATAGGAAACGTTTGTAAGATAATACATTTACGTCTGCTCCCGTATCCAGTTTAAACTTTTCAAAACCAAATTCCCCGCGAAGCGTTTCATGCCAGTCCTCAGATGAGACATTAATCTCTGAGACATTGTACACAGTAGATATAAAAAATGACTCACAGTCACCCTCTTCTTGGATGTTTTCCTCAGTAACTCCGATATCGTACACTTTCCTAGGATTTTGACTTACTTTACACATTCTAGCAAAGTGACCATAATTTTTGCACACATAACACTGCACAGACACAGCCGGACACGAGCCCGGTTCGGCACATTGGCCGCCGCACCTATCGCACAGACCCCATGCACTAAAGGTTCGCCGCGCGCTGGCCCCGGCAGGCACAGCGCTGGGCCCGTAACCGCGGCGCCTAGTGCGCCCGCACCAGCTGCCACGCACGTTCACAGCATCCACCTGCATCGCTCCCAGGGCTCCTGTTGCATTGCGTGTCTCCAACAAGCGATTGCTATCGTGCGAGATTTCATCGACCTGACATATTTTAATAGCTTTATCCAATGTCAAATCTTCGGTTCTCAGCAAACGATCTCGTAGGATTGTGCTACGTATACCACAAACAATCCGATCTCGAATCAGCTCCTCCCCCAAACTTTTAAACTCACAAAATTTTGATAACAATTTCAATGCTGTTACATATCGGTCGATAGACTCGCCGTTTTCTTGATTCCTCGTGAAGAAATTGTATCTGGCTAACGTAATATTCTGTTTCACACCAAAATATTCGTCAAATTTTTTCAGTAACAATTGGACGTCTTCTTTTTCACTCTCATTACTAAATGAGAATGTCTCGTACACATCAAACCCCTCGGGTCCAATTAAATTTAATAATAAACTAGCCTGTACATCAGTTTCCTCTTTATGCACCCCAGATGCTTTTAAAAATAATATGAATTGCGCTTTCCAACGCTTCCACGCGTCGGCCCGGCCGACGGAGTTGCCATCCAAATCCAATTCCGCTGGTGGCCGTGCGTGTTCCATGTTTCTTCAACACTATTACTATACCACGTAACTATGTAGTGACACAAACGTTAGAATATACTATTTTATATCGCTTAAAACACCGCTGTCACCATGTAGTGTAATGAAACAGACGCCACTGGTTAGCAACTGATTTATTAAAGTGAAGGTATTCTACAACTAACATATTTAAGTAATACCCACAACAGGTGCCAATCAAAATAGTTTTTCAAGTACTGAAATTATCCATGTTTCTATTCTTATATAGAAATAGTTATACTTCTAATTACTTAAAAATTAAATACAACTTAAAAGAAAAAAGGGCCATGTCCCTATTACCGATCCAAAATATAAGGTGTGTGCCTAATACCGTTTATGTGACACCTAATACCGACCACTAAATAAATGAAACCGTTAAAGTTAAATAAAAATGCTCATGTATAGTTAGTATTTAGAATAGTTCAACTATTTATTTAAATGCTCCAATACAGTACGGAATGTTATCAACACATAACAAATTATTTGTGTTCTTATCATATAATATACATAACAGCGTTAAATCAGTCAAAAAAATCTTCTTTATACCAAATATGTATAACAAATTACAAAAGGCCAGCATTGATTATACTATAATATATAATCCATGCGGCATTTGGTATCTATTATTTATAAAATGTAACTGACGCGCTGATAACCTGAACATCTTTAAGAAAAGATTAAAAACTCATTTTGCGAATCTCGAACTAAAGTGTATTTAATATATGTATTATGTTTATTGTGTCTGTGTACATGCATATTTTATTATATATTAGTATACGTAGTTACTTATATTTATGTCCACATTATACAGTATAATATGTAGGTTTACCATAGTTAAGATATTACTTAAATCTGTTAAGACACTACCTGTTTACATCGTAGATGCTTCTTTCGCCTTAAGGTTGCCTGGAAGAGATCGCTTGTTAGCGATAAGGCCGCCTAAATGTACCTACTTTGTTATTTTCTAAATATGTTTTATGTTTACAGTATTTAATGTACAAAAAAGTGATAAATAAATAAATAAATAAATAAATACTATAAAATTTGTAGTAGTGTGCATGTACCTATGCACCATTGATTAGTATGTAATAGTATGTATTAGCTAAGCAAGACAGTGAATAAACGGTTGTCACTCGTATCGGACGTCTTCATTGAAATCCCCAACCACCACATTACATGGCGACCCTGCCATGCGCTCGCGCGTGCACGTGAGCACAGGTGGCTTGGAGGTTCTGTGAGTTTTCTAAGTAAGAATACAAGATTTGGGAAAAATAAAAATGTGTCGAGCTACAGTGGAGAAGGAGGAGGTATTCCAGAATGCAGCAGCAGGAAACGATGCGATACTTAAAAGTATGGGTGGACGCATTGAGAATATGCAGACAATGATGATCGTGGTCGTTGGGATTATCGGAGTGATTCTGGCATTTTTCGCGTACAAGACGTACAGGTATTGTCACCGCAAGATAGTCCAGAAGGAAATAGGACAACAGGCCATGCGACGCATCTGGTCGTCCTTTGGTCGAGGACGAGGCGCAGAAAGTGAGGCATAAAGTGCGTAAAAGTTGTTTGCGTATTTAGGTGAAGTGTTTTTTTTTATAGCGAAATCATTAAGTGAAAAGTGTAGAAAATAATTGATGGAAAAACTAACTACAATATATGAGACATTAGAAACGCTATGTGAAAGTATTAGGAAGTTAGGTCCTGAAAGACGTGAAGAAAAGTTAGGTCAACGAAAATTTAAAGAGGCAGACGAATTATACCGCGAATATAAAATATTAATATCAGATGTAAGTTTAGGTGATAAAACACTAAAGTTTGATGTAACGGGGTATACTTTAGAATTATTAGCAAATAAGATAGAATCTGTATACACAAAAATACTTAAATATAAGGGACAAAGAAATGTATCGGGAAATACTAAATCCGAAATAGAGACAAAAAGTGTGGAAAATACGTCATTCGAGATGGAGAATTTTAACTTAAAAACGGCGAGTACTTTGATTCCTTTTATGGACGGGAAAGAGGAGACTACAGAAAGGATTATAGAAGGTATTGAGATGTATGAAAATTGTTTGAAAGATGAGGATAGTAAGAAATTGCTAATTACATTTATTTTAAAGACACGTTTATCAAAAACAGCAAGGCTTAAATTAAAAAGTAATTATTTGACCGTGTCGAATCTTGTAGAAGATATTAAAGCTTGCCTTCTAACAAAGAAGTCAGCAAGCTCTATAATGGCACAAATTAATAATTTGTCTCAAAATAGTCTATCTATTGTAGATAACGGAGAAAAATTAAGTGAGCTATGTGTTAATCTTACTATTGCACAAGCCGATGGAAACCCAAAAGCAAGTGCAATATTAGGTCCGATAAACGAAAAAATGGTAATTTTCAGATGGATTAAGGAAACGACGTCTTAGTACTATTTTGGCAGCCCGTGACTACAAGGAGTTAAAAGATGCGGTTCGTGCAGCTGAAGATGAGGAGCTGGCGCGTCCTGGATTTTCGGGTCACGACGCCGTATTTATGTATTCACGAGGTAAGAAGCATGCAAATTATTATCAAGGTCGAGGAAATAATTACTACCGAAGTAACTCATTTAATCGTGGTAATACCTCTCGCTATCGTGGTGGAGGTATAGCTCAAAATAATGGCCGCGGGACTCCCATGCAGCGAGGGCACAGTCAGGGTAATTACCAGCAGCCGAGCTACTCAAGGTCTTGGAAAAGAGGATTTTATAGAGGTAACAGGGGATATAGAGGTGACAGACCGAGCAATGTGTGTGTCGTTGCCGAAAAGAAGGAAGAGAAAGAAGAAGACATTAATCTAGGTTAGTTTTTTCGTGCAGACTAATTACGTAATGACATGCGAAAGTCTAGATTATATTTGTTTGTATCTTGCTGGCCAAAAACTGAAATTTCTAATTGATACGGGTGCATCTATTTCAATTATTACTTCCAAGTTAGTACAAAATCATTTCAAAACTTATTACGATAAAACAACGATAAAAGGTATAGGTGGCAAAGTACAAGCAAATAGTTTCGCATACATTCCATTACAATTACAGAACGGTGTAGAGTTTCGTCACAAGTTCTATCTATTTGACACCGTCCCGTGTCGGACGGATGGCATTATCGGTATAGACTTTCTGAGAAATTATAATGCAAACATAGATCTATCAACGAATAGACATGCACTACAATTAAATAATAAAAAATATAGTGTTGATATACAGAAGCGTCATTGTAATAATATAGATTCAGAGGGTTATATAACTATTCCAGGTAGAAGCGAATCAGTACAATATCTAAACATAAATAAAAATATTTATAAAGATTGTGTGTTGCATACTAAACAGATAGAGAAACATTTATTTTTGGCAAGTAGTATAGTTCAACCAAAACGGGGTAAAATTCCAGTAAAAATTCTAAATACAAGCGACAATTGCATAAAAATTAATAAAAATAATTTAATTGATGACAACCACATAGATTATTTAGAAGACTACAATATTTATTCCTTCAGTAAAAATCAAAATGATATAAAACGCGTGAAAAAATTATTAAGTGAAATAAAATTGTCACATTTGAACTCCAATGATAAAAAACAGATAGAAATTATATGCGCAAAGTACGCTGACGTATTTTTCCTAGAAGGCGATAAGCTTAGTACTGGAAATGTCGTACCACAGTCTATATTCGTGAAACCTAATACGAAACCGGTGTATGTGAAACCTTATCGTTTGCCACAGTCTTCTAAACAAGAAATTAATAGACAAGTTCATAAAATGTTGAATGATGACATAATAGAGCCTGCTAATAGCGAATGGAATAGTCCAATACTTTTAGTTCCAAAAAAATCGGATGGTAAGAATAAGTGGCGACTAGTGGTCGATTATAGAAAAGTTAACGAATCAATTCAGAACGATAATTTTCCATTACCTAACATTGCAGAAATATTGGACTCACTTTCTGGTAGTATTTACTTTAGTCATTTAGATTTGCAACAAGGGTTTTTTCAAGTGGGTCTACAACCCGAGAGTAGAGACGTTACTAGTTTTTCAACAAGCTTAGGACAGTTTCGTATGAAACGTCTCCCAATGGGACTCAAGATTTCTCCAAGTGCATTTTCTAAGGTTATGTCTATAGCAATGTCAGGTCTTACTTTTGACAAGTGTTTCCAGTATTGCGATGACTTGGTGGTTTTTGGAAGGACAGCGGAAATACACAATAGAAATCTTATGGACATTTTTGAACGACTTAGAAAAATGAACCTTAAATTAAACCCATCAAAGTGCGATTTTATGAAAACACAACTACTCTATTTAGGTCACGTTGTATCAGCTAAGGGTGTCTTACCAGACCCAGAAAAAATTAATGTATTACAAAATTATCCGGTACCAAAAAATGCTGACGAGGTTAGACGATTTATAGCATTCTGTAACTATTATAGGAAGTTCATACCTTCGTTTGCGGATATTACAGTACCTTTAAATAAATTATGCCGAAAGAATGTAAGTTTTATATGGTCGGAGGAGTGTCAAAAATGTTTTGAAAATCTTAAGTATAAATTAATTAGTTCACCGATTTTGCAATATCCGGATTTTTCGGGAGAAAATACTTTCATTCTCCAAACAGACGCGTCAGGCACAGCAATAGGTTCAGTTTTATGTAATAACGATCTAAGACCAGTGGCTTACGCCAGCAGACCGCTAAATAAAGCCGAAATTAATTATCCTACAATACAGAAAGAGCTTTTGGCTATAGTCTGGAGCATAAAACATTTTAGACCATATTTGTATGGAAGAAAGTTCGTTATCATGACTGATCATAAACCTCTTATCTATCTTTTTGGCATAAAAGACCCATCCACACGACTTTTAAAATTTAGATTACTTTTAGAAGAGTACGACTTCGATATTAAATATGTAAAAGGATCTGATAACGTAGTAGCGGATGCAATGAGTAGGGTGACCATCAGTTCAGACGAATTAAAATTAATGAATGAAAAAATTGTAAATATGGTTATGACTAGAGCACAAAAAGCAAGTGCAGATTCACATAGCAATGACTCACCACCAGGAGTAGGTGACAGTAGTTCTCTTACTATACCTGCGGACCCGAGGTTTGGCCAACCAAGGATTGCAGAGATATTAAGAAAACCTACTGAAGCAATTGAGTTGAAGTTTATTAAAGGAAAAGATTTAATCAGGAAAAAGGTGCAATATGAAAATGAATGTATAGCCTATGTTGAAAAAGACTTGAGTCTATATATTAATCTCAATTATATGTCGCAATTCTCGCGAGTCGAATTTGCGGATTTATTGAGTAATTGTTGTAATGAATTAAATATTAAAGAACTATGCATAGTAAAAGACGAGAAAAATATAAAATTTTAAAAGAATTAATAGACGAAATAAAAAGTAGAGAAAAGTGGTCCGGACCACACTTAAATATTCTAAGAGGAATAAAAAGATTCCTAGAAAATGACGAAAAGACATACATCCTACATGACTATCACTTACTGCCTACGAGCGGACATGCAGGTGTTCGACGAATGATAAACAATATTAAAGGTAAGTACTTTTGGCCGGGCATGGAGAATGATGTGCGTGCTTATGTAGCTAAGTGTCAGAGGTGCCAATTAAGTAAGTATTCTAGGAATATTGTAGAGCCAATGGTCATTACTACAACGGCAACAAGTGCATTCCAAAAGGTATATTTAGATTTAGTGGGGCCCCTAGATAAGGATTTAGATGATAATGTTTATATTTTAAGTTTACAATGCGAGCTGACCAAATACGTCGAGGCATATCCCTTGCGGAGTAAAGATACGTTAAGTGTTGCGAAATCATTCGTAAACAATTTTATACTAAGGTACGGTCTGCCTACTACTATCGCGACAGATCGCGGTACAGAATTCATGTCGGAAACTATGTCTCAAGTATGTAAGTTACTTCACATAGAAAAAATTAATTCCACTGCTTACCACCACCAGTCGATTGGTGCTTTAGAAAACACACATAAGCATTTAACGTCATTTTTAAGAATTCAGTGTGATGGACATCCTGAGACTTGGAGTCAGTGGTTACAATTTTGGTGTTTCTCTTTCAACACTACTGTCCATTCGGAAACAAAGTACTCACCGTATGAATTAGTTTTCGCTAAACCCTGCAACCTACCTAGTAATTTAACTAATAATATAATAGATCCCTTATATAATCCAGATGATTATGTTCTAAACCTTAAATATAAGTTACAAGTAGCACATAGAGAAGTAAGAAATAATTTAATGTTAGGAAAAGTTAACAGGAAATTGGCATATGACAAAAAGTGTAATCCGATTAAATACAAGAAAGGGGATTTGATTCTAGTGAAAAATGAGACTGGTAAAAAGTTGGAACATTTATTCAACGGACCATATGAAGTGTTAGAAGAGAGTGAACCAAATGTTATTATACTAAAAGGTACAAAACCTGTAACCATACACAAAAACAGAACTAAAAGATTTGTGTAAAAAAATAATAATATATATTACTCAGTTTTAATGTTGTGCCAACCCTATTAGAATCTAAGGTTACATATTGGAGATAAGTACATACTTACTATTGTTATGACTTATGAGCTCATAGCGCAATAATGATACTTGTTATGTTTAATTATGGGAAATAAAATCATATTGTTTGAATTAGGTTGATTTTAATATAGGTATATTAATGATTGGTAATGTATAATAACTATTTTATTGAATATAAAATGATGTATTTTGATTGTTTCGTAAAAAAAATAATAATAATAATAATATTTTTTTTGACTCGACGGACTTGTTGGCAAATAGTCATGTCAATAAGAAGGAGTTCTTTAGTACCCCGAGACCGTGGCTTACATCCAAAAAATATTTCCATGGCCTGGATAGACTATAAAAAGGCGTATGATTCGGTGCCTCATTCATGGCTAAGTAGAGTACTGGATTTGTACCGTCTCCATCCAAATCTATGCTCTTTTCTTAGCGTATGCATGAGCCAGTGGACCACACGTCTCTGTCTGCCAGACATGGCGGGGTTTTCTGACTCCACAGGCTTATTAAGGATAAAGCGTGGAATTTTTCAAGGTGACAGCCTGAGTCCCTTGTGGTTCTGCCTAGCTATGAATCCATTAAGTACGCTACTAATGGATTCAAAGATAGGCTACCGACTCCGCAGAGATGGTGAGGTCATATCACATCTTTTATACATGGATGACCTCAAGTTGTATGCACCAAAGAAATCTGATTTGGTATCATTATTAAAGATCACAGAAAACTTTAGTAAGGATATTAAAATGGAGTTTGGTGTCGACAAATGTGCGGCCATTCATGTACAGAGGGGCAGAGTTGTAACTTCGGAAGAATTACAACTCTCTGAAAATATGTCACTCAGATGTCTCTCGGAGTCGGAAACCTATAGGTACCTTGGAATGGCAGAAGGACTAGGTATAGCTGACAAGGAGATAAAACAGTCATTGACAGCAAGTTTCTTAAGCCGCCTTACAAAAGTACTGAAAAGTCTTCTGTCTGGAGGTAATAAGGCGCGCGCTGTCAATGGTTGGGTTATGCCTGCACTTGCTTACTCGTTTGGCATTCTAAGGTGGACTCAGTCTGAGTTAGACGCCTTGGATAGAAAGGTTCGTCGACAATTGACCTTATATCGAATGCACCACCCCCGTTCGTCTGTTATGAGGTTGTATATCCCACGGAAATGTGGGGGACGTGGTTATTTAAACGTCAAAAACCTACATAACCGCGAGGTATGCAATCTGCGGGAATACTTCCTACAGTCAACCGAGGATGTGCACCGAGATGTGGCCAATGTTGACAATTCCTTCACACCTTTATCCTTGGCAAAACAGAATTGGCGCAAGCCCCAGGTGTTAAGCATTTCGGACCGCACGACTATATGGAAGAGCAAGGAGTTACACGGAAGGTTCTACAAGGCTCTCACTGGGCCGGACGTAGACCAACTTGCTTCTGTGGCTTGGCTACGCTTCAGTAACCTCTTCGGGGAGACTGAAGGGTTTGCCTGTGCAATTATGGACGAAGTTATCATGACGAATAACTACCGGAGACATATCCTAAAGGACGGGACTGCCGACATTTGTCGAGCCTGTCATCGTCCAGGAGAGTCCATTAGGCATATCGTCTCTGGCTGTTCTCGTCTTGCTAACGGAGAATACTTGCACAGACACAACCAAGTGGCCAAGATAGTCCATCAACAACTTGCGCTTAAATATAGTCTTGTGGATACTGAAGTGCCCTACTACCAATACCAGCCTGCGCCAGTTCTCGACAATGGTCATGTCACGCTCTACTGGGATCGATCAATTATCACTGACAGGACTATTCCCGCTAATAAGCCTGATATAGTGATAATTGACCGATTGGCGAGCCGGGCAATGCTTGTTGACGTCACTATCCCGCATGACGAGAACCTCGTTAAAGCCGAAAAAGATAAACTCACCAAGTATCTCGATTTGGCACACGAGGTTACCGCAATGTGGCATGTTGATTCAACAATCATTGTGCCGATAGTCGTTTCAGTAAACGGTCTTATTGCGAAGAGTTTCGACCAACATCTCAAGAAACTCTCGCTGAGTTGCTGGATTAAGGGCCTGATACAAAAGGCAGTCATCCTGGATTCGGCAAGGATCGTGAGGAGGTTCCTCTCTCTGGAGCCCTGAACCGTCGGTAGCTTAGGTCATCGACCTCGTTGTCGACGGGTTTTCTATTATTTTATATATATTTTTTGAATAACAATGTTTTTTTAAGAATATATGTAAAAAAATATGAAATAAAAAGATATACTGAATAATAATATACATGTCGGAGATAGCGACGGCTGAGCGATAGAGTCGTCATCATCTTGACTTGGTACGAGGTTTATTACTTGTAACTTTATAATTCACAATATTAACCACAGTATAAATAACAATGTTCAGTTAACACACTTAGATAGACAAACCGACAGGTTCGCAACGGAGAAGTGTCTCGGTCCATGTCCCAACGTCGACTGACTGATCGAGCCAACCTCACTTTCCATTACGACTCTGTCCACGTGCCGCCATTGCAAAACAACTGACGTCACCGCGTTTGCCGCACTACTGTGTTAACAATCAATTGAGAAACTTAATAAAACGATATCGTTATCCACGACACGGCCAGCCTGACGAAGCACACGTCCTCGTGTGTACTTGTAACAAAATAACCAACTGAGGCACATTTTCACGTTCGGCCAACCTGACGGTAATGTTCCGTAATCGTATCTTAAGAATCAAGTTAACAGAGATCACGTTAGCATACAAATAATTTTAACAACTTTAACACGAAAGATTCCTTTAAAACAGTAGGTTTAAAGTAATAATTACACAACACATGGCCCAGCTGTCCCAGCAGCTAGTGACAATTCACATGTCACCCATATCGTCATCGCTCCAAGCGATACGACCAACACTAACTAGAGTTCACGACTCCCAGGCCACACAGGACCATACAAATAGTCTCTCTCGAGACCCGGGTCCCCGCCACACCACTAGCTGCCCATCGCGCTCTGTACAACTCCCAGAGTTGCAGTTACGACTACAGACTAGTGCGTGTAGTGCGGACCTAGCCAAGGTATGTTCTTATTTACTGTTGGAGGCATCCTCCTCACCATCTTCATCAGACAAATTTAACTCAACGGGCACACTGCTTAGTGGAATCTCCTTATACAGTCGTGAGCGTATTTTTATGTTCTATTACCGGTCAAAGATTTCAGCAAATAACGATCACCATCAAGTAACTCCACAATTTTTAACGGTCCCTTGTATTTCGCGTCTAATTTAGTTTGGTTTCTCTTCGTTCTGAATTTAAACTAAATTACCAACATCAAACTTTACCACTTTAACTTGTAGTTTTATCAAATTTTACTTTTTCGTAACTGGCACTATTTTCTATGTATGTGGCCGCTTGCTCTCTTACTAATGTCTACTGCCGGTCCGGAATCATTCAAAGTTAATAGGTTAAATGGTCTAGCTAAAGGTCCTATCAGAAACTCGAGTGGACTCGCTTGTATTACACGGTGGACAGAGGAATTCAAAACTAATTGCACGTCTTCTAACGCTTCATGCCGGGACCTATCAGACGCTTCTATCGCGGTCAGCATACTTTTTAACGCGCTCATTGTTCTTTCTACTTGGCAATTAGCGCGACTTGAACCCGTAGCTATCAAACGTAATGAAACTGACAAAAAAACTTTGAATTCTTTGTTGGCAAAGCATCGTCCCAGATCTGCAATTACTTACTGGAGCTCCAACTAAAGACGCTTAATTTAAGGGATTTAATTGTTCTAGCCAAATCTATTCTCAGGGTATGATACAAGGGAACAAATTTTGTGACCGCATCAATTAAAACTATGACGTACTCCTTGCAATCGCTTTTCCACTTAATTTGCCAGTTAAGTCAACGTGCACAGTATGCCACGGGATACTAATCTTAAGAATTGGATGAAGTCCCGCTTGTGGGCGACCTGATTGCGATTGAGATAGTTTACAAGTAATACAACCATAGATAAACTTACGAACGCACTTAGCCATGTGCTCGAACCAATAGTGATCAACCCTGTATATTTGGCCACCTCGCCCTTTATAGTTCACAGAGCCACCTCGCCCTTGACTGTATATTTGGCCACCTCGCCCTTTATAGTTCATAGAGCCACCTCGCCCTTGACTGTATATTTGGCCACCTCGCCCTTTATAGTTCATAGAGCCACCTATTACAATTGGGACTCGAAAATTAATCCAGCGTGTCGAGGCATAATTGCTGCTGACCACACCCTCAGGTATTAAAGGCGTGAAGTTACATAAGCACATAGCCATATGATGTTTTAATTAAAGAAACTATTAAACTAGTCCCAATATCTTACCGTCATTATTATCTAATAAGCATGGATCCAGCCCAGTAGGGACATATGATTGGGGGAGTGGACGTTGGCGTTCTCTCGAGTATTTATAAGTGCGTTCAAACTCTTATGATATCTGTCACCGTCAAGTACCTCAATGACTTCATAAGGTCCGTTATATTTAGGATCCAATTTGGTTTGATTCCGTTCATGATTTTCGACTAAAACATAATCTCCCACCGAAAATCTAGTCACATTTGCCTTATTTTTATCGAATCTTAATTTATCAAGCTGTGCATTATTTTCCATTAATTTGTCAGCTTGTTCCCTAATCTCTCAAATTTATCTCAACCTCATGATCGTCAATAGTTAATAAATTTAGTGGCCTAGCTACTCTACCTATTAACAATTCTAATGGACTTGCCTTAGTTACCCTATGAATCGTGCTATTTATAGCAAGTTGGACATCATCTAACGCATCTTGCCATGACCTATTTGGACTAACTTCTACAACAGTCAACATATTTTTGAGGGTGCTCATAACTCTTTCCACTTGGCTTCGGCGCAACACAATGTTTGATGAGAGAGCACTCTGCACCAGAATCAGAATAAAATGGATACGACTCACAAGCGTTCATCAGCGCACCGCTGGGATTGCTAACATAGCAAGCTTCCACATGCCTCTCGTTACTCGCCGCCGCCGCAGGCGCCGCTCCGAACCGCCTGCGCCTACCGCCGCGCCAGCTCCTCCGCTGTTGCCACGTTGTTGCCACGTGGACATCTCGCTGCCAAATGTCCGGCGCTGCCGCACCTGAAACAGACTAAGTCCGACCGCGGCCGCGGCCCCGCAGAGCCTGACGCTGAAGTGTGCAGTGGCAGCAGTAGCTGCCTTGCCTTTCACCGCCAATTTGATGCTCGGTGACCCATTCCACCGCAGCTGTGACATTCCACAGTTGCCGACCGAAAACCCGATCGCTTGAAATCTGGTATGCTGTCCTATCGCCTCACGTTTAGGCTACCTTACCGATGCAAATCAAGGCATACAATGGCTCCATAATCTTGGAAAACTTTGCTATAAACTGGCGAAAATACGACGCCAGACCGATGAACCGTCAAGCTAAACAAGCACAGCAATCTAAACTTCGTATCGCAAGTAATTAACAGGTAAACACGCAAAAGAACCTCAAATAATATTTTCTTACACCGGTCAAAATCACACTATCGTAAATTCGTATACCATACAATATACCCGAGTAATAAAATGGAAACTGCTCACCGGAGTGACGTAAAATTGCAGCTGGTGCGCTTACTACAGATCCACTCACTATTCTTTGACCTGGCTGACCACAGTACTGTTGCTCGCCTTCCTGCTGCTCCGCTCAGGGCAGTTAGACGCGTAGTGTCCTTGTCCATCACAATGAAAGCAAGTGATCCCCACTTGGTTAATCGCCGCACTATGACTGCCGCTTGTGATCTTCAGTTCAGAACAATCTTCATGTAGCTTAATGTCTCCTTTATAGTGACAATGAATCGCCATTATCAGTTATTTCCATCGCGTACAGAAGTACACACATTATCACTACACTGTTTTCTCCACGTGGGCTGACTGAGTTACATCCCACTTCTGATGTCGGAGATAGCGACGGCTGAGCGATAGAGTCGTCATCATCTTGACTTGGTACGAGGTTTATTACTTGTAACTTTATAATTCACAATATTAACCACAGTATAAATAACAATGTTCAGTTAACACACTTAGATAGACAAACCGACAGGTTCGCAACGGAGAAGTGTCTCGGTCCGTGTCCCAACGTCGACTGACTGATCGAGCCAACCTCACTTTCCATTACGACTCTGTCCACGTGCCGCCATTGCAAAACAACTGACGTCACCGCGTTTGCCGCACTACTGTGTTAACAATCAATTGAGAAACTTAATAAAACGATATCGTTATCCACGACATACATAAGTATTGTATATTTTTTTTTTCTATATAACCCCATGGATGTAGTAGTGTGCATGTACCTATGCACCATTGATTAGTATGTAATAGTATGTATTAGCTAAGCAAGACAGTGAATAAACGGTTGTCACTCGTATCGGACGTCTTCATTGAAATCCCCAACCACCACATTACAAATTTTAAGACTGGCAGTCATGTCAAATCAGAATCAAAATAGATTAACAATTAAAAATAAAATAAATTATAAGATAAAAAAATAAGATTAAGAAATTGATTCAACAGACTTTCAGAATGAGCCAAGAAAGCCAAGATCATATCTCGTAATCATTTTCGGAATCAGTTGTATCTTCCTTTGAAGCATCCACCTTGGTTATTTTACGTTTTGCCTTATTTAGTAGTTTTTATTTTGGATTGCCTTGTTTGCTTAATTTATCTTTTTGGTTTCTTCTCCAAATCTTCGTTTCTTTTTTTTTCTTCTATTTATAATTTTTCTGCTTCAATATTTTTCTGATATGCCATAAATTCATTTCGATTCTTCGTGGTCTTGTTCTCGGGAAAATATAATGATATTTTTACTGATTGTATTAGATTTTAGTGGAGTTTTACAATATTCAGATCTATTAATAATAGTACTATCAAGATATTCAGAGCTCAAATTCACGCATGTACTTTGAATTTATGATGTTGATGGTTTCCGGGTTGATGTTGATGGTTTCGGAGTTGGCGTTGATGGTTTCGGAGTTGATGTTGATGGTTTCGGAGTTGGTGTCGATTGTTTCGGAGTTGATGTTGATGGTTTCGGAAATGATGTTTTAGATCTTGATCTCCGGTATAGAAAATAACATCTTTAAAAGGCGATTTTTGCATTGAGTTATGTATTACTATATAATAAAGCTTATGGTATTTTAAATTTTTATGTAAAATATGTATGTTTATTAGGGAATACTATAATGTTAATTAGGTAACTTTATGATAACTTGAAAATAAATAGGTAGTAAGGGGTTCGTTATAAATGTACAAGTAGATCGGTAATAGGTATTATTAAAGGAAATCGTATAACCAATTACCGACCCTAAATACTTGTGGTTTTCGGACATTTGTATGATTTTAAATGGTGCGGTTATTATAAATCTTTAATAATAATCATATTTTAACTATAAAAATACAATATTAGAAAAAGTATACCTCCTTTATTCATCAAAATATTTACTAAATATTTAGAAGAACATTTATAGTTTTACGGATACTAATGCTCTTAAATATATGGCGTTAATAGCTCAAATACAAGTTAACATACTAAGGAACTGAGTTAGTGTATCCTCCTGCCTTTTAATTTAAGCATTTTAACAAAAATCATGGCACAAAAAAGTTACGAAATGTACCTATCAGCGACATGTTTAACAACTGGGTCCGTAATGGGAATAAAATTGTGATTTTTGTTCCTATTACCGCCTATTTTTAATTTTGAATTTTAAGCCATATGTAATAGTATCTCAGTAAAATTAATTATTATTTGTGTTTCTGAAAGTATGAAAAATGCATCAAAAGAACTAGAAGTAACATTAAAATGCTTGAAGATATAATCTTCTGCTAAGAAAGAAACAAGAGTACTTACGTCGTCGGGCACGCCACACTATGGAAAATGCACTATCCCCGGCGTTCACCGACAAATTGACCAATTATTCTTTAAATCGTTGAGTTACATACACAAACAAGATATGAACATTTGCAATACAAATACATCTAATTTTTTTCTAAAGCAACCACTTGTTTACCTTTAATACATCACATAAAAAATCTAGTTTTTTGAATAGGGCGGTAATGGGCGCGGATTTTAAGGGGTCGTTATTAGGTGCGTTTACGTTACTTAACAGATTTTATTAAAATTTATATTCGAAAGAAAACAATCGGTTTACAAATGACTTAATAATGTAGTAACTAATAAACATATCCAATTGAGAGCCTTCGTATTTTCGAAGTCGGACGAATATAATAGTAATACTCACCTGCAATATCAATAAACAAGTAAGTATATATGCTTTTAGCGTTTCGTAGAAGAGCGGACATTTTTCTAATGCTTTTCTGACCTTCAATTCTGGAAATAATTTATTCACCTTCACACTTTTTGTAATATAATTTTCCTCAAATTCAAAATGTATTTCTTTTTATTAATTTAATGAAGCGCCTCGTCCACGATAGATTAAAATTACGGAGAGCGACTGTCATAGGGCAATCTACGACGTGTACACATTAGCGAGACTACCCTAGCGAATGTGTCACTACAGTCTACGTAGACAGGCTTTAACTAAACTATTAATTATTTTATTATTTAAATGGGTTTTTAAGTAAATCAGTATATGTCCGTACGGAGTTCACGAAATATTAACTGATGTTTACTTTACATAACTAGTAAGTAAGATGAATTGAAATTAAGGAAATGATTGTTACTCATTGTAATGTAATTAGTATGCTGGGAAAAACAATGGCGCAGACAATGAAATTAAGTACAGTTACTGGAACATTGCTAATTTGAACTTCACTTCAATTGCCACATCTATTTAACATTACCCGCAAACGCCCTCGCCACCCTCATATTAGTTACGTTCATATTGGTTATGAAATGTACGATGCGCAAGTTCGTACCCACGGCTACATTCAGACCGGCCTTAGAGATTGGCGCGGACTGCATTTGTACTGACTAATCAACATTATAAATTGTTGTTACCAGTAAACGAAAAAGGCCTCCCACACGGTGAAGCAATGATCTGGTTAAGGTTCCCGGTTAAGGTGAAAGTTCCAGAGTAGCACGCGAAATTCAAATTTTCTTACGTTTTTTGCAATTTGCAGGTCAGTGCTAGGTTGTATGTTGATTAAAATGTTATTCGCGGCTGTAAGACGTATGTAGTTATAGAATTTTAATCATCAAATCATCAATACGGGTTGTATTGATGATTTTGATGATTAAAATTCTAGCTCATAAAGGTGCAAGAAAAACTTTTTCAAGCTCAAAGTCATTATTGCACCTTTATGAGATTGGAGGGTTGTATTGATCAGTTTGATGATTATAACTATGTAACTACATACGTCTTACAGCCGCGAATCAAATGTTCATCATCATACAACCTAGCACTGGCCTGCAAATTGCAAAAAACGTAAGAAAATTTGAATTTCGCGGGCTACCCTGGAACATTCACCTTAAGTAAAACGATGGATGCGGGCGGCCCAGTACCAGTCATTGTGAAAATCCTTTGGGTGGCCTATGTCCAGCAGTGGACATCTTTTGGCTGAAATGATGATGTAGAAACGAAAAAGTTTTATTTTATTAATCCCAACAATTCATGGTTCAGGTTTTATCAGAGAACTCTTATAAATCGTCACTTTTAAAACAACTATCATCGTTACAAATTTCTGCATAAGACTGAATTAATATTTGCTCAATCACTTTCAGAATTGTAATATTAGCGGGGTTACCTAGAAATCACATACTTTTAACTAGCTGTACCCTCCACGCGTTGCTACGCCAATAACTAAAATAAATTTGAAGGAAGGACTAACTACTTATTTTTTGTTCAGATACCTTCCTGGGCTCTTGCACAACAATTTTCTAAAGATCATCACATGATCAATGCATAGTTTAGGATACTCTATAGGACATACCACTCTATCAAGAAAGTACCGGGAATAGATCAATAATACACAAAATATTCATTATATTTATTTTATCACCTTCAAAGTTTGCTCCTTCAGAAACGATAGACTTACGCCAACGAATAATCCAATCATCAAAACATTTTTTAAACGCTGTTTCCGGAATTGAATTCAGTTCTCGCCGCGAATGCTAAATTTTTTTTTTTTTTAAACACGACACCATCTCGTCCCAAGCTAAGCTACTTAATGCTTGTGTTATGGTAACGAGATGGATGATAAACTGCTTAAATACATTTTTGTTTGTAAATACATACATATTATAAATAGAAAACACCCAGACCCGGAACAAATACTTGTAGGTCGTACAAATATTTCTTCCGTGCGGGGATCGAACCCGCGACATGCTACGCAGCAGTCGATCGCTCAACCACTGCGCCAACCGTGTCGTCAAAATTATGTCTTCCACCGATTGAAAACGGGTGCCCCAAAAAGGTAATTTCAGTTTAGGAAAAAGAAAGAAGTCGGCTGGAGCCATATCTGGTGAATATGGTGGTTGTTCGATGGTATATATTGAGTGTTTGGAGAAAACTTCGTTAACAATGATGGCCTCGTACGAAGGCGCATTATCGTGGTGCAAAATCCAAGAATTTTCTTTTCAGAAATCTGGTAATTTTCGTTGAATTTGTTCTCACAAACGCCGCATAAAATATAATCTCTTGTTGCAAACTTAAAAACATTCACATAAACCTAACATATTTCCATACAAATGTTGATGCCCTCTTCCCCCAACATTTTTACAAACTTTGAATTTCATAATTAATTAAATTCAATCATCAGCGAATTCATTCGTTTATCAAAGAATTATGGAATATTATGTGTTATTGTTGACTGAGAAGCTTTCAGTGAAGAGTAATGAATGCTCGAATTTATGCGCCAGATTATTTCCACGCTCAATTTTTTTTTCTGAAACTGAACATCATTTTGGTGTATGGCGTAGTGCCACTTCCTTCCACTTAGAAGAAATTCATGATATTTTGAAGAAATATCCCTTTTGTGATATACAAAAAAGCATTTGTCTTTGGGAAATTGTGGTCGGCAGCAAATTGTGTCTTATTTCCGAATTTTGAAGAGAAATTTTGAAGGAAAGCTTCGTATAATATGTATTATATTTTGGTTTGTTGTAGCATATATCTACCATAATAATTTATTTTACATAGCCATAATAAACAAGACTCGAAAGGAAGTGAACATTATTAATGTAGTTCGTTATTGTGGTGTAAATATTTAATGGTACTTTTAATTATTATTTTATTAGTTTTTACATTGGTAGCAATAAGCTTTTACAAAAATATAAGACCGATGTCGCAGTCTGCTCGCCCCTCTTATGGCTTAGTTTTATCCTCCCAAAGTTTTGGTAATGACTCTAATCAGACGCAGTGTCTACTTTGTCCACAACCGAAATTTTTCAAAGGTTCAAGAGGTCTAAACATTCACGTCAGTAAGTGTCACAAACAGCCATGCGTCGAAAACTCTAATACACAACAGCATCCCGTTTCTGTGCAATCTACACAGAGCAGACAGTTAGATATTGTTAAGAGCCAAAACTTGTGTTCACTACTATATAATTTGAAATAAATCTTCTACCCCTGTAGTGAAAAGAATCCCTAGAGGCGCCCGTGTAAGCGTCGCCCTCAAGCTATCAGAAGTAATAAAACGTATTCTAAAAGATAATTCCACTGATTCGTGGAAAAGACTATTTACTTTTTCGTACGAAATTCTCCACGCTTATTCGATATCCAGGAAGCAGTCCCTCAGAAAAACAATTAAGCAAAACTGTATCGATAAAGATTTTAGCATTTGCTTGAACAAAACCTCTCAAATTCATATATGCCGCCAACCAATGAATATTTATAAAATCATAGAAGGTAAAATTAGTGATGGTGACATTAAAGGTGCTTCTAATCTTCTGTTTTCTACTGACATCCTAGCTACAGATTGCCCGGAAACACTTATGGCTCTGAAAGACAAACATCCCTGCACGTCTGAACCACCTAATCTTTCTGCACCTATTAACTCAGAGCTAACTGTGGAAAACAAAGCCGTGCTTTCAGCAATAATGTCATTCAGGAACGGCTCTGCAGATGGTTTGGATGGACTGTCACCTCAGCATTTCAAAGATTTACTTTGTGTGGCCACCGCCGATGCCGGCCAAAAACTTTTAAGTGATCTCACCGACTTGGTCAACCTTATGCTTTCGGGAAAAGTGAATGCACAGATTCTAAATGTATTATACGGCGCTAATCTCTGCGCTCTAAAAAAAAAGTTCAAATTCAAATTCAAATTCAAATCATTTATTTTGCTTGGGTCACGATGGACACTTACAAAAAGTCAACACAATATACATAATGAGTCTATATAAAACAAATAGTCTACCATCTACCACCAGTTCGGAACGCGACCACTGCTGAGAAGAACTGGCAAGAAACTCAGAGGGCTTGTCATTTTTTTTTTTTGCTTTGCGGTCCTAACTCTTATGTATTTAAACAATAACATAATTGAGTAACATAAAAATACTGGCACTGAACAGCTTATTCCCAAGCAGCTGTGTCGTTTACATAATCAGCAATGCGGTAATACGCTTTTTTGTAAAGTTTTGTCTTGACAGTCTTTTTAAAAGCATTGCGAGGCAAGTCTCTAAGTTGCATGGGCAGTTTGTTATAAAAGCGTATACATTGACCCATGAATGAGTTGCTTATTCTGTGGAGACGAGTACAATGGACAGCAAGATTATTCTTGTTTCGTGTATTCATATTATGTATATCACAGTTCTTACTAAAGTTATTAATATTTTTATGAACATACATCAAATTTTCAAAAATATATTGAGATGGCACGGTTAGAATATTTATTTCTTTAAATTTATCTCGTAGAGAAGTTCTAGGAGCAAGGTTATATATAGCTCTTACAGCCCTTTTCTGTAATATGAATATGCTATTAAGGTCTGCACAGCATCCCCAGAGAAGTATCCCGTAAGTCATGATACTGTGGAAGTAACTGAAGTAAACTATTCTAGCCGTATCGACATCTGTGAAAAGTCTAATTTTTTTAACAGCAAAAGCCGCCGAGCTGAGTCTATTAGATAGCTTTTCTATATGTGAGCCCCATTGTAGTTTATTATCAATGGTTATGCCTAAAAATACGGTTGACTCAATCGGTTCCAATATTGTTCCATTCAGTTGTACATTGGCCTGATTCTGAACAACATTGGGCAGTGAAAACTTGATGCATTTAGTTTTCTTTTCATTTAAAAGCAAGTTATTCATATTAAACCAATGGACAACTGTAGAAAGTGCATTGTTCACTTCGTCGAAATTTTGTAGCTGTCGTTTAATTTTAAACAACAAAGAAGTATCATCCGCGAACAATACAATACCGTGGTTATTTCTTACATAATAAGGTAGGTCATTAATGTAAACAAGGAACAAAAAAGGACCAAGAATCGAACCTTGGGGCACACCAATAGTGACCATGGATCCATGTGATTTTATGCCATTGACATCAACCTTCTGAATTCTATTACTAAGGTAAGATTTCAGAAGGCTGAGGGCTTGTTTGCGGATACCGTAATGGTGTAACTTCCTGATGAGGATATCATGATGAACACAATCGAAAGCTTTTGATAAATCACAAAATACGCCGAGTGCATCATGTGAATCCTCCCAAGCCTCAAAAACGTACTTCAATAGTTGAGTTCCAGCATCAGTAGTAGAACAATTTCTCGTAAAGCCGAACTGGTTAGGATGTAGCAATTTGCAACTATTGAAGTGCGTTAGTAGTTGTAATAAAACTAGTTTTTCAAAAATCTTGCTAAGCGTTGGTAGTACTGAGATTGGTCGAAAATTAGAAGGATCTGAAGTACTACCTGATTTAAATAAGGCTACTATTTTACTGTGTTTCATGAGATCAGGAAATTCACCATGTGCGACACAATCATTGAAAATACCTGCTAAGACCGGTGCGATTACCTTAATTATAGGCGAAATGGTTTTTACAGACATTCCCCACAAGTCTGCAGTACTTTTCATGTTAAGAGAATTAAAAGCGCTAATAATATCTTTGTTGTTAATCCGAGTAAATTCAAAGATTGTGTTACACTTATTGAGACAGCTTTTCAATAGTAACTCAGCGGATGAAGGAGAGGACTGTAGCGATTCTGTAGTTTTAATGGGAATGTTAGTGAAGAAATTTTCAAATTCAGTCGCAACTTCTAAATCCGCTTTAATGTCCCGATTATTAACCTTTAGGTGATAATCCATATGATTATCCGTATGTTTACCGCTTTCACTATTTATAATTTTCCACGTTGTTTTAATTTTGTTATCTGCATGAATTATCTTATTTTTTAAGTACAATGCTTTTGCAGTCGAACAAGTTCTCTTAAATACTTTGGAATATTTTTTAACATATTCGTGGAATGATGGATCGCAATTATACACCTTTTCACCATATAAATCAAACAGCTTCTTTCTACTCTTATATATACCAGCCGTTGCCCATTCACAAAATGATGCCCGGTTATTTATTGATAGTAGTTTCGGTTTAAAGACCTTGTTAAACTCCCTACTGATCAGATGGAATAATGAATTATAAAGATGGTTGGGATCATTGTGACTAGGCAGCCCCGGTAGACTTTCAGCAATATTAGATTTAAACTGCTCAAGGCGGCATACATTAATAGGAATGAAACTGACATTTCTCTTATTACCGTAATTAGGATGTCTACTTAATGATGCTAATTGAGCACAATGATCTGAATCAAGGACGTTGATGATTCTACTCTGAATTGGTTTGATGGATGTAAATATGTTGTCAATACAGGTGGCGCTTGTAGCAGTCATCCTAGTCGGTTCAGAGAAAACATTGTACAAATTGTAACATTTTAGCAAGGAGATAAATTTGCATGTTACAGTTGATTTTTCTAGTATATTTATATTAAAGTCTCCACAGACTATAATCGTTTTGTTACAGCGAGATACTATAAACAAAGCATCTTCCAATTTCCTTGCAAAATCATCGTATAACGCGCATGGGGGCCTGTACACACTCAAAACAATAAGCTGCTCAGTCTCAATACAAGCAATCTCAATGACTCGTTCAACAGAGAGGTTGACAACATCCTTACGTTCCTTAAATTTATATTTATTACTAATTATGATAAGCGAACCACCACGTAAAATATTTACTCTGCTGAACGAGCTTGCAACCTGGTGGTTAGAGAAATTGAACATGAATTGGGTGTTTTTCAACCAATGCTCAGTAATACAAAGAATATCTATATTATTACAATTCATGTACAATTCTATTTCTAATTCCTTGCCTAAAATTCCTTGTATATTTTGATGCACCAGGTTAAATAATTTATCTATGTTACAATAATGATTATTATCATAATAATTCACATTCTTGCAAGAGTTTGTCTCTATTGTCGTATGTCGTAATTTAAATAATTGCTATTTAAAATGTCAATTTTTAAGGCACCATCAACTTCATTGATGGATTTGTCAATCGACTCAATAGAGTCAAAAGCTTTAGTAGCCAAGTTCTTGGCTGACATATCAAAAAAATAAGCTAGCGATAATGCTATCTGTCTTTTGTAAAATATGGATAGGTAATACCTATCTTTTGTCAAACAATATGGTTTTCCTATAAAATTGTTCAAATCTATTACATGAAACTTGTCTCTAAAAACCATATTCTGTCGGTATGTCACATTATGCAAGTTTAAATTAAACTTATACCTAGTATCATTTTCTAGCTGTGGCAAACTACTGCTAAGGTAAGGAAGTGTAAACATTACAATCTTATGTACATTCTCCAGATTTGCCAATAAATCACAGTAATGTGAGAGATTGCGTTTATTTACATTTCCTCTGTTTCCCAAGAAAAGTATCAATATAGAATTTTGATCAAACTTACTATCTAAAACTTTATTGATTATTTGTTCATAAGATAGTCCAGGCAAACAATAATTTTCTATGGAATATCCCTGCACACAATTTATTAGAAGTGAGGCCATTCCCTTTCCAATTTCAAAAAAGGATGGAGGAATCCGTCCGATTGCCGTTGGGAATACTATTCGACGTATAACTTCAAAAGTTTGCTGTAAATACATTTACCCGAAATTAAGACCAGAGATTCAACCTATTCAATCAGGTGTTTGCTCTAAAGGTGGTTGTGAAGCCGCAGTTCACAGTCTTAGGGGGTACCTACAAAATAATGAAGAGGTAGTTGTTATTAAGGTGGATATCAAGAACGCCTTTAACTCCATTGACCGCCGTAAACTGCTCTCACAATGCTCTGACAAGGTACCAGAAATATATCGTTTTCTTTGGCAATGCTATAACACACCATCACATCTCTATATAGAAATAATGTTATTGACTCTGCTGTGGGATGTCAACAGGGAGATCCTCTTGGACCTGCTATTTTTAGCTTAGGTATTCATCCAATAATTTCAGCACTCACCTCGAAATTAAACATTTGGTATTTAGATGACGGAACAATTGCGGGCAATTATATTTCGGTTTTGAGAGATCTAAATTTTTTAATAAGCGAATTTAAAAAGATTTAAACTTTTACTTTACTTTACTTTTAAATTTTTCAAAATGTGAATTATACGTTTCTGAAAAAATCCCTACTGAGACTCACGTCCTGATACATGATAAATTCAATAATTTGGCTCCCAATATTAAATTAGTCGACAAGTACACATTGCGTCTCTTAGGGTCCCCCGTTTTAGAAGAATCCATTTCAAATTTTTTATATGAACAATTGGATAAATTTAAAAATTCAAGTGATCATTTAGAGAAGATTAACATTCACATGGCTTTTCAAATTATTAAGTTCTGTTTATTTGTCCCAAAATTTACATACTTTTTGAGATGCTCACCTATATGGAAATTTCCAAATATTTTAGCCTCTTTCGACACGTGTATTCTAAATATTTTAACAGAAATTCTAAATTGCCAGATCACGGATAAAGCATGGCAGCAAGCTTCCTTGCCTATCCGTTTTGGAGGCATTGGCATTCGTAAAGCTTCTGCAATAGCTCTTCCAGCATTTTTATCATCCATCCATAGCACGAACGGTTTGGTCAATAAAATAATTAGCCCATCCCTAGGGAATATACAATTCTCATTTTATAGAGAAGCTATAGATGCCTGGAAAGAAGTCAGTGGTATGGGATCCCTTCCAGCCATTTTGAATTCCCAACGACTTTGGGACGAGCCGCTTTGTCGTGTTAACTTCCAAAAGCTAGTTAGCACTGCTTCGGACGCGTCAGAGCGTGCACGTCTTCTCGCAGTAGCAGGCACATTTCTGCATAACACAACTTTCTCTATTGCTGTCAGCCTGCGACTAGGCCTACATATGAATCACCCACACTGCTGTCCTTATGGGGCGATGGTAGATCGTCTAGGCCACCATGGGCTTTCGTGCCAGCGCAGTGCCGGTCGCATGGCGCGCCATGCTACTCTGAATGATGTCGTCCGTCGGGCTCTGGTCTCCATCAACGTGTAGGCTTTTTTAGAACCGAATGGTATTGCACGTGATGATGGCAAGAGGCCTGATAGGTTGACGTTAGTTCCATGGAAAGGTGGGAGGTGTCTAGTGTGGGATGCAACATGCGTAGACACACTGGCACCTTCCCATTTATATGCAACTTCAGAAGCGGCGGGTTCGGCGGCGTCTGATGCGCAAACTCGCAAGAGGCGAAAATATATGTCACTCAGTCGTGACTATATATTTTTACCTTTTGCGGTTGAAACGTTAGGCTCATGGGGAGTTGAATCAAAGCATTTTTTTAACGTTGTTTCGTCTAGACTAATCGAACACACGGGTGACCGGAAGGCTGGCGTATACTTCGGTCAGCGAATAAGCCTCGCCATACAGCGGGGCAATGTCGCCAGCATTTTGGGCACACTCCCCAAGGGAAGCAGTCTGGATGAAGTATTTTATATTTAATTTTATTTTTCAACAATAAGTATTTCTATTTTTAAGTTTTAGGTTTAGTTTATTCCTAGTCTTTAGTGTTTTTAAGTATTTTAATGTTATTCATATTTGTTTTTCTGCTTGTATATTAAATAAAATTCTATCATCAGCGATAAAAATATTTTTTAAGAATCTAGGCATTACTAGACGGTACTCATCACTTGTATCGAATTGAATTGTACCTATTAGAAATTGGATTACTATTTTGATGATGTAACAATTCACTAGATTCCATAATGTTTTTGTTTTACAACTGGTCATTGTTAATGAAAATGTAAATTATGTTATGTCTAACATTTGTCTGTGGCAACCCGTCTGGACAGCGCGGCACAATAGGCTCCCCTTGATAGGTGGAGACCCGACTCGGCGGTGGGTCATTTATGGGCTAAGTTGTAGCAGTAGATATCAGTTGTATAATTCTAGTAAGCTCCCCGCAGGACAGGGAGATAAGTGAATTTAAAATTGTGATTCTTTTACGTTAATAAACCTATTTCTAAAAAAAAACGATTGTTGTCTAGAGTGAATCTGTCACCATTAACACATTTTAATTTCAAGTGGCGATTTGAACGTTGATTGAGCTCAACATTTTGGTCTGAAAACTCTACACAGGTTGTCCGAGTTACTTCCGCGTAATAACACGTTTGGCTAACGAAATCAAGCAATGCTGGCAGGGTCAAAGTTCATGTGGTAGAATTAAAATTAAATAATTAT
The DNA here is from genome assembly GCA_905475355.2 of Clostera curtula. Lineage (NCBI taxonomy): Eukaryota > Metazoa > Arthropoda > Insecta > Lepidoptera > Notodontidae > Clostera > Clostera curtula. The sequence continues at coordinate 18,202,127 of FR997799.1, forward strand.
GGAATTTCGTAAATAACAAGCTCTACGTTATACAAAGTGTAATAAAATTGTCAACTCCTAAGCTACTTAACCGTTTTTAATCAAATTTGCACACCGTGTGCAGTTTGACCCGACTTGAAAGATAGCGTATAACATCTTATTTATAATTGCAATAATATTTTGCAATATTATTTTATTGCAAAATATTTGTCTATTATTTGACAGTCACAATTATATTATAGCACCAAACGGTTCTAACAGATGGCGGTAACTGTTGACTGGATTGAGTAAGTATTCAATAGATGGCGCTATGTTAAAAGTTAACTAGTAGTAGTAGCGGGTACCTACTAATTAATGAATCTTAATGTTAAATGTAATATAACAAAAACCTTAGCCACAGCAACGCGTGGCCAGGCCTGCTAGTTAAATTATTAGCTCCAGGAACCTACTGTCAGCAGAAAATCCAAATTTACTAAGTACATGCAATTAATCGAAAATTTTTGAAAATTTTGAGTAATATATGCTAAAATATTTTGAACTGTCACCAATAAACGTTTACGATTTGTATGGAAGAAGGTGTTGAGTATATCGTTTCGAGTGGCCGAGTTAGGTTACTGATACTAAGACTATATTGTATGTTTTTTATTCCAGGTAAAGCCGGACAACGGTGGCTGATAACTTAATTTGAAAGAATGTTCTTCTAATGTATAATGATGTTTGTATACAGTATGTGAGAGAATCCTCACACGTTATAAATATATTTTTTTAAATATTCAGTTCCTTGGTGCTTCTGTTATTATGCACACTTTAAGAGTCATGGCAATGGTGGCATCGTGTGGCGGGTCGTTCTATTCCCTGCAACATATTGCGCTATTCTACTCTCAATCATAGTTGAGAGGGGGGTTTCTGCCACATGCGTCATGCTTGTTATCAGGTGCCGTTGTTGGGGGTCGGTTGGCTCAGGTATTAGAAGGTTACTATTGGTGACTAGATCTTCGGGCTTAGGGTGGCCCTTAACAAGTCTGAGGTCCTGCTCTTTCATGGGCCTCGACGCGGCCCACCCGCCGGCGCCTCGATCTCGGTTGTGAATACGGTGGTCGGTATCCGGGCCCACATGAAATATCTGGGCCTGGTACTCGACGGAAAGTGGTGCTTCGACGAGCACTTTCGCCAACTCGCGCCAAGGCTCGTCGGCACGGCGTCCGCCCTCGGTCGCCTAATGCCGATTATGGGCAGACCGAGTCTAGCGTGCCGACGACTCTACGCCGGGGTGGTCCGGTCGATGGCGCTCTACGGCGCCCCCGTGTGGGCGGAGTCCCTGACCGCCCATAATAGGACCCGTCTGTGGCGTCCGCAGAGGGTCATGGCGGTCAGGGCCATACGCGGCTACCGCACGGTAGGTATCGAGGTCGCATGCGCATTGGCCGGAACCCCCCCGTGGGATTTGGAGGCGGAAGTGCTCGCCGCCGTTTATCGGCGGGATTCGACGGCGCGGGCGGGGGGTTCCAATCCCCCGCCCGCGCCGTCGATCACTGCGTGGCGGGATGACGCCCGCCACACCACCTTCACACGGTGGAAGGCTCGGCTGGAGACGCCTCGGGCTGGTCTGCGGACCGTACGGGCGCTCCAGCCGATATTGGAAGAATGGGCGGTGCGGCAGCACGGAGTCCTCACCTTCCAACTCATGCAGGTGTTGTCGAGGCACGGTTGCGTCGGCAAATATCTGCACGATGTCGCAAGAAGAGAGCCGACTCCGGGCTGTCACCACTGCGACTGCAGCGAGGACTCAGCGCAGCACACGCTCGAGTCGTGCCCGGCCTGGGCTGAGCAGCGCCGGGATATCGCTGCAGTCATTGGAATGGACCTGTCGCTGCCGGCCGTTGCGCGAGTGATGGTCGGCGGGGACAGGGCCTTGACCGCGGTCGCCGCCTTCTGTGAGGACGTCATTATGCAGAAGGAGGCGGCGGAGAGGACCCGGCAGGATTCACTCCTTTCGGACCCGATTCGCCGCCGGCGCGCTCACCTGCGCCTGATGCCGCCCTAGCCGAGGCTGCGGACAGTTGGGTCGGGGATAGCCCACCGTCCACCGATATAGCCTACCGCGAAGGTGTGACGCCCAAGTGCACGGGGCGTCGCACGGGAGATGGGGCCCGATGGGGCTGCCGCCTGCGTGCCACGGTAGAAACGTACGCGGTACCCGTGGTCCGCCGTGAGGGCGGGTGTCGGCACACGGCGGGTTGTTTTAGTGGGTGAGGGCCCCACACTACCCCGTAGTCTCGTAGGGATGTGCGGTCAGGCATTTTTTCCCGCCAAACCAAAAAAAAATGGTGACTAGATCTTGTTGATGTTTGGACAATTGCGACTATTGTGCGACTTTGCTCTCACAAATCTGTCTTATCACGCACTTGTACCTACAACACAGAGTTTATTGACGGCTCATCTCTGTAGAGCTGCATTAGGAACCGGTTGTAGATGGTAAATATTAAATAGTAATTTTCTTTTTATTGTTTGTCTTGGCAAAAGAGCTCTAATGAGCCAACTTGACAAAATGAGTTTTGATTTTGATTGTAAATTAACTGTAATTAGTTTATTAATACAACAGACACTACGTCATTCAACTAAAATAATTTTATTTGCGTATATTAAATTATTGTGCCACGTGCAGTAAACATATAATATATTGTGTTTCAAATGTGTCTCTATCTAGAATCGTTTGGAGTTTTAAGAGGTCGTAGCCAAGCTTACTACTATTACTCAGGTGCTGAATCGGGCCTCCTCTCATCCTAGGGAGGGCAAATTATCCTACATCGCCACGCTGGCCAGACGGGTTGGCACCGGGTGTCGTGTCAAGTTTTTCTTCTCTTGTGGCTAGAATATCGGCCTTAACATATCCTTTTGTCCGCTCATAAGCTGGGTACTGACCAGCGTTACGCGGTGTAATGTAACATTCGCATCGAGCATCGAACTAATATTAATCAGCCGATATATGACCCACTGCTGAGTCGGGCCTCCTCCAGTTACATGGAGAGTAATTGGACTACTTTGCCACACTGGCCAGACTGGTTGGCACAGAGTTTCGTATCAAGTTTTCCTTCTCTTGCGGCTAGGTTTTCGGCCTTGTCATTGCAACATTTTTAACTATTGTTAAAAAAATGTGGTTTAATATTTTCTGCGGCCGCCATCCTTCTTATATATTTGATGCCATATTGTATAATACCGAATTTAAATATGTATTTTAAATTGACGTAATGACACCACCTTAAAACAAGTCACACAGTAAAAAAATCAATTATAATATTCAATTAATTTTATTCCGGCAATTATATTTCGTTCTTTCATAATAAAATTAAAATAATAATATAATTATTCTGTTGTACTGCTGTGTATTTTTACCAAATAATATACATAGTTTATATAATATCACTACTTTTAATTTTAAATTAGTTATTATTCGCTACAAGTAATGGTGTTTTTTAATTCTCAAAACTTATCTTCTTTATCTTTACACAATATAAAACAAAGTCGCTGTCGTCTGTCCGTCCCTATGTATGCTTAAATCTTTAAAACTACGCAACGGATTTTGATACGATTTTTTTAATAGATAGAGTGATTCAAGGGGAAGTTTTATATGCATAACCCACCCCCGCTTTGCACGGGCGAAGCCGGGGCGGGCCACTAGTTTAACATAAAAATATGATTAACTATTTATTCTATTTTAGTATTTGCTTTGTATATTTCATTATTTACTGCTTGATTAACGCTATTATCTTCCTTGCTCATGACATCTTCAGGAGTACTTTCTATACCATTGGGAACACTGGTGTTTTCAATGTTTTGCTTTGGTTTCCTGATGTACGCCTTGATGTAGAAATTAGTGAAGAGCACCACAAGAAACACGTTCTGTGGTAAGATGACAACAGCAATCCATCGAGGATACATACATTCATTAGATAATAGCGAGGAACCCATGTGTACTGCTATGCAAAAGAATTGAAACTGTAACAAAATAAACAGAGCTATTCCTAGCAGTTCAATTGTATAACTAATACACTAAATCAGCATGTGTGCTTCGAAAGTTACGTAAAACATTCGCCTCCACCTGTCTATCTATACATCCAATACATGTACTATACATACAAGCATGTATAAACAGTATATAGACCAAAATAAGTTTTTTTTAATTTTTATCTGTATGTCTGTTTGTTCCGGCTAATATCTGAAACGGCTGGACTGATTTTGACGGGACTTTCACTGATAGGTTGCTTATGATATAAGGAATAACTTAGGATTTTTTTTGACAAGGTTCGCCCCGCGGCGTCATCCACGGGTAACATTTGACTGACAGTTTATGTTCAGCTTAGCTTGTGTGTTTTTTTTTAAACGAATGCCCTGCACTAGTTATAACCTGCATCGCGGGGGCAGTTTACAAACATGAGATTCACGGACACAAATGACACCCAGACTCAGAGCTAGTGCTTCTGGTTTACACAAAGACACTTTATTGTTACAGACGCTTAGTATAAAGTACCTCTGCATCAGTGGATTAGTGGTAGTATAATTTTGTTATGTAATACTAATCTTGTTAAAAGTTCTACAAGTCAGGCTTGTACGCGTGACGTTTAATAAATAAATTTGAATTTAGAATAGTGTAATTTGTTATAATAAATATTCTATGGATAGATATGAGTAGAAGCTAATAATATCTCAATAAGCAACCCAAACTTTTTACAATATTTTATACTTTTTACACTATTCTAAATTCAAATTTTTTTTTTGTTCGATTTTTAATAATACCCTGTTATTTAGTTCTTTTTAACAATCATGTAATAAAAAAATACACGCTTTTTATGACGGCGGGCTATGTGTAGCATTTAGGGACACCAAATATCACTAATCATGATGATTTCCGTCACATACATACATACTAATGTACGTATGAATACTAATAAAATCATGTAAAGAAAATACTTACGATTTGTAATTTGGTGATATTTTTTTTGTACCAAATTATATTTTTCATTTTAGGTTTCACTACTGTCAATAAATAGTATGAATACATCAAAACGTGAACAAACGAGTTGATCTGCCCTAAAAAGTAACCGTGTCCACCTGAAAATAAGTAACAATTTAAAATAAACGAAGAAAATCCCACATTCCCTCTGCTGCGAATGTCATGCTTTATTATTTTTTATTAATTCGCTCATTCTTTAGGAAACAGAGAACAACAGTTTGCTGCTTTCGCTTTTTATGATACTATATTTTCCTAATAGACGGTTTGTGATGGTTTTATAACACATAGTGTCACCATCCCATTCCACCCTAAGGGTGTCGTAAGAGCCAACAAAAGGAAATGACAAAGTCGATAACCTAGCGGAAAGAAAAGGAAAACTTGATACGAAACCCCATGCCAACTTGTCTGGCCAGCCTGGTACAGTAGGCTAATTACCCCCCATGGGGGCCCAGCCGGGCCTAATTACACTCCAGTTACATGTAACTGGAGTGTAATTAGGCCCGGCTCAACAGTAGGTCATCTATGGGCTAGATAGTATTAGTAAGGCAAATTGTTTTTGAGTAAAGGCACATTATTGGCTATATTCCTGGAACCGGTCGTTATTTAGAGGACTACTTTTAAGTTTTTTTTATTATCTCAGACAACCAGCAGGGCAGCATCACTACATACTATAAAACAAAGTCACTGTCGTCTGTCCGTCCCTATGTATGCTTAAATCTTTAAAACTACGAAACGGGTTGTGAAAAGGTTTTTTTAATAGAAAGAGTGATTCAAGAGGAAGGTTTATATGTATAATACATGCATAATTGCACCGTGCGAAGCCGGAGCGGGTGGCTAGTGTATTATATGATCTAGTGCATATGTGTGCAAAATATGGTAGAATATTTTTCTAGAATTCTAGAAGAAAAATCCATGAACGATACTTTATTACTATAACATACGGGTATCAATATGTTTGATCTACCACTCTACTTAGATAATTACTAGATTTTACTTAAAATAAATAAAATAAAATAAGCCTTTAATGCTGTAACTAAAAAGAAATACGTAGTAAAAAATTTGAATAATCTATGTTTCTATTGTACACACAACAAATGTATCTCGTTTATTTTAAATCGATTTTATCGGCAACTGTTTTTCTTTTGCAGCTTGTCCTTCGACAAAGGCCTCCTCTAAAACTTTCCATTTTATTCTGTCCTTTGCAATTCTGGACCAGCTATCTTTTTCATATCGTCTTCCCAACGTTTGCTCTGCCTACCTCTGCTCCTTTTACTATCACGCGGGTACCACTCAGTTATTAACCTCGTCCACTTCTCTTTACCTTCCCTCAGCATGTGTCCTGTCCATCTCCATTTCAGGCGTTTGTACATAATATGTATGTTTTTAAATTTAGTTTTACTCTTTATATTTTTTAGTTTCACTCTTCTTTTAACTCCGATTACGCTCCTTTCCATACCATTTTGACATATTTGTATTTTTTTAACTTGTTGTTCCGTTAGTGCTCATGTTTGACATCCATATGACAGACATGGAAGGATACATGTGTTAAATATCTTCCTTTTTTCTTTGATAGGCATGTCTCTGTCCTTCATGACTTCGCTCAGAGACCAAAACCGTCGCCAAGAGCTTGCTATCCTTCTGTCTATTTCTTTTTTCATTGTGTCTTCTGTAGATATTAGTTGACCTAGATATACATACTCGGTAACATACTCTATTTGACCACCATTTACTTTAATGCCAATTTTATTCGAATTTGTCATTACCTTTGTTTTCGAAGTGTTCATTGATAGGCCGACCTTGGCGCTCTCCTCTGATAGTTGTAGTAGCATATTTTCCAAGTAATGTGGGTTCTCAGAAAATAGGACGATGTCGTCTGCAATGCGTAGATGGTTAAGATTGTCGCCGTTAATATTAATTCCATATTTTCCCCATTCCAGGTTTCTAAAGACCATTTCTAGAACCGGAGAGAACAACTTCGGTGAAATGGGGTCGCCTTGTCGGACACCTCTTTCGATTGGAAATTCTTCGCCAGTTTTTTCCAGCTTAACTCGGGCGGTACTGTTAGAATAGATGTTCCTTAGTATTGGAATGTATTTTTCTTCGATGCCCTGACATTCCAGTGCTCTCCAGATGCTATTGTGATCCAAGGAATCAAAAGCTTTACTAAAATCTACAAATCCTAAGTAGTAAGTTTTATTGTATTCCTTGTACTTTTGAAGCACCTGTCTTAAAACGTGAATATGGTCTATCGTCGAAAACTTACTTCAGAATCCAGCTTGTTCTCTGGGTTGGTTTTCATCGAGCTTTACAGCGATTCGTGATGGTATTATCTTCGAGAATAACTTGTATATGTTTGACATTAAACTTATTGGTCTGTAATTGTTCATATTATCTTCCTTGTCCCCCTTTTTGTGTAGCAGAAATATAGTCGATTTTGTACAATCGCTAGGGATAGTTTCGGTTCATAAGATTTCGTTAAATAATTCTGTTAGTTTTGGAGTGAACACCGGTATTACATGTTTTAGTATTTCGTTAGATATTTGATCTGAACCCGGTGCTTTGTCTAGTTTTTGTGTGTTGATTGCTTTTATGGTTTCTTCTAGCAATATTGTCGGTATTGTTTCTGATATTGTCCTTATTTAATTTTGTTTTCCTACTATTGCTGTTGTTTGTCTCTTATATAGGGTTCTGTAGTAGTCTGTGGCGATATTAAGTATTTCTTGTCTTTTAGTTGTAGAGCTTCCATTTATGGTTTTTAAATTTGGCATCCATTTTTTCTTACGATTTAATTCTTTTAAAGCTTTTTTTATCCCTCCAGTTTTTTGAATGCAAGTTTTTAGGGTTTTCTGTCTTTTTATTTTCCTGTCCTTCTTTATATATTCGTTTATCTGTTTACTTTTTTCCCTATGTATAAGTTCTTTCCTCTCATCAAGTAATTGTTTAGTTTCTAAGGATAGTATATTTCCAGTTTATTTATTTTTCCTGACTTCTGTTTTAAGTATATGCAATATGTTGTCGTATCGTTCTTGAATTGGTTTATATTTTTTTTATTTCTATTTCCGTTCATTGCAGTGTTTAGGTTATCGAGAAGTATATCCTTATTTCCAGTATGTACAAGGGCGCTTTTGTAATTATTAATACAATAATATCTTCCTTTCTGTATTTGCTTTCCTGATAATGAAGCTCTTAGTATTTTGTGGTCTGTATGGAAGTTAAGCTGATTTACAGTGCATATATCATTAAACATCTTTCGGTTATTGGTCAGGATAAAGTCGATTTCATTTTTGTATTTGCCATTAGGTGATATCCATCTCCATCTCCGCGATTTCTTTTTCTTATTGAAACTGTTTAAAATACTCAGTTTATTTTCGAATGCAAAAGTAACTAATCTTGTTCCGTTTCTACTTCTTAGGCCATATCCATATTGTCCTATGGTATATTCTTCTCCTTTCCTACAAACTCCTATTTGACAATTAAAATCACCCATCACAATTAGATTCTTATATGATCCTTGCACGGCTGATTTTATATCTTCGTAGAATTGGTCAGTTTTTATACTGTCTTCTTTATTATCTGATTCTGTTGGTGAGTATGCTTGTATTATGGTCCACATTTCTTCACTACCATTATGTGAAGGTAATTTAATGTTAAGCAGTGCTATTATTTCGTTGATTCCTTTAATTTCTTCTATTTTATTTGCTGAGTTGCTTTTTATAAGGAAGCCAACGCCATATACACCCGGTATCTCACCAATGTAGTGTAGAATATACTTGTTATTGTGGTCTTCTATTCCTTCACCAAACCGTCTCAGTTCGCTGATTCCAATAATGTCCCATTTTATATTGTCTATAGCTAGCTCCAGCTCCAGTAGTTTTTCAGGTGTTCGTAGTGATCGTGTATTCAGGGTTGCGATGTATACATTCGAGGTAGTTCAGTTTGATTTGCCTTTTACTTTATCTTTTCCATTTAGAGGGTCGTGGTCATTTTCCGCCACGAGGACCAGTCGGCTTGGGGGAGGGTTTTGTTTGCCAGTTATTAAATTGTCTTTATTAGTGGTTATTTCAGAATTTCGGTTCCCGATATTTAGTTGCTATTGTTTGCTGTTGGTTGGGTAGTATGAAAGAGAGTTTGATCTTATTCTCATCAAATCGAAGGCATTAGTCCTGTTATCTTTAGAAGTACGTGTAATTTGCTTTCTTGGTTGAATAGGGGTTTGCGGTGATGACGACATTTCCCTCTTTCGTTTTTCATTAGTTATGTTTTCTTTTACAATGAGTTTGTCATTTTAATACCCAGATCATCCTTAAAAGCCACCTTTATCTTATCTAGTAATTGGGTATTAGATTCTTCCCCCTCTTTCAAGCCGTAGATGATGATATTATTATTTTTCTTCTCTCTTTTCAGGTATTCTATCTCTTCTTCAAGCTTTCCTATTTTTGCTTTTAAGTTTTTGTTTTCTTTTATAATGGGCACCATTCTTTCTTCCATTTTTTACATAATCGTTTTTGTTATAGATTCTGTTATTGATTTTGTTTGGTTTGCAAGCTCAGTTTTCATTTTATCGAAAAGTAGTTGGAATTGGTCTTCCATTTCTACTGGATTCTACTATTTCATTTGTATACTGAGTGAATGGAACGTTTTTTGGTAGAAAATATTTTTTTTCCACTAGCAACTTTGCATCTTTACTCTCAATAATCTGTCAGAACTTGAAATTACATCCGTATTTGGTTTGACATTATGATGTTTCTTGTTTAGAACTAACCTTAATTTTTGCCGATGATTTCACTCGTTTAATGTCGAAGAAGTTTCGTATAATAAGCTGTGTCTATTATCTCCCATAGGTTTGAACACTTTATTTTCTTGGATGGTGATAGTGATAGCTTCCGAAACGACTTTTTACTGTTATTAAACAAAATTAGATTTGGAGTGACACACAGTGATGTTAACGTTACAAACACCGGAACCGGATATCCTCCGGATAGATTTTACTTACCAAAGCAATAAAAATATGATTGAAAAATTAAAATAAGAGAATTGAAAAATTGACCCTTCACTATCACTACATATTATAATCACTTTCACTTCATATTATAAAACAAAGTCGGTGTCGTCTGTTCGTCCCTATGTTTGCTTAAATCTATAAAACTACAACGGATTTTGAAGGGGTTTTGTTATAGATAGAGTGATTCAAGAGGAAAGTTTATATGTATGTATAATACATCCATAATACTGTAGAGAAACACTGATAAATTTAGAGGTTCATAATTGCACCCGTGCGAAGCTGGGGCGTTTCGCTAGTAATCTATAAAGAAACAAAATATTTACCTGGAAAATACGTAGAAGCACTTGCTATTAGAAGTACCATAACAACGTGATGGTAAAGATGCAAAAACGATACTTGATTATTTTTCTTACGTAAAACAAAAAATACCTTAAAAAGAAATTACTAGTTACTAAGAAGTGTTATAAATCCGTACTAATATTATAATTAAACGTGAAAGTGATAATGTTTCAATCAGCTACATTTTCACGTTAACACCTATGTTACTTGGAGGAGAAGGATGGAATCCCCATTGATCACCTCTACCTTACAAAATACGACAGCCATAGAATACAACCCTAGAACAGTGTTGTACTGCTTGTGGAACAGTGGGGAAGTGAAAAGGAGAACTCCCACTTTTCTCTATGCCACTAGTTATTCAATAAATGTTTGCAGGGTTGGTAACGCATGTTCCTCGGCCGTGCTGCAAGCCCCCATTGGCTTGCGTGCCTTTAGGATCCGTTGGGGCCATAGCGGCTCAGGGTCATCCATGGCAGGCGGGCCCTCAGGGTGAGACCAGATGAAGAATTGTACACGTTATCGTGGGGGGTTTGGCTCCGGAGACTCCTCGGTCCTTAAATTGCCTTGGAAGACTTAATCGACACATGGCAAGATGGTAGTGTGATCCGGACGCCGTTGGTCGAGGCGCAAATTACTCTTTTCCAACATAATGCCCGGCTGACGCTGAGCGGCCCACGAGGATTTTGAACGTAAAAAAGCAGTAAACGTCACCAGATGGGACCTCGTAGTCATCATCAACATCATTGCAGCCCATAAAAGACCCTCTGCCGAGTCGGGCCTCCTTAAATAATATGGAGGGAAATTAGCCTACTGTGACACGCTGGCCATACGCGTTGCCACTGTCTTTCGTATCAAGCTTTCCTTCTCTAGCGGCTAGGTTTACAGCCTTGGTACTTTGTATTTCTTTTAGCCGCCTCTTACGATACCCGCAGGGTGAAATAAGGGTGGTGACGTAATGTATTCTAAATCCGTCACCATACCGACTGGTATTCGCCTCTCGTGGTACTCGGTATTAAAATCAGCTCAGCTATCTGAAGATTTTCAACAGTATTTTAGTATTTGGAGTCTCAACAAAACCATTTTTTGCAGGAAATAACTTTTTGACGTTTCTCATCGTTTTTAACCCCCGACGCAAAACGAGGGGTTATAACAACAGTTTGACGTGTCTGTCTGTCTGTCTGTGGCACCGTAGCTCGCGAACGGATGAAGCGATTTCAATACAGTTTTTTTTGTATGACAGGACCAGGACAGGACCAGGACCAGGACAGGACCAGGGGTCAGGTAATAAATAAATAGGAGCGGTCCCCCAACGCGAAGTATTTTTTTATTTTTTACTTTTTATAGGATACTTATTGTAGGTCATTGTGTCGGGGGTTTATTTAAATTTTTAATTTAATTTTTATTTAATTTAATTCCCAACGTTTCAAATACTTTGCAGTGTCTGTTGTCGCGGGAACGTTGGGAATTATATAAAATAAAACGATCAGAACCGTCAAGAAGTGATTTCCTGCAACGTGCAAAGTGAAAACCTAAGACATCATTAAAATCATTTTTTGTTATTATCATATTTCGTTCCTTACTTACAGTATCAAGTAGATCTAGAAGTTTTGTTATTAGGTAAAGATAGGTTAACTTTGCCATTTGCAGTCCTTCGACACTTTTTGAGTAGTCCACTGGTTCACAAACCCAATTATAATGAGAAGTGTACTGAGTTACCTAAAACAAAATCATACAGGATTTGCCTTCAAGTTGGGATGGTAACGTAATCAATTGGTCTGAAAATTAGATAATATTTAACTCGGTGAAATATTTCACGGGAGTTTATCATATTGTAACACTAGTGACTCAACCCGGCTTCGGGCGGGTAGGAAAATACATGCAACCTTTCTCTTCTGTAGAATGTTTTTTATTTACCATTCCTCGGCACTGAGTCTTCGTATAAAGTGTATCTCAGACACTGTTTACCCATAAATGACCCACTGCTGAGAGGAGCTTCCTCCAAATATGTACATGCATGGTAATTAGCCTACTGTGCCACGCTGGCTAGACGGCGGTCATCATCATCCACTGCTGGACATAGGCCTCCCCCAAGGATGCATAGGCCTCCCCCAAGGATCATCCGGCGGTACATCCGACCTATAGATTAACAAGGTCCGCTATGTTCTTTATGCATATTTACTTCTGTACACCGGAGGTATACTATCCTAAGTCCATTTTTTTCAATATTCACTTTGTAATTTGTGGTAAACTATTTTAGCCTATCGCGTATATCTTAACACGTATCCAGATTTCGGATACTGACAAAAATGGCGGCGGAACTTCTAGGAATATACAGCTATTTATAGGAATTATACCTAATGTGACCATACGGCCCGCTTTGGCCGGGATTGTCCCGCTTTCAGGCTGCCCGTCCCGCTGTCCCTAACGAGAACAAAAATGTCCCGCTTTTACGAATAAACCTTTATACACTTTGTACTTAAATACGACATCATACACCGGCGTACCCTATAGAGGATGGTCAAAAAGTCGTGGATCAAACGAAACCAGCGGTTAGATGGGGCCATCAGCAGCAAAAAATTTTTCTACGGGAGGTCCTTAGGGTCAACCCCTGCAGAGTTACAATAGATTTTGTGTTTTTATGAGAAATTGTCTTTTTTTTACTAAAACTTGATAAAATTCGAAAAAATCTACATCTACATTTTTTTTATAATTTTCACTTGATTGGTACTGATGAGTCCTTTCGTTAGACATACTATTTATGGTAGTTTATTGGGTGTGTTGAAGATAATATTAAGTTTTACGAAAGCAATAATTCTTAAATCAAAACTTGATATTTACTTCGGACCCCACTGTGAAAAAAAAATACTCTACAGAAAAGTGCCCCTGTATCACAATTTTTGGCGCATTTAATAGGGATTCTAAAAAGGTATTACACATGGCTATGCGTGGCTTCGATATCTTTCGAGGACGATCATTCGTAGCAAGGCCAGAGTTAATTCATACATAAAACTCGGTTAGGCCTACTAACCTAACCTTACCTAAGCGTGATCGTTTTCCGGACTACAGGGTCTTTATTGTCGTTTCAACCCATAAATGACCCACTACTGAGTCGGGCCTCCTCTAAGTTCATGTTGGGAGATTAGCCTACTGTGCCACGCAGCCAAGACGGGTTGACACAGGGTTTGCTTCAAGTTTTCCTTCTGTTGCGGCTAGGTGATCTGCCTAATGCGTTCTTTTAGTCGCTTACGACACCCTCAATGTGGTATGGGTTGGTGACACCACACGGACAATTTATTAGAATTGTATTCTTTATGCACGTACATAATTCGTACATGGAGGGAGTCTTACCGGGTCAGCAAACCCTGTGCCAACCCGTCTTGCCAGCGTTGCACAGTAGGCTAATGTCCTTCCATGAATTGTGAGTAGGCCCGACACAGTAGTGGGTCATTTATGGGCTGAAACGAAGACGATAAAGAATAAACAATGTCACCAACCCATAAAAACACAAAATCTATTGTAACTCTGGGGGTTGACCCTAAGGAGGTCCTTAGATCATTTTTTTGCTGCTGATGGCCCCATCTAATCGCTGGTTTCGTTTGATCCACGACTTTTTGACCACCCTGTATATGTATTTATTTATATACAAAATACCGTAGGCGTCCCGCTTTAACAGGAAAAAAATGTTAATAACACAACTTAATCCTATCACAAAATATTTCCGTCAGTTTTCCAAAGTATGCACATTTGCACGTATACTATTCAACACAACAACGTCTTGCCCATTGCGGGGTCGGGCCTCCCCCTACAACTTGGAGGGTAATAAGCTCACTGTGCCACGCTAGCCAGACGGGGTTCCACAGGATTTCCTATCGAGATTTCCTTCTCTTACGACTAGGTTTTCGGCCCTATCATTACCTTTTGTCGGCGCATACGTATTTATTACACGTTGTCTTCTTAATCTGTCACTACATGGATTTTATCATGCTCATTTTATTATTATATACCAACTAGCTTTTGCGCGTGGCTTCGCCCGCGTGGGCTTCGAACCCGTGCTTATCTCTATGCATATTTTTTATGAACATAAAATCGGTTATTGTGACTAAACTATGATAGTTAGTTAGGTGCTCTCGCGGACTTTTTTGTAGATCTCTATAAGACCTACAAACCCGTAGTACATCATTGGTTCTATTGTGAATAGTTTTTGCAGCGCACGCATAATCATAATATAAAACAAAGTCGCTGTCGTCTGTCCGTCCCTATGTATGCTTAAATCTCCAAAACTACGCAACGGATTTTGAAGCAGTTTTTTTTAATAGATACAGTGATTCAAGAGGAAGGTTTATATGTCAACTAGCTTTTGCCCGCGGCTTCGCTCGCGCATAATAGCACCCGTGCTAAGCCGGGGCGGGTCGCTAGTATTTATATAAAAATATAAGTATATATGTATTAATAAATATAAATAGATAACAATTACTTACTCGAAAGAAGCTATATGCGCAGACTAATATTTGTGTAATATTGTACACAATTAATACTTTTTTTAACTGGAATGGCTGTCTCTTCTCCATCCATTTCGGTCCCCATTTGGTTACGAACATGTAATAAAGAGTCAATAAACCTATCACTTGAAATGGCTTCCCAATAAATGGCCACGACCGTAATCGTTGATCTGAAAGAAGAAACAAGCTGTTCAATATACCCACTAAACTTGAACAATACAAAACATTTAAACTTACTAAACAAAATTTAATAATGTTGTATAACCTTTTTCATTTTTTTAACGAGAAGTAAAATCCTTGATGAACTGTCCACATGCTCAGGGATCCAGCCCGGGAGGCTGTTCCCTGGTCTGCCTCTTCGTAAGATGAGGGGCATTCCCATAAACATACTGCGTACCGGTACCCCGGCGTACCCCGTCTCATAATTGCTGCCCCGTGAATCTCACCTATAGACCCATGTGGACAACCGCTAGGGGGAGCCAATGTGTAGAGGCTCTCGTCTTCTTTCCTTTTCATACATATCATCTTTTACACAACCCATCCATTTTTCTTAAGTCTACTACTACGCAGCCCATACGCAACTCACTGCTTAGTCGACCCTAATCCCATAACATTGGGTCAACACGTTGGCCAGACGGGTTGGCACTGGGTTTCGTAAAAAGTTTTCCTTCTCTTGCGGCTAGGTTTTCGGCCTTGTCATTTCCTTTTGTCGGTTCTTACTTTTAAGTACATATTATGGTGTATTGAAAAGTAAAAGAAGGATTACTTACCCGCCATTTCGTTGAAAAGAAAATCATATCCTTGCCAAATTTTCATTAAAATAGCGGCCATTTTGATTGTACGGCTACTTGTACTTCTTGTACATGTGATTTTAATATTGGAACTACCCAGCACCCCGAAACATGTATTTGCATTAATTTTATACTTTATAATTACAAAGTCCCATGCAAAGTAGTTAAATATGTAATACCTACTTAATGAATATAGTTAGTACAGAAGCATCAGTTTATATGATGTTCTACAAACTGTATACTATATGAATGGGAATGCCTTTAAAATACAGGTAAAATAAACCAACACTGAGGGTCGGTTCACATCAGACGGAAGATGCGTCGCGTATTAGCCGTCGCGTAACGCCAAAACAGACAAATCTATATAAATAAAAATGAATCGCAAAATGTGTTGGTAAGCGCATAACTCAACAATGCCTGGATCAATTTGGCCAATTCTTTTTTTAAATGTTCGTTAAAGTTCAAGGATGGTCTCTAAGGGCCTCCGAGCATTAGGCGGCCAGGCCGCGCGGCCAAGTCGCTGCGGCCAACTAATTCTTCTAGGATGTATTTCGATGCGCGCATTAGATGGCCAGGCCGCGCGACTTGGCCGCCTAATTGGGCGCCTTGGGCTCTAATAATTGCCGGAAAACCCCTAAAAACAGCCTTTTTCTTTTTCCCATACAACAGTCTTCTAACTAAAACGTAGAGTCAATATCATTATTATTATATACTAGCGCCCCGTCCCGGCTTCGCACGAGTGCGACGTTACCCGCGGTTATTGTCGTACCGCGGGTGACGCCGCGGGGTTAAGCTAGTGTATGATAAAGCATTCAACCTTTCACACCTAACCGATGATGCGTTAGAACCTGGTCGCATAATGCGCGGATTCGCCGCGTATGTGCCGCGATGTTTTTCGTTGGCCGCCTAATGCGCGCATCTACATACATCGTGGAAGAATTAGTTGGCTGCAGCGACTTGGCCGCGCGGCCTGGCCGCCTAGTGCTGAGGCCCTTAGTGCGTCTAGCGTACAGCGTCTGTTCCGTTTCCGGCAACGCATTGTCGGTTGACGTAAGAGCGCCAAATTCGTATCATTTTTATCACTATCACTATCACTACATAGTATAAAACAAAGTCGCATTCTTCTGTCCGTCCCTATGTATGCATAAATCTTTAAAACTACGCAACGGATTTCGAAGCGGTTTTTTTTAATAGATAGAGTGATTCAAGGGGAAGGTTTTTAAGTATAACCCACCCCCGCTTTGCACGGGCGAAGCCGGGGCGGGCCACTAGTTTATTTATAAACTTTATTGCACAGACAAACAAAATTAACAATAAGAACTAGAAATATGAGTATTTGTACAATGGACGGCCTTATTGCTAACTGCAATCTCTTCCAGGCAACCTTAGGATGGAAAATTCAGTAGAGAGAAGTGGGCTAACCGTGTTAAATATATAGAATACTTACTAATAATAAATGAAAAAAAAAACCTAAACAGAATACATATATGTCGTGGATAACGATATCGTTTTATTAAGTTTCTCAATTGATTGTTAACACAGTAGTGCGGCAAACGCGGTGACGTCAGTTGTTTTGCAATGGCGGCACGTGGACAGAGTCGTAATGGAAAGTGAGGTTGGCTCGATCAGTCAGTCGACGTTGGGACACGGACCGAGACACTTCTCCGTTGCGAACCTGTCGGTTTGTCTATCTAAGTGTGTTAACTGAACATTGTTATTTATACTGTGGTTAATATTGTGAATTATAAAGTTACAAGTAATAAACCTCGTACCAAGTCAATATGATGACGACTCTATCGCTCAGCCGTCGCTATCTCCGACATCAGAAGTGGTATGTAACTCAGTCAGCCCACGTGGAGAAAACAGTGTAGTGATAATGTGTGTGCTTCTGTACGCGATGGAAATAACCGATAATGGCGATTCATTGTCACTATAAAGAAGACATTAAGCTACATGAAGATTGTTGGCAGTCATAGTGCGGCGATTAACCAAGTGGGGATCACTTGCTTTCATTGTGATGGACAAGGACACTACGCGTCTAACTGCCCTGAGTGGAGCAGAGCAGCAGGAAGGCGAGCAACAGTACTGCGGTCAGCCAGGTCAAAGAATAGTGAGTGGATCTGTAGTAAGCGCAACAGCTGCAATTTTACGTCACTCCGGTGAGCAGTTTCCATTTTATTACTCGGGTATATTGTATGGTATACGAATTTACGATGTGACTTTGACCGGTGTAAGAAAATGTTATTTGAGGTTCTTTTGCGTGTTTACCTGTTAATTACTTGCGATACGAAGTTTAGATTGCTGTGCTGGTTTAGCTTGACAGTTCATCGGTCTGGCGTCGTATTTTCGCCAGTTTATAGCAAAGTTTTCCAAGATTATGGCGCCATTGTATGCCTTGATTTGCATCGGTAAGGTAGCCTAAACATGAGGCGATAGGACAGCAGATCCAGATTTCAAGCGATCGGGTTTTCGGTCGGCAACTGTGGAATGTCGCAGCTGCGGTGGAATGGGTCGCCGAGCATCAGATTGGCGGTGAAAGGCAAGGCAGCTAGTGCTGCCACTTCAGCGTCAGGCTCTGCGGGGCCGCGGCCGCGGTCGGACTTAGTCTGTTTCAGGTGCGGCAGCGCTGGACATTTGGCAGCGAGGTGTCCACGTGGCAACAGCGGAGGAGCTGGCGCGGCGGTAGGCGCAGGCGGTTCGGAGCGGCGCCTGCGGCGGCGGCGAGTAACGAGATACATGTGGAAGTTTGCTATGTTAGCAATCCCAGCGGTACGCTGATGAACGCTTGTGAGTCGTATCCATTTTATTCTGATTCTGGTGCAGAGTGCTCTCTCATCAAACATTGTGTTGCGCCGAAGCCAAGTGGAAAGAGTTATGAGCACCCTCAAAAATATGTTGACTGTTGTAGAAGTTAGTCCAAATATACAGTCAAGGGCGAGGTGGCTCTATGAACTATAAAGGGCGAGGTGGCCAAATATACAGTCAAGGGCGAGGTGGCTCTGTGAACTATAAAGGGCGAGGTGGCCAAATATACAGGGTTGATCACTATTGGTTCGAGCACATGGCTAAGTGCGTTCGTAAGTTTGTCTATGGTTGTATTACTTGTAAACTATCTCAATCGCAATCAGGTCGCCCACAAGCGGGACTTCATCCAATTCTTAAGATTAGTATCCCGTGGCATACTGTGCACGTTGACTTAACTGGCAAATTAAGTGGAAAAGCGATTGCAAGGAGTACGTCATAGTTTTAATTGATGCGGTCACAAAATTTGTTCCCTTGTATCATACCCTGAGAATAGATTTGGCTAGAACAATTAAATCCCTTAAATTAAGCGTCTTTAGTTGGAGCTCCAGTTAGTTATTGCAGATCTGGGACGATGCTTTGCCAACAAAGAATTCAAAGTTTTTTTGTCAGTGTCTCGGTGTTTACGTTTGATAGCTACGGGTTCAAGTCGCGCTAATTGCCAAGTAGAAAGAACAATGAGCGCGTTAAAAAGTATGCTGACCGCGATAGAAGCGTCTGTCAATTAGTTTTGAATTCCTCTGTCCACCGTGTAATACAAGCGAGTCCACTCGAGTTTCTGATAGGACCTTTAGCTAGACCATTTAACCTATTAACTTTGAATGATTCCGGACCGGCAGTAGACATTAGTAAGAGAGCAAGCGGCCACATACATAGAAAATAGTGCCAGTTACGAAAAAGTAAAATTTGATAAAACTACAAGTTAAAGTGGTAAAGTTTGATGTTGGTAATTTAGTTTAAATTCAGAACGAAGAGAAACCAAACTAAATTAGACGCGAAATACAAGGGACCGTTAAAAATTGTGGAGTTACTTGATGGTGATCGTTATTTGCTGAAATCTTTGACCGGTAATAGAACATAAAAATACGCTCACGACTGTATAAGGAGATTCCACTAAGCAGTGTGCCCGTTGAGTTAAATTTGTCTGATGAAGATGGTGAGGAGGTTGCCTCCAACAGTAAAAAAGAACACAAACCTTGGCTAGGTCGCACTACACGCACTAGTCTGTAGTCGTAACTGCAACTCTGGGAGTTGTACAGAGCGCGATGGGCAGCTAGTAGTGTGGCGGGGACCCGGGTCTCGGAGAGACTATTTGTATGGTCCTGTGTACTGGGAGTCGTGAACTCTAGTTAAAGTGTTGGTCGTATCGCTTGGAGCGATGACGATATGGGTGACATGTGAATTGTCACTAGCTGCTGGGACAGCTGGGCCATGTGTTGTGTAATTATTACTTTAAACCTACTGTTTTAAAGTATCAGTATTGAGATTTAAAGATTATGGGCTTAGAGGAATCTTTCGTGTTAAAGTTGTTAAAATTATTTGTATGCTAACGTGATCTCTGTTAACTTGATTCTTAAGATACGATTACGGAACATTACCGTCAGGTTGGCCGAACGTGAAAATGTGCCTCAGTTGGTTATTTTGTTACAAGTACACACGAGGACGTGTGCTTCGTCAGGCTGGCCGTGTCGTGGATAACGATATCGTTTTATTAAGTTTCTCAATTGATTGTTAACACAGTAGTGCGGCAAACGCGGTGACGTCAGTTGTTTTGCAATGGCGGCACGTGGACAGAGTCGTAATGGAAAGTGAGGTTGGCTCGATCAGTCAGTCGACGTTGGGACACGGACCGAGACACTTCTCCGTTGCGAACCTGTCGGTTTGTCTATCTAAGTGTGTTAACTGAACATTGTTATTTATACTGTGGTTAATATTGTGAATTATAAAGTTACAAGTAATAAACCTCGTACCAAGTCAATATGATGACGACTCTATCGCTCAGCCGTCGCTATCTCCGACATATATATTAACAATAATATAAATAAATAATTTATAATAACTATGTATAATAAAAATTGATAGTCAATAATTATTATGGTTGTCTGACCGCCTCAGGAAGAGCATTCCAAAGACGGGCAGCCTGTACCGTGAAGGACTTGCCGTGACGGTAATGCCGCGGCCTGCAGCCATATTAAAAGGTCGAACGTTCGATGTCTACTTGGTTTGGCAGTCTTCCAGTCAGTTGACTGCACGTCTAACTCTTATTTAATAATACTTTATTAAAAATTAACGCACGAACTCAGGTTTGATATTTTTTTAAAGCGGAAAAGCGACTATACTTTCTGCGTTAGTTGATTGTCTTGTTCTTCTCAGCCCATAAATGACCCTCTACAGGGTCGGGTCTCTTCAAGTTTATGGAGGTGACGACCGACGGTGCCACGCCGGCAATTAAGGTTGGCACTGGGTTTGTATCAAGTTTTCTTCTCTTGCGGCTAGTTGTCTACCTTTTTCGACACCCTCAGGAGGTTGGCACTGGGATAAGCCTAACGTGACCCGCTGGTTAGATGGAGATGGGTTGGCACAGGGTTTCGTTCCAAGTTTATATCACTTCAGCCCTTAAATGACCCTCTATAGGGTCAGGTCTCTTCCAGTTCATGAAAGTGACGATTTCATACTAGTTCTCATTTTTATTCCTCTCGCGCTTTCATTCTTTCTTTCATTCATCTCTTGTGTTCCAAATAGGAGTCTCCCATTTCCTATATTTCTTGGCTAGCTATCTATGTATCTGTTACTATTGTAGATCTTTTTTTAATCTTTTACTTGCGCCATTTGGTTTTCTATTGGTCATTTTTACTATGCTAATTTGTTAGCATAGTAAGGGGTCTTTTCATGCAGGGAAGGGGAAATAATTGTATATCCGAGGTATATTTGTTTTCCTTTCTTATATGTGCTATACCTATATTACAATTCCTTCAAGGCCTTGAAGGAAATAATGAAAAGCAAGGAACTCGGCATCAAGGTCAAGAAGAAAACGTTTGATACATGCATTCTTCCGTGCATTGCTTAAGGCTGTGAAACCTGGGCTTTCACAAAATACCAAAGGGAAAAGCTTGCAAAATGTCAAAGAGCCATGGAAAGGAGCATACTGGGGCTAAAGTTAAAGGATAAAGTCAGGAACGTGAATATCAGTCACAAAACTAAACTCACAGACATCCTTACACGTATTGACCAATAAAAATTGAGATGGACAGGGCATATGCACCGTTGTACGCACGAAAAATGGAGCAAGCAAGTAACAGTCTGGTATCCAAGACACGGGTCAACAAGCCGAGGTCGCCAAGTGAGAAGGTGGGAAGATGATCTGAAGTTGACTCTAGGTCCCCTTTGGCTGAGAATTGCAACAGATAGGGAACAGTGGAAGATGTTGGAGGAGGCCTATGCCGCAAGGCACACCGAAATTTGGGACTTATTGTGATGTAGTGATAGTGATAGTGACTAGTTAGTAGAACGAAAATGAATTTAAATTTCACATTTGAAAATTACAATTTGGTTATTTATTTTCCGTTTTAGTTTTAATGATTTCTGATAAGTTGTGCATTCGCCATGACCATTAATAAATCACAGGGCCAATCCTGGAAAGTTTCCTCGGCCATACATAGCTGGGCAAGCGGAGCGGAGATGAGCTGCAAGTGGGGCAATTTGGGTTTGGACACCGGAACCAACGGGGCAAGACATTGGCTGGTTTTCTGGAGAAGGAGGGACTCCATATGATGAATTCCTTCTACAAAAAACCAGAACAGAGGAAATGGACCTGGTTGAGTCCGGATGGCACCACAAAAAACGAGATAGACTTCATCATGTCGACGGAAAAGCACATATTCAATGATGTCTCCGTGATCAATATGGTCAAAACTGGAAGCGATCACCGCTTAGTAAGAGGCACATTGAATATCGATGTTAAGCTTGAAAGGTCGCACCTGGTTAGGTCTACGCTGCGTCCCGTGCCAGTTCAAATTCAAAACCCGGAAAGCTTCCAGCTCGAACTGCAAAACCGCTTTATTAGCCTAGGCGTTGACGTGGCGTTGATTATAATGACGGGTTCGTGAAGACTGTCCGTGAAGTTGGGTCGAAGTTCTGTAAGACCCAACGCCAGAAAACGGCCAAAAAGCTCTCGGACCTCACCCTAAATCTCATGGACGAGCGACGGAAAATGGTCCTGAAGTCTTCAGATGATGCGACGCAGCTTCGGATGCTCAATAGACAGATATCAAAGTCCCTGAAGCGTGATATACGCCGATTCAACACGAATCGTGTTGAAGATGCTATTGAACGCAACAGGGGCTCCAAGGTTTTTGCCAGGGATCTGTCTATTGGGCAAAGCCAGCTCGTCAGGCTGAAGACTGATGACGGCAGGATCGTCACGTCGAAGTCCGAGATTTTGGGTGAGGTCGAGAGTTTCTATGGACAACTGTACACGTCTACACAGGAACCCACGAGTTAGATTAACCCGGCACTACACAGAAGACCTCCCGGACGTCAGCCTGTGTGAGATCGGGATGGCTCTCGAGCAACTTAAGAACAAAAAGGCGGCGGGTGATGACGGAATTACCGCAGAATTTCTGAAGGCCGGTGGAGAACCGATCCTTAGGGCCCTTCAGAAGTTGCAGGAATTGATGGCTTCACGGTTATGATCGTTTTATTTTATTTTATTCCCAACGTTTCAGACACTTTGCAGTGTCCGTGGTCGCGGGACGACTGACGTCAGTCAAATAACCGTGAAGCCATCAATTCCTGCAATGTGTAAAGATCGTGAAAACCTAAGACACCCTTCAGAAGTTATTCAATTTCGTCATACTCGAAGGACGAACGCCAAAGGCATGGAACAGAAGTGTGGTGCTGTTCTTCAAGAAGGGAGATAACACCTTATTGAAGAACTACAGACCCATCTCACTACTGAGCCATGTCTACAAATTGTTCTCGAGGGTCATCAGGAATCGTCTCGCATGCCTCGAAACCGATCCAGTTGCGGCGAGGTGTTAGACGGGGAGATGTTATCTCTCCGAAACTGTTCTCCGCTGCACTGGAAGATGTTTTCAAGGTTCTGGACTGCAAAGGGCTTGGCATAGCGTGAACGGCGAGTACATCACTCACCTTCGATTCGCTGACGACATAGTCGTAATGGCTGAGACTATGGAGGGCCTCACTACGATGCTCGATGGCCTCTGTGGAGCCTCCGAACGAGTCGGCCTTAAGATGAGCATGGAGAAGACGAAGATCATGTCTAATATCCATGTTCAAGCCACTCCTGTTAACATCGGAAGTTCTACCCTCGAAGTTGTTGACCATTGCATTTACCTGGGATACACTGTCCAGTTAGGTAAGTCCAACTTCGAGAAAGAGGTCAATCGTCGGATCCAACTCGGCTGGTCAGCGTTCGGGAAGCTGCGAAAGATCTTCTCGTCCACAATACCGCAGTGTCTGAAGACAAAAGTCTTCAACCAATGTGTGTTGCCAGTGATGACATATGGAACTGAGACGTGGTCGCTCACTATGGGCTCCATCAGAAGGCTCAAAGTCACCCAAAGGGCAATGGAGAGGGCTATGCTCGGAGTTTCCCTGCGAGATCGAATCAGAAATGAGGAGATACGCAGGAAAACCAGGGTCACCGACATAGCCCACCGGATTGTCAAACTTAAGTGGCAGTGGGCAGGGCACATAGCTCGCAGGACCGACGTCCGATGGGGCAGAAAAGTCCTCGAGTGGCGACCGCGTTCCGGAAGGCGCAGTGCTGGTAGGCCTCCCACACGGTGGACCGACGACCTGGTTAAGATCGCCGGAAAGCAGTGGATGCGGGCGGCCCAGGACCGGCCTTTGTGGAAATCCTTGGGGGAGGCCTATGTCCAGCAGTGGACGTCTTTTGGCTGAAATGATGAACCACCCGGTCGAACAGTTGTTACCCCGCGCTCACACCTACAGCGGACTTTGAATGTGTCCGGCAAGGTGTAAAACCATCAAATCTGTCCGCCTTTTGAGGTATCATTTTTTCATAGGTCCATAGATTTCATGGTAACATATATAAAAATTTGCTTTTATACTTTTACTACGAAACTAAGGCACTATTTTATACACCTTTATTATCTGTTACCTTTATGCATACCACCGCCCCCCGGGGAGAGGTCGGTGATTATGTGGGAGTCAGACAAGGGTCGTCTACCCAAGAGTCGTCTACCCACTAAAACCCCAGCGGTATACCCTCACTCAGAGCGCTTGGGGCGCCACAAGTTCGCGTAAACGCATTCTACTGTGACGCCCCGGCGTGGTGCCCGCAACGGGCAAGCGACTGTCAGAGACTGAGGGCGTCCCTGTGGCGGGTCCCCCGACCCACCACCGGCCTCTCAGGCGAGGGCGTAAGGGGTTCGCATCGTCACGACGGTTCGCACCCCTCCGCTCCTGCCTCCGTCCGCGGCGCGGGTCAGCTGGAGCTCCCTCCTTTGCGACCCGCCCCGCAGCCCCCATCTGCGACATAACGGCCTCGCAGAAGGAGGCTCGTCAGCCCTCGGGTTAGCGACAACCCGAGAGCGTTGGTGCACCGCAGCGGTCCAGGACTCGCAGGGCAACTCTGAGGACAGAGGAGTCCTTGGAGCCCCAGTCCACTGCGGCGCTGGGTGCCGCTCTTCGTCTTACCTCCCCCGTGGGCCCGCCCGGCATGGGAGGCCCTGGCCGATATGGCCCCACGGATCATTGAGGCACTCAAGCCCCTTCACCACGACAAGGTGGCAGCACAGTCGAAGGGTTATTACCTGTTACCTGTCCAAGAAACCACAACCCAAACTCTATACTCTCTGGTCGTTCTTACCTGTATAGGGGATATTATGCACAGACGAACTTTCAGCTTTTACAATATAACGAAGGTCTGGCGGTCGTGGGATTTTAGGCTAATAGATGTTTAGGTTTAGTATTAAATATTTTTAAAATCTTTACCAAAAATGTTTTCTGTATCAAGTTTTTGAATTTAGAAAAGGTTGCACATTTAACTGTAGCAAATTGGGAGGGTTTTCTATTTATAATAACTTTTCAATTTTGATTTATGAATTGTTTACTTAATAATTTAAGTTTTTGGGGACAATATTTTTCGCTGTTTTTGGCGGATGCAGAGTCAGAATCATAGTCGATGTTTCTTACTGTATTGTGAGTTTGTGGTCCAATAATTGTCACTAACACGTTTTTTCTTGATGGGGCGGTTGGCACTAAAAGCATTATGGTCTGAGTCAGTCATTGTGGCTTTCTTGCAAATTGATGTATTGGGCCAGTCTACCAGAAACACACTCGGATCTCAAGTGGGGTCCGCCAAAGTGGCTGCACGCGTCCTGGGCTTTGGTACAGTATTTCTTGCCATGACCGAAGCCCAGGCAGCGCGTGCACTGCACGAGTGGGGATTGGTCGTCAACCCCCACCCGTCGCAAATCCACGTGGCCGTACCCCTTTCCGGTGAACCTCTGCCAGATGATTGGAGAGGTGCTCAGCACGACATGCCCGTTGTGTGGGTTCCTGATTCGTGATCTGTACCTAATGTCGAGTCTGTCATCCTCTTCGCTGAGGCCGCAGAAAACCTCCCGATTGTGATTCCTCAGGGCCTTTAAGATGTTCGCCTTCGAATTCTTCAGCAGGACATCTCTGAGGATCAGTAACGGATTCCGGTTTTTTACGGCCTCAACGTTGAGGTCGGTCCCTTTCTGTCAAAGGCATTTCGTTGCTTTGTCTCCCCATATGCAAGACTAAGTAAAGTCGTCAACGGCTGCAGCGATTGCATCGATATTCACTGTAGCACTTTAGCCAAACGAAACAAATGTTACGTTGCCTGTCTCCCGGACATGTAATAATTACGCAGACCGCATCCCAATGACAGTCCTCATTTTGTTTCTTAACGGTTAGCAATTTAAACTTGGCATTCTTTTTTTATTTTAATATGTATTCGTTTTTAATACAGTGGTTCTGAATTTATATATTTTATGGATATCCTTTATAATTAAGCATCTAAATTTCGAAATTTGTTCATCACACCTGGTAACACTCAGTGTATCCTCCGCACTTGTTTTACCCTCAACGGACATAGGTAAGGATATTTGGCTAAGGATTCACTTGCAGAATAACGTTCTGAATAGTTCTGCTATAATATACTGTATGTATACATTATGTTTAATTTTAATTTAATATTTAGCATATTTTATATTTATGTATGTAAATAATATATTATTCCTATTTATGTTTAAGTTGAAGCTACCTTGGTGTTCTCTGCACCACCCACAGGTTGACTGGTAGATAATGGCCATGGCATTAAGTCCGCCTATGTACAGATCATGTGCACAACATTTTAAATAAACAAGCATAATTAACTCCTGATAGTTCCGAAAATGAACCAGATTTGTTATTGCTTGTTTTTTTGTCTTTTCATTTATGTTTAAGTTTAAACTTAGTAGTTAGCCCATTTTAGTGTTTACATTTTAGTGTTTGTAACACACAACAGACATGAGTTTGTATTATAAATTTATATTTAATATAAATATCAGTGTATCGCAAACTTCGGTGAACCAAATAAATGAATTCTCCAACCATACGAGGATGGACAAAATATAATTCAAATTCAAATCATTTATTTTGTTTAGGTCACGGTGGACACTTACAAAAAGTCAACACCATCATAGTGATATTATATAATAAAAAAGGTCTACCGTCTACCACCAATTCGGAACGCGACCACTGCTGAGAAGAACTGGCAAGAAACTCGGAGGGCTTGTAATTTTTTTTTTCATTGCGGTCCTATTTCTTATGTTTATGTACAATAACATAAAATACTGGCACTGAACAGCTTAGTCCCAAGCAGCTGTGTCGTTTATATAATCATCAATGCGGTAATAGGTACGCTTTTTTGTAAAGCTTTGTCTTGACCGTCTTTTTAAAGGCATTGTGAGGCAATTCTCTAAGTTGCATGGGCAGTTTGTTATAAAAGCGTATACATTGACCCATTAAGGAGTTACTTATTCTGTGGAGACGAGTACAATGCAGAATGTTACCGATATTTTTTTATGTTCAAAATCACAAGTAAATACGTATTTACAATTAATTATAAACGACGTCTCGCGTAATTTTAGGAATACTAGTTGCGAATATTAGCGATTTCCCATGAATACTTACACTATTTGAAAAATCCCTTCCCCCCCTGGTAGACCATGAACCCGACTTTTAAAATCACAAAAAAAAACTTTAAATTACGTTTCCCTTTCTCACAACAAGTGAACAAAATTCACCAAAATTTATCGAATTCAGTCAATTTCGTGCACGGCCCCTTAAATTATGCAAGAATGTTGATTAAATTAGCCGATTCACTTTCATGTAGTGTTTTAAACTCGGTATCAGCAATATAACGTTGTATACATGTATTATGTGTCCGCATGGTGACAGATTTAGAATACATGGTGTCACCACCTTACTCCATCGTAAGAGCCGACAAAAGGACATGACAAGGCCGTTAACCTAGCTGGGAAGGAAAACTTGATACGAAACGCTGAGCCAGTCAGTCGCGTGATAATTCGTAAAATTTTATGTTTCTTTTTATACTTGTAATTGCCCGCGTTCTTCGATGTCGTTACAAATAACTAACTACTTGAAATAATGCTACGTTATTTCTGTAGCCGACGACGAATTAAAATGCAGTTGATACTTACCATGGATTACAAAGTATTATTAGAAGGTTACAAACGATACTTAAGTACCACAAACAGCAAGCTATTAGGCTAATCTTAATATCCATCCGCGATGGATTCCTAAGCTATTTAACCGATTTTATTGCAAATTATTTTTCTGTTATATGAAAGTCACAATTATATGTTAGATCCAAAAGATTCTAACATATGGCGATATCTGTTGACTGACCTGAGTAAGTATTCAATAGATGGCGCTATGTTAAAAGTACAAACGTTTATAATAACGGCGGGCACTCGCGGTAACATGATCGCGTGAAGGTTTTCTAAGTCCAGTGAGGGTGTTAAGTTGATATTGTTCAGAGCATA
Source organism: Clostera curtula (assembly GCA_905475355.2). Taxonomy (NCBI): domain Eukaryota; kingdom Metazoa; phylum Arthropoda; class Insecta; order Lepidoptera; family Notodontidae; genus Clostera; species Clostera curtula. The sequence goes on from FR997799.1 coordinate 18,230,617, forward strand.
TTGCCTGTGTCTGTACACATGCCAGCTTTGGGTATATTTCTCTAGGCGTGCTGTAAATAACATTAGGGTGCAATACCATGATGCTTTTCACATACTAATGAAATTACCAAGATCCTGTAGCGCGTCTGAAATGTTCGAAAAAGCGCGTTTATATAGTAATAATACACAGTTCAGGCGTGTATAGAATAGAATAGAAAAATGCTTTATTTTATAAACCAATTTATGGCGTTCACAATCGTCAGCGGTTACATCATTTTTTTATTACTACTACCACCAGGTCAGAACGCGGCACCAACCGGAAGAAGAACTGGCGGAAGAAACTCGGTGGGCTTGCCTTTTTTCTTTAAACGCCACATTATTGGTTTCGAAAGGCGCGCAGCTGGAATATGAATTTTATAATTAAAAAAAATACATTATTAAATTAAAAATGAAATTATAAGTCTTGAATCAAGTGAGCCGACCAACCCAAAACAGCGGTACCTGTTCACGGGCATAACGCATGTGGCAACCATCGATCTCCTCAACCATAGCAAAGGGAAGTGGTCGAGCCGCCACACGTCGCTACCGCTGTTCAAAGTATTTTAGTGAGCATGACAACTCTCAGGATTGACGCCCAAGAATAAATGAAGTTAAACTCATATATTAATTTCCAGTAAGATTGCCGTTTTGAATCCAAACTAGCAAAAATACATGATTTTTTTATGATATATTTGATAAAATGAGCTCGAGCAGCTTAATCCCAGGCTACAGGGTCAATCAGATAATCAGTAACACTATAGTAACTAGCCTTTGGTACAAAGTAGATAACTATTTAGCGGCCTTTTTGAACCTATGAAGTTCTCTCAAATTTGTAGAAACCTTAATGTAGAAGCGAATACACTGACCTACAAATGAATTACTTATTCTACGGAGACGAGTAGGATGTAAAACAAGATTACTTTTATTCCTAGTATTCACAGTGTCAGTGTCACTTAACATATCAAAATTCTCAATAGTTTTCCGAACGAACAATATGTTTTCATAAATGCATTGTTCACATCGTCATAGTTTTCGAGCTGTTTACTTATCTTAAATAATAAAGATGTGTCATCCGCGAACAAAACAATGTCATGACTATTTTGAACATAGAATGGTAAGTCATTGATGTATACAAGGAACAGAAATGGACCAAGAACAGAGCCCTGAGGGACGCCTATGGCCACTTGAGAGCCTTGAGAACGCTTACTATTGACTTCAACCCTCTGGACTCTATTACTCAGGTAAGAACTGAGCAAAGCAAGAGCTTTATCCTTTACGCCGTAATGGTGGAGTTTTCTGACGAGAATCTCGTGATGAACGCAGTCGAATGCCTTGGTCAGATCACAAAAAATACCAAGAGCATCTTGTTTCTGTTCCCAGGCCCCGAATATATGTTTCATCAACTCAATGCCTACACCTATGGTTAAGAGATGTTTAGTAAACCCGAATTGTTTACCATGAAATACATAGTTGATTACTGCTGAAGAATTGCAGCATCTGTGATAAGATTAACTTCTCAAAAATTTTACTTAATGTTGGCAACACAGATAAAGGCCGAAAGTTAGAAAGATCTTCAGTGCTACGAGCCTTTAACAAAGGTAAAACTTTACTGAGTTTCATCTGATCAGGAAACACCCCATTCATAAAACAGTTATTAAAAATTATTGCTAAAGTTTATGACGTCGATAACTCAGGAAATAATGTATACAGACATTCCCCATAAATCGACAGTCTTCGTTTGTGACATCTTTTTGGGTAACAGACAAGAAGCTAAATGTATTTTTCGATGTACCCACACTCTGTTTTAATATCGATTCAGCTAAACTAGGAAATGCGTCCAGATATTTTGTTGTTAACAAAAGAAATGTTGGTGAAAAAGTTTTCGAACTCAGTCGCTACCTCCAAATCTGCCTTGACATATCATTTTTTTTTTATATAAAAATTACTTTTCTCCACTGGTTCGTTATTTATAATATTCCATGTCATTTTAATTTTGTCATCGGAATTTAGCAGTTTAGACTTTAGAAATAATGCCGTCGCGCAGGCATGTACTTTTTAAAATATTGTTGAATACGTTTTGGCATAATAGGTTGGGGAAAAAGTTTTTTCGCATTTTTTAAGAAATTTCTAAACATTTTTTAATATAGTTTATTTACATTTAACTAAAGCATGTAGATACCATTTTGTTCGATAACTTTTTGCCATCTTGTAGGTAGGGACATGATCCCATTGCTATAGACATTTTGGGACTTCTGATCAAAATACCGCGACAAGTGGTTTTGGCAGTCCTCTCGCGATGTTAACCTAACACTGACTAAAGAATTCTGAAGAGACCGAAACAGGATGAAATCTGGAGGTGCAAGGACAAGACTATACGGCGGATGCATTAACACATCCCAGCCAAACTCTCTTAATTTTTGCTGAGTGGCTAAAGATGTGTGAGGTCTATCGTTATCATGATGAAAAACCACACCCCTTCTGTTGATTGATTCCAGCCGCTTTCTCCCAACTTCTTGCTTTAATCTCATCAGTTGTTCGGAGTAGAGTTCAGAATTGATGGCCCTGCCTGGTGGTAGCAGCTCATAAAAAAAATGCCTTTCCAATCCCACCACACACACAGTATCACCTTGTTGCGAGTTAACCCGGGTCGCCACAGTCTGTGAAGCCTGACCGGCCTTTGACCACGACCTTTTTCGCACGTTCTTGTCGTACGTGATCCACTTTTCATCACCAGTTATCAGCTTCTTCAAAAATGGTTCGGTTTCATTACGTCGTAATAAATAATCACAAATGAATACACGGTTCATTAGGTTTCTTTCAGTGAGCTCGTGAGGTACGCAAATATCGAGCTTTTTTGTGAACCCAGTTTTTTTCAAATGCGCCAAAACTGTTTTGTGGTCAATTCCCAGTTATTCAGCTACGTCGTAACTACTGATATACCGATCTTGCTCCACTTTTTCAAAAATGGCATCCATTTTATCCGTTATAGGGTGACCAGAGCGACGTGCATCTTTGACATCAAAAATTCCGTTTGAAAACGCTTCAACTAAATTTGTGCTACTCTCACAGACACTGCACTAGGTCCATAAACAACGCAATTTTTTTTCGCGGCTTGCTTTGCATTTTTTCCTTTGTTGTAGTAAAATTTTAAAATATATCGCATTTTAATATTGTCATTAGATTCATTCAAACTCAAAAGGAACTTTATTTACGTAGGTTTCATCACAAAACTCTTATAAATCGTCATATTTATAAACACCATTATCATCTTACGGCCCCTGTCCCACACTATGTGGTAGTCTCCACACACACCTCTCAGTCGTCATACCTACATTAACACACAACTCTTCACTCGTACAATCCCTCCATCTCCCCTGATCGCTCACAATCCCTGAGTTCACTCACATTCATGCCGAAACTACCACCTGTTCGGAAGGCTGCTCTACAGAGAAGAGCTGGTAAGAAACTCTGTAGTTGCTTTTTTTAAATTATTGGTCTTGTTTATAAAAAGCACTAAACAGCATAGTGAGAGCAAGTTCGCAAGATGAGAGAAATGTACATTTTTGCATAAAGGATTAAATAAATAAATAAACACGCTACACGTTTACGCAATGAATGACGGATAGACCTTGACAGGGCCAATCAAAAAACAAATCCGCGAATAAAGTTCTCCATTGCGTCATTGCTCACACATACACTGTACTCATCTTGACAGTACGAAAAACAAATGAAAATCACACATTTTCCTAATTTTAATTTGGAATTAGGTTCTTTAAAATTTAAACTTTCAATGCTACCAAAACCAGCCAGATATTAATAGTATACCCAAAGAGATTTTATTACAAGTTAATACATACTAAAATGCGAAAAGAGTTTTTCCCCAACCTAATATTCAAGAAACGAAACACTATGATTTATTTATTTATTTATTCAACTTCATGCATATTAATACATTGGCGGACTTAATGCCTACGGCATTTTCTCCCAGTCTACCTTCAGGTCATGCAGAGAGAAGAGAGGTAGGTGCACCTTCGAGGGAATCAGCAAGATAATTATAATAAAACATATACAATATAGCTCAGTAGAAGTAAATCAAAGAGTGGACTGTATTTAAGGTTTAATACTGATTTACAATATTAGGTATGGCTGGTTGATAATGAGTGAGACGCGTGCGTAGCCTACGGAGTCCGTAATAGCAAGAGAGCGAGGCTGGTGTCGGCTCCGCCGGCCGGCGCTTGGTCGCCCCCTTGCCCCGCGTCCCGCGCGGGGGGAGCCTCGGAGCCAAGCGCGAACATACTCCCCGGCGTTGAAGACTCCTGGTCTTCAATATTGTCTAGTGGAGCATCAATAGGAAGTGGGCATATGTTGTTGTATGCCCGTCGAAGTATGCCTTTAGTTGTTTGAATGTCAGCTACTCGTGCCATGCCATCATTCCCTGGAATGAGACGAACTATCCGTCCCATAGTCCACATTAGAGGTGGTGAAGTCTTGTCCTTGATGACCACCATCGTTCCGACCCGCAGTTGGCCCGAGGAAGTTTTCCACTTGTACCTTTGTTGCAGAAGAGATAAATATTCGTTAGCATATCTTTGCCAGAAGTGTTGTTTTAACTTTTCGATTCGTTGAAAGCGTGCCAATCGAGTTGTGTTGACGTCGGTGATGTCTGGGTATGGTACCATAGTGAGTGGCCGTCCAATTAGGAAATGAGCAGGTGTAAGGAAGGATAAATCCGACGGATCAGAGGACATTGGGGTAAGGGGTCTAGAATTTAAAACAGACTCGATCTGTGCCAAACATGTATTCATCTCTTCGTACGTTAAATGTGATTGACCTAAGATTCTTACTAGATGAAATTTTACTGATTTTACAGCGGCCTCCCACAAGCCGCCAAAATGTGGGGAATAGACAGGAATGAATTTAAATTGAATACCTTTATCATCGATGTGCTTAACAGAATTATTAACAATATGGTTGAAAGCTCCAACAAACGTGGTGCCGTTATCGCAGTATATATTCTGCGGTTTCCCTCTACGGGCAATGAAGCGATCGAGAGCACCTAGGAAGCCCTCTTTAGTGAGGTCCGAGACGATCTCTAAATGCAATGCTTTAACTGCGAAACAAACAAAGACACAAATATATGATTTAATTAGTTTACTACCACGCCCCTTTCGATTGAGCAGCATGACTGGCCCGGCGTAGTCTAATCCTGTATTTAAATACGGATATTCTAATTGTAATCTATCGCGTGGTAAAGCACTCATAATCGGCTGTGTAGTTTTAGCTTTCTGCTTGACACAACGAATGCATAATCTTACTGTATGTTTAGCTAAATTCCTGCCACCAAGCGGCCAATACCTTTGTCTTATTTGTGAAAGTAGAAGTAATGGACTTGCGTGTAACGAGTCTTTATGTTGTTTCTCAAAAATAAGTTTAGTGAGAACGTGTTTACTGCATATGAGTATGGGATGTTTGACATCGTAAGTGTAAAATGAATTATTTAATCGACCTCCGACGCGAATGATATTATCGGAGTCTAGGAAAGGCGATAAAGATAAAAGTCTATTTTTTGAAGGTAAATCTTCACCTGATTTGAGAATGTTGTATTCTTTCGGAAACATTTCCTGTTGTGCAAGACGAATTAATGTATTTTGAGCTAATGATAATTCGATTAATAGAAGGTTATCTTTACGACGCGAGGTTTTATTCTTTAAGTTGAAAATAAATCTATTTATGTAAGCTGTAATTCTAATTAATTTAGAAAAGTCTGATATCTTATTAATTAATATTTTAAAACAATTGCTTTCTATTGTGTTAACAACAAATGATGTTTCCGGTAGTTTATTGAGTTTATGTGTGTAGGGATTGATAGGAAGTTGTGTGTGTGTTGAATGTAAGAAAGTTGGACCAGTCCACCACAGACTGGAGGCGCTGAGTGTATCAGCCCTCGCCCCGCGAGAAACCAGATCTGCTGGGTTCTCTTTTGATGGAACATAAGCCCAACTGTGGTCACCGGTACCTTCCTGTATTTCATGTACTCTATTCCGAACAAATGATTTTAAATTATTGGAGGGTGTAGTTAGCCACCCCAATACAATAGTGGAGTCCGTCCAAAAGAATGATTGATGAAATTGAATGGTAAGTGATTTAATTATCTTTTTATACAGCCTAGTACCTAATAAGGCCCCACACAGTTCAAGACGGGGTATCGTACTTGGCTTTATGGGTGCAATTTTATTCTTAGAAGCTAGAAGACAAACGCGTACATTGCCACTGCTAGTAATTGTTTTAATGTAACAACATGCTCCGTAAGCGCGTTCTGATGCATCTGTAAATGTGTGAATTTCTGCCCTTACTGTGTTGTTATTAAATGTCCAGCGGGGAATGTGTATATTGTTAAGTGATGGAAGTGAATACATCAGGTTTAAGTATGATGTTTTCAAACTGGTTGGTACTTCTTCATCCCAATCTAACTTAATTTTCCATAATTGTTGAATTATTGACTTGATTTCAACAATGCAGGGCCCAACAAGCCCAAGAGGATCAAAAACTTGACTAATTGCTGATAAGATGGAACGTTTAGTGATTTTACACTTTAAATTTGTATGAAAAAGAAAGAACAAGTTATCTAATTCTGAGTTCCAATGAAGACCGAGGGTTTTACTTGGTGCAGATGTACTCAAATTTAATGTTTTATCGTCATCACCTTTGATATCAGAAATTGCTTGAAGAATTTTAGGAGAATTAGATCGCCACTTACGCAAGTTAAAGTTAGCAGAGTCTAGGGTTTTTATGACATCATGACAAAGTTTTATGACTGCATTAGATGAATTGCCCCCTCCTAAATAGTCGTCTATATAGAAATCATGCGCAATTGCTCGTTTAGTCTCTGCATCTGTGCATTGTTCACTTAAGGCAAGAAGACATCGAGTGGCTAGATATGGGGCGGATGAAGTGCCGTATGTCAAAGTGTTTAATGTGTAAGTATGTATAGGCTCTGAATGATTGAATCTAAATAATATTTGTTGTAAGCTACGCTGGTGAGGTTCCACCAATATAGCCCTGTACATCTTTTCTATATCACTGGTAACTACGTACTTGTGTTGTCTAAAACGTAGCAGAATGGAAAGAAGATCATCCTGAATTGTCGGTCCGACATACTGTATGTCATTAAATGATTTACCGGTGGATGTGGCTGCGGATGCATCAAACACAACTCGCAGTTTGGTAGTGGTACTGGATTCTTTTACCACTCCATGATGAGGTAAGTAATTATTAATTGTAGAAGTTTGATTGTATGGTGTTTGTATGAGGTGTGCCTGAGAATGTGTAAGATTGTGCTTAGATGTAGCTATTGTGTTTGAAGATGGATGTGTATTCTGTGACATATGACCGAGATTGATGTACTCCCTCATAAATGTGTGATAGTCATTTTTAAATTTTTCGTCACGCTGCAATTTTTTCTCTAACGAATAGTATCTTAATTTTGCTGCTGTGTACGAGTCGCCTAAAGTTTCAGCTGACTCTTTAAGGGGTATAGTTAATATAAACCTACCATCGCGGTCGCGTCTGGTAGTTTCTTTGAAAATCTTTTCACACTCTTGATCTTCTTTCGACAAAGAATGAGTAGGAGCGATAGAGTCTAACTCCCAGAAATTTTGAAGTTGATGTTCTAGTGTTTGAGAGAAGTGGCAATGTGTGCGAGTGTTTTTAGTTGGTGGACAATTCATAACACTACCTGATACTATCCATCCCAGTTTGGTTTCACGCAAAGTGGGCTGATGTTTACCTAAATTTATGGTGTTTGATTTTAATATGTTCCAGAATATGCTCGCCCCAACTAGTATATCAATAGCCGAAGGAGTATTAAAAGTTGGGTCTGCTAGCTCAATACCTGTAGGTATATGTATGTGTTCTTTATGTATAAATACTGCAGGTAATGATGTGGTTATTTGTGGCAATATATAGCAATCTACGTTTGTCTTATAGCTACCATTAAGAGACTGTAGTGATAATGTACACATTTTGTTACTAGATGAAACCTGGTTATTGATGCCGACCACAGTTGAGTTCGCGTCATGACGCGGCAGATCTAGTCTCTCGCAGAGGTCTCTGGTCACGAAGTTAGATGTGCTGCCATTGTCCAGCAGGGCTCGGGCGTTGTGGAAATGACCATGTCTGTCCACCACTTTCACCATAGCTGTGGAAAGCAGTACATTGCTTTGATTAGTGGCGTTAACAAATGAATGAGTGCCCGATGATGAGTTAGTACATGTTGAAAGTACTATGTTTTCAGTGTTTATGTCTGAAGTGATATTTTTCTCTACTTCTTGATGGAGGAGTGTGTTGTGTTTTGCGTTACAATATTTACAATGAGTTAGTCGGCAATTCTTTGTTTGGTGCCCAATGCGTAAACAATTTTTACAAATGTTATCAAAGGTTGAAACTTTTTTATTACGCGTGTCAACGTCTAAAGCTCTAAATGTATCGCAAGTGAATAAGTGATGATTTTGTTTACACAATGGGCATGCCAATTGTTTTATTTGATTAGGATATTTAGTAACTATAGCAAATGATTTTGTTTTGTGGTTGTGTATTTCTGTGTGAGAATTTTTGTGTGATTGTTTATTATTATTTAGAGTTTCTAATACTTCAGCTCTGTTATTCAAAAATGTAGTAAAATGTTTTAATGTTGCCAAATCACTGAATGTGTTTTTAAACTCTTCCCATTGCCTATTAGAAATAAAGTCAAGCTTTTTAGTCATTATGAATATGATAAGTATGTCCCACTGGTCTGTAGGCTGCCCTAAACTGTTAAGAGATCTCAAGTTTTTATTAATAGTATCTACTAGATTTCTTAACGATTTTGATGAATCCTTTTGAACCTGTTCGGCATTGAATAACGCTTGTATGTGATTATTTATAAGTATCTTTTTATTGTCGAATCTTTCAACTAACAATTGCCAAGCTATTTTATAGTTAGTGGCAGTAAACTCAAGGCTTTGAATAACTAATGACGCGTTGCCTTTAAGAGACGTGCGTAGATAGTGAAATTTACTGATTTCATTGATTCGTGTGTTGTCATGAATAAGGGAAATATACATATCTCGGAACTCGAGCCAGTGATGCAAATCTCCATCAAAAGAGGGCAGTTTTATGTCCGGAAGGCGAAAAAAATCTTGTTTTGCATTTGAGACCACCCCGGATCCATCGCTACTGCCGGGCTGCTCGTTCACTTGTAACATGCTGCGTGCAAGCGCAGTAAGCGAAAAGTAAGTCGAATCGAACCGCTCCCTTTCGACGTACTCTTTATCTTCATCCTCCGAAAGGATTTCGATGTCGCTCTGAAATTTATTAAAGTCTGTGTAAGCTTCATCGATGATCCTCAGGCGTTTTTCCAGCTCTATTTTGTGGGGCAGCGTTAATGATGCGTATGTTTTTATGGTTTCCATGTAATTAAAGAACTGCGTGAGCTTTGCTTTTTGGCTGCCACGTTGTTTTATTAATTTCCTAAGGCAGTCGGTAGGCATTGTGCTTTTAAGTAATCGGCGCAATGAAAGATATTTGAAGGTATTTGAATGTAAATGAAGCAATATAAAATTTGGTTATACAGATATAACAGATATAGGTTATAAAGTAATGCGACGCGCCATGCGGCTTATCTATATCTATGTGGGCATAACGAAATGCAGCGCTAACAAAGGAAAACGTGCGTTGAAAACGATGCGAAGCGATGACGTTGCTTGGCACAAACTAAGAATGTTTTAAATGAAAGTAATGGGTTTATATTGAGGATTGGAACGGACTCACTCGGCTTCTTCCTTGATCCTTGAAGATGACACTCGATTTCTGGTACAAACTGTGTCGCGTGGCGTGGGTCAGGAACAATACAGCACAAGACGTCTCTTTTTGTCCAAAGAAGGACCAATGTTTAAGCTCAGTAGAAGTAAATCAAAGAGTGGACTGTATTTAAGGTTTAATACTGATTTACAATATTAGGTATGGCTGGTTGATAATGAGTGAGACGCGTGCGTAGCCTACGGAGTCCGTAATAGCAAGAGAGCGAGGCTGGTGTCGGCTCCGCCGGCCGGCGCTTGGTCGCCCCCTTGCCCCGCGTCCCGCGCGGGGGGAGCCTCGGAGCCAAGCGCGAACAATACATATATATCTTACAAAACATATTACATACGTACATACATATATAATGATATCGATACATATTTAATAAAATACATACACTATATACTGCTAAAGGTTACTGAGGAGAGATTCCATAGCAAGACGTAAGGAGATGCTCTCGGAGTTTTCGTTTGAATGAGAGTCTAGATTCTGCCATCCTAATTTCCGGAGGCAAGGCATTCCAGAGCATAGTAGCTTGAACGAAGAAAGAAGAGTGAAGGAAATCTGAATGATGGCTGGGACATTCCAGAAGACGATTATTATTTGAGCGAAGCTCCTTTTCATGTGAAGAGCACAGAAAGCGGAAGCAGGACATTAGATATTCAGGGCTATGTGGAGTGAATAGAATTGAGAAGAGAGTAGTCAAAGCCCTGAGTTCTCTACGTTGCCGAACTGGCAACCAATTCAACGACCGTCTGTGCTCTGACACATGATCAAACTTACGCAAATTGAAAATGAATCGAATGCAGTTATTAAGAAGGCGGTCAAGTTTATTTAAAAGATCTGCATTCAGGTCAAAGAAGCAAACATCACCATAGTCAATAATAGGGAGGATTAAGGTTTGTACAAGCATTACTTTGACAGACAGAGGGAGCATATTCTTCAACTGATATAGGTATCGCAGCACTCCGGTCACTTTTTGGGATACACTATTGACTTGAGGTATCCAGCTCATCGTATTGTCAAGGTAAATACCAAGATCTTTGACATCTGAGCTATATGGAATGGTATAGGAGCACAAAGTTATGGCCGGCAGCAACTGATAATCAATTTTTTTCATATTTTGACGACTTCCTATAATTATTGCTTGGCTCTTGCTCGGATTTATGGAGAGACCGAACTTTTGTGACCAAGCTTCCACAGCAGCTAGGTCACAATTCAATTTGCTTATAGCAGCAGTAATTTCGCCAACCCTAGCTTGTGTATAGATTTGCAGGTCATCGGCGTAAAGATGATACGGACACCGAAGTTCAAGGCTTAATAGGTCTATACTCGTATATATTGAAAACAGAAGTGGAGAAAGAATGCCGCCTTGTGGAACGCCAGTATCTAGATCACGGGAATCTGAAGTCAAATCTTCTGTAATTACAGATTGTTGGCGTCCACGAAGATAAGTTGCGAACCATTTAAGTGCCTCCGGTGCCACTTGAATATGGGATAGAATTGAGAGAAGGATGTCGTGACTGACGGTGTTAAATGCATTTGAGAAATCAATCAACACCATAACTGAGACTTTAGATTCCTCCATGCCTGACCTAACGTCGCCAGTCACTTTAAGGAGGGCGGTGGTGGTACTATGACCAGGTTTGAAACCTGATTGGAACTGGCTAACAAGGGAATTATGATGGATGAAGTTGGAGAACTGCCTATGGACGCACGCCTCCAAGATCTTCGATAGGAAAGGAAGTATGGATATCGGGCGAAAGTGACATGGTAGCGATGGATTGGAGATTTTTGCCAATGGGCGAACATAGGCTTTGCGCCATAGGGATGGAAAATCACCATACTCGAGTAAAGAATTAATTATATGAGTTATTGGCAAGAGGATATGATCGAGTATGAGGATAATCATGTGACGACTGATATTGTCGCATCCCATGGCTTTGGATTTAAAGGATAAAATCGCTTTTTTCGTGTCATCGGGGCAAATGGGGGAGAATCTAAAGGGGTCAATATCGGGTTTCTCTAGGTTGGCAATATAGGAGACAGTGGTGTCAATGGTTGGACGATCTAACGAAGAGGAAGAGGAGAAATAGCGGTTGAGTTCGTCCGGACCAATTGTTTTAGGGATAGTATCATTTCGGGTCTTGCCTATGCCTAGAGAGCGAAGAAATTTCCACATTTCAGCTGAAGAAGAAGATGAAGATATATTGTGAAGAATGTGGCGGCTTTTGGCGTCTCGTATCATTCTATTACACCGATTCCTTGCAATCTTAAAGAGGGACCAGTTCTCTTCTGAGCGGAACTTTTTGAAAATATTGAAGGCTCGATTTCGACGTCTCATAGCCATCTTTATACCTCGACTCATCCAAGGGGCTGGTGAAAGTTTCACCTTCACTTTTTTAAGAGGAGCGTGGGCGTCGTATAATTTGCTTACTATATCATTAAAAAGACTTAATTTCCTATCAATGGTTGTCGCTTTAAAGAGGGGTTCCCAGTTGATTTTACCTGCCTCGTCATGAAGATTGTCAAGGTTCAGACGTCTAAAGCTCCGCCTGTACATGACCTTAGGTTTAGGTTTGGAAGGGAGTAGCTTTCCAGATTGTATTTATTTTACTGTACAAACCAAATAAACGCTTTCTAATTTTGTATATGCCGGGGATTACCCAATCGTCAAAAACTACTCTGTTCGAAATCATAGTAGTCTTAGGTTTAAAGACGTTAGAAAACTCGCGTTTAAAATTCACAAAAAAAAAACATTTTATTGCTTGTTCGTATGAGGATCGTGTTGATAAGGCAGCAATGACAGCATCGGGAGCGTATACAAAAGATTATTTCTAAAATGTGCTATGCACTTGGTCGTTACTGGAATAAAAGTAATGTTTCTCTTTTGAATTGGTGTAGATTTCACTGGAAATATGGCCTGCTGTCTACAATGGTCAGAATACAAACCACTAATTACTGCTTTATAACTGGGTGTTAAATTGCAAAATATGTTATCTATACATGTGGCACCCGCAGCTGTTATCCTTGTAGGTTCCAAAAAAAATTTGTACAGGTTATGTGATTTATACAATGAAATTAACTTATCTGACGCTGAACATTTTTCCAGCAAATTGATATTAAAGTCTGATGACAATAGTTTTTTGGATAGAGAGATCTTATACAATATTTCTTCCATTATACTTTCAAACTTATTATAGCAGGCTGACGGAGGTCTGTATACGCTTAAAACAATGAACTGTTCGAGCTCAATGCTCGCAATTTCGATAACTCGCTCAACAGAGTGACCCACAATATCGGCACGCTGTTTAAATTTCAAATGGTTGTTAGTTATTATTAATGAGAAGGTAATGGGCGATACATAAAAAAAGGTTCCGACCAATTGGGAAATTCCTCCTTTTTTAAAGTCGTTTAGCACTCATTAAATTTAGGTGACGGAAAGAATTAAATTTGAAACACTATAATGGGTTGATCAATAAAACAGATATTAGGTGTAATATTTTATTTTTAACTTCGGTAGATACTTCATTTATGTATTTATTAAATAAATAGGCCCCATGCTCTCACTTTGACGCATCTATTTGTTGCCTCAAAACTTCCACCTAAGTATCGGTAGATAACGTTTTTGGTTAGGGCATAATGCAAAACGAAATCGATATGCAGGTTATGCAATATTTCGCCGAGACTAAACTGATGAAGAATCGAATGACGTTGGCAAAAGCGAAGAGCAAAAAGACATTAAATTCATATTAGGGTTACTGTCATCTTCCCACGTTAAACCTATAAATACCAAGTTAGAAATAACTACAATTTTATTTAATATACAAACAGAAAAACAATTATGAATAACATTAAAATGACATTGCTCTGACAGCGGACATGACATAACTTTGACAAATAATTAAATAAAGTATATTTATTGTACTTACATAAACACTAACTTAAGTAATAAAACCAGACTAAAAATACCAATTAACCTAAAACTTAAATACTATTACGCAAGGTTCCGAAGATACTGGCAGCGTTCCCCCTTTGAATACTTAAAAACACTAAAGACTAGGAACAAACTAAACTTAAAAATACGAGGGTGAATCAAAAAGTTCTTAGAAGTGCATATATATGAAACCTTTTTGGATCAAGTTCGATATTCAAATTAAAGAGTGTCTATCACACTATATTTATGCAGACTGTCACTTGTTTTTGTCAGTTCTTTCGCATGTAATAAATTTTTTTGTGCAACGAGTTGCTAAAAAGTCAAAATTATGGATATAAGTGAGTTACGTGCGGTGATAAAATATCTCAGTTTGAAAAAAATGTCTACGAAGGAAATTTTTTTGGACATTCAGCAGACATTAGGGGGTGATGCTGTACCCTATTCTACGGTTGCGTACTGGGTGGCTGAATTTAAAAGAGTTAGATCAAGCTGTAAAGATGACCCGCGTTCTGGGCGGCCTTCAACCTCCGTTACAGAAGAAAATGTCAAAAAGGTTGAGAATCTGGTTTTGGAAGACAGAAGAATGACTATAAAACATATAGCTGAGATCCTAAAGATATCTTTTGGTAGCGTTCAATCCATTTTAATTGATTCACTGGGGTTCAAAAAAGTGTCTGCAAGATGGGTGCCACGAATGTTAACCGACGAAAACAAAAAGCGACGTTTGGAAATTTCCAAGCGTAATCTCGAAATGTTCCAGCGTGATTCGGATAATTTTTGCCGTCGTCTTGTCACCATGGATGAAACGTGGGTCCACCATTTTGATCCTGAAACTAAAAGACAAAGCATGTCTTGGAAACGACCATCCTCTCCATCCATTAAGAAATTTCGAGTTGCTCCTTCCGCTGGCAAAGTTATGGCCTCTGTGTTCTGGGATAGTGAAGGAATCCTTTTTATTGATTACATGCCAAAAGGCCAGACGATAACTGGACCCTATTATGCAAATTTAATCCCGAAAGTGCGTGAAGCGATTAAAGAAAAACGTCGTGGAAAACTGTCGTTGGGCGTGTTGTTCCTTCAAGATAACGCTCCTGCCCATCGATCGGAAGTTGCGCTCAACGCAATCCGCTGTGCTGGCTTCAATCTCCTTGACCACCCACCATATTCTCCGGACTTAGCCCCAAGTGATTTTCACTTATTTCCAAAATTAAAAGAGGAAATTCGTGGAACAAAATTTCACGATAATGACGCGGTTATAGCTGCCGTAGAAGACTTTTTCGAGAGTCAAGAAAATAATTTTTTTTCACAAGGAATAAGGAAGTTAGAAACGCGTTATTCTAAATGCATTGCATTGGAGGGAGATTATGTAGAAAAATAAAATATTATTATTTAAATCTTTGCATTTTTTAATATTGATTCCAAGAATTTTTTGATTCACCCTCGTACAAACACTTATTGTTGGAAAATAAAATTAAATATAAAATACTTCATCCAGACTGCTTCCCTTAGGGAGGGTGGCCAAAATGCTGGCGACATTGCCTCGCTGCATGGCGAGGCTTATTCACTGACCGAAGTATGTGCCAGCCTTCCGCTCACCCGTGTGTTCGATTAGTCTAGACGAAACAACGTTAAAAAAATGTTTTGTTTCATCTCCCCATGAGCCTAACGTTTCAACCGCAAAATGTAAAAATATGTAATCACGACTCAGTCACATATATTTTCGCCTCTTGCGAGTGTGCGCATCAGACGCCGCCGCTTCTGAAGTTGCATGTAAATGGGAAGGTGCCAGTGTGTCTACGCAGGTTGCATCCCACACTAGACACCTCCCACCTTTCCATGGAACTAACGTCAACCCATCAGGCCTCTTGCCATCATCACGTGCAATACCATTCAGTTCTAAAAGAGCCGGGACGTTGATGGAGACCAGAGCCCGACGGACGACATCATTCAGAGCAGCATGGCGCGACATGCGACCCGCACTGCGCTGGCACGAATGCCCATGGTGGCCTAGACGATCAACCATCGCCCCACAAGGACAGCAGTGTGGGTTAGTTGGTCTTAAAAAAACGTATTGTGTCCTGTACTTTTTTTGCCAAACTCATTGTAGTGTGTGTAATGACTTTTTTAGTTGAGTTTTAAAGCATATTTTATTACAAATCAATTTTAACCCCTAGATATGAATCGATCTTTTTTTTGCATTAAGCCACAAAACTTATTTACCAGCCAAACTTTGAGTAACGCCATCAATGTTATATTATACAAGTAAATTATTGTATAGTTGGCAAAGCTTAAATAAAATTAGTGAATTTTATGAAAGGCCTTGTAGCCATATTTCCCAGTCTTACTATTATGAATTAATAATGAATTAACTATATTGTCACCATTGGACGCAACTTTATTTTGGTCTTCAATATTTATTTCTTCATCATCGCGAACAGTTCTTATATTTTCAAATTTCTGATGTCGCTTTCTGATATACGTTTTCATGTAGAAATCAGTGAAGAGCACTGTCAAAAATAGGTTTTGCGGTAGAAGAATAGCCACTGGCCATCGGGGAAACTGACACTCTTCGGGGAAAAGAAGAGCGCATGTATGAACTGCTGTACAGAAGAATTGAAACTGCAACAAAATAAATGGGTTATTGTGACTGTGTAAATTCACTTCCATAAAGTGTGAACGTCTCATATGGGCGAATGTTGATTCGATAGCCATCATACTGGAACATCGGACGCGTCGATAGTTAGGTTTAGACATCTTAATAATTATCCAAATTAAGGATAAACGTCCTTTACGACGTCACCAGACCAGCAGCTCACCGGCGCTAGATGTGCACCTGAATAACACAAGACAAGCCCTGACGGTGTCCACCAGTAGTCAACTCGCAGAATACACGGTGACCGCGTTCCGACCTGGTAGTAGTATTATAAAAAATATGTAACCGCTGACGATTGTGAACGCAATAATTGGTTTATACTACAATATAACCCAAGTAATTTGATGCTGCTTTCAGTGCCTCATAGTTAGTTTTCTCTGTTTAACTTTTTCAGTCAATTTGGTCTTTTGCGTTTGCCTCTATCTATCATACATTAAAAAATATGAGTTATTGTATATACGTCACTAAACAATGAGCTGTGTAATTTTCTTAATACGGTTGAATTTTCAATACGACAAAAGATCTAGGCGACGAGCCGCCGCCGTCGAGTCACCTTGTTTGCCATATTGCTTTCAGCATAAAAAGAATGGACAGTGGACGCTGCGTGGCTAGGGCGTCGCTATCACGGCCGTGGAACAAAATTACGTTTTCAGCTACGAAAGAAAACTACTACAACAGAAACTAAATTATACTGTGAGTCACATAACGTAAGGTCCATATTTAATATTAGATGCCACGATTAGATTTATAGGGTGCCAAAGCGCTTGTAATGCACGCTGACCCTGAAAATGCCAAGAAATTAGATAATCAGTCTTTACTAGGCTTCTTTACTACTGGACTACTTTACTGTAGAATTGTACTTACGATTTGTAATTGTGTGATAAATTTCTTGTACCACAGTATATTTTTCATCGTAGGTCTAACTACAGTCATTATGTAGTACGAATACATCAACACGTGAACAAACGAGTTGATCACTCCTATAAAAGTGCAATGTCCACCTGGAATAAAAAAATACAAATTATTATATCAGAACCCCAATAATATTTTGTTCTTACTATTGGCTACCGATTTCGTACGTAATGCAAGAGGTAAAATTAAGCCAAGGTAGTTCCAAACCGCCGTGACCACGGACACTGCAAAGTGAGAAACGTTGAGGTATAATAATAATGTAAACGGGTTCGACCCGTCAAATCTAACCAACCACAATGTCATATATTTTTTAAATTTTAATAATTTAATAAAAAATCATATTGGGGATGGCCTATGTCCAGCAGTAGACGTCTTTTGGCTGAAATGGTGAATATAAATACAGATTGAATAAACATAAAATAGTACATAGTAGAAGAAGGCAAAGTTTTCACATATAGTAAACACAAATTAGAGTAAGTAGAAAACGACAGGGTAGACCTGGGTAGACAGAATAAAGGAACAAAGAAAGAAGCCACTACGAAGGTGAGATAGTGTAAGAATTACCTGGAAAATAGGTAGCTGCTCCTCCTATAATAATTACCATACCGCTATGATGGTAAAGATGCAGAAACGTGACCTGCCTTTGTTTCTTGCGTAAAACGAAAAATACCTGAAAGGTTTTTTTTAAAAGTAAATCTATATTTCAGTAACGTTAAAACTATTGAAGTATTCTTACATTCCATTTCATCACCTTGAACGTTAGTCCATATTACACACTTGGTTAAAATGTTGGTAACCGCTTAAAATACATAATAACTTAGCACTTTTGGCACTCGGATACCTCTGCAGTTTAAAAGCACTTATGCAACTAAACATGCCAATAGGTCTATCGAAGTGGACTTAAATATTGTCCAGAAAAAAAAAACATAAAATTAAGTAAATTTGGAAAGCGAGCTCGAGGTCGATCCCCAACAAGATAGACCGATCAAATAAGACACATATTCCTCCAAGTTTTGTTGGATTGCAAGGGAAGCCTAGGACTCAATGGAGGCTAATCATCTACTTCAAATGTAACGCATCCACTGTTGTCTACGATCCTCAGTCATGAAGGACCGACTAGAGAGAGAGGTAAATTTAAGAATATCAACATTTTGGTAGGGGATAGTTTGTACTCGCAAACAACCTGCTTGAGAGTATACTATCTCATTAAACCAATGTCATATTCAACGCAGTTGCAAGACTTGTCAGTGATTTAAGAGATTTGGCAGCAAAAAAATACTTGAATGGAGAACAAAACTATCAATCAAGATCTCCGAAATTCTTTGTCGTTCGGGATTTAATCTCTGACGAAATTAACTAAACGCAGCCCCAGTGATAGTCAACAACAAATTTAAGTGGATATGGTGAGGTTGCATTGGAAAACCCTTCTACAAAAATATTGGTGAGGTGAGCGTCGTGAAAATGATAATGATGAGGTAAATCAGTCCCATAAGCCAAAACTGGCTGGAACTCAACAATCACCAACTTGACCTTAGGGATAACTGAATGTTTAGCTTGACTTCGAATAAATATTTCGTTAAAAGCCAAAATTGTGACAAATAAAAAGAAAATTATCAATTTTGCCACTTACCGTATCAAACAGATCCAGAACTTTTGTCAGAAAATATAAATATGTCAATTTGGCCGCTCGTAGTGCTTCGAAACTATTTGAGTAGTCAACAGGCTGACACACCCATTTATAGTCCCAGCCCCAATAAAACCGAATAGCCTAAAAATATAATATTGGAAAGTCTAACAAAAACCTTAGAATTTTATTCACATTCACAAGGGTTCTTAGAAGCGTTAATCTGTTAATCGGAGTTCCATAATGACTCTTCTGCTTTCTGTTCTAATTTCTCAAGTTATGAGACCAAAGAGGAAAACAATTTTTTGTACATTTTGCACATCTTCATCATTATCATTTGAGCCCATAGATGACCCACTACTGAGTTGGTCCTCCTAGAAGTTCATGGAGGGAAATTAGACTACTGTGCCACGCTAGCAATAAGGGTTGGCATAGGGTTTGTATCAAGTTTTCCTTCTTTTGCGGCTAGGTTATCGGCCTCGGCATTTTGCACATAGTAGTATCACAATAATTTTGACATATGAGCTACTATTGAATCGTCATCGAGCTGGAGGCATACTACTCTGTCAAAAAAAGTACCGGGAAAGGATCAATAATATAACAAATGTTTATTATTTATCCAATTTGATTTTATCACCTTCAAAGTATACTCCTTCAGAAACGATAAACTTATCAAAACGATAGATCAACACATTTTTTAAACGCTGCTTCCGGAATTGTTTCCAGTTCTCGCCGCGAATTCTCCTTTATGTCTTCTACCAATTGAAAATGGGAGCCACGAAGTAATTTGAGTTTAGAAAAAGAAAGACGTCAGCTGGAGTCATATTTGGTGGATGTGGTGATCGACAAAAATTCGTTCACAATGATGGCCTTGTTCTACGGTGCATTATCTTGGTGCAAAATCCAAGAATTTCCTTTCCACAAATCTGGCCTTTTTCGTTGAATTGGCTCTCTTAAAGGCCGCATAATGCTCAAATAATATTCTTTATTTACCGTTTGGTCTTACGGCAAGAATTCCGAGCGCACAACACCGGGATGGTCAAAGTCCTTTGACAACAGGCAGTTACTTTGACTTTTGATCGACCTTGGCCAAGCCAAGGTATTTTCGGTTCCGGTTCAATTGGAAGCCGCATCTCCGAAGCTTGTTGCCTAGTCATGTTGTGTTTGCACGTGAACCCACGTCTCGTCACCAATAACAATGCGTTTCATGAAAGTTGTGTCGGAATTGACTCGTTATATCATGTCCTCAGCGACTTTTCAAATTTTCTCCAAATTTTCTCCAAAAAATAATAGGAAGAGCCTATTATTTTTTGGAGAAAATTTAGGCTTTTGGGACTAGGTGAGCGGAAACATGTATCTTCATACCCAAGATATTATTTAAAATGCTATGGATCGACTCGTGAGACACAGAAAGTTATGCGGCTATCTCTCTCAAAGCTAAATGAGGATTTTCAGTCACTATTTCCTTTAACTTTAGTTGCAGACGTTAATGGCCTACCAGAGCGAGGCAAATCTTCCATCACATCTTGACCGTTTTTGATCGCTTTGTACCACTCATAAGCTCGCTCGTGTTTTTGATAAAGTCGATTCACCGTAAGCCTTCTCTATATTTTCAGTGACACCGAGCATGAAATTCAATTGGCGATCCAAAATTCCAGACCATCTCCTTTTCGGTGGTTTTGTCCATTATGAAATTCGCAATACTTGTATGCGTTTGGGTGGCACCGAAGATGGTTTAGATTCACAAATCAACCCGACAGATGGCGCTGCAGTCGGTAAACGAATATCATGCAGGACAACGTCTGCCCGGTCAGCTAGTTTAATATAAATAACAGATACAACTCAATCTCCGCCCCAAAATGGAAAATAGTTGTGCCAACTTAACAAAAAAACAACAAATACATATTTGAATTTTGAACCATAAACAAATCCTCCATTCTTGACTTAGATCATGGTACATATTGCCTTCGATTATGATGAACTTTATCAGTAGTACCACCGATTATTTCTGTATGTGAATTCGGTTATGTATATTGTAACCTTTCTTTTACACATACGTATAACTGTGCCACCAAATACATTGTTACTTTATTGGTCTTAAATTATGCAAGAATGTTGATTAAATTACCCGATTCACTTTCATGTAAAGTGTTTTAAACTCGGTATCAGCGATATAACATACATGTATTATGTGTCCGCATGGTGACGAATTTAGGATACATGGTGTCACCACCTCACTCCATCCACAGGACATCGTAAGAGCCGACAAAAGGACATGACAAGGCCGTTAACCTAGCTGGGAATGAAAACTTGATACGAAACGCTGAGCCAACTCGTCTGGTCAGCGTGGCACAGTAGGCTAATTACCCTCCATGTAACTGGAGGTGCGACTCGTGTCGACTCAGCAATATGCCATCTATCGGCTGAGCAGTAGTAGTAGATATGTATTATGACAAATGTTCTGTAAAGGTTTTTTACGATGTTTGAATGTATGCTAAACACAATGTAAAATACGTCATCATTAAATTCGTGACCGAGGCGTCACTGAGTAAGTAACTTTTTTTTTCAGAAATCATCCTTGGTACCCGTTCGTTGGGGGCTGGGTTATATAGGAATCCGAGGCAAGTGGAGTTCGTTATTTGCGATCCGGCCTACACACTAAAACTGACTGCGAGCCTCGTCCGCCCGAGCCAGATTCACGGGTTGGTCTGGCTGACCCGCGCCGCAGACGGGGGCCGGGGAAGAGGACGTGACCACCTCCTCTTTTTTTTTTTTTTCGTCGCTGGCGACATTCTTTATGCATACCACCCCGGGGGAGAGGTCGGTGATTATGTGGGACTCCGACAAGGGTCGTCTACCCAAGAGTCGTCTACCCACTAAAACCCCAGCGGTATAGCTACACACGGCGCGCTTGGGGCACCATAAGTTCGCGTAAACGCATTCTACTGTGACGCCCCGGCGTGGTGCCCGCAACGGGCAAGCGACTGTCGGAGAGGGCGTCCCGGTATACTGGGACCCCCTCAGTCATCGAGGCTTTCGTCGGTGGCGGTTCCCCCGACCCACCACCGGCCTCTCAGGCGAGGGCAGAAGGGGTTCGCATCGTCACGACCCCCCTCCACCCCTGCCTCCGTCCGCGGCGCGGGTCAGCCGGAACGTGACCACCTCCTGCCCCTGGCCTAGAGGCGTCATATGTGGGTCAGGGCGACCCGCCACTCAAGAAAGCCTTACTGACTGAGGGCGTCCCAGTTTCTCGGGGCGCCCTCTGATAGTCGCTTGTACGCGTAGCGGGCACCTCGTCGGGGCGTTACGGAGAATTGCGTTTACGCGATCCTGTGGCACCACCAAGCGCGTCGTGTCTGGCTATACCGCTGGGGATTTAGTGGATAGACGAGTTTTTTTCGGAGACCCACATAAGCGCTGACCCCACCTTCTCGGTGGCGTGATACATAAAGCATTTACCCATCGTCATCGTAACAAGAGGGTTTGTATCAAGTTTTCCTCATTCCGTGGCTAGTTGATCTGCCACTTGCGTTCAAAAGGTCACCTCACCTCTTATGACACTCTCATGATGGTATGGGTTAGTGACTTTGTGTATACTAAATCCGTCACCGCACGGGGTATCTCTCACTATATAAACATAGGAACTTACTTGAACGAAGATATAAGAGCAGACTGCCATTTGAAGTAAATTATATACAATTAATACTTTTTTTAACCGAAATGGCTGTCTCTTCTCCATCCATTTCGGTCCCCATTTGGTTACGAACATTAAATAAAGAGCCAATAAACCTATCACTTGAAATGGCTTGCCGATAAATGGCCATGACCGTAATCTTTGATCTGAAAAATAATATAGAAATTATATTTCTACTACCTACTAGGTACTCAGTCCATAGATGACCCACTGTTGAGCCGGGACTCCTTCAGTTACATGGTGGATAATTAGCCTTCTGTGCCACGCTGGCCAGACGAATTGGCACAGGGTTTCGTATCAAGTTTTCCTACTCTTGCAGCTAGGTTTTCGGCCTTGTCACTTTCTTCTGTCTACTCTTACGACACCCTCAGGATGGAATGGGGTGACGATACTATATTTTTAAAAGAAAAGGTGGCGTTCAAGCAAACGTTTTATCTGATGATAAGTTACCATCGCCCATGGACCTTTGCAACACCAAAGGTCACTCAGTCGCTGAACCTGTGATAACTCAAATTATCACGCTGGCAGATAAAATGCAAACAATTTTCTGATCCAATACTTTTTCTTTGCTAAACTTACGCTTTGAAACTGTGTTCACTTTCTGTTACATTCTACAAATGATTAAAAAGTTGAAATTTAAGTGTAAATCGGTTCCGAATACTAAAACTCACCCGCCAAATCTTCAAAAACAAAAATGTACATTTGCCAACATTTCTTTAGAATCGCAGTCATTTTATGTTTCTTGTACTATTGTAATTGTTCCAATTTTTATGTAATTGCCCGCGTTCTTCGATGTCGTTACAAATAACTAACTAACTACTTGAAATAATGCTACGTCATTTTTGTAGCCGACAACGAATTAAAATGCAGTTGATACTTACCATAGATTACAAAGTATTATTAGAAGGTTATCAACGATACTTACGTACCACAAACAGCAAACTATTAGGCTAATCTTAATATCTATAAATAACGCGTTACATTGTTTGTCCGCAATGGACTCCAAACTTTTTTACCGATTTTAATCAAATTTGCACACCGTGTGCAGTTTGATCCAACTTGAAAGATAGGATAGCTTACATCTTAATTTAAATTCGCAATATTATTTTATTGTAAATTATTTTTCTGTTATAATAATAACAGTCACAATTATATGTTATATCCAAAAGATTCTAACAGATGGCGATATGTGTTGACTTACTTGAATAAGTAATCAATAGATGGCGCTGTGTTAAAAGTACAAACGTTTATAATAACCACAGCAAGGCGTGGCTTTGGACATCCCTTATAGACAAGTTTAAAGAGATAGGCATTCTAAATGTGGCCTTACAATATATCTACGAAAACATAATGTATATTCGTAAAAATGTCGTAAAATTTGATAAATTAAGTGATATTCACACTGCTAATACTAGGAATAAAAGTAATCTTGTTCTACATGCTACTCGTCTCCATGACTCATTCGTAGGTCAAAGTATTCTCTTCTACAAAAAAACCCTAGGAAGTTAAGAGAACTTCCAATAAATAAATTCAAAAACGATATTTTTCGTTTTATTATCAAGCGCATGAACAAATAACGCAGATGGTCTTCCGACCCGAAACTTACCACGTATAATTAATTTATCATGGGAAATCATCACTATCACTACATAGTATAAAACAAAGTCGCATTCTTCTGTCCGTCCCTACGTATGCATAAATCTTTAAAACTACGCAACGGATTTTGAAGCGGTTTTTTAATAGATAGAGTGATTCTAGGGGAAGGTTTATATGTATAACCCACCCCCGCTTTGCACGGGCGAAGCCGGGGCGGGCCACTAGTTAAAACTAAACGGTATATCGGTTGGTATCATCGGGATCCTCGGATGAGAACTTTCTCACCTTCCAATTTTCCTTCGATTATATTCCACTGTTCATCAATGCACTTACCACCAGACGCGTTCTGTTGCATAGGTTTGGTGATTTTGGTTTTTGTTTGGAAGCAAACTTACTACGCAGCCACCCTTTAGTCGTAAATTGTGCGGTGGTAAGCCAGGCACATCCAAGGAGTCTTTTTTTACACAGTCAATATATTTGAATTGATGCAGTGTACCAATGATTTCATTCTAAATTATGTAGTTTAAGTCATCTACATCTTTATTCTTACTTAGCTGCCAAAATTGCTCGCTCTCTCAACCATTCATTATGTTTGTGTTTAGTAATGTTGTTTGGGAATACATTGTTGATGAGTTCGTCTTTCGATGAGACACGGTTACAGAAATCCTGAGAAAATAAAATCAATCTACTTTATTCGTCGACATGAACTCCACCATTACCGATAGTCAGGCATTGCTCAGAGAAATCTTGAGCAGATGTATCGTTCACAAATGCAACTCTCATGTTTGTCGTCATCTGATGTTTCTTCACATAACGCCATAGTTTCTATGATTAAAGGCAAGCCTTTATTTCTTCGGCAGCAGTCGATCTTGTAATTAGTGGCAGTGCTAGGCGGAAATCACCAAACATTAAAATCATCTCGAGTCATTACGTAGGTCTTCGGTCGGATCGGTTAAGTGCTATTGTACATTCGTCCCAGATGATGATTTTCAATGTTGATGAAACTTTGGCCATTGAGGAGTGTTTTGCAATATTACATTACATCTATTTTTCCAATGTGGACGCTAGTATGCAAGCATTAATCAGTGATGCCATTGTATCGAAACGTTGCTCGATTCAAATTATGTAGTACTTGACCAATTTCTTCTTGTGTCTCGAAAATTATCTAGTTGATGATCTCTTATGCTTGATCGATAATTTTTTCATTGTCAGCCGATCCGTTTCACGGGCTGCCTCGATTTTCTCTTGTGAATATGTAGCACGAAGTCAAGCCACAATATTTCGGCAATCTTCACGTGGATTTTCTAGTTCTTCTTCAGTCCTTTCATTCTTAATGTTTCGAATCCTACGGTCCATTACGGCTTTGTCTGGTAAGTTTCAATCGTCTTGGTAACGTTGCTAATCATGTTATACCCTGTTCAAGATAGCATGATCGATATGACAGACGGGCTAGTGATGGGAAACAGAAAGTTCTTTGGTAGTGTTTGAATTACTATTTAACACTAACTCGAACAAATAACAATACCCCCAGCATGCCTCCGCGCTTACACCTGTCTGTCTCTAACTAAAAGCTTCCACCAGTTCGGAATGCAACTCCACGGAGAAGGGCCGGCAAGAAATTCTATGGGTGCTTTATTTTTAACAGATCTGGGTGTCTGTTACGTTACTCCCTGTTTTTTAATATTTTATTTAGCTGATGTTTTAATTAAAACTATCTTAAAAGTAGAAATTAAGATGATAGCCTATCATCAAATTATTGCTTTAACGAAATTATAATTCTCAAAAAGTACAATCAAAGTAGTGTTGTATGTATGTGTTGTAGTAATAACGAATATCAGAAATCACGTCCTATAAACATGTAAATCTCCTAAATGGGATTTCGCTATTATTGCACATTGAAATTAAACACTTTTTAATCGCGTGTATTTAATTTCGACGTTTCGAATGCTTTGCAGCTGCTGCTGCTGATGGGGATCCGTTAAAAAGTGTTTAATTTCAATTGAAAAGAGTGTTAAAAATACGTTCTGAAATACTTCCAATTTAATCGACAACGTGCCATATAGCGTCCAGAATACATATACAGAGTACATATGAAATAAAAGTCTTAATAGTGACCTTAAACTATTACTTATATTCAAGAAAAAAAATATTACTACAACTTAAAGTTAATCAATCGTTTTTCATATACTTAGGATCATTATTTTCAATGATTTTTTCATAGTGATTGTTTATATCTTTGTAATTGATGCGGCATATGTGGCCATTTTTTTCATTTGCGGATCCTGTTGTTTCAGCAAGTTTGACTTCACCATTGATGGATTCATTTAAATCAGATTTAGTTAAACCATTCAGGCTGTTTAGTTTTTCGTTATTA
Organism: Clostera curtula; assembly: GCA_905475355.2. Lineage (NCBI taxonomy): Eukaryota > Metazoa > Arthropoda > Insecta > Lepidoptera > Notodontidae > Clostera > Clostera curtula. The sequence continues at coordinate 18,257,259 of FR997799.1, forward strand.
TTCTTTATCACAGTTTCATTAAGAGCCTCTTTTGCTTTCTTTCTAGGTTTATTGATATATGTCTTTTTATAGAAATCTAAGAAAAGTGCCAGCATGAAGAGGTCTTGAGGCAGGAACACTGCACTAATCCATCGAGGATACTCACAATCTGGCTTGAAACCGCTTAGGCTCATGTGTACCACACACAAGAAGAATTGCAACTGAAAGTGATGTACACACATTAAGTCAAGTTCAAAGTACATTTTCATGAGAAGTATAATTAATGAGATCTTAATAATATATCTAGTGAAGCTCGTTGAAAATATTAAGAGACCCATTGTATAGTCTGCGAGTTTGTGGAGTATACAATTTTTTTGGCGGTACAATATGCCCCAGTTATGTGCGGAATCGTATGCATCCTATTCCGGTGGTGTGGAGGTTAGACACACACACACTGAAACCCCACATATGTTCCGTATCGTCCGTCCTTATGCTGTGGACTGCAGTGCCAAAGCAAAGTATATAGCCAAGATTTTTAATTATTTCTAAGGTAAAAATAAAGACAAAGTAATATCTATTTACTTTTAGAGCTATTAGAGCTTTTCGAGCTTCTCATAATGCCGTAATATTACTTCAACAACGATAAAGGTTGGGATATAAATAAACATACATTATAAAGATATTTGGCTTTTTTAATTGTGTAACAACCGAATCAAGAATTGATGCCTATATACAACGCCTACGTAGCACCTATCTACAGAAATGACAAGTTCTACGATTTTAAAGTCTCTAAAAATTACAATAGAATGAAAAGTTTACAGATAATGCCACCAGAAATTGTACCATAGGGAAATTCTAAGAGTACTTAATAACTTCAGCCCATAAATAACCCACTACTGAGTCGGGTCTCCTCCAAGTTAATAGACAGAAGCGGATCCTGTGCCACGCCGGCAGGATGGTTTGTATTAAGATTTTTCGAAGTTACGGCTAGGTGGTCTGCCTCAGGATGGCATGGACTGGTGACATTGTGCATTCTAAATCTGACACCACGCGGACTACTTACGATTTGCAATTGTGTAATGTGTTTCTTTATCCAAACAACTTTTTTGGAACTTGGCTTAGCGGCTGTCACGAGGTAATATGAATACATGACTGCGTGTACAAAACTGTTAATAACTCCTACCAAAGACCCATGTCCACCTGGAACAGAAGCAATGTTGGTTTTTAATTTGAGGCTATTGTGATTGCAATATTTACTTATTGGCTTTCGTAACGGTAGGTATACTACCTGGGTAGTAAGTTATCGCTGCCCAAATTAAAAGTACCATGCCTGTATGATGGTACAAATGTAAAAATGAAATTTGATTGTTCTTCTTTCTGAGCACGAAGAATACCTGAAATTGAACTTAAATTTATTACAGAAGTAGAATACAACGCATATTCTAAAATGGAATTTAACTGTTATTCCTGTTTAGAAATTGCGTTTTATCAAAATGACGAAGTAGTATGTTTGAGTTTGAAAAACGTTGTAGTCAATTTTAAATTGGTTGCTTACAATGTATTGTATATCCTTGTCAGTATGCTTAAACGAGGTTGAAGACCTCTCGCTGGACTTGATCCGCTCAATGGTTCGGGGCGAAAGAGTAGGAGCGACGCACCTTTATTTAGTGAGGTCATAATCACTACCAAAGAGGGTGCTACACTGGCCAGGGAGTTGGCCTACCAGTGGCCCGGTACCCTACGCGTGAGAGTCCGGGAAACTCTAACAGGTCATAGGCCTCAGAGCTCGGGGCTCCACTCGCTGGCTGGGGAAATGCTTCATGCATACCGCTGTCCCTCCGGGGTGGGCCCGGCGATTATGTGGGACTCCGGAAAATACTCGTCTACCCACTAAAACCCTAGCGCTATACCCTCACGCGTCACGCTTGGGGCGCCACAGGTTCGAGGAAACGCATTCCACTGTGACGCCCTGACGAGGTGCCCGTTCAGCAGGCAAGCGACTATCGGAGGGCGTTCCGGGCAACTGGGACGCCCCCAGTCAGTAAGGCTTTCGACGGTGGCGGGTCCAGTGTTTCGGATGGGGGCTCTAATTTAAAGTTTTTTGCACCCCAGTATTTCGCATAATCCGGAAAGCTCCTACGGGTGGAAAACCATAAAACCTCCTAAAGTTATATATATATATATTCTTTGGTATATATTCTTTGGTTGCACTGGATACCAAAGCTATGAACACTTAATGTCCTAAAACCTTTCGAATTTTCTCATCAATTAGGTACTTACTGTGTCCATCAGATCAGCAACCTTCAAAATAAAGTAAAAGTATGACAAATGTGCAATTTTTAAACTTTCAGGAGTCTGTGAGAAATCACTTGGCTCGCACACCCATTTGTACTTCCAACCCCATGCATATCTAATGGCCTAAAACATATCAAATCATCAAATTAAACGTTTGCAACACATCCATAAAATGTTTTCGAGATTACCGATATGATAGGACATATCCTATTCCGGATATTTAACAAGCTTGCAAGTGCATCTTGAAATATGGGGATATCTTTGGAGCCCAGACGTCATACAAACTCGCTCAACCAAGAACTAGCGTTTAGATGTACAAAATTGAAAGCAAGAACAGTCGTTGAATTTTGTACATCTGAACTAATATTTTAAAGAGGAAATATTTGTTTCTTTGCATTGAATAGGTCCTGAAACTGCTGGAAAATTTTACAACATTTCTTTTCTTTTTAAGGCGATAGACTTATTGAAAAAAGTTAATAAAAATATTGATTTTTGTTAAAATCTCCGTGCTTGCTGGGCTATAATATTTATAACTTATACATACTTACTTGTACAAACAAATATAAGCATGCCACGACTTGCATGGCATTATATACGATCATGCTCTTTTTCAAATTGAATGGCTTCCGGTTTTTCATCCATTCAGGGCCCCATTTCAGTACAAACATCAAATACAAGGTTACCAAAGTTAGTACTTGATATGGCTTTGAGACAAAGGGCCATGATATGATTCTCTGATCTGAAATAAATATTTTTTCTCAGAGATTCCATCTTGACGGTAAATTAAGGTTGACTACTTTTACTAAAAGAACGCACCGTATGGTGATGGATTTAAAATACATAGTGTCGGCACCCCATTTTAATGTATGTAATAGCCGACAAAAGGAAATAATATGGCTGAAAAACTAGCCGCAATAGAAGAAAATCTTGATACAAAAGCCGGCAACCGGTCTGGCCAGCGTGGCATAGTAGGCTAATTAATCTTCATGTAGATGGAGGAGCCCCGACTCTGCAGTGGTTTATTTACGGGCGGAGAAATAGTAAGGCTGGGTTTCCACTACGCCGGACCGGCAGGGTCACTGGACAGAAGTTTCAGATCCCACAAGAAAGTTTTTGTATTTATAGTCGTAGTTGCATAATCTCTCTTGGAAAAGCGTAAATAAATTGTCTGCGTTACTATCCATGCTACTTAACTATTTTAATTCATAATGATTCCGTCCCTATGTATGCTTAAACCTTAAAAACTACGCATCGGATTTTTTTTATTAGATAGAGTGATTCAAGAGGAAGGTTTATAAGTAGGTATAATAATACATCCATAATAATGTAGAGAAACACTGATAAATTTAGAGGTTCAACATTGCACCCGTGCGAAGTCTTGTTTGTACTCTTTCATGCAAAACCTACTTAATGGATTTTAATGAAACTTTACAATAATGTAGCTTATACATCAGAATAACACATGAGCTACGATTTATAAAGATACTGTGTGATTTGCCCAAAATATACTTCTCATCAGAAAAATCGAAACACTTTAATGATATTACTAATACTGAATTTAGAACAATATCATTAGGATTTGAAAATTGACGACATTTGACATACATATTATGTATGTTCCTAAATGTATACCTTTTTTTTGATAATCCTTACAAAATATAAACTTGCGAGATTTTGAAGCGGGTTTTTTCAATAGATAGAGTGCATCAAGAGGAAGGTTTATATATATATTGTAGAGGAACACTGATAAATTTAGAGGTTCATCATTGCATCCGTGCGAAGCCGAGGCGGGTCGCTAGTATATTTATAAATTATCTCCAGGTGGAGAGTGAACACGTATCTTTCAGATAACGGTGCTACATCGTCGACTGTCATCATTTTTTCTTTACATAATATCAAATGAGATAGTGTCAAACGATTACCTATCTACAATATTTTTTTTCTGAGGATATAGCCTAACAATATAGCCAATGCCTTAGGGGAGTGCGTCAATAGTGAGAGAATTATTAGGTATTAAGTTTGAAATAAATGAAACGCGAACACAAAAATACCTTCACAATATATTTACATCATAATGGAATGGAAGGAATTCACAATTTAATTGTAAGTGTTAACATAAAAAATGTCAATAGAGGTCAAAAGATTTGCATTTTAAATCCACAGAAAGCAGACGGTAGAAAATCACGTGTATAATTATTTCGGGTTGATAGTGAAACAAAGTAATGAACGAACTTATATTGAAATCAATCTGACGAGGTAAATTAACTATTAAACAAGTTTCCATGGTTAAACCTCTAGACCTCTAAAATTACCTAAAATCGGATGTTTATGGCATTATTTGACTTGAAACCTCAGAGTTAAATGTGGTTTCTATGAGTCTTTACAGAAGGCGTAGATTTCCATTGTGAAAAATAAAACATCAGGCTTGCAGATCATCATTATTTTACCCTACTGCTGTTAATAAGTTGAGATATTCTATTGTTTTTTTTTCAAAAATATAGCGTCTTCTGGAAAAAGCAAGCCTTGCATTTTGGACGGCGCTTAAGATACTATAGTCGGACGGAATTTGGTGAAGGTAAAGCTTACAGTTTTTGCTGGCTGGCTTTTGTCCAAATGGCCACCAGGTTTTTAGGAAATAACAAAGTCTTAGTAAGCTGAAAGACCGATGCCACCTGTGGAGGTCTTTCCGCTGAAATGAATCTATATTAAAAGGATCGAGGAGAAACGATGGCTTTTTCAGGTTACAAAAAACAAATATAAAAAAGTTTTGACTAAATATTAGGATCTAATAAGCATAATATATTACCCAATTGTTATCGTGGTCTAAATTGCCAATTTCGCCGATTTCGATTATTTCTAATGTTAAAAATGGTAGTGTACTATTGTATATTGTACAATATTTACACGTACTTTAGTTGATATACACACTAACACGTAAATACAAAAAATGCCCTAAGCAATGCATATAACAATATTTTCCAATACGAACTCGTCTCACAAGAATTTTACTCCGAGTACCAACTTCACCGAATTGAAATTGGCTTTGCTCAGTGCCGCCTTTACAAAATAGCTACTATACCTGTTAAATATTATATGTGTATAAAGGTATAGCATTAACTTGTTACGGATTTTCAAGTTTCAATTCTATAGCTGTGACACTTTCTATCTAGTTAACGTCAATTCACGTGGGGAGTAATTCCGAGATAATATTTACTGACAAAATCATACAAACATACAAAAAGTTTTAGCACATACCTGGTAAATCGTAAAACATAAATTCGTAACCATTTATTGCTTTTCTAATTAAAGTGGCCATTGTATTTAACTATTAAATTCCACATTTATAACAATTGAATTTAACACTAACAGAACATTTCTTTTGTTGCTCACTATTGGATGCGTTCAACGAAATTAACTATGTTTTCTTTAAGCTCTATATTTTAAGTTATACGCCCATGAATGGCATTAATAAATTAGCATTAGTTGCCTTCATTACCAGAAGACTTATTGTTATAAAGAAAGAGAACGGTTAAAATACAGTTGTTTATTTAAAAAAAGATCATTGTAACTTCACTTTTAAGCAATCTAAGGAGAAATGCAGCCCTAGTCTCGTTTTCACCAACTTCACACAACAATCACAACCTATTTAATATAGATTTTGATACACAGTATGTGAGAGCATATTACTTTTCTAATTGTTTAGTTTCTTGATGCTCGATTTTCGAGATCAATTTAGGACTCATAGCAGTGGTGGTGTCTTGCAGCGGGTTGTTCTCTTGCCTGTAATATTGAGGAGGGTGATGGCTGCCACGTTCGTCATGCTCGTGAAACGGTGCCGTTGCTGGGGGTCGATTGGCGCAGGCAGTAAAAGGTTACTATTATTGACTAGATGTTTCCGATATTTTGCCCTTTGGGACTGTTTGCTATCACAAATCTGTCTAATGCCAGCCTTGTACCAAAAAATGCGATTTAAACAAAACAACTACAGTGTTACTTGCCGCCCAATCCTCTGTATAGTTGCATTTCAAACCCATGGGAAATGGTACATTTTTAATTTTGTTTTGGTTGTTGACTTATCAAAAGGGATCTACTGAGCCAAATAGATTAAATGAATTTTGATTTTTATGATAGAAACATTGACATAACTTGAATCACTAAACAGATGAAGCCTTAGCCATCAAATTCACCCACAATCGATTGCAAATTCGAAATGAAATTGCTACCCACGATTATAGTGTGTTTTCCTGGAAACAGATTGTATAGTTTGGAACAGCAGTGGTATTGCAGAATCTAGTGTCAAATAATTCCATGGAAGTAAAATATTTGATTCGTCGTCTTGAAGTGGTTTTCACGCATCAATATAAAACTCGTGCAACCTTCTCCGCACGATCATATTTAGTTACAAAAAAAAAAAACAAAAAAATAACAAAGTACAATATAAATTTATCTCTATTTGGATAATAATTTAATATCAATGTCACTTTTAGTTGTGATTTTATAACTAAAGAACGGCTGAACCGATTTGAATGATTTGTTTGTATGCGTTTGGGTAGCACCGAGCATGGAGCATAGATTCAACAAATCAGCCCGACAGATGGCGCTGCAGTCGGTAAACGAATATCATGCACGACAGCCCAATCTTTAAATTTATCAAATGTTAAGCTCAACACTTATCTGCAAAGCTTCTGGACGCCGTGAGTGATTTCTGCGTGCACAGGGAACGTTATCAATAAAACAAAATTATGGGATGTTTCTTTGTACTTTTGAAGGATCGCGATATATTAGGTTATCGCATCGTAATGTTACTAGTAATGGTAAAACTATACAACACCTTTGACCTTTGTAAGTGACTATTTTTATAATTAGAAAGTAATTATTAGATCAAGTCCTTATAAGAAACACTGATTCCAGAATGTTCGTTAAAAATATTTAAAAAACTTAACTAGAACAAAAATCATACGTATTATTTTATTGATCCTTTTTATTATTTTCTCACCTTTTAAACCTTCCCTGGACTTTCACGAACATTTCAAGACAAAAATTAGCCAAATCGGTCCAGCCGTTCTAGAGTTTTAGGGAGACTAAATTTTGAGATTGGTTGAAATTTTATGCAAAATGTTTCAGCAGTTTGTTATAAAACTCGAGATAAAAAAAAGATTACAATTATTTAAAGGCATTTAATAATCAAACATTTTTAACAATAAATAATGTGATGTTGGTATATAATTTTAAACCAACATCACAGTTTAATGCCTATTTAAAAGTCGGTTTTATGTTTTTGTTAAATGCACGATAAGTACTATTTTCCTAGCACACATAAATTAAATCAATCGTATTTTTTATACTTCGTATCACTATTTTCAATCAGCTTTTCACAATGGTTGTTTAGATCTTTGTAGCCATAAAGGTTATCATTTCTTACGCTGCCTCTTCTTGCTGTGAGTTCGACATCCCTAAAGATGGGATTATTTAAGTCTAATTTATTATTAGCATAACCATTTGTGTTATTCAGTCTTTCGTTTTTAGTGTTAGTCATATTTTCATTTAGAGCCTGCTTCGCCTTAGTATTGGGTTTCTGAATATAGGTTTTCCTGTAGAAGTCAAGGAAAAGGGCAAGCATGAAGAGGTTTTGAGGAATGAACAATGCACTTATCCATCGAGGGTATTCACAATCAGGCTTAAAAACAATTGTGCTCATGTGTACCACACACAAGAGAAATTGCAACTGAAACAGAAAAACATCAGAAATTAAGTCTATTGAAAAATAAAACCCGTTGCAGTTCAAAATTTAATAACGTTGATAATTGTCTGAAATATCATTGATATCTTAAGATTTATTAATTATTGGTCTAATAATATCTATATACATAAAATATAGTCATGTTAGTATCTATTTGTAAGTTGAGAAGGGGTGAACCAGTTTGGCTGAAAATTGCTTAGGACCAGGGGACGGACATAGGACCTGAGATTTTTATCCCTTTCCCGTCGGATGAGATATAAAACGTAACTGACAGCGATGGTTGAAAATTTGACAATTAGAAATTTTAAGTAGACTGATTGATGTACTCGTATTTGTTTCTATTAGATTATTGTGCCGATATTATCATTAACAATGACCTGACCAAGACGATCGAATCTTACCAACTAGGATTCGAAACTTTGGGAATAAAAGGACTGAAGAAGAACAAAAAATTTCACGTGATGAGCACGTGTTAGTATGGTTTGACTTGCCTCTATTTGCTCTTGTGATTGAGAAGCACTAGCTTCTCAATCTGCAACTGAAACGGATCGGTTGGCAATGCAAAATCGCCTAGCAAGCCTTAGAGATCAAAAACTAAAAATTTTTCGACGCACTAGAAGAATTTTATTTATTACCACTTTTTTTATCAGTGAATTGAATGCCTTTGACCCTAGGCTTGCGTGATGGAAAGCTACGCCAGGGTCTAAAATGCAGCAGGCAATTCAAGGAATTGCCCTGTCGGGCACCGGCTCTCACATACATACGACGGAACACAGTAAAACTGCTTGGCGTCGGACTTAAATGTGAGGGTGCACCAAGCAAAGTAAACTTAATTCTAATCGAGCAATACCGTAGACCATAGCGTAGACCGAAGATCTAGAGCAAGTGCAAGTGGTGGTTTACGCAAAGACACTGACCCGACCCCGGAATCGGACCGGGCTCTCGGGATCCAAAGGCGGTACACCTGACCTCTAGAGTAGTGAGTTGGCCACTCTTGAATTGGGCTGAGGAGACTGGAGGAGCCAGTGCCAGAGCCCTCAGCGTAATCAGCTAGACGGGTTGGCGCAGGGTTTCGTATCAAGTTTACTTCTCTTGCGGCTAGATTGTCAGCCTTGACTTTTCCGAGGTTATCCGACAGAGAACCAAAGTCACCGACATAGCTCAGAGAATTAGCAGACTGAAGTGGCAATGGGCTGGTCTCATTTGTAGAAGAACCAACAACCGCTGGGCTAGACGAGTTCTTGAGTGGAGACCACGAATCGGCAAGCGTAGTGTGGGACGGCCCTCTGCTAGATGGAGCGACGATCTGCGATAGGTTGCGGGCAGTAGCTGGATGCGTCAAGCTGAAGACAGGGCGCTATGGCCTTCGTCCATCAGTGGACTAATGTGGGCTGATGATAATGATGATGATCCGTCGCACTATCTTTACACATTGTATCTGTCATTCCTTATTATATTTTATAATGTTGCTGTTTATTACGACCAATAAGGTCAGCTCAGATGCACTCTAAACTGACGAGCTGCATGAAGAGGTTGATGAAAGTGGAAGAAGCGAAAGTAGTGAGCCAGGATCGAGGAAGGTAGGGTGTGATATTTGCCTACCCCTGCGGGGAAAATGCGTGACTGAATGTATTAATATAGTTTATGACTTAAAACTTATAAGCACCATAAGTATACAGTAAGACATTATTTTAACACCATAAAATATACATACTAATATTGTGGCTTCTTCTGGTAAGTCTTATTATAAAATGAACATGGGAATTCCATGTGATCTGGTCATCAACATCAGCCCACTCTAAGCCACTGCTGCACATAGGCCTCCCCTAAAGAGCGCCATGGCACCGTGTCATCAGCTTGACGCTACCAGAATCAGCTCACAACCTTTCGCAGATCATCAGACTTTATAGCAGAGGCGCGTCCTACACTACGCGGTCTCAAATTCAAGAACGCCTCGGTTGTCGGTTCTTCTACAGATATGTCTAGCCCACTAGCAGTTCAGTTTGCTACTTCTGACCTGTGACTGAGTGATATTAAGGATACTTACGATTTGTAATTGAGTAATATATTTCTTGATCCATTTCACACCTTTAAAGCTTGGCTTAGCCACTGTCAGCAGATAATACGAGTACATAACGGCGTGCACGAAATTGTTAATTACTCCCACCAAGGATCCGTGACCACCTGAGGAGGAGATGGAGACATTTTATTAATTATGAAAAGAAAATAAACAAATCCGTTAAAAAGTGTTAAATTTCGATGTGTAATAATCACGAAAATCTAATAAATAATTTTATTAACTTGTCCTTTGTCTAAACCAGAGGCACTTGCTCTGAGTTTGGGTGTTATTTGTGTTCTTAATTCTGATTCTGAATTCTGTTCTGTTTTTAAACAGCCCCTGTGATACAGGCTACAGTGCAGGAGTTTCATTTAAAAATAACCTCTTAAACCTCACACTGCATTTTTGTATTGTAGTCTCCAAAATATGTCTGTGTGTCGGTGACCGATTTAGTACCAAGAAACTAGAGGCCACAAAACCTAGTTGCCAGAGAAGGAAAACTTGATAGAAAACACTGTACCAAGCCGTCAGGTCAGCGTGGCACCGAAGGATAATTACCCTCTGTATAATTGCAACAGCCCGGAGGTCAGTAGTAGTACATGACCCATGTATGGGCTTAGTAGTAGTAGTCTCTAAAACATGTAACATACATTTTTCATCGGCTTGGTATTTTTCTATTGGATATATTTTATTATGGATGACTAAATATTACTCAATACAACCAACCTGGGAAATAAGTAGTCGCTCCCCAAGCTAACGCTAACATGCCTGCGTGATGGTATACATGCAAAAATGATATTTGGCCATTCTTTTTTCTGAGCACAAATAATACCTGAAATTAAAATATATACGTTAATAATAAAATATTTAATTTCTCAAAAATTAAATGTTACAAAATAGAGACATCCCAGTAAGTAATGTACAATACTTGTGTAGGGGCTGCCTCGCTTCTTACCGCGGTTTCACAATATTGAGACTATTCTTATCGATAGGCTACTTAATCATGATACTATATATGTATATTATTCATAGACTACATTGGGTTATATAGCTTAGTTAGTATAAGTAACACATGATTTAAATTTTGAGAAAGCAATAACAATTTATCTTAACTAAAATAATAATGAAAACGAAAATAAAAACATGCAATTTACTTATTACATACTCACTGATCCGGCGAACTTTGTTCCGTCTTAGAGGCAATAAATGAGCAGATTTTGGATTTTATTATGTTCAATATTATAGCAGGATAAATATAAAAAAAATCGATGATTTTAATTATACTGTATTGGCCGTCTATTTTAGTACTGCACTTTTCAGTGAATCACCTTGTGACAGACGTCATTTTTCGGTTTATTATCAGGCGCATGAACAAATAACGCAGATGGTCTTCTGACCCGGAACATGACACATATAAATTGATCTTGGGAAATATATGAATTTTCTAGATTTAGGCCACAAACTTTCCAGGATTGGCCCTGTGATTTATGGTCACGGCGAATGCACAACTGATCAGAAATCATTAAAACTAAAACGGTATATCAGTTGATATCATCGGGATCCTCGGATGAGACCTTCCTCATTTTCCAACTTTCCTTTGAGTATATTCCATTGTTCATCAATTCACTTACCACCAACCGTGTTTCGTTACACAGGTGGTTTTGGTTTATGTTTGGAAGCAAACTTACTACGAAGCCAACCTTTAGTCGTAAATTGTGCGGTGGTAAGCCAAGGAGTCTTTTTTTAGACAGTCAATAAATTTGAAATAATGCAGTGTACCAATGATTTAATTCTGAATTATATTATTTACTTTATGTAATCTACATATTCAGTCTTAGCCGCCAACATTTCTCGCTCAGACAATTTGTGTTTGTGAGTTCGTCCTTCGATGAACAGAAATTCTTAAAAATAAAATCATCCACTTATTTCGTTGAACTGAGGCAAGCGTTTATTTTGGTGGCAGCAGTCGATCTTGGAATTAGTGGCAGTGTTTGGCAAAAATGGCCAGACAGTAAAATCATTGCGCCTCCAAAACATCTCGAGTCATTACGTAGGTCTTTGGTCGGATCGGATAAGTGCTTCCAATGCACGTGTATGCGCTATTATACATTCCTCCCAGATAACGATTTTCCATTTTGATAAAACTTTAGCCGCTGAGGAGTGATTTCTTAGGTTTTCGCGATTATTACACATTGAAATTAAACACTTTTTAACGGATTTATCGCGTGTATATTACATTATTTAATTCCCGACGTTTCGAATGCTTTGCAGCAGTCGTGGTCGCGGGAGAGGCTAGGTGACAGTTGTCTTCAAAAGTACAAAGAAACAGTTAAAATCTACCGCCTATAATTATGTTTAATTGATAACGTTCCATGTCCACGCAGACAAGATAACTGTCATCTAGTCTCTACCGCGACCACGACTGCTGCAAAGCGTTCGAAACGTCGGGAATGCAATAATGTAATATACACGCGATAAATCCGTTAAAAAGTGTTTAATTCCGCTGAGGAGTGTTTTGTAATATTACATGGCATCTATTGGTCCAATGCGGACGCAAATATGCAAGCAGTAATTGGTGCTGCCATCGTATCGAAATCTTGCTCGATTGAAATTATTTAGTACCTGCTTTATAAATTTATTCTTGTGTCTCGAAAATTATCTAGTTGTTGATCTCTTAAATTTGCTCGACGATTTTGCATTCCCAACCGATCCGTTTTACGGGCTACCTCGATTTGCTCTTGTGATTGAGAAGCACGAATTCGAGCCATACTAATGCGGCGATCTTCACGTGCATTTTTTAGTTCTTCTTCAGTCATTTTTTTCGCAATGTGTCGCATCCTAGTTGTATTACGGCTTTGTCTGGTAAATTTTGATCGTCTTGGTCACGTCCTTTTTAACGATAATATCGGCACAATAAGCTAATATTTACTCTAAACAAATACATCAACCGATCAACTTCAAAATGTCCAATTGTCAAACTTTAAACAACACGTTGTGTTGTTTAAAGTTAGCTATAAATTATTTATTCCATAAACACTAACTTAAGTAATAGAACAAGACTAAAAATACCAATTAACCTAAAACTTAAATACTAAAATATATTATTTAAATGAGTCCCTTTAGGCAAGGTTCCGAAGATACTGGCAGCGTTCCCCCTTTGAATCGCTAGACTGTTTCTTTGTCCGTTTAGCTATCACTGACGTTTTGTTATTCCAGATCAGTTGCATTTTGTTATACGATGTTTTTTTTTATCACGGAACGGGGTAACACTCACTTACATTTTCACGTTTATAATATTAAGTATGATTTTGTGAATTTTCCAACATCTTTATATATAAAAGAAAGTCGGATATAGTATACCTGAGAATTTTATCCCCTTCCCGTGGAATGTGATATAATACGTGGTATAACAAAACGCAATTGACAGAGAAACCTAACGTTGTCTATATTCAAATATGGCTGAAAAATGACAATTAGAATTTTGAATTTAACTTAATATATCTATAAATTTACACACAATATCGTTATAAATTGTAGCTTAAGTGTTATTCTGATATTAAGTGTTATTCTATAATAATGTATAATTTCATTAAAATCCCTTCAGTCGTTTTTACGTGAAGAAATATTTGTACGACCTTCATGTATGTTTTCCTGGTCTGGGTGTTTTTCTATCTATAATATGTATGTATTTACAAAAAAAAATGGTTATAAATAGTTTATCATCCATCTCGTTACCATAATACAAGCAGTAAGTTGCTTAGCTTGGGACGAGATGGCGTTGTGGCAAATGTCCAAGGATATTTATTTATATCCATCCATCCATCACTTACAAACTTTCACGTTTATAATATTAGTAGGATGTAGGATAGGATGTGTGAGGATAAGGTAAGATATTTGTTTTAAGTAGGTCTAAGGAAAAGCTATTCCGTATCATTATAAGTAAGAGTTTTTAGCCACTCTGTTATCACCCTTTCGCATTCATACATATCTTTGGAATGAAACTTTAGCTTCGCATTTATTTTATTGTAGATATAGGATGACTGAGCCAGATACTGACGACCTGCAAAATATGTTTGTACCTTGTACGATTTGGCTACTGTATCGTTTCGTCTTTTATCTTGGGTTATAAGTACAAAGTTATACGTACAGGTTTATTTTCGAGTGGTGGCGGATTTAGAATGCACAGTGTCACCAACTCATTTCATCCTATGTCATAGGAGCCGACAAAAAGAAATGACAAGACGGAAAACATAGCCGCAAGAGAAGGAAAACTTGAAACGAAACCCTGTGCCAACCTGTCTGGCCAGCGTGTCACAGTAGCCTCATTACCCTCTCTGTGATAGAGGGAGGTCCAATACAGCAGTTGGTCATTTATGGGTCGAGTAGTAGTAATACAAGAGTATGCCCTTTAACGTCCCGAAAAATATCTCTCAAGTACAGTTTCGGTACTTACAGTATCCATCAGATCTGCAACCTTCAAAATTAAGTAAAAGTACATCAATTTTGCAACTCGAAACCCTTCAGAAGTTTCCGAGTAGTCGCATGGCTCGCAAACCCATTTGTAGTCCCAACCCCAGCCAGCAATGATGGTCTAAAATATTAGAATATTCATCAAATATTTCAGCGCTCGGTAAGCTGCGAAACATCTTGTCAATCACTAATGTGTGTTGCCAGTGATGACATATGACATAGAGTCGTGGTCGCTCGTAGTTTCCCTGCGAGATTGAATCAAAAATGAGGCGATACGCAGGCAAACCAGGGCCACCGACATAGCCCACAGGATTGCCAAACTTAAGTGGCAGTGGGCAGGCCACATAGCGCGCAGGTCCGACGCCCGATGGGGCAGAAAAGTCCTCTAGTGGTGACCGCGTTCCGGAAAGCGCAGTGCTGGTAGGCCTCCCACTTCGGTGGACCGATGACCTGGTTAAGGTCGCTCGAAAACGCTGGATGTGGGCGTCCCAGGACCAGCCTTTGTGGAATTCCTTGGGAAAAACCTATGACCAGCAGGGGACGTCTTTTGGCTGAAATGATGATGATGATAAATCAAATATGATATCCATAGTTTAGTATGGTCAAAAATAGGATCTGCTGATATTGATAGATTAAATGGTAGAGGTAGGGCAATGTACCAAGCACTTTAACTAGAACTTCCCACCTAAGAAAGAACTTCCATCATATATCATTCTGCAGTCGACCATCGCCCAACTTATTCAAGTTTCACTGGTAACTGCAATTAATTTTGTTTCTCTCTGTGATATGCACGTTTATTTCTGATTATTATTTAACGAATAAGGAACTAAAATTTTGATTTTAAATTGTCGTCGTGTTACAGTTTAATTTGAAGTATGTGTTACACAAATTAAAAATCAAGTCCAGTAAGTTTTTAAGTATCGCAGAGCCATGTCATCAAACTGCATTTCCTTTTAATGGTTCCAAAAAAGTATTGGCCTGTTGTAGTACTTAGCAAGACACAATGGAACTTATTTGGTGGCTTAGAGTCTATCAACGGATATAGATGGCAGAAAAGTTCGAAGTATCTCTGCGTGATAGAGCCTGACTAACAGGTAAGTCAGTGGGCCGAATACCTTTGGGAAAAGGAAGTGTGAGGCGACCTCCAAAATTAAATTTCCACTCAAATTACTTACTTGTACAAGTAGATATGAACATGTTACAACTTGCATGGCATTATATATAATCATGATCTTCTCTAAGTTGAATGGTTTTCTGTTCTTCATCCATTTCGGACCCCATTTCAGTACGAACATTAAATACAAAGTCAGCAAGGCTAGTCCTTGATAAGGTTTTCCAACAAGCGGCCACGTTAATATTCTTTGATCTGAAGTTAAAAATATAAAATATATTAAAAGTATTATTTCGTGCAGAGATTCTTAATAAGTTAGTTATATAGTGTCACTGATATAATTCCTTTGTTTTCTTTTGTCTATAAGACATTTAATTCATATTTTAAGTACGCATTAATGTGTAATCACGTGTGTAATGTTGCGTTATTAATTTACGACAATTTATTTTGGTCAAAGTTTAAGTCGATTTGACTTCTTCTTTGGTCTAGGGGTTCGATTGCAGGGTCGGGCAAGTGTCTTTGTGTAAACCAGAGGCTCTGATTCTGGGTATTATTTGTATTCTGCCCCTGCGATGCAGGTTTATACCTGTGATAAACAGTGCAGGAGTTTTCTTTTTTGTAACAAAAAAAGTTTACTTCGTTTTATGGTCTAATAAACACGACGTTTCTTTTCAAAAGTTAACGTGTAACCTCATCATAATATTTCAACACATACCTGGCAAATCTTCAAACAAATATACGTAACCATCGATTGCTTTTCTTAATATAGCGGCCATTTTAATTAAGTAAAACAATTTATTTAAATAAAACCCAACACAATTAATTTCAAGTATTTGTACGTTATTGGGCGAGCTATACTCCACAAGTTATGTGAACTTAAAAGTCGTTGTTATTTAAACCATTCACCGACGATTATGTTGCCTAATTTGCATTATAGGTTGCCTATTAAAGTGACTAAAGAAATGCAAGAGGCAGACACAAGGTGACAAATACTATTGGTCGCCTACTGGTCAAAATCAGAACTACTCGTTTAAGTGTGGGTAATTTCATACTTCTCCGTCCACGCAACTTTTGTAAAAGGGGGTACAAAGATTTTGCTTCACGTATTAATATGATATTTCATATTAGTAGAGTGAAGTTCTATTTCTTTAACATTTACTCTAATTTCTTCATAATGCCTTTGACTCATAAGAGGTCATATCTGGTATTGCATAAAAGTTTTTAATGAAATTGGTTCAGTAGCTTGGTTTATACAAGAAAAAGGTGTACAGCATAGATTTGTTTGTAGATAAAAAATGTTTAATTCATTTGAGAATTTTAGAGTTCAACTTTCAAAGTGTTTAGTTTAGTCTAGTTTACAAAGAATACGCAAATAAAATTGAAATTAGCGCTACTTTAAATGACACTGGCCTCGCTCGCTATTTAGTAGCAGCAGTAGTTAAATAACTATTTTAAATCCGACCGACACACCCCGATCAAATGCTTTTATTTTCCAACAAACATCCCAATAACTAAGAATATGCCAAAATAAAAACTAAGTATATTCCGTTTTCTTAAAAAAAATGTGTCGCTTTTTGTGTCAATTTTGCGGTCTACTTCACTGGGTAAAATGTTTTCTGTTAAATGAAAAAGAATAACTCCCATTATAATTTTAATAGTATACATCTCGTTTGGAGTTGCATTCTTATTGTGTTCTGCTTGCAGAACTATGTTTTGGGTAAGTATGTTTTTAAATATGCTCTAACCAAAATGAAAATATGTTTAGTTAATTAAAGGGTTGCAAGGTACTTTTATTAATTAAAGGTATAGGTATTATTAATTATGTTATAGGCATTGTATATCAAAAATACTAAAGACTAAGAACATTTACTAAATAACTTAATAAATAACCTACTTAGAAATAAATATTTACAAATTATATAATCAATGATAGGGAAAACAGAAGAGAAGATATTATGGTACATGGTATATAAAAATTATTTGCTATTTTTTGGATGCTTGCAAAGAAAATATTCTATTTACAGATAGCACTTAGCAAAAGGTAAATACGCGATTTAACTATAAGTTTAAGAGAACCAGTTTGGGTTTATTTTACTCCAAATAGTATTCCAAATAGTATACTATTTTTGGATGTATTTATATTGCTGAATATGAATACTTAATATATGGAATATTATAGCGGCCTTTAATTTAAATTTAGGCCGAATACCGAAGAATTCGGTTAAACCGAATGTGCACTAATGTTCAGCACATCTTTACCAAACGGATCACTCACCCGTCGCCAAGCCTGGCAGAAAAAAATTAAAACAGATTTAAGGACGTATTTCATACTACCTACAGCTAAAAACCTTGCAACTAAAGTAAAGAAAGAAGAACTTGGTGACTAAAGAAATGAATGAAGCAGAAAAACTAGCCGCAAGAAAAGTTGATATCAAAATTAATTTAATCAAGTTGGCTCATTAGAGCTCTTTCGACAAATCAAAAAAAGAAATAAAATTTGAAATTTAACTCCTAAAATTTACTACCGGTTCAGCATGCGGCTCTACAGAGAATATCCTGCAAGAATATCTGTAGTTGCTTGTTTAGATCGCCATATTTAGGTACAATACAGGGATAACACATTGAACATCAGCAACAACAAGAAATTTTATTCATGTAAGTTTTAACCCAAATCTCTTAATAAATTGTCATGTCATCATTTAAAACTACCATCATCATCTTTTGGCCCTTGTCCCACGCTAGGTCCCTTCTCCTTATACACTCCTATCTATGTTCTCATTCACACAATAAAATTCATTCATCTAGTCAATAATAGTTATCTTTTAATGCCTGATAACCCAACACAGGGCATTCACTTTGTAATACCAATAGGCTATTACTTTATATGCATGCAGCACCTGTTTGCATGAAACTATTGTTTTTAATTAGCTCTTTTTAATGACTTTTTAATTTAAACACTACTTCGGTCAAAATTCATTGCATTCCAGAGTCATTTTATAATGTCGCCGCAACATTTATTCAGCCCATAAATTATTTACTGCTGAGTCAGGCCAGGTTTTCATATCAAGTTGTATATTAGTTTCGGTATTTTCGGTTTTTCACTTTAATTATTCTTTTATTGACGATATTTCTGATATTTCTATCCTGAGGGTATTTCTCAGGATAGAATTGATTGGTGATACTGTGTCATTGAAACTCTACATCACACAGACGGGTGTTTACGGTTACAAGTCATATAGTAATGACTTGTAACCGTAAATACATGAAAATTTCTGTCCGTGTGGGGACATATTTTGAATTTGGAAGCACCACCCCATTCCAGCCTGAGGGTGACCAGCTGACCAAATGAAATGACAAGGCTGGTAACTTAGACACAAGATAAGGAAAACATAAACCTTCATAACTAGAGGAGGTGCGACTCAGCTGTAGGTAATGTATGGGCTGAATAGTAGGTAAAACAACTAGATTAATTAATATATATTTATTAACATTAACATCTCCAGGATTTAGAGGACTTTACATTCCTTCAAATACAGCATATTTGATCTCAGCGTCGTCGTCGTGAAGCTCGCTTGTTGTGTGTCGAATAATCAATGGTCCCGCAAATAATAAACATAGTGAAGAGCAAGAGACGATGCTGAGCTACATTCACCAGTGCGGCAGAGGCTGGTACAATCCAAAGGAACTTTAAAAATATTTCTTGTATCCAGACCCGTGTCATAGGTATATAAAATTTGAATGATACTTGGCTTTTAATTAAATTAACAATTTAACGTTTATGTGGAGTCTTAAAATTATACAGATTCTAGATTGTTACGGTAGTTTTAACAGGTGTTTGCACGAGGCCGCGGGCTGCAATGACATGGAAACCATTTATAAGTCATCAAATTCTGAACCATAAAAGAAACTAAAATAAAAAAATCTTAGTATATGAAATAAATAATTTATTCATTTTTTGGCTTTTTGTTTTTAATGTAACTATTGTAGTAGAATTGACTAAACATGTAAAAGAACACTACGCAATTGATTAGGACTAGGACTCGCTGGAGCTTAGGGTAATTGCAACTGGTCGCTAGAAGTCCCTCGATGCTGAAGTAAATGATAATGCAGAATTGAATCTGAAACCAAACGCATTTAAGATCACAAATAGACTGGCGCTATAAACTACTCACATGGATCCCCTTAAACAATATTTGAAATAGATACTTCACAGTAAACTGTTTCAAATATAGAAATCATTGCAGAAAACTCATGATCATATCTATATACTAACACGTTAAAGAAAACGTTTAAATCTTTTTTAAATAATTTAAATATAGGTTTTGATTGACGGAGAATTTTACAAGAACTTTTTAATTTAGCTGAATAGAGCAATTTAATTGTATCAGATGGAAGAAAATAGTAGGGCCGATATTCATTCGTCGTAACGTTAAGTGGCACCTATGTATTACAACTGACACTTACCAATTGCAAAGAAGTAATATATTTCTTCCACCATAGGTATTTCTGGTACTCTGGTCCGAGGCCAGAGATTAGGTAGTAAGAATACATCAAAATATGAATAAAGGAGTTAATTGCTCCTTCGGGAATTGAACTGCCACCTGAAATTAGGTTAGTTTAAGGAATAAAATTATGAGAACCCGTAGTTTTCACAATCTAAACGAGATCCAGAATATAATAAAGTATCAGATTTGGAATTGCTTGCGTTCCTCTGAAACTGCGAAGCCGAATTGGAAAGAGCCATTTCGCATAGGTAGGAGTTCTCTACAAACGTCAACAGGTGCTGTGATGTCTTTTTTTTTAATAATCTTACTAAAATTAGCATTATTTATTAAAGAACATTTAAAATAGAAATACCCCACCCATGGCGGAGCCGATCGCCCAAACCATCGGTGTATCCAAAAGTACTTCTTTTTGGATGAGGCTATTTACCCAGGAGCCTAGTGAGAGCTTCTGTAGGTGTTGGTCGAAGCTCTTCGCCATCAGTCCGTGCACTGGTATAACTATCGGTACACGATTGCAATTCCACATGGCACCAACCTCGTGAGATAGATCTAAGTATTTGCTGATCTTCTCATGTTGAGCCTTCATCAGGTTGACATCATGGGGAACAGTGATATCCATAAGCATTGCACGACGCGCCGACCGATCTCTTACCACGATTATTAGCCACAATGTTTCTATCAGTGACGATAGATCGGTCTCCGTAGAGAGTGAAATGGCTATTACTCAGAACTGGTTCAGGGTTATATTGGTAATATGGTACTTCTGATTCCACAATACCAAGTCGAAGGGCAATTTGCTGATGGATTATCCCAGCTACTAGGTTATTGCTGTGTTAATATTCCCCGTTGGCAAGATGACACCAACCAGAAATAACAGTAAAAAGTTTTATTATTATAAAATAAAAAGTTTTTTATTCAATGCTAAAATATATCCATTTGATTGAGAGAATTAATTCCAAATATCTAATATCCAAATATATAGTATTTTATAGGCAGATATTCTTGATTCCTACTTTACTCTCATCATCGTCTTTCAGCTCATAAATGACCCACTACTGGTCTCCTCCAAATTTAGGAGGGAAATAAGCGTATTGTGCCGCGCCCGCAACGTGGGTTTGTATCTAGGTTTATTTTGATCTGTCTCATGCGTTCTTCTAGTCGCCTCTTACGCCAGAGAATGGTATAAATATCCTTGGACATTTCACACAACGCCATCTCGTCCCAAGCTAAGCAACTTAATGCTTGTGTTATGGTACCGAGATGGATGATAAACTACTTATATATACATTTTTTTTTGTAAATACAGACATAACAAATACTTGTAGGTCGTACAAATATTTCTTCCGTGCGGGAATCGAACCCGCGTCATGCTGCGCAGCAGTCGATCGCTCAACCACTGCGCCAACCGTGTCGCCTTACGCACGCTCGGTATGGGTTGGTGACAATGTGTATTCTATAACTGACCAGATATCAGGCATTGTCTTTGTGTACTCTCCTGATACCCAATATAAATTGACCCTATCTATTTCTACCTTGTCACAACACCGATATTAAACTTACAGCAGATGCATTGTTGACCTAGAAGCTTAAAGCTTTATAGTCATGGGCCTACATTTAGATACTGTGGTCGATCTTTGTATTAGGCATAGATAGATGTGTGGGTTTGCGTTTGTGAAATGTATATTTATGGAAAGTTCTCACTGTACACGGCATGGGAATGGATTTTACACAAAGACTACATCAGCCCATCGATGACCCACTAAGTCGGGCCTCCTCCAAGTTTACGGAGGGAAATTAGCCTACTGTGCCACGCTGGCAAGACCGGACAGAGTTTGTTTCAAGTTTTCCTTCTTTTGCCGCTAGGTGATCTGCCTCTTGCGTTCCTTTCGTCGCCTCTTACGACACCCACAGGATGATAGGGATTGGTGACACTTTGTATTCTAAATCCGTCACCGCACGGACAAAATAACACTTACCTGCGGCGTATTTAATGCCAATCCATCCAATAATAGGCATTGTTGTGTGGTGATACAGATGTAAAAAGGATATCTGGTTAGTTTTCTTACGAAGCACAAAGAAAACCGTATCCAATAACTCTGTGATTTTAGCGAAATAGTATAGCCATACTGCTCCAGCCCACTATAAATAAAATAAATTATTTTATTGTTAAATGTCTTGTTGTACCCGTGGATTTCTTTAGAAATTTTAGAAAAAGATTTTTTTTTAGTAATTATTTTTAATCTTGTGCTGCGTGCGTTACACTATGGAGTTCAGAAATGGCTAAGTTTAGGAGGGATAATATTCTTCCCCCTTGACCGTGCTGCCACCTTGTTGTGGTGAGTGGCCTTGCATGCCTTGGTGCCATACCGGCTCAGGGTCACCCATGCCGACGCGGAGAGGCCAGAGGAAGAGCGGCACACGGAGTCGTGGTGGGTTTTGGCTCTGGTGACTCCTCTGTCCTCGGAGTTGCCTCAGAAACCTTAACCTTGACAAACGGCGTGGTGATGCAGTGGAGAGTGGCCAGGCGTTAAAGCCAGGGCTGCCGCCGCAACCGCGTGGGTCGGGCGCCACTTCATCCGGCGCCTGACGGGGGCACGTGCAATGTCCCGCACGTGCCTTTCGGTGGGTTGGGGAGCGTCCAGAGCTCCCCATCAAAGCATGGGACCCGCTTGTGATAGCGGGTCAAGGCCCCATCAGGGTCGCGGAGCATGCTCCCCACTGGGGAGTGAAACCCGTGGCCCTGTTTCGGGCAGTCGAGGGACGCCGTTGGTTTTAGTGGGTAGGTTGGTGCAATTTCCATCTTTCCGCGCCTTGGAGTCCCACATAACCCGGCTGGCGTATAGCGGTCGGGTATCCATGAGGATTTTCAACGTAAAAAAAGGGACAATATTCTTCTCATATTATATTTTTAACTGAATATTCCTTGATTCATGGATATCAGTTATATTGTACCGCGTGGTGACGTGTTAAGAATACATTGTGTCACCTCCCAAGTCTATGCTGAGAGTGTCGTAAGAACCGACAACAGGAAATGACAAAGCCGATAACCTAGCTACAAGAGAAGGAAAACTTGATATGAAACCCTGTGCCAACCGTGTGCCAACGAAACGTGTGACTGGAGGAGGCCCGACTCAACAGTGGGTCGTCTATGGGCTGAGTAGTAGTGTAGTAGTTATAATATTGTTTCCAGAAAAAATCCGCTGGAATGCTCGAAGTAATTTACACGCAGTTTGCGTAAATATAATTTTGGACGCATACAGTGACCTAACAATTAACCTTTCTTGATGTTTATTTAAGTAGTTATACCCGCACTTCCTCATCTAATATCTGTGCGTTTTCTAAAGCTACCGTTAATTTTTTGTTCTCATTGGTACTTTAAATCAAGTTCGGACGGTAGGCAAAATCAATAACATTGCGCAAAGGCTTTTTAAAAAGAAGAATCCAACTTAATGGCAGAATAAAGGACATCGGTTGCCAATCTTTAGACGCCAATCTACCTCGTCTAATCACCTTCGTAATTTCAAACTACCAAAAAAAATCCATGACTACGGGAATCCTCATTAAAGTAACATCAAAAACAAGGTGGTCAACCTTTTATGTAAATGTAAAACCCATTTTTACCTACGAATGAGTCGACCACTCACTTTTGTATGAAACAGTCAGAATATTTAAGCCAACGTGTATAGGTAACTGGCTAGCGACGTATTCTGAATACTACTAATAATCAGCCCTTAAACGACCCGCTGCTAATTCAGGCGGGAGGAGGCCTCCCAGGATTATAATTAGCCTACTGTGTCCCACTGGCCTGTCAGCACAAAGTTTCGTTTCAAGTTTTCCCTATCTTGCGGATAGGTTTTCAGCCTAATCAATTCCTTTTGTCGCCTATGACGACACCTCCAGGATAAAATGGGGTGGTGACTCTATGTGTTCTAACTCCGTCACATCGCGTTATTTACGTGACCAAAGCCAAAAGTCCAAAGTCAAATAATTTATTTTGCATAGGACACAATGGACAATTACAAATTGTCGACATTTTAACAAAATGTATACAAAGCAAAGTGATATATTTTAGTTTACCACCAGTTCAGAACGCGAGCACTGCTGAGAAGAACTGGCAACTCAGAGGGCTTGTCATTCTTTTTTTTATTGCTTTGCCTAGAGCCTAGACTTGCCTAGACCTAGAGGGGTTATATCTCTAGCAACAATATGGTTAATTTTGCTCACAGAATTCGACTCTCGCTCTGTCATTCTCTCTCAAAATATGATAAGACACTTAAACAAATATTCGTCGTCGTCTTTTCAGCCCGTACCTGACCCACTACTGAGTCGGGCCTCCTCCAAATTCCTGGAGGGAAATTAGCCTACGGTACCACGCTGGCAAGACGGATTGGCACAGGGTTTGCATCAAGTTTTCCTTCTCATATGGCTAGATGATCTGCCTCTTGCGCCCCTTTAGTCACCTCTTACGGCACCCTCGGGATAGTGTGGGTTGGTAACATTGAGTATTTTAAACCCTCCTGAGATGTGTTGAAATATGAACAACTTAGAATAGTAATGGAGATAGCCAAAATAGTTCAAAACTGTGGCCCAGCTATCAACGTCCAATGCTGATCCAAAGTTTTACAGAACAAAAGGAATTTACACTACACTTCAAATCGTTATAGGAATTTGGTTCACCCTGTTTGGCGTCTCTTTTTATATTGTGGATTGCAGTGTTGTATATTAAAAATATACTGCAGATTTAATAATACTAGTGGTAGCCCAGTTGTCGAAATTTAACCACTATTAAATACATAAGATATTGAATATGAAGCACAGGCGTGATCTTCATTTCGCTTCCTTGATGTTTGGCGTGATTAAGTTAAAAAAACCGGACTACTTATATAAAAAAAAGATTTTACCTTCTTGTTAGGTCTCCAAACTTGTATGACAATGTAGTTAATTGTTATGTTTTTTATTTTTGCCCAATACACGTCTAGTGTAATGAATTTGAAATTGTCAATTAATTATTCCAACATTTCTTAATTTACATGTCTTAATTTATTTATTTTTTTCTCGCTTATTTTCATGTACACTATACGGTCAATAAAATAAATATAAGAGGAGTATCCGTTGTAGCCGCAGTTAAAAATTGTATTTTTCTATGTAAATTATTTGGGAGGAGCAATGTATGGCGTGTACTAGGTGTAATTTTTTTGTTTTTTATTCTTTTGTTTATTATGCGCTACATATGGCTGAGCTGAAAACTAGCGTTGTGGATATTATCTACAACATATGCTGAGCTCAGACCATTTCTGGCAATGCTGTATACAGCATAGAATTTTTGTGCATCAGTTTGTATAGAAATACTTATTAGCTGTAAGAATTTAATGTTATATGTATCTTTATATTTGTATTTCCATAAGTTCTGTGTTGTGTGCAGTTTTATCAGAATAAAGGTTATTCTATTCTATTCTATTCTATTCTATTCTATTAAGTTACAGCTATCTATCTAATATACCTAGTCCTATTTGACCACACACTTCACTACATAGTATAAAACAAAGTCGCGGTGGTCTGTCCGTCCCTATGTATGCTTAAATCTTTAAACTACGCAACGGCTTTTGACGCGGGTTTTTTTAATACATAGAGTGATTCAAGAGGAAGAAAGAAACGTGTTTATTTTGTTCTCACATCTTGAGCGGTACAAAAGAACATGTTACAAATAAAATAAAAAAAGAAAGACACAAAATATATAACAATAAAATTTTTTAATATCCTGTTTTGTGAGAACAAAAAAGGACCATAGTTCAGCATATGCCACATCATAGCAATAAATGGCGCAGCGCTGGTATTCTGCTAGGCCCTTCAGCGACCACGGGTATCGGACAGCTAGGTATCCTTAGATACATACAATAAATATAAAAAAGTAGATACAAAACAGGATTATGCTAAAAGCCATAGCGTCTAGGCAATAAGATGTATAAAAAAAACTGATAAATATAAAGCTGGGTACTGACCGGCGTTACGGGCCGTAATGTAACGTGCTCCACAGCGAGCATTCGTGCAGTCAGTACGTCGTGTTACGGCGAAAACAGCGAGCATCGAGCCGCTCGTTGCTGGCTTTGAGTGCTCCACCCGGCTGTCGGTTTTTTGGCGAATCCTTTGACTGTTACGCGGTTCAGTCAGTATAGTACGCTGTTGCGAGTCGTCACGAGCGCACGCACTCTCGTAATTATTTAATTTATTTTTTATAACATGGAGTGGAAAAAAGAAAAAACTCTGTATTTTATAGAAAAATATAGAGAAGCAAGATATACCAACACATCCTCGTTGTCGGTCATCTTGAGTGAACTGGCGGCGAATACAGAGTGTTGACGAGCATGTTACGCCTATTTTTAAATGCTCGACGCTCAGCGCTCGATGCGAATGTTACATTACACCGCGTAACGTTGGTCAGTACCCAGCTTAAGATATTATGACATAGACAATTTGACAGCTGACGTAAAATAAGCGCGGTGTTCTCTCTCACCAGTTCAAAATTCAAACAATGCATTTCTAGGAATTGTAGGTGAGATTAGATTCATTATGTTTTAATATTTTGAGTTTATTTTGTGACTATACTATTATTAATTATTGTTTGTGTGCTGTGTTAATATGTTTGAATGAAAAAAAACTCGTGCCGTGATACTATTTGTGTGCTATAACGTATGAGTGGAATTTATTTACTATTTTTGTGATTTTTATTTCATTTTGGGACGCGACACATTTATTTGTAAAAGCTATAGAAACAAACAGACACAAAATCGACCGCTAGAAAGACAACCGCCTGGCTTTTAAGAGCATATCAATGGTAAGTTTATTTCTCTTGTTTTTGTATAGTTAGTAGATGTTCTTTATAACGTTTATTAAAGCAAGAAACTGATTTTAGGGCACGGAGTGGTGGCGGCAGCAATTTTAAAGGAAGGTTTATATGTATAATACATCACTACATAGTATAAAACAAAGTCGATGTTTTCTGTCCGTCCCTATGTATGCTTAAATCTTTAAAACTACGCAACGGATTTTGAAGCGGTTTTTTTTATTAGATAGAGTGGTTCACGAGGAAGGTTTATATGTATAACACACCCCCGCTTTGCACGGGCGAAGCCGGGGCGGGCCACTAGTCCATAATATTGTAGAGAAACACTGATAAATTTAGAGGTTCATCATTGCACCCGTGCGATGCCGGGGCGGGTCGCTAGTTAACAATAAACAAAAGAGTATAATATGTGTATGTGCGTGTGTAATATTTTTTTTTTATTTAAATTAATGTAATTTAAGCAGAAAAGAAGCTGCGGAAGATCTTCTCGTCCACAATACCGCAGTGTCTGAAGACAAAAGTCTTCGACCAATGTGTGTTGCCAGTAATGACATATGGAGCAGAGACGTGGTCGCTCACTATGCGCTCCGGGCTATGGCGTCAGAAGGCTCAAAGTCACCCAGAGGGTCACCTATGCTCGGAGTTTCCCTGCGAGATCGAATCAGAAAGGAGGAGATACGCAGGCAAACCAGGGTCACGGACATAGCCCACAGGACTGGGAAACAGGGGACAAGCTCGCAGGACCAACGCCCGATGGGGCAGAGATATCCTCGAGTGGCGACCGCGCTCCGGAAAGCAGTAGGTAACTGGTAGGCCTCCCACACGGTGGACAGACGACCTGGTTAAGGTCGCCGGAAAACGATGGATACGGGTAACCGGCCTTTGTGGATATCCTTGGTAGAGGCCTATGTCCAGCAGTGGACGTCTATTGGCTGAAATGAGGATGATGACGATGAATATATGCAAAATTTAAAAAAAAACCCCTAAAAATTTCAAACTCCACTGTCCGCGCATTTTTTGGAAATAGGGTACAAAGTTTACGTATCTTCACGTAAACTTCACGTAAACATTATAAAGATTTGTTAAATGTAGAGACCAAACTAATTGAGTTAAGCGTTAACCTAAACCCGGGTCCACACGAGTGTAACGTGTAATGTAATCCACCGTGTAATGTAACACGAACACTACTTGTGGACGGCACTACGAGCATTACATGTATCGCTCGCGCCGTCGCTCCGGCTGATCCATCGGCTGTCGGTTTCGGCGCTCGCAGTGCTCGTTTGGACGGTGTTCGTGTTTATTTCAAATAAAAGCTGCACCAGCTAGAACGACCGTCCTATTCAGAACGTTCGTAGCAACTAGTGGAAACAGCTCTTGAAATAGATTCGCGTACACAATTCACTTTGAGTTCGTGTGCCGACCACACTGTTGACGCTAAATTACACGTAATATTACATTACGCCTAACACACGTCTGGACCCGGCTTTAATCGTATTTACGTACTTGTTTACTCTTATTTTTACAACACAAAAACGGGAGCTATTATACTAAGTGACTTGATTGATGGCGACAATGGAATTGTAAATGATCTTGTAAAAATATGGACAAAACATAGCTACGTATTAAACGAAAAATGCCATTAAATATATACATACATACATTAATACAAATAAATAAAATTGGAGTGTCTGTTTGTAATAATAAAACATAATATTTTTTTTAATTTTTGTCTGTCTGTCTGTTCCGGCTAATCTCTGGCACGGCTGGACCGATTTTGACAGGACTTTCACTGATAGGTAGCGAATGATATAATGAGTAACTTAGGCTTTTTTTTGACTAGTTTCGCCCTGCGGCCGCTTTATATTTGAGCGATATCTCTGTCTCTAAAATATATAAATTAACCTTTCTAGTCTATTACTCTCTACCCTTCAGCCCATAAATGTCCCACTGCTGAGCCGGGCTTCCCCTAGTTAATTGTAGGGTAATTTTCCCCACGCTCTGGACAGACGGGCTGGCACACGGTACTAGTTTGCCTTCTGTTGCGGCTAGGTATATAGCCTTGTCATTTCTTTTTGTCGGCGCTTACGATACCATCAAGATGGATTGGGGTGGTGACACTGTGTATTCTAAATTCGATTTAGGTTACCGTGCTAAGCTGTGATGGAAGGAAATCCGAATCAGCAGATAGAGTCATTTATAGCCTCAGTAGTAGTAGATTGAGAGTTTTTATTAATATTATGTGAAAGATTGGATAAAATGGAAAATAAAATTTGTCACACAGTGAGTTTTTAACCTAGAGTGAAATATTAGTATATAAATAGTACCATAATATTAGATTATAATAAAAAAATGAGCCATGTAGCTTGCTTGCTTGTGTTGTTGAGGTGCTCTAAGCGATATGAAAATAACTTTGTTATTTTACGTTGTTAAATGCAAAATTTGCTCGGATGGCTATATAATTAACTGCACCTTTTAAGCGTACAATTATTAATTTAACTTTACCATCGTCACTAGTTCAGCCAAAAGACGTCCACTGCTGGACATAGGCCTCCCCCAAGGATCTCCACAAAGGCCGGTCCTGGGCCACCCGCATCCATCGCTTTCGACCTTAACCATCCGACGACCTTAACCAGGTCGTCGGTCCACCGTGTGGGAGGCCTACCAGCACTGCGGTTACCGGAACGTGGTTGCCACTCGAGAACTTTTCCCCCCATATTCACGTATTATAGTAATACGTATTTCAACGTATTTATTTGATGTTACTCTTTAAATCTAGTATTTAACTATGGATATAAACGGCATTGTAACGCTCGATGTCATTATTCGCATTCTCATTATTTATTCTAAATCCGTCACCACACCGTGAGTATTTTGTATACTCAAAATAAATACTTAGAGTAATCTTTAAGTATTTGTTTTGAGTTTGCTAAGATAACATAGCTTTTACCAGGAAAAAGAAACTCTATAATGCATGTAAATTGCAATTTCAGACCTCACTCTATGTCCAACGTTCATACAAACTATAAAACTAAGATTTAGATAACATTGTCAACTTTTAGTTATCTTAGTATTCCTTAACTCAAACGGATATTTACTTACCCGGATAGCATTTGGCGTATTCGAAAAATCCACAGAATGGCAAGTACCTTGGTATTTCTCAATGATCACAAATGCCAAAGCCTGAAATATAAACAAACAAGACTTATTGGTGGCGCAGTGGTTGAGCGATCAACTGCTGCGCAGCATGTCGCGGGTTCGATTCCCCGCACGAAGTATTTGTACGACCTACAAGTATTTGTTCCGGGTCTGGGTGTTTTCTATCTATAATTTACAAAAACAAAATGTATAATAAGTAGTTTATCATCCATCTCGTTACCATAACACAAGCATTAAGTTGCTTAGCTTGGGACGAGATGGCGTTGTGTGAAATGTCCAAGAATATTGATTTATTATTTATTTCAGTACTGTGTCTTTATGACATAGCACATACCTATTACACGTGCATTATAACCTCAACAATATAATAATAGATTCAAACATAATTATATATCTAAAAAATTTATGCAAAAAAAAAAGAAGTAAGGATAGCTCACTATGAGCTCCATCAGAAGGCTCAAAGTCGCAAGTCACAGTCTTTATCCATGAGGAACTTTGGCGTAAAAAAGTAGGTCTTTAGGCGTAAAGGGATGATCATCAAGCCAGACGATCTATCCCCAAATACCTGTAGTCGGGGATTACTTAAATGTGCAAATTGCTCTGTAAACTTCGCTATCGCGCTGCAGGACTTTTTGGTAATTTTCGCATTTGTAGGCGATATTTATTGATCTGGATTCTTGTAAATTCATTTAAGGTTCGGATTTGCTGGTCGCTACAGGCCCATCTCCTTACTATAGCGCCTCGTCCACGATAGATTAAAATAACGGAGAGCGACAGTCATAGGGCAATCTACGACGTGAACACATTAGCGAGACTACCCTAGCTATGTGTCACTACAGTCTACGTAGACAGGCCTGGCCGCTCTCGGAAAGCGTCGTGGACGCAGGTACGAGAGCGACACAAGCAATGCGAATAGAGAGCTCTCGAATTATCTACATGTCCTAGATCAGTCTAGCTAAAGAAGTATTGTTAATTAAACGTAGTCAACTGACGTTTACTGTTTATAAATGAATATCTAGTCTACGAGTAGTGTAGTGTACGTAGGCCAAAATGTCACTATGATAGAGCTACCCTACGATTGGGCAAAAAACAGCAATAAGGCGCTCTATTGATCTCTACGTGTACGTAGAAATTGGAGTATATATTAGACTAGCGACCCGCCCTGACTTCCCAAGGGTGCAATTATACATCACTATCACTATCACTACATAGTATAAAACAAAGTCGCTGTCGCCTGTCCGTTCCTATGTATGCTTAAATCTTTAAAACTACGCAACGGATGTTGAAGCGGTTTTTTTTAATAGATAGAGTGTTTCAAGAGAAATGTTTATATGTATAATATACTAGCGACCCGGCCCGGCTTCGCCCGGGTGCAATTATTCATGTATTTATGCAATTATGCATATACATACATATAAACCGTCCTCTTGAATCACTCTATCTATTAAAAAAAACCGCTTCAAAATCCGTTGCGCAGTATTAAAGATTTAAGCATACATAGGGTCGGACAGACGACAGCGACTTTGTTTTATACTATGTAGTGATAGTGATAGTGATTAGTTGTCTAGCTCTATTCTCTCTGCGTGGACGACGCGCTTATTAAGCTGTACGTATCTCCGTCGGTTCTTTTCGAGATACAGAAAAACATCGTGCTATGTGACTTACCATGTACACCATGTAAACACTGATAGCCACTTGAAATACATTGTAAACCATTACAGCGTGTTTCAGCTGGTATGGATTTTTGTCCTTCATGTACTGCGGGCCAGCTTTAATGCAGAAGTATAGATAAGCAGCCAGAATTGTCATGAGTGGTCCCGGGCTGGCAACGAGCCACCAGTCCTTTGTTCGAGGATCTGAAAACGAACATTTAAACTCTTATAATACTATTACTCCTACTCACCCCATAGATGGCCCACTGCTGAGTCGGACCTCCTCCAGATGCATAGAGGGTTTCGTTTCAAGTTTTCCTTCTCTTACGGCTAGGCTATCGGCCTTTTCCTTTTGTCGGCTCTTACGACACCCTCAAGATGAAATGGTGTGCTGTTGTATTCCAAACTCACATGAATCTTCTAAAATATCCGCCATTTTAACACAGAATTTCTAGTTGCATGTTACCTTGGTAGCAACCATCATGTAAACCAGTTAGGTCATTAAAGATTGATGCTTTTATTCTAATAAATTGGAGAACCAGCTTGGAACTTCCCTATACGTGCTAAAACTCTCTACCTAGATCAGGCAAAAATAAAAAAGATTTTATATAACAAACTAGCGACCCGCCCCGGCTTCGCAGGGGTGAAATGATGAACTACAATATTATGCAATAACAATACGAACGTTTATATGTATTATACATATAAAACTTCCTATTGATTCACTCTATCTATTTAAAAAAAACTGCTTCAAAATCCATTGCGTAGTTTTAAAGATTTAAGCATACATAGGGACGGACAGACGACAGCGACTTTGTTTTATAAGCCAGTCTTATAGCTTACTGCAATTTCTTACAGACAACCTAATGTGACTGCAACCAACATAATGTGGATTAAAAGTTTAATTTTTAATAACTACATACTTAATCTTTAAAGTTTCTTTTAAAACTTGTTTCATAAAACAATTGTAGGACACCCCAATCGGACTGTCATCGGTAACATTTGAACAAGACATATAATAGATTATTCACAGGAAGTGATTTAAATATTTACCAGCCAAATCTTCTATGACATAACGGTATCCTTGAACTGCTCTCTCTATCAACGCCATAGTCGAAACACCTGAATGCGGCTATTTAAAATCTTGCACTACCACGTCCCAAGACTCTTTCTCAATAACTGCCAAATGTTGTCGTTAACTAATGTAATGTTAGTTAATGACAACTAGTACAAAACCTGGTTTTAAGTAGTTGTTACCTGCCATACAGTAAAGTGAAGACTAAGGTATTATACTTTTCAACGTATTTTTTATACTTGTCCGCTCTGTTTGGCTTTTAACAATGCGAAAATAAAGGTGTGTGTCGATTTGTGTCTATCTTCTCATTCACACTAGCATGTTTGTTGCATAGAATAATTTTAACTAAAACAACACGTAATATGGCCGCTTATTACATCAGAAACTCTCGAATATAATGTATCTTAAACAATATCCTTCCCATCCTAGCTTTGCATGCTTTTTTTACTCATCCAACTGATGCTCCATGCAGATCCTATCTTTCAATGCCTCCCTCATTCAAGCTATATAAATATTTCCACTCTTTCTCTGCACATTCCCTAACCATTCCCTGCCCGCTGATACGGCTTTATTCACATGTCGAGCCAAAAATATCTATTTGTCTTCGTCTAAGACATTTTTCCGACATAGCTCAGAGAATTAGCAGACTGAAGTGGCAGTGGGCTGGTCATATCTGTAGAAAAACCGACAACTTCTGGGGTAGACGAGTTCTTGAGTGGAGACCGCGATTCGGTAAGCATAGCGTGGGACGGCCCTCTGCCAGATGGCGCGACGATCTGTGAAAGGTTTCGGGCAGCAGCTGCATGCGTCAAGCCGAAAACAGCCTATGTCCAGCAGTGGACTAATACGGGCTGATGATGATGATGATGATGATGATGATGAAGAAATTGTTGTATGTGATTTTATTATACGTTAAATGACCAAATCTCCGTGTGGTGACGGATTTGGAATACATAGTGTCACCACCCCATTCCATCCTCAAGTTATCGTAAGTGCCGATAAAAGAAAATGACAAGGCCGAAAATCTAGACTAGAATTTTCATTAGACTAGTGTCTAATTTGTCATCTAGAGCAACCAGTTCAAAATACAGAATTTAAATTCAAAACTCATTTAATCAAGTTGGCTCATTAGAGCTCTTTTGACAAGTCCAACATAAACAAAAATTTAAAAATTACTATCTACCACCGGTTCGGAATGCAACTCTACAGTGAAGAGCCGCCAAGAAACTCTGTAGTTGCGGTAATATTACTTACTAGGGACCCGTCCCGCCATCGCACGGGTGCAATGTTGAACCTCTAAATTTATCAGTGTTTCTCTACAATATTACGAATGTATAATACCTAAAAACCTTCCTCATCACTCTCTTCAATCTATTAAAAAAACAGCTTCAAAATCTGTTGCGTAGTTTTAAAGATTTAAGCATACATAGGGACGGACAGACGACAGCGACTTTGTTTTATAATATGTAGTGAAGTGATGATAGTGATAGTGATAGTGAAGTCAGTTTTAACAAGTTCTTCTGATGACTGCTGTTGATGCTGCTGGAACCATGGAGACCAAGGAGACATTTTCTACTTACTCTTAAGTAGATGCTGTGTATAGCATAAATAAATGTTTCTACATAGACGTAAATCAAACCAAACCAAGCGGACATTGCAAGCTTTGGGATACATTATAAAGAAGTTTCAACACAATCTGTTGTTCCTTCGCATGTAAAAAAAAGCAATTTGGATAATTTGTACAATACAGTAAATAGCATATTAAGAATAACCTTTATTTTAAACCACGTTTAACAATTTGCCACTTAATTTGGTATGCATAAGACGCTAAGGGAATTACTAATTGGTAGTTACACAAAAACGTCGAAGATCATTACTATCTTTGCCATTACTATTAAATCAAATGTGAAATACTTAAACACATCAGGTCTTTTGGCCAGAAGGAGTCCAAGAAGACGGCTAAGGGAAATAATAATTTAGAAGCCTGATGACTGCCTCGTTGGTCTAGGGGTTAGGTATAGATATCGAGCAAGTCTCTTTGTCTAAACCTAAGGCACTTGCTCTGAGTCTGGGTGTCTTTTGTGTTTGTGAATTACATGTTTGTGAACTGCCCCCGTTATACAGGTTATACCTAGAGTGGGGGTTACTTTTTTTATAAAACACAAAAAAAAAAGAAGTAAAGAGGGAAATGCATGGTGATAGATGTCATTACCCCATTCTACCTTTTGAGCTTCGCAAATGCCAACAAAAGGAAACGAGAAGGCCGATAACCTATACGCAAGAGAAAAAAAATTATATTAAACCATTATTACCATTACCCGTCTGGCCAGTGTGGCACAAGTTACGCAGCAGTGGGTCATTCATGGGTTGAGTAGCAAAATACTGGGAATTAAGGAAAACTTGATGTGTTTCACATGTTTCAGGGGATCAGATGTACGAGAGAAAAACAAAACTTTAAAAGAAAGAAGATTCACGGACATTTCATGATGACATGATGGTTCAGAAGGCCAAGGGATACTGAATTATATCACCTATCCATTAGTCACTGGTGTCTACTGCTGAATATAGGCGTTCCGTATAGATTTTATTTTTCTACGACTTCAATGCCTTTGACCCTAGGCTTGCGTGACGGAAAGCAACGCCAGCCAATCTAAGATGGAGCAGCCAATTCACGGAAGTCGAGCACCGGCTCTCACATACACACGACGAAACACAGTACAACTGCTTGGCACCGGCGTTAGATATGAGGGTGGTAGCTAGCCGGGGGGACCATTGGAACCTACCACCAAGCGTGCTGGGTTTTGTAAACATTTACAAAACGCGTTATTTCCCAGCGTGCGGTGGGGAAGTTTTATATTATGATCCCCACACGGGGAATAATGTGCAGGGTAGTAGTATTACTTAGATTTTATAGTTTAGTATATAATATGCTGTTGATATGGCTGTTGATACATTTATTTCAAGTGAAATTCCATTTTTTTTTACGTTGAAAATCCTCATGGATACCCGACCGATAAACGCCAGCCGGGTTATGTGGGACTCCGAGTCGCAGAAAGATGGTAATTGCGCCCCAACCTACCCACTAAAACCAACGGTGCTCTCAACAGCCCGAAACAGAGCCACGGTTTTCACTCCCCAGTGGGGAACATGCTGATGGGGCCTTGGCCCGCTTTTACAAGCAGGCCCCACGCTTTGAAGGGGCGCTCTGGACGCTCTCCAAACCATCGAGAGCCACGAGGGACATTGCACGTGCCCGCCTGCCTGGCGGCGTCCGCAGCTAGCGGCGGCAGCCCTGGCCGGCCAGTGTCGCGGCAGATTAAGGCTCTCGCGGCAACTCTGAGGACAGAGGAGTTCCCGGAGCCAAAAACCATCACGTCTCTAGGTGCCGCTCTTAGTCTGGCCACTCCGCGTGGGCCCGCCCGGCATGGGTGACCATAAGCCGTTAAGGCCCCTACGGATCCTAATGGCACACAAGCCCCCTCATCACAACAAGGTAGGACAGTCGAGGGAATATGTGAACTTCCATAAATAATATAGAGTATCAAGATGTAACTTACGCATTGTTGATAAGCCTACACAATGGCATTTTTTATTTCACAATTTAATGTCTTTTTAACTCACTGTAAGTGTTTGTAAATTACTTTTGCTGTGAGTATTCGAAAATTACTATTCAATTTAATGATTTGCTATTTTTTATCTGTTTCGACAGTAGCTGTAATCTTATTTTCAAGGATATTGCCATTATATCACAAACGTCGTGGTGTCATTAATTAATTAGCTTTCGTGGTAAAAAGGGTAGAATAAAAAGTTTAAAAAGTAATTCAACTTCTAAAATAATGTTATTTTTATCTCTTAGAAAATTCAAATGTTCACCTCAATAATATATCACCCGTAACGTTTTCATTTCACCTATAAAAATTGTTGTTGTAAAAAATTTCATACATAAAAATCGCGTTGCTGTTTCAAAACCTTCTTGTAGACATTTAAATATCTAAGACCTGTAGGTAGATAACTAGTATCCCGTCCTGATGTAGGACACGTTTCACACATTTACACTTTTGTAAAAAAAAAATAACGTCAAAACATATTTGACGGGACTAGCAAACACTCTGTTTAGTGCTTATGGTAAAGAAGACAGATTAATTTAAAAAATAAACTACAGAATTTCTTGGTAGCTCCTCACTGTAGAGTAGCATTCCGAACCGTTGGTAGGTTCAGTATGAATTTGGATGGACGTAAGGGTTGTGGGAAAGAGATGGATGTATTGTGTGAACGAGGACATGCAGATAAAAGGTATAAATGTGTGGGACCATGCCTGAAAGTTGATACATGACATGTTAAACATGACTATTTAAAGAGATTTTATGCGATTTTTCTTTACCCCTCGGTTGAAAGCAATGTTCCAAAACAGAGCTGAACATGAGGATTTTTATCTGCGTGGACTTTAATTGATACGAAACTCTGTGCCTACCCAACCGACGAACAACAGTGGTTGAGCGACCGACTGCTGCGCAGCATGTCGCGGGTTCGATTCCCCGCACGGAAGAAATATTTGTACGACCTACAAGTATTTGTTCCGGGTCTGGGTGTTTTCTATGTATAATATGTATGTATTTACAAAAAAAAAAAATTATATAAGTAGTTTATCATCCATCTCGTTACCATAACACAAGCATTACTTTGCTTAGCTTGGGACGAGATGGCGTTGTGAATGTCCAAGGATATTTATTTATTTTTATATATAAGAAGAAGATTATGAATACAGCAGCTGTATATTACTACTACTCAGCCCATAAATGACCCACTGTTGAGTCGGGCCTCCTCCCATAAATGGTAGGATAATAAGCCTACTGCGCTACGCTGGCCAGACTGGTTGGCACAGGGGTTCGTTCAAGGTTTCTCACTCTCTAGGTTAGGCTTTCAGCCTTTTGTCGGCTCTTAGGACACCCTGAGGGTGAAATGGGCTGGTGACACTAAGTATTATAAATCCGTCACCACACGGATGCATGGTAGCTGTATGTATTGTAGAATGTAATTATTGCTAAAGCCTCCTGATATAATCTCCAAGAGATTCAAAGACCCTAAAATCGTAAAAATAAAAAAGCAGGATTTAATTTACTGGCGGAAAATTTGCTTGTTGCCAAACTTGCCACACTGATTAGCATTAGGTCTCGTCACAGTCACGTTTCAGAGAGGAATCAAGGCATGTGTTACATCGTAAAGTTGGAATGGGTCAATTAAACCATGTCCTCAAACACCACACATTTTATTTTTTTATTACGGTAATTTTTATAAGTCTTGCGGTTATATCAAACACAATACAAGGTCATCTTTTTCTCAAACATTTTTTTTTTGTTAAATAATGTCAAACTGAGATATGTAATCTTTGTAAATAACTTATCATTTGCACTGCGATGTCTATCAAGTCTAGGACATAATGACTCGTCATCATCATCATTTCAGCCGTCATATAACCCACCAATGGGTCGGGTCTCCTCCAAATTCATGGGAAAATAGCCCACTGACGGATTTGCACAGTTTCCTTACTCTTGCGACTAGATGGTCTGACTCTTGTGTTCCTTTAGTCGCATCTTATAACACCCTCATGATGGTGTGTGTTAGTGACATATCATATAGTCTAAAACTGCCTTTTGCATCTAGCGATTAACCCAACTGGATATTGAGATTTGATTTAACATTGACTTGATGTCTATCAAAACTTTTCGATGCATAGTTTGATGCATAGCACAGTGCACTATAAGTGCATAGTTTGATATCGCAAACTATGCACTTATACAACAACCGGAATAATACTGATTGGCTTAACATTCCACATGGCAATATTTAACCGTTTATATATTTCCGCCTTCAAGAGGTTCTCGTCATGTGACAAATAATCTAGCGGGTAATTATAATAATCATAAATAACATTTGAACCACTATGTTTTTTTTTCTTTTATTCAATATAAAATTTTGAGCGAATATTTTTTGTACAAATGATCTCGCCATGAATGTGCTCAAATTGGCCAACTTACTAAAAATATATAAGGAAAAAGAAGTACAGGAAATGGAGCGGGAAGAAAAATACTTTTTTATTCAAAATATGATTATGTATATTATTTATAATATACGAGTATATACAATATTTATTTTGCTACGCAATACAATACGCTTTATTGTACATTTATATTCATATAATAATAATATATATATATATATATATAATAATATATATATAATAATAACTTAAAGTAATGTACAATAGGCGGTTATACTACATGTTTATGCGTGTAATTTCTTTCACTAATATGTATGTCAGACGTGTCTGTGCCACCATCATTGTAACAACTTTATTAGAAGAGCAACCATGGACTTTCTTGCCGGCTCTTCTCTGTGGAATGGTATTCTGAATCGGTGGTAAAGACTAAATCATATATTACTTTTATTTTATTTTTAAATGTGTGTGTTTTTTTTTATTATTTGTCTATTTGCAAGCATTCCTAAAACAATATTTGAATAACAATATTTTTATTTTGATTATGCGATATCTTCCAGATAACCTTTGGATGGATATTGTCATAGTATATAAAACGTTACGGTATTTGATTTAAAAAATCATGGAAAGAGGACCAATATACTTTATTAGCCGATATACTTTATTAGGTAGATATATTCATAATAAATGAAAGAATAAATGATATTATGTAATACATATTTCTATCAATAATAAACATATACAATATCTGAGAGTTAGACAATACGATGTATCATAACTGAAAGTGTTCCTAAACGAGCTTAGTAAAAGTTTGCAAGAACTCTGCACGTATCACTACATAGTATAAAACAAAGTTGCTGCCGTCTGTCCGTCCCTATTTATGCATAAATCTTTAAAACTACGCAACGGATTTAAAAGCGGTTTTCTTTAATAGATAGAATGATTCAAGAGGAAGGTTTATTATTTAGAGGTTCATCATTGCACCCGGGCGAAGCCGGGGCGGGTCACTAGTTACTAATATAGTCAATTCCATTAAGAATCTGCCAGAGCTATGAAAGAATAACCCCTAAGCACAGAATAACTAAGTATTCGATCGAGCACGTCTAGAATGTGTGTTGCCAGTGATGACATATGGAACAGAGACGTGGTCGCTCACTATGGGCTCCATCAGAAGGCTCAAAGTCACCCAAAGGGCAATGGAGAGGGCTATGCTCGGAGTTTCCCTGCGAGATCGAATCAGAAATGAGGAGATATGCAGGCAAACCAGGGTCACCGACATAACCCACAAGATTGCCAAACTTAAGTGGCAGTGGGCAGGGCACATAGCGCGCAGGACCGAAGTCCGATGGGACAGAAAAGTCCTCGAGTGGCGACCGCGTTCCGGAAAGCGCAGTGCTGGTAGGCCTCCCACACGGTGGACCGTTGACCTGGTTAAGGTCGCCGGAAAACGATGGATGCGGGCGGCCCAGGACCAGCTTTGTGGAAATCTTTGGGGGAGGCCTATGTCCAGCAGTGGACGTCTTTTGGCTGAAATGATGATGATGATGATGAACTAAGTATTCTTCTAATATAACGAAGTATTCGAATATGCAGTTTGGTGAGTTTGAGCTTTTGTGATAACCACATTAGAATGTGACAAAGTTAAAAAAATAAATTTAAAATTAAAAAAAACCCCACACAATAACCTTTAAAAAGTAAAAAATAAATACATCGCGTTGGGGGACCGCTCCCACGTATTTAATACCTGACCC
This sequence comes from Clostera curtula, assembly GCA_905475355.2. Lineage (NCBI taxonomy): Eukaryota > Metazoa > Arthropoda > Insecta > Lepidoptera > Notodontidae > Clostera > Clostera curtula. The sequence goes on from FR997799.1 coordinate 18,297,888, forward strand.
CTGGTCCCCCAACGCGAACTATTTATTTTTTACTTTTTAAAGGTTATTGTGTCGGGGGTTTTTTTAAATTTTTAATTAAATTTTTATTTTATCATTTTTATAGGTACGGTACACACTTATTATAATGTAGATTTTGTTAAATTGCACGTGATGCGCTTTCATTTGAGACCCCACTCGATTATATTTGCAGACATTCGGTTATTCTTCCCCACTTTCACCCGTCATAACTTTTAAACGGCTCAACCGATTTTCATCACACATGTCTAAGAAACACTCGCCCGTAACTCACCTTTCATACAAAAAAAAAACTATATTGAAATCGCTTCATCCGTTTGCGAGCTACGGAGCCACAGACAGACAGACACGTCAAACTTATAACACCCCTCTTTTTGCGTCGGGGGTTAAAAACACATTACCATTTATTTTGAATTTTATGTATATACTTTTTCTACAAGACAAATATTAAAATATATAATGTGACGGTTATATTTACTGCATATCATTGCTGGCAAACATATATTATTATTAGGATAATAGAATATTGGTGGACACCCAGCGGTATTTCTATCTATAATATGTACGTATTTACAAAAAAAAAAAATGTATATAAGTAGTTTATCATCCATCTCGTTACCATAACACAAGCATTAAGTTGCTTAGCTTGGGACTAGATGGCGTTGTGTGAAATGTCCAAGGATATTTATTTATTTATTTATTTACATACTTTAAAAATAAATAAAAGTATATAAATGCGTGTGTGTGTCAGGTACATGGTAGTGTGTGTAATTTTCGTAAAAAGGGTACATAGATTTCCTTCACATATTAATATATAGATAGATAAATAACATGGCATTATCGAGATTTCTCCTTTTCTTTTCTTTGTTCAGCTTCACTGACTTTCTTCGTAATCCTGTGTGTACTTTTCACCTGTACATTGGATTTTCCTTCGCTCTTAGTGTTGTAGCTTCTGATATAGAAGCTGCCAAACATGTAGATGAAAGACATGGCACTGATGCAACACAGGACGTTGATTGTTCGCGGGAATGCGCATTCATAGAAGAATACTATGAAATTATGAATGAAGACAATGACAAATTGTAACTGAAAAGAAAAAAAAACAGTTGTTATTAACGTCTACTACTTTTCTACTATCGCTCAGCCCATAAATAATAAAGGATCCGAGTGTGCGTCCGGGTCATTTTGTAGTAATAAATAATAATAATTAATTTAGAATACACAGTGTCACCAACCCACACCATCCCGAGGGTGTCGTAAGAGGCGACTAAGGGAACGCAAAAGGCAGATCACGTAACCGCAAGAGAAGGAAAACTTGATACAAACCCTGTGCCAACCCGTCTTGCCAGCGTGGCGCAGTAGGCTAATTCCCCTCCAGTAATTTGGAGGAGGCCCGACTCAGTAGTGGGTCACTCATGGGCTGAATCGAAACGACATTTTTAATACAGTTGCTCAAAAAGGGGCGTATTGCAGGGACGTATAGCGTTCGGGAAGTGGGCTATTACACACTCGTGCTTTTTTTTTACCAATCCTGCACTAGTGCGTTCTCTTTCCCAACTGTCAAAATAATCTATACTCTATACTATCTATATCTATACTAATATATAAAGCTGCAGAGTTTGTTTGTTTGTTTATTTGTTTGTTTGTTTGTTTGTTTGTTTGAACGCGCTAATCTCAGGAACTACTGGTCCGATTTTAAAAAATCTTTCAGTATTAGATAGTCCATTTATCGAGGAAGGTTATAGGCTATATTTTATTTTCAAAAGAATTAGGGATCCGTATGAAAATTGCGATTTTGTAAACCAAGGTGTAAAATCGAAAACCTATTTATGCGTGCGCTGCAAAAACTATTGACAATAGAACAAAATGATGTACTACGGATTTGTAGATCTTTATAAGACCTACAAATCCGTAGACCTACGAGAGCACATATCTAACTATCATAGTTTCGTCACAATAACCGATTTTATGTTCATAAAAAATATGCACGGGTTCGAAGCCCACGCGGGCGAAGCCGCGCGCAAAAGCTAGTGTCTAATAAAAGGAAAAACCAACCATGAAGTTTTTACTAAAAAAAATCATAGAAGTTTTTATGATTCATGCAAATACGTATATACATATATTTCTAAAAAGAAACTACTTACTAATTTGTTTCAATATCAGATTTAATGATTTGATTGAATGAGTTAGGTTAGGTTTCATTTCAAAAGATTTCATTTTCATTTCATATCAATAAAAAAATTCTACTGAAGACTTGGCTGTATAAGCATAGTTGCTTTTGCCTACTAGAATGGTTGAAGAAAAAAATCTCAGCTTATATTCTACGGTTGGCGCGATTAGTTAGTTGAGTTTATTGTGTTTTTATTATTTTATTAAATTGCTTCATTTTTTCGCAACTGTATTAAAAATAGTCGTTCAGTACACGTGTGGAACCGTCATTGCAACTTGTTCCGACTGTCAACCCTCGCCTTCGGCTGCGCCTCGGCTCGGGTAGACATTTGTCGGAACTCTCTGCAATGACAGCCTTTCCGCACTAGTAATGAAATATACTATTATCCATATTTTCAAACATCCATATGTCATTAATCAAAATTCGTCTTAAAAAGTTTTGGCACCCAGCAATTATTTTATATTTTTTTCTGAGCGGTGATTTCTTCTATTGCGGTTAGTTTGTCTTTCTCTTACCTTCGCCTAGTCGCCTTCTATCTAAGACGCCCTCAGAATTAAATATTCTAGCGGGTAATTTGGACGGTTAAAATTATTTGAAGCTCCCCAAAAAGTCCGCGCGGTATTTAACAATTTTATTTTATTTGTATAGATACACAGAGTATAGATTATGCAAACCGAACGGATTGAGAGCTACGTTTGCATTTTTGATATAAGCTTACATAATATACAGTTGATCACACCGATCTGCAGTGCCCGTTTGCATTAAGTATAGTTACTGTTAATGACAATGCATATTTTAGCTAACCTTTGTACAATATTTGGTACTATTGTAGCAAGTTAATAGCGTATTTTCATTAATTCGCAAGTATAGTATATTATGTTCATGGTTAAATTGGTCCATGTAGTAACGGATTTAGAAAACATAGTGTCACGTGCCCATTCCATTCTCAGGGTGCTGTATTAGCCGTCAAATGAAATGACAAGGCGGATAATCTACCTGCAAGTGAAGGAAAACTTGATACGACCGAGTTAGTAATAGGTAATTTAAGAGCTGAATAGTAGTTGTAGATATTATATTATAGTATACAAATTGAATTGGGTACACCACCAGTTTCACCTGAAAGGGCTAACAACAAACATTTAGATGGAGTGATTGTCGTGGGACTACCGGTACCGGTTTTACGCTACCCGAAATGGATTCCTTCCACACATCACATTATAGTTTTTTTTATGAAATCGTAACCCATGCTGTAGTTATAATGTATCGTGGAAGCAGTTTACAAACATCCCTTTAGGACCTTGCGTAAGTACAGGTTGTCACTACCCATGATGGTACGGGTCACATTGGAACTCGGCTGTAGAAAGCCACGAGTGGTCCAGAAACCACTCACCAACTCGGGAACTAGTCACTCTGATGGGCGTTCCCTAGTCCCCGACCGTAAACGAACAGTTCACACACTTGTCCGACCCTGGAATCGAACCCGGGACCCGTTGATCCAACCTCTAGACCTCTTGACTTGACTTGAACCAAATTATGTTTTTTTTAAAAGTTGCTTACCAACTGAATCTTGGTTACATGTTTCTTCCACCACAAGTATTTTTGGTACTGAGGCCCGAGACCGGACAACAGGTAGTAAGTATACATCATAACATGCACCATCGAGTTTAGATAGCCCATAAAGATTACATGGCCTCCTGCGAAAAAAAACATAGCTTTAAGTGGTTTCTTTATTATTGTAGACTACTTCCAACTTAAAAAAGGGAACGGGGTAACTACTTAATTAATAATTTAATTAATTACAAATTAATATTAATATTATTTTTTTTGGACATTTCATACAACGCCATCTCGTCCCAAGTTAAGCAACTTAATGCTTGTGTTATGGTAACGAGATGGATGATATACTACTTATTATACATTTATTTTTTGTAAATACGTAGGTACATATTATAGATAGAAAACACCCAGACCTGGAACAAATACTTGTAGGTCGTACAAATATGTCTTCCGTGCGGGGAATCGAACCCGCGACATGCTGCGCAGCAGTCGATCGCTCAACCACTGCGCCAACTGTGTCGTCGAAATTAATGGTAATAACCATATTTTTAATTACATCTCTATATATAAAAATGAATAGCTGTTCGTTAGTCTCGCTAAAAATCGAAAACGGCTGGAGCGATTTGGCTAATTTTGGTCTTGAAATATTCGTGTGAGTCCAGGGAAGGTTTAGGAGTCTAGAGAAAACATTGATATTGTAAGTAAAATAATAAAAACAACAATTTTATTTTCCCTTACAAACTGTTACCTGTCAAACATTTGACGTTCGTCCCGACGCGACGGTTCGCTATTTTTGGCATAATTACTTTTTCTTTTTTAATTACATTAAATAAGGGATTGGAATCGATAAGAAAAGGCGGTATATTAATTTATTATTAATTATTCCAATTCGAATACAATATTCATAGTTCAGACAGGACAACGTCTGTCGGGTCAGCTAGTCTAATATATAAATTTCTCGTGTCACAGTGTTTGTTATCGAACTAAAGTTATCTAAATCAGGGTAGACTGGTTACGTCGTTCACATTCATCCTCCACATTCATGGAGGGAAATAAGCCTACTGTGCCACGCTGGAAAGACGGGTTGGCACAGGGTTTGTACAATGGGCGGGTGGAAGGGGAAGTCACAGAGGCTACTGGTAAGACCTGGTGACTTCGTCTTTCACCGTACTCCATTGTCTTTCCCGGCAATGTGAGGGGTGTTGGTCTTGGGTGGAGCACTACTGTTGCGTCGAAACCCAAGGCAAGTGTGGTTGTTATCCTGCTCGTGGTTGCCGCCTGCTTTTGGTCTGGCCCTTCTGGACAGACGTAGCCGAAACAGCCATGCGCCTTCCCGTATAATTCTCCCTTCCCTCCTTTCCCTTTACCCTGTTTCCCGTCTTTCCCATTTCCTACACAGTGTCGCGGTTGTTCGGCTCCGGGTCTTCTCTGCTCTCAGAGTTGACTTTGGATGACGCACCGCCGTGGCACACCATAGGGTCCTCGGGTTGGCGCTCAACACTGGTTGGCCGTCAAACCGAGCCCCTACCTAATTCATTTCAATTCTGTCTATTGGTTTGTTTTGTTGCTTATACTTCTTTTGGTTTGGTATTCTTTTGGTTGTTGTTTGTCTTGGGTTTCTTTTATTCTATCCTGTATTTCGGTTTCTTTCCTTTTCTCTTGTAGTTTCTGGGGTGCGGCTCTCGGGGCTTCCCGGGGGTCCGCTGGGAGGGGTGCATAGGGCGACGTTTATGGTAGGAGACTCAAAAATGGATAAGCACCTAAATAAAAATACTCCCCGGGCGGGTCCCAGCAAGCCGGTGGCTGCTGGGGAATCCCGCACCGCCTCTTCCTCAGGGGGGGGCGGTCTGCCCCAAGTATACGGGGGGGGCAATTTGGGAGTTCCGTCCGTTGTTACGAAGAAGACGATGGGTACATTGGACGATGTAAAGGAGTTGTGGAGAGCAATGGCGCGTAAGCGCAAGACGGAGGAGGATGCCATGGAGGAAGGAGCGAGGGAAGCAAAACGGCTCAGCAGTCCGCTCCCCAGCCATAGCGGCCAAGGGTCGAGCAATGCGAGCATCGCTTCGCATAGCCGGGATGGTTCACCGGGACGGGAGGGAGACGGGTCTGAGTCTTGTGACTCGATTTACCCGCCCGGAGAACGGAAACCGGCTTACGTGAAGCGCGCAAAGGAGGGCAGGGCACGCCGGTCGCAGACCCCTCTCACCAGCGAGTGGGAGTGGGAGTCGCCGGGCCCGGAGGATATAATGGTAGATGCGGTGACGGACAGTGGCCTGTATCACGAGACCTCCCGCTTCATATACAGGACGTACTGTAAGCTCCGGGACGACCCTGATTCCTTCGAATTTGGCACCCTGTGGTGGATCGGACGCCGGATCCACCACAGGGTGCCAAATTCAAGGCGGTTGCGCGGGCAGCGAATGCGAAGGCCAAACTTGCCGAAATTATCGCCAAGGTGGTGGCGAGTAGGGAGAAGATGCCTCCAGGGGAGCCAAGTGCCAAAGTTCTTGGCGCCGTCATACAGGATGACTTGGCCATTCTCCTGGAGACCACCAAGAGATTCGGGCGGCCCAAAGGGTATTTTTACAAGGCCATCCAGACGGCGACTGCCTCGCTCCTGAATGCCACCAACGACTTGGTGTCAAGGGCGGCGAAAACGGACGAGCTGGCGGAGCAGGTCGAGACGATGAGGGCGGAGTTAAAGCAGCTGCGGGCTGACATGGAGAGCCGGCCCCCTCACATCTCCCAGGCCGTACAGGAGGAGCCCCCACTGACCATGAGGGCAATAGGCGCCATGATGGACGCGAAACTCGCGGGCATCGCGGACCGTCTGCTGCCGGAGAAGCGGCTTCGACCGCCTCTGGAGGCAGACAAGTCTGTTGCCCGCGGGGTCCACATGGCGCAGAGGGTGAGGGAGAGGCGGGCTGAGAGCGATGGGTCTCCCCGGCCTCCCCGGAAACGGAACAGGCGGAAGAGGGCGGCGGCTGTGCCACCAGTCGCGGACCTCCCTGCGGTTCCCCCGTCTGGGACGCCCAGTGTGGCTCCAGCGAGGGAGCCCAGGACGTGGTCAGTACCTGGGCGTGGTCAGCGTGCGCTGTCCACTGGCCGCGGCGCAGCGGCTCCTGTCAACCGGCCGCCTCGTGGTGGGCTGGGCCAGGGCGAGAGTGGTGGCACTCGAGGCCAGAGCGGAATTCTGTTTCCGCTGCCTCGAGTGCGGCCACGTAGGGGCCCAGTGCCCCAACAGGGAGGCTGCAGGGCGAGGGGCTCGCTGCTACAAGTGCAGCGAGCCCGGCCATACGGCGCGTGAGTGTCGGGCCGAGGAGAGACGCTGTCCACTGTGTGCAGAGCTGGGTTTAGCCCATGGGCACCGGTTGGGCAGCGGATCATGCGCTCAGGCGAAGGCGAAGGGGGGCCGTAACAGGTCTCCCAGGCGCCGCGGGGGGGTCCAGGGTGCTGCCGCTGTTGCGGCGGCGCCCATGGAGACCGATGCCTCGCAGCCTGGGCGGGCGGTGCGTGCGAGCTCGACCAGCCGAGCCGCCACCGCCGGGACGTAGGCCGTAGTCACGGCTACGGATCTCGGGGCAGGGCGCGGGGAAGCCCTGCCCCACACGGGATCGTTGGGTGCCCTGTCATGTGTACTGGCAGGGCACCACGGAGTTCATCTCCAGCGTCGGATCGCTCCAGCCGGAGCTGGGACTGGTCGGGGGTGAGTGCGTTCTTGGCTCCTCCCCTCGCGCGTCTGACTCGTGGTGCAGTTTCTGGGCCCACGAGGCAGGTCTTGCGCGGGATTGTACACCCCGGGGATGTTTTAGTGGGTATGCCCCCACTCTGGGGGAGACTCCCACACGCCCCTCGTCGGTCCTCCCCGGGACCGACGGGGATGTCCATAAAGGATTTTTACACCGGGCACAAAAAAAAAAAAAAAAAAAAAAAAGGGTTTGTACAATGTTTTGATAGCCCACGCCGTTGGCGCACGGCGGGTTGTTTTAGTGGGTGAGGGCCTCACACTACCCCGTAGTCTCCCCGGACGCGGGATGTGCGGTCAGGCATTTTTTCCCGCCAAACAAAAAAAAATGGGTTTGTATAATGTTTTCCTTCTCGTACGGCTAGGTGATCCTACGATTCTTTTGTAGAATTAGAAAATAGTACAATTGAATTGAAAGAAAGATTTTGTCACCTGGTACAATATAAGGGTCGGTGACACTAGGCATACCAAATCAGTCGCCATATAAACACATATTAAGTAGATTACATACCTGGAAAATATTTAACCGCGACCCAAGTAAAAAACGCCATCGATGCATGATGATAAACATGCAAAAACGTCACTTGGTTATACTTTTTACGGAGAACGAAAAAGACTGTGTCCAGTAGCTCTGTTATTTTCGCAAAATAATACCACCACGCTCCGCCGGCTACCTGGAAAAGTAAGAGACACACCATTATAAGTCCGTGGCAACTTGCTCTCACTATGCTGTTTAGTGCTTTTTGTAAACAAGACCAATAATTTAAAAAAAAAAGGAAGCAAGCAAAGTATATAGACAGTATTTCTTGCCGGCTCTTCTCTGTAGAGCAGCTTTCCGAACCGGGGGTAGTTTCAGCATGAATGCGAGTTAGATCAAGGGAGATGGAGGGATTTCTTAGGTTTTCGCGATTATTACACATTGAAATTAAACACTTTTTAACGGACTGATCGCGTGTATATTACATTATTTAATTCCCGAATTTTGAAATTATAGGCAGTAGATTTTAACTGTTTCTTTGTATTTTTGAAGACAACTGTCATCTAGTCTCTCCCGCGACCACGACTGCTGCAAAGCATTCGAAACGTCGGGAATTAAATAATGTAATATACAAGCGATAAATCCGTTAAAAAGTGTTTAATTTCAAGGAGATGGAGGGATTGAAGGAATCGGGAAATGTGTATGAATGTAGGTATGATGACTGATAGGTGTGTGGAGACTACCACCTAGTATGGGAGAGGGACCTTAAGATGATAATGATATTTATAAATATGACGATTTATAAGAGTTTTGTGATGAAACTTGTTGGAAATACTGCAATGTAATTACACTGTTACATTAACTTTTAAGTTGGCAACAATGCTAGATTTTGCATCTTCATGTGTCATGGCGGATAAGCTACTCCTGTCTTGTGCGTGTGTAAAATAACAGTTGTGGAAAAATAAAACAAAACATTGAACATTGAAAACTGCATTATTTATTGAAGTATATCATCAAGCTCCAAGGAACTTTAAGTAACTCATTAGGTTATGTGTCCAGTCACATTAACCCACTGAGATAAATAATACAGGAAGTTGTGAAAACATGTGCGGCTAAAAGTAAGGTTATAGAGCGTGCGTGGAATTGTTCAAGATGGACGTAAACTTAAATAATAACAGCTTACTGAAGCTGGAAGGCACTAACAACTGGAACATCTGGAAATTTCAAACTACAGTTTTGCTACGAGGTCAAGGTTGGCTGGATATTGTCGAAGGAAAAGTTCTGACACCCAAAGATCCCACGGAACGAATCGCTTGGGAGACTAAAGATGCGAAGGCACAAACACTTTTAGTGACGAGAATGACTGAAAAAGTAATGTTACACATTATTTCGTGTTCTACTTCAGCTGAAATGTGGAGAAAGCTACAGAGTGTTTATGAGCAGAAAACAGAAACAAATATCCATATGATTCAGCAGCGCTTCTTTCAATATAAATTTGAAGCAGGCATTGAAATGTCTACATTCCTATCTAAGATCCAGGAATTGCAAAATCAACTTAAACAGATGGGAGAAGATGTTTCAGATAAATTTGTAATAACTAAGGTGTTAATGTCATTACCGGAGGAATATAAACATTTTGTATCAGCTTGGGAATCAGCCCCAGACGATAGACAAACTATGGATAATTTAGTTGCAAGATTACTAGTCGAAGAAGAAAGGGTTAAAGAGAAAAGTGGACAGTCTTCATCTTCAGGCTTGTCTGCTTTCCTTGTTAAGGATAAAAAGGATATAAAGTGTTTTAAATGTAGCAAGATGGGACATTTCCAAAGTGAATGTAAAAGTAATAACAACAATAAATGCAAAAGTGAAGGACAGAATAACAAGTGCTTTTATTGTGGAAAGACTGGACATAACAAATCGCAGTGTTGGTTTAAGAAGAATAAAGAACAGAAGAAAAGTAATGCATTTGTGGTGTCAAATTCATTCAAAGAACTTGGTCAATCACTGTGGCTAGTGGACACAGGTGCCAGTGAACACATGTGCCGTGATCGTGAACTATTTACATCATTTACCAGCACCGAACAAGAATCTGTTATTGTTGGTAATGGTGCGGCAATTAGTGTTCTCGGTTATGGACAGATGGCGGTAGAGGTTTATGATGGAAGCGAATGGGTTTACACAACCATAGACAAAGTGCTGTTTGTTCCGGAATTAAAAACAAATTTATTCTCTGTAAACTGTGCGTCGGACAAAGGTTATGTCATGTTGACAGATGAACACTCATGTAAATTCTACAAAAACAATAAAATCTGTGCAATTGCAAATCGAGTTGGAAGCTCATATTACTTGGAGTTACGCTATAAAAATAAAACGGTGAATGTGGCTAAGAAAGTTAAATCTACACTGCAAGAGTGGCATGAAAGATTAGCACACCAAAACTTTGAGTATGTAAGGAAAATACTGTTGAAAAATAACATTGAGGTTAAGTCAAATTCGACTACAAAATGTGAGAGCTGTTTACAAGGAAAAATACATAGGTTGCCGTTTCGAAATAGTGAAACTGTTACTGTGAAAACATGCGAATTAATTCATGCTGATACCTGCGGCCCGATGGAGGTTACGTCAGTCGGCGGATCAAGATACTTTGTTATCTTGAAAGATGACTTCTCAAACTACAGAACTGTGTATTTTGTCAAGAATAAATTCGAGATAAAGAATTGTATTGAAGACTTTGTTAATAAGACAGAAAATGTGACCGGAAATAAAATAAAGATGTTCAGGACGGATAATGGTCTCGAGTTTATAAATAAGGAAGTCAAAGAATTATTTACTAAGCACGGCATACTACATCAAACAAGTGTTCCCTACACCCCAGAACAAAACGGAAAGGCAGAGCGAGAGAATCGTACACTAGTCGAAGCAGCCCGAACAATGCTGAATGCATGCAAGGATTTACCAAAATCGCTATGGGGTGAGGCTGTAAACACAGCTGCATTTGTTTTAAATAGAACTGGAAGAAGTAAACACAGTGAAAAATCACCCTATGAGGTGTGGTTTGGAAAAGATTTTAACATACATCAACTACAACCATTTGGAACCCCAGTGTATGCTCATATTCCAAAAGAAAAGAGGAAGAAATGGGATAGCAAAGGTGAAAAAGGAATTATGGTTGGATATGGAGAAACTGTTAAAGGATATAGAATATACTTCCCCAATAAGAATAATGTGGAAATAAAGAGAGATGTAGTCTTCTTAGAAAATGAGCGAAACAATAGTGAACTTGAAATTAAATTGAACTGCACACAAGAAAATGGTGACAAAACTAATGAGTTACATGATGAACCAGGAACTATATCACCTGATCTTAATGAAACCATGGTGACTGATGGACGACTTTCAGAAGAATATGAATCAGAGTGTATACCAAGTGACGACAGTGACAGCTCAGACAGCTCAGTTGAGTCAATTGTTAAGGTATGTCAAAGAGAACCCAGCAAGCGGGTAAAGAAACCACCTGTCTACTATCAATGCCAAAATGTGCATACCAAACAAAGTGAACCAGTTACTTATGCAGAGGCGATGATGAGGAGTGACAGCACCAAATGGAAGGAGGCAATCGATAGAGAAATGCAAACACTGTTAGAAAATAATACTTGGGAAGTATGTGATGTACCAGAAAATCAAAAGGTTGTAAGTAGCAAATGGGTGTTTAAAATAAAAAGTGGTGATCAAGGTTTTCCTCAATATAAAGCTAGGTTAGTGGCTAGAGGGTTCGAACAAGATAACATTTTAGACTTAAGTGACTGTTATGCTCCTGTTGCAAAATTGTCAACGGTCAGGCTCTTTATAATAATTGCAACTAAACTGAATTTGCCAATAATTCAAATGGATGTGACCGGTGCCTTTCTGTATGGCAATATTAATGAAAGTGTTTATGTTAGCTTGCCAGAAGGAGCATATTCCTGTAATAATAACATTGTAAAGTTGAATAAATCACTTTATGGTCTCAAAAATTCTCCAAAATGTTGGAATACAAAATTTAATGATATTATGATTAAAGAAGGGTTTGTAAGATCAAACTGTGACTCTTGTCTTTATACAAAGTGTTCTGATAATGACCAAACTTATCTATTGTTATATTTATTTTTATTTATTTATTTATTTATTTACATGGAGACACCAACAGCTACAAGTAAATACAATAAAAAACATAAAATAAAACAGTAATAGAGCCAATTAAAGGTTCTCACCACTAGAAATAGTATACAGTTTCAAGTAGCTGAACATTATACTACACGCTATTAAAAGAGAAAAGAAAAACACATTAAGTCTTATTATAGAGAAATTTGAGATACCCAGGAGTCAGCGATATCAACTAACACCTTTATGAAATTAATATGTAAACATTATTATCGCATAAATAGTGTAACGAACGCAAAACATAGTTACAGTAGTAAGAAATGAAATCACTATACTACTGGAGCATATATTCATAAAGTAGCCGTTTGGCTTTGGTTATGCTTGAAGTAAACAGGTCAATGTCAACAGTTTTGGAGATTTTATTAAAGTTGCTACTTGCACGCAAAATAAACGAGTTCTGGCGGAAATTTGTAGAAACTACAGGGACGTAAAGAGGGGGGTTGAATCTAAGTGACCTAGAGGGAGCATTTAACATGATTTTGGATAAGAGTTCGGGAGAATCAACTATACCAGTTGCTATCTTAATTAAGAAGATTATATCGGCAATATCTCGGCGAATATTTAAGGGAACCAAATGGTGCTTTTTACAAAGATCTATGTAATTATCAGAGCTGTAGTTAATGTTAAGCCGGAAACATAAATGCTTTACAAATTTTCTTTGAATGCCTTCAATGCGATCAATATAAACGTTATAAATTGGATTCCACACCTGGGAGGCATATTCGAGGTGTGATCGCACGTAAGTACAGTAAAGTATTTTCAAGGTCTTTATATCTTTAAACGATGTCGAACTTCTTAAAACAAAACCAAGTGCTCTATAAGCTTTAGAAATAATTTTATCGATGTGGGTATCAAATAGTAATCTGCTATCGTGATATATTCCTAAGTCACGGACTGTTGTGGAGCGCGGAAGAGTTTGTTGTTTAAGCGTATATGCTGATGGAATTATGTTACGTTTACGGGTAAACGTAACCACACAACATTTGGAAGGATTAAGATCCAAACCATTGCGAGAACAGTACTGTTCGAGGCGGGAGATGTCAGCTTGCAGAGCGGACACGTCTGCTTGGGATGAGATCGTTTTAAATATCTTCATGTCATCCGCGAAGCCAAGCAGTTGAGATGAAACTAAACAATGACCTATATCATTGATCATAATATTGAAAAGAAGAGGCCCAAGCAACGAACCTTGGGGTACCCCACTGGGAACGTCAACCCAGCTGGAAATATAGTTTTTCACTACGACCGCCTGGGATCTATGGTCAATATAAGACGAGAACCATCTTAAGAGATCGCCACTGATCCCCATTGACGCTAGCTGGAGCATGAGTGACTTATGATCTATCCGGTCAAAGCATTTGGAATAGTCGGTATATACCACATCCACTTGTTTGCCAGCATCCATAGCATCAGTAATAAAATTATTAAAGTGCACAAGGTTAGATACTGTAGACCGGCCGCCCAAAAATCCGTGCTGAAAGGGGCCAAAGGAATTTTTCAGCGTCGGATACAGTTGATCATATATAATACGTTCAAATATTTTAACTATTAAGCACAGCTTTGAGATCGGTCTGTAATTTTTAATGTCTGTTTTTGGACCTTTCTTATGCACAGGTGTTATGAATGCGGACTTCCAAATACCTGGCACAACACCTTCTCTAATCGATTTTCCAAATAATAAAGTGATAGGGATAGAGATAGTATTGGCGGTAGCAATCAGAAAAGAGGCTGGTAACCTGTCCGGCCCGGCTGATTTCGATGTGTCCAGCGACAACAGATATTTCTTAACATCATCTAATAAAATTTCAATATTTGAGATATGACACACAGGGGTAATGGGGGCAGATGGGCAAGCAGGTTGTAAATTGGAATTGTGCGGAGAAGTTGGCTGCGCAAAGTTAGAAAGAAAATAAGTCGAAAACGTGTCACATATCTCGTCACCTGAATTTACTTGTGTATTATAAGTAAGGCAGCTTGGAATACTACACGATTTATTATTTTTTTTTGATTTCATATAACTCCAGAAGTACTTAGGGTTATTAATAATAGATTGTTCGACCTTTTCAAGGTAGGAGTCATGGCATTGTTTTTCAAGCCTCTTTACCCGATCTCGAAGCAACCTAAATGAATGAAGGTCTGATTGATTACCGTAGATGTTATATTTTCGAAGGTATTTGTTCTTTTCTTTAATTATCTTAATTAGAGCGTTAGAGTACCAGGAGGGATACTGTTTATCCCTAAACTGAACAGCTGGTATATATTTGTCAATAAGGGAGTTAATAAAATCATAAAAATATTTCACAACTTCGTCTACAGACTTGTTTGAAAATTCGTGGGCCCAATTAATTTTAGTAATTTCCGAATTTATTTTACTGTAATCACCCTTGTAGAATAGACGTTTGGTAGCCACCGCTGGCTTCAAGTCGTCAATAGAAATAAAATCAGCATTAATTAATAACGCACCGTGCAGAGGGTCTACCGGTACTAGGGGATCCGGACATTCTTTGACAAGTACATGTTTTGTTGATTGATGATGTTTTGTTATTTGGATCAAATGATTGTTTATTAAAGGAAGTTAAAAGGGTATTAAATAAGGAATTTAAAATGAAAGATTTAGGATTTGTAACTGATTACTTAGGTATTACTATAAAACAAAATTTAGATACTGGAGTTACTGAACTGAGCCAAAGAAAGTATTTGGAAAATGTATTGAAAAGATTTGGAATGTTAAATTGTAAGCCCATGTCTACACCAATAGATCAGAATATTAATGTAAAGTTGTTTCAAAACGATGGTACCGCTGATAAAAACATTGAACGATTATGTAGACAAATAATAGGATGTCTAATGTATGCTGTATCTGGTACTAGACCTGACTTATGTTTTCCCCTGTCTTTGTTAAGCAGATATCAAAAATGTGCAAGTGATGCATTGTTGAGTACTTTGAAAAGAGTACTGCGTTATGTCAAACATACCCTAGATTATAAATTAGTTTATAAATGCACTGATAATGTTTTAGAGGGGTACTGTGATGCAGACTGGGGAGGCGATCTTATAGATAGAAGATCAACTACAGGCTATTTGTTCAAATTTTCTAATTGTTTAATTTCCTGGAGCTCAAAGAAACAAGTGTCTGTAAGTTTATCTTCTACCGAGTCTGAATATGTTGCCATTAGTATGGCTGCTAGTGAAGCCTGTTGGTTGGTTAATTTGTTAAAAGATTTTAATATATATAATGTATGTCCAGTTTCTATCTACAGTGATAATCAGTCAGCTATATCTGTTGCTTGCACTGACACTGTCAAGCGATTAAAACATGTTGATATCCGATATCACTTTATAAAAGAATTAAT
Source organism: Clostera curtula (assembly GCA_905475355.2). Lineage (NCBI taxonomy): Eukaryota > Metazoa > Arthropoda > Insecta > Lepidoptera > Notodontidae > Clostera > Clostera curtula. The sequence continues at coordinate 18,313,409 of FR997799.1, forward strand.
TAAGAGTAGTAAGTTGTGTTTAAAATATGTTAAAACTAGTGATCAACCGGCAGATATGCTTACAAAGTCTTTAAATGGAACATTGATAACACGTTTCTTAAGGAAATGTGGTATAGGTAATAACTGATATACTTAATACTTATTGTATGTTATGTACTAGTTGGTTGCATAGGTGCAATTACATTGAGCGGGGGTGTTGGAAATACTGCAATGTAATTACACTGTTACATTAACTTTTAAGTTGGCAACAATGCTAGATTTTGCATCTTCATGTGTCATGGCGGATAAGCTACTCCTGTCTTGTGCGTGTGTAAAATAACAGTTGTGGAAAAATAAAACAAAACATTGAACATTGAAAACTGCATTATTTATTGAAGTATATCATCAAGCTCCAAGGAACTTTAAGTAACTCATTAAAACTTACGTAAATAAAGTTCCTTTTGAGTTTTGAGTTAGACTTGTGCTCAAGTTTCTTGCCGATATTGTCGTCTTCATTACAAGTCAGATTTAATCCTAGTAAATACTACTACTACTATTAAGCCCATTAATGACCCACTGCTGAGTTGAGCTTCCTCCAAATACAGGGTATTTAGCCTACTGTGCCACGATGGCCAGACGGGTGTTGACAAGGTTTCCACCCCATTCCATTCTAAGGGTGTCGTAAGAGCCGACAGAAGCAAATGTACAATGAAGGAAATCTTGAAACGAAACCCTGTGTCAAACTGGCCAGCGTGGCACAGTGGGTTAATTACCCTCCATAATCACGCAAGGGCAAAGGCACACATCATTTGCCCCTTGTTTGATGGACAGCAACGACGAAGTCTAAGATGGAGTAGGCAATTCAAGGAAACGCCCAATCGGAGACTGGCTCTCACACACACGGCAAAACACATTAAAACTGCTAGGCGCCTTAGATGTGATGGTGGTAGCTAGCCGGCCGAATTATTAGATTCTACCACCAAGCTTGCTGGGTTTTGTGAACTTTCACAACACGTGTTATTTCAGTTTAAAATTAATACATGCATGTATTGACAGTTTTAAATTAATACAACAGTGAATGGCATTATGTGACTTGCAAAATTATAAGACTTGTAAAGTATAATTAAGTGCCTGATTTACGTCGGCGTGTAGTCACCATTCAATGCACTGATTTCAAAATTCTACACTTGAAATAACTAAATTAGACGTTGAGTCCAGTCTTGCTGGGTAAACCCGTAAAAGTTTTTTTTTTTATAAAGCAACCCCCTTTTTTTAGTTTATCTGTATATTATAAATTAAGTAGAATCCAAACGTCAAATAAAGGCAAACTTACAAATAGAGCTCTGGGTTTGTTAGAATAATCGATGACATCACACGTCCAACTGAATTCCTTGTGCCAGATGTACACTGATCCCTGAAAATTAAATAATTTTAAATGTTTAATATTCCGCCTCATATCAAAAATATTACGCAGAGTTTTTGAAGCTCAATCAGGGGAATTATGGCGATGCCAGAAGATAAAATATTTTCTGTTAAACAGGGTTACCGTCAAGCGAGTCGTGTGTTTGCGCACACGACCCGCTTGACGGTGTTAATGGCCAATCTTGATAAATGGACCATAACCCAGAGGGTTAGACAAATACACTCGCCCGACCCCGGAATTGATCCCTTTGATCCTAGGCCAACGAGGCACTCAATTCATTAGATCCTACCACCAAGCGTGCTGGGTTTTGTTGACAATAACAACACGCGTTATTTCAGTTCAGTTAACAGTTTGCACTTATTACAACAGTCAATGGCACTATTTGACTTGCAAGGTTATAAGACTTGTAAAGTATAATAAGGTGCCTGTTTTTCCTCGGAGTGTAGTCACCATTGATGGACCATCTCGCACACACATGTGAGGGTGGTAGCTATCCGGGCGGACCATTAGATCCTACTACCAAGCGTGCTGGGTTCTGTTGGCTTTTACAACACGCGTTTTTTCCCAGCGTGGAATGGGGAAGTTTTATATTCTGAACCGTCCCCCACACGGGTTAAACCCAACTTTGAATGAGTCAACCTTAGAATACCAAAGGAGTAAGCATGGAGGTATAACCATTGACAGGACGAACCTTATTACCACCAGACAGAAAAATTTTGAAAAACTTTTGTAAGTTGGCTTAAGACACAGGCTCACGCTGTTCCTTTTTATGCAAATAGAACATCTATTTCTTCAGTTTTTATGATATTATAATTTTATAAACTAAGTATTATAAAATAAACAAAAAATATTGGTAAAAAACACTTACGACATAGGTTAAATAAAGACTCATTAAAACTTGGAATGAATTATACACTATCAATGTTTTCCTCAGCACGAATGGTTCTCTATTTTTCATCAACCGAGGACCGAGCGATTGGCAGAAGTATAGATATGCAGGTACGATTGTTAAGATAAAAAGAGGATTTGAAATACTCCACCATTGCTGTGTTCGGGGGTCTGAAAAAAAGAGAAAGATATTTAGTTTATCAACCGACTTGAAAAAGGAACAAATCCTTAATTCGATTGTATCTTATGTTAGATTTTTGTATGGTGTTATTTAAGTTGCATTTCACCCAAAAGACGACATATTTGACGACCCCAAGGATTTTCACGAAGGCTGGTCCTGAGCCGCCCTCGTACGTTTTACGGCCTGCCAACACTGCACTTTCCGGAACGCGGTCCTCACTCCAGGACTTTTATGCCCCATCGGCCGTCGGCCATGCCCCATCAGCCCGCGAGCTATGTTACCTGCCCACATGCCACTTAATGTTAACAATCCTTTGTTACTAGATAACTTCGTCATTTGTAAACGGAATCGAAAAATGCTTTTTTGTTCGATTATTATTGACTAGCTGACCCGGCGAACTTTGTTTCGCTTTAAAGGCAATAAATGAGCAGATTTTTGATTTTATTAACTTCAATTTTTTATCAGGATAAATATAAATAAAAAATCTATAATTTTAATTATACTTTATTGGGTATCTATTTTAGTAACTGCACTTTTCAGTGAATCACCTTATGACAGACGACATTTTTCAGTTTATTATCAGGCGCATGAACAAATAACGCAGATGGTCTTCTGACCCGGAACATGCCACATATAATAATTGATCTTGGGAAATACATGAATTTTCTGGATTTAGGCCACAAACTTTCCAGGATTGGCCCTGTGATTTATTAATGGTCACGGCGAATGCACGACGGATCGGAAATAATTAAAACTGAAACGGTATATCAGTTGATATCGTCGGGATCCTCGGATGAGAACTTCCTCACCTTACAACTTTACTTTGAGTATATTCCATTGTTCATCAATTCACTTACCACCAAACGCGTTCCGTTGCACAGGTTTGGTGGTTTTGGTTTATATTTGGAAGCAAACTTAGTACGTAGCCAACCTTTAGTCGTAAATTGTGCGGTGGTAAGCCAGGCACATCCAAGGAGTCTTTTTTTAAACAGTCAATATATTTGAATTAATGCAAGTGTACCAATGATTTCATTCTGAATTATGTTAGTTACTTTATGTCATCTACATATTTATTCTTAGCCGCCAAAATTGCTCGCTCAGTCAACCATTCATTATTTTTGTGTTTGTGAGTTCGTCCTTCGATGAACAGAAATTCTGAGAAAATAAAACCAATCCACATATTTCGATGATTTGAGGCAAGCGCTTATTAAGGCGGCAGCAGTCGATCTTGGAATTAGTGGCAGTGTTTGGCAGAAATAGCCAGGCAGTAAAATCATTGCGCCTCCAAAATATCTCGAGTCCTTGCGTAGGTGTTCGGTCGGATCGGATAAGTGCTTCCAATGCACGTGTATGCGCTATTGTACATTCGTCCCAGATGACGCTTTTCCATTTTGATAAAACTTTAGCCACTGAGGAGTGTTTTGTAATATTACATGACATCTATTGGTCCAATGCCTGCCATCGTATCGAAACGTTGCTAGATCCAAATTCAGTATTTACTCGAAATAAATACATCAACCGGTCAACTTCAAAATTTCTAATTGTCAAATTTGTCAAACTATAGACAACATAACGTTTAGCTGTCAGTGACGTTTTGTTATTTCAGCAATTGCATTTTGATATACGATGTTTTATATCACGGAACGGGATTACACACATTTACACTTTCACGTTTATAATATTAAGTATGATTTTATGAATTGTCCAACGTCTTTATATAAAAAAGAAAGTCGGACATAGGATACCTGAGATTTTTATCCCGTTCCCGTAGAATGTGATATATTACGTGGTATAACAAAACGTAACTGACAGCGAAATCTTATGTTGTCTATAATTAAATATGGCTGAAAATTTGACAATTAGAAATTTAAATTTAACTTAATATCTCTATAAATTTACACACAATATCTTTATAAATTGTAGCCTATGTGTTATTCTGATGTATAAGCTATATTATTATAAAGTTTCATTAAAATCCATTCAGTCGTTTTTACGTGAAAGAGTAACAAACATCCATCCATCCATCCATCCATCCATCTATCCATCCATCCATCCATACTTACAAACTTTCACGTTTATAATATTAGTAGGATTCGGGATTTCGATTCGGTTCAGTTGTTTGGTTTGTAAATCGAGTCTTATATAAGGAAATATGTTAATTTATACTGAATGTTGCATATTAAAATCTGAAAAAATGTTAACCAGATTCAAAATAAAAGTAAAAAGTACCTACCTATCACATTTATGGCGAAAAATTTCGTTATCAAAAGCTGTTGACTTCATTATTATTAGTATATTATATTTATTATATATTATATCACTACATAGTATAAAACAAAGTCGCTGTCGTCTGTCCGTCCCTATGTATGCTTATATATTCAAAACTACGCAACAGATTTTGAACCGGTTTTTTTTTACTAGATAGAGTGATTCATGAGGAAGGTTTTCACCCGGGCGAAACCGGGCCGGGTCGCTAGTTGTTAATAATTACGGGGAATTAAAAATGTTTAAATGTTTTACGTAATGATTTTTTAGGTTTTCGCGATTATTACACATTGAAATTAAACTGTTTACGAATTTATCGCTTGTATATTAAATTATTTAATTCCCGATGTTTCGAATGCTTTGCAGCCGTCATCGAGCCGTCGCCGAGCGTCATAATTTCATTGTTTTACGTGAATAATAATTGGATGGCAATAAATTGAGTCTAACTTTCAAAGATATTTTGAACTTTATAATATGTTGCACGCCATGTTTTATTGCAAATTTTGAGTTTATGACTTTTTATATTAAATTGGCTTTCCATTGATAATTATTATTTCTGCAAGTGATTCTACAAATATTCACTAATTAATATTTAATAATAAAATCATCATTTTTTCTGACACTATTTTTAATTCAAATTTATTAAAATTTACTAACTAAACTATTATTTATTTTTTAATTAAAATATTATAAAGCTTTTGCTAGATAATCACTCAAAATATAGCAATAGCTTTATTATATTTGCATCTCTATTAGCTATTGATCAAAGAGCGGTGTTCCACCTTGATCACCGTTATTATTATTATTCTATTAATGATAACGGGTCAAAATGCTTAAAATATTGAATTGTCATCGGTCCTTAATAAGTATGCCAAATTTCGTGTTAATCCGACGTTTTAAAGTGGGTCAAAATCATGTTCAAAGATTCTGTTACATACATACATACAAGCGAAGCTAATAAAAGCGTAATAATAGTTATACCATGTTGAAAATTGCTCCCTGACATCTATTTACACAAAAAGAATTTACTTTCCATAAAAGTCAATGCAGAGAAGTCGCAAGTAACAGCTAGTTAGAAATAAATAACAGTTCACAAATCACAATCAAATATATTATGTGTATTATTGAAAATCGGTGGTCAAATCTATTTATAGCATATCCTTTTTGTTAAACCTCTTTGCTTAACACCCGAGCCACTCTGCTATTTTTGAATGTTTTAAATCAATGTCAGTATTATTTTCTTTATATTTTCTACTGAAATTATGCTTGTATTATACTTAAAAACCTTCCGCTTCAATCACTACACCTATTAAAAAACCGCTTCAAAATTCATTGCGTGGTTTTAAAGATTTAAGCATACATAGGGACGGACAGACGACAACGGCTTTGTTTTATACTATGTAGTGATAGTGAAGTGATAGTGATTATGTTCTATTTTATTCCCAAATAAACCACGCTGTGCTAAACACTTTCGGACTGTCAGAACAAAATTGTACTTAAATTGGAAAGCCACTTGCAAATACAATCACATAAATCAATCTTAAACTTGTCACATTTTCAGTAAACTCACCGGCCAATTCGTGTATTAAATAGTTATACTTATTAACAACACCCTGTATTATGGAAGCCATTTCTTCAAAAAGAAACACCTAGTACTCCTTAAAAAGAAAGACACTTCCATGCAATATAACGATATGTGAAACATTGAAATACAAGCCCAAGTAACTGATTACTTCATAATAATTACTAGACATTAAGCATGAAACACACAATTACGCGATGACCAACAAATATTAATGCTAATTACCTTTGTCGTTTAAACCAAAGTTAATCGATTAATTGCGCAAGTAAATCAGTCTTTCAGACGCCCATGCGCCGATCATATTTTTATAAATTTGAAGATTTATAGGACATGCAATTTTTTTCACGATAATCCAACTTATCGGACTACAATTTTGTCGTTTGTTTGTTGAAACAAGATAATATAATGCTTTTGACCGCCTTAGAAAAGAGTACATTCATATTTGCTTGTTCGTCTTGGGGTTGGGAGTGCCACCTTTCGTTCACGGGTTCCCGGTTTATTCCTGGGCGGGAAAAGTGTCTTTGTGTAAAATAAAGGCATTTTCTCCAAGTCTGTGTGACCTTTGTCTTCGTGAATTACATGTCTATAAATTGCCCCTGCAAAACGGATTATACCTAGACCTGCTAATAGGCTTGGTTTTATTAAAAAAAAACCACGTTTATTTATACGGTTTTATTATCCGAATAGGTATCTGCTATGTCGGCAGTTGAGACACACATTTCATTTTATTACACTACAAACCACAATCGACGTCAGCGACATTTTATGTTGGCACCGCCTTCAAACGGTTTAGTATAAGTGGCTTATTTTTTGCTTTTTAGTTTCTATTGTGAAGGCGGTTTTTGTCTGGCATTTACATAGAAGTGAAATAAATAAGCAACAACATAATACATCATGAAAAATGCCTTAAGCCTGACATATATTTGTCAGACATGTTGTGACGCGTCGCATCAGAGAGGTAGATATCGGTTTCGTATATCTAAAGCCGGATTTATTTGTATCTGACGTGTTGTGACGAGTCGCATGAGAGAGGTATCGTTTTCATATATTTCATACGACATGACAGATGGCGTCACGTCAGATAGCAACAGAATTGTTTATATCTCAGCGTATCACTTCAGTATCACTATCACTACATATTATTAAACCAAGTCGGTTTCGTCTGTCCGTCCCTATGTATGCTTAAATCTTCAAAACTACGCAACGGATTTTGAAGTGTTTTTTTTTAATAGACATAGTGATTCAGGAGGAAGGTTTATATGTATAATACAACCCGTGCGAAGCCGGGACGGGTCGCTAGTCAAATATATGAAACTGAAACCTCTCTGATGCGACATGTCACAACGTGTCAGACAAATATAAATCCGGCTTTAGTATTGTCTTGTATGGGCAGAGATGATGATCTTTTAGGGGCAAAGCGATGCTCATCCAGCCAGACGAGGTGGTATGTCTGGCTAGGGTTCCTATCCCCCAATAGTTGTAGTCGGGGAATTCTTAACTATGCGAATTGCTCTTGAAATTTCGCTATCGCGGTGTAGGACTTTTTGGTTATTCTCGTATTTTTAGTCTCTAAGTGAGTTCAGATTCCTCGGGTAAACTGTGTGAAGTATGTAGCATGCGGTCGCTACAATCTTATTTCATAATTGTGCTAGCGTGATTTAGACTATCTTTGTTGTTATGCGATATTTAAATTTTCTGTTTTCCATGCCCCTAACATGCTATCATCTATTGAAGTGCTCATTTGAGCAAAAAAATCATATAAAACTATGCAACTGTTTTGCGTGCTTTTGCGACTACGTGTCATAACTCAAGAAATAAGCACAAAGAAAAGAACAAGCAAACCCTTGTTGTGTTGTAAAACTTTGGTTTATGCAAACGTCGATTGCTCCTTCATGCTTCAACATAGAAAACTATTTTAAAAACAGAACTGTTTCTTTTATTTGTCTCTATGCCCTATATTCGAATAACTACAGTGCTTTTGGTACACCTTGTTTATGCAACTTATTTTAACTTGAAATAACTTTGTTAGGTACTATAAGGTGCCTCGCATTCTTGCTCCAAGTTTTGAATCTTGTTCTAATATATTAAAACCTTAAAAGTGCTAAATTTACAGTACTACAGAGCTAATTTAAATTATCGAGTTAGTACAGTCCGCGCCAATCTTTATGGCCGGTCTGAATGTAGCCCCATTACGCTGCGCACAACGCAAACCAGGTATCAGCGGGACGTAAACGGGGCGGGGACACAGCAGGGCACGCCCGCGCGCGCCTTTCTTCAGCCGCAAGCGCCCTCGCCACCCGCATGTTAGTGTGAGTGAGCTACGTTCGTATTTGTTATGAAATGTACGCTGCGCAAGTTCGTACCCACGGCTACATTCATACCGGCTATAAAGATTGGTGCGGACTAAAGTTGTTCTCATTTATGAGTACAAACAGCCAGCCTTAGTGAATTTTTAGCTATAAACGAGTATCGTGGGCTACAGGCGTAAAACTAAAAAAGCGAAATGTAACCAATAAACAACCATTTGAAATCGGTCTGTATACCTATAATTATCGTAATTAACGCCTGTTTCAATTTTATTTAAGTTTTCATCGACTTCATATTTTATGTATTCGCGCTCAGGTTTTTTTGTTTCTGAAATCAGTTGAAAAAATACCTACCTAAATAATTATGATTTTGAATAATAATTTAGACGAGATAATTAACTTAAATTATCAATGGGAAGTTATAACAACGTATATATGTATATTTTGTTTAAATGACGTAGCTAAAATAGTAATTATGTGTTCCTCGGTTATAATTTGAACTTTTAACCTCCGCCCGTCAGTAGGCACTGAACTTTACGCGAACACTGAACGCGAATACTGAATAAATAAACCACCCGTTCACCGCGTGGTGATAAACATAGAATAAACAACGTCACCGACCCATACTACCCTGAGGGTGTCGTAAGAAGTGACTACAGGAACGCAACAGGCATATAACCTAGCCGCTAGAGAAAGAAAACTTGATACAACCAACAAATATTTTTGTTTGTTGGTTCTTGTTGAAGTCCAGCAGAGATGCAGTCCTGAATATATTAGTTGAATATAAATAAAGATCATAAGCATCACTAGTCATCACTACATATCACTACATAGTATAAAACAAAGTCGATGTTTTCTGTCCGTCCCTATGTATGCTTAAATCTTTAGAACTACGCAACGGATTTTGAAGCGGTTTCTTTTATTAGATAGACTGATTCAAGAGGAAGGTTTATAGGTATAATACATGCACCCGCGCGAAGCCGGGGCGGGTCGCTAGTATTATTATAAAACAAAGCCACTGTCGTCTGTCCGTCCCTATGTACGCTTAAATCTTTAGAACTACGCAATGGATTTTGCAAGGGTTTTTTTAATAGATAGAGTGATTCAAGAGGAATGTTTTTAAGTATACTACATTCATAAATTAAGATGTTCATCATTGCGCCCGTGCGAAGCCGGGGCGGGTCGCTAGTCAGACATATTTATGTCTGAGGTAGAACACCATTTGAATTACAGACACGTCTCATGTGACAGACTATACCTAACCAGCAGTGTTTAGCTAAACGACCTTCAACAGTTTTTCTGGGGGAATATTTAATGCGCTGCCTCTCAGCGGTGGGGTCAGCGGTTATGTGAGACTCCGGAACACTCGAATACCCACTAAAACCCAAAATTTACCGTCATGAATTTGGCGCTAGGACCGACTCAGTAAATAAATAAAATAAATATCCTTGGACATTTCACACAACGCCATCTCGTCCCAAGCTAAGCAACTTAATGCTTGTGTTATGGTAACGAGATGGATGATAAACTACTTATATACATTTTTTTTTGTAAATACATACATATTATAGATAGAAATGACATCCAGACTCCGAGCCAGTGCCTCTGGTTTAGACAAAGACACTCGCCCGACCCCGGAATCGAACCCGGGACCTGTTGATCCAAAGGCGGCACATCTAACCACTAGACCAACGAGGCAGTCAAATGTAGTGTGCTAGCAGTGGCTAATGTATGGGCTGAATCGACGAAATAAGCCACTCAATTAGTATGACAGTCCGCCATCGGACGACCAGGAGCACAAAAAACCGGCATTGATTCATGGTGGATATTCCGGAAATCCGAACGAAACGCTTCAAGTCCACATTTATCATGCGTACCGCGGAAATGTGGAATGCGCTTCCCGAGTGGGTCTTCCCCGATATATATAATCTGGGTTTCTTTAAATCACGAGTGAATCGGTTTCTTCTAGGCAAGCGCGCTCCATCTTAGGTCGCAGTGTCGCTTAACATCAGGTGAACTGGCGATCAAGCGTAAGCCTATCAAGAATAAAAAAAATAAAAAAACCATACATAATGCCGCTAGCAGCCAACATAGTCCTTAGGGATATGACATGTTCCTGCGCGTGATGAGCTCCATCACGTCCATCCATGGTGTTGACAGTTAAAGAGATCACTTTCTCTCTCCCAGCGTGCCTTCACTTCGAATAGGGTCGGCGTCACGTCAGTGTAACTTCTATAGGTCACCTATAACCTATCGGTACTAATAATATATAGGTCCTTGGGTGATCTTAATGGCATAATATTTTAGTTATGTGTTCCAGAAGTAGAAATCAATCTCTAAGATCGATTTCTTGTTGTCATCCCCAGTGAGATACAATCGGTTGTTAGACACAATCACGACAGATATTGATGGAATAAACGTTTTGTGATTAAGATTTGCCCGGATGGTGATGTATTTTTCCACCCTGAGGGTATCGCAAGACCCGATAAATGAAATGACAAGGCCGATAACCTAGCCATAAGAGAAAGAAAACTGGAAACGAAACCCTGTTCCAATCCGGCGGGCCAGCGTAGTCATGGGAGTCCTGAGTCAGCCGTGGCTCATAACCCTTTTTTTTTTTTTTTTTTTTTTTTTTTTTTTTTGTGCCCGGGGTAAAAATCCTTAATGGACATCCCCGTCGGTCCCGGGGAGGACCGACGAGGGGCGTGTAGGAGTCTCCCCCAGAGTGGGGGCATACCCACTAAAACATCCCCGGGGTGTACAATCCCGCGCAAGACCTGCCTCGTGGGCCCAGAAACTGCACCACGAGTCAGACGCGCGAGGGGAGGAGCCAAGAACGCGCTCACCCCCGACCAGTCCCAGCTCCGGCTGGAGCGATCCGACGCTGGAGATGAACTCCGTGGTGCCCTGCCAGTACACATGACAGGGCACCCAACGATCCCGTGTGGGGCAGGGCTTCCCCGCGCCCTGCCCCGAGATCCGTAGCCGTGACTACGGCCTACGTCCCGGCGGTGGCGGCTCGGCTAGTCGGCTTGCGCGCACCGCCCGCCCAGGCTGCGAGGCATCGGTCTCCATGGGCGCCGCCGCAACAGCGGCAGCACCCTGGACCCCCCCGCGGCGCCTGGGATACCTGTTACGGCCCCCCTTCGCCTTCGCCTGAGCGCATGATCCGCTGCCCAACCGGTGCCCATGGGCTAAACCCAGCTCTGCACACAGTGGACAGCGTCTCTCCTCGGCCCGACACTCACGCGCCGTATGGCCGGGCTCGCTGCACTTGTAGCAGCGAGCCCCTCGCCCTGCAGCCTCCCTGTTGGGGCACTGGGCCCCTACGTGGCCGCACTCGAGGCAGCGGAAACAGAATTCCGCTCTGGCCTCGAGTGCCACCACTCTCGCCCTGGCCCAGCCCACCACGAGGCGGCCGGTTGACAGGAGCCGCTGCGCCGCGGCCAGTGGACAGCGCACGCTGACCACGCCCAGGTAACCGGGCGCACGACGGATACTGCCAATTTTGACAGCCTCCGCCGCGCACCCCCCGGCCGCGGCGACTGCCTTGGCCACGTCAGCGGCCCCCGTCGAGTCGTCGAGATCCAGGACCTTCAGTCCTCTCATCCTTACAGGGCGCAGGACCCGAGCGCCCATCGCCCCGAGGGACGCTCCAAGGCTCTCCGCGAGCTTGTCCGCCTTCGCTCCGCAGTTGGAGCCGGACAGCTCGTAGAGCATCCCTCCCGTCCTCGTCCTTCGGGGTCGCATTTCCTCGGGAGCGATCCCCAACTCGTCCAGTTTGACCGCCCCCTTGGCAGCAGTCAACGCCTCAGCGTACGTGACCTGCGACCCCTCAGGTAGGGTAATGGTCACCGCCTCGGTCCTCGCCCTGTCTCTCCTCCGCCGGTACTTCGCCCCTCTGCCCTTTCTCGCCTTGCGTGGCGAAGGGGGGGAGGGACGGCTCTTCGGCACTTCCTTCTTTTTAGGCGGGGCCTTCCTGGCCGCCACCGTCGCCCATGTTTCCGTCCTGGGCTCCCTCGCTGGAGCCACACTGGGCGTCCCAGACGGGGGAACCGCAGGGAGGTCCGCGACTGGTGGCACAGCCGCCGCCCTCTTCCGCCTGTTCCGTTTCCGGGGAGGCCGGGGAGACCCATCGCTCTCAGCCCGCCTCTCCCTCACCCTCTGCGCCATGTGGACCCCGCGGGCAACAGACTTGTCTGCCTCCAGAGGCGGTCGAAGCCGCTTCTCCGGCAGCAGACGGTCCGCGATGCCCGCGAGTTTCGCGTCCATCATGGCGCCTATTGCCCTCATGGTCAGTGGGGGCTCCTCCTGTACGGCCTGGGAGATGTGAGGGGGCCGGCTCTCCATGTCAGCCCGCAGCTGCTTTAACTCCGCCCTCATCGTCTCGACCTGCTCCGCCAGCTCGTCCGTTTTCGCCGCCCTTGACACCAAGTCGTTGGTGGCATTCAGGAGCGAGGCAGTCGCCGTCTGGATGGCCTTGTAAAAATACCCTTTGGGCCGCCCGAATCTCTTGGTGGTCTCCAGGAGAATGGCCAAGTCATCCTGTATGACGGCGCCAAGAACTTTGGCACTTGGCTCCCCTGGAGGCATCTTCTCCCTACTCGCCACCACCTTGGCGATAATTTCGGCAAGTTTGGCCTTCGCATTCGCTGCCCGCGCAACCGCCTTGAATTTGGCACCCTGTGGTGGATCCGGCGTCCGATCCACCACAGGGTGCCAAATTCGAAGGAATCAGGGTCGTCCCGGAGCTTACAGTACGTCCTGTATATGAAGCGGGAGGTCTCGTGATACAGGCCACTGTCCGTCACCGCATCTACCATTATATCCTCCGGGCCCGGCGACTCCCACTCCCACTCGCTGGTGAGAGGGGTCTGCGACCGGCGTGCCCTGCCCTCCTTTGCGCGCTTCACGTAAGCCGGTTTCCGTTCTCCGGGCGGGTAAATCGAGTCGCAAGACTCAGACCCGTCTCCCTCCCGTCCCGGTGAACCATCCCGGCTATGCGAAGCGATGCTCGCATTGCTCGACCCTTGGCCGCTATGGCTGGGGAGCGGACTGCTGAGCCGTTTTGCTTCCCTCGCTCCTTCCTCCATGGCATCCTCCTCCGTCTTGCGCTTACGCGCCATTGCTCTCCACAACTCCTTTACATCGTCCAATGTACCCATCGTCTTCTTCGTAACAACGGACGGAACTCCCAAATTGCCCCCCCCCCGTATACTTGGGGTAGACCGCCCCCCCCTGAGGAAGAGGCGGTGCGGGATTCCCCAGCAGCCACCGGCTTGCTGGGACCCGCCCGGGGAGTATTTTTATTTAGGTGCTTATCCATTTTTGAGTCTCCTACCATAAACGTCGCCCTATGCACCCCTCCCAGCGGACCCCCGGGAAGCCCCGAGAGCCGCACCCCAGAAACTACAAGAGAAAAGGAAAGAAACCGAAATACAGGATAGAATAAAAGAAACCCAAGACAAACAACAACCAAAAGAATACCAAACCAAAAGAAGTATAAGCAACAAAACAAACCAATAGACAGAATTGAAATGAATTAGGTAGGGGCTCGGTTTGACGGCCAACCAGTGTTGAGCGCCAACCCGAGGACCCTATGGTGTGCCACGGCGGTGCGTCATCCAAAGTCAACTCTGAGAGCAGAGAAGACCCGGAGCCGAACAACCGCGACACTGTGTAGGAAATGGGAAAGACGGGAAACAGGGTAAAGGGAAAGGAGGGAAGGGAGAATTATACGGGAAGGCGCATGGCTGTTTCGGCTACGTCTGTCCAGAAGGGCCAGACCAAAAGCAGGCGGCAACCACGAGCAGGATAACAACCACACTTGCCTTGGGTTTCGACGCAACAGTAGTGCTCCACCCAAGACCAACACCCCTCACATTGCCGGGAAAGAAAATGGAGTACGGTGAAAGACGAGTGGGTCATAACCCTGTTCCAATCCGGCGGGCCAGCGTAGTCATGGGAGTCCTGACTCAGCCGTGGGTCATTTATGGGCTGAGTAATAGTAGTTAAACACATTTAAGACCAAAAACTATTAAACTTGTACAATAATTATGATGATCAATTTATTTGCAAGATAATACATATTGTCTAAAATTTTTTGATAACTGGCATTATGTCTTTAGGTCGAATGTACATAACTAACCTTTTTGTAGCCTCTGAATGAGAAACCACTGAGCAAAGGCACTTCACAAGGGCATTTGCTATGCGCGAATATAGAAAAAACTGTCAGTGAAACTAAAATCGACCGTGTGGTAACGGATTTAGTATACATAGTGTCACCACCCCATTACCATCCCGAGGGTGTCCATAAATGGCAAGGATGAAATCCTAGACAAAAGAGAAGGAAAACATGATGGGGAACCCTGTGCCAACCCGTTTGGCCAGCGTGGCACAGCAGGCTTATTACCCTCCAGTATCTGGAGGAGGCCCGACTCAAGAGTGGGGCATCTATGGGCTGAGCAGAAATAAAAAATACGTGTATAAATTTAATTCCCCCAAATAATGTCTAGCTAACCGATTTACCTTCAAAATTTACAGCCATACACATAAATTATATACGAATAGCGCACACTAACAACATGAAGTGCCAGCATAAAACAATATACATAAAACGTTATAGAGATTTCTCATTTTCTTTGCTTATTTCGGATTTTTCTTTCTTCTCTCTCATATAGCTTTTGATATAAAATCTGCCAAACATGTATATGAAACATAGAGCATTTATAGAACTGAGCGCGTTGATTATCCTTGGATATCCGCACTCGTAGAAGAAGACCATGAAGTTGTGAACGAAGACGATGACGAATTGTACCTGACATAAAAAGAAAAACAGATATGTTACACGACGACTTACTAAAAATGACTAATGAAAGAAAAATTGGATATAAAAGAAGATTTTGTTTTTAAAACATAGTCATGAATTTCTTTTTATTTCTTCCTTAGTGGAAAATATTAAAAAGATTAAAATGTAAAGCGAAACTACATGTCGTGTCGTATCAGGTATAGTCCTCGCCAATCTTTATGACCGCTCCGAAAGTAGCCTCATTACGCTGCGCATAACACAATATCAGGTATCAGCGGGACCCACGCGGGGCGGGGAAGTAGGGCACGCCTGCGCGCGCAATTTTTCACCCGCAAGGGTCCTCGCCACCCGAGTGTTTGTGTGAGTGAGCTACGTTTGTATTGGTTATGAAATTTACGATGCGCAAGTTCGTACCCACGGCTACATTCAGAGCGGCTATAAAGATTGGCGAGGACTGTAGTCGAGTCTTAGGAGTGAAAACGTAACAGACATACAAAGATACTTGATTTTGGAATTTATATTCACATCTAGATCCTAATTTCTTAGTACAAAAGGTGTAAAACCATACAGCCTTTTACATTTTATTAATAACTAGTGGCCCGCCCCGGCTTCGCCCGTGCAAAGCAGGGGTGGGTTATAAATATAAACCTTCCCCTTGAATCACTCTATCTATTAAAAAAAACCGCTTTAAAATCCGTTGCGTAGTTTTAAAGATTTATGCATACATAGGGACGGACAGAAGAATGCGACTTTGTTTTATACTATGTAGTGATACCTACATAGATGTCGCTTTGATTGAATAAAAAACCGGTGTTATGATTTACAAATAGCTGGATTTGCGAGATTTTTTGTTTGAGTAATTCAATTCAATTCAATTCAAAACTCATTTAATCAAGTTGGCTCATTAGAGCTCTTTTGACAAGTCAAACAACAAAATAATATTTAATTTAAAATTTACCATCTACCACCGGTTCGGAATGCAGTTCTACAGAGAGGAGCCGGCAAGAAACTCTGTAGTTGCTATTTTTAGATCGCCATTTTTAGGTACAAGGCCGTGATAAGACAGTTTGTGAGAGCAAACGCGCGCAATAGTCGCAAAGGGCCAAACATCAGCCAGATCTAATCAACAATACTAACCTTCTAACGCCCGAGCCAACCGACCCCCAGAGACAATATTATTATAGTTACAGTTCCTTTTTTACAAATAAATGTCGTTGTAATTTTTTTTAGTTAAAACTATTTCCAAATACTAATTGTTGCATATTACAGAAAAAATATAAAAATAAATATAATAATATATATAAAAATCTTTTTACAAGGAATTGTCCCGGCGTCTCATAACTTTAACCGGTGACCAGAAGGCTGGTTATTACTTCGCTCAGCGAATTAGCATTGCCATTCAACGTGGCAATGCTACTAGCCTTCTTGGCACCGTACCCGATGACAGTGATCTGGCGCAAATTACTTTGTTATAATTTTAGTTATTTAATTTATTTTAATAATTTAATATAGTTTTTTTTATGTTTCTTAGAAATAAATGTTTGATAGAAATTAAATGTAAAATTAAAAAAAAAATTGTCATTTGTTTTCATATTTGTAAAGTGATGGTAGGTTTGTATAGTGATTTTATTTATATTTCTATCATTCATTCATCATCATCATTTCAGCCAAAAGACGTCCACTGCTGGACATAGGCCTCCCCCAAGGATTTCCACAAAGGCCGGTCCTGGGCCGCCCGCATCCACTGCTTTCCGGCGACCTTAACCAGGTCGTCGGTCCACCGTGTGGGAGGCCTACCAGCACTGCGCCTTCCGGAACGCGGTCGCCACTCGAGGACTTTTCTGCCCCATCGGGCGTCGGTCCTGCGAGCTATGTGCCCTGCCCACTGCCACTTAAGTTTGGCAATCCGGTGGGCTATGTCGGTGACCCTGGTTTTCCTGCGTATCTCCTCATTTCTGATTCGATCTCGCAGGGAAACTCCGAGCATAGCCCTCTCCATTGCCCTTTGGGTGACTTTGAGCCTTCTGATGGAGCCCATAGTGAGCGACCACGTCTCTGTTCCATATGTCATCACTGGCAACACACACTGGTTGAAGACTTTTGTCTTCAGACACTGCGGTATTGTGGACGAGAAGATCTTACGCAGCTTCCCGAACGCTGCCCAGCCGAGTTGGATCCGACGATTGACCTCTTTCTCGAAGTTGGACTTACCTAACTGGACAGTGTGTCCCAGGTAAATGTAATGGTCAACAACTTCGAGGGTAGAACCTCCGATGTTAACAGGAGTGGCTTGAACATGGATGTTAGACATGATCTTCGTCTTCTCCATGTTCATCTTAAGGCCGACTCGTTCGGAGGCTCCACAGAGGCCATCGAGCATCGTAGTGAGGTCCTCCATGGTTTCAGCCATTACGACTATGTCGTCAGCGAATCGAAGGTGAGTGATGTACTCGCCGTTCACGTTAATGCCCAGCCCTTTCCAGTCCAGAAACTTGAAAACATCTTCCAGTGCAGCGGAAAACAGTTTCGGAGAGATAACATCTCCCTGTCTAACACTTCGCTGCAGCTGGATCGGTTTCGAGGTCTGGTCCTGGAGTCGGACTGACATGGTGGCGTTTTCATACAAGCACTTCAACACTTCGATGTACCGATAGTCGACTTGGCACCTCTGGAGAGCCTGCAATACTGCCCACGTCTCGATCGAATCGAAGGCTTTCTCGTAGTCCACGAACGCCAGACAAAGGGGCAGGTTATACTCCTCGGTCTTCTGTATAACCTGCCGTAGCGTTAAAATATGGTCTACGGTGCTGAAGCCTTTTCGGAAACCGGCTTGTTCGGGAGGCTGGGAATCGTCGAGCCTGCATGCGAGACGATTCGTGATGACCCTCGAGAACAACTTGTAGACATGGCTCAAAAGTGAGATGGGTCTGTAGTTCTTCAATAAGGTGTTATCTCCCTTCTTGAAGAACAGCACCACCACACTTCTGTTCCATGCCTTTGGCGTTCGTCCTTCGAGTATGACGGAATTGAACAACTTCTGAAGGGCCCTAAGGATCGGTTCTCCACCCGCCTTCAAAAGTTCTGCGGTAATGCCGTCATCACCCGCCGCCTTGTTGTTCTTAAGTTGCTCGAGAGCCATCCCGATCTCACACAGGCTGACGTCCGGTAGGTCTTCTGTGTAGTGCCGGGTTAACCTAGCTCGTGGGTCGTTTTCTAGATTTATGACGGGTTCGTGTGTAGACGTGTACAGTTGTCCATAGAAACTCTCGACCTCACCCAAAATCTCGGACTTTGACGTGACGATCCTGCCGTCATCAGTCTTCAGCCTGACGAGCTGGCTTTGCCCAATAGACAGATCCCTGGCGAAAACCTTGGAGCCCCTGTTGCGTTCAATAGCCTCTTCAACACGAATCGTGTTGAATCGGCGTATATCACGCTTCAGGGACTTTGATATCTGTTTATTGAGCGTCCGAAGCTGCGTCGCATCATCTGAAGACTTCAGGACCATTTTCCGTCGCTCGTCCATGAGATTTAGGGTGAGGTCCGAGAGCTTTTTGGCCGTTTTCTGGCGTTGGGTCTTACAGAACTTCGACCCAACTTTGCGGACAGTCTCCACGAACCCGTCATTATTATCGTCCACGTCAACGCCTAGGCTAATAAAGCGGTTCTGCAGTTCGAGCTGGAAGCTTTCCGGGTTTTGAATCTGAACAGGCACGGGACGCAGCGTAGACCTCACCATGCGCGACCTTTCAAGCTTGACGTCGATATTCAATGTGCCTCTTACTAAGCGGTGATCGCTTCCGGTTTTAACCATATTGATCACGGAGACATCATTGAATATGTGCTTTTCCGTCGACATGATGAAGTCTATCTCGTTTTTTGTGGTGCCATCCGGACTCAACCAGGTCCATTTCCTCTGTTCTGGTTTTTTTGTAGAAGGAATTCATCATATAGAGTCCCTCCTTCTCCAGAAAACCAGCCAAAGTCTGGCCCCGTTGGTTCCGGTGTCCAAAGCCAAATTGCCCCACTTGCAGCTCATCTCCGCTCCGCTTGCCCAGTTTCGCGTTAAAATCCCCCATGACAACGGTGTAGTGCGTTCTAGAGCCATGTATGGCCGAGGAAATGTCCTCATACATTATCTCCACCGCTTCGTCGGGGTGTGCCGAGGTCGGTGCGTATACCTGTATAACCTTCAGCGAATAACGCTTGGTTATTCTGAGTATAAGGTACGCCACCCTGGTCGACACACTCTTGATTTTAACAACGTTGTTCACAAGGGACTTGTGGACGATAAACCCAACACCACCTTGGGACTGTTGGTCGCCCTCCCGGAAGTAGAGCAAGTTGCCGGATTTGAGGGTTATCGTGTCCTCCCCCTCTCTTCGGACTTCAGACAACCCCACTACATCCCATCGCAGCTTGCTCAACTCTTCCTCGAGTTCTATGATCTTCTCGTCAGTCCGCAGTGTCCGTGTGTTGTATGTTGCCAGGTGCAGCCGTCGTTTTTTGTGGTAGCCGGATCTCTGCCGGAGATTGTTCGCACCCCCTGCCCCACCGTTACCTTGGCTGCTACCGTGGCCGAAGGAATAGCAGGGCTGCCGGGGACTGGGGGCCGTTTTTAAATTTGTGACAATCATAGGGGGGGTTTGCCATAATCGCCACGCTTGGCAGGCGGGTTGGCGATCGCAGTATCGGATGGCCGATTCTTGACAGAACGTCGCTGCTGCCCAACGTCTGTTGTCCCTTAGTCGCCTTCTACGACACCCACGGGAAGATATGGGGTGGTAGTATTCTTACTCCGCTACCACACGGAATGTATTTCTATATAAAGACTAATTTAAAAATATCAAGGAACTTATAACTACAATTAATAAAAGTAGTACAATTGAAAGAAGAAAGAAGAAGAAAGAAAAATGGTTTATTCAGCACAATTTACCTTATATACTATCTATAAGTAATTACTTAAGCTCTAATATAAATTGCGCTGAAACGGCGCTGGTTCAGCATATGCCAGACGGAATGCCTGGCGCTGGTTTTCAACCAGACCTATACCGACGAATTATATAACGTTAAATTAAAATTATGTTAAAGAAAAATAATTATGTTAAAAAATTATTTAAAAATATGTTCAGAAACCCTGAATAGACTATTCGTTCCAGCTTGGAGATGACCGGTACGGGGTGCATGGGCATCCACTTCGCCTCTTGTACAAAATTCAAAATCAAAATGATTTTAATTCGAATAAATTCTTGCGAATGCTTTCAAATAGTCAAAGATTTTAAGAGAAAAAATTAAAAATAATAAAATAAGCAAAAGTTCAAATTAGTATCATTTGTGGATTTCTTTTTACATTATTTATTATTTATTACATCCTTTATACAATTAAAAATTTGACTTACCAACTGAATCTTGGTAACATGATTCTTCCACCATAAGTATTTCTGATATTCAGGCCCGAGCCCAGACAATAAGTAGTATGTATACATTACAACATGCACGATCGAGTTCAAGTAACCCATAAGAAGCGAATGGCCACCTGTGAAAAACAAATTAAAGCTGGTCTGATTAACATTCATCATCATCATTGCCTCGTTGGTCTAGTGGTCAGATGCCGCCTTTGGATCAACGGGTCCCGGGTTCGATTCCGGGGTCGGGCCAGTGTCTTTGTCTAAACCAGAGGCACTGGCTCGGAGTCTGGATGTCATTTCTATCTATAATATGTATGTATTTACAAAAAAAAAATGTATATAAGTAGTTTATCATCCATCTCGTTACCATAACACAAGCATTAAGTTGCTTAACTTGGGACGAGATGGCGTTGTGTGAAATGTCCAAGGATATTTATTATTATTTATTAATCAATTTAGCCAGAAGACTTTTCCGTATTACCCGCATCTATCTTTTTAGCCATTCACTGCGGGAGAACTCCTAAGGCGTGGAGCAGGAGTTTTGTGGTGCTGTTTTTTAAGAAGGGTGATACCACGCTTCTTAAAAATTACAGACCCATCTCACTCCTGAGCCACGTCTATAAGTTGTTTTCAAGGGTCATTGCGAACCGTCTCGCCATAAGGCTCGATGAATTTCAGCCTCCGGAACAGGCCGGGTTTCGTAGGGGTTATAGCACCATAGACCACATCCACACAGTGAGGCAAATTATACAGAAGTCCGAAGAGTATAATCGGCCCCTGTGTCTAGCTTTTGTTGACTATGAGAAAGCTTTTGACTCCGTCGAAGCCTGGGCTGTTCTTGAATCCCTTCAGCGATGCCAAGTGGACTATCGTTACATCCAAGTCTTGAGATGTCTGTACGATGAGGCCTCTATGTGTGTCCAAGTACAGGACCAGCGTACTAAACCCATCCAACTGAGCCGCGGAGTGAGACAGGGGGATGTAATATCCCCGAAACTGTTCGCAAGCGCTTTGGAGGATGTGTTTAAGACACTGGACTGGAAAGATAAGGGCATTAACATAAATGGCCAGCACATCTCACACTTGAGATTTGCAGATAACATAGTCCTAATGGCGGAGTCGTTGGAGGAGCTGCAACAGATGCTGACCAGCTTAGCATCAGCCTCGCGACGGGTGGGTCTCGGCATGAATTTGGATAAAACCAAAATCATGATGAATGATCACATTCATCCGAGACCTATCGTTGTGAATGGCCGTCTTGTTGAAGCTGTTTCAGAATATACATACCTCGGGCAAATTTTGCAATTAGGTAGAAACAGCTTCGACAGGGAGGCCAAGAGGAGGATCCAGCTGGGCTGGGCAGCATTTGGAAAACTTCGTCGGGTCTTCTCGTCGCCCATCCCGCAGAGTTTGAAAACGAAAGTTTTCGAACGGTGCGTCCTACCCGTCATGACCTACGGCGCCGAGACGTGGACACTCACGGTGAGACTAGTCCACCAATTTAAAGTCGCTCAGCGTGCTATGGAGCGAGCTATGCTTGGAGTTTCTCTGAAAGATAGGCTCCGTAACGAGACTATCCGACAGAGAACCAAGGTCACCGACATAGCTCAGAGAATTAGCAGACTGAAGTGGCAGTGGGCTGGTCATATCTGTAGAAGAACCGACAACCGCTGGGGTAGACGAGTTCTTGAGTGGAGACCGCGAATCGGCAAGCGTAGTGTGGGACGGCCCTCTGCTAGATGGAGCGACGATCTGCGAAAGGTTGCGGGCAGCAGCTGGATGCGTCAAGCTGAAGACAGGGCGCTATGGCGCTCTTTAGGGGAGGCCTATGTCCAGCAGTGGACTAATGTGGGCTGATGATGATGATGATGATCTTTTTAGCCATATTATAACGCTCAGATCACTTACCTGGCATGTATTTAACTCCAAACCATACGAAAAATGCCATCAATGAATGATGGTAAACATGTAAAAATGTCACCTGATTGTACTTCTTACGGAGCACAAAAAACACCGTATCTAACAGCTCTGTGAGCTTCGCAAAATAATACCACCAAGTTGCTGCGGCCATCTGAAATAAGTTGGAAAGCCTGATGAAGGTTGGGAAACCTCTCTAGGCAAACGTGTATCATCTTAGGCCTCATCTTTGCCTTTTAACAAGCGAGATTGAAGTCAAACGTAGGGAAAGAAAGACTTCTGCTTTAGATTATGGCTACTTGTATATATATTTAATAGTATATATTTAAGTTCGAACCTGGGATTGCAATTTTTGTGAGCCAAGGATTCCTACTCTCGGTTCCTAAAGTTAATCACTTTATTTTTCATCTCATCAATACCTGGCTGTTGAAGACTCCCAAATTTTCAGTCGGGTTATGTGACACACCTAGGTGCAAGAGAATGGTGGAACTGTATCCCGAACAATCCACTAAAAAACATGGACTGCCTGCTCCCGTTACCCGGTCCCATCTTTACCCCGTCCCACCATTACCCGGTCTCACCGTTACCCGTGGCAATGGAGCAGGTAGGGAGAAACCTGCATAGTTTTTCTCAGTAGAGCGGCATTCCAAACCGGTGGTACTATCAATATGAATGTTCATGGGTTGTGGTGGGCTTTCGATCCTGAAGATGGTTTTACTCAGGTTGTACACTCGGTATAAACAGGCGTTTCTCACTAAAATACGAGGCTTTTGCTCACACACTGATTGATTTTTGTTTCCACAGTTCAATACAAAAGTAACAAGAACTTACACTTAGAGCTTTGGGATTGTTAGAATAATCAATAACAGCACACTTCAAACTGTGTTCCTTGTCCCAAAAGGCCAAGGATGCCTGAAAAAAAATGTCAAAATGACGCATTAACTTGCCAACATAAAATAAAAAGATAATTATAGAAGTGGTTGAGCAGTGGTTGAGCAATCGACTGCTGCGCAGCATGTCGCGGGTTCGATTCCCGCACGGAAGAAATATTTGTACGTCCCACAAGTATTTGTTCCGGGTCTGGGTGTTTTCTATCTATAATATGTATGTATTTACAAAAAAAATATATATATACGTAGTTTATCATCCATCTCGTTACCATAACACAAGCACTAAGTTGCTTAGCTTGGGACGAGATGGCGTTGTGTGGATATTTATTTATTATTATTTATTTATAGAATAGTTTTGTTACAACCTCTATATATGAATAAATATTACCAAAATAAAAACAAATATAAATATATCAACAATTACTACTCAGCCCCTACATAAAATATCTAATATCTTTAAATGAGTAATTCTTGTATATATATATATATGTCAACGGAAAACAACAAGAATCGGAAATTTATAAATTTCCTAGGAAATTTATAAACGTCCGTAGGATTCCAAACGAGAGATAAATTGTATTATTTTACGCCCACATTTTCGGAAATTTATAAACTTACGACGTCTCGTCGTAAATTTATAAACTAACGGATATCCATTCGTAAGATTCTAAACGGTTCGACCAATCACAGTAGAGCTTTTAATTTTACGCTTCTACAAGATACGGCAAATAACACTCTGATTGGTCGATGTTGATAGTGGCATGCTTGTGTCCATAGACATAGGTACAATTAGACTTGCCAAACTATAAATTTATCAGTACGTAACAGTATTTTTACTTTAAAACTAGGTAAGTACCTTTAATACAGGGTTACTGTTTTACATAATATGCTAATGACCCGTACTTCACTCTACCAAATAAAAACAACAGAAATGGAGTGATGCGAAGTTAAAAAGTTTTATTTTTAAAAAAACAATCATAAAACAATATAGCCGGCCTTCTGCCAAAAAAAATAAAAATAAAGTTTAATTAAAAAAAAACGCGAATTGCGATCGCGATAGGCGAATTTCCAAACAGACGCTAAGTAATAAAAAAAATGCTTAAAACAAATTAAACATGCATGCATGTAACAAATTAAACATAATAAAATAAGTATTTAACTTAAAAAACCCCTGACATCGGACTGCATTATTGCTGAGTACACACTCAATGTTCACTACATTGAGAGTCTACACAGCCATAAATGTCAGGTTAATGTCAACTTTTTTATATCTGTTTCATTGATACCCTTACAATGAGTCCAAACACGATACATCTACTGTAATTTGGTAAGGAGTTGGGTATCCTATAGATTCCTGATGATGCAGCAGGTATATCTGTTGATGCAGCAGTATCAGGTCTAGGTTACCACTAGTAGACAATATCGAACAATGGCGGCGGAGAGATCAGAGAAGGAACACGTGACTTATTCAACCAATCAGAGCGCCCATGGCGTTTGGTTATTGCTACTTATTATTTTACGCGTGAGTTCAGTAAGTTTATAAATTTCCGAAAATGTTGGCGTAAAATAATACAATTTATCTCTCGTTTGGAATCCTACGGACGTTTATAAATTTCCTAGGAAATTTATAAATTTCCGGTTCTTGTTGTTTTCCGTTGACATATATAATTTGAATCTCGGAATCGGCTCCAACGATTTTCATGAAATTTAGTATATAGGGGGTTTCGGGGGCGATAAATCGATCTAGATAGGAATCATTTTGAGAAAATGTCATATTATTCGGGTTTCGGGGGCGATAAATCGATCTAGATAAGAATCCTGACATCTATTGGCGAATAATAATACTACTTTATTGTGAGCACAACAGCAGATGGCGTTGTGAAGTAACACGAAGTCAATGAGTGTTTGCTTTGAGGTTCGACTTAATTCCTGACATCTATTGGCGAATGATAATACTACTTTTTTGTGAGCACAACAGCATATGGCGTTATTAAGAACACGAAGACAATGAGTGTTTCCTTAATAAGTACTTAAATATAATTAAAAAAATATATATATAAAATAAAAAAAAATACCGGGCATCCAGATATTTTGGTGTTTTAGATTCGGATTTAGAATACACAATGTCACCAACCCACACTATCCTGAGGGTGTCGTAAGAGGTGACTAAAGGATCGTAAGAGGCAGATCACCTAGCCGTTTAAGAAGGAAAACTTGATACAAACCCTATGCCAACCCGTCTTGCCAGCGTTTCACAGTTACCCTCCATGAATTTTGAGGAGGTCAGACTCAGTAGTGGGTCATTTATGGGCTGAAACGACGACTTCTCAATCCATAGATGACCCACTCCTGAGTCAGGCCTCCAGCTACATGAAGGGTAATTAGCCTACTAGGCCACGCTGGTCAGATGGGTTTCGTATTAAGACTTCCTTCTCCGGCGGCTAGTTTTACAGCCAACACTCTGAGGTTGGAATGGGGCAGTGACACAATGTATTTTACAAACATCGCCACACAGACATTCAGTTTCAGCCAAAAGACGTCCACTGCTGGACATAGGCATTATAATACCTATAATTCATTTTTTTTAACCAAAATATAACTTTGTTCTGTAATATTTAGTTACTAGCGACCCGGCCCGGCTTCACCCCGATGCAATTATGCATATAAACCTTCCTCTTGAAACACTCATCTATAAAAAAAACCTATCAAAATCCGTTGCGTAGTTTTAAAGATTTAAGCATACATAAGGACGGACAGACGACAGCGACTTTGTTATAAACTATGTAGTATAAGCGTAGCTGTAAATGATAGAACTAGGTACAATAGGGCTGACATAAGCACATGTATAAAAGTACTGTTAAAAATTAACGAAATAAAAAACAACTTACTCTATAAGTTATATAAATACTCATCAACACTTGGAATGAATTGTAAACCATTAATGTTTTCTTCAACACGAATGGTTTTCTATTTTCCATCAACCGTGGACCCAGCGAACGGCAAAAGTAAATGTATGAAGGTATGATTGTTAAGATAAAAAATGGATTTGAAACACCCCACCATTGCTGTGTTCGAGGGTCTGAAATGAAGAAATAAATTCAAACTCAAACTCAAAATGAACTTTATTTACGTAGGTTTTATTACAAAACTCTTATAAATCGTCATATTTACAGTTACCATTATCATCATCTTACGACCCCCGTCCCACGCTATGTGGTAGTCTCCATACACAGCTATCAGTCGTCATATCTACAGTCACACCTTTCATACACAATTTCTCATGCTTACAATCCATCCATCTCTATTGATCTCCCACAACCCTTACGCCAATCATTCGTTTACTTGTAAATTCATACTTATTTTCATAATTTAAATATAAATTGAGTGTCTATTGATGACATAGTCCATCATCAGCCTATTAAAAACCCACTGCTGAGTCGGATCTCCTCCAATTAGATGGAGGGTAATTAGCCTACTGTACCACGCTGGCCAGACGGGTTGGCACAGGGAAGTTTTCCTTCTCTTGCGGTTAAGTGATCTGCCTCGTGCGTTCCTTTAGTCGCCTATTAGCCTCTCAGGATGGAATGGGGTGGTGACACTATGTATGTGTTACTAATCCGTCACCACACGGACATAAGTATTAATATACATAATGTATTTATTACCAATCGTAATTTTTATTTTAAACTTCTTAATTTAATTGATAAGCAACTTTTTTAACATACTCACCGGCCAGTTCGTGTACTAAATAATTGTACTTATTAACAACACTCTGTACTATGAAATCCATTTATTTAATTGAAACTCCTAAAGATACTACCGTGCAATACAAATGGTTGCGAAACATTAACACTCTAGCAACTACTGTAGTACTAATAACGCAATTGTTTTCAATAATTTTAGTTATTAATTATGTAACAAAGTAAGTAGTAAGTAAGAATATGTTAATACGAAATATTAGAATAGAATAGTATCGTTCACGTTTCGTATTCGTTCAAAATCGCCAAGAGTTTTTTTTAAACGACTAGTAGGTGGAATAGGGCATCAGTTGAGAAGACTGACAGAAAAAACTCGATAGGCTTGTCTTTTATTTAATTAAATTATCAGTACTATTTGAGTGAACATAAATAATTATTATAACTGTACCACGCAAACGTCTATCAACGAGACGGTAGCGTAAAGGACGTAGCACACTTATCAACACGGAAAGGGATCGGCACCGTATCAACTCGAGGCGTTCAGTATTATTTGTATGAAACTCCCTACTGCAAAGCACACTAATCGGATTCGTAACGTAAACGCCTCGCCTCGGGACAAGCTTACGAACACCGTACGGCGCGTGGTCAACCAGAGCATGCCCTGCGTTTACAGCTCACCGTTCACGCGCTTACGCCTCTCCGCCGGCGCCGCCGCGCTTGCGGGACGGAACTTATTCGTAACATTATTTATATATTACAAGTTAAAAAGGTGTAGATTTATCACCAATCTGCTAGATGTCGGATACCTGTATGCTACATGAAGCAGGACCTGTGGCAGAACCAAGGTTGTTCAAAGGCTTATATTATTATTATCTTATGCTTATTCTATTATTAAGGTGTAAATATGCATGAGTTGAATATAAAAATAATATATATATATATATAATATGTATGCGGTTTTTCTATCTTCTTCTTCTTCATCTTAATATATATAAATGACGCCTCACGTTGTTTGTCCGCGATGGATCTCCTAAAATACTTAATCAAATTTGCAGAATTGTAGTTTGATCGAACTTGAAAGATATGCTTACTTGATTCGCAATATTATTTTATTGCTAATTATTTGTCTATTATTTGTCAGTCACAATTATATGTTAGCTCCAAACAATTCTAACAGGTGGATGGCGCTATGTTAAAAAATAAATTAATGTTTGCTAAGGTTAAATATAATTAACTAGTGGCCCGCCCCGGCTTCGCCCGTGCAAAGCGGGGGTGTGTTATACATATAAACCTTCCTAGTGAACCACTCTATCTAATAAAAAAAACCGCTTCAAAATCCGTTGCGTAGTTTTAAAGATTTAAGCATACATAGGGACGGACAGAAAACATCGACTTTGTTTTATACTATGTAGTGATATAAAGCCAGCAATATACGTTGGCCCAGCATTGCCGATTGAACACCAATACCAACGTATAGACGGTATATTTGCATTGTCTGGCCATCGCTCGGTGTCGCTCGCCTAGTTGGTTTCGATACACTTGCCCAACGTGTAGGCCGTAGCACTTGCCTTGTATTAAATTGCCTACGCTCGCGTTGGCCTAAGCTCGGCCAACGTGTATTGCTGGCATAACAAATACCTTAGCCACAGCAACGTATGGCCGGGATCTGCTAGTAGTTTATAAGTATTATTTCAGTATATCTTTTTATTTCATATTATTTTACATATATTCTTAAAAAAACATTGTTATTCAAAAAATATATATAAAACAATAGAAAACCCATCGACAACGAGGTCGATGACCTAAGCTACCGACGGTTCAGGCCTCCAGAGAGAGGAACCTCCTCACGATCCTTGCCGAATCCAGGATGACTATCTTTTGTATCAGGCCCTTAATCCAGCAACTCAGCGAGAGTTTCTTGAGATGTTGGTCGAAACTCTTCGCAATAAGACCGTTTACTGAAACGACTATCGGCACAATGATTGTTGAATCAACATGCCACATTGCGGTAACCTCGTGTGCCAAATCGAGATACTTTCGGCTTTAACGAGGTTCTCGTCATGCGGGATAGTGACGTCAACAAGCATTGCCCGGCTCGCCAATCGGTCAATTATCACTATATCAGGCTTATTAGCGGGAATAGTCCTGTCAGTGATAATTGATCGATCCCAGTAGAGCGTGACATGACCATTGTCGAGAACTGGCGCAGGCTGGTATTGGTAGTAGGGCACTTCAGTATCCACAAGACTATAAGGGCAAGTTGTTGATGGACTATCTTGGCCACTTGGTTGTGTCTGTGCAAGTATTCTCCGTTAGCAAGACGATACGTATTATTATTATTGTTGCCACCATACGATGTTTTTTTTTTCGAATAAAGAACATCCGTCGTCACACGGACAATATGATGTTATTTATTTATTTATTTAGAATACATAGTCTAACCACTCCATTCCACCCTGGAGGGTGTCGTAAGTGCCGACCACAGGAAAAGACTAGATTGATAACCTAAGTGGAAGGAAAACTCCTTTGTCACGAACCTTTGCTGTGAGAGGACGTGTAGTTGGTTGCTGCGGTGCATTGGAATTTCTTTATTCCTGATTTTTGAGTGCACATTTTGGAGAAAATCGGTCCCTCTCTTACTATCTTGCGGGAACTACCATATACGACGGCGTCCATATTGGATTTTGTCTCTCCGTCTCAGTCACACAGGCGTGAACCAAATCACAACTTGTAAGTGTTTTACTTTTTATTAATTTGAAGAACTTGGAATTAAATTAAAGAAACATTAGAAAAAGTCCAAGCGCCTGGCAGGGTTCGAGCCATCGACCACCTCGTGCCGAGCGGACTCCGAGTTGTACACAGAAGCCACTGCGCCACGGACAGTGAGCGCTGCGATGCGAAATTAGTGACCAGTATCTGCATGCCGGCGCGTATTCGCCTGCATGAATTAACTACTTAGTAGTTACTTTAAAATCGAAAAATTAGCTGGCTGAACAGCGCAATTATTTGAAACAACTGTACATCATTTGAAGCTCTAAGATGATTCGTTCCCCAACCGGACAAAGCTCATCCAACCCGGACATACCTTCAACACCGGAATTATCTCAAAACATCACTAGTAGGAAGCGTAAAACACCGGAAAACGAGGCTTTGATTTTGTTTGACTCGTTTAAATCTGAATTATTGCAAACTCTAAAGGACTGGCGCCAAGATATGAATAATAACTTCGAACAAATAAATCGGAATATTAATAATATGAGAAGCGATTTCGACCAGTACAAAATTGAAATTAAAAAAGAGCTCGGATCCTTAATTACGGAGCAGTCGAATATCGTGTCGCAGTTCGCAAAGTTGTCAGAGGAAGTTTCTGTCCTAAGGGAATCAAATCAATTCATGAGTGACCAGTATAATGACGTCAAAAAACGCCTGAATGATATGCCTTTGCAAACAAACACACAATACGAAAAATCTTTAATGGACTTAGAGGCGAAATTAGACTCGTTGGAGCAGCAATCAAGACAGTGTAACATAGAAATCTCTAACATACCTGAGAGACGCAATGAGAATCTCCTTGACTTACTTGAGGGTTTGGGTAAGCAGATAGGATACAATATCAGAAAAGAAGATGTTGTCTCTGTACACCGTGTTCCACACGCTGCGCCGACTAACAAGCCCAAGAACATTGTTGCGAAATTTACAACAAGAATCTTACGTGACAATATAATTAGCGCCTACAGAATGAAGAAGGGGCTATCCTCTGAACAATTGGGAATATCAGGTACCTCACATAAAGTCTTCGTAAACGAACACCTCACGCTGCGAAATAAGCAGCTTTTTCGTAAGGCCCGGGAAGCAGCAAGTCGTGAGGGATATAAATTCGTGTGGACTAAACATTCAACAATACTCGTCAGAGAGATTGAAAATACCACCGTGCTGGCTATTAGAACGCTCAAAGACATCGAGAAAATTAAGACTAAAACTACTAAAATTGCCCCCTCGGTGTAAACTTGCCTTTCATGTTAAATTACGTAACATTTTCCTAAGATATTTTATATTTTTTGTCGGATATTTGCAGAAGCACACCATTAATACATTTATTTTTTTGATATACGCTAAACTATTGACGTGTTCGTTGGCAATACAATACTCTAAAGTAATACCGCTAAAAAAACGTTGCACAAGTCATGGCTAATCACAATATAAATAACTTAACGGTTTATTATCAAAACTGTCGCGGCATACGTACAAAGTTGAAAACAATATTCTTTAATATAATGTCCAACTCTTATGATATATTAATTTATCGGAAACCTGGCTAAACAGTAGCATATATGATGATGAGTTCATAGACCAACGATATACTGTTTACAGATGTGACAGAGACCTAAATTTGACGCAAAAGTCAGATGGGGGAGGAGTTTTGGTGGCAGTCATGAAGTATCTTAAACCGTATCGTTTCTCTGCACCGACACTTACACCGATGTCAAAGTTTCTAGAACTGGTTCTTGTCCAATTACCTAGTACTGAACTAGCTGGCTGTTATTTACTTGGCGCAGTTTACATACCAGATAGGTCACCCATAGCTGTTTATAATTTATATTTCGAAATTCTGAATGACGTCATAAGAGAAATCAACTTATCCAACCTACTACTAATCGGAGATTATAATATACCTGATGCCTATTGGCAATATCAAGCTGACTCTTCTGCCCTTGTTTCTAATGGAACATCATCGGTTTGTGACGGACTGCGAAACTTCATGACTCTTCACCAGGCCTCTCAATACAATGCAATTAAAAATTCAAACGACAGAATTTTGGACTTGTGCATCACTACCATAACTGATTGCTCTGTGATGCAAGCGCAGGACCCGATTTCTGTCCCAATAGACGTTCATCACCCTCCATTCTATGTTACAATTCCTTTCGCATCTCATGTAAGTAATATGAAACGTAACCCCGTAAAAAAACCTAACTTTTTAAGGCCAATTACGAACTACTAAATACAGAGTTGATGGACGTTTCTTGGAGCATGATATTGGACCAGCTTCCAGCAGCGAATGCGGTTAACTTATTCTATGAAACTATCTACGATATTGTCAAAAAGAATGTTCCACTTTCAAAGTCTAAACCAACTCGTTATCCAATATGGTTTAGTTCATCTCTCATACATATCTTCAAAAACAAACGCAAAGCTTGGATTAAGTGGAAAACACATAAAAATGCCTCGGATTATGAAATGTTCTCATTATACAGAGCCCGTTTTAAATGTGAAGCTACGAAATGTTACAAGATGTACATTAATTCTGTAGAGGATTCTATACCTAAAAATACAAAATATATATATACGTAACAAAAAAACCATGGCAGGTATACCATCAAGCATGACATACAAAAACCGAACGTCGCAAGATCCCGAAACTATCTGTAACTTGTTCTCGTCATTTTTCCAGTCTGTTTATCAGCCGTCTTCCTTAACACCCCAATGGTCTCCACCAAATAATTATTCGGATCAGTGTGATTTATTACACCATATCTACTTTGATGTAGTTGATATTCAAAGGGAATTGAAAAAACTAGACACCTCCAAGGGTCCAGGGCCAGATGGACTACCAGCTGTGTTTCTTAAACGCACTGCTGAAGCAATATGTAACCCATTACACATTATTTTTAACAAATGCATCGCTGAGGGTTTCTTTCCAGACATTTGGAAATGCGCCTACATTGTCCCAATCCATAAAAGTGGTTCAAAGCATGACGTCACAAATTACCGTCCAATATCAATAATCAGTGCAACATCAAAACTCTTTGAGAAGCTCGTTCATAATGCCATCTATCCCTTCATTCATAACTATATCATACCCGAACAACACGGCTTTGTTAAACAAAAATCTACTATGACGAACTTAGCAACTTACTCCAATTTCCTGTTCCATAGTATTGACAAGAGAATTCAGGTGGATGCTGTCTATACAGATTTTCAGAAGGCATTTGATAGAGTAGACCATGAAATCCTTCTTAATAAAATAGCTTTCAACGGAATTAGGGGCAATCTTTTGCGTTGGTTTTGCTCTTATATTGCTAACCGCAGCCTGGTAGTCGTGATAAATGGGTACAAATCGGGCAGCGCTGGGATGTCATCCGGTATTCCTCAGGGCTCCATATTGAGACCTTTGCTTTTTGTTATATTTATAAACGACATAAATTCATGCTTTAAATACACAAATTTTCTCTTATATGCTGACGATTTGAAATTATATAAAATCATAAAAAATGTTAATGATTGCTCTGAATATTGTACAGTTAATAAGTTAAATTTAAGTATACCCAAATGCCAGATCATCAGCTTCACTAAAAAAAGAACTATAATAAAATATGGTTATACCCTATATGGTACTGTACTTATCAGAGTAACAACGCTTAGAGATCTGGGAATACTCTTTGACAGTAAATTACATTTGGATCTTCATATAGAGAACATCATAACCAGAGCATTTAAAATGTACGGCTTTGTTTTCAGAACAGCTACCGACTTTAGGCGTCCTTGCACATTTTTACACCTGTATCGTTCACTTATTCGTTCTCAGCTTGAATACGCCTGTCTGATATGGGATCCGTTATATAGTAAATACAAAGTAGCCATTGAAAAAGTACAACGCAAATTCTTACGAACTATGCAATACAAATGCCAACTTCCACGCTTACCTTACATAGGCCTATTAGCAAAGTATAATTTACTCTCACTCGAGAAGAGACGAATGCTTCTGCAAGTAATGACACTGCATGACGTTTATCATAATAAGCTGAATTGTGTAGACATTAGTAATGATATTAGACTTGTAGTACCTAGATCGATTAACCGCCGTAGAGTGCGCGAGTACCGATTGTTTGATCAGGCATCATGTCGGACAAACCCGGGAAAGCGTGCACCCCTTTGGCGTCTCACGTAAATTTATAATGAACACTTCATAGATATAGACATATTTATGCTCAATAAAAATACTTTTAGAAGTAAAGTTATTAATGTACTGAACAACTTAGATGTATCCTTCGATAACTAACTAGCTTTTTTATTATTGTTCTCTCCTTTTTTTCCTTTTTTTTGTGTTGATTTGTAACGTTACAAAATATTACCTAGATTGTAAGTAGTAACTGGCTCATCTAGTCCTCATCATAGCATAGACACCTCTTTGTTAATATGTGGAAAATGTTGTTGTTATTACATTGATTTTGTTTTATGTAACATATTGATAAGCCCTTTATGTAATGTAATATCGTTTTTTTTCCCAAATAAAATAAAATAAAAATAAAAAAACTTGATACGAAATCCTGTGCCAACTCGTCTGGTCAGCTTGGCACAGTAGGCTAATTGCCCTCCATGTAACTGGAGGAGGCTCGACTCAGCAGTGGATCACCATCTATGGGCTGAGTAGTACTAGTAGTATTATCAAGGTTGCGTCAAAGTCGATTTCAGCACAATTTAACCTATCATCAAAACCGTGTCCCAGGAATGTCACGGGGGCAAAATCATTTTTGGGATTATTTAGTCGGTAACTCAAACTCAAAAGGAACTTCATTTACGTAAACCTACGTAAGTAAAGTTCCTTTTGAGTTTGAGTTCACATTTGTGAGTTTCACTTCACATTTAAAATTACCAATATCATCTTACGGCCCCTGCCCACTATACATTCACACCTTTCATACACAATTCCTCATTCTTACAATACATCCATCTATTTTGATCTCCCACAACTCTTGCGTCCACCCACATTCATGCTGAAACAACCAACGGTTCAGAATGCTGCTCTACAGAGAAGAGCGGGTAAGAAACTCAGTACCTAGTTGGTTTTTTTTAAAAATTAGTGGACAGTTTTACAAAATGCACCAAAGAGCGTAGTGATGTTCGGAAATGTTACTAGATTAGATAGGCCGATAACACCACAAGAGGACTGGGAAAGTGTTTGTGGTGTAGCAGTATCATCGGGGTGATGACAGTATTGGGAGCCAACGCAAGCTGCGATATGGGGATTTGGTCAGGAATCGCAGTTATCGGGGAACTGTGAAGTGGTTAGAGGGTAGGTTACTAATCTTTATATAAGTCTCCAAAACGGGCAGACGTTGTCCCGCTGCATGTTTACCGACTACAGCGCCATCTGTCGGGCTGATTTCTGAATCTAAACCTTCGTGCCACTCAAACGCATACAAAAAAAAAAACATTCAAATCAGTCCAGCCGTTTAGGAATTCAGTGACATACACACGTACAGTAGAATTATATACAGCGTGTCCCAAAAATAGCACGCCACAGCGACAATGGATGTAGGCCAGCCCTAGGTCCATCGTTTTGGAGGAGGCCCGACTCAGTAGTGGGTCATTTATGGGCTGAAATGACGATGATAAAGTGGGAGCAAATAATTCTACAGCTGTTTACTAATGGATGATGATGTTGAAAGATGTTCTCAAAGTAAATACTGCAGACATTTCATAAAAGTTTAACAAAGAAATTAAACAAAAGTAATATATTAAAGCTGTTTATTCTTTTTGATCGTATCATTTTCGTTTGCAGTTAAACTTCGTGTTGGCTTTTGTTTAATGTAAGTCTCATTGTAAAAATTGCCAAACAGATACACAAATTGAAGGCTGTGCACGCAAAGAAGCATCGAAATCCATTTCGGGTAGGCGCATTCTACGAAAAATCTTGCGAAATGATGAATGAATATAATTCCAAATTGGACCTGTAACAAAGAACAAAATCAAAATCTTACATTTATGCCATATGAAAACCGTTTTTAACGCGACAGTTCACTATCTATCATCGCAGTTTCCCTGCTAGATCGAATCAGATATGAGGAAATACGCAGAACTAGAGTTACCGACATAGCCACAGGATTACCACTCTTAAGTGGCAGGGGCAGGTCACATGGCTCGCAGGACTGACGCCGGATGGAGCATAAAAGTTTTCGAGGTCCGCGTTCGGGCCCGCGTTCCGAAAAATGCAGTGCTGGTAGGCCTCCCACACGGGGGACCAACGACCTAGCTATTATCGCCGGAAAACGTTAGATGCAGTTCAGGCGTTCTACACTTCGCTTGCCGATTGCGATTCCATTCAAGAACTTGTCTACCCAGTGGTTGTCGGTTCTTCTACAGATATGTCCCAGCCTACTGTCACTTTGGTGAGCTAATTTTCTGATTAGTGTCGTTGATTTTGGTCTTCTGTCAGATAGTCTCAATTGCATATAATCTTTAGTCAGGTTGAAATTTCTGATAAACGTATTACAGTCAAAATATTGTATTATTTTATTACATTATTGTGGATGTTATAAAATAATTTATGTTATGACTGATAAGTTATGACTGTTATTCACAATAGAATAACAGTCATAATAAAACTATAACCGCAAACTGTCAAAACTCAAAAAAAACTTAAATCATTTATTTCAATTGAACCTATTTACAGGTGTTTTTGAAAAGTCGAAAGTGAAGTTAGGGTTCTATTATTTTTGACATCAAGGATTTATTAAATATATATGTTCTTTTTATCATTGACGGACTAATTTTTCTTGGTTTTTATATTTTTTTATATCGAGTACACGTCATGATTTTAGGCCTTCGTCGTCAGCATCATCAATTATGTACTTAGATATATTATTTCATCATTTTATTTTGTATAATTGTTTAGAAGTTTGGAATTGTGAGCACTATGTAGTCACCGTATTTATATAACTTATCATATAAACAAGCAGTTGAGAGTATGTCATGCTCGCTTATAGGTCATGCTGGTGTCGTGTGTGTCGGGTCCTTCGGTTTCCTAAAATATGGTTGAGCTGGGGGATAGCTGACACATGCGTCATGCTCGTGATCGGATGCCGCCAGTTGGGGCCGGTCATCCCTTAACTGCTATTGACATACCTACATAGCTTTATATTGATCTCCTGGACACTTCTGTTGTGAGTGAGTGTCCATGGAGTTTCTTGCTTGTTCTTCTCCATAGGATCTACGTTTTGAAACAAGCAACTAGAAGCACCTAGAACCCTAGAACACCTAGAACTTCACTTTTGACTTTTCAAAAACACCAGTAAATAGGTTTAATTGAAATAAATGATTTGAGTTTGAGTCTCAGTTTGAGTTTTGAGTTTGAATAGTCGGCAACATAATTACTAAAAGACTCCGTCCTAACATAAGGCTTGAGCCCATATAACTCGTACAGTTTATCTCTACTTTTCCTAATACCTGTATTTTAGTAATACGATTATTTGTTGCCAGGTATTTTGTGCAATGAAAGGATGACTTGTTGTTGAAAACGCAAAGTAACGCAGAACATACTATTTAATATGTATTATAAATTTAAATCAATTAATCAAAATGCTAAAGTCAGTTAGGTTAAATAGGATGATTTTATGCAAAAATTCAGGTTGAATGTTTTGTCCAAGTACCGGCGCGTGGTTTAATGCGGTCACCGAACACTTTTTTGATGTCGTAGGTTTTGGCGATGATTACACATTGTAATTAAACACGTTTTAACAGATTTATCGCACGTATTTTAATTCCCGACATTTTAAATGCCTTGCAGCACGGGAAATTGTAGGTAAAAGTTGCCTTCAAAGTACAAAGGAAGAGTTAAATCTGCCTTATATTAGACGATATAGCATTCATGAAAAGGGTAAATCCCTTGAAAATGTTTAATTTACTATGTTGTTGAACTTTGTTCAGTGGCCATGGAAGAGCGCGAATTAACGCGTTCGTACGTTAGTTTGATTTTAAAATAAACAAAAAACAATCTGCGTTGGCAATATAATTGCAAGAATTCTAAAAAAATACTGAATATAACAATGGGTCTGTTTTTTATGGAGTTTTAATAAATAAACTTTTTAAATTAATCAAAACCGTATTCATAATTAAAAACGTAAACACGTGATTCAAAACTATAAGTTAGTCTGTTTAAGGCTGGGGCCTTAAACAGACTAACTTAACTACGACGAGGAATAATAGCTTATTATAATCTTGTGGAACTAAGATTGCTAAGTTGGTAGAATAATAAAAACGATAGATAGTTGGTAAATTTTCACTGGAACTCGTGATTTTTGATAAATATCTGGTTCAGAAAATGCCCAAAGACCTCCATTGGGCTATCCCCGGAGTTTCCCTGCACTGAGTAAGTGGCAGTCGGCAGGGCACATCACTACATAGTATAAAACAAAGTCGATGTTTTCTGTCCGTCCCTATGTATGCTTAAATCTTTAAAACTACGCAACGGATTTTGAAGCAGTGTTTTATTAGATAGAGTGGTTCACGAGGAAGGTTTATATGTATAACACACCCCGCTTTGCACGGGCGAAGCCGGGGCGGGCCACTAGTAAGTCTATATTTTAATTAAACCTCACTTGACGTAACTTTTAAATTTATAGAACGACCGACTACAACTATTGGGGGATAGGCGCTGCGTCCTCTAGCTAGACATACCACCTCGTCTGGCTGGATGATCATCGCTTTGCGCCTAAATACCGTAACTAAATACCGTACTTAGTTCAAGTACGTGGTGAAAGCAAAAAAGCGTCCGTAACCCATTTTGTTCTTAGGAACTAAATAACAGGATCTGCAAAAACCTAGTCACAATATAGCCCGGTCAATTTAGACAAAAAACGAGAGTGAAGGTACATAAAGTCCCAACAAGCTGAAAATCAGTATAATTGTTCAAAACATAATTATAAATAATATTTGAAAGTTCCGCATCATTCCCGTGTGTGGAAAAAAAAAATCAATGTCAAATATCTAGAAAATGAGTTTTTCGCGATTTTCAGCAAAACGATAATTTTTATCATAAAAGTACCTTAAACAAAATTGTAGATCATAAAATTATCTATAAAAAAATCACAATTTTTTTTTCCTACTAGCCACCGTTTCTGAGATATAACGATTCGAAAAGTTATAAAAGCGCGCGCTTAGTCTACCTCATAGGTGGCGTGGAAACGTGTGCATATTATGACGATAACAACTTTTATAACTTTTAAGTATCTCCAGTAGCTTAAAAATCTAATTAATAAAGTAATTGATATCACAACTTACTAATTGTAACATGGTGACATATTTTTTCCACCACAGAAACTTCTGGAACCTTGGACCCAGTCCGGCTATTAGATAGTATGTGTACATTATG
Organism: Clostera curtula; assembly: GCA_905475355.2. Lineage (NCBI taxonomy): Eukaryota > Metazoa > Arthropoda > Insecta > Lepidoptera > Notodontidae > Clostera > Clostera curtula. The sequence goes on from FR997799.1 coordinate 18,352,905, forward strand.
ATGTGAACAAAGCAGTTGATGACACCAAGCAGCGTTGAATGTCCATCTGTAAAAGAAAAATACTTACGTCAATCAGAACCAATCAAAAGTCACTTTATAGTTTGGTCACTTTTTTCCATCCCAAGCTCTTAAGTGGGCAGGCATATGGCATTTTTCACCTTAATTAGGTTTTATGACTCCCACATGTTTTATTGCATATCATTAAGATTATACAGGGTGTCCCAAAAATAGCACGCCACAGCGACACTGGAATTAGGCTAGGCTAGGTCTGTTCCACAACCCCCTCAACTGTGCTGCCACCTTGTCGTGGTGAGGGGGCTTGAGTGCCTCAATGATCCGTGGGGCCATACCGGCCAGGGCCTCCCATGCCGGCCGGGCCCACGAAGAGAGGTGAGACGAAGAGCGGCACTAACGTCCTCGTGTTGGCGCCGGCCGAGGGCTGACGGGGATCCTCTGCGAGGCCGTATGTCGCGGAAGGGGGCTGCGGGGCGGATCGCTGGTGCGCTGCGGTAGATTGGGGCTCCGGGGACTTGGGTAGATGGGGACCCTGTCCTCAGTGTGTCCCTGCGAGCCCTGGACGGAGGCTCCGGGGACCGGGTAGACGGTGGACCCTGTGCTCAGGGTTTCCCTGCGGGCCCTGGACGGCTGCGGTGCACCGGTGTCCTCTGATGGCGCCGGCCCGAGGGCTGACGGGCCTCCTTCTGCGGGGCCGATGTCGCAGAAGAGGGCAGCGGGGCGGGTCGCAAGGGAGGGAGCTCCGGCTGCGCCGCGCCGCGGACGGAGGCAGGGGTGGAGGGGGGTTCGTGATGGTGCGGGCCATTTCTGCCCTCACCTAGGAGGCCGGTGGTGGTTCGGGGGAGCCGCCACCGACGAAAGCCTCGATGACTGAGGGCGTCCCAGTGTGCCGGGACGCCCTCTCTGATAGTCGCTTGCCCGCAACGCGGGCACCACGCCGGGGCGTCACAGTAGAATGCGTTTACGCGAACTTGTGGCGCCCCAAGCGCGTCGTGTGAGGGTATACCGTTTTAGTGGGTAAACGACTTTTGGGAAGACGACCCTTGTCGGAGTCCCACATAATCACCGACCTCTCCCCCGGGGGGCGGTGGTATGCTATTTTTGGGACACTCTGTATATATTTGCACTAGGTATCACAAAGGCAGTTTAAAAACATCTGACCTAAACCAAGATACTTGCCCGAGCCCGAAATCGAACCGTGGAGCCGTGATCTAAAGGCCGCACATGCAACCCCTAGACGAACAAGAGAGTAAAATTGTGATACGTAGTTATTCAGTTTGGCCACGAATTTTGAATACATAGTGTCGCCACCCCATTTCACCCTGAGGGCGTCGTAATATCCAACAAAATAAGGCCAAAAGCCTAGCCGCAAGAGAAAGAAAACTTGATACGAAATCCATTGCCAACCCAGCTCTGGCCACTGGGGGATTTAGACCGACGATAACCAGGGAATGATTTAAAACATTAACTCTTATCTTTGTCTCTCATGACGTTAAAGGCAAAGAACGCAGTTGATCTCTCAATAGAACGTTCTATTGAATTATCGTGTGTAGAACTTATACACTACATCATAGTCTGCGTTTACCGGCCTCCCTCTGGGATATATAGTACTTTCGAGGTCGTCATGGATTTTTTTTTAAAGAAAGTCACTTCCGGCAGTAAACATTTTTTGATATGTGGTGACTTTAATATCGATTTGTTAGTTCAATCAGCTTTATCTTGTAGATTTATTAATCTTTTTAAATCATTTGGACTTACGCCCTCTTTTTGTGAGCCAACTAGAGTAACTAATAGTTCATCTACCTGTTTGGACAATTTCTTCTGTAACTGTCACATGTTAAACAAATCTATCATTATGGATCTCCCATCTGATCATTGCGGGCAACTTTTAACTCTTCCCAACACTAAAGCAGACGATCGATACACATTTTCTGCTAGACCAGTTACAGGTAGGAAAATAGATATATTCCAAAACATCATAGCCAAGAAAACTATGGCAATGGCTCACGTGCGTGGTGACCCGGATGATCAATACGAAAAATTATTTAATATTATTCAGATCGAGTCCAATCGTATATTTGAGTTGAAAACCTATACCAAAGGTAATAAGTTAAAGTTTTGTGAATGGGCTCTTATAAATACTCCAGGTATTTATAAGAGTAGGAATACATTATATAATCTATACGCTTTGAAACAATTTAATTTTGATTTAGCCTTTCAGGAATACGTTAGGTCCTACTCAAAATTGTTTAAAAAAGTTTGCTATACGGCTAAATCTCTACACATTGGTCCTAAAATTAGACAATCCAATAACAAAATTAAAACCACCTGGAACATTATTAATAACGAAACTGGCAAAGCAAAGTTACCGGAATCTAAAATTGAATTGCATATTAATGGTAGTGTAATAAATACCAACTATGATGTAGCTCAATGCTTTAATATTTTTTTTGAAAGTATACCGAAGTAAATAACCACGTCTTTGGCGTCATCTTCTGTCCACGCTGAGATGCTGCTCAAGGATAATGTTAAAGAGACGTCAGGCTTGCTCAGTTTCACTTATGTGTCCCCTTCTGACATTGTTACAGCCTTTAATAGTATTACTTTGAAGAAAACAGGTGATTTGTGGGATATATCAACTGTTGTGATTAAAGGCGTTATTTCAGATATAGCTCATCAGCTTGCTAATATATTTAATGAGTGTGTAGATGTGGGCGTTTTCCCAAATTTTATGAAACATGGTAAAATCATCCCACTCTACAAAGCTGGCAATAAGAAAGAGCTTGGCAACTATAGACCTATTTCCATTTTGCCAGTTTTAAGTAAAATTTTTGAGAAAATCCTTTTAAAACAGCTACTGCAACATTTCCACAAATATAAATTGTTACATAATGAACAATATGGGTTCACTAAGGGTCGCTCTACGGCTGATGTCGGTGCTGTACTCTTAAAGCACATCTATGATGCATGGGAAAACTCACAAGATGCTATTGGTGTTTTCTGCGATCTATCTAAAGCTTTCGTTTGTGTACACCACAACACTCTTTTGAGAAAGAGTCTTCAACTCTATGGTATCAAGTTTAACGCGCTTAATCTCCTTGCGTCATACTTGAGTAGCAGAATGCAGTTTGTGGACATTAATGGAGTCAAATCTACTGGTTCGACATTAATAATGGGCGTGCCACAGGGGTCTATTCTGGGTCCGTTTTTGTTTCTTATTTATATAAACGATCTCGCTTTATTTGTAAAAGATATTTGTAACATTGTTCTAACTATTTGCTGATGATACATCGCTTATTTTTAAAGTTGACCGTAAAAAACAAATTTTGACGATGTAAATAGTGCACTCGTGCAAATATCTCAGTGGTTTACTGTAAACAATTTTTACTACCTCTTACTCAAAAAGTATCGGTACTAAATTGATATTAAATGACAAAAATTTGGACCTAGAAGAATCTACAAAGTTTTTGGGCATTACTTTAGATTCCAAGTTACAATGGAGGCCCCACATTCATAAACTCGCTGATAAACTTAGTTCAGCAGCTTATACTGTGAGACAGGTAAGACGGCTCACCGACGTGGATACCGCGAGACTTGTCTACTTTGGTTACAGTCATATGGTATTTTGCTTTGGGGCAGCGCCGCAGGCATTGAAACTGTATTTGTATTACAAAAGCGTGCTGTGCGTTCCATTTACAATCTAGGACCCAAGGAATCACTTAGAACTAAGTTTTGTGATAAAGGAATTTTGACTGTGGCATCGCAGTTTATCCTTGCTAATATCTTATTTGTAAGACAGAATATCAGTCAGTATAAGACCAACTGTGATGTCACTACGTCCACTATCCGTACAAGAAATGGGCATAAACTAGTGATACCTCACCACAGACTGCAAAAAGCCCATGGATCTTTTGCAGGCCTCGGTGTTCGCCTGTATAATAAAATTCCTGACGCTATTGTAGATCTACCCTTCATAAAGTTCAAAAATTTTGTTAAAACTACATTAATTGATAAAGGGTACTACTGCGTCAACGACTATCTGTGTGATAATGATGCATGGAAAAACTGTCATTTTGCGCCTGGCGCCTTTAACAATATATCTCATTGGCGAAATAATTTGTACGTAGCATTTCGAAAATGTCATATATTGTACACTGTATGTGTGAGCAATGACGCAATGGAGACCTTTATTCGCGAATTTGTTTTTTGATTGGCCATGTCAAGGTCTATTCGTCATTCATTGCGTTAACTTGTAGCGTGTTTCTCTCATCTTGCGAACTTACTCTCACTATGCTGTTTAGTGCTTTTTGCAATGTTGATTAATATTTTTTTTTAAAAAGCAACTACATAGTTTCTTGCCGGCTCTGTAGAGCAGCCTTCCGAACCGGTGGTAGTTTCGGCATGAATGTGAGTGAACGCAGGGATTGTGAGCGATCAGGGGAGATGGAGGGATTGTAGGAGTGAGGAGTTGTGTGTGAAAGGTGTGAATGTAGGTATGACGACTGATAGATGTGTGTGGAGACTACCACCTAGTGTGGGACAGGGGCCGTAAGATGATGATAATATTTACAAATATGACGATTTATTTAAGAGTTTTGTGATGAAACCTACGTAAATAAAGTTGCTTTTGAGTTTGAGTTTCTTGATTTTGGAGCACGGTGGAGGTCAGCTGTTACAAATGATGGATACCCATCCAATATCCAGCAACGCCAGTCGTTGCTTAACCCCCTGATCTATTAGATTCCGTATATGCTAATTCGTTACAGCCCATAAATGACCCACTACTGGGTCGGGCCTCCTCCAAATTCACGGAGGGAAATTAGCCTACTGTACCACGCTAGCAAGACGGATTGGCATAGGGCTTGTATCAAGTTTTTCTTCACTTGGGGCTAGGTGCACTGCCTCTTGCGTTCTTTTAGTCGCCTCTTACGACACCCTAAAGACGGTATGGGTTGGTGACATTGTGTGTTCCAAATCCGTCACCACACGGACATTATGCTACTTACTTGGATAATATTTAAGGGCGATGTAAGACGCAATAGGCATCAAAGAATGATGGAACACATGTAAGAATGATATGTGTTTGTCTTTCTTCTTCAAAACGAAAAATATCGTGTCCAACATATCGATTAACTTAATGACAGTGTACATCCACACCGCGTTCAGCATCTGTAATTAAAACAATATTGTATTCTTAAAAAAACATAAGGTTGTGGTGTGTCTATCATTAAACGAATTGATTGATTCGGTATTTTTTTTTCATTTCAGCCAAAAGACGTCCACTGCTGGACATAGGCCGCCCTCAAGAATCTCCACAAAGGCCGATCCGGCGACCTTAACGAGGTCGTGGGACCACCGTGTGGGAGGCCTACCAGCACTGCACCTTCCAGAACGCGGTTGCCACTCGAGGACTTTTGTGCCCCATCGGGCGTCGGTCCTGCGAGTTAAGTTTGGCAATCCGGTGGGCTATGTCAGTGACCCTTATATTCCTGCGTATCTCCTTACTTCTGATTCGATCTCGCAGGGATTCGTCATAGCTTAATTTCAGCCCATAATCGACTAGACTAGGCTTCCTTGGTGATGGACGGGACCTGGAGGACCATTTTAGGGCTGGACGGCGGCGCCTATTGTGCGCCTGGCGCTGTAACGAGGTGTTGGGGGCACGCTCTCACTCTCCGCCACGTGCGTACACCGTGTGCTTCTATTCGTCTAGCCTGTCACCTTGTCTAACCCCTGTCTAACCGGCATAGGGGACCCTAAATGGCCCCACCCGTATGGCCCCAACGGATCATAGAGGCACACATACCTCCTCACCACGGCAAGGTACTAGCACAGTCGAGGGGGGTGATACTAAACCTTGTGCCAACCCGTCTGGCCAGCGTGGCGCAGTAGGCTATTTTCCCTCCATGAGTTTGGAGGAAGCCCGGCTCAGTAGTGGGTCACTCGTGTGCTTAAACAACGATAACTGGAGGAGGCATATCAAGTTTTTCGTCTCTTACGAGTAACCTACTCGTAAGAGACGAAAAACTCCTTGCCGACCTTGCCAATTTCCCTTGGTCGGCTCTTGTGACATCCTCAGGATGGAGTGGGTTGGTGACACTATGTATTCTATATCCGCCACTACAGGGAATAAGAAGAATTTCCGTGCGTGCATGTAATAAAAATATGACGATTTCTAGTTTTAATAAAATTATTACTTACCCTTAACGCATTCGGGCTATTTGTAGTGTCCACCGGCTGACATACAAAACTGTACTCATCCAACCATCCAGCATTTAAACCCTGCAAAACATGATTACAAATCATCATTTTGTGAATGACCATTTTGTATGGTAGGTACTTACAAAATAGCATAAAGCATTTAATATTTTTGAAGTGTGCGAAAAAAAAACAAAAAAAATACCCTTTACATTAAGGGCCTCCGCGCATTACGCGGCCTGGCCGCGCGGCCAAGTCGCTGCGGCCAACTAATTCTTCCACGATGTATGTAGATGCGCGCATTAGGCGGCCAGGCCGCGCGGCCTGGCCGCATAATGCGCGGAGGCCCTTAGGGGGATTAATAATAGATGTTGTCCGATTCACAGACATAACGGATATGCACACAAAATTTCACGAAAATCGGATCTTCATTTCGGAAGAGTTCAACAACAAACACCGTGACACGATATTTTTATATATTACATAAATAAACAGGAACTTGGAAAGAAGGCTATCAATTCCTTGGTGTTGAGTAAGCAATTAAATGTTCTATTACAAAGGGTTTTGGGCCCAGGTTATCGGTCCACCGTTCGCGAGGCCTACCAGTACGCGCGCATTATATACATACCTCATAAAATAGATAAATACAGGCCACAACTTGAAACGCGTTGTAAACCAAGATAATGTTCTTCAACTCGTATGGCTTCCTATTTTTCATCAGACGTGGGCCCAATATTTTACTGACATATAAATATGTGCAAAATATTAAAATCAATGTTATTCCGCTAGGAAACAAATCCCTTGATCTTGGGTCTAAAACAACAATATACAAGTAAATACTAAATAGAAAGGCGAAAACGGTAATTTCAGCATGAATGTGGGTGGACGCAAGGGTTGTGGGAGATAAGAGAGATGGATTGATTGTAAGAATTAGGTTAATTAGTATAAATATAATATTTGATAAGCCCCCGCAGGTATACCTGATCACCTGGTTAGATTAATGTCCCTTTAAGTTGGTCCGCCTAAAATACCCTTTGGCTAAATTGTGTATTTTTTTTAGGTAAAAATTTACTGTTTAGAAATAACTTTTTGAATTAATAAAAAAAGGTGTACGTTAATTACTACTAATGCATGTATGATGTGCGTCAAAACTTGCATCTGTTCATTACAGCCTTAATTAAATACAAATAAAAAAACTCACCACATAATTCATAAAATACGAAATCATAATACTCTTTAATTGTATTTAACAGCAACATCTTATAGGGCCGTGGGCTATTAAAATAAAAACTAAAATAAAAACACAACGGCCTGTCTTTTAAAGACACAATTAAGTGAATGCTTGAATATAAATCTGCAACCCCTTTTTACCGTCCGTCACCAATGACTTGCATAACAATATGGTACGTATATTTATTTATGAACAATGACAATTCTATTCTACGTCTGTACATAAACTTTAATGAATAAATGAAACTTAATATTCATATATGCACATTAATAGTAACGTCAAAAGTAGTGAAGAATGCATATAGACTTATAATTGAACTAAGTTCAATAGAGTACCTATTGCTGTATCATTAGGTATTGCCCTTCGCCTGTGCTCTGTGGTACAAATCTGCTGATTCATTATTTTGATTATTAAGTCCTTACATATGAAATTGGCGTTTTGTACGGGATGACTATAAAGTCTTTTTTTTTTGTAAAATATATTTAATTCGTCAAGTCATAAAATCACAAGTCAAAATGTCATCAACATAAATACTTTCTAACCTCGTCTCACTTTGATTTGGGCAATAGTGACAATATTTAAAACAAATAACATTATCAATTTGCTTAATCATATCCGCGATGATGACATAGTTGACAATGTTTGTAGCGGTATATGGCAGAATTTGAGCCGGAAAGCTTTTTTCTAACTAGGCTGATTTCACCAGTAAGTAAATACAGATTTCCCTGTGGTGACGGATTTAGGATACAAAATGTCACCAACCCACACCACCGAGGAAATTAAAGGTATGCAAGAGACAGATCCGTAGCCGAAAGATAAGCAATACACATTCGGTCCCAACCCGCCTTATACCTTATGTTATGAATAATAATATGTTGACAGTTTGTAACTGTTCATCGTGACATACGCAAAATAAATAATTTGAATTTCATAATGTATTACGCATATACCAATTAATTACCTATACTACTCCAGGAATATGAGGTGCTATAAATAAAATTACGTATTTATAATATTATAGTTTATTAACTTACTATTGCTGGTTATTAAAAAATGTCTGATGTCAAAGTTGCCCAAGTACTCCTCATGACATGAATAGGGGTTTGTTATCATTCCCCAATTACATAAAGGGTAATAGGCGATTGTCAATTTGAACAGTTCTATTAAGCTACTAATGCTATTGAATTTAGCAGAATAACGCTAGCAATTTCATGGTGTCGGATAGCCACTTCAACAGAAAGTAAAGCGAGCAACTACAGAGTACAAGGTTTCTTGCCGCCTCTTCTCTGAAGAGCAGCATTCCGAACCGGTGGTAGTTTCAGTATGAATGTGGGTGGACGCAAGGGTTGTGGGAGATCAAAAGAGTTGGATGGATTGTAAGAATGAGGAATTGTGTATGAAAGGCATTGATATACAAAAAACCCATGAAAGGTGAGACTGTAGATATGACGACTGACACCTAAAAAATAAAAAAAGACTTTTATTTCACACCTTTGCAATATTATGTATATTAGATAATAGTAGGTAATAATTAGAATTAATTAAATAATAGAAGAAATCGCTTTAGCGATAAGGCCGCCTATTTGTACATTGTCTGTTTTTTTTATATTCTACGTTTGTAAATTTATATGTGCAGAAAAGTGTAAATAAATAAATAAATAATAAATTATTTTTCAAAATTCAATAATCAATTTAAATACCATATAGGTATGTAATTCTTTTGATTGATCATCTTTCATTCTTTATCATTGAGCTCTAGGTAATATACATTTCGTAATTATAATTAGGGAAGCTATTTAAATAATTAGTATACAAAATTCAAAACATCTAAGATTTAAAAAAATATCATTATTTTGATTTGATTGATTAAATATTAATATATGAAAATAATTAATTAGTGTCAATTAATATAATATTTGACTACATTAAAAACTAAAATCAAATGATAAAGTTAGAATGCGATTTATAGAATATACAATTGAAATGTCTTCTAAGCGTGAACCTCTCTCAGTTGAGGGTAAAGGCCTCTTCCAGAGAGGTGGTGGCTCTATCCGCAGTTCGTGTTATGTCATCATCCCATTAGTTCTAGGTCTACCTCTCTTCCTTTTTCCTGACGGCCCTTGCCAGGACGTTACCCGACTTGTCCACCTGTCGTCGCTAATTCTCCCTACGTGTCCTGCCCATCGCAATTTTAATCTCTTAGCGTAACTTAGAGCGTCTATTACTCCTGTTACTTCTCTTATCTTGGAGTGGCGTATTTTATGTATTTTTCTGATTTCATTATCTCTTCTCTCTCATACTCCTCTCTTCATCTTCTCTCCATACTCCTCTGGCAAGTAGTTATTTTGTTTTTAGCTCGCCGTGTGAAATTCCAAGTTTGGCTGGCGTACGTGAGTGATGGTAAGAGACAGCTGTTCATTACCTTTCTTTTTGTTTTTAAAGGCTTATTTTTTTTGGCTTTTGAAAAATTCCTTATGGCTCCAAAACTTCAAAATGTCCCTTTTATCCTCCTATCGATTTCCTTTTCGTTGTGTTGTTTATCCAAAGAGATTTGTTTGCCCAGATATATATAAGAATCGACAGATTCTAGGGATACATTATCTACGTGTAGTTGGTTTTTTGATGCATATGTCATTAATTTAGTTTTTTCAAATTCGATCTCCAGGCCCACCTGTTTACGTTCTTTTTGGAGAGTGCATATCGTATGTTCTAGGTCCGTACTGTTCTCAGAAAACAAGACTAGGTCGTCCGCGAATCTCAGGTGGCTAAGCCGCCGACCTTCAATATTTAAACCAACTGTGCTCCAACTTAGGAGATAAGGGGTCTCCTTGCCTTACCCCTCTCTGTATTCGAAAGGCAGGTCCTGTTGACTCCAACTTCACACTACTTGTGTTGTTTTAGAATTTTTTAGTGTTTAGTTTCTCTTTTCTTTTGGGTATATATTTAAGTTGTTTTTTTTTACTAATTTTAGACATTGTATATAATATGTTATTACATTTATAAATTAATAAAAAAATTCTCACTTGTGTTGTTGTCCTAGAGGTATTTCAGCACTTTGATGTATTTGGACTCTCAGTGTTTCCCATATAGATGAATGAAGTATTGTATCAAAAGCCTTTTGGTAATCAATGAGCGCTATATAGAGTGGTTTTTGATGTTCTTGATATTTCTCGATGAGTATCTCGACTGTGTGAATATTATCTACCGTTGAGTAGACTCTTCTGAACCCTGATTGTTCGATTGGTTGGAATGAGTCTAGTGTGGGACTTATTCTTTTTCTCTTATCGATGAAAACAATTTATACAGCGTAGGCAGAAGGCTGATGGGTCGGTAGTTGCTTACATCTTTAGGGTCTCCTTTTTTATAAAGTAATATAATATTTGACTATAACCATTCTTTTGGTGTTTTAGAGGTAGCTAAAATTTTGTTAAAGAGTATTGTTTAGGGTGTAGAGAGAGCTGTACAAGCTATTTTTAATGATTCGTTCGTTATCCCATCAGGTCCCGGGCTTTTGTCTGGTGTGAGCCGTTGTATTTCCTTAATAATTTCAGATTCCTGTATTGGGTGTATCTCTGAGACACCACTCTGAGCTTTGAGGCAATGGCGGTTTCCTGGTTTTTTGGTGCGTTATACAAGGTTTTATAGAACATAGTGGTTCTAGTTTAGACAAAGACACTCGCCCGACCCCGGAATTGAACCCGGGACCCGTTGATCCAAAGGCGGCACATCTAACCACTAGACCAACGAGGCAGTCACTGTGACACGCTGGGTAGACGGGTTGCCATCGGGCTTCGCATCAAATTTTTGTTCTCTTGACCGAAAACTTAGCCGGATTTGGTCTTATAATTTCCTTTTGTTGGCTCTTACGACACCCTCAGTATGACATGGGGTGGTGCCGCTATGTATTCTAAATCACTCACCACAAGGAATAAAACACCCGACAACAATTCTTTACATTTTATTTTCTTAACCAATGATTACAATTAATAGTCTTATACGATGTTTAATAAACTTATAAATAGATGTACTTATTATTTACAATTCACATTGCAAAATTCGTTTCGATATAATTTTTAAGTAAACCAACACACCCAGCATATTTACTATACATTTAAAATAGGATAATACGCACTTTATATACAGGGTTGATACGAAATAATGGGCATTTTGCTGCCTATACTAGGTATCATTTCCAGGCTCTGTACCAAAAATCAATTAAATTGGAGCAACAGCTTAGCCGCAAATCATTTTTGAAATTTATGCCTCATTTGAACATGATGTATCTTTCCTAACAGATGTTTATACCTAACGCATCGTTTATTAAACTTAGGGGCTGTCTATTAATCACGTGATGTTTTTTTAACATTTTTAACCCCTCCCTCCCCTTTGGTGATACCTGGCGAGGTTTAAGACTACCCCTCCACCCCCCATGAAAACGCACGTGTATTTTTTTGTACCGTTTCGAATTCATACTAATCACATATAATATACGTAGTGTAATTTAATGCCCCTCTGTCATATCAACTCTGTATGTACAACAAAGAATAGTAACTACTGTTTTGAATTTGACGTATTATTGAATAATGCTTATTCAAAATCAGTCTTTATTAATCCTTTTGAATCTTTTTCATCTATTATATCAACGGCATATTTAGTAAATGGGCAGATAGTAACATTATCTTCAAATAGCGGCCCGTCCCGGCATCGCACGGGTGGACGATTATGTTTTATTTTCTTGCAAATAAAATAAATAGCCTATATGAATCAGTGGTAATGTGGCATTAAAATCGGTCCAGTGCTTTTTGAGCCAATTCGTTACAAACATACATACAAATCTTTCCTCTTTATAAAATTATAGTAAAGATAGGTTTAAGTTACGTTCTTTCTTGTTCAGTCTGATTGACATTACCAATCTTAGTAAGATTTTTAGATACCTTGAACTAGTAAAGATAGTAGTAAAGATTTGAACTCAGGTATTAATAGTGTTTATTAGAGAGCATTAAGTTATTAATGTATTTGGGTTCATAATGTCTTATGTGAAAGAAATGTTAGCTAAAAAAAAATATTGCTATTTTGAAGTGTGGTGTCGTCGAATATGACAAGTGAAGTTATTCTTTGCCTCAGTTAAACTTATTGTTACCAAATGTCGTAAAATATTTGGCACTCTACTGAATGCGTAGGCGTAAGATTCAATCAAGAATATATGTCTTTCAAATTCCATTAAACTATTGTAGAAAATGCTTATTTCCTTAACCAAGGAAACGACAACATTATATAAAATAGAAAACATTCTATTTCATAACCCATTAAAATCCAGAGCACATACACACTTGTGCTCAAAAATAATGTTCATTAGCAGTCTTTTACTTTTCTATTTCCAACAACATCCAATGTTTCTTCTTTCGTTTTGCCATTTGCCGTTACCACAGTTCCATTTTCAAATGTGGCTTTTCCATTGGCGATAGATGTGACAGATGACTCTTTTGCTTTCCTGCTTTTGATGTAGTTGTGATAATAGAAGTTACCAAACATGTAGATGAAGAGGCCAGCGTTAAGACTCAGAAGGAAGTTGATAGTTTTTGGATAGTTGCAGTCGTTGAACATGACGAAGAAATTGTGATAGAATATTATGCAGAACTGGACCTGGGAATAAAACAAATAAATTGCTTAGTACCTACGAATAAAAATTGTATAGATTTGAAAAACGATATTTAATCTAAAACAGAAAGAGCCATCTTACGTGATTGTAATACAAACACATTTGTATTACAATCATCAACAATTTCGACATAATTCTCCAAATCCGACGAATGTATCCTACATTATTTAATTATAAATAACAACATTGGACCCACAGATATCACAAAACATGCGTGATAATATTTAAAACGATTTCGTTTGTAAATTGATGAAGCTTACCAGTTGCAATGTGGTGACATGCTGTTTCCACCACAAGTATTTCTGGTACTGGGGCCCCATGCCGGAGATCAGGTAGTAAGAGTACATGATGACGTGGATGAAAGAGTTGATAACGCCGAGCAGTGTACCGTGACCACCTGAAAATCAAATTCAAAATTATTTTATTCAAATAATTTATTTTGTATATGTCAACGGAAAACAACAAGAACCGGAAATTTATAAATTTCCTAGGAAATTTATAAACGTCCGTAGGTTTCCAAACGAGAGATAAATTGTATTATTTTACCGTTACATTTTCGGAAATTTATAAACTTACGACGTCTCGTCGTAAATTTATAAACTAACGGATATCCATTCGTAAGATTCTAAACGGTTCGACCAATCACAGTAGAGCTTTTAATTTTACGCTTATAAAAGATACGGCAAATAACACACTGTTCTCTGATTGGTGGATGTTGATAGTGGCATGCTTGTGTCCATAGACAAAGGTACATTTAGACTTGCCAAACTATAAATTTATAAGTACCTAACAGTATTTTTACTTATAACTAGGTAAGTACCTATATTACAGGGTTACTGTTTTACATAATATTATGCTAATGACCCCTACTTCACTCTACCAAAATAAAACAATAGAAATCGTGTGATGCGAAGTTAAAGAGGTTTATTAAAAAAAAAACGTAAACCCGGCCTTCTGCTAAAAAAAAAAACAAACACTATAAAGTTTAATTTCAAAAAATTCCGTTGGCCTCAGGCGAATTGCCAAACAGACGCTAAGTAATAAAAAAAAGCTTAAACACATGTAACAAATTAAACATAATAAAATAAGTATTTAACTTAAAAAACTCTCATATCGGACTGCATTATAGCTGAGTACACTCTCAATGTTCACTACATTGAGAGTCTACACAGCCATAAATGTCAGGTACCTAACATTTTTTATATCTGTTTCATTGATACCGTTACAATGAGTCCAAACACGATACATTTACTGTAATTTGGTAAGGAGTTGGGTATTCTATACATAGATTCCTGATGATGCAGCAGTATCAGGTCTAGGTTACCACAAGTAGACAATATCGAACAATGGCGGCGGAGAGGACAGAGAAGGAACACGTGACTTATTCAACCAATCAGAGCGCCCATGGCGTTTGGTTATTGCTACTTATTATTTTACGCGTGAGTTCAGTAAGTTTATAAATTTCCGAAAATGTGGGCGTAAAATAATACAATTTATCTCTCGTTTGGAATCCTACGGCCGTTTATAAATTTCTTAGGAAATTTATAAATTTACGGTTCTTGTTGTTTTCCGTTGACATATAGATAACGTCACGATGGACACTTACAAATTATTGAACGAAATGCGAACGAAATTTCCAGAAAATTAAATGATTTTGTGTATTATTTACAGATTTCTACGCTTTCCAGAGGACGAATTGCATACGTCAGTTCATGATGCTCGTTTCGATACCATATTTTAAAGAAACTATCGCTTTATGTATACTAGTTAAATACAAATAATTTGCGTAAATTGTGTGTTTGAGGACTTGCCAAGGTGTTGACTCAGATCTAAACGCCTTGGTAAGTCCTCAAGCACCAAAACTGCATTTGAAAGTTGCAACTGCTTAACTGTAGTATATTTTTCTGTTGAGTCAGTAGGGACATAAACTATAGAGCAGGACTAATTTTAATCTAAGTAGTAAAAGTCCTAATTAAGAAACTGATGGATATAAAATGTAAGTACGAGATTTTTTTTAATTTCCTGCATAATGTCTGTGTGGTGTAGATTATAATTATCTCCAATACAATTAAGGATGCACAAATCAAAATAGGCTCTTTACCATTGGTCATTTTTGGCATCAATCAATGTCAATTTAATGACTTAAATAGTATATTTCATTACAAGTGCGGAAAGGCTGTCATTACAACGAGTTCCGACAAATGTCTACCCGAGCCGAGGCGCAGCCGAAGGCGAGGGTTGACAGTCGGAACAAGTTGCAATGACGGTTCCGCACGTATACTGAACGACTATTTTTAATACAGTTGCGAAAAAATGAAGCAATTTAATAAAATATTATAAACACAATAAACTCAACTAACTAATCATTTCTGAAAAATGGCGCCGACCGTAGAATATAAGCAGGTTTTTTTTTCTTCACCCATTCTGGTAGGCATAAGGAACAATGCCCATACAGCCAAGTCTTCAGTAGAATTTTTTTATAGATATGAAATGAAATTTAATTAGATGAAATAAAACACATTCAATCAAATCATTAAATCTGATATTGAAACAAATTAGTACGTAGTTTCTTTTTAGAAATATACGTATTTGCATGAATCATAAAAACTTCTATGATTTTTTTTAGTAAAAACTTCATGGTTGGTTTTTCCTTATAATAGACATTATTTTGACAGTTGGGAAAGAAAACGCACTAGTGCGGGAATGGTAAAGAAAAAGCACGCGTGTGTAATAGCCCACTTCCCGAACGCTATACGTCCCTGTAATATGCCACTTTTTGAGCAACTGTATTAAAAAGATATTTTTTTACTTATTACCGTGCTGCACTGGGTGTGTGATATATGTAACAGCAAGTTGAGAATCTGGATTATGAAACCCCGAATACAGATCATGGACTTTGTAAAAACTAAAGATACTCTTAAAAAGTTTGGATCTCATAGAGTTATTCCCAATTGCGTTTTTAAAGTTACGCAGAACCATACTGTCTCTATAAATATATGTCAACTTTGGATACCTGGCAAGAATTTGACGCCGATCCAAGCGCATATGGGCATCATGAAGTGGTGGTACATGTGCAGGAATGTCAACTGCCTGTTCTTCTTTCGCAGTACGAAGAAAATGGTGTCTAGCAGCTCGATAATCTTCGCTGTGAAGTACCACCATACGGCTGCCGCCATCTTTAACAACATACAATATAACAGTGAAGGCTTTTATCTACTACAAGCTGACCCGGCAGACTTCGCACTGCCTCAATAGATAAATATAAGACCTAAACTTTTGTATACAATAAACTTAAAACAAACAAAAGGAATCCTCAAGCGTCACGTCAAAGGAAAAGATTTTTTTTGTATTTATTTAATTCTGAGCATTTCCATATTTTCTCATCTATTGAACCTTCCCGTCCAGGGAAGATTCAAAAGATGAGAAAATATTCCACGAGAAATAATTCCAATGCACTATTCCAGGACAAATATTTCCACGAGTATTTGAAGACCAAAATTTACTAAATCGGTCCAGCCGTTCTTGAGTTTTAGCGCGACTAACGAACAGAAATTCATTTTTATTTGTAACTAGCGACCCGCCCCGGCTTCGCACGGGTGCAATTATGCATGTCTATACACATAAACCTTCCTCTTAAATCATGGAATCTATTAAAAAAAACCGCTTCATAATCCGTTGCGTAGTTTTAAAGATTTACATAGTGAAGGACAGACGACAGCGACTTTGTTTTATACTATGTAGTGAAGAAGATAGACTAGTAGTAACTAATCAGCCCATACATGACCCACTGTTAAGTTGGGCCTCCTCCAGTTACATGGAGGGTAATTAGCATAATATGCCACGCTGGCTAGACGAGTTGGCATATTAAGTTTACCATCTCTCGCGGCTAGGCTTTCGGCCTTGTCATTCTCCTTTTGTTGGCTCTTATGACACCCTCAGGAGGGAATTGGTGGTGACACTATGTTCTAAATCCGTTACCACACAGCTTCTATAGACAGTTATAATTTAAGTTAAATAGAGCGTGTAATAAAACCCTATAGACATAAATAAGGGATATTTCTTTCTTTCTTTTAATAAGGTCTTCTCGTCCCCAATACCACAGTGTCTGAAGACAAAAGTCTTCAACCAATGTGTGTTGCCAGTGATGACTTATGGAACAGAGCTCCATCAGAAGGCTCAAAGTCACCCAAAGGGCAATGGAGAGGGCTATGCTCGGGGTTTCCCTGCGAGATCGAATCAGAAATGAGGAGATACGCAGGAAAACCAGGGTCACCGACATAGCCCACAGGATTGCCAAACTTAAGTGGCAGTGGGCAGGGCACATAGCACGCAGGACCGACGCCCGATGGGGCAGAAAAGTCCTGGAATGGCGACCGCGTTCCGGAAAGCGCAGTGCTGGTAGGCCTCCCACACGGTGGACCGATGACCTGATTAAGGTCGCCGGAAAACGATGGATGCGGGCGGCCCAGGACCGGCCTTTGTGGAAATCTTTGGGGGAGGCCTATGTCCAGCAGTGGACGTCTTTTGGCTGAAATTATGATGATGATGATTTATTTAGCGATAGTTCTACTGATAAAAATACTGTGTATAAAATTAAGGCAAAAACAGGCAACTTTTTCTTCTTAAAATGTTGGTCAACATCTGGTGAGGAAAGTGTCGTAAAACTAAAGAGCAATATAATGGAACACAAATTGCTAAGCTTGTAGTATAATAATATTTATTGCTAGTTCGTTGGTCTTCACTGTATTTGTTTTTTAGTAAAACACTGTTTTTTAGTAAAATTTGTTTCACACAAACTTCGATAGATATCTCATACTTAAATATGAAAAAACAGAACTGTTTCTTTTGAATGGCTATTTGGCCTCATTTCACCTTGTATAAAAATGAGGCGTACACTAAATACTGCTCAGTATTTAGTGTACGTTTTATTTGGAGGTATAGCAACGTCTGTTCTGCTGGATGTTGGACGTCTGTCAAAATTACATTTGACCTTCTCCATGCTCCGGAAGGTACTTATAGCCATCAATCCCGGCTGCTATTCGAACGTCTATGGCATACACAAAGTTACGTTAATAACCAAATTATTTTTGTTAGTCCCGCTAGATAGACGGTCTCCTCTCCCCATCTAGTTCTCGGGATTAAGACGGTATGGCGGACGGTTTATGGTAAAGCTCCGGCGGCAAAATAGAAGACAAAATTTTTAATACGCTTTTATTAGCTTCGCTTGTATGTATGTAACGGAATCCTTGAACATGATTTTGACCCAGTTAAAAACGTCGGATTAACACGGTATTTGGCACATTTATTAAGGACAGATGACAATTTAATATTTTAAGCATTTTGACCCGTTATCATTAATAAAATAATAATAATAACAGTGATCAAGGTGGAATACCGCTCTTCGATGCAATAGTTAATAGAGATGTAAATATCATAAAGCTGTTGCTATATTTTTTAGTGATTATTTTAGGTTTACGATATTTCAACTAAAAAATAGTTAAAAAAACAAAAAAATACGCTTTTATAGAAAATCGAACTAAAAAATAGAAAATAAATTTTAATAAATTTGAATTAAAAATAGTGTCAGAAAAAATGATTTTAATGTAAAAAGCGTGTGGTGATATTATCAAAATAACCTTTCTAGTCATATCTGTTCATAAAATATTTAGAACTATTGAGACCTTGCACCCCACGCTTTTACAATAAAATATTTTTTCTGACACTATTTTTAATTGATATTTATTAAAATTTATTTTTTATTTTTCAGTTCCATTTTCTATAACTCGTATTTTTTTAGTTTTTTTTTTTAACTATTATTTTACTACTATACATTACATTTTGGTAACGGATTTATCGCGTGTATTTTAAATTATTTAATTCCCGACGTTTTTTATTACATTAAATCGTGTAAAATACATGTGATAAATCAATGTTTAAAAGTGTTTAATTTTAATAATATATATTTAGTAAATACTGTATTGCAAAATTTTCTCCGTATTATTCGGCGAGTATACCAATTGATATGACCACACCCACAACATGGCATAACCAAAACGTATGTTTCAAGACAAAGATTAAATCCTTTTTTTTCAAAAAAATAAAACTTATAAACATTTTTATAAGCAATTTATAAGGATCTCTATCTTTTTTTTTAATAATTTTCTCATTAGTTGAGAACTACATGTAACTCACCCTTATTGCCTTAGGGTTATTTGTGTAGTCTACTGGTTGGCATGAGAAGTTGTAGTCGTTCCACCATCCGGAGGCTAATCCCTGAAAAAAAAACACCAACAGTGGTAAAGATATTTCTCAATAGATTTCCATCAAATCAAAATCGACAATCAGCAGATTCACGCAACGCCAAATTAAAAAACATCCAAATTTCAATAGAGAGTATGGTTGGCAGTTGTCTCTCCTGCGTGGAATACAAATTGGACGCCGCGAGCGATATCTTTGTGCAGAGGGAACGTTCAATAAAACCAAATAATAGGCGGTAGATTTACTGTTTTTTTGTACTTTTGAAGATAACTGTCATCTAGTATCTCCCGTAACTACGACTGCTGCAAAGCATTCGAAATGTCAGGAATGAAATAAAGTAATATATACGCCATAAATCCATTAAAAATTGGTTGTTTTAATGTGTAACAATCGTTAAAACCTAATGCCGGCTGTACACACTCGTCGAGACAGACTTAGAGTGTGTACATGGTGCTCTCATCTGGTCTTGCTCTCTCGCGTCTCGCCTCGCTTATCCTCGGTCGCTTGTCGGTTTTTTGCGCCCGAGTCAAAGAAGTCAAAGGATCTTCATTCTTCAGTACAAATGAAAAATAAGTGTGTACACGGCTGTTCTCGTCGAGGGCCGATTTCGCCGAGAATCTCGGCCGATATTATTCTCAGCGAGTGTGTACAGCCGCCATAAGAAATCAAAATGAAATGTTGTAACCTACCTCATAAACCAAGAAGATACTCATGAGAATCTGTGACACATTGTAGATGATCATAGTATTCTTCAGGTCAAAGGGCTTCCGATCCCTCATATAGTGGGGACCGACATACTTGCAGAAGTAGATGTAGGTCACCAGAATCGTGAGGAGCGGCCCTGGGCCTGACATCAGCCACCAGTTCTCTGTCCGTGGATCTGAAATGCCAAAGGGATAATACTTTTAGGAAGGTAGGGTACTAGTATACCTGCCACTCTTACGAGATCTGCCTGGCTGAGAAGCATCTCCACCTTACAGAAAACTGCAGCCATGTATTTCATTGGTGTTATTTTGTTCCCGTGCGTGATAAGTTCTTACTTGCTTCTCAGCCCATAAATGACCCACTGTTGAGTCGGGCCTCCTCCAACTATATGGAGGGTAATTAGCGTAATAAGTTCGCCAGTGCACAGGGGGCACAGTTCAGGTACAGACACGCACCCAGTTTCAGGAGTACCGTCAGCAGAAAAGTCAAATTATAAGTAAAATTGTCCTTACTCAAAAATTGGAAAAATCGTGCAAATTTCGTGTGAAAATTGCAAAGTTATTAATTATTACCAAAACACTGTGATTTAAAAGTTAGTATTGCAACATATCGCAAAATACTATATTGTAAAAACTGCCACTTTTACGATTCCGAGTGGTGGCGGATTTATAATAAATAGTGTCGCCACCCCATTTCATCCTGAGAGTGTCGTAAGAGCCGACAAAAGGGAATGACAAGGACAAGGTACCTGTGCGAAACCCTGTGCTAACATGGGCGGCCAGCGTGGTACAGTAGACTAATTACCCTCCTTGTGATGAGAGGAGGCCCGACTCAGCAGTGGGTTATTTATGCTCACGTTATTTCGACAGCCGATCAAGTTATATAGAAAATTGAATAGTGTACACATATTTACAGAGCAATGTTTGTTTATCACCGAAGCTAATAATTTTATTTGACAATCCATATTTTGTTGACCAAATAAATTAGTCTCTACACTTAGGCCATTAAATTGGGGAAACGGCTTTTTTAAGTTAGATAAACCTTGAAAAAATAAAAGCATTTGATAAAATTTATACATGGTGATTTTTGGACCACCCGCCAAATTTAAATAGGTGGTTCAGACCATGAAAGTAAACTACTTTCCCGAAGAAACACGGGTCGAATAGTGAAAAATAAATTCAGACCTTCCATACGAAATCGACCAGTTCGAATTTTTCAAGATTTCCAAAAATCACCATGTGTAGGTATGTATTTCTTTTCTCCGTACTTCATGATGGCACGATGGCAGACGGCCGATTGGTCTTTCGTACATATTGTGGTATTTATGTGTGCCACATTGGTAGTATGACACATAGCCTTTAATTACAAAGATGAAACGCGCAAATAAATAGTCTAGTGAAGTACTATAATGTAATATCAACCAGCCAGACTAGGTGCTCTGTCTGGTAGGAGGGCCGCGGCACATGTCCTTAAGAATGTAGTTGAGGATTCCTCAACTGTGCGAATTGCTCTGTAAACTTCGCTATCGCGGTGTAGGACTTTTTTGTAATTCTCGTATTTGTAGGCAATTCTTGATGTTGATAGTTCAGATTTTTGTGTAAATTGTGTAAAGTATGTAGCATGCTAGTCGCTACAGTATTTTATTAAACTTCTAAAGGTGAACGCACATTTAAAGGCGCCGAATAACAAAACTCGCCAACCTGACCGCATCGAATCGCTCAAATCGATGTATTTGACACACACACACACACACACATTCTTCGACTTTTGTTTATTGTAAAGGTCTGTGGTCAAACTGAGATTAAAACTATATTTGGAGAACTATAATTTTAAATTAATTACAGCGACCACTAGTAAACATAAAAGCTCCATGTCACTGACACTAAAAGACGCAAAAACACCTGGAAGTATTTACCAATCTGTTTTAACTCCACTACACTAGGCATTATTACGATTTTTTATTTATTTAGGAACGTAAACAATCGATAAGAAGGCTGTTTACATAATAGTCCCGTACGCGTGTCGTTTGAGAATAAACGTGATTGAACTACAGAAAATATCTTTGCTGTAGATCTGACTGCGTCTTAATATTAGGAAGACAGAATTGGTAATAAATACATACAGTACCACACGCTTTGATAGATTTTTAATCGAAGACTGCACATCATAAAACTTTTCATTCTTATCGTTTTTTAAAGCATGCCTCTGCTCAAAATTATTAATTAAAAATCACATGAAAACATAGACGTTGTATTATGTATTTTTAAATATTATAATGATAATATATTTATTAATGTTTATTCAATAATAGGGCCTAGAATGTGCATACTGTGTGCACCATGTACACACCATATGCATTTTGATCCAACTTAATATAAAGTCTCAATATTATTTTATTACCAATTAAGAGCGGGGCTCTAATAGTATTTTATTTGGCAGTCACAATTATATGTTAGCTCCAAACAATTCTAACAGATGGCGATGTCTGTTGACTGGATTGAGTAAGTATTCAATAGATGGCGCTACCATCATCATCATCATTTCAGCCAAAAGACGTCCTGCTACTGCTGGACATAGGCCTCCCCCAAGGATTTCGACAAAGGCCGGTCCTGGGCTATATTAAAAGATAAATTAATGTATGTTAATGTTAAATGTAATATACCAAAAATCTTAGCCACAGCAACGCGTGGCCGGGTCTGCCAACATTTTTATAGAGTAGGAAATAGAAATTATTAATATTCCATAAGACTAAAGTAATATATCGTTTTAGCAATTCAGTGTAATACGCATCTGACAAGTGTCAATGTTATTGAATGCAGACTTAGAAAGATTTATTTATCTTCATAATGATTCAGGAGGAATAATTCAGACAGCTCATATATTTCTCGGTGGGCAATATCTTCTCACTCCTAGTACATGGCAATAACATTAAAATACTGTGTCAATATCGCATACGCAGTTCGCAAATAAATATCATTATTATTTAAATTAGCAGACGCTAGGGTCTTCCGCACATACTCGTACTTGTAGTTTTTGTTATGAAATATACGTAAAGTCTACAAATATTGGTATAGGTGTAGATGGAGTGACGACCTAACACAGGTTGTCGGTACCGATGGATATGGGTTGCTCAGGACTGGCCTTGAGGATAGAGAGGAGATCCTTAGGGGAGGCCTACGTCCAACCATGGACTCCTTTTTGCTAAATTAATGATGATGATGGTAGAAATCATCTATAAAGCTTAACCTTATGAATATAATTGAGGCGGCCGTAGCCCAGTGTGGAACGCATGTTATTTGACCACCTCATTTCATTTCTCCACCTCATTTCATCCGGAGGGTAACGTAGGAGCCGAAAAAGATCCTTTCGTGATGACAATAGGAATTTTGGTACACCGTCTTCACTATCACTATCACTATCACTACATAGTATATATAAATTTATAAAACAAAGTCGCTGTCGTCTGTCCGTCCCTATGTATGCTTAAATCTTTTTACTACGCAACGGATTTTGATACGGGTTTTTTAGTAGATAGAGTGATTCAAGAGGAAGGTTTATATGTATAACCCACCCCCGCTTTGCACGGGCGAAGCCGGGGCGGGCCACTAGTCATAAATAAACACTAAATAATAATTTACTTCAAACCATTTGCAATTAATGAATCTGAGGTTTCGCAATTCTTTCGCTAGTATACACTAGAATTTAGATTATATTATCAGCCAAAAATATCGATTAAAGATTATTATCGCCAATTCCCAAATGTCACGATTCGATTAGCCAACCATTTGGCGATTGCGAGTAATTTGCGTACACAATAAATGATGTTTATAGCTCCAAGACAGTGCTTTAAGTGGCCATGGTTTAAGATTTTATTTTATTTTATTTTATATTATGCATTTGTCCATGTAGTGACGTACTTAGAATACATAGTGTCATCACCCTGTTCCTGTGCAGCAAAAATGATAATGACGAGGCCGATAACCTAGCCGCAAAAATGGGAAAACTTGGTAGGAAACCCTGTGCCGAACTGTCTGGTCAGCGTGGCAGAGTAGGTTACCATCCTCCATCTAAATGGAGGAGATCCGACTCACTAGTGGGGTTTCTATGGATTGAGGGCTGACACTGAGACACGTATAATTTAGATGACCTATAAAATCTGTGCCAAGTCAGGGTGTGTCTCTACACTAATTGCGCATTAACGAAAATATATAAGTACTAGCGACCCGTCCCGGCTTCGCACGGGTGCAATATTTACATATAAATGTTCCTCTTGAATCACTCTATCTATTAAAAAAACCGCTTCAAAATCCGTTGCGTAGTTTTGAAGATTTAAGCATACATAGGGACGACAGACGACAGCAACTTTGTTTTATACTATGTAGTGATAGTGATTTATTTCATTTTATTATGCTCTGTTCGGACAATACAACAGTTTGTTAAGTGTTGTAGTTTAACAATAAAAGCAATTATAAATGGAATTTACGTTATCAATAAATATTATCACTTATTGTCAATAAATATTTAGGCTCATTTAATGACCGAGTATTGAGTCGGACTTTCTCCAAATTCATGGAGGAATAATAGCCTATACCCTGTTTAAGATAGCGTGATCGATTTGACAGATGTCAATTTTTCTGATCGACATAGAGGTATGATTCCGAACTACGTCGCAGTAATGGGGACCAGTAGTGCCGCGGTAGCACTTTTGCGTGCAGCGTAGTTCGGGATTATACCTTTACTTTGCAATGACGAATAGTGATGGGAAACAGATAATATCTACTAGTCCAAAAAATAACGGTTTAAAATACTTGTAACGGTGACGAGATGGTAAGTTTGTATTATGTGTGAAATTCTTTATCACATTTTCTTTATTTTATAAGACAATATTTGAATAAAAAACATTTTCATTTCGAAATAAAATTCGTTGGCTTTGAAATATAACACTTTTACAACTATTATTTTCTTTTTTGTTTACTTTCATGGTCTGAAGCACCTATTTAAATTTGGTGGAAGGTCCAAAAATAACCCTGTAATATTAAATAGGAACTTATTATGAATATTGACCCACCATCGCTTATCTACCCAATGTCAAGTGCAATAAAGAATTTCACACATAATACACCCATAAGGTTACAAGTATTTAAAAACGTTATTTTTTGGACTACTAGATATTTTCTGGTTCCCATCCCTAGCCCGTCTGTCAAATCAATCACGCTATCTTGAACAGGGTATAGTGTACCACTATGTACCTACAGTACTAGCAAAAACATTCGTCACAGGGTTTCCATTAAGTTCCTTCTTTTGCGACTCAGTGGTCTTCCTCTTGCATTCCTTTAGTCACACTATCTGATGGTATAGGCTGATGACGTTATGTATTCTTAATCTGTTTAAATGTGAAACCATAACGTAATTTCGACAATGTTTACAATAATCACGCCAAACATACAACCTTGTCAATATTTTAAGTAACAACATATTTTATCTGCATAATACGAAGGCGCTTGAAATTAAAAATAGAATGTGATGAAACTAAACTAATTTAACATTCGTTTAAAATTATCATAAAAATAGTTTCTTAATGTTGTTATTTTTTTAAATTACAATACTTACCGCTGTTGCGTTCCATGAACTTCCGGTAGGAATCCACGATAGACATGCTTGAGTTAGCGCCTGAAACAATAGATTTAAATTAATTATACGTAGCATTACCTGTGTTCTCTATAATCATGTCCATTGATAAACCTAATTCTGGCACTACACTTGCTATTTATATTTACGTTTATATTGGCATATGTGCAATATTTGTCAAATAAAGCATACAAAACAATGGAATGGTTAACACAAACTCTAAGTACGAATAGCGTACATAAACAGCATTTGTCGTGTCTGCATTATGCTGACACGTAAAATTCTATATGGCAAATCTTCGCTTAATGTCAAATTGGCAAATGTGCGAATATTTTTTTGATACGTCTTGTATCTCCTCTCAGCCCATAAAAGACCCATTGCTGAGTCTGGCCTCCTCTATTTACAGCAGGGCAATTATTTTTCTGTGCCGCGTTGGCCAGTTGAGATGGCACAGTGCTTTGTTGTCGTTATGGTCAAGATCCGATCATTTGTTTCAACAAATTTGTTAAATATCATCAATTCAATGTAATTTTTTAACAAAATACGAATATGTTTCGTAATTTGGCAACATTCAGCTTTGTTATATATTTTTTTTAAAACCCTATAATTATATTTTACCTTTACTTAAAATCGGGCTCGAGACTTCCTTGTGAGTTTTTTGATATTACTTCTAACCGATTCACGCACATATGAAAAAATTGCCTGTATGTTAAAGGATTCCAAAGAAGTTAAATTAAGATAATACTTTTAGTGTATCTGGAAAATGCTGTAAACTAACCAAACCAAAACCCAAAACTTTTAAGTTATCCAATTTATTATATTTTATGATGACATAAATAACCAATATTTAACGTTTTAAAGAACCCTTGAAATAAATAGAAAAAAATATGACGTATACTTTATAACGGCGGGTAAAAAACATACAAATCACAACAAAAAATACAATTATATTGGCACTCGTACCTTCTTCCTTCTCACGAATATAACACAGGCATGCAAATATTCTACGTCACACACACTGTTCACTAGTCAATAAAAGTAGCCAACTGTGTGTCCAAATAGACCACACGCTTCTCTAGGCCAAATAACACGTAACAACTGGCATTTAATAAAAAAATCTGTTATTAACATTAATTTATTTGATTGCGAAATTTTGTTATTAACCTTGCGATGACACTGGCCGACATTGTGCATGCGTATAATAACCGCAAATTAATTCTTAGGGCTTTCCCTTGTTAACATTGACAGTGATTCTCAAAGTTCTGTCAGACATAGGCCGCTGAACATAGGACTCCCCATAGGTTCGCCACAAAGTAAGATCCTTTGGAGACTGTATCTATTGACTCACATCAACCTTTGTAAAGTAGTGCGTCCGTTAAATTTTCCCATACGCGGTCAGTCCAGGAATTTTTTCGTCGGGCTACATTGCATGCCCACTGTCATCGACTATGCAGTCCTTCAAACTTTGTCGTAACTTTAGTTCTTTTGCTTAAGTCCTCATTTCTTAATTCTATTACTCGGAGTAACTATAAGCATAGTTTTATTCATTGCAAGTCGAGTGACTCTTATCTACCTAATACTATCTAAATGAGTAATTAAATGAGAGTTATTTATTATGATACGCTTAAAATGTTGTAAATTTAAGATTTACTTATTTAAAATGTATGTTTTTTAACTCCCAGCTCTATTTATTTCTATTACGTATACAAATTCTACAAAAAAATACCACTTAATGGAATCGTAAACCTATAACACAAAGCAGCCTTGAAACTCCTAAACAAAACAATGTTTTACTAGAATAAACTCCAGACAGCGTTTTGAAATTGACAGATATTTTATTTATTATTACCATCGGTATTTGATACCACTTCACGGTGAAGAGTCAGTAAGAAACTCCGTGGTTGCACATTAACAAGTGAAAATAAGGTTTTGTCATATTATACCCAAAATAAATACAAACTGTTTACATATATAGAGCACAAATACTTATATGGCAATTGTATGGGCATACAACAATACGATAAAATAGCACAACAGTAATGACAATAAGGTTGAGACACTCATACATCATTAGCTAACACTTGTTTGCTCTCAAATATGTCATCATTAGGAAATGCAATCGCATTGCACACGAAGTTATTGTGTTATTCCGAAATGACTGATTTCACAAAACAAATGATAATCGTATTCGGGGAATGCATTTGTTTCGAAATCGTGATGACAAATTCTCTTCTTTCTGGTCACAAGATATGCTTCTATATCCCTAAAATCTGACTCTGAAGTTACGAAGTTACAAGTTTACTCATCAAGTTACTAAAATATCTTCGCTCTATTTTAAAGCGATCTTTTATCCGATTTGTAAAAAAACTATCGTTCGCGTTGATTAGGTAAAAATCGACAATACACCCTAATTGAGTACATCTTCCTTTCTGATGCTGGTTCAAAACTAAAGTACATATTTAAAAAAAACAATGTTCTATAGATTCAATGGTCTTAGCTCGATTAATGTCCCCATAATTAGGGCCAGACAACCTTCACCGTAATTCTCACGCAGACTGACATGCACGCGGTACAAAAGGTCCTAGCCACCTTTGGAAAATCAAATCATTTTAGGTTCTCAGCTCTTCACAAAGAATTCAATTTTCGTTAGACAGTTTTTTATGAGTATTGTGAACGTCAATGGTGAAGAAAGATCGGTGGAAATGCATTGTCATAGAGTTCTTAATACATGTATTATCAACCAGTACCGTAATTTGTTCGTAGTATTTTCGTCATAACAAAATATAACGATAAAGTTCGATTGGCGTACCAAAATAGTTTAGCTTGCGTAAGCTTATAGACGACCCACTGCTAAGTCGGACATCCTCTGATTACAAGAAGGGTAATGAACTACTGTTCCACGCTGGCCGGACGGGTTGGCACAGGGTTCGTATCAAGTTTTCCTTCTCTTACGTCTAGGTTATCGGCCTTGTCATTTTCTTTTGCTACCTCTTACAACGGGTTTTTGACACGGCGTATTCGAAATCCGTCTGACTTTTAAAAAAGGATCACAGTGAATTTAAGTAATAAAAATGTTTCGACGATGTATATGCTGAGTAGTAGTGGTGGTAATAGAAATAGGCACAAAGAAAAAAAATATATTGTGAATACTAAGATTTTTAAACAAAAACCACGATCTGGTATAGTTATTACCATTGGTGTGAAATCAAAATCAAAATGTTTTTTATTCGAATAAATGTTTGCGAATGGAATTACAAATACAAAAAGAATATAACACAGTAATTAAATTTTAAAAACAAAAATTAAAAATAGTCAATCATTTAGTATTTACCACCGATTCGGAATGCCATTCCACAAAGAAGAGCCGGCCAGAAACTCCATGGTTGCCCAAATATATTTTTTAATTAAAATGTGTTATAGATGTTTATCTAGATTTTTAAGAATTCACTGTGCTATAAAAAAAAGTCAGTGTAAACTATAGGCACATAAAATTCTCTTTCGTTGGAGGGCTGACGATTCAAATATTTCACTAATAAGCCCAATACTTTTTTTCCCTATCATTGAGGAAATTTATCGTTTTACAATATAGTAGTAGGTAAATAGATATTTCTATTCCTTTTTGTGGCTTAATAATTCAGAATGTTTGATCTTAATTAAATTTAATGTATCTGCGTGTCATCATCATTTCAGCCAAAAGACGTCCACTGCTGGACATAGGCCTCCCACAAAGATTTCCACAAAGGCCGGTCCTGGGCCGCCCGCATCCATCGTTTTCCGGCGACCTTAATCAGGTCATTGGTCCACCGTGTGGGAGGCCTACCAGCACTGCGCTTTCCGGAACGCGGTCGCCATTCCAAGACTTTTCTGCCCCATCGGGCGGCGTCGGTGCTGCGCGCTGTGTGCCCTGCCCACTGCCACTTAAGTTTGGCAATCCTGTGGGCTATGTCGGTGGCCCTGGTTTTCCTGCGTATCTCCTCATTTCTGATTCGATCTCGCAGGGAAACTCCGAGCATAGCCCTCTCCATTGCCCTTTGGGTGTCTTTGAGCCTTCTGATGGAGCACATAGTGAGCGACCACGTCTCTGTTCCATAATGTCATCCCTGGTAACACACATTGGTTGAAGACTTTTGTCTTCAGACACTGCGGTATTGTGGACGAGAAGAATTCAGAATGTTTTATCTTAATTAAATTTAATATATCTGCGTTTAATAGTGATATTTAACTTTTTGATAACGGTGGCATTTCAGTTGAATGTATACTATATACTTAAGAATAAAAATATTTTTTTTTGTTTTTGTTAATGTACCTACTAATGTATCTTAAGGTGGTCCTAAATAAATGAAAAAAGAAAAAACAAAAAAAAGGACCGTTCGGTTTTTAAAGAACTAATAATCAGTCTATAAATGACCCACTGCTGAGTCAGACCCCGTGTGCCACGCTGGCCAGACGGGTTGGTACAGGGTTTCGTATCCATTTTTCCTTCTCTTGTCGCTAGGTTATCGGCCTTGTCATTTTCTTTGTCGGCACTTACGACACCCTGAGGATAGAATGGGTTTGTGACTCTCTGTATTCTAAATCCGTCACCACACGGATGATCAGGAAAGAACTGATACGATGGATAATTGAATCGATTGCAACAGGTTCGATAATATAAAAACGTGTCAGTGACACATTAGTAATTAAAGATTACCATATCCGAGAGTAATGGGCCATCGTTTGTTGACCTCCATATTATTATAGCTTAACCTTTGCATTCCACGCCTAAGCTGAATAACTAACATTATGAAGATAATTGTTTGAAAATTTAATGTAAAATTCAAATTCAAAATTAAAATTCAAAAATCAAAATTCAAATTCAAATTCAAAATTCAAATTCTTTATTTATAGGAACTAAAAACTAGAGATACATTAATTTATGTTCGATGAATAGCTACATTAGTGCTAGACTGTGTCGCAGTATGAAAGATGTGAATGTAGATATGACGATTTATATGGGTGTTGTGATGAAACCTACGTAATTATAGGTCCGTTTGAGTTTGAGCTTGAAAAGGTACAGGCCTAAATACATACTGTTTTCTAAGTGTCCATCCGACACGATTGAATTGCTAGCCGGAAAAGGACAACAAAAGCTAAATAGATTTTATCTGCTACATTTAAAAGTTCCTGCAGAGTTCTTTTTTTTAATAGACCCCCATTTTTTACAGCGGGGGAAATCTTTTGTAGGTTTCGGGGTAGACGGGGTATGTGGGAGTCCAGATCGCGATGGGATGGTGATTGCGACCGGTTTACCCACTAAAAAGATACCACTATTTGTCTGCGCGCTATGTATAACTTGCATCACGGGTGCAGTTTACAAACATAAAATTCACGAACACAAATGACACCCAGACTCAGAGCAAGTACTAATGGTGTACGAACGCAACCCGACTCCGGAATCGAATCGGTGACGCGTGATCCAAAGGCGGCATGTCTCTCTCCCAGACCAACAAGGCAGCCAGTTCATGTGTTGAAAGAGTGTGGCGTATGACACCAGTTTTGGTAACCCGCTAATTCTGTCAAAACAGACAGTCAAAGGCGCGGCCTCTTGCGTTTCTTTAGTCGTCTCTCGCAACACTCTCAGAATAGAATGGGGTGGTGACAATATGTATTATAAATCCGTCACCACACGGACAGTGGTTGGTCTTGGTTAGACTGGATGTCACATTTCATCTGGTCAGATGTTACATATGTGTAAAGATATTAATCGAACATTCAGGAGAGCCAGACGGTGCGTAGCCTGTAGCTCAATTGCAAATTGGAAACACTAATTGGTCTAGGGGTTAGATGTGCTGCCTTTGGATCAACGGGTGCCGGGTTACATTTCGGGGTCGGGCAAGTGTCTTTGTCTAAACGAGAGGCTCGGAGTCTGGGTGTCATTTGTGTTCGTGAATTACATGTTTGTAAACTGCCCCAGCGATACAGGTCATACCTAGTGCAGGGATTTCGTTTTAATAAAATAAACAAAAATAGAATGGTTCAAAGGGGAGTGGTCCTGACACTAATGTATGGAAGTGAATGTTGGGTGTGGCAGAAGAAGCATGAAAGCAGGATAAACACAGTGGAGATGCGTGAACTCAGAAGTATGCTAGGAGTGAAGTTGAGCGATAGGATTAGGAATCACTACATAGTATAAAACAACGTCGCTGTCGTCTGTCCGTCCCTATGTATGCTTAAATCTTTAAAACTACGCAACGGATTATGAAGCGGTTTTTTTAATAGATAGATCGATTCAAGAGGTTTGTTTATATGAATAATACATCCATAATATTGTACAGAAACACTGATCAATTTCGAGGTTCATCATTGCAACCGTGCGAAGCCGGGGCGGGTCGCTAGTGAAATATAAGAGAGCTTCGTGGTTTGAATAGAGATGTAGTGGCTAGAAATAAATATTGTATATAACCACATAAATGCTACTTTTATACTGACAAATAAAGCAATTCGTGTGGAATTATTCCCTAACCATTCCAAATATTGCAAAATGCACAGTTATGGTTCAAGTTTTCACTTCTGCTGGCACTCCCGGAGTGCAACCCGTAGTTTTTTTTTGTTCTGAAACCTTCGTGGGCTTATTCACAACACTTTTGTACGAGATCATCACATGATCGAATGCATAGTTTACAATTCTATAAAGGACATGCAAAAAAACATTCATTTTTAAGTATATGTATGAAAGAATATGTATTTATTTTTATATTAATAAAATTTTATTTTTAATTCAAATAGTAAAATTATAAACTGGTAAAAAGATACAAAATACAGATTATTAACGATACCATTTTCCCCCATAATAAGAACAAATTACGGCAAATAATGTGACCCTTTAAGAAGGAACGCAGCTTTATAACAAACTTGCAGACTCGGACACGCGTTGCTGTGGCTAAGATTTTTGTTAGCAAATTTAACATTATCACACATTATTTTAACTTTTGACATAGCGCCATCTATATACTTACTCAATCCAGTCAACAGATATCGCCACCTGTTAGAATCGTTTGGAGCTATCATATATAATTGTGACTGTCAAATAATCGACACATAATTTGCAATAAAATAATATTGCGACTATAAATTGCGATGCTAATAACAGCTGTCATATATTTCAAGAACACCATGAATTTGGAGGATTTAATTTCCCACCATGAATGTGGAGGAGGCCCGACCCAGTAGTGGTTCACTTACAAATCACGTTTTGGTGTTGATCATAAACGGTTTAAGTAGTGTTTTTAGTAGCACGAAATAGGTAATTTAATACCTATCTCGTAAACTATTTTCTGTGGAATGGCATTCCGAACCGGTGGTAAAAACTAAATGTTTGTAATTTTAACTGTTGACTATTTGAAAGCTTTCCCAAGAATTTATACGAATAAAAACCATCTTCATTTAGAGTAAGCAATTTGTAAAAAAATATGGTTACATACATAAAAAAAGATGACAATCGTTTTGTGTTTAATTAAATTCAACGGAGATGAAGCCGCGGTTACTACTAGTATTAAATAAACGCAGGTGTCCAAAGAATAGTGTGTGTTGCAATGCACGGTGAATGACATTCATAATCTAGCCATTCATTCGCACGACAGATACTTAGTTCATAGTCATTAAAGTAGACAAGTGGTAATATTTAAGCATCATCATCATTATTGCAGCACATAAATGATTCATTACTGAGTCTGGTCTTCTTCAAATTCATGGAGGGATGTTAGCCTACTATGCCATTGTAGCAAAAGGGGTTGGGATTGGGTTTGCATCAAGTTTTCCTTCTCTTGCAGCTGGTCTACCTCTTACGACACCCTCAAGATGGTGTGAGTTGGTGATATTGTGTATTCTAAATCTGTTACCATACGAAAAAGTATTATTGTATGTTTTTTCTTAAATAGGAGGCGCAATGTCGGTTAAAAAAAACTGCTCTTATGTTCAACAGCTTTAATAATACTGCAGACAGCAAAATCAAAATTCACTTGATTACTTTGATGACATGAATTGATTTAAAAGTTAAAATGCGTGTCACCACCCTATTCCATCCTGAGGGTGTAGTAAGAAATAAATGTCAATGACAAAAACACTTGATACGAAACCCTGTGCCAACACGTCTGGCCAGCGTGGCACAGTAGGCCCGACTCAGCAGTGGGTCATTTATGGGCTGAAAAGTGGTAGTAGATAGATTTAAATCTGAATACTTTTGAATTGTTTGTGGAGATACTACTGGCTCGGAATGGCTACAGAGAATAGCCGACAAATGTACTCAACAAGTGTTCAGGGTAAACAAACGAAAAATAGCTTTTTTGCGGGGAAGAAATATTGTCAACAAACCACCACCAAGCTCCCAACAATATAGAGTCTTACGTCGTTGCTGAAGTATACTTTTAATTGATTCAGGTTTATTTAAAATAAGCTGACCCGACAGACCTAAATACAGTACGTACATACATATAGTCTGTCTGTCTTAACTATGAAAATCGAATTGGTAAAATTAATAAAAAAATATATAAAATCATACCAATCCAGAAACCTTCGTGGCTCAGCACATGATCAAATGCATAGTCACTATCACTACATATTATAAAACAAAGTCGTTGTCGTCTGTCCGTCCCTATGTATGCTTAAATCTTTAAAACTACGCACCGGATTTTGAAGCGGGTTTTTTAATAGATTGAGTAATTCAAGCGGAAGGTTTATGTGTATAATACATGCATAATATTGTAGAGAAACACTGATAATTTTAGATGTTCATGATTGTACCCGTGCGAAGCTGGGATGGGTCGCTAGTTTTGTATAAAGGACACACAGAAAAACACTATTTTTTTATATGCATACAGGATTTTATCGTCATCATCATAATTTCAGCCCATACGTGACCCACTACTGCGTCAGGCCTCCTCCAAAATGGAGGGAAATTAGCCTACTGTACCACGCTGCCACGATGGGTTAGCACAGGGTTTACATCAAGTTTTCCTTCTCTTGTGGCTAAGTGGTCTGCATAAGATTTAAAAAGACAGTATTTATAGTTACATATGTATTAGAATTGTGCTATATGTATTAATTTTTCATGTACTCATCTACATGTATTTGTCGTACTTATTTAGTTTATTGGACACCTCTACCTGCCGTTTAAACATTCACAACTCCTATCCATCCAAAGGTTGTCTGGAAGAAATCGCCTTGTACGATAAGACCGCCCATTGTACATTTCTTAGTTGTATTTCACTTTTAATATTATTGGTGTACAATAAAGAGTATTCTATTCTATTTAATTTATTACTTTTTTATTTAAATTTTAGATTTGTTTGTTTACATTATCGTTTTTCTATTTTTACGCTCAGATCCACGTAACATCTGATTGGCCATGAATAAATATGTAAATCACATAAGTTGCAACATTCTCCAATAAATACGAGGGTGAATCAAAAAATTCTTGGAATCAATATTAAAAAATGCAAAGATTTAAATAATAATATTTTATTTTTCTACATAATCTCCCTCCAATGCAATCCATTTAGAATAACGCGTTTCTAACTTCCTTATTCCTTGTGAAAAAAAATTATTTTCTTGACTCTCGAAAAAGTCCTCTACGGCAGCTATAACCGCGTCATTATCGTGAAATTTTGTTCCACGAATTTCCTCTTTTAATTTTGGAAATAAGTGAAAATCACTTGGGGCTAAGTCCGGAGAATATGGTGGGTGGTCAAGGAGATTGAAGCCAGCACAGCGAATTGCGTTGAGCGCAACTTCCGATCGATGGGCAGGAGCGTTATCTTGAAGGAACAACACGCCCAACGACAGTTTTCCACGACGTTTTTCTTTAATCGCTTCACGCACTTTCGGGATTAAATTTGCATAATAGGGTCCAGTTATCGTCTGGCCTTTTGGCATGTAATCAATAAAAAGGATTCCTTCACTATCCCAGAACACAGAGGCCATAACTTTGCCAGCGGAAGGAGCAACTCGAAATTTCTTAATGGATGGAGAGGATGGTCGTTTCCAAGACATGCTTTGTCTTTTAGTTTCAGGATCAAAATGGTGGACCCACGTTTCATCCATGGTGACAAGACGACGGCAAAAATTATCCGAATCACGCTGGAACATTTCGAGATTACGCTTGGAAATTTCCAAACGTCGCTTTTTGTTTTCGGCGGTTAACATTCGTGGCACCCATCTTGCAGACACTTTTTTGAACCCCAGTGAATCAATTAAAATGGATTGAACGCTACCAAAAGATATCTTTAGGATCTCAGCTATATGTTTTATAGTCATTCTTCTGTCTTCCAAAACCAGATTCTCAACCTTTTTGACATTTTCTTCTGTAACGGAGGTTGAAGGCCGCCCAGAACGCGGGTCATCTTTACAGCTTGATCTACCTCTTTTAAATTCAGCCACCCAGTACGCAACCGTAGAATAGGGTACAGCATCACCCCCTAATGTCTGCTGAATGTCCAAAAAAATTTCCTTCGTAGACATTTTTTTCAAACTGAGATATTTTATCACCGCACGTAACTCACTTTTATCCATAATTTTGACTTTTTAGCAACTCGTTGCACAAAAAAAATTATTACATGCGAACGAACTGACAAAAACAAGTGACAGTCTGCATAAATATAGTGTGATAGACACTCTTTAATTTGAATATCGAACTTGATCCAAAAAGGTTTCATATATATGCACTTCTAAGAACTTTTTGATTCACCCTAGTAACTTGTCCAATATGCCATGGGCCATGGTCAATGTCATTTCGTAACAGTTCTTGACGCCTTACTGGCTGGCCCGCATCATCAGTGCGAGTCTGTTGTCACTTTTGTGTCATCATCATCATAATCATAATCATCATCAGCCCACATTAGTCCACTGCTGGACATAGGCCTAGGATTTTTGTGTATGTCTGTTCAATTTCATTGGGATTGACATCTTATTTGCCAAATTAAACATATGATCTGGACCTTTTTAAAGCCAAACAGACATCTTCCAGGCAAACGTGCATCAGCTTAGGAAGGCGAAGATGGCCTTTCAGTAAGCTAGATTGAGGTCAAACGTAAGCCTATAATATTAAAAAAAACTACCAATATTTACAAGAAGCAATTGCCGCCTGCCCTCTGATAGTCCTCTGCGAGTCTGTCCAATCACGTGAGACTACCGGTAGTTAATAACCAACTTTCGGTGTTCACGCTAGTTACTAGACAAAATGTAATGTCAGTGTGGTGACGGATTTAGAATACATAGTGTCACCACCCCATTTCATCCTGAGTGTGTCGTAAGATTCGACAGCAGGAAATGATAAGGCCGAAAACCTAGCTGCAAGAGAAGGAAAACGTGATACGTGACCCGTTTTTTTTTTCGCCCCTGGGTAATATTCTTTATGGCCTTCCTCGAGGAGTGTGGGACTCTCCCCCATAGTGGGGTCCTACCCACTAAACCTCCCCGGGGTGCTCCAACTCGCGTCCTGTTGCGGCATTGTGGGATCTGATGCAGAACCACGCCTGATACGTGACCCTGTGCCAACCCGTCCGGCAAGCGTGACATAGTAGTCAGCGTCACTATATGGACATCATTCAATTCAAATGGAGGGAATTTAGCCTACTATGTCAACCTGGCTGGCCAGTTGAAGGTTTTGCCAAGCCAAAAGTGTAGCAACGCTAACTTTTACTATTCGTGAAGGACTCCCTTAGTTGCTTAACCCACTCCGTCCATCAATCAATCTAAAATATGAATGGACGTCAAGCTTGTGTTTGGTACAAAACTCAATAGGGATTTCAACGAACCATTACGCTTAATCTAAACAGTTGTAGTTGTGAGTCATAGATGTATCACCACAATTATTGGGTTGCTCTAAGTCTTACTAAAGAAGGGGCGTCGAGTTGAATGCGTTCACGCAAACCTTTGGTCCCCAAGCGTAGTTTTCAGAGGCCCACATAATCGCCGACCCCATTATTTAGGGGCGGCGGTATTCATACAACATTTCCCCAGGGAAACTAGAAAAAATGTCTCACTAAACCTCGTTTAATCGATATCTTTGTAAGTGTAAGTATCATATTATTACGAGCTCGCAATAGGTGTATGTGTGTGTATCAAGGATACTGCAGTGTGTGTATTGATTTCGTTACTAATTTAGTTGATTGCTGATGTATAATCCATTAAATAATATTGTTCTCTCCGTTTAAAGTATGCCAAATGATTTGTACGCCCAGTGTTTTTTTTGGAAAATGGAATGAAAAAGGTTTGCTTCTCGTCATTATACAGATTTTTGGCAACATGTGATGATCTCCAACAAAGTTTTGTAAATGAACCGACGAATGTTTTTGAACAAATATTTTTGAGTCTTGTACCTAAGTCTGTGTCTTTCCTTCAAATTTACGGGGTACAACTAGTCATGCATAAGTTTATCACCTTGTGTTATTAATCATCATCATCATGCCAACAGAAGTCCACTGCTGAACATATACCTTCTCCAAGGATTTCCACGAATTCTG
The DNA here is from genome assembly GCA_905475355.2 of Clostera curtula. NCBI lineage: Eukaryota > Metazoa > Arthropoda > Insecta > Lepidoptera > Notodontidae > Clostera > Clostera curtula. Next base: position 18,391,096 of record FR997799.1, read on the forward strand.
GCTTGAGCCGCGCGAATCCATAGTTTTCAAGTTACCTTAACCAGGTGGTCGGTTCACGATGCGGAAGGCTTACCAACACTGCATTTTTCGGTACACGATCACTACGCTAGGACCTGTCTGGTTATGTATCCAAAATTGGCGATTAAGAAAGCATCTACAGAGTTTGTTCCTGGCCTTTCTCTGCAGATCCTTCCGAACCGGTGGTAAATGGTAAATGGTAAATAGTAATGTTATTTAACACAGTTGGTTCATCTGGGCTATTTTTGGGATTGGATGTGTCACCTTTGGTTCCCGGGTTCCTGCTTCGATTCCGGGTCGGACAAGTGTCTTTGTGTAAACCAGAGACACTTGCTCTGAGCTAGAGTGTATATTTTATATAGATTTCACATATATAAACGTGAATTATATGTTTGTAAACTACTCCCACAACACAGCAAATAAGGAGTTTTGTTTTAGAAAAAAAAACCATAATAATTTCCAACAAATTATCTAAAACTAGCGACCCACCCCGGCTCCGCACGGGTGCAATGTTGAGCCTCTAAATTTACTACAATATTGTGAATTTATTATAAATATAAACAATCCTCTTCAATCACTCTATCTATTAAAAAAACCGGTATAAAAACCGTTGTGTAGTTTTAAAGATTAAATAAATAAATATAAATATCCTTGGACATTTCACACAACGCCACCTCGTCCCAAGCTAAGCAACTTAATGCTTGTGTTATGGTAACGAGATGGATGATAATCTACTTATATACATTTTTTTTTGTAAATACATATATATTATAGATAGAAATGACACCCAGACTCCTAGCCAGTGCCTCTGGTTTAGACAAAGACACTCGCCCGACCCCGGAATCGAACCCGGGGCCCGTTGATCCAAAGGCGGCACATCTAACCACTAGACTAACGAGGCAGATTTAAGCATACGTAGGGACGGACAAACGACAGTGACTATGTTTTATACTATATTAGTATATATAATATATATAAATCGGAGGATTTCCTCAATTATCGGAGGATTCTAAAATATGTATAAAATATACATAACTAAGGAAATATCTAGAAAACTGCATATCATATTTATACCAGCTGCATATTTACGTACTCAGTAAATTATTTATGCTATTATTAAGTAACTACAAGCCATAAGTTGCATGGAATCTAAACGGGTTTTGTAATAGGAAGTTTCCGTTTACAACTTACGCTTCTCACACTCAATTAATATCATTGAAGGATATGATCATATGACGTCAGTAAGTTTTCTATTAAATGTATTTATCTTTATTTTTAATTTTTATATTCGTATGGTGTTTAAAAGTAAAATTCAAATAATCAATTTTGCTTAGGTCACGATGGTCACTTAAAAAAATATCAACACATTTATATAATTCAACATTCGACCGGCTACCACCAATTCGCAGCGCAACCACTTTAATTTACTACTACTACTGATGGAAAGCAACGCCAGGGTCTAAAGCCAGCAATATACGTTGGCCTAGCATTGCCGAGTGAACGCCAATACCAACGTATAGACGGTATAATTGCATTGTCTGACCATAGCTTGGTGTCGCTCGCCTAGTTGGTTTCGATACACTTGCCCAACGTGTAGGCAGTAGCACTTGCCTTGTATTAAATGGCCTATGCTCGCGGTGTCCTAAGCTCGGCCAATGGGTATTGCTGGCATAACATGGAGCAGGATAATTCAAGGAACGTCGGGCAACACAGTAAAATTGCTTGGCACCGTAATTAGCCTCCTGGCACGCTGTTTTCCTTGTATCGTAGCTTCCTCCCCATGGATTCCCACGAAAGCCGGCCCTGAGCCGCCCGCATTCCGTTGACCTTAACCAGGTCGTTGGTCTACCGTGTGGGAGGCCTACCAACACTGCGCTTTTCGGTTCGATTCCCCGCACGGAAGAAATGTTTGTACGACCTACAAGTATTTGTTCCGGGTCTGGGTGTTTTCTATCTATAATATGAATGTATTTACAAAAAAAAAAATATGTTTAAGTTGATTATCATCCATCTCTTGTGTTATCGTTACCATAACACAAGCATTAAGTTGCTTAGCTTGGGACAAGATGGCGTTGTGTGAAATGTCCAAGGATATATTTATATATTACTAGTGGCCCGCCCCGGCTTCGCCCGTGCAAAGCGGGGGTGGGCTATACATATAAACCTTCCCCTTGAATCACTCTATCTATTAAAAAAAACCGCTTCAAAATCCGTTGCGTAGTTTTAAAGATTTAAGCATACATAGGGACGGACAGAAAACATCGACTTTGTTTTATACTATGTAGTGATAGTGATATTTAAGATATTAAAAAGTAAAAACAAAAAAACGCGGTCGCCATTCGTGGACTTTTCTGCCCAATCGGGCGTCAGTCCTGGAAGCTATGTGCCCTGCCCATTGCCACTTAAGTTTGGCAAAACATTAAGTAAATCTTATTCTACTGTTGTCTGTACAACAGAGGTATGTTTACCGAAGTTTGTTTGACATCGTAGAACTATTAGGAGTGGAGTGGAGTGGTGGTATGTCAGTCTACGTGGTACCTTGAATATTTTGCTCAGCAAGTCAGGGCAATCAATATCGTTATTTAAAGGAATAAAAGTTCTGCTATAAAAAATATTACATACATAAACAAGCATGCGGCCAGCCTAATGTTAAGTAATACGTAATTGTTTTATCCTATGTACTATACGAACGTTATAGAATAATGATAATACCGGTTTGACTAAACACTTTGTTTTATAGCAGCTATTATTGCCACGCATGATCAAAATATACTCGAAGTTATTTTAGCAATAAAAATACGTAGAGGTGTACACAAAACGATTGTCTGGGAATCAGCAATTTGTTTTTTTTTTTCACTCGTTTTTTGTCGTCATAATTTCAGCCAAAAACGTCCATTCCTGACAATGTTCGTGACATTTTTGGCATCTCTCAAGGATTTTTATAATGACGGAATTGATTTTCCGATACTTGATACCGATTGTTGGTTCATTTATTCCAACCAATTAGAATAGAATAGATAAAGGATTTCTTTGTGACAAATTCACCCATGACATACAGTAATAAACACAGTATAGACAATAGAAAAAAATTACAATCTAGCAATTTCGAATATAAATTAGTGTAGAAATTGGCTCCAACTCAGCATACTATTAGCCAGACAGCCAACGCTGGTCTTCCGTTGGAATCTTACCGGCAACTAGAGCACAATAACTTGTACTGTTACATACTAATTTAACCTTTGTCGGTTAATAAAAATAAAGTAGAAAAATAAAGTAAATATTTTTCATGTTTTATAAAAATAATGAAGTAAATAATAACGTGCCTATGAAAAAATCTCATAAATGTTACTACTTGGAGATGAATGCGCAACGTAAGAGATCTGTAAGGTAACCTCTGTAAAATAGATCCAAATTGTATATTTGTTGTTATTACAAAAACGAAGGATGTTCACCTTTTAAAACCTTTTAAAACATTTCAATTAAATTCTAGGAAGTAATGCCTTATTTTTATATTGACAAAAAGATAATTTACACAATACTAATTTTATTTTAACTAGGTGACTTAACGAACTTCCTAAAGCCAACGAACAACATGTAGGAAAAATGCTTATAAACCTTCCTTGAATTTCTACAAATATGTCAAAACTAAACATAGCCAAAATGTCCAACCGTTTTCGAGATTTGACTTTCGAGGCGAAGTAACGTCAATGAATTTTCATTTTTACGAATAATCTTCATAAAATAAATGTGTACTTCAGGAAGCCAAGCGTAGCAGCTTTAGCTTTAACACATTTAGAAAAAAAATTGTACATATATGGTAATACTAGCTGACCCGGCGAACTTTGTTCCGCATTATATATATTTAAAACAAAAAGAAAGTTGGACATAGGATACCTGAGATTTTTATCCCGTCCGTATAAAACCTACTATAACAAAACGCAACTGACAGCGAAACGTTATGTTGTCTATACTTTAATATGGTCGAAAATTTGACAATTAGAAATTTTTAATTGGACTTGTTTATATTGTTGTAATTCACATAATATCTTTGTAACTTGTAGTCTATGTGTTATTCTGATGTATGAGCTATATTATTGTAGTTTCATTAAAATCCATTCAGTAGTTTTTACGTGAAAGAGTAACAAACATCCATCCATCCATCCATCCATCCATCCATACTTAATAACTTTCACGTTTATAATATTAGTAATATTTTATCAAAGAAACATATAAAAAATACCTTTTTTCTGGCGGTAACTAAATCTAACATCCAAAGCCTCAATAGTACGGCTATAGAAGACATTTCACTTAGCCCATAAACGTCAATAAAGAAACCTTGAATTACTGTAATGAATGCTCTAGAAATAACAATTACCCGGTCTTTGTTTCCAAAGTCCCGAGTTGTAAAATAATATTACTTAGTTTCTTTAGTTTTTAGAAGCAGTCTTTAGTTTTTTAATATTACTTAAAAGTGACGCCAAATGTTTGTTGTACCTCTTTATACAAAAATTGCGCGGTTAGAGGAGTTTATAATTGCCCACACTTATTGTACAGAAGGAGAGGAGGAGTTAAATTTACACACATTATCACGTGCACACACACAAATATTTGACGGTGCACACACATATATTCTCTTTTGTTTATTGTTATAGTCTGTGGTCAAATTGAGAATAGAATCATCATCATTTCAGCCAAAAGACGTCCACTGCTGGACATAGGCCTCCCCCAAGGATTTGCACAAAGGCCGGTCCTGGGCCGGCCTTAACCAGGTCATCGGTCCGCGCCGTGTGGGAGGCCTACTATATAATTATAATTTAAATTAATTATGGTCGAATTTCTACCGCTCGGCGAGCACTCGAATAATTTCAATTCCAATAGAATAAGAATTGAGCCCAGTAGGAGTATTAGGCGTTACATGATGCTAATGAAAGGAAATAATAAAAATACGAAATTGGTTCGTAGTGTGCGTGAGTGCAAATAGAAGTATTTAGAGTGTAAAAAAGAGCACGCAAATAATGTTGATGATAATTGGAAGATCAAATGAGAATCACACAGTTGATTTTGGATCGTGTGTCTTTATGAGGAAATGGCAAGTGTCTTTTTGTGAATGCATGTGCGCTCTGATTCTGGGTGCGATTTGTGACGTGAATGCGTGTATTTTGGGAACTAGGGAACTAGAAATCTTTATTTTATCTGGGACTAGATCTGGCTGTTGTTTGGCCCTTTGCGACTATTGCGCGAGTTTCTCTCTCAAATCTGTCTTATCACAGCCTTGTACCTAAAAATGGCGATCTAAAAATAGCAACTACAGGGTTTCGTACCGTCTCTTCTCTGTAGTGCTACATTCCGAACCGGTGGTAGAAGGTAAATTTTGTCCTATAGTTTGACTTGTGACAAGAGCTCTAATGTGCTAACTTGATCTTGATCAAATGAGTTTTGAATTTTTATAACGTGTTAACGTGTTTGTGGTTGAGAATAATAAATATCCTTGGACATAAATAATAAATATCCTTGGACATTTCACACAACGCCATCTCGTCCCAAGTTTAGCAACTTAATGCTTGTGTTATGGTAACGAGATGGATGATATACTACTAATTATACATTTTTTTTTGTAAATACATACATATTATAGATAGAAATGACACCCAGACTCCGAGCCAGTGCCTCTGGTTTAGACAAAGACACTTGCCCGACCCCGGAATCGAACCCGGGACCCGTTGATCCAAAGGCGGCACATCTAACCACTAGACCAACGAGGCAGTATAAATATAATAACCGTAAAAATTGGTTAGGTAGAAAATCGAACATCTTTTTTGTTTTCTATTGAATATTTAATACATTTTATTTTCTCTTAATAAAACGAAACCCCTGCACTGGGTATAACCCAAGCCCGGAAAGACACTTCAAAGGACTTCGGAAAGGATCAACGGGTCCCCGGAATCGAACCCGGGACCCGTTGATCCAAAGGCGGCACATCTAAGCCAACAATTTATCACTAAGTAAAACAGAGGCAGCTAACGTTTCCTTATTATGTTTTAGATTAATTCAATGATTAATAAAATGTAATTTAAGTTTTATTTCAAATATAATGAACGCTTAACTTTCCCCATATATAATTTAAAAGATTCAACAATTTATGCGGAAATATCACACAATCAAATTTTAAGCTTAAAATATATTTTTTATGTTTTATAATTATACTAGCGCCCGCCCCGGCTCCGCAGGGGTGCAATTATGCATGTATTATACAAATAAACCTTCCTCTTGAATCACTCTATCTATTAAAAAAATAACGCTTCAAAATCCGTTGCGTAGTTTTAAAGATTTAAGCATACATAGGGACGGAGTACGGACAGACGACAGCGACTTTGTTTTATAATATGTAGTGATAGTGAGTACTCGTATTTATGTATGTTGGCGACTTTTGAAATATATGTAGAGAAATAATCGACTTATATTTCAAAAGTCGCAAACTTATATTAAATATCTGATCACCAATATACCTACATCGAGAATAAAATCGATGTAACTTGATTAGTATAATATTGTATATTTACTTATACCACTTATTTAACTATATTAATGTTATATGGAGCCATAATATTATATTGCACGAATTTAATTGCACGAATTTAATTGGCATATTATGTGTATGGTTTTCAAGTTAAAAATTAATTAAACCATATACTGAGTAAACAATATGATAAAAATCCACTTACCGTTCATGTTACGAGAATCCCAGTCACTTAATAGTCCAAACACAAGAACTGTTTAATATATACGTAATTACACTGATAATTTATGTAATCAATAGGTAATGAAAGTCAATTAGTTCACAACACGTTCAGAATCACATACACCTTCCAAATTAAAAAATTCTAATTTGAAGCAGTGATAGGCAGTTATTTTTTTCAAACATTCATGTGTATGGAGGCTGTCATCCAGCCAAGCGCGCTGGTCGTTAGATCGCAACAAAATGTAGTAATCGTGCGCAGGCGCCGGCATAATAAACAAACGACACTATACTGCGAGCGAGAAAAAGTATCATAAATCGATCATTACTTATTTAATTTGATTTTTTTATGGGTATAAAGCCATTTATTCCGCATTTTCTAAATTTTGTTACCTGATATTCCGAGGCCGCAGTGCTGGTAGGCCTCCCACACGGTGGACCGACGACCTGGTTAAGGTCGCCTGAAAGCAGTGGATGCGGGCGGCCCAGGACCAGCCTTTGTGGAGATCCTTGGGGGAAGCCTATGTCCAGCAGTGGACGTCTTTTGACATTGAAATGATGATGATGAATGATGATATTCCGAGAGCACTTCCGCTATATAAAACTTAAAATCTTAATTATAACTGAAATAATAAAGACTAGTAGTTAATTATAAAAGGTCTCTTAATTCGGCTTGTCTGATGACATACACCTCCAACTCTAACGATGTCCTTGTTGCCTGTACTGAGCTACCCTTCTCCAGTTGTGTTATGGCAAGCTTTTCTCTGAGTGCTCCAATGCAGACCCAGGTATCACACCCATACGTTGAACTTGCCAATATACATGGTATTGAATGTTTTTCCTATGATCCTATGATTTTAAAATTCCTTTTAGCCACCGGGATTTTTTCCAACCCGTTGCTATTCACAGGTTGATCTCTTTCACCCCTTGATCCTTCATGAAGATAACTTGTCCTAGATAAATAGTAAATGTATATTGACGTGTGAAAAGGGATCTGAAGAGCCAACTTGAATATTTAGTTTTATTATTTTGATTTGTGCCAGCCCATCTGCTCGTCGTGATACTTATTTCGCCAGTTTCTACCACATAATTAGCCCTCTAAGGACGACCTCGAAAACTCTTCATTGTTTACGATTTATTTAATTAATAGTCTGGAATTAATAAGATTAATATAAACAAGCCGTCACACATTGCTACTCACATTGAACGGGCACTCGTGTTGATATTTTGCAATAGCTAATATCAAGGCTTGCGTGTCCATGAATTTATAAAAACATTTAAATGCTAATGCTGATTGTAAATCTGACGGCAAATAAGGTTTACTTTTTATTTCTGTATGAGATAGACGGAAGAGGTCAGGTTAAGCGACGTCTGATTCTATAGATAGGTGTCCACCTTTCGAAATTCTTACCTCCGTGCTTACCAAAGCTTTAGAGGGCACGCAAAGCCGTTGGTTCCGGCTTCCATTCTCATATATGGCAGACGATGCACATAATCAATAGCATGAAAACTCACAACTGCCTTTAACCCTATAAAAGAATACAGGGTTAAAGGTTAAGTCGACGGTCAAGGATCTAGCTTGAAGAGGTTGTAGTTTCCATCAGTCTGACTGATTTGACTGAGAAACATCATACCCCAAACTAAACCATTATCAAGATATTGGACTCTGGAGTTTTATTTTTAAACTATCGGCCGATGTTAACCGCGGTTATTGTCGTACCGCGGGTGAGTTACTGCTTATATCATCAGCTACCTATCAGTGAAAGTCCCGTCAAAATCGGTCCAGCCGATCCAGAGATTAGCTGGAACAAACAGACTCTGATGATGATGATGACTCCAATTTTATTTATTAGTATAGAGTATAGCTTTATTTTTTTGGGTTTATGTCGGATACGTTTATGTCGGAAGAGACGACTAAAAGAACGATCGATATAAGAACAAATAAATGTATGTCGCTGTACTTTTTTTAGATATATGAATGTATGTTACTAATATAAAATATTATTTAAACACAACCTTGCATTTTATTAATCACGTGATTAATGCGGCGTAGGTGAATTAATGGGTGATTTGACCTTGAGGTCATTTTCCTATTGACCCCCAAATGGAGGGCAGCCTTGGTCTTGCATAATGACATTGAAAACTGGAACATGCAATTTAATTTATTCGATTATTTTTAGACATCATCATCCAGCCAGTGCTTGGTTGTATGATGATAACCATTTGATTCGCGGCTGTAAGACGTATGTAGTTACAGAGTTATGATCATCAAACTCATCAATACAACCCTCCAAGCTCATAAAGGTGCAAGAATGACTTTGACGTTGAAAAAGTTTTTTATTTTTTTAACATTTTAATCAACATACAACCTAGCACTGACCTGCAAATTGCAAAAAAACCTGGAGCATCCACCTTAACCAGGCCGCCAAGCGCAGTGCCTACCAGCACACGGCCAAGCCGCTGGTAGAAACGAGTATAAAATATTTGTGGTAAGTGGTTATAAGTAATTGATGCGTTTCGTAAATTCACATTCGGTATTTTTCCTAAAATTTGAATACTGCTATTAAAATGAGAAATTAATGATATAGTAATGATTCTATTTGGCGTTTATCTAAATGATAACTGTTCTGAATGCCATATAATGACATTATGAATCTTTGGTTTCAATTACAATTACGGTTTTCGTGACTATAACTGTAACTACAGACTACAGAGTTTCTTGTTGTCTCTCTGTTGAGCTGCATTTTAAGCCAGTGTTAGTTGAAATACTGAAGTATGCACGTGGATGGACATAAAGGTTTTGGGATAAGAGATGGATGGATTCTGTGAATCAGAACATTCGTATGAAAGACATGAATGATATGAGTATAAAGAGACTTACCACCTAGGGCCAAAAAATGGTAATGGTAGTTTCAAATATGACGATTTATAAGAGTTTTGTGTTATCACCTACACGTTTAAATTCTAAAGTTCCTTTTGAATTTAAACAGTTTTACCAATCCGTGTCATCTTGCGAGTGTTACTGAAAACTTGGCATGGTAGCTATAACAACCCGCTTCCATTGAAATACGAATATATAGCTATTTATTTTTCATATTCATACTACTACTACTACGCAGCCCATATATGACCCACTACTGAGTCGGAACACTACGAATTAGCCTATCATGCCACGGTGGAAAGACGGGATGGCACAGGATTTGTATCAAGATTTTCCTTCTCATACGGCTTCGTGATCTGCCTCTTGCGCTCCTTTAGTCGCCACTTACGACACCCTCGGGACCGTGTGGGTTGGTGACATTGTGTATTCTAAATCCGTCACCAAACGGACAAATATTGACCAATAAATGACCCACTAATAACTTGAGACTGTTCCATTTTCAACAGGATAATAGTTAGAGCTAATAGTGTGTTAGGCACGTGGGCGAGCACGTCATCTCATCAGCATCATCCATCACCCACTTTCATCACAAAGACTCACTTAATTATAGTTAGCCTTAAGTCATGCTGGCCACAAGATTGGTACCAATCGTTTTGTTTTGCTCGTCTTTCTCGTTCTTTTTAATGGTTTTTATTATTATTTATGGCTGTAGCATAGCAAAGCATAGCAATGTTTATGCACGTAATTGTTTTCGCTAATCTTTGAGACTTGTTTGTACCACCATAATTGGGTTTTAACAATTTTTTTTTGTGATAAATGGAAAGATCATACTTATATATGTTTTATAACAAAACTATTGTTTTTTTTCGCAATAATTCAAAAGTTATGTCAAAATAAACATTAATTTTTGAATCCAGTACCGAAGACACGCCGACTAATCCCGAACAAACCCGAGCGCGTGTGACGTCATAATGTTAGTTTTCACTCATTGCAGTTGATAGAAAAATAATAATTATAGTGTTTTGATCTATTTAATTTTGGTGTCATTGTTAAATATATAAATTTAAATTTAAAATGTCCAACCTGAAAAGTTATCGTTCTTGTGTTGTACCAATATGTACGAATACTACAAAAACAACTCCTGACAAAATGTTTTTAAATGTTCCCCAAGATGACAAACGTCGAAATAAATGGTTTCAAGCAGTGCACCGTGATAATCCCATGATTATATCCCGTGATTTCTTTTTTTTTTTGTGAAGATCATTTCTATGTAAGTATTTCTGCTTTTACAATACAATTATTATTTTTACGACTTAGTTGAACATAACCTATAGCTTTGTCGCCGTAACTCTCACGCGATGCTCTACAATTTATGAAATAAATCATTATATTACATATAATGAAGAATCATTACCTAAATATTTTCATTTATTATATTTTTTTTTACCGACTTACCTTGATGCCTTGGCACCTCAAACTTCAGCAGAATTAAACCGAACGTATTTTTAAAAAAAATCGGTGATCATAAATATATCAACATCAGGGATATTATCAGACTTTGCCTTAATAACTACTTTATCACACATAGCTAATCGAAACCAACTAACAACTCGTATTTCAGCAGTAAAATTTCAATATTATTGTCTAGTCACGTGTAATAGCTGTAAATGCTGTACTGTTATTATATAGCTATAACATTATGACGTCACAACTATGGTGACCAATCATGGCGCGTTTATAGTCACGTGATTTTTAATTGTTTATAATTAATTGAAAAAAAAAAAATGTTTTGAAGTTTTTTGCATTAAATATCAATATTATTAATAAAAAAGTTTTAAAATACATAACAATTTTTTTTTTCAAAAACCTTGTTGTAACCCTTATATTTAAAAAGCCTTGGAGTTTCTTGCCTGTTCTTCTCTGTGGAATGCCATTCCAAATCGGTGTTAAAGACTAAATGATTACTTAATCATTTTTCTTTTATATTATATTTTTTATGTTATATTTTATACTATTTGAACGCATTCGCAAGAATTTATTAGAATAAAAATCATTTTGATTTTCATACAATAAATGAAACGTGGATACGCGGCGTGGTACGAACCGCCGGTGAAAAACTATTGTTGGATTTCCCTTGGTTGGCAAATGTACAACCCGCCCTAGGCCTTTACACTCTATGACCAAGCATATTTTTGAGTAAGCATGCGTGCTTACGAAGTATTTAAAAGGGAAGTGATAAACTACGAAGTCCAATTTTGACCAATTTGTATGTTTGACCAATAGATTGAAATTTCTTCCACTAACTGATTGTATGTATAAATATTTATATGCATTTCAAAATTACTGAACAGCCAATTGTATTAATCAATTTTTGAACTGATACAACCGTCTATATAATTTCTTGGGCCTCCTCCAGCTATGAGATGGGTAATTAGCCTACTGTGCCCCGCAGGCCAGACTGGTTAGCATAGGGTTTCGTATCAAGTTTTCCTTCTCTTGCGGCTAGGTTTTCGGCCTTTTCGTTTCCTTCTGTCGGCTCTTACGACACCCTCAAGATGAAACGGGGTGGCAATAATATGTTATCTAAATCCGTCACCACAGTAAGATGGAAATAGTGTCATAGATATACCGATGTTCCAGTTTCGCCATCCACATACATATACATTTCTATCGTGAACGACTTGCAAACAAGCTCCTTCTGGGTCAAGCCTTCTGAATATTAATAGAGGCAACTTGGCCCATTATGCCTCACTGATCAAAAGGTTTACCGGTATACAGACGAATATGCTTTTAAGCTCGAAGGACAAAAAGATGAGTGTATTAAGTTCGACGCATTTATTGATAGGCTTACGCTTGATCGCCAGTTCATCTGATGTTAAGCGACACTGCGACCTAAGATGGAACGCGCTTGCCTAGAAGAAACCGATTGACTCGTGATTTAAAGACACCCAGATTATATCTATCGGGGAAGACCCACTCGGGAAGCGCATTCCACATTGCCGCGGTACGCATGATAAATGTGGACTTGAAGCGTTTCGTTCGGATTTCCGGAATATCCACCATGAATCAATGCCGGCTTTTTGTGCTCCTGGTCGTCCGATAGTAGAAAGGGCAAGGGGGAATAAGATCGTGGAGATATGATGCACACTCTCCGAAATGTATCCGCATCTGATTACGATGCGTTTTCATTTAAAATCCGATTTTCTAGCGATGGTTATAAGAATGTTTTTATCAAAACATATTTTACCGTTTCAACGTCATCAGGGTTTTTCTAGTTCTGCCATCTGTAAACGGGACGAATTTGACAATCGAATGGCGCTAACTGCTACTTCAAATAGCCATCGTTCATATACACATGTGATGTTCTTTTGTTCCAAAACACGGCATGGAAACACGACCTTAACCTAGTCATGGCCTAAGATGGAGTTTGGCAAGTGATTGGTGACTTAGCATTTAACACTTGTTAGGTTAGTTTTGCAAGCTATAAGCGTATTTTACGTCGTCATTGTCAATTGACAAAATATCTCAAATTAGATTGAAGCAACTAGATCTTCTATTGAGAAAAAAATATTAAGTGGTCACAAATGGCCTTTAATAATATATTTATAGTATTTAATGTTTGGTATACATACATCGGATCTTCCTCAGACAAATTGTCAGTATTTAATCAAGAAAATAGAATCTCTAGAATATATAATATTGAACCTCCTAGCCTAGTCTAAATCGTATACAAAGCCGCTAATCGTAGCTAGTATTATAAATGTGAAAGTTAGGATGTTCATTACACAATCACGCAAATACGTTTGGATAGATTTGGAGGACATAAAGCACCGAAATAATTAACTGAACACAAAATAGATACCTTTAATCTTGCAAACAATTTAAACTTGTGAATGTAATCCTAAAAATATATCCCGCAGAGCTTGTGCTTCAACACTAGAAAACCGCTATGAGGATATTATGTTTATGATTATTAAACATTGAAATTTAAAACTTTTAGATTACATTTATTATTTCATCCTTAAGGTGTAAGACCCGACAAAAAGGCAAGAGAAGGGAACCTTGTAACCAAACCTTATGCCAACCCTTCTGGCATACGTAGCCCCGTAGGCTAATTACCTTCCATATAATGGCAGATCCTCTATGGTAATGGCAGAAGACCCGACGCAGCAGTGAGCCTTATGGGCTGCCTAGTAGTAGCAGCAGATTTACTATTGAAATCCATCAAGTAGTGTTTAATGTCAACTAGAAATCGCAGCTTCAATCCCAGTACAGAGAAACAGAAGATAGAAATATCCAAAGGGTAATAACGGACATGGTAACAATGAACGCATCACATTTAGCTCAGGATGCTCCATAAGAATGAATTCCATCACTAATGCATAATCTTCAAAAGCCGTACCCAAAAATGCGGTAGGGATGTAATTGATCTGCAAGCTAACGCCTAGTTCTGTGATCTCAAATGGCTCATCGTATTATAACATCTGACCTAATCCATGCATCAAATGCTTAAACCGTCAGTTACAGCCTTTAGCGTTTATGAAGTCAGTAGCATATGACCGGACTGAATGGTTGAATGTAAGAGCATGAAAATAATTTCATATAAATGCCGGAAGTTAGCGAAATCAGTTCATTGTTGCCATTGAAACTTAGAACGACCTATTATAACGAGAGTGCATCTCTCATTAATCCCGCAGAGTTCCAAGTTTCCAACAAGTGTCAAATCTATCGATTAATTTACGTGTCTTTTAATTCTTGTATTGAGTACATCTTGCTCAGATAGCCAATGTAAACAAACCCATGAGCTTAATTAATTCCAGCCGAAGCATGATTACTATGACCGGTGAATTGCGACAGCGCAACCTTGAAATTTGAGCCGGTCCGAAATGCAAATTGTATATCTAGCCGGTTAGATGTTAGAGGTCTAAGTCAAATAGAAAGTTTCGCAATAGCTTTTTGCAGAACAACATCTTAAAGCTGCCAATATCATATGAATACATATATTGTTATGTTCGGAACAAAGCACAGCAGTTACTAGTATACTGAGTACGGATTCAGAATAGCGTCTTCAAATAAAGATTCGGAAAGCGGTGACACGTGTGTTCTCGATAATATACTTAGAAGACAATCTTTGGATCCGGTGATTTTTTGGCAATGACTTCTCAATTTGTCGTTTTATTATTGGATCAAATCCGATGCAATCTTCAAATAAGTTGGGAAACTGAAGCGACGTTTCTTGTTCCAGTTAGAGTTTAAGCAAACTGCGCAGAAGTTGATTGGCCAAGACGGGAGGCGTAAGCCACGAATCCACTTGATGACATGTGCTAACTTTCCTTCACCACGACAAAGCTTAAGTTGTGCTTGAGTTGATTGAGATCAACTATACCACAGTGACTGCAGACCATAGGCTCTTAGTAAATATTGATGTAAAAGTATTTTAGAAATTGCTTCAATAATTGTATCCTTATAATAAGAATTATGTGTTGTGTTGACCGATTTACAATACACAGTGTCGCCACCCCATTCCATCCTTAGGATGTGGCGTAAGAGCCGACGACAGAAAATAGCCGTGAGAGAAGTTAAATTTTATAAGAAAACCTGTGTCAACCGTCTGACCAGTGTGACACAGTTGGCTAATTACTCTTCATGGAGGTAAAGGAGGTCCGATTCAGCAGTGGGTCATTTATGGGCTGACAGGTAGAATTCGAAATAGTCTACAAAATTTCTGCCGCAATACAATTATGTTTAAATTACACCAAGAGGCAATAACGTATTTGTAGCAATTATTGAACATTTCCTAATTATGTGTACAACAGCAATGAATGCAATCATCATAACACCTAAAATAATTGTTGGCAACCTCATAATTTAAGACCAAATCATTATTTGAACTCATCTTACAACTGCAATCCCAGCAATGAAATGATACCATTTGGTATTGCCAATTGTAAATTATATGCCTACGTGTGGCATTACAAAAGAAGCGATGTTACAATGGCTAACCATTTAGGTGAATTAACAAGAATTCGCATCAACAACGCGTTGATAAAATTACGAAAGACTGACCATGAAAATTAAAACCATACGTTTCTTAGCGTATTAATATTAAGGCACGGTTTTGAATGATTTGCACAATGCCCTTGGCAGATTGATTGCTTCGTTTACTTTTTTCTGGTATAGCAACTTAAAATATATAGCAGTGATAGCATATCTCTGCTCCTTGCAATATGGTTGAGGAGGGAGATTGCTGCTAAATGCATGCTTTTGAACAGGTGCCGCCATTAAAAGGTTAGTATTATTGTCTAGAGGTTTCTGATGTTTAGGCTTTTACGTAAAAACTATTGAATGGATTTAAATGAAACTTATACAAGCTTAAACATTAGAATAACACATAGTCTACAATTTATGAAGATATTATGTGAATTGTCCAAAATATAACATTGTGTCAAGTAAGTAGAAACTTCGGGGCGCAGCTAGTATTAATTATGGTCGAATTTCGACTGCTGGGGGACCTCTAGTATTAAAAATAATAGTTTAAAAAAACTAAAAAAATCTAACTAAAAAATAGAAAATAAATTTTAATTAAAAATAGTGTCACAAGAAATGATTTTATTGTAAAAAAAGCGTGGGGTGCTTTTCATGATATTATCAAAATAACCCTTTTAGTCATATTTGTTCATAAAATATTTAGAACTATTGATACCATGCACCCCACCCTTTTTTACAATAAAATCATTTTTTCTGACACTATTTTTAATTAAAATTTATTTTCTATTTTTTAGTTAGATTTTCTATAAAAGCGTAATTTTTTATTTTTTTAAACTATAAAGTATTATTATTATTTTTTAAACTATTAAAATTATTATTTTTTAAACTATTATTATTATTTTTAAACTATTATATATTTTTTATATTGAATTGTCATCGGTCCATAATAAGTATGCCAAATTTCGAGTTAATCGGTCAAAATCATGTTCAAAGATTCCGTTACATACGAGTACTAACATACGTCTGAAGCTAATTAAAGCGTATTAAAAACCTGGTGATCGCAGGAAGCATTTAGTGGTTTATATGCTATGCACACTTATTCCGTTTTGCAACACAGCCGTCATGGCGAGCCGCTCAATGAAAAGTATCTAATATTATAAATAAACATGTTATTACGTAAAACTGGCGATCAGCTTTTGAAGGGCAAAGTAAGCAAAGAACCTCTGTAGGAATGCGATTCTATTTCGATGAGACTGTTATGTCGTCACTCCCTTGGTATATAGATATGTACCTAGTATTACTGTAAGATCACGGACGAATTTAGAATGTACCATCCCATTCCTTCCTGAGAATGTTGTTAGAGCTGGCAGCGAGAGAAAGATTATTCTAAAAGTTAAACTGTATAGTATAGGACCACGCTATACAACGACCTTCACCGATATGTTTAATGAATGAATATTATTTTATTATACATTTAGTTTGTTAAAAAAATATAAAAAATATGGGTTGCCAGAAATATCCCGGCCAGGCTATGAAAATAAAAAAAATAAAAAAAAAAGATGTTTTTAACATTTCACCGGTTTGCTTCTTAGACAAATTCTATACCAATCGAAAGTATAGCATAAGCTTGAAAATGCGCATGAGCTCCGTATGGTAACGGCCATGTGGTAACGGATTTAGAATACATAGTATCACCACCCCATACCATCCTGAGGTGTAAGAGCCGACAATAGGAAATGACAAGGCCGGTAACCTAGCCGCAAGGGAAGGAAAACTTGATTCGAAACCTGGCAGAGGGTGGCAGACCCACATCGCAAATAATTATATTAAATTTTTCAACGTTTACGTTCTTTAACTTTTAAATAAAATAATTTTTTTAATATAAATTTCTATAAATAAAACATGCAAAAATATCTATCTATCAGCCACAGAAGTCCACTGCTGAACATAGGCCTCCCCCATAGATTTCCACAATGCACGATCTCGTGCAGACCGCATCCACCGACTCCCAGCGACCTTCACAAGGTCGTCCGTCCACTTAGTCGGGGGTCTTCCCACGCTTCTCTTTCCCGTACGTGGACGCCACTCCAAGATTTTATGCCCCAGCGGCCATCCGTTCTTCGGGCCACGTGGCCTGCCCATTGCCACTTCAACTGTGCAATCCTTTTAGCTACTTCGGTCACTTTAGTTCTTCTACGGATTTCCTCATTTCTGATTCTATCGCATAGAGTAACTCCGAGCATAGCTCTTTCCATCGCACGTTGAGTGACTCTCAGCCGCCACATATTTCAGGTTAGCTGTCAACGGAAGCTTTCGTAGTTGCTTGGGCTCCAGTAAGCAGTATGGAGACCACCACCTAGCGTGGGACAAGGGCCAAAAGATAATGATAGTAATTCTAAGCCTACAACTTACAACTAGACGACTTAAAAAAGTTTTGTGATAGTGTGTAGGTTTTACACGAATAAAGTTCCTTTTGAATTAGACTTATTCCGAAATGACTCACTCGGTCTCCTGCCAGTAACATTCGCAGTCTTTTTTTAATTAAAAAAAAACTAAATCCTTTCACTACGTATAACCTCTATTGCGGGGGCAGTTTACAAACATGAAATTCACGATCACAAATGACATCCAGACTCAGTTCAAGTGCCTCTGGTTTAGACAAAGACACATGCCCGACCCCGGAATCGACCCCGGAACCTTGAACGTTGATCCAAAGGCGGCACATGTAACCCCTATCTGATCAACGAGGCAGTCAAAATTCGAAACGAGCAGATTAGATGCATCATGGACTCATTTGCTTCCCCAATGATTCTTCAGTTCGGATTACTCCTTTAACTCCCCTCGGTGGAGTCGTTTGTTAGAAGCAAAGTGACCAAACCTTTCACTTTAAGCTGCAGCCATTATTTCAAGGCCAGTAATTAAATATTTGGAATGCAGTCTTCCTAAACCTCAAACATGATATAATGGGCTGCGGTTAGACAATTAGAAACGAGTGGTCATTCATTCTTGACATACAAAGATTGTAGTTTATGTAAAGGTTTAAGTTGTAAGTAATAGTTTGTTATGTTACGAAGGCTGATTTTAGACTTAGCTCACAACAATTGAGCAACTATTTTAAATCGGATTACAGGTATAGGTAAGTAAATTTACCTGTGTCTAATGCACGGGGTAAACGTGTGGATCAGTTGGATGTTAGATGACTGCCTCGTTGGTCTAGGGGCTAGGTGTGCCGCCTTTGGATCAACGGGTCCCGGGTTCGATTCCGGGGTCGGGCAAGTGTCTTTGTCTAAACCAGAGGCACTTAAGTGTTCGTGAATAACATTTTTGTAAACTGCCTCCGCGATACCGGTTATACCTATTACAGAGATTTCGTTTGAAAAAAAAAGAGAAAGAGGCAGACGGTGGCGTGGTGTGTTTGGCTTCAGTGACTACTCTTTCAGAGTTGCTTGGGAGCCTTAAACTGCCGTGACACAGGGCGCGCTGGTGGGGTGGTTTGAGCTGGCGATGACGGATCTCACCAAACAGCGGGTGCTCAGGGGCAAGGGCAAGGGCCAAGGGTGAGGGCCAAGGGTGAGGGCCAAGGGCCAGGCATGCCACCGCGCTGGTCAGGCACCATCACATCGGGTGACGGAAAGGGGCCTGTGCCACGCACTTGCTTCTTTGTAGGGTAGGGGAGCCTCCAGAACTCCCCATCAAAGCGTGGGGACTGTTGAAAGGCAGGCCATGGCTTGCCAGGTTCGCGGAGCATGTTCCCCCGTGGCCCTGTTTTGGGCAGTTGAGGTACGCCATTGGCTTTGCGTAGGCCGGGAATAAAATTGATATTTTTCTGGGCCCCGTAATCCCACACAATCCGGGTATAGCCCAGCGGCGGGGTAGGTTATGCAAGAAAAAAAAAAGTATTTAAGTAGTTGTTACATTTGCTAACAGCTACCACAATATATTATTCAAAGAAATATTAATAAAACTAGCGACCCACCCAGGCTTCGCACGGGTGCAATGATGAACCTCTAAATTTGTCAGTGTTTCTCAACAATATTATGGATGTAATATACATATATAAACCTTCCTCTTGAATCACTCTATCTATTAAAAAACCCCGCATCAAAATCCGTTGTGTAGAGTGGCTCTCTTCGTTGTTTTTATATTTATACTAACACTGCCATCTATATGTTCTTCTAAAAACTAATTGATGTTCAGCAACTCAATTTTGAAATGGTTTCGTACTTCTCTGGAACAACAATGTAGTTCTTGATCATATTCCTAGATGGCACTGACAACAGAATTAAAATTTAATCTATTCTGTTAATAAAATAATATACATGTACATAATAGATTACATTTTATTTTTAAATTATATTCGCAAAAGCATATATTCTTCTTTAATAAAATTCTCTTGTCAGGTTTTTTGTTATTAAACTCCTCCAAAATGGCTCGAACGATTTTGATGAAATTAGAAATTCTCATTCGGTAGGTATGGGAATACAAAAACATAAATTTTTCGACCCACTAAATGTTAAGGGTGGGTCCACCCGTAAACCTTAATTTTAATTGCCTAAACATATTTTTTTCATTCTTAAGAAACCGCATACAAAAATACATACAACCATAAATTTTTAACCCGTCTCCGATCAACCCCAATTTTTTAATAGCAATATTTATATGGCGAAACAACGATCAGCTTCTCGTAGTACCTATACTATAGGAGATTTCCATGTAGATATTCAGTCACTCATCACGAAATCTCTGGAACCATCCTAGGATGGTTCCAGACCAAATTTCATGTTTCTAGGACATGAAATTTGGTAGGAATATTCTTTTCGCCTTCGCCGAGTAGAAGAACGGATTTTACGAAATTCTACCAAATATTGAAAAATGGGGGTTGATGAAAAAAACATATTTTTTTTGTTTGTGGCGTAGCAACAACAGCGTATAGCTAGTTCTTTGTATAATATATGATTGGCTACAGATAGTTTATTTATTTAAAATAAATTACGCATTATCATGTTTTGAATGTCATTGTTGTTGGTATGTAACCTACCTATTTACGTCTTTACTACGTAAATGAATAGCATTTTAATTAAAGGGGAATATTTTATGATTAATTAAACATAGTCCAATTGGCCTAGTGTCCCGAAACAAATAACAACATACCGTTGCCTAACCCAGGACGTTTGTATTGTTAAAACATTTAATTGCATATTGTTAACTGGGAAACGCTAACAGCGGGAACTCTATACAAAAAACTTTATACTTCTAGAAACTTCGCTGAATCCATTAGATGAACACAATTGATTTGTTTTGAAAACATACAGAAACGCTACCGCTAATAATGGACTACTCTTTTTACTTGGTAATTAGCCGACTACTGAGTTAGTTCGCCTCCAAATTGAAATAAAGTATTTTTTTTATGTTGGCATATCGTATACTGTACTTCTTGTTTCGATTGAATTATCCACGTTGTTCATTTACAGATCATCATCAACATAATTTCAGTTCAAGACACAACACACAACTCTGTCCTCAGAGTTGCCTTGGGAGCCTTAACCTGCAGCGACATACGACATGTCGGCTATACACGAGGACTTCCAACGTAAAATAAATTGTTTCTTTCACATCTATACTAATATACGAGGGTGAATCAAAAAATTCTTGGAATCAATATTAAAAAATGCAAAGATTTAAATAATAATATTTTATTTTTCTACATAATCTCCCTCCAATGCAATGCATTTAGAATAACGCGTTTCTAACTTCCTTATTCCTTGTGAAAAAAAATTATTTTCTTGACTCTCGAAAAAGGCCTCTACGGCAGCTATAACCGCGTCATTATCGTGAAATTTTGTTCCACGAATTTCCTCTTTTAATTTTGGAAATAAGTGAAAATCACTTGGGGCTAAGTCCGGAGAATATGGTGGGTGGTCAAGGAGATTGAAGCCAACACAGCGGATTGCGTTGAGCGCAACTTCCGATCGATGGGCAGGAGCGTTATCTTGAAGGAACAACACGCCCAACGACAGTTTTCCACGACGTTTTTCTTTAATCGCTTCACGCACTTTCGGGATTAAATTTGCATAATAGGGTCCAGTTATCGTCTGGCCTTTTGGCATGTAATCAATAAAAAGGATTCCTTCACTATCCCAGAACACAGAGGCCATAACTTTGCCAGCGGAAGGAGCAACTCGAAATTTCTTAATGGATGGAGAGGATGGTCGTTTCCAAGACATGCTTTGTCTTTTAGTTTCAGGATCAAAATGGTGGACCCACGTTTCATCCATGGTGACAAGACGACGGCAAAAATTATCCGAATCACGCTGGAACATTTCGAGATTACGCTTGGAAATTTCCAAACGTCGCTTTTTGTTTTCGTCGGTTAACATTCGTGGCACCCATCTTGCAGACACTTTTTTGAACCCCAGTGAATCAATTAAAATGGATTGAACGCTACCAAAAGATATCTTTAGGATCTCAGCTATATGTTTTATAGTCATTCTTCTGTCTTCCAAAACCAGATTCTCAACCTTTTTGACATTTTCTTCTGTAACGGAGGTTGAAGGCCGCCCAGAACGCGGGTCATCTTTACAGCTTGATCTACCTCTTTTAAATTCAGCCACCCAGTACGCAACCGTAGAATAGGGTACAGCATCACCCCCTAATGTCTGCTGAATGTCCAAAAAAATTTCCTTCGTAGACATTTTTTTCAAACTGAGATATTTTATCACCGCACGTAACTCACTTTTATCCATAATTTTGACTTTTTAGCAACTCGTTGCACAAAAAAATTTATTACATGCGAACGAACTGACAAAAACAAGTGACAGTCTACATAAATATAGTGTGATAGACACTCTTTAATTTGAATATCGAACTTGATCCAAAAAGGTTTCATATATATGCACTTCTAAGAACTTTTTGATTCACCTAGGTATAAAGCTGCAGAGTTTGTTTGTTTGTTTGTTTGTTTGAACGCGCTAATCTCAGGAACTACTGGTCCGATTTCAAAAAATCTTTCAGTGTTAGATAGTCCATTTATCAAGGAAGGTTATAGGCTATATTTTATTTTCAAAAGAATTAGGGATCCGTATGAAAATTGCGATTTTGTAAACCAAGGTGTAAAATCGAAAACCTATTTATGCGTGCGCCGCAAAAACTATTGAGCGAGAGCACATATCTAACTATCATAGTTTAGTCACAATAACCGATTTTATGTTCATAAAAAATATGCACGGGTTCGAAGCCCACGCGGGCGAAGCCGCGCCCAAAAGCTAGTATTCAATATTTATAGCAAATGACTGAACTGAACCGATTTCGATAACATTTTAATGACAGCAATTTGAAGACAAAAACAATCGAATAATTATGATTGTGATGTTGATGACGAAAATCAATGTAAATGATGTAGTTATGCAGTAACAAGCACACAGTCGGCAAAGGAAATGAGGAGCTCCTCGTTTTTATGTCCACTAAAAAACATCTTCACATATATTTCACACACACACACGAACGCACCTCCAATACTTTAGTATTATTATATCTGTGCCTCCAACAAATTTACAAGTCTTAAATTTAGGCCGATGACACGCCGTCCGATTGTAAATCACAACTTTAACCCATTCGTCAGTGGAAGGCGACCACAAAAGTTAATTTACACAATTTATATTAATAACTAGCTGACCCGGCGAACTTTGTTCCGCATTATATATATTTAAAACAAAAAGAAAGTTGGACATAGGATACCTGAGATTTTTATCCCGTCCGTATAAAACCTACTTTTACAAAACGCAACTGACAGCGAAACGTTAGTTGTCTATAGTTTAATATGGTCGAAAATTTGACAGTTAGAAATATTGAATTCAACTTGTTTATATTGTTGTAATTCACATAATATCTTTATAACTTGTAGCCTATGTGTTATTCTGATGTATGACCTATATTATTGTAAAGTTTCATTAAAATCCATTCAGTAGTTTTTACGTGAAAGAGTAACAAACATCCATCCATCCATCCATCCATCTATCCATCCATCCATCCATCCATCCATACTTACAAACTTTCACGTTTATATTATTAGTAAGATTGCGCAATTTACTAAAGCTATTTATTGCTAGCCCGTTATTGTGGGTTCCGTGTGGTGACGGTGTTAGAAAACATAGTGTCACCGCCCTATTCCGTCCTGAGGGTTTCGTAAGGCCGAAAACCTAGCCACAAGAGAAGGAAAGCTAGATAAAAATACCTATGCTAACCCAATTGGCCAGTGTAGCACATTAGGCTAACAACCGTCCATGTAACTGGAGGAGGCCCGACTCAGCAGTGGGTTATCTATGGGCTAATGGGCTGGCCTGCGAATACTGTTTCGGATATTTAGAGTTTGAGTGACGAACGCGCGACAATGGTCGCCAGCACTGGGCAATATCTATCGCTGCCCTCGCTGGTGGCTAACATGGTGCACGATGAAATGGATCTGGAAGGCAGTACAGACCTTCGCAGGGTAGGTCATGAGCCTGAAGGAAGAATCGGAGGGGACAAGGGAGAGGACGCCTGACGCACATCCAATGTGACGGGCTCGCGCTGGCTGCAGGCGCCTTGCCCACGAACGGGACCTAACTGGGGCCTCCGTGCGGAGGTGCAGGGATCGCCCCCACCCACTGGAGTATAGGTCCCAGAAGGAACACTGGACTTTACAACCGGACATAACCAGACGTGGTTTCTGTACCGCCAGGGAGTACAGAGACCATACATCGGTCTCTAATATCGGTCAGGGCAGCGGGTTCTGGACACCCTTGCCCCCTTAACAAGGATACTAGGAAGAGAGAGCGCCTTCAAGGCGTTATGTCTAATAACACCAGCCTGAACTTCAATTTCCAAGCCAATGCCGCAGCGAGAAAGTTTTAGTAGTTTTAGCCCTGTCCCCTGGCTGGGGACCTGTAAAAGTGTTCCCCCACGATATAAAAAAAAAACTCTCTCTCTGTTGAGTCCATGAGCCTCTTTACTAGGGTATTAAGCTTACCGTGTGGTCATAGTGAAAATTAGTGCGTACTTTGGTGTCAACCAAGAAAAAGGTTAATGTAAGCCTAAGATTCCACGACGGCTAGACCGTCGTAATTTTATAAGAGCTGAAAGTTACACTACATTTGTTTAAAAAAATTACATCCCCTTTTGCGGACTATTCTAAAAAGTATATACAGTTGCCTGTAATATAATGTATTAGCTAATGAAATTTATTCACCAATTTATTTTAAAATATTCGCAATTTTCGTTGTCGGATTACAAAGCAGTCTCTGAATTTATATTCCACCGTCTACAATAAATAGAAAGCAATAACTTTAATATGAACATATTAAATTTTCTGAAGATGTTTTGCTGAATATAAATTTGCAATTTACAAATAAAATGGACTTGACAAGATTATTACATAGCTGTATGAGAAGGAAACTTTGAAACGAAACCCTTTTTTTGTTTAGTTTCGCCGGAGAAAAGCCTTATGCATACCGCCGGTCCTCGGGGGTGGAATCGGCCATTATGTGGGACTCCTGAAACTACTCGTCTACCCAGTAAAATCCCAGCGGAATACCCACACACGACACGCTTGGTTTGAAACAAAACCATTTGCCAACCCGTCTGGCCAGTACACAGTAGGCTCTCCATGTTACTGGAGAAGGCTCGACTCATCTATGAGCCGAGTAGTTGTAATAGTAGACGGCTGCAACGCGCCAGGATTTTTACTTCTCTTACAGCTGGGAAAACCGCCCCTTCATTGCGTATTTTCGGCTATGACGACTCCCTCGGGGAGGGAAAACGGTGGTGACACCATGTATTCTAAATACGTCACCAGATGGACAAGTTGTCTCATGTGAGGTGCTCATATTTTCCCTCGCCATATCCTATCGGCTGTTATTTATGTATACTTTCACACCATTCATAGGCATATGTCCTCATTCACACAATCCATCCAGCATTTTTTGATAATTCAAATTCACCACACCGGTTTGAAAAGCTGCTTAACAGAGAAGAGAATGGAAGAAACTCGAAAACTTGATACAAAACTCTGTGCTACCCCATCTGGCCAGCGTGGCACAGTAGGCTGATTAGCCAGTTGGCAGGCTAAGAGCATCAAAGACCGGACAGCACAAAAGCTGCAGGATACAGCGCAATATCAAATGCTGCAATCAAAAAAATATAATTTACTCGGGATTTTTTCCCCGTGTGGTTCCGGGGCTGAATAGAAAACCTCCCCACCGGACGCTAATAAATAGCGCGTGTTGTAAAAGTCAACAAAACCCAGCACGCTTGATGTTAGGATCTAATGGTCAACCCGGCTAGCTACCCTCACATCTAAGTCTGGCGCCAAGCAGTTTAACTGTCTTTCGTCGTGTGTATGGGAGAGCCGGTGCCTGACAGGGCATTTTCTTGAATTACCTGATCCATCTTAGAACCTGGCTTTCCGTCACGCAAGCCCAGGCTCAAGGGCATTCAAGTCACTGATAAAAAAAGTCCACGCTACGGACCATCCCTCAATGAGCTACGGAGTATTTAGGGACCGCGACACAAATAGATGGAAAAGGAGTTTGAAAAAAAGCTAAAAACCCTTCATGTAATGAAGGGTTTTTAGTCATCTTTCATCATTCATCAGTTTTATTCATCATTTATAGCCTGAGGCCATTTATAGCCTGAGTAGTAGTAATAAATCAATATAATCAGAACTAATCTTTTTTAGTTCAGTTATAGCGGTTATGTAGATATAGTATGAATGCTTAAGCTGTCAGTGCAAGATTGAACCAAATCCAGTCTGATCCTACTTGAAGGCGACAGATTCATTAGTATCGATGGGAGCTCTGAGATACGAAGCGGGTTTTAGTTTTGTTGAAGTGGTTTTGTATGGTTCTGGGAAAGGAGTTTAATCTAGTGGTGGTATTAATATCCGTAACCAAAGGGCACAATTAATGTGATTAGAAGTGACGGTATAACTATGACCCACTGCTGAGATGAGCCTCCCCCATTACTTAAGCCTTTACAGAGCTCAAGTTTTCTATTGCATGGAATACTGTGTCCATCTTTGGGAGGGGTCAAAGTCAAAGTCAAATCATTTATTTTGCATAGGACACAATTGACACTTACAAATTGTCAACTTAATAATACAATTTATACAATGCAAAGTAATATACTTTACCACCAGTTCGGAACGCGACCACTTCTGAGAAGAACTGGCAAGAAACTCAGAGGGCTTGTAATTTTTTTCTTTTTTATTACTTTGCGGTCCTATTCATAATGTAATATGTCTGCTAGGTATCCGCTGGATGCATTGGACTCGTTGGAGCGCCGAGCGAAGAGGATCTTATGCAGTAGCTCACTCAATAAGGCAAAACTGCCGAGCCTCAAACACGGTAGTAGAGTGGTCTGCGTCTCGGTTATTTATCGGTTACATCTCGGTGAGTCGTTTCGTCGTTTCAGCCCATAAATGACCCACTACTGAGTCGGGCCTGCTCCAAATCCATGGAGGGAAATTAGCCTACTGTGCCACGCTGGCAAGACGGGTTGGCACAGGGTTTGTATCAAGTTTTCCTTCCCTTGCGGCTAAGTGATCTGCCTCTTGCGTTCTTCTAGTCGCCTCTTACGACACCCTCAAGATGGTATGGGTTGGTGACATTGTGTATTCTAAGTCCGTAACCACACGGTAATTAGTCTACTGTGTCACGCTGGCCAGATGGGTTTGGGCTCCAGGGACTATCCTCCTACACGTACCTGGAGGAGGCCCAACTCAGCAGTGGGCCATCTATGGGCTGAGTAGTAATAGTAGTTGATCCAATATATCCAATACAGTGTCTGTATGAGAGTTCTATCATACTCGCTGCTACATCCTATATATCAGTGACGTCACGCGTTCCAAGACGTTTAATTCACTCTAATCCCTCCAAGGATAGCTTTTTATCTTAACGCTCACGAACTGTCATTGG
Organism: Clostera curtula; assembly: GCA_905475355.2. Lineage (NCBI taxonomy): Eukaryota > Metazoa > Arthropoda > Insecta > Lepidoptera > Notodontidae > Clostera > Clostera curtula. Next base: position 18,418,667 of record FR997799.1, read on the forward strand.
CTCTTTCTATAGCAGATTAATAAAGCGAGAGAGAACTCTGACCTGGCGTCTCATTTGTCCGGAGTCTTCCCAACCTCATTTATAACCAGCCTCCATTATTCATTAAGTAATTTGGTAGTGCGATAAGGCTGTGAGATGTAATCCAAATTTTAAGTTAGTTAGAAACGGGGCTTCTCGTGCCCATTTTGAAATTGATGTGTTGACACGAGGATTTATTTTGTCCGTTCACAATAACCTGAAAATTATTTGACTGCCTCGTTGGTCTAGGGGCTAGATGTGCCGCTTTTGTATCAACGGGTCCCGAGTCAGGGTCGGCAAGTGTCTTTGTCTAAACCAGAGGCATTTGCTCTGGGTCTGGGTGTCATTTGTGTTCGTGAATTACATGTTGGTAAACTGCCCCCGCGATACAGGTTACACCTAGTGCAGGGGTTTGCGGTAGTACGGGGGGCTATACCACCCCCCTTGATCGGAGGGATGCTTGGAGCATGGGGCTCCACTAACCGAGGCGTGGTAAGGCCCCCAGGGTCGCGGAGCATGCTCACCCAACGGGGGTGCGAAACAGTGGCCCTGGTTCGGGCAGTCGAGGATCGTAGTTGGTTTTAGTGGGTAGGTTGGGGCACTTTCTCTGAGTTTTTGTCCTTTGTGGCCGTGAATTTTTATCCCGTGTGGAGACGGGTCAGAATATAAAACTTCCCCACCGCACGCTGGGAAATAACGCGTGTTGTAAAAGTCAACAAAACCCAGCACGCTTGGTGGTAGGATCGAACGGTCCGCCCGGCTGGCTACCACCCTCACATTTAAGTCCGACGCCAAGCAGTTTTACTGTGTTCCGTCGTGCGTACGTGAGAGCCGGTGCCCGACAGGGCAATTCCTTGAATTGCCTGCTACATCTTAGACCCTGGCGTAGCTTTCCATCACGCAAGCCTAGAGTCAATGGCATTCAAGCCACAGATAAAAAAAAAGAATTAAATGTTTGTAAGAAGCCCCACAGGCAATGTATATAAGTCTATATATAGAGCAGTTGGTTCCAGTTTAAACAATAAATAGTAACTATAATGTAAATTTTGCGTAGTCGAGAGCACTCAATTTAGACCAAGTACTGATTATTTCTTAGTCATACCAGACAAGCAATTTTAGGAAACCAAGTTCTATTGTTGTTACAATATAATTTTCTAAACCTTATAATTGAACATTTTAGAGGTAGAAATAATTGAATTCGCGCTTAAAATATTCCTAGAAGTTTCGGGGAATAACTGAGTTAAAAACGGGCTTCTAGGAATTATAATTTCATTGTGGTTCTTTGAATTTCATAAATAAAAATTATTGTCTCGAAGTCTTACTTATACAATGAAATATGAAGTGAATGCTTGTAGTGTCAAAAACGTTCAATCAACCAGGGTCGAGCAACCAGAGATAGTTGTTCTGAGCTTGGGAGACTTTGTGGTCGTGTACGTAAAGCCTAGCAATACAACATTAGTGTTGGAGATTCGTCCTAAAAAATGATCACAATAACGAACGGCTCGATAGTATTACTCATATAAACTCGAAGATACTAGGTATAGTTCAGGAAATATGAATTTAAAGTTTGTAAAGATCGCAAAGTAGATAATAAGTGACCAATTTATATTTCCTGAACTTTAAGTACAAACTGTCACGGACAGCGACTAAAGGAAAGCAATACAAGGAAAACTTGATACAAACCTTAAGCCAACCGTCTAGCGATGCACATTTGGTAAATTTCCCTTCATGAATTTGGAGGAGGCTGGACTTAGTAGTGGGTTATTGATGGCCTGAAACGAATGTGTGTCTATAATATATAATATGTATACTTCATGCTGTGATTCATGCCAATCAGTGTGTCAGCTGTAATAATTATTGAACAGGACGTAATTAAAAAAAAATACGCTTGACGTAATGGATATGATAACACCCTCATGAATACGATACCCATGTCAAAATTGATACAAAGGGAAGCATGGCTATTTTTTGTGCATTCCATTGTTCATCTACTCACAGCTTACCCACAGTTGGTAAAATCTTTGATGTATCCATAACATGCTATTGTTTTCACCGTTTTGGTACCCCATTCCATCCTGAGGGCGTTATAAGAGGCGACAAAAGGGCTGATAACCTAGCCGCAAGAGAAAGAAAACTTAATAAGAAACCCTGTGCAAACCCTTATGGCCAGCGTGACTCAGTGGAATAATGGCCCTCCACGTAACTGGAGGAGGCCCGACTCAACACTGAGGCTGTCTAGTACTTAATTAAATCCTAAATTTTTACCTTATTAGATGTCGGTTAACATTATTTAATTTAATTGTCAAATTTGTCAAACTATACACAACATAACGTTTAGCTGTCAGTGACGTTTTGTTATTTCAGCAATGTACTCACATAAACACTAACTTAAGTAATAAAACAAGACTAAAAATACCAATTAACCTAAAACTTAAATTAATTAACTTCATTATTTAAGCATCCAATATCTAAATCTATCTTCTATAAAAATAAAAATGAATTGCTGTTCGTTAGTCTCGCTACATCTCGAGAACGGGTTGAGCGATTTGGCTAATTTTGGTCTTGAAATATTCGCGAAAGGCTAGGGACGGTATAAAAGGTGAAAAAATATATTTAAAAAAATATTGATTCTGAGGCGGTACGAAGATTGCCGGGTCAGCTAGTCTTCATTATCATTATCATTACATAGTATAAAATAAAGTCGCTGTCGTCTGTCCGTCCATATGTATGCTTAAATCTTTAAAACTACGCAACGGATTTTGAAGCGGTTTGTTTTAATAGATAGAGTAATTCAAGAGGAAGGTTTTTAGGTATAATACATGCACCCGTGCGAAGCCGCCGCGGTTCGCTAGTCACTATCACTACATAGTATAAAACAAAGTCGCTGTCGTCTGTCCGTCCCTATGTATGCTTAAATCTTTAAAACTACGCAACGGATTTTGAAGCGGTTTTTTGTAATAGATAGAGTGATTCGAGAGGAAGGTTTATGTGTATAATACATACATAATATTGTAGAGAAACACTCATATTTTTAGATGTTAATCATTGCACCCGGGCGAAGCCGGGGCGGGTCGCTAGTATAATATAAGACTGAGTGACATGAGTGTTCAAAGAAATCATTTCACATCTACTTTCAAGCTTTATTTAAATGTATTAACATTTTCAGTGCAGTACTTCCATGTCTTTGGCAAATGACAATGAAAGAGCAAATTAAAGTTTTCCCAAGTGATAAAGCCACGGAGTTGTAAATGGAGAAATTGTAAAAATTACAGACGACTCGACATCTGGTGACAATGTCTTGACTCCACAACCATCTAGACAGTTGTGTGTTATTAAATAAGTTTCTTCACATCACTTAGTTTGTCTAAGTGGTGACTCATTTAGAATACTCACCATTCCTTTATATGGGATTTAGAATTCAGAGTGACACCAGTGGACTATTTTCTTAATTACGTCTTAGGTTTCAAAAAGGCGTTAAAGGAAAAACCGAGTAAAAAAAGGATAAAAGGACATTTTTATTTATTAACTCTTACTTCTCCGCCCATAACTGACCCACTGCTGAGTCGGGCCTCCTCCAACTGTATGGATAGTAATTAGCCTACTATGCCACGCTGGCCAAACGGGTTGGCATAGGATTTCGTGTTAAGTTTACCTTCTCATGTGGCCAGGTTTTTGTGTCATTTAATTTTGACGGCTCTTATGACACCCTCAAAATAGTACCTATGTGGTGGTGACACTATGCATTGTAAATCCGTCACCACACGGATGAAGCCTGCCAAATGGATTTTCCCATCCTCAAAAAAAGGCATGCTTATGCACTGACATGTATCACTACCGAATTTACGCAAACCAATACCTTTTTACTTTTTTTTATTTAATTGTTTACACTAAATAAATAAGAGTTTAAAAATACTAAAAAAATACTTTTTTATAGAAAATCCAACTAAAAAATTTGAATTAAAAATAGTGTCAGAAAAAAAATATTTTATAGTAAAAAAGCGTGGGGTGCTTTTCAGGATATTATCAAAATAATATATTTTCTATTTTTTAGTTGAATTTTCTTTTAGTCGTATTTTTTTTTTAACTAAATTATTTATTTTTAGATTTCTCTAACAATTTTTATTTTTTTTAAATATTGAATTGTCATCGGCATGCCAAATTTCGAGATATTCCGACGTTTTGAAGGGGGTCAAAATCATGATCAAAGATTCCGTTACATACTAACATACGTCTGAAGCTAATAAAACCGTATTAAAAAGGTACAAATGAAGGTAACTACGGGTTCCAATCCTTGCGAGTGTAGCCACGGCTCAAAGCTAGTACCTATTATCAATTTCACATTTGAACATGCCGCATATTTCGCCCTTTACCTTGTTCATCTCATTTGACTTGCAAATGTGTGAATATTTTGCTTATGATTAAGTAATAAGCAAAACATTCACACATTTACAATATTCGTATTAATAGAATAAAGTGGTTAAACACACCTCTACGTACACAAGGCGTAGAACTAATTAGAAGGATTGTTTATTTAGATTATAGTATGAAAGCTAATTTGCCTCCATCTTTATTACAATAATTTCACTGTACGTGTGTATGTCACTGAAATCCTCCTAAACAGCTGGACCGATTTGAATGGTTTTATTTTTGTATTCGTTTGGGTGGCACCGAAGATTGTTTAGATTCACAAATCAGCCTGACAGATGGCGCTGCAGTCATGCAGGACTACGTCTGCCCGGTCAGCTAGTAAATTATATATTTACGGGCCGAAATGATTATGATGATGAGGTAGAATCAGACGTTTTTTATTTGGGGTGAAGGATTTAGAATACGTAATGTCACCACCGCATTCCATGCTGAGGGTGTGGTAAGAGCCCACAAAAGGAAATAACGAGGCCGATAACCAAGACACAAGAAAAGGAAAAATTGACATGAAACCATGTGCCAACTCATTTGGCCAGCGTGGCACATTCACCCTCCACATAATGGGAGGAGGCCCGACTCAACTGTGGGCTAAGTAGTAGTAGAGGTTAAGTGGAGGTTAAGTATTAAGTAGTAGTAGAACTTTGATGACAGAGGAGTCCCTGAACCCAAACCCACCACGACACTGTGTGCCCCTCTTCATCTGGCCTCTTCCCGTGGGTTCGACATGAGTGACCCTTACGGATCCTAGAGGCCCATAAGCCTTCATACCACAGCAAGGTGGCAGCAAAGCCGTGTTAAGCACAGGTTTGAGGCGTAGGCGGGCGAAGACACGCGCATGAGCTATTTCATACTATCTAAGTAACGTATCGAGTTTGTTACCAAAACAAGGTTGACCCATTTTAACCCTTCCACAATGATTTATGAATAATTCATCGTTTACTTAAATAAGTGGTGATTTGTTGCTAAAATTTGTACCGTTCAAAACATAAAATTGTATTATTTTAGGGTGAAAAGTTCTTTGGATTTGTATATGGAAGTTATTATGAAAACGTGGAGTAATCTCCTTCGGGCAAATTGTGTGGGCTCATATGATTTTCAGGGGAAAAAATCTTTTACCTTTTTAATTTAGATACAGTATTTTTGCGGCTTTTGTGTAAACAAAATGAAGCATGTGTTGTGCAAAACACAGTGCTGTGGGATATGTGTGCGTTGTCTCCTCGCAGAATACCCAGAAATGGTATACAGGTTTTAAACTCTGCAGCCATCTTAATAATAATTATTGAGATATAGAGCTAATCAAGAAAAGCAGTTATATAATAATTTGAATTTTTTTCTAGCTCGAGGAATGACCAGAATTTTATCACAAACTAGCTGACCCGGCAGACATTCGTACTGCCTCAATCGATAAATATAAGACCTAAACTTTTGTATAAAATAAACTTAAAAGAAACAAAAGGAATCTTCAAGCGTCACGTCAAAGAAAAAGCAAATTTTTAGTTTTTATTTAATTCCGAGCATTTCCATACTTTCTCATCTTGTAAACCTTCCCTGGACATCCACGAATATTTCAAGACCAAAATCGATTCAGCCGTTCCCGAGTTTTAGCGAGACTAACTAACAGCAATTAATTTTTATTTATATTGATGATTGATAGATTATGGATTCCAGTGAAAAATATTATTCTACAACTCACTCAGGTTGTGACACTCTTAAAGAAAATTTCACTGTCACGCGGTGGTCAGACGGGTTGTCAGAGGGTTTTGTATCGAGATTTCTTTCTTTACGACACCCTCAATGGAGGAATGAGGCGGTAACACTACGTATTCTAAACTCGTCTGTCATCATCATCATCAGCCCATAAATGACACACTACTCAGACGGGCCTACTCAAGTTCATGGAGGGAAAATAGCCCACTGTGCCACGCTGGCAAGACGGGTTGGCACAGGGTTTGTATCAACCTTTCCTTATCTTCCGGCTAGGTGATCTGCCTCTTGCATTCCTTTAGTCGCCTCTTACGACACCCACAGGATGATTTGGGTTGGTGACATTGTGTATTCTAAATTCAACACACAATAACAAACACACAGATAATGTATGCTTGATAATGTATGTTTGAATACTGTAATAAGTAAGCTCAAAAATAATAGGACTGATTTCAGAAAAGCTTTCGTCATTTGAAAGCTTTATTTTGTTTATATTATTAACGTTGAAAATCCGCATACATACCAAGCCACTGATGGCTAGCCAGGTTAAGTGTGACTCCGGGGCGTGAAGAGACAGTAAATTGCACCCCGACTTACCCACTAAACCAGCGGCAACCCTTAACTTCCCGAAAAAGTGCCACCGGTTTTTTTCCCCAGTGGGGGACATGTTCAGCGAGCAGCGATTTTTAAGCCTAGTACCTTTGGTCCTAAGCTTAAAAAGTGCACCTCTTTCAGGCGTCAGATGTGATGCGCAGTACTTAGCTGCTGCTAGCGACGGCAGCCCTGGCTCTCACGCCTGGTCAGCCAACAGGCAGCGCTTCGCTCCGTATCCATCGGTATTCGCCGAGCCGGTAGACACCATCACGTCGTCGTATATCGCAGCAGTTTAAGACTCCCAAGGTCTGAAGACGGAGATATTTCTAGTTAATTTGACTTCAAATTTTTGTTTATTTTTCGCTTCATAGTCCTTACTTTGAAGTCGGTTAACAAGTATGCATTTTGTTAAAAACTTTTATTGTAATTCAGATTTTTGTGTCGCCTTTCAACGTCACAACTTTGCTTTTGTGCCAGTCGCCCCGTGCGAATGTAAAAAAGTAAATTACTGTTGCAATGTTCCCTCTTGTTGACATTACGCCTTGCATATTAAAACCGAACAAAAGGTTGTTGTTTCCCTCAAATTATCACTTTTTTGCTCTAGAGAGGAAAAGCACTTGCCAACAAAAGGTCCATTAACCCATCAACTACGTACGCCGAACAGTACGAAGCAAAAAATGCACGTGAAACCATTTTTATGTTAGTTTGTGTTATGTATTTGTAGTCAATGTGATGACAGACTTTTAAAATACACAATTTCACCTTTCCATCCTGAGGGTGTTACAACCAAAAGAAATCAAGATATAGTCAAACGTGTCTCAACAGAAAAAATGATACAACTTTTTTTTTTATTTGATTTGGCTAGGGAATTGATTTATGCATACCGCCGCCCCTCAGGTGTGTGGTCTGCGACTATGTAGGACTCCGAAATCGACTCGTCTATCCACTAAAACCCCAGCGGTATACCCTCACTTGACACGCTTGGGGCGCCACATTCGACTATGACGCCCTTAGACATTGAGCGTTTCGTCCCCTGACCCACCACCAGCCTTTAAGGCGTGGCCAGAAGGGGGGCGTAACGTCGCATCTCCCGTTCTGCGACATAACGGCCTCTCAGAAGGAAGCCACATCAGCCCTCGGATTAGCGACCAACCAGGTAGACCGCCAACCTGAGGACACTGGTGCACCACAGCGGTTTAGGGCTCGCAGGGCAACTCTCAGGAAAGAGGAGTCCCTGGCCCGGCATGGGTGACCCTGAGCCGGTATGGCCCCAACGGATCATGAAGGCACATGAACGGCATTGGACCAGTCCAGGAACCAGTGTAACCTGATTATCTAACTACCAGTATTTACACGGAGGAATTGCCATCTATCCTTTGAGACCTATCTAGTCGAACAACCGGCAATGACGGTGAGTGCGGACGCACCCGTCGACACAGCATGGGGCATGCATGTCGAACCATTTATGGTGCACACTGCACACCAGGTTATGTCTGAACTACTACTACTCAGCCCATGACTGACCCACTCCTGAGTCGGACCTCCTCCCATCACAGGGAGGGTAATAAGTCTACTGTGCCACTCGGGCCAGACGTGTTGGCACAGGTGCGCGTTAAAAATGTTCCTTCTCTAGGCGGATAAGGTTTCGGCTTTGTCATTTCCATTTGTTGGCTTTTACGACAGCCTCAGGATGAAATGGGGTGTTGAGACTATGTATTCCAAGTCCGCCACCACACGGAGTTTAAGTGTCTACGAAGGGAACATGAGCAAATCGTCGTTTATAAATTTATAAGATCCCTTTTGCGAGGTCCCAAAATTTAGGAGACTTACTAAATCGAGTGAAATCGCAAACAAAATTAATTCCAGTCTCATCTATTACTAGTTGAACAAGTATTACGTAAAAAAGTACCGAACTCGCCCGCACGGAATAAAAGATTCAATTTAAAAGTTCTACGGTAATTTAAAACTGAATTACAGTGGTTGGTGCGGCACATGGCGCAAAACCCTTTTTTTTAGATTTTAATTTGACTTCACATTACACGTAGTTTGGTAAAATGAAATATTATCAATATCTGAGTTTTAGAACGCAAATGAAACATTCATAGGTTAATTTTATTTATAATTTATAATTCGTTTATTAATACTTTTAAAGAGTAATTACATTTATGGTTGTCATGTTACATTGAAGCACATTCTATTAGCCTGCATTTGGCATGTGAAATTGAGTTAAATAAAAATGAAGAAAAGTAATTATCATCACACTTACTTTTTAAATATATCACATCATTTTACATTTCGGATACATCAATACTTGATTTCATATTAATACAATATTGCTATAATGTCAAATAATCATTATTATGTCAGGGTTTTAGTGAGTAGGATTTCCTCGCAAAAAAACACAGTCACCTAATTTCCCTCCATAAACTTGAAGGAGTTCCTAGTGCAGTGCAATCTCTATGAGCTGAGATGCATGGTGATGAAAAACGATTTAATCAACGATGTGTGCCACATTTATTGCAACGCAGTATACTGAACTGCCCCCGGTAATTTTGTTTTTAGATTTGAAAACCTCGCGACGATTTCATTAACAGTAAAATAAAATAATTTTGCGAGTTTACAGGAGTTTTATTCGATTTGCTCGGACGGACTGGGTTTACATAAGAAACACGGTCGGGAATGCAGAAGTGGTAAGTGTTGTTTTTTTAAATTCGTGTCCCGTTGACTAGGGCTGTCTTCAAACATTACCTTTCACTGTACGATTGCTGAATACGTAGTGAATCACCATTTTACAGCCGCTCCCCGTAGTGGGGTCGGTGGTTATATGGGCCTCCGGGACACGCACGTGACTCTGGCTACCCACTAAACCCCAGAAGTAGATCCTTATACGTCTGGTTTGGGACTTTAAAGGTTAGCGAGAACGCAATCTACTAAAGCATGCGTACTAAGTGTCTACTACTTAGCCCATAAATAACCCACTGCTGAGTCGGGCCTCCTCCTGTCACAGGGAAGGTAATTAGCCTACTGCGCCACGCTGGCCAGACGTGTTGGCTCAGGGTATCGTTTTAAATTTTCCTTCCCCCGCGGCTAGATTTTCGGCCTTATCATTTCCTTTTGCCGGCTCTTACGACACTCACAAGACGGAATGGGGTGGTGACACATTTTTTTCTAAATTCGTCACCACACTGACTACTGAGTATACCAAAGTGTACTGTTTTGAAGGTGTCATGGCTAGAGGGACCTGATAGGCAGTCATAAGATAAGGAAAACTTGCTATTAAGCCCTCATCTCAGTTTGTGCGTGTGGTGACGGATTTAGAATACACAATGTCACCAACCCATAACGTCTTGAAGGTGTCGTAAGAGGTAACTAAAAGAATGCAAGAGGCAGATCACCTAGCTGAAAGAGAAGGAAAACCCTGTGCCCCCTTCTTGCCAGCGTGGCACAGTAGGCTAATTTCCCTCCACGAATTTGGAGGAGGCCCGACTGAGTAGTGGGTTATTTAAATAAAATAAAACCCTAAGAAATTTATGTATTTTTTCCATACAAGATATACGAAGACACTTGAGTTATTGACGCAATATGGTTTAAACACCAGTCTTGTAGTTCAAGCAGAGTAAATAGCAAAGTCAGCTCATATTTGCAGTTCTCTTTGAGTTTCATCCTTATGAGGAGTGGACTATTGGTTGTCCATGTCTACTGATGTGATGTCTCTGAATGCACCGGTCGAATGCTTTTGATCCTTGTAATAATTAAACGAACAACAACTACTTAATTTTAACGCGGATAATTTTTTTACGCTCATGTCTAAATGCCAAACCTGCGGATCGATACAAAATAAAAAATAAAGTTATTACATGAACTCATGAGTACTGTATGGTATTTTGAATCATTAGAAACGATATTGCACATGCGTTATACTTGTGAACAGGTGCTGCTGTTTGGGTTGGTCGGCTCACTGGACCAAGGAAGTTTTATTTTATTTCATTAAAGTTTGTTTTGTATTGTTTTAATATTCACATTTCAGCGGACGCCTACATTATGAATAGGACTGCAAAGTAATAAAAAAGAAAAAAATTAGAAGCGCTCTGAGTTTCTTGCCAGTTCTTCTCAGCAGTGGTCGCGTTCCGAACTGGTGGTAAAGTATATTACTTTGCATTGTATAAATTTTATTAATATGTTGACAATTTGTAAGTGTCCATTGTGTCCTATGCAAAATAAATTATTTGACTTTGACTTTATTAGATAACTTTTTATTGATGGTCTACAATGATATTGTTAAAGTTACTCTGTTTAAAGCATCCCTGCACTCGAGTGCCTTGTGGATCTCCTGCACACAGCGCGCCTTAGATGCCCTGCGTGTCCAATACAGCAATGCTTTCAGGGTCTGGTTGCAGCTGCCACGCTACTGTAGTGCATCGGCCATGTTTACCCAAGCCAGAAGATACGGTTTCCCCGCCCCAACCGTAAAAATATGGTGTCTATGCATAGTAAACTGCGGGGCAGTACCAACAGGCTCCTGAAAAGTATTTCCGATAGGAAACATTCTGTCACTGGTAGAAGTACTTATAAAGCTTTTAAGAAAATGATTACTAACCCTTTCTTGTTGTTCCTATGTATCCTAAATCCCAAAAAAATAAAACATAATAAAGAGGAGCCGGGCAGGGCAGACAATTTACCACACCCAAACCCTATAATTGCAATTTGTAACCATTATAATTTTGGTTAAAAAGAAACTTGACTAGAACTGTGATTGTAAATTGGATAGTCACTATTTTTTTAATATCAGTTCTTTTAAGTTACAACATATAAATATTATTAATTACTAGCTTTTGGGCGCGGCTTCGCTCGCGTGGACTTCGAACCCGTGCTTATCTCATCGTGCATCATGCATTTTCATTTTATGAATATAAAAGTGGTTATTGTGACTAAACTATGATAGTTAGACATGTGCTCTCGCGGACTTTTTTGTAGATTTTAATAAGACCTACAAACTCGTAGTACTTTATTTTGTTCTATTGTCAATAGTTTTTGCAGCGCACGCATAAATAGGTTTTCGATTTTACACCTTGGGTTACAAAATCACAATTTTCATACGGATCCCTAATTCCTTTGAAAATAAAATATAGCCTATAACCTTCCTCGATAAATGGACTATCTAACACTGAAAGATTTTTTGAAATCGGACCAGTAGTTCCTGAGATTAGCGCGTTCAAACAAACAAACAAACAAATAAACAAACAAACAAACTCTGCAGCTTTATATATTAGTATAGAGTATAGATGATGATGTTTCTATCATAATGTTTTTGCGTACTCAGTACAAACTTATGTTCGTCAATAATATACAATCTGATATACTAAGAATGATCAAGACGACTTTACAGGATTTCTTTGAACCTGTCATTTTCAACCAATAACTGCTAGAATTTAAAGTCAAGTATCAAGTATATATGTGCAGTATACGCAGAATAAAATCCTATTGTTAACCGCATGACAAAGAATAACTAACAGACGATCAGAAGTGATACATCGTTACATAGTTTTCTTATGACATGGTTCGATAATTGTATTTTTACGCCATATTAGCTTGGTCATATTACTACTACTATACAGTCAGGCTTCTTCCGAATAAATTGAGGGTGCCTACTGTGCAACGCTGGCCAGACGGGTTCGCACAAGGTTTCGTAACAAGTTTTTCTTCTCATGCCGCTTGGTTATCGGCCTTATCATTACCTTTTGTCGGCTCTTACGCCACCCACAGGATTGAATCGGGTGGTGAAATTGCGTATTCTACATCTGCACCTCGCCATTCTGCAGCACGACACTACAATCGACCATAATAAATTTGATGAATCCATTTCCAAACTGTCACCTCTATAGGTGTATTACACTGTAATCAATGACAGGACTGCATCCCTTTTCGATACCTACAACGTTTAATATTATAACGCGATGCGCTCAGGAAATTGCTATCAAACTTGATCTCAAACTGTCATGATAGATTGCCTATGGTCGCAGATGGACCTTGTAGAGGAGCGGTTTTAAAAATAATGCAATAAATACAGCAATATAAAAGATTTACCTAAAATTAATGATACCTACTGACTTTTACAGTTACGGCGACGACAATCAGAGGCCGAAAATTAAATTCTTTAATATCAGTAATCTCTTTTATGAAATTAAAATTAGAAATTTAATTTCTGGCGGAATTTCCTTGTAAACTTCGCTATTGGGATGTAGGTATGTTTGTTTACTCTAGCAGTATTTTTTGAATAAGGTGTTATATACCTTTTTTCTTTAGTCACCTTCAGGTTTATTGATTTGTACAGATACTCTTAAAAACTGCCTTTTTGCGTATCATGTGGTTAAGAATTATGTGATCTATGCTCTGAAATGAAATGTTTTTTCAGTATATATTAATCGTCGCCCATAAATGACCCACTACTGGGTCGGGCCTCCTCCAACTTCATGGAGGGAAATTAGCCTACTGTGCCACGCTGGCAAGACGGGTTTGCAAAGGTATTGTATCAAGATTTCCTTCTCTTGAGTCTAGGTGATCTGCCTCTTGCGTTCTTTTAGTGGCTTCTTACGACATTTTAAAGGCGGTATGGGTTGGTGACATTGTGTATTCAAAATCCGTCACCACACGGACACATATATTAATATATAGATAGAATTCGGAACCATGATACCAAACAAACAAGTAAATATACTAAAATACCCGTTGAATGTATTCGCCTTGTCAGTCCCAGACATCCAAGAGATTGTCCGTAGAAAGAAATGATTGTTTTTCAAAATTTCACCGGATTTGCAAGCATTCTATATAAATCAGCCTTTATTGGCATCGAGAGGGTCGTATCATTTTACCAAGATATCTATTCAGAAGCTATGCCAAGCGTACGTGGTCTGAATATCAGTAAGAACTAAGTCTAACTTTACACTCGAAAAGAAAATAGTTGACAATCTGAGATCTTATTCGTAGCAGAATAGGTATTCAAATTCAGTGGCATTCTTTTCTAGTTCAGTCCTTTTGGGAGTAGATTTACACAATGTACCGAGCACTATCTGTCAAACCATGAAATAAAGTGAGAATAAATCGGAATACTTTTACGATTGTAAAGTTCTCCGCCCTTTAAGAGTAACCCGATAGAGTGGACAGGACCATAAAGTTCACCACCACCCAACGGGCAATGGAGAGGACTATGCTCGGAGAATCCCTGCCAGATCGAATCAGAAACGAAGAGATACGCGGGAGAACCAGCTCACAAGATTGCCAAACTTAATTGGGCAGGGCACATAGCTCGCAGGACCGACGCCCGATGGGGCGGAAATTTCCTCGAGTGGCAACCGTGTTCCGAAAAGCGCAGTGCTGTTAGGCCTCACACACGGTGGACCAACTACCTGGTAAAGGTCGCGGGTGCTTCACGATTGGTCTCTGTGGAAATTCTCTGGGGAGGCCAGTGTCCAGCAGTGTAAGTCTTTTGTTTGAAATGATAATAATGAAGTTGTAGTCCACCGAATAGTTTTAAGTAACGTCTGCGGGGTGTCCATTATATCAATACGGGAGGTATTCCTGCTTCAGAGGGTACTATAACATCTATTGCAATTTTTACACGACATCGGTAGTGAGAGAACCTATTACCCACCATGTAACTGGAGGAGGCCCACCTCAACGATGGGTCATATATGGGTTGACTAGTAGTAGTATCTGAAATTGGGAAAATAGGCAAAGCAGAGAGAACCGCGGCGATGCAACCGAAACAAATCGGTGGCCACTATTAATAATATCGCACTACACATAGAGCAATAAAGATCATACCAATATCACAAGTAGAAAAGCTTTCACAGAAATTTACAGCGCATTTAAAATTTTACTGCCACTCATTTGTTTTTGTGCCAAAAATAAACGTAACTGCTACACAGAGGATTTCGGACTGCAATGCGTGCCATTGTAAATGGCACATCGTGAATTTTAAAGGATTGCAATTTTTTACCATTATGGTTTTTTGTTGTTATTTATATCATGGGAATTGGGACTGCGAGCTCTGTACCTGATGGCAAGTGCTATATGGACAATTAAAATAATAAAATACTTTTATGGCAACAATGTTGTAACATTTTGTAAGCGTAGTCGCTTGTGTCGTCGTTCGTCGTTGTCGTCGTTACAGCCCTTAAATGACTCACTACTGGGTCGGCCCTCCTCCACATTCATGGAGAGAAATTAGCCTACTGTGCAAGGCAGTATTATTAGTTTTCATTACCGCCTCACTAGCTCCTCTCTGATAATTGTCTTTAAAAAAATCCGTGATTCCTTCTATTTGTCGTCGTTTCAGCTTATTATATGACCCACTACTAAGTTGGGCCTCCTCCATATTCATGGAGGGAAATTAATCTACTGTGCCACGCTGGCCAGACGGGTTTGCCCCCAGGGTTTCGTATTAGGTTTTCCTTCTGTTACAGCTAGATTTTTGTCGTAATATTTCCTTTAGTCGGCTCTTACGTCACCGTGAGCATGAAATGAGGTAATGATCCTGTCTTCTATTAGTGTTTGCTTGGGGACACACATTAGCTATTAAAAAAATACGCTTCTTTTGTCAAACTGTACATTGAAATTCAACACTTTTTAATGAATTAATCGCGAGTATATCGCATTATTTAATTTATTCGCATTAAATAATGAATGATAAAAATAATTAACTAATAATACGCTCGTTATATACTTTAAAAAATGTTTAAATTCAGTGTGTAATAATCGTGAATATATTAATATACATTCAGGCGCACCTAATGGTGTGCCGTAGTCATTTTCAGACAGTGTATTCTAAGTCTCTTTGAGACAGTGATACAAAGTTACAACAGCGCTTACTTAAATGAACCATTTGTGCTTCAAAAATCCTATTATTTTTAACAATGTTTCAAGGGCAAAATGTTATCGAATTCTTACGTTATTCTCTTTTTTTAATTTTTGCTCCAATGGCCTCCAATGGAACGGGTTTTCTTTGAAATAATACCATGGGATAATAAGCAGTCTCGCAAGCGATGTGGCACGTCTTTGGATCACGGTTCGATTCCGTGGTCAGGCAAGTGTCAGTAAACCAGAGGCACTTGCTCTGAGTCTAGGAGTCATTTGTGTTCGTGAATTTCATGTTTGAAAAGTGCCCCGCGGTACAGGATATACCTAGTGCACGCAATACGTTAAAAAAAGTACTGCATTGCGTATGGTACGTACAGTGAAAAGAGATTATTTATTAAAATTTCATACAAATGTGTCTGGGCTATTATTAAATTGGTACTCCTTTATTGGTGAAATATTCCATACCATTACTGATCGGGCCTCTTTAAAAAAAAAAGTTAGCATAGGTTATGTATGAAGTTTTCCTTCTCTTGCGGCTAGGTGGCGTTGACACCCTCAGAATCGTATGGGTAACATTATATATTCTAATGCCGTCACCACTAATGAATTAATGTATTTTTTTACAGAATATTTATCTTTTTAAACATCCTGTATCTTAGTAGAACAAGGCACGGTGACCGCGATCGTTACAGCAAATGGTGCGTTTATGTTTATAGTCAAATATATCAAGAACTTTATGGCGCAAACATGATTTTGGGCTTTAAACTTGTTCATGTGAAAGAAGTACAGTTATACACATGAAATGAACTTTAAATTATTAGACAATGATGTGATATTATTTTGCTTGAGAGACGGACTGTTTTTTAGGTCATTGCAGGAAAATATTTTCAGTTCTGTCCTTGGCATCATTATCGATTTGTCCGATCAAGAGTAATCACACAAACAGACACAATTATGGGGCTTTAGTCGTGGGGGTAAAAATTATTCTACGTGTGTTTGAATAATTTTAACCCCCACGACTTCATAATTATCTAAGTGAAGAAACAAACACAGACACACACACACATACGTCAATCGTTCACACTGTTACATAACAAAGTGATAAACTGTATCTTTTATTTTATGTATTCAGTGGCTGAAGTATTATTGGAAGTTAATATCCAAAAATAAAACAAACAAATTGAAAGACCAAATATTTGGAACTTCACACTCACCGAGTTGTTTTCATTGAAAACATATCGTCTTGTACTTCAGTATGGTAACCACTTGAACGTAAATAATTTTAGGATAAATTCCAACATTGTGGCGTAAGTAATTTTAAATTAATGAAAAATGTTATTATAAATCCTTTTATTTAATACTAGTGGCCCGCCCCGGCTTCGCCCGTGCAAAGCGGGGGTGGGTTATACTTAAAAACCTTCCTCTTGAATCATTCTATCTATTAAAAAAAACCGCTTCAAAATCCGTTGCGTAGTTTTGAAGATTTAAGCATACATAGGGACGGACAGACGACAACGACTTTGTTTTATACTATGTAGTGATCACTATTTAATATTTACCCACTTCTTACTTCTTAGAGTGTAAGAATATGGGATTGTGTATCAAAAAAATGTGAATGTAAAATATAATAACACGGCTGATAGGTATGTATGAAGTGTAGACCTACAAGGGCCATAAGATGATATTTGTAATTTTAGTTATGGCGATTTTTAAGAGTTTTATGATAAAACCTTTGTTCGTAGCTTTTGTATTTGAGGTTAAATGATAAAAAAGTGTGTGTGTACTTGTACACGCGTTAGAAGTTATACTTCTTTGGCGTAAAAAGATAGAAATATTTTCAAAACTTTTATATTTCGCCTTATTCTACGTTTGTAGAAAAAACGACACTTCGACACATAAAAAGGTATTTGATACTTTGAAAGTTTTATTATAACGCATTATCTAGTTAAATAAATTGTATTTAAATATCACAAGAATACATACCGTCAACTAACCCCAAAATTATAAAAAAATTCTCTCATCATTTTTCCCTAAAGCGCCAGAAGAAGTATAACTTCAAAAATAATTTTAACATTAAGTAAAAGCTGTCCTAAAATGTCAATATTAAGGTCACCCTACACAAAAGTAACATTTTGTCTGCTGTAACCACATGTAGCTTTTAACTTTTTTGTGCATTTTTTGCACCAGACCTCCAAAAATGCTTAACACGTGTCAAACGGCTAATTGAGTAAGGATTTATAACTGTCTGCTTTCATGCGTTCACGTGATATTAATTTAAGGGAAGTTTTTGGAAGTTGCTTGAAATTGTTTTTATTAAATGAGTAATCTTTATTGGCTGTTTTTCAGAAATCTTATAGAATATGATGGCTTACTAAATACAACATAAATACACAGAATGCAGCATTTTATCATACACTAGCTTTTGCGCGCGGCTTCGCCCGCGTGGGCTTCGAACCCGTGCATATTTTTTATGAACATAAAATCGGTTATTGTGACGAAACTATGATAGTTAGATATGTGCTCTCGCGGACTTTTTTGTAGATTTTAATAAGACCTACAAACTCGTAGTACTTTATTTTGTTCTATTGTCAATAGTTTTTGCAGCGCACGCATAAATAGGTTTTCGATTTTACACCTTGGTTTACAAAATCGCAATTTTCATACGGATCCCTAATTCTTTTGAAAATAAAATATAGCCTATAACCTTCCTCGATAAATGGACTATCTAATACTGAAAGATTTTTTAAAATCGGACCAGTAGTTCCTGAGATTAGCGCGTTCAAACAAACAAACAAACAAATAAACAAACAAACAAACTCTGCAGCTTTATATATTAGTATAGATTTTATACACTAAACTGAATGCAGCATTTTATCATACATTTATGTATGTTACCGTCTGGTGACGTATTTAAAATATGGTCGCCACCACATTTCATCCGGAGGGTGTCGTAAGAGCCGACAAAAAGAAATGATAAGGCCGGATACCTAGCTATACATATATTAAGCAAACCGTCCAGAACCAAGGTGACATAGAAACAAGGCAAGTAGGTATTGCAATGTCGACGATACAGTGGGTAGTAAAAATAACCCAACAAATAGGTGGCTATTAGGGGTCTCCGAGTGGCGACATATAAGAACTTATATCCTCATTCTTGACGGCTTCGGAGTTTATTGTCATCCTGTATATAATATACTTACTTCTCAGCCCATAAATGACCCACTGCTGATTCGGGCGCCCTCCAACTCCAGGGTCATTACCACTACACAGTGGCACAGTAGGTCCATTGGCCTACTGTGCCACACTGGTCAGACGGGTTAGCACAAGGTTTCGTATCAAGTTTTCCTTCTCTTGCGGCTAAGTTTTCAGCCTTGTCATTTCCTTTTGTCGGCTCTTGCGACACCCTTAGGATGGAATGGGATGGTGACACTATGTATTACAAATCCGTCACAACACGGACACAACACAAGACATACATACTATAGAGGATTGCTTTCTATTCTCAAACTCAAAAGGAACTTTATTTACGTAGGTTTTATCACCAAACTCTTATAAATCGTCATATTTATAATTACTATTATCATCTTACGGCCCTCGTCCCACACTAGGTGGTAGGCTCCACACACATCTATCAGTCATACCTACATTCACATCTTTCCTCACTCCTACAATCCCTCCATCTCCCTTGATCGCTCACAATCACTGCGTCCACCTACATTCATGCTGAAACTACCACCGGTTCCGAAAGCTGCTCCACAGAGATATTAAATAGTCGATGATGTGTCAAGCCGTTGAAATATTCATTACATTTGAGCCAATAGTCTCACAAGTAAGCTAAGGGACTATGAATAGTAACACTAACAATGTGGAACATACTTCGCTCAGTATTTATTTGGCCGCGCCCGACTGCCGGGCTAAACGTGAACAAATAAAGCAACGTAGTTAACGGCTAGACGCAGCAGTTTGTTTGTCTTGGCGAATGCAGTTTCCGCGATACACGAATTCTCTTAACTGTACATAGGTATGTTGAATGGAAACAATACGTACTAAGTGAACTTTCTGGTGGCTTTTATACATATGGGATGTATAAAAGCCAGTGACAATCAAGTCAATGACAATGCTATTTTGATGATAATTGGTACGTTTTCTTTTATAGAACCTTGGTTGGCGCCAAAGAGACATTTAAAAAATAACAGTTCTTCAGTGGCGTATATACTTCGTGGAGAACAATATTTATTTATTTTAAAATATCTAGGAACTCAAACGCGGTTCCAATTTTAAAATAAATAAATATTGTTCTTTTACTTTTCTTACAGTGTATTTGTTAAATTTCTTTGTTTCCCTGCAATATGAGGGCAATGGTTGCCATGGGTTATGCTCGTGAACAGGTCCCGTTGCTGAGGATCGGACGGCTCAGGCATTAAAATGTTATTTAATGAACAAGATAGTCTAGGCTCCGAATATGAATTTGTCCCATTCGGTGTCGAGACCCTTGGTCCGTGGGGTCCTAGCGCTATAAGCCTTTTTAAGGAAATAGCAAAAAGGTTAGTCGACATCACAGGAGACCGAAGAGCTGGCAGCTACCTCTGACAAAGAATCAGTCCAGCGATTCAAAGGGGGAACGCTGCCAGTATCTTCGGAACCTTGCCTAAAGGGACTCCTTTAAATAATATATTTTAGTATTTAAGTTTTAGGTTAATTGGTATTTTTAATCTTGTTTTATTACTTAAGTTAGTGTTTATTTGTCATGAACAAGATATTGCGAATGTTTCGACCTTTGCATATAAATACTTAAAAATGGCGATTTAAAAAAGCAACTTCTGTGTTTCTTGCCTGTTCTTCTCTGTAGAGTTGGTAGAAGGTACATTTTCTATGTTTTTTTTTTTTACATGTCAAAGTAACTCCAATAAGCCGATCTTGCCAAACCAAAGCTTGATGAAATGAATTTTTATGATGATTTTGAATAAATACCAATTGGTTCAAAGGTTCATATATTCTACTACTTCATTTCTATGTAAAGTGAGACAACCTTTGAACGTTCTTAGAAAAAATCATGAACATCAAAATGATTTGACTATTGAAACTAATTATATGCAGCGTTTACGTAAAAAAGGTAGCGCCTTACAGAATCATCATCATCGTCATTTCAGCTCATATGACCCACTACTGAGTCGGACCTCCTCCAAATTCATAGTGGGAAATTAGCTTACTGTGCAACGCTGGCCATACGGGTTAGCACAGGGTTCGTATCAGGTTTTCCTTCTCTTGCTGCTAGGTCGTATGATTTTTGTGTTCTTGTAGTCGTAGGTGATTTTTTGAACTATAAATCCGTCACTACATAGAATAGTGTTCTGTTCGTACTCGTGAGTAAGATCGCCAAAGCTCTTTCAAGGGAAACATGGTGTTGCCAGATTAAGGAATTAATTTTCTTTGTAGCAAAAGTCAGGTCATCAGGTGAATCATTTGATTGAGTGTCATCGTAATAATATACCAACCCCAAAAGTTGCGGACAATGAACTTCTTAATTTAATCTCAATGCATGTGGTGACGGATTTAGAATACATAGTATCACCACCCTATTCCATCCTGAGGGTGTCGTAAGAGCCGATAAAACAAAATAAAAAGGCCATTAACCTAATCAATTGGAAGAGGCCCGACTGAGCTGTGGCCAATATGCTTGATCAAGTCATCAAGTTTTCCTTTTCTTGTGGATAAGTTATCGGTCTTGTCACTTCCTTTTTTCGGCTCTGACGACACCCTCAGGATCGAATGGGGTGGTGACACTATGTATTCCTAAATTATCAGCACACGGAGGCGTATACATCGTACCAGGTTAAAATGATTGTCCCTTTTACATGATTAAAACAATGGAAACTGGCAGTTCACATCACCACCTACGCCCGAACCGTATTTTACAGAAATTAATTTTCATAGAACGAAGTTTTTTATTCGCATCAAAAATCGCCCACTATCATACTGAATTATTCAACAGTACTTTAATTGAGGGGTCGGGTAGCCCTCACAGGGTTGCCAGCACTCATCGATAATGTTACGAAAACTGTGTTTTATTAATTAAACAAATGAAAACCCATACTCAGATTACTCATCAAATCGCTCATAGAAATCGTATTACGTAGTTTCGTTATTACATAGACTTATCTTCTGTTTGGAATCCTAAACATGCCATCAAGATTGGTTTCATAGTAATAAAATAAAAAAATAAATTTCTTGCCATATTTTCTCTATAGAATGAAAACTGTCATTAAAACAATTTCGCAAATAGTTTTTTTTTCGCCCAAAAATGATGGATGCGCGCGGCCCAGGACCGGCCCTTGTGGAAATCCTTGGGGGAGACCAGCAGTGGACGTCTATTGGCTGAAATGATGATGATGAAGTCCGTTAGTGTTTATTTTAAAAACAAATAATTATAAAATTCTCCCAACACAGGGAAAGTAAAAAGCCTACTGTGCCACGCTGGCCAGATGGAATAGCACACGGTTTTGTACCAAGTTTTCTTTGTCTTTGGGTTAGGTTTTCGGCCTTGTCATTTCCTTTTGTTGGCTCTTACACCTCAGGATCCAATGGATTGGTGACACTATATATCTTAATATATATAAATTATGCGTCACGCTGTTTGTCCGCGATGGACTCCTAACTACGTAACCGATTATAACCAAATTTGCACACTGCGTGCAGTTTGGTCCAACTTGAAAGTTTATTTTTGATTATTATATCATAATTTAGAGTTACAATATTATTTTATTTGAAATTATTTGTTTGTCTAATATTCGATTATTCTTTACAATTATATGTGGAGCTACCAAACGATTCTAACAGACAACGATATAATAATGTTGACTGGATTGAGTTATTATTCAATAAATGGCGCCATGTTAAAAGTACAAACGTATTATCCAACTATTTAATATCATATTCACCACGTGTCGCCCCGTGGCTAAAGCATAAGTTAAATTTATTTTTAGTAAACTAAATAAAGTGACATTCAAATGTTCTTACTTTTTCTATGTTTGGTGTTACAACATTACACTATGTAAATATTACACAAGCGGCCCGTCCCGGCTTCGCACCGGTGCAATGTAACCCGCGACGCTGCTGGGCGAAGCTAGCCAAAAAAAAGTAGAGTAGCATAAGTTACTCCTTATATCAGCAGCTACCTATCAGTGAAAGTCCCGTCAAAATCGGTCCAGCCGTTCCAGAGATTCGCCGGAACAAACAGACAAAAAAATAAAAAACATGTACTGTGTATACATACTTACGCATTTAGTAAAAAGTGGTTATTCTATTTTTACAAACAGCCACTCCAATTTTATTTATTTGTAGTTTAAGTAGTATAATAATTAAAACCTTAGCCACAGCAACACGTGACGGGGTCTGCTAGTAATGTTATAAATTAGAAAGAAGAAGAAAGAAAGAAAAATAAAATAATGGTAATAAAATTAATGGTAATCTAAAAGGTATTTTCAAACATCGAACCAAAGTTGGAACTGCGACCTGGCAACACAAGACGTTACATTTTAATTTAGTTCTTTAGTGTTGAAACCGGAAAGAACTTTATTGGAATTTTTGTGACGTCAGTACCTTTTGACTCAAAGGTTCGATTATGACAAACGGACGGACTGATAGTTGCTGAATAATGACTTTATAGGAGACCCTGGCGCTGGGATTAAGAAAAAGCTAGGAAAGAATTATGGAAAAGATTTTTGTTTGCGAAAAGTAATGTGTCGTGCTAGCAAGACGGGCTAGCGCAGGGTTTGTATCAAGTTTTCCTTCTCTTGCGGCTAGGTGATCTGCCTCTTGCGTTCCTTTAGCTGTCTCTTAAGACACCCTCAGTATAGTGTTGGCTGATGACTCTTCATATTTTATATACTACTACTACTGTTGACGGGTTGACACAGGGTTTAACATCAAGTTTTCCTTCTCTAGCAGCTAGGTTTGCGGCCTTGTCATTTCCCATTGTCGACTCTTGTCACCCTTAGGATGAAATGGGGTGTTGACACAATGTATTCTAAATCCATTACCACGCGAAAAAGGAGTTTAATTCTAATCTATATATTTAAAAGAAAGTCGTGTTAGTTACACTATTTATAACTCGAGAACAGCTGAACCGATTTGGCTGAAAATTGGTGGGAAGGTAGCTGAGGACCAGGAAAAGGACATAGGATACTTTTTACCCCGATCTGAAAAAAAAAATTCAATATTATTTTACTGCAAATTATTTGACATTCATAATCATTATGTTAGCTCTAACAATGGCGATATCTGTTGACAGTTTCGCTGTCAGTTGCGTTTTGTTAAAGTAGGTTTTATACGGACGGGATACTATTTATAACTCGAGAACAGCTGAACCTATTTGGCTGAAAATTGGTGGGAAGGTAAATTTTTCAATATTAATTTACTGCAAATTATTTGGCTGTTGACAGTTTCGCTGTCAGTTGCGTTTTGTTAAAGTAGGTTTTATACGGACGGGATAAAAATCTCAGGTATCCTCGAACACGTTCTTTAAACCAGCTAATAATATGACTAATGGTGGCTTAATTCCATACTAGTATGTGATGTATTACTACTGCTACTACTCAACCCATAGATA
This sequence comes from Clostera curtula, assembly GCA_905475355.2. Taxonomy (NCBI): domain Eukaryota; kingdom Metazoa; phylum Arthropoda; class Insecta; order Lepidoptera; family Notodontidae; genus Clostera; species Clostera curtula. The sequence continues at coordinate 18,442,872 of FR997799.1, forward strand.
ACCCAATGCTGAGTGAGGCCTCCTCCAAATACTTGAAGGGTAATTAGCGTACTGTGCCAGACGGGTTGGCACAGGGTTTCGTATCAAGTGTCCTTATCTTGCAGCTGATATCGGCCTTGTTATTTCCTTATGTCGTCTCTTACGACACCCTTAAGATGGAATTGGGTGCTGAAACTGTATTCTAAATCTATCACCACACGTAGGTGATGTATTGCATTGCTGGCTTAGCTATACTGAGACACAACGACGTATACACAAAGCGTCTCATAGAAGGCGGGTTCCTGTGTCATGCTGATTCACCGAAAGCCTATGCAATTAGATTATACGCTCTATTTCCAATAATAACATACAGTATTATTGTTATCCATGTGGTGACGGGTTTACAATGTACAATGTCACCAACCCACACCATCCTGAGGGTGTTTTAAGACTAAAGGAACGCTAGAGGCAGACCACCTAGTCGCAAGGTTAGGAAAACTTAATATAAACACTTTTATTTGTGTCAACCCGTCTAAACAGCATGACACAGTAGGCTGATTTCCCTCGATGTGTTTGGAGGAGGCCCGACTCAGTCGCGGGTCATATATGAGCTGAAATGATGATGATGATCAGTATTATTAACCCCCGACGCAAAAAGAGGGGTGTTATAAGTTTCACGTGTCTGTCTGTCTGTCTGTGGCACCGTAGCTCGCGAACGGATGAAGCGATTTCAATACAGTTTTTTTTTATGACCGGTGAGTTACGGGCGAGTGTTCTTAGACATGTTTGATGAAAATCGGTTAAGTTGCTTAAAAGTTATGGGGGGTGAAAGTGGGAAAGAATAACCGAAAGTCCGCAATTATAATCGAGTGGGGTCTCAAATGAAAGCGCATCACGTGCACATTACAAAATCATATGTTCCATGAAAATCAGCTGACAACTTATACATCTACATCATAATAAGCGTGTACCTATAAAAAGCAGAAAATAAATTTTTGATTAAATAATTAAATATTAATTAATTAGAAAATAAAATACATCGCGTTGGGGGACCGCTCCTACTTATTTATTACCTGACCCCTGGCCCCCCAACGCGATGTAGTTTATTTTCTACTTTTTAAAGGGAACTTAGGTCATAGCGTCGGGGGTTTATTTAAATGTTTAATTTAATTTTTAAACATCATCATCATCAGAACATACCAGTACAGTCTATACACGTCCCAATGCGGAGACGTACCTTCAACTTCATGCATGGAAGTCCATGTTATCACATGGTTCATTATCAAGTATTTTTTTCTCATGTGGCAATATTTTTATTTAAAGTTTTCTATGGTGATGGTATTAGAACACATAGTGGCACTGCCCCTTTCTATCTTGCGGATGTCAACGAGACCCTATGCCAACCCGTTAAACCAGCGAGGCACAGTAGGCTAATTCCCCTCCTTGCATTCGCATTAGGCCCGGCTCAGCAGTGGGTCTTATGGGCTGCAATTACTGAATGAAAAAATCATAAATTAAGGGTCATCGTACATTTACCAGATAAGAGTTTCTTTAATACAAAGTTTTTTTAGTTGCCTATGTACCTATTGCTTCTGTCTTCTAAGCCTTCTATCAGTGAGGATCTCGCTTATGGTATTCAGTTAGATATAATTAACCAAATCTTTTCCCCGTGAAAGTTGTTCAAGTAACTTGGAGAGGTATAATATTCTACATACTTTACTGAATATGAAAATACGGTAGTCAGCCATATTTTTGGTTGCGAGCCCCTAAAAGTGTTGTGATTTCAGAGGCCACTAATTCATGTACAAAATTAGTTATTTTAAGCGAATATCTGTTGTCTGATTTTTTTATTTAGAAATACGTATATAAAATTACTTATTTTATATTCAGCTGCAGTAATAAGATATTCTACTTTTCCATGTACCTAAATACAACATGGTCATATTATCATAAGATGCTTTGTTCGATTAAGTGTAAAAAAGAGTATGCCTTTTTTTAAAATGTAATTACTAATAATAATAGAAATTGAAATTAAACACATACAAATAACTTTTCTTATTAAATTTTAAGTAGTATTTTTTTATTTTATCTTATTGCTCCTTAATATAAGTATTTCTATAAATAATAATAATGGCACTGGATAAAAGGATTCCACTGGTACATGGAATGTTTATGTAATTTAACGAATAGCAGATGGCACACGAAGTGTAATTAATGGTAGATTTTAGTGGGTATAACGGTCGCAATCTCCCATCTTCTCGCGACGGGACTCCTACATACGCCAGGACCTATTAAAGGTTTCCCCCGCTTTAAAAACTGCATAATAGGAACCAGCTGTTTTCGGGGCCCAACAGTTTGCAAGAGACCAAAATGTATGGCAAGTAGGACGACCAAGTTTTGTACCGACAGAGAAAGTTCGAAACAGCCGGGAGGTGTATTCAGAATGTAACAGATATCTGACGAATGAAACGCTCCAGTTTGCATCATTGTGGAATATTAGACATATCATATTAATGACAAGGAGGTCATGGATTCTCCCCATGTGGGGACGGGTAGAATATTACACATCCCCACCGCACGCTGGGAGAAACGCGTGTCGTAAAAGTCAATAAAACCCTGCACGCTGGTGCTAGGATCTAATGGTCCGCCCGGTTTGCTACCACTCACATCTAAGTCTAGCCTAGCAGTTTTACTGTGTCTCGTCGTGTGTATGTGAGAGCCGGTGCCCGACAGGGTATTTCCTTGAATTGCCTGATCCATCTTAGACCCTGGTGTTGCCTCTCATCACGCAAGCATATTTCACAAAATATTGCATGTGATTTCCTATGAAATAAATGAGGTCACTTTTTATTTAGTGGTTACGAAAGTCGTGTAAGCAGCTCTTAGTCACGTACGCCGTATACATAGTCCAGTATTGTCCTATAATAACTTAAATAAACTTGAAGAAGCCTCAAGGCCTACAAGATTGATAACACAATTGGTTGTTATAATATATTACACTTTTGGGACAGTTTGCTTACGAGGATATAAAATGCGGATGTATGGAAGAGACACAGGGTAGTCATGTATTCTTGTATTTTATGGTGCAAAGTACATGTCCAACTCCTATGTCATGCTACTTCTAATTTTACAGGGAAATTAGCACAAGTTTGGCTTCTTTCATGGCGTATTTCCCCTCTTTTTCCTTTACTTAAATGACACTCGGGATATATTGGTTTTCATGTCACGATACGGATAACGCCACGTAAAAAAAACGGCGGGCCTCCTTGGAGGGAAATTAGTCTAGTATGCCACGCTGGCCAGACGGGTTGGCACAGGCTTTTGTTTAAAGATTTCCTTCTCTTGCGCCTAGGTTTTCGGCCTTATAATTTCCTTTTGTAGTCTCAGACGACACCCTAAGGATGAAATGGAGTGGCTACTCAGTATTCTAAATGCGTTACTTGGAAGTAATCAGGGCCGGATTTAGGAGTCCAGAGGCCTCGGGGCAACAAAGGAGTGGAGGCCCCCTTGCCCCAAATTATTTTCCAAATAAAATGAACAATTTTTTTTCAGTCGAGTTTTTCAATAAATAATTTATTGTGAACCCAAGTAGATTCTTTTAGTATTTAACAAACACATATGAATATAATCGGAAACAAGAATTATTTGAAATTACTAGGTTTACTAGTTGAAATTTGAAAGATTTTTTTTTCCGAAGTCTATTGTGGAGGCCCCCTGCTTGTGGAGGCCCCGGGGCTTTCGCCCCGGTTGCCCCCCCCTAAATCCGGTCCTGGAAGTAATTGTACAAGAATACAAGTAAAATATTTTTATGAATATGTTACTACTTTAAAGAATATCTCCCACGCGTTTTAACTTTTTTATATTCATCTCATCCCTGACGAGATCAAAGCATTCTAAACTTATTCCTTTCATACCAGTTCTCGCATGTATTCTTCTCGCACTTTCATTCTACATACTGTATCTTTCATCATACATCACCTCTCTTACCTACGGGTGGGAGGCCCGTTCCCTAGTGGTTACTATTTTAAACTATGTAACTATCTATTCTATTCATTTTTCATATAATATTAGGCACATCTAGTTATTTTTAAGTTCTTGGCTTACTCCACGGGATCTGTATGCATTGGCTTACAGACCCCATTTGTAAGGGCCTGTGCAGATCAGCCCATAACTTACGTTGACAAGCTATGGATCAAATATTGCTTGTTATTTATTACTTTTGACCATCGACATGGTTTCAGTATTGGCTGACCCTGGGGCTTTCTTCCATGTTTTGTGTAAGAAGACTTTTTCAATAGGCCAGTGGGTAAAAGCAAAGCTTTGGTGGTTCTGCAGAACTGTTGGGCAGCTCTGCATTGTTGAAAACGTACTGTCAAATATATATATCCTCTGCAATATTTTATTTTCATAAATTATATAAATAATAATAAATATCCTTGGACATTTCACACAACGCCATCTCGTCCCAAGCTAAGAAACTTAATGCTTGTGTTATGGTAACGAGATGGATGATAAACTAATTATATACATTTTTTTTGTAAATACATACATATTCTAGACTAGTTTCTATCTGCTATTTCACCTGCGTAGATTTGATAGCTACATAGCGTAGCGTAGCTCGCAGTCCTCGAATGGCGACCGCGTTCCGGAAGGCGCAGTGCTGGTAGGCCTCCCACACGGTAGACCGACGACCTGGTTAAGGTCGCCGGAAAGCAGTGGATGCGGGCGGCCCAGGACCGGCCTTTGTGGAAATCCTTGGGGGAGGCCTATGTCCAACGGTGGCACTTTTGGCTGAAATGATGAAAATGATGATGATGAGATTTGATATCCGTTATATTAATATTCTAACTAAAAAAAAATATTTTCTGTGTTTTTTTAACTACTACTACTACTCAGCTTATATATGATCCACTGCTGAGTCGTGCTTCCTCCAGTTACATGGAGGGTAATTGGCCTACTGTGCCACGCTAGCCAAACGGGTTCGTATCAAGTTTTCCTTCTCTTGCGGCTAGGCTACAGGCTGTCAGCTCCTACGACACCCTCAGGATGGAATGGGAGGGTGACACTATGTAGAATAGAATAGAATAGAAATATGCTTTATTGTATAAACCAATTATGGCGTTCACAATCGTCAACGGATACATCAGTTTTATAACACTACTACCAGGTCGGAACGCGGCACCAACCGAGAAGACCTGGCGGAAGAAACTCGGAGGGCTTGTCTTTTTTTTTTTAAACGCCATATTACAATAACCTTGTACTTAAAACTAACTAGGTTCTAAATCCGTCACTACACTGACACGGATTTTTAAAAGAGCATTATATTCGGTTAAACCGGTCTTAAGTTATACATAGTATGTAGATATAGTAGCATCCAGGTCCTACTACATCTTTATCCCTGTCTCTGCTCTACTTCTACGTCTCAGCCCATAAATCACCCATTGCCGAGTCTGGCCTCGTCTAACTACATGGACGGTAATTAGCCTGCTGTGCCATGCTGGCCTGACGTGTTGATAAGGTTTCGTATCAATTTCTCCTTCGGTCGTGGTTAGGTTGTCGGCCTTATCATTAGATTTTATCGGCTCTTACGACACTCTCAGGATGAAATGGGGTGGCGATACTATTAATTTTAAATTAGTCACCACACGGAACCGACTAACAGGTCAGTCAGTAATTTCTTATTTTGTATAACATTTGTAGGTTATAAAAATAACTTTAAAACTGACACTCAAACCAAGACACGGCTATTCTATCGTAAAGCGTATGTGCCCAGCATCTTTAAAACCAACTTCATTAATAAATTGCTTCTGAAAATCTCATAAGTTCAGATTTGCCAAGATAGCTCCGGCGACGTTATCTGCTCCTGCAGTATGTTCTCCGTCCCGTAAGTCCTATATTTACGATGTTTGTGCATTTTGTATGCATTACCCACGTCCATGCACATTTGCGGCGACCAACCGGCTCGATAGTTTATATCGATACTCGCGTTAGCAATCGAATAGAAAATTAAATCGATGTTTCTCAATTTATAAATATGAAACGTATAAATTGTCATAATAATATTTGGTTTAAAAAGTTGTGTTTTTTCCGATGGTAACACTATACTTACGGAATTTGACAGGCACTGTTATAATTGTGTTTCAAATTGTTGCGTGAACATTACTAAAATGCCTAAAAAACTGAATTTTGGTCGGATCATGTAGTTTCGTTCATCGTGTTTTTTAACCCCCGACGCAAAAAGAGGGGTGTTATAAGTTTCACGTGTCTGTCTGTCTGTCTGTCTGTCTGTCGGTCTGTCTGTCTGTCTGTCTGTGGCACCGTAGCTCGCGAACGGATGAAGCGATTTCAATAAAGTTTTTTTTTGTATGAAAGGTGAGTTACGGGCGAGTGTTCTTAGACATGTTTGATGAAAATCGGGTGAGCCGTTTAAAAGTTATGAGGGGTGAAAGTGGGGAAGAATAACCGAATGTCTGCAAATATAATCGAGTGGGGTCTCAAATGAAAGCGCATCACGTGTAATTTAACAAAATCTACATTATAATAAGCATGTACCTATAAAAAGTATAAAATAAAAATTAAATTAAAAATTTAAATAAACCCCCGACACAATAACCTTTAAAAAGTAAAAAATAAAAATAAATACTTCGCGTTGGGGGACCAGGGGTCAGGTAATAAATAAGTGGGAGTGGTCCCCCAACGCGAAGTATTTATTTTTATTTTTTCGTTGTGACATTCGTTATGACATTTTATATGGGTAGCTTTTGTTCTCGGCGGCCTCGTAAGTAGTAAACCGGAGCAGCAAGTTCGAGGTCAAATGAATTTGAACGTATTTTTGAACGTATTACATTTATATAATATATTGCATAATAATATTTCACCCAATTTAATGGAATATTTTTGGTTGATTTCAAAAAGAGGAGGCTTGTAGGATTTATCATAACACTCATATAAATCGACGTATTTAAAAGTACCATAATCATATATCGGCCTTTGCCCCACGTAGGTGGTAGTCGCCATACACTCTTATTGGTCGTCATATTTAAATCGCACCTATTATACATATTTCCTCATTTACCGGATCCTTCCATCTCTTTATGGCTACCCACAACCCTTGCGTCCACTCACATTCATACTGAAACTACCGAGCAAGAAACACTGTAATGATTTCTTACGTTTTCGCGATTATTACACATTGAAAAAAATAAATATCCTTGGACATTTCACACAACGCCATCTCGTCCCAAGCTAAGAAACTTAATGCTTGTGTTATGGTAACGAGATGGATGATAAACTACTTATATACATTTTTTTTTTGTAAATACATACATATTATAGATAGAAAACACCTAGACCTGGAACAAATACTTGTAGGTCCTACAAATATTTCTTCCGTGCGGGATCGAACCCGCGACACACTTTTTACCGATTTTATCGCGAAATATTTTATACTTCATCATCATCATCAGCCCACATTAGTCCACTGCTGGACATAGGCCTCGCCTAAAGAGCGCCATAGCGCCCTGTCTGCAGCTTGACGCATCCAGCTTTTATATATACTTATTACATTATATTTAAAAATATAAAGACGGTACCTTTGAACACAACTTACTGTCATCTAGTCTCTCCCGTGACCACGACTGTTGCAAAGCATTCGAAACGTCGGGAATTAAATAATGTAATACGCGATAAATCCGTTAAAAAGTGTTTAGTTTGAAGAAACACTGTAGTAGTTTTTTTATTATAGGTCTTATTTACAAAATAATCACTATACATCACTATGTATAGTGAGAGGACTACGCATGGTGAGAGGAAGTTCACCAAAAATTTTAGCCATATTATTATAGCCTGCAATACCAAAGAGGCACAAGTTAGTATGTTTGCAATGAAAAGTGCTTTAGCTACAATAAAAAGTGTCCAACCAAAACAAGACTAATGTTTTGTCAGATAGGCCCAATCTTCCGATGCGCAATCTCCCTCACAAGATGTGAGCAACTTTGTCGATAAAGACAAGTTTATTTACATCGTGTTAGAAAAAGTTTCGCAGTGACTCGGGAAAACGTGGACAATCCAGCGATCTTTTTGTGTAATGCTATATTTGTCTTTTCAAAGTACTCAATTTGGTATATATTGCACTATTAAGGAGTGTTAGGGTAAATGAGGATATACGCAGGCGGCTGACATAACGATCATCAGGCGACAAGGTCACGTAACTGGGGCAGAAATTACCTCGAGTGGTGACCATGTACCGGAAAGCGCAGACCTGGTAGACCTCCCACATAAGGTCCTCGGAAGCTGCTAGACGTGGGCTCAGGACCGGACTTTATGGAGACCTATGTTCAGCAGTAGACTTCTTTTTCCTGAAAAAATGATGAACTTAAATATATGTAGATTTATATAAAAATTAAGAGTATATTAATCATAACTGTAATGAAAGAGATAACTTTAAGTTTATTCAGCAGTTGAATTGAGATTTTCAAGATGGTCCACGATTGAATATTTCATTCGCTAAGGATGTGACTACGAACGTCTTGGATGTTGATTGATGACAGCGTCTCAGATGCAAATGTTGTCAGACAGAGATATGATTGATATCATAGGATATGCACAAGTACACGCTGCATTAATTGTTTTGCAAAATACGGTGCCATTCATTGGCATAACGTGAATTAAACTATACATGTCTCTTGACTGTTCTAATCGTGTTCTTCTATTTAAATCCTAAAGTTTTAGAAACTTTACAGGGTCGGTTGTCGCGGGACGTTGGGATTTAAATAAAAGAACACCATCAGAACCGTCAAGAAACCTTCTGGTCGACCAAACGACTCAAATGAGTACCCTTAGACGAGCCCACTGTAGCAAAATCCACAACTCAACCAACCCGCAAAATAAGTAATCTGTAAGTAACAAATAGAATAAGAACATGTTGGCTACTTATATTCTAATGCAAACATAATTAGCCTTGAAAATGACAATATTGGTAGTGCAGTACGCGTACTACCAAAGCAAATTAACAAATTAACCACGGACTCCGGGCATACGACCCCGCGCCCGAAAGCTAGATAGGAAATAAAAAACAAAGTGATTTACAATAAAAATCCGTTGACGTAAATATAAACCCTATGTTTTCATCATTAAGGTTCATTTGATGAACATGTGACCAACACAAGCTTTTGATAGGTTTTCATCGTATCGACGTGATTAGTGTGCGTCGCGACTCCTGATTGATGACGTCACAATCGACGGGCTGCCTCAAATGATGGATAGGGGAGCATATGCACCACACTGTTACCATCTTTTATTTGTAAGCCGAGGGATGACTATGCAGCCGATGCAGTGTTTTAACCCTCGACGGAAAAGAGATGCGTTATAAATTTGGCGTCTGTTGTTTGTCCTGAAATTCATGAACTATTCCCTCTTTATTTAAAAAAAGGAACTTTCGTGCTGGCTCTTCTCTATAGACCAGCATTTCGTACTGGTGGTGGTTTCAGCCGTGTGTGTGGACGCAAGGGGAGATCAAAATAGATGGATGGATTGTAAGAATGAGGAATTGTGTAAGGAATAGAATTTTGTAAAAGTGTGAATGTAGATATGACAAATGATAGGTGTGTATGGAGACTACCTAACGTAGGACAGGGGTCGTAGGATAATATTGGTAATCTTAAATATGATGATTTAGAAAAGTTTTGTGATAAAACCTACGTAAATAAGACCTTTTGAGTTTGTATTAGAGTTAAACGAACCGCACAAATTTTATTTGCGATGCCCAACTCAATATTGTAAGTACGCTTAAGTTTTTATGGCTTAAGAGTACTACGCTGCATCGTAAACTTAATGCGAATAAATATTCAAGCAAGCTATAACATTTGGACCTTCTATATTTAGTCATATCAGTCAAATTTTATGGAGGTCTTCGATTTTGTTTCGCTAGTCAATTTTCTCAAGTTAGTAGAACGTTAGACCTACAGTGACCTAGAATTTATGTGCCTGCCTGTACTTTTGGTCTAATCCTTATAGGCCTCCACTATTGGGTACCATAGACGCCAGTCTTCAGCAGTTCGATAGATTTATCCACTTTACTGACCCAATGCCTCATTTTGCTTATTTTCTAAACTATGTGGGTGACTCTCTCTCAAATATGTATATAATCGACTGTTTTTTTTCAAAATTCTTGGAGTCAGCGATCGCTTTATTTCAATTTAAATAACTACTCGTACTTACACACAGTGATTGCAGTCTGTAAAATGTAAGACCACAGTTAATTTTATTAATATTTCATTCTACTTTAATTTATTACACATACAATAGACGAATGTCAGATTAGATATTAATAGATAACTAATACTTAGCACATATCACTGTTGAGTGGCCCAACTCAACAGTCGGTCACCCACTGTTGAGTTGGGCCTCCTCCAGATACATGGGGGTTATTAGCCTACTGTGTCACGCTGGCCAGGCGGGTAGGCACAGCGTTTCGTAGCAAGTTTTCCTTCTCTTGCAGCTAGGTTATCGTCCTTGACATTTCGTTTTGTTGGCTCGTACGACACCCTCAGGGTAAAATGGGGTGCTGACACTATGTATTCTAAATCCGTAGTAAGTTTTAGATACTAAAACGATGTTTATTTATTTAATTATTTTATTAAGGATCACCAACAAAAGATATACACAATACATGATTCATTGTTATATGGCAACATCAGGTATTAAATAGTGTACTCCTTCACTTATAGGAGACCACAGCATGCACAATAATAGTTTGAGATTTTCTTTTTTTGTGATTTATGAACAGGTAGTTGTTTTGTTCTAAACCTGGAATAAGGTGTCATGTTATAAACTGCCTTAGTTCTTACAGTGACTGTCGGAACCAGTGGTGCCGTCTGAATCATAGAAGAGTTCAGATTATAATATGATGACCGTCTATAAAACATCTCATTTGTCTTACAGACCTGCTGGTCTGTAAGACTAGAAGGTAAGAACTAGAACTATGGCAAAATGATATAAATCTGCTGATTTATATCATTTTGCAATACAGATTATCAATAAGTTAGTAAATAATCTTATGATTTATTTTTGGTTAAGGAACAAACACGACTCCCTGCACTAGATTAATGTATCGGGCAAATTACACGCATTCCCCGAGCAATTATCTCTAGCTTCCAGACATACTCGTATAATCTAAGAGGTGAAATACTAAACAATGACCTCATATGGTTTAGTAGACAACTTCAATTAAATAATGTTTTTAAGGTCCCACTTAATTAAAACTTTAGATACATTATATATTATTGACGTTAACGACGACAAAATAAGTTTATAGAAGAATCCTTCTGCGTAAAATAGACACGTGACCGCATAAAGCAATGAAATATAAATAAAACTATATTAATCTGAATGAGGAGTGACTAGACTGAAAAATTACTAGAAGTATTATATTGCTAGCGGTTGCAGAATTTTCAGTGACCACGAATACATATTCAAATCGTACTAATACCATCTAAATATATAAAAATGAATGTTTGTCTGTATGTCCTTTAAAGAATCGTAAACAATGCATTTGATCGTTTGATGTGATCTTCAACAAAGTGTTGTGCCTACGAAGGTTTTAGAACAAAAAATATATATAAGAATAACATTGTTTGTCTTTCCTTCAAATTTATATAAGTTAGTGGCGTAACCACTCGCGCAGGGTACATCTAGTACATTATAATTCTGAAAGTGGGTGAACAACTATCAATTTATCTTATCAAAACGCGTATCAGTGGCATACATTTGTAAAAAAGGAACTAAGTCAATTTTAATTCAATGTAGAAGTCTACATGCGACATCTATATCTATTTTCGTATATAAAAGAACATTATACAAATAATGAACGCGTGTTTGGGATGATGACCCGATGCAGTATCTAATAAAATACACGCTACCACATAATCAAAAGATTTGCTACAAAACCCCAAACAAAATTTGACTCAAGCCAAATAACCAACTCGCTATTCACCCTCTAAACAATTTCTATAGGGTCAGCCCTCTGCAAAGTCATCGCCCTCCGAATAATTTGGATATCAATCATAAATTGTACCACTAATGAGGCATTTGTTAGGGCATCCATTATAATGTAGATAATGGATAGACAAAATGAGTAACGTAATGAATTGAGAGAGTAACCTTTCGAAATATTTGCGGCTTAAAAGATTGCGGTGTACAAATATTTCGCGACGTGACATGATTTTATTAAAAAAAAAACACGAAACCTGCACTAGGTATAACCTGTATCTCGGGGGGCAGTATATAAACAGGAAATTTACGAATACTAATGACACCCATACTCAGAGATATTGCCTCTGGTTTATACAAAGACACCTCCCCGTCCCATCCAACCCCATTTTTTTTTTGTTCACTCGTGGTAGGGTCCTTTATGGACTTCCTCGCCGGCCATGGGGATGGGCAGCGAGGGGAGTGTGGAACTCTCCCCCATAGTGGGGGCCTACCCACTAAACCTCCCCGGGGTGCTCCAACTCGCGTCCTGTTGCGGAATTGTGGGATCTGATGCAGAACCACGCCGCCGCAGACGAGGCGGCCCTCCTCCTCTCCTCAGGCTCCTTACGGGCACTCGCTTCCCCTCAGATCCCGTATGGGGTGAGACATCCCCGTACCCCGCCCCGGGATCTCCTATGTTTCGCCGTGTGCGTGGACGGCGTCTCCTCTGGACCTGATCTCCATTGGGTGGGGGGCGATCCACTAAGCTGGGGGCACCCGGAGGCGTCCCATCCAACCAACAAGGCAGTTACCTCCTTGAGGTGGTACCCGTTGAGGCCATACTGGCTCAGGGTTACCCACTGCAATAGGGCAGACGAAGTGTCGTGGTGGATTTTAGGACCTTGCCATTAGAGTTGGCTCAAACTGCCACGACACACAACTGCGTGATGGTGGGAACATTTTTGTAAAATGATTTGTGCTCGCACAATTTCCGGCACACTTCTTTAGTTAAGTACACACTACATACACACACTGATGGACGTCTACAGAGACTACCAAGCTAATTAGCAGTATCTCTATGATTGGCTTTTTGCCTAAACAAAACATTTTAAATGAGCTACCGTGCAAGTGAAGTACGCTTTCAACGCGATACTGATTTTGTTTTAACATATCGAATCGTTGGATATAACCATTCCGTTATGATATCCTCCTTGGCCATTGATCTATTTAATGACAATTTCATAATTGTCATCCCTAATATATTTCATATCACTTCCTGGATCCAGCTAATTAAGCTAATTAAATATAGTATATTATTATATACTATATTTAATTAGCTGTATTTATTTATACAGCTATGTAGTATATTTTATTTATAGTATGTGTATATTCTACTTATTTAAGTTATATATGTGTATATATATACTTATAAAACATGCAGTATTATAGTTCACTTTATGTCAGCACAAGAATAGCCCACTTCTCTCTTCTGAATTTTCCATCCTAAGGTTGCCTGGAAGACATTGCAATTTGCAATAAGGCCGCCCATTGTACAAATACTCATATATGTTTCTTAATGATAGTGATAATTTTGTATGTCTGTGCAATAAAGTATAAAAATAAATAAATAAATACAGAAATTTCAAGAATTATGTTCCATTAAATATTCCGTTAAATGTTGTTTCGCTCGTGTTTCAATTATTGTCCTCATTAACCTAGTTTTTAGTATCATTAACACATATCAGATGTCTGTTGATACGTTTTGGATACAATTATTTTTAATTACCGATTTTGTGATGACGTTCTTTAGATCGGTATAAAACTTTTGGTTGTTAGTGTTGTTCTAATTCTTCTGCGCAAATATTGTTACAGTTTTCAATGTCAGCTTTGCAAGGAAATACTTGATAAGCAATATTATCCCTTGGATCTCTTTAGAGTATATCTTTATATAATAATTTTAGCAATTCAACTAGAAGTATTTAGTTTATGGCCTTTTAAACTGTCTCATTGGATAGTACAGACAATTTGATACGAATGTTTAAAACTATAAACAATCTTTAATATGCAATAAAATGACAGTATACCGATTATGGAATTGAAGAAATATGTTTATAATGGAAACCTTGGGAAATCGAGAGATTTTATTGATGTGGTCAATACAAAAAATGGAATCCTTGACAGATGTATGTTTAGTAGTGTGTCCATGTCATATCTTATATCAAATTAATATAAAATTTTATAACTCCTACTTCCTACTCCTACTTTCAGAAGTTACGTGAAAGTTATTTAAGCGCGGCAAACAATTCTCAAGTAGAATTAAATTTTGTTAAAACTTTAAGTAATTATATGTTGCGATCAACATTATTTTTAATTACGTTATATAAAGTGGCTTTTGCTTTTTGTTAAATTAAATTGTATTTCATAATAAACGATCCCGGCTGTTTTTACTTTCATATCAACACCATAGTTAAATTGCCTTCTTTTTAATTACCACGTATGCTATCGTCAATTATAATTGAACTCCAGTCAACGGTCTGTATTAAATATTGTGCGAGTTAAATTTGTTGATAAAATAAGCGCAGCGACCTAATTATTCACTGTATCCTTTGTTAGGCTTTCACGCAAACAACACTAGATTGATTTTAATGAATGTATGGATGTATGTTTGTTAGTCTTTCACGCAAACTAATAATATACCTTACACATCAGAAGAACACATAGGCTATAATTCATAAATATGTAAACTGAAACCATAAATACCACAACATAATATAAATATCACAATTTTCCATCACCACAGGTGTGGCGGCACCGCGGGCGCAGCTAGTAACTCGTACATCAGAATAACACATTGACTACAACTATTATCTATTTGCTCTATGCTACTCTCTATTTGCCTCCTCCTCAATACAAACACTGCCAACCCATATGACCAATGGCACAGCAGTGGGTCATTGTTATGGTGAGATGATAATATATAATTAAAAAGAATTTGTTGTATTTCCTCATCATAAGGTCGGTCAGGAAATAGAGCAGCCGTCATCCTGTCAGGGGCCATCAGCGTTGACACCTAACGAATCATTTTTCCTTATGACCGAACTATTCTCTTACTGGATTTATACAATAAGAAATGGCACAGTCTGTTGTGTTGTAAACTCTCAGTGTAGTGACGCAATTAGAAAACAAAATTTCTCACCAAATTGGTTTATGCAATAAATTATTATTCTATTCGATTCTGAAATGACGGACTCCAACTTAACAGCCAGCAAAGCCAGACGTTACTTAACCTGCAGAACGATTGCGTTAGGTTGTGAAATTATTTTTAAACTCATATGAGCAACAGCTCAGTGAAACAGCTTATGCGGCAACAAGTTGTATATATTTAATAAAATAATAAAATAGACTTTATTAAACACGGAACTTATATTAGAGACAACTTCACCACGGCTGACTCTGCAGCGGCACGCCATTTTCCATCATGGCTGCCAACGCCGACAGCATGGCTCAACCAATTGGGAGATAGCGCGCGTTACATCGAATCAAACTTCCGTTTCCTAATTTAGGATTATAATTTGATAAAAAGTCTCGGGACTGTTTTTCAAATTATAAAATGATATAATTAATAGTTAACTATTTTGCCATCGAAATCACTACAGTTTTTATAGAATGCTAACACTCAACAAACTATTTCGCTTTTCCTAAAACGTAACTGACAAGGTACAAAGGGAACTGTATACGAGAAAATGTCCATTAATCTCTAACCACATTTTCCCGCTCGATGTTATCGAATTATTTGAGTGACGGCGGTTTTAATCGATATCCCTGTCGATACCGGCCGAGATCGAGTAGCCACTCGATTATCGACAGATGTTGGTAGCATCAATTAAGTTTGGCTAGTGTTTGCTTACAGGCTGCATAAACAATTTGAAACCTTTACTAGCCTTGCCATGTGGCGATAGCTTAAAAACAAATAACGCCACCACCCCGTTCTATCCTGATGGTATAGTAAGAGATTTGTTTATTACATTCCCTTGCGGTTAAAAATGAAAAAATAAAAATTACCCTATGGGAACGAAAACCTGCTTTGAATGTGCGAAATCGTCTGGCTAGTGGCACAGAAGGGCAATTTTCCTCCATGTAATACGAGAGGCTTCGCTCAGCAATGGGTCTTTTATGGGCCAAAATTATCATCATCATGGTGTGTTGTTTTAGACAGGTGAACTCCTCAATACTCAATACTCAATCTTCAAGATGACAAAAAAAAATAAAGGTAAATAAAAAAATAACATCGTTAAAATGTTTATGGAACTAAATGGCAACGTTTGTACATCAAACTAAGAAGAATCAACTACATCTTACTAATATTATAAACGTGAAAGTTTGTAAGTATGGATGGATGGATGGATGGATGGATGTTTGTTACTCTTTCACGTAAAAACTACTGAATGGATTTTAATGAAACTTTACAATAATATAGCTTATACATCAGAATAACACATAGGCTACAAGTTATAAAAATATTATGTGAATTACAACAATATAAAAAAGTCGAATTCAAAATTTCTAATTGTCAAATTTTCGGCCATATTAAACTATAGACAACGTAACGTTTCGCTGTCAGTTGCGTTTTGTTAAAGTAGGTTTTATACGGACGGGATAAAAATCTCAGGTATCCTATGTCCAACTTTCTTTTTGTTTTAAATATTTATAATGCGGAACAAAGTTCGCCGGGTCAGCTAGTCGGATCATAAATCTCAGCGTAATTGGGGTACATTCTCCTTTTTGAAGTCGGTTAAAAACGGAGCTTTAATTCAGAATCCGTCACACACATTTGTACTACCCTGCCTTCATGTCCCACTGCTGGGCAAAATCTTCTCCTTTCCAGATGCAAACACTCATTATTTTAATTTGCTCCTCTATAGAACGTGCAGTAATTGTGTGTATGCCCCCTTCTGCATAAAACCTTATTAATTTTACTGCCTATAAACCTCTGAGATTAAACATGGGAAGTATCTAGTGAAATGAGATGAACATGGGGTAAATTTGTTAAGTATTATGGGTGAAGACCCCTTGGTAGACATTTAAAGAAGGGGACATATTATATAAAGTATGGTAACTCTCCGTGTGGTGACGGATTTAAAATACATCGTGTCACCATCCGATTTCATCCTAAGCGTGTTGTAAGAGTTGACAATAGGATATGACTAGGCTGAAAACCTAGCCCCAAGAGAAGGAAAACTTTATACTAAACCCTGTGCTTACCCGTCTGGCCAGCGTGGCACACTAGGCTAATGGGGGGTACTTCATGTAGTTGGAGGAGGCCCGACTCAGCAGTGGGAAATTTATGGGCTGAGAAGTATACTACTTACGGTAACGAAAAACATACAAGAAATTATGATATTTTTGTGATTTTAGAGATCATAACTTTCTACATGGCTGCCTCGTTGGTCTAGTGGTTAGATGTGCCGCCTTTGGATCAACGGGTCCCGGGTTCGATTCCCGGGTCGGGCAAGTGTCTTTATCTAAACCAGAGGCACTGGCTCGGAGTCTGGGTGTCATTTCTATGTATGATACGTATATATTTACAAAAAAAATGTATATAAGTAGTTTATCATCCATCTCGTTACCATAACACAAGCATAAGTTGCTTAGCTTGGGACGAGATGGCGTTGTGTGAAATATTTATTTTATTTACATTAAGAATAGGTGATTTATAATATTAAATTGAATATTGTGTATCTCCTACTACTATTCAGCCCAAACATGAACCACTGCTGATTCGGGCCTCCTCCAATTACATAGAGGGTAATTAGCTTAAGTAAATAGTAAACTTTATCCCGTGTAGTGATGGATCGTAAGAGTGTCGTAAGAGCCAAAAAAAAGGAAACGATAAGGCCGGAAACCCAGCCAAGGAAGACAAGGAAACAAGACAAGGAAAACTTGAAAAGAAAACTTTTTTTGGTTTTTTTTTTTGTGCCAACCCGTCTGGTCAGCGTGGCATAGTAGGCTAATTTCCCTCCATCTGGTTGGGGGAGGAGTGAGTCTTTTATGGGCTGCTTTCTAGTATCATGATGAGTATGATGATACTAGAAAGCCACTATCATGTTTTTATGAGCAAACAAACTAATAATTTTTCTTTAGACTTTTATTTCGTCCGTCAGAGAAACCACAATTTATATAACGAGAACACGAGTTTATGTGTTGTGCAATGAAAACAAACTATTATGTGAAACATTGTAATTGGTAGATAGTTTTAGTGTCTTGTGACCTTTTCTAAATAGTACGCGAATCTAGCCGTATAGAGTAACCATTTTTGTTAACCACGGGTGGTGATAGGCCATTTTTTATTTTCGCTGGGGAAATTTTTAGTGTATACCGTTGACCCTCGTGAGTGGGCCAGTGACTATTGGAGAGCATCTTGGGTAACTGGGGTGCCTTCAGTCAATGAGGCATTTGTCCGTGGCAGGCGGCGCGGGACGGTGCACCGGGGAGATGTTTAGTGGGTATGGAAACGCCGTTCATATCACTGATTGGCGCACCAGAGTCCCACACACCCCACACTGGCCTTACCCCAGGCCGAAGGGAATGGAAGACAAAGGATTTTACCCCCGCAAAAAAAAAATCAGGTACAAAGTTACTTTCCTAAATTGTTCATATTGTCACCATCATTATCATCATTTCAGCCAACAGACTTTACCAGTTCGTCAGTCCACCATGTGGAAGGCCTACCAGTACTGCGCTTTCCAGAACGCGGTCGCCACTCGAGGTCTTTTTTGCCCTGCGTTAGTTCTGCGCGCTATGTGCCCTGCCTATTGCCACTTAAGTTTGGCAATCCTGTGGGCTATGTCGGTGACCCTGCGTGAATTATAGTTAGTATTTAAAATTGTGCCGAATAAATTACTTTTCTTTCTTTCTTCTTTCTTTCAGGGCAATTCCGAGAAAACCCTCTCCATTGCCATTTAGGTGACTTTGCTGATGGAGCCCATAGTGAGTGTGTTTACCAGTAGTGAGTTTACCGGTATAAAGATGCAACTATAGATTAGTGCACAGATTAATCATTCAAACTCCATAGTCAACCAGTTGCGTTGCGCCAACTGTATTCAAAATTAAACTTGAAAATAAAACTGTAAATAATGACTTCCTAGCACGACACTTCACTCAGCAACGCTGACACTGTGCCAAGCCATAAGCGGAAGCGGGAGTAATCAGCTTCTATTTTTTTTTATATAAATATATCCTTCCTTGGACATTTCACACAACGCCATCTCGTCCCAAGCTAAGAAATTTAATGCTTGTGTTATGGTAACGAGTTGGATGATAAACTACTTATATACATTTTTTTTTGTAAATACATACATATTATAGATAGAAATGACACCCAGACTCCGAGCCAGTGCCTCTGGTTTAGACAAAGACACTTGCCCGACCCCGGAATCGAACCCGGGACCCGTTGATCCAAAGGCGGCACATCTAACCACTAGACCAACGAGGCAGTATATCGTTACAGTGGCACTCAAGCTGCGGCAGATGCTAGCGTATCGCCAACATTGTAGTTAATAAGTGAAACCATGACGCATGACCTGCCCGCATGACCATGATACAGCAAAGATAATGTGGATTGGGATGGTAGCTGCAAACGTCACACTTCCCCGATAGATTTTTGGTGATCTTACTCACCCTGGTTAGATTCCGTGGTCGGGTCTATGTATGAAACAGATATACTTGCTCAGCGTATGTGTGTCCTTGTGTTTGGTGGCTGGGAGTTACTCAACGAGTATTGAAAAGAGCTATGTTCAGTGCCATAGAATCAGAAATCAGGTAATCTGCAGAAGAAACAAGGCGACCGACATAACTCCATTGCACAGTTAAAGTGGCAGTTGGCAAGCCACGTAGACTAGAGGTGTGGGGACGACGTATGGGAAAAACGAAGCGTGGGATGACCCCAGACTAGGTGGACTGATGATCTAATCAAAGTTGCCGAGAGTTGATGAATGCGATCTGCACAAAATCGTTGCTTGTGGCAAAATTTGGAGGGAACCTTTGTTCCTGTGTGTTGCCTACGTATTTAAGGAATATATGTAAATAACCCCCGTAACACAAGGTTACACCTTAGTCGTAGTAGAACAGTCACTTCAATAAAGGTAAGAAAAAAAAGATTTATTGAAAAAAATAATATTAATAACATACAACTGATAAACTCAAATCTTTGAGTGTCAACTTTAGCCATAATTCCTAAATATATTATCCTTAACAAATCCTTTCCTAACTGTTATCCTTCAGAGCCGATCAGCCATAGGATCTGGAGAACCAATGAAGCGTCCTTCATAGCTTGAGGCTTAATATAATGGCCCATAAAAAAGGTTAAAGGTCGTTCACGAATTGGCGAGCCGAGCCAGGATTTAATTGCTAGCTATTAGCTGCAATCGGAAAATACGAATTTGTGTTTCATTGAGAAAGGAATTAGAACTATTTTGTTATCAGCTGTATATGATTAGCCTGATGCTGATAAGTACTAGACAAATAAGTATATATTATCAGAGAAACTGTGGAGAAATTCGAGTATGTTCGATTCATCTAGAAAGATTGCAAAGTTGAAATGACAGTGGGAAAATGTAAGCCGAAGAACCATTTAGAGAGCGAGGTGGTGATTCTTCGGTTCTTCGGTTGGAGTCGTGACCACATCATCATTTCAGCCAATAGACGTCCACTGCTGGACATAGGCCTCCCCCAAGGATCTCAACAAAGGCCGGTACTGAGCCGCCCGCATCCATCGTTTTCCGGTGACCTTAACCTGGTCGTCGATTCACCGTGTGGGAGGCCTACCAGCACTGTGCCTTCCGGAGCGCGGTTGCCACTCGAGGATTTTGACCTCATATATGAAAACAAAACCAGAGTTGAATACAACTATGTAATAATAAAATAATAATAAGATAATTGGCACAAAAAAGGTATCATCATCATCATCATCATTTCAGCCGAAAGACGTCCACTGCTGGACATAGGCCTCCCCCAAGGATATCCACAAAGGCCGGTCCAAAAAAGGTATACAAACATTTATTCTTAAATTTACACTTTTGTCAATCATCGCTTGTATACCCCATGGCTGCGCCAAACGGAAACAAATTCAGCATATGCCAGACAAATAGTAGTCTGGCATAATAAAGATCACTGGAATACAAAGGCAGTTGTATGAATTGTGATTCAATCAGCTCAGAAAAACAGTATAAAACCAATCGCTAGATAAAAAATCCATTAATTCAACGAATGAAGTAACAAAATTGTAACAAGGCGTTCGATTCAACAAACATGTAATAAATTAATTAAAATACAAGCTAACTAAAAAAGCGAATTTAAAAAGTATCTATGCGAAAAACGCTCTGGTCTTTAAACTTAAATTCAGCAAAGTCTTCACAGATATTTGTCAGGTGGTGCAAGATTCTAATTACATTTATTTGCGTATCCGGCGCGTCTGCTTTCGCACGTCTTGTATGTATGAAAGTGTGCGAACCAGACGAGTATGTAAATAGTATGTACGTGCTGTTTGAGCTAGTCATCTGAAGGGTCTTTGACTTTTCGTAATTGGATTTGAATTGCAGAGTAACTGAATGTTTACAGACAACTGTTGCGTTTTATCATACGTAGTGGTCTAGGTCATGAATTGAACGGCGATTTGATACGTACTGTGATTTGAAATTCTGCTTACAGATGTTTCTAAGCCCATAAAAGGTCAACTATAGAGTCAGGCCAGTAGAATGCGTTTACGCGAACTTGTGGCGCCCCAATCGCGTCGTGTGAGGGTATGCCGCTGGGATTTTAGTGGGTAAACGACGCTTGGGTAGACGACCCTTGTCGGAGTCCCACATAATCACCGACCTTTCCCCCGGGGTTCGGTGGTATGCATAAAGCATTTCCCCAGCGAAAACAAAAAAAAAAAAAAGGATAACTATATTAGCTAAAAATATTAATGCTTTGGCAGAAAATAATAATTAACCAAACGATTTCAATCTTGAAATTACTAAATTACCCCGTTTCATCCTGAGGGTGTCGTAAGCCCACAAAAGGAAATGATAAGGCCAAAAACCTAGCCTGAAGTGAAGAAAAAGTTGAGCCGAAACCCTGTGTCAACTCGTCTGGCCAGCGTCTCACAGTAGGCTAATTACCCTCCCTGTAATGGGTGGAGGCCCGACTCAGCAGTGGGTCATGTATGGCCTGAGTAGTAGTAAGTAGTATTAGGTTTCAGTCACGTATCGCTGACCCTGCGACAAACCCTGACCTTTCCATCAGCTGCCAATATCATACTTCCCCTGATACAGCCTGACTAGCAGCTGGATGCGTCAAGCTGAAGACAGGGTGCTCATGCCTGGAAGTAACCAACATTGTATGTCTGTGCTCTGTTCCTTTGACCTCTTCAATAATATATCACCATCCACTGATGGAATAACTTGTACTTCTTCTTCTCAGTCCTCAGCCCCACTGCTGAGTCAGGCCTCCGCCACCTACATGGAAGGTAATCAGCTTACTGTTCCACGGTAGCCAGACGGGTTGGCACAGTGATTCGTTTCAAGTTTTCCTTCTCTTTTGGCCAGCTTTTCGGCCTTGGCACTTCCACCATTAGGTTGGAATGGTGTTGTGATGCTATGTAGTCTAAATCCATCACCACACTAACCTTGTACTTAGCATTTAGAAAATGTCATTATTCAATGTCATATGTCAAATATTGTTTATTATATGAGTCAGCAATGACGCAATGGATACCTATTGATTTGCTGATTTGTATTTGATTGGCCCCGTCAAGGCCTATTCGTCATTCATTACGTAAACGTGTAGCGTGTGTCTCTCAACTGGGGAATTTGTTCCACTATGCTGTTTAGTGCTTTTAGTAAGCGAGCTATAAATTGAACAAAATGCAACTACAGAATTTCTTGCTAACTCTTCTCTGTATAGCAGCATTCTGAACTGGTGGTAGTTTCAGCATGAGTATGTTTTGTAGGAGATCAAAAGAGATGGATGGATTGTAAGAATGTGGACTTGTGTATGAAAGGTGCGAATGTAGATATGGTGACCTGGCGTGGTCGCAAGATAATATTGGTAATTTGAATTGCGATGATCTATAAGAGTTTTGTGATAGAACCTACGTAAATAAAGTTCCTTTTGAGTTTGAGTTTGTGACTTATCTAAACAAGGTAATGTTACAAATTTGAAAATATCTAAGAGTCTAATACGACTGGACGCAAAGGTCTGGCCATTGTAAGCCAAAATTAAGATTGTCACATCCAGCGGAAGCACGTCACTAGTTCTCTCCATCACCCCATCACTAGCCGCCTCTTCCTTGACTTCCGGGCAAGTAGGCGACTGCATAACTGGAGCACAACGACTAACAGTGTCCTAACCGTTTGGAAACTAATATCACAATTGGATGATAATTGTCCATGTGGTGACGGATAAAGAATACATAGTGTCACCACCCCATTCCATCCTAAGGGTGTCGTAAGAGCCGGCCGAAAACCTAGCCTCAAGAGAAGAAAGCTTGAAACGAAACCCTGTGCCAACTCATCTGTCCAGCGTGGCACAATAGGCGAATTACCCTCCAAGTCGCTTTCGTCTGTCCGTCCCTATGTATGCTTAAATCTTTAAAACTACGCAACAGATTTTGAAGCGGTTTACTTTAATAGATAGAGTAAATAATAAATAAATTAATTAATATCCTTGGACATTTCACACAACGCCATCTCGTCCCAAGTTAAGCAACTTAATGCTTGTGTTATGGTAACGAGATGGATGATAAACTACTTACATACATTTTTTTTTTGTAAATACCTACATATTATAGATAGAAATGAGGATTCAAGAGGAAGGTTTATATGTATAATTCAAGCATAAACTTAGATGTTCATCATTGTACCCGTGCGAAGCCGGGGCGGGTCGCTAGTAGATAATAATTTTATAGTACATCAACTGCACATAATCTATACTCTATACTTAATATATAAAGCTGCAGAGTTTGTTTGTTTGTTTGTTTGAACGCGCTAATCTCAGGAACTACTGGTCCGATTTCAAAAAATCTTTCAGTGTTAGATAGTCCATTTATCGAGGAAGGTTATAGGCTATATTTTATTTTCAAAAGAATTAGGGATCCGTATGAAAATTGCGATTTTGTAAACCAAGGTGTAAAATCGAAAACCTATTTATGCGTGCGCTGCAAAAACTATTGACAATAGAACAAAATAATGTACTACGGGTTTGTAGGTCTTATAAAGATCTACAAAAAAGTCTGCGAGAGCACATATCTAACTATCATAGTTTAGTCACAATAACCGATTTTATGTTCATAAAAAATATGCACGGGTTCGAAGCCCACGCGGGCGAAGCCGCGCGCAAAAGCTAGTATATACAATACTAGCTTTTGGGCGCGGCTTCGCTCGCGTGGTCTTCGAACCCGTGCTTATCTCTATGCATTTTTTTTTATGAATATAAAAGTGGTTATTGTGACTAAACTATGATAGTTAGATGTGTGCTCTCGCGGACTTTTTTGTAGATTTTAATAAGACCTACAAACTCGTAGTACTTCATTTTGTTCTATTGTCAATCGTTTTTGCAGCGCACGCATAAATAGGTTTTCGATTTTACACCTTGGGTTACAAAATCGCAATTTTCATACGGATCCCTAATTCTTTTGAAAATAAAATATAGCCTATAACCTTCCTCGATAAATGGAATATCTAACACTGAAAGAATTTTTGAAATCGGACCAGTAGTTCCTGAGATTAGCGCGTTCAAACAAACAAACAAACAAACTCTGCAGCTTTATATATTAGTATAGATTTTTCAATCTATACTCTATACTTAATATATGTATATAAAGCTGCAGAGTTTGTTTGTTTGTTTATATGTTTGTTTGAACGCGCTAATCTCCAGAACTACTGGTCCGATTTAAAAAAATCTTTCAGTGTTAGATAATCCATTTATCGAGGAAGGTTATAGGCTATATTTTATTTTCAAAAGAATTAGGGATCCGTATGAACATTGCGATTTTGTAACACAAGGTGTAAAATCGAAAACCTATTTATGCGTGCGCTGCAAAAAGTATTGACAATTGAACAAAATGATGTACTACGAGTTGGTAGGTCTTATTAAGATCTACAAAAAACTCCACGGGAGCACATATCTAAGTATCATAGTTTAGTCACAATAACCGCTTTTATGTTCATAAAAAATATGCATAGAGATAAGCACGGGTTCGAAGCCCACGCGGGCGAAGCCGCGCGCATAAGCTAGTTACTAATAAACTAGAAGCATAACCCCGAACAATGATTTATATTAGTACTCCAAAATGCAACACCTAAGTTTATATTTTCACTGTTAGGACAATGTACAGGTCAAATAGTTGTACGGTATAAAAAGTGAGTCAAAAGGTGAATAACTCCCCTAACTCAAGGTCTCGTCATGTGCGTGTCCCCGGACTATCGCCCCGTAGTAATGCTGACAAATCGCCAGCGGTTTTGGCCGCGTGCGATGATTCATGCCTCCTGGCAAACTGCCAGTCACCAATGTTGGCTCCAAGACGGTTCAGGACGAATTTGGTGGATCAAACATTTGTTTTCAATGACGTATTTACTAGTACTTGTAGTAGTTTCAAAATACTGCCACTTCAGTCTGCTAATTTAGAATTAGCAGACTGAAGTGGCATCATCACGTCACATCTGTAGAAGAACCGACAACCGCTGGGATAGACGAGTTCTTGTGTGGAGACCGCGAATCGGCAAGCGTAGTGTGGGACGGCCCTCTGCTAGATGAAGCGACGATCTGCGAAAGGTTGCGGGCAGTAGCTGGATGGGTCAAGCTGAACACAGGGCGCTATGGCGCTCTTTAGGGGAGGCCTATGTCCAGCAGTGGCTCATGTGGGCTGATGATGATGATGATGAAAATTTTACCCGTGAAATATTGATAAAATAAAATTGTAAATATTTAAATCAGCTTTTTACAACTTAAACCTTGCGTAATATTAATATTCAAGCACACGTCATACCTTTTTCAAATACGTATGTAAATACTAAGGGTTTTTATGATATTATACCTTTTTCTATTATTATTATTATTCTAGTCCGTGTGGTGACGGATTTGGAATACATTGTGTCACCATTCTATTCTAAGAGTGTCGTAAGAGTCGATAAAAAGAAATGACGGCCGATAACCTAGATGCAAAAGAAGGAAAACTTGATTCGCCACCCGTCTGGCAAGCGTGGCAGGCTAATTACCCTCCTTGAAATTGGAGGAGGCCCGTCACAGCAGTGGGTCATGTGTGGGTTGAGTAATGTACATTATTCTAATATTCATCGCAACTGTATATAAAATAACTAAATTCTATAAAAAGACATCAACTTGACTTAATATTTGTGACAAAATGTCCTTCCCCAACATGTCAACATTTGTTCAATGTTGGCCCAACTTGGCGACGCGTTGCTCGTAAGAATGGCCGCTTTTAGAGGGGTGCGAGAACGACGCGGTTAAAAATAGGTTTCTAAATATACGCGAACTTTTATTAAGGATTTTGGTTTGGAGTTTGGAGCGGTGTTTGTTTGGACACTGTGATTCCTGGTAGCTGCGACTGTAAACTTTATAAACTGTTTGATCATTTTACTATTTGGTTTCGTAATGTTTTGTTTTATCTCGTATTCACCAGGTCTTTTGGGGTATCAGTCACAATACGGAAAATTATATTTGTTCCATTCCTTGCATTAGGAACTAGCGATTTAGCTTCATTCTGCTTCACACTGCAAAAAAATATTTAAATAGTATGTTTAGGAATTTTTTAAAAAAATGTCGAAATAGTACGTACGGTGGGGGAATTAGGATATCTCAAAATGTTCATCATCATCATTTCAGCCAAAAGACGTTCACTGCTGGACATAGGCCTCCCCCAAGGATTTCCACAGAGGCCGGTCCTGGGCCGCATCGATGGATGCGGCCCAGGACCGGCCTCGGTGGACCGATGACCTGGTTAAGGTCGCTGGTAAACGACCTTAACCAGGTCATCGGTCCACCGTGTGGGAGGCCTACCAGCACTGCGCTTTCCGTAACGCGGTCGCCACTCAATAACACTAAAATGTTATTTGAATATTATTTCATTGGGAGGTTACGAGCCTATCCCAAATTGACAAATTACCAATATTTACCGGGATTGATGTTAATACTGTTTAAACGAAAAAGTACACTTACCCCCTTCCATCCTTCGGTGACGAACAGACTAAACGTCATAACAAGGCCGATAACCTAGCCGCAAGGAAAGGAAATCTTTATACAAACCAACCCGTTGGGCCAGCGCTGCACAGTCGGCTAATTTCCCTCTTTGTGATAGGAGGAGGCCTGACTCAACAGTGGGTATTTTTTGGACTGATGATGTTAATCCCCTAGCACCTTGGCCTACCTCATACAATCCTATTGTTTGCATTCATAAATTATTTGAAATTCAAGTTCAATTTACAATCCGCTGAAATCGAGACCAAAACATCCAAAGTAAATTAGTATTCCCTAATTGAAAATTAACTCCTGAAACTTGCCAAAGCTTCAGACACAGGCAACGAGTCTTCATTTTGGAATTATCCAAGACCAATGATAAATTAAGCGAAAAAAATACAATTCGAAGTAAAATTTGTAATGTAAACTCGT
This sequence comes from Clostera curtula, assembly GCA_905475355.2. NCBI lineage: Eukaryota > Metazoa > Arthropoda > Insecta > Lepidoptera > Notodontidae > Clostera > Clostera curtula. Next base: position 18,470,487 of record FR997799.1, read on the forward strand.
ACAACCCTCAGATTTCCAGATGTTGACTTCAATTTCTATCCGTTTGAAGTAGACCTCTGTATTTTAGAACCGTCATTTACCTGCCGCAATTAACTGACGTCATGCCGCAGGTCTCGCCTCGGTGGCCCCTGAAATATTCTAATAAAATCACTACGAAATAACTTCGCTGGAGTTTGTAAGCCTTTGCGAATGAGAAAGTTGAAAGGGTAGCGCATGGGACTTAGAACTTGCTTCGTAAATTGATCGGAGCCATTTCAATTTAAGATATCGCATCGTTCTGATTGATTTGTTCGAGTTAAACTTTCGCTTTCAAGTTATCGAGTTTGAGTGAGATTTAATATCAGTTTAAAGGGTCCGTTATGAGATTGTTTGTTCAGAAGATGTCTAGTTACTTGTTATATCCTAAGTTGGTGAGCAAAAGTCGTACTTGAAGCTTGAGCATTGTGGCAACTTCATACAGATTATTAAATAAGTCAGTGTGGTTCGCGATTTAGAATACATAATGTCACTACCCCATCGCACCCTGAGGGTGTCGTAAGATCCGAAAAAAGGAACATACAAGGCCGGTCCCTTTACATGGGAGGAGGCCCGACTCACTGAGGACTCATCAGTGAGTAATGTGTGGGCTGAGTAGTAGATTAATAAAGTCGGAACCTCAGTTATCAAATGCTAAAATGACTGCTTTTAACGTGTACCGATACATTTCGATTGGTTCAGGCTCAAAATCCAAGCAGGCAAAACCGCAAGTACCTACGCGTAACTCATCAATTAGTTCAATTATCTGTGTATTACATACCTACTGTAAAAACATGCTAGTAGCAAATTATTTAAAATACCGTTGCCTTAATCAAAATATGCATCTAAGAGCTTACGTATAAAAAGTTCACCACAACATAATTTATTAATCGTAGTACTTACATATTTTCCTCTAGCCTGGAGATCACAAACGGGAATGAACTAAAAAATATTATCTAAACAAACCGCGACGCCAGATCAAAGATTGTTTAACTAAATACAAGTTCACAAACCATACGAGCGACCTCAGATTTATAGCATTATCCTGTTTATGCTTCAATAAGTTTGCTGCTTGGCTGAACAGACTTGAACTTTTGCCCGTTTTTGGTGCAGTGTTCTTCGGGCAAATTCAGTATCGTCCTGACCGTCGTCGGGGGTAGACGCGAGTTCCATTTTCGAATCTAAGTTGTTACGAAAATAGTAACGTTCGGACAGCAGTTACTTTGTGAAAGTGACGTAAGTGTAATAGTGGTTCCAATTTTGAACAACTTGTTCCTGTTTGAATTTTGTGGTGATCCATAAAGTTTAATTTCGGCCAGGATTTTCTGAGCGCACTGTGAGTTTTCACCCCTCGCCCTTATTTGCTATGTTTTAATTAAATAACTCATTTTCGGTTATACGAATTTGCTGGATTGTTGTCGTGCTTTATTTGTTTTGTTTATGGGAAATTCGTTAGCGGCATTTCTAATCTTGACGTCAGGTTAATAATGAATTTCATGAAATTGTTGGTATGTTTATAACAGGATTGTTTATATACAAAAACGGTGAGGGACCGTGTTTAAATTTATTTTCAAAAACAAAGGAGTGTTGTTTATTTCTTTTTCTGGAAGTAAAAAAATTTGAAGGTACAAAATTGTATTAAGTTGTTTAGACTGAGATGTTGATAAAATTTTTTTTTTTAGGGTTTGAGAACTGTTGATTTATCGCCATTAGAATGATTCATTTTTGATCTATTTATTTTAATGAAAATTTGATTGATATGGTTAATTAGTTTAATATATAATTCTTGAATCTCCTCAAACTTTGAATTTCCGTGTAACTTTGAATTAAACTGCTTTGAAGATTCGTAATGTTTCTAAGTACTTAAATAACTACCTGAAATGGAACAACTAACTACAATAAATACCAATACGTCATAAAATTTAGGTTTACAAATTTTGGCCTCTTTTTAATTGGTGCGGTCAGGCTAAGAAAAGTGTGTGAGAAAAGTCTGATTTATTCATTAGGAATTAATAACTGTTAGAGGCTGGTACGCTCGAAGGGCTGGTAGGTTATTGAAAATAACCATTTTAATGGCTCTGACTTATCTATCTTTCTTATAATAAAGTTTAACTTACTTTGTAAACTGGTTTTCCATCCGCTCGGCATTTAGAGGTCTGGTTGAAAACCAGCGCCAGGCACCCCGTCTAGCTTATGCTGAACCAGCGCCGTTTCAGCGCAATCTAGATTAGAGTTTAAGTAATTATATATAGTTAGTATTTAAAATTGCGCCGAATAAATTATTTTTCTTTCTTTCTTTCTTTCTTACATAGATCAGATAAGCCACTCGTTATAAAGGGATTTCGTTGTCTCAAATAATTATATTAAAAGTTAACCGCAAGTCACTGTGACTTAGAGTGACCCCAAAATCGACGACCTCTCACAAATTTCTTCATTAATTCATGATATTTGTTATAGTTTAAATATTTAGTACAAAAGATCTTCAGACTCAAACTCAAATTCATTTATTTACATATATTTTACCATAAAACTCATATAAATCATCATATTTAAAATTACCAATGTCATTTTACGGCATCTGTACCACGCTAGGTGGTAGTCTCCATACACACCTATCAGTTGTCATATCTACATTATATAAGACCTGTCATACACAATTCACCATCCTTACAATCCATCCATGTCTTTTGATCTCCCACAACTCCTGCGTCCACCCACAAATTTTATTTATATATGTTTAAAAATCTAAGAAGAAAAACCTCTAACTTGATTGTTATTTTGATGAAAGATCTACCAATCCATGAAAGTATTATAACAAAATCAAATATTTCTCGGCGGTGATTTCTCAAAATACTTAAATATCGTTAGTGCAGTTCGACCACTTCATGCATTGTGTCATTATGGAGAGTCTTGTGCTATATATCAACCCGTTAATGACATAATACTGCGACCGACTCCCTCCACTTTAAAAGTGGGGATATTTACCGGTAGGCTTGTGCCTATTTTATTGCTCTGCTTACAAATCTTTGAGCAAGTTGTTATAGATATACAATTATTCCTTGCCCTAAAGATGGAAAAGGTAGATGTCATAAACCATTAAAAAGGTTTATTAAAAACAAATTTGGGGAAACAGTGATGATAATGATTTTATCAAGAGTATCCAATTGATTAAATTTATTAAGCAAAAGGAAACTTAATATGACTTCACAAAGAACTTAATTACAAACGACCTCTGATAACGTGTTTGGAACATCAAAGAAGCAATTTCCAATAAGTATTCAGAATAAACAAGCCTTATGGGATGCAAATATAAATGAAAATATTCATGAAATTTCGCCGATCAAAGGGCCATGGCATCTGAGGTCAAAGATTGGGGCAATATTATGGAGCGGAAAATGCTGCTGTGAAAAAAATGAGCTTTACGGAAAACGACTTTCACTGACTCAGGAACACCAGTGTCTTCTCGTCATGTATTTATTTATAACTTATGCAGAAGTAAGTTGAACATAGGCGGACATTCATGCCTTAGGCATTCTTTCTAGTCACCCTTTGGCCGACGCAGAGAACAACATGGTAGGAGCAAATAAAAGAAACACTGCAATTAAAAAATAAAACCACAAGTATAAATATGATTAATACATATAATTATATAAATACCCATAAACTATACAATAAATAAAATCGCACATACATTAGGGTTTAGAATACATAGTGTCATCATCCCATTCCATCCTGAGGGTTTCATAAAAGACGACAAAAAGTAATGATGGCTGATAACCAAGCCATCATTACAAGGAAAGAGAAGGAAAACTTGATACGAAATCCTTTTTTTTTCGTCGGAAATCCTCATGGATTACCGGCCGTTTGGGGACTGGCCGGGTTATGTGGGACTCCTGGGCGCGTGGAGATGGTAAGTTGCACCCCAACCGTTGTTTTAAAGATTTACGCATACCTACATAGGGACGGACAGACGACAGCGACTTTGTTTTAAACTATGTAATGGTAATGATTAAAAAAAAACAAAGTGAACCTCCTCACAAATCTTGCCGAATCCAGGTCCATAATCCAGCAACACAGTGAGAGTTTCTTGAGATGTTGGTCGAAAGTCTTCGCGAAGACCGTTTACTCAATCAACATGCCACACGGTGGTAATCTCATGGTTCTTTATTTATTATTTAAACGACCTCGACAGTAATCTAGATTATTAGTAACGCGTTAAATGTAACCACAGGATTGGCAAACTTAAGTGGCAGTGGGCAGGGCACATAGCTCGCAGGACCAACGCCCGATGGGGCAGAAAAGTCCTCGAGTGACGGCCGCGTTCCGGAAAGCGCAGTACTTGTAGGCTTCCCACACGGTAGACCGACGACCTGGTTAAGGTCGCCGGAAAGCGATGGATGCGGGCGGCTCAGGACCGGCCTTCATGAAAATGAAAATCATTGGGGGAGGCTTATGCCCAACAGTGGACTTCTTTTGGCTGAAATGATGATGAAATGTTAATTGTAACTGCTTATTAGAAGGTAATCCTAGAATTTCTAGTTTCATGAAACAGAAGCCCGACGTTACGTGTAGTTGACATCATGTTCTGCTCATCGATAATATTTTGAGATTGGAACTAATCGCTTGGAATGGAATTTTCCATTATTCTTTATGGCCATAATCCCGTAACAAATAATTGCTTTCCACGAAATTTTCTTTGTTCAATACTTCTTTGACTTTGGACGGTAAAATAACAATTTATTATAACAATATTGGATACAGATTATTTTACCTGTTAAACTTCTACAACTTATATTTAGCTCATAAATGACCCACTACTGAGTCGGGCCTCCTCTCGTGAAGAGTAATTGGCCCACTGTGCTTCGCTGACGGGTTGGCACTGGGTCTCGTTTACCTTCGCTTACTTCTAGCTTTTCCGCCTTGTCATTTCCTTTTCGGCTCTTACGACGCCCTCAGGATGGAACTGGGTGGTGACACTATAGTAACCACTATTCTAAACCCATATTAGGGTTTAGAATAGGGTTAGATTAGCCTGTTATACATATGGATAACTAATTTATGTGCGCGATTTCATTCTACTGATCTTTCTACCCTATGGGTTGCCTGTCCATCGAGCTATGTGCACTATCTGCCACCTACATTGCTAGCACTAAGGGGTAATTCGGTAACTCAGGTTCAACTGCGCATCTTCTCGTTTTTTATTCAAGCTTAGAGGAGAGGCCATTGCTCATTGGGGAATTTTGATTCTTTATTCACGGAGCTTTCTGTAAAAGGCCATGTTGGTCCTGAATTTGCATAAGTTTTAACTGGTTCTTTTCTTTCTCTTATTTAAAAAAACGAAATGCCTGTACTAGTTAAAAACCTGTATTGCGGGGGCAGTACATTCACGAATACAAACGACACCCAGACTCAGGAGTCGAACGGGAATCCGTTGATCTATTGGCCGCACATCAACCCCTTACCAACAAGGCAGTTTTTTAGCTTTAATCTAGTTCCTTAACCTTAAATGGATTTTGTTGGGTTGGTGATATTGAGTCTACCAAATCCATGACTACTTGTAAGTATAAAGTTTTTGTCTTTTCAGCCCATAAATAACCCACCACCAAATGGGGCTTCCTCCAATTTCTTAGAGGGAAATTAGCTGACTGTGACACGCTGGCAAGACGTTTCGTATCAAGTTTTCCTTCTCTTGCGGCTACGTTATCAGCCGTCACTGCCTTTTGTCGGATCTTACGACACCCTCAAGATGGAATGGGATGGTGACACCATGTATTCTAAATCTGTCACCACACTGACTAAAAAGACTAAGGACATATAAAGAACTACTCTTTAATCGAATTTTAACTAGTAATTCGAATTTACAATTCACAAGTACTATTTCCAAGTTTAATTCTACGCGGAGAGTTGTTTGCTGTCTAAGTTTGGGAATATGGGGATTAATAGATTGAGGTAACATGAGTCTCGGGAATACCACAGGTAAACACAAACTTAAATTTATTGTTTTACTAGCGATCCGCCCCGGCTTCGTACGGGTGAAATGATGAACATCTAAATTTATCAGTCTTTCTCTACAATATTATCTTTTATACATATAAACCTTCCTCATGAATCACTCTATCTAATAAAACAAACCGCGTCATAATCCGTGGCGTAGTTTTAAAGATTGTGGCAGTGTTTTCGGCCTTGTCAATTCCTTGTGTCGGCTCATACAACATCTTAAGGTGGAATACACTGTATTCTAAATCTGTTACCATGCGCAATCACCTTATAATAACCGCAGCCCAAAGATGACCCATTGTTGGGTCGGGCTCCCTCCAGTTACATTTAGGGTAATGCCACGCTGGTCAGATGGGTTGGCACACTTTTGTATCAAGATTTCCTTCTTGCTTAGTTGTCGGGATTGTCATTTCGTTTTCTCCCTTCTTACAGCACAATGATTTCTTAAGTTTTCGCGATTATAACAGATTGAAATTAAACACTTTTTAGCGGATTTATCGCGTGTATATTACATTATTAATTCCCGACACTATCACTATCACTACATAGTATAGTACAAAGTCGCATTTTTCTGTCCGTCCCTCTGTATGCATAAATCTTTATAAACTTCGCAACGGATTTTGAAGCGGTTTTTTTTAATAGATAGAGTAATTCAAGAGGAAGGTTTATAGGTATAATATAATTGCACCCGTGCGAAGCCGGGGCCGGTCGCTAGTGTTATTATATTCTAAGTCCCTCACCACATGGACATATTTCACCAGACTGCAATTACTCCGTGTAAATCAGTATTGAGGTAATAAAAATATACCCCAATGAAATGGGGAAGAGACACTTTTACATTGGGTCGAATCCGATCGGATCGAAATTTAATTGCATCGTGTCCCCCAATTTACCCTTTCTGTGTCCTTATGCATGCTCCGCACTGTTTGAAATATTGTTTAATTAAAATACTATCACTACATCGTTTTCTATCGAAAGCGTTCAAGATTTATATAAAACCCCCAACAAAATATTGGTGGTCATTAAACAAAACAAATGGGCTATGGACGCTAATTGGATATGGCAACAGTATCTATTGTTTCTAAGAGGAATGTCTACGTTAATGATCAATTACCCGCCCGGCTTCGCACGGGTGTAATAATGAATATCTAAATTTATCAGTGTTTCTCTACAATATTATGCATTTAATAGACTTATAAACCTTCCTCTTGAATCACTCTATCTATTCAAAAAAACCGCTTCGAAATCACTTGCGTAGTTTTAAATATTAAAACATACATAGGGACGGACAGACGACAGCGACTTTGATTTAAAATATGTTGTGATAGTGATTATATTAACTACTAGCTTCACCCCGCGGTGTCACCCGCGGTACGACAATAACCTCGGGTAACATCGCACCCGTGCGAACCCGGGACGGGCCGCTAGTATATAATAATAATTATATTTAATCTACGTTTTAGTTTGAAAACGAAAAAAAAGGCTGTTTTTAGGGGTTTTCCGGCAATTATTCGAATTTTTCTTCCTGTAAAAACCATTCTTGAACTTCAACGAACATTAAAAAAAAGAATTGGTCCAGGCGTTGTTGAGTTGTGCGCTTACCAACACATTTTGCGATTTATTTTTATATTATAGATTACTACCATTACTCAGCTCATAAATTACCAACTGAATTTGAACATAAAATAATCAAACTCAAAATCAAAACTCATTTAATCAAGTTGGCCCATTAGAGCTCTTTTGACAAACCAAACAATAAAATAAAATTTAAAATGTCCCATCTACCACCGGTTCGGAATGCACCTGTACAGAGAAGAGCCGGCAAGAGACACTGTAGTTGCTCTTTTTAGATCGCCATTTTTGGTTACAAGACTGGATATAAGACAGATTTGTGAGAGCAAACTCGCGCAACAGTCGCAAAGGGCCAAACATCAGCCAGATCTAGTCAACAATAGTAACCTTCTAATGCCCGAGCCAACCGACCCCCAGCAACGGCGCCTGTTCACAAGCATGACGCATGCGGCAGCCATCGCCCTCCTCAACCATATTACAGGGAAGAGAACGACCCGCCGCAATTCAATCATAATTGAAAAATGATATAATACAAATGCCAGTTAGTTCTTCGATATGGTCTCATGGATACCGCAGTGTTGGGTACTACTACTTCTATTCAGCCCATAAATTACCCATTGCTGAGTCGGGCCTCCTCCCATCGCAGGGAGGGTAATTAACCTACTGTGTCATGCTGGCCAGACGGGTTGGCACAGGGTTTCGTTACAACAATTCCTTCTCTTGAGGCTAGGTTTCCGGCCTTGTCATTTCCTTTTATCGGCTCTTACGACCCCCTGAGTATGGAATGGGGGGTGACTCTATGCATTCTAAATTCGTCACCACACCTGACCCGGACTTACATACATACATCAATCTTATTTATTGAATAACTTGCCTCTTAACCACGCATCACTCATAAATGTCAGCCAACCGTTAAAACTCATATTACTTAGTCTTAGGGCCTCCGCGCTTTATGCGGCCAGGCCGCGCGGCTAAGTCGCTGCGGCTAACTAATTCTTCTACGATGTATATAGCTGCGCGCATTACGCGGCCAACGAAAAACATCGCGTCACATACGCGGCCTATTGGCCGCCGCGACCAATCCGCGCATTATGCGGCCAGGCCGCGCGACTGGCCTCCTAAATGCGCGGGGCCCTTAAGAATAAACCTATAAAACATGAGAAAAAGCGACTGAATTAAATAGACATCGAAATATGGCGTAAAGCTAATCAGTGTATTTGGCAGGAAGCCCATCAACGATAATGTTTGGATTCATCTCAAGTTCATTGGTAGTCTGACGAAATCTTCCTTCGCAGTGGTTGTCAAACTTTAGCGTATAATATTGATGCAAATGCGTTCGTCGTCGCCTCTCTTGGCATAGTGAATGAACGGTTTAGGTTGATCATCAGCTGTAATTTCCAAGCTGAGACAATGATGATACATATTACAATTGCTTTACATTTGCCAAAGATTCATTCGACATGTGTTTTTTTTTCATACTTTATTATCTACTTCTGATGAAAGGTTGTTTGTCAACCCCTCTTTTAAACCCCTGACGCAAAAAGAAGGGTGTTATAAGTTTGACGTGTCTGTCTGTCTGTGGCTCCGTAGCTCGCGAACGGATAAAGCGATTTCGATACATTTTTTTTGTAAGACAGGTGAGTTACGGGCGAGTGTTCTTAGTCATGTTTGATGAAAATCGGTTGAGTCGTTTAAAAGTTATGGGGGGTGAACGTTACATCATAATAAGCGTGTACCATTAAAAAGCAGAAAATAAAAATTAAATTAAAAATTTAAATAAACCCCCGGCCCAAGGACCTAAGTTCCCTATATTTTAAAATTTTAATTTAAGTTTTATATATCCTACGATGAGCCGCCCGTAAAACAGACTACTACTAGCGTGGCGTACTACTAATACGCCACGCTATCCAGACGGGTTGGCTCAGGGTTGTGTTTTAATTTTGCCTTCTGAAAACCTAGCCGCAAGCTAGGTTTTCGGCCTTGTCCTATAATTATTAATAATTATTATTTAATTCATAATTCATTCATTCTAAAATAATCATTATTTAATTCATGACTTTTCCAATCCTTTGCAGCAGTCGTGGTCACGGGGGAGACTAGATGACAGTTGTCTTCCAAAGTACAAAGAAACAATTAAGTCTGCCGCCTATAATTTTGTTTTGTTGATATAACTACAATAAATCCGTTAAAAAGTATTTCATTTCAATGTGTAATAATAGCGAAAACTCAAGACATCTCAGAGTGTCTTTATTGATTAACGTGTAGTACCTTAACATGTAGTAGTGTTAATAGATCAAGTATTCGTTTTCCAAGTTATATCGGAATAATTAAATTAAAAAATAAAGTACTCGAGTCTCTTTTCAGCTTTGACTTTCTACACCTTTTCACAGTAAGGTTAGTTAAGTGATTCATCTACCTCTGGGCAGCTCCTTAAAATTTGAGAACCACTGTAATAGTGAATTGTGCTCGGAATTTACGATCCGTTTTCCTACTGAGATTTAGATGTGCGTGTTGCCTTGCAGCGGTGTCGCGGGTAAGCTTGATTTGTGATTTGGAAGTGGAATTGGAAACGTGAGTAATACTATACATATATACCGACACGGTAAATGTTCAGTGCAAAGTCACCGAACTATTGATTAGTCAGCCCTTTGATGCTTCTGTATATTACTGCTAAACGGTGTGAGATTGTTTGTTGAGGTAATTAATCAAGACTATGGTAATTAATGTCGTTATAATGACGGATTTATAATACACTAGCTGCGCCCCGCGGTTTCACCTGCGCTTACTTGTTGTCGTGGGTGACGACGCGAGTCACGACGCGGGGCGAGGCTAGTCTCAAAAAAGTAGCCTAAGTTACTCCTTATATAATCAGCTACCTATCAGTGAAAGTCCCGTGAAATCGGTCTAGCCGTTCCAGAGATTAGCCGGAACAAACAGACTCTGCTGATGATGATCGCTCCATTTTTATTTATTTGTATGGATGTATAGATAGTGTACAAAAGTAAAAAAAAAAAAAAAAAAAAATCGAGAGTGTGTCGACCAGGGTGGCGTACCTTATACTCAGAATAACCAAGCGTTATTCGCTGAAGGTCATACAGGTATACGCACCGACCTCGGCACACCCCGACGAAGCGGTGGAGACAATGTATGAGGACATTTCCTCGGCCATACATAGCTCTAGAACGCACTACACCGTTGTCATGGGGGATTTTAACGCGAAACTGGGCAAGCGGAGCGGAGATGAGCTGCAAGTGGGGCAATTTGGGTTTGGACCCCGGAACCAACGGGGCCAGACTTTGGCTGGTTTTCTGGAGAAGGAGCGACTCTATATGATGAATTCCTTTTACAAAAAACCAGAACAGAGGAAATGGACCTGGTTGAGTCCGGATGGCACCACAAAAAACGAGATAGACTTCATCATGTCGACGGAAAAGCACATATTCAATGATGTCTCCGTGATCAATATGGTCAAAACCGGAAGCGATCACCGCTTAGTACGAGGCACATTGAATATCGACGTTAAGCTTGAAAGGTCGCGCCTGGTGAGGTCTACGCTGCGTCCCGTGCCAGTTCAAATTCAAAACCCGGAGAGCTTTCAGCTCGAACTGCAAAACCGCTTTATAAGCCTAGGCGTTGACGTGGACGATTATAATGACGGGTTCGTGGAGACTGTCCGCAAAGTTGGGTCGAAGTTCTGTGAGACCCAACGCCTGAAAACGGCCAAAAAGCTCTCGGACCTCACCCTAAATCTCATGGACGAGCGACGGAAAATGGTTCTGCAGTCTACAGATGATGCGACGCAGCTTGGGATGCTCAATAGACAGATATCAAAGTCCCTGAAGCGTGATATACGCCGATTCAACACGAATCGTGTTGAAGAGGCTATTGAACGCAACAGGGGCTCCAAGGTTTTTGCCAGGGATCTGTCTATTGGGCAAAGCCAGCTCGTCAGGCTGAAGACTGATGACGGCAGGATCGTCACGTCGAAGTCCGAGATTTTGGGTGAGGTCGAGAGTTTCTATGGACAACTGTACACGTCTACACAGGAACCCGTCATAAATCTAGCAGACGACCCACGAGCTAGATTAACCCGGCACTACACAGAAGACCTCCCGGACGTCAGCCTGTGTGAGATCGGGATGGCTCTCGAGCAACTTAAAAACAACAAGGCGGCGGGTGATGACGGAATTACCGCAGAACTTCTGAAGGCGGGTGGAGAACCGATCCTTAGGGCCCTTCAGAAGTTATTCAATGCCGTCATACTCGAAGGACGAACGCCAAAGGAATGGAACAGAAGTGTGGTGGTGCTGTTCTTCAAGAAGGGAGATAACACCTTATTGAAGAACTACAGACCCATCTCACTTCTGAGCCATGTCTACAAGTTGTTCTCGAGGGTCATCACGAATCGACTCGCGTGCAGGCTTGAAGATTCCCAGCCTCCCGAACAAGCCGGTTTCCGAAAAGGCTTCAGTACCGTAGACCATATTTTAACGCTACGGCAGGTTATACAGAAGACCGAGGAGTATAACCTGCCACTTTGTCTGGCGTTCGTGGACTACGAGAAAGCCTTCGATTCGATCGAGACGTGGGTAGTATTGCAGGCTCTCCAGAGGTGCCAAGTCGACTATCGGTATATCGAAGTGTTGAAGTGCTTGTATGAAAACGCCACCATGTCAGTCCGACTCCAGGACCAGACCTCGAAACCGATCCAGTTGCAGCGAGGTGTTAGACAGGGAGACGTTATCTCTCCGAAACTGTTCTCCGCTGCACTGGAAGATGTTTTCAAGGTTCTGGACTGGAAAGGGCTGGGCATTAACGTGAACGGCGAGTACATCACTCACCTTCGATTCGCTGACGACATAGTCGTAATGGCTGAGACCATGGAGGGCCTCACTACGATGCTCGATGGCCTCTGTGGAGCCTCTGAACGAGTCGGCCTTAAGATGAACATGGAGAAGACGAAGATCATGTCTAATATCCATGTTCAAGCCACTCCTGTTAACATCGGAGGTTCTACCCTCGAAGTTGTTGACCATTACATCTACCTGGGACACACTGTCCAGTTAGGTAAGTCCAACTTCGAGAAAGAGGTCAATCGTCGGATCCAACTCGGCTGGGCAGCGTTCGGGAAGCTGCGAAAGATCTTCTCGTCCACAATACCGCAGTGTCTGAAGACAAAAGTCTTCAACCAATGTGTGTTGCCAGTGATGACATATGGAACTGAGACGTGGTCGCTCACTATGGGCTCCATCAGAAGGCTCAAAGTCACCCAAAGGGCAATGGAGAGGGCTATGCTCGGAGTTTCTCTGCGAGATCGAATCAGAAATGAGGAGATACGCAGGAAAACCAGGGTCACCGACATAGCCCACCGGATTGTCAAACTTAAGTGGCAGTGGGCAGGGCACTTAGCTCGCAGGACCGACGTCCGATGGGGCAGAAAAGTCCTCGAGTGGCGACCGCGTTCCGGAAGGCGCAGTGCTGGTAGGCCTCCCACACGGTGGACCGACGACCTGGTTAAGATCGCCGGAAAGCAGTGGATGCGGGCGGCCCAGGACCGGCCTTTGTGGAAATCCTTGGGGGAGGCCTATGTCCAGCAGTGGACGTCCTTTGGCTGAAATGATGATGATGATGATGATGATAGATAGTGTCACCACCCCATTCCATCCTGAGGGTGTTGTAGGAGGTGACTAAAGGAACGCAAGAGGCAGATCACCTAGCCACAAGAGAAGGAAAATTTGACACAAACCCTGTGCCACGCTGGCCAGACTAGTTTGCACACCCTCCCTGTGATAGGAGGAGGCCCGACTCAGGAGTGGGTCATTTATGGGCTGAGGAGTATCAGTAGCCAAATTGGGAGAGACTGGTGCCGCCCCCAATGAGATTCGGAAAATGGCAACGGTTAAAGCCAGCAATATACGTTGGCGTAGCATTGCCGAGTGAACGCCAATACCAACGTATAGATGGTATATTTGCATTGTCTAGCCATCGCTCGGTGTCGCTCGCTTAGTTGGTTTCGATACACTTGCCCAACCTGTAGGCAGTAGCACTTGCCTTGTATTAAATTGCCTACGCTCGCGTTGGCCTAAGCTCGGCCAGAGTGTATTGCTGGCATAAGAGGAGCTTGTGAAGACAACCAAGTCTCACACTCTACCGGGGTCACCAACGTATTAATATCATTTGTTTTCTACCCTATACAAACGAAAGTGACCATTCTGTCTACCCTGTTAAGGATTGAAATTTATTTATTTACTAAGCTCAAGACGCCCGCCCGTGTTCAATTCAGTTGCCAAATCTTCTTAGGAACATTATCTGAATTAAAATCGACCAAGTTATTTTCATTCGATTTCGATTTTTAAGAAAACAAAGATTAATGGTTTGTTTTTGCGAATTCAGACAAGTCAAACATGTGCGTTGCGTAATCGTTGTTGAAACTAGCTATTTGATATATATATTACTGAATTACGTGTGGTGACGGATTTAGAATACATAGTATCACCACCCATTTCGGCCTGAGGGTGCCAAAGGAGCCGGTGAAAGGATAAGTATAACCCATTTTTTTTCCTTTATGTCCTGTAGGGTACATACCTTACCTCGTGTACCTACATACGTTACCGCACCATTACCTTACCTTTACCAAGAATATTACCTTTACCAATAAAACAACAATGCAAGAATGTACAGATGACATTGATGACAGTGACACTGTATTTCGCAGCTCCGTTTTATTTTAATTAAAATATCGTGTATAAATCATTTTTACAGGATAAAACTATGTACGATCAGTAAGCTGGTTTGGTGCTTTTTAAAGTCTATATATATTTTTTACTGGAACGCACACGGAACTAATTATTCGACCATCGATATACAATATATAGAAGAGATCGCGAAAGTTCTGGATTTCATTCAAAAAAGGATTGTGGTGGTGTACTCATCGCAGTTTCTAATAAATTCAATTCATCTCATTTTCATGACGGAGAAAAGAAGATATATATGTGAAAATACAGGCCGCCATCGGTTGTCCTAGCGACGATATGCGTCGCTAGGTGACGTCCACTACAGCATCCAATTAGAAGACCATCCTGTGACAAACCTGCGTGTCGACGCATGCGTCTTCTTACCAATTCAAGTAGCCGTCTTATTTTGACTTTGACATATTTATGTTTTCAGTGTACATTTTAAGTTGGTTTTTTGTGCTTTATTATTGTTTTAAGATATATTTTTTTTGGTATTTCACTATTGTGAATGCAGTCCGGGACCCAATCTTGTGATGGCACTTCGAACGCGATCCATACATGTACTCAGTGCAACAAGTCTTTCAAATCTTTGAAAGGCCTCAACATTCACACAACTAAAACACACAGGAAATGTAACAGCCAAATCAGTACACCTTTAGACATCCATCCCATTCTTCCGAGTGATCCTGCTTATGTAGCCAACGATCCAACTCCTTTCCACACATATCTTAGCCATTTGAAAAATAGTATACCCATAGTTAAAAGAATCCCTCGAGGAGCTCGAATAACCGTTGCTACACATTTGGCACAATTAATCCAGAAATGTTACCTAAACAATTGTGCTCAAGACTGGATGAATCTATTTTTATTTTCATATAGCACACTACATATAATAAAAACTGATGAACCGAATTTATCCTTGACACAAAAGATTAAGAATAACTGTGCTGTAAGCTCCTCGCCTTCTCCCACACCTATATTCAAACATGATGCCCCTCACAATCGCAAAAAACTCATTGAAAACAAAATCTGTGACGGAGATCTCAAAGGTGCCGCTCGCCTTTTGTTCTCCAACGACGTGCTATCACCAGATACCCCTGACACCCTTCAGGCCTTAAGGACAAAACATCCTCCAGCTCCAGTGACCCCATATTTTCTCGACCCACCAACAGCAGGGCAAGCATGCCTTCAAATTCAAAACAAAGATGTTACGGATGCCATTTTATCTTTTAAACCAGGTTCGGCTGCAGGTTTGGATGGAATCTCACCCCAACATTTGAAAGACTTAACATCGCATTCTGTGGGTGATGCAGGCGAGCAGCTTGTACATTCGATCACTAAATTGGTCAACTTTATGTATTCCGGCAATGTCAATCCAGAAATTGTTCCCATTCTTTTCGGCGCGAACCTCATTGCCCTCACCAAAAAGGACGGAGGGGTGAGACCAATTGCTGTTGGATCAACACTACGACGTCTGGCCTCCAAAATTGCTATTCGACATATTTTACCAAAATTAAATTCGGAATTTGAACCCGTACAGTTAGGCTTCGGTGTAAAAGGAGGGTGTGAGGCAGCCGTCCATGCCCTACGCTCTTTCTTAACTTACGGCCAGCCTGACGTGTTGCTCAAAATTGATGTCAAAAATGCTTTCAATTCGGTAAATAGGGATACCCTGCTGACGGAAATAAAACAACATATACCGGAAATATACAATTATCTTCTTCTCAGTTACGCTGAACCAACAAAATTGTTATATCGTTCCAATGAACTGTCCTCGGAAGTAGGTTGTCAACAGGGTGATCCCCTTGGGCCTGCAATTTTTAGTTTGGCTATAAACCCTATAATAAAAAAATTAAATTCTAAATTCAACGTTTGGTATTTGGACGACGGAACCCTAGGAGGTGATGTGGATACTGTGTTATCGGACCTTTTTATAATCAAAAATAAATTTGAAGCCATTGGTTTGGAGCTTAATTTTAGCAAATGTGAACTTTTTATAAATAACTGCGACTTAAATTTGAATGACGTAAAACTAAAATTCAATATTTTGGCTCCAAATATTAAAATAGTTAACAGTAATTCCCTTTACCTTTTAGGTTCTCCAATTTTTGATGAATCTTTTGCTGAATATATTAATAATTCAATTACTAAATTTCAAAATTCTGCTGACCGTCTAATTGAAATTAGTCCACACTATGCTCTTTGCATCTTGAAATTCTGTCTTTTCGTCCCAAAATTTACGTATGTGCTCCGTTGCTGCTCCTTTTGGAATCGCCCAGATCTTTTGACACAAGTGGACGACTTAATCAAAATTAGCTTAGAATCGGTTCTTAATATGCAGCTGAACGAGCATTCTTGGACCCAAGCATCCCTACCCATCCGCTATGGTGGTCTAGGGATTCGCAAAATTTCCAGTGTCGCTTTACCAGCCTTCCTAGCTTCTGTCCATAGTTCAGCAAGTCTCATAAGTACAATTTTAAGGGCATCCCCTTCAAACTTTGAGATTGCTGGCTTGGAAGAAGCTAGAAACGCTTTCTTAATTGCATGTCCAGGTCAAAATTTTCCATCTTCCCCAAATTCGCAGAGGAGCTGGGATGACATAAATTGCAAATTGTCATATGACAACCTTTTAAGCTGTAGTACGGGTTCGGCGCGTGCTAGGCTTTTGGCCGTGGGTACGCACGAGGCCGGCTACTGGCTTCACGCGTACCCTTCGTCAAAAACAGGAACATTTCTTGAGCCTGACACGCTTCGAATCGCAACGTGTCTACGGCTTGGGGTTCCGGTCTGCGCTCCTCATAAATGTCCCTGTGGCAGTGATGTCGACAAGCTAGGACATCACGGACTGTCATGCCAAAAAAGTGCAGGCCGCTTCTCGAGACATGCCGCACTTAACGATATCATACGCCGGTCCCTTACCTCCGTCAACGTGCCCAGTCTACTTGAGCCGACTGGCATTGCAAGAGACGATGGTAAGAGACCGGACGGTATGAGTTTGATTCCATGGAAGATGGGTCGGGTGCTGGTGTGGGATGCAACCTGTTCAGACACACTGGCCCCTTCCCATCTACATGGAACCAACAACAGAGCTGGTGCGGCTTGTGAAGCGGCTGAAAAAGCTAAAGGATACAAATACAGGGGTCTAGGCTCCGAATATGAATTTGTCCCATTCGGTGTCGAGACCCTTGGTCCGTGGGGTCCTAGCGCTATAAGCCTTTTTAAGGAAATAGCAAAAAGGTTAGTCGACATCACAGGAGACCGAAGAGCTGGTAGCTACCTCGGACAAAGAATCAGTCTAGCGATTCAAAGGGGGAACGCTGCCAGTATCTTCGGAACCTTGCCTAAAGGGACTCCTTTAAATAATATATTTTAGTATTTAAGTTTTAGGTTAATTGGTATTTTTAGTCTTGATTTATTACTTAGGTTTATTTTTATATTTTATTAATATGTTGACAATTTGTATGTGTCCATTAGATGAAATAAAACACATTCAATCAAAAATAAAGAGACGTAAGTATTAGACAACATATTTTTTATAAATGGAGTATAGATGTAATTTTCTAATTTGTATTATGCAAGAAGGAAGTATTTATTAAGTAAGTCGATTTCGTGTGCTTCAAGAAACGTCGTAATCGATTTTGTGAAACAAGAAGTGGATCTGAAAAGATCGCTTGAAGACGTCGGTTCCACGCGTGCCGATTCAGCGCTGCACGCGGCTACGTACACGACGACCGCGCCGCCTACCGCTGGAGCAGTGGAGATGTCCGCACGCGCTGGCTGCCTCGCCGAAATGAGCGAGCGCTCGCGCCGCGCGAATGTGTATATCCACGCGACGCGCGCGCCCTCTGGGGGCACGCACACACATCGAATCGATGCCCCCTCTCGCGCACCCTATCTCTTTCACACAAGCGCTATCTCTCTCTCTCTCTCTCCCTTGTATCCTGTTAGCACTAGTACCTAATAATAGAAATCATGTTCTGTATTTATATCACAACGATGTACACAATAAATCATTCCTTCGCTATACCTCGACTGGAGTTTCACTACTTATCAAGAACACGCAAGATCCCCTTCAGTGGTTACCCCGCCGTTCAAGCAAGGAATCATCAAGCTCCAAACGCTCCTCAAGCCATACAATGGAGTTCGCTGACGCTGAACAGCCTCTCGCCGTGCCTGCTGCGTCCGTCGCTGGAATTGCGCTGTCAACGCGCATTCCACCCTTCTGGCGGGACAAGCCCCGTCTGTGGTTCGCGACTTTTGAAGCAGTAACCAGCGATCAGAAGAGGAGCAAATCACAATATGCTCATATTGTCATAGCTCAATTAGAAAAACAGGACGTTGAGCAAATCGCCGACATCCTGTATGACGAGCCTGCGGACCCATACACCGCCATCAAAGACCGCCTTATCTCGGTCTACGAAGAATCCGAGAGCCGCCAACTTCAAAGGCTACTCACGGAGGTCGAACTGGGTGATCAGAAGCCCTCACAGCTGCTTCGACAAATGAAGATCCTAGCACGAAACAAAATACCCGAAGACACTCTGAAACTGATGTGGACCCAACACCTACCTCCACACGTGCGCTCCTACGTCACAGTCAGCGAAACATTTAGCCCACAGACCTCTTTGTCAGAACTGGCCCTACTCGCTGACAAGATGCTCGAAACCAGCCCGCAAGTTTCGTCCATATCCACACCTTCGAGTCAGTCAATCATTGAAGAGATAAAGAAGTTGTCGCTAGAAGTCGCCGAGGTCAAATCCCAATTTCATCACTCCCGTCATCAACAGCGCCCGAGCCCCAGCCAATTCTCACGACCAAACTCACGTTCACCGTCACGCCACCAACGCCAGCGCAGTAGCACTCCACCTCGCCGCCTGTGCTATTACCATCGACGTTTCGGAGAAGACGCTATTCGCTGCACCAGCCCCTGCGACTATAGAAGGAACTCGGGAAACTAAAATCCACGCTGGCAGAGGTGGAACCCAGCGTGTCGGAAATCTCCCACCGCCTGTTCATCACCGACAGAAATTCTAGACTGGCATTTCTCATCGACACCGGGGCCAACATTTCTGTCATACCACGTCGCCCTGGGATGAAGATGACTCCAACAGATTTCTGTCTGTACGCCGCAAACAACTCTACGATTCCAACCTACGGCGAAAAATATCTCGAACTCGACCTTGGCCTCAGACGACCTTATCGATGGAAGTTTATCATCGCAGCGGTCAGTAAGCCAATCATAGGCGCTGATTTCCTGCAACACCACAAACTGCTCATCGACGTCGCCAGCCGAAGCATCACAGACAAGGTCACCAACCTCACCGTCAAGACATCTGTCTGTGAGTCATCGTCACCGACAATTCGCACCATCGACACAACGCAGAAGTACCACGACATACTCGCCGAATTTCCCGATATCACGAGACCGTCTTCTGCCAAGTCCAGCCCCAAGCACAGCGTCGAGCACCACATCGAGACGTCGGGACCGCCCCTATACGCTAAAGCTCGACCTTTGCAACCACATCGCTATCAAGCCGTCAAGAAGGAATTCGAGGTGATGATGGAACAGGGCCTATGCAGACCAAGCAAAAGCCCATGGGCAAGCCCACTACACGTCGTCCCAAAGAAGAATGGTGACATTAGAGTCTGCGGAGACTACAGACGCCTCAACGCTGCGACGAAGCCCGACCGTTACCCTGTGCCAAGACTCAAGGACTTTACCTACCAACTGCACGGTATGAAAGTCTTCTCCACACTTGACCTGAACCGTGCTTACCAGCAATTACCTGTCCTTGAAGACCATATTGAGAAGACCGCCATCATCACACCGTTTGGCCTATTTGAATTCCCGAAAATGTGTCCGGGACTTAAGAACGCAGGTCAAACATTTCAGCGTTTCATCCACCAAGTCCTGTCTGGCCTTGACAACGTTTTTCCATTCATCGATGACGTAATCGTGGCCTCCCCTGACGCAGAAACCCACGCACGTGACTTACGCACCGTACTCGAACGCCTCAACAATTACGGTGTCACCATAAACCCATCCAAATGTCACCTGGGTATGGCCGAGGTGAAATTCCTTGGCTACCACGTCTCATCAGAAGGCATTAAACCTCTTCAAGAAAAAGTCGAAGCCATCAACGAGTTTCCCCAGCCAAAGACCATCGAAGATTTGCGCCGCTTCCTCGGGATGATAAATTTTTATCGCGACAGTATACCTAACGCTGCCGCCATACAAGCCCCGCTTCACGCCTATCTCCACAACTCTAAGAAAAAAGACAAGACTCCAATCAACTGGACGACAGAAGCCATACAAGCATTCGACACCTGCAAATCAAGCATGACAAGCGCGGCTACGCTGGCTCACCCCGCACACAACGCCTCAATCGCTCTATTCTGCGATGCGTCTGACAAGTGCGCCGGCTCTGTTCTCCAACAACGAGTTAACGGCAAATGGCAAGCGCTAGGATATTTTTCAAAGAAATTTTCAACCGCTCAAGAAAAATACTCAACATTCGACCGTGAACTACTAGCAATCTACATGTCAGTCAAACATTTTAGAAAAATATTCGAAGGCAAAGAGCTCGTTATTTACACCGACCACAAGCCACTAACTTACGCGCTCAATAAGCCACCGTCAAACAACGACACGCAGCGGCGAACGCGCCAACTACTCTTCATAAGCGAGTTCACCAGTCGCATTGAACACGTAAGCGGTGCCGATAACGTCGTAGCCGACGCCCTCTCGCGCCTCGAAACTATCTCAACCCCGTCAGTACTGGATTACGCAAGCCTAGCCACAGCGCAAGAAAAGGACAGCATATTACCCAAACTACTCACTCAGTCAAACTTATGTCTCAAGAAACTGAAAATTCCCGCATCAAATTTAGAAATCTACTGCGAGACATCAACTGGAAATATACGCCCATATCTAACTGAAGAATTTCGTCGAGCAGCTTTCGAGTCAGTACACAATAACAGTCACCCCGGTATCAGAACAACACGTAAACTCATGCAAACGAGATACTTTTGGCCATCAATGAACACCGACGTCGGTACATGGGCGAAAACATGTGTGGCGTGTCAACAGTCGAAAGTGCAACGCCACACACGTAGCGAATTATCATCGTTCCCGACTTGCGATCGATTCCAACACGTCCATATAGACATAGTGGGCCCCCTGCCTACCACCGCAAATGGACATCGGTATCTACTTACCATGATCGACCGCAAGACACGCTGGCCTGAAGCCACGCCCATTCACGAAATGACCGCCGAAATCGTATCGAAGACCTTTTACGACACGTGGATCTGCAGATTTGGATGCCCGGCTACAATAACAACTGACCAAGGACGCCAGTTCGAGAGTCAACTGTTCTCCTCATTGACAAAACTCATCGGCGCCGAGCGATCACGCACCACGGCTTATCACCCAGAGAGCAACGGCATTGTCGAACGCTGGCACCGTTCAATGAAAGCCGCATTAATGGCGCGACTAAACTCGACATCAAACTGGACTGACGAAATACCTACTGTCTTACTAGGCCTACGTACAGCCGCTAGGACAGACACCGATACCAGCGCCGCTCAGCTGACTTACGGACAAGCGCTGCGGTTGCCAGGCGATTTCGTCAACCCGTCAAGCACATCACCGCCAATGACCTACGACTACGTAGAAAAATTGCACCAAGTCATCACCGCACTGACGCCTGTGTACGCGCCGCATAGCCGTAAACGCGATACGTTCGTACACAAAGACCTCAGTACATGCGACTCAGTTTTTGTACGTGTTGACGCAGTACGAAAACCTCTCCAGCGACCGTACGAAGGCCCGTTCCCGGTTATACATCGAGCAGAGAAGATTTTCAAGATTCGCATGCCCGGCCGTGACGTCAACGTGTCCATCGATCGTCTCAAGCCGGCGTACACATTGAACGAGCCATCGTGCGAGCGTCAACCCGCAGCCGATGACCCCTCAACAAGCACCAGCGAACCGTGCCTACCGCCTCTGCCCGAAACGCATACACGATCCGGCAGAAATATTAAGAAACCCGTACGCTTCGCTTGAGGGGGAGCCATGTAGGGTACATACCTTACCTCGTGTACCTACATACGTTACCGCACCATTACCTTACCTTTACCAAGAATATTACCTTTACCAATAAAACAACAATGCAAGAAGGAAGTATTTATTAAGTAAGTCGATTTCGTGTGCTTCAAGAAACGTCGTAATCGATTTTGTGAAACAAGAAGTGGATCTGAAAAGATCGCTTGAAGACGTCGGTTCCACGCGTGCCGATTCAGCGCTGCACGCGGCTACGTACACGACGACCGCGCCGCCTACCGCTGGAGCAGTGGAGATGTCCGCACGCGCTGGCTGCCTCGCCGAAATGAGCGAGCGCTCGCGCCGCGCGAATGTGTATATCCACGCGACGCGCGCGCCCTCTGGGGGCACGCACACACATCGAATCGATGCCCCCTCTCGCGCACCCTATCTCTTTCACACAAGCGCTATCTCTCTCTCTCTCTCTCCCTTGTATCCTGTTAGCACTAGTACCTAATAATAGAAATCATGTTCTGTATTTATATCACAACGATGTACACAATAAATCATTCCTTCGCTATACCTCGACTGGAGTTTCACTACTTATCAAGAACACGCAAGATCCCCTTCAGTCCTTTATGGACTTCCTCGCCGGCCACGGGGATGGCCAGCGAGGGGAGTGTGGGACTCTCCCCCATAGTGGGGGCCTACCCACTAAAACTCCCCGGGGTGCTCCAACTCGCGTCCTGTTGCGGCATTGGCTGTCCTGTTGTGGCTGTTGGGATCTGATGCAGAACCACTGACAAGAAACCCTACCCCAACCCACCTGGCCAGCGTGGCATAGTAGGCTAATTACCCTCCATGTAGTTGGAGGAGGCCCGACTCAGCGGTGGATCATTTATGGGTTGAGAAGAAGTATTGCTGATTTTTTTTTAACGTATCCCCTGCACTACGTATGACCTGTATGGCGCGGGCAGTTTACAAACATGAAATTCACGAACAGAAATGACACCCAATGTCAGAGCAACTGCGTCTGTTTCTTACACAAAGACACTTGCCCGGCCCCGGAATCGAACCCAGGACCCGACCCAGATTTTTTTCCTGAGGCAAATAAGAAACCCCCAATCAGTTTTGCCAGCGAGGCACAGTAGGCTAATTAACCTCCGTTTAGTTTGAGGATCACTGTCGGATTTAGTGGGTACGCCAGGGCACAAATTACTAACTTGCACCCTGAAGTCTCACATAACCTCACCAGCCTCCAACGGCCGAGTATCCATGAGCATTTCCGAAGAAAAAAAACATCATCGGCTATTTCTAACACTCGCTAAAATATACAACAGTTAGGGAGACGGACCTTTTTGGCTTGGCTGCGAAATTTATGCTCCTTGATTTTATTTCCGCATCGCATGGTATTATAGTATGGTGGGGCTGTCTATGTAATGAAGTAACATTACTCTTTTAAGCAATATTGTTCTGGATATTGGATTTTCCTCCCCCTTATGACTTGCGGCTTGTTTTAAACTTAAGATAGCATTAAGTTGAGTCCACGTGTCGTAAGGATTTACAGTAAATTGTGTATATTGTAAATCCTTACGACATGTGGACCTGGGCCTAGCCGCTAGATAAGGAAAACTTGATATGAAACTCTGTCCTAAACGGTCTGGCCAGCGTGGCACAGTCGTTACACTCCACGGAAATGGCGGAGGCCGGACAAACAGTGGGTCATCTATGGGCTGAATAGTCGTGGTAGTTGTATTTGAGATCCCGAACGCTACTATAGATATAACTGAGCCATATCCTTTCTGTACATCACTTCACTACATAGTATAAAACAAAGTCGCTATCGTCTGTCCGTCCCTATATATGCTTAAATCTTTAAAACAACGCAACTGATTTTGAATTGTTTTTTTTTAATAGATGGACTAATACATGAGGAAGCTTTTTAAGTATAATACATGCATAATATTGTAGAGAAACACTGATAAATTAAGAGGTTCATCTTAGCACCCGTGCGAAGCCGGGACGGGCCACTAGTTAAAGATATAAAAAAAACGATTATGTATCTGAGGTCATAATCGTCTTGTGCTGCATTGCGGTTTTCACAAACATGTTGCATTTAGTCTTCGTTTTGTTTTAATCGGTTCTCGTACACAAATTGTAACATATTAGTAAGTATTTATAGTACATTCAGAGACATAGCAGGGAGCTAAGGGTTTAAGGGGCGGGACATAGTGTAATATTACACCCAAGGGTTTGGTATGCTAGTGCCTCCAGCCGTGTCCATTTTCAGTTTGAATTAGAATCTCTCTGTCACATGTTAACCCTTATCGACATGAAGAGATTATTTGAAACAAGGATATTTAGGACTAGGTAACTTCGCACGGGCATTTAATAAAAATATAAATGATTATGTTTTATTTTTAAATTTATCTAAGATAATGTAGGATTATAACGGTGAAAAAAATATCAAATCATTCCAGTAGTTTCAGAGCCTATTCAATGCAAACAAACAATAAAACCTTTCCTCTATATAATATTACGTTAGAGTAGTTTATACCGGCAAACTGCGTGAATTTTTAATCATTTTTAGTCTGACTTCTCTCGGGCTATGAACATGAAAAAGTAATATACGTTTAGGTTTGAATTAAATCACACAATGACTAAATTTCTTACATAAAACTAATTAATAAATATATAACTTGAATTGAATAAATGTGCTTAAGTACCTATAATTAATTAATAAATACATATGTAACTTGAATTGAATATAAGTACATTCGGAATAAGTTCTCCAGTCAAATTGTGGCATTTTGATAACTTGCCGATACCTAATGAAAAAGTCATAAAAGAGGCTGTCAATTTATTATTCTACTTCTTTTCCATCTTACTAATATTATAAACGTGAAAGTTTGTAAGTATGGATGGATGGATGGATGGATGGATGTTTGTTACTCTTTCACGTAAAAACTACTGAATGGATTTTAATCAAACTTTACAATAATATAGCTCATACATCAGAATAACACATAGGCTACAAGTTATAAAGATATTATGTGAATTGCAACAATTTAAACAAGTCGAATTCAAAATTTCTAATTGTCAAATTTTCGACCATATTAAACTATAGACAACATAACGTTTCGCTGTCAGTTGCGTTTTGTTAAAGTAGGTTTTATACGGACGGGATAAAAATCTCAGGTATCCTATGTCCAACTATCTTTTTGTTTTAAATATATATAATGCGGAACAAAGTTCGCCGTGTCAGCTAGTTTGATTATAAGGCTGCCAACTCAGGCCATTGTGATCGCTTATTTTGCTAATGACAAGTGCTTAGTTATTGTTAAATTATTCTTGATATCTCGAAAACTTAGCAATCTCGGTTAAAAATTGAATACAGTTGAATATTGAAGCGTCCTTAAACATTTAGCTCTATTAATTTATTTACAAATGTTAGTACTTGCGAACGCCTGATACCCTCGATATCTATAATAAGTTTACATTTGTTTGCTAAACCACTTATTCAATTATTCCAACAATTTCAGCTCAAGTGTCATGTTGTCAACCCTTATCTGTTACTGCTAAGGAATACCAAGTTATGAACTTAGAGCGGAACAAAAAAAATGTTTCATATATCTATTGAGATTGGTATATATTCCATGTGGTGACGGATTTAGAATACATAGTGTCAGCACCTCATTCCGTCATGAGGGTGTCATAAGAGCCGACAGAACGACAAGGCCGAAAACCTAGCCGCAAGAGAAGGAAAACTTGATTCAAAACCTATCTGGCCATCGTGCCACAGTAGGCCATTTTCCTCCCATGTAATGTGGAGGGGGGCGAGACTCAGCACTAGGTCATCGTCAACGACACTAGCACAGCTCGGCTGCCGCTCTACCATCTATCTGGTCTAACCATAGTGCCGGATGTCTCATGGGTCGCAGAGAGTAGACTAAATCTATATATACTAGCTGACCCCGCAAACGTTGTTTTGCCATATAAATATCGCTTTTAAATAATAGGTGTTATATTTGTTTTTTATGCCGTATCATAAAAAAATAAACATTTAATACAAAAAATAAAATAAAAGTTTTGACCCCCTTAACATTTAGGGGGATGAAAAATTGTTGTTGTACAATTCGCAGATTTAACCGATATGCACAAAAAAATTCAGTGCCATAAGAAACACCGTGACACGAGTATTTTATATATCTAATTTGTACTCGTATATAATATGTTTATGAGCTGTTCTATAAATAGATTGACTCATCGCGATATCTCTGGAACCATAAGACCTACAGACTTGAAATTTAAATATTATAAACGCGAAAGTTTGTAAGTATGGATGGATGGATAGATGGGTGTTTGTAAAAACTCTTTCACGTAAAAGCAACTGAATGGATTATAATGAAACTTTACAATAATATTGCTTATACAACAGAATGCTGAAGGCGCAGTGCTGGTAGGCCTCCCACACGGTGGACCGACGACCTGGTCAAGGTCGCCGGAAAGCAGTAGATGCGGGTGGCCCGGGACCGGCCTTTGTGGAGATCCTTGAGGGAGGCCTATGTCCAGCAGTGGACGTCTTTTGGCTGAAATGATGATGATGATACAACAGAATAACACATAGACAAAAATGTATAAAGATATTGTGTGAATGCTAGTACTTTTAAAAAATGTAATACAACTAATAATGTAATAAATACTGGTCAGCCAAATCAGATTGACTGGTGTCTAGTTTGTCTGCTCTTATGTCACCCTCACGATGGAATTGGGTGGTGGCACCGTGTACTTTACATCCTTCTTATATCTCAACTTCTAAAACCACCTACAACTATCACTTAGTAAAATATATGTAAATATATATATCTTTGGACATTTCACACAACGCCATCTCGTCCCAAGTTAAGCAACTTAATGCTTGTGTTATGGTAACGAGTTGGATGATAAACTACTTATATACATTTTTTTTTTGTAAATACATACATATTATAGATAGAAATGATACCCAGACTCCGAGCCAGTGCCTCTGGTTTAGACAAAGACACTGGCCGGGTTGAATAAATCGCTACTTTTTCGATTTTAGACCACACAGTTACATTTTCTTGGGAAATAGGCTCAGACACAAAAATAGTGTGTACTACTATTATTACTAGAGACTATTACAACAGCAAATTGTCACTTATGTCAATTAATATGTACTGTTGTTATATTACGTGTGGTGACGGATTTAAAATATGTAGTGTCACCACCCATTCCATCCAGAGGGTGTCATAAGAGCCGACAAAATGAAATGACATGGCTGAAAACCCAGCCGCAACAGAAGGAAAACTTGATAAGAAAACCCTGCGCCAACCCGTCTGGCAGCGTGGCCCAGTAGGCGAATTAACCGTGTAATATGATAAAAAGAGTGTCCATGGAGTTTCTTGCCTGTTCTTCTCCATAGGATCTACTTTTTGGAACATGCAACTAGATGCCTAACTTCACTTTTGACTTTTCAAAAACACCAGTAAATAGGTTCAATTGAAATAAATTATTTGAGTTTGAGTTTAACCGGAGGTTTAACCCTCCATGTAACCGGAGGAGGCCCGACTTAGAAGTGGGTCATCTCTGGCTGAGTAGTAGTAATAAATGGCGAACTAGTAATTATTTGGTTAGAAAGGTGTCAGATTTCACGCTATGACGTGTATTGACGTCATGGATGGTATAATATCCGCCGGAACCAACGGCTTTTTGTGACGTCAAAAACATGCAGATTAAATGTTACATATGCTGGACACCCATCCGATATCCAGTAATTCAAGACATTGCTTAACCTGCAGATACGTTTCGCACTGACCGCTAAACTATACATGCTCATCCAGATTATTAAATTTAAAAATGTATGAAGTTCATACATTGTGTCGATCGTATCAAATTTTAACTTCACGAAGCAATATCAAATGTACAAGAGTTATAAAATTACAATGTTGTTTTAATAAACTATGCAGTAGGTATTCACTATTACCGCTTAAGTACATTGTAAAATATGCACTAAAATTATAACAGTCAACATTAGAAAAATCGTTGTTGGGAGCAATTAACACGTAACCAGGCAGAACAATTATTATTACCAAGAATTTTTCCACGCACAAATCCTTTTCAGAACCGCCAGTCAGTGCATTCCAATCAATGGCGACGAGCGAGCATTTTCAGTCTGAAAACCGTTTATTTGTAGCTGAAACTTTTTCGCTACCTCAGTCGATTCGATTTATTAAATCGAATCCCATGATTTATGTACGATTCGAATCGATAGTGACGGATTCAGATTGTAGGTTTTAATTAATGTTAGTCTTAGTTATTCGAAGTGTCTCACTCTGGAATTCTTTGCCGGATACTATTAGGCGCGCTGATAATCTGAACATCTTTAAGAAAAGATTAAAATCTCATTTTGCTAATATGGAACTATAGTGTATTTAATATATGTATTATGTTTGTTGTGTCTGTATATATATTTTATTATTATATTAGTATACGTATTTAGTTACTTATATTTATGTCCACGTTATACAGTATAATATGTAAGTTTATCATAATTAAGATATCTATTGCTACACTACCTTTACATTGTAGATGCTTCTTTCGCCATAAGGTTGCCTGGAAGAGATCGCTTCCTAGCGATAAGGCCGACTAAATGTACTTTGTTATTTACTAACTATGTTTTATGTTTGAAGTATTTAATGTACAAAAAAGTGATAAATAAATTAAAATATTTCAATATAGTATAGCTTAGGGTGTCGTGCGGTGTCACCCGCCACCGACGAAAGCCTCGATGACTGAGGGCGTCCCAGTGTACCGGGACGCCCTCTCCGATAGTCGCTTGACCTCGTCGGGGCGTCAACGTTGACTGTGCTCGCGCGAACCGTTGGCGCCCCAAGCGTGCCGTGTGAGGGTATACCGCTGGGGTTTTAGTGGGTATACGGGTTCTGTCCCGGGAGTCCCACATAATCACCGACCTCTCCCCCGGGGGGCGGTGGTATGCGTAAAGCATTTCCAAAAAAAAAAAAAAGGGTGTCGTGCGGTACGTAATCGATCTCCAGGTTAAGCAACGTCAAGTTCTCCGAATGTTGGATGGTTCACTAGATATACACCTGGCCTCCTTTATATACGTACCTATAGCCTTTCGAATTGAGGGGATAACTACTACTACTACTATTCGGCCCATAGATGACCCACTGCTGAGTCGGCTAATTACCCTCCATTTACATGGACCATAATTACCCTACTGTGCCATACTGGTCAGACGGGCACAGGGTGTCGTATCAAGTTTTCGCTCTCTTGGGGCTAGGTTATCGGCCTTGTCATTTCCCTTGGTCGGCTCTTACGACACCCTCACGATGGAATTGGCTGGTGACACCATGTATTCTAAAATCCGAAGAGTAGAGGGGATAAAGCTTATCAAAATATGCAGTTGTGTGTTTTAAATGCTTTTGAAGTGAAAACTTCTTTAGGCGCATTTAGCATATTTTTAGTGAACAAAAACCATGGAACTTGCATCATCGTCACCGCACGCTTTCCATCAACTGTATGGTAACTATGTATATATGTTATGTACACAAATATACCTCCGTATATCTTTCCACATATATATCTATATAATATAAGCTGAAGACAGGGCGCTATGGCGCTCTTTAGGGGAGGCCTATGTCCAGCAGTGGACTAATGTGGGCTGATGATGATGATGATGATGATGTAGCACTCGGCGCACATGCATGCCTCATAATACTAGGCTACTGGCATTTGTCTCTTTCTAGTTCTTTTTTCTTTAATTAAGGGAGTGAAATCGAGGTTCTCCTTAACCCGATTTAAACTATACAATATGGGTTACATTCAAAATCAACTAACTAGCTATCGTACAAGCTTAGGAAGCTGAGTACCGTATTGTTTCTTGGGTTCTCTTGTGCTTGATTCTGCACTAGTTTGAGTTGCTTTTCCTGCAATTTTGCACTCAATATCTAGTTCTATCGATTATTTTGTTGTGGCTATAGCAAACCAAGTGAGGGTAGGAGACCAGAGTACCCTCACTTCCCACCGAAAAAACTTGCGGTCAGCAGTCAGCTCGCGACCACGGCCATTGTAACATGGTCGAAACGTCGAGCAAAAACAGGTATTAATTCTGTGCGCGATAAGTCCCGATAAGTTTTTAATTATATAGGGATGCTGTTACATTCTTTATACGTCCTCGTTCGTCGGTACAGCCTATAAATGACCCACTACTGGGTCAGGCCTCCACCAAATTCATGAAGGCTAATAAGCCTACTGTGCCACGCTGGCAAGACGGGTTGGCACAGGGTCTGTATCATGTTTTCCTTCTCTTGGGGCTAGGTGATGCAGATCACCTAGCCCCAAGAGCTCTTGCGTTCTTTTAATTGCCTCTTTCGACACCCTAATGACGGGGTGGTTGGTGACATTGTGTATTCTAAATCCACACAGACAGATCTTTATACGTGCTTATCATCATATATATATATATATATATATTAATATAATATTAGTGACTGATATGATGATGATTAACTTCAACGCTCTCCTTTTTAGCCTTCAGCCAGGGAGCTCTGAATACTAGACCAGCTCATTTTATTGTCAGACCAAGGACAACGCGGTATATTGCGTTTCACTGTTTTCAATATAGCGTAACCGTTGTATTGAAATCTTTTGTGTACGGGTTCCGACGGCGTGCTAGTGAAATTTTCATTTTGAGCCATCGTTTATACAATAGTTGACAAGTTGTTCTGTGAGACGCTTTTGTTAGGGATGTAAAAGCATCTTTTTCGGTAAAAGGGTTATGAAAATAGTTAACTTGACATGCTAAAAACCGTTTTATCAGTAACAGTTGTCAGTCACCTTCAGAGTCTAATGGCACCAAGATGGAGTGTAATTATTACTTATTTTTGAGATGAATTCTTCACGAAGGTTTACAAACTCTAATTGAAAGTTATGATACAGTATTTGTTTATGTGTTGACGGATTACGGTTCATAGTGTCACCACCTCATTCCATCCTTAGGGTGTCGTAAGAGCCGACAAATGAAAATGACAAGC
Source organism: Clostera curtula (assembly GCA_905475355.2). NCBI lineage: Eukaryota > Metazoa > Arthropoda > Insecta > Lepidoptera > Notodontidae > Clostera > Clostera curtula. The sequence goes on from FR997799.1 coordinate 18,501,926, forward strand.
CCGGAAACATAGCCGTAAGAGAAGGAAAACTTGATATGAAACCCTGTGCCAACCCGTCTGGCCAGTGCGGCACAGCTGGCTTATTACCCACCATGTAACTGGAAGAGGCCAGACTCAGCAGTGGGTTGAGCAGTAGTAGTAATAATGGTAAATTCAGTTAATATCCCTTTTTTATAACATAGCTTACGTTTGACTTCAATCTCGTTATGGAAGGCGAAGATGAGGCATAAGATGCTACACGTTTGCCTAGAAGGTGTCTATTTACTTTGGACTCAAATCCCTCCTTAAAATTGGTAGAAATCTGCGGGCCTTTTGAAATTAAAAAAATTGTTCCTTTTAAAAATAATTGAGTTAAAGTGACTCTAGAGCGGTGGATAATACTCCATTTATCTCCATTTCCTATTCAGATGATAATACAGCACCTAGTTATGAAACGGGAACGCGCGGCTGTCGCGGTGACGTGCGCTTTAATAAACGGAGTCAAGTCGGTGAGAGGAAATGTCTAAGGGTGGGTATACATTGTGAGGAATATTGTGTGAAAAAGACTGTGACTTGGCATGAAGTTCCCATGGCGATAATTAGGTACTGTGATGGAGTTTGAATACATAGTGTCCCAACCCCATTTTAACCTGAGGGCGTTGTAAGAGTCGAGAAAAAGAAATGACAAGGACGGGATCCTAGTTGCAAAACATTTCCTTATTGTTGACACGAAACCCTTTTTTTTTTTTTTGCCCTGGGTAAAATCCTTTATGGACTTCCTCGCCGGCCACGGGGATGGCCAGCGAGGGGAGTGTGGGACTCTCCCCCATAGTGGGGGCCTACCCACTAAACCTCCCCGGGGTGCTCCAACTCGCGTCCTGTTGCGGCATTGTGGGATCTGATGCAGAACCACGCCACCGCAGACGAGGAGGCCCTCCTCCTCTCCTCAGGATCCTTACGAGCACTCGACGTCCTGCCGTGAGCACCCGGCAGGACTTCGCTTCCCCTCAGATCCCGTGTGGGGCTAGACATCCCCGTACCCCGCCCCGGGATTGACACGAAACCCTGTGCTAACCCGCCTGGCCAGCGTGGCACAGTGCTCTAACTACCCTCCATGTAACTGGTGGAGGCCTGAAGTAGAAGTGGGCAGACTGACCGATATTCTTATTTTTGGTAAGTATACGGTTACTTTGCGATAGATTTTGTTTTCCACAGAGTAAAATACACGTGGGAGCGGCCATGAATGGTACATAATTAAAAAAAAAAGCAATTTATTTACTTTGGTAGTATATTCGAAGGTCTTGCCATTACGGCGTATTTTTGGAGAGTAAATAAGATTTCTCCAAAAACGTTTCAACATGTACTTACATTCTGAACATCAAAGTGATTGAGAATATTTAAATGGCTGAATTCTGTTGACTTATTTTTTTAGATCAATTACTCACCTCGGCTTTGCGCGGTTGAAACTAGATACATATTCTATATCGTATAAAGCATCCGTGATTTTTTCTGATACTACCACTCCGCCCATACAAGATCCACTGCTGTGTCGAACTTCTCCCAGTTACATGGAGAGTTTAATTTCTCTTTTAATTTAACTACTTCTACGTCGATATCTCACTCATACTACAAGATAGACACACACAGGACTGCTTCGCCATCAGTCGACTATAGGGATTTTTTAAACCCTGTATAAATATTAAAAAAAAAATATAACAGCCGCCTGCTGGCCCGATATTAATGATTCTGGTGTGTTATATTCGTCTCCGCCCCGAATAGCAGAGCAATATTTAAATACATATTTCCATGTGGTGACAGATTTAGAATACATAGTGTTACCACCCCATTCCAACCTGAGGGTGTCGCAAGAGCCGAAAGAAGGCAATGACAAGACTGTGTCAACCCGTCTGACCAGCGTGGCACAGTGGGCTAATTACTCTCCATGTAACTGGAGGAGGCCCGACTCAGCAATGTGTCATCTATGGGCTGAGTAGTAGTAGTAGTGGTTGATCGATCGACTGCTGCGCAGCATGTCGCGGGTTCGATTCCCGCACGGAAGAAATATTTGTACGACCTACAAGTATTTGTTCCGGGTCTGGGTGTTTTCTATCTATAATATGTATGTATTTACAAAAAAAAAATATATATGTAGTTTATCATCCATCTCGTTACCATAACACAAGCATTAAGTTGCTTAGCTTGGGACGAGATGGCGTTGTGTGAAATGTCCAAGGATAGTTTTTTTTTTTACAAAAAAAAATGATTTTATTTAGTTTATCATCCATCTCGTTACCATAACACAAGCATTAAGTTGCTTAGCTTGGGACAAGATGGCGTTGTATGAAATTTCCAAGGATATTTATTTATTTAATCGTTTAAAAATTAAGAAGCAATAGACCGGCAACGTCAAACTTAGAACACCGCACTTTTTGTCAGGGCTTAAAAATACTTCTGAAATAATATTGTATTATTGTATGACTTGTTTTGCAAACAGTATTAGATTCAGAGTGCATTGTTGCCCGTCGCTGAGCACACCTCATATTACGGTGAGTCTTTTGTCAGTTGCACTGAATGCTGATTGTGCAAGAGCGCTGTTGGTTTTTGCATGGCAAATAAACCGGGTTTATCCTGCGAGAACATTATCTGTACTGTTATTATAAAAATAGTGAGTTTGTTTGTAGGAACGCGATATTGGCAGAAGATTGTAAACTAGTTAGAGATGTATTTTGTGCTTTATTATGGAGCGATTTATTTATAACTAGTGGCCCGCCCCAGCTTCGCCCGTGCAAAGCGGGGGTGGGTTATACACATAAACCTTCCCCTTGAATCACTCTATCTATTAAAAAAAACCGCTTCAAAATCCGTTGCGTAGTTTTATAGATTTATGCATACATAGGGACGGACAGAAGAATGCGACTTTGTTTTATACTATGTAGTGTAGTGATAGTGATAATCGTAATAATAGTGGTAATTGTGGTATAAATCAACCTATTAGGAATAGTGAAACAGTTTATAGGGCCTCCAACCCAATATGAATTTAAAATTTGTTGGTTTGTTTGAATTCGACAATTTCAGGAACTATTGAATAGAATCGAAAAATGACGGATCCATTTTTTTAAAACTTCTACCAGGTCAGACCGGGGGCCCAATCAAGAAGTCCTGGCGGCCGAAATACAATCGGCTTGTCTTTTTAAAAGGCCGTACTGCGTATATATCATTCACTGGTTTTCTTTGGCTAATAAAGGCGCTGAATTAAAACAAAATGAATTTTAATTTTATGAATTTGACCCGATCTTACCATGATCTTACTTATATTTTTGATTAGAGCAGCCTATTTAAAAGCTATGTAAAATATCAAATATCACTGAGCGAATGAGACAGAAGTCTATGGTAGTGACATATCGACAGGTGCAAAGTAAATAAAGTTATCTACAAAATGATAATTATTAGTTTATTGTATAATCGTTATATTAAAACAATTCTTTACAAGACATTATTTTTTTGCACATTATTTCAATTTTTTTGTACGTAAAAAAAGCCAGTTACGTACTATGTTCTTTGAAATACTACGAAGTTAATACGACCAAGTAACGTTAGCCTCATATTATGAGCATTGGTAGTGATATATGAGCATTTAGAATAGGTTTTCGTGGTAAAATATGAGTTGAAAGTAATGCTATTCGTTTAAAAAAATCATCATTTTAATTATGACCATTAGAAAATGTTACATTTTATCATGAGTATAAGTCAATCTTTATTTAAACGTGTGAAGCTGGTTAATTATGGTTAAATAACCTCCAGTTTAAGATAGACTTCAAGATCGAAGTATGACTACACTCAAACCAAATGAAGTTATGTCTGACAATTCGAGGAGCGCTTCGGACACATGAACAGGATAGCATATCAGAATGAAATTTCGATTTTGTCTGTATTATCGATTCTTGGGTTGGGCAAGTGTAGGTATGTGAGGCCAGAGGAGATTGTCGTAAGAGTGCCTCTTGAAATGGAATGGGATGGTCACACAGTATAACTTAAATCCGTCACCATACACACATTTTTTTAAAACGAGTTATAGGTACGTGTTTTGTATGTATATGTATTTAAACCAGAGCAACCAGAGTCTCTGACAGTCTGGGTGTCATTTCTCAGTCTCAGTCTGGGTGTCATTTATGTTTGTAAACGGCCCCGCGATTAAGTCTATACATAGTGCAGGGGTTTCGCTTAAAACAATACAAACAGCACACCTGATAAAGTTTCGTGTACAATGTAAAAGAAATACCTATTTATGTAAACATAGTTGTAATTCCATTATACGGTGGAGAAATAAATAAATATTTCTTGCTGCAAACAAACCCCGGCAGCTTATTTAATTTTACTTACACCAACTTGTAATAGGTTTTGGTAGCAAGTTTTTATTTTCTAATTCTGAATACTTTTTATAACCGCGTGATATAAGAGGAATGATATTTTTTGCTAAAGTTGTAAATTATGTTTACGAGATTGTGAATAAGAAAAATTTGATAGAGTTTTTACGGGTTTTCTTTGAAATTACTTGTAAGATGTAAATAAGGTTTAAGTTATACTTTAACGTCCCTCGCGACTTCGCACTGGTGGTAAAAATATGGGTTTAGAGATCTTTATATCGCACATGAAAATTAAGCCAGTTTTATGTAAGATGAGATAAGTTAAAGTTATAATATAACATATGTGAAAAATATCTGTACATATAAATTTGCCAGTGCTTCTTCAAATTAAGTATTTAGTGTATTTGAACGTTTCTAGAGTTTGTGACGTCAAATAAATTATTATTTTTCTTCTTCTTTGTTAGACTATAAAAGAGGAACAGAATTTTATATTTATGTTGGGATATCTTAAACGGTATAGGCCACGATTTCGATATAGACTCCCAGACGGTAATTTTTTTCGGCATTTTGATCTTCTTCAAGATTGTGATATTGCAACCATTTATCACAAAACCTTAAAAAAATATTCCTGAAGCTTCTAAAGGTATTATTTTATTGATATAACATGTAACTGGAGGGTCGGAAGGGTCGGCACGGGGTTTTGTATCAAGTTTGCCTTTTCTTGTGGCTAGGTTCTCAGCCTTGTAATTTCATTTATCGGCTCCTACGACACCCTCGTTACGGAATGTGGTGGTGATATTATGTATTCAAAATACGTCACCACACGGACACTAAACTAAAATCTGAATTTATTATACAACACCTCATACTTGTAGTTTTTGTTCCTCAACAAGCTTTAATACTTCACTGAAAAATATTAAAGCCAGTAGTAGTTGTGAGTTAAAAGCAGAAATTTAAAGATACGTTTGAAGTTTTCCAGTCAAGCACCATTAGCGACATATGCAGCCTCTCAACTCGGTGCTTCAGCTAAAAGTTTAAACAGCAAAGCACTTACATGATAGTCGCTACTTTAAAATTGTATTCGAATATTTCTCGGAATCGACCATAACATCGGTCTATTGATGCGAAACATCGCATTTGTATTTGTCCAGCATCGCGTTTACCCCGTGAAAAGTTACTTACTCAAGTGATATTAACCACTTTTTATTTTATTTATATTTTTACCATTAAAATGCTATATTATCCGAAGCCGAGATAAGCACGGTCTTAAGCAGGGTTGCCAACCCCAGCATAGAGCTAAACTGTAAATATCAAATTATAAAGCAGTAAATCTACAGCTTATTTATTTTATTTTTTAAATAAATAAAAAATAAAATAAATAAATCTACAGCTTAATCTTTTTATTATTTTATGATGATGATGATTTTGAAAAATCATGTGATTATTAAAGTTTTAAATAAAGTTAAATAGCCAAAGATTCAGAAGTCATAACGATACATTATGCCAATTAAAATTACTAATATTTAAAAGCTAGTATTGTAACACTTCAGAAAATGTGACTAGCGATTTTTGAAGAAGCTTAACAGCTTAGAATGGTTCATCCACAACAGTCAAATAGTAGCTGATCCTATGCTGCTGATGATACACGTTAGTTAATATCACTAGTTACTATCTCATTTTCAATTTGTTAATCTTCTTTCTCTTTTCATAATTTTCCGTTATATAATTTTGATTGATTTTTTTAATGGTCATTTTGACACGTTCAATTCAAAACAAATGTTTAATTTCTGACTTGTTGTGCAAGGTACCTTTTATTGTGGTCGTAGAATTACTGAAGCTCACTTAGTGCACGGACTACTACGTAGCAAATAAAAAATATGGTCAGATAGCATCTTAATAAAAAAAACTGTAGATTTCGAGGCCTAAAAAAACCTGAGAGAATTTCCAAAAAACTGTAGATCTACAGTTAAAACTGTAGAGTTGGCTACACTGGTCTTAAGATACGCGTGGGTGACGGGGCGCGCATAAGGTAGTGTTATATTATAAGGTATTAGGGCGTGTCAGAATCTACGGTTAGGTTTGTATTTATAGAGGGTGTTTGGTGCATCGTGTGCCAAATGGAAATGGTCGACTGAGGGGGTTATGTGCTATCCTTTCAGACCCCAAAATACTTCTCATGCGCTCTGGATTTTACAATTTTACATTCAAATACAAATAAAAAGAAGTATAAGTCGTAAACACTGAATTTTAATTTTATTAAGATGTGTATTGTATTACTGTACTCCACCAAACACTCACAAGTAACTTTTTCTGAGTAAATTTTCGTTTAAATCCTGGCCAATTTGGCTGGGTCTCCAGTGTTCAGGCATTGCGACGAGCGCTTCCAATTATCGTATAGTATCCACTTTTCATCACAAGTAATGATTCAATTTAAAGTACCTTAATTATTGTGTCGGTTGAGCAAAGTAACACAGCAGACGTCGCGTGTTTGCAAGTTTGCAATCACTCAATTCATGAGGTATCCATCGTTCAAGTGTTTGTACTTTCCCGATTTGCTCCATAGGGATTAATACAGTTTTATCACTTACCCCAAAGCCTACGGCTATCTCTGAAGTGCTTTGTGATGGATCCGCTTCTACAATAGCTTTTAATTCTTCATTTTCCACTTGGTCTCCGGCCGTCCACGGGGTTGGTTCTGAAGGTCGAAATTTCCAGAACGAAAACGTTGAAACCCAAAACCTATCCTACTTTCTTTTGCAACACCAGCGCCGTACACGTCATTAATCCTTCGAGCTGTTTCTGCAGAACTGGTGTCACGGTAGACCTCGTACTCGTAAATATACAGATATTTCATGTTTTCCATTGTGCGGTATTAAGCGACGTCAAAGAATAAAAGAAAGAGGAGAAAACAAATGAATGACTATTTTCAAAACTCAAATATACCAGCTAAGTTAATTTATAAATTTGAATTTGGAATTCATAACCAAAGAAGAGATATTACAGATACGTGTATCCTAGTGGTCAGTACGACAAAACGCTAAAAAGGGCCTAAATAAATGTGGAAAATTACATACTCCTCCAACCGAGCAATTTTTGTAAAAAGGAGTCCAATATTTTTGTTTCACGTATTAATTTATATAGATCATATGGAACAGAATCCAGAGAATTCCATCAGTATAATCCCGTTATTCAACACATCTCGTATTCGTCCAGCTCCCACGCCTTTCTCCTACGACGGCCATAGTGCAAGTGCGCGCCGAAGTAACCCAATGTAACCAAAGTAGCGTTGGCAGTAGTGCGAGTGTGGCCATCATCGTTCGGAAACACTAGTTTTCTATACTATTCAGCCAATAAATGACCACCTCTGAGTCGGACCTCCTCCAGTTACGTGGAAGGAAATTAGCCTACTGTGCCACGTTCCTAATAAATTTTTGAGAATCATTAAATCAACACATTTCATCCTTGCTACCTCTGTTAGCTGTCACAATCATTGGGCATCTCATCAAAATGAAACTACTCACGAAATATTATCGAGCAAAAACAGGTATTCATTCTGTGCGCGATAAGTCCCGATAAGTTTTTAATTAAATATTAGCTTGTTAGTAATCAAGTGAAAACAATGTACTGTGGATCCCGGACTATAAGACTGACCTATTTCAGTATTAAAAAAAAAAGACAAGCCCACCGAGCTTCTTCCACCAGGTCTTTTCGGTTGGTGCCGCGTTCCGACCTGGTAGTAGTATTATAAAAGTGATGTATCCGATGACGATTGTTAACGCTATAACTGGTTTATTACAATAAAACTTTTTTTCTATTCTATTCTATCCAAAAATAGAATCGTTAAAAAACAATTTGCTAATCTGGAATTGAATTCGTTAACTCCCATAATCCCGTTCCAGGAAAGGTGAGCCTTAATAGACAAATCCAATTAACTTAAGAAATTGTATAATCAAGTTTTTCATTTAATAAATAGCATCGCATTTAGTTAGCCAAATTATTTGATAATTGGATTGCTAATATCATTAAGAATTTGTAATTAGCAATTAGTTTAAAAGCTGTGTAAAGAGTTCTCTGAAGGATCTTTCCCAGACCCGTGCCCATCTTATAACAATTTACGAACAAAGGACCTTCCGTATTTCCTGATAAATGAAAACCTCATGCAAAATAGTGCAGTATATTTAGATTTTTTCGCAAGCATGCATAGAAACAGATGTACGCGAGCGGTTACATTTTATTATTAGGTAAGTCCACAGTGTTTCCGGGGCGTGACGGATTTAGGATACATAGTGTCACCACCCCATTCCATCCTCAATGTGTATTAAGAGCCGACAAAAAGAAAACGTCAGGGCCGAAAACCTAGCCGCAAGAGAAGGAAAACTTGATATGAAACCCTTTTTTTTTGGTTTGGCGGGAAAAAATGCCTGACCGCACATCTCTCCATGTAACTGATGGAGGCCCGACTCAGCAGTGGGTCATTTATAGGCTGAGTAGTGGTAGTACAGTGTATGGTTATGGACTCGCTCGGCGAATAGCATTGCCGGCTCTTATAAATCGTCATATTTCAAATTACTATCATCATCTTACGGCCCGTGTCCCACGCTAGGTGGTAGTATACTTCATACACACCTATCAGTCGTCATATCTACCTACATTCACACCTTTCATACACAATTCCTCATCCACCCAAATTCATGCAATAACTACCACTAGTTAAGAATGCTGCTCTACAGAGAACAGCCGGCAAGAAACTCTGTATCTGTTTTTTTTTTTCAAATTATTGGTCTTGTTTACTTAAAGCACTAAACAACATACGGAGAGCAAGTTCATCTAATGAGAGAAACACGCTACACGTTTACGGAATGAATGACAAATATGCATTTTCTAAATGCTATCTATCTATCAGCCACAGAAGTCCACTGCTAAACATAGGCCTCCCCCATAGATTTTCACAATGTGCGATCTCGTGCAGACCGCATCCACCGACTCCCAGCGACCTTTACAAGGTCGTCCATCCACCTAGTTGGGGGTCTTCCCACGCTCCTCTTTCCCATACGTGGACGGCACTCCAAGATTTTTATGCCCCAGCGGCCATCTGTTCTTCGGGCCACGTGGCCTGCCCATTGCCACTTCTAAATGCTCTAAATGCTAAATATAAGTTATTCCGTCAGTGAGATATATAAGGCCAAAGGAACAGAGCATTGGCACAAAATGCCAAGTTACCTCCAGGCATCAGCAACAGATAATCATTGACGTGGTAGTACCCTTTATTAATGAACTAGCGACCCGCCCCGGCTTCACACGGGTGCAATTATATTATACCTATAAACCTTCCTCTTGAATTACTCTATCTATTAAAAAAACCGCTTGAAAATCCGTTGCGTAGTTTTAAAGATTTATGCATACATAGGGACGGACAAAAGAATGCGACTTTGCTTTATACTATGTAGTGATGTAGTTTTAACAAAATTGTTAAACTTTATAAAGGTTTAAAGATGCAATGATCTATAGCAGCGTCAGGAATTTTATTATAAAGGCGAGCACCGAGGCCTTTATAATATCCAAGGGCTTTCTGCAGTCGGTGCTGAAGTATTTATGGTATTTCGTCGTTTCAGCCCATGAGTGACTCACCACTGAGTCTGGCCTTCTCCAAAGTCAAGAAGGGAAATTAGCCACACCCTCGGGGTGGTATGGGTTGATGACACTGTGTATTCTAAACCCGTCACGCCACGGACAACTCGAAGCCATTATGGTTTTTATTGGTATTTATTTAGGTTCAGTATCATAGTTAGCCTTAGCCTGCTTTTTGTAATAAAAAATGCCGTAGAAGTTATGAAGTTGATTAAAATAGGGTACTGATTTTAGAACCTGCTTCGTAATAACCCGGACTATGTTTTCAAATAACCACTCGAACCATGAGCATGACTCTGTCATTGTTTGTAATCATAATGTGTCTATCTATCTATCTATCAGTCACAGTGGTCCACTGCTGAACATCGGCATCCCCGATATATTTCCACAACGCACTATCTCATGCAGACCGCATCCACTGACTCCCACCGATCTTCACAAGGTCGTCCATCCCCTGGTCAGGGTTCTTCCACGCTGTGTAGCTTGACGTAAAATAACGTGACTTCACTTTTTGTACATATACAGAGAGCCAAAGTGTAATATGTATCCAACGCTCTAAAGCTACTTTCCCGACCTTTCTTGATAAATATTTATCAGGTAAAAAATGCGACAGAAATATCCTCGATCCTGGGAATATTTACATTGCGGTAAGCATTTCTTGTTTCCTTAAAAACAAACAAACTCGCGATATTTCACAAAGCTTACTTATTGAATGTTGAGCTATTTTAATCTACCAACAGTCTTTGATCTTTAGATACGTTAACTAGCTTTTGTAAGCAGCTTTACCTGTGAACATAGATCTCAGACTCTTCATTTTACTTTTATCACTACTAGTCATGTTATTGTCACGTCACGATCCGTGTAGCGATGGATTTAGAATACATATTGACACTACCCTATTCCATCCTGAGGGTCTTCTAAGAACTGACAAAAGAAATTGACAGAGCAGAAAACCAACACCAAAGACAAGGGTGAAGATGTTAGACAAATTCCAATAATTCAAGACTTCGGAATTTCACAAGAAGGTCGTTTCGGCCTTTCAGCTATTCAATAACAGATTGTTTTGAGTTTAGTCAGACACTTGGTCTCTGATTTACAGTCGAGTGTTGTCAAGACCAAACGCTAAGCTCCAAATTGCTTGTAAGGCTAAATGGAAATTGGCTCTTGGTTTTTTGTTTGGCTAACCCGTTCAAAATTAGTAGAAGTTTTGGTTTGTTTAACTCTCATTCGCATTATTTTTTTTAGGTTTTACAGTAGCTGTGTGTAACTTATCCAACTTTAAGGTTTTAGTTTTGATTTGTTTCTCATATTCGCATTATTCTATTTCAAGTTTTATAGGAGGTGTGTTTATCCAATTATTGTATGTTTTTCAAAGTTTCGCTTGATGATTACTCATACTAGCAATATTTGAAGTCATCATCATCATCATTTCAGCCAAAAGACGTCCACTGCTGGACATAGGCCTCCCCCAAGGATCTCCACAAAGGCCGGTCCTGGCCGCCCGCATCCACTGCTTTCCGGCGACCTTAACCAGGTCGTCGGTCCACCGTGTGGGAGGCCTACCAGCACTGCGCCTTCCGGAACGCGGTCGCCACTCGAGGACTTTTTTGCCCCATCGGGCGTCGGTCCTGCGAGCTATGTGCCCTGCCCACTGCCACTTAAGTTTGGCAATCCGGTGGGCTATGTCGGTGACCCTGGTTTGCCTGCGTATCTCCTCATTTCTGATTCGATCTCGCAGGGAAACTCCGAGCTAGCAATCTCCATTGCCCTTTGGGTGACTTTGAGCCTTCTGATGGAGCCCATAGTGAGCGACCACGTCTCTGTTCCATATGTCATGATGTCATCAATTCATGAATATTGTGTTACTCTGCCCAACCATGGAGTTTACGGCTGTGATCATCACCATCTCAAAAAGAACAGAGTACTTTATCTGAGTTACTGTTACTAAAATAGTGTCGGTTTTATCTTGAAGTATTGTGGTTGAAGTATTATTCTAGAGCTCATCGCTAGGTGGCGCTTAGACATAAATATATGTATCTGTATCTGTGTGATCTGGTCCTATAAGGAGTTTGGGAGCCAAAGAGGTTTTACAACAGACCTTAATTCGGCTGTAAGTTTTTGTATATAAATTTGATAATCGATTATTTAATACAAATTTTATCAAAATGGGTTCAGTGATGTAGCAGAAATCTTGAAATATCCATATCTCGTCGATTTTGTTATTCGAGTATTTTACAAAGCATAATTTTATTTGCACTAAAATTAAAAACAATTTAACCGAGTGTTAACCAACTATATACTAATGCACTAGAAAGCGAAGAACAAATAATGTTTGATGTTCGTGCCAACTTAAATGGACACGACAATCATGATAGGTATCATAATCATCATCATCATTTCAGCCAAAAGAAGTCCACTGCTGGACATAGGCCTCCCCCAAGGAGTTGAGTTCTCTTGCGAGTTCGAATCAGAAATGAGGAGATACGCAGGAAAACCAGGATCACCGACATAGCCCACAGGATTGCCAAACTTAAGTGGCAGTGGGCAGGGCACATAGCGCGCAGGACCGACGCCCGATGGGGCAGAAAAATCCTCGAATGGCGACCGCGTTCCGGAAAGCGCAGTGCTGGTAGGCCTCCCACACGGTGCACCGATGACCTGATTAGTGTCGTCGGAAAACGATGGATGCGAGCGGCCCAGGACAGGCCTTTGTGGATATAGGTATGCCGGCTTAAAATAGTTCTCTAAGTTTCTAAATACTTTTTGTTAATATAGTGTAAATTCCCAAACACACTAGTCACACCTTAAATTCCAAACTGTGTGCTTCCCATAACACACTTTTATTAGGAACGTCTCATCTCAAATTCCGAATAAAATATTCCTAATGGTTTCCATACCGATAAAACGCCATTAAAAGAAGCCACAGATTTCCGCTATAACATATCCGAGGCATATTATATAAAAATAAACGCCCCAATCGAACGGGAATTGAATCTTGGGAGCTGTAAAGATTTTCTCATGTATATTTATAGGTTCACTAAGAGGATTGAACGAAGTTTTCGGGTGTTTGCGATGCGGCATGTTTTTTTAAGAATGTTCCTTAAACTACTAATATTATTGCCCGATCGATTTCTATAGGTACTATCCATGTTACCACTCACATTTACAGTATAACAGAAACAGATATATTACCACTCTACTCAGCCTATATATATCTACAGTGCCACGCTCTGGCCAGACGTGTTGTATAATAAACAGATATATAACCTCTATATATATGTATATCCAGATTAATATTATCAAATATATCCTAAAATTTTTATTATATTTTATTTAAACAGTATATATATATACTGTTTACCCGTCGCTAACGGTGTCGATGACCTAAGCTACCGAGACGGTTCAGGGCCCCAGAGAGAGGAACCTCTTCACAATGCTTACCGAAACCAGGATGACGGCCTTTCATAACATATAATATTGTATATCTTCATTCACCTTAATTTAGACTTTGATTTCTGTACTTAGTAAAACATAATTATCTCAATGATGCTGCATACTACAACCCGCAGTTAAGAATTCAAACTTATTAGTCCCTATTTCGAAAATGAATTACATGTTTTATCCTACCAGCTCAGGGTCATCCAAGCCGGGCGGGCCCACGGGGAGAGGCCAGACGAAGAGCGGAGTAGTGGTGGGTTTTGGCTCTGGGAACGCCTCTATCCTCAGAGTTGCTTAACCTGCCGCGACAAACGGCGTGCTGATGCAGTGGAGGGTGGCCAGACGTTAAGGCCAGGGCTCCTACCACTTGCAGCAGATGGGCGCCCGCCACTTCATCAGGCGCCTGTGACGGGGGCACGTGCAATGTCCCGCACGTGCCTCTCGGTGGGTCGGGGAGCGTCCACAGCTCCCCGTTAAAGCGTGGTACCCGCTTGTAGAAGCGGGCCAAGGCCTCATCAGGGTCACGGAGCATGCTTCCTATTGGGGAGTGAAACAGGGCCATGTTTCGGGCAATTGAGGGATACCGTTGGTTTAGTGGGTAGGTTGGGACGCAATTACTATCTTTCCACGCCCCAGCGTCGCACATAATCTGGCTCTCCTTTAGCAGTCGGGTATCCATGAGGATTCAAACGTAAAAAAACGATAAATTAAAAAAAAGAGACGGGTTTAGCTGCAAGATTAAATAAAATATGAAAAATAAGATATGAATAAACACTATGGCAGTAGTTATAAAGTCTTTACAAAACTACTATTTTCAGCATCAAAGAATCACGTTCAATGCACATTATTGCAGACAGAGATTGCGGGAACCAGTTGTAATAAACTTTAATTTAGTACTCGCACAGTTTAAAGTACATTGTAGCCTCGAAGTTGTATGAGACTAGAATTTTTAATAGCGGTTCAACTGTGAAGGATTACGAGAAAGAATGAAAACTTGTCTTAAACATATAGTTCAACGTTAGGGTGCTGACTATGTTGGCTTCTTAAAAAAGGATCAAGATAATGCCTTAAGTATCGTTTGAACTAAAACTCAGTGTAGAAGTAATCTTAGCTTAATTTAAGCAAACTTTGAAGCATCTCACAGAACTAACTGCCCTACTTTTTCGCTTTGTGCATACCGCCATGGACTCCTAAACTGCGTAACCGATTGTAACCAAATTTGCACACCGTGTGCAGTTTGATCCAACTTGAAAGTCAGCATATCTCACATCTCAATTTATAATCGCAATATTATTTTATTGCTGTCTTAGGTTTTCACGATCTTTACACATTGCAGGAAATGATGGCTTCACGGTTATGATCGTTTTATTTTATTTTATTCCCGCGACCACGGACACTGCAAAGTGTCTGAAACGTTGGGAATAAAATAAAATAAAACGATCATAACCGTGAAGCCATAATTTCCTGCAATATTTTATTGCTAATTATTTAACAGTCACAATTATATGATAGCTTCAAACAATTCTAACAGATGGCGATATCCGTTGACTGGATTGAGTAAGTATTCAATAGATGGTGCTATTTTAAAAGTACACACATTTCATATATGCTTCAGTTTAAAAGGATAACCACTACAGCAATGCGTGGCACGGTCAACTAGTTCTTTATATAAAAATGTTTAATATTTTTCCGAAATATTTCTGTTGTTTTGCTTCACAAAATCAAATCTATTATTTATTTCGCAGGTACCATTGGAGCCGATGCAGTGATGAAAAATGCAGGTATTGAAACAATATTTAAAATAATGTTTAACTAGCTTTTGCGCGCGGCTTCGCCCGTGTGTGCTTCACGCGGGCGTTCAAACCCGTGCTTATCTCTATGCATATTTTTTATGAACATAAAATCGGTTATTGTGACTAAACTATGATAGTTAGTTAGGTGCTCTCGCGGACTTTTTTGTAGTACATCATTTTGTTCTATTGTCAATAGTTTTTGCAGCGCACGCATAAATATGTTTTCGATTTTACACCTTGGTTTAGAAAATAGCAATTTTCAAACGGATCCCTAATTTTTTTAAAATAAAATATATCCTATAACCTTCCTTGATAAATGGACTATCTAACACTGAAAGATTTTTGGAAATCGGTCCAGTAGTTCATGAGATTAGCGCGTTCAAACAAACAAACAAGCAAACTCTGCAGCTTTATATATTAGTATAGATTACGCGATGGAAAGTCACTCCGAGTTACTCGGTGTGCTAGAACGAGGTAATCTACAGAACTAGAGCGAATGTCTTAGCTCGTAGGGTAGTTAAAATGGTAGTGGGCGGCCCACATGACCCACTGTTGAGTCGGGCGTCCTCCATTTACATGGAGGTAACTTAGCCTACTACGCCACACTGGCTAGACGGGTTGGCATACAATTTCGTATCAAGTTTTCCTTCTCTTCCTAGCCGGAAGTAATCAGCCTTGCTTTTTCTTTTGTGTGTCCGTGTGGTGATGGATTTAGTATACATGGTGTCACCACCACATTTCATTCCGAGGGTGTTTTAAGAACCGACCAAAAGTAAATTACAATTCCGATAACCTAGCTGCAAGAGAAGAAAATCTTGATACAAAACCCTGTGCCAACCCGTCTGGCCAGCGTGGCACAGTAGGCTAATTACCCTTCATCTAACTGGAGGAGGCCAAACTCGGCAGTGGGTCATCTATCGGCTGAATAGTAGTACACCAATATTGCCTCTCTATATATCTATATATTAGTTTAGATAGACGATGAAAAAGTTGAATTGCAATTACAAGTTAAAGAAGAACAAATTGCAAGTTAAATCTCCACCTAAAATAAAATCTCACCAGTAAACTGCTAGACTCCATTTGAGGCAAATTCAATAACAAATTTAAACTAGCGCGGCCGAATACGGGCAAACTTAATAATGCAAATGAGCCCTAAAGTTACACAGTCCTATCCAAATAAGGTTTCACTCATTTGAACAAAAAAGTCAATCCAATTACTACAGTCAAGGAACAAGGATTGAACGCCTAGAATATTCTTAAGGGAATTGAAGATTGATGAGACGATACCTCCGGGTTTCTTTTCGGGTCTATTCGAGTTTATTTCTTTGGCTATTGTCGTACGTAAACACAAATTATTAGATAGATAGATATTATTTATTGTACATGTACACAAAGTAACAAAAAATAAACCTAAACACTAACATTACTCTATGATAACTTTTCACATTTGCTATGGAAATTAATTTATTTGGTGTTCAAAAATATATTGAACTTCGAATAAGTCATTTCCTTCCTTGCTTTACCCCATTTCATTGAAAAAAAGATTGGACTGACTTCTAAAATTATTACTTAACATATAATATAGAATACATAATGTCACGAACCCATAGCATTATACGGGTGTCGTAAGTGACGAGTAAAGGATCGCAAGAGGGAGATCACTTAGCCGTATGAGAAGGAAAACTTGATACAAACCCTATCCCAACCCGTCTTGCCAGCGTGTGTGCCACGCTAGTAGTAGGCTAATTTCCCCCCATGAATTGGGAGGAGGCCCGACTCAGTAGTGGATTATTGATGGGCTGCATTGAACAATAATATAATTATGTAGTTGGTAATTTCAGAGAAAGCCCTGTTCCACAGTTGGCCACGGTGTAGGAAATACGTATCAATAAATTAAGTTTCTTTTCAAAACACGAAATTCCATGCTCATAACCTCAAATATTTTGCCGCCATTTTACCTCAATCTCTTTTCGACCCAATAACGCGGAGCATAAATTCCAAAGTTTAATACCGGCAAATGAAACGTCAGGCCGAAATTTTAAAAAGAAATTCTCCAAGAATTTCCTTCATAAACGTGAGTGTCCTTGAACGTAAGGTAAGCATCATAATAAAAACGTCTACCTTTGGACGTTAATATATCAAAATCAAGAACGGTTTTCTCTATTTATTGTATAAACTACTAAATAAGTATTTAAGTTTACATTACAAAAACGGAAACAATATATTATATTAAAATAATCTTAATTTTGTGTTATAAAACTTAAATATTAATTATTATCACAATATTCTTAAATATATTTTAAAACGTGGAACAGCATAGAACAGGTACATGATTACTGAACAGGTAGAAACGATGTTTTGCCGCTGTTTTAATTTAATTAATACTACAACTACTATGCGGGCTGCATAGTAGTAGTAGTATTAATTAATTATTTTAATTAATATATTAATTTATTAATTAAATAATGACCCACTGCTGTGTCGGGCCTCCTCCAATTTAACTATGTATTTAGTTATTTAACTAGTGCATGCATAAGTAACTCTTAACGTTAAGTAACGTTCCAAGGTGAGTTTTTTTGCTGATCTATTGATCATCAAAAAATCTCATGGAGGAACTAGGTTAAGTAATATTCAACTGCTTCCTAATGTTTGAGTGCTGTTTAGATGTAAGATGCACCTTCGTTATCGTCTCAGCCCAAGGTTTCACGCAATTTTAAGGCCTTCGACCTCATTTGCGACGGGTTTCTATTTTTAAACAACTATGTGTTTTTAAGAATACATATCTTTA
This sequence comes from Clostera curtula, assembly GCA_905475355.2. Classification (NCBI taxonomy): domain Eukaryota; kingdom Metazoa; phylum Arthropoda; class Insecta; order Lepidoptera; family Notodontidae; genus Clostera; species Clostera curtula. The sequence goes on from FR997799.1 coordinate 18,519,916, forward strand.
TCTTTACATAGTATAAAACAAAGTCGCTGTCATCTGTCCGTCCTTATGTATGCTTAAATCTTTAAAACTACGCAACGGATTTTCATACGGTTAGATAGAGTGATTCAAGAGGAAGGTTTATATGTATAACCCACCCCCGCTTTGCACGGGCGAAGCTGCGGCGGGCCACTAGTAATATATAAATAATAATAAAAAAACTCCTCTATTCATTTACCATAAACCACTACAATTATATTTCAACAAAAATTGTAATATACTTCGAAAGTTGGTTAAATGCTGGAAGTAATTTCAAAAACCGTTCCAAATAGTCTAGGAGCAACTATCCAAAATGTGCAACTATTGAAGTTTCAAACTTCATTTGCACTAAATCGTCACAGCCGAACTTGTGGTTGCCAAAGGGATAGTTTGTGGCGCTCCTACCATTTTCTGACATAAAATAAATTTAAATTTACTCTTTTGTCCTTCTGACCTCTTCTTCTGCTCCCTCGTATCTCATCTCATAATTTCAGTATCTTAGTTCACTTCATGAAAATCTATTACTCCAATAGTCCTCTCATCGTACTGATTCTGCACATTCTCTTTTTGTTGTACAAACTATTCTTCTGTGGAAAACTCTTCGCACTAGTATCAGGATGGATGAAAGTCTTCATTGCAGAATCTTCTCTGTAACACATATGAGTATAATATATTACATAACCTTAGTTATAGCATATACATTCATATGTTTCCAAATGTATCTCTTGCCCGGCCCCGAAATAGAACCAGAGGAACGTGATCCAAAGACAGCACATCCAACCCAAAGACCAACAAGGGAGTCATTATATTAATAACTAGCGGCCCGTCCCGGCTTCGCACGGTTGCAATGTTACCCACGGGAGACGTCGCGCAGCGAAGCTAGTAAAAAAATAAGCCTAATTTACTCCTTATATCAGTAAAAGGCCCGTCAAAATCGGTCCTGCCGTTCCAGAGATTAGCGGGAACAAATATACAGAAAGCTTGAAAAAAAATATATACATATATTTTGGTCTATATACTCAATTCAACTCAAATCAAATTATGTATTTCAATTGAACCTATTTACAGGTGTTTGGAAAGGTCAAAAGTGAAGTTAGGAATCTAGTTGCTTGTTCCAAAAAGTAGATCCTATGGAGAAGAACAGGCAAGAAACTCCATAGACACAATAATATATTATAATTACGCATTTGATAAAAAGTGGTTATTTTATTATTAAAAACAGACACTCCAATTTTATTTATTTGTATCTATAGATAACATTGACTCTACTACCATTCTGTTCTTAGCATGATTTGGCGTCTCTTTTTCCTGTCTTCCTTAAGTTATTCCAAAGCTCAGATAGTTCCGTGAAAGTATTTTCAATAGTCTGCAGAATTTTTAAAGAATTTAATACGTTTCAGCAGTCTTGGGTCGTAATGTTTGTCTGGATTTTGCATTCACTTGGATCTTATTCCACTGTTTGCTTTACATTTCTGTCATAAAATTAGGTTATGTGACAGTTTTCCACTTTGACCCTAAATAAAATATTTTACGGTTATTTTTCTGACAGTGAAAACTTCATTTATCGATTTCAATATTATAAATGAAAATGCACATTTTAATCTATTCTCGCCGAGTGGTGACGGATGGCCGAAAACATAGCCATAATAGGTTTGGCCACCGTATAAAAGTGGGATAACACCAGCTTCAAGTATGGAAAAGACAACACATGAGCTTTTATGAATCTGACCGAAGGCCCCACAAACCTTCGCATGGTAAAATAATACCGAGCAAATATCACTTATCCACAAACAGCCCAATAAAAACTCATATCGCAATAAAACATAAGAAATCCGAACACTATCAACAGTAATCCAATTTAGTCAGAACAACAAACATTATAAATAAACGCAGGAAACCCCCCGAAATAGACTAAGAGCTCGACCCTATTTGCTAATATGAAAATTCCTAAACAATAATTACATAGTGTCTAGGATTTAGAATATATAGTGTCGCCACCCCAATTCTTCCTGAGACGTGTTGTAAGAGCCGACAAAAGGAAATTATAAGGCCGAAAACATGCCGCAAGAGAAGGAAAACTTGATATGAAACCCTATGCCAACCCGTCTCGCCAGCGTGGCACAGTTGGCTAATTACCCTCTATGTGGTTGGAGGAAGCCCCAAAGATCGAATTAGATTGGTGTAAATATGTCGAGGGATTCCGTAAAAAAATATTATAATAATATGTTTATTAGAGTTATAATAATCTATCGTTTAAGCTACCAACCTTAAAACCATCAGGTTTTTACCAGCTAGAGTTCTTATATATCAGTTAAATTATACTCCTGCTTTTAGACAAAATAACTGATACAATATTCTGGTTAATATATCTCTGGCTAAAATAAAAACACTTTCTTGACTCCCTAGATCAACAAGACGATCACATATCTCCAAATAGAACGGTGCCATCAAAATAAAATATTGTAAATATCTTTTACAGTCAAGAAATCATTAAAATCTCTCGGTCTATAGCGAAAGCTATAAATAATATGGCCACATAAACATCACCATAGTACCACACCCCTATATTGATAATAAAAATTCCGTGTCATCGCTACGGAAGAAGTCCTCAGTTCACGTACAGAATGCTGAGATAAAATAGGCCATCATTTTTTTATTTAAATTCTAGAGTTTTCGTGAAGTTAATGCAGTTTTTACCACATGTTAAAATATTTGGGTGCTGACGGATATAGAATACATAGTGTCACTACCCAATTCCATCCTGAGGGTGTCGTAAGAGCTGACAAGGCTGAAAACCTAGCCGCAAGAGACGGAAAACATGTATTGGGAGGAATCTCGTCTCAGCAGAGAATCATTTATGGGCTGACCATTAAGTAGGTGTATTAGTAGTAGTTAAAAAATCTCTATGTTATTTAATAATTAATTACTTGGTTAGGTCACAGGCATGTCGCGGGTTTGATCCCCGCACGGAAGAAATATTTGTACGACCTACAAGTATTTGTTCCGGGTCTGGGTGTTTTCTATCTATAATATGTATGTATTTACAAAAAAAAAATTATTTAAGTAGTTTATCATCCATCTCGTTACCATAACACAAGCATTAAGTTGCTTGGGACGAGATGGCGTTGGGTGAAATGCCCAATGATATTTATTTATAGGCAGTCATAGTTTGTGATCTTTTGACTGCATCGTTGGTCTAGGGGTTGGATGTGCTGCCTTTGGAGCACGGGGTTCCAGCTTCGATTCCGGGGCTGGGCAAGTGTCTTTATCTAAACCAGAGGCACTTGCTCTGAGTCTGGGTGTCATTTGTCTTCGTGAATTTAATGTTTGTAAACTGCCCCGCGATCCATGTAATAAAATACGGCAATAAAAAAAAGTTATTTTGTGTGTTTAAGTGCCCTCAGCATCTTATTGAAAAGCTTGACACAGTTCATCTGTAAAAAGAATGCTGGTTGACAAATATAACATAAATTACCTATTTATTCTGGTTGAGTGGTAATTAACAATTCTAATATGTATTATCATATTCGTTGAACAAAATTTATTGAATATTATGCAACAAAACAACATAGTATTATGTAGTGTAATAACATACTTGTGAAAATAAGGTTTTAGAAATAAATAAACATATCTTTATTCAAGCTTGGGATCGTAATCACAATATTCTATTAAGTTGTATACCACTAGAAGGTCATTTCGTTTGTACCTAATATACTACGATAAGGTTCAAAATCTAGGCTAATCTAAATTCAATGAGCGCTGTCCGTAGCTTGGCTTGCAGAAAAATACAAATTCAAACACATATCTATCTATTTAGTAGAGGTATTAGTATACTAATAATTGTATGGTGACAAGTAATGGTGACGGAAGACAATAAAATTCATAGTGGCATTAGTGTCCCCAACCCATTCCAGGCCGAAAACCTACCTAGAAGAGGAGATATTGATACTAAATGCTGTGCCAACCCGGGTCACCCGTTGCATAGTAGGCTAATTAACCTCCGTGTAACTGGAGAAGGCCTGACTCAGTAATGGGTCATTTAGGGGCTGAATAGTAGTAGATATACCGGGTGTCCCAAACATAGCACTGGAAGTCGGCTAGCCCGTAGCCCTAGGTCTCTTCCACAAAAAATAGGTTGAAATAAAAAAACCAATAAAGAATAAAATAAACATTGACCAATACTTACTGGTGACGATTTTGTTACATAGAATGAAAAATATAGTCATTTTCAAAAACAAAATCGGGTAATTGGAATAATTCTAATATCTCGAAATCCATGAGACATTTCTTCAGCCATTTTTTTGTGGAATATACCTAGGTCTAACCTACTTCCAGTGTCACTGTGGCGTGCTTTTTTTGGGACACCCTGTATAACTTAGTTTAAACCTAAACAGATACAAATGAATATCTCATCGCTTCAAGTAATACACGTAATTAAAGAAAATAACTAGTCTACAAAAGTAGCGTTTTGACTTTTCTCCAGGGTTTCGAAAATGACGACAACGCGATAAAAGAATGAACGTGAAAATCGTCGGGATAGCCTTTCAATTGCAAATTGAATGGTCAACGTGAATTCGGAATCAAAAGACTGGCCGAAATCGACTCCAAGTCTTTGCACCCCTATCTGTAATGATCGGTAAAACGTTAGCGATAAAAATAAAGTGGTTTATTATGTCTGAGTAGATTTTCACAAATAGTTTTTCTTATCTACGCAATATGATATATATTGTATTCTATTTGAAAAAGAAAAATATACCCTTGATAAATCAATATGCTTGTTAAATTCGTTCTAAATAAGATCATCATCATCAGCCCACACTAGCCCACTGCTGGACATAGGCCTCGCCTAAAGAGTGCCATAGCGCCCTGTCTTCGGCTTGCTGCTGCCCGCAACCTTTCGCAGATCGTCTCTCCTTCTAGCAGAGGGCCGTCCCATACTATATTACTATATTTATTTATTGTCACTTAACTTAAATCTGTAGATAATTTATAATTTTATATTTAATATATGAATCTTTCAAAAAAACGAGCAGTCTTAAAATTAAGCCAAGTGGAACCTAATGATTTCTTAGGTTTTCGCGATAATTACACATTGAAATTAAACACTTTTTAACTGATTTATCGCGTGTATATTATCTCATTTAATTCCCAAAACAGACGCTCGACCAAGTCTGCAGTTTGTGAGCACACATTCAACAAGACCAACCATTAAATTCACTTTGATAGACCTCAAATCCTTGCCAAGGAAAATTATTACATTCCAAGAATGATCCGCGAGGCTATTGAGATTAAAAAAACATGCAAATTTCAATAGAGAGCATGGGTGGCAAGTACCACCTGCTTGGGAACCAGTCATTAAATTGATCAAATCTCAAGCAAATGACCTCTGGATCGATTTATGCGTGCACATGGAACGTTATCAATAAAACAAAATTTTAGGCGGTAGATTTTAACTGTTTCTTTGTACTTTTGAAGACAACTGTCATCTAGTCTCTCCCGCGACCACGTCTGCTGCAAAGCATTCGAAACGTCGGGAATTAAATAATGTAATATACACGCGATAAATCCGTTAAAAAGTGTTTAATTTTCAAGTGGAACCTCTAAATTAAAACTTCTTAACAAAAAAATAAGTACTAGCAAAAGGGTTGGGCTCAGCTATCGCCGAGGGAGCTACACAGATGTGATCCATTGCTGAGTCAGGCCTCCTCCAACTACATGGAGGGTAATTAGCCTACTGTGCCACGCTGGCCAGACGGCTTGGCACAGAATTTTGTATCAAGTTTTCCTCTAGGTTATCGGTATTGTCATCGAGTTTTGTCGGCGTCGGATTTTATAACACCCTCCGGATGGAAGGGGCGGTGACACCATTTATTTATTGGTTCGCCAACAATGTATTTTTAATCCGTCACCACAAAATATCATATTCAGATACATAATTACATCATATTAGAGGTACGTTGTAAATTGATTAAATTGCGGCTCAAACGTTGCTCTCCGTAACAATGTTTACACAGATCATATCGCGACATTTGACACAACAGATGCCCGAAATCCCGACGGCCCGATATGTCAATAAAACGGCGGGAGTTAAACTCCGAAGTTTGCGTCCCTCTGGAGGTGACGAAATATTTCCCATGAAATCGTTCGACACGAATCGACGTCTGAACTTTTTCATTTTATAACTATCGTTCGTCGCCGAATTCGAATCCTTGATAAACTCTACGAGGTCAGTGTCCCCTTTCATTTTTTTTTGGTGGCACTTCACTTCGCTTTTATGGTTTTTATGTGAGGATGGAACATTTGTCAAAAACGTTATACAATAAATCTAGCCTAATGTACACGAACTATGCTGTCGCAAATGCAAAAGGCCAATGCGAATAGATTGCTGAATAGATTTGAGTGACAATTTGTACAATAAACTTGTTTTTCTATTCTGACACTGCGAGGGTACTTGTTGGCCACCCTCGCAGTAAAGGCGCGGGCTGAAGCTATAATGATTATACATATAGTATTTTTTATGACTATACGCCAATCACACAAACCATCTTAAAATTAAAACTGCATTCACAGCCTTGCAATGGTAACTAAATCCCAAACACACGTATATTTGAAATTAGTCTATAAACTTTCAAATTTATAATTTTATTTTACGCGGCCAAAGTCACTGATAAAAGCTACTAATGTTTTCACAAAACTGAGCAATACAACTTGGAACAGTTATAAATTTAACTCAACCATTGCGAACAAGTAAAGTAACAATTTTAATAAATCCCTTTGCGCAATCCCCGTGGCTCGGAGAATAATATTTTTGTTACGAATGCAGCGCCGTCCTTAAATGGAAACTTTCTCAGTGGTATCAAACTGTCGGGTCTTTAATTGTGTTATATAGTTTTAACTTTCGTTTGTACTGCGACAGAGCAACGTGAAAATACTTTTAACTTAAATGAAATCGCGTTAATGATATAAAATGTTGCGGATTTTTTCTACACTTTCGGTATTTGAAAACTTTGGTTGATTATAGACAAAATATTCCTTTTTAAACGTAATCCCTGCAGTAAGTTATAACCTGTATCATGTAGGCAGTTTACAAACATGAAATTCATGAATATAAATGACAAGCAAGTGCAAGTGCCTCTGGTTTAAATAAAGACACTTGCCTGGCCCCGGAATTTAACCTGGGACTCCGTGGTCTAATGGCGGCATTTCCAACGCGATAGACCAACCAGGTAGACTGCAACAACATTAATATGAATTGTTTTTGTCGGCTCTTACAAGACCATCAGGATGAGATGAGGCGTTGGCACTGTATTTTTAATCTGTCACCAGACGAATGACGGATATTCTAGCCTAAATTTGACCAATTACAAGTATACACGCGAAGGCAATGTCATAAACCCCTTTGAGACTCATCTCGTGAGACCAGTAATAATTTTGATTAGACCAGCTGTTAGTTTTCAGGCTATTGACATTGTGAATAGCCTGCCATAGGATGTGAATGACTTTAGAGGCTGGCGGCGTTACGTACATGGCTAAAATAGCAAAGAAATTAAATTAGTTGAAAAGAACTAATATCATAAAAAGAATGAATAACAAACAACCATTTGAAGTCGATGCCTTAGGAATACCTAATTAAGAGTATGAAAATACCGCTATTTTAATAGCAACAAATATTTTTGATAGTTTATTCAAATTTTCTGCAAAACGACTGAACTAATTTTGACTGACACAATTGATATGAGGCTTGATACTCTGAACCGAAAAAAAGTAATCGAAATAGCTTACAAGTTGCTGAGTTATGCGTTAGCAAACTTAAAAGAAATAAATCAAATAACTAATGGACAATTTAGTTTTGAAGTCCTTTGAAAATTGGGCTTTGTTTCAGAAATATTAATTTACATTCAAGTACCAATGTTGTTCGTAGACTTCTTTACAAAACGCTTTTAATAGTTGCGAAACTACCACTACTCTAAAGTTGCTCTACAGATAAAATCCGTCAAGAAACGCTGTTGTTACGATAATTGTCATTATTTTTATTACCAACGTAATTTACGTGAACAGAAAAGCGTGGGCAAATGAAATCTAAATTTTCAAATCCCAATTCCTTTATCAAAAGCTAATGGTATGATCTTGAATCAATCAAAGTAGAAATTTCTAGAATAATCACATAATTTATAATACTAAAACGTTCGAAATCCATGGGGGAGGCCTATGTCCAGCAGTCGATGTCTTTTGGCGGAAATGATGATGATGTATGAAAAAATATTTTTTTTTTTATTGTCAGCATTATCTTTACGCTGAAATGTATTCTATAAGTGTACGTGCATTGATTTATTTCATAGCTACAGCCGTAAATGTTTATTTAACATAAGAAATCTATAAAAATACAATTCACTCAAGATAATATTGTTTTTGGGGTTGAAAGTTGAGGGTAGTGTGACATTTAATTTAATGGGGACGCCATAGAAAAACATGAGGGAATAGTTAAGGGGACAATGTCATCGATTCTTAAGATATTAAAGGAGAACTCTGGCCGCACAATTTTATACTTTAAGTACTTAAGAGTTCAGTTCAGAATCGTTTCGCAAAATTGTTTTATTGTCCTCTATAAAGTTGTCGGAGTAATCTTCTGATAAATCTCATCGTTATTTCTGAACGAAAAAGTGATTTTTATTACGCATGTCTCAAGTGTAATAAAATGATTTGTACGGTCTAGTGATGAATATGAATGAAATTTGGAACAAATATTTGGGGAATCTCAGCTCTTGATTAAATGAAAAGAACTTATTTCACTATTGACAATACGGATTTTGAATTAGGAGCTTAGCGACTTAAAAATAAAATTGAGTGACGTATAATACAAGCCTTTAGTCTTTATAGTTGATACCGTACTCGCCTGGGCAGCCTTCGGGAAGCTGCGAAAGATAATTTCGTCCACAATACCCCAGTGTTTGAAGACAAAAGTCTTCAACCAATGTGTGTTGCCAGTGATGACATATGGTACAGAGTCGTGGTTGCTCACTATGGGCTCCATCAGGAGGCTCAACGTCGCCCAAGGGCAATGGGCTATGCTCGGAGTTTCCCTGCGACGTCGAATCAGAAATGAGGAAATGCGCAGGCAAACTAGGGTCACCGACACAGTCCTAACATAGCATAGCATAATTTTATATGAAGTGGTCCGGGCCGGGGCACCGCCGAGCCCGCCGAGCCACGTTCAAGCTTGAACCACTTCATACAAAATGTATACCAATAATGTTCGACCGTTGTGGCGTGATTCGTGCTTTAATTAGCACGAATCACACTGGGACAGAAAAGTCCTCGAGTGGCGACCGCGTTCCGCAAAGCGCAGTGCTGACCGACGACCTAGTTAAGGTTGCCGGAAAGCTCAGGACTGACCTTCGTGGAAATCCTTGAGGGAGGCCTATGTCCAGCAGTGGACGTCTTTTGGCTGAAATGATTATGTAAATAATATTATAGTCTGACAAAATTGTAGACGCCACAATTAATTGAAACAATGAAGCTTTTTTTTTATTAAACTTTTACGTAAATCCTAAAATGTGGCTTATGCTTTTCAACAAAATAGGCTACATTTGCCTCAAAAATATAACTTGAAATAGGATCCTAATTAAGATTTTAAATATTTAGAAACCGCTAATGACATTTGCACGCATCTTTTGTAAGTAAGTTTAATGTTCAAGCGCGCGCATAAAATTATTAGAATTCAATAAATTTTACTACATATTTTACGTTAAATGTAAGTAATAATAGAGATAAACGCGTTGTATTACCAATGTTTACAACAATGCTTTATTTTAGTGCACATAAAATAAATTACCAACACACACATTATCCATTTTACGATAGGGGTGAGACATTGTAAGGGATGGGATGGTTATTGTCAATAATATATGTATCGATTCGTGTCTCCGACTAAATCATTCGAAACAGTATTATTGCGTCTTGTAGAAATCGATTCCGACAGTTCTTGTTTCGTATTTCCTGTCACCTAACAATTTATTTTTGAAATTGTCGAAAGAGGTGACTGAAACATGAATATAATATAATAGAAAAATGCTTTATTGTATAAACCATTTATGGCGTTCACAATCGTCAACGGATACATCAGTTTTATAACACTACTTCCAGGTCGCAACGCGGCACCAACGGAGAAGACCTGGCGGAAATAACTCAGAGGGCTTGTCGTTTTTTTTAAACGCCATATTACAATGACCTTGTTCATAAAACTAACGAGTTTCGTTCGGTTCCGAAAGGCACTCAACTGAAATATGCATTTTATAATAATAAAAAAAATATGTAATTTATAGAATAATTAAAAACTGAAATTATAAGTCTTGAATCCAGTGAGCCGACCAACCCCAAACAGCACCTGCGGCACCTGTTCATAAACATAACGTGTGTGGCAGCCATCGATCTCCTCAACCATATCAAAGGAAAGTGGTCGACCCGCCACACGTCGCTACCACTGTCCGAAGTATTTTAGTGAGCATGACATGAGCAAGTAAAACTAGAAGATATTATAACAAAACAATGATATAAAAATAAATACTAAGTCATGCCAGTGGCGATCGCGTTCAGGAAAGCGCTTTGCTGGTAGACCCAAACGGTAGACCGACGACTTGATTATGGTCACCGGAAAGCGATGAATGCCACGATGTCTGCTTTTCGCTCAGGACCGGCCTTCGTGGAAATTCTTGGGGAAAGCAGGCCTATGACCAGCAGTGAACGTCTTTTGGCCGAAATGATGAAGATGATGATGAAGCCATGCAAGTAAGACATGTCGGCACAGGATAATATAATATGTATTTTTTTTTTGGTTTATATATTTTGCGTGAATGCTAATTAATAATAATAATAATATGATTCAATTCAATATAATATCTATGTCATCTTAATTTAAATTATGGTAAATTGTTTAATATAATAATTTTACATTTAATATTTGTACACCGGCAAAACCGGTAGAATATAATGATACATACATTTGTCAACATCTAAATAACTACTTATATTCTAATAAATAAACGTTTCTCTCTCTCTCTCTCTCTCTCATTTCTGCAGAAGTCTCTTTTGAGTTGTTAGAGTGGCTTTCGTAGCTCCGTTGCGTTTTGTAGATAAGCAGAGGCCTGTCTACAGCACGCAATGTATGATGATTCCCACGGAGCGCAGGTGCGAGTCGGCACACAGAGGGTAGGATTGGTTTTAGTGAGTAGGTGCTCTTCTCCAGTAGTACACCTTTTTTCCGTGCATCATCGCTACTACTATTACTACTATTTCGCCCATAAATGGCCAGCTGCCGAGTCGCGCCTCCTCCTAGGAGGGTAATTAACCTACTGTGCGTGACGCGTTGGCATAGGGTTTCGTTTTAAGTTTTCCTTCTCTTGCGCCTAGGTTTTCGGCTTTGTCAGTTCCTCTTTTCGGCTCTTAATATAACCTCAGGATGGAATGGGGCGGTGATACTATGTATTCTAAATTCGTCACTACATGGACTACTCGTTCTAGTTCATTAAGCCTACTTTCTTACATTGAGAGTTTTTCTTAGACTTAGACCTTAGGATAGTCTAAGTCTAACCTAACCTAACCTTAGACTATAAGTAAATTTTTATTTAGTATCAATTTATAAGATTAACTATTACCCTCGTCACATTTCTGATTAAATTAAATTTGTTGTTTGTAAAATGTAATGTAAAATTGTTGTAAATATTAAATTGGAAATAGAAATCTTCACTAGATATAAATTCTTTGGTACAGTAATCTTTGTACCAAAGAACGTTGTGCCGATTCTGTTGTTTATTGAGCATCAAATTATAATTTATGTTTCATTTGTCATAATGTTATAAACGCCTGATAAACCTTTTATCAGGTGTTTATAACATTATTGGGACATCTTTGTAGTATTGCGAGTATTGAGATTTTTTTTAGACCTTAGGATAGGACCTTAGACTATAAGTAAATTTTTATTTAGTATTAATTTATAAGATTAACCATTACCCTCGTCACATTTCTGATTAAATTAAATTTGTTGTTTGTAAAATGTAATGTAAAATTGTTGTAAATATTAAATTGGAAATAGAAATCTTCACTAGATATAAATTCTTTGGTACAGTAATCTTTGTACCAATGAACGTTGTGCCGATTCTGTTGTTTATTGAGCATCAAATTATAATTTATGTTTCATTTGTCATAATGTTATAAACGCCTGATAAACCTTTTATCAGGTGTTTATAACATTATTGGGACATCTTTGTATTCTTAGCAGTATGTATTAGAAATTGTTGTTGTGGATACAAAATATTAGTTTTAATCAGTAATTAAGTTGCGCTTATGCTAGAAATGGTTATATTCGTTTTGAAAAATAGTCTAAACCATGTTTCAAAAATCTCAAAACATTTTCACGTGTGCGAGTATTGAGATTTTTTTTTATTAATATGATTTTTAAAGTATCGTCGAGTTAATCTTGTGATAATTTACATTTGGTTGAAATATATATTAAACAAAACACTAGACTTTAGCTTAACTTCGCCAGAAATTAAATTTTTGTATCCTCCGAGAGTTAGAACACCCCTAAACATTAAAGTAAACAAAATGTCTTGAAAAGCTCAGTAAAGTATTCAGAAACATTGCTTTTAAGAAAACTATAGAGCTTTAATTACATAAACAATTCTGCGGGATATGAACTCACTATCTGGATATGCTATCATTTCTTCTGAAGACGAAACAAATTAAACTTTACGACTCAAGTTTTAAAGTGCAATTTTAGTTCCGTCTGAAACTGTTGGTAATGTTCTTTTAAAAGGAGCTTAAGCTATTGATCTATTTGTAGCAAACAATGTTGGAGATGTAATTAAAGACGCCTTGCTTGAGTTTCTTTGTTTCACGCTCAGGTACATTTTCTATAGGTGGGTGTGTGTTTGTATGCAAATCACAGTTTATATTATACATATTATACCTACAATATTTTTGTATGTTCTAGAATTTGGGTAAAATATAACAATATCTAAGTGCTAATAGATCGCATAATCTTTTAATTTATATTTATTTTACACGATTGTTCTAGCAACCAAGATAAATTGCCTCTACTTCTAAGTATAATAAAATTTTAGTAAACATATTTTAAATTTAAACTTTTATTAGGTATTTGTAGTTAAATTAATTGATTTTGAGTTAAATGTTTGATTAAAATCACCCTTTTCAATACATTTTGTAAAAGTTTTATGTCTAATAGGTATCAGTGCGATTTAGATGTTTCAGTATATTAAGTTAAATATACGAGTACATTATACAAACATATTATCAAATCTTAATTCCTTAAAGTAAAATATTCTGTTATAGGCCATAATGTTATAGGAAATATTTCTATGACATGGATTACACAGTTTATTTCAATGCAACAGCCACAAGTTGTCGTTAGTTGGAAATAGCGGAACTACATATGTGCTAACTTTTGTTGTGGTGCGTCAGGAACTGCAATTACAGTATACTCGTATAAAATTCCAACTTTGTTGATGTTGTTTTATGAAGTTCTGTAACTGCTTGCAAAGATTGATATAATTATAGCGAATAGGTAATGAACATTCTCATTATTTTCTCTACTTTAAAATTTGTATTATGTACATTTTTGTTATCTTTTTCTTTGCCTTGCATTGCATTGTTGGATTGGCTACTAGTCTTATCAGATTTGGTTAATAACCAGTTTCCCAAATCAATAGCAATTGCAGCCTCCCCATTTAGTGTGACGACCTGTAATTACGAGTATTTGGTTATATCATACACACTATTGATAGATTACGTTCTACACCGTCCGTCAATCTACGGCCTCTTCAAGAACTCTGCATGAAATATTTGATTTTAAAGGGCAAATAAGCTTGAATATGACAGCTTTAATAAATAAACCAAACTCTTAAATAGCTTCATGGTAAAATCCAAAAGCTATGTGTCTCGACTCAGCTTTCTAATTTAAATCAAACAGTGCCGTTATCTTTGTGTTAAACAAAGCCCTCTTTAGGAAAGGCTTAGGGGGTATCTCAGAAAAACGCCTTAGGAGATAAAGCGAGGTCAATGGGTGACTATTTGTCGTAAGATATATCCCTTTCAAATATATGTTCTTTCAGTAAAGCGTAGGGATACGTGGGGTTAGGAAGGACTTTAATCGTTCTGATATTACTTTTGAGAGAGAAAAATGCTATTTTATTATCTATTTCAAATTTGAAAGGTGAAGTTATTGATTTATTTCATCACAATCACTGTCTTTATATTATACTCATAATAATCTTAGCCCACAAATGATGAATTATGTGGATTTATCCATATTTATCCAGTAAGGAGGTTACACTAGAGTACCTTTAGCCAATATGGTTGGCACTGGGTTTCATATCATGTCATCTTTCTCCAGATCTTTCTACATTCTTTATCTCCTATATCGCTGTTAACGCTAAGGAATGATGATAGCAAGATTTCTCATTTAGTCTTACGGACTATTGCTACTAATACTACTACCATAAATGATTCACTGTTCAGTCGGGCCTCCTCCCATGATAGGAAGGGTAATAAATTAGCCTAAGGTGCCACGACGGGTTGGCACAGGGCTTTCCTTCTCTTTTTGCGGTTTCGTTTTCGGCCTTGTCATGTCCTTTCTGCTCTTACGACACCCTCAGGAAGTAACGGGGTGGCGACACTATGTATTCTATATCCGTCACCACAGGGAAAACTATTGCTACATAGTAATTTATAGTTAAATATCAGCTACTTGATCCTTAGAAGTTCATGCTTCACACCCTCTGAACTGTTCTCGCCACAAGGGATCGATAGTTCCCAAGCGACATTCAAAGCCGAATTTAACACGCTTTCGCATCGATCCCATTTTGTTTTCCTCCTAATGATTGTTTAGCGACAATTGTCGTTTCTTTGTATAAGATGTGTCGTTTCGGAGGAATTGTGTTGATTTAGGATTACAGTAATGTTTGTGTGAAAATAAGCTCTGTGTTTTTATGGGAACAGATGTATAGAAAACTTCTTCAAAAAACTTTTTCGAAAACAGAACTAATATTGTGCTTCTGCCTTCTTCACTGAATAACTAAGAGATATTCATCGTCACTGAATAACTAAGAGTTATTCAGTGACGATGAATAACTCTTAGTGAATAACTCTCACAACAGTGATGATGAATATGTTAGCTACTCTGTTTGATATCATCCCACACCATAATTTACCATTGATGTGCCTCCGGAAAACATACAGCATTGTCTATGAAGAAGCATTGTATACTTAGCCTTTTGAGCCATCCATTGTACGGTACTAATAGAGGGCGCCACGATCGCCGATGTTGTATTTAATCTGTACCAGCTAGGACGCGGCAACCGCTGTCACTTTTCGAATACATAGCGTTGTGTACTTTCGCCGCGAGCGGTCGAAATCCAAAAATATTCGGTTAATCGTTTAACCTTTTATAATAATGATTTAACATTGTGTTAGACATTTTCGTAGTGCATTTATTGTTGATTGTATTTTCAATCTCAACATTAAAATAACGGTTTTATCGTAATGAATCCCGGGCCGAGTGACGAACCCGATTAGGCCACCGCCGGGGCCATTCGGTCGATCATTTCGAACTCGCCGACTTCCGAGAGGGATCAAGAGAAGGAGGACTCCTCGTGCGCTAGCAGTTCATCGGACAGCGATGCTGAAGCAGAGCAACCTCCACGCCAGCAAAAGCGGGATTCACAGGTAACGGTCGATCCGAGGATCGACACGTTATGCAACCAGGTCAGTTTTCTTACAAGCTTTATAATGCACCAAAACTAATCCATCTACAGAAACGCGTAGGTCGTTGGATTTGGGAGCCCGTAAAATTAGTATTGATTTAAATCAGCTGAGGAAAACCGTTTACGTCAGTTAATAAGTTTCCAGTTTCTTTTTACACCCCACGTGGCAACATATCCGTTATATGAAGGCATTGGTAGAAATGTCAGCGTATCTACCCGCGCTTTTGCAATTTAAAAATTAACGACGAACTGTGTTGTTTGAACAAGGGAAAAGATTCCCTGGCTGCAACTAATAACGCCTTGTTACATCAAGGGGACCTTTTATAATCCGGTTTACAGGGTATTATCGATCGGGCTCACAATAACCCTGCCGATTTATAATCTAATAACCTTTTTAATAATTTTTTTTTTTAATCGGGAATGAGTGCTTGTCATATAAATATGTATAACTTGTCTGAACAAACCGTACAAATAACATGCGGTGAAAGAGCCGAATGTATTTAAACTAGACGTACAAAATTTAAATTTCCGTAATTCCGGATAAAAATGTGCAAGCTGCAATTGAAAAGTCAAAACTTATGGCTCATAACCAATCCCGCGGAGGGCCTCACTTCTGGTTATCACCACCACAGGTTCACAAAACTAACAAACTAAAAATTATTCATTTCGGAACAAAAAGGTAAAAAGTGACTACCTGACACTTTTCAGGGCAGGTCATATAACTATGTTCAAGAACCGTTGGCAAGCACCGGTGCAAACAAATTCATAATTTCAGCAGTTTCGGGGTTCCGCATACCCCTTTATAAAAAACCTCCTCGGTTAATGCCAGTTTTGTTTTGCGCTTTTTCTGCGGAAGAAAAGCGAAGGATCGATACGCCTAATTTTCGATCTTCAAGAATTTAACAAGTTCATCAGACCGAAACGATTTCGTCTGATTTTTCCTCCGTAGCTCGCTGGGTCGCGGATACCTTGTGAGTGAAGGGAGGTCGAATGCTAGTGTACCTGGACGACTTCCTTTTGGTCAACCAAGACCAATCCAAGTTATGTCTTCAGGCTGCGGAAGCCGTGAGGCACTTGGAACACCTGGGCTGGCACATCAACTACCAACAATCTGTTTTGGCGCCAGCTCAAGATTTGGAACCAAAACAAATTCATCAAAACGAGCGTTTTCGTCTAATTTTTTCTCCGTAGCTTGCTGGGTCGTGGAGACCTTGCGAGTGAAGGGTGGTCGGGTGCTAGTCTACCTAGATGACTTCCTTTTAGTCAACCAAGACCAATCCAAGTTATGTCTTCAGGCTGCGGAAGCCGTGAGGCACTTGGAACACCTGGGCTGGTAAATCCACTACCAAAAAGTATATTTTGGCGCCAACTCAAGACTTGGAACCAAAACAAATTCGTTAGAACGAAACGTTTTCGTCTGATTTCTCCACCGTAACTTGCGGGGTCGCGGAGACCTCGCGAGTGAAGGGATGTCGAGTGCTAGTTTACCTAGACTACTTCTTTTTGGTCAACCAAGACCAATCCAAGTAATGTATTCAGGCTTCGGTAGCCGTGAGGCAATTGGTACGCCTGGGCTGGCAAATCAACTACCAAAAATCTGTTTTGGTGCCAACTCAAGATTTGGAGTACTTTAGCATACGTCGGCAAACAGCCGTAAATACAATGTCCCTGCCAATAAAAAGGGTGGAAAGCATAAACCTGACATTAGATCGGTCGTTGCTGAAAAGTCGCATCAATCCGGGAGCTGCAAAGTCAGCTGGATCCGGTAAACCTCGCCAACTTTGTTGTCCACCGTGGAAGACTGCACTGTCGAAAAATACAGATCTTCTTACGACACGACCCCGTTAAAATCAGCTACTGTCTCAAGTTGGGTGTCAAGAAATAATGTGGTGGCGCGGAGCCATAATCCACACATTGCTTATTCACCTGCTACCCATTTCCATGCGACGGACGCTTCGGATTCGGGTCGGGGTGCCTTCATGAACGGAAATCTAATATCAGGTGCATGGCAACAACAAAAAGGAGTTATATTCAGTAATAGCGACAATTAGTATGAATGCGTAGACGTTGCAGAACTCCCACATGCTAATCCAATCAGACAACTGGACCTTGATTGTATATATCTGAAAGGAGGGCGGCAGCAGATCGTTAGGGATACTAGCCCTAACCTTCAAACTGTTGCATCTCACTGACAAGTTCAACATAAACCTATCAGCCCGTTATTTGGCGACGAGGTACAATATAATAGCGGACAGGCTATCACGGGGAAAACAACCCGCATAATGACATCTTCTGTCTCGAGCAACTGTGGTTGTCTTTCGGAAGTAGGGGGCTTCCAGAAATCGACTTACTTGCCATACAAGCTACCGCGGTAGTAACAAACTACGTACCTGTTCAGGTGGTTCAGCAGATCATGGAACCATGGACTAGGGTGGGTGTTTCCAACTTCCAGCTTGCTGCCCAGTTCTGACAAAAATGAACAACGCCACAGGAGGTTACTTGGTAGTGGCTCCAGAGTGGCCGCGAGCTTTATGGCTTCGGGACCTGAAAGAGCTTCAGAGCTCTAGACCCCCACATGTACTTCTGAACCGTCTGAGACCATGATAGATGTTATAACATCACAACCTCTCCCGTAGAAACAGGCATTGACTCTGAAACTTTAAAAAATTGGGGGTGGGGTGCAAAAATACAATCTTTTATTTTTGCTGTCCACACAGGAAAAAGATCCTTATTATTTTTTTTCTTGACATTTAAAACTGTCTTTATTGATCGGTGAAGGTGTGGCGTTCAAATGGTGAAGGATGTTTTGAAATCGTTCCTATACTGTTTGAGCCAGTCCGTTGCAAACATACTTACATACATGCCTTTCCCGTTTATAATATTAGTAGATATAAACCTTTATGGCAATGACTGACTTAACCAAAAGAAATAGGCCTCCGTCCACGTGAATTCTACGTATCGTACTTAATTGGCTCTCGTCATCTCTACCTGAAGACAGTTTAATTTAGCACGTCGAACAGCCAAAGTTTTATTTTTATTGCTGGCCTCAGGCCGTGGGGTTCATGACCAAACTTTGCTGAAAATTTCAAATGACAGTTTTTGGGATGAAGGTGGCAATATATCGCAATTATGTCAAAAACCGATACACAATATTATCGTCAGTCTGCGTGGAAACTTAATGTTAAAAACATATGTCCTGTAACCTATGTTGGTCTTCTAAAAGAAAAAACTAGAATAAAGAGTTCTGAAGTTACTAATTTAGATAATCTTATTATCACTATATTTAGTAACAAAAAAGCTGCCTCACGCACTGTGAATTGAGAACTGGTTACGTACAGTTCTCAAAGATATTGGCATTAATTTATCCCTTGGAAGCTGTAGGTCAGCAGTAGCGCGGGAAATTGGTTAGATAATCAACCAATTGATGATATTTTATCAAGGGGTAATACCAATACTTTCCATACTTTTAAATACTTTCTTCAATAATTACTGTTGCGAAATAGAACTCGGAAACAATCGAATAGTCATAATTTATTTTTCAATACATTTACTTCTACATAAATAATTAGAATTTGATTTATTCATAGAACATCTAAACCGTGACTATTGTTACCTTTGTCTGCAAATATGTTTTATTTTTAAATAAATTATGATTACTGTAACTATCTAATTCTCAGATGTAAACATTTGATTATCATCATAGCGTTGTGTTTTACCTATAATATTTCACCAGCAGATAACAAACACGTCTTCATAGACAATGCTGTATGTTTTCCGGAGGCACATCAATATAGCGGTTTTACATAAAAATAAAACCGATATTATGTGCCGAGAGGGAAAACATACAGCATTGCAGGAAGTTCTTCCTGGTGAAGACTATGAATTCGAAAAGTGACAGCGGTTGCCGCGTCCTAGCTGGTACAGATTAAATACAACATCGGCGATCGTGGCGCCCTCTATTAGTACCGTACAATGGATGGCTCAAAAGGCTAAGTATACAATGCTTCTTCATAGACAATGCTGTATGTTTTCCCTCTCGGCACATAATATCGGTTTTATTTTTATGTAAAACCGCTATATTATTGACCTAAGTATCAGACCCCCGGATCTCTTCAACTCTGACTGTATCATGCAAACTAACTTACGACAAAACATTTTTTACCAAACTGAGAAATTAGCATTTTGCCATAATTATCACGTATGAATGAAAAATTTATAAGCTATATGATTACTAGTTTTTACGTACGTGATAGATTTTAAATACACAATATCAGTAACCCACACTATACTGAGAATGTCATAAGAGGTGACAAAAGAAATTCAAATTGCAGATTATTTAGCCTCGAGAGAATGAACTTGATACAAACTCTGTGCCAATCCGTCTTGCCAGCGTGACACAGTGGGCTAATTTCCCTCCGTTAAAGCATTAGAAGCATTCGAATTAGCAAATATAATCTAAACTAGCGACCCGCCCCGGCTTCGCACGGGTGCAATTATATTATACCTATAAACCTACCTCTTGAATTACTCTATCTATTAAAAAAAATTGAGTAGTTTTAAAGATTTATGCATACATAGGGACGGACAGAAGAATGCGACTTTGTTTCATACTATGTAGTGATAATGTACAGTTTCTAGTAAAGTCTTAATGCTGATGTTTTCATTCTCAATAACTAGTCATCGATGTGGATTGACCCGGCGTGTGACTCAACGGTTCATTTTAGAAATCCCAGTATTTGTTCCAATGTTGCCAATGATTGATAACCCATTTGGGAAACGAATGACACTATTACATTATGTTTTTACTCGAACTTCGTGTAAGTCGCGTGTCTTTTATAACTATTGTCATATTTTAGGCCACAGTCGTTTGTTAGGTTATGACAGTGCCTTATCTTGTGAGTGTTGAACAAAAACTTGATGTATGGGACCAGAGACGCGTGATTTTTTACAGACGAAAAAGTATTACTTTTTGTACTTTCCGCCCCGCTATTGTTAATAAATTTACTGGCCACAATAGTAAGAAATATTTTCGTCTTGCCTTTACCACTTGAGATAAGTAAACTGTTTTATGTTTCACTAGCAGCCACGTTTATGTTTTTATTCCATGCAAAATAGGTTTTGATCGGTGAATGAATATAAGAACTAATGATCGTTAATAATTTTTATTGTAATATCATTTTGTATGCTACTCCAGATTTTAAACAAACAGAGTGTCCAATCCATAAAAGTCAGTCTATAGAACTAGAATGACAAATAAGTAATCTAGACACAATATGAAAAAAGATTGATATAAAATTCTGTGGCATTCCGTCTGGTCAACGTGGCACATAATGTTTAGCATGATCTTTATGAAATGTCAGCCTTCTATCTACTTCGACAATTTCAGCAAAACTATTTAGATTCGGCTCCATCGAGATTTTCAAAAGCTGTACGTAATTTTAACCTACTTTTTGGTTGAAAGCCGATATTAATAACGGTACACAAATTGGTAGATGCGCGGTTGGTCGGTGCTATGATATAGGTTATTTTTGTTTTATTCCATTTCACGAATATTAATATTTGCCCCGAAGGCTTTCAATGGCAATTGAGACCGACGGATCCGTAAATAAAGTTCCTGATATGGACGTATTGAAATATTAATTAATGTGTTTTTATGTCTATGTATTTTTTACTTTATTGCCGCTAAACAAGACAACATTCAAAAACAATTAATAGAGACTTTAACAAAAGCGTGTAAACTGATTCAGTTACTTGAACAGTTAATTGTTCAGTTAATTTGACTGCCTCGTTGGTCTAGTGGTTAGATGTGCCGCCTTTGGATCAACGGGTCCCGGGTTCGATTCTGGGATCGGGCAAGTGTCTTTGTCTAAACCAGAGGCACTGGCTCGGATTCTGGGTGTCATTTCTATCTATTATAAGTATGTATTTAGAAAAAAAAATGTATCTAAGTAGTTTATCATCCATCTCGTTACCATAACACAAGCATTAATTGCTTAACTTGGGACGAGATGGCGTTGTGTGAAATGTCCAAGGAAGGATATATTAATATGCACAACATTTCAGAAACCGCAAAAGAACTTTTGGTCTTGTTATATTTGTCACCGGTTTGTGACGAAATCAACCGAAGCCTATCAACCGAAGCTGTACTTACTAATGAAGAAATAATGCAGGATACGTGTTTATCCTTGTATGGGAGACTGCTGTAGCTTGGTGATGACAAACATGGTGATGATGATAATGTTATACATTTTCCACAACTGTTAATATTGTTCGCTAATTTTAATACTAACACTGACGGTACTAAAAATAAATTTACTAAAAATTTATTTTCTATTTTTTAGTTCGATTTTCTATAAAAGCTAATTTTTTTGTTTTTTTTTAAATATTTTTTATTTGTTAGTTGAAATATCATAAAGCTATTGCTAAATAATCACTAAAAATATAGCAATAGCTTTATGATATTTACATCTCTATTAGCTATTGCATCGAAGAGCGGTGTTCCATCTTGATCACCGTTATTATTATTCTAATAATGATAACGGGTCAAAATGTAAAATATTGAATTGTCGTCGGTCCTTAATAAGTATGCCAAATTTCGTGTTAATCCGACGTTTTTAACTGGCTCAAAATCATGTTCAAAGATTCCGTTACGTACATACATACAAGCGAAGCTAATAAAAGCGTATCACTACATAGTATAAAACAAAGTCGCTGTCGTCTGTCCGTCCCAATTTATGCTTAAATCTTTAAAACTACGCAACGGATTTTGAAGCAGTTTTTTAAATAGATAGACTGATTCAAGAGGAAGGTTTTTAAGTATAATACATGAATAATATTGTAGAGAAACACTGATAAATATAGATGTTCATCATTGCACCCGTGCGAAGCCGGGGCGGGTCGCTAGTTAAAAATAAAGATTTTTTTCATCCATCCTCCATCCACTAAGTCCATGAGAATCACAATAATATCTTAATAACATACCAACATTTGTGCAAAATTATATCCTAAAGTTTTTAGGGATTCAAACACAACGGATTTAGGATCATCCAAATATTTTTATTGTTAATATTAGCAGAATAACACATTTCACCGAAACACCACATCTAGTTTGTCATGCAATAGATCAGATAACTTTAGGAATGAACTAAATGAGCAAACTTTATCTAAATCCAGACTAGTTGTGTCCCAGTGGCACTAGGCTATCGTTGAACTTTTAATCTAGATGATATTTGTAAGAAAAACAAGGATCAATTTTGGAAAAACCTGCATGTCTCTTCTTTTTGGTCGTTCTTTTCATTATGGAAGGTTGTGTTTTGGATGTAATGGTGATTCCTCGATCTACTATAACCTTCCAGGAGTGTCTGTCTTGATGGTCAACATTATTTTCGTTATTCTCAAGGCTGTGAGCGCATTTACTAGGTTTGGCAAGCGGGTAGATGAACGATCTGGTTGTATTTTCCCGTTAACTTACCAACAATTACGCTGAGAAAAAAAATCGGTTCTTTTAAAATCGTGGAAACGTCAAAAGGTCATAAACCGAATATTGGTAGCGTCATGGGACAGCAAACCCTTGATCTTATGAACTCTGATGGCACGAAATGATGACCAAGTGTTGTGTTACACAATCCTGAATGGATAAATCAATATGGATTACTTAACGATTGCTGTGACTCAGTGAATATTATTGTCAATCCAGTACCGATGGTCCAGTTTGGCACCAAAGAATTAAAAATTCTTCATATTGTATTGTAATCAACAAGACCAACCACTAAATTCCAATAGAGAGGATGGTTGTCAGGTACCACCTGCTTGGGATCCAGTCATTAAATTGACCAATTCTCAAGCTCTACACTCATCTGCAAAACCTCTGGACACCGTGAGCAATTTCTGCGTGCACGGGGAACGTTATCAATAAAACATAACTATAGGCGGTCGATTAAACTTTTTCTTTGTACTTTTGAAGACAATATCATCTATTCTCACCCGTGACCACGACTACTGCAAAGCATTCGAAACGTCGGGAATTACATAATGTACACGCGATAAATCATTTGAAAAGTGTTTAATTTTAATGTCCTTCATATTGCACAATATGAAGGACATTAAATTTAAACTTAAAATCCATTCTGCATCAAAGTCACCCAAGGGCTATGGACTTTCCTTTGCCATATGCTATTATCTGAGTTTCCCTGCAAGATCGAAACTTAAGTGGCAGGGCGACATAGCTCGCAGAATTGACGCCCGCGGTGAAGCATAAAGCCGAACGTCGACCGCCAGCTAAAAGAAGTTAGTTTAGTTAAGCTTGCTTAGTTGAGCTAGTTTTTCATACATGTGCGTCCACCGACGGTGAACTAACATTGTATGAAAAACTGACGTTCGGCATAAAAGTCTACGAGTGGCGACCGCGTTTCGGAAACTGCAGAGCTGGTAAGCCTCCTCAGAAAAACTGTCATTGGAAAGCGATGGATGTGGACTACTCAAGGCCAGCCTTCGTTGAAATCCTTGGTGAAGGTTCATGTCCAGAAATAAAAAAAAATATAAACTCATGTAACGCTTCTCGTTTCTCGAGAGGACCGTGGGATAAATGATAAAGTCGATGAGCACGTAATACACAAGCGAGTGAAGTCGTGGACACAACCTGTGTTAAATTGTGAAAACGTTTAGGTGTCTTAAGTTTTAGTATTGACTTCTATCGAAGTAGAAGTTCTTTCTGTTTGTTAGTCTTTGGTATTAGCCTTTTGATGCGAACGCAGCCATTGTGCTTTCAAATCGACTTTTTCTTATTTATAAAGTGAGTTTTATCAATAAAATAAAGTTTTAAAATGAAGCTGTATTTATGTTTCAAATGGATTTTCAATTTAAACAAACCTTTCAGTTTCAGACTAGTAAAGTAATATGGTTGAATGGAATTTTATAATATCAGCACTTTACTTACTATTATTTATACAATTAAAAATAGAATTACAAATTTATTGGAAATAATTAGTTTTCGTGATCATTAAATTTCAAGAATGATTCATCTTGCCTAGGCTAAATTAATATTATGAATGCCGATAGAGTATTAAAGGGTATATTTTATACCCTTTAATACTCTAGTCGTAATTAACAATGGATATAGATCTAAATATGCTTTGAAAGAGGCATAAAATGAAACTCAACCCATAAATGACGTTTCGTTTCAAGTTATCCTTTTCTTGTGGTTAGGTTTTCGGCCGTGTATTCTGTTTTCGGATTTCACGACACCCTCGGGTTGGAATGGGGTGGTGACACTATACGGTGTCGTAAGAGCCGACAAAAGGAAATGTTAAAAACCTAGCCGAAAGAGAATGAATAAAGATGAATAAGAGAGAAGAGAGGGAAAAAAACTTGATACGAAACCCTATGCCAAGCCGCCTGGCCAGCATGGCACAGTTGGCTAATTACCCTCCATGTAGTTAGAAGAGGCCTGACTCAGTGGAGGGATGTCTCTGTCTCAGCATTTATGGGCTGAAACGACTGGGACTGGTCTAGAGGTTGGATGCGCCGCCTTTGGATCACAGGGTCCCGGGTTCGATTCCGGTGCCGGGCAAGTGTCTTTGTGAACTAGACGCACTTGCTCCGTCAGTCTGGGTGTCATTTGTATTTGTGAATTTCATGTTTGTAAACTGCCCCCGCGATACAGGTTATACCTAACACCTAGCATAGTTTTAGTTTTTATTTCAAAAATAAACCATTTAAGGACGAAGGTACGGAGAGTAGCTACGCATGTAAATTTACTGAATGAACACAGTTTTATCGATATTTACCTTCTTTCAACGTAGGTAACATTTTGTTAGTCTTAGCGGGGTCATAAAAAAGCTATTTCCTAAGCGATGGAAGTTACGTTTTTACGACTTTCTCCAGAACCAGCAGCAGTTGAAAAGAGATCATTTGATTTACATTAGGCTTCCTGATATCTTCAAGTTTGTTGTACCTTTGCTTAAAAGACTATTTTATACATAGCCCTAAAACATAATGGCTAACGAGTATGTCTTCTTCTACATGTGTGCAATCTTTCAATGACATCATCATCGTCATTTCAGCCAAAAGACGTCCACATAGGCCTCCCCCAAGGATCTACACTAAGGCCGGTCCTAGGCCGCCCGCATCCATCGTTTTCCGGCGTCGTCGGTCCACCTTGTGGGAGGCCTACCAGTACTGCGCCTTCCGGAACACGATCGGTACTCGAGGACTTTTCTGCCCCATCGGGCGTCGGTCCTGCGAGCTATGTGCCCTGGCCACTGGCACTTAAGTTTGGCAATCCAGTGGGCTATGTCAGTGATCCTGGTTTGCCTGCGTACCTCCTGATTTCTGATTCGATCTCGCAAGGAAATTCCGAGCATAGCCCTCACCATTGCCCTTAGGGGGACTTTGAACCTTCCGATGGGCCACGTCTCCACGTGTTCCATGTGTCATCACTATGAAAACATAATACATGCAGTTTATAACTGAGAATCTGCTTCTTCTATTCAAAGGCAAAGTCAAATTCAAATTCAATTTATTTTGTACTACATTTTTATCCTCGGCTTCGCTCGCATTGAAGCTACTAAATAAGTGTAGTTTTTTTTTAATAAAAACCATGCTATGTTACTTGTTATGCCTCCAAGAATATGTGTACAAAATTTAATGATTCTCGGTTAAGTAGTTTTCGCATGAAAGTGTAACAAACAAACTTACATTTACATTTAAAATATTTTTTAACAAATTGTTAATAGCGACAACTGCCATCCAGTCGTCCCGCGACCACGGACACTGCAAAGTGTCTGAAACGTTGGGAATAAAATAAAATAAAACGATCATATCCGTGAAGCCATCATTTCCTGCAATGTGTAAAGATCGTGAAAACCTAAGACATCAAATTGTTAATAAACTTACAATACAAAATAATATATGTATAGTTTACCACCAGTTTGTGCGAACACTGCTGAGAAGAACTGGCAAGAAACTCAGAGGTTTGTCTTCCCTTTTTCATAACTTTGCCTATTAAATCATTAATAACGTTAATATTTGTTTTCCTTACAAATTCCGTATAACAAACTGTTCTATTGGATCCGGAAGGCGTCAACTGAAACGTGAATTTTAAAACAATACACAATAAACCTGAGTATAAAAGTCCATGGTCCAGTGAGCCGACTAACCTAAAAGAGCAGCACCTGTTCACAAGTATAACGCATGTGACAGCCATCGATCTCCTCAACCACCTTCAAGGGGAGTGACCGACCGCCAAATGTCGCTACCAGTGCCCAGAGTATTTTAGTGAAAGAGTGTTAATAAACAACTGTCATCGATGTAGGGTATATTCTTTAGGAGCGAATTACAGTGAGTGGGTAACTGGCTGAACTTAACAGAATACCGCAGTCAAATCATTGTCATACCAGCTCATAAATGACCCAATTCTGAGTCGGGCCTCCTCCAATTGTATGGAGGGATATTGGCCTACTGTGCCACGCTGACCAGAAGGGTAGGCACAGGGTTTCGTTTCAAGTTTTCCTTCTCTTGCAGCTAGCTTTTCTGCCTTTTCATTTCCTTTTACTGGCTCTTACGACACCCTCACGATGGAATTGGGTGGTGAAACTATTTCTTTATATTAATTCTAAACCTAAGTTTGTCTAAAAGAAATTCCACACAGCGAAAAGGCCTGTATAAAAAATGTATACAATTTTTTTGTCGTGTTTAAATCACTTTTGGTGTCGTTCGCTTTATCTGAACATAGAAGTGACGTCTAAAATATAGTCTCGGCCTCAGAGACCATCTGCAAGAAGATTCGTTGGAATACTGTGACTAAATCTTCTTAATTCGATCGTGGTAAAATTCCAATCTAGCACATTTTACTCTGGAAAACCGAAGTCCAAAGTGCTGTGCAATCCGTCAAGCAAATGAAGTGTAAAACCCGACTTCCCGCGCCCGGCGCTTATGGGGTTGCCAGTTTGTAGAAAGTTACAAAAACTTACGGAAATAAATCTTTATATTTCTTCTGCAACAGTCAGATTAGTAATTTTTATATTATTTTTGTTGCTATTTAGTAATTTGACTGTCTGATTAGTCTAGGGGTGGGATGTGTCGTCTTTAGATCACGGGTCCGAATCCGTACCGGGGTCGGCCAAGTGTCGTTGTGTCAACCAGAGACAACTTACCCGCGAGTCTGGTTGTCATTTATGTTCGTGAATTACAAATCTGTAAAGTCTCGCGATACAGGTTAAACCTATTGCAGCGGTTTCGTTTAATGCCGTTTGAATTAATTTAATGTTTCTTGGATTTGGACCGCCTTAGATAAATTTAAACAAAAAAGTTTTCTGTTCCGTATTTATAATTGCCCGCCTTGTTGGTCGTTGGTTGGATGTGTCGCCTTTGGACCATGGCTCACCGGTTCGATTCTGGGGTCGGGCAAGCGTGTAAACGTTTGTGTAAATCAGAGGCACTTAATCTGAGTCTGGGTGTGTTCGTGAATTTCATGTTTATAAACTGCCCCCGTGATACAGGTTATACCTAGTAGAGGCGTTTATTTTAAAATAAAATAATACATATCGAAAGTCTCGTAAGTTGTTCATCCTTAAAAATTGATGGATAATTGTACAAGATCTGAGTATTCATCATCATCATCATAATTTTAGCCCATGAATGATCCTAACTTATGGAGGCAACTAATAAAAGACTACTGTTACCTTTTTTAATCACAGATCTAACGGGATAGTACACTAACAAAATAAAATTCAAACATTAAGAGCTTGCGAATTTATTTTTCTTATCTTAAAAAAGGGACAAAATTTCAAGTAGACTGGCAACATTGTCTTTCATCCGGACTAGTACGTCGACTGCGGCCAATTTTTCTGGATTACCGATTTACGATGTATCGGACCGAACCGGACGGCCATGGGGAAAAACCGGCTAAATCCGCTTTCAGCTTAAGTCAGCCATTTGTTCGAACATAATAAGGCAGTTTATTGATAAGAGAGTTATTGATTAAGGTTTACTTTGGAAGTATTGTTTGAAAACCACGATAAATCTTTACTATCTATACAAATAAATAAAATTGGAATCATCATCATCATCAGTGTCTATTTGTTCCGGCTAATCTCTGGAACGGCTTGACCTATTTTGACGGGACTTTCACTGATGATATAAGGAGTAACTTTTGCTATTTTTAGACTGGCTTCGCCCCGCGGCGTCACCCGCGGTACGACAATAGGTAAGGGCGAGTGAAAACGCGGGGCACAGCTAGTCTAATATATAAAATCTCGTGTCACGGTGTTTGTTATTGAACACCTCCGAAATGGCTCGACCGATTTCCGTGAAATTTTTTGTGCATATTATTATAAATCCGTTACCTCGTGGTGTTTTTTGTTCACCGTACACAAATACACTAGTAGATCTAGTTCGTATCGTGTCGTACTATCATGTCTGGATTTGAGAGTCGCGCCCATGTTTTATGCATCCAGCGTACATAAGACACCTGAAACTTGCCGAGGAATAGAGCTGGACTTTGTTACTTTTACTATAACAGTTTCAAATAAGAACGAAAAGTAACGAAAACATTGTCGGAGTTGTATTGTCCTATATGTAGTTTCTGTAATACAGCTTTGCATGTGTGAATAGGCAAGTCTTTTGCATCCCTACTACTACTTAGCCCATAGATAACCCACTGTTGAGTCGAGAAACCTCCAGGTATATGGATGGTAATTAGTCTACTGCCTAGGTATGCTGGCCAGCGTGGGTCATATGCCAGTTCATCCGGCGCCTGACGGGGGCAAGCGCAATGTCCCGCACGTGCCTCTCGGTGGGTTGGGGAGCGTCCAGAGTTCCCCATCAAAGCGTGGGCCCGCTTTAAAGCGGGCCAAGGCCCCATCAGGGTCGCGGAGTATGCTCCCCCATTGGGAGGAGTGAAACCCGTGGCCCTGTTTCGGACAGTTGAGGGACACCGTTGGTTTTATTGGGTAGGTTGGGGCGCAACTATCATCTTTCCGTGCCCTGGAGTCCCACATAGCCCGGCTGGCATTTAGCGGTTTCATATCAAGTCGCCCATGTTACCAAATGCCAAATGTTAATTCATTAAAATACATTTTTTTATTACCTCTGAGATCCTCATACCCAGCCGTTGGGAAGTGGCCGATTAAGCGGGAATCGGGGACGTGTAGATATTAGAAACAGAAAATCCATCGATTACATTGTGACATTTTCTATTTAATAGAGTCTTAAAAGTCTGTTTAACAAATTTATGAGTCTCATTAATCAAGTTGGCTCATTACAGCTCTTTTGATAATTCAAACAACAAAATAAAATTTTAAACTTACCACTTAAAATTGATTATTTACCATATACCACCGGTTCGGAAGGCAGCTACAGCTACAGAAAAGTGCCGGCAAGAAACTCTGTAGTTGCTCTTTTTAGATTGCCATTTTTAGGTTTATGATTAAGATACGACTGATTTGTGAGATTGTGCAAACTCGCGCAATAGTCGATATATATAAACCTAAATAATATACACTCGAGAGCAATGAATCCGGGTCACTTAAAGAATGTTAAAAATCTCGGAAACTAAAAATGATAGGTTAATGCAATAAATTGTATTTAATAGACAATGTAATACTCCTTAAATGAAAGTAAAAAAAATATGAGTCACCATACATTTTATTACCACAAAATTACATAAAGAAAAAAACTGCTGATCTCTCCTTAAAACAAAAATAGGAAACATGAAATTTTTGAACTTTATTACGATTTTCTTGAATTTTAATACTTCGTATTGCCTCCTCGTGCTTCCATTACTGCGTTTACGCGGTTTGGCATGCTGTACACCAAGTTCCTTATACGATTTTGGGGAATATTCTCCCATTCCTCTGTGAGAGCAATTTTGAGCTCACGAAGCGTGATTGGGGGAGGGTTTCGTTGTTTTACGCATCTGCCTAGCTCGTCCCAAGCATTCTCGATCGGGTTGCGCGTTGTCCACTCCATACGAGTAATGTTCATCTCTTGAAGGTAGTCATTCACAATCCTACCTGTATGAGGTCGGGCATTGTCATGCATAAATATAGCATCCTCACCTAAATTGACCATAAATGGACCAACGTGATCATTGAGGATTTCTTCCATATATCTTACGCTAGTTAAAGAGCCGTTTTCTATGATCACCAGCTCTGTGCGACTTTCAGAAGAAATTCCGGCCCACACAAGTACAGACCCACCACCGTAGGCTACTTTTTCTTCGATGCATGCTTGCTTGAATCTTTCCCCTGGTCTTCGATACACTCTGTGTCTTCCATCGTGCTTGTAGAGCATAAATTTTGATTCTTCGGAGAACATAACTTTTGACCAATCTTCAATACTCCAATTTACGTGGCTCTGGGCATATCTTAGTCTTGAAATACGATGCCCACGCTCCAGTTTAGGGCCGTTTGCAGGTCTAAGGGGTTTTAAGTTAGATTCAGCAAGCCGACGTCTTACTGTCCATGCACTTGGGTTACTTCCTCCGAGGCGTCGAAACTGATTTGTGAGTTCAGTTCCTGTGAGAAAGCGATTTCGAAGCATGGTGTTCACCAAGTATCGGTCTTCTCGTGCTGTGGTACACCTGGTTCTGCCCGTTCCTGGTCTGCGTAGGTTAGAACCAGTTTCATCGTAACATCGGAGAACTCTTTGTACTGTTGACAGCGACACACCGACAGTCCTGGCTGTATCGCGCTGACTCCGGCCGGTTTCCAGCATTGTAAGTATTCTGGTGCATTCTTCAGGCGTAAGCGACATAATTTCAGCTTGAACAATGAATATAGAGCACTATCAACATGGTTTATGTACCCACATAAATGACAGATTACAAACAAAAGCAAAACCAAATGCTGTAATTTCGTAGTTCCATCTTCGAAAGTGACCCTTTTTCAAGTTTGATTTTTTTATGATATAACTTTACAATAACTAAGAAGTTTTAATACCTTCATTTAAGGAGTATTACATTGTCTATTAAATACGATTTATTGCATTAACCTAGCATTTTTAGTTTCCGAGATTTTTAGGATTCTTTAAGTGACCCGGATTCATTGCTCTCGAGTGTATATTACAATGCGTACACATTTATATCTTAAAGATACAATCTTTAGTGTAAGCAGTAACACCTCGACAGTACGCATTTCTAAGCGAGGATCATTGTAGGGCGTTCAAATATTCAAAACGGTCTAATATTCGTTACAGACAAGCGACTTTTTACGTTGCCGTCGATATACTCGATATTTATTTAGTTATTCGTATTGATAATAAAAATAATCTATTGTTTTAAATTTATACAGTACTAGCGACCCGTCCCGGCTTCGCACGGGTGAAATGATGAACTTTTAAGTTTATCAGTGTTCCTCTACAATATTATGCACGTATTATACATATAAACCTTCCTCTTGAATCACTCTATCTATTAAAAATACCGCTTAAAAATACGTTACGTAGTTTTAAAGATTTAAGCATACATAAGGACGGACAGACGACAGCGACTTTGTTTTATAATATGTAGTGATAGTGATAGTGATAAAAAGGAAGTTAAAAATAATTTAAACTATATAAATGTTAAATTCAATCCGCAAAGAAAGCTAAAGCATAAAGTCCAAAAGCTAATACCGCAAAGAGGAACCGCATTGTACAAATACTCATGTGATTCTCATTGATACTGATAATTTTGTTTGTCTATGTATTTTACTCATAATTATAAAAAAAAGCAACTTGCGTCCACGCAATTTCCGTAAAAAGGGGTATAATGTGTTTACTTAACGTATTTATATATAAATAGATTCTTTTATTATGCTAAAAATTGGTAATATAGATCTTGTCACTGGTAACACAAATAAGAAGGACGACACATATAATAAGTGTAACTGTATTTTGATCATTCCGTATGGTGACGGACATAGAATGTAGAAGACTCTGTAGAGTCTTCACTCCCTTTCATCCTGAGTGTGTCATAAGAGCCAACAAAAGGAAATGACAAGGCACTAAATGTAGTCGCAAGAGAAGGAGAGCTTGAAACGAAAGCCAAGCTCTGTCTCAAAACCTCAAAAAAATCTCATTTTTTTTATTTACGTAGCTTTTATCACAAATCTCTTATAAATCGTCATATTTAAAATTTACATTGTCATCTTACGGCCCTTGGAGACTACCTAGCGTGGGACACGCTAGATAGTCTCCACACACCTATCAGTCGTCATACCTCCATTCACAATTCCTAATTCTAATTTGTACGACCTACAAGTATTTGTTCCGGGTCTGGGTGATTTCTATCTATATTATGTATGTATTTACAAAAGAAAAATGTATATAAGTAGTTTATCATCCATCTCGTTACCATAACACAAGCATTAAGTTGCTTAGCTTGGGACGAGATGCCGTTGTGAGAAATGTCCAATGTGAGATTTTTTTTTATTTAAACTCTCCCTGATTTGGGAAGAGGCCCGACTCAGCAGTGGGCTATTTATGGGCTGAGTAGTAGTAGTATTTTGATCTATAACAGTACCGAATGTAACTATTATTATATACAGGGTTGATACGACATAGGGGCATTTTTTTAACTGCCTATACTAGGTATCATTTCCAGGCTCTGTACCAAAAATCAATTAAATTGGAGCAATAGTTTAGCCGCAAATATTTTTTTTTAATTTTTGCCTCATTTGAACATGTTGTATCTTTCCTAACAGATGTTTATGCCTAACGCATCGTTTATTAACCTTAGGGGCTGTCCAATAATCACGTGATGTTTTTTAACATTTTTTAACCCCTCCCTCCCCCTTGGTGACGATTAAGACTACCCCTCCACCCCCCATGAAAAATCACGTGTATTTTTTTTGTACCGTTTCGAATTCATACTAATCACATAATAGTATACGTAGTGTAATTGAATGCCCCTCTGTCATATAAACTCTGTAGTCGTTAGTCTGAAGCACCCTTTTCTCCGTGACTGAGCTTATCTTAAACACGAGCATAATTTTATATGAACGCCTCACCGACGCTTCCGCGTCTATTTGAATAATATTATGTTAAATCTGCCGTGGCTTATTAAATTGGGGTAAGTTTGTTGCTTAATGCAGCCAAAACGAGTTACTAATAAAATATGCTGAGGATTAAGACAATTGCTTATTTTGTGTAATCTTTAAAGTAACTTCTGATATTGTTAATATATCAGCTACTTATGATTATTAAATATTGAAATATCCGAATACATAAGAGGATACTTACACAACCATTGTCTCCAACCCATAATATCCTGAGGGGGTCGTAAGAGGCGACTAAAGGAACGCAAGATGCAGATCACCTCGCCGCAGGTGAAGGAAAACTTGATACAAACCATCTTGCAAGCGTAACTCAGTAATCTAATTCCTCCCCATTTATTTGGAGGAGCCCCTTCTCAAATTAGGCCCGTATACTATTAATGAAAGATACCATTGTTAAATTGTTTTGTGTTATCCTCAAAATGATTGGACTTAGATAGAGCTTCCAATGTCAATTTCCAATACATGAAATAAAAATATCAGACAGCTAAAGTTTAATATAAATAGACATTTGCTTATCATCCGCATTGTGTACCATGTTTGTAGTACATAAAGAGTAAATAAATAAATAAAAATGTTAACTCAAAAATTACCCACAACTTCTGATGCGGATAAATAACCTAGTGGTTCTTTAGTTGCCTCTTACGACACCCTCAGGATGCTATGGGTTGGTGCTATTTTGTATTCTAAATACAATGCGGAAGAGGTGATATTGTATAATAATATATAATATAATAAAAAGCTTTTCATTTGATTCCTTACATGACAATCGATTAACTAATATGTGTTTATGCAAATTTTCATAAGAACTGCATGCATTTAAATTAAAGCTAATTAAAATCTATGTAAGTACCGCCTAGAGCGGTAGAATCCGCCTCCAATTCTGTTCGTTTCTGTCTCTCACGTGCTCTCTACTCCAAACTATGTAAGTTGCTTAATGTAGTTAGCAAAAAATAAATTTGACATAACATATTATATCCTCATTCCACAGTCTATCTGTTTAAATATGGAATATGATTTCACAGAGCCATGATATAGTGAGTCTTTCTACAAAGAACATGGAGGAATTTATAGAGACAAACTATCATCTCTAATATTTATCACCTTATAGTGTCTGGAGTAAATAAATCAAAAACATATGAACAGAAACAAGATTTGAAAATATAAAAAGGGTTATGCCGTATTCGACTTTTTCGTTCCGACTCTTTGTGAAAGCTAAATATTATGAACATAATATTTGTTTATTTCTTATATTCACATTTATTTTATGTTTTTCATCAAAACTACGTGTATGAACACAATATTATTTTGCCATATAACTATCGCAATTAAAGAATAGGGGTTGATTGTAGTGGGGTGAAAAATAAGGGTTGTATGTATTTTTGTATGCTGTATTATAAAAAAAAAGTCGAAGAAAAAAAATATATGATTAGGGACCATCCTTAACCTTTAGGGGGACAAAAAATTGATGTTGTCAGACCTAACCGATATGCACACAAAATTTCACGAAAATTCGTCGAACCATTTCGGAGGTGTTCAATAACAAACACCGTGACACGAGCATTTTATAATATTATATTGAACATGTTTGTTGAATTTTTTTTTAAATATGTTATAAAGCAAACTATTTACTATTTATTATGTATAGCTGTACATTTAACGTTGTCGAAATGAGAACGGTCAAAGTAAGAATAGGCAAAGGAATATCAGTCTATATTCAGAATTTTCTTTGAACTCCGGTGTTCAGTAGACCGTGACAAACATACGGACGTCTGATGAAAGAAAACTTTCAAAGAATTGTGCTCATTCTATGTCCGGCTGATTCACTAACTACTAATTCGTATTAGTTAAGGAAAAGGCGCATAGATGAACCACTGTGATAAACATCAACATCTTGCTGTTTTCAAAGTTTATTGATGTTAGCTACTCTCCCACACCCCACTGAGAGTGTCGCGACTCAAGGACTGCAAGAGGTAGATCACCTAGTCGCAAAAGAAGTAAAACTAGATACAAACCCTGTGCCCGTATTTCCCTCTATGAACCGAAAGGGACTCCACCATCTTGACTAAGTAGTGGGTTTATTTCTGCCCTAGTAAGTGTTACTCACTGTTTTTGTCAGACATAGGTAACAGTGTGTTCCAATACTTAGTAATAAGGTAAATTTGTTATCTAATATATAAAATCGTGTCACTTTATTTGTTATTAAACTCCTCCAAAATGCCTCTCTCGAAATTTTATATTCACATTTGGTAGGTCTGCGAATCGGAAAACATCTGTTATTCATCTCCCTAAATGTTAAAGGTATTTAAAAAATATATTTTTTTAAGATTGTTTTTTTTTATAATACCGAATACAAAAATACTTACATTCCAAAATTTTTGCTTGTTTCAACCCCTGTTTCTAATAGCGATATTTATATGGCAAAACAACGTTTGCCGGGTCAGCTAATAGTTAAATTAAAAATAGATCATCACCGTTACAGCCCATTAAAGAACTCTCCTCATTAGACTCCAAGCTGCGACGGGATAAAAAAGAGACTCTTAATGCATGACCAGAAATTTACACAGTTGGATTTGACCACCTTTCAGGAATTCTTCTGTCCTTAGAATAGGGGGTGGTATGGTATTGTTACGGCAGTAAATGACCGCGCCCTAAAGGCTGGCGAAGTCATGCCGCTGGTCCGCCTCAAAAGGCTCACGCTACAGCCATATGCGGGGGTCGTCCCTTTCCTCCGGCGGCAGTGCTGCACAGGGGACGCAGCTCGTCTTGTCAATGAATAACAAAACATATAACATGTATAAAGTAACACATTCTTTAGTTAACTGAACCAGGAAAATCAGAATCAAAGTGTTTTTTATTCGAATAAATCTTGCGAATGCTTTCAAATAGTCAAAAGTTAAAATTAAACATAATTAATCATTTAGTTTTTCCCACCGGTTCAGAATGCCATTCCACAGAGAAGAGCCGGAAAGATGGTATTACCCAAAGGTATTGTCATTTCAAATTTTTTGCCAAGAATAACTAACTTTATCACTACATATTATAAAACAAAGTCGCTGTCGTCTGTCCGTCCCTATGTATGCTTAAATCTTTAAAACTATGCAACGGATTTTGACGCGGTTTGTTTAAATGGATAGAGGGATTCAAGAGGAAGGTTTATATATATAATACATGCATAATTGCACCCGTGCGAAGCCGGAGCGGGTCGCTAGTTTTATATAAAAAGATGTATCGTTTAAATCGTGTGACAGGGTCGCAAGAAAACGAGATGAAACATCCTAATGACTTCTCTTTCGGCAAGCGTGTCATCCTGTTCGTATTTATAGTTTCTTTGAATTGTCGTTCATTATTGTCTGCAAGTGTATTAATTTGCGCTTCTTGGAACATTCGAGAACCCTAAATTTGTTACACGAGACTTATACAAGCTCCAATGGAAGAGCATTTGGGAAAAGCAATTAGAGACTAAACGTGACTTATCTTGAACAGAGAAATAATTGTTTTAGGCTAAACAATTGTTGAGATTGTGGTTTAGAATTTAGGAAAACAATTTTTATAAGTAAATGTTGTATTTGGTGGCATGGTATTGGGGCACGGTTTACGATGGTTTTTTAACAATAATTCACATTGCATTGACTCCTTCTCTCGTCATCATTCACTCAGTAAATAAATGAATCATTGCCTAACCTTGCATTTGATAGGAAAATAAAGCCTTGATATATGTGTAATATGCCAGACGCGTTTTATAGTTGAACGTTATTTCCTTATGTCGTCGTATATTTCGTTTATTTAGTGCAAGACCCTAATGGTATTTAAATAAGTAGGTAATTATGTATGCTTAGTGGTAACATCTCACCAGCATTGTAAGTATCTATTACTATTCAGCCCATAAATGACCCATGGCTAAGTCAGACCTACTCCACTTACATTAAGGGTAATTTGCCACGCTGGCCAGACGGGTTGGCACAGGATTTCGTATCAAGTCTTCCTTTTTTTGCGGCGAGGTTAAAGGCCTCATCATTGTCTTTTGTCGGCTCTTACGCCACCCTCAGGATGGAATGGGGTGGTGAATTTAAAATCCGTTACCACACGGCAAAATATTATTTAAGGATGTTTTAATTTAAAGAAAAGAAAATTATCATTTTTAGAAGCCTTTATTTCTCATGAGAAATCGTAACCTTTATAATTTCAACTTGAAATTAAATTAAAATTTTCCCAAACGCTTAGATAATGTACAATGGCATAGACGAGGCTATCTATAAAACATATGTTGTACGTTCCATAAAAGAGTACATTAAATGCAATCTATCTAATAAATTTTATTCAACAGTAATTTTTATTATGAGATTTAATTCCCCCTCTATTATAGCCTCAAAATATTATTGTCATTTGACATCTTTATTTAATAACATTAATGGATAAACAAGTGACGTGAATCGTTCAATTAGGGTCTTTAACAAATTACCTTCAAATAATATTGAACTGCATATTGAAAGTAATAAAGATGAAAATCGAGAAGCATGCGTAGATAACATTGTACTTTATAATTAACCCCTATACATCTCTTCAATTGATACTCCTTTTCGGGTTTTCGGTTGATGTCTTGATGGTCAATTAATTAAAGACCTCAATTTGATGATCGTTGTGATGTTAGCCGCTAATGCTGAGTCAAGATTGTATTTATTTTAAACTAACTACTGTTCGTGACATTGCCTGTTTTGTTCGTCTTTTTAACGTGGCCACCTCAACATTTAAATGAATGGTATATATGCAAAAAAGATTAATGTTTATCTGAAATAAATACCATATCGCTGTTATATGAAAACATCCAATATTATCTTCGTTATTAAAGTAAACAAAAAAATATGATATCCGACAACAGTTCCTTGCCGATCTCCGAAAAAAAAACAAGAAAGCATAAAAAGGAACGCTACGTCGCTCATGTTAAAGCTGACAATAAAAAGCAATATGTTTTAAACGTTTCTTGCTAAGTTACACTCGAATAATAACGCTCATGATGAAGGTTCCACGTGTAGATATTATCAACATGTAATATCCTCACCAGATCCGATTACTGGGAATACAATCAAGATTTTAATATTATTGTATACCTACAATCTATAACCATAAGGTAACCTACAATACAACGACTTGTAATGACTGCCTCGTTGGTCTAAGGTTAGATGTGCCGTCTTTGGATCAATGGATCCCGGGTTCGATTTCGGGGTCGAGCAAGTTGTCTAAGCCAGAGGCTTGCTCTAGGTCTGGGTGTCATCTGTGTTCGTGAATTACATGATTGTAATAAACTGCCCCTGCAAGACAGGTTATACTTATGGCAGGGATCGAGTTTTCGGTCGGCTCTTGTCACACCCTCAGTATTGAATGGGGTGGTGACACTAAGTCTTCTAAATCCGTCATCACACGGACAAGCCTTAATGGTATACAAACTTCATAGTAGTAATTATAGATACATTGAACTTTTAGGCGCGTCTATAAATTTTGTATGGACTCATAAACTAACTCTCTTCGTGGGTGGGAGTCTACAGGAATAATAATTATAATGCGACACCCGGCCGAGTTGATGTGACGAAAATAGGTGGCAGCCCTGATGCGATGCCTGATAATGACGGAGGGTTCGGAGTAATTATTGGTATCGTACGTCTGATCTTTGTAGGGTTTGGCTGTGACGTAAATGAAAGAGTTAAACTAGTGTAATTTGAAGCCGAAATATACAGCTGAGTTGTGGACGAAAAGGTATATGTGATACTATTATTCAAAAATATCCATAGCAATTTATTAAAATGGTAAGAAAAGCATTCTGAAACAAGATCTTTTCATTTATTGAAACCTACATATTTAGGTTTCAATAAATAAATAAATATCCTTGGACATTTCACACAACGCCATCTCGACCCAAGCTAAGCAACTTAATGCTTTTGCAATGGCAACGAGATGGATGATAAACTACTTATATACTTTTTTTTTGTAATGTGGACGTCTATGAGAAGATCCTCACAAAGAGTGGACGTCTAAAAAAAGGTCCTCAAAAAGAGTGGACGTCTAAAAAACTAAAAAAAGTTCGTCAAAAGAGCGGACATACAAGCGCGTCTAAAAAAAACGTTCGTCTCAAGAACTGTAGAGGCGGCATAAAAAGCCTACGGGCGGCAAATCTGTATGTAAATCCGCCACTACTGATGCCTATGTATAATCTGTACAGCAACAATGATCGCGGCAAAGAGTCACACTTTAGAGACCCGTAAAAGGGTTGGGTTGGGTATCAAACCAGCGAGGCATCGCATAGCCTTGGAGTTTATCAAATGAATAAAATTCCTTTTACTCAATAACTCCCTAGAATTTTCCAATCAAAATATTTTTCACCCGGCGACTGGCGACCACGGGCATACCGCGGGAGCAGAGATGATTTATTTTAATCGATTGTTTACCGAGAGGAAATATCTAGAGGAAATCGTTCTACGTTGAGATAAAACGTCTTTAAGGTTCAACCTTATCTTTTCTTGTTAGAATTTTATTGCTCGTGTTCTGTTTGTAATTGTAGGTACGCTACTATGAGGTATGTCGACGTGTACGAATGTCTCTGTGGTGACGGATGGAGACTTCATAATGTCACCACCCCATTCCATCCTCAGGGTATGGTTAATAAGATAACCAAGCTTTGAGAGGAAGAAATCATCATCATCTTAGGCCTTACAGCCCAGAGTGGGCATAAGCCTGGTCCAGTATGTTCTTCGAGACAGATCTGTCCATGGCTTTCTCCTTCCAGCTTCTGACACCAATCACTTTGAGACCCTGTTCGACGCCACCTAACCATCTGAGCTTGGCCTGCCACGACTTCTGCGACCATCCGGTTTGCCTTATTAGTAATTGGTTCGGCATTCTAGTTTCGCCCATCCTAACAATATATCCTGCCCATCTTAGGCGGCCATTTTTTATGGTTTTTATAATATTGGGCTCTTTATAAAGTTGGTATAACTCATGGGAGGATTGAGAGGAAGAAAGCTTGATACGAAACCCTGTGTCAACCTGTTTCGCCAGAGTGGCAAAGGAATCCCTCCACTGGAGGTGGCCCGACTCAACAGTGGGTCTTCTATGGGCTGAGTAGTATTAGTATTAAGACGTATGCTCTACAACTTTAAGCAGTAATGCGTGTAAGCAATTGTAATGAGAACTGCTACTTCGATGTAGGTACATGCAATTTCCTTTCCCAGTTTTCATTGAGATTGGCACCAGTCTAACCCGAATAGATAATGGAGATATTGCTGTCTGACCTCCAGGATCTAGTGGCACTATCGGTAATTAACTGGTTAGACCAATTATTAGTTTTCACGCTACCTGCTGACTTTGTATAACGACTGCAATACGTATTCGAATGACGTCGGGAGAGACGGTTTTGCGTTACTGCTAATCAGCTCTTACATGACCCAGTACTGGTCCAATTACATAGTAATTAGTCCCCATTCATCCTTTCTCTCTATGTATACTTGGGGGAGGTTGGACTCAGCAGTGGGTAATTTATGGTCTGAGAAGTAGTAGTAGTAATAATTAGTCTACTGCGCCATAGTAGCCAGGCAGGTTGGCACAGGATTTCGGGTTTGAAGGTCACTAATTTTTATTTTCTTATTTTTTAATGTGCTACATGTTTATGCGTGTTATTGCTTTCACTAATCTGTCAGACTTGTTTGTACCACCATCATTGTAACCCTCTTATTTAAAAGAGCAACCATGGAGTTTCTTGCCGGCTCTTCTCTATGGAATGGCATTCCGAACCGGTGGTAAAAACTAAATTATTAATTTTATTTTATGATTTTTATTTTTAATTTTGTTTTCTCTTAAATCTTTGACTATTTGAAAGCATTCGCAAGAATTTATTCGAATAAAAAACATTTTGATTTTGATTTTGAAGTATTCTACTACTGTCACTACTTTAGCCCATAAATGACCCGTCTCATCTAGTTACTTGGAGGGTAATTAGCCCGCTGTTGAAATATACATTAACCTTTAATCTACCCATCTTAAGGTGAATGTTCCAGGGTATCCCGCGAAATTCAAATTTTCGTACGTTTTTTGCAATTTTCATAAAGGTGCAAGAATGACTTTGAGCTTGAAAAAGTTTTTCTTGCACCTTTATGAGCTTGGAGGGTTGTATTGATGATTTTGATGATTATAATTCTATAACTACATACGTCTTACAGCCGCGAATAACATTTTAATCAACATACAACCTAGCACTGACCCGCAAATTGCAAAAAACGTAAGAAAATTTGAATGTCGCGGGCTATCCTGGAACATTCACCTTAATAGCATTTGGCTCTCCCAATATTTTGCCTTATAATATCGCGATTTTTTCCTTGGAACCCTTTTCAATCTTTCTATCGCGTCTTCTGGTATTTGACTGGTGCGAGAATTAAATGCAACAGGATACATATATTATCGTTAAGGGTAAGTGTCCAAGTTTGGATCAAGAGCAGTTTTAGTATAAGAAAAATTATCTTTAAAATTAATGTATTTTTGCATAAGTGTAATACCAACAGCGTCACACTAGACAACGAAGATATTGTATTAGGAGTAATTAAGACTTCTGCAAGTTTTCTTCATGTTTGAACTAAAACAGAAAAGAATTTGGATCAACGGGCCCCGGGTTCGATTCCGGGGTGGGGCAAGTGTCTTTATGAAAATCAGAGGCACTTGCTCTGAGTCTGGGTGTCATTTGTGTTCGTGAATTACATGTTTGTAAACTGCCCCCGCGATAATGGTTATAACAAGGGCATGGGTTTCGTTGAAAAAAAAACATGGAAATTCTTACTGTAACAGGATTAATCATAGTTGGGCTTTACAAACAAATTATTACTTTATCTTTTATCATATGGTTGAGGAGATTGATAACTGCTATATGCGTTATGCTTGGAAACAGGTGCCGCTGTTTGGGGCTCACCATCGTCGTTAACTCATTTTTTTTAGCTTTTATTATATTTCAGTTGAGCCCCTGTCAGAACCAAAGAAAACAAGTCAGTTATATGTATACGATTATTGTGATAGGGCGTTAAAAAAAGACAAGCCCGCTGAGTTTCTATCGGCCGGTTATCTTGGTTGGTAATACATTCAGAAGTAGAAGTTTAAAAAAATAATATATGTATTGACGCTTGTGAATGCCGGAAGCATTTTTTATTTTATTCTACTAAAAAGTTAATTAAAGGCTCAATTGAACACAAAATCCTGTGATTTATTTATTTTTATGAATCATTTCTCATAAATAATATCGTTTCCGACTCAAAGTGTTCTCACTCTAATATCGCGATTACGATCAAGCCCTCACGGACCCTTTTCAAACTTTCCCTGAGTAAACCACAGTTCAGTTAACATTGTAACAAATACGATTCGGGGCAAACACACTGTTACTCTCATCTATTTAAGCATTGCTATTGGCTGGCGTCCAACTCGACATGAATCATTCTACTGCACTGTCAATGATAGGCCGATAGCGCGCGCCCAAAGTGCAACAGTTTTCAATTTTGGCTATTACTTCCAAATTCAAATTCAAATTCATTTATTTATTGCTTATACATCAGCTCTTAATCCTAGGTATTTTATAAAACACAGTAATAATAGGTAGAGTATTAAATCAATCGTATAAGCAATTCCAATTGTTCTTTCTACGCCTTTGTTGATTTACAGTGCTTGTTCTAAA
This sequence comes from Clostera curtula, assembly GCA_905475355.2. Lineage (NCBI taxonomy): Eukaryota > Metazoa > Arthropoda > Insecta > Lepidoptera > Notodontidae > Clostera > Clostera curtula. The sequence continues at coordinate 18,563,439 of FR997799.1, forward strand.
GTAACTTAAAATAAAAGGAATGTTGTTGTATTAGACATTCTAAATTTAAAAATGAAAGGTGATAAGAGCGTGAGATATGTCATTTTTTATATGAACCGTATATGGACTAATATAATTAATCTAATATAATTCAATCTTATATTAACTGATTGCCTTATTGGTCTATGGGTTGGATTTTGGATCACGGGGTTCGATTCCGGGGCCGGGCAAGTGTCTTTGTGTAAATCAGTGGAACTTGCTCTGAGTCTGGGTGTCATTTGTATTCGTGAATTTCATATTTGTAAACTGCCCCTGCGGTACAGGTGTACCTAGTGCATGGGATTCGTTTTATTAAAAAATATATCTATCTAGTGTAATGTAATATTGATGACACCTAAAGGGAAGGGCTCCTAATATGAATATGACCTTGTCCATATTTAAGTATTTTTATTTCCGCACACGGCAGCCTTAAAGTACAATGGGAGGTTGAACATATTACCTTTAAATTCTAACAGGCCACATGTACGAACAAAAACGTGATTTGGAAACCATGCTCGGTACAAGTTTATGATTTTTATTATAATTTCATCATAATTTTATACCTAGTACCTGATACCTATACACAATATAGCATCATCCTCTTTCAATTCAATTAATAAATTATGTGTGGTGTCATCAAATGACGTCAAAATCTGAACTTTATTTGCGTAATTGAGCTACAGTTCTCATCCTAACGTATTCTATATTAACATTTATAATGACAGGCGTGTTCGCTCACTATGGGCTCCGTCAGAAGGCTCAAAGTCACCCAAAGGGCAATGGAGAGGGCTATGCTCGGAGTTTCCCTGCGAGATCGAATCAGAAATGAGGAGATATGCAGGAAAACCAGGGTCACCGACATAGCCCACCGGATTGCCAAACTTAAGTAGCAGTGGGGAGGGCACATACTCGTAGCTCGCAAGACCGACGCCTGATGGGGCAGAAAAGTCCTCGAGTGGCAACCGCGTTCCGGAAGCCGCAGTGCTGGTAGGCCTTCCACACGGTGGACCGACCTGGTTATGGTCGCCGGAAAGCAGTGGATGCGTGCGGCCCAGGACCGACATTTGTGGAGATCCTTGGGAGAGGCCTACGTCCAGCAGTGGACGTCTTTTGGCTGAAATGATGTTGATGATGACGAATGACAGGATTATTTTGTGCCTAGCTCTGCGCCTAGACAACATAATACGATCATTTCGTTAAGTGACTTGTTACATTAGCCATGGCACGTATTGAAGCATTCTGAAATGGTACACAAGTTTTTGGTCAATGACTTCTTTGTTGATGAAACTGGATAGTTCATTTGGTGGCCTACTTCTGATATTGAGGTCAATTTCATAATTGGCCTGTCCTAAGATAAATATTTGTTTAATTTGATTTACGTGGATTTTTTTCGAAGGTTTCTATCTTTAGCAGAGGCAGATAGAGATCTGTTTTTCTTATTCCTTTAGTCACCACAACACAATACAATAGGTTAGTTATTGAAAAATCCTTACTTAAATGAGATCCTGATAATGTTTATTGAGCTGTTGCCGTTTGATGACATTCTTTACATTTATGGCCTCAAAGGACTTTATAGCTCCTTATTCTGTATGAAACATTACTTAAATACGAAAGAATAATTAAACAAATTAATTACATTTTACCAATATGTACTCCGTGTGGGAGGCCTACCAGCACTGCGCTTTCCAAACACGGTGGCCACTCGAGGACTTTTCTGCCCCATCGGTCGTCAGTCCAGCGAGCTATGTGCCCTGCCCATTGCCACTTAAGTTTGGCAATCCTGAGGGCTATGTCGATAACTCCGGTTCTCCTGCGTATCTCGATATCTCTGATTCGATCCCGCAGGGAAACTCGAGCATAACCCGACGACCTGGTTAAGGTCGCCGGACAGCGATGGATGCGGGCGGCTCAGGACAGGCTTTCGTGGAAATCCTTGGGGGATGCCTATGTCCAGCAGTGGACGTCTTTTGCCTGAAATGATGTTGATGATGAATATATACTCAGCTGTTTGAAAACCAGCACCAAATCTATAGCCCGTTTTAATTGTTTTATAGTTAGGTACGAAGGTTTGTGATGAAACATAACTGTTATAAATAGTCATATTTAAAATTACCAATATCATTACGGCCCTTGTGCAATCACACATTCTTGTGCATTCATAATTTCTTGTGCACATACTTTTCATACACAATTGATCATTCTTACAATCCATCCATCTCTTTTCCTTTCCCACAACTCTTGCGTCCACGCACATTCGTGCTGAAACTACGGTTCGGATTCGGTTCGGAATGCTGACCTACAGAGAAGAGCCGACAACAAACTATGTAGCTGCTTTTCTTTAATTATCGGTCTTGTTTACAAAAAGCAAAGATTGAGAGCAAGTTCGCCATTTACGACGGAGGTTCCTTAAAATTTTTCAATTTAGGTTATTATATAAAATCTCACTTACTAAATAATACTGTAACAAGTTAAACATGGGTATAATTTAAAAACACATTGTGTATTGGCGCTCGTCCAACCCATGAATCACTAAGTTGAATCTCAGACGATTTGTTACAATTAACGTATCCGCCATATAATTTGTGGCTGAACAAAATTGACCCTTATGATCTAGTTAATGAGATCCATTTTTGAATACCCTGTTAATACGTCAGGGTAAACGTCTGCTTTAGTAGTAAACCCAGGATTTGCAATGTTCCTCATTAGTTGTAATAAATTATTTATTTGGTAACTGTAACAACATTGTTATAAAATATGCTGTCTTCTCAAATATTATAGTCAAAATTTTAGTCCGAATTTTTCACTATATAATAAACTATAATTTATGCAAAAAACCGATGATGCTAGAGGCGACTAAAGGAAAGCTAGAGGGAGGTCACCTCGGGATGCCAGCCCGTCCTGCCAGCGTGGCTTATTCCCGTCCATAAATTTGGAGGAGACCTGAACCGGTAGTAGGTCATTTAAGGGTTAATGATGTAAAATTGAAATTTTTATTTATATTGCGTCTCAAAATATGTATCTTGTTGCGTTCTAGGAATAGTCGGTCCTAGGAAATGTTGAAACGAGTTGTTTCCGAGAATGGTGTTCTATGATAGAACATCACTTTGACAGTTAACCTGTCAAAGTGATAATTACATCGATATTGTCAAAGGATTTCCATGAAATGATAATCATCTTGTTTTGAAAAGTAACATCCATGCGTGTACTTCCTTTCATATAGTCATGTATTTTTCATACTAATGTTGTAAGTAGTTTGTAAACATTTGTAATTTTGTATAGTATGTATACTACTACTACTCAGCCCATAAATGACCCACTGCCTAGTCGGGCCTCCTCCCATCACAGGGAGGGTCATGCCTATAAGGGTTGGCATAGGGTTTCGTATCAAGTTTTCCTTCTCTTGCGGTTAGGTTTTCGGCCTTGTCATTTCTTTTCGTCGGCTCTTACGACACCCTCACGATGGAATGGAGTCACCAGGAACAATAATCTTTATCTTTACATAGTATAAAACAAAGTCGCTGTCGTCTGTCCGTCCCTATGTATGCTTAAATCTTTAAAACTACGCAACGGATTTTGATACGGTTTTTTTAAATAGATAGAGTGATTCAAGAGGAAGGTTTATATCTATAACCCACCCCCGCTTTGCTCGGGCGAAGCTGGGGCGGGCCACTAGTTCTAAATATATTTTTATTACTTTAAAATTAAAATTTAAAAAAATACGTATTGCTTTTACTTGACGTATACTTAGCTAAATTTAGCCAAACCACTAAAGTGTTTTCAAATACGAACATGAAATGAAATCCATCTGATTCTGTACAACACACAGATCCGTTTACACAAAGAATTAACTGCCATTTGGGTATCTTCATTTTGTCCAAGGACAGCCAGAGGAATGTGTGACACCTCATTAAAATGGAAACCTTCATCCACGCAACGAATGAAGGCTCTCTTTGAAAATCAAATGACACGCTGTGATCATTTTAATTACGTCAACAGCTTAGAGGTTTCCACTCTTCCCATTTAAGCTGTTGTCGTACGAAAAAGCAGTTTGTACAGCCACTAAACTAAGCTTTGCTGAAAGCGAAACTATTGTTTAATATATTTAGGCTAAGTTGAATTGTAACAAATGTACACTTATGAGGCGATATTATCGCTTAGCGACCAATCCTCTAAAAGAAAGCTTTGCTGTTTTCAACTGGCTTTAAAAAGGAGGCAGTTCTCAATTCGGTAGTATGCAATTATACTACCCAGTCCAGAAATGACACACATGGAGGGTAATTAGCTTTCTGCCCCACGCTGGCAGGACGATCCCAATACTCCTTTTAATTAAATTAGGAAATATTATAATTTGAATCAAAAAAAGATATTTTAATTATAATTTTACTAGTGGCCCGCCCCGGCTTCGCCCGTGCAAAGCGGGGGTGTGTTATATTTAAAAACCTTCCCCTTGAATTACTCTATCTATAAAAAAAAACCGCTTCGAAATCCGTTGCGTAGTTTTAAAGATTTATGCATACATAGGGACGGACAGAAGAATGCGACTTTGTTTTATACTATGTAGTGAAGATAATCGTGCGTTGTGGAAATCTATGCTGGGGGCGTATGTTCAGCAGTTGAGTTCTGTGACTGATAGATAGATAGATTAGCATGTTTAGTATTTGTACGCTACAAATTAAGCCTTTAAGGGCCTCAAAACATTCTTGTTATTTCCCGTCACTAAAAGTTGGAAAAGCGGAGTTGTCTATAGAACTAGCTAACTCTCTAGTTTGTTTTAAGTTTGAATGTACGCTCGCTTGAATATAGCAGTTAATACCATATGAAGCGTGACTAATTAATGAACGAATACATTATTCGTAGCTTGCATGAGTTTTCAGTACTCAATAAGACTTAAAAATTAAATTAAGAATTATATATTAACGTTAATGTTACCTCATTCCATCTAAAGGGTGACGTAAGAGCCGACAAAAGGAAGTAACAAGGCCGATAACCCAGCTAGAAGAGATGGAGAATTGATAGGAAACCCTGTGCCAACCCGTGTGGCCAGTGTGTTGCAGTAGGCTAATTACCATCCATGTATTTGGAGCAGACACGAATCAGGAGTGGGTCATTTATGGGTTGAATTTTCAGTAGTTACTGTTTCGAATATATTATTCGAATATGAATCGTTGAAGTCGTCTTGAAATTTAAATTAAATATTTTTAACGGATGTATATTTCTTTTTACGAATTACGGAATGTAAAATACACACCCTTTTACATTTTACTTTACTTTATTCCCGATGTTTCGAATTCTTTGCAGCAGTTAACGGTGAGAGATTAGATGAAGTACGAAAATGTAGTTAAGCCTACTACTACTCAGCCCATAAATGACCCACTGCTGAGTCGGGCCTCCTCGCATCACAGGGAGGGTCGTTAGCCTACTGTGCCACGCTTAGCAGACCGAATTATAAATCCTAATTTCTCTATAATTCTCGTAAGATTTCAGAAAAACAAGGTTTATTTTTTACTTAAATTTCACCCTCAGGTTTGGTATAAGTAGAATTATCAATTTTTGTTATGTGTATATCATATTTCACAATACGCTTCATAACAATATTACCTAAATTTTAGCAACAACCACATAACATTTATCGAAAAAGTATTTTTTTATGTTCTTTAGACTTCTGTCATGTCTTTTAAAAGTATTGAGCTAATATATTTTATTTTTACGTTGGAATTCTTCATGCATTTGCTAAACGCCAGCCGCCAGCAGCGGAAAGATAGTGATTGCGCCCCAACCTACCCACTAAAATCATAATATGTCCCTGTGTCCTATAACAGCCCGAAACAGGGCCACGGGTTTCACTCCCCAATGGGGGAGCATGGTCCACGGCACTTATGGGCCTTGATCCCACGCTTTGATACCGAACTCTGGACGCACCGCAACCCATCGTGAGGCATACGGGACATTGCACGTGCCTCTGTCAGGCGCCGGATGAAGTGGCGCCCCATCCACATTGAGCTGATATTATATTATTGTAACTCTCGAAATATCCCTTGATGGGCCAATTATAAGTTTCGGTTTTACTCGTTGAAGTTAATGAGTGCCATGTTTCGAGTTCAAGTATTACCAAGATTGAAATATATGAGGAATAAACATTTTTGAAATGCGTTCAAAATGAGACATTTGATTCTGAGATTCGAAATATCATACAGAATAAAAATTTAAATAAATCCCCGACACAATGACATAAGTTCCCTTTAAAAAGTAAAAAATAAAAAAAACATCGCGTTGGGGGACTGCTCCTATTTATTTATTACCTGGAACTTAGGTAATTGTGTCTGGGAGTTTATTTAAATATTTAATTTAATTTTTATATTCGGCTTTTCATTGCTTCTGATGTAGATGTTGTTAAGTTGTTAATACATAGATTCTTGTCGCATCCTCATTTTTTCCCCACCACATATATTTGCAGATATTGGGTATTTTCCCCCACTTTTACCCCCAGACATTTTTTAGGGCTCAACTGATTTTCATGGAACATATTATTTTGTAATGTGCACGTGATGCACTGTCATTTGAGCGTGTATTTGCAGACATTCGGTTATTCTTCCCCACTTGAAAATCGTTTGAGTGTTTAAAAGTTATGGGGGGTGACATAACTTTTATACACTCAAACGATTTTCATCATACACACGTAGTAGACAGACGTAGAAGAAATCAAAATCAAAATGTTTTATATTCGAATAAATTCTTGCAAATGCTTTCAAATAGTAAAAAAAATGTAATAAATTTAAAAGAAATATAAAAATAACTAAACATTTAGTTTTTACTACCGGTTCGGAACGCCATTCCACAGAGAAGAGACGGCAAGAAACTCTGTGGTTGCTCTTTTAAATAAAAGGGTTACAATGATGATGGTACAAACAGGTCTTACAGATTTGTGAAAACAATAACACGCATAATCATGTAGCCTATTAAAAAATAAAAAATTAAAGTCAGTGAAATTACACACAAATTGCATGGTGCGTGCTGAAACTGCACTCACATACTGTTTACAAACTTCACTAATAAAATGGCTGAAAGATCAGAGCTAGACCATAGCATAGCCGACGTTACATCCATGCGTCACTATCTGATAGATAATCATTAACTTGATAGTACGCTTTTTTAATTAGACGGGCCATAACGTAACTTTTTAATTTCTATAACGTCGAATCCAAGACAGTGTCCGGTAATTTATTGAACAGGCGAATTCCGAGACCTACAAAAGAACCAAGTGCTTGGAATGGTGTAACTAGCTTACGCCTATTTCTGGTCTGGATATTGGAGGACGAGACGTCACTATTTTTTTAAAGCTATTATAATTTTGTTTAACAAAAATGAGATTTGAAAAAATTTACTGTGACGCTACAGTAAAAATGCCTATCTCTTTAAAGCATTCTCTCAGCGATTCCCTGAGTCCTAAATTATAAATTGAACGTAACGCGCGCTTCTGTAGAATAAATATGTTTTGTATATCGGCAGCATTACCTCAGAGTAAGATCCCATACGACATAACTCTATGGAAGTAACCAAATTAAACTAGTCTTGCCGTATCTTCGTCAGTGAGTCTCCTAACCTGTCTAACAGCATAGGCGGCTGAACTAAGCTTTCCCGTAAGAGTGGCAATGTGACGCTTCCACTGCAGCCTCACATTGCCATCTAGCGTGATTGCGTCTAGAGTGATGCCTAGAAACTTGGTTAAATCTACTGTGTCTATTTGTTTATCATCCAAAACTAGTTTTGTATCTGTTAACTTGGTATTCGGTGTTACAAATCGAATATATTTAGTTTTCACAGAATTTAGTAGCAGATTGTTTGACCAGTATGATACCTGACTAATCGCGCTATTCACGTCGTCGTAATTAACGTTTTTTCGGTCAACTTTAAATACAAGAGATGTATCATCAGCGAAAATCACGATATCGCAGATGTCATTAATAAAAAATGCAAGGTCTTATATACAAGAAATAAGAAGGGACCAAGGATGGACCCTTGTGGCACGCCCATTGACACAGGCGATCCAGCAGACTTAACTCTGACTTAACAAGAACTGAAGATACCGACATACCCCTCAGGATTGCTTAAGGATAACTTAAGGGGCAATGGGCAAGGCACATAGCTCCCAGGACTGACGCCCCATGGGGAAGAAAAGTCCCACACGTCAGGGCTTCCACACGGTGGACCGACGATCTGATTAAGGTCGCCGGAAAGCGATGGATACGGGCGCCTCAGGACCGGCTTTCGTGGAAATCTTTGGGGGAGGCCTATGTGGCGGTTTTTGGCTGAAATAGTGATGATGATAGACCTCTAGGAATACAAGAGGGATTTGTTAACCTCCAAAAAAATCAGTTGACCAATGAAGTAAATTCATACCATTTAGTTTCTAACAAAAATGATTATTGTCTATAACCGCTCAAAGATCCGGTTGTTACGTAAACTAGGTCAGTTCTTCCATTAACTACTGAGTTATAATACACTCCTCGATGTAATTGCAGTTACCAGAGGTTAACTATGTATCTCGTTACTGAAAGCTGCGCGGTCAGCCGGATCAGCGTTGCTAGGCAACCGATCTCGGCTTAGTAGAAAATGCTTGTATACCTCGTTGATCGGAAAAGATGAAAAGCGTAAGAGGCTTATCGTGTCGAAGTTTTGTTGACGGTTTCAAAACGATTGGAGCATAACTTTAAGACCGTTTGTTTATCCAAACAATAATATAGATACATCATCATAAATTTCAAGTTTTAAGAAACCTTCACTAGGCATAACCTGTATCTTGAGGTCACTTTACAGACAATTCATGACTACAAATTACACCAATGCCAAGAATCTGTGGCTTATCTGACTTGCCTGGAATCAAACTAGAGACCCGCAAAGGTGGCATGTCGCTTACCACTGATAGTAATGTTAATAACCCGTAGATGTGACTCTTAGTAATTGAAGTCAGCGATGGATTAAATTACTAAAATCATAAAATTAAAAAATAATATCTACTCACATTTTGTCATTGAGTTCAAAAGAAGAAGAAGAAATCAGCACACATTTCCTAACAATATTAGAGATTAGCGGTTTGCCCTCGATTGTCAAATTTCTGGAAACGTCGCTATCCCAAAGAACTAAACCATAATCCCTACAACTCCAGTAATCCTATATACTTACAATTTGACCGGGATACGGTTGAACGAAATCCTACGTGACGATAGAGAAAGATAATAGGATTTATCTGGTGTCTGATAGAGACGCGTTTTTGTTAAGACTAGCTTTAAATCTTTGTTATGTGTAGTTACATGAAAACAGAAATGAGCACGGCAAAATAAAAATCATTGAACAAAAGGTTTTGCTCGCTATATTTTGATACCGTACTAGTGTTCGCTTTCATTTTCAAACCCTTTCATTTTTTTATGTTTAGGGATGGTTTCTGAGACCTTTGTACAATGCTACCTTTCTGAATTACATTAACGACGATAAGAATAAGCTATTCCTAATATAATTTTATCAGTCTTTTTCCTACTAGATTTATCGTGTGTGTAGATACTGTGTAGATACTACTAGCGTTTATATCTACACACACTGTCACCATCCCATATCATCCTAAGGGTGTCAGAAAAGGCGACTAAAGGAACGCAAGAGTCAGATGCTCGATGGTGGAGGATCTGCCTCTTAAACATAAGCAAGATATATAATATTTAAATAGGGATAGAAACACTTATTAATCATATCAATCGTCATCTTTTGATTAGCTCTATGCCCAAATTTCGGATGGCAATGGTTTTTGTTGAATCATCTTTCTTAAAAAAGAGTAGCACCAAACACATACACCTAGGAGTTCTGTAGACAGAGAATTGTAGCGCTCCTTAGTTCCCTAAAATCCCTAAAGGCCTATGTGTGAACTAGATTGGGCTGATGATGATGATAGTTTTTATTACGCCCTGTTAAGTAATCTAATAATTAAACTTGACAAATAAGGCGACGAAATCATTAAATAGGACCGCAAAGTAATAAAAAAAAGACAAGGCCTCTTAGTTTCTTGTCAGTTCTTCTCAGCAGTGGTCGCATTCTGAACTAGTGGTAAGCTATATTACTTTGCATTGTATATTTTTATCAATGTGTGTCCATTGTGTTCTATCATTATCATTACTTAATATAAAACAAAGTCGCTGCCGTCTGTCCGTCCCTATGTATGCTTAAATCTTTAAAACTACGCAACGGATTTTGGAGCGGCTTTTTTAATGCCTAGAGTGATTCAACAGCAATGTTTATATGTATAATGCAACAATATTATAGAGAAAAAGTCATAAATTTAGATGTTCATCATTGCACCCGTGCGAAGCCGGGGCGGGTCGCTAGTACAAAATGAATGATTTGATCTTGACGCCCACTAAAGTATGCAAATAGCTATCGACAGCGCTGTAACAATGCCTTAATCGTAATTCGATGAATGAATAGCATCCTAATTGGATGTTTATGCCTCCATTCACGTCTTTGGCCGCCCGATTTCCTTCTACAATATTATCTTTCTACGAATTTAGAACATATAATATACCACCCACCATTTTCATCAAGACCTTAGCCTAATATATAAAGGCAAAGAAATACATAATTCGGGTGTTTACGCTTCAATAATTTAGAAAGTACTGGACATCAAATTTTGCTTCTATCTACTTTTTCGTTATTAATATGTGTATAAGTAATAAAACAGTATTTTCAATACATGACCTATTGTATTGAAAATACTGCTTTAAACTAGAAATATACAAAAACAATCGCAGTCATACGTGAAAAATTACAGAATAGATGGCATTGTGAACGATAATGTTCTATAATATACAGGGACTCTTGGGCATTGTCTGTTATAAATATTTCACTACATAGACATTTGACTTGATGGTAAAAAAATAATTTAACCCCAAATTTGTCATTGACTTCAAAGTGCAGACCAAACTCCATAAACCGTTTGAGGCCATGGGATGAAAGATTTACTGACCTCTGCAGATTTATTGCAATGGTCAGCCGCCATTTTGAAACAAACTTTAACCAAACTTTAAGCAAAATTAAACCATGAGCTAGGAGTTGTTAATGGCTTTTAGCATAATGCATTTAAGTTGCTTACAAATTTCGAAGGATATTTGTTTGTAACTAGATTTTATGCGTAAATTTGCACGAGTAGATATTGAACCAGTGCTAAACAAACTTAATTAGATATTTAAATTGAGACGAAGGATGCAAGACGTGAAGCTTACGTATATCTTAATAATTCGGGAACCCCAATGAGGTGGAAGAACGACCTTTTCAAGGACGCTATGTTCTGTGGGGGAGACCAATATTTAGCAGTAACCGTGTGTCTTATGCCTAATGCATCCAATCTACTACTATTACTCAACCCACAGATGTACCAATGCTACTCCAGTTACATTGAGGGTAGCCTTTTGTGCCACGCTGCCCAATGTTAGGTTAGGGTTTCGTTTTAAGCTTTCCTTCTCTTGTAGCTAGGACATACTGCGAATGAGGTGGCGAAATTTTGTATTCGTCACCACACAGACAATCCTATCTACATCTATCACTGTTCCTCTATTCTCAAATCAATTAATGAGACAATATCTCCAAGTTGATCGGATACAAATTGCATTCGGGCCATGACGTGCCACTAATAGGAGTTGTTTGTGCGACGGCCGTCAGTCATGGGTCAGTGCTGGGCCATCAATCAGCAGTCGATACGGTTCCTTGGTAACAATGGGATCTAGGGTTGCCACTCTAAGGCAACACACCAAACTTGCGAGCTTTGTGTGTACGGCATGTACATTAAATTTATTACTTATATGCACATGCCATCCAAAACAGAACTTGTAAAACAACCAAGTCTTGCAACTCAGTTGTTCTACCGTCAAAAGTTGTGAGATCCATGATTTACCAAGTCGGTAACTTTGTTAAGTACCTACTTGAGGGACCTTCTGTCTTAAGTTATTACGTAATTAACTTACAATTTTATAGTGACCATATCAATATTAAAAACTTTTAAGTGCCAAATATAATAGATTGACTTGGCCATTGCATGAAAACTCAATGTATATCACAAATAATACATATTAAATACGATTGCTTCGTGCGATTGCCAAGTCAACCTAATTTAAGCTTCTAGTTTTATCCACAACGAAGTTACAGGGGCTCGCAAATGGCCTGAACTGCTTCGTGAAAAGGCACGGCCGTGCCGCTAGACTTGGCGGGGGCACAACCGTGCCACCAGATATATGTGGAAAAAATAAAAAATGTGTACATGTAGTGTCCGGTACAAAAGGGAATGCTGGAGGCAAAAAAAAAAAGCTAGCTAAAGAGAAGGAAAACTTACATTACTTTTATAATGTAACACTAACTAAAATAAATGTGAAGGAAAGACATTACACAATTTTTTTTTCAGTACGTTCGTGGGCTCGTGCACAACACTTTGCTGAAGATCCTCACATGATCAAATGCATAGTTTAGAATTGTATATAGGACATACAGATAAACATTCATTTTTATGAATAAGACTTGAGGATACTAGCCCGGTGTGAACAGAAGGTCAGCGCAGCACAAAAGGCTAAGGTTACATGAGGAATATAACAAAAATAATGGCCTACTTTGCCATGACCTGGCAGATTTGTACGCGGTTTATTATCAAGATTTCTTTGTTTTACGGCTGCATATCTGGTGGTCTTATGACACTATCAGGGCGTAATAGGTTGGTGACATAAATAATCACTATCACTACATAGTATAAAACAAAGTCGCATTCGTCTGACCGTCCCTATGTATGCTTTCATCTTTAGAACTACGCAACGGATTTCGAAGCGGTTTTTAGTAATAGATAGAGTGATTCAAGAGGATGTATAATACATGCATAATATTGTAGAGAAACACTGATATTTTTTTGAGTTTCATCATTGCGCCCGTGCGAAGCCGGTGCGGGTCGCTAGTAAATAATAAATAAAATCTTTTATTTGTACAAATTAAACATGTACAAATAACATAATACACTGAAATGTTGTCAAGTTGTACAGATGTGTCAGATATTGATGTAGACTCCTGCCTCCTAACATGTGCATTGTACATCCACCGCTATCTAGGATATATTTTCATCATCATCATCATTTCAGCCAAAAGACGTCCACTGCTGGACATAGGCCTCCCCCAAGTATCTCCACAAAGGCCGGTCCTGGGCCGCCCGCATCCACTGCTTTCCGGCGATCTTAACCACCACGCCACTCGAGGACTTTTCTGCCCCATCGGGCGTCGGTCCTGCGAGCTTTTTAATCCCAATAAATCGATCACTTCTTAAAAAAATCTTGTATACTTTTAAGGTGGCGTCTTGTGTCTTTCAAGTTTAAATCTCTATAGTTCCGTTCTACCTAAGAACAATAACTGGACTGAAATGAAATAAATATATCATTATTATCATCATTAATATCTAGTTTATATGGTGACGGATTTAGAAAGAAAAGTGTCACCACCCCATTCCAGCCCAGCCGTGTTGTAAGGGCCGGGAAAAGAAAATGCCTGAATTAACAATGGATTACTAGTAGTAATCATTAACTGAAGAACATGGATACATAATTTTATTCCCTTTTATCTAAACTTTCTACAACAAAAACAGACTTGAAGTCATTAACCTCGCGTCTTCAGTACGAAAGAGACAATGAAGTGTAATATTTCATAAAGATTTGAGGAAGAGGCAGCTATTGCGAAAAGGAGGCGAGATTCCACCATTTGAATTTTGTACGTGACAGGAGATCTGAAGCTTTTTAAAACTGTGACAGCTATGGTGCCTTTACAATTCAGATTGATCCTGATCATCATCATTTCAACTCATGCATTTCTGAGTGAAATTCCTCACTTGTCCGTGTGGCGACGCATTAAGAATACATAATGTCACCAACACACACTATCCTGAGTGTGTCGTAAGCAAAAGGAACGCACGCAGCAGATCTTTTTTTTTTTTTTTTTTATCAGTCACATGATTGCCTTTGACCCTAGGCTTGCGTGGTGGAAAGCTACGCCAGGGTCTAAGATGGAGCAGGCAATTCAAGGAATTGCCCTGTCGGGCACCGGCTCTCACATACACACGACGGAACACAGTAAAACTGCTTGGCGTCGGACTTAAATGTGAGTGTGGTAGCCAGCCGGGCGGACCGTTCGATCCTACCACCAAGCGTGCTGGGTTTTGTTGACTTTTACAACACGCGTTATTTCCCAGCGTGCGGTGGGGAAGTTTTATATTCTGAATCAAGAAAACCTGATACAAACATGGTCGCATAGTAGGCTAATATCCCTTCCATGAATTGGAGGAGGCCCGGCTCAGTAGTTGATTATTAATGAGTTGAAATTATGACGACTTGTGGTGAAACGTGGACCAGACGCAACCCTAGTGGCCCTTTGGTCAAGGACCAGCAAGATTGCGAAGCATACTCCCCCAAGTCAGGAGGAGTGGAATTGGGCAGTCAACGAACGTCGTGGATTTTAGTGGGTAGGTCAGTAACCTACCCACTACACAGTTTATTAATGTTGATGTGATCCAGTCTTCTCGCGCCCGAAATACCCGGCCAGGGCCAACGGGGCAGCAAGCGCGGGACGTTACACCCCGGGGACGTTTATTGGGTATGCCTCCGTCTCCTTACTGAAGCGGAGGGGACTCCCACACACCCCCTGATGCCATCCCCAGAGTGGCGGGGATAGTCCATAAAGGATTTTACCCCGGGTCAATAAAAGAAGATAACCCGGCTAGTCTCAAAAGAATAGGCTCTCTAAACAAGCTTCCATAATCTAATAAATTTAAAAAATTCGCTATATTCAAACATTTTGAAAAATATTATCGCATAATATTTATCTAAATCTATCACCACAACTCCACACTTCAGTAGCAAATAACTGCTTTTAAGCTTGAAGCTGTTATTTTTTTTTTGTTTCAGTTATTTTTATTCAAAATTACTGATCAAAAAGCATCGTACAATTAATTAAATTCAAAACCAATTACATCGAATTATGAAATAAATTGGTTTTATAATAATATTTATAACTTATGATACATGATTAAATAGGTATGCTTTACCAAAATGCTTTGTACGGCTCTCGATATTATTTCATGAATATAAAGTGGCTTAACAAATAAAGCACTTATTCATAAATCAAAGTATGGTAATGGACGGACATTTTGGGAATGGCAAGTAACTGCCGGGAGTCAAGGATAGTTGTCACAATAAAAACAAAAACAGTAAGAGAAGTTTTCCAATCTTTAAATGCCACACACGCCCGTGATTTCCCATAGGCATTAAGTAAGGCTGTTTCCACAAAATAATTCATATAATTTATGATCTGTACTTAGTCTTTTTGTTTTTATAGACGACCCTTTCCCGCGTATACACGATATAGGCGATTCCATTTATAACTAGATAATTAAGAATACAATATACGTGTGAATGGAATCTCTTTAATATATTATATTTTATTTTATTAATTATCATCATATTTAGCCCATACATGACCCACTACTGAGTCGGGCTTCCTCCTAATTTGCCACGCTGGCAAGATGGATTGGCACAAGTTGTCCTTCTCTTGTGGCTAGGTGATCTGCCTCTTGCGTTCCTTGATGATTTGTGTTGGTGACATTGTGTATTCTAATTTCCGTCACCACACGGAAAATAATGAGTTAATAGAAATAATTTGTAGGCAAAGTAAAAAAAAATAACAAAGTTAAAAGAAACATTTAACAGTTTTAAAGCATCGATCCTGAAATCATGATCATAAACAGGCGGAGCGAAAACTTAAAAAAATAACTATTTTTTATATCCTAGTGATATGAAAAGGAGAGAGAAAATAAATGCGTGAAAAAGTTTTTACATGATCAGTGACAATACATCTGGTGTTGCAAGCGTCTATACTCCTGAGGGTGTCGTAATCATCGACAAAAGGAAATGCGCAGGGGAAGGACATTTTTTTAGAACGCCAGCGTGGCACTTGTTTAATCCTCCATGTAGTTGGAGGAGGACCGACTCAGCAGTGGATCAATGGGTGACTGAGAAGTAGTATAATTTATGTAAGATGGACGTACTTCTCCTAGGAGTGGGGGGTAATGCCGTCCTGAATTATATAATAATATTCTGCTTATTTTATATATTTACTGTGCCATGATGGTGGCCATTGGCCAATCTTGTTTATTAATCCTGTAGTGAAGAGCTAACATAATTTTTTTCCAAAAGGGAATACGGGACTGTTTGTGAAGTAAAGAATCCCTTTGGTAATTATGAAACAAATTAAAATCATAACCAATGGAATAATAACTGGCTTACTAGTATAAAAAAATAAAACACGTTTGCTTTGATAACTATTCAACTAATGTCAAAACGTATTAAAGAATCCTTTTTACATCCTTTTGTCTTGTGTCTCCTTTTCGGTACGCATTTTTTTATTTAAGATAAAAATACAAGATGCTTATATGAAATAAGATTGCGTGTAATACCACTAAGTAGGGCCTTCTCAATTAGCCTACTAAACCTCGCTGGAAAGAAGGGTTAGCACAGATTTTGTTTTAAATTTTCTTCTCTAGACACACTAAGTGATATTCTGTCTCCTGTGTTCCTTTAGTCGCCTCTTACGACACCCTCAGGATGATATGGTTTGGTGACATTATATTATATATATTTTTACTCTACTACACACAGTAATATATTATCCGTATATGAATGGAAGTCGCACTCAGTATGGAAATATATTCATCAGTCATGCTACGAACATACAGCATATAATTGACTGTTCATAAACCAAGACGTTCGTCATTCATTTTTTATGTATTTATGGGTTAGGGTGCGTTTCCACTGGAATAATACTCGAATGTATTATACAATTAAAAACTGATTCACCGTACGTGATTTTAAAGCTTTGTCATACACATATTCATATTTAAGTATTTTATTATATTTCTATGTATGTTTATACTCTTTTAAGTTATTATGAATTGAGTTACTTATTTATACTTGATCAACATAGCCATTATTTTTTCTGTCGTTGCTAGTGTGCATATACCGTTTATTACCTCTCTACATCACCCAAAGATTGACGGGTATATAATACTTAATGGCATTAAGTCCGCCTATGTACATGGTTGCATGAAATAAATAAATAAAATAAACTAAATCTAACTATTACTTTCCATAACTCCTGTAGAAATTCAAATTCAAACTGAAAGGGACGTGGGTTGGGTTTTTCAAAAATCTCTTAAAAATCGTCGTATTTAAAATAATATTTCGGCACTCGTCCCACGTTAGGTAGTAGTCTCCATACACTGCTATCGGTCGTCATATCTACATTCACACCTTTCATACACATTCCCTCAATCTCACAATGGATCCATCTCTTTTGATCGCCTACAAAACTTGCGTTCACCCACAGTCATACTGAAACTACCACTTTGGAACACTACTTTACTGAGAAGAGCTGGCAAGGAACTTTAAATTATCGGTCTTGTTAAAAAAAAGCGAGAAAATAGATTTGAAAGCAACATGGCGGTTGACTACGATAAGCAATCCCCTAAACTTCATGAAAATACAGTGGAAACAAACCTCGACCATTCGCAAAATGCTTTACAAGAGAGTTCAGCGTTGCTTTTTTATTTACCCACTTGGAGTGACTTGCGGAATGAACCCGCCGTTCGTTTCTGTAGCGAAGCGAAAGAAATCGGTATCCGATTATCGATTAAGGAGAAATTGGATACAATTCCCTTTGTGAAAATAATTGCTCGCCTCGTCATTGGCCAGCTGTTTTTATTACTTTTTTAAGTCCACGCTTTACTACTACTACTTCTCAGCCCATAAATGACCCATTGCTGAGTCGGACCTCCTCCCATCACAGGGAGGGCAATTAGCCTAGTGTGCCTCGCTGGCCAAACCCTACTTTGAATAATTTAACTTGACAAATACTTTCTTATTCCTAGCAGTAGAACCCAGTTATGTTATTTAACTTTAATTTGCCACATAACGAGTTTTTATATATGAAATTGTATATTTTATCGTGAGTTTTAGTTTCTATTACATTTTCATATTTTAAAAGTAAACTAGATTTCAGGCAGCTTGTTACATTGGAAAATTACATTTTGTATCAGCGTTTGGCGCCAAGCCAGAATACAGCTATGCTTGTTCTGCTTATAGTGTACAAGATGTAAATATATTTCTACGCAGAGGTACTATTAAACGAGATACGAACATGACTTCAAAACATTTTCGATTTCCTAGGTGAGCACGAAATAATAAGGCCAATAACCTAACCAAAAGAGACGGAAAACTTTATACGAAACCCTTTACCAACCCGTCTGGCGTGCGTGGCAAAGTAGGCTAAAATTACTCTCTATGTAGTTGAAGGAGGCACAGCGTGGGTAATTTCATTCAGTAGTGAGTAGTGGTAGGTGAACACACAGGTGTGTATGGTTAAGGTTTTGCAAAACAGTTTAATAAGAAAATTCGTTTTCATCCAAAATGGCTCCTTTGTTTTGTAATTATGCATGCCTCGTTCACTGATTTCATGTTCTTTTACTTTTTTATCTCATGTGTTTTTTATTTATTAACTAAACCTCATCATTTCAGCCAAAAGACGTCCACAGCAAGACATAGGCCTCCCCCAAGGATTTTCACGAAGGCCGCCACCCACATCCATCGCTTTCCGCCTTCCGGGTCGTAGTGTAGGAGACCTACCAGCACTGTGCTTTCCAGAACGCGGTTGCCACTCGAGAACATATGTGCCCTGCCCATTGCCACTTATGTTTGGAAATCCTGGGCTATATCTGGTTCTCCTGCGTATCTTCTCAATTTTGATTCGATCTCGCAGGAAAATTCCGAGCTTAGCCCTCTTCATTGCCTAAAACTGATTCCCACGAAATATATTTATTTTCAACTCAAATAAATGAAAACTAATATAGTCACTAATGGAGTAGGAACAGATCTACAAAATTATAGCGCATTAATATTTACCTAATGACTTCTCATCTCTCTCTCTAGCTCAAATCTAATTTATTTATTTTTCTCTTGCAGATCCCGCGTCAGTGTTAGTGAAGTGTTAAAATGATCGAGTAACAGTGTTCCAAAGTGTTGACAGTGCTTATCAAATATGTGGTCAAAATGAAGTTGTGGAAGAGCCTGAAGATATCTATAGGGAGTCGGGGTGACCATAAGTCTTACTCACAGGATCTGCCGCAGTGGGGTGGTCAAGGATATGAGTTAGATGGTGAGTAGACGTATTTTTTTCTGTATTCTGGGTAAACTTTGAAACTGTAGCTCATTATGTAGATCGCAAAAATATTGTTTGACGTCTCCTCCTCAGCCCATAAATTACCCACTACTGAGTCGGGCCTCCTCCAATTATACTGTAGGTAATTTTCTTTTGTCGGATTTTATGACTCCCTCAGGATGGAATGGGGTAGTGACACTCATGTATTCTAAATCCGTTACAACACGGACGTCTAATATAGTATAATAAATAAATAAATATCCTTGGACATTTCACACAACGCCATCTCGTCCCAAGCTAAGCAACTTAATGCTTGTGTTATGGTAACGAGATGGATGATAAACTACTTATATACATTTTTTTTTGTAAATACATACATATTATAGATAGAAATGACACCCAGACTCCGAGCCAGTGCCTCTGGTTTAGACAAAGACACTTGCCCGACCCCGGAATCGAACCCGGGACCCGTTGAACCAAAGGCGGCACATCTAACCACTAGACCAACGAGGCAGTCTTGTGGCTAGATAATTGAACCTAGCCACAAGACTAGTATATATTGATACTAACCCTGTAGGGGCTGTAGCTACATATATACCCGTCTTGGCACAGTAGGCCAATTTCTTCATATCCTTGGCTTTGCTTTTTACATTTACGATAGAAATCAAATAGTCCTACGGTTTATTCCCTATAATGGTTAATTCAAACAGGGGAGGTTGAATCCAGTGCAAATCCTCTAAACAGGAGTGTGATATCAAAATAATGACACAACCCTTGTCCAAACATTTATGGATACATGAATAAACATGATCGAATCCCCCAATCCTGACTTTGGCCATCCTCCAGGCTGACAACAGTTGTTAGCATAAATTAAAAAGGTACGTTTATTTTTAACACACTGCTTATTTAAAAATACCTTTACGAAGCATACATTTATATTCACTAAAAAAGCAAATTAAAAGTTTTATAGCAAAAAATGAAAACCGACGATAAAATAGGAACTTAAATGCGAATAAAGGTGTTTGCACAATAAAAAAATAACTGACTTCAAAATTGACAAAACAAAACGGAAATCAACCATCTAAAATCAGTTGTGCCTTGTCCAACACCATCATACCAATAACTATCATCATCAACTTCAAAGGATTTCTTATTGGTATTGTCTTGCGTTTTAAATATCAGTCGTATTTTTGTAAAACAAATATTTTAGTCAATCGACTACTACTTCCCAACCTATTAATTAGCCACTGCTGGGTCGGACCTCCTCCAATGACATGGAGGGTAATAAGCCTACTGTGCCACGCTGGCCAGACGGGTCAGTCAATCGACTTAATTCACATAATTGTGAAAATACACAAAATTTCGGGTTTATTTCAAACTACTAAACCGATTTTGATAAAATTGGACCCCATGTGAAGTAACTATATCCCTTTTTAACCAATAAATATTTTCCAAAACGGTTGGTATTAGTGAAAATTCATAACGAATGAGACATTTTACTATACTTGAAAGGAAGAAAATAATTTTATTGCAGCTCACAAGTGACATAAGGTGGATAGCGACTCAATCTACTAAAAAAACTAAAATGCTTGATTTATTATATTACCTCATTGCTTGATTTATTAAATCATCATTATTGGCCTATAAATGACCCACTACTGAGTCGGGCCTCCTCCAAATTCATGGAGGGAAAATAGCCTACTGTGCCACGCTGGCAAAACGGATTGGCACTGGGTTAGTTTCAAGTTTTCCTTCTCTTGCGGCTGGGTGATCTGCCTCTTACGTTCCTTTAGTCGTCTCTTCTGACACCCTTAGCATGATTTGGGTTGGTGACATTGTGTATTGTAAATCCGCCACCACACGGAAAATATTGACTGATGACCCGGCAAACGTTGTTTTGCCATATATATATAGCTATTAAAAACAGGGGGTAGTCGTAGAGGGGTAATAATTTCGGGTTGTATGTATTTATGTCTGTTGTATGTAAAAAAAAAAACTAAAAATGTTGTCTAAAAAAAATTGGAGTGAACTGAACCACCCATTTAGGGGGATGAACAGATCTAACCGATATGTACACAAAATTTCACGAAAATCGGTCAAACCATTTCGGAGGAGTTTAATCACAAACACCGTGACACAGGAATTTTGTATAATAGAAGTTGTTGGATGTTGTATCTGTGCGTGTGGTGCCAGTGCTTGCTCCAGTTACATGGAGGGTAATTAGCCTACTGTGCCACGCTGGCCATCCGGGTTGGCACAAAGTTACGTATCAAGTTTTCTTTCTCTTGCAGCTAGGTTTTCGACTTTGTCATTTCCTTCTCTCGGCTCTAGCGATACACTTAGGATGGAATGGTATGGTGACACTATGTTTTTTTAATCCATACAGACATTTCAACATCTGGCAGTTATTATTTCATATACATATTATGTGTTTGAAATATTATTTTAGCATCTCCGAAAACCCAAATATGAGTAAAATTATGATTCTAATTTAACGTTATGAAATTTATAATTAGAATAACACTGCGAATTTCTGTGTGAGAAAGGCGCGAGATTCTGTCTAATTAGTTAAGATTTTAATTAAGCATGAAAGCCTAAGTTTGAGTGCACTACCAACGTGCAGATTACAGCTAAAAGCTTTTAAATGAAGGTAGTAAAAGTGTTTCTACGGACTCTGGTAAAATATGGGTGTTATAAGATTGTATCTTATTGATCTGTTTGTCTGTCAGAGAGATTACAGCGTTTGAACGGGTGGGGACGAACTGATTTAATTGGGTAGAACTAGCTGATGCATAAACGTAGTTTTGTAATAAAAAAATGGCCTCAGCAATAGCAAAAATACAAGACAAAAACATCAAAAAATAGGATTCGGAGGAGTTCGATGATAAACACCATTACGATGCATGTACAAGTATACTCGATGCAAAATAAAAGGGATTTTTGTTAGAAATTGTGTTTGGCTATAAAAAATAAAAAGTACGTTAATATTTTCAAGGTTTAAGTCGACTTCCCTGAAATCAAAATGGGGGCTGCAACTTTTTTTAACGTTATGTAATGCTCATGGATGCCGCACTGTCAGGGGCTATCCGGGTTGTATGGGACTACGGGGCGCGAAAGGAATCCCCGACTGACCGCACCACGGCCACGGGTTTCACTCCCGGATGGGGAACCATGCGATGGGGGCCGTAATCTAAAAACCCTGCATGCAACCAACAACAAAGTTTGTGTGTGTTCTGGGTTTTGTGTGACTTAACTGTTTGATAATTTCACTAACCGAGTAGGTACAGTTATTCACTTTGTGAAATTAACTAGCAAATGACACAACATACCCCAAAGTTAAACCAACTTGCTTAACAAGAGTAGCGTGGTTCAATCCCGAGATAATTTTCTCAGAAAAGTTTTAATGCTCCTTCAACCGTGACAGTTCTTTTAACCATGAAATTCGAAAGAAGTCTGCAAAAATTTCCAAGACATTATTTTTGTGACATAAAAAAAGGAAATTAATCAAAAAGTTGAATGAAATCGCCTTTGACTATGCCTCGCGGTGAAATAAAAACTTCGAGTCGTAAATACGTTAGCGTTTGATCTGATACAGACTCTAATAATTTAAGAGCTAACAAAAAATAGGTTTTGTAATTTTATAACTTAAAATTATACCCAATTTTTTTTATAACACTAGTAAACTCAGCTGAGCAGCGTTCGAGAATTTGCGAAAGATCTTCTCGTCCAAAATACCGCAGTGTTGCCAGCGTTGACATATGGTACAGAGATGTGGTCTCTCACTATGTGCTCCATCAAAAAGCTGAAATTCATCCGAAGGGCAATGGAGAGGGCTATGCTCGGAGATCAGAAATAAGGAGATACGCAGGCAAACCAAAGCTACCGACATAGCCCACAGAATTTCCAAACTTAAGTGGCAATGGGCAGGGAACAGGGGGCATTTCGAAAAGCGCAGTGCTGGTAGGCCTGCGGCCACGTGGTGGACCGATGACCTGGTCTCCGGAAAACAATGGATGCGGGCGGCTTAGCCTTTGCGGAAATCCTTGGGGGCCTATAGCCAGCAATGGCCGACTTTTGGTGGAAATGATGATAATGATGAATAGACTCATCATATAAGGGTTGTTAATCTTTAATCGGCAAGAGTCTTTGCAAACTTCATTTCATTCATACGTTAATAAGCTATGAAGTCAATCAAAATTTTTACTGAAATTGTGAACAAAATTACAACCAAATTATTTAAAAAAAATGCAGTAATAATTAAATATAATAACTGCCAGATGCTACGCTGAATTAAAATCAAAAATCAAAATGTTCTTTATCCGAATAAATTCTTGCGAATGCTTTCAAATAGTCATAAAAAATGTATTAAATTGAAAAGAAATATAGAAATAACTAATAATGTAGTTTTTACCACCGGTTCGGAACGCCATTCCACAGAGAAGAGCCGGCAAGAAACTCTGTGGTTGCTCTTTTAAATAAAAGGGTTACAATGATGGTGGTACAAACAAGTCTTACAGATTTGTGAAAGCAATAACACGCATAATAATATAGCCTATTAAAAATTTAAAAATAAAAATCAGTGAAATTACACACAAATTACATGGTGCGTGCTGAAACTTCACTCACATACTGTTTACAATGTACGAATGTTTGACTACATTATTTAGAACATATTATTGCAGTAAGTGGCGTCTGATATTCACCGGTGTCAGACATAGGTAGGCAGAGCTGTGACATAGTAAATGGTATACCAAAGTCTACTTAAGTATCTCAAATCGATTTCTCCTTAGAAAACCTAGGTAATATAAGCACAGAGTAATATAAGGTCACAATAACTTTATAATTTGCTGAGTCGAGCGGGCTGAGCTTACTTAGCCGCCATGCTGGCTAGACGGCTTGGCACAGGGTTTTGTATCAAGTTTTCTTTCCCTCGGGATGGAATGGAATGGTGACACTATGTATTCCAAATCCGTCACAGGGTAACTTCGCAACTAACTACTTAAATCTGTTATAAATTTGTAATCCATGTGTGTTTATGCCTCAAAGATTAAATGCCAAAGCGGTTTTAGAGAAAGTTAAAGATCTGAGTATAATCAATTTCGTATGCGAATTAACAAGAAATATTCTACTAATATCATCACTACATATTATAAAACAAAGTCGCTGTCGTCTGTCCGTCCCTATGTATGCTTAATTCTTTAAAACTACGCAATGGATTTTGAAGCGGTTTTTTTTTAATAGATAGAGTGATTCAAGAGGAAGGTTTATCTGTTCATAATTGCACCCGTGCGAAGCTGGGGCGGGTCGCTAGTTAAAGATAAACCTTTTGGCTGCGGGCACGAAACTTGCGACGGGCGGAGCGATGGCGGTGGTAGCGGGGCGACGGCGATGTATACTCGTACAAAAGCAATGCGATGGACACGAAACGGGCGACGGCGGAGCGGGGCGATCAAGCGATGCACGGGCGGCGCGTCGCCCCGCTGCCGCCATCGCTCCACCGTCGCTAGTTTTGTGTCCGCAGCCTTTAAGTCGGATAGTTTGCTAATGCAAATTTAAAAGAGCTAGTGACCAGAGACACAGACAAATTACTTCAAGAAAAGGAAATCAGGAGAACAATGATGAGAGTCAGATATTAGTACTGCTTTTGCATTTTTATTTACTTAGCTAGGGTCGGCTAGCTATAACGGACATCTGGCGTATAAATTTCCAATGAAACAAGATACTCGTTATATAATATAATAGTCGCTGCTTATTCTCAAATATTGTTATAAGATAATTAAAAGTCTCCGTAAATTTTATTAAGATTCATACATACTATGCATTTGTTTTTTATTTATCATCGACTTGAATGCCTTTGACTCTAGGTTTGCATGATGGAAAGCAACGCCAGGGTCTAAGATGAAACACAGTAAAACTGCTTGGCGCCTGACTTACATCTGAGGTGGTGGTAGCTAGCCGGGCGGCCATTAGATCTTACCACCAAGCATGCTTAGGCAAATTAAAGTTCCAAAATATAACAAGTTATTAACTCGTTACCTTGCAATTGTTTTTAGTTCACCATATATATATTAAGATTTTGCTGTTTTTTTTCTATCATCATTGGTCATATTATTATACTAGCTGACCGCGCAAACGTTGTTCAGCCATAGAAATTATTAGCCACCCCTGTGCGTTAAAATTTTATAAAACCCGACTGATGACCTTTACTCGACTAACGAAATATTACTACAACGTTTCAAGTCTCGTGGCCATATAGTTCCAGAGATATCGTGATGAGTGTGATGAGTATATATTTTTGGAAATCTAATATATCTTTATATATATAATTCTACTGTACGTGTGTATGTAACTGAACTCTTCCTAAACAACTGAACAGATTTTTTTGTTTGCGTTTAGGTGACACCGTGGATGTTTTAGATACACAAATGAGCCCGACAGATCGTGCTGCTGTCGGTAAAACAATATCAAGCAAGACAAAGTCTGCCCGGTCAGCTAATATATATATAATACTAGCGGCCCGCCCCGGCTTCGCACGGGTGCAATTATGTATGTAATATACATTATAAACCTCCCTCTTGAATCACTCTATCTATTGAAAAAAACCGCTTCAAAATCCGTTGCGTAGATATAAAGATTTATGCATACATAGGGACGGACAGACGACAGCGACTTTGTTTTATACTATGTAGTGATTGTGATGTGCTATTCTCGGTACCACTCTCGTAGATATTATTTAACAAAAAATAGTTGTGATAGTAAAACTCTTTATAATATTAGATATCTGCTAAGAAAAGTCATCAAAATTGATCCAGCCATATCGTAGGTAAGGTGAAACCAGCAGATAGACAGATAAGCTTTTTATACATTGATAGTATTTTTGTTATAAATAACGTATACATAAATTATTTTTGATAGATTTGAAAAAAAAAAGATATTTTAATTAATAATTAAACCTCCTAAAAATCACCTCTAAAAGGATGCTTAAGTCTATAGACACTTCAAATGTCCTAATTTAGAACTTCTCTAACCGTCGAATTGGAAACTGGTGATGAATTATAATAAACTTGAAAATTTGTTTTGACTGATCTCCGTCTATTTATAAATTTCGCGTTAGATCTGTTAAATAGCTATGACATTTTATTCATTAGAGTATCAAAGGTATCTGTCAAAGGAGTTTGCTTAATAAACCTCAAATTACGTTTATTATGCATAAAATAATTGCTTCCACAGATATTACACAACTACCATTTAAGTTCATAGAACTTGGAATTACAATTACCAGTAAGTCAATGGTATGTAAATACTACCGTACCTCGACGCCAGCCCGAATTGGCAGCCATTTTGGTTTGAAGAATTTATATATTACGAATTAATAAGTGAACCAAAAACTTTGTACCGCTTTTTACGAAAATTGCGCGGGGGGTTATGAAAATTTCCACACATTTTTCCACAAATTAGTAGAGAAGGAATACATAAAGCTACTTTTTTTTAAATTGTGCATATAAAATATCTTAGGTTAATAAAGAAAAACATAACACGTACTACCATGTAAATAGCTGGGTCCACACCGGACGATCCATCGCGCGAGACAGGAGCGCATATAAAAAAACTGGGTCTACACCGAACGATCCGCTTTGGATTGCAGATGCACATTTGGATCGCGCTCCTGCCGCGCGCAATGGATCGTCTGGTGTGGACCCAGCTAATGATACCAACGCATATATAATAAATATATTATTTTGTTTATTGCTAAAGTCTGTGGTCAAATTGAGAAAATGACTACATTTATAAAACATTTTTGTATTTATGGCGACCACTAGTCGATTCATTAAATCATGTGAATAAAAACTTGTTATCTATCTATATAATATAAAAATGAATCGCAAAATGTGTTGGTAAGCGCATAACTCAACAACGCCTGGACCAATTTGACCAATTTTTTTTTTAATGTTCGTTGAAGTTCAAGGATGGTTTTTACGGCGAGAAAATTTCGAATAATTGCCGGGAAACCCTAAAAACACAGCACACAGCAAAAACGTAGATTCAATATCATTATTATTATATACTAGTGGCCCGTCCCGGCTTCGCACGGGTGCGATGTTACCCGCGGTCATTGTCGTACCGCGGGTGATGCCACGGGGCGAAGCTAGTTAACAATAAAATGCCCACCTGCCATTGTTTTTGTGGCATGGCATATCTGAACTCCAGAAACTTGAGCAAAACAGACACATAATTTTAATAATCAGGAGAATTAAATTATTCACCGAGTTTTTAAGCCCGGGCGTCGTATTTCCCCGGATTTCGACGCTTTTGCTAATTATAAAATGAATTATACAAGCGTATAGATACAAAAAGGACTTTGTTCGGGTCTGTCGGGAAGCATCCTCACGAATGGATATATCATGGAATGTTTCATAAATTCCTTATTGTATTTTTATATTACTTTCGTGACTACAATAATTATATAAAGACTTACTTGAGTATCCAACTTTTTTTCTCATGTGGGAATATACGATACTCAGAAGATGTAATGAGTTAGCGACACTGTGACGATTTCTTAACACCACACAGACACACATGGCCACCGGATAGCTAATAATTGACCCTGACCATTCAATCCATTTAAAAAAATATATTACATAATGAGTCACCTTGTGAACGACTATGTCCCAGAACCTTATGTCTGGCAACATACAGTGTTTGCTTCAAGGTAACATTACACCTCGTTCGCGTTAAGAATCCAGTGAGCGATCATTGTCCGCCGACAAAGCCACGTTCCGAATCTAATCAAATAGTTCCTAATTAGAAAATTACGTTCACAGTGACCGAACGTTCGAAATCAACGATTGTACCCTGTCCTATATATTTTTTTTTATACAAAATATAGCTCTGCATATTATATTCTTAACGCGAAGGAACCAAAGCTACTTATGCTAAAGGATAAAACAACCCATGATCATAGTATTATAGTAATAAGTCTATACATATTGTTGAAAGTCCCCTCCTTATTATGAGGAGCAAGCACGTGGAAGCTGTAAATTTAATTTCGCATTTCCGTGTCACATAATTTAAAAGTAATTGTTTCTCCAAATTGTTAAAGGTATTCAGCATAAGCGTGTTTAGTATAATGAAGCTTATTAGTTGGCCCATAAGGAATCATTTTCAATAATGAAGTCCATCACAATTATGTTTTATTAAATTCGCGCGCTCATTAAATTTGGATGGTGTCATCTTCGGACAGGAGTGGAGATGGCTATAATAAAAGAAATGAAGTGCTTAATATAATAATATTACTATGGGCTCTTATTATTTTATATTACTACGGGGTAAATTTTTTTAATAAGAATAATTTTGTAATTTGAGATATAAAAATAGGTAGCTAACGCAATGACATTATTATTACGAAAATATAACTGACACTGATAGGATCTACTAATACTACTACTAAATATATCCTTGGACAATATCCTTGGACATTTCACACAACGCCATCTCGTCCTAAGCTAAGCAACTTAATGCTTGTGTTATGGTAACGCGATGGATGATAAACTACTTATATACATTTTTTTTTGTAAATACATACATATTATATAAAATGACACCCAGACTCCAAGCCAGTGCCTCGGGTTTAGGCAAAGACACTTGCCCAACCCCGGAATCGAACCCGGGACCCGTTGATCCAAAGGCGGCACATCTAACCACTAGAAACTAAAAATTACCCACTGCTGAGTCGGGCCTTCTCCTATTACATGGAGGGTAATTAGCCTACAGTGCCACGTTAGGCAGGCGGGTTTCTAGTGTTCCTCCTTCTAGCGCGGCAAAGTAAGCTGATTGCCCTCCATGTAGTTGTAGGAGACCCGACACAGCAGTGGGTCATTTAAGTGCTGAGAAGCCCTATTAGTGAACTGCCCCCACCATACAGGTTATACCTAAAGCAGGGGTGTCGTTTTTTTTTAACAAGAAAAATCTTGAACCTGTTTAATAAGCTTCAAAAATACCCAACTACTTATACAAAAAAGATCTTCAAAGCCTAGCTACCTCATAATTAGGTTTCTCCGACTGTGAATTCCAGCCGTCAAAATCCAAACCTTTTCAACTTCAGTGAACGTACCTAATGATCACATTTTTATGATATTCAACACTTATATAAGGCTGGTACTCCATATAACTACACTAAGTTATTAATTGGTTTAGTTAGAAATAGTGTCATTAGAAACTTTTTTCCGGTTAAAATCCTATCCTTGTCACTCTGGGGATCATCAGCAGAGCGTGTCTGGGAGTCCCCTTCGCCTCTGTGAGGAGACGGAGTCATACCCGTACCTAATAAACATCCCCGGGGTATCCCGCACATGCTGACCCGTGGGCCCTAGCTGTGTCTGGATCACGGGATAGATCTCGACTTACATCCGAATCGTCACGACAACACTTAATAAGGATTATTTTAATAACCAACTGCAATGAAAATCTCGACTAATTTAATTATCAATGATTTTACAAAAATCATCCACTATGTTAAACTTCTGTTACTTGTACACTTACGGGGTACAATTCGTGATTTTAATCAAAATCGTAAGTGTTACGTATAAAATTAATTGTTTCTTATCCAACCATTTGCATATTTAACGTGTGGTCACGGATTGAGAATACATGTCACCACCCCATTTCATCCTGAGCGTGTCGTAAAAGCCAACAAAAGGATATGGCAATGCCGATAACCTAGAAGAAAAGGAAATCTTGAAACGATACCCTGTGCGAACCCGTCGGTCCAGTGTGGCACAGTAGGCTAACTACCCTCCTTGTGATAGGAGGAGGCCCGACTCAGCAGTGGGACATTTATGGGCGGAGCAGTATTAGTAGTACATTTTTACAACTTGCAAAAATTTACGTGTTGTCTGACTAGTTTTACATCATTTGTACATTGAAAAAAGATTTCGCGAAATTTATTTCAATTCAGATCAAGTCCCACGCGAGTAAAACCGCGGGCAGCAGGCAGACCAGAATATAATTCAAAAATTTCTTCACTAGACAAATTGTCTTACATTAATCCATTCTCTCCTCAAGCGCACTGAGACTGTTATGCTAAGTTTTTTTGCAAGTAAACATAAATTATTCAAAATTATTTCCATATGTGAACCACCTCGCACTAACCATAAACTATCTCACCACTAAAACCTAATTCGTATTTTACTACAATGGACCGTTACCCTTAATCCCTCCCCACTAACTCGAGGAAAGATGAAAGCTGAACCGAGTTAATTTGAAATTTTACGACGGAGGAAGTCTATTCATACATCGCCGCTTTTAATGCTCGTGGAAATTTTAAAGTATGATGTTCTTGGAGAATAAAGCTGCTTTATTCGCTCAAACGTCACGAGGTCTGTATTTGAGCACCTAAATGACTAACTACTCAGGAAGGTCTCCAAATCTATGGAGGTATACACTCAAAAGGAACTTTATTCACGTCGGCTTTATTGCAAACTAGCGACCCACCCCGGCTTCGCATGGGTGCAATGATGAACCTCTAAATTTATCAGTGTTTCTCTACAATATTATGGATGTATTATACTTAAAAACCTTCCTCTTGAATCACTCTATCTATTAAAGAAACCCGCTTCAAAATCCGTTGCGTAGTTTCAAAGATTTAAGCATACATAGGGACGGACAGACGACAGCGACTTTGTTTTATACTATGTAGTGATAGTGATTTCTTATAAATCGTCTTATTTAAAATTACCTATATTAACTTACGGTCCTTATCCCACGCTAAGTCGTAGTCTCTTTGTGTTTCAATATATGACGACTGTCGTCACATCAAATTCACACCTTTCATACTCAATTCCATAGTCTTACAATCCATCCATCTCTTTAATCATCCATAAACCTAATGCGCAACGCTAGCCAATCTTCAAATGAAGTTTCTGGATTCTTTTGGCTATATTGTTTGTTCATCTACAGAGTGTAGCTGAGCATGTGTGTGTGTGTGTGTAAAAACCTTAAAGCTATCCATTATTCTGTGTCGTAGACGTTATCAAGAGAAGCAGTTCTATATTTTAAATGGTTTTCTATTTTGAAATATGATTATGATATCGACGTTTTTATGACTTGTATCACAAATTGTTGGTCTCACTGAAAACCAACCATTTATCTATTGTTATTACATATTATCGTAATCCGTGTTCCATATTGTACGAGTATATTGAGTTTTCTGTGTTTATTTTTCCAGTGTTCAGTACTGTGTTTAAAGTTTAAGAAAAAAGTTGCTTACACCTGAAATTTTGCACACCATATATTTAACAGTAGAAATATCCTTTCGTTATGGCTTAATGGACATTCTTACACCCTGTGTAGTTCCTTTGTCTTCTCTTACAATGCCTTTAAGATAGCAACGTACAACACCCTTCTTTTTTGTTGGTTGCTAAAACAAAGCAATGAATTTCTGGCAAAATATCACAAGAGCAACCCGAGGGCGAACGGGGTTGCACAAAACGAATTATTTTCAATCCGTGTCGTACCTGGGTAGGGTACGGTAATGACCCAGTGATAAAGGCCAACCTTCACGGCTCGTTACCATAGTAACGGGTGTGTGGGCGAGGTGAGAGAAATTTTATTTTCTCTATTCTGTTAACAGTCTCCAGACTAAATTTTTCCGACTTTAATATGGTGACGTATTTATTTATAATTAATGCGTAAAGCAAAAAGGTTGTAGCTCTTTTTACAAAACGTTCGCGGAGGGTGAAATTTCCCTCATTTATAGTTTACACAGAAAAAAAGGGCCGAAAGCAAATATTTTTTTAAATGAAATTATGCTTACAAAATACATTAAATCAATGAAAAATCATTACACACACTACCATATATTTGACACAAATGCGAATATTGTACACTCTTTTGTTTATTGTTAATGTCTGTGGTCAAATGTTGTGGTGAGGGGGCTTCCGTGCCTTTAGGATCCGTTGGGGCCATACCCATGCCGGGTGGGCCCACCGGGAGAGGCCAGACGAAGAGCGGCACACGGAGACGTTGTGGGTTTTGGCTCTGGGGACTCCTCTGTCCTCAGAGTTGCCTCGGAAGCCTTAACCTGCCGCAACAAACATCGTGGTGATGCAGTGGAGGGTGGCCAGGCGTTAAGGCCAGGGCTGCCACCAGTTGCAGCGGAGGGGTGGCCAGGTAGGCGTGCCACGGCTGACGCCGCAACTGCGTGGGTCGGGCGCCACTTCATCCGGCGCCTGACGGGGGCACGTGCAATGTCCCGCTAGTGCCTCTCAGTGGGTTTGGTAGCGCCCAGAGCTCCCCGTCAAAGCGTGGGGCTCGCTTGCAGAAGCGGGCCAAGGCCCCATCACGGGTTTCACTCCCTAACAGGGAGCATGCTCTGTGATCCTGTTTCGGGCAATTGAGGGACACCGTTGGTGTTAGTGGATAGGTTGGGGCGCAATTTCCATCTCTTCGCGTCCCGTAGTCCCACATAACCCGGCTGGCGTATAGCGGTCGGGTATCCATGAGGATTATTCCCAAGGTAAAAAAAAAGGAAATCAAAAATCTCATTAAAACCAGAACTACATTATATGGAATGCTTTTGCAAAATTGATGCATATTTTATAGTCCCCTAACTTGGCATGCTTTCTTCGGAAATACCATTGCCGGGTTATTTTTGCATCGGCTTAGGCGAGCTTAAAATATTAAACAAGACTGCCGTACATCACGTAAACTTCGGAAACTTTTGCGTGACAAACAAAACAAAACATGTTCCTGCTAAGGATAGGGACGCAAGTTAAAGGCGTCCGAAACCCGAGTATAAAGGTTATTTTATTTACAAATTAATTTTAATTACTTTACTAACACATGAAACCAGCCTCACATGATCAAAACAGCCTCACGTAAACTCGGAGTCCTGAACAAGGTGCGGCGCTTTTTCTCGGCTGAACAGCTGTACCTGTTGTATAAAACTCAGGTGCGGTCCTCCGCCGAGTATTGCTCACACCTCTGGGACGGCTCCGCTAAGTATCTACTTGAAGCTTTGGATCGGATGCAGCGTCGAGCAATTCGCATTATAGGTGATGAAAATGTAACCATGAATCTCGAGCCCTTAAAACTCCGTCGTAATATTGCTGCTCTGAGTGCATTCTACCGACTGTACCACGGGGAGTGCTCAGAAGAGCTTTTCTCCCTTATCCCTCCCTCCCCTTTCCTTTGCCGTAATACGCGTGCGGGCCTTCAGTGCCACCGTTACACCGTAGCCGCCATTCCATCGCGAACGAAGAAATTTAGCAACTCGTTCCTTTGTCGCACCCTAAAAGCATGGAACTCCCTCCCTGCGCACGTATTTCCACCTACCTACAATATGGGGTCTTTCAAACGAAGCGTGAAGAGGCATCTTGCGGGCCGGCAGGGTGGGGATGGCTAATGCTATACTTACAGTCTAGCACTAGGTATCCCCACTTCTGGACGGCATTTCCACTTAACATCAGGCGGAATGCAGTCATCTGCCTGCTCTTACAAAAAAAAAAAAAAAAAAAAAAAAAAAAAAACCATTAATCAAATTAAGTTTTTTTAAAGAAACCGCTTCACAGTGTGTTACAGCAGGTAGTTTACAAAATCATGAGCACAAATGACACCTAGACGCAAGTGCCTCTGGCTTTGACAAAGACACTTGCCCGACCCCGGAATCGAACCCGGGACCCGTTGATCCAAAGGCGGAACATCTAACCTCCAGCCCAACGAGGCATTTCATATTTTAAAAAACACAAATGTAAGGGTGCTATGTGCATGTGCCACTCTGCCAGTGGTGAGTTATAAAGTGGAGCTTAATATTAACGTGTACTAAATATTAATAAAGAAATAGTTTTTTATTCTAATCCGTCTTCATGAATCATTGTTTTGAATTATTAGTATTTGTCAGCTTTCCTTTCGCTATTAGCTATAATTATGACCTAATTTATTTACGATTAATATCTTTGGAACTATCAAGAAATAATCTATAGGTTTCGTATCAAGATTTCCTTATCTTGCAGTTAGGTTTTCGGCCTTGTCATTTCCTAGTTTCTTACGACACCCTCAGGATTGAGTGGGGTGGTGACAATGTATTCTAAATCCGACACCATACAAAAAATATATCATCTTACGCTGTGGTTTGCCTCGCGATTGGCTATGTCTTGTGCCAGAGCGTAGTCAAGAAGGTAAATAAAATTCTCGCTTGAAAGAGTCACGCGCGTCTATGGTAATGGATTACGTGATCCTTGCCCCGACTCTAGAGACCTCTTGAGGAAAATAAAACCTTACTAATTTTAGTTTTCCCATCTGCGCGTCAACTAGAAATACCCCCCTATAGACATGCCCATTTTAATTTGATATGATTTTTACTGACCTTTTAAAATTAAGAGTGAAAACTTTCGTTGAAAATTGCAACCCTATTTACTCGCTTCAAAAGTTCTCTTCAGGCCAAGGATCACGAAATCCATTACGACGAAGGCACGTGACTCTTTGTGACAAGAATTTTATTTACCTTCTTGGCTTCGAGCCTCGGTTACTCCTTTAGCGGACCGGGAATCCATCCATCGAAAGGAAAACGCCAGGCGGCGCTTAAATAACGATGATCATGTTTTTTTTAGGAATAGGCTTGAATTTAGTGTCTGTGCTGACAGTGTGTCACTACCCCCATTCCATCCTGAGGGTGTCGTAAGAGCCGACAAAAGGAAATGACAAGGCGAATGACAGAGAATGGGAACTTGAAAAGAAACCTTGTGCCATCCCGTCTGGCCAGCGTGGCACAGTAGGTTAATTGCCCTTCTTGTAATTGGAGGAGGCCCAACTCAGCGGTGGGCCATTTGTGGGCTGAGAAGTAGAACTATTAATTTAGTTGTTTTAAATGGCTTTTCATTAACGTATATATTGAAAGTCGACCTTATTATTTCCCTTTACTAATTATGCCTTGTTGGTGTCGAGGTTCGATTCCGTAGTCGGACAAGGGTGAACCAGAGGCACTTGCCTTGAGTCTGGGCATTATCACCACGGGGGACGCAGATTATACCTAGTGCAGTATTTAAAAAAAAATAAGGTGATTGGCTGCTTTTTCGCCGGCATAGTTTTCAAAATACCAATTGATCAAAAATGAATGATGGTTTTATTCCCTTTTCACATTTTTAACATACGAGTATAATAGATAGATAGATAAACTCATTATTGTAGAAGTGGAAATAGACAGAATACAATAACTACAACAATTTGTACAAGGGGCGGTCTTATCGCTAAATGCGATTTTGTACAGTTCTTTTATAGCTTAACTTAGTTGCCGTAACATAAATACTTTTCATAAATGATGTATACATAAAATTGGAACTTTTGAAGGACACTTTTCAACACATGGTTCTATTGCATAGCCCAAAATGAGTACGATAACGCCTGTGAAAATACGTTTTCTAATCCTTAAAGATTAAATAAGAATTTAATCTTCCCAAGTCCCTACTCATTAAATATCCGTACGAAACAAAAAGACAATCAAAGTAAATGAACCGCAATCATGAAACAAGTGCTACATTAAAGTATTATAATTCTTAAGGAGTATTAATTGAGTTTTGAAGTAATCCTTTGAGGCAAATAGTTAATTTGCTTGTTTCATTTCAAGTTTGCTACGTTTTGTTCTGTTTGAGTAAGTACGATTGTTTTGTATATTAGAGTACGGGCGGCAAAATTTTAAATACTATTTGAGTTAAGAATTTTTTACTATAATCATCATCATAAACATAATTGCAGCCCGAGATCCGCTGCTGTGGGGCACCATTAATTAGAAGTGGGGTAATATATTTACTTCAATATGAGGATACATCATTTTTGGATATCTACAACTCAGCCGATAAATTACCCACAACTGAGTCGGGCTTCCTCCAGTTATATGGGGGTACTTAGCCTACTGTGTCACGCTAGCCAGACGGGTTGGCACAAGTTTCGTATCAAATTGTCCTTCTCTTGCGGCTAGGTTATTGGCCTTGTCTTTTCCTTCTGGCAGCTCTTATGACACCCTCAGAATGGAATGGGGTGGTGAGTCTATGTTATTCTAAACCAGTCCGGCCCGAATCAGCAGTAGTTCATCTGTGTAGCACTAGTAGTAGCTTCTAAAATCATCAGAAATTCTTATAAGAAAGTCGATATATCATATTTACGATGGTACTAAATATTTAAAGGAAAAAATCGTGGAGAGTTCTTACGAAATCTCCATTTTACTGCTCTTTGCTACCTCGAGATGTTGGTTAAATTAGAAAACGCGGGAAATGAACGGAAATTTGGGGAGAGCTGATCGTAACGTAGGCGTTTAATTAAAAAGTTTTACAATGTTTTGACGTTAGGCACAGGTATTAAATTAAGACTTCCGTGCTAATTTGCTCATCATTCGTTCATTTTAACTTACAAATAATTGCAAACCCACAACCGTTTTTTTATTGGGTGAATCCTTTCATAGGTGGGATTCCACGGTGTACACTAAAACCTATCACTATTTTATACTAGAGTCATCTGCCGTACAGGTAACTACAAACACTTTCTCGTGAAAGCCCACAACCTTGCCAATTGAGATTTGACCATATTCAAAATCAAAAATCAAGGTGTCATTAAATGTTGCTTTTGACAGTAACCAACTCATCTCAGCTGTTCTTCATATATTCTTACAAACTTTTCATCATCATCATCGTTTCAGCCAAAAGACCTTAACCAGGTCATCGGTCCACCGTATGGGAAACTTTTACGTTTATAATTATTAGTAGAATATATACATTTTAATTACGTATTTAAAACCAATTTGCATTATCCGCAAATTCCAGTATTGTTCATTTTATTTCTCGTTTCATTGTCATGGCGAGTACTGCGGAATGCCAATTAGCTTACCAGCGAGCTGTCCAAGAATAATATTGTCCGCATTTGCCGTGATGTTCTGGTACTGCGCTCATGAAATGCGGTTGCACTCTCGTCTTTTTGTTGTGTGGTGCTGGTGTTAGCGATTGCTGATTTTTATATTATTAATCTAGCTGACCCGGCAGACGTGGTATGTCTTAACTATGAATATTTCCATGTTGCCACCACATGGAAATTACTTACTGGTTAAGATTTAATGATATCTGAAGTTAAAAAAATGGACAATGCATATAATTAACATGAAACAAATGTAAAGTTATGAAATTTCGTTACTCATGCAACATTTATACTCCTTTAATTATTTCTGCAGAATTTTTAGCCCATTATTGGAGACTTGACAAAATCTGCTGATAACAAAAATTGAAAATTTTAAGAAACCCTGATTGGGGTCGTATGTGCCGTGCCGCATTAGGGTCACGTATCCCCGGTTCGATTTCGGGGTC
Organism: Clostera curtula; assembly: GCA_905475355.2. Taxonomy (NCBI): domain Eukaryota; kingdom Metazoa; phylum Arthropoda; class Insecta; order Lepidoptera; family Notodontidae; genus Clostera; species Clostera curtula. The sequence continues at coordinate 18,601,061 of FR997799.1, forward strand.
GGGCAAATGATTTTCTAAATATCAATGGCACTCAGCGTCTTGGGTTCGTTTGTGTTCGTGAACATAATACGCTTGATACAGGATACCAGGTGCATGGGTTTCGGTATTAACTGTAATATTTAGTAATACTATTTATTTATTTATAACTAAAATACTACTAACGACTCAATCATGATTAGTTCATCAATTTCTTAGGTATTATGCCAAATTCAGACAACAAACATTCGTCAAACTTCCTTATTTTTTGTAAGAGATTAATAGAGCGAACCACGCTCATAAAACACTAACACATAGTCCGCTCTCAGTGAGTACACACACGCCACAGTTTCAACGAGAGCTCCCAATTCACCCATGTTTATTCTTCTTATTTGACTCCCCTGACAAATGAGTCTCCGTGGAATGTCGGCTAATTCCCCCTGCCGTGCCCCTTGCCGTCGTTTATCCGTTTACCTTAAAGCAATTTGTGGGAATTAAGAATACTCATATTTTACATGATCCTTATTGCTAAGCCAAGTATAATTTATACATGTTTATGCATAGTTTAGGTTGGTGGTGGTGACGGATTTAAAATGCGTAGTGTCGCCACCACATTTCACCCCGAGGGTGTCGTAAGAGCCGATATAAGGATATGAAAATGCTGAAAACCTAGCTGCAAAAAAATAAATTTAAAATTAAAATAAACCCGCGACACAATGACCTAAGTATCCTATAAAAAGTAAAAAATAAAAAAATACATCGCGTTGGGGGACCGCTTCTATTTATTTATTACCTGTCACCTGGTCCCTCAACGTATTTTATTATGTATATGTATGATGTATTTTATTTTTATTTTCTACTTTTTAAAGGGAACTTAGGTAATTGTGTCGGGGGTTTATTTAATTTTTTTATTTAATTTTTATTTTCTGCTTTTTATAGGTACACGCTTATTATGATGTTTGTAATGTGCACGTGATGCGCTTTCATTTGAGACCCCACTCGATTATATTTTCAGACTTTCGGTTATTCTTCCCCACTTTCACCCCCCATAACTTTTAAACGACTCAACCGATTTTCATCAAACATGTCTAAGAACACTCGCCCGTAACTCACCTGTCAAAAAAAACTGTATTGAAATCGCTTCATCCGTTCGCAAGCTACGGTGCCACAGACAGACAGTCAGACGTCAAACTTATAACACCTCTCGTTTTGCGTCGGGGGTTAAAAAGGAGGAAAACTTGATACAAAACCCTGTGCCAACCCGGCTGGTCAGCGTGACACAGTAGGCTAATTACGCTCCATATAATTGGAGGAGGCCTGACAAAGCGGTTGGTCATTTATGGGGTGGGAGTTGGTTGATAGTAGGTGTTGTATGTACGTTGGGAATAAGTATATACAGAAAAAATTCCATCCTTTACTATTTTTATTTGCCTACAAAATTTTAATTTTCGCAATGTCCGAACTCTATCAACTAATATTCTCATATTTAAAATATCAACAGTTCTAAACTTGATGAAAAAGCTATAACTAGAGAAATTAGCACAGAAACTCCAAAAATATTGTTCGAAAACAGATCAAAGGGCTAGTGGGATAATATTCACCATAGCCAGATGTCTAGATTGTTATGGAATGCACATTTAGGGTTACTTCCTACTAGTTACTTACTTCAAAATAGAAAACTAATTTGTACACAGAACTGTTCGATTTAGAAGGCTCCATGCCCACTTCGGATGGGTATGTCAACGGAAAACAACAAGAACCGGAAATTTGTAAATTTCCTAGGAAATTTATAAACGGCCGTAGGATTCCAAACGAGAGATAAATTGTATTATTTTACGCCCACATTTTCGGAAATTTATAAACTTACTGAACTCACGCGTAAAATAATAAGTAGCAATATAACCAAACGCCATGGGCGCTCTGATTCGTTGAATAAGTCACGTGTTCCTTCTCTTTCCTCTCCGCCGCCATTGTTCGATATTGTCTACTTGTGGTAACCTAGACCTGATACAGCTGCATCATCAGGAATCTATAGGATACCCAACTCCTTACCAAATTACAGTAAATGTATCGTGTTTGGACTCATTGTAACGGTATCAATGAAACAGGTATAAAAAAAGTTATGCAGCCCGATATCAGGGTTTTTTTTAAGTTAAATACTTATTTTATTGTGTTTAATTTGTTACATGTTTTTAAGAAATTTTTTTTTACTTAGCGTCTGTTTGGCAATTCGCCTCAAGCCAACGGATTTTTTTGAAATTAAACTTTATAATGTTTGTTTTTTTTAGCAGAAGGCCGGGTTTATTGTTTTTTTTTTTAAATAAACCTCTTTAACTTGGCATCTCACGATTTCTTTTGTTTTATTTTGGTAGAGTGATGCCACTATCAACATCCACCAATCAGAGAACAGTGTGTTATTTGCCGTATCATATAGAAGCGTAAAATTAAAAGCTCTACTGTGATTGGTCGAACCGTTTAGAATCTTACAATGGATATCCGTCAGTTTATAAATTTACGACGAGACGTCGTAAGTTTATAAATTTCCGAAAATGTGGGCGTAAAATAATACAATTTATCTCTCGTTTGGTAACCTACGGACGTTTATAAATTTCCTAGGAAATTTATAAATTTCCGGTTCTTGTTATTTTCCGTTGACAGGTATATGGCTTTTCTTACATCCTGTATACTCAGGTGTTTTTGTTCTTACCCATATTTGGTTATTTGTAAACATTGCAAAGTGTGAATTTTGTTTCTGTGCAGCGACGTAGTTAGCTTTTGAAGGTTCAAATTGTAAAGTCTATAATCTATAAATAAACAGCATTATCTCTTTATCTATAATATATATATATTAAGTTTAACTGACCGAGCGTTATTATAGAACTATACTCATCCAAGCAAAACAGCGGAATGGCAAAAGATCACAAATCTTCAAGTCGCTCGTTAAACCGAAACTTTCGCGGTAACTGCACTTTCTGAACTTATAAATTTTGTACTTTAGCCCGTACCGCTGTTATGTATAGCGCAAACGTTCTGTATTTTACGTTTGCATTTGATTAGGCATAACTTAACTTCTTCATTAAATTCAAATCGAGTTTGGTACGGAAAGTTTTCTTAAATGTAATAAAATCCAAATAAAGCGTTGTTAAACCGAAGCGTATTCGTCTTTACTTCTTATAAACAAGACACATTGAAAATCCTCACACTTATTTAAAGATTTACAAGCGAACTAAGTGTTTTTATGTGCTTGTAGACAGTATGTTGTGTATAGTACGCTCCATATTGTATGTCAGCTTGTAATTGCTTTCACTAATCTGTCAGACTTGCTTGTACCACCATCATTGTAACCCTCATATTTAAATGGGCAAACAATTAAGTTTCTTGTCGGTTCTTTCTCTGTGGAATGGCATTCTGAAACGGTGGTAAAGACTGAATGCTTTTGTTTTATTTTGAAATGTTGTGTTATATTTTTATTATTTAAAAGCATTTCGTTTATAATGATCATTTTGATGTATGTTCTTTTTTCTTCAAATTTTGACCAATGAACCAATAAATTAAAAAAGTAAATTCACTGAACTCAAATAGCTCTATTTACAAAACCTTTTTATTACAAAGCCGTTTTTTATCGGCACTCTATAGTTCATTAACCCAATTAAATAAATTGATAAAATATTTGGTTGATTATATTCAAAAATAGCGTACTGTTGTGATTTGTGAGATACCTACAGAATAATCATAAAATAAAACTGCAGAATACCTTAACTACAGAATATGTTAACTGCAGAAAAACTTAACACTCGAATACCTTAACTAAAGATGACCTTAACTACAGAATACTTTAACTGCAGAAAACCTTAACTACATAATACCTTAACTACAGAGTACTTTAACTGCAGAATGCTTTAACTGCAGAATACCTTAACTCCAGAATATCTTAACTACCGAATACCTTAACTGCAGGATATCTTAATTAACTGCAGAATATCAACTGCTCCTTCTGGCAATTACCTCTTACGTAAATTCCAGCTGCAAAAGTAAACAAATTCAAATCCTGTCACGAATTGCGAAAACACTAATTGAATAAATTTTTGTAACGATAAGAAAACATTTTTTCCAAAGTGGAAACCAAATATTAAACAAGCCGCAATTCGGAGTTTGGTACAAGTTACAGAATTAGGCGACTTACGATGTGAAATCTTTTGTACGTGTACAAATGTACGTGATCTGCATATGTACCTACAACATATAAAGTACTAAGTATTAATAACCCTATTTATACCAATAAGGTAAATGACCTGATGGTAAACGCATACCGTTACTTGTCGAAGCATACCACATGTGAATTAAAAATTGAATAAAATTGAAAAATGGCATAACACTGACAGTGGAAAGGAAAAGGTGTTTCTTCATCAGAACATCATCCAAATAATCATCTTCACTACATAGTATAAAACAAAGTCGCATTTTTCTGTCCGTCCCTATGTATGCATAAATCTTTAAAACTACGCAACAGATTTTGAAGCGGTTTTTTTAATATAGAGTAATTCAAGAGGATGGTTTATAGGTATAATATAATTGCACCCATGCGAAGCCGGGGCGGGTCGCTAGTAGGAAATAAGGTAAACACGCCACGAATACATATTGTCACCCCCCCCCCCCCATTCCATCCTGAGGGTGTCGTAAGAGCCGACAAAAGGAAATGACAAGGCAGAAACCTAGCAGCAAGCAAATGCATTAATTAATAGTACCACGCCAGACTAAATGGCAAAGGGGCGCCTTTCATGGGTAAATCCCCCACCCCCCCCTTTAAATAAAATACTATGTTCTTGTATTTTATTTAAAATATGTTCGCCCTACTATAGACCATTACTAAAGCTATTATCACATGGACAGGTATGTTCTCTAAGTATGTATTTTCGGTCAACTTTTTAACTCTTGGGCGTCCTTAACTTTCTAAGTAACCCGGCTTTTAACTTGGACGCCGTTTTGATTTGTCGTTTGTAAAAAAAATTAACCGCGGCTCGTTAGTGAGACTTGGCGTTTCATTTTGAAAAAGAAGGATTGCTTTCTGTCCTTCGCTAATTTGCCACGGCCAAGCTGTTAGGGGTCCACAAGTTTAATGAATTACGACTCATTAACACTGGCTACCTACTTCGACTTCCTTGACTGTCCTGTTCCCTTCTCGCGGTGTGGAGGCTAGCCTTCAAGATCCATTCAGGCCATATCAGCTCAGGGTCACCCATACCGGGCAGGCCCACGGGGAGAGGCCAGAGGAAGAGCGGCACACGGTATCGTAGCGGGTTTGGGCTCCGGGGTCTCCTCTGTCCTCAGCTTGCGCTGCGAGCCCTAAATCGCTGCGGTGCACTGGTGTTCTTAGGTCGTGGGTCAACGTGGTTGGTCATTAAGCCGAGGGCTGGTGGACTTACTTGTGCCGTTCATGGGGGCGGCAAGGTGCTTCGCAAAAGAAGGTACATTATAATATGCTATAGTAAAGCCCATATTGATGTATTGATTACCTCTGTATATATAATCGAAATCTATTTGACCGTCATTGACCAATAAAGGCGCAATTTATGTACATTGTAATATAGTAAGGATGGGTCTGGATCGAGGAAATTGAAGGTACTTATCTAAGATAACCACTTCCACCAACCAGTAAGCCAGTGGCCACGGCTGGTGCAATCCACGCTGAAACGAACCTTCAAAATATTTCCACACATAACTACATTAAATTGAGCAAAAAATTATCCAAAAAATATTATCGAATAGATTACGTTTCAACACAATTTATTTGAAACGATATAAATATGACGCATAAATATTGTTATAAAATAAACTTAATGAAAATAAATAAAATTCATTTGTCAGGGTCCTTTAAAGCGTTTGTAGTAGTCGGTTATTGGATGACATCTGACGCCTTCCATGTTTCGCACAATCACCACCCATCTAAGACGGCTGATTACATCTAAGACGGCTGATATATGAAATTCGAACGTCACCTGTCACTTTTTACGACACCGAATCTGTGACTACCGGCATTCCTAGTGGTACAACCGGTATTGACAGCTGATGAAATCCACTTCCCCTCTCCTGTCATAGTCTTGCTTTCACTTTTAAAGGTTTGGTGATACATTAGTATACTTCGAATGTCTCTAGATGCTTTCCTTCAGGCCCAAAAGCTCGAGGGACACGCCTGGTGCTACAAAAAAGCAGTTTTAAAAAGTTAATGCTACAGAACTCGTAACATTGTAAATAGACAGTGCCTTTATTCATTTATTTTCTCTTTCACAATCCCGCGGTTGTCCCTCCCTTTATGTAATTATTCTTACAACGAATGCCATTAATATTCTGAAAATATTTCTCCCTTTGTTTCAGTTCTTTGTATTCTAACCGATTCCATTTATATATAATAAATTTAACAATACGTACCTAAACATTAGAATCGTATTCATTTGACGGTTTTATTAATTTTAATTAAATCATGGTTGCGTTATTTGGCTACAGCATTTTGTGGAGGTATTTTTAGTAAGAGTAAAGAATTCCCTTGTAAGGGTGTCGTTGAATGAAGGAATGCAAGAGGCAGACAGCCTAGACATGTCGGTATAGGGGGGTCTGGCAAATGTCTTTGTGTACGCCAGAGATATGTGGTCTGAATGTCATTTGTGGTCGTGATTTATATGTTTGCAAAGCTGCCTATAAATTTAAGAGAAATGAGACTTTGACACAAACTTGATACGAAACCCTGTTACTGCTTACCCAGAGTGGCACAGTAGGCTTTCATGAAATTGGAGGAGGCCCGACTCAGTAGTGGGCCATGTAAGACTGGTTGGCACAGTTAGCTTATTTCCCTGAAACAAATTAAAGAAAACTCAGCTGTAGATGGAATATTCGATACGATGATGATAGTACAACTTACAAGCGCATCCACTTAAGTAATGGGTTATGATATTGTATTCTTTGTTGCAGTATTCAAATCCCAGACATCACTTTCAACGGACTCAGGACTTTGCACGGAGAGAGGATTGAGGCGGACTCACATCGAACTCATCAAGCCTCCGGGAAAGCGCATCGGACTAAAACTGGCAGGTAAGATTACATAATTTCTGAAAATATCTTTTACTAGCGGCCCGACCCGCTGCGGGTGCGATGGTACTCGCGGGTGACACCACAGAGCGAAGCTAGTCTAAAAAACGTAGCCGAAGTTACTCCTTATATTATCAGCTACTTATCAGTAGGTGTCGCGTCAAAAGCGGTCAAGCCGTTCCAGAGATTAGCCGGAACAAACAGACAGACTAGACTATTTTGGTCTATGTACTGTGTATACATACTTACGCATTTATTAAAAAGTGGTTATTTTATTATTACAAACAGACACTCAAATTTTATTGATGGCGTTTCTTGCCGGCTCTTCTCTGTGGAATGGTAAATTCTGAACCGTTGATAAAAACTATATCAATAATTATTTTTCTTTTAAATTTTAATTTTGTTGTCACATTTTGTGACTACTACTAATTCTTTTTTTTTTACTGAAACATCGTACGGATGGTTCAGTAAAAAAAATAAGAAAACATCCGTACTATTAGTCAACTTAACTTCAAGACAAGGAAAACTTGATACAAACTTTGTACTTACCCGTCTTGCCAGCGTTGCACAGTAGGCTATATGTAGTTGGAGAAGACCCGACTCAGAATTTGGTCTTGGAATTTGGACCAAAATCACGACGATGATGATGATTTTTAGTACTCGCTATTTGGATATAAATAAACCTTGTGAATTTCGTGTAAATATTTGGTAGAGTGAAACCCATTATTACCTAATACTTCGATATTGACGTTTCAAGGTAATGGGAATACGCACGATTTATCTTGTAAAGCGAAACCCATTCCGAATGGTTGAGAGGAATTCCCCATCATTTATTTCACGTCACCTTGATATGAGGTTTCCGCGTATTTATGTTGATAAACTTGAGTAATTCTGAAAACATAAGCAACTACAGGGTTTCATGTTGGCTGTCTGGCACAGGGTTTCTATCAACTTTTGCTTGTCTTGTGACTAGGTAATCTGGCTCTTGCGTTCATTTAGTTCCTCTTATCATAACCTCAGGTTGATATGGGTTGGTGACAATGTTAAAGTTAAATCATTGATTTTGAATAGGACACAATGGTTACGTAATAAATTGCCAACATATTAATAAAAGTTATAAGCAAAGTGATATCGTTTACTACTAGTTTGAAACGCGATCACTGTTGAGAAGAGGTGGCGAGAATATCATTATTGTTTTTATTACTTTGCGGTCCTGTTTAATAATGTTTTATTTATTTTCCCAACAAATTTCATATAACAAACTATTCTATTGGATCTGGAAGGCGTCAACTGAAACTTGAATATTAAAACAATATAAAATAATCTTGAATAAAACGTCCTTGGTCCAGTGAGCCGACCAACCCGAGACAGCAGCACCTGTTCACAATTAGGGTAGGCGCGCACGGGTGACTTTTGTCAGCGTGACATTATAAGTTGTTGATGAAAAATTGAAAATGTCACCCAGATGTCACGTCGTAACTTGCGCGCATCTTCATACTTAGCCACGGACTTGATACAAGTGACGAAACAGTCACGGTGACAAAAGTCACCCGTGCGCTCCTACCCTTATGTATAACGCATGTGACAGCAATTGTGTATTCTAAATGTGTAACTATATGGCCCAGAGTGTAAATTTCTGATAACAGTTGAGATTCCTTGTTAAAGTAGGGGTTGCAAATACTCGCAACTACCATCTTTCCGCCCTTCGGAGTCCCACATAAACCAGCTGGCGTTCTGCGGTCGGGTATATCTCGTAAAAAAAACTCAACGTAAAAAAAGGGGTTGCAAATACTGCCTGTCGTATATGTCTTCAGTTCCATTCCAGGAACCGTATTAGTGTATTTGGCTTTATCAATGTCACTGGTTCTGTGTCTGACTCCCATTTCTATAAAGCCTTTGCGGTATAGATGCCTAGTGCAGGGGAGTTGTCCGGGAAGGAGCTATCTCTGGCCCACGCCGTGGACTGAGGAGAGGAGGGAGGGGGATGTGACGTTTAGTGGGTAGTCGGGTGTTCCAGAGTCCACGTAACCGCTGATGCCACCAGCATGGGGCAGCGGTATGAATTAAACATTTTCCCTGCCAAAAACAAAAAATATTAAAATATGGGAGTTCATTATGTATACTTAAAAAAACTACAATTATTATGGAGAATTATTAAATTATTAGCTGTTATCTGATGTCGTCGACAACGTTGACTTTAAATTGTGCTAGTTCCGTTGTTTGCAAATAGATGTCCCTGCTTAAATTTTTTTATTGATTGGATTTCCAAACTTAAGTGATAGTGCGGAGCACATGGCTCGCAGGACTGACGGCCGATGGGGCAGAAAAGCCCTCCAGAAGCGATCGTGTTCCGGAAAGCGCAGCACTGGTAGGCCTTCCACAGGGTAGACTGACGAATTCGGAAAACGATGGATGCGGGCGGACTAGGACCGGCCTTAGTGTAGATCCTTGGGGGAGGCCTATGTCCGCAGTGGACGTCTTTTGGCTGAAATTATGATGATGATGTCATTGAAAGATTGCACACAGTTAGCCATTATCTTTTAGGACTATGCATAAAATAGTCTTATAAGCAATGGTTTTCCGGCGACCTTAAACAGGTATAAGGTCGCCGGAAAACAATTGGTGCGGGCGGCTCAGGACTGGGCATTATGGCAATCCTTTGCAGAAATGATGATGATTAATTGCTGCATAAGATACCTTCAGTAGAAGAACTTTCAGTACTATAAAACTAGTCAGATTATTTGATTAGGTGTGGTAACGTGTGGTGACGGATTTAAAATAAACAGTGTCACCACACCATTTCCTCCTGAGGGGGCTGCAGGAGGCGACAAATGGAAATGATAAGGCCGAAAACCTAGCCGCAAAGGAAGAAAATCTTGATACGAAACCTCTTTGCCATCCCATCTGCCTAACGTGGCACAGTAGGCTAATTACCGTCCATTTAGCTGGAGGAGGCCCGACTCAGCAGTGGATCATTTATGGGCTGTTAAGTAGTATTTGAGTAGGAGAAAATATTTTAACTCTCCTATCATCTATACTCAACTCAACTCAACCTCTTCAGTAACTTATAAGACGATACCATGATTGTCGCACATTTTATATTTAATACATACCTACATAAAATTGGTGATAGAAAGACAAACGCTTGTAAGAAATTATTAATAAGTTGTAAGGGTTAACAAATGGGAACCGAATACACCTGATGGCCTTTCCCTCATAACCCTTAAGCTCTTCATCATTCCACTATCATAAAAACAATAGGGCTACCCTTGCCGAGTCGATGCGTACAACCATATTATTATAGTAGGTATTCCATTTCCTATGACCACAGTGTAGTTTTAACAGTATATTCAATTATATCCAGGTTCATTAAAATACCCTTGATTGATAAACATATTAAGTGTCAAGGTGACGGTTTTAGAATACATAGTGTCACCACAATATTTCATACTGAGGGTGTCGTAAGAGCTGACAGAAGAAAACGATGAGGCCGGAAACCTGCAAGAGAAGGTAAACTTAATACAAAACCCTGTGCCAACACATCTGGTCAGCTAGGCATAGTGGGGTTCTTGAGTCGGGTCTCTTTCAGTTACATGGAGCATGTAATGTATGCAAGACACAAAAGGTAACAATTGCATGTTAAAAAAAATAGATTTATAAAGTATTTCTCCTTAAAACAAATAGGCATGCCCGTAATAGAACCTGGGACTCATTATACAAAGGCGGCGCTAGCAGCCCCTCGACCAACAATTGCTATTTAGGAAAAATGACTTATAAACTATTAAGATATACTTTACTGCTTCTTCTCTGTGTTATAGGCGTCCTATGCTCATAAATCGTTAGGGAGCCGTAAATCTCACGGCCGCGGGATTCTTTCGCCTCCATGTTGGAATTAAAAGCATATATTTGTGGGTTAACTCGTATTGTATGTTAATGTAGTGTTTGTGTTTTTATACGCGTTTTAGTAAGAACTCGGAGGAAATATTATAAGGTTTTTTTGAAAGCTAACTTATGTGAAACATAAAAGAACACTTCTTAAAATACAAACTTCTTTTTAACTTACTATCCTTTTTTCTTTTTAAATCAAAACTTGTTTAATAAAGTTGGCTCATTAGAGCTCTTTTACAAGTCAAACAATAAAATTTTAAATTTACTATCTACTACCGGTTTGGAATGCAGCTCTACAGAGAATAGCCGGCAAGAAACTGGTAGTTGTTGTTTTTAGATCTCCATTTTTAAGTACACGGTTGGGATGTGACAGAATTATGAGAGCAAACTCGCGCAATGGTCGCAAAGGGCCAAACATCAGCTACATCTAGTCAACAATACTGCGCCCCAGCAACGGCACCTGTTCTCAAGCACGACGCAGATGTCAGCCATCGCCCTACTCAACCATATTGCAGCGAAGAGAATGACCCGCCACACACCGCACCACAACAGTAACTATTAGTTAAGACTACTAATAACTAGTGACATATGAAAAGTTTTGTATGGTGAAATTAATTTTGAATTTGACAAAAGAATTCGAATAGTATAATTCAAATTCAATTTGTTTGAAATTCTGTGTCACAGAATAGCAGGACAGTACTGAAAATCTTATTCATAACACCAGCGGGAAAAATGAAAGAACTTTTTAACGTTACTTGTAAGACCATTCCAAAAATTGTGAATGATTTTCACAAATTCCATCATCATGTCATATTCTACACAAAAATTATGGGAACAGCGAAAACATTCTGCACTCCTGCATGGTAATCAATGGTCAAAATATTGATGTCCTTTAACGCCAAAGGGTTAAAGGACATCAAAGGATTTACATTTCAAATAAATTTACAAAGTCGAGGCGCGTCCGAACGCAATCAAACTGAAAACTTGGCCTATCGATTAGACACCGCATCTGTCGTGGAAACACCCAATAAATATGTAAATTTGGCCCAGATTAACCCCGACGATGGATAGAAGCCCCAACTCAGCGTGGACACTACGCGAAAACACATCCGCTACGCGTTTTACAATTTCGAATATGTAAAAAAAGTGTTAAAACACCTGTGCTCAGGCCGCCTCCAACTACATGGAAGGTATTTAACCCACTATGCCACGCTGGCCTGACGGGTTGGCACCGGTTATCGTATCAAGTTAGAATTAATACTGAAAGCTTTGCTTGCAATAAAATCATAGTAATGTAATATTGAATGACAATATTTTTGAATGGGCATCGAAATCCGTGACCAGTTCATATTGTGGAGTGCCCAGTATGTAGTGCGAAGGTCCATGAAAATTTCAACGAGAAACAGGCGCCGGGTAATAATTTTCGGTACGCCATTAAACTTCGATTTTTGATATTATCCATCAACATTTTTGTGTACAGAGCCCAAGAGCCCTGAGCTTTTATTCGGGTATCGGGGATGTCATTGCAGTATATTTTATCTTATGGTTACTCAATCACTTTTTATGAATAGGCCGCAGATAAAATTGGCATAAAATATCGTTCATTAATTTAGGCATACTTGTTTTATGTCGTCCATTTGTGAGGCGAATGACAAGATACAGTAAAGCTTGTATTTTACATAAAATGTCGTACATGACGTCACGTTTAATACTTTTTCTTTCATTTAAAGCACGACTTCATCGATCCTGAAAATAGGTGTATTATTTTAATTGTGAGTAAAAATGCAGTCGAATTGAATTCCGTGTGGTGACGTGTTTAGAATACACAGTATCACCACCTCATTTTATCCTGAGGGTGTAAGAGCCGACAAAAGAGACTGGAGATGATTATGTGATGATCTTCAGCACAGTGTTATGCCTGAGCCCACGAAGGTTTCTGAACAAATAGAAAATGAATATTTGTGTAATGTCTTTCCTTCAAATTTATTTTAATTAGTGGCGTAGCAATGCTCGCAGAGTACTAGCTGCTACACTACACAAATAAAGACACACCTAGCTACACTAGAGTGTAGCTAGGTGTGTCTTTATTTGAAGGCTTGGTTGCCATAGATAAAAAAATAAACGCGTTGGCAAAAAAGCGCGCGAACGACATTCTACATTCAAATATTTCTTAATTTGTATTACCCGATCTGCAAAGAGTTTCCTATTCACAGAAACTATTGAACAAATGCTGATGAACGTATAAAAGGAAGCTTCCAGAATTATCAGAGATATTGTTTTCCTCATTGCTTATCGATGATGACGCATGAAGTAGGCGTAGACGATAAATTACCTTCAGATAGGTATTTCGTCCTACGAATTCTATAATAAACTTAGCTATTACATTCTTTATTAGTTTTTGTTGAAGAGAGTATTCTATTATTCTTCACAGGTACGTAAAACTTGTTCAATGTTGTATCAAAACGTGTTTATTCACTTGTTTTTCTGATAATACAACGTCTTGTATTGCTGGTCTGTTTGTAGATGGACACTGATAGCTAACTGCCTTGTTGGTCTAGGGGTTAGATGGATCACAGGTGCCCGGTTTGATTCCGGGTTCGGGCAAGTGTCTTTACGTAAAAAGATGTACTTGCTCTGAGTCTGGGTGTCATTTGTGTTCGTAAATTTCATGTTTGTCAACTACCATGTGATACGGAGTTTACCAAGATAGAGGGTTTCGTTTTTTTAAACACTGATTTTGGACGTCTGCTGTTGACATGACAAAAATCAGAACTCCTTCATGCTTCTGAGGGCAGCCCCTTTGCGAGTTGCGACCTTTGTGCTCATAAATATGTCTTATATCCAGTCTTGTACCTAAAAAATACGATTTAAATAGAGCAAATACAGAGTTTCTTGCCGGCTCATTCGCTTCTTGCAGTAACCAATTTTCAATATTATGTGGTAAATTTTAAATTTTATTTTGTTGTTTGTCTTGTGAAAAGAGCTCTATTGAAACAACTTGATTAAATGCCTTTTGCAGGAAATGATGTCTTCACGGTTATGATCGTTTTATTTTATTCCCATCCTTTCAGAAACTCTTCAGATACTGTGAGCGACTTCTGTATCAACCGAGCACGTTATACTATATATTATATAATAGCTATGTTCAACGTTACGTACCCCGCCATGTCACCACGACTACGTGACAAACAACATGACTCACGGGCATAATAGTGCGTCACCACCAATAGAATGAGAGCTCATTAGTGTCTCGCCAGTATATAAAAGCCCGCAGCGACAACTGCCATCCAGTCGTCCCGCACCATGGACACTGCAAAGTGTCTGAAACGTTGGGAATAAAATAAAATAACACGATCATAACCGTGAAGACATAATTTCCTGCAATGTGTAAAGATCGTGAAAACCTAAGACATCATTAAATGACTTTTGTTTTTTTTAAATAACTCATTACTGATAGTTCCACTAGATGTAGCTTGGGAGGTCAAAGTCCCTGTATATATTGGTAGGTAGTTAAGTTAGGCCTAACTGAAGCCGATCAAAATTAAATCGGCAAGGCATTTAAATTAAAGGCAACGCAATTAAATAAAATAAGATTGGGCACACAATTTGGCTGCGGTATTTTAAGTCTTCACCCAGTTCGTGCTTGAGCGGTGATCACGTGTTTTACTCCTCACTCTGCTAGCTCACTCCGTGACCCAGTATGTGACTCTCAGTTGATGATGCTGATTACAAAAGTATTTTATGCAAACACAAAGACCTCCTTAGGCTTCTTTGAAATTCGGCAACAAGGAAAATGGAACTCTGATTCATGACCACACAATACAATTTTGATTGTTGGCATTTCTTTTCAATGTTGGGCGTTTAATATAGGGCTGTACCCTCGTATTGTTACTCAAATCGTATATAAGGCTTTATTTTCGCTGACAACTGTGAGATTTTACCGAAAGATTTATTCCTATATCAAATCTTGGATTGTACTCTTGATTTTGTATTGAGAAACGATTTTTTTTTAAAACGAATCTCCTGCACTATAACCTGTATCGCGGGGGCAGTTTACAAACATGAAATTCATGAAATCAAATGATACCCAGACTCAGAGCTAGTGCCTCTACACAGACATTTGCATGGCCCTGGAATCGTACCCGGGACCCCGTGAACCAAAGGTGGTGCCAAGCCCTAGACCAACAAGGCAGTCTTTTCCATAACATCTGTCTGTGTGGTGACTTACTACTGTGGTGACTTAGAAAACTAAGTGTCACTACCCCATACCAGTCTCAGGTTGTCGTTGGAGCCGGCAAATGAAATGAAGGCCAAACCCTGGGCCAATTCATCTGGCCAGCGTGGCACAGTAGAATATCTACCCTACATGAAGGTGGGGGAGGCCCGACTCAGCAGTGGGGCACGTATGTGCTGAGTAGTAATAGTAGTTAGTATATTAGATACCGTCATAATGGGTTTTTTACAAAATGGTAAGTTACCACCCTGATCACGTTTTTTGATATAGCGGTTGTTGTCGTTGCCGTTGCTAAGGTAATCCTAAATAGCCGGCCCTTAATCTTCTAAACCAGAAATAGATTATATTTCCGAATAAGAAAGTAGTTTCATCTTTTATGTTTGATATTTCGGGAATTCCTTTTCCGCGTAGCGACACATACTTGAATATAAAAAAAAATATTATACATAAATATAAACACCCAACACAGGCCTTCTCTATGAAGATTTATTATCATCAACACAAAACAGTACTCGTATTATCCGTGTGGTGACGGATTTAGAATACATAGTGTCACCACTCTATTCTATCTTGAGGGTGTCGTAAGAGCCGACAAAATTACAAGGCCGAAAACCTAGCTTCAAGAAAAGGAAACCCTGTGCCAACCCGTCTGGCCAGCGTGGCACAGTAGGCTAATTACCCTCCCTGTTATGGGAGGTGGTCCGATTCAGCATTGGGTCATTTATGGGCTGAGAGTAGTAGTATTCGTATTATGACTGATTTATAATTCAACTAGCGACCCGCCCCGGCTTCGCACGAGTGCAATGATGAACATCTAAATTTATCAGTGTTTCTCTACAATATTGTGCATGTAATATACATAAAAACCTTCCTCTTGAATCACTTTATCTATTAAAGAAAACCGCTTCAAAATCCGTTGCGTAGTTTTGAAGATTTAAGCATACGGCGGACGGACAGACGACAGCGACTTTGTTTTATACTATGTAGTGATAGTGAAGTGTCACTACCCCATTTTATTCTCAGGGTATTGGAAGAACAGACTAAAGAAAATTATCAGAAAAATGGATACCAGCCATAGAGTGGGTTCTGATACAATGCATTCTATATCTGCAACCACACGGACCTAATATCTTATACATAAATTTCTCGTGTCACAGTGTTTGTTATTAAACTCCTCCCCAAATGGCGTTTTTTTTTCGTAAAATTTTGTGTGCATATCGGTTAAGTCTGGGAATTGGACAACATCTATTTTTCATTCCCCTAAACGTTAAGGTGGTCCACCAAAAAAAACAATATTGTTAGACAACATTTTTTGTTTTTATTTATTTATGATACAGCATAAAATACATACGATTCTGAATTTTCACCCCTCTACGATCAAACCCTATTTTTAAAAGCGATATTTTTATGCCAAAACAATTTTTGCCGGGTCAGCTAGTAATCTATAATTTCCTTAGCCAAAAATTCAATTTCTTAATAAAGTATCTATGTATATAAATAAAAATGAATCGCAAAATGTGTTGGTAAGCGCATATGTCAACAACGCCTAGACCAATTCTTTATTTAAATGTTCGTTGAAGTTCAAGGATGGTTTTTACGGCGAGAAAAAATCGAATAATTGCCGGGAAAACCCTAAAAAAAGCGTTTTTCTTTTTCCCATACAAACGTTTTCTAACTAAAGCCTAAACTAAACTAAATAATTATTATTATATACTAGCGGCACGTCGCTGCTTCGCACGGGTACGTTGTTACCCGCTGTTATTGTCGTACCGCGGGTGACGCCGCGGGGTGAAGCTAGTTGTTTATAAAAAAAACTATTTATCTATGGACTGGAACACTTCTTGTTGAAAAAGAATAGTCGTGCGGTGAATTTATAACTCAAATGAACTATTTGTACAGACGAGCACGGAGGGGCGTGGACAGATTTAAAACGTCAATTAGTACCCCGCGGTCGCTAAGACCGACTATATTTGAACTGGTGGGAGCGTAAAAATAATCTTGTTTAAGGGAATAGCTGACATCTATAAAATTGCTAGATACGACACGATATGCGTGTGAAATATATGTTAGTATAGCTGCCCCGGCTTAGCACGGGTGCAATGATGAACCTCTAAATTTATCATTGTTTCTCTACAATATTATGGATGTATTATACATTATAAACCTTCCTCTTAAATCAATCTATCTATTAAAAAAATAAAAATAGTTTTAAAGATTTAAGCATACATAGGGACGGACAGACGACAGCGACTTTGTTTTATACTATGTAGCGATAGTGATAATGCGTATTGAAAAACATGTTTTTTTTTTTATATTTTCTCACCAAAATTTGTTTTCGTTAAATTGTGCACACCTTTGTTATGGCTATAGGGGTTTTATTATACCCTGTATATACATTTAAGTAGTTAGAAACATAAAGAATGTATAGCGAAGACTTAACGAAAGTAATGAAACAGTTATAATATACGAGGGTGAATCAAAAAATTCTTGGAATCAATATTAAAAAATGCAAAGATTTAAATAATAATATTTAATTTTCTACATAATCTCCCTCCAATGCAATGCATTTAGAATAACGCGTTTCTAACTTCCTTATTCCTTGTGAAAAAAAAATATTTTCTTGAGTCTCGAAAAAGTCCTCTACGGCAGCTATTACCGCGTCATTATCGTGAAATTTTGTTCCACGAATTTCCTCTTTTAATTTTGGAAATAAGTGAAAATCACTTGGGGCTAAGTCCGGAGAATATGGTGGGTGGTCAAGGAGATTGAAGCCAGCACAGCGGATTGCGTTGAGCGCAACTTCCGATCGATGGGCAGGAGCGTTATCTTGAAGGAACAACACGCCCAACGACAGTTTTCCACGACGTTTTTCTTTAATCGCTTCACGCACTTTCGGGTTTAATTTGCATAATAGGGTCCAGTTATCGTCTGGCCTTTTGGCATGTAATCAATAAAAAGGATTCCTTCACTATCCCAGAACACAGAGGCCATAACTTTGCCAGCGGAAGGAGCAACTCGAAATTTCTTAATGGATGGAGAGGATGGTCGTTTCCAAGACATGCTTTGTCTTTTAGTTTCAGGATCAAAATGGTGGACTCACGTTTCATCCATGGTGACAAGACGACGGCAAAAATTATCCGAATCACGCTGGAACATTTCGAGATTACGCTTGGAAATTTCCAAACGTCGCTTTTTGTTTTCGTCGGTTAACATTCGTGGCACCCATCTTGCAGACACTTTTTTGAACCCCAGTGAATCAATTAAAATGGATTGAACGCTACCAAAAGATATCTTTAGGATCTCAGCTATATGTTTTATAGTCATTCTTCTGTCTTCCAAAACCAGATTCTCAACCTTTTTGACATTTTCTTCTGTAACGGAGGTTGAAGGCCGCCCAGAACGCGGGTCATCTTTACAGCTTGATCTACCTCTTTTAAATTCAGCCACCCAGTACGCAACCGTAGAATAGGGTACAGCATCACCCCCTAATGTCTGCTGAATGTCCAAAAAAATTTCCTTCGTAGACATTTTTTTCAAACTGAGATATTTTATCACCGCACGTAACTCACTTTTATCCATAATTTTGACTTTTTAGCAACTCGTTGCACAAGAAAATTTATTACATGCGAACGAACTGACAAAAACAAGTGACAGTCTGCATAAATATAGTGTGATAGACACTCTTTAATTTGAATATCGAACTTGATCCAAAAAGGTTTCATATATATGCACTTCTAAGAACTTTTTGATTCACCCTAGTATTAGCATCATACTAAACTTAGCCACTATACAATCTTAAAAAGTTCATCAATAATGTATTATCTAAGAAGAAAATACCAATACTGTAGATAAATATATTCCCTTGCTAGACACATCTGTTCACTCTATATCGAAGTAACACGGGCAGCTGTCGAGATGGTGTCTACGCGGGTTTTAAAATATTCAGCTTTGCTGTGAGCAAAAAGTAATAACACGTAGGGATGTACGACATTGGATTGTATCGATTTAATGTTGCTGAATCGAGTAGGTGTTCGGTCTTTTCGGATAATTATTAAATCAATATCTAAATTCATTTGATAGAGCTCATTGGAGCTGTTTTGACAACTACTCAAAACTATAAAATATTTAAAAACATAACTTTTTATATTCATCATTTACCACCGCTTCGGAATTCACATCAACAGGCAAGAGCCAGCAAGCAACTATTTTTTTAGAAGGCATTTTTAGGTACAAGGCAGGGTTAAGACACTTTTGTGAGATCAAACTCGCGCAATAGTGTCAAAGGGCAAAACATCAGTGAACCGACCCCCCGAAACGGCACCTGAATCTTCTTAATGTATTGTAGCGGCTTGATTTTTGATCCCAAGGCAATATTTAAATGAATTTTGATTGATATTTGCAAATATATTTTTTATCAACTAAGGATAAAAAGCTAGTGACATGTAGAGACAACAAAATCAACGGAGCAACGCTACGAAACCTACAGCTAGGTTGATTTCTAAAAAAAAATAAAAATATTATCTAAGAAAAATGCTATATCAAAATATAACTAAGTATTTGTATGTTAAATATCATTCCAACAAAGGAAATAATATAAAAGAACGACTGGAAAAAAATTCTGCCTTCTCCTATTACATAATTTTATTTACAAAAAACAAAATATTGATGTAAATTTGTTTTATTAATTAAATTTTTTATCAAATATCATTTCGCTCTTTAATTCAGTTCAAATCGATTACCGTTCTTAGCAACTAACGAGAAATTCTTATCAGAGAAGAATCGAGTTGCAATTCGAGCTATTTTTCGCGTCCCTAACTCTACGCCGTAAAGACTAGAATGCTCATACACGTATTTAACGACTGTGGAGTGGTAAGCGAGACGTTTTCAGCCAACAAATCTACAGGCTTCCAGCCAGTTAGGGTAAATGTTTATGGTTGGTAATTTAAAAACCTATTTGTGGCTACGTGTGATGAAATTCGTACCTACTGTTCAGGCAAAAGTTTTGGTAAATATATTATAATTTATCTGTCCTTATTATAGCCAGGGAAACCTTCTATGAGTCTAGAAGTCCAGTATTGGAAAGTGGGTGATTAAGATGTCCACCAATCCATTTCAACTCGAAGATGTCGTACGAGGTGACAAGCTATCTATGTCTTGGTAATAATAAAATCAAGTCAAGTAGAAAAGGAAAATGTATGCCACTTAATTACCCAGTGTGGTAGAGACCTTCAATTAATTCGATGTTGGAATAACTTAGTAGTGGGTTCTGAAGATTTTTGTTATTTATTTGTATTTCAAATTAAATATTAGTTTTTTTTATAATTGAAAAAGAAACAAAAAATGCGTGGGTTGTTAATTGTCTAATGTTAGTTTACATTGTTTTTCGTTTAGATTTTCTACGTGTTGCGCTCTTATACCCTCAGGATATTCAGGATTTGGTTGTAATCTTCTTTATCCCCAACAGAGACCTTTGATGCGGCATGTCATGCCGTCTCTCATTTCTAATCCTATTACGGGACAAATTATTTCGCACCCGAAAATTATACCCAACATTGAAGTGATCGAGGTCCTCCGGAGTACCCCAATCACACGTTATAGAGGTCCGTGAACATAACTCCGGAATAATTCCCGGCTTAATCATTATAATCGCTTGCGGTCAGCCGATAACATTTGAATAGAGCGATTCCAAAGTTAGATTAGTGTGATTGAGGATACACTGGGTATACCCGACCCTTCATCTAGCCCAGCATTTAGATGAAATTAACTTACAAAAGTACAGAAATTTGAAATAGCACTATTTTTATTCCGTTGGGTTAGTATGGTGGTAATGGCAGTGGGCGCGCCGCGAATCCTCATGCTTGAGATATAGGCTTTGTTGGGTTACCTCTGGGAGCCCTAGAAGCCGGAAGAGTTGCAGCCAAGAGCCTCATTAAGTGAGGGCGCCCCAGTTACTCATGATGTCCTCCGATAGGTGGCAAATGACTAGCGTGTAAACCGTCGGAGCGCAACAGTATATTAAAATTAATTTCTGTAAAATCCAAATTTCAGAGAAACCTTTTTGGGTGCGCCAATTTAGTTCTATATTCACAATTTTAATCAATAATTTTCCGTTGAAACATATCAGAAAATGTCGTATATCAATTAAAAAGTTCCGCCTGACGATATTCATTAGCACATGTATTTCCGTATAAAGGCAGATTAAGAATAGTCACTGTGGTCAATGAAAAGCGCGGCTAGCAAGAGAAGGAAAACTTGATACCTACCTGGCAGGCGTGGTACAGTAGCCTAATTCCATGTAGTTGGAAGAGGGTCTACTCAGCAGTGGGGCATTTATGGGCTGAGAAGTAGTAGTAGTAAGTCCGAAGGAGAAACCTTATTTTAAAATAAAAAAAACAAAGGTATTTATCCAAGTAAGAGAATTAAGGTGAAATAATAACGCCTGTTTAATACCTAAGAGCCGCACAGGAATAGACAGCCTAGTAGGATGAAATCGGCTTATATTATAAGCCGGCTTGAGCTTTCTAGGGAATAGGGATTCGGGGCTTAGAATTCAGGGAAACCGTGTTTCGCGAGCTCACCGATTATACTGTATAATCAATAGATGAATCTTTTTGTTCGGTTTCAAATCAAATATTTGTGTAAGGTGACTTTTGACTTTAAGGATTACCTGACGCCATTTTGTTCGGTCTTTTGATGGTTCGATTTCAGAGTCAGATTTAAACAAAGTGTCGTTGTGTCTACTTTTTTTTGGATTTATCATGGGTATATTACATTATTTAATTCCCGACGATTTTCGAATGCTTTACAGAAGTCATGGTCACGGGTGAGTCTAGATGTCAGATGTCTTTAAAAGTAAAACTACAATAATTAGACGTATATCCAGCAGTGGACGTCTTTGGCTGAAATTATGATGATGATGATAACGTTCCCTGAACATGCAGACATCGCGTTCGACATTACATTGCGTTGACTTGCAGATAACTGTTGAGCTTGAAAGTTGATCAATTTAATGACTGGATCCCAACCATCCTCTATTACAATTTGGACGTAAAATTAAAAAACTTAATATACACGCGATAAATCCGTTAAAAAGATTTAATTTTAATGTATAAAAATGATGTTCTGTGCCAATTAAACTTTGGCTAATAAATAACTAGTTCGATCACGTTATGCTTACCGTTCAAATGAGATTTTCAGTTCATCAAACTATTTAATTCAAATAAAACTTAAGACGCAATCAGTGACGAACAAACAGCAATTAGTCGGTAAACACGATGTAAGCCAAACATTTGGATTACAAACGTTTGATGAGTTAAGTTAATGATAATTATTTGTAAACGCCAGATACATACGTCTTTTGAATACTTTTCTCCCAGAATAAACTTGACTGCCTTGTTGGTCTAGGGGTTGGATACGCCGCCTTTGGATCACGGGATTCCGAGTTCGATTCCGGGGCCGGGCATGTGTCTTTATGTAAACCAAAGGCACTTGCTCTGAGTCTGGGTATCATTTTTATTACTGAACTTCATGTTTGTAAACTGCCCCCGCGATACAGGTTGTATATAGTTACGTCTAAAAAAAACTATGTCTTGCCTACTTTATTTGACTAAAAACCACAGTGTAACAATTTTTTCATCCCCTCATCTCGGAAAGAGTATTTTTGCTCTTCGATATCTGAGTGCAAAAGCCGTTTTTATTCGCTAGAGAATAAAGTAAAGATTATTCTGTAATACTTACCTGTCATAATGTAGTAATTAATACCTAAACTAAAATAAAAGTGTACCTATCTTGTGATTGTAAACGTTTTTTTTTGCATTTAGTCATTTCCTCGCTGAGGTGGAATGAAAAGTTACGTGTTGCACTCGAGTGCAAAGATTTTTCACCTCGTGCTCTTTTGATTCCCTCGCTAACGTTCAGGATTCTAATTTTGAATCACTCGCTGCGCTCGTGATTCAATTTTAGAATCCTTCGCTTGCTCGGTCATCAAAATTGAACACGCGGTTAAAAAGCAACTTTGCACTCTTGTATAACAAATAACTATTATTTTATTTAAACTCTTCTCAAAGAACGTTATTTATAGTTAATATTAGTAAAATAGTTAATAACAAGTAATAATCTATTATTACTTGTTATTTGTTTGAAATAAAACGCAATCTCGCTGCGCTCGTGATTCAATTTTAGAATCCTTCGCTTGCTCGGTCATCAAAATTGAACACGCGGTTAAAAAGCAACTTTGCACTCTTGTATAACAAATAACTATTATTTTATTTAAACTCTTCTCAAAGAACGTTATTTATTAATAATAATAGTAAAATAGTTAATAACAAGTAATAATCTATTATTACTTGTTATTTGTTTGAAATAAAACGCAATTTTTTTTTTTATGAAATATCCATATTCCAATAACCATAATGCAGCGATAGATAATCTGTATCGCAGTTAACATACATGAAATTCGCGAGCACAAATGACACCCAGACTCAAAGCAAGTACCTCTGGTTAACAAAATAACAATTGCCCGACCCCGGAGTCGAACCGCGGACTCATGATCTATAGCGGCACATCTAACCCCTAAACCAATTCAACCAAACGTCAAGCTAATGAAAATAATAATGTATTATTTTATCATATGTGAGCATTTTCAAATAAACACGACACTTCATTAGTGCAACAAATACTAAGCACACGTTTTGAAATGCAAAACATTTGGGGAAAATTCAATTAAATTTTACATAGGAAATTGGGTGGCGACTGAGTTTCGGGGAAGTTTGTGTTAATTTAATTTTTACGGGCAACAGAGCGGCTGCAAATTTCGCTTATTCTACGAACAAAGTCTGAATTGTTTTTGGAACAAAGAATAGTTATTCATTTTTCCGTGTGTTATCAGTTGATATCAGATAATTCTAATTCGTTATATTATCTATCTTAAAAAAGTAAAGTTAAAAAAGTAAAGTATAAATATATTTTCAACTAGCTTTTGCGCGCGGCTTCGCCCGCGTGGGCTTTGAACCCGCGTATCTCTATGCATTTTTTTTATGAACATAAAATCGGTTATTGTGACTAAACTATGATAGTTAGATATGTGCTCTTTTTTGTAGATTTTTATAAGATCTACCAACCCGTAGTACATCATTTTGTTATATTGTCAATAGTTTTTGCAGCGCACGCATAAATAGGTTCTCGATTTTACACCTTGGTTTAGATAATCGCAATTTTCATACGGATCCCTAATTCTTTTGAAAATAAAATATAGCCTATAACCTTCCTTGATAAATGGACTATCTAATACTGAAAGATTTTTTGAAATCGGTCCAGTAGTTCCTGAGATTAGAACAAACAAACAAACTCTGCAGCTTTATATATTAGTATAGATATGACTGATATATCTTTATTCTTTTGAACAGACGATTTGGACGCTGTACTGTGACTTTTCCGGGTGCTAATATAAAAGTCTACTAAGTAATGCCGTAGCGGGTAGTGCAATTTATCTGCAGGATAAACAATGTCTGGTTCGGCCACTATTTGGATTGGTGACCATAATATTATAATTATACTGCCTCTGTGCTTTGGAGGCTTGTTTATCCGTCGCTCCCAGCTGTCATTTGAACATAATAACTGTCGTTACCCGATATCAGTCTCAAATGCCTGCCTCGTTGGTCTAGTGGTTAGATGTGCCGCCTTTGGATCAACGGGTCCCGGGTTCGATTCAGGGGTCGGGCAAGTGTCTTTGTCTAAACCAGAGGCACTGGCTCGGAGTCTGGGTGTCATTTCTATCTATATTAAGTGTGTATTTACGAAAAAAAAATGTATATAAGTAGTTTATCATCCATCTCGTTACCATAATACAAGCATTAGTTGCTTAGCTTGGGACGAGATGGCGTTGTGTGAAATGTCCAAGGATATTTATTTTATCTCTAATCTAAATCAATTTAGTAACGTTGGCGCATCTGAGTTCTTTTAAAATATATTTAACATTGACTATTTTATATTTATTAGCGGTTTAGAAGACTGGTCTACAGATAGGAGCTGGCAAAGAAGCTCTGTATCTTTTGTAAGTTTAATTTTTGGATACAAAGACAGAGAGCAGGATCGCGCAATAGACTCCTTGAGAATGAAATGGGGTAGTGAGACTATGAATACTGAATCAGTTACTATACGAATATTTATTTATTTTTATGATTTAGCCTCGTATTGGGTGTTCAAAATATTTCCTTTCTTTGAAGTAAACCTTCTTTAGGCGCATGAGGGGTAAAGTGTTTACGAATGAAACGAAATTTAGCGTCACAAATATGTGCAGTTTTGCGTTACGAAGATATGCAACGTTTTTATGCTAATACGTTTGTCAATCCGGTCAATCCGCGTTTGAAGGTTAGGAAGTTTTAATATTTATAAATAACACTAGCGACCCGCCCCGGCCTCGCACGGTTGCAATAGTGAACATCTAAATTTATCAGGCTTTCTGTACAATATTAAGCATTTATTATACATATAAAACTTCCTCTGGAATCACTCTCTATTGAAAAAACCGATTTAAAATTCGTTGCGTAGTTTTAAAGATTTAAGCATACATATGGACAGACAGACGACATCGACTTTGTTTTATACTATGTAGTTATGATGTGGCATTTTAATTTGCCACTTGTCCTTTAATTATCTAATAGAGTATTTTTCATAAATATAAAATAAAAATATTTCATAAATTGTCCGAATTTTATTTAAAATAAAAATTATAAGTTTCACTTCAGACATGTGTATTTTGTACGCACGCACTTTTTCCTACTTTGAAACTAGCACAGAACAACCTTATAATAAGTATCTTAGGAGGATTTATTTCAAATACATGCAAGGATGTGAACCCAAATATATTTGCATGTATTTTTGTTCCAGCCCAACCGGATTAGGTTTGGTTTGAATAGATGAAAATCCTTATTCCAGTACGAATAATGCATCAGTATTTTAGAGACGTGTGCGTAATATATGGGCCGTAGGTGAACCAGTATTTGCTTTGTATTCGAAATATTCGCTAACACCATATTGTATAGTAGGGGTAGAGTGTAGGGGCGAGTGAAGCGTTTTTTTCGGAAATAATCTTTATTGGATGCTTTATCTGAAATTTGGTCAAATCACGTGGTGACGGATTTAGAAAGCATGGTGTCACCCCCCCATTCCAGCCTGTCACATGGAGGGAAATTAGCCTACTATGCCACGCTGGCCAGTCGGATTGGCATAGGGTATCGTGTCAAGTTTTCCTTCTCTTGCGGCCAGGGTTCCGGCCTTATTATTTCCTTTTGTCGGCTCTTACGACACCCTCAGGACGAAATGGGGTGGTGACACTATATATTCTAATTCTGTCACCACACACTCATGAAACAACAGCTTTTAAAGGAAAAATAACATCAAAATCGGTTCACCCAGTCGAAAGTTCTGAGGTAACAAACATAAAAAACAATATTCGAATTAACCTCCTGCTTTTTTGAAGTCAGTATCCGAATAATCCTCGCGTGGTCTCGGGATTTCCGCGTATCTTCGAGGACGCGTTTGTCAAGTTCAAGCTTTTATGCACTTTATTTTAATAAATTTAAAGTTTATTTTCACGTGCGTTAATAAAATCCTCTCCGCTGCGCTCCGTTCTGTCCGCGCTGACCCTAAGGAGGCAAGATTTCTTTTTGTAAAACGCCAGGGAGGCTTTATCGCCCTCTATCTACATGCTTAGAATATCACGTACTTCACTAACGATAACTAACTACCATCATCAATAACCCGAAAGAAAGATAGTGGCAATTTATCAGGGGACCGTCAGAAGTCGGCTGACCAACTTTCACGGAGTTCTGGCTAACTTATTCTGCTAATCCCGTCGACCTATTCAAATACGGCTGTGTGTCGTGTCAGTATTATCTGTGTTAGTTTTAGGATCTTTTATAACTAGAGAAATTAATGTGACCTTTTGCTTAGTCATTTCGACAGTGAAACGAGTGAGACAGCTGTGTGGTGGCGAATTAAAAGTTACCATTTTAGAAAAGAAGAGATTGTTGCGGACTTTGGGAAATGCAATCGACCTGCAGGTTCTGGATATTGGGTGAATGTCCATAATTCATGACAATTGATCTCCGTGTGGTGACGTATTTAGAATACATAGTCGCCATCCCATTCGATACTAGGAGTATCGTTAGTGCTGATAAAAGAAATGAGCAGGCCGAAAATCTAGACGCAAGAGAGGGAACGCTGTGCAAACCCATCTGGCTGGCTGGCTGGCACTGTAGGCTAATTACCCGCCATGTAGTTGGAGGAAGTCCGACTCAGCAGCGGGTCATTTATGGACTGAATAATAGTAGTATCGACTCCAAAAATAAGAACATTTTTGCGGTTCTATTAGTCTTTATTACCAGAAATTGCTATTTTGTGATGATTGGAACATTTAATAAACGCCTACTAGTTAGTTGTCCCACTTGCTAATATAGAGATCAAAAGTAGTCTTATTTATCTCGATCTATAAAATATCCACTGCCGAGTCAGGACTCCTCCCTCGTGAAGGGGAAATCAACCTATTGTGCCATGCAGGCGTTAACGCTAACGTTCGGTAAGGCGATTTTATTCACCTTTTAGAACATCTTTAGGATTATAGATCTGGAATGATCTGGTGACATCGTGTATACTAAATCAGTCACCATAATACATAAGTTTAGTTTAGGCATGTTACTGATTTTCATTAAAGTTGTTTTCGAGATACTGTAGCCACATACCACAGAAAATAAATTACTTGTTTCGAAGCACCTTTATTGGAACTTTATAAATGCAAAGAATCTCTACAAACAGACTGTCAGTTCTGCAAAGCGATTTATAAGCCGAGAGTATTTTTAATAAAATGTCCAGGAACTAAAAGTTTTCCTATTGTGTCGCGATCCTAGAAAACATGCCTTCGCATTCTACGTATAACTTAGCAACTTAGCAGTTGCAAAACGTCTTTTGGAACTTTAAACATGTCTCTTTTAGTCGGAACACGATTTAGAGTCTGGAAGAATATATAGGATACTAGCGACCCGCCCGGCTTCGCACGGTTGAAATTATATTATACCTATAAACCTTCCTCTTGAATTACTCTATCTTTTAAAAAAAACCGCTTCAGAATCCGTTGCGTAGTTTTAAAGATTTATGCATACATAGGGACGGACAGAAGAATGCGACTTTGTTTTATACTACGAGTATGTAGTGATGACGAATATTTCGAAAAAACACCAATAACACAAATAATAGTATTTCTGTCTTTCGAAGTATTATATACACTAAAGTCTGTGATGACAGATTTAAAACAAATAGTGTCACCACCCCATTCCATCTTGACGGTGTCGTAAGAGCCGATAAAAAGAACAGGGCCGAAAATCAAAATAGGAAAAATTTAAAAGAATCTCTGTGCCAACTCGGTCGGCGTGGCACAGTAGGCTGATTATCCTCCCTGTGACATGAGGAGGCCCGACTTAGCAGTGGGTAATTTATGGGCTGAATAGCAGTAACTACAGCCCTTTAGCCATAACGATAGAATGGTATTATTGACAAAGATACTGTGTGCAAATTCCAGGCAAAAATAAGCAAAACATTTTTTCTTATAATTTTGTCCACCAGGTGTTAACAGATCTGGCATGACTTAAGAAATAAGTACAGGCTACCGAGGAAACATAATGATACTCACATTACGAAGCTTGTAGGATAATAATAACGATTCCTAATTGGTTGATGGTCTGAAGCCCCTTTTAGCAGGCAGGATAGCAGGCAGATGACTGCATTCCACCTGATGTTAAGTAGAAATACAGTCCTAAAGGAAAGATGTGCCAAACTCTACGTATAGAACAAGGCATCCTCACCCTGCCAGCCGGCAAGATGTCCCTTCACGCTTCATTTGAAAGACTCCATATTGTAGGTGGGAATATGTGTGCCGGGAGGGAGTTCCTTGTTTGTGTTTGTGACAAAGAAATGAGTTGCCATATTTCTTCGTTCGTGATGGTATGGTGGCCACAGTGAATCGGTTGTTGAATGAATCGACAGAGAAAGTTGTGGTTTCGAAAAACTTCGATTGCTCCGTCATACTATGTTTAACGCAAAACTGCCTCCTTTGATTAGTTCCATGCCCCCAGTTCACGTGGCTGTAGGGATTTATTACATCTTGTATATTTTTTTATTCAGTTCAGTAATTTTCCTTATTGGCAAAAAGGTTTCACTATGCTTTCTATTTTTATTTCAATTTTCTTCATCAGAAAGTTATCGTGGCGTAATAAAGTATATTTTTTATCTTTATAATATTAAAAACATTAATAATTCAGACCAAAGGTTTTTTTTTGTCTACCTGTAAGTACTAATTTATTTTTCTTCGTTTCTAATTAGTTTTTGTTACTCGATCATTTTTCCAAGCTTGCTGCTGCCCGTGGTTCCATTCCTGTTATTCTACATCTGTATTGAAATATTTTTTATGAGTATATAACTTCACGACTTCTTAAATATATTTATGATCACCCTAAAAGCGTAGGTACTGTTAACAATATATCCATTCTGGTATTATTACCTAGTTGAGGGTTCAGATTTATTAGGCAAAAATCGCTGCTTCGATATGTATGACAACTTCTTCTTGACATGGACTTCTTCTAATTGACATCAGGTCTGCCGAAGCGTACAATACTAAAGCCACTTTGTTATTACAGGCCCCTGATGTTATTAGTCTTATCAAGTGTAAAGAGTTTAATGAAATTGAATGCTCTGAAATATTAAAAAAAAAGATAACTGCCTACACATTAAAAAATATGTCAATGTCACCAATCCATTCCGTACTGAGAGCGTTGCACGATCAGCTGAACGTTAACTAGATAGTAGGTATATACTTACTTAACTTTCTACGAGTTTTTTTACCGTAGATATACCTAAACAGGATGTAATGAAGACACCTATCCAAAATCCGTTACTAATAATGTAATACTGTCATTGTTAATGTTTGTAATTAATGCCAATTATTCCAGATTATCCTCTGTAATTAACAATTCTATGGACGCTAATTAAACGTATTAGCGTCCATAGAATTGTACATACAATTAGTGGTTTATTCACATTGTTTACTTAATTGAATTAGCATCTGCCTACATAGCATGTTAAATTACGCTTAACATTTGATATTAATTAGGACTTTAATATAATTCAAATTAAAACAACTCAATTAACACACGTTCTGTTAGTGATAAACACAGTCATGGTATCCCAGCGGTTGAAATTCGAACTTAATAATTTAAATTATAGTTCTTTTCTAAATTTGACCAAAGATTTCAACAATAAACAAAAGAGTGTAGATATATTCGTGTGTGTGTCAAATACATGCAAGTGTGTGTAAATGGTCTTTTATTGATTTTTATGCATAATTATATAAACATCTACCCTCCTCTATCAGTATAAGTGTGGGAAATTTCATACTCCTCCGTCTATAATATATAGATGATGACGTCATCAGATAACTATCATAGGAACAGACAGTTAATAAAATGTTTAGCTATGTTTTATTAACTGTTATTTTCGTACCTTAGACGTACGTATCTTAGAGACATTTTCGTTTTCACATTCCAATCTTATATGTTGGAAATTAATAAAATAGCAGTTTATTTAGTTTTTGTTTATAACTTATTTACAGATTATCTTGGTGTAAGGTGCCGTGTCATATGTCTAAAGTTTTTAAATTGTTCGCGGCATCCAACTTTCTTTCAGTGACCTTGGAAAGTAAACGACATATCATTATTTATCAGAAGAATTCCACTCACCCGAACACAATAAATTCCCAACCATTTGTCGATATACTTGTCGAATAACCAAAAACGTTCTAACACGTTAAGCTGAGGTCCTACTGTCAGCAAGAAACTAAAAAATATATGACTATACTATATTTCGATATTTTATTTAGAAATTGGCTTATGTAATAAAATCTTCACCTTCACACATTTTCATTGGATTGCACCAAATGTGGTTCTGCAAACCAACTTCTGACTCCAGAAACATATTTGTAAGTACCTATATTAATTAATAGTAAATACTGGGTAGATGTTCCGAATGGGAAAAATGATTTAAAAAAAAACTGATTTCTCTTGACGTATTTGGTTTAATAATAAGATCTTAATGTCAAACTAACAGAGGCTCGAAATGGTAAAAACATAAGTTAAAGATAATTTGGTAAATTCCAGCATTAAAAAATAATTAGCGGATAGCTACAATACTGTCCAATAAGGTATCTGAATTAATTGATGCCAATGTAGCCGAAGCTCTTTTCTTCTCTTTAAACTTCTAAGGGCAAGTTTAAAACGTTCTCCGCCGACAGTGAAACCACTACTGATTCGAGTGAAGATT
Organism: Clostera curtula; assembly: GCA_905475355.2. Taxonomy (NCBI): domain Eukaryota; kingdom Metazoa; phylum Arthropoda; class Insecta; order Lepidoptera; family Notodontidae; genus Clostera; species Clostera curtula. The sequence goes on from FR997799.1 coordinate 18,632,604, forward strand.
AATCGACCGTGCGAAAAATGAAAGAGCGATGTTACCTTAAGAACGTGTCGCCATCTATTATGCGAATGTTCCATTATTACGTGACACACTAGGTTAAATAATGGTGGCATTGGAGGTAATATACATTTTTCTTGGAATGTTAATGGTTTGGGAAATATCTTGTCTGACGTCGGACTGTTTAGCTTTGATCAAATCTCAGTTAAGCCGACATGGCCATTCCTTGTCCGTATGGTCTATCGATATTCAACCAACAAATAAAATGTTTTTTTATCAGGACCAATTGTTCAAGATCATAAGCGCCCAGTGTACAGGCTCAAATGACAAATAACCGAAAACGCAAAATGTGGTAAATTTTGCACGAAGAAACTCTGGCATCAAGTTGAAAAAGAAAAAATCTTTTTGAAATGGATTCTGCAGACATTCTTAACACCGTCTGACTTATCATTACAAACTGACATCCCATGTGGTTTTTAAATCTAATAACATTTCACTAATATCGATAATTCACAATGGGACTTATTAGGCGGCTGAGAGTCACTCAACGTGCGATGGAGAGAGCTATGCTCGGAGTTACTCTACGTGATAGAATCAGAAATGAGGTAATCCGTAGAAGAACTAAAGTGACCGACGTAGCTAGAAGGATTGCACAGTTGAAGTGGCAATGGGCAGGCCATGTGGCCCGAAGAACGGATGGCCGTTGGGGCATGATAGATAGAATATCGATAATGCGATGACACTACAACCTCCAGCCGCATAGAAACGACATTTCAAACTATAAACTGCACTTCTCCTGTACCTTCTGAGTGAATATTCTTAAGTAATGGAATTTCTTCTGGTTCATCGCTTAGATATTCGCACTTAACAAGACTTCCGCACTTGTACTGGTTACCACTTCAAGTTTGCCTTCAAGTATTATGTTCATCTAGTATACATGATGCCACCACCCTATTCCATCCTGAGGATGTTGTAAGCGCCGACAAAAGAAAAGGTAGGCCGAAAACCTCGCCGCAAGAGAAGGAAGACATGATAGATAGGAATGTAATTAGCCTACTGTGCTACGCTGGCCAAGCGGGTTGGCTGGTACCACAGTAGGCCATGTAGTTGGAGGAGGCCCGACTCAGCAGTGGGTCATTTATGGGCTAAGAAGTAGTAAATAGTAAAATCAAATAATAAACAGTACCTTAAATATTATGTCCTAAAATCACCATTACATCTACACACAAACGACCGACAATGTTCGGTCGTCCCATAATTTCATTATAATGATAATGCACATTCCTCGGCGTCCCCTGAAACAAAAGCCGGCAATTCCCCACTAATACTCTTTATATTGTAGGTAAATGTGTACAAATGGGTAGCACAAACGGGCTATTACCAAAACTAATTGCTTTAGTTTTTCTATCTCGCAATTGTTTTAATTTATACATTGAATAAGTTGGTATTTGTGGCTCATTCATACTCTATTTGAACTTTAGAATATATTTAAATATCCATCTATCGGTTTCCAGTGACCTTAACCAGGTCATCGGTCCACCGTGTGGGAGGCCTACCAGCACTGCGTTTTCCGGAACGCGGTCGCCAGTCAAGGACTTTTCGGCCCTTCGGTCGTCGGTCCTGCACGCTATGTGCCCTGCCCACTGCCACTTAAGTTTGGCAATCCTGCGGGCGGCCCAGGACCGGCCTCTGTGGAAATCCTTGGGCGAGGCCTATGTAAGGCAGTGGACTTTTGGCTGAAATGATGATGATGATGATCATTCGTCTATGCCTATGAAGAAAGAAAATAAATCTTCCCTTACCAATATGTCCATATAATGGATAAATCCGGAGTTGACATGCATTCCTCAAAGACTCATGGCAATGGTGGCGTCGTGTGGCGGGTCGCCCTCTTCTCTGCACTATGGTTCAGGAAGGCAATGACTGACACATGCGTCAATCTTTCCTTTGCTGGGGTCGGTCAGCTCAGACATGGAGTTCTAAATACTGCGTTAGTGTATGTATAATAATGACGATTTAATAAAGTTACTTCAGAGTTCTGTGTGGTAGCGGAGTAAGAATACTACCACCCCATATCTTCCCGTGGGTGTCGTAGAAGGCGACCAAGGGACAACAGACGTTGGGCAGCAGCGACGCTCTGTTCAAAACACACCATCCATCACTGCGATCGCCAACCCGCCTGCCAAGCGTGGCGATTATGGCAAACCCCCCCCATAAATGAATGGATACAAACAGGAAAACGGCCCCCAGTCCCCGGCAGCCCCACTATTCCTTCGGCCACGGTAGCAGCCAAGGTAACGGTGGGGCAGGGGGTGCGAACAATCTCCGGCAGAGATCCGGCTACCACAAAAAACGACGGCTGCACCTGGCAACATATAACACACGGACACTGCGGACTGACGAGAAGATCGTAGAACTCGAGGAAGAGTTGAGCAAGTTGCGATGGGATATAGTGGGGTTGTCTGAAGTCCGAAGAGAGGGAGAGGACACGATAACCCTCAAATCCGGCAACTTGCTCTACTTCCGGGAGGGCGACCAACAGTCCCAAGGTGGTGTTGGGTTTATCGTCCACAAGTCCCTTGTGAACAACGTTGTTAAAATCGAGAGTGTGTCGACCAGGGTGGCGTACCTTATACTCAGAATAACCAAGCGTTATTCGCTGAAGGTCATACAGGTATACGCACCGACCTCGGCACACCCCGACGAAGCGGTGGAGACAATGTATGAGGACATTTCCTCGGCCATACATGGCTCTAGAACGCACTACACCGTTGTCATGGGGGATTTTAACGCGAAACTGGGCAAGCGGAGCGGAGATGAGCTGCAAGTGGGGCAATTTGGGTTTGGACACCGGAACCAACGGGGCCAGACTTTGGCTGGTTTTCTGGAGAAGGAGGGACTCTATATGATGAATTCCTTTTACAAAAAACCAGAACAGAGGAAATGGACCTGGTTGAGTCCGGATGGCACCACAAAAAACGAGATAGACTTCATCATGTCGACGGAAAAGCACATATTCAATGATGTCTCCGTGATCAATATGGTCAAAACCGGAAGCGATCACCGCTTAGTACGAGGCACATTGAATATCGACGTTAAGCTTGAAAGGTCGCGCCTGGTGAGGTCTACGCTGCGTCCCGTGCCGGTTCAAATTCAAAACCCGGAGAGCTTTCAGCTCGAACTGCAAAACCGCTTTATAAGCCTAGGCGTTGACGTGGACGATTATAATGACGGGTTCGTGGAGACTGTCCGCAAAGTTGGGTCGAAGTTCTGTGAGACCCAACGCCTGAAAACGGCCAAAAAGCTCTCGGACCTCACCCTAAATCTCATGGACGAGCGACGGAAAATGGTTCTGCAGTCTACAGATGATGCGACGCAGCTTCGGATGCTCAATAGACAGATATCAAAGTCCCTGAAGCGTGATATACGCCGATTCAACACGAATCGTGTTGAAGAGGCTATTGAACGTAACAGGGGCTCCAAGGTTTTTGCCAGGGATCTGTCTATTGGGCAAAGCCAGCTCGTCAGGCTGAAGACTGATGACGGCAGGATCGTCACGTCGAAGTCCGAGATTTTGGGTGAGGTCGAGAGTTTCTATGGACAACTGTACAAGTCTACACAGGAACCCGTCATAAATCTAGCAGACGACCCACGAGCTAGATTAACCCGGCACTACACAGAAGACCTCCCGGACGTCAGCCTGTGTGAGATCGGGATGGCTCTCGAGCAACTTAAAAACAACAAGGCGGCGGGTGATGACGGAATTACCGCAGAACTTCTGAAGGCGGGTGGAGAACCGATCCTTAGGGCCCTTCAGAAGTTATTCAATTCCGTCATACTCGAAGGACGAACGCCAAAGGCATGGAACAGAAGTGTAGTGGTGCTGTTCTTCAAGAAGGGAGATAACACCTTATTGAAGAACTACAGACCCATCTCACTTCTGAGCCATGTCTACAAGTTGTTCTCGAGGGTCATCACGAATCGACTCGCTTGCAGGCTTGACGATTCCCAGCCTCCCGAACAAGCCGGTTTCCGAAAAGGCTTCAGTACCGTAGACCATATTTTAACGCTACGGCAGGTTATACAGAAGACCGAGGAGTATAACCTGCCACTTTGTCTGGCGTTCGTGGACTACGAGAAAGCCTTCGATTCGATCGAGACGTGGGCAGTATTGCAGGCTCTCCAGAGGTGCCAAGTCGACTATCGGTACATCGAAGTGTTGAAGTGCTTGTATGAAAACGCCACCATGTCAGTCCGACTCCAGGACCAGACCTCGAAACCGATCCAGTTGCAGCGAGGTGTTAGACAGGGAGACGTTATCTCTCCGAAACTGTTCTCCGCTGCACTGGAAGATGTTTTCAAGGTTCTGGACTGGAAAGGGCTGGGCATTAACGTGAACGGCGAGTACATCACTCACCTTCGATTCGCTGACGACATAGTCGTAATGGCTGAGACCATGGAGGGCCTCACTACGATGCTCGATGGCCTCTGTGGAGCCTCCGAACGAGTCGGCCTTAAGACGAACATGGAGAAGACGAAGATCATGTCTAATATCCATGTTCAAGCCACTCCTGCTAACATCGGAGGTTCTACCCTCGAAGTTGTTGACCATTACATTTACCTAGGACACACTGTCCAGTTAGGTAAGTCCAACTTCGAGAAAGAGGTCAATCGTCGGATCCAACTCGGCTGGGCAGCGTTCGGGAAGCTGCGAAAGATCTTCTCGTCCACAATACCGCAGTGTCTGAAGACAAAAGTCTTCAACCAATGTGTGTTGCCAGTGATGACATATGGAACAGAGACGTGGTCGCTCACTATGGGCTCCATCAGAAGGCTCAAAGTCACCCAAAGGGCAATGGAGAGGGCTATGCTCGGAGTTTCCCTGCGAGATCGAATCAGAAATGAGGAGATACGCAGGAAAACCAGGGTCACCGACATAGCCCACCGGATTGCCAAACTTAAGTGGCAGTGGGCAGGGCACATAGCTCGCAGGACCGACGCCCGATGGGGCAGAAAAGTCCTCGAGTGGCGACCGCGTTCCGGAAGGCGCAGTGCTGGTAGGCCTCCCACACGGTGGACCGACAACCTGGTTAAGATCGCCGGAAAGCAGTGGATGCGGGCGGCCCAGGACCGGCCTTTGTGGAAATCCTTGGGGGAGGCCTATGTCCAGCAGTGGACGTCCTTTGGCTGAAAAAAAAAAACTTCAGAGTTTCATGTTGCTCTTCTCGGTAGAGGAGCCTTCCGAACCGGTGATTAAATAGTAAATGTAAAATGTATTCTGACATGTTCATCTTCACCCATCTTGATAAAAAGGATTTTGTTGTTGAATGAAACAATATTGAAAAAAAAGCAAATGCTTAATTTTGCGGGACATTTTTAATAATTCTTCAATTTACTTGGGGTTGGATACTAATCTAACTTGATTCTGATCGCGTGACTACATCGTATCTCTCTTACTCATATTTCTCATCGTCAAAAACGCTCTCAATGAGTTTTATGATGGACTGAAATCGTTGTAGCCCTGTAGGGCTCTGTATTCGTCTGGACCTGGATATGCCGCATCAAGAATCCTTATTTGCTTGTTGGTGTTACCTTGTAGTGACCAGGCTCCTTCCATGATGTCGTTGGGCGTTGCAAAGTTTGCTATAAATGCTTAGTATATCTATACAGACAAATAAATAAAATTGGAGTGTCTGTTAGTAATAATAAAATAACCACTTTTTACTAAATGCGTAATTATTTATACACAGTACATAGAACAAAATATTTTTTTAAATTTTTGTCTGTCTGTCTGTTCCGGCTAATCTTTGAAACGGCTGGACCGATTTTGACGGGAGTTCACTGATAGGTAGCTGATGATATAAGGAGTACCTTAGGCTAATTTTATTAGACCAGCTTCGCTCCGCGGCGTCAACCGCGGTATGACAATAACCGCAGGTAACATTGCGTGACTCAGCTAGTCTTAGAATAAAATCACGATAATCAAACCCAGTTGTCCAACTTTTGGAATATCCTTCTAATGTTACCATGGGCTCCTAATGGACTCCGAACATGTTAAACAAATAATAAGCTAGCTTTGCACAGCCAAGTTTACATAGGACGAAATTAATTTCTTCATTTCAGCGCTGTGACTTCTTCTAATTATTTGTAAAGGTAGCTAACACAAGCCAGGGGGTCTGCTAAGACAATTATTGTACTAGACTATGTAAAGAAAGCTGAGTATATTTGTGCAGACTAACATTTAGGGCTATACACGTGGATATTTTTTCATGTTTCCTTTCTCTAGCTACTACTAGTTCTCTCTCACGAATATGTAATAAATGAACCAGAGTAAACGGGTATAAATATTTAGCTTACATCAATATTGCTAAATCTCGCGCTAAGTATCGCAGGTTTGACTTTGACTCATGGACTTATAAGCCGCCAAATGTCCACATTTTGGAAAAAATACATAAGTCTTAGGTTTTCACGATCTTTACACTTTGGAAATTTCTTCACGGTTCTGTTTGTTTTATTTTATTAAATTCCCAACGTTTCAGACACGTTTCACAAACGACGAGAACCGTGAAGAAATCATTTCCAAAAAATACATATTTAGGTTCTTAGTAAATAAAGTCGGTGTTCGTGTGTTAGTTATTCGTGTGGTGATAGATTTAGAATATACAATGTCACTAACCCACACTATCCTGAGGGTATCGTAAGAGGCAACTAAAGGATCGTAAGAGGCAGATCACATAGCCGTATGAGAAGGAAAACTTGATGCAAGCCCTTGTGCCAACCCGTCTTTCCAACGTGGTACAGTAGGCTAATTTCCCTCCATGAATTTGGAGGAGGCCTGACTCAGTAATGGGTCATTTATGGGCTCAGAATTTAGAATATACAGTGTCACTACCGAATTCCATCCTGAGGATGTCGTAAAAGCTGACAAAAGAAAATGACAATGCCCAAAATATACATGCAACAGAAGGAAAACTTGAAACAAAACTTGTGCCATCCGGTATTGCCAGCGTGGCACAGTAGGCTAATTAATTGGAGGAGACTTGACTTATCAGGGCCTGATTCACCAACTTACAGAACAATGTAGCCTGGTTAGGCTAGAATCTCTTCTACGCCCTACGTAACGCAAGCATAGAAATAAGCATTTTATTATTAAACTAGTGGCCCGCCCCGGCTTCGCCCGTGCAAAGCGGGGTTGGGTTATACATATAAACCTTCCCCTTGAATCACTCTATCTATTAAAAAAAACCGCTTCTAAATCCGTTGCGTAGTTTTAAAGATTTATGCATACATAGGGACGGACAGAAGAATGCGACTTTGTTTTATACTACTCGTATGTAGTGATTACAGTAGACTTGAATGTTTTATTTCTTTTCACAAAGCGAATGTCAAGTCACTCAAGAGCGTTGTACAGCAGTAATATAACTGCGGCTAAACAGAGAGGCACTCACTTCAACCTCTGATATATTGCCCAATATTATGTATGGATACTTACGAGTTCTGAAACCGCGTAGCATGCGGATTCGATTGGTCCAAGTTATAAGAAATTTGATGGTTTTTTCGACTACAAAAATTCCATTCTGCTTTTGTATACTACTCTCTAACTACTCTTAAAAAATACTGATTGCTATGGCAAAATTTACCAAAAACATTTATTGCAAATAATAAATCTTCTTTAAAGACTAAAATAGTTTATTTAACTGCATCTCAAAAATGGTTTATTAAAATAAAATATGAAAGCAAAAAGCGTTTGTACTAAAGTTAGTGTAACGTAACCGCCATTTCATTTCAAATTAATTACAGATTAAAATCCAATTAACCAGAATAAAAAATGTCTATCTTCTCGTTTCTTTGTTTATTTTTTGTCTTAACCAACATATTGACCTTATTTAACAAAATAGATTCTGGGAACATTAATATTGACTTATTGATTTTATTAGTAATTCTCTTCACAGGTTTCTTAAGTTAACAAGTACGCAAAATACAAAGATACAAGAGACGACAGGATAAATTTAGGTCACGTAAAAAATGGATTCCCCCCCGCTACGTCTTGTGCTTTAGGCCACATTTGATATTGTCTACGAATAATACGCAATACCTCACGCGGTGATAAATGGAGACACGTTGCGTTGATAACGTCGGTAATATGTTTCGCGTTTTTTCTCTCTTTCATTTCGCCTGTCATCGAAATAGTTTGGCGACACGTGATTGCATAGTATATTTTAAAGGAACGTAATGACATTGGTATACCAAACCAATATTAGTGATCCCCCTCGATCGTGCTGCCACCTTGTTCCGTTAGGGCCATACCGGCTCAGGAGTATGAAACTTCCCACACTTATAGTTTTTAAAGAAAAGAAGTGAAGAATGCCAATTTTTTTAAAACGTTGCTTAGTAATACATATAATTAAAAAAAAATACACACCCTACCATGTCTTTGACACATACACACAAGTATTTAAACTCAAATTGAGAACAGAACGATAATTTAAATGAACAATTCATTTCAGTTCGAATCATTCAGTTCGAATCATTCAGTTCGAATTATGACCGCCAGGCTACCACTAGTAAAATAAAGACTTGTTTTTCTAAAAGGGAAACTTGTACTCCGTTTCAATTTCCGTCTACACAACGGTTGGAATTAACCGTTAAGGTTATTCAGTGTTTTAGCAACACAAAGGTAGTATTTAGTGCATACTTTGCGGCTTTCGCGGTACTTTGAAGAAGCTTGTTCGGGAAATTTCGAGAGCAATTTGGATGCAAGCTTGGGAAATAGAATTTGGATGCAAGTTAAGCCTTATTTGTAAAATAATTTAGAAATTAACTTTCTCATGTACTTTATACGATTAATTACATAGCGTTTGTTTTTTATATGTAGACGGTTTTTTTATAAAAGACTAGCTGACCCGGCAAACTTCGTACCGCCTCAGAATCAATAAATAAAAACCTGAATGATAATACCAGAATGTTTCAACTTTATTAAAATATGTTCAAACCAGTTAATAGAACAAAAAAATTGCGTCATAAAAACAATGATTTTTCATATTTTCCTTCCTGGACTTCCACGAATATTTCAAGACCAAAATTAGACAAATCGGTTCAGCCTTTCTCGAGTTTTAGCGAGACTAACGAACAGCAAGTCATTTAAAGATGACATATCTAATATATACAATTCTTATGTCACAGTTTTAGTGCTTATACTCGATTTTGATGAAATTTCGTATGTTTAAACAGTAGGTATGAGAATAGATTGATAACTAATTTTCACACGCATTTTTAACCCCAATTTTTTTTTATTTTTGTACATACCTACACCCCATATTTAATTACATGGCAAAACTTTATTAACTAAATTACTTTTTTACGATGAAATCATGCGTGGTCCCGTATTTTCAATTTTTGACATTAAGCTCCATATGTGGATGGTATATTTGTTAAAATATAACAGATAAAAATAAAAAAACACGAATACTGAACAAAATTACTAAATACTAATAGCCATGTGAAGTGCTAGCATAACACTGTGGAACATGACACGATGTTGTACAGGAGGCATTCAATCTAGATACAATCGTAAAATAACCTGGGCCTATAATGGACCCACTGTTGAGTCGTTTCTCCTTCAATCATGGGGAGTGGAAATACCGTACTATGCCAGCTGGCCTTATAGGTTGGCACAAGATTTCGTATCGAGTTTTCCTTCTCTTGCGGCTAGGTTTCGGTCTTGACATTTCCTTCTGCCGGCTCTTACGACACCCTTAGCATGGAATGGGGTGGTGACACCATGTATTCTTAGTCTTTAACCACACCGAAATGTTTATCTGACATCAATATTTCCCTAGAAAAACCTCTGTTAATACTAAGTGTGTAAATGCAATAACATAATGAGTAAATGCAATAACATAATGAGGATGCAGGCTCTAATTCCACCATCTCCGACAGTCCTAACTGTTAGCTGGTCTATGTCTTCCTACTCAGCCCACAAGTGACCCACAATTATCCTACTATGCCACGCTGGGCAGACGGGTCAAAACATACCTGTACAATTTACTTTGAAATGCATATCTGTATAATATTATTATTCACTATGTTATTCACCCGACGTAACATTGTTGAAGTGAACTATATAGCGCTCAGCTCTGTTGTAACAAGGTAAAACGTGTTAATGCGATGCCGTTTTAATGAGGATGGATGCAGCAAGGTTTAACACTGTTTCCAGGCTCTTTGACTAAACGGGTTTTATGAAAATAGACCTTCCTTAGCTCTACCTTGAAGTGGAGAACAAAAAATATTACTTGTGTAAGATTGTAAATGCGTTTGAAGTTCAACCCTACGTTACAACGTCAAAATCTTCTGTAAATATACGAAGTAATGTATTTTTTTCAGTATTTACAACTAAATATCTGATATTTAAACCTACACTTGAACTCCTCTTACTTACTCTGCTACTTAAATATGAAACAAAACCATGTACCAACCCGTCTGGCCAGAGTAGTACATTAGGCTAATTTCCCTCCTATAACCGGAGGAGGCTCAACTCACGAATGGGTTTTTTACGGGCTGAGGTGTTTGTTATTCAAAGGAGCTATAATGAGCCAACTTGATTAAAATAAAATAAATATCCTTGGACATTTCACACAACGCCATCTCTTCCCAAGTTAAGCAACTTAATGCTTGTGTTATGGTAACGAAATGGATGATTAACTACTTATATACAATTTTATAAGTACATATTATTGATAGAAAACACCCAGACCCGGAACAAATACTTGTAGGTCGTACACATATTTCTTCCGTACGGGAATAAAAAAATAATCTTAAAAGGCTATCCATGATTTCCAACGCGCGCCTAAATGCCGCAATGAGGATAAATAATTCTTCATTGATTTCGCGATCACAATGATATTTTCCATTTCATCTGTCAAACCAGTAAAAATCTTGTCACTGACGAATTTGGCTCCAAATTCATGCTCAAGTGAATGATTGACGCTTCCATTTCGGCGGGCGTCTTTGAAATATCAAACCTGACTCAGACGTGCTACTTTCAAATTAAAGAAATTAAAATCCTTATGTATTTATTCTAGTAATATTCTAAGTTTGAAACAGAATATTTATTTTATTGTCAGCAACTATTGTGTAAGTACTTCTTTCACCTTTTTTTACATTTATAAAATATGATATCTGTTATCCTATTATTATGATAGTCGTTATCATGATCATATATTTATAGATTTTCTTGACCTTTCTTTTGTGTGTTTTTTATTATTTTCTCATATTGTATATCCTCGTCGACACTGTCTTTAGATTATAAATCTGAAAATATATTGAATATCAAACTCAAACGGAACTTTATTTATGTAGGTTTTATCACAAAAACTCTTATATATCGTCATATTTAAAGTTAGCTGTCCCACGCTAGCTACCTCCACTAGCTCGAGAAACACTGTTGCCTAGGAATAAAATAAATGTAGCTAAATAATAAATTAAATTACCTGATCCCAAACATGTTGCATCCACATATTTATACAAGGTATATTTGGTCAAACAAAAAGCATTTTTCCACTACACACCAGAGGCGGAAGCGCTTTGCTTAATTATTAAATTAAATATAATTTTTAATGTACTTGAAAATGGCACGTGTGAGTTAAGGCTTAATTCACAGCCTTCAGCGGACGCTAAGTGAAAAGTTTCTTTGACAGTCTAACAATGTAGCTGGGATAAGAATTGGAGATTTGCAATGAGGCTGAAGTAATTTTCCAAAGAATTTGGGCATTTGTGCTGAAAAGAGCAACAGAAAGTATCAATTCGTTTATTTCGATGGTGACTGGAAATCATTTGCAAAGAGATAAATGAAACAAGTGAAATTAAAATTTAGAAACGTTTTTTTCCTGTTTCATACCACCGGTCAGCCCGGAACGACATCATGATGTTATACATTCTAAAGCTGCGTTCTAATAAAATTCTAAAGCACGAGCGATTGAGACTTTTTTACTTATATACCGCTTTACATAACCGGAAAGAACGGTATTAGCGTGTATTACATAACAAAATCCCTAAAACCATGCAAGATGTACCTTTAAAAGACTTAAAGCGTTCGATTAAAAGTCAATTATTTACAAAGTATACTAAAAGGTACACGATTATACGAGTATTTAGATAAACATGCTTTGGATTCCGTGTGGTGACGGATTTAGAATACATAGTGTCACCACCCCATTCCATCCTGAGGGTGTTGTAAGAACCGACAAAAGTAAATGACGAAACTGAAAACCTAGCTGCAATAGAAGGAAAACTTAATACGAAACCCTGTGTGAACCTGTCTAGCCAGCGTGTGGGAATTTCTAAGCTAATTCCCCTCCCTATGATGAGAGGAGGTCCGACTCAGCAGTGGGTCATTTATGGGTTGAGTAGTAGTAGCTTTTGATTAACTCTCCGTTGTTGTTATAGTCCAACACTCTTAATTAAAGGCTGCTTCTAATATAATATAGTATGCTATATTGTACCACAATGCTCTTCAGTTATGGTTCTTTTTTGTTTTTACACGTATCCCCATCGCGAGGGCAGTTTCATCATTTCAGCCAAAAGACGTCCACTGCTGGACATAGGCCTCCCCCAAGGATCTCCACAAAGGCCGGTCCTGGGCCGCCCGCATCCACTGCTTTCCGGCGACCTTAACCAGGTCGTCGGTCCACCGTGTGGGAGGCCTACCAGCACTGCGCCTTCCGGAACGCGGTCGCCACTCGGGGACTTTTTTGCCCCATCGGGCGTCGGTCCTGCGAGCTATGTGCCCTGCCCTCTGCCACTTAAGTTTGGCAATCCGGTGGGCTATGTCAGTGACCCTGGTTTGCCTGCGTATCTCCTCATTTCTGATTCAATCTCGCAGGGAAACTCCGAGCATAGCCCTCTCCATTGCCCTTTGGGTGGCTTTGAGCCTTCTGAAGCCTTCTGATGGAGGGCAGTTTACAAACATGAAATTCACGAACACAAATGGCCCCCAGACTCAGAGCAAGTGCCTCTGGTTTACACAAAGACACGCTCGGCTCAACAAGGCATTTTTGTAATTTTTCTGAAATTGATGCCGGAGTTGTGATGCTCGCTCAAATACTGCTGGCAGTGGTGGTAGCGTGTGCGGCCCTCTTCCCTGCTCTTCCCAGTAACGAGGCAATGGCACATGGTCATATGCATCAATCTTGTGAACAGGTAGCGTTTCTAGGAGTCGGTCAACTAAGACATGAAGTGCAACTCAGTGCTAGGTGTTTTATCAGGTTTTGTACACAAAAATGGCAATTTAAAAAATCAACTACTGAGTTTTTTGCTAGTTCTTCACTGTAGATCAGCTTTCCGAACGGTAAATAGTAAATAATAAATGTAAAATGTATCTACACTCCAGAGCAATGAATCCGGGTCACTTAAAGAATGTTAAAAATCTCGGAAACTAAAAATGATAGGTTAATGCAATAAATTGTATTTAATAGACAATGTAATACTCCTTAAAAGAAAGTAAAAAAAATATGAGTCACCATACATTTTATTAACACAAAATTACATAAAGAAAAAAACTGCTGATCTCTCCTTAAAACAAAAATAGGAAACATGAAATTTTTGAACTTTATTACGATTTTCTTGAATTTTAATACTTCGTATTGCCTCCTCGTGCTTCCATTACTGCGTTTACGCGGTTTGGCATGCTGTACACCAAGTTCCTTATACGATTTTGGGGAATATTCTCCCATTCCTCTGTGAGAGCAATTTTGAGCTCACGAAGCGTGATTGGGGGAGGGTTTCGTTGTTTTACGCATCTGCCTAGCTCGTCCCAAGCATGCTCGATCGGGTTGATATCCGGGCTGCGCGCTGGCCACTCCATACGAGTAATGTTCATCTCTTGAAGGTAGTCATTCACAATCCTACCTGTATGAGGTCGGGCATTGTCATGCATAAATATAGCATCCTCACCTAAATTGACCATAAATGGACCAACGTGATCATTGAGGATTTCTTCCACATATCTTACGCTAGTTAAAGAGCCGTTTTCTATGATCACCAGCTCTGTGCGACTTTCAGAAGAAATTCCGGCCCACACAAGTACAGACCCACCACCGTAGGCTACTTTTTCTTCGATGCATGCTTGCTTGAACCTTTCCCCTGGTCTTAGATACACTCTGTGTCTTCCATCGTGCTTGTAGAGCATAAATTTTGATTCGTCGGAGAACATAACTTTTGACCAATCTTCAATACTCCAATTTACGTGGCTCTGGGCATATCTTAGTCTTGAAATACGATGCCCACGCTCCAGTTTAGGGCCGTTTGCAGGTCTAAGGGGTTTTAAGTTAGATTCAGCAAGCCGACGTCTTACTGTCCATGCACTTGGGTTACTTCCTCCGAGGCGTCGAAACTGATTTGTGAGTTCAGTTCCTGTGAGAAAGCGATTTCGAAGCATGGTGTTCACCAAGTATCGGTCTTCTCGTGCTGTGGTACACCTGGTTCTGCCCGTTCCTGGTCTGCGTAGGTTAGAACCAGTTTCTTCGTAACGTCAGAGAACTCTTTGTACTGTTGACAGCGACACACCGACAGTCCTGGCTATATCGCGCTGACTCCGGCCGGTTTCCAGCATTGTAAGTATTCTGGTGCATTCTTCAGGCGTAAGCGTCATAATTTCAGCTTGAATAATGAATATAGAGCACTATCAACATGGTTTATGTACCCACATAAATGACAGATTACAAACAAAAGCAAAACCAAATGCTGTAATTTCGTAGTTCCATCTTCGAAAGTGGCCCTTTTTCAAGTTTGATTTTTTTATGATATAACTTTACAATAACTAAGAAGTTTTAATGCCTTCATTTAAGGAGTATTACATTGTCTATTAAATACGATTTATTGCATTAACCTAGCATTTTTAGTTTCCGAGATTTTTAGGATTCTTTAAGTGACCCGGATTCATTGCTCTCGAGTGTATATTGTCGTGTCAAAACAGCTCAGATGAGCCGACTTGGATACTTAAATTTTGATTTTGACTGCCTCGTTGGTCTAGTGGTTGGATGTGCCGCCTTTGGATCAACGGGTCCCTGGTTCGATTCCGGGGTCGGGCAAGTGTCTTTGTCTAAACCAGAGGCACTGGCTCGGAGTCTGGGTGTCATTTCTATCTATAATATGTACGAGTATGTATTTACAAAAAAATATGTATATAAGTAGTTTATCCATCCATCTCGTTACCATAACACAAGCATTAAGTTGCTTAGCTTGGGACGAGATGGCGTTGTGTGAAATGTCCAAGGATATTTAAAATTTATATTTATATTGAAAAGAAGTATATATCTCTACTACTATTGAGCCTATAGATGATCCACTGCTGCGTTGGGCCGCCTCCAGTTACATGGAAGGCAATTAGCCTACTGTGCCACGCTTGCCAGGCGGGTCGGCACAGGTGGCACTTACTACCACCTAAGGATGGAAGGGAATGGTGACACCGTGTCTTCTAAATCCGTCACCACATGCACAAATCTATGTATCTCTATCTAAATTGACGGAAGCAATAACAATATCGAGAGGAACCGTGAATGACGTTAATATTAAAAAAGACATACGAGTATATCCATTCTGTCTTAAGAATCACTTGAAACATTTCGAATCCCCGCCAACTTTCTATTGTGTTACATCTTCACATTTTTATTTCGACAAAACCTTTTTTATCTTCGGTGCAGACGAATCTAAGAGCGTTCAAGTGCCCCCCAAATATAACTTTATTCCGTCGGAGTACCACTCGGCAATTTTATTACGATTTCCAGAAATATCGCGTCCTCGACATCGCGTCCCGGACCTTTGATCGGGGTCCTTTGATGTGAGACCTACGCGGGATTCTTTCAAACCATAACATGTGACTATTGAAGTGTTTGACAACAACTGGCTATTATAGACTCACAAATGAAATATATTTCAATATTGTCACAAATAGGCATTCCTAAGAGATTTTAATTTTATTCAGAAATGCTTTTTAAATATGTGATATATAAAGGAAATCTAAATGTATTTTATTGAAATAAATTCTTACGAATGCTTACAAATAAACTGAACATAATAAAAAAATAATACGAAGAAATTATAAATTATTTTTTTACCACCGGTTTAGAATGCCATTCTACAGAGAAGAGCCACCAGGAAACGCCCTGGTTGCTCTTTTATACATATAAAAGGGTTATAATGATGGTGGTACAAACAAGTCGAATTAGCTCTTGTTTTTCACATGGATATTCTAAGTGTAAGTATGTGTGAAATAGTTATTTGTGCAACAAGAGAGCAAAGTCGTTTTTTGCTGCGAGTGCTGATATTGAATCCCGAGCAAGCGAAGGAATCAATGATTGAATCACGAGCGTAGCGAGTGATTCTAAAGTTGATTCCTGAGTGTTGCGAGGGATTCAGTCACGAGATGCAAAAAATGTTGCTCTCGTGTAACACACATAACTTTTCACTTCAGCAGCGAGAACACTTTAAGAGATGAAATATTATATTATGTAACATTTTTGAAACTAGAATTATATATTTATAGGTTAAAAATCAGTTTTTTAAGCAGTAAATACTTATTTCGTTTAAATACAACAATAAGTAAAAAAATCAATAAATTACATTAAAAGACATAATTATCATTTTTGCTAAATTTCTTAGTACGAAATTCCGAAAGTTTTTGTCTTTGAGGTCGAATTCAAAATCGGAGCTGTTGGTGCTGGGGCTTTGTCTCTCTCTTTTCTATTGGCGGGAAAGAGATAGTGACAATGTTTCGAAATATAATTAAAAAGTTCATTTTCGCATTTTGCTCACTGTTTTCAGTGAGCAAAACCACCATGTTTGAGCCACTGAAGTGAAAAATTAATTTATTTTATAATAGCTAAATTGCAGATAAATATCTTCTCTCAGCACATTTGTAGCGACCGCATGCTACATACTTTACACAATTTACCCGAAAAATTCTGAACTAATAACATCAAGAAATATCGCCTACAAAATGCCTACAAATGAGAGAATTGCCAAAAATCCTACACCGCGATACCGAAATTTCGAGAGCAATTCGCACAGTTAAGAATTCCCCGACTAAAACTATGGGGGAATAGGCGCCGCGGTCTCCTGCCAGATATACCACCTCTTCTGGCTGGAAGATCACGCCTTTACGCCGAAACAATTTTTTTAATTTCATTGTGATCGGTACCTACCTTATCGAATTTGGCTAACTACAGTCGCCTGTCGTCTGCTTTTCGCGCCTCATTTAGTGGGACAACTGCTAATTATCTGCCCTAGACGGTTGCATGGCAGGCCGGCCAAGGGCTTTATGTGCCCTCGGAAGCACGGAAAAGGCCAGATATTACAAACGGTGGAACTTAAAAAATATCCTTTCTTTTTTTGAATAAATAGTAGGCTTATTTTCTTCCTGTGGTGAACAGATCCGATCACCTAGTCGCAAGAGAAGGAAAACTTGATACGAAACCCTGTGCCAACCCGTCTGGCCAGCCAGCGTGGCACAGTAAGCTAATTACCATCCATGTAACTGGAGAAGGCCTGACTCAGCAGGGGGTTATCATAGATATTTCAATAGCTATTATTTTCTCCCTAAGACTAAATGACCTATAAGTCCGTAGTCTTGTCAAATGCTTTTTTTTTCGGTACTATTTATAAATATCTACTTTATATTCGTATAACTAGTAATAGTAGATTTGATCTACTACTACTTCTCAGCCCATAAATGACCCACTGCTGAGTCAGGCCTCCTCCAACTACATGGAGGGTAATTAGCCTACCGTGCGACGCTGGGTTGGCATAAGGTTTTATATCAAGTTTTTCTTCTCTTACGGTTTCGGCTTTATCGTTTCCTTTTGTCAGCTCTTTCGTCGGTCGGGCCCCTCACCCTATGTATTTTAAATCCATTACCTTAAGGACAGATTATATACTACTATTGAAACTTAATAACGCTTGAAATTTCACAAATACTGAACATCACTGGCAAGTTCGTGAGAATTATTAGCAGTTACATTCATTCCATTTTCAAAACAAAGCCCAAGAGTTTCTAAATCTGTCGCCGTCGCAAAAGCATTGAGTGTTCTCAACCTTGAGTGCCGTATCAAAAAATTGTCAACGAGACACGTTCTTTCTCGAAGCTTCGAGAGTCTCTCGGACTGGCTGACGTCAAACCCGCGGCGTCTTGAGTGCCAACTCGTTTGGCTTCAAAGCCAATACGTCAGCAGTAGGGATGTGCTTCAAGCCACTTGAAGAGCGGCATCCGAGACTCCCAGCCAAAATGCTCCGTCGTCACGTCTTCAGTGAGTGCCGTGGTCTAATTTCATCGTGGACTTCCAAAAAAGGTGTTGTGATGTTACAATAAGCTCTTGAGTGTTCGAGGAAAAAGTACCGCCCTAATATTAATATATATATATTTTTTTTTTTCTTGGGAAATCCAATCTATAACTTTACCGTATGATATTACTTAGCCGTGTGGTGAAAGATTAAATAAATAATAACTTTGTGTCACCATCCCATGCCGTGGTACGTGTGGTGTAAGATTCGAATCACTATCTATCACTACATATTATAAAACAAAGTCACTGTCGACTGTCCGTCCCTATGTATGCTTAAATCTTTAAAACGACGCAACGGATTTTGAAGCGATGTTTTTGATAGATTGAGTGATTCAAGAGGAATATTGTAGAGGAACACTGATAAATTTAGATGTTCATCATTGCACCCGTGCGAAGCCGGGGCGGGTCGCTAGTAAAAAATATAACAGGCCTGATAACTTAGCCGTACGAGAAGGGAAACTTAATACGAAACCCTGTGCCAACCCGTCTCGCCAGAGCGTGGCACAGTGTAAGTGTAGATATGTTAATTTCCCTTTTTGTAACTGGAGGAGACTCGACTCAACAGTGGGTCTTTCATGGGCGATGATTGTGATGATAACGCTATTACTACCTAGAATTTGATTTCTAGAGTCGCTATATTGATGATATTTTACTCAAAATCATCGGGTCTCATATCTGAGTTTCTTGACTAGATATTATTTTTACCCAGAATTTTTTTTTTTTTTTAATAATATATAATATAATTTTATTTGTAGCGTAATCGGGCTCGTCGATCTTTTGAGTGTTCTTTACTATTTCTTACAAGTAAATTGCTTGTCAGACACGTCCACTAGAATAATACTTTTAGTTTTGATAATAAATCGACTTAAAACAGATGTCAGTGTAATATTTGAAGTAATGACTTCAATTTAGGAACATTGGAAACGTCGCATGATTTACTGAGCCTAATTTCCACCTGAAAGTTTCCTATTTCAATATTTACTGACGACCAACCGTTTCTAATAAAGTTTAATTTCCTTTACAGGTACGCTTCGATGATAACTTTGAGTCAGTACCGTGACAGGTAAAATTGACACTTTGATTTTTCTTGTGAAAAAATGGACTTGGGTAGAAAGCATTTTTGCTCTTCAAGGGCTAATACAAGCGAGCAAAATGTTATTGAAATTGTGTATTAGAAAAAACCTTAGTGTAAATTTTTACAGGTTTTTTCCGTGTGATTTTACACCAACCTATCCTGTTTTGAGGGTGTCGTACAAGGAGACGACATGGACGACTAATTCTAAATAACCCACTACTGAGTCTGGCCTTTCCCAAGTTCAAGGTAGGGCAACGGTAGGCCCAGGATTAAAAAAAGTTTATATCACTAATTTATAATCATCCTTTACCAGGCCGTTAGTCCCCTCTTACAACTCCCGTAGAATTAAATGTATGATGAAATTGACGATTTCGTGTGGTGACGGGTTTGGAATACGCAATGTCACCAACCCACACCATCCTGAGGATGTCATAGGCCTTTTTATAGTACGCATAGCGCAGGCGCGTCCGCCATGTCAAAACGCAGCAGTATGACAGTTTCGGGCACTTTTCATAACTATGGCTGTGCAACAAGCATTATCACACATCACATTTATAAAAAAGTGCCCGAAAAACATGACGGAAATTCGGGCATGCGCACAAAATATTTTTCAACTATTACAAGTACTATTAAAGGCGACTAAAGAAACGCAAGCAGCAGACATATCCGCAAGAGAAGCAAAACTTAATACAAACCCTGTGCCAACCCAGTGCCAATCAGCGTGGCATAGTAGGCTAGTTCAGCTCTATGAATTTGAAGGAGACCTAACTCGGTAGTGGGTCAGTTATGGGCTTAAATTGTGAATCTAGGATTATTATGGTAATAAATATTCAAAGTTTTACATTTATATTAATAGGATATTATATAGCGAAGATAGTACCTAGTTGATTTGTGACGTAAGCTAACTTGGAGGGGTGTCTAGGGCCCTCGATGCGCCTCGCGTCAGCCAGTTTCGAACGCACTTCGGTCAAGAACTCATTTTGTGTGACAAGATGTTTTAAAAATAAGAAAGTTATTTACATTATTTCACACAAGCTGTTGTCCGTGGCTTCACTCGCCTTAATTAGATTTGAATTTCTGAACGATAATACAGTCAACGGTACCTATGGTGATGACGTAATAAAAATATTAACCCATTTTATTTAACAAATGGTGGCATGGTGTTCTTTAATTAAAATTAGAACTCTGTGCAAAAAGTTATAAATGACTTTATCTCAATGAATGAGTTTTTCTTCAATCAATTTCTTCCGGCTGGAGCGTAAATATTCCGATGATCGCTACCTCATCCAGTAACGCTGATCATAGCCTTAATAGCCATCTGCTATCACCATTATTTCAGACAAAAACAAAGTCAAATTCGAAATTAATAATTGGTATAAAGATCGTGATTTGTTTTAGGCTTCCCTTGACCAACACCGGTAGGCCAAACTTACTTACATGAAAGACGGCCAATGGGTCAAAAAGGTAGCGACCACATTCCGGAAAGTGCAGTGCTAATAGGCCTTCCACACGTTGGACGGTCGACTTGGTAAATGTAGCCGGGATCCTAAGGATACGGACGGGAGGCATAGGCCTGGATATAGGTCCAGCAGTGACCTGAGGAGTCCGAAATGATGATGATGTTTTGTAATGAGAATTACTTTTTGTAAAAATAATAAAAGTTTTTTTTTTCTATTAAACCCACTGCGTGTTTCGCAGTAATAAATCGTAGCGTCGCATTATTTTACGCTTGGCAAGCGTTTCTGCGTTATCTAAAGCTTTTTACGCTCGACTTTCTGGAAAATTAGGTTTGGATTTAGAACGAATTAGATAAATTTCTGTAATTTTTTTTCGCTTTATAGAGTTGACATTTATTTATGTAGAGTTGGCGACATAACTTATTGCAGAGAAAAATATATAAAACTAGCTGAGCCCGCAAACGCTGTTTTGCCATTTAAATATCGCTATTTAAAAATATGGGGGGGTTGATTGTAGAGGGGGAAAATTTAGGGTTGTATGTATTTTTGTATGCTGTATAAAAACAAGCTCCAAGGCTGTCGTAATTAGAGGGTCGATCTTCCGACTGTGAGAGAGACAGACGAATGCCTCTCTCTACAAATACTCAAAAATTGAGCCACTTCAATTCGTCAATTGTCTTTTCAAAAACACTCGTCAATCAAATCTTAAAAGTGTAATACGGACAGAGAAATCTCTAAACTTTAACATTTGCATTAAAAAATAACACAGACTTGAAACCCAGACAAGCCGGCTTGGCTTGTCAATTTAGCCTAGCTACTGAAAGTACGAAGCAAAGTTTCAAATTTCTCATAACTTGAACCGGTTCAATAATGAAGGTGCCTGAATGTCGGCATCATCTATCATCTTTAATCCGAGATCAGATCCTTTCAGCTACAGGAAATTTATAGACGTTTAATTATGCTATTACGATCGCTGAAGGTAGAAGGGTGAAGGGCGTCGGCTTTTTAAGACTCATATCTATTTTACCAGACTAATAGCCTAGTGTTCTTGGCCTAGGGCTTACATACGTCGCCTTTGAATCCCTGGTGCCGTTCCTGGGTTGGGCAAGTGTCTTTGTAGTAACCAGAGAATGTGAGACGTGCTTTGAGTCTGAGTGTTTTGTTTTCATGAATTATGTTTGTTTCAGAAGCTCGTTTTAAGTTTTACATATTGCAGGATCGACATCTTTTAGTATGTAGCGTGTGTGTAATTTTGGCTTATTAAGAAAAAGAGTTAACTCAAAAGTCTTCAAAAATATTGGAAGGCATTAATCCTACTGCTATGCTTAAGAAGCTAAGCTAGATATTTTTGTTGGTAGCCTAACATAGCAATATGGTTTCGTATTGATTCCATCTCTTGTGGCCATAATGTTGTATAGTCTGACTGGTTTCACCTGTAAACAAAAAATATTTATTTGTTTCTTTTTGTAATAACGCTGCTACGTACAGGAACTAGGTATAACCTGTATAGCAGAGACAGTTCACAAACATGTTATTCGTGAACAAAAATTACACCCCAGACTCACAGCAAGTGCCTCTGATTTACACAAAGATACTTGCCCGACCCCGGAATCGAACCGGGGACCTATGACCCAAAGGCAGCACATCTAACCTCTAGACTAAGAAGGCAGCAAAAATATTCTTAAATTAGTGATCAATACAAGTTATCAAGATTACCACTTAATAATTACCAACTTCATTCTATGCATACAAACTTTCGTAGAACGTCAAAGTCTAT
The DNA here is from genome assembly GCA_905475355.2 of Clostera curtula. Taxonomy (NCBI): domain Eukaryota; kingdom Metazoa; phylum Arthropoda; class Insecta; order Lepidoptera; family Notodontidae; genus Clostera; species Clostera curtula. Next base: position 18,655,242 of record FR997799.1, read on the forward strand.
TGCCAGTCCTAAAAATCCGTATCGAAATAAAATCTCCACATGAAAACCTCTTTCGTGCAATAGCACTACTATCGCACATACTTTTGGATATAAAGTCGACGAAGTGTGGCGTTTATAAGGCCAGTTTCCTGCCAATAGAAACGCCCCTATACACCCCATTTAGCGGCAAAAGTCTGGAGATAAAGGCTTGCTCTTATATATTTCTTTTTTGTTAAATTTACCTAATCTTTAGTTAAATTTTGAATTGCGAGTAAAGAACAGTTATGTTTAAAATTTAATTTTATACAGGCTGACCGAGAATTAGACGTTGAAACATAAAAAAGAATTATTTTTTCTGCGCATGCCATTGGACTAGTCAAGGACTCCTACACAAGATCAACTGGTCTCATAGATCATATTCTAGTTAGTGTAGTTTGCAACAACTGGGGCTATCTCATGCACCCTGTTTACACCAATCATTCAATAGTTTTCTATTTTTTATTAACTGTTTGTCAAATTGCCTAGATACATTCAAAATATATTATAATGGACTGACGACCTGGTTAAGGTCGCGGGTTAAATCCGATGAATGCGAGCGGTTCAGAACCTGCGTTTGTGGAAAACGGTGTACTTCTATTGCCCTAAAATGATAATCATGATGATGATTCAGACTATATAAACTAATGTTTCATATGCAGAAGATACCAATATACTAAAACGCAGCACATCGCATCGCCCAGCTGGTATTTTGCAAAAACAAAACGACAATCGGATCTCATAACACTGAAAGCGGGTAATGGACGCATATTTTGCGGAGCTCACTGTGAATGTCCGATATTTTGAATTCTATAACGATATTCCACCTTTTTTGTGTTTCCGTCATTTAGCTTACCCGACGAAGTGTTCTACTACTTCTACTTAACAGCCCATAAATTACCCACTGCTGAGTCGGGCCAACTACATGAACCCTCCATTCCCAATTAGCCTACTGTGCCACGCTGGCCAGACTGGTTGGCACAGGGCTTTGTATCTAGTTCTCCTTCTCTTGCGTCTAGAATTTCGGCCTTGTCATTTCCTAATGTCGATTCTTACGACACCCTTAGGATGAAATGGGGTGGTGACACAACGTATACTAAATCCGTCACCGGTGTCTGACACAGTAGGCTAATTACACTCCATCTAATGGGAGGAGGCTGGACTCAGCAGTGAGCTTCAAATCTTCAAACTCAAAAGGAACTTTATTTACGTAGGTTTTATCACAAAACTCTTATAAATCGTCATATTTGTAAATATTATTATCATCTTACGGCCCCTGTCACACACTAGGTGGTAGTCTCCACACACATCTATCAGTCGTCATACCTACACTCACACCTTTCACACACAACTCCTCTCTCCTACAATCCCTCCATCTCCCCCGATCGCTCACAATCCTTGCGTTCACTCACAATCATGCCGAAACTACCACCGGTTCGGAAGGCTGCTCTACAGAGAAGAGCCGGCAAGAAACTCTGTAGTTCAAGCTTCAATACAAAATACATAGCAGGTTTGGGGCCCAGAAGAAGTTGGTGTCATATTGGTGTCACTGATATTTTTTTGTATTGCCTAAGATATTAGGCAAATGGCAATGGGGAGGGCTATGCTCAGAGTTTCCCTGCGAGATCGAATCAGAAATGAGGAGATACGCAGGAAAACCAGGGTCACCGGCATAGCCCACCGGATTGCCACACTTAAGTGGCAGTGGGCAGGGCACATAGCTCGCAAGACCGACGCCTGATGTGGCAGAAAAGTCCTCGAGTGGCGACCGCGTTCCGGAAGGCGCAGTGCTGGTTGACCTCCCACACGGTGGACCGACGACCTGGTTAAGGTCGCCGGAAAGCTGTGGATGCAGGCGGCCCAGGACCGGCCATTGTGGAGATCCTTGGGGGAGGCCTATGTCCAGCAGTGTACGTCTTTTGGCTGAAATGATGATGATGGTGAAGATCATGAGGAACAATCATAGTTGGGCTACATAATATGTAGTTAAGTATGTCGTGCAATCTAAATGATTCTTCTACAAAATGCGAGTGGATTGACCTCAAAGGTTTGCAAAGCTCGTAAAATATGTTGGTATGCCGCTATTTGTATAGTTACTGGAAATTTAAATACGGTTATTATCATATAATTTTCTTGTTGATAAATATTTTGAGTTTATCTATAATATACAGCTGCTGCCGAATTAGTAAGATTTTCGACAAATTGTTGAACTTTCACCGTCATGATCTCAACCACGCACAGGCTGGCAGTTATTGTCTTGTTCTATATACTCTCGTTCTTCATGTGTCATGATTTACCCATGTTCTATCTTTTAATTATTACTAGCGACCCGCCCCGGCCCCGCACAGGTGCAATGATGAACATCTAAATTTATCAGTGTTTCTCTACAATATTATGCATGTATCACTACATAGCATAAAACAAAGTCGCATTCTTCTGTCCGTCCCTATGTATGGACAAATCTTTAAAACTACGCAACGGATTTTGAAGCGGTTTTTTTTAATAGATAGAGTGATTCAAGGGGATGGTTTATATGTATAACCCACCCCCGCTTTGCATGGGCGAAGCCGGGGCGGGCCACTAGTTATACATATAAACCTTCCTCTTGAATCACTCTATCTATGAAAAAACAGCGTCAAATGCGTTGCTTAGTTGTAATGATTTAAGCATACATAGGGATGGACATACGACAGCGACTTTGTATTATAATATGTAGTGATAGTGCTATGTTTTATCCAGGTTCCACTGTATTTTACTGCACTCTGCTATGAGTCATAGCAAAGTGGGTAGATTGATTTCATATACTTGCGTCAAGATATTAAAATATGGATATGCCATTTTATCCATAATGTGCGGGATTTCGTCACGGTATTTTGGAGGCATAACCATATAATCCTCAACGACCTTAAATCAATCTACCTACTCCGACCTCTAGCTATGACCCCTAACCAATACAGCTTACAACAAGTTTTCATATCAAGAGAACTGTTTTTTTTAAGCTAAAGCTGCCTATAGACTAGATGTATCAGTTCAACGGAATCCTTAAACACAGTAAGTAAATTAAAGTTTTTAGACTAACGCGATTTTCACACATTTTAAATAATTATGACACGGGTCTTAATCGCGGAAATATTTTGAAGGTAAATACCTTATACTGCCTGACGTTTCGGCGTGGGTTACACCAGCCGTGGTCACAGGCTGACTGATGGATGTAGCTGCCTGTGACCACGGCTGGTGTAACCCACGCCGAAACGTCAGGCAGTATAAGGTATTTACCTTCAAAATATTTCCGCGATTAAGACCCGTGTCATAATTATTTAAAACAGTAAGTAAATTTGAAATGACAGTTAAAGGATCGGGTCGCTAGTAATAATTAAAAGATAGAACATGGGTAAATCATGACACATTGTAAGATAAACTCCGTTGTACAGTTTGTATCCTTTATTAAGTCACTCCCTTGTGCACTAGTACACTGTATGTACGAGTATATACCACTAATGGAACACTACTATTATTCACTATTATTTTCACGTCTTACTCCTAGCGCGTCTCGAGACAGAATGCCCCGCTCGATCGTCCGATCGCCTATTTATGTCTTTAGTGTTGCCAATGCTGAAATTTATGTTTATAATCGATTTCGATACGAATCCTGACCTCGTGTATGTCCTCATACACGCTGCTTGTATAGATAACCTAACACTCGGTCGATCAGTCTGTATGTCATAAGATATACTCATTCATGATAAACTGATAGAAGAAAAAAAAACGATTAAAAATTACAATTAACTTATTTTCTATCACTATCTATCTAATAAATAATATAAACATTGCTAACATACAATATTTTATATTAACACTAGCGGACCTGAGAGACGTTGTCCTGTCTTAACTATGAATATTGAATTGGTATAATTAATAAAAAGTGTTTATTATTCTATTGCTATTTGGTATACAACATTTTTAGTATTTTTTTTTCTTACGCGTGTACAAAATAACCTGTCATTTTCACAGAAATGACCTGACACCTAAGAAATTCTTACATCTCTTTTTTTCTTATAGCAATTAATTATTTTACATGTATTATATCAATAAAATAGCACCGACCGAAGCATCTATTTCAAGCGATATTTAGATAGATAGATAGATAACACTTTATTGTACATTTGCGACATACACATGGCTTAAAGTATAAATTATATAAAACATACAATTGGCGGCCTTATCACTAAAAAGTAATCTCTTCCAGACAACCATATTTACATCCTCTTTGACGATATTTGCGGCACGCAATCTATTCTATATCATATATCCGTCAATTCTATGTCAAGCGTCATGCATGAGGTTACAATAAAAAGTTTAAGGTTACATTTGAAACAGTTTTATATGGTAGTTAAGTATTCTTAAATTTTCTATTTTTCCGTGCATTTGTTTTATTTTATTTTTTTTGATACATACCTTGCCGTGGCAAAAACGGACAATAAAAATAATTATCAATTCATTTTTATTTAAAAGATATGAAACCTTTGACTTTTAACAAAGCGCCATTTATGTATTAAATACTTACTGCAATATATACTATCCAGTCAACAGATAACGCCATTGCTTAGAGCTAACATGTGATTGTGACTGTCGAATAATAGTCAAATAATTTGCACGAAACTAATATTGAAATTAAATTAAAAATTAAATTAAAATTTAAGCTATCCCATCTTTCAAGTTGGATCAACTGCACACGTTCTGCAAATTTCATTAAAATCGGTTGCGTAGTTTTAGAGTCCATTCCAGACAAACAACGCGACACGTAATTTATAAATATTAGGATATGTAATATATATTTATAGAATAGTCCATATTTATATAAATCTACTTTATTTATACATTTATTATACATACATTTTTTTACATTGTTACGAACCAATCACATGGTCATAACACTGGCAAACCAATCACATGGTTGCAAAACTGGCGAACCAATCACATGGTCGCTAAACTGGTGAACCAATCACATGGTCACTGTACTGGTGAACCAATCACATGGTCACTGAACTGGCGAACCAATCACATGGTCGCTAAACTGGCAAACCAATCACATGGTTGCTAGACTGGCGAACCAATCACATGGTCGCAAAACTGGCAAACCAATCACATGGTTGCTAAACTGGCGATCCAATCACATGGTCGCTAAACTGGTGAACCAATCACATGGTCACTGAACTGGCGATCCAATCACATGGTCGCTAAACTGGCAAACCAATCACATGGTTGCTAAACTGGCGAACCAATCACATGGTCGCAAAACTGGCAAACCAATCACATGGTTGCTAAACTGGCGATCCAATCACATGGTCGCTAAACTGGTGAACCAATCACATGGTCACTGAACTGGCGATCCAATCACATGGTCGCTAAACTGGCAAACCAATCACATGGTTGCTAAACTGGCGAACCAATCACATGGTTGCTATACTGGCAAACCAATCACTTGTCATGGCTGCTAAACTGGCGAACCAATCACATGGTTGCTATACTGGCAAACCAATCACATGTCATGGTTGCTAAACTGGCGAACCAATCACATGGTCGCTAAGCTGGAAAACTAATCAAAACTGTAAGCAAATATTAAGTTTTTTAAGTAACACGTTATATCTATACTTATATATAAAGCTGCAGAGTTGCCAAGGTGTAAACTTGAAAATATATTTATGCGTGCACTGCAAAAACTATTGGCAATAGAATAAAATGATATACTGCGAGTCTGTAGGTCTTACTATGATCTACCAGTTTGTAGGTCTTACTATGATCTACAAAAAGTCTGCGAAAGTCTAACTATCATAATTTAGTAACAATAACCGCATTTATGTTCATAGAAAATATTAAATTGTCTGTAGAAAGAAGCTACGTTAAATGTGTATCGTAATAAGCCTTATACAAATTAAGCAATATGTTATCAAAGGACATTTCGTTGAGAAATTATCACGAGTATAAAACGCAAAGAATTGGTACCTAATAAATGTTATTTGCCAAAGAGTTATCTTACTAATATTATAAACGTGAAAGTTTGTAAGTATGGATGGATGGATGTTTGTTACTCTTTCACGTAAAAACTACTGAAGGGGTTTTAATGAAACTTTACAATAATATAGCATAGACATCAGAATAACACATAGGCTACAAGTTATAAAGATATTATGTGAATTACAACAATATAAACAAGTCGAATTCAAAATTTCCAATTGTCAAATTTTCGGCCATATTAAACTATAGACCACATAACGTTTCGCTGTCAGTTGCGTTTTGTTAAAGTAGGTTTTATACGGACGGGATAAAAATCTCAGGTATCCTATGTCCAACTTTCTTTTTGCTTTAAATATATATAATGCGGAACAAAGTTCGCCGGGTCAGCTAGTATCAAAATATTAATATTAATCTTTATCGAAATAAATATGTTCTTGATTAAGAGTATTTTATTGTGAACAAAATTGTCCTTGAAAACATCAAATCAGTTAATTTTAGGTCTTACAAGAGTAGAGTACTCCGCAACAAAATTGACACGCGCGCTCATTATGAGTAAAGATTTGTATGTATGCTTGCAACGAATAAACTCAAAAACTACTGGACCGTTTTCAAAATCTATTCGTAATTTATATATAACACGTTCGGAAATCACTATTAATATAAGGATCATTATCATTAGACTCGTGTTAACTTTGACTTCTTCTCTGATTATCGCTTAGTTACTGTTTCTAATATCTTGCCAGAGTTAGTTAAATTTCGGGTCAACTTCGCTATTCATGCAGTTACCAAATATAATTTCAGAAGCCATTCTACCCGTTGTTTCATTAACTGTATTATTTACTCCCGACTGATTTTTCCATTTTATCATACCAATATTTTCCATTACCGTTAAGATTCTACGCGGTCAAAGAAGCAAGTATTGTCGGGTTAAAGCGCTCGACTTACCTATCTATTTGATTTCGGATCAGCGACAGCATTTAACACATGCGACGTGGAACAAGATCCATGATCACTAATATAATTCTTTCAGGGGTTCTAAAAGTACTAAAAACATCATCCAACTCTTATTACAATTTTAGTTTTTTTTTGTATTAACTAATAGTTTTAATCAGAATGAATTTAGTACAAGCAGCTACTTAACCAAAAATATAGTATGACATGTGTCACCACTAACAGCGTATTGTTGAGTATGTCCATTAAATTGGGTTCAGACCAAACCTTAATTTTGGCAGGTCCACAAATGTGTAGGTCAGCTAAAGAAATTATTTTTATTCCGTTATTATTTTCTGGCTGTTATCAATAACTGCAATGTATCTGTGGTCTTTATCACAATAACGTGTTCTTGCCCCGTACAGGTTTGCTCTACTAACAATGGGACCTCTAATAATTTGTCTTCAACGACAAGGCAAGTCTTAAGGAGTGTACTATCTCGTTTATTACGTTACTAGTGACCCACCCCGGCTTCGCAAGGGTGCAATGATGAACCTCTAAATTTATCAGTGCCTCTACAATATTATGGATGTATTAAACATAAACCTTCCTCCTGAATCGCTCTATCTATCAAATAAAACTGCTTCAAAATCCGTTGCGTAGTTTTAAACTTAAGCATACCTACATAGGGACGGACAGACGACAGCTACTCTGTTCTATAATATGTAGGGATTATATTTTACACAGTTAATGGTATTGTTTAAAATCTATTAAGAGTCGCAAGTTTAACAGTTTTGAACTTGCTAAGAGTCAGAACTCGCTTCCAAAATCTATACAAGCTTTTATTGAAATTCCATGGACTAATAGTCCTTAAATATATCGCTGATGGCTGACTGGCTAATGATATTAGTTTATTGAGTGTTTGGATATTTGCCAATTATATGGTCTGCTAGTGCACCCAATAAGTTGCTTCGTATATTTCCGATAAGTATCCTCACGCTCTTTACAGTTGAAACAAAATAAACTACTGTCTTTGGTCGATAAACTTTGACCAGGTATCACTATTCTACAGTTTCTAGCAGTAATGACAGATCCCGTACCTGATCTAGTCCTAACATAAAAACGATCAAAAATAGACGCGATCATACGTATTTTCCAACCACAAACAGAAGCGCATTAATTAGCTTGTCTTAGGCACACGTCTACACCTTAAATTTTTGATGATAGGTCAAAAATTGGGTTGTATGTTTCTGTGACTTCGTACACTATAAGAGTGGCTAAATGGACTTGCCGCTGATGTTTAGGTTTTCAGAGTTCAAAATTCTAATAACATCTTTCGCAGTAAGCGTAGAACTACTTGACTAGTTGTTTGTGCTATTAAAAGAGCAATCTCACCTCAGATACTTGACGCATAGTTTCCTCATTATCCGTACGTCTCGTCCACGGCTTTGGCTGCGCTGTTGGTGACGTCGGCGACTTCGACGACCACTGTGTTGCTGGCTGCGGCTACGCTGATGGCTCCGGCTGCGCTGATGGCTCCGGCTGCGCTGATGGCTCCGGCTGCGCTGATGGCTCCGGCTGCGCTGATGGCTCCGGCTGCGCTGATGGCTCCGGCTGCGCTGATGGCTCCGGCTGCGCTGATGGCTCCGGCTGCGCTGATGGCTCCGGCTTTGACTAAAGCTTCCATCAGTCAGGTTACGGTTGCAGCCAGTTTCACGTACCTCGGCGCAGACCTGCGACGACTTCTTACGTGCGGGCGTTTTCAAACGCCGTGGTCTTTCTGGTTCATATTGTCGTTCCATAGTACCTCGGAAACATTACCATGTGTTACAAAGTGTCACAGACAACAGTTTATTTCCAAAGAATATGTAAACCTCTAGATTGAACTATTAAAATGTTACGGTATACTGGCTACAAAATACTATATGTGCTTTGGACTTCAACCGTAGCGCAAACGAAACACCATATTCTATTATAATCTAGGTTATCCAAATACTATACAACCAATGAACGATAAAATGAACGTAACTTTAATGAAATATGTCATGCTCGGTTTAATACTATGCAGTCTGTTTTAATCAAATACAAAACCAAATTAATAAGAGGTACTTGAGGGTAGTTCTGTTTTTAAAGATAAGAACTCCAACAAAATTAAAAGAACGTTAGCAGTCATTATTATACAATGATGCAATAATTTGTTGAAATTCTAACCTTGTTTTAGCGAAAATAATTATAGTTACTAAACTTATACGATTGTTTTCTATTAATACTTTCTATAATTAAAACAAACTTATTTCCATCATGTGCTGTTAACTTAGTGTGAGCATGTACATCCCACTTCTGATATGTAAGATAAACTCCGTTGTACAGTTTGTATCCTTTATTAAGTCACTCCCTTGTGCACTAGTACACTGTATGTACGAGTATATACCACTAATGGAACACTACTATTATTCACTATTATTTTCACGTCTTACTCCTAGCGCGTCTCGAGACAGAATGCCCCGCTCGATCGTCCGATCGCCTATTTATGTCTTTAGTGTTGCCAATGCTGAAATTTATGTTTATAATCGATTTCGATACGAATAGTTGTTATATTAATTTTACTTCCCACTTTTAAACTAAAATAATTATTGACCTAACAACATGAAGAACGAGAGTATATAGAACAAGACAATAACTGCCAGCCTGTGCGTGGTTGAGATCATGACGGTGAAAGTTCAACAATTTGTCGAAAATCTTACTAATTCGGCAGCAGCTATATATTATAGATAAACTCAAAATATTTCTCAACAAGAAAATTATATGATAATGACCGTATTAAAATTTCCAGTAACTATACAAATAGCGGCTTCAACTCACCTCTTACATGAATTTTCGCTATCATACCAACATATTTTACGAGCTTTGCAAACCTTTGAGGTCAATCTACTCGCATTTTGTAGAAGAATCATTTAGATTGCACGACATACTTAACTACATATGTAACCCAACTATGATTGCTCCTCATGATCTTCACCATCATCATCACTTCAGCCAAAAGACGTACACTAATGGACATAGGCCTCCCCAACGGATTTCCATAAAGGCTGGTGCTGGGCCGCCCGCATCACGAAAGCGGTCATCTTTCGAAGATATTTGAGGACGATTGCGGTCCGTACTATCCTTTAGACCACTTACTTTCAAATATGGTTATGTTTTACGGTAGCTTAATCCTTTAAACACAATCAGTGGCTCATGATTTGGCGAAGAATGGTGATTATATTCTCTAAAATTATTCCTAGTTCAATTCAGCTTTGCAGAACACCAGACGTGATAACAATTCGCTAGCTTGTGTTATGGGACACATTGTTTTTAATAACGCGGTATGTTGCGCTCCGCTCGTTCTATATTGCTAATATGTTTGCGCGAATAAAACTTTACTATTGTAGAGATTTCTCGATAGAGTCGCCGATATTTTGTCCTGCTATTGTGCAAGAGAATTGCATGCACATGCAATAGGCTTTCCTATTAATTTTAATTGCTGTTTTTATTGAAGTGGAACATATATATCAAACATTTTGATAAAAAGAGGCAATTATATTTGTACCTATTAAGTTATCAACAAGACGTATTTTATAATATGTTATGAACATACAATGTTTTTTACAAAATCACACCGACACAAATTAATGTTATCCGTCGTTGTTTTCCAATCATATATCTTTGACTACGTAAAGATGTAACGTTACTGTGTTCTGTTTTGCATGTCAGTCAGACATTTGTGATGGACGTGGGAATTTCCCAGCCGTTTTGACTTTATATGGAGGTTTGAATTCACAGTAAAATGAAATACCAGATATTGTTCCCAGTTACTCTTCTTTATTTGCAGAGAAACATTATAAAAATTATAAAATTAGCTAGTAATACATCACTATCACTACATATTATAAAACAAAGTCGCTGTCGTCTATCCGTCCCTATGTATGCTTAAATCTTTACAACTAAACAACGCATTTTGAAGCTGTTTTTTAATAGATAGAGTGATTCAAGAGGAAGTACGTATAATACATCCATAATATTGTAGAGAAACACTGATAAATTTAAAGGTTCATCATTGCACCCTTGCGAAGCTGGGGCGGGTCGCTAGTTTTGTAATAAAAGTTAGTTATGCAGTTTCTAATATGGGCTAAATCAAAATATACTAGTCAAAATCAAAATGTTTATTAATGGAATAAATTCTTACGAATGCTTTAAAATAGATAAAAAATAAAAACACAAATTTAATATATTTTATTCAATTTAATATTATTATTTTTTTAATCTAACCACCTGTTTGAAATGCTATTCCACAGAAAAGAGCGGGTAAGAAACTCCATGGTTGCTATTCTAAGTAAAAGGGTTTCAATGATGGCCAAAGTGTGACAGATTAGTGCAAGCGATTACACGCTTATATGTAGCATTGCCTTGTAATGCGTTTTGTAATATTGGCTAATAATATAGTTTACAATATGGGCTAGTTGTGCAGTTTGTAATATGGACTAGTCACGTGGTTTGTAATATGAGCTAGTATTGCAGTTTCTAATATCTAGTAAATCGTAACCACGCGTTATTTTATAATATCACAACTTAAATCACCCATCGTACTACAGAAATGGTTATTATTCTCAATCAGTTACAGCAGATGTTCTTCTTAGTTAGTCGAACAAAAAGTCCAAATAAACTGATAATAATTAAACTACCGTGAAGACATAGACAGACAAGCTGACCGACTAACAGACGGCAGAACAAACGGCAGTATGTCAAACTGTACTGCAGAAATAGGCACAGAATAAGAATACTTTTGAATTTTGAATACCTTCAAAAAATAAGATGCAGAATATTTTACACTACTACTCAGCCTATAAATGACCAAACTCAAAAACTCAAATCATTTATTTCAATTGAATCTATTTACTGGTGTTTTTGAATAGTCAAAAGTGCATGGTCCAAAAAGTAGATCCTATGGAGAAGAACAGGCAAGAAACTCCATGGACACACTTTTTAACATATTTTCTGTTGAACCTACTCCCATCACAGGAACCATAATTAATACTGTGCCACGCTGGTCAGGAGAGATGGCACAGGGTTTCATTTCAAGTTTTCCTTCTCTTGCTAGGTTTTCGGCCTTATCTTTTCCTTTTGTCGGCCCTCACGACACCCTCAGGGCGGAATAGGGCGGTGACACCATGTATACTAAGTCCGTCACCACACGACGATATTTTTTACTACATCGTCAAAATATCAAAGGTGACCAAATGAATTACAACTGAAATATTTCCAGGTAAACGCCGGGAACGAATTTAATGTTTCCATGAAAGACAACCGGCATTAATTTTAATATCGTAGCTTATTGTCGTCATCAGCGGAACGACGGTCTTGTGTTTGTGCCCAAATTAGCGCCATCTCTCGAGGGTTACCCATAAATCGCGTCTCTCGCCCTTATTGTGTGTGAATATTCTGCTGCTCTTGTTTAATGACTCATTATCTTTCCCATTTACATGTTGTTACCTATTTTTTGTACTCAAAAGTCCTTCTGTTGAGCCTCGTCTTATGGAGCATCTCTTAATGAAGGAGGATATCTTGATAGAGGGAAGTTAGTCTGCTTTACCATGCAAGCCAGCCTATTTGGTTTAATCGTCCTTTATGTACGGTAAACTGTTCTTGTAAGTCGCAAAACTGTGAATACAAGTCCTTGACACTATACTACTACATAACCCATAAATGACCCGTGTTGGGTCGAGCCCCCTTCCATTGCATGGAGTGTAATGAACCTATTGTGCACTCTGCCCAGACGGGTGGACTCGGGGTTCAGATTTTGTTCTCTGGCGGCTTGGTTTTCAGCCTTGTCATTTTCTTTTGTCGGCCCTTACGACACCCTCAGGATGGAATGGGTTGGTGACACGATGTATTCTAATCCGTTACCACACGGTCTTTGATAGTTTATCATTATCACTATCACTATCATCACTATCACTATCACTACATATTATAAAACAAAGTCGCTGTCGTCAGTCCGTCCACATGTATGCTTAAATCTTTAGTACTACGCACCGGATATTGAAGCGGTTTTTTTTAATAGATAGAGTAGTTCAAGTGGTAGGTTTATATGTATAATACATACATAGTATGGTAGAGAAACACTGATAAATTTAGAGGTACATCGTTGCATCCGTGCGAAGCCGGGGCGGGTCGCTAGTAAATAACATTTCATTACGATATTTTTCTATACAATGCCTATTTTTACGAAATACTTATGTAAATAAAAAAATATATATAATCTAATATATAAAATTCTTGTGTCACAGTTTTAGTTGCCAAACTCCTCCGAAACGGCTTGACCGATTTTGATTAAATTTTGTGAGCATATTGAGTAGGTCTGAGAATAGGACAACATCTATTTTTCATCCCCCTAAATTTTAAGGGGGGGGTCGAAAAAAAAATTGATTATTTTTTAGAGAAAATTTTTTGATTTTTTTTTTTAAGATTCAGCATACAAAAATACAAACAACCCTAAATTTTCACCCCTCTACGATCAACCCCTATTTAATTACATGGCAAAACAACGTTTGCGATAGGACCTGTTGTATAGATAGATTGAGTCATCACGATATCTCTGGAACCATAAGACCTAGAGACTTGAAATTTGGTACCTAATTGTAAATTTGGTTGGCACAACAACGTTTGCGGGATCAGCTAGTATATAATAGAAATATAAGTTATCCGCATTTCCTTTTGTCGGCTTTTACAACAGCCTCTCGATCGAATAAGGTGGGGACACTAATCCGTCCCCACACAGACCGAAGAATATTATTTGGACAAAAATGTTTTGTACGATAAACTATTTGTCACTTATATTAGCATATATTTTTTCTTTAAATATGAATATGGCCATTCGGGTCTGAATAACTGCGAATAGAAAGAATAAGGATATGCAAATGTCTGACTTATGTCAATAGCTCAAGCAAGTTATGTAGCTTCAGAGCAAGAGTTGTTCTAGTGGTCTAGTGGTTAGATGTGCCACCTTTGGATCAACGGGTCCCGGGTACGATTCCGGGGTCGGGCAAGTGTCTTTGTCTAAACCAGAGGCACTGGCTCGGAGTCTGGGTGTCATTTCTATCTATAAATGTATGTATTTACAAAAAAAATGTATATAAGTAGTTTATCATCCATCTCGTTACCATAACACAAGCATTAAGTTGCTTAGCTTGGGACGAGATCGCGTTGTGTGAAATGTCCAAGGATATTTATTTATTTAATTAGTTTAGTTAAAACTTAAGTATTTGCGTACATAGTTTTTTTTTTTAATTTCATATGTTTGTATAAGCTCGGTTTCTCATTTATTCCTTATCCAGTGTTTAATTGACCTTAAAGGTGCATTAAATCTTCTTTTAAGTTCAACAATATAATCTAGCTAATTAACGTGTATGATAATCTGTTTCTAACAAATTGTTATTTAATACAGTTAAGTTCAGTTCAGTTCAAATCAGTTCTAGTATATTTAGTACACAGACGTACAAGTAAGTACATAGAGTCGTGCTCACTCAAGCCTTTTAAGATGATATAAACTATATCTGAATGCTCGAGCTCGTTTCGCTTTCTGTGTCAAAATAGCAACGAATACTTGGCACAGTGATCGTGGAGATAATAAAAAAGTCGTACGTACAAGCAAATAAGCGTAAAAGTTGCTGTGCTGTGTGATTTCAAAAATGGTACCTCGCTGTGCGATTTTATTACGATCAATGTGAGTAGTAAAAATTAAATAAAATGACGCTGCTATAAATCATTTTGGCTTTTGTTCTGTCTATTAAAAAGGTTTTAGGTCGTATTCTCTTGAAAGTATTCGTACAGTGAGTCACTTCAATTATTATGAATATTATATAGCTATTCTTCGCTGTCTATCTTTAAACTAGTATTACCAAATAATTATTAAATGCCTTGATAGGTTTGGTTGTTTAAATTATGTTAAATGTTTTGGGTCAAATTCGTTCCAGAATCCCACATATTATGTTCAATGGGATCACAAAAAAGCCTTAAAACTGGCTTCACCTTCCTCTATCATTTAATTCTAGCAATACTAACTGTCAAAAGCTATATCGTTGCAATCTGAAACGTGCCACTTTATTGTGAACGGTGCAGTGAATAAAATTGCAATATGGGCCACGTGCGCCGAATCGCAATGTGGCAAATTGAAAAAGTAGTGGACCAAGAGCGCACCTTTTGGCACTCCAGTTGTTTGAACCACTGTGAGATTACAATGTTAGAACCACAAAAATGTTAAGATCACAATTAGTCTTTTCGTAAATGTATAAGTGATTTGCAAGGTGTGATTTATAGTTAACTAAAAAACACAAACATACTAATTTATTTTCTTATTTTTTTAACGGTACCAAATATTGCAAAGCTTGATCAAGCTTGAAATCAATCATTCTATAAATCTTGCAGATACGCAATAAGATAGATAGATAGATGAACTCTTTATTGTACACAAGAGAATGATACTGAACACATTACATTATAAGCAACAATTTGTACTTAGAAAAAAGAACCCTAATAAACAAAACGGGACGTAAATTAGAAAGTTCTAAATTGTGTTTATTTAGCCCCGTTTGACAACGTGCGGTAATTTCATAAAGAACAGAACTCTTTGGACATATTTGTCAATTCAGTTTGGGAGGTCGACATAGAGGCTACGTTCAAAGGTGCATAATTCACGTATCTCACACGCTACGCGTTGCAATGTCCAATTGCTATCAAGCAAATATTGTCTCTATTACAAACCAGTACGGTTTTATTTCGTGCTAGCGATAGAAATGATCCACAAAAATTGTCGAGCAATTTAAAATCGTGTGCAGTATTCTGACGATTTACTTTGGAATATCAGGAATTCTCTTTGATCGTTTTGTGAATTCAAACGTTTGGAATGAACAGACGCTGTGCAGTTTGAACTTAAATTGAGTTTTTGGTTATTTCCAGACGTATTCATGCTTTGTGCGATGAAACCTATCTCTCAAACTGAAATGTAAATATGTCCCATTAGCAGATCTGCGTTCTATACCAAAATCTTTATATTATTTTTGAAATACGAACGCTCTTACTGGTACATAATATACTTATTAGTAATTTTA
Source organism: Clostera curtula (assembly GCA_905475355.2). Classification (NCBI taxonomy): domain Eukaryota; kingdom Metazoa; phylum Arthropoda; class Insecta; order Lepidoptera; family Notodontidae; genus Clostera; species Clostera curtula. Next base: position 18,671,348 of record FR997799.1, read on the forward strand.
ATGGCTTTGTGCTTAATATATTATTTTCATAAACAAATTTTAGTGTTATATTTGTTTAGGTTGTTTTTAAATGAATATGAAAAATTCCTTATCGTATTTTAGTTTCAGTAAATACTAAGTTCAAGTTATTGCATTTTAGCTGAAAGTTAAAAGTTAGCTTTGAACCCAGGTTTTAAGGTCCATATGCTACCCGTTGATGAAGATGACGAATTGAGCCAATTAATTAATTCACATACAATATGCAGTGGATCAAATGTATGAATGATGGCACATACTGAATGAACTATTATTATGGATATTTATATCCAACCCCTTCGTTTCCGGCTGTTAGTCAACACACTTCAAAGAGTTACGTCTTATTGCTTTTTATACTCAACAGACAGAATAACTAAACGGAAAAATTTATTTAGAAAACATAATGTGAAGAAAATCTACCAAAGCGAAATGTTCGAAAAAGTAAAAAAAGGTTGCTTTTTTTTTCTCATTACAACGATCTATAGATGATAGATTTTATGATAAAGTAATTTAGGTATACTTGTCATCATCGTCTAAGACTATCGCCTATAAAGTAGAGCCTCTTCCAATAACATGGAAGGAAATAAGCCTCCAGAGACTGTAGTCGTTAGTATTACAATCCATGTATACTATGTATTTCAATCCACCAGCTGGAATCAGATTTTTAAACGTGAATTATTATAACAGGGTCACAAATCTGCGCTGTTTGTATTACTAACCGAACTTACTGTTGTTCTAGTTTGAACAACAAAATTTATGATCCAACACAGTTTCTGCACGGCCAAAGACAATAAAATTATGCAGCATTTATTGCTTTAGTATTTCAACGATTAATTACATTACAACAGTTTAGCATTATTACTTTATACAGTATTCCTTTAATAATATTCTGACTATTCACCTTCATACCTAATATGTTTTGGATATTAAGTGAAAATGTGGGCTTCAAAACTTAAACCAATAAAATTTTATGTCAGAATGGTGGTGCAGTTACAAACATGTATACGGATTTTTAAACTATGTATTACTTAAGGTGTTATATAATATGATGGTCGCGCAGCGGTCCAAATTAGACTATAATTACTTTTAATCTCTAGTTCTATGAATAGTTCTATTCTCAATTGGACCACAGACCTGACCCAAGGCCTATTCGTCATTAATTCCGTTAACGTGTTGCGTGTTTCTCTTATCTGGACGTTCGAACTTGCTCTCACTATGCTGTTTAGTGCTTTTTGTGAACAAGACCAATGATTTGAAAAAAGCAACTACAGAGTTTCTTGCCGGCTCTTCTCTGTGGAGCAGCATTCCGAACCAGTGGTAGTTTCAACATGAATGTAGGTGGACGCAAAGGTTGTGGGAGATCTAATGAGATGGATGGATTTTCAGGATTGAGGAATTGTGTATAAAAGTTGTGACTGTAGATATGACGACTTATTGGTGTGTATGGGGACTACCATCTAGCGTGGGACAGGGACGTAATTTAAATATGACGATATATAAGAGTTTCGTGATAAAACCTACGTAAATAAAGTTCCTTTTAAATTTGAGTTTGACTTCACTACATAGCATAAAACAAAGTCGCATTTGTCTGTCCGTCCCTATGTATGCTTAAATCTTTAAAACTAAGCAAGGGATTTTAATGCGGTTTTTTTTTAATAGAAAGAGTTTCAAGAGGAATTTTTCTAAGTATAATACATGCATAATTGTACACGGGCGAAGCCGGGCCGGGTCACTAGTTTACAATATACAAAAGAGTAAAGATGCGTGCGTGTCAAATTTAAGGTAGTGTGAGTTTTGTTCGTGTTATTGATTTAATATATTGTGTTCCATCTATCCTTATATTACAAGCTGCGCGTAAAGTGCTTTGATACTATGTCGAACTATAAATGTTGCCGGTCTGCAACTTGTCGCAAATACTGTGACGACTAAATTGCGAGCACCTTTGCGAATGGGCTTCTCGGTAATTAGTACAATTTTAGACCTAATGTCTCGCCCGTCATCCCCGGTCCTGATAATGGCTTCCTGTGTTAATTTATACGTAGCCAGATGTGAATTACGATTATGGCACAAAAGAGCGTGTGTTGGCTTTTTGGTCGCATCACTTTTGGGGACTATTTGTTTTGTTTATTTATGATCTGTTGAAACAACTCTGGACCAAAACATAGGTAGGTGGTTTTTGACGAATTTGCAGTTTTTTTAGTACATATTACTTTAATCGTAGAGGTAGTATTTTATTTATATACATCAAAATAAATAGAGGGAAATTAACCTCCTGTGCCACGCTGGCAAGATAGGTTGGCACAGGGTTTGTATCAACGTGGTTCTGCATGAGATCCCACAATGCCGCAACAGGACGCGAGTTGGAATACTCCGGGGATGTTTAGTGGGTAGGCCCCCACTCGGGGGAGAGATGCCCCCCCTCGGCCATCCCCGTGGCCAATCAAATTTTCCTTCTCTTGCGCCTAGGTAGTCTACCTTAATCATAGCTCCTTTAAATACCTATTCCGTATTAATGCTAGTTCATCAGCATAGGGTTTCACTCAGTAGTTAGTTTTAGGAACAGCAATTCCACTTAATTAATTACAATTAAAAAAAAACTGGTAAGGCCTTTTTCTCACACTCAGAAGAAGAACAAAATTAACATTTCTCTCATAGTGTTTTCTGAAATTTCCTGCCGAGGCGATAAATCTTCAGAAATAGTGCTCCTCAGAGATATTCATAGGGTACCTAGTACTTACGTAACTAACATTCTTGGGCGCTTTCAATGGAGCAATATTTTAGTTTTACCCTCGGTAAAAAGGTAGTGCCATAATCCCGAGTGTACAAAAATCAAGAAATACCTTTACATTTTCGGTGGCTCTTGTATTTATTTTAATGTATAGGTATAGTTTAGCTAACAGCTATTATATACACTATTAACATTCATAATCACTCAAACTTTTTTTAAAAAACACACTTGTAATTGGCAAAATCATAGGTATAACGATTGAATCCAAAACGTAAATGAAAAAGAAGACAATACATATTTCGTAAAAAATCATCCTAAATCTGTCTTCACCAAGTGATATAATTTAAAGCTACTCATACAATAATAAAGATACAGCCACTAAATCAGCCAGGGTACCTCGTATTTCACGGTTCAAGTGGGTCAGTATTTGAATTTCATACCGTGAGCTATGCACTGCGTACTGTGACCACACGGAAGAGTTTTAACGAGACGAAAACGGGACAGTCCGTTTTATAAAATTTAAATTAGACTGTACCACTCGGTGAATAATTTGGTGAAGTTTGTATTAGGTTTTGAGATCTGTGGGAGTTAAACTACAGGTCCACTACCTGTGATATAAGCTCCGAATATTTACGGAGAACGAACGTTTGTAAATTTATGTAAACAGACTGTATGCCTGAAGACTGTACTGACACGCATTATAGCTAACGTTAAGGCTGCTTCATAGCGTGAAGTGTTCATATATATTGTGCGTATGGTGTTGGATTTATAATGCATAGTGCCACAACTCTTTCCATCCCGACGGTTTCATAAGAGCCAACAGAAGGAAATGTCAAAGCCAGAAACCAAGCTGCAAGAGAATGAAAACTTGATACAAAACCGTATGCCAACCTGTCTTCCCAGCGTAGCGCAGTAAGCTAATTCCGTTGTCGAGCTCCTCCAGTCCTCCAGCTTGGAAGCGGAATCAACGGTAAGGCCCGATCAACAGTGGGTCATCTATGGACTGAGTAGTAGTAGTGGTAGCATACATTCATCGGGAGATTGTAGATATAATGTGCAATTACATATATAGTTACTTCAAAAGTATATTTTTATCAAAAATGGGACGGTTATTTGCAAATCTGTTTTAAAGAAATAATAATGTTATGTAATTCTAAGCATGGACCTAAAACTACTTTTAGAAATAGCTTCACAACTATGAGCATTCCTACGGTACTCTGTGCCGTGACCACGGCTGCAAAGTATTTGAATCGTCAATTAAATAATGTAATACGCGCTAAAGTAAAAAAAGAGTGTATAATTTCAATGTGTAATAATCGCGCCTAAGACTACACAATTCCCATAGTTTATGGAATACTAAAATAGTAATTTCTTAAGAGAAACGTTTTAACGAAAATTAAATGAAGAAGTAATAACAAAAGCTGATAAATTGTATATAAAATAAAATGGGACAGTCTCACAAGATCCAACATCATTGTCATGCGAGTACTACCTACACCTTATAAGACTTACGTGGATTCGGCGCGAGCTCTGGTAGCGAATTATGTTTCTATCATAAGGGCCTCTGCGCATTATGCGGCCAGGCCGCGCGGCCAAGTCGCTGCGGCCAACTAATTCTTCTACGATGTATATAGCTGCGCGCATTACGCGGCCAGGCCGCGCGGCCAAGTTGTGGTCGCGCGGCCAGCGAAAAACATCGCGTCACATACGCGGCCTATTGGCCGCCGCGACCAATCCGCGCATTATGCGGCCTGGCCGCCTAAATGCGTGGGGGCCCTAAGAGTATAGCCACTTTATACAACTCTTTTGTAATAGTATTTCTTTACAATGTAATGGTGAGCAATAGTTTGACCACATGGTTAACTTACCTTAAAACCAACCGTGTGGTGACGTATTTAGAATACAAAATGTCACCAACGATATGGGTTGGCGATCCTGAGGGTGTTGTATGAGTCGACTAAATGAACGCAAAAGGCAGATCACCTAGTCGCGAAAGAAGAAAAACACCAAGCAAACCCTGTGCCAACCACGCTTGCCAGCGAGACAGGGTAGTCTAATTTCCCCCCATGAATTTAGACGAGACACGACGCGACGCGTAGCGACGAACAACCTTATAAGAACTTGTCTTCCACGTTTTAACACAAAGTTCAGTTTCAATCAAAATCGTTCTACTTTCTTCTTCCTCGTCTTTTCTCAATTTTGTTGGAGTCATGTCAAGCCAAATCTGGCCGATAACCTAGTTGCAAGAGAAGGAAAACTTGATACGAAACCCTGTGTCAACCCGTCTGGTCAGCGTGGAATAGTAGGCTAATTACTCTACATGTAACTATGGGCTCAGAAGTAGTAGTAGAAGTCAGTTTTCTTGGTACTGCCGACGTTCCCGGTCGTTCTCTTCCCTGCAATATGGTGGTGGAGAGCGATGGCTGCCGCATGCGTCATGCTTGTGAACAGGTGCCGTTGCTGGGGGTCGGTTGGCTCGGGCGTTTGAAGGTTAGTATTGTTGATTAGATCTGGCTGATGTTTGGCCCTTTGCGACTATTGCGCGCGTTTGCTCTCACAAACTGTCTTATCACGGCCTTGTACCTAAAAATGGCGATCTAAAAAGAGCAACTACAGAGTTTCTTGCCGGCTCTTCTCTGTAGAACTGCATTCCGAACCGGTGGTAGATGGTAAATTTTAAATTTTAAATTAAATATTATTTTGTTGTTGACTTGTCAAAAGAGCTCTAATGAGCCAACTTGATTAAATGAGTTTTGAATTTGAATTTGTTTATTGACTAACGTGGAATTGCAGCCAGGACTGACGGCTTTACGTGTCCTCTGGGCCAGAGAGGAGATTAGGCAAAGTTACATTATGACCTGCCTTGCTGGTCTGACCCTGGGTGTCATTTGTGTTCGTGAATTATCTGTTTGTAAACTTCTCCCGCGATATGGGTTGTATGTATTGCAGGTTTTTTTTTATAACAGGTAAAATAAAATGGTATCCTTTTTAAAGGGTTCTTACCCCTTAAACATATTGGAGCAGAATATTTAATTATGTTTTATATGAACCCTTTATCTCGTGTCGTAGTTTGCAAAGATGAAATTCACGAACTGAAATGACATCTAGACTTGCTCTGCAAGACACTTGCCCGATCCAAAGGTGGCACATCTAAAATACACATGTAAGAATGATCGTAGGTGTTAAGTAGAAATTACATTCAGAATATAATTTTGCAAAATCTTGCTACACTGTCTGAAACAACAAACTTTCAGAATCCTGTTGAACTACGAAGTAATAACGTTTCACGCGAAATAGAGTTCCACTGCGAGGAACAAAGGCTGCTTGCCGCCTTATCGCCATAATGCTTGTATAGACTAGTTACAGCTGGTACGCGGGTTACCTCATCACATAGAAAAAAAAACAATAGAAATCAATATATTTAGAAAGTACCTAATCATCTTGAAATGGCTGCACCAATTTTCATAAAACATGCTTAAAAACAAAAACTAGAAAACCTGCTTGCAAATAAAAAAAAAAGTATTAGTCGTTTCGTTTATGCGGAAGTCTTTTATACTCGTATTATATTCTCAGGGGTTAAAAACTTAAGTCAAGTTCATGCTATTGCTGAGTCAAGCCTCCTCCCTTTTCAGGGAAGGTGCTTAGCCTACTGTGCCACGCTGGCCAGACGGATTGACACAGGGCTTCGTATTAAATATTAGTTCTCTTGCGGCTCTGTTTTCGGCCTTAATTCGGCGGTTATTCTAAATCTATCACCACATGAACTGTACATTACTGTACAAATAGAAATAAAAAAATCTTTTCTTTTTTCATTATTTGACAACCCTATACCACAGTCGTTTGAGATTATTTTAAGTGCAGTCACGTCAAACTTTGCTGTGTACACTTAATTTTCTTTGCAAAACTTGCTTTGTTTTCGTATGTGTTAATCTTTTAACTGTAAACAGCAATACTGGATAAAGTTGCATTTGCTGTTTCAGTGTCTATGTACTATGCGCATTTGGCGGATGTGCTAGCTATTGATTACCATCATTCCAGCCAGGCTCTCTCCGATTTGGTGCATCAAAAGAAATAAGCCTTCAGTGCTACGCTGGCCTGAAGGATTGGCACAGGGTTAGTATCAAGTTGGGGCACGTGTAATTTTCCGCACGTACCTCTTTGTGGGTTGGGGAGCATCCAGAGCTCCCCATCAAATGGTGGGTGGCCCTGTTTCAGGCAGTTGAGGGACACTGTTGGTTTTAGTGGGTAGGTTGGAGCGCAACTACCATCTTTCCGCGGCTCGAAGTCCCACATAACTCGACTAGTATTTAGCGGTCGGGTATCCACGAGGAATTCCAAAGTAAAAAAGAAATAAAAACAAAGGGTTTGTATCAAGTTGTCTTTCCTTTGGACATCGTTTTTCTGTCGGTTCTTACGATAGCTCATGCAAATAGAGAAATAAGACAAATGTCAGGTAAAATACGCGTAATTACGATCAACCCCTATTTTTAATAGCGACATTTATATGTCAAAACAACGTTTACCTGGTCAACAGCTAGTGTATACATAATATTTTTTAATCTATGTTCACAAGTTCATGAGACACAGTAATGGTGCACTGCAATTGCTAGTTGCTGTTAGTTGCCACGTAAAGTAATCATAGATTCTCTCAGTACCCGACTGCAGTACACTATTTTTTCTCTCAAAGCACCTAAGCATACTTTTGAAGTAGATTCTAAAAGTGTTTCGATTGTATTATTATAGTATTCTTGAGACAGGTTTCTAAATTAACATGTTTCATTACTGAATGTTTTAGTTCCACTATTTTTACGAGTATATCAACGTATTATTTAAATAAAATAAAATAACCAAAATTGAAAATTAATTGTCATACTCAACCACCTACAGTTAAATTAAGATACTTTCAATTCTGATCATCTCACGCGATTTACATAGAATCTCGTAAAGTGTTGGTGGTCTTAAAACTTCAGCTTTATAAAAGCAACAATGGTTTATAGCTGCTCCAAAATTTTATTCTACTTCCTCAAGTCTTAGACACACAAACAAAGTGGACATTTATAAGCACCTCACGACTGCTCCAAAGAACCTCTCGGAAGAAAAGTTAGTCAAGCGCATTAAGTAAATAGACGGTTTTTGGACATTTTCACCGAAACTACAAACTAAGTTCTACACGTTTCCACCAAGTTTAGCTTCGGGTTCACGCACGTGAACTTGACGGCTGTAACTGCTTTTATTTCGAATCGATACTTAAAGAATCGGAAAATGATTTATAATACATTGTTTTACCACCCCATTCACTGCTGAGGGTGTTATAAGAGTCGACAAATGGAAACGGTAAAGCCAAAAACCTAGCTGCAAGAGATGGAAGACTTGATAGGAAACTCTGTGCCAACCCGTTTGGCCAGCGTGGCATGTGATTGGAGAATCAGTGGGTCATTTATGGAATGAGAAGTAACTTCTGTAGGGTGGAGGTTCTTTCCCAACCGGGTTGCTCCAGTGAAGAGATGGTCATCCACTATGCCCTCTTTCCTACTCTTGAATTATCCTATTTTTATCCCACACCAATTCCTAGCCACCTGTGTATGATATATCTTCGTCGTATTTAACTTCAAAGTGTGTGTGTGTATCTAAGCCAGTATTAGCTTGGTTTAGCAAGCATGTGTATGCTTGCTGTGTGTGACGTCGTGGGCCTTGTCAACACGACCCGCAGACTTGTGACAAACTAGACCCAAGTACTCGCATATGATTGACGTGTGCGTTACAGAAATGCGGAAGGAATATTCTGAATTACGAGTATTTCGAGAATATTCCACAAGGAATATGATATGTTTATATGAAAGTCTATATAGTTACATAGAGATAATTCCATGATAAATCCCACTAATATTATGTACGCGAAAGGTTGTAAGAATGTATGGATGTATGTTTGTTACCCTTTCACGCAAAAACAACTAAACGTCAATCAAACTTTACAATAATATAGCTTACATATCAGAATAATACATAGGCTATAATTTATAAAGATATAGTGTGAATTATTACAGGACGTGTGATACCATATGATTCTAGAAAAGAATTTGTAATCTCACTACATAGTATAAAACAAAGTCGCATTCTTCTGTCCGTCCCTATGTATGCATAAATCTTTAAAACTACGCAACGGATTTTGAAGCGGTTTTTTTTAATAGATAGAGTGATTCAAGGGGAAGGTTTATATGTATAACCCACCCCCGCTTTGCACGGGCGAAGCCGGGGCGGGCCACTAGTAAGATTATAAAGAATGCTTAGACTCAGGTTTTCGCGATAATTACACATTGAAATTAAACATTTTTATCGCGTGTATATTATATTATTTTATTATCAATTACTAGCGACCCACCCCGGCTTCGCACGAGTGCAATAACGAAAATCTTTATTTATCAGTTTTTCTATACAACATTATGCACCTTTCATACACATAAACCATCCTCTTGAATCACTCTATCTATTAAAAAACCGCATAAAAATCCGTTGCGTAGTTTTAAAGATTTAAGCATACATAGGGACGGACAGACGACAGCGACTTTGTTTTATAATATGAAGTGATAGTGATGATGATTTATTTATCAATAAAACAAAATTATAGGCGGTAGATTTCAACTGTTTCTTTGTACTTTTGAAGACAACTGTCATCTAGTCTCTCTCGCGACCACGACTGCTGCAAAGCATTCGCGAATTCCGGAATTAAATAATGTAATATACAACACACGATAAATCCGTTAAAAAGTGTTTAATTTTAAAATACTGAGACTGTTATCCCGAATGCGCTCAACCGCGTCTCCTTATCAAATCACCCACCTTTTATTCCCATAAGCACGTTTACGCAAAAATGTCTGATGCCACATCAAAGTGATACCGCGACGCATTTGAAATTCTGATGTGGTTTTCTGTTTAAGCGACTCCCGGTATAAGGATGGGTTACGGTAAATTTAGCTTTACGGAGTTTTACGACACGACTGACTGGATATGAGACGTTAGTATTAAGGGATTGTGACAGAGTTTAGTACATTATGGGTATAAGTTATGTCTACTACTATTTGCCTTGTTGGTCCAGGGGTTACATGAGCCGGATCAACCGGGTTCGATTCCGGGGTCGGTAAAGTGTTTTTGTCTAAACCAAAGGCACTTGCTGTGAGTCTGGGTGTCATTTGTGTTTGTGAATTACAGGTCTGTAAACTTCCTCCGCGATACAGGGTATACCTAGTTTAGGGGTTTCGATTTAAAAATAAGAAAAGAGAATATTATGTTAGATGTGGTTACTTAAGGTGCATGCTCCAGGGTAGCCCGCGAAATTCAAATTTTCTTACGTTTTTTGCAATTTGCAGGGCAGTGCTAGGTTGTATGATGATGAACATTTTATTCGCGGCTGTAAGACGTATGTAGTTACAGAGTTATAATCATCAAACTCATCAATACAACCCTCCAAGCTCATAAAGGTGCAAGATTATATAACTACATACGTCTTACAGCCGCGAATAACATTTTAATCAACATACAACCTAGCACTGACCTGCAAATTGCAAAAAACGTAACAAAATTTGAATTTCGCGGGCTACCCTGGAGCATCCACCTTAATGTCACCAACTCATACCATATTGAAAGTGTCGTTAGAGAGTAAAGGAATGCAAGAGGCAGATCTCCTAGCGGGTAGAAAGAAATACTTGATACAAACTCATTTTTTTATTATTTTCCGTCGGATATCCTTTTGCATCCTCTGGGGCGCCTTGAGATGATAAGTTGCGCCCCACCCTACCCACTTAAACTGGCGGCTATACTGTGCCAACCCGTCTTGCCAGCAGCGTGCCACAGTACGCTAATATTCCTCCATGAACTTGAAGGAGATCCGACTCAGTAGTGGGTATTTTATAATTAGAAACGAACGAACTATTTAATGACGTCAAAAATTACCATTTACCATAAGTAAAAACAGAGTATATTAATATTAAAAAAAAAAAACATTATATCTATACCGCCAGTTCAAAATACCATTCCACAGAGAACAGCCGGCAAGAAACTCTACGGTTGCTCTTTTAAACAATTAATTAATTTTAAATCATATAATTTAAGTAAAATATTATTTTTCTTCTGCCTGGCGTTAATACCGGCCATTGCCAGGGTCCGCCTTCCGACTGAGCTTCCTCCACTTTGCCCGATCAAACAGTTTGCCCGATGTAAGAATAATATTCGTTGACAATATTTCAGGTTGATGGCACAGTTTAAGAAATAAATAAGTGCGTAGTTAAAAACTTAGCAACAGCTTTTCGAATCAATTTTATTAATTCTCGTTTATGCGCGCAAAATAGCTTTGGAACGAAAACATGAAAAATCTCAGTTATAAAACAAGAATTATCGTCGACTCACAATGGCATTAAATTTTCGTGGCACAATGTTTGATTGTTGGGTTATATCGAAATAAAAAAATCTAATTAAAATGTTTTTTATTCGAATAAATTCTTGCGAATGCTTTCAAATAGTCAAACATTATAACAGAAAAAGATAAATAATTAATCATTTAGTTTTTACCACCGGTTCGAAATGCCATTTTACTGAGAAAGGCCAGAAAGAAACTCCATGGTTGCTCTTTTAAATAAAAGGGTTACAATAATGGTGGTACAAACAAATCTGACAGATTAGTGAAAGCAATAACACGCTTAAACATGTAGCATAGTCAAAAATTAGAATAATATAATAATATATCGCTTTATCGACTCCCATGGAATGTCTTTTAACTTTACATAGAGTTCTGATTCCACGCGAGCAAATCCACGCTCGGTATAAAGCAATGGAATAGTAGGCAAACAATGTAGTTCGTGATCTATATGTTACTGCAAGTGAACAGTTTACAGTGGCACATTTGAAATTCAGATTCAATATCTTGTTTGTTCTGTCGTCAACGTAAATGTCGTGATCCCGCATAAGTGCCTGTTTTTCTGGATGTAGACGTAGATGTGACATAACATGGATATCTTCTTCTTCGTCTTTTCAGCCCATAAATGACCCACCACTGGGTCGGGCCTCTTCCAAATTAATGGAGGGAATTTAGCTTACTGTGCCACGCTCGCAGGACGGGCTCTGTGATCTGCCTCTTGCATTACCCTAAATATGGTATGGGTTGGTGACATTGTCTATAAGGACTCCACGGGCGGCATTGATACACTAGAGATGATTATGATGTCTTATGTTTTCGCGCTCGGCTTGGTAGCGATCGGAAAGGTGCGAAAGATCTTTTCGTCCGAAATACCGCAGTGTTGGAAGACAAAAGTCTTCGATCAATGTGTGTTACTCAGAGTTTACCTGCAAGATCGAATCAGCAACGTGGATAATTAAATAATGTAATAGACACGCGATAATGCGTTAAAAAGTGTTGCGAATATAATTTTATGATGTCTGGCCATTATACCCTTTTTATTGAATACTAGCGACCAACCCCGGCTTCGCACGGGTGCAATGATGAACTATTATATTAACTGCCGCCTTTGGATCAACGGGTCCCGGGTTCGATTCCGGGGTCGGGCAAGTGTCTTTGTCTAAACCAGAGGCACTTGCTCTGAGTGTGGGTGCCATTTGTGTTCGTGAATTATATGTTTTAAACTGCCCTTGCGATACAGGTTATAAACCTAGTACAGGGGTTTCGTTATTTAAAAAAGAAAGAAATATAACTATACTAGTTCACACTCACGTTATATTTATAAATTCATGTTTATCCTACCATTGTTACGACAACTGTGAGCACGAGCGGTGTGCATATATGCAAATTAGAACAAAATAACTAAATATGTTATGTACTACAGCCGCAATTGTTTCGGTTTTGAAAGCGGTTGGGCCGTTGATTTAGCTGCAATTCTAATTACATGTCTACCTGTGGTAGGGCTGCTTTAAATAGGGTTGTTACTCTCCCTAGGGATGTTTTAATTAATTTCTTAAACTATATGCAGAGTTGATATGACAGAGGGGCATTAAATTACACTACGTATACTATATGTGATTAGCATGAATTCGAAACGGTATAAAAAAATACACGTGATTTTTCATGGGGGGTGGAGGGGTAGTCTTAAACCTCACCAGGTATCACCAAGGGGGAGGAAGGGGTTAAAAATGTTAAAAAACATCACGTGATTAATGGACAGCCCCTTAGGCATAAACATCTTTTAGGAAAGATATATCATGTTCAAATGAGGCAAAAATTTAAAAAAATCATTTGCGGCTAAACTATTGCTCCTATTTAATTGATTTTGGGTACAGAGCCTGGAAATGATACCTAGTATAGGCAGTTAAATGCCCCTATGTCACCCCTATGTGGTATCAACCCTGTATATATTGTAAAAAAAACAAATAGTATTTGCCTTGTTAATATAGGCGTTGGATGTGCCGCCTTTGGATCACGGGACCCCGGTTCGATTCCGGGTCGAATGTCTTTGTGAAAAAAAAAACTTGATTGTTGTAATGTTTACTGTACTGTACCCGCGATACAGGTTATACCTAGTGCAGAGGTATCGTTTTATTAAGCAAAAAAGTACACAACAACAACCAAAGTACAAACCAAAGTACAACCAAAGTACAACTAAAGTACAACTAAAGTACAACTAAAGTACAACTAAAGTACAACTAAAGTACAACTAAAGTACAACTAAAGTACAACTAAAGTACAACTAAAGTACAACTAAAGTACAACTAAAGTACAACTAAAGTACAACTAAAGTACAACTAAAGTACAACTAAAGTACAACTAAAGTACAACTAAAGTACTACCAAAATACAACCAAAGTACAACCAAAGTACAACCAAAGTGCAACCAAAGTACAAACTACAACAAGCGGTTACTTTTTAAATTATAAATTCCACTTATTTAGGGTTTAGAATGTATTCTATGTCACCACCCCATTCCAATCTGAGGGTGTAGTAAAAACCGATAAAAGGAAATGAACTGATAACCTAGCCGCAAGAGAAGGAGAACTAGAAATGAAACCCTGTGCCAACCCGTCGGTCCAGCGTTGGACAGTAGGCTAAGCACCCTCCCTATTATGGGAGGCCGCCGGATTCAATAGTGGGTCCTCTATTAGCTCAGAATTTTATATATAAATATTTAAGAATTTTATATAGTCATATAAAATATTTAGAAATACGTTTAGACAATATTCCGTAGAGCAAAAATATGATTTCATTTATCATGTTAGTCTAAAATAATAACATTTTGTGAAGGTTTTAATATCAATACATCTATCTATGTTCACTTTTATGTTTATTTGCATAATAACAATTGCAGATCTTCTCCACTAATATGTGTACAAAAGTACGAAGTACTGGCTGACATGTATTTATTGTTGCATGTTGGTACATTGTTTTGACATTTAATTTGAATTATATAATAAGAAGTTTGCCGTGCGTGTCAACCCTGACGTATACTGACATACGTTCCGCTGTCGAGCACATTGCGCTTTGTTACGTTCTACTTATTCCTTCCGTTGATTTACATTCAGGACACTACGTACTACGGCAGTAATATTGTACTCGTACTATAATTTATACTAGTAATCGGCCAACGGTCGAAATTCAAACATGATTCATGTAAATTATAGTTCTATTCACAATTTGCCCACAGACTTTGACAATAAACAAATAAGTATGCATGGGTGTGTGTGTCAAATACATGGTAGTGTGTGTAATGTTTCGTAAATTGATTAAATGTATTTTATGCATGATTTAAAAAAAAATGTGTAGTCCTTCTCTATATAAACTATATGTGGGTATTCTAACTGGTACGCCGTTCAAGAATACACAAATTTGCCTTTCGACGAATGGTGTGGTTCACTTATTTTAAGTTTCATAACAAAAATACTGAACTAATTTCTGGAGGCAATAAATAAATAAATATCCTTGGACATTTCACACAACGCCATCTCGTCCCAAGCTAAGCAACTAAATGCTTGTGTTATGGTAACGAGATGGATGATAAACTACTTAAATACATTTTTTTTTTGTAAATACATACTTGTTATAGATAGAAATGACACCCAGACTCCGAGCCAGTGCCTCTGGTTTAGACAAAGACACTTGCCCGACCCCGGAATCGAACCCGGGACCCGTTGATCCAAAGGCGGCACATCTAACCACTAGACCAACGAGGCAGTCGAATACCAATCGAAAAAATAATAATTCTGAATTGGTTTATTTTTTAAACTAATTGAATACCTCCTCTGAAACTAGTGATTACTTGATAAGGAACTGCCTCCAAACAACTGAGTATTGATTTCAAACACAAAGAACATTCTCGATCATGTCACTTTATTAACTTCCACCGGTCGCTATCCTCAACACGAAACTGACAAAATTCGAGATTACAATGTGAAAATATAATCTGGAATGATGATGAAATATAAAGTCACGTCTGATTATGTCAAAAACAATTTCGCTCGAGAAAAATGGAGTGGGAGCGCGGTGTTAGGTTTTATTAACATCCCTCATGTAAATAAAACTTGGGGACTTTACAGAAGGTCAAGTACCTTTTGTAATATTCTAAATGAAATTGTTAATGGAAAAGACGGATAAGTATATTAACTTTTTTATTCTGAAAATCAGTGTGATGACGGATTTAGAATACGCAATGTCACAAACCCATTTCATCTTGAGGTTATCTGAAGAGACGGCTTTTGGTCTCAGGGTATGATTTGGTACCTTGGGATAACGAATCTCCGGTTCGATTCCAGGTGTCCTGGTTCGGAAAGTCTAGGATCGCCGTCGGTTTTAGTGGGCAGGTCTGGCGAAATTTACCATCTCTACGCCCCCCGATGCCCTACATAACCCGGTTGACCCTAACGGCCGAGCATCCATGAGGAGTTCTGAAGAAAAAGAAAGGTTAGGGGAAGTGTCTCTGTGTAAACTAGAGTCATTTGCTCTGTGTCTGGGTCATTTATGGTCATAAATTTCATTTTTGTAACTGCCCCCGCTATACTGGGTGTACATAGTGCAGAGGTTTCGTTTAAAAAAAATTCAGTGCGTAGACAATCTAGCTTCTAGATAAGGAACGACACTAACTCAGAGTGGTAAGGCACAGCAGATTACTAGCCACTGCTGAGTCGGGCGTCCTCCCATCACAGGGTGGGCCATTAGCCTACTACAGAATAATTCCTACGCCTGAGCGCTATCGGTAGCAGCATACGAGTAGTGTTGGCAGGCGAAGGAATCCACTATTCCGTTGCCCTCGTCACGTTTGTGTTATAAGCGTGCATGTGCGACAGTAACTACTTACCATCTGGTAAGCCGTACGCTTGACCGCAACTCTAGTTGTATAAAAGAAGGATAAAAACGACGCTGGCAACACGAGTATGCACGGGATACTCGTCTTGCCAGCGTCGCGTAGGATAGTTTCTTTCCAAGAATTTGGGAGAGACCCTCGGTCATTTATGGGCTGAGTTTAGAAGAACAATGTCTAGTTGATTGGCCCTGTCAATGTCTATTGGTCTATTGGTTTCATTGCGTAAACGTGGAGCGTGTTTCTCTCATCTGGCGAATTAGAATACGCAATGTCACAAACGTTGCGACATTGCGTATTCGCAACGTTTGTGACATTGCGTATTCGCAACGTTTGTGACATTGCGTCATCTAGTCTCTCCCGCGACCACGACTGCTGCAAAGCATTCGAAACGTCGGGAATTAAATAATGTAATATACACGCGATAAATCCGTTAAAAAGTGTTTAATTTCAATAAAATTCCTTTTGAGTTTAGTACTAGAATCTTGGGAACAAAAATGTACTTTTAGCAACGCCGAACGAAGAAGCATTCTCTTATGAACGTGTCTACGAAGGTTTCACAAGACAAGCATCTGCGGAGCCAAGATAAAGTGTCGAAATTTTGCAAAACATCAAAGTGTTCACTGCCCTTTGATGTGACGGAGATAAATTTTCATATGCTAAATAAAATTAGAGTGTGAGGCGTGGAGCGTGCCATGCGTAGCATGTCCGGGCAATAAGCGTGCAAAAGGACGGCAACATGATGTGGCGGACTACTAGTGGTTTTCGATTTGGTCTACTACTTCTACTCACTCCATAGATGACCCACTGTTGAGTTGGGTCTCCTCCATTTATATGGAGGGTAAATACCCTCCATATAAATGGAGGAGACCCAACTCAACAGTGTCAACTCAACAGTCCAACATTTCTAGCTAAATAGCTAGAAATGTTGGAAAAGGAATCCGTTTCAAGTTTTCCTTGTCTTGCAGCTAGGATTTCAGCCTTTTGTCGCCTCTTACAACACCCTCGGGATGGAATTGTTGGATGGAATAAATAACGTTGTATTGATGTTACTTTCATTACCTTAGGACTTAGCAAGGATTCTAGCAACCCCAATAAAGAATTTCTCAGTATCAGCATATAATTAAGGCATACCTACTTGAATAAATAAATGACGTTTTGTATACGTTGTTGTTGTGTTGCAACCCGTCTGGTCTGCGTGGTGCAGTAGGACTCAGCAGTGGGTTTTTTACGGGCTAAGAAGATGAAAGGTCTTATCTACAAGAGGAAAGATTTTATTGTTGGCATTGAATAGGCTCCGCAACTACGGAACCGATATATTACATTTTATTAAAAAAGAACACCTTAAATATTTATCGCGTGCGCTGTGAAAACTATTAATGATAGAATAAAATAATGTAGTATGAATTTGCAAAACACATTACTATTTACAAAACGGGTTGTGACAGCATATGCCTAACTATTATAGTTATGCCACAATAGGTGTTCTTTTATTGTTAAAATTAAATGAAGTGCCAGTGTTATAAAATAAAAATAATATTTCATTAAAATAATAATATTCAAACTTTCTCTATCATTTTCTTTTATAATAACGTAACGCTAATAAATGTGGTTATGTGTGTCTTAATTATATTTGATTTATTTTAGTTCAATAGCTGTGCGACGCCGGGCTAGTATTGTACTAAATTCACATCTGAGAATGTGTCTACCGTAAATTACTTAAAAAAAACATTATTACTGTTCCTTAGTGCGAAACGTAAGAAAAACGAACAAAGTCAAATAAGGTTCAAAACCGTATCGAGATTTCTTAGGGAGTACCTACCAGCTCCTTGTCTTATTCATGAATTTCGATAGAGATAAAAGCCCGACTTGGTAAAGTGCAAAGTTGAGTGAGTTCACGGAGTAGCACCATATTATTTACAAGGGAGAACACTTGATTTTTAACAGGATTCAGACTCGATTGTCTATATAGCACTCGAAAAGGGTACTTGGTTTTCTCCACATTATATCTTATTCGTGTGAAGACGGATTTAGAATACCCAGGGTCACCAACGCCAGAGGCAGATCACTTAGCTGCAAGAGAAGGAAAACTTGATACAAACCCTGTGCCAAACTGTCTTGCCTGCGAGGCACAGTAGGCTACTTTCCCTCCATGCATTTTGAAGAGGCCCGATTCAGTAGTGGGTCATTTATGAAATGGTGATGACATCTTACCCTCCCACGAAAAAGTCATCTACTACTATTACTACTACTTCTCAGCCCATAAATGTCCCACTGCTGGGTCGGGTTTGTTTTTTGCTCTACTACTCAACCCATACGACGGCACGGTTGGCCCAGTGGTTGAGCGATCGGCTGCAGCGCAGCATGTCGCGGGTTCGATTCCCGCACGGAAGAAATATTTGTATGACCTACAACTATTTGTTCCGGGTCTAGGTGTTTTCTATCTATAATACGTATGTATTTACAAAAAAAAAAAATATAAGTAGTTTATCATCCATCTCGTTACCATAACACAAGCATTAAGTTGCTTAGCTTGGGACGAGATGGCGTTGTGTGAAATGTCCAAGGATATTTATTTATTTATTATTTATTTATTTATACATGATACTTTGCCCTTGCATCCTGAGGTCGTAAGAATCGACAAAAAAATAACAAGACTGAAAACCTAGCTGCAAAAAAGAAGGAAAACTTGAAACCAGTGTTATTTTAACCAAACTTAAGATATCCAGTCAAATAAAACTCAACGAAAAAACTGGTTTTCGGGGTATCATACCTTACACATACAGTTTACAATGAATACACAATCCTTAAATAGATATATTTCTATTAATTTTCTTAATAGAAAATATGGCTGACCCCGCAAACGTTATTTACAATAGGGTTAGATCTTAGAGGCGTTAACATTCGTTTCATAATTATAGCCAAATTATATCTGTACCATTGTCCTTGTTCCGAATAAATACAATAAAATAAAATTTTCATTAAAATTATTGTTATAATTATATGAATACAAACTATCCATTCAGTGGGTCAGCTACAACAAGCGGGTATATATGAGAGATAATGTAAGGGTTCGCTATTTAAGAGAGAGATAGATTGTTCGAAGTAAATTAGATTAGCTTCGAGTTCAGTGAAGGGCCTTCTGAACGTGTGGTAAAGACAATATTACTATTTGGAAGAACCTACAATTTCAGATAATGCGTTAATCTTCTAAATATTTAGTTTAAAAAAAAGCCACTGTAATTCAATAAAATTGTGCCTTTATCTGAAATATTACACTTACATGTAAATGTGTTTTGACGAAAAGAAGCAACGAGTGCCGATAACGCGCTAAACCCTTAAAAATCCCTACATCTCATGCATATAAATGTTTGAAACTCACAATCGAGACGCGGTTAATATTGCACGTTTTCGCCCGAAGGCATTTTATAATTCGATTATAAAGCTATGGGATTCCAAATTAATCAAATTAGAAACGACTGCATTTAGAAAACATAGTGTCACCACCCCATTTCATAGTGAGGGTGTCGTAAGAGCTGACGAATGGAAATGAGAAGGCCGATAATCTAGACGCATGAGAATAAGAACTTGATAAGAAACCCTGTGGCAACCCATATGGCCAGCGTGGCCGAGTAGGCTAATTACCCTCCATGTAACTGAAAGAGGCTCGACCCAGGAGTGGGTTGATGGGCTGATTAGTAGTAGTAGTAGTACCAGAAAGGGTGCTGATTTCGGAATATTTCATCAAGAATAAATTGTCTATTTTTCATCCCCTAAATATTAAGGGTCATCCCTAAATTAATTGACTACCTCGTTGGTCTAGTCGTTAGATGTGCCGCCTTTGGATCAACGGGTCCCGGGTTCGATTCCGGGGTCGGGCTAGTGTCTTTGTCTAAACCAGAGACACTGGCTCGGAGTCTGTGTGTCATTTCTGTCTATAATATGTATGTATTTACAAAAAAAAAATGTATATAAGTAGTTTATCATCCATCTCGTTACCATAACACAAGCATTAAATTGCTTAGCTTGGGACGAGATGGCGTTGTGTGAAATGTCCAAGGATATTTATTTATTTATTTATTTATACAGGTATACAGGGTGGTCAAAAAGTCGTGGATCAAACGCAACCAGCGGTTAGATGGGGATATCAGCAGCAAAAAATTGTTCTACGGGAGGTCCCTAAGGTCAACCCCTGCAGAGTTATAATTGATTTTGTGTTTTTATGAGAAATTGTCCTTTTTTTACTAAAACTTGATAAAATCTAAAAAAAACTACACCCTGTATCTTTTTAAAAATTTTCAATAGATTGGTACTGATGAGCCCTTTCGTTAGACATGCTATTTATGGTAGTTTATTGGGTGTGTTAAAGATAACATTAAGTTTTCCGAAAGACATAATTCTTAAATCAAAACTTGTTGCTTACTTCGGACCCCACTGTGAAAAAAAAATACTCTACAGAAAAGTGCCACTGTATCACAATTTTTGGCGCATTTAATAGGGATTCTAAAAAGGTATTACACATGGCTATGCGTGGCCTCGATATCTTTCAAGGACGATCTTTCGTAGCAAGGCCAGAGTTAATTCATACATAAAACTCGGTTAGGCCTACTAACCTAACCTTACCTAAGCGTGATCGTTTTCCGGACTACAGGGTCTTTATCGTCGTTTCAGCCCTTAAATGACCCACTACTGAGTCGGGCCTCCTCTAAGTTCATGTTGGGAGATTAGCCTACTGTGCCACGCAGCCAAGACGGGTTGACACAGGGTTTGCTTCAAGTTTTCCTTCTGTTGCGGCTAGGTGATCTGCCTAATGCGTTCTTTTAGTCGCTTCTTACGACACCCTCAATATGGTATGGGCTGGTGACACCACACGGAAAATTTATTAGAATGGTATTCTTTATGTGCGTACATAATTCGTACATGGAGGGAGTCTTACCGGGTCAGCAAACACTGTGCCAACCCGTTTTGCCAGCGTGGCACAGTAGGCTAATGTCCTTCCATGAATTGTGAGTAGGCCCGACACAGTAGTGGGTCATTTATGGGCGGAACTTTAGACGATAAAGAATAAACAATGTCACCAACCCATACCATATTGAAGGTGTCGTAAGTGGCGACTAAAAGAACGCATTAGGTAGATCACCTAGCCGCAACAGAAGGAAAACTTGAAGCAAACCCTGTGTCAACCCGTCTTGGCTGCGTGGCACAGTAGGCTAATCTCCCAACATGAACTTAGAGGAGGCCCGACTCAGTAGTGGGTCATTTATGGGCTGAAACGACGATAAAGACCCTGTAGCCCGGAAAACGATCACGCTTAGGTAAGGTTAGGTTAGTAGGCCTAACCGAGTTTTATGTATGAATTAACTCTGGCCTTGCTACGAAAGATGGTCCTTGAAAGATATCGAAGCCACGCATAGCCATGTGTAATACCTTTTTAGAATCCCTATTAAATGCGCCAAAAATTGTGATACAGTGGCACTTTTCTGTAGAGTATTTTTTTTTCCCAGTGGGGTCCGAAGTAAGTAACAAGTTTTGATTTAAGAATTATTGCTTTCGTAAAACTTAATATTATCTTCAACACACCCAATAAACTACCATAAATAGCATGTCTAACGAAAGGACTCATCAGTACCAATCTAGTGAAAATTATAAAAAAGATACAGGGTGTAGATTTTTCCGAATTTTATCAAGTTTTAGTAAAAAAAAGACAATTTCTCATAAAAACACAAAATCTATTGTAACTCTGAAGGGGTTGACCCTAAGGACCTCCCGTAGAACAATTTTTTGCTGCTGATGGCCCCATCTAACCGCTGGTTTCGTTTGATCCACGACTTTTTGACCACCCTGTATACTTATTTTTTAGACAAACATTTTTGTCTTTTTTTATTATACAACATACAAAAATACATACATCCCTAAATTTCACCTCTCTACTACGATCGTATTTTATAATAGCGATATTTATAGGGCAAAACAATGTTTGCGGGGTCAGTAATGTATAATACTAATAATATGTAAAGGAATATAGTTTGTTTATTGATTACGCTAATATCAGGAACAACTGATCCACTACTTTGTATTGGATAGCTCCTTCATTATTGTAAGTTATAGGAGATTTCGCTCAGACGAGTTGGTTGTCGAGATAAACACGAGTTTGAAATCCATAACGGCAGATCCGCGCGTAGCGGCTAATTAACTGCCCGAGTAGATCAAATTATATTTAAACTCACTTTATAGGAGGTCGAGAGGCGCTCAACGCAGAATTAATAATCAATGCTCGGAGTTGCGTGGCGCTAGGACACAATCTTTGGGCATCTGGTAGTTATTGACGTGAAAATATATATCTGGTCTAACCGATTCCACAATTCAGTATTTTTTTATTTCATCGGTGACTTGAATGCCTTTGACCGCTCACGTGATGGAAAGTAACGCCAGGGTCTAAGATGAAACAGGCAATCACACGAACACACGACGAAACACAGTAAAACTGTGGTGTAAACTGCCGGGCGGACTATTAGATTCTACCACCAAGCGTGCTGGGTTTTGTGCTGGGTTTTCCGAGCGTGCGGTGGGGATGTGTAATTATTACACATTATGGTAAATACAATCCGTGTGATGACGTATTCCATCCTGAGGGTGTCTTATTTGCCGACAAATGGTAATGACAAGGCCGATAACCTAGCCGGAAGACAAGAAAAACCCTGTACCAACCCGTGTGGCCAGCGTGACATAGTAAGCTAATTACCCTCCTTTTAACTGGAGGAGGCCCGACTTAGCAGTGGGTCCTCAATGGGCTGCGTAGTAGTAGTAACCAATTGTCCCACTAGATGGCTCTGACGGCAAATTGTTCCGTGTAAATAGAATAGAATAGAATACTCTTTATTGTACACCAATAATATAAAAGGTTAACATACCATCAGATATATATATGACAAAGAAATGTACAATGGGCGGTCTTATCGCACTAGGCGATTTCTTCCAGACAACCTTTGGATGGATAGGAGTTGTGCACGTTAATAATACTGGCAGGGAAACAAATAACTCCAATGAAATTTGAGACGATTTTATCGACCAGTGCTTCTTATAGCAAATAATAAAAGCATTTGCAAACCGAATTTATTAAGGTCTGGGCAAACAGCGGACGGGGCGGGACGGCGACGCGACGCTGGCGGGACGTGAAGAGTTGACGCGACCGCTAGTCGAACGCCGAGCGCGACGGCTCTATGTGACATGTTCAACATTAACTAATATATTACAACTCATTACGTCCCGCCAGCGTCCCGTCGCCGTCGCGCCCCGTCCGCTGTTTGACCAGACCTTTAGTTTTCGAAAAAAGCCACAACGAACTAAAATGTTAAAAACAGCCAATACAACCATTTGAATTCGGTGCCAACTTAGTTAATCAATTGCAAATAGTTTACTTAATTGCAAATAGTTTATTTAGTTTTATTGGTTGTTTTAGTTGTTTCTTAGTTATAAGAACTATTGCTTAAAACCTAGCTTTTAACTGTTCGTGTTCCAAAGATAATAACATACAGACAAAAACCAGTATCTGTCGAAATATAAAAATTCTAAACCAAATACCAGAGTTAGGCAAACAATACATTTCGTTTTTCCAACGTTGGTCAACGCAAAGATTATTATGCTAATTAAACTGGTACGGTTAGTACTCGCGGCGTTTTTAGATGATAAAATCAACGGAAAACACCAACGCGTTATTATAACCATTTATTTTAGGTTATAAAGTCGAATATGGAATATCACAATCAGAGTGTGCAGTATAGCTTTTTAGTGATAATTTTTAAGTAAATGTCTTTTTACTAATAAATTCTAATTAAATAATTCTAATAAATTAACCTACTTTGCCACACTGGCCAGACGTGTTAGCACAGGGTTTCGTATCTAGTTTACCTTCTCTTGCGGTTAAGTTTTCGGCCTTGTTATTTCTTTTTGTCGGCTTTTACGACACCCTTAGGGTGAAATGGGTTGGCGACTCTATTTATTCTTAATTCATCACCACACGGAAATTTTTCATTATATTTTGTATAGTTTATCAAACATAACTTATGAAAACAGTGATCATTGGGGGAGACCCTTGTTCAGCAGGGTAAATCTGTGGCTGATATGTAAAAAAAAATAGTGAGGATAATCCTTTTAGCTTTGGCTTTATTGCCATTTCAAAAAGCACTTTGAAACCTTGTTATAAGTTTGGTATTCAAACAAACATCTTGTTTGATGTATCGACTGCTTCTATTTCATTATAAAGTCTGCTTATTAAATTAAAACTCATCACTCAAGAGTCAGCGTGCGATTGACGCTACGAGAATATTGTGTTCCCGTCCTCAAGTTTTGTCTCAAGAATAATATAATAATATTGTAATGATTCCGCGTGGTGATGGACATAGCATACACAATGTCACCAACCCATACCATCCTAAGGTTGTCAAACTCAAACTCAAAAAAAACTTAATATAAACCCTGTGCCAACCCGTCTGGCCAGCATGGCACATTAGAAGCCTACTGTGCCATGCTGGTGCATTACCCTCCATATAATCAGAGGAGGCCTGACTCAACAGTGGTTCATCTATGGGCTAAGTATATAGTATACCCACAGTCACGCACTTCTTCTGCGTAAAATTAGAATGCAGTTAGTTCCTTTTTTGAAAAATAGATGTTGCTGCTACGAAATTTAACGCGATGAAACAAAACCCAGCACGCTTGGTGGTAGGATCTAATGGTCCGCCCGGCTAGCTACCACCCTCACATCTAAATTCGGCGCCAAGTAGTTTTACTGTGTTTCATCGAGTGTATGTGACAGGGCATTTCCTTGAAGTGCCTGCTCCATCTTAGACCCTGGCATTACTTTCCATCACGCAACCCTAGGGTCAAAGGCATTCAAGTCGTAGATAAAAAAAACCTTACACAGTAACGATTTAGATTTAGAGTTTTTACTACTAATATTCTAAATCTAAATCTAGTGTGAGTAGTAGTAAAAACTGTGAATCGTAACTGTGTTGTGTTTATCTGGACTGTTCGATTTTCAAAAACTCGAGTTGACCTCTCAGTCACGTATAGAGGGCGTCGAGTGGAACAAATTAGTTCTCTGACCGCCGAAGTGTAGGTTCAATGAGAATAGTTTCACAGCTGCCCCTAGCCCAGACTGACCTAGCACGATCAAATTAGGCTTTGTACTCGGTATTGCGAGCCAATGGCTTTCGCAGATACTTTGGAACTACGTTTATAATAGAGTTTATAAGACAAACGTTCGGTTCATTGAATACATCATGTTTATATACAGGGCTTACACCCTAAAAGCACTACAGCCATCACAAAATACTGTTTACAAAATTTCAGGAAAATCAACAGCTTTTATTCTTGGAACTAGCAGTACCTTGAGAGCGTTGCTACGCCAGTAACTAAAATAAATTTGAAGAAAAGACATTACAAAACTATTATATTTTCTTTTGTTCATTAACCTTCATAATATGATCAAATTCATAGTTTACGATTTACGATATAGAACATACAGGCAAACATTCGTTTGATTTGTCATTTGGTTGATTGGTGCTTGTAGTTAAACATTGGAAAACATTCAAACTCAAACTGAAATCATTTATTTCAATTGACCCTATTTACTGGTGTTTTTGAAAAAGTCAAAAGTGAAGTTAGGAATCTAGTTGCATGTTCCAAAAAGTAGATCCTATGGAGAAGAACAGGCAAGAAACTCCATGGACACTCTTTTTATCATATTTTCTGTTACAAGCATCTGATTGGGTTACATTGATTTCGTGTTCATTTATAGTAAGCTAAGATGTGAGGACAATGTAACATTGCACAACAGAAGTGTCCAGGAGATCTATATAAAGCTATGTAGGTATGTCAATAGCAGTTAAGAGATGACCGGCCCCAACTGCCGGCACCCGATCACGAGCATGACGCATGTGCCAGCCATCCCCCAGCTCAACCATATTTTAGGGAACCGAAGGAACCGACACACACGACACCACCAGCATGACCTTTTAAGCACAGAACTAAGTCTCTTGATTAGCTATAATTTGGATGGTTAATATTTTTGTTGTGTTCCATGTGGTGACGGATTTAGGATACTTAGTGTCGCCACCCCATTTCATCTTGAGGTTGTCGTACGAGCTAACAAAAGGGAATGACATGGCCGAAAACCTAACGGCAAGAGAAGGAAACCTTGAAACGAAACCCTGTGCCAACCCGCCTGGCTAGCGTGGCACAGTAGGCTAATTTTCCCCCAAATATTTGAAGGAGGCCTGATTCAGTAGTGGATTATTTAAAGGCTAAAATTATGATGCTGATTCGTATGCTGTATTTATGGACGCCACTCTTGTTTGCTATTCTTTGTATGATTTTTGACAAACATTCCATCCACACATAGCACTTAATCTATACAATATCTGGATGACCAACAATGATAGCTTTTTTTTATTATATTTGTTTTTTGGAAATTATATTTAAGTACGAATTATGCAAACACTCAATGACTTCGTGTTACTTAACAACGCCATCTGCCATCCATCTCACAAAAAAGTAGTATTATTATTCGCCAATAGATGTCATGATTCCTATATATATCGATTTATCCCCCCATAAACCCGAATAAAATGACATTTTCTAAAAATTATTCCTAGCTAGATCGATTTATCGCCCCCGAAACCCCCTATATACTAAATTTCTTGAAAATCGTTTGAGCCGATTCCGAGATTTCAATTATATAATTTGAAAAATTGGAGTGTCTGTTTGTAATATTAAAATAACCGCTTTTTACGTAGTGCATATACCAAAACATTTTTTTTTACAATTCTTGTCAGTCTTTTTGTTTGTTTGGGTTAATATCTGGCTAGACCGATTTTGACAAGACTTTCATTGGCAGATGCAACAAGGAGTAACTTAGGCTACTTTTACTGACACCCTTCCCCCGCTTTTCAGGAGCCCATAGTTGGCGGATAACAACTAGTACCAAACATGATTGATATCCATACAGCTTAGTGCCATTAAGCTAATAAATAAAAATATATAACCATTGCATAATATGTATATCACGTTATACCATCACTACCGACTTCAGAAGATGAAAATGTAGCCCAGCCGAGCGTTTAACCAATTACCAACATAGCCACAACCCTCACGTGGACTCTACAACAACGGCCTAAGACCGAAATCAGCTTATTTCCCACACAAGTGCGTTGGTAAAATAACATTTCTGTAGATGTCCCGCATCTGAAATTCTGATGGAGTTTTTCAGGACCAGTTTTGGGTGGACGCCAATGTTTTGCGGTCGTGTTTGTTTTCAGTTAATTTATGGATGAGAATTTACAAAAAGGTTACGAAAATTAAATTTAATATGATGTACCAGGAGTTTGAAGAGCCATGAAACCGTTATGTTACGTAGGGTGTGAAAATAGAAAGCGTAAAAGTCCAGGGATAATTCCGACAAAGGATCGCATCGATATAAAATTCTAGTGCTAAGCCGAACGTATAAATTTAGGAGAAAAATGAGTCAATAGTGAGTTACGTGGGAATATTAGAATAAAGTATTTTTAAGAAACTATTTTACACAATCATGCCTTTTTTTTTTGTTCGCCCGGGGTAAAATCCTTTATGGACTATCCCCATCGGCCACGGGGATGGCCGAGGGGGGGCGTGTGGGACTCTCCCCCAGAGTGGGGGCCTACCCACTAAACATCCCCGGAGTGCTCCAACTCGCGTCCTGTTGCGGCATTATGGGATACACAATCATGCCTGGATAAGTTAAGAGATAGACTGACAATTATTCAGTTTAAATCGCAAAGAAGTATAAATCGCATAGATGCAATTTTATTCTATTGAAATATCTAAATAATGATGCTATGCTACAGAGAAAATCCAGCATGAATTGTAATTACTATGGCTTATCACTATCACTACATAGTATAAAACAAAGTCGCATTCTTCTGTCCGTCCCTATGTATGCATAAATCTTTAAAACTACGCAACGGATTTTGAAGCGGTTTTTTTTAATAGATAGAGTGATTCAAGGGGAAGGTTTATATGTATAACCCACCCCCGCTTTGCACGGGCGAAGCCGGGGCGGGCCATTAGTGCTTGTATAAAGTCAATCACGGAAATTAGATAGCCAATATAGAAACTACTACTTGTACTCAACCCACTGTTGATCCACTGTCGAGTCAGGCCTCTTTCAGTTACATGGAGGGTTATCAGCATACTATGCCACGCTGGCCAGACGGGTGTCGTATCAAGTTTTCTTCTCTTGGGACTAGGTTATCGGCCTTTCCTCTATCGCCTACAGTCGGGTCTTACGACACCCTCAGGATGGTGTATGGTGGTGACACTTTGTATTTTTTCACTTTACTATTCTAAATCAGTCACCACACGGAACACAGTAAGAACTTACCAAAAATTCTACCTATCAAACTCAAACTCAAAAGGAACTTTATTTACGTAGGTTTCATCACAAAACTCTTATAAATCGTCATATTTGTAAATATTATTATCATCTTACGGCCCCTGTCACATACTAGGTGGTAGTCGTCATACCTACATTCACACCTTTCACTCACAACTCCTCTCTCCTACAATCCCTCCATCTCCCCTGATCGCTCACAATCCCTGCGTTCACTCACATTCATGCCGAAACTACCACCGGTTTGGAAGGCTGCTCTACAGAGAAGAGCCGGCAAGAAACTCTGTAGTTGCTTTTTTTTTAAATTATTGGTCTTGTTTACAAAAAGCACTAAACAGCATAGTGAGAGCAAGTTCGCAAGATGAGAGAAACACGCTACACGTTTACTCAATGAATGACGAATAGACCTTGACATGGCCAATCAAAAATAGATATCTAAAATAGAACTCATCACATTTATGCTCATCACTTTTACGAGTGGTAGTACGATTTGTCTTGTACAAATACACGATTATTGATTTGGCACATAAGGTTTCTTTCTCGTATACAGGCTGTAACAAAAATCTTACAGCCATCCTAAGTTAGTGTATAGAAGTCAACAAAAGAAGCAGTACTATATTTTAAACATTTTTCTTTTCTAGCTTGGAGTAACTCATACTTCATGATAGAAAAACATTCTAGACAGATATCGATATATTTTTAGCTTGGGTTGCAGTAAAAACCTACCGCCTAGGTATCGGCATCATTCATAGCTCAGCGGAGTAATCTCTTAATGTTTCTTAGGTTTTTCGAGCTTCTTCAACAGAATTATTACAATTTCGTTATCAGTAGGTGATATACATTCCATAAAAAATCTACATTAGTACTACTATCGATCCTTTTCTTATGGTTATAGGGTTTATGTCATAACCTGTATATGATGGAGTAAAGTAGTGACGTCGTGATGGATAGGTACCGTCACGATCACTGCCAAAAGACAAAGCGTGATGAATGATCTCAAATCTATCAGTTCCTCATACTATTGACACGGGTTTTTTATTATTCGCTAAAATCAATATTTATTTGTCGCCCAAAATGATGACTTTTGCAACACGAGATAAGGAGAAAATTATGGGACCCAAAAATGTATGAGTAAAAAGATATTCAAATTCATTTAACATAAAAAGCACAAAACTAACTGTAACTAAAACTATTCTAAAAAGATTTCTTACTTAAATTATAAAAATGGAAACTTTAACAGACGCCTGTTCACCAAATGTATCAGAAGTTTCCACCCCAAGCGGCACAAACATGTAAAGCCATCCAACTCGTCACGCGAGCGTAGCATACTAGGAAAACTTCCTTCCAATTAATTGGAGGAGGTCCCTGAGTATGGTAGTGAAATGGCTGAGATGATTAATCACCATTCTTCTCAAAATTAATGGAGGGCAAGGCCTACTGTGCCTCACTGGCAAGACAGGTTGGCACATGGTTTGTATCAAGTTTTCCTTCTCTTGTGATCCGCTTCTCGCGCTCCTTTAGTCGCCTCTTACGACACCCATAGGATGGGTTGGTGACATTGTGCATTCACATTGGTTGTGATATAAATCACTATGCGTTATAATAGTACATTATTCACACAATTTTAATAAATTGTACTTTTTTTTCAGGTAAGGCGTTCTTCCAACTATGCAGTAAGTTCCAAAGGGCGACAGTAAACAAGAGAATTCCCATTGTTTACAGATATGTAAATTAAATTTCGAATTGTTCTTGAGTTTGTGGTTCAAACCTTGAGCATAATACCTAACGAAGTAAAAGTTTGGTAGTACGGTCTCTATTATAATTCGTCGCTTTCATGTTTTTATTGATTTAATTTGTCAGTTCTAACATTTAGCAAGTCTGGAAAGTTTGTGGTAGATAAATGTATTTTGTTATTTTGAGATATATAGCTAGCTGTAAAATTAGCTGTTTGTAGATGGTAGTTGATAATGATGACAAATTGAAATATCAGTTAATAAAAAATATATAATCATCATTTATCATCCGTGGACACACCTATCTATGCTTAATATTAAAAAAGAAAAGATTTGTATGTACGTATATTTGTAAGGAACAGACTTAAAAAGTACATGACCGATTAAAAAAATATTTTATGGTTTGAATGATAATCACTAATAAATATAATAGGCTATTTTAATTGCAAGAAAAAATAAATGTCCACCCGTGCGAAGCCGAGACGGGCTGCTAGTCTTTAATAAAAATGTACGAAAACGCGGGCAACAGCTAATTTGAAATAACTCAAAGTGTAGATGAGTAGGAAACCTGGAGATGATGTGGTCTGCATAGGATTGTACTTTTTAACCCCCGACGCAAAAAGAGGGGTGTTATAAGTTTCACGTGTCTGTCTGTCGGTCTGTCTGTCTGTCTGTCTGTGGCACCGTAGCTCGCGAACGGATGAAGCGATTTTAATAAAGTTACGGGCGTTGCGATGTTCTTAGACATGTTTGATGAAAATCGGGTGAGCCGTTTAAAAGTTATGAGGGGTGAAAGTGGGGAAGAATAACCGAATGTCTGCAAATATAATCGAGTGGGGTCTCAAATGAAAGCGCATCACGTGCAATTTAACAAAATCTACATTATAATAAGTATGTAAGTACCTATAAAAAGTATAAAATAAAAATTTAATTAAAAATTTAAATAAACCCCCGACACAATAACCTTTAAAAAGTAAAAAATAAAAATAAATACTTCGCGTTGGGGGACCAGGGGTCAGGTAATAAATAAGTGGGAGTGGTCCCCCGACGCGAAGTATTTATTTTTATTTTTTACTTTTTAAAGGTTATTGTGTCGGGGGTTTATTTAAATTTTTAATTTTTATTTTATTAATACGATAAGCTGAGCCTCCTCCAATATCATTAAGAGGATTTAGACTACAGTGCCACGCTGGCCAGTCAGGTTGGCGCAGAGATTCGATTCAAGTATTCGTTTTTTTTTTGGTGGTTACACAATCCGTCAATCACCACAAGTACCATCGTTTTCCGTCATCTGTCCACCGTGTGGGAGGCCTACCAGCACTGCGCTTTCCGGAACGCGGTCGCCACTCGAGGACTTTTCTGCCCCATCGGGCGTCGGTCCTGCGCGCTATGTGCCCTGCCCACTGCCACTTAAGTTTGGCAATCCTGTGGGCTATGTCGGTGACCCTGGTTTTCCTGCGTGTCTCCTCATTTCTGATTCGATCTCGCAGGGAAACTCCAAGCATAGCCCTCTCCATTGCCCTTTGGGTGACTTTGAGCCTTCTGATGGAGCCCATAGAGAGCGAGCACGTCTCTGTTCCATAATATATATTGTGGGCATCCAAGACTGTATGGCTCCAGCGGGACTCGTCCGAATTTATGGAGGGAAATTAGCCTGCTGCGCTCGCCAGACGGCTTGTCACAAGGTTTCGTATGGACCAAAAGTCGAATGCGTTGGAATGGCAGCCAATGGCCGACCCCTGAGGTTTTTTGCGTGTCCCGGAGTCTCGTAACTGCTGAGCCCATGTATGGGGGCGACGACATGCATCAAGCATTACCCTAGTGCAAGAAAACTCTCGATTTCATTTTGAGGATGACATCGAGTGGTATTACTATGTATCATAACACCGACATCATATGTCATATTTTCCAATAAAGTATTCAAATATTTTGATTAATGAACTCGAATTTTCGAATTACAATCATGAAAGAGTGGTTAAACTATGTATCTTACATCGTGAGCATATGTCATATTTCCCAATAAAGTATTCAAATATTTTGATCAATGAACTCGAATTTTCGAATTACAATCATGAAAGAGTGGTTAAACTATGTATCTTACATCGTGAGCATATGTCATATTTCCCAATAAAGTATTCAAATATTTTGATCAATGAACTCGAATTTTCGAATTACAATCATGAAAGAGTGGTTAAACTATGTATCTTACATCGTGAGCATATGTCATATTTCCCAATAAAGTATTCAAATATTTTGATCAATGAACTCGAATTTTCGAATTACAATCATGAAAGAGTGGTTAAACTATGTATCTTACATCGTGAGCATATGCTACATTTTCCAATAAAGTATTTGAATATTTTGATCCATAAACTCGAATTTTCGAATTACAATCATGAAAATACAATTTCAATAACAAGCCACATAAGCACAATTTAAAATGAGGCGTGATCAAGCTCGATTTTATATTCCAATGCGCCACACAGCCCTTTTTGCGTTACCGAAATTGTTGATCCAATTCAAGCCATTGCCATCAACGGCTACAGTAATTCCATGGGGACTTGGCATATTTGCGAAATGGCCAAAAGCTTATGCTGCAGTATTGGTGAAGCACAGAAATTGGAAACTGATTACACAATATATATATATATAGATAGCAGTTTACACAAAGTATTTTAGTAGGACTTGATAATATCCCCCTCGACCGTGCTGCCACTTGGTGAGGGGGCTTGCGTGCCTTTAGGATCCGTTGGGGCCATACCGGCTCAGGGTCACCCATGGCCCCATCAGGGTCACGGAGCATGCTCACTATTGGGGAGTAAAGTGAAACCCGTGGCCGTGTTTCGGGCAGTTGAGGGACACCGTTGGTTCTAGTGGGTAGGTTGGGGCGCAATTACAATCTTTCCGCGGAGTCCCACGTAACCTGGCTCGCGCTTTGCGGTCGTTATCCATGACAAAAAAAATATCCTTTTTTTTAGTAGTTAGGTACCGTCCGCGCGTTGGGACGCATGACTTAGGAAGAACCTCCACATTATAAATTACCGCGTACAAATAATATGATGTGCTCACGCCAAGACTCATACTAGACAGTGGAGGCGTCGTATGGCGGGTCGCCCTCTTTCCTGCAATATGGTTGTGAGTTTGGTATCTTGTGAATAGATGCCATTGCTGGGGGTCAGTTAGCTCAGGCATGCAGTTCTAAATACTGATGATATACTGCTGATTTTTGGCCCTTTGTGACTGTATATCTCTTTAAACAAAAATGGCGGTTTCAAAAAGCAACTACAGAATTAGCCTCTTCTTTGTAGAGCAGCTTTCTCAACTGGATGTAAATAGTATAGTGTGACCACCCCAATCCATCCTGAGGGTAAGAGCCGCGAGAGAAGGAAAACTTGATACGAAACCTTGTACCAACCCGTCTGGCCAGCGTGGCACAGGAGGCACGACTGTGGGTCATTTATGGGCTGAATAGTAGTACAGTTTCATCATAATATCAGGCCATAAGTAACCCTCTGCTGAGTCAGGATTCCTCCAAATTAATGAAAGGAAATGAGTCTATTGTCTCACGCTGGTAAGGCTGGCTGGCCGCTGGCTTAAGCTTTCATTTCAAGGATTTCCTCTCTGACAGATAAGTTTTCTGCCTTGGATTTTTGTGGTTAGATGTGCCGCCTTTGGATCAACGGGTCCCGGGTTCGATTCCGGGGTCGGGCAAGTGTCTTTGTCTAAACCAGAGGCACTGGCTCGGAGTCTGGGTGTCATTTCTATCTATAATATGGATGTATTTACAAAAAAAAATGTATAAGTAGTTTATCATCCATCTCGTTACCATAACACAAGCATTAAGTTGATGGCGTTGTGTGAAATGTCCAAGGATATTTATTTATTTTATTTATTTTCGGTACCAGCCGCTGTAGAATTCTGTTTATGTATTTTACATTTATTTTGAGTGTGAATAGAATTTCAATACTGACACATGTATCATAGTGTCCGCTTACATCTCACCGACTACGCATCACAAACATCCCCGATTTCTACATACAAGACGCTGTCAAGATACACCACTTCAGCCCCAAATACAACAATGGACCTTTTAAACCCTCTCAACCGACCATTGTGGAGCGTCGTCTCAAAATATTGAATACCGCCACTTCCAACATTAAATTGTATTTTTCCCAATTCGGGCCAAGCTGTGAGCTAGAGATTACAAAATAAGAGAGCGAGGAGGCGACCCCGTTAGCTGGGAGCTGTTTGGGAGATAAAATATAATTCGAAGTGATTCGATTTAAGAAGCAGAGGTTTTAAGTACGAATCGTGTTTGCGTTTACCTTATTTGACTGTGCTACCGAGTTATTGGAACAGAATTATTTTTGCGAATTTGGAATGTGTCTTTTTGCTTTGACTAATCTGTCAGACTTGTTTGTACCACCATCATTGTAGCCCTTTTATTTAAAAGAGCAGCCATGGGATTTCTTGCCGCCTCTTCTCTGTGGCCTATGTCCGCAGTGGACGTCTTTTGGCTGAAATGATCATGATGATGATCACCAAATCAATTCTAGCAATCTACGTTTTTCATAATCATATTTCCAAAGACTGTATTACAATCTTCCCTCACGCAGAACAGAATGAATGGAATGGTGTGAAACAGTAATTGCGTAACGGAGTTCACAGTTCTCAAATGGACTACTAATTTATGGTAACAACGAAAATTGCTTTCGAAAAACCGGGAGAATGCTATGAATAAAATTTCGGCTAACCCACCTACACTTGGCTGTCTTCGTTTTAATATTTAAAGGCCGATATTCTGGCATATGTTCGCTTGGTGACGTTTTTGAATGCTGTCACCAACTTATTTAACCCTGCAGAAAAATTTGCAGTAGGTACATGTAGCCATGAGAGAACGTTCAAATTAGAGAAGCCTTATTGTAGCTGTAAGTTGAAGTGTGATTTAATTTACTTAAAGAACGTTGCAAATATCTTGAGCCAAAATCTATCCAGCGCAGCAGTTGGCGGTTATTAGAGGAGAAGCTATGCGATTGGTTAGATTTTGGTTCAATATATGTTTTTAAGCTATTATACAAGGAATTAGATATTAGCATAATTTTCTATTTTCATAGCTCGCAGGACCGACGCCCGATAGGGCAGAAAAGTCCTCGAGTGGCGACCGCGTTCCGGAAGGCACAGTGCTGGTAGGCCTCCCACACGGTGGACCAATGACCTGGTTAAGGTCGCTGGAAAGCAATGGATCCGGGTGGCCCAGGAACAGCCTTTGTGGAGATCCTTGGGGGAGGCCTATATCCAGTAGTGGACGTCTTTTGGCTGAAATTCTATATTCAGTCAACAATATCAAATACAAATAAGAACAAGCACTACGGTAATATCTGTTTTGGCCATAAAAATGACTTTGGTACTAATGCTAGTTAAGGTTCAATGCCACACAAGGTTTCATAATAAAATCTAGTATTTTACGAGTCTAGTCTATTGTGGCTAGGCATTATGTACAAATCACAACAATCAGTTTTAAATTCACATAACGATAGAAGGCCAGTCGTTGAATTTGTCCATGTGCCAATTTTATTTTTTTCGTGCCATCCATGAATACAAGTCACAAAATTTGATGTATTTTATGTCCGTTTAGTACCCCATTAATAGGTTGACAGCTATTCCGTAACGTATTGCCCAAACCCAAGTGCTCATTTTACAAGTCGAAACAAAAACGCCGTGTCTATGTTATTTATTCTTGTGAAAGTGCTTTCAAATATTCAACTTAGTTTTTCAATATTTACCTACTACTACTGAGCCCATAAGTTTCCCCGCAACCCACTGCTGAGTCAGACCTCCTCTAACGACATGGAGGATAGTTGTTACTAGGTTTAAAATTTTTCTTCCCTTTTGTGGTTAGGTATTCGGTCTTTTTCCTTTAATCGGCTCTTACTTCATTCTTAAGATGAAAGTTGACACTGTGTATTTTAAGTCTGTCACCACAATTAAATGCTTTACCGGTTCAGAATGCCACTTCATGAAGAAGAGAAACTAACCACAAAGTTTCTCTTCTTCATGAAGTGGCTGGAAGTAGCTGGTTCTTCATGAGGTGGTTAAATCAACCACCTCATGAAGAACCAGCTTAATCTTTAACCAATAAAAAGGTTAAAACGAGGATGGCAAAAAACTGAAAGTCTACAGACTACAAACAGTATTTTGTAACTTTTTGCGTATAAATTGTATTATAGCGTATACCTTGTACATTGTCGGTATGGTGACGGATTGAGAGTACGTGGTCATAAGCTCATTTTATCCTTAGGGTGTGGTAAAAGCCGACAAAAATATACGAGAAGGGTTTTTTTATTAAAAGAAAATTTTATAAAAAAATCCTGTACCTACTCGTTTGGCCAGCGTGGAACAGTAAGCTAATTATACTCCATGTAACTGCAAGAGACCTGATTCAGCAGTGGGTAATCTATGGGCTGAGTAGTAGTACTAATATTACTCATCACTATCACTATCATCATCATCACTATCATTATCATCAGTATCACTTCACTATCACTTCACTATCATCACTTCATCATCATCACTATCACTACATATATAAAACAAAGTCGCTGTCGTATGTCCGTCCCTATGTATGCTTAAATCTTTAAAACTACGCAACTGATTTTGAAACGGTTTTTTTTAATAGATAGAGTGATTCAAGAGGAAGGTTTGTATGTATAATACATGTATAATATTGTAGAGAAACACTGCTAAATTTAGATGTTCGTCATGGCACCCGTGCGAAGCCCGGTCGGGTCGCTAGTAATATTTATAAGGCCTACGCACATGTTACTCTGATCTGGTATCGAAGCGCGACGGGTTGTTTGGCTCCCTAGATTAGGGTCGAGCTACACACTGACTGATGCATGCATGCCGTTAGATGTTTTTTTCTTCCAAAGGCCATTTCGGATATTGCCTTGCATTGTAACTCACATATTTGTTTTTAAATACTGTCTTCTCAGAGGTCGTCAGTTAGGAAATGCCGTAAATGCCGGATAATGTCTAGTTAAAAAAATATATGTAAAAACGTTGACTTCTATTTACAGAAATAAACTTTAAAAAGAACCGTTTTAAAATGACTGCCAAACTCAATGCAGACGTTATAAAAAAGTTTACGGCTTGGATATCAATATGATTGTTGCGTGAATGTGTGTATACCCTTTCGGTTACCCTACCCTCGCGAGTGCGAAGTTACGGTCGATGGGCCGATTGGGGCATTTTTTCTCAGCGAATTTTATGAGAGGATCAGTTGGACTCTTGGGTGTAGAGTATGTCCTTTGTGGGAGGCAGGGATGGATTTATAGGGTGAAATATTTTTATTGCATGTCCTGTGATGGCCTTTTTATGTGTAGGCCAAAATAATCTAAGATATGTCTTTCGACATGTTGTTTTTGAAATAAGTTACATCCATCCTTGAACACAATTAATGTCACACTTCCGTGCTTCGGAAGCGTGAAAACGGACAGCTGGTCTAAGCATATAAGAATAGAATAGAAGAAAAAAACATTATTGTATATACCAATTTTAGCGTTCACAATCGTCTACGGATACTAGCATAATTTTATAAGCATAACAGTTTTATAACACAACTATCAGGTCGGAACGCGGCACCAACCGAGAAAACCTGGCGGAGAAACTCGGAGGGCTTATCTTTTTTTTAAACGCCATATTACAATGACCGTTGGTTCCAAAAGGCGCTCAACTGAAATATGAATTTTTATCATAAAAAAAAATAGAATAATCAAAAATGAAATTATAAGTCTTGAATCCAGTTGGTCTTGGGGTTAGATTTGCTGCCTTTGGATCACGAGTCCCCGGGTCGATTCCGTGGTTGGGCAGAGGCCTTTGCTCTGAGTCTGGGTGTCATTTGTATTCGTGAATGTATTTGAGCTATAAACTGTCCCCGTGATATAGTAGTGCTGGGGATTCGTTCAAAATAAAAAGTACCGGTCGTCCACTAGTAGGGTAGATCAGTGCCAACTGCAATATAATTGGGGAAAAAAGGCAGGTAAGACATTATACAATAATAAGTCGCAAAAAAAAGACAAGCACCCCGAGTATCCTCCGCCAGATCTTCTTGGTTGGTGGCGCGTTTCGACTAAGTGGTAGTTGAATAAATATTTGGTTTAAACAATAAATCATTTTTCTTGTCTACTCAATTCACTCATCTTTTTTCCACCTACCTATTTGGCGCCTACCTATTCCATCCAATACTTATGGTCTAGTCTAGTAATAGTAATAGTACTAGTCAGCCCATAATGTACTCACTGCTAAGCTAAGCTGGCCTCCAAAAAACTGGGTGTCCTCAACAGAGCGAGGCGGTATTTCACGTCGGCGCATCGCGTCCAATTATATAAGGCGCAAATACGGCCACACATGGAATACTGCTGCCACCTCTGGGCCGGGGCTCCATAGTACCAGCTCCTTCCTTTTGATCGCATCCAACGTCGTGCAGCTCGAATCGTCGTGTTCGATCTTGTCCCTTCCGCTGCTTTCCGCCACAGATCCACCCGCCAGAAATACCATCAATTTCATCTGGACGAATGGGTGTCCACCACCGTGCGTTTTTCAAGAAACTTTTTACCGCGCACAACCTTTGTGTGGAATCAATTACCAGCGGAGGTATTCCCGAACCGGTACGACATGGCAACCTTCAAGAAACGAGCCTATTCCTTTCTTAAAGGCCGGCAACGCACTTGCAACCCCTCTGGTGTTGTGGGTGTCCATGGGCGGCGGTGATCACTTACCATCAGGTGACCCGCTTGCTCGTTTGCCTCCCTCTTTCATAAAACAAAACCACGGAGAGTAATAGGCCTACAGTGCCACACTGGCCAGACGGGTGGGCACAGGGTTTCGTATCAAGTTTTCCTTCTCTTGCGGCAATATTTTCGGCCTTATTAATCTTTTTGTCGGTTCTTACGACACACTCAGGATAAAATGGGGTAGTGACACTATGTATTCTAAATCTGTTACCACACGGACAGGTCTATGATGTGAGATATTCTTTCCAGGTCACTATGCCCCAACTTACCCACTAATACCAACGGTGCCCCTTGACTGCCCGCAACAGGGCCACGGGTAGTTCACTCCCCATAATGGGGAGCATGCTCCGTGACCCTGAGGGGGCCTTGGCCTGCTTGTAGTACATGTAAGTAGTTACATGTAAGTAGGTTTGGCACGTTATCTATGACAAGAAGAATACCAATAATTACTTTCAGAAAGGTAAGGTGGTAAGGCATAGGAGCGGGTAAGCGCCCGAACACAACGCCCGAGGGTCGAGAGGTCGCCAGAATTACATTATTAAAAATGTTGATACATTATTTGAATTTTTGTAGCCTTCAAAACTGACGTGAAATTATAATATTTTGTCATAAAGGTTTCAAGCCGAATATGTCGCGCTGGCGATATGCTTTGACATTCCTGGTGTCTAGGGCGTCTGTCTACTTCTTTTAGCTTCCTCGCATGACACTTTATAGATGGCATAATACATCCTTCTTCTACGCCTTTCTCAATTTCATTGGCGTACCTTAATGGTGTAATATGACGTGCGAGATTTTACATTTTTTTTAATATGTCGCCACATAACAGAACATTGAGTTTTAGGGATATCAAACACTACAGGTCTTGCTATCAAATATCAATAAAATAAATTAGTAGATCGTAAAGACCGTGTGGTGACGGTGACATAATGTCACCAACCCATTCCACCCTGTGGGTGTCGTAAAAGCAGACTAAAAGAAATTACATGGCAGAAAATCTAGCCGTGCCAACTCGTCTAGCCAGCGTGGCACAGTAGGCTTATTGCCCTCCTATAATTGTAGGATTTATTAGAAGACTTTTACACTAAGACACACTTACGGGCTACAAAGAAATCAGAGAATTGTAACATCAATTTTGTTGTCCTCTAAAATTCATATTCAAAGTATAATTTATTCTTTGAAAAAAGGGCAATAGGCTCTTAATTATTTATTTCCTTAATATTTGTGGAATGAAATTAAAATAGCAAATCAGAATAACTTAATTGGACGTCTGTTCGTGTCGGCAAAATTGGAAACATCTACGTTATTATACCTGTTTATTTCACGTTGCTACATATATATTATGTTTATAAAAAACGATGTTCTACATAAACATATACGAGTATATAGGCTTCATGCACGAATTTTGAGAAGGCTCGAAATATTGATCA
Source organism: Clostera curtula (assembly GCA_905475355.2). Taxonomy (NCBI): domain Eukaryota; kingdom Metazoa; phylum Arthropoda; class Insecta; order Lepidoptera; family Notodontidae; genus Clostera; species Clostera curtula. Next base: position 18,711,758 of record FR997799.1, read on the forward strand.
TGATAAAGATTGAAAAAGGAGAAAAATTATATTTTACTAGACTAAGAAGACGCAGTAGGCGTGTGGTGTCGGATATCATTGTGGTGACGAATTTAGAATACACCATGTCACCAACCCATTCCATCTTTAGAGTGCCGTAAGAGGTAGATCGCTTAGCCCCAAGGAAAGGAAAACTTGATACAAACCCTGTGCCAACCCGTCTTGCCAGCGTGGCACAGTAGGCTAATTTCCCACCACGAACTTGTAGGAGGCCCGACCCAGTAGTGGGTCATTTATGGGCTGAAACGACGACTACTCCGTTATATAAACCACAGCATACATCCATAAATTGCTTCTACACACAATAGTCTATGTAACATCGACGACACAACTTAATTCAATTGAGCTGGGTCAGTCTGGCTACGAAACTATTCTCATTGAACCTCCACTTCGAGAGGGTAGAGAACTAATTTGTTCTACTCGACGCGCCCTATACGTGACTAAGACGTCCATTCGGGTTTTTGAAATACTCTCTAGAATATACTTTCGATGTAGCTAGCCAAACTGGCTGGCACTCGTGACTTTGCTTGAGGATTACTTTGCTTCATAAACAGCCTAGATATAAACGCGCGTAGGGCGCGAGATGACTACCTCCAAAATAAAAAAAATCCTAAGCCACGCTTATCGTAATGTTTCGTGTATATTTTAGGCGCAAGGGGATGAACATCCAGCCAGACGAGGTGGTATGTCTGGCTAGGGTTCGCAGCGCCTATCCCCGAATAACTGCAGTCGAGGATTTCTTACCTGTGCGAATTGCTCTGGAAACTTCGCTATCGCGGTGTATGACTTTTTTGGTAATTCTCGCATATGTAGGCGATATTTATCGATGTTAATAGTTCAGATTTTTCAGATAAATTGTGTAAAGTAGCATGCTGGTCGATACAATGTGTTTTCTTTTCTTGCACAAATAATCGATTTTGCCTGATAACCGACACAGCTCGTCAGTCTAGATCCAAATTACAGACAGACAGTATTTTTGCCAAATTGGTATATAGGAACCCCAGGAGTCTACGAGAGAATTTTACGCTGGCGTGACAAAAGATAGATCTAATCTCACATGTTTTATCAAGTTTTTAAATATGGTAGCTATGTAGCGGCAGAGAGTCTACTGGAACTAGCAAAATTTTGTAAGTGGTCCACGGGAAAAAGCTTGGGAGCCTCTGGTATAGAATTAATTTTATATACTTATTTTACTATAGAATCGTCTCTATAGATGTATCATAATCAATAATAATGGAAGATTTCTGCTTCATTTTAGCTCAAATTTCTTAACATGACTTTTAAAAACTGAGTCAGCGAAATTTCTGGAACTTTCCAATTTACAGCATCGGGCGTCCAATAAATAATAAGTGCTTCGCTGTGTAAAAAGGTATGGCCAACAAAACGAGCAATTAGGGTAATAAAAACAAAACACGTCTTTTATTTTAATGCGTGAAAAAAATTTTGTCCTGTTAAGTTTGAACATGTGGTATTATGCACTAGGTTCCGCAGATCAAAAATGTTTTGTTGGCAATCATTAATTTATCATTTAAATTTCTTATACTTCCTCAAAGGATTAAACTAAAAAAGGTTTGAGATATTACACTCATTATATTTGAACAACATATCTACGGATCTTCTAAATAACCAGCTACTGGTTGGGGGTAAATTAAAGATATTGGACAATCTTGTTTAAAAAAGAAACCAATAGCCAGTGGAAGTCTAATTTAGTTGTTCATTTTTATACAATTATTGACACAATTTTGTAACATAAAGATATTTACGATTATGTTAAACATATAAGAGAACCCTAAAAATGAAACCTCATGACCTTTTATAAAAATGATGAATCGGCATGGTCATTTTTAAACTCTGTTAAAGTTGCAAACGGCTTTAATAACAACAATCACTTAGTAATATATCCTTTACTTTCTCTCGTTGCGCATTGCCAGTACCTAAGCATAATATTTAATATAATAAACATATCTCGAAAATAAGTTAAAATACGATTAGTAATAAAATATGTAATAAGAAAAACGACGGTTAGGTCTGAAATATTCATTTGAGATCTTCAAAAAATAATATTATACAAGCTTAATCTTGTAATGTGGTATCATAAATATTTTTATACCCCACTTCAATCTTTATTAACAGACTTAATAATTCTAGATGAGAGACAAATGAGAGAACGGTTTTCTAAGACCTTTTTGTCCTATGGTCTTTGTACCACAGTGGCCTGCTCAATGCCACTCCAACTATGCAATCCTTTGCGCTATTTCGGCTACCCTGGTTCTTCTGCCGATTTCCTCATTTCTTGAATTACTCTCAGCAGTTCATTAAGCCCTATTGTGAAATACCACGTCCACCTAACCATTCGCCATTTCTTCATTACAAACATTGTTCTACTTATTCTTCTGTGAATTTCAAGCAAAGTAAACAACATAATAATTTTATATTTCCGATCTTATGAAGATAAGCTTTCATCGAGAAAATAGGAAAACGTCTAGTAGTGCAAAATGCAATATACTATGTCTGCCAAGCCATAAGCTATGGCGGTATCCACTCCACTTCCTAATAACATTTTAATAATAAACTCGAGCGCGGAACAAAGGGAATGGTTTCCAAGACTCTGGTCTAAGTTATAAGATAAGCGATTAAACATTATGTTATTTCATTTTCTCAAAGAAAATATTGTTATTGATAGGGCAAGATAGTAGTGGGTTTGGCTCTGAGGACTCCTCTATCCTCACAGTTCATTTTAGGCCAGAGCTGCTCACGTAAGCATGCTGGCAGGTCTTGACGCGGTACAGAAGGCAAAAAAAAAATTGAGGAAATTAAATGCGATATTAGTAATCTTCTCGATTTACTATGGAACAGTAATTTGAATAATATCCAAACATTTAACTTATTTGTTAATAAATAATGATCAATCTTTAGTTTAAGGTTTGCAAGGGAGTACCTAGTCTGTATTTTACAGAATATCCAGTGCTTGTTTGCAGTTTTTAAAATAAATGTGGCATGCAAAATCCAGTATATTAAAACGCTGTTGCACTTTAACTTGACCCACCTAAACAAAAGAATAGAGATTTATAGTGGATTTGCGGGGCCACAAATCAAAACTGCCTGTCCGAAATTGTGTGAATTTATACGGTGAGCAGTTTTTGTGGACTAAAACGTTTCCTTAAAGCTTAAAAACTAATAAAAGATTTAAAAATATAATGTGCACTAAGATGAATGAAAAAAACTATCATAATTTCAGCCAAAAGGCGTCAACTGCTGGACATAGGCCTCCCCCATGGTATTCCACGAAGGCTAGTCCTGAGCCGCCCGTATCCATCGCTTTCCGGCGACCTTAACCAGGTCGTCGGTCCACCTACCAGTACTGCGCTTTCCGGAACGCGTTCGCCACTTGAGGAAATTTCTGCCCCATCAGGTGTCAGCTCTGCGGGCTATGTGCCCATTACCACTTAAGTTTTGCAAACCTGTGGGCTATGTGGGGAACTCCAGTTATTCTGCGTATCTCCTCATTTCTGAATCGATCTCATAGGGAAACTCGGAGCATAACCCACCACATTGCCCTCTGGGCAAAAAATATTTAGGTGATAGCAATCTTTTGTTACGATTCCATGTGATGGGAGATGATATGTCGGTTAGGGTGATTGGCATGGGATTTCACAGAAAGAGTTCATTTGCTTGCGGCAAGATTATTTAGTAGCATCTTACGATGAAAATGAAACGTGTTTATCCACTAGGTATACCATGTAAACCGTCACGTGATCAACTTTGTACTCTACTCAAAGTGATATACCATAATAATATGTAAAAGTTAAAATTGTTTATAAAGATCCCTTTAATTATAAATACAGCATTTCTAAGCCTAGGTTACTACTCTTTTAGCCCCTTCGCCTTCTTCTTCTTTTAGAGGGTAAATTGCAATTAATCTGCAGGTTAATAAATAATACCCGTCTCATTAATGGCATTCTTTGGTGGGCAGGTAAAGGCGTTAAACCCAGCTGTCATTCGAACATATACTACAGTCCCTTAACTGCTATTGACATACCTACATAGCTTTATATTGATCTCCTGGACACTTCTGTTGTGCAATATGTTACATTGTCCTCACATCTTAGCTTACTATAAATAAACACGAAATCAATGTAACCCAATCAGATGCTTGTAACAGAATATATGATAAAAAGAGTGTCCATGGAGTTTCTTGCCTGTTCTTCTCCATAGGATCTACTTTTTGGAACATGCAACTAGATTCCTAACTTCACTTTTGACTTTTCAAAAACACCAGTAAATAGGTTCAATTGAAATAAATGATTTGAGTTTGAGTTTTTGAGTCAATACACGAAATCCAGTTATATTTCCTAATTGATACTTTACAGCCCTTAATAGTGAATTCACAATTAAAATATAAATGTAACTTTAAGCTTGTACAGGATTAACTGAACACAAATTCAATTGAACCGATGTAAATTGCAGAAAACTAAGATAAAAAAACTAATTCTGCTGAGTACTTTCAGTCAAGGATTATCCAGCGAAGTAGGAAAGCTGTTTTCTCGAGATAAACTGGATGGCAAAAAGGAGATCACTTACTGAACTGGAAGAAACGAAATAGATAGTTCAAAATTAATGTAATCTCCATGAAAATGCTGTTTAAGATAACACTTATGAAGTTAAAATAATGTAATTAACAGCTTGGTGACACAATCCATCAAAATTAAATATTCATTTAGTCAAGTTAAAGGTTGGTCCAAATTTCCTTCTTTGTGGAATGTTGCTTCACAGAGAAGAGCTGGAGAGAAATTTTGGCTATCAGTAAATCAATTGAGTATCATGAGCTTCTCTAGTTATATGGAACCATTAATAACAGGAGATAATGGCCGTTTCCCCTCTGCTACTAGTGGTAATAAATTTGTTTTGTTAAGTTGTGTTGTGACGGATTAGGCACTATCACGAACCCATGCCATCCTGGGGGTGTCGTAAAAGGCGTCTAAACGAACGCAAGAGGTAAATCACTTAGCTTAGCATGAGAAGGAGAACTTGATACAAATCTTGTGTCAACTCCACCTGTCATCTTGGCATAGTAGCCTAATTTCCCTCCAAGAAATTAGAGGAGGCCCGCATCTGCCAATTTTTCATGCTTTCCGTGTCGTTCAAAGGACTGTCAATATTATAACGCAATGACTCGGAAAACTCATTATCATTAAATCGTTTTTATTTCAGTATTTTCAGTAGACGCAACTTCCTTCTGAAAGTTAATTAATAACAACACGTCCAAGTCAAGTTAGTTAAGTAATCAAGTAGTACTTAAGTTTTTCCTGTGATAGCAACAGAAACAAAGCAAGCCATTCCGTTAATGAAATTAAAGCTTTTTATCTTGGCGCAACAAAAACTTTTTCAATTAAAGGAACAGTCCTTTTATTGTGTGCTAGCTCGTGTAACATCTAACAGTTGTTTAGTTTTAATTATTATCATTCAATTAATCTGTTGAAGTGTTCAAAGATAATAAGTTCAAAAGTATTACTAGTGGGTTTATAAGAATTAAAAAAGTGCGCTTAGCAAGGTTATTTTGCGATGCGAACAAAGCGATGAAAAAACCGAAAGACTATTTATTTTATGATAAATACTAATATCATTAACCTGATGAGTATAAAGGTTTTCGCGATTATGACATTGAAAATAAACACGTTTTAACGGGTATATCGCGTCTTTATTTTAATCCCGACGTTTCAAATGCTTGGACCATTCATGGTCATAGGAGAGACTAGATGACAGTTGTCTTCAAAAGTACAAAAAATCTGTTAAATCTTCCTCCTTTTATTTTGTTTTATTGATAACGTTCCATGTGCACGCAAGTTAAAAAGTATTTAATTTTATTGTGTAATAATCGCGGAAACCTATAGCCGGGTCCAGACGAGTGTAACGTGTAATTTAATCCACCGTGTAATGTAACACAAATTCTACGTTTGGACGACACTACGAGCATTACACGTAACGCTCGCTCTATGTCGCTCGGCCATCGGCTGTCGGATTTTTTGCGCTAACACAAAGGCGATCGCAGTGCTCGTTTGGCTCTTGAAATAGATTCGCGTACACAATTCTCTTTGAGTTCGTGTGCCGCATGTGGTGCTACATTACTCATAATGTTACATTACGCGTTACACACATCTGGACACGGCATAAGAAAACTTTTATAACAGTTGCAGCTGGAACGTTTCAATGTGTGTGTGCACAGACACGTAAGGGCGTATACTATTGTTTCATACTAAGTCACCCAGCGCCTAACTTCTACAGCGTATAGCTTTTCGGTAGAACACGTGACGTTTTGTCAGAGTTAGGAAATTTGCGCACACTATATTGTAACAGAGCTTAGTACTGAGTCTCTTAATCACAGTTAGACGCGGCTTTCCAGCTAATCGGCTTAGTGAAGCCTGCATTACGTCAGGTACAGTGCACACTCGCTGTGCTACGAAGATAATAAGCAGCTATTATTTACTGGCCCATTTATGTGACACTATTTGTACTTGTTACTGTATAGACCGAAATGTTGTGTTGCACTTTGTAATTATTTTGAAGGACTATTTACATACTCCGTACTAACTCGTCTTGCCAGCGTGGCATAGTAGTCTTATTTCCCTCCATGAATTTGGAGGAGGCCCCACTCAGTAGTGGAACATGTATGGGCTGAAGTGATTCTGGTAAACTATCTCATATTTAAATAATCAGGTAATGGGAGTCAAACAACGACCTATAAATAGGACATAGACATGAAAAAATCTCGTTAATATCTCGTATAACAAAAGTAAATGTTGCCATACGAAAAACTACGGCTACCTTCACACAATAGACATGACAAAACCTTTTTACCTTGAAACCCTGCACAACAATAGGGCATTTTGGTCGTGTTTTTTCAAAACCGCTTAGTCAGACGTATTGACACCTAGATAGGGGTTTGAAAAGGGTGGAGTGCTTGCTTGAGAGCTTGGCTGATTGCTGTGTTGCCAGCGTATGGGCACCTCCCGTAAATAGTGAATGAAATTAAGCTGAAAAATATTAAGAAGTCTGAAAGTTATTAAGAAGAAAAACGTCTATTTAAATGTAGTATTCTATATTCTAGTATATAGTCTAGTATTTTTGTCTATTTCTATGAATAGTGAATAAATTGCGATGCAGGTGACTAAAACATTTTAGATTAGTCTTAGCCTTTAGGCTTACAGAGGAGGCCGGATTTAGTAGTGGGTCATTTATCGGCCGAAATTATGATTACGATCATGAATTAAGCTAGTTGGGACAGAAAATCAAGGCAGTGATTGGCTGCAAAAAAAACCATCTCGGCAGTGTGTGTCAGTGGGCTAATTTCCTTCCTTCATACAAGGAGGGGATGAATTATTTAAATTAATAGTGAAAGCAATAGGCCGGCATTGCACATGTGTGACCTATGATGTAACAGATGTACATGGATGGCGGTGATCACCTGCTCTCAGGTGTGCCATGAAGACTTTTTTCCCTCCTTTTTTTTTTTAAAAAGCCACACGTATCTTGGAACAGTAGACTTACAGGGTCAACCATTTAAAGAATCCCCCAAAACAATCACAAAAGCGCCAGATGGAGTGGACTATTTTCAAAAATCGCTAAAATCTCTCTCTAATGCTTTTCTAAGGAAAAATAAAATAAACTCCTTTGATAATCCTCTGACTACTATCTCACCTTTTAAGTGAAGACGAAGTCAACGATGTTGCACGCTTACGTAGAAGACTCTCGCTCTCGGCAGAACTCGTTGAAGACACCCAGATTATAGGTACCAAGGAAAACGAAGATTAGCGCGTTCGACTCCTTTAGGTAAAATGGTAAAATGGCCCTTAGGATATTTGACGTTTGCCTAATGGTTTTTGTTTTAAGTACATACTCGTAATATTACTTTTCTGTATGTTATGTAAGTTTAGTTATCACTATAGGTGTGGCATAACGGATTGTGGTAAATATAGCCATAAAAAACTGGATTTTGTGTACTTGGTATGATGCCACCAATTTATAACAACCTGCTTTGACATCGAAGGTTAAAAAACATACAAAAAATCGACGCTGTGGGGAAATCTAGACACGATCCGTAAATTTACTTGACGAGGTCGGAGATACAAGTTTAAGTGAAAATGTAAAAAGCTTCAAGAAATAATGTGAAGGCGAAAGTGGCACGGATGGCGTAAATGGCGACGCGAACGGAAAGCCAAGAGTGAGTGGCGGACTCTGCGTCAACAACGTAGGGCTGCCTATTCTATGACACTATATTATAATTCTCAGACTGGCCCTGTCCGAGCACTCCTAGTTATTCAATACTAGCGACCCGCCCCGGCTTCGCACGGGTGCAATGATGAACATCTAAAATATTATGCATGTATTATACATATATAAAACTTCCTGTTGAATCACTCTATCTATTAAAAAAAACCGCATCAAAATCTGATGCGTAGTTTTAAAGATTTAAGCATACATAGGGACGGACAGACGACAGCGACTTTGTTTTATACTATGACTAGTGGCCCGCCCCGGCTTCGCCCGTGCAAAGCGGGGGTGGGTTATACATATAAACCTTCCCCTTGAATCACTCTATATATTAAAAAAACCGCTTCAAAATCCGTTGCGTAGTTTTAAAGATTTATGCATACATAGGGACGGACAGAAGAATGCGACTTTGTTTTATACTATGTAGTGATGAAGTAAAGTGATAGTCAAAAGTGACGTTTGACATTGATTTTGACAGTTAATACTACTTCTAGTACTCAGCCCATAGGATGATGTTGAGTCGGACCTCCTCCAATTGCATTGGTGGTAATAAGCCTACTGTGCGACGCTGGCAAGACGGGTTGGCACAGGGTTTTGTATGTAGTTTTCCTTATCTTGCGGCTTTTCCGGCTTGTAATTTCCTTTTGCCGCTTACGACACTGTTGGGATCGAATGGGGTGGCAAACGTTGTGCCAGTTTATCCTTCTGGAGTATCCATTGTCAGTCTGGGACCTAAGTCAAACGTTATTGACACAAGTAGATTTTAATGCTATTTTTTCTATTATGCGCATAAAAAAAAATTATGTTTAAAAAATATTTTAATATTATGCTTTGTATTAATATTTTAAATACGCTCTTTGACAACCCTAAAATAGCTTCAGGCAGTGTTGCCAATCTCCCGACAAATAACATTTTTAAAATTGCAACTTTGGGAAATAGAGATACGAGGCTTTCAAGCGTTTAATAGTGATTTATGAAACGATAAAATTTCAACTTCCCACATTACCGTGTCGAGTGTAAATTGAATAAATTGTTGCAAAGGGCGAGTAAAGAATATTGCGCTAAGTTTTTATGTCGGTTAGGTTACGTAAATTTTGAAAATATTTTCTTTCATAACTACTAAGCCAGCAGATCGAGATGTCTAGTAATTTGTATAGATTGAGAATTTGTCTATTACGAACTGCATATTGTTTTTGTTTGCTTTTATAAAATTATAACTAGCTTTTACCCGCGGGGATCTCGCTTTTCCAGTTAGTCTAAAGCTAATTATTATTCATGGTTAAATTACATTCCTCAAAACAAACTCTATCAATAGGTAATAGAATGCAAACCCGAGTGTCTTTAAAAATACTATTCCTTTCTCTTCCACATCATTCTAACCCCTGTTGAGCGACCTCTCTAATTGAGGTAAATCAGTATTAATAGGCTAACATTTCTCGACCAGTTTTTTGCACATTCCTCTCGATCTGCAAGAAACTAAGTAAAACTATTTCCAAACGATTTAGAAACGAAACGAGCCCTCGTAAAAATCGTCGAAAAATGCTTCAGAAGTTTTTGTTATGCTTCTTTCACACCTAAATGATCATTATTGCAACGACTGTAATCGATTGGATAGTTGTTAAATTTTACAAAAACAGAGGATTTTGTATAAGGTTTCTGGTTTCTACCTGTCTTTATAATGCCAACACGTTGGCCGAGCTTAGGCCAAAGCGAGCGTAGGCAATTGAATACAAGGCAAGTGCCTACACGTTGGGCAAGTTTATTGAAACCAACTAGGCGAGTGACACCGAGCGATGGCCAGACAATGCAAATATACCGTCTATACGTTGGTATTGGCGTTCACTCGGCAATGCTAGGCCAACGTATATTGCTGGCTTTACATTATGTCAGTTAGTCAAAATCGTGTCTAATTGCTTCAAATGATTCTTTAAACTGTTTAATAATGAGTTACTCTTTTTTGGAAACGGTTAGTGAACACGGATCAGACAAAATGTAAAACATTACGACCAATAATTTTCAGTGACAACAATTGTTGCTATCCATTCGAAAGGAAAACTTTTGATATTTCCCTATTGTTACACAAAAAAAAACGCCTGTATTATTTTTAACAAAATGTTTAAAAATCGCGTAAATTTAAACGGCGGTTAGGTGTTGCCCGAGCCTTACATTTTATTTAAAGGCTGCTATAACAATAAAATATTATGAAGGCGTTTTGCATGCCATCACCCTCCGATGTGGCGTGGGGATTGGAAATACGCACTTTGTCAACAGAAGTCATAGGCCTGCCCCTAAAATCTTTATTGACATAAATTATGGAAATACGCTTACGTAAAGTGCTAGGAAAATGTTGCTGTCTCATCACTTTATACTCTGAAGAAATAAAACTGCGCAGCAGCTCAAAATATTCGTTACTGGAAACATTGGTTTTGGCATTTTTATATAAATAAATAAATATCCTTGGACATTTCACACAAAGCCATCTCGTCCCAAGCTAAGCAACTTAATGCTTGTGTTATGGTAACGAGATGGATGATAAACTACTTATATACATTTTTTTTTGTAAATACATACATGTTATAGATAGAAAACACCCAGACCCGGAACAAATACTTGTAGGTCGTACAAATATTTGTTAATTTTTTTCATTTTATGATTAATATTTCAAATTTCACTTGAAATATATTTATAAACAACTACTACTTAATCAAAAAATAATGAAAATGAAGAAAAACCTTAAAGATATCTACATTTCTGAAGATTTTACTAAGGAAGTTATGGAAAAAAGAAAATTATTGCAACCAAAATTAATAGAAGAGAGAAAGAAAGGAAACATCGCATATTTAAAATTAGACAAAATGATAATAAAAGGGAAATATAATCCAAATACGGAAAAAAGGAAAAGACAAACATCATCATCATCGCCCCAAAATGAAGCCAAACCAAGAAAACAACAAGCCTTAAAGCCATCAAACGTCAACAGATTAAATGCTTACGACCTAATGAGAAATAGAAGCAACTCTCTTTCCTCCATTACAATAGATAACAGACAATAACAATTAAATATCGGTAAACGGAAAACACAACAATCAAGTAATACAAAAGACAACGTAACAAACCAATATCACACTCCCCCAAGCCGATTGGTCCTCGTGGGGGAAAATGACCACGACCCTCTAAAGATAAGAAATAGTGACAAAAGTCATTCTAAAAACAAATCAAACGATATCCACATAGCAACTATCAACTGTCGATCTCTTAGAACCCCCGAAAAACTTCAAGAGTTAGAAATAGCAATAGAAGAAATAAAATGGGATATCATAGGGATTAGTGAAATGAGAAGATATGGAGAAAATATTGAAGACCATGGGAAGTATATATTACAGTATAAAGGGGAAACACCAGGGCTATATGGAGTCGGATTCATAATTAAGAGAAATCTAATAAACAACATAGAAGAACTAAGGGGAATCTCTGAACGTATCGCAATTCTTAACATAAAGCTAAATGAAGAAGAGTGGTCAGTTATTCAGGCGTATTTACCAACAGAATCAGACAAAAAAGAAGATTTAATAAAAATTGATAAATTCTATGAAGATCTCCAAACTACTATCGAAAATGCGCATAAAAATGTCATAGTAATGGGAGATTTTAATGCCCAAATTGGAACACAAAATATCGGAGAAGAACATATTATAGGAAACTACGGATTTGGAACTAGAAGCAAAAATGGAAAAAGATTGATAAATTTTTCAGTACAAAACAAGCTAAGCATTCTCAACAGCTTTTATAAAAAGAAAATAACAAATAAATGGACTTGGATCTCGCCTAACGGACTTTACAAAAACGAAATCGACTTTATTATGTCGAACAATAGAAAAGTTTTCAAGAATGTGTCAATCATACATAATTTAAATTTTAACACAGACCACAGAATGATCCGGGCTACAATGTCAGGGACACGTCCCAAGACAACCAGACGATTTCATAATAAATACGCAGCTATCCCATACACAGGCGATACAGACTTACTGCTCAATAACCTCCAAATATCACTAGACAGCAATGAATTGATGTTAATACAAGAAAGGTACACCAAATTAGTACATCTTATAAAATCGGTAACTAGAAAAACAAATATGATCAGCATGAACAATATCTCACTCAAAAGTAAACAGCTAATACAGAATCGTAAGGAACTACTACAAGATAAAAAAACCTCTGACAACCGTAAAAAAGTAGCAGAAATAAGCAAAATGATTAGCTTACAACTGCGGAACGAAAGAAGAACAAAAAGATCTAATACCATGAGGAACTATATAACGAAAACAGGAGGAATAAAAAAGGCACTCAAAGAACTGAATCGCAAAAAAGATTGGATACCAAGTTTGAAAAAGTCAGATGGTAAAACTACAGAGAAGAGATCAGAGATACTAAAAACTGCTACAGAATTTTACCGAAATCTATACACAAGCCAAAATGCAGCTAAATTTGAAGTTAACGAATATGATATAATTACCAATGACGAGGACGTTCCAGAAATACTCATAGAAGAGACCATCAAAGCAATTAAAACACAAAATAATGACAAAGCTCCTGGATCAGATCTTATTACAAATGAACTACTTAAAACTATATTACCTGTGATTGCTCCAGAGCTAACGAATATATTTAACGAAATTATCAAAACGGAAAAGATTCCAGAAGATTGGACTAAATCGACAATTATAATAATTCACAAAAAAGGTGATAAAGGAAATATAGCAAATTATAGGCCCATTAGCTTAATGTCTAATATATACAAGGTATTTTCAAAAATTATACTATCCAGGATTACAAATATTCTTGAAGAAAATCAGCCCAAAGAACAGGCTGGATTCCGCCGAAATTTTTCAACCGTAGATCACATTCATACCCTCAGACAAATACTACAAAAATACCAAGAATATAACAAGACCTACTACGTAGGTTTTGTCGATTTCAACAAAGCATTTGACACACTGGAACACAGCTTTATATGGGACGCGCTAAAAAGACAGGGCGTACAATTAAAATACATACGGATACTCCGAAACGTATACAACAAGAGTATTGCGCAAGTAAAGTTAGAAACTTTAGGCGAGCCATTTCCTATTATGAGAGGTGTTCGCCAAGGAGACCCTATATCCCCTAAATTATTCTCAGCTGTCTTAGAAATGATATTCAGAAAACTAAATTGGGAAAATAAGGGACTAAACATAAATGGTGACAATTTGAGCCACTTACGTTTTGCAGACGATTTAATTATATTTTCTGAAAGCCCTAAATCACTAGAAATAATGTTGCAACAACTAGCAGATGAAAGCGAAAAGGCAGGACTATCAATGAACTTAAGCAAAACCAAAATAATGTCAAACTCTTCACAAAGAGATATTATAAAGGTCAAACATGAGCAAATAGAATACGTACATGAATACATATATCTGGGGCAGTTAATATCTACTAAAGACTGCATGGGCAAAGAAATTGATCGAAGAATAGCTAACACTTGGAAAAGATATTGGTCACTTAGCGAAGTGATGAAGAACAAAGAAATGCCTATGAAAGAAAAAAGGAAAGTATTTAATATATGTATACTGCCATGTTTATTATACGGTTGTCAAACTTGGGCATTGACCGAAAAACTAGCAAATAAAATTAAAATATGTCAAAATGGGATGGAAAGAAGTACGCTAGGAGTAACAAGAAAGGAAAGAAAAAATATGATAGACATAAAAAGCAAAACAAAATTCAAGAATGCACACAGTACATACAAACAGCTCAAGTGGAGATGGACAGGACATATGTTAAGAGAGAATATAGAAAAATGGACTAGAAAAGTAACGGAATGGTACCCATTAGACAGCAAAAGGAGAAGAGGTAGACAGATTAAGAGATGGGAGGATGACTTTAGAAAAGTAGCGGGTCCGATTTGGACACGTACAGCAAAGAAAAGGACAGAATGGAGATCTTTAGAGGAGGCCTTTGTCGGAAGACATGTTGTACCAAAATAACTACCGTTTGCCAATATTAAATATTATAATAGCTACAATATTAATAGTAAATTAGTTTATATAATAATAGTTAGTTAGTTTATATAATAAGTATACCAAGTATAGATAGTTAAGTAATTCACAGGCACCACAAATAATTTCATGTTTAAAAATAAGTACAACAATAAAGGCTTTTTTCACTACTTAATCCATACATGACCCACTCCTGAGTCGTGCCTCCTTATTATATGGAAGGTAATTTAGCCCAGACGAGTTGGCAATTTTTCCTTCTCTTGCACCTGAGTGTACGGCCTTGTCATTTCCTTTTGTTGGCTCTTATAACACCCTCACGATGGAACGGAGTTGTGACATTATGTATTCTAAATCTGTCACCACATAGACAATATCCTACTAATATTATAAATGTGAAAGTTTGTAAGTATGTATGGATGGATGGATGGATGGATGGATAGATGGATGGATGGATGGATGTTTGTTACTCTTTCACGTAAAAACGACTGAATGGATTTTACTGAAACTTTATAATAATATAGCTTATACATCAGAATAACACATAGGCTACAATTTATAAAGATATTGTGTGTAAATGTATAGCGATATTAAGTTATATTTAAATTTCTAATTGTCAAATTTTCAGCCATATTTAAATATAGACAACATAAAGTTTCGCTGTCAGTTGCGCTTTGTTATACCACGTAGGTATTATATCACATTCTACGGGAACGGGATAAAAATCTTAGGTATCCTATGTCCGACTTTCTTTTAAATATATGGATGTTGGACAATACACAAAATCATACTTAATATTATAAACCTGAAAGTGTAAATGTGTGTAATCCCGTTCCGTGTTATAAAACATAGTTTATCAAAATGCAACTGCTGGAATAACAAAACTTCACCGACAGCTAAACGCTATGTTGTCTATAGTTTGACAAATTTGATAATTAGAAATTTTGAAGTTGACCGGTTGATGTATTTCTTTCGAGTAAATATTAGCTTATTGTGCCGAACAATGAAGAAGAACTAAATAATGCACGTGAAGATCACCGCATTAGTATGGCTTGAATCCGTGCTTCTCAATCACAAGAGCAAATCGAGGCAGCCCGTGAAACGGTTCGGTTGGGAATGCAAAATCGTCGAGCAAATTTAAGAGATCAACAACTAGATAATTTTCGAGACACAAGAATAAATTTATAAAGTAGGTACTACATAATTAGGATCGAGCAACGTTTCGATACGGTGGCAGCACTAATTACTGCTTGCATACTTGCGTCCGCATTGGACCTATAGATGCCATGTAATATTACAAAACACTCCTCAGCGGCTAAAGTTTTATCAAAATGGAAAATCGTCATCTGGGACGAATGTACAATAGCGTATACACGTGCATTGGAAGCACTTATCCGATCCGACCGAACACCTACGCAAGGACTCGAGATGTTTTGGAGGCGCAATGATTTTACTGTCTGGCTATTTCTGCCAAACACTGCCTCTAATTCCAAGATCGACTGCTGCCGCCGAAATAAGCGCTTGCCTCTAATCATCGAAATATGTGGATTGATTTTATTTTCTCAGAATTTCTGTTCATCGAAGGACGAACTCACAAACACAAAAATAATGAATGGTTGACTAAGCGAGCTGTTTTCGCGGCTAAGAATATATATATGTAGATGACATAAAGTAACTAACATAATTCAGAATGAAATCATTGGTACACTGCATTAATTCAAATATAATGACTGTAAAAAAAGAGAAAAATATATAAACCAAAACCACCAAACCTGTGCAACGGAACGCGTTTGGTGGTAAGTGAATTGATGAACAATGGAATATACTCAAAGTAAAGTTGGAAGGTGAGGAAATTCTCATCTGAGGATCCCGACGATATCAACTGATATACCGTTTTAGTTTTAATGATTTCCGATCCGTCGTGCATTCGCCGTGACCATTAATAAACCACAGGGCCAATCCTGGAAAGTTTGTGGCCTAAATCTAGAAAATTCATGTATTTCCCAAGATCAATTATATGTGGCATGTTCCGGGTCAGAAGACCATCTGCGTTATTTGTTCATGCGCCTGATAATAAACCGAAAAATGTCGTCTGTCACAAGGTGATTCACTGAAAAGTGCAGTTACTAAAATAGATGGCCAATAAAGTATAATTAAAATCATAGATGTTTTATTTATATTTATCCTGATAAAAAGTTAATAAAATAAAATATCTGCTCATTTATTGCCTTTAAGGCGAAACAAAGTTCGCCGGGTCAGCTAGTATATTATAATATCACTATCATCACTACATAGTATAAAACAAAGTCGCTGTCGTCTGTCCGTCCCTATGTATGCTTAAATCTTTAAAACTACGCAACGGATTTTGAAGCGGTTTTTTTAATAGATAGAGTGATTCAAGAGGAAGGTTTATAAGTATAATACATGCTAATTGCACCTGTGCAAAGCCGGGGCGGGTCGCTAGTATTATATATGATGAACTTATACTTATATAGGCATCGTTATTTTTATTGTTTTTGACTTTTGACGTTCGCCGAATGGCAATAATATTATAAACGCGAAAGATTGTAAACATGACATGTGTTTATTACTCTTTCACATTAAAACTACTGAATGGATTTTGATGAAAAATTGCATGAATATAGCTTATTGGCAGAATAGCACACAGGCTATAGGTAATTGATTATATTTTTTCTTAAATAACAGTGCGAAGCTGGGGCGGGCCACTAGTAATAAATATATTGATAAGAATACCTACTCAATTCGTCTATAAAACTCGAGAAATTTTCTCAAACGGAAATGGATGTCAAGCGAAGAATTTTACTGTTCCTTTATGACCTGAATATCTACCCTAGATAGGCACTCAATAACTTTCATCGTAAAAAGTATATAAACTTAGAGCTGACACAGAAAACGTAATCTTAAGGCCTATCAAATCTTAGCAGACTAGATATATTTTACTTTTTAGGCGTTAAAGGAATATCAGATTTCAGAAAGTTCAACGGAGATCAGTGATAAGTACTATAATTACGTGTGCGTCTGCTGATTTAATTTCAACTTTATTTCGAATGTTTTAAGATTTATTATTTAGTATTAGATCGCTGTCCGTGTCTTCTGTGATTTCTTTTTATTAGAGAATTTTGTAAATTATTAATGTTGTACGTTATATCATATCACGTATCGTATACGGGATCGTATCAATATTCTTTTGCGTCTCACCCTCTTACCTGGAATATGGTTGAGGAGGGCGATGGCTGTCACATGTGTCAATCTTGTGAATAAGTGCGGTTGCATCAGTCAGGCATTCAGTTCTAAATACTGACAAAATACTGCCGATGTTTAGCCCTTTGTGACTATTGCTTGCTGCCATAAATCTGTCATAACAGCCATTGCATACAAAAAAGCGATTAAAAAAGCAGCTACAGATTCTTCCCCTCTCTTTGCTGTAGAGTAGCCATCTTCACCGGTGGTAATTGTAAAATATATATTGACGTGTAAAAAAGCTCTGATTTGTCAAATAGATATTTCATTATCATTTAATAGATGGCTGTATAAATCTATACCATGAGCAATATAAACGTTGTACAAGAACTTTATAAGTTTAATCTTTAATTATAAGTAAACGACACGTCTCGCCATTTAGCAAGGCAATGCTGCCACAAATCTGGGCAACCAGTGGACACACACTTTGTATGACTTATTTAATTTAACAATGTCACCAACCTACACAGGCGACTAAAGGAGCGCAAGAAGCAGGTCACCTAGCCGTATGAAAAGGAAAACTTGATACAAACCCGGTGGCGAATTTACAAAGGCTATAGTTTGGATTTGAGTCACGAGTCAGACTCTAATAGATGAGCTTTTGTTTATGCATATTAATCGACAATACCTAATCTATCTCATTAAAAAAATTGACTCAAATGGATTAGCTTTTTGCCTTGATATTTTCAAAGAAAATGCACGGACAAAACCTAGTACTGTATTATATATATTCACTCAAATAGATAAGCTTTTATCGAGATATTTTATTATATACATTATATTATACTGTTTGATATAAACTGTTTTACTGAATGACACTCTGTCCATGGGTCAAGGTCAAATTTCCGAAGCACAAAATCCGCTGTTCTCCTGAGGTTACTAACCTTGACCTCAAGGTCTGGTGTCCTTGAGGTCAAGGTCAAATGAAATTACAGTCAATTGACTTTGAGGTCAAGGGGTCAAGTGATTCTGGAGGTAATATTGACGGAGCCCCGCTTCGCGGGGCTCCTACTTCTGGGTGGATTAAAAAAAAATAACCACGAAGGGGATGGCGGGGTCTTCTAGACCCCGCCATCCCCTTCTAACCTAACCTATCCGAGTCGGGATGCCCGAAGTTCCGAGCTCGCGACGCTCGCTCAGATCCCTTCACCTTCGACATCGTTTTTACGACAAAATTTTTCTTTTTTTTTGTCAATCAAATACAGATAGATACAGTTTGCATATCGGTATCAAATTGAATAGCATTTGTTGCTGTAATGTTAGAATGAATTTATCTAACAAAGTCTACGCGATTTCGGTCATTTTCTGTACTAGAATAGATTAGGGTTTCGTCAAGTTTTTGTCAAACAAAAGCTAAGCCAGTTCAGTTTGCACTTTCACTCTAATGGTATAGCCTTTGTAAATGTGCAACCCGGTGCCAACGCGTCTCGCCAGCGTGGCACATTAAGCTAATTCCCTCCATGAATTTGGAAGAGGCCCGACTCAGTAGTGGGTCATTTATGGGCTGAAACGAGGATTATTACTTTGTTTATTAATACATGTCAGCTAAAATTATGCTAAAATTATTTTCATTCATTAAGACCATTTTACAGGCAAGTGTGCCAAATATTCAAGAAAATAATCAGTCGGTTTCTAATGTCCCGAGTGACTGAGTAAAAATGATATCGCAAAACACAGATTTATAATAACTTGATTATTATAAAATTTTATACGAAAATATTTCATTCATCTCGACTGGATTAGACGTTCATTGTGATTTCTAGACACGTACCTATTCTTCTCGTTATCTTATTCAAATATGAATGCAAAATATGTTTGGATAATGTAACGCAGATAATTTTTTTGATTAGATTTTATTTGGATAAGAATTTTGTAAATTTATTGTAAACTAGCGACCCGCCCGGCTTCGTACGGGTGCAATGATGAACATCTAAATTTGTCAGTGTTTCTCTACAATATTATGCATGTATTATACATATAAACCTTCCTCTTGAATCACTCTATCTATTAAAAAAAACCGATTCAAAATCCGTTGCGTAGTTTTGAAGATTTAAGCATACATAGGGACGGACAGACGACAGCGACTTTGTTTTATACTATGTAGTGATAGTGATAGTGATATCTATCCTATTAAAATTCTCAATCCTTTATATGTTGCTAGTGCGACCATGTTCTATGGATATTATTATATCCATGCATGGGTCATACGGGTTCTTAAATATTTTAAAATATCTGGCTTTACTCATTATCATTAAACTCAACTCAAAAGTAACTTTATTTACGTAGGTTTTATCACAAAACTCTTATAAATCGTCTTATTTATAATTACCATTATCATCTTACATCCCCTGTCCCACGCTATGTGCTACTCTTTCTTTCATACACAATTCCTCACTCCTACAATCCATCCATCTCCCATATTCGCACCATATTCCCACATTCATGCTGAACCTATCACCGGTTCGGAAGGCTGCTCTACAGAGAAGAGCCGGCAAGAAACTCTGTAGTATTATCTTTGAATAAACGCAGATAGACGATATTAAAAAAAACTGGTAACTAATGCAGTTGACTGCCTTGTTAGTCTAGGGGTTGGATATGCCGCCTTTGGATCACGGGGCCCCGGGTTCGATTCCGGGGCCGGGCCGCAAGATTGGTTGCCAGCGTAGCACAGTAGGCTAATTTCCCTCGATGAAGTTGGAGGAGGCCTGACTCAATAGTGGGCCATTTATGGGCTGAAATGATGAGATGCACTAGTTCTGTGTCGGGATGTCATTTGTGTTCGCTAATTACGAGTCGTCGTTTTAGCCCATGAATAACCCACTACTGAGTCGGGTCTCCTCCAAATTAAAGGGGGGAAATTAGCCTACTATGCTACGCTGGCAAGACGGGTTGGCACAGGGTTTGTATCAAGTTTTTCTTCTCTTGCGGCTAGGTTTCATTTGCCTCTTGCGTTCCCTTAATCGCCTCTTATATTATGGCATCCTCTGGATGGTGACACTGCGTATTCTAAATCCGTCACCACACGGACTAAAGACTACGAATTACGAGTATATGTTTGTAAATAGCCCCCGCGATGCAAGTTACACCTAGCGCAAAAAAAATATTTTTATCACACGCTGGCTGAGTTGCTAAAGTTTACATTTCTAGTAGCCTTGAACTGCTCTCACTATATTCATTCGGAACGTATTAGCAACTTGACACCCTATACCCAGCATAAAGAAAACCACGATATCTGACAGACAAATAATCCACGGAGTTCAAGATACGAAAACATTAAATAAAGCCCTATATTTTGGTATCACGCTTACTTAACACTGGATTAGCTGTAATAGGATTACTCCGAAATCTAACGGTATACCTCCGTTGCCTCTTAACTCTGTGATTAACTATTCCTTCTGATATATCATTAAATGACACAGGATCCTACTTCTTTGTGGCTAAGTAACTGCGAAGCTTTTGGATATATTTATTTATGTTGGACGACCCGCACCGGCGTCGCACGGGTGCAATGATGAACTTCTAAATTTATCAGTGTTTCTCTACGGTATTATGGATATATTTATTATACATAATAACCTTCCTCTTGAATCACTCTATCTATTAAAATTAATCGCTTCAAAATCCGTTGCGTAGTTTTAAAAATTTAAACATACATAGGGACGGACGGACGACAGCGACTTTGTTTTATAATATGTAGTGATAGTGATTAAACTCAAACTCAAACTCAAAAGGAACTTTATTTACGTAGGTTTCATCACAAAACTCTTATAAATCGTCATATTTACAAACACCATTATCATCTTACAGCCCCTATCCCACACTAGGTGGTAGTCTCCACACACACCTATCAGTCGTCATACCTACATTCACACCTTTCACACACAACTCCTCATTCCTGCAATCCCTCCATTATATTCAATACTATTTATTGATTAACCTTTGATTTGTACCAAATACACCGAATATATATCATCCTATTGTGTATAATCATACGTTATATACATATTAGCTAAGTAAATAATTAGATAGATATCCCAAACCAATCGCTGCTCTACGTTTAGTACTTTGGTGTGTACTAAACGTAGAGCAGCGATTGGTTTGGGATATCTATCTATTACATTCTACGGATGACCGGAATTGCCAATGTTTGAGCTCCTTATTTATCATCACCAAGGCGCCATGTTTGCTAACTTACGTCACTTCCGGTTGGAGTGCAGCGCAAGCGGGAATTAGCTTTGACTTTGACACATTCCTTATTGGCTATTTACAGTCCTACCATCTCTATATTCTTCTCAGCATATAAATGACTCGATGTTTGAATTTAAGTTCAAAAATGCCGTGGTCCTAATAGATTTCTTCGCGAAACACTTATGAATGAAACTACTCGTACTTTCTGAGAGAAGAAGAAATGATAAACATCGCGGCTGTTGTTTCATTTACTGACAAATCATCATCATCATTATTTTAGCCAAAAGACGTCCACTGCTGGAACATGGATTTCCATGAAGGCTGGCACTGAACCGCCTGCAATTATTGTTTTCCAGGGTACTTAACCACGTCGGTCCCCCGTGTGGGAGATCTACCAGCAATACCCAGTTGCCGCTTGAGGACCCTGCCCACATCATGCTAGGAATATGCCTGCCTTTGACAACCGCCTGCGTTGTCAACCTGCGCCTGCTCATTTCTGATTTGATCTCGTAGCGAAACTCCGTGCATAACCCTCTCCATTGCCCCATAAGTGACAATGAGCTTTTTGATGGAGCCTATAGTGAGCGACCACGTCCGTAAGGATACGAAACAACTGTAATGTTAATCTATAATTGAATCCCATCAAGTCGAGCTCCCTACAATGTGTGGCAGAAAAATTTAGTTGTGTGAGTTATCTTGTCTATGGTCTATGGGGGTGGATGTGGGTTTGTGATTTAGCTCAACGGGTCTCCTGTTCCATTCCAGGCTCGGCCAAGTTCCTTTGCTCTAAGTTGGGATGTCATTTAAACTGTCCCCGCGATACAGATTATACCTAAAGCCGGGGTTTCGTTGTTTTTAGCTAAACTAACTAATATTACATTTGTAATAATCATTTAAATGTTATAATTTGGATACATACGGGTTTGTACATTTCAAGTTGCAAGATTAATTTGTCCAGGTTCTCTTAGCACTTGATTTATAATAGTCGTGCTACGTCATGGGTACGTAGCTTGGTTTTCGTAGTCACGGTTTGCTACGAAATTTCAAACACTACGTTGGTACACATTTTGTAAATGTTTGTTTATTTATTACGATACAATTAACTAACAGACCGAAGGTCGGTGAAATAGTAACTGGAATTCTCAGAGTTCCTAAATAACTCACCGCTAAGTCAGGCCGCTTCTAGTTTGATAGAGGGAAATTGGTCGAATCTAACTTGCATAAACCGGCTTTTCGTTAAACGACACGCATGAATTTACCAACGCAGTCATGTCGTGAATATAATCAAGATTTCAATGCCCATTTTTTATATTAATACTAGCGACTCGCCCTGGCTTCGCACGTGTGCAATGATGAACCTCTTAATTTTTCAGTGTTTCTCTACAATATTATGAATATATTACACATATAAACCTTCCTCTTGAATCACTCTATATTTGAAAAACAGCTTCTAAATCCGTTGCGTAGTTCTATGGGCGGACAGACGACAGCGACTTTGTTTTATACTATGTAATGATGATTATTAATATGGGATCTCACAACCGGTTATAAGCTATTTTCGGTATACGTAATTCAAAATTAATGCATCAAGCCAGATCAGGCAGACCACAAATTGTGTTTTTTTCTAGATTATTGTAAAAGAAAGTATTATCAGGGTTCGGCAGCTGAATAAGCCTTGTTCTTTGGTAATACGTATCTCTGCCCATACACATGTATACACGTACACACTTACCTGTTTTAAAATGTTAAAATAGTTTAACCCAGATACTTGGACAATACGAAATGGTATAAACCTAAATAATATATATAGTAATCTAAATCCCAGCCATCCACCCCATAAATTACCCACTACTAAGTCAGGGGCGCCTCCACATTCAAAGTGGAAAATTAGCCTACTTTGCGAAGCTGGCAAGATGAGCACAGGGTTTATTTCAAGCTGTCCTTGGCTATCGGATAGGTTGCCTCTTGCGACCCTTTAGTGACCCTTGACGATATGTATGGGATAGTATGGGTTGGTGACATTGTGTGTTATAACTTCATCATCATCATCATTTCAGCCAAAAGACGTCCACTGCTGGACATAGGCCTCCCCCAAGGATCTCCACAAAGGCCGGTCCTGGGCCGCCCGCATCCACTGCTTTCCGGCGACCTTAACCAGGTCGTCGGTCGACCGTGTGGGAGGCCTACCAGCACTGCGCCTTCCGGAACGTGGTCGCCACTCGAGGACCTTTCTGCCCCATCGGGCGTCGGTCCTGCGAGCTATTTGCCCTGCCCACTGCCACTTAAGTTTGGCAATCTGCTGTAAATTATAACTTATCTGCATGAAAATTACATAACGAATAGTAAAATTGATTGCGCTAATATCATAGTCATTACGCGCTAATAGCCAAAACAGGTTCTATTAATTAGCTTTAAATGTGCTGAAAACGCCGAAATATACGAGTCGGTTAACATTGAAATTGTGAATGGTACGAAATGTGACGATTAGATATTTGCATACGGCACATTGAATACCAAATGTGTTAATGGTGATTTGGGAAATCCCAGCATATAAGGGGATGCCGTCCATGTGGTGACGGATTAATAATACATTGTGTCACCACCCCATTGCATCTTGAGGGTGTAGTAATAATCTACAAATGTCAAGGCTAGCATAGCCACAAGAGAATTAAAACTTGATACGAAACCCAGTGGCATAGTTAGCTATGTGTTTGGGAGGTCCCCTTGACTGAGCTGCTACCTTCTCGAGGGAGCTTGAGTGCCTTCTTGATCCGTTACGGCCACACCGGCTCAGGTTCACTCATGCCGTCGGGCCCACGGGGTGAGGCCAGACGAAGAAGAGCACACGGTGTCGTAGCGGGTTTGGGTTCTGGGCACTCTTCTGTCCTCAGAGTTGCTCGCTGACCCCTTAACGGCTTCGGTGCACCAGTGTCCTCGGTTGGCGGTCAACCTGGTTGGTCGCTAAGTCAAGTCGCAGAGGGGGGTGGCGGGGTGGTTAGCAAAGGATGGAGCTCCGGCTGACCCGCACCGCGGACGGAGGCCGAGGGGATGGGGATGTGACGTTACGCCTCCCTTCTACCCCCGCCTTAAAGGCCGTTGGTGGGTCGTGGTACCTACCACCGACACAAGCCTCATTGACTGATGGCGTCCCAGTTACCCAGGATGCACTCCGATAGCCGATCCTCTGGAAAAAAAAAATTTCTTACGCCCCTGATTAATTTGGAGTTTCCAGGAAGATAATTATCATACTCTGCCATTTAAAACAACTACAGAGTTTGTTGCCGGGTTTCTCTGCAGCCTTTTGTACCACTGTTAAATAGTATTTTTTATCCTACCACCTACCTCTATGTCTGGGACAGAGCCTATATGGAACTAACTTTAAATAAAATAAAAAAGAATCATACATAGTCAGTTCTGCATCCAAAAAAAGAAAATTTAAATTTATTCAAACTATGTTAAAATTTAGATTAACATAACATAAGTCTAAATTGCAATAAAGGTGCATTCCGTTTTCAATATTCGCGCTCGTGCCATTTCCAATATTTCGGATATCTCTAGAGAAATTATCGTTATGTTTACCGTCTATCCGTTTAAACAGAATATTCGGATGGATGACGTAAATTCTGGAACAGACAGAATTTATGGAATACGCCGCAGTATTGGAAAATATTAATATTTTTTTGGTAGGTTTTATTTCTGACTCTTTTTGTACTGTACAATACTCTTTTTTACTTTAAAGCCCAACATGATCCACTGCTGAGTCGGGCCTCCTCCAGTTAACTAGAGGGTAATTAGCCTACTGTGCCACGCAGCTTTGTTTTCGGCCTTATTATTTCCTCAGGGTGGAATGGGGTGGTGACACTATGTATTCTAAATCCGTCCCCACACGGAAGTACAATAACTGGTTCGTTAAGAGGCGCTTATGGAACGTAAGAGGCAGATCACCTCGTCCCAAGAGAAGGAAAACTTGACACAAACACTGTGCCAACTCGTCTGGCCAGCGTGGCACAGTAGGCTAATTGGGTCTTTTATGGGTTGAATAGAACTTATTGTAAATTATGTATCTATTTTTTATTATATTTTCCATAATATATATCTCTTTACCCGAAATTTCTCGTTTATAAAAAAAATAATTTTAAAATATATAAAAAACCGAATACTCGTCGAGAAAGAGGTCGATGACCTAAGCTATCTACGGTTCAATTCTCCAGAGAGTGTAACCTCCTCACGATCCTTACCGAATTCAGCAACTCAGTGAGAGTTTCTTTAGATGTTGATAATACCGTTATACGGAAAGTGAAACATTTTTTCCTTAACCTTCATAAGGACTTTCAACCTTCATAATAGGCCTTTTTATAGTTCGCATAGCGCAGGCGCGTCCGCCATGTCAAAAACGCAGCAGTATGACAGTTTCGGGCACTTTTCTAACTATGGCTGTGCAACAAGCATTATCACACATCACATTTTTATATACAGGGTGGTCAAAAAGTCGTGGATCAAACGAAACCAGCGGTTAGATCGGGCCATCAGCAGCAAAAAATTGTTCTACGTGAGGTCCTTAGGGTCAACCCCTGCAGAGTTACAATTGATTTTGTGTTTTTATGAGAAATTGTCTTTTTTTTACTAAAACTTGATAAAATTCGAAAAAATCTACATCCTGTATCTTTTTTATAATTTTCACTAGATTGGTACTGATGAGTCCTTTCGTTAGACATGCTATTTATGGTAGTTTATTGGGTGTGTTGAAGATAATATTAAGTTTTACGAAAGCAATAATTTTTTAATCAAAACTTGTTACTTACTTCGGACGCCACTGTGAAAAAAAATACTCTACAGAAAAGTGCCACTGTATCACAATTTTTGGCGCATTTAATAGGGATTCTAAAAAGGTATTACACATGGCTATGCGTGGCTTCGATATCTTTCAAGGATGATCTTTCGTAGCAAGGCCAGAGTTAATTCATACATAAAACTCGGTTAGGCCTACTAACCTAACCTTCCCTAAGCGTGATCGTTTTCCGGACTACAGGGTCTTTATCGTCGTTTCAGCCCATAAATGACCCACTACTTAGTCGGGCCTCCTCTAAGTTCATTTTGGGAGATTAGCCTACTGTGCCACGCAGCCAAGACGGGTTGACACAGGGTTTGCTTCAAGTTTTCCTTCTGTGTAATACCTTTTTAGTGTAATACCTATATATAATGTGTAATACCTTTTTAGAATCCCTATTAAATGTGCCAAAAATTGTGATACAGTGGCACTTTTCTGTAGAGTATTTTTTTTTGACAGTGGCGTCCGAAGTAAGTAACAAGTTTTGATTTAAAAATTATTGCTTTCGTAAAACTTAATATTATCTTCAACACACCCAATAAACTACCATAAATAGCATGTCTAACGAAAGGACTCATCAGTACCAATCTAGTGAAAATTATAAAAAAGATACAGGATGTAGATTTTTTCGAATTTTATCAAGTTTTAGTAAAAAAAAGACAACTTTTCATAAAAACACAAAATCAATTGTAACTCCGCAGGGGTTGACCCTAAGGACCTTACGTAGAACAATTTTTTGCTGCTGATGGCCCCATATAACCGCTGGTTTCGTTTGATCCACGACTTTTTGACCACCCTGTATAGTGCCCGAAAAACATGACGGACGTTCGGGCATGCGCACAAAATATTTTCAACTGTTGCAAAAAAACTATCTGTCATTTTTATAAAATTCGTTATACATTCATAGGTCAAAGTAAGTACTAATCGATTAGATATCGTTCGAGCGATCCAGGTTCTTGCCGTAAATAAAATTTGCGCAGCAAAGACTTCTCTTATAACTTTTTGATAATGATGTAGTAGATATGAGATTTTTTTCCGACTTTCATAATGCTCAAAGTTGAACTGAATTTACGGGTGTAAATTTAGGGACCAGCATTAAAGTTAGTCCGTATGGTGACCGATTTAGAATACACAATGTCACCAACCCACACTATTCTAGAGGCGGCATAAGGAACAAAATTGATAGCGCAAGAGAAGGAAATCTTGACACTAACCCTGTGCCAACCCGTCTTGCCACCGTGGTCCAGTAGCTAATTTCCCTCTTTGATTCTCTGACTTTAACAAAAGTAGAAAATCTATACAAATAACTAAAATTGGAGTGTCTGTTTGTAATAAAAAAATAACCTATTTTTACTAAATGCGTGAGTATACACTACACAGTACATATTCCAAAATATTTTTTTTTTTTTAATTTGTCTTTGTCTATCTGTCTGTTTGTTCCGGCTAATCTCTGGACCGGCTTGACCGATTTTGACAGGACTTTCACGGATAGGTAGCTGATGATATAAGGAGTACTTTTTTTAGACTAGCTGAGTCCGGCCACCTCCAAATTCATGGGAGGAAATTAGCCTTCTGTGCTACACTGGGTTGGTACATACATGGTTTGCGTCAGCTCAGTGGCTAGGTGATACGTCACCTGACGATTTAAACTTGATTATTGTTTGAATGTAAAATCTCGCATTTACTACCATTGATGTTTTAGATAGATAAAATTATTATACCCCATTCAAGATAGCGTGATCGATTTGACAGATGTCAATTTTTCTGATCGACAAAAAGGTATGATTCCAAACTACGTCGCGGTAATGGGGACCAGTAGTGCCGTGGTAGCACTTCTGCGTGCAGCGTACTTCGGAAACATACCTTTACTTTCCAATGACGAATAGTGATGGGAAACAGATAATATCTAGTAGTCCAAAAAATAACGGTTTAAAATACTTGTAACTGTGACGAGATGGTATGGGTGTATTCAAATCGATCAAGTTATCTTGTACAGGATATAGAAAGCAAATTTATTATTACAAGAAAATCAATTCCCAACATAAATCTGGGTTGAATGTTCCTTTTAAGGCGCGTTTGTATCACGGAACCTCTTTACGAAAACGCGTTACACACTTGGCTTATTTTTTAAGGCGATTATGATAATATTTGTAGTTTATTGGTGGGATGTGATGGCGTATGAAAATGTTCAGGGAAATGGGTTTTAGGATTGTATTCACATGGTAATATCAGATGAAATGTTATAGCCAAGACTAATGGTGAGGAAATATTAAGTACGTAGAAATGATCGGACTGTTTTTCAGTTTTTTATATTGCCTTAATGGCGAACGATGCCAATACTGAGGTTAAGCAAATTTTGCTCGTGAACGTCTTTAATGAATTCAAAACGAACGATTAGTATATTCGGAGCCGTATGGTGACGGATACATAGTATATATAGCGTCACCACCCCATTCAGTCTTGAGGGTGTCGTAAGAGCCAGAAACAACAGAAGGAAATAGCATTTGTTGGCTGAATAGTAGTAGTACTTAATGTTACGTACCATAACCTGAAGTAAAACGCACCAGATTGTCTTCAGTGTTATCATGATTTGATGGACTAAGACTATATGTCTATCCTACGACCACGAGTGTTGCAATGCATTTTAAGCGGCAGGAATTTACTAAGGAACAAAAACGCGACACATTTATAAATAAAGTGTTGAATTTCAATATGTAATAATCGCGAAAACCTGACATTATTAGATAAGTAACAGACCTAAGACATTATTATATTTTGACACAGAGTATTTAGAGTTGTAGTTGGCCGGAAATTGAGATAAACCGTTTTTTACCCTTAAAAACTAACCCCCACTTCCTGACCTCAGATCGCCCGTAATAGTAGATTGTATCACAAAGGAGCAAAGTAATATTATTTCGGCGAGGGCGCTTTTTTTTAAATCCAGAACGAAGTGAGTGAGTCTAGAGTAGAATCGCGAGCTTAGCGAGGGCCGCTTTACTAGAATGCTACGGGATTCAAAGTACGTTTTAGCCCGAGTTAAAAAATATTTGGCGCCCGAGTGATATGCTCTATTTTTCATCACCCTCTATGAGAAAATAAAAGGCGCCTTATATTTTATTGTAATATTATTATTCATTCATGGGGGGGTTTGCCATAATCGCCACGCTTGGGGGAGGCCTATGTCCAGCAGTGGACGTCTTTTGGCTGAAATGATGATGATGATGATTATTATTATTATTCAATAAAACATACAGTAACAGCTAAATTAAAAATAAATAGTATCTGCCAATAAAACAACTAAAAACTTATATTTACATTTCAAGATTATATACTTTATATATATATTAACTTATACTATTATCGCAAGTATGAAAATGTATTGGCACAGTTATTAATTTGATTTCTTTTTTTTTATTCAGCCATCGGTTCGCCTATGTGCTGTCTTACCAGCCAGTCTTTAATCAAACAATATAAAATTTGCGTTCGATTTCTTTGGCGCTGAATACTAAGGTGTTCCAAAATCAAGTGCGCGGCAAAGTAAATTGCGGCGCACTTACGAGCACAAAGAGGATTAAAAACTCCCGCTAAACAGTCTAGAATAGAAAAGAGCTACTTTGCTCCCACTTAAAGAGGAACAAAACGTCACTTTTCGAATAGATGGGATAAAAACTATTTTTATTTCATTTTTGTTATATTCTTTTCCATTTTCAACGGGTTTCATGCTACTATTGTTTTCACTTTTTACCATTTTCTCAGGGTTCCGCCCTGGTGTATATGTATATTAATACGTGAAGCAAAAAATGTGTACACCTTTTTAAAAAGATAACCACTAGTATTATATTTAGCTTTTGATTCGATAGCTTTTGATGCGAATTCCTAACGTACAGTTATTATAATAACGCGACACTGCTTTATACGAAGTTGGGAACGGAGGCTATTTCATAAAACACAGTGAAGCGGTAATCAAACTTCCTTTTTCCATAAAACTGGCTAAAAAGGGAACGAGTCAAAAACATTTGGAGTGGCGGAAAAAATTTACAACTCTGGCCACTGACAGCCTGTTCGGCCGTGTATGATAAAATCATGAAACAATTTCCGTGGTCGTATAATTATGAACCGTATTCTTTTAACAGTACAGCTCATAATAACTTTTGATTTTGCAGTGATATGCTCATGAAATTTTGCTGTTATTAACAGTGTTATTTCATTTGCGGTAAGGTTGTTTATTGTTAGTACATCGGTGGTGGTAAAGTTGTCGATGTTTACTATTATACAGAGCGCCTGTTCGCCTTTATGGCGACAACTAATATGAAAGATTCAACTTTTTTGTTGTTACATTGTTGGATCGCTTGTTGTTTTGTTTGCCAAAACAAATTAGTGTAAATATTTGAGTGTTTTTTCTGTTACATTGCTTGTAAAATTTTACGATGCATAGATTGCTATTTCGGGAAATTTATTTGCGTATTTTTTTAATTCACAATTTAATTGTGATTTTACCTACATATATCGTCACGCACTTCCCTCACTTCAGCCTAAGTAAAGACCCACTGCTGAGTCGATCTTCCTCCAATTACGTGAGAGAAATTGGCACAATGTGCCACGCTGCATCAAGTTCTCCTTCTTTAGAGGCTGGGATGTCCACCTCTTGAGTATCATTACTTTACTAGGACTAGTGGGACGGCAAATTAAAGACATAATTTTTTGCCAGTTCTTCTCAATAGTGGTCGCGTTCCAAACTGGTAGAACACTGTAGTATTGTGAATTATATAATATGTTATCTCTACCTTAAAGGGCTTAAACAACACAACACTCTTTTCCCCCGAAGACTAATGGACAGACGGACGTGCCTGACCGAGGAATCGAACCAGGGACTCAAATCTTCTAAACCACTAAAGCATTCAGTGGCTCAAGAGATTGAATGCTTCCATCGTTCGGTTCAGGTTCAATAATAAATTAAACCACACTCGACCGCCAAAATTAGCGCTGTACACTCAAGTAATCCATCTTAACTAAGGAAATTAATTTCAAAACCCGACGCGGCCTAGTAAATCAACGAACTAACGGTACCACTTAGGGCTACCAGCAGGTTCTTTTAAAATCTACATCATCATCAGCTTCGACCATTTTTAAAATTTCTCTCGAATTGATTCGAGGAGGCTGGTCTTAATATATTATAATATATATTTTATAGGCTGAGATTATGATGATAATGATAATCAAATATTGACAGTTAACGCCTGAACTGTTTTCACGGAAACCCATCTTGAAATAAGAAAACAGCATTTAGTGAAATTAGTTATCATTCTCGACCCAGCAGTGAGTCATATATGGGCTGAGTAGTAGTCATCATTTCAGCCAAAAGACGTCCACTGCTGGACATAGGCCTCCCCCACGGTCTTCCACAAAGGCCGGTCCTGGGCCGCCCGCATCCATCGTTTTCCGGCGACCTTGACCAGGTCATCGGTCCACCGTGTGGGAGGCCTACCAGCACTGCGCCTTCCGGAACGCGCTCGAGGACTTTTCTGCCCATCGGGCGTCAGTCCTGCGAGCTATGTGCCCTGCCCACTGCCACTTAAGTTTGGCAATCTTGTGGGCTACGACGGTGACCCTGGTTTGCCTGCGTACGTCCTCATTTCTGATTCGATCGCGCAGGAAAACTCCGAGCATAGCCCTATCCATTCAGACGCGCAGGGGCAACCCACACCGACCTGGTATAGGTCGCCGGAAAGCGATGGATGCGGGCGGCTCAGGACCGGCCTTCACGGAAATCCTTGGGGGAGGCATATGTCCAGCAGTGGACGTCTTTTGGCTGAAATAATGATGACGATGATGATTAATATCTGACCATTTCCCTTACTTACTTAAAGTTAGACTAACTAGTAAATTTACCTAATCCAAGCGATTTTAATCTGGTAATACACTGATCCCAAAAGCAATGAGACCTAATTATGAATAGGATTTTTATCAAGAAAGATAGTGTGTGTGGACACGCCCTTTATTTACGTCGGAGATCCCATGGATTCCCGGCCGTTGGGGCTGGTGGGGTATATGGGGCTCCGAGTCGCGTAGAGATGGTAAATTGTGCCCCGACCTACCCACTAAAACCGATAGCAATCCTCGATTGCCCGAACCAGGGCCTCGGGATTTGCTATCCGATAGAAGAGCATGCTCCGGGCAAAAGGACCAGCCCTGGCTAAGCTTAATTTAATTAACTAAGAAAGTTATTACCTACGGAAGGTTGAATGGAACTGTTTAAGTCTAGACTTTGTATAGAGCTGTCTGAAATGTACTTGGAGTGATGATTGATTAGTTTCAATTATAACAGACTTTGTTCTAGGTATTTTGAACCTAGGGGTATATACTTTAAAATAAGCAGCAAGATATTGATACCCTCGATCAAAAAAGAAAAAAAAATAGGATCTTTTTTAAATACTGAACTACTTGAAATTAAACAACGGATTTATCGCGTGTATATTACATTATTTAATTCCCGACATTTAGAATGCTTTGCCGCAGGCGTGGTCGCGGTAGAGACTAGATGACAGTTGTCTTCAAAAGTACAAAGAAAAATTTGTTTGTACTTTTGAAGACAACTGGGAATTAAATAATGTAATAATACACGCACGCGATAAATCCGTTAAAAAGTGTTTAATTTCAATGTGTAATAATCGCGAAAACCTAAGAAATCATACTGTACTACTGCTTATGGTTTGCACTATGTCGTTACTTAAATGTCTATACAGTTGTCGGTACACCGTGTATACTGATGTTCTTAAAACCATGAGGCTTAAAAACTAAGCTTTAAACAAACAATATGAGTTCAGTAAAATGCTGCTATTTCCCTATTTACTAACATGCTTTGGAAGGAGCAGGTGTTTAGCTATAGCTTTAGGCTCGAAGGTAATCACTTCCCGGGGAAATTACTAAATAGATTTAAAGATCTAAGAGAATCCTAAGGAAACTGACATCAAATTTATATGTTCTTTGCTTACTTGCGAGAGGTATGTTCTTGGAATTCATTTAAGATATTGCTTTGGATTTCCCTAATAACAAATAATCTAGACCATAAATAGTATAACAATCCATAGCCAGAAGAAACTCTAGGACCAAGATTTTTTTGGTATCAATTACGCATGGTTTGAACAGTGTAGAACATTGATGTGGTGACGGATCTAGAATACATAGTGTACCACCCCATTTCATTCTGAAGGTGTCGTTAGAGGCGTCTAATGGAACGTAAGAGGCAAATCACCTCGTCCCAAGATAAGGAAAACTTGACACAAACGCTGTGCCATCCCATCTGGCCAGCGTGGCACAGTAGGCTAATTACCCTCCGTGTGATTGGAGGAGGCTTGACTCAGCATTGGGTCTTTTATGGGCTGGGTGCTGGTGGTAAAACATTGATGCACCGTAGAATGTACCAATCCTCCTCATTATGACGGAAGAAAATCTAATATGGGATTTTGTAAAACGTCGAGTATCACATGGGGGTCCGCAGGATTATGTTGCACTCCGGGGCGCAAAAAGAGCATTTAGCGCCCCAACCTACCCACTAAAAGCCGGCAATCCACAAGTTTCGCTACCCGATGGGGAGCATACCCTGCGACCGTGGAGCCCTTGGCCTGCCTCGTTTCGGAGGACCCGAAGCTTCGAGACGGGCCTCTCCAAAACTAACTGGAGTAATTACTCCGAGGAGGAATTCCTCCTCGTCCCTTCTCCTACTCAGCCCATATATGACCCACTGCCGAATTGGGCCTCCTCCAGTTACATGGAGGGGAATTGGCCTACTGTATCACGCTGACTCGACGGGTTGGCACAGGGTTTCGTTTCATGTTTTCCTTCTCTTCCGGCTAGGTTATCAGCCTTCATTTATTTTTGTCGGCTCTTACGATACCCTCAGGATGGAATGGGATGGTGACATGTATTTTAAATTCGTCACCACACGGGTTCATTAATTAATGTCTGTTTATTTGTATCTAGAAGAACGAAACTCACTTAACCTAACGTACAATATCTTATAATAAAAGCGTTTTCAGCTAAGTTCTTGCCCATTGTATCTGCTTACGCCAAGAAATAATATCAGTACAAATATGTTTTTTTAAATCCACACAGGCTAAAAAGGTTTTACATATTTCCCTAAGAATATCCTTCTTTTTCGCAGGTACGTGTCCGCCTTGAATCGCGAACAGTTTATTGGATCCCAGATGCTTGAATATTCAGGGGAACTTGGACTTTATCTTAATGCGGTAAGCTTTAGTTTCCTCCGAAAAAAAAAACCATTTAGTCGTATAGAGTAAGTTTTTGTAATATGAACCGTAATGAAACATTTTAGAATTCAGTATTCAATTTTATGTAGAGTTGGTTGGTTTAAACAACGAGGGCCTAATTTCCTTTAATTATGGTTACAGTTAGCGTAACTTGACAAGTGGAACGCCAAAACTTGGTGGTTTTTGGTTGTTACCTCCTTATTTAGTAGATTTCAGTAATATAATACTGGTAAAGAACTAACTCGGTGGACATCGGAGGTTCTATCCTCGAAGTTGTTGACCATTACATTTACCTGGGGCATACTGTCCAGTTAGGTAAGTCCAACTTCAAGAACGAGGTCAATTGTCGAATCCAACTCGAATGGGCAGCGTTCGGGAAGCTGAGAAAGATCTTTTCCTCCAAAAATACCGCAGTGTTTGAAAACAAAAGTCTACGATCAGTGTGTGTTGCCAGTGATGACATAAGGAACAAAGACGTGGTCGCTCACTATGGGCTCCATCAGAAGGCTCAGGAGAGGGATATGCTCTAAGTTTCCCTGCGAGATCGAACTGAAATGAGGAGATACGCAGAAGAACCAGAGTTACCGACATAGTCCACAGGATTGCCATAGACATCATTATAGTATTTTCACATCTATTTTCATCAGTCTGACTTCCGGTACGAATCCGGCACGATAATTCTCAGTCCGTTTTGTCCGCGCCACCTCAAAAACCGTTTGGCATCATTCACTGACATTGGGCTCCCGATGCCCCATTATTGTGCCAAACTTCGACCTATAAATATATTTTATACGTTTTCCTCTTAACATTTCCACACCTCCATGGTTTATTGTCGTGTAAAACGATATGTTACAAGATTTTATACGTGCCTACCGCGTTACCGATACGCAAAAAAAAAAACAATATCGGACTTATAATAGTGCTTTGTAGCCTTGTATAAATCTGTGTTTTTGTATATTGTACTCAATTTCGTCACATTGAAATTCTGACTTAAAAGTATTTCACATGAGATGTTCGAAACTGAAAATGAGCAAATGTTGGTTAAAATGAGGGTTTCGTAAGAGTTGATAAAAGTAAATGATAAGGCCGAAAACCTAGGCGCAAGAGAAGGAAAACTTTAAACGAAATTATTATGTTAATTATCTTTCGTTGGAACTTTTATAATAGTCCGGGGTCCCCCGTACATTGATTTCACTTGATTACTATCAAGCTAATTTTTCGTGAGTAGCTTCATTTTCATGAGACGCCCAACATTTTCTTGTCGACAACTCATGACTGTGGTAGCTAACAGAGGTAGCAAGGGTGAAATATGTTGATTTTATGATTCTAAAAAAATTATTACTAACCGGGTGCTTTTTGGTATATCTGATGATAATTATCTAAATTATTCGAAAATGTATTTGTCCTACAAAATGAATGGTTTGATCAAAGAGTCCTCCACTTCCAATATGTATCGATAACGAGGTCATCAAAAATGATTACTAACCAGCTGGTTTTTTTTATTTACTTAATAAATATGTATATTATTTAACCGTCATATTGTCCTACAAGTTGCGTGGTACGTTATCCCGGTCCTACACTCAGAAATTGGTAATACCACAAGACCCATTTTGTCATCACTAACTGTAGGACACCAATTTTACATGATAGGTTAGTATTCTCTGCCCAAATGATACAATGTCCTACAAAAAAACAGGTATGTATCATGAGTCCGACAGAAATTGTCATTTTTCGTTTTCCTACTTATAACTTATGATACAGTGAAAACATCTTTTTTATTAACTTAAATAATTTTTTTTTTACTAAAGTGGTACAAAAGAAATAATTATTTAATTAAAATAAAATGTATATTCATCAGATTCATCTGATAAATTTTCTGTATCATCACTGTCATTTTCATCTATTTCATTTTCCTCGTCTTCTCACTCTGTAATAACGTAAAAAATTAAGTATTTTTAACATAAAATGAATCCACTTCGTTTTATAGCGTACGAAACTTTTTTATATAGTACATGTACGGATCCCACGGACAGTTGAAAAGCTACGGACATGCCAAAGAAGCATGGAAAGAAGTATATTGGGTTATAGACTAATAGATAAAAAAAGAGCCAAGGACCTAAGGCAAATAACAAAATGGGAGGATGTCGAAACTAAAATAAAGAAGTTAAAATGGAAATGGACAGGACACATGATCAGAGACAACAAAAAATGGACAAGCAAAGTAACAAATTGGACATCACGGTTCAATACCAAAAGGAAAAGGGGCAGACCACACAAAAGGTGGTCAGATGATTTTAAAGCAACTGCTGGACCCGTATGGATGAGAGACCGACAAAATTGGAAATCAATGGAGGAGGCCTTTGTGTCAAAAGAACACGCTGAGCAGGAGACTGATGTGAATTAACTTTTATGGCTTATATGTTTGCAATTAAGTAGTATTTTTTGTAATTTTGCAATTATTTTCTTTATATAAAATATGTATATCTTGCTTGGCAAATAAAGGCTTTGAAATTTGAAATTGAAATTGAACATATACGGATCCCGCTTTACAACGACCACCGATATGTTTAATGGATGAAAATTATTTTATTAGAAATTTAGGAATTTTTCAGGCAATCCATTTTCTTAAATTTTTTTAACATACTAAATTTCTAATAAAATAATTTTCATCCATTAAACAAAACCGTGAATATCGTTGTATAGCGGAATCCGTATAATGTACTATATAAAAAGTTTTTCACTCTATAAAACGAAGTGGATTCATTTTATGTTAAATAATACTTAATTTTTACGTCATTACAGAGACAGAAGACGAGGAAAATGAAATAGATGAAAATGACAGTGATGATACTGAAAATTTATCAGATGAATCTGATGAATATTATTTATTTTATATGTAAATAATATTTTTTTTGTACTACTTAAGAAAAATAATTTATTTCAATAAAAAAAAGACGTTTTCACTTCAGTAGCTCAAACATGTAGATTTTGCTCACTGAAAACAGTGGACAAAATGCGATTTTGCCCACTGAGTGGGACAAAGTAACTTTTTAATTCTAATTCGAAACATTGACACTATCTCTTTCCCGCCAATAGAAAAGAGAGAGAGACAAAGACCAAGTGGCCAGTACCAACAGCTCCGATTTTTCTTCTTCTTCTTCATTTAGGTTTTAGCTTCCATCGTTATACCGATGATTTTGCCAATGACAAGTGTGTTGTGTTAGAAATTTCGTGTGATTATGAAAGGTAAATTAATTGGTTATAAGTTGCGTTAGAGTTATGAAGTTAAATGTTAGCAGGTAGCGCTATAGAAAACAATACAAAGCATTAAAGTACAGATTATAAATATTAAATTGATAGAGCAATATTATGGGAACTATATTTGATTAAATACAAACTAGACGTACTTTTAACAGTTCGATTGGATGAAAGGTGTTCGTTATGGGGTTACTCCGATTTTTAATTCGACCTCAAAGACAAACACGTTCGGAATTTCGTACTAACTAAAGAAATTTAGCAAAAATGATAATTATATCTTTTATTGTAATTCATTGAATTTTTAACTTATTGTTGTATTTAAACTAAAATAAGTATTTACTGCTTAAAACTGATATTTAACTTAAAAATATTTAATTAAGTATAGTTTAAAAAATGTTACGTAATATATTTCATTTCCTATAGTGTTCTCGCTGCTGAAGTGAAAAGTTATGTGTGCTACACGAGAGCAAAATTTTTCGCATCTCGTGCCTTTGAATCCCTCGCAGCACTCAGGAATCAACTTTAGAATCACTCGCTACGCTCGTGATTCAATCATTGATTCCTTCGCTTACTCGGGATTCAATATCAGCACTCGCAGCAAAAAACGACTTTGCTCTCTTGTTGCACAAATAACTATTTCACTGTATCATCATCACTACATAGTATAAAACAAAGTCGCTGTCGTCTGTCCGTCCCTATGTATGCTTAAAACTTGAAAACTACGCAACGGATTTTGAAGCAGTTTTCTTTAATAGATAGAGTGATTCAAGATGAAGGTTTATATGTATAATACATGCACCCGTGCGAAGCCGTTTCGGGTCGCTAGTAAGTTATAAGTAGGAAAAAATTACAATTTTTGTCGGACTCGTGTTACATACCTGTTTTCTTGTAGGACATTGTATCATTTGGGCAGAGAATACACTTTTCTATCATGTAAAATTATAGTCCTACAGTTAGTGATGACAAAATGGGTCTTGTGGTTTTAACAACTTTTGAGCGTAGGACCGGGATAACGTACCACGCAACTTGTAGGACAATATGACGGTTAAATAATATAAATATTTACTAAGTAAATAAAAAAAAACCAGCTGGTTAGTAATCATTTTTTATGACCTCGTTATCCATACATATTGGAGGTGGAGGACTCTTTGATCAAACCATATATTTTGTAGGACAAATATATTTTCGAATAATTTAGATAATTATCATCAGATATACCAAAAAGCACCCGGTTAGTAATAAATTTTTTTGAATCATAAAATCAACATATTTCAACCTTGCTACCTCTGTTAGCTACCACAGTCATGAGTTGTCGACAAGAAAATGTTGGGCGTCTCATGAAAATGAAGCTACTCACGAAAAATTAGCTTGATAGTAATCAAGTGAAAACAATGTACCGGGGATCCCGGACTATAAGAAAAATGTTAACCGACTTAAAAATATGCACTAAACAATCGTTTCGCCGTTAGTATCTTTTATTGATATCGTCGATCGCGATAATCATCTTGCGGCCCCTGCCCCACGCTAGGTGGTAGTCTCCACATCACAATTACACACCTATCAGTCGTAATATCTACATTCACACCTTTCATACACAATTCCTCATACTTACAATCCATCCATCTCTTTTGATCGCCCACAAACCTTGACAGTGTTATCATCTTATGGCCCCTGTCCCACACTAGGTGGTAGTCTCCACACACACCTATCTGACGTCATACCTACATTCAGACCTTTCACACACAACTCCTCACTCCTAAAATCCCTCCATCTCCCCTGATCACTCACAATCCCTGCGCTCACTCACATTCATGCTGAAACTACCACCGGTTCGGAAGGCTGCTCTACAGAGAGGAGCCGGCAAGAAACTCTATAGTTGCTTTTTTTTTAATTATTGGCCTTGTTTACAAAAAGCACTAAACAGCATAGTGAGAGCAAGTGCGCAAGATGAGAGAAACACGCTACACGTTTACGCAATGAATGAAGGATAGACCTTGGCATGGCCAATCAAAAAAGAAATCCGCGAATAAAGGTCTCCATTGCGTCATTCCTCACACATACAGTGTACAATATATGACATTTTCTAAATGCTACCTAGACCTAGACCTTTTTTTTTTTTTGGTGCCCGGGGTAAAACTCCTTTATGGTCTATCCCCGTCGGCCACGGGGATGGCCGAGGGGGGGTGTGTGGGAATCTCCCCCAGAGTGGGGGCCTACCCACTAAAACATCCCCGGGGTGCTCTCTCTCTCGCGTCCATGTCGGTGGCATTGCGGGAACTTAGCCTACTGGGGCCCCGTCCGCTATGCCACAGACTGGAGGCTCATCGCCTCCTCAACCCGCGCTCCAACGAGCCCCGACGTCCTGCTGTGAGCACAACGAGCAGGACGTCGTCCAATGTCTGATCCCCCGTGGGGCAAGGCATCCCCGCGCCCTGCCCCGGGATCCGCGGCCTATTCGGCCCTCTGCCTGGCGGGACCGGCCCGGCTACTCGGCCCCGCGTCAACCGCCTGCCCAGTCCGCGCAGCGTCGGTGTCCATGGGCGCCACCGAGGCAGCACCCCTGTCCACCCCGCCACGCCTCGGGGGCTGTTTCCGTTCACCCCTAGACTGGGCGCACGACCCGCTGCCCAGCCGGTGCTCATGGGGTAAACCCAAGTCTGCACACAGCGGGCAGCGTCGCTTCTCGGCTTGGCACTCACGTGTCGTGTGTCCGGGCTCGCTGCACTTGTAGCAGCGAGCCCCTCGCCCTTTGTCCTGATTAGGACACGACACACCTACGTGGCCGCACTCGAGGCAGCGGAAACAGAATTCCGCTCTGGCCTCGAGTGCCACCACCCTCGCCCTGGCCCAGCCCACAACTAGGCGGCCGGTCGACAGAAGCCGCTGCGCAGCGGCCAGCGGGCAGCGCACACTGGCCACGCCCAGGTAACCGGGCGCACGACGGATGCTGCCGACCCTGAAAGCCTCCGCCGCGCACCCCCCGGCTGTGGCGACTGCCTTAGCCACGTCAGCGGCCTCTGTCGCGTCGTCAAGGTCCCGGATCTGGAGATCCCGGAACCGCATGGGGCGCAGGACCCGGACGCCCAGAGCACCGAGGGATGCTCCAAGGCTCTCCGCGAGCCTGTCCGCCTTTCCTAGACCTAGACCTAACCCTAGACTAACAAGGCATTTTGACTATCAATGGCGATAAATAAATATTTAAATCTTTAGGCGACCATTGAACGTACTACGTACTATATAACCACGCTCGTCCGTTCTTTATCAGAACGTTATTAATAGTTTATATTAACAGCTGTATTAGTAAATAAATACCAGTCATACACACGTGTACGGGCGCAAGTGAAGCGATCCATTAAACTGAGATAAAAGAACTACCGAACAACATCACTATTTATAATACTTTATTGCTGGCAATATTTGTATCGTATTTAATTTATTAAAAAAGAATGTGTAACGGACGCCCCGACCGAACAGGCAGACGCCCGTTCTAAATTTAAACAACACGCGTGCTCGGAAAACAACAACCGACAGTTTATAGAAAAGCGAAGGAGGAACGCACGCGTCGATAAACGTATTATAGATTCCTAATAGAACGATTCGATATTTCAAAATGTGTTACGGAACGTGACAGAAAGATTATAACAAAAACAAAATGGCGATTGGAACGTCATTTAATTTCAAATTATTAATTTAATAATATTTTGGAATGGCTCCTAAAGTTTTTATATAGAGTGTTAGTGATGTGATTAGTGCGATGTTTTCAAATTTTAAGTTGCCGATTTTGAAGCAGAAAACGGCTAAGGATGAGCCGTTTGGTTGCTATAGCAGTGTGAAAACAAAACCGCCGAAAACACCGACTCTTTCACGCGTCAAACGCCATCAAAGACGTGAGTTTTTGGTCATTAGTTCATAATTAGCTTTGATGACGTACATTGTTAGAGCTCTGTGTACTACAGACATTGTTTTAGATATTGGTTTCAGCGAGCGCGTGTTACGTGAATATTCTTCGTTTACTATACGACATTGTCAACTTATTTATTTGAAAATAGGTAACAAAACCAGAAATGGTTCAGAATATTACACACACCGCATGCTGGGAAATAACGCGTGTTGTAAAAGTCAACAAAACCCAGCACGCTTGGTGGTAGGATTTAATGGTCGGCCCGGCTAGCTACCACCCTCGCATCTAAGCAGCAGCGGCGCCAAGCAGTTTTACTGTATTTCGTCGTGTGTACTGTATGCAAGAGCCGGTGCCTGACAGGGCATTTCCTTGAATTGCCTGCTCTATCTTAGACCCTGGCGTTGCTTTCCATCACGCAAGCCATCAAAGGTGACTTGTATTCCCTGATAAACAAAAGTAATTTTTGAAGCGTTTACGCCTAAACCGTTCATCGCACTATGAAAAATAATCAATTACCCACTTTGAATAAGAAGCTACGTAGGTTACGTTTTGTGACGTAAGTATACTACAACTACACACTACAACTACAAGTATACTACAAGCTGCAGCTAAAATATAGTAATTATATGAAATAAGAATATATAACAGTATCTGTTACCCGTTATATTTACGTGTGGTGACGGATTTAGAATACACGATGTTACCAACCCATACTGTACTGGGGGTGTAGAGTAGTAAGGAACGCGAGAAGAAAATCCCCTAGCCGCAAGAGAAAAAAACTTGAAATAAACCTTGTGCCAGTCCGTTTTGCCAGTGTGGCGCAGTAGGCAACTTTACGTCCACGCTTTTGGCGGACACCCGAATGATGTTGCCTACTGGCTGGTATCAAAATAATATTTTGAACTTGGTGCTCCTTTTATTTTGTAATTTTGCCATTTTTATTGTTAAAATATACAGTCTATTG
The DNA here is from genome assembly GCA_905475355.2 of Clostera curtula. Classification (NCBI taxonomy): domain Eukaryota; kingdom Metazoa; phylum Arthropoda; class Insecta; order Lepidoptera; family Notodontidae; genus Clostera; species Clostera curtula. The sequence continues at coordinate 18,754,770 of FR997799.1, forward strand.
CCCAATACGAACGGAAGTTTTTTTATTGCAGTAATGGGCCATTTATGGGATGAAACGATGACGATGAACCTCCAGTTTTAGAATGAATGAAGTCATTCATTCGAAATGTCGCGCGTCGTAGTAAAGGGATTATACGAGTACTATACTACAAAAATCTAAATTCAAATTTAACTTTAGAACTCCCGTAGGTATCTGTGCTTATCTGAACGAAAACACAAAGGGCATTAGAGTTGTTTTAATAAAACATCGGGGAGCTGTACAGACGGTCTCGCATTAACGAGAATAATCGAATCAGGTCGCCCCAGCACTGTCTAGGACGTTAATGGGGCCACCGAGCTTCAAGTTTACGATTTTAAGCGAAATATTGTCATTACTTGAATATCACCGAAACAATTTAAATGTGGGACTGCATTCTCGCTTCCTCATTGACTTGGAAAGCTAAACTGTTTTAAAAGATGATTAAAGTCTACATTGACACTTACGAACATTTTGAGTTTCTGGCGTGACTTAACCACTGCGTGATTAAACTCTTTTCAATTATTTTTTTTAGGACATTTCACACAACGCCATCTCGTCCCAAGCTAAGCAACTGAATGCTTGTGTTATGGTAACGAGATGGATGATAAACTACATATATACATTTTTTTTGTAAATACATACATATTATAGATAGAAATGACACACAGACTCCGAGCCAGTGCCTCTGGTTTAGACAAAGACACTTGCCCGACCCCGGAATCGAACCCGGGACCCGTTGATCCAAAGGCGACACATCTAACCACTAGACCAACGAGGCAGCTTATAAAAAGAAAAAAGCTAAATATTCCATTTCATACCGTGTGATGATGGACTTAGAATACACAGTTTCGAAAGTATCGTAAGAGCTGAAATTTTAAGGCCGAAAACCTAACCAAGAGAAGGAAAACTTGACACGAAACCCTGTGCTATCACGCCTGGCCAGCGAGGCAAGTATCAGGATATCCAGTCGTCTCCTGTAATCACGTCTTATTAGAATGGTTGGAATGCGGTGGAGATATTTTGTATGACCACGCGCTGAGATTAATTAATTTATTTTATTTTATTTTAATACTTCATGCAAAATACATTGGCGGACTTAATGCCTAGAGGCATTCTCTATCAGTCAACCATAGGGTGGAGCAGAGAATGACTTGGGCTAGATGCACTAAAATAATAAGACTTCAGTGTAGTGAGCTAACTAAGAATAAAAATACATACACAAACAGTCAGAATATACTAAATTTATACGGTGAAGAATAATACATACAAAATAAAATAAAAATGATAATAATATATAAAATAATACATAATTATACTAAATAATTATACTACATAAATACATTAGGTAATTCGTCGTTTTAGCCTTTAAATGACCCACTACTGCATCGGGCATGCTCCAAATTCAATAAGCAAAAATAGTCTAACGTGCTACGCTGACAAGATGATTTGTAACATGTTTATATCATACGCCTTTTAAGGCACCCTCAGGATAGTACAAGTCGGTGTCATTGTTCAGTATAGATAAATTGTTGGTACCTTAGCTAAATTGGTTAATACTTTTTTTTTATTTGGTATTCTAAACAACGCTATGTTTTGAAGGCTCGTTTACAAATTACTTTTGAATTTGGAAAACTTTTTAATTACAAACCGTTATTTGTTGACATTTTAGAAAATAATAATTAAAGAACGGATTCTGCAGAACAATTTTTTTTATTTGTGTAATATAATTCACTGGTCCATGTGGAGATGTTTTTAGAATACATACCCCATTCCATCTTGAGGGTGTGGTAAGGAGATAAGCAGTAACAGTAGGCTAATTTCCCTCCTTGTAATGGGAGGAAGCCCAACTTAGGAGTGGGTCATTTATGGCCTGAACAGTAGTATAAACAGTATTTTCACGATGCGTTTACCCGAACCTTTGTTTTACCTAAGATTTTACACACAGTATTAGTGTTACTCATTAGTATTACTATCAAACTAGTCTTACTATCAAACTCAAACTTTGAGTTTGCGTTTGATAGTAAGACTAGTTTGATAGTAACTTTATTTACATAGGTTTTATAACAAAACTCTTATGAATTGTCATATTTATAAACTCAAACTCAAAAGGAACTTAATTTACGTATGTTTTATCACAAAACTCTTAGAAATCGTCATATCATCTTACGATCCCTGTCCCATGCTAGGTGATAGTTTCCTCATTCTTACAATCCATCCATCTCTCTTGATCTCCCACAACCCTTGCGTCCACCCACATTCATGCTGAAACTACCATCGATTCGGAATGCTGCTCTACAGTGAAGAGCCGGTAAGAAACTCTGTAGTTGCTTTTTTTCAAATCATTGGTCTTGTTTACAAAAAGCTCTATACAGCATAGTTAGATTTTCAGGGGTACTATCATTAGTACTATTAGTATTACTATCAGTGATACTATCGATCCCGAATTAAATAACAAGCTATCTATTACTTTATCTCGTACACCAAGTCGCAACTTCACACAGTAAGCGTCTGTATAAATAGTGTTGTATTTGTAAACAAACCGTTATTGGCCCATAACCAGTTACCTCTGCACCGATTTCCGTTTAGTTTCCGAGTAAAAACGTTATTAGGATTATAAATAGCGTGTTTTGAAACCACTGCTTTGTTGAGGGTTGTTGGATAACATTAATGATCATCATTTTAGCCAAAAGACGTCCACGTTGCCTGAACATAGGCCTCCCCCAAGGATTTCCACAAAGGCCTGTCTTGAGCCGCCCGCATCCATGGTTTCTGGCGACCTTAACCAGGTCATCAGTCCACCGTGTGGGAGGCTTACAAGCACTGCGCCTTTCGGAACGCGGTCGCTACTCGAGGACTTTTCTGTCAGTCTTGCCAGCTATGTGCCCTGCCCACTTCCACTTAAGTTTGGCAATCTATTGGGCTATGTCAGCAACTCTGGTTCGCCTGCGTATCTCCTAATTTCTGATTCGATCTCGCAGGAAAACTCCGAGCATAGCTCTTTCCATTTACTCTTGGGTGACTTTGAGCCTTTTGGTTTACGTGTCTGTACCATTCATCGTCACTGGCAACACGCATTGATTGACGACCTTTGCATAATCTTATGTATTTTATTTTTTATTCGTAACTATTAAGTTTTACCAATTACTTGAATGCCTTTGATCCTAGGCTTGCGTGATGGAAAGCAACGCCAGGGTCTAAGATGGGGCAAGCAATTCAACTAAATGCCATGTCAGGCATTGGCTCTCACATACACACGGTGGAACGCAATAAAACTGCTTGCTTTTTTCCCAGCGTTATCAGCATTAGGTTTAGTTTTCCTTGTTTTGTACCTAGATTTTGTGTCTTTCACAGCTCCTTTAGTCATTAGTGTGTGTATTCTACCTGTGTATACTAAATATATCACCACGAAGTTAAATCTATTTTCCATTTGTATAATCTCGATTTCTGGGAGAACAATGCCTGAATTTCGTAAGAAACCACTGTTTGGAATACTGCTACACAGACCATAGCAGCGAGTCATTTTGTATTCTGTTTTTTTTTTTCTAGTAATATTACCAGATGACCCCGCAAACGTTGTTTTGTCATATAAATATCCCTATTAAAAATTGGGGTTGATCGTAGAGGGGTAAATATTGCTGTATCATAAAAAAATAAAAACAAAACAAGACTTGTCTAAAAAATAAAAAAATATTTTGGTGTTAACATTAGGGGGATGAAAAACAGCCGCGATACATAAACAGGGTGGTCAAAAAGTCGTGGATCAAACGAAACCAGCGGCTAGATGGGGCCATCAGCAGCAAAAAATTGTTCTACGTGAGGTCCTTAGGGTCAACCCCTGCGGAGTTACATATGATTTAGTGTTTTTATGAGAAATTTCAAAATTTTCCTTCTGTTGCGGCTAAGTGATCTGCCTAATGCGTTCTTTTAGTAGCCTCTTGGAGGGCCTCAATACGATGCTCGATGGCCTCTGTCGAGCCTCCGAACGAGTCGGCCTTAAGATGAACATGGAGAAGACGAAGATCATGTCTAATATCCATGTTCAAGCCACTTCTGTTAACATCGGAGGTTCTACCCTCGAAGTTGTTGACCATTACATTTACCTGGGACACACTGTCCAGCTAGGTAAGTCCAACTTCGAGAAAGAGGTCAATCGTCGGATCCAACTCGGCTGGGCAGCGTTCGGAAAGCTGCGAAAGATCTTCTCGTCCACAATACCGCAGTGTCTGAAGACAAAAGTCTTCAACCAATCTGTGTTGCCAGTGATGACATATGGAACAGAGACGTGGTCGCTCACTATGGGCTCCATCAGAAGGCTCAAAGTCACCCAAAGGGCAATGGAGAGGGCTATGCTTGGAGTTTCCCTGCGAGATCGAATCAGAAATGAGGAGATACGCAGGCAAACCAGGGTCACCGACATAGCCCACCGGATTGCCAAACTTAAGTGGCAGTGGGCAGGGCACATAGCTCGCAGGACCGACGCCCGATGGGGCAAAAAAGTCCTCGAGTGGCGACCGCGTTCCGGAAGGCGCAGTGCTGGTAGGCCTCCCACACGGTGGACCGACGACCTGGTTAAGGTCGCCGGAAAGTAGTGGATGCGGGCGGCCCAGGACCGGCCTTTGTGGAGATCCTTGGGGGAGGCCTATGTCCAGCAGTGGACGTCTTTTGGCTGAAATGATGAGTAGCCTCTTACGACACCCTCAATATGGTATGGGTTGGTGACACCACACGGACAAATTATTAGAATTGTATTCTTTATGCGCGTACATAATTCGTACATGGAGGGAGTCTTACCGGGTCAGCAAACCCTGTGCCATCCCGTTTTGCCAGCGTGGCACAGTAGGCGTGGCAGTAGGGAATTGTGAGTAGGCCCGACACAGTAGTGGGTCATTTATGGGCTGAAATGAAGAGGATAAAGAATAAACAATGTCACCAACCCATACCATATTGAACGTGTCGTAAGAGGCGACTAAAAGAACGCATTAGGCAGATCACCTAGCCGCAACAGAAGGAACACTTGAAGCAAACCCTGTGTCAACCCGTCTTGGCTGCTTGGCACAGTAGGCTAATCTCCCAACATGAACTTAGAGGAGGCCCGACTCAGTAGTGGGTCATTTATGGGCTGAAACGACGATAAAGACCCTGTAGTCCGGAAAACGATCACGCTTAGGTAAGGTTAGGTTAGTAGGCCTAACTGAGTTTTATGTATGAATTAACTCTGGCCTTGCTATGAAAGATCGTCCTTGAAAGATATCGAAGCCACGCATAGCCATGTGTAATACCTTTTTAGAATCCCTATTAAATGCGCCAAAAATTGTGATACAGTGGCACTTTTCTGTAGAGTATTTTTTTTTCACAGTGGGGTCCGAAGTAAATAACAAGTTTTGATTTAAGAATTATTGCTTTCGTAAAACTTAATATTATCTTCAACACACCCAATAAACTACCATAAATAGCATGTCTATCGAAAGGACTCATCAGTGCCAATCTAGTGAAAATTATAAAAAAGATACAGGATGTAGATTTTTTCGACTTTCATCAAGTTTTAGTAAAAAAAGACAATTTCTCATAAAAACACAAAATCAATTGTAACTCCACAGGGGCTGACCCTAAGGACCTCACGTAGAACAATTTTTTGCTGCTGATGACCCCATCTAACCGCTGGTTTCGTTTGATCCACGACTTTTTGACCACCCTGTAGAGTCTTATAAATATGTAGCTATTTAAAAACAATGTTATAGCATATTAATTTGTGATCGTTATGATTCTAGTATGTTCGAATACGAATTAAAACAAAAGAGCTTTAAATTGAAAATTGCTGGAGGTTTAACGATCACAATTTGTGCGTTGGAGTAACAAATTCTAATTAATTAACCTTAATTGAAATCGCGATAAGATATCGATTTAAAAGCGCATTGTTCTAAACTGGCAACTAAAATAAGTGTTTGTCTTACGAACATTTTGTAAGATTTGTAGAGTTGTACATAATTTCGGGGTACAAAATTTGTATCAATTTTTCCTTATCTTGTGGCTAGGTGGTCTGCATGTTGTGTTCCTTTAGTCGCCTCTTACGACACGCTAAAAATTGTGTTGGTTGGTGACATTGTGTATTCTAAATTCATCATCGTTTTTTTCTGTGCATATCGGCTAGGGCTGTGAATCGGGCAACATCTATTTTTCATCCTCCTAAATGTTAAGGGTGGACCCCTTTTTAAATATTTTATTACTTAGATCAAAAATGATTTTACATCTTACAGCATACAATAATACTTACAACCCTTAATTTTCACCTATTTTTAATAGCGATATTTATATAGCAAAACAACGATTGATGGTTCAGCTAGTATGACAAAAAAGAAGGGTATTTTTTAAACCGAACCTATTTATGATGATGCTGTCGGCGTCAAAATAGGTGTGGTGTATTCTCACTTTTACCTGTAACCTGCATCATTGCGTTCCAATTTTTGCCTCGTTCCGGACACAAATACAAATCATGATACATTATATTATTCCGACAAATGTTATATAGAAACAGGAATTTGTATGTTTGTAAAGAAAAATTGTTTCTCCATTAAAGCCCTTAGTATAAGTATAAGTTATATGCGAACCCGAGATAAGCACAGGTTTTAAGCCCACATAGACGAAGCCGCGCATCCAACTTAGTGGTATATATGTTTCCAGATGCAATTAATAATAATCCTTAAAATTCTTGTTGTAAATTTTAACATCGAGTTTTAATTTTATAAGTAACTGCAATAATTATAAAAAAGGATGTTAGTTTTTTGGTTGCCTGTTGTAGCTGTCATAAATAAAGCCACCAATCAATTTAACAGACGGAATGGTTAGTTATACCTTTTATAGAAATTATAATCAAATTCTGGGTCCGAGTGAGCGAAGCCCATGGCTTTAAATCCGTCTTGATTTTTATATGAGAGGTTGTAGTGAAAACATTCGATTAAATAATTGACTTCGAAACTATCGCTTTCGTACCAAGGCGGCATAACAGTCTTCCAAGAATCTTCTTCTTGGTCGGCATCTTCATTGCTGAAGGTCGTGTTTAGAAAGACCTTTTGCTCACAATGCTCTTCCACATGTTTCTGTCCTCGGCGGTCTTATTAGCTTTGGTCACTGGCAGGCCGCTTACAGTTTTTATTAGGTCTGACCACCGGGTAGGTGAGCGACCGCGTGGTCTCTTCCCTTCGACCTGGCCAACTCCCTCCATTCATTCACCTCCAACTCCAATCTCCAGGCTGTCAGGCCTTCTGCGAGCAACGTGTCCAAAATACTTAAGTATCCGCTGAAGGCAGATAGCGGATAGCCTTCTGTTTATTCCGAGCTCCTTGAGAATGGACACATTGGTTCGGCGTGCAGTCCATGGAATTCGCAACATCCGCGAATTCGCTACATTGCAAGAATCATAATCATTCAAATATGAACAACTACGTTCTACGCGTACCTAAAGAAGAAATTAAGATAAAATAAAAACTACTAACATTATACGTCTTGATAGAACAAGAGAAGGCTGTTAAGTCTTCGAAGGCACATCTTTGTCATGCAAATAGGAACTTGCGTTGTACGCGTAATCAAAGCCTCGTAGGTAGCAATCTCACGTAGATTGAGACTGTTCGTAGTATCGAGATCTTATTTGGTATTGCGCGGTAACTTGTATGCCAGGCAATGCAAATGTAAACTACCTTGAAGCAATTTAGGGTTAAGTTATTCCAGGTTTATTGGAGTTGAAACTAGTGTTATCTCTTAATATTGTGGATAATGCCAGTCAAGAGATTAGAAAGTATCGATGAAATGGAAACTGTGCTATACGGCCATTTTCGCTACATATTTCAATTCGTAGATTATGATGAACAATAAGTTCTCGAAATTGAAAAGAAATTGGATCTACAATCGATATTTTATGAATTACATGATCTGAATCACTTCTTTGTTTGTAATTAATTCCACGAATTCACAAATCTAAATACATTTTTGTCTATTAATGACTCAATGTTATTTTGTGATTTATGCCAACTATGACTAAGACTTTCCGTGTGGTGACGGATATAGAATACAGTGTGTGAGCACCCCATTTCGTCCTGAAGGTGTCGTAAGGGCCGACAAAAGGAAATGATAATCCCGAAAATCTGGCTGCGAAAGAGAAGGAAAACTTGACACGAAAAGGGTTTCGGGAATAGGGATTCCAGCCCGTCTGGCCCACACGGCATAGAAGGCTAATTACGCTCCATGTAGTTTGAGGAGACCCGACTCAACAGTGGGTCATTTATGGTCTTAGAAGTTAGTTGGTCACTTAGAGTGCATGCTGTGGTAAATTATAAAAAGATTTATATTGTCGTTGGTCACAGAATCATTAAATTTTTTAACTTATTTGACATAAAGAATGTGAACAACAAGAGTTTTAGAGAATTTTTAAACAAAACCAAAATATTGAAGTCTTAAAAATTGTTCATGTTTTAAATATAATAAATAACAGTACAAATAACACATGTACACATTTAAAATTAGTAACTCTCCTTTTTTGTTTTATTCAACAGATTCTAAATAGTTATAAAGAGAGGATTAATTTTTATCCCCAAAAAAATTGGTGCTCTGCAAAATGAATTGTGGGATTAAGCTTCGCAACTCGATATTTATGTGTAAAAATGAAACGAAAGAAATATTTATAGGTACTCTAAAAATTTCATTGTTGTGTACCCCCTTGACTGTTCAGTCAAGTAGTACTTGACAAAATGTTGCTATTCCCGAATGTTCAGTCAAGTAGTACTTGACAAAATGCAATTCACGGTGTCGTCGTATTTTTTTGGAAATATTTCTGTTTATGTTTGTTTAAAGCCTATAATATATATATGTCTGGCTTCCTTATTAAATTATCTACCAAAATTAAGCCAAAAAGTCATCCTCCACAGAAGAAAAAAAATGAAGAAAAAAATTGTTGAAGTTCCTACTTTGCGAAATTTTGAATTTTTTTTCGGGCGCTCGGCCGTTGAGACTGTTTTTTTTTTTAAAAATGGACATTTTGGGGTATTTCAGTGGATCTTCGTTACGTACAAGATGAGTTATCTACTTATATATACAAATAAATAATTCAGCATGGGACCTAAGTTTTGGCCTTGTAAAAACCCGTTAATTTATGTCTTGAAAATATTTTCGCTGACGGTACACTTTTACCCGCATCTTTTGATATTTCATTTTACTCAGTAATTGTAAATGTACCCCCCATTATTTTTGTTTATTTTGTGAGAATATTAGTCTACCTACATTATATTTTTTTTTTGTAGGTCTTATTGTGGTATTTGCGAAATTGTGATTTTTCGAAAATTTACATAAAAAACGGCGCGCGCCCGCCTTTGTTTATGTTTAAAATAAATAACATATACATAAATTATTTTTTATTGACGGGTGTATTTTTATTTTTTTTCTTAATGAATAAGTATCAAAATTGTAATTTAAAATAAAAAACAGTAGGTAATCGATGTAATTTTTCAGATACGAATTTTTAAACACATGTCGAGCTCATAAATCTCGCCTCTCTATGTTTATAAGTTCATATTACTACATCGTTTCGACTGCCGACAAGCTTATCGCTTAAAATTAATAGGTCCATTCATCCTCGGCACAAAAACGCTACTTGAAACCGTTAAGATAAACAAAGCGAGTCACAATGATGTGATTTATTACGGTCGGCGCGCCGGCGCGCGGAGTGCGTCATCAGCAAAAAATGTGGGACATTCGAGACTATTTTGTTGCGCACTCCAAAGGGTACACAAAATAAAATTGCGATTAAAAATATGACCAGTGATAGATCTGAATTTAAATATAGCCTTACACTAGCTGCTGCCGGCGACTGCCCTCGCCTTTCCTCAAGTCAGTATTTCTGAACTTAAGGAGATGTTGCCGATGTTTAGCCCATTGCGACTATTGTGCGAGTTTATTCTCACAAATAAGTATGTCTAAAAATGGGGATTATAGGGAATTATGGGGAAGATAAAAGCAAGTATTGAGTTTCTTTCCGGCTCATTTTGACCTGTGTAAATAGTCAATTGTTTTATTGACCCCTCCAAAAGGTTCTTTGGCAACTTGACTGAATAATTTTGATCTACATTTTCCGATAGTATAGATGGTTTGGACATTATGTAACTTGTTTTAATAAAAACACGGATTCGGGATTCTAGTCGGCGAAGCTGCGTGCAAAATCTAGTAGTGGCATGACTAGTCATGAGTAGAAATCACATCCGACTTAATTGTTAACAAAAATCTTTAAATTAATTTTTTGTTGTGTCAATTCAAAACAGTAAAAGGATTATTATCTTTACAAATAAATGCATTGGGAGTGTATGTTTGTAATATTAAAATAACCGCTATTTGCTAAGTGCATTTATATGTATACGCGGTATCTTTTTTTTTACAATTTTGTCGTTCTGTCGCTTGAGTTTTTTACATTATTAAATACCACGAAGACGAAGTCGCGGGTAACAGCCAGTCAATTTCAGCTCAAAGCTCAATTTATTACCATTAAATTAATAATTATAAAGATAATTATTGTCCGTGTGGTAACGGATTTAGAATACACAGTGTTCACACCACCACATTCCATCCTGAGGGTGTCGTAAGAACCGTTAGAAGGAAATGACAAGGCTGAAACCCTAGCTGCAAGAGAAGGAAAACTTGAAACGTGCCAACCCGTCCAGCGTGGAGCAGTAGGCCAATTACCCTCCGGTTTAAACCGGAGGACGTCCGACTCAACAATGGGTCATCTATCACTACTCAGTCGGGCATTCTTCAAATTCATGGAAAACGGGTTGGCACAGGGTTTGGATCATGTTTTCCTTCTCATACGGCTAGGTGATCTGTCTCTTACGATCATTTAGTCGCCTCTTCTCGACACCCTCAGGATAGTGTGGGTTGGTGACAATTTGTGTTCTAAATCCGTCACCACACGGACGTAGAAGTTAATAATTATGGTTGCCTGGTATCTTGGGTATTAGAATCATTACCCCAACAAACGATAGTGATTGCTTCTTTACAGATGAAAAAAAGCCAAAAACATAAGTCGTTGGTTGGCTATAATATTTTCCAGAAAAGAAAACCGATAACAGTTATACAATAGAACAATAATCAGTCAAAAATACGCGTATTTTCAATACGCTAACAAAGGCACGAAAACGTTGTTTATTGTATTGAGTTATACAGGATGTCCCAAAAATAGCAAGCCACAGCGAAACTGGAAGCAGGTTATCTCTATGTCTCTTCCACAAAAAAAAATTAGGCTGAAATAAAAATAAAACAATAACAAATAAATAATAATAAAAAATCATTAAGCAGGGTTTTGTGACGATTTAGTTAATTAGGACGAAAAAAAAAAAGATCGGGTATTAATTATGGGAAATTATAATATCACGAAATCCATGGGACTTTTCTTTGGGTATTTTTTTTTGGGGAATAGACCTAGGGCTAGCCTACTTCCGGTGTAAATGTGGCGTGCTGTTTTTGGGATACCATGTTCATCGGTTAATTTTCAAAACTCCGAAAAATTCACGTATCTCGAAATCCATGAGACTTTTTTTCAGTCATTTTTAGCCGCTAGCCTACTTGGAGTGTCGCTGTAGCAGGCTACTTTTGAGACACCCTGTATATGTTCAAGCTAGTTGGTTCACTCGTAAAATTTAACAACCTTCAATTAGCAGACTTTTCATACTAAATTTTCAAATTATGACGTTGACTACCAAATTGATGACTATGAAATCATTGGTCACGTTCCAAAGTGGACCGTCGTGCTGTAAATAATTTCTGTGACGTCACACGCCAAGGAACGATGGCGCCTCTGGGGTTCGTTAGACGTTTTTGCCTTTTAATAACACGCTCATTTTGTAGCATACATATGTTTTAATTATACTTCAATGTGTCATCGTGTTTCTCGATTTCATTGGCGCCATCTAGGGGCCGAAATGACACACTGCTGTGTCGGGCCGCCTTTCTTTACATGGACGGCCATTAGCCTACTATGCCACGGGTTGGCAGAGGGTTTCGTTTCAAGTTTCCTTCTCTTACGGATAGGTGTTCGACCTTATCATTTCCTTTAGTCATCTCTTACGACATACTAAGGCTGGAATGGCGTGTAGACTCTATGTATTCTAAATACATCACCACACGGAGTACTAGTAGTGGCTAATGTGTATAATCATTTGCCAAAAAAATAAACAAAAATGGTGGCAATTCACCTATACTACAGTATGGCAGTAGGCACCAAATTGGTTAATACCCAACCGTAAACGCAGATCATTTAAGGAAGACGTTGATCTTATAATACTTTCCCCAACGGCCTATCCAACTCAGGAGAAGGAAGGAACAATCATTTGTTACTATATATACATTGAACCCCTCCCAATGGAATATTACAACCGTACAAACAACACAGATTTTGCGAAGTTTCCGTTTCTTACTAATGTTCAATCCTCTTAACAAACTTTACGGAGAACACAGTTCAATTTATAAATAAACAGTATCATATATTTTGAATAAAATGTTATTAGATCACGCTATGAAATGTCTATTTTTAAAACTTCATATAAATATTAGTTTAGAGCAATTCAATATTTTTAAATTATAGAAAAAAAAATTAAAACAAATCTTGGCTCTTTTAAACGGATAAAAATTATCACTCGCGTCGATTCCAACACACACATACACCTGAATAGTTAAATATACATAATATAAAAATATGTTTGCTCATTTTTATACTCCCCTATAGATAATCAATAGGAGATGATGGAGACGATGGAACCGGACGGTATGAGTTTGATTCCATGGAACATGGGCGGGGTGCTGGTATGGGATGCAACCAAACACGCTAGCCCCTTCCCATCTACATGGAACCAACAACTGAGCAGCTTGTGAAGCGGCTGAAAAAGCCAAACCATCATTTACAGGGGTCTAGGCTCTGAATATGATTTTATCCCTTTCGGTGTCGAGATCCTTGGTCCGTGGAGTGGAGTCCCAGCTTTATAAGCCTTTTTAAGGAAATAGCAAAAAGGTTAGTCGAGATCACAGGAGAACGATGAGCTGGCAGCTACCTCGGACAAAGAAGCAGCTTAGCTATTGAAAGGGTGAACGTTGCCAGTATCTTCGGTACCTTGCCTAAATATGTTTACTTTTAATAATATATTTTAGTTAAAATATTGTTTAAGGTTTTTTAAAATTTAGGTTCATCGTTATGTTATATTTTCATAAAAATTTTTGAAAAATATTATCTGAATATTCTAATTGAATCTTGAAATAAACAAATATTGGAGATGTAAAGTTCACTTGGAATCCAAATGATCTAGAGAGTATTTTAGAGCCATAGCGGTATTGCGAAGCCCCCGACTTTTTCACTATCGCGATTTAGGTTTCCTTTGTATTCCACAGTTCCTTTTAAATTATCCCTTGTTATGTCTAACCTATATTAAGTTTCGTTAATCGTGAAGTTCATTTGAAGTTGGATTACTGCTTATAATTCTTGTTTTCTACCTAAAAGTTCAAATCTCTATATCTATTACCGCTTGTCCGTCAGACGAACGTCAAAACTCCCTGATGAGGGCCGGGTATATTTAGCGGATTGCGTAAAGGAGGCTGGCCCTAATTATGGACTCATTGGACTGAAGCCATACCGCTAAAGACGGGATGAGCGTTATAGCCGAACGTTCTTAGCTAATGGAAAAAAAAGTTTTGACTTTTTTGGGCGTTAGAAATGTTGGTCGGTGGTTTTTAGAGTAGAGTGTAGAAAAAGTATAATGATTTTTTTACGGGTATGATTGTTGATTCTTAAATCTACAGCTAAACCTTTAGTAAAATATTCACCGAATTTATTATATATTCTGATATTGAAAGTGTATAAGCAAAGATTTTACTGTCGAGTGATTTTGTCGCTCCGGTGAGACACCAGATGGTGGCACCTGTCACCCGTATATGTTTTCCGAGTCGCAAAAAGGAGAAAGGGACACTTTACGGCCTACAAAAGGTCGAGCAATATTGAAAACGTGTACCAATACGCGACTTACTTGATTAGGGTTTAAAACGACTACGGCTACAGAATTACCAACAATTACTTTGAACAATAAATAAAAAGAAAACCAGTAAGTAACGCATTGTACTATTTCAGCTCCTGTATGACCCACGTCTGAATCAGCTCTCCTCCAAATTCAATGGGGAAATTTGGCTTTTGTGCCACGCTGGCAAGACGGGTTAGCACTGGGTTTGTAGAAAGTTTTACTTCTCTTGCGGCGAGGTGATCTGCTTCCTACGACACCCTAGGCCAGTATGGGTTGGTGACAATAAATAGGTGACATTTAAGTATGTCATAGAATGTTCGTCGCGAAGTCCAGGTTGTGGCAGACGTAAAATACATGGTATCGCCCACTCTTTACATACTAAAGATGAGTCAGCAAACTAAAAGCCAACTAAAAAACTATGAAGTTGGACAAGAATTTATGTCAGCAGAAACACTGATATCAAAACATGTGCCACAGGTCTGGTCACCCTGGCACAGGCATAGTGTACCCTACACAGAGTTTCTTATCCAGATTTCCTTCTCTAGTGGCCAAACAGCTTAAAATTATACAGACAATGGTTAAAACCTTGTATATGTCTATAAATAAAACCCAACTTAGTCAATACAATTAAAATAGTTATTTAAATTCGAATTTTATCCATGGTTTAACGAGAAAAACAAATGAAAAATGACCAACCTCCAAACAAAAACCTCTAAGGAATAAGTCCGTGTGGTGACGGATTTAAAATACACAATATCACCAACCCACACTATCCTGAGGGTATCGTAAGAGGTGACTAAAGGAGCGTAAGAGGCATATCACCTAGCCGTATGAGAAGGAAAACTTGATACAAACTCTGTGCCAACTCATCTTGCAAGCGTGGCACAATCGGCTAATTCCTTCCATGAATTTGGAGGAGGCCTGACTCAGTAGTGGGTCGTTTATTGGCTGAAACGAATAATTAATTTAAAAAGAGCTAGAAATCTTTTGTCTATTGTTTCGCCCTAATTTCGATTACAAGACATATATAGCCGTAGAATCAGTAACAATAGTCTTTCATCATGAAAATCACTCTCAGAATATTGATATCATCCGGCATATTAATGTAATGAAGATGGATAAGTGGAACAGGGAAAGGCTCATTCCCGGGAAATGAGAAAAGACAATGAAGAGCCACAAACGAATTTTATTATTGGAATTGTTTTCATGAACGACAGCGATTTATTTCTTGAAATAAATATGCTTGGTTAAGTTCATATTTCTTTAAGTACAAACAATATTCCTGGTTTCGGTCGCTAGAAAACGATGGATGCGGGCGGCCCAGGACCAGCATTTGTGGAAATCCTTGGGGGAGACCTATGTCCAGCAGTGGACGTCTTTTGGCTGAAATGATGATGATGATGATGAATATTCCTACTATTGGTTGATGAAGGTGGATTTAAAATATAAATGTCACGACCAACTTGAGAGTGTCGTAAAAGGCGACTACAGGAAAACAATACATAAAGAAGTAATATGTATTCACCACATTCAAACAATACAAGGGTTTTAAACAAAAACAATCAGAAAGGGGTGTGACAAAATGGGTTGAACCCAGCTATAAATGGGGTCTAGGGGTCAGGTGGTCTTCCGATGACCCCATTTCGTGATATCAACCATGAAGGAAAAATACTTCATTATATCAGCCAAATGACGTCCACTGCTGGACATAGGTCTCACCCAAGAATTGAAATTGTGAAGATGGAGTGAAGATAATGAGGAACCTATTCTGGGGAAAATACTTACACAAAATGCAGGCCTCTAAGATGAAGTAGAAGGGGGCGTAAAATCACGTCCTCTTCCCTCCTCTGCCTCTGGAAGCCACGACAGCCCTCGCCTTAACGACCAACCAGGTAGACCGCCAACCCAAAGACACTGGTGCACCACAGCGGTTTAGGACTTCTCTTGTGACTAGGTTTACGGCCATATAATTTCCTTTTGTCGGCTCTTAAAACACCGTCAGGCTGAAATGGGGTGGCGACACTGCATGCTCCCCATTTCATTTATTCTAACTCCCGCAGATCCCAATGAAATTTAGAAAGGCGAAAAAGAATACGCGGCACATTGCGTAAAATATGTTGAATAAAAACTTATACTGGTAGGATACCCAATAACCATCACCCAAAAACTACCAAAGACAGCATGAAATGCAAGCCGTATTTACGTTTAGATTCAAAGCAAAAATATGAAGTATATTTTGCGCTAAAAAGTAAACATTTTTACGGCATGCCCGAAATGCTGAAATATTTTTTATAACATTTTCCGTCATTCACTCGCGTGGGTATAAAATTTCAAATCAAAAGTGACGCGGTGGAATCACAGGACCCGGGGGCCATTTGTAAAATGAATGCATACAAAACATCTAGGACTTGAAGTAGCCGACCCAGTAAATTACACTGTGAAGATACAAAGTAGATTATGCCGAGAAAAACAACCGTAATGTCTTTTGGCAGAAAATATTTCACTTCGCTTTTCTGCTTAAATAAATGTTTGTTGTGTAAAAGTTTCCAAGATGCTGCTTGATGGGAAAATTAGCTGTCTGTAATAACTTTTAATTTATAGTTGAAAGCAAAATGTTTTAAATAGTTTCACCCATTGATAATTCTTAAAGTTCAATCCGTGAAGAATGGTTGAAAATGAAGGAAGTATTACTTATTTTTTTCTACAGTTGCTCAAAAAGTGGCATATTGCAGGGACGTATAGCGTTCGGGAAGTGGGCTATTACACACGCGTGCTTTTTTTACCATTCCCGCACTAGTGCGTTCTCTTTCCCAACTGTCAAAATAATGTCTATTATCAGGAAAAACCAACCATGAAGTTTTTACTAAAAACATCATAGATTTTTTTATGATTCATGCAAATACGTATATTTCTAAAAAGAAACTACGTACTAATTTGTTTAAATATCAGATTTAATGATTTGATTGAATGAGTTTCATTTCATCTAATTAAATTTCATTTGATATCAATAAAAAAAAATTACTGAAGACTTGGCTGTATGGGCCTTGTTCCTTTTGCCTACGAGAATGGGTGAAGAAAAAAAAATCTCTGCTTATATTCTACGGTCGGCGCCATTTTTTAGAAATGATTAGTTAGTTGAGTTTATTGTGTTTTTATTATTTTATTAAATTGCTTCATTTTTCGCAACTGTATTAAAAATAGTCGTTCAGTACACGTGCGGAACCGTCATTGCAACTTGTTCCGACTGTCAACCCTCGCCTTCGGCTGCGCCTCGGCTCGGGTAGACATTTGTCGGAACTCGTTGTAATGACAGCCTTTCCGCACTTGTAATGAAATATACTATTACATAATTGTTGTAGTTCTGACTACTTTGTATGAAAATGAACAAGAATCATTTGTCGTCCACTACTACTACTAGTACACAGCCCGTAAATGACCCAGTGCTATGTCGCGTCCTTCCATTACATGGAAGGTAATTAGCCTACTATGCCACACTGGCCAGAGAGGTTTGTAAAGGTTTTCGTGTTACGATTTCCTTCTCTTGTGGATAGGTTTTCGGCCTTGTCATTTCTTTTTGTCGGCTTTTACGACATCACTCTGTATTGGTCACCATATATGTCTAAATGGGTCACCATATAGATAATTGGTTTTGTCTAGTACATTATATGTGAGTACCTCAGATTATCGTGATTCCAAAGACCAAAAAGATAGGCAATCTTTCTACTTAAGCGAAGACCATATGTGTTAACAATGCACTTTTTTTAACGAAACCCCTACACTAATTTATAACCTGTATCGCGGGGGTAGTTTACAAACATGTAATTCACAAACACTAATGACACCCAGACTCAAAGCAAATGCCTCTGGTTTAGACAAATACACTTGCCCGACCCCGGAATGGAACCCGGGGCCCGTTGGTCCAAAGGCGGCACATGTAACGCCTACATCAACGAGGCAGTCAATATCGTGGGAGCTTTCGAGGTATACTAGCCACGTGTTGATAAAAACTGAAGAATCTGCAGAATGTTAAGTCTTCTTATACCATGGGTATAAGAAGACTTAACATTCTGCAGAATTCCGAATATCTCGCCACAGTGACAAGGCTAAGTAATTGGGTTTATGGTAATGAGTATAATGCACTGGGTCTTACAATGTTTCTTTGTGTTTCTTTTACGCAGATGAGTTATGGGACCCCGCTGGCTGGGCCAGTGTGCTCTCGTCTGGACTACTTACCAAAATTAAAATTACACTGCGGCGTGCTGGACACATTCGAAATGTGTTTTGTTCTATTGTTTGAAATAAATATGGAAAGTTATTCTCACAAATTGATACTGTTATGTGTTCTGTTTATGACATTGTTAAGGGTTTGTCGCATATTTAGTCTATTATTATATATAAAATTCTTGTGTCACAGTTTTAGTGTTTATACTTCTCCGAAACGGCTTGACCGATTTTGATGAAATTTCATATACTTACTTATATTCAGTATATATGAGAATAGGTTGATAACTAATTTTTACACCCATAAGTATTAAAGATAGTTCATAAAAAAAATTTTACTCATTTTTTTTTGTTTTTTTTTTATGATTTTTACACCCATAAGTATTAAAGATAGTTCATAAAAAAGAAAATTGACTCATTTTTTTGTTTTTTTTTTTATGATACAAAAATACTTACAACCCTACATTTTACCCCTATGATCAACCCCTATTTAATTACATGGCAAAACGACGTATGCGAGGTCAGCTAGTTTCATAGAAAGATGATGCTTTTCTAAGCCATGATTTAGATCTTACTACTACACCGCCCATACATGAGCCACTGTTGGGTTGGGCCACCTCCAGTTACATGGAGGGTAATTAACCTACTGTGCCACGCTGGCCTGTCAGTTTCGTCGCAGGGTTTTTCTCTTACGGCTAGGTTATCGGCCTTGTCGTTTCCTTTTATCGGCTCTTTCGATACCCTCCGGATGGCATGGGGTGGTGAAACATCTAGATATTTTTTCCACTGTTGTATTGTAGACAATTAGAAACTGTAATTTTCCACTCGACGTGTTAGACATAGACATAATATTTATTGTGGCAAGAATATACAAAAATAATAAAACTAGACACTAAATGCAATGTAAAAGCCTTCCTGCCACAAACCGTTCCAAACTTATTCAAATAAATATAAAGCCATTTTTATGACCTTCAGTTTTATTCCCGTACCTACATAAATTATAATAACAAACCATATTTATTATACAAATTACTGGTACATACTTGGAATTATCGAATTTTACTTCTACACCTTTACCATAAAAGCATGTCAACACTTATAGTTATAAATATAAAAAAAAATTACTCTGCAGAACTTGACACATAGTGCCTTGATAAAATTTACACCTTATATATTTCCAATACAGCGGTATTTCTAAGTTTCAGCAACAATAGATAAATTGTCACGTCGAAGGTAAGGTATTGCGACCACGTACAGTCACAGACAGTTCCATTTCGAGCTATATTAAAAATTCCACTTGATACACCGTTCTCACCTGCCAACGTAATGGACCAATGTAATATGGATAGGATAATACTGTGCTCAGACCGGCGATTAATTTGTAAGTAAGCATCGGACATTTTTAACGATACGCGTAGAATATATAAGAACGTCTATAAGCATTACATCTGTCTGTAAGGCACCGGCTTTCAGTGAAGAAGTTAGGTCAATCTTATAGTCAGTCAAAGTTAAATCATTTATTTTGTACTAGTGGCCCGCCCCGGCTTCAGCCGTGCAAAGCGGGGCTGTGTTATACATATAAACCTTCCTCGTGAACCACTCTATCTAATAAAAAAAACCGCTTCAAAATCCGTTGCGTAGTTTTAAAGATTTAAGCATACATAGGGACGGACAGAAGAATGCGACTTTGTTTTATACTACTCGTATGTAGTGATAGTGATAGGACACAATGGGCAATTAAAAATGTCACCATATTAATAAAAAATATGAAAAACAAAGTAATATATTTTAGTTTACCACCATTTCGAAACATGACCACTGCTGAGAACTTGCAAGAAATTCAAAGGGCTTTTCATTCTTTTTTTATTACTTTGCGGTTCTTTTTATTAATGTAATATTTATTTTCCCAAAAAAATCCATGTAAAAAACTGTTCCATTGGACCCGGAAAGCGTGTACTCAAACGTCAATTTTAAAACAATACAAAATAAACTTGCAGAGAACTTGTACCCGTGAGCCGACCAACTCCAAACAGCAGCACCTGTTCACAAGTACAACGCAAGTAACAGCCATATGCATTGCTCCAATGGCACCGAACACCTCTCGGCGATGTTTTCAAAGTCGTTCGTTCAACGCCTTGTTGGCCCAGAAAGACATATGGCGCTTCTAGATCACGGGTCTCCGGTTCGATTCTGGGGAGCTAAGTCATTTCGGTACTAGCTTTTATGGGGAGCTCCGGCCGCTCCCCAACCCACCGAGAGGCACGTGCGGGACATTGCACGCGCCTGCCTGCCTGGCTGCCCCTCCGTAGCAAGCGGCGGCAGCCCTGGCCCTCCGGCCTAGCCGAGCCTCCGCTGCTATCGGCGGCAGCAGTTTAAGGCCTTTGTCGCGGCAGTTTAAGGCTCTCGAGGCAACTCTGAGTACAGAGGAGTCCCCGAAGCCAACCACCATGAAAAAACCACCACGCCACCGTGTGCCGCTCTTCGTCTGGCCTCTCCCCGTAGGCCCGCCCGGCATGTGTGACCCTGAGCCGGTATGGCGTTGGGGCAACGGATCCTAAAGGCACCCAAGCCCCCTCACTACAGCAAGGTGGCAGCACGGTCGAAGGGGGAGGTACAACCCTAATGCTTTGCGATTCAGTTTGATTAAATGACAACACTATTTGGATCATCCGAAAATGCAGCATAGTCAAGAATAAGTGTCAAGTAACACATACAATCACCCGAATAAAAAGTTTTACTTTTTACATCCAGCAAAGGCTGTAAATGGATTATTCATTTGATTTTTTTGGGCCAGTCACAAGGAATCCAATATTGGGTTCCGCGGAATGAAATTTCTGGAGCCTTTGCTCTGCTGCAAATAAATTTACAAGTGGAAATAGGTTAGCGCCGACCAAGTTAGTCGGGAGGGGTAAATAAGTGCGAGTTAAAATGTTTTATTCATAGAAGGATATACAGTATACCGCCAATCTAGCTCTCGCTTGCTTACTTTTTGAGGAATTGTACGTTGTGTTGTCCGTGTGGTGACGGATTTAGAATACACAGTGTCACCAACCCATACCATCCCATGGGTGTCATAAGAGGCGACTAAGGGAACGCAAGAGGCAGAAAAATGGAATGGATTCACAATATAGATATATGTATATAGATATAGATTGTTCATATACATATACTTATAGATTGTATATGTTTATAATTATACATATGTTCATGGACTGTGAATCCATTTCATCAACATCTCAGTGCATAAAAGAGCCTCCTCCAATCACACGGAATAGACTAAGAGCCCGTGAACCCCAGACCTACGGTATTTTATAAAAGCTGAAAGTTGTTGCGCAGTGAGGGACCGCGGTAGACTTAACTCGCTATCTCACTCGCACCCACCCATATGCATACTGCCATGAACATTAAGGGTGTCTGGCAAGGGGTTTCCACAGTGTTAAGTGTCAGACAATGAATAACATGATTTTTTATAATAATCTAAAGGTAATACCAAAAAATCGCATTTTATTATTTGACGTATTTAGATCGGTATTTTACACACCTTTAGTGAGGTTTACCTGCCAAAGACATCCATCGTTCTTACCTGTGTTGGGAGCATGAGCTGACAAACTTTCAGCTTTTATAAAATACCGTAGGTCTGGGGTTCACGGGCTCTTGCTCTAGAAGAAAATTTGCGTACTCAGTTTCGAACTTGTCGGCTCTTACGACATACTCAGAAGTCAATAGGGTAATGATAACGTTTCTCAATCTATCCTAACAATCGAACTTACGCATAACTGTGATGAAATCCCTTGATACCCCTTTATTTTGATATAAAATCGAAACACGTGCATTGTCATGAAGAACTTTGGATATACGCTACACAATTTAATCGGACCACAAGAACAATCACTGCCAATTACGAATTCTACGAAACGAGAGGGATTGTCCAAAATTTTGCAATATTCCCATGTTAATTTTACGATATCTAATTTCACAGGTGGCAGGTAAATTGAAGCAGTTATTAAATCCGCTTAATTAATTTCGCCAAAAATATCAGATGGAATCTGCAATATTGTAATTTGTAGCTATAATATGACTAATATTAAACGTACTTATTTTGGTTCTTCTCCTACAGATAGAAGGGGTATAAAATAATTAATTTTCCTTACAGTATTTGTCTAACAGATGTTGTTTTGTTGGAGCCCCATCGTTTTGCCCGTGGTCTCGGGATGAAATTTACCGCAATGTACAAGGATCGTGAAAACCTAAGACATCACTTTAAGTATCAGATTTTGGGAATGTAGGATTTTAGCACATAATTATAGAAGTACTTGGAATTAAAATACTGTAACTATAATTTATTATTATTTTCATGAAATTATATAGTAGGTATGCGCAATCAAGCATTTAGATTACAAGTATTGATAGCAAAAACTATTATTTTCATAATCTTTATCATATAGGCTTTAATGTTAATGAGGTCTACTTCTAACTAAATTATCTCTAGATCTCCTTTGATTGCGACTAAATACATGTTTTTCAGCTATCCACGGACTCTCACTTAGAGAGTCTGTCTTTTTACTTTTTCATTACAGCAAGATAAACTCTGATGGTGTAGAATAATAATAATGGTAGTTAGTTGGTTGATTTTCACTTGAACCCATGTTTTTTTTTAATCATTTTTTTATCATAGGACGGCTTCATTTGTTATACGCTATATTATATACGAGACAATTTTAGCACCTGTCACATATCGTCTGACACTATGAGTATAGATAAAATTGTGAGACTCGGGTCCGCCAGACCGCCCATCGCCAGTCAAAGACATTACTCATGCGTCACCTTTGAGAGCAGATTACATAAAAGCTGTTTCCTGTTGACATTATTAATTTAGTTGAATATAATGAATTCTCCTCTCACATTAGCACAGTACATCCGCCATATGAACCTCTCTTTTCTTCTGAAACTACTTTCTCTTGCATTTACAAACGTTTTGTAATCCGGATGCTATAGCTCACAGGTGTACCCAATACTTCTCAACCTATAAATGACCAATGTTGAATCGGGGCTAGTTGGCTTAGGGTTCCGTATGAAGTTTTCCTTCTCTTGCGGCTAGATTTTCGGCCGTATCATTTCCTGCTGTCGGCTCTTACGACATCCTTCCGATGAAACGGGGTGGTGACACTATGTATTCTTAATCCGTCGCCACAAGGAATTCAAGTCGCAAGTGTTACTTAACTTTATATCTTATTATCTCTATTGTTTAGGGCCCCCGCGCATTTAGGCGGCCAGGCCGCGCAGCCAGTCCGCATAATGCGTGGATTGGTCGCGGCGGCCAATAGGCCGCGTATGTGACGCGATGTTTTTCGTCACGTGTGGCCGCGTAATGCGCGCACATCGTAGAAGAATTAGTTGGCCGCATAATGCGCGGAGGCCCTTATAATCCTTTTTTTAATGCATGTAATTTTATTTTGTTAGTATTCGTTAACGATATGGTTATATGTTTATTATCGACGTTATCCGTGTGGTGACGGATTTAAAATACATAGTGTCACCACCCCGTTCCAATCTGGGGGTGGCGTAAAGGCCGACAAAAGAAGAGAGAGAAGCAAAGCAAGAGAAGGAAAACTTGATACGAAACCCTGTGCTAATCCATCTGGTCACGTGATACCGTAGGCTAATTTTATTAGGTTACTGAACATCTTAAGCCAATATATCATGCAGAATAGTCGATTGATAAGCTAGTCGTATTCTGAAGCCCTTTAGGTTTAAATTAAATTGTTACTGAAAAAGCCTCTTCGCCGCCACTCCGCTGGTTGGCGCTGACCCTACAAGTGCGAAGTTTTCCCCACCAGGGCCTTTGTTCGAGATGTTTTTAATAATTTGATTAGGCTTCAGTGTTTATATAATTTCTTTATCGTACAAACAATTTAAGGGACATGCCAATATATCATATGAATAACTAGTTCTTCAATTAATATTTATTGCACCTACCAATATAGTTTGCCTACTGTGCTAAGTTAATTAGAAGAGAATGCATATAGCATTATGTTCGGCACTGTACAAAATATTCGTTTTAATATCCCATTCACCGATTCAATTTCTGTGCCTCCATAGTGGAGGTCTCCCTCGAGTAACTTGCTCGTAAATCCCAATGGTACTGCGGCTTAAAATGTCAATCCGACGTAATTGACAATTGTGACCGCCAATTGTCACATGTCAGTTCAACTGCAGGATTTAGAAACGACAATTAATCGCGGAGCGTGACTGTACCCCGACTTACTCTTGAGTTATTAGTAGGTAGCTTTGCATTATTTGTAAAATCTAGTTGAATTTTTGAAGTACTAACTTCAACACATAAATAGTCATTATTACAATTAAGTTAAATAGTAATGGATTAAAATGCTTATTTTTTTCTTTGTAACCTATAACTAACCCATTAGTTAGTCGGTCCTCCTCCATATTAATAAAGGGAAATTAGCCTACTGTGACACACTGGCAAGACAGGCTGGCAAAGTCTAAGTCAAAGTACGCATTTAGAATACATAGTGCCGACAAAAGGAAAATGACAAGGCCGATAACTTAGCCGCAAGAGAAGGAAAACTCTATGGCCGGTCTGGGCAGTGTAGCACAGCAGGCTAATTAGCCTCCATGTAAATGGAAGAGGGCCGACGCAGCAGTGGGTCATCTATTGGCTGAGTAGTAGTAGTGTTTACGAAACACATTTCGACATTTGTACAAACATGATCTCGAGCTAGAAGATTGGTAGGAAAGCCGGGGCGCTAGTTTTCGTATCTTTACGGTGGGGTACGTACGTGGAGTTCCAACGTAAAAAAGCGTATAGGCTAAATTACACCATTTTGTTTATATTTCCCCTCAAAGCAGGTGGTTATTTGATTTTTTCCTGATCAAACGAAGTTAGGGGAATTATTGTTTCTTTGAAGTAAAACCCGACTAATACCACAAAATGAATAAAAATCGGTCGGAGAACGAACGACAATTTCGTCAACAAACAAATAATGGAAAGCTGTGACTACAATTTAATGTATTCGTTTTGTCGTACTAATTTATTGACACTTACCCATACCATGCTGCCTTACTAGAATGTTGTCACAACGTTCCAAGTCAACTGGTAATACTACTACTGCACACATAAATGAGCCACTGTTACGACAGGCCACCTCCAGTTTTAAGGAGGTTGCACAGGTTGCAGGTTGGTACATAGATTCGTAACCAGTTTTCATTATTTTGCAGCTAGGCTTTCAGCTCTGACATTTACTTTTGTCGGCTCTTATGACACCCTCAGGATGGAATGTTGGTGGAATTTCCATCTGGAGGTGGATTTCGAATACATAGTGTCATCACCACACTATGTATTCGAAATCCACCACCACACGAAATGATAGTTTTATATAAGAAATGTTGTATCCCCGCAAATCTTCCTAAACGTTTGGATGAATTTAGTGAGTGCCAACATAGGGAACATCTCGATGCTATAAATATTTCTATTTGCGGAGGGAAGGTACTGATAAGGGTTCGAATGGGCCCTGGAGATAAAGTATGAGCTGAAATTAAGGGATTATTGTAATTAAATTCTTTTGTTTCGGAAACATATAGAATTTGTGGTCGAGATTAATGTTTCTTTTTTGTTGCACACGAAATTACGGTATAAATTGTCTTTGGTAATAAATCTTTGGGACCATGGGTGATAAAGATGGTATTTGCGATGATTACACATTGAAATTAAAAACTTTTTATGGCATTTATCGCTTGTTTTTTACATTATTTAATCCCCGACGTTTCGAATGCTTTGCAGCAGTCGTGGTCTCGGGAGATACTAGACGACTGCCAAATTATATGGCCTAACCTAACCAAATTATATGGTTTTATTGATAACGCAGCATTGGGCCATATGTGCTGATTAGACTGTCAGATGGGTGTTGAGCTTGCTGAGCTTGATGATCAATATAATTACTGGATCCCAACCGGGCGGTACCTGCCAACTTGAAAGGATATTGAAACCATTGAAATGATGTATTGTATAGCATCGCGGATCATTCTTGGAATCGTCTGTTCTGAAGAATAAAGTTCTATGAGTCATATTGAAGATATATTTTTTACATATCTATAAATTTTTCAAGTAAATTAATTGGAATCCTAATAAAAATATTGGGAAAATACTTAAGATACAATTATTATTATCAGTTATTAATTGATAACACAAGGAAAATTTAATAAATATTCTTTGTTCCGAAAATATTTCAGACTGTTCGTCGGAATAAGCGGAATGTATAATACTAATTTTCCTTGGCAAGGATTTGATGCCTTTAAAAGTGAATGTAATATACCTACACGCGATAAATCCGTTAAAAAGTGTTTAACTTCAATGTGTAATAATCGCGAAAACCTAAGAAATCATTATGAATGTAGTGATATTGAAATTAAATTAAACCAGGTCTGGTCAGCGTGGCACAGTACCCTCCATGTCATTGGAGGAGGCCCGAGTCAGCACTTGCCGTATGGGCTGATCAGTATTATGTGCCTCACAGTTTTTTGCTATATGAGTAAACTATGCGCTGGGAAATAATGAGTGGAGATCGTGTTCTTTATTCAAATATTCTTGATAATGTTCCACAAGGAGTGGTCGAGCATAGAGTTAATCTGTGTTTGAGTATTTATTGTGCTAGTTTTATAACGTGTACTATAAAGCTTTGTAAAAAACAATAAAGATCCAAGGGGAGACTATACAAGACAAAATACTCCCTTTTATCTTCTGTTTACCTTGCAGGACATAAAGACTACGGTGCGCTCATCAAGGATTCTTTACACGCTCGACTCAAAATTCTAAGACGTGCTATCAACAATACGTGTTTAATCTCGTGTTGGAGTGGAGGGTACCACCCAATATTTAGGACGAAACTGTCTCGCTTATCAGGGGACATTATTAGAGCGAACGTTACACTGGTTCCTTTGTTTTACTGGCTTTTGTTTTTGTGCAGTTCCTTTTTTGTTGATTATGTTTTGAGTTAATTCTTGAATTTGTGTTTTAGTTTTTCGCTTTATATCCATCTGTGACTGGCCTGCCGTTACGAGCTCTGGGTTTGAGTAGTAATGTAGGTACACCTGAATTGCATACTATTTTGTAAAGACTTGTAATATAGTAGTAGGTCGGAGGAGTTACTGAAATAATGTTTCCATGGTTATGTTGCAGACGTTATTGTTTCATCTTCATCAGTTTTAGTCCAGAAATTACCCACTACTTCGTAGTGGCTCCTGATAATTCACGGAGGGAAATAGCCTACAGTTGACACAGGGTTTGTATCAGGTTTTTATTCTGGGCTCGGAGATTTTTAGTCGCCTCTTACGACAGACACATGTGTGGGTTGGTGACATTTTGTATGCTTAAAACGTCATTTACTATTTAATACTTACCATTTACTACCGGTTCGAAACCTACTACAGAGAAAACAAACAAAGTATTTAAGTTGCTGACAACAAACAAAGTAGTTAAGTTTTTAAATAGCCATTTTCAGATACAAATTCGGCTAAGATAGATTTATGGAAGCATGCTTGAGCCATACTTAAAAAGCGCCATACATCATCAATATTAAGTCACTTATTCGCAACATGACCTCCTCAACCATATTGCAAGAAAAGAGCGACTCTCCACATGCCATGAGTCTTTTAGTGATAATGTGAGTCGGCGCGCTGCACTATAAATTCACAATTACTACAACTACTCAGCCCATAAATAACCCACTGCTGAGTTGGGCCTCCTCCTGTCACAGCGAGCGCCACGCTGGCCACGGTTTGGCACAGGGTTTCGTTTCAAGTTTTCCTTCCCTTGCGGCTAGGTTTTCGGCCCTAACATATCCCTTTGTCGGCTCCTACGACACCCACAGGATGAATGGTTGGATCTGGACAGATGGATGATGATAAAATAACGATCAACTTTTTGGAAATGCAGCAATTGAAGCGCTTTATTATTTTCGCTTCACAGCTGATATACATTGCAATCGTAGGATGTACATATCACGTTAGGACGAGTGACGTGACACTCAAAGGGAGGGCTGACACGAGGCGCGTTTGTGCTGCTCGCCCCCAAGGCATTGGGATTTCGAGTGAAGCTTCCAATTGGCTTAATTGTGTGTGAGCTACAAGGCTATCTGAACGTTGACTTAATTAAGCTAAGATGTTAGTAGTAAATGTTTGTTGCCAGTTCGGTTCGAAGTCATCAGTGGTGATGTTATTAATGATGCTTTACATTTAAGGTATCTTGGGTCAGAACCTTAATAAACACAATTAACTGTAGCAGGTTTAGAATATATACTACTAGCGACCCGCCCCGGCTTCGCACGGGTGCAATGGTGAACATCGAAATTTATGAGTGTCTCTCTACAATATTATGCATGTATTTTACATATAAACATTCCTCTTGAATCGCTCTATCTATTAAAAAACCGCTTTAAAATCCGTTGCGTATATTTAAAGATTTAAGCATACATAGGGACGGACAAACGACAGCGACTTTGTTTTATACTATGTAGTGATAGTGATAGTGATAGTGAAGTTGACTTGTATATTTATAGTAACACACTCAAGTGTATTAAGTGTGACAAGTGTAGTGTAACAAGGTATCAAGACCTTGTTGGTCTAGAGGTTAGATGTGCCGCCTTAGGATGACGGGTCCTCGGTTCGATTGTGCGGCCAGCAAGTGTCGTTTTGTATACCAGAGGCAAACTGCCCCCGAGATATAAGTTATAAATAGTATAGGGGTTTTAGTGTCACCACATCATTTCACTAACGGGAACCACTAATTAATGGAATATATCAATACTAGCGACCCACCCCCGGCATCGCAAGAGTGCAAGTTCATCATTGCACTCTAAATTTATCAGTGTTTCTCTACAATATTATGAATGTTTTATACGTATGAACCTTCCTTTTGAATCACTCTATCTATTAAATAAAACCACTTCAAAATCCGTTGCGTGGTTTTAAGTTTTAGTTTTTAAAGATTTAAGCATACATAGGGACGGACGGACGACAGCGACTTTGTTTTATAATAATGTAGTGATGTAGTGATAGTGATGATAGTGATGGGAATTATGTGAGATAAACTGCCATTAGGTTATGGCACTATTCAAAATATGTACTCAAAATTGATAGTTGGCTATGGTACCTCATTAGACCAGTGGTCGATCACTCTAAGCTAATTCTAAAAGTAAGTAAAGGAGGGTTTCATAACAGTCAGCAAGATTGTATAGTGATGAGCCAATAATTGTCCGCTGCGCTGATGTCCAGCCTGTCCCGGACACTCGGCAAACAACTTGCCGAATTTACCGTCTGCGATCTTTAACTACCGCTGTCCAGAGCATAAGCTGAAGCGGGTATATGAAAATGGGTATAAATAAAGTTATTCGGATTTGAAACATTAATAACTCAGGTTTCAATTTCAATTGATATACACTGGCTCAACATTTTTTCATTCACGTGGCCCTTCTATTACTGATTAGAATTTCTGCCTAGTAATCTAACTATTATTTGTTTGGCGATGAATTTACAAAACATAGTGTTGCCACCCTATTTCATCCTGAGGGTACCGACAAATGGAGCGGCGACGACTCCGACTACATGGCGCGCGGTCGCCGCCCGAGCCAATACTTGAGGGTTTGCCGTTATCATCATCATCATCATCATCATCAGCCCACATTAGTCCACTGCTGGACATAGGCCTCCCCTACAGAGCGCCATAGCGCCCTGTCTTCAGCTTGACGCATCCAGCTGCTGCCCGCAACCTTTCGCAGATCGTCGCTCCATCTAGCAGAGGGCCGTCCCACACTACGCTTGATCTTTTGTTTGTACTTTTATCTTTTCTTTTTTTTTATATTACTTGAGGGTTTGCCGCAATTTCATTAATTTATACGTACCTTAACGTTAGTCGCTCCTCACCTGGACCACACAACAAGCAACGCAGTTCTCCCTAAATTATACTATTAAATGTAATTCAAGCAAGCCTGCTTGCATGAACGACTCTCGTTGGAGCAGTCTCTATTAGATTTTAGCCATTGTTTATGGGCATTGCTGCACTAAATATCAGTTACCAATTTACTAATTTGACTACTGCGAATGGGAAGATGGTGAAGTAATTTGAGCATTAAGTTCTGTTTAAATTATTATTAGCTAACCCTAACTGCGTACCGCCATCGAACGGTTTGTATGCGACAGTATTTTTTATACTCTAGATTATGTCTTTGCAGGAAAGACCTGGTGGGATATAGCCACAGACAGAAACGTGTGAGATATGAAAGCGCAAAGGCCAGTAATGGGACACCAAATTGGCTATTATAACAAATATATCTTTTCTCACCTTTTAAACCTTGGACTTAGCTACTACTACTCCGCTGAGTCGGGCTTCCTCCCATCACAGGGAGGGTAATCTCACTACCTCACTGCCCTCTAGTCTACGAACGCCTACTGTCCAATTACGAACGCTACTAAAACAATATAAATAGAATAAGAATACATGGTGTCGCCACCCCATTCGATTCTGAGGGTGTCCTAAGAGACGACAAAAGGAAATGACAAGGCTGAAAAACTAGCTGTAAGAGAAGGAAAACTTGAAACCAAAACCCTCTGCCAACCCGTCTGGCCAGCGTGGCACAGTAGTGTAGTGGGCCGTTTGCCGGCTGAGTAGTAGTAATAGTAGTCTAGGTATGAAAAGTTGTAGTATAAATAAGATTTTGAGAACCAATTTCTTACATTATCCTTCTTTATTAACAAATGAACGCTCACTATGGGCTCCATCAGAAGGCTCAAAGTCACCGAAAGGGCAATGGAGAGGGCTATGCTCGGAGTTTCCCTGCGAGATCGAGTCAGAAATGAGGACATACGCAGGCAAACCAGGGTCACCGACATAGCCCACCGGATTGCCAAACTTAAGTGGCAGTGAGCAGGGCACATAGCTCGCAGGACCGACGCCCGATGTGGCAAAAAAGTTCTCGAGTGGCGACCGCGTTCCGGAAGGCGCAGTGCTGGTAGGCCTGCCACACGGTGGACCGACGACCTGGTTAAGGTCGCCGGAAAGGACCGGCCTTTGTGGAGATCCTTGGGGGAGGCCTATGTCCAGCAGTGGACGTCTTTTGGCTGAAATGATGATGATGATGATTAACAAATGAACACGTAGCCCATAAATTAATCCCGCCTTCAACTTTAAGTTCAATTTCAATCAACATACCATTCACTGATGATCCCGAGTGTAGGCGATTCTCTCAGGAAACGATTAAATCGAATCGGTTGAATGCGCGTAACGATGTCGCTAATCATCTATTGAGAACTGGCACACGATTTTTCATCGATATTTCATTTCGGTTGAATCTATTTGAAAGGATGTCAGCACAAAGTGAAGGGTCAGAATGTAAAATAAATTGAATATTTTTATTTGAAACATAATACAATTTAAATGAGTTTATGCAGTTACCAAACTTTACAATCGTCGAGTTTGATGCGTTATTGCGATTGTCATAAAGAATTTAAATTTATTTTCGGCAGAGACTTGAACAATAACGGATTTGTTTTATAGACAACTAGCGACCCGCCCCGGCTTCGCACGGCAGCAATTATGCATGTATTATACTTATAAACCTTCCTCTTGAATCACTCTATCTATTAAAAAAAAACCGCTTCAAAATCCGTTGCGTAGTTTTAAAGATTTAAGCATACATAGGGACGGACAGACGACAGCGACTTTGTTTTATACTATGTAGTGATAGTGATAGTGAAGTGATAATTATATTAGAGACCATATATTCTTTCCTGAAAAGGAAAAGAATAAACCTTGTTATGTGAGTAGTGCAAATTCCTTAGCCGGGTAGGCAGTACGCCATAGTAGACAAATTCCCCTCCACGTAATCGGAGGAGGCCCGACTCAGCAGTGGGTAATTTATGCGCTGAGATGATGACGGTCATTTTTTGTTGGACATATTTTGGTGGTAGTTAGTCACGATGGTCTTCTACTACTGTATGACCCCAGCCCATATATTACCACTTTTAAGTCGGGCCTCCTCCAGTTCTAAGAAGGGTAATGAGTCTACTGGACCACGCTGACCGGTATAGGGATTCATATTATGATTTCCTTATGTTTCGGCTAGGTTACCTAGGCGTGGCTAGGCCTTGTCATTTCCTTTTGTCGCCTTTTAACCTCAGATTGGAATAGAGCGGTGCCACTATCTATTCTAAATTCGTAACCATATGGAAACATTTTGGTATGACTACCACAAAAAGCAAGCTATGAAGTTGGCAGCTGCCTCGGACAAAGAACCAGTCAAGCGATCCAAAGGGGGAACGCTGCCACTATCTTCGTAACCTTACATAAAGGGACTCCTTTTAATAATATATTTTAGCATTTTTAAGGTTTTTTAGTTTTAGGCCAATTAACAATAAGGTTGGTTTAAGCCTCTGATACAAAAAGTAGTTTTGCTTGAGACGGCGCGTATTGTTAGGCGGTTCCTCTCTTTGAAGCACTGACCACTAGGTGGCTTGAGATCTTTTCGCCCCTAGGGAAATAATGATTTTTTATATAATACTAGCGACCAGCCCCGGCTTCGCACGGGTGCTGTGATGATACAGATAAAAACCTTCCTCTTAAATCACTCTATCTATTAAAAAAACCGCATCAAAATCCGTTGCGTAGTTTTAAAGATTTATGCATACATAGGGACGGACAGACGACAGCGACTTTGTTTTATACTATGTAGTGATTTACAAAAATCTTTCCTTTTTTATGAATATTATGTAAAAAATATATAAATAAAGAATATACCAAACCAACAATAACAACTATAAATAATAACTGTCGAACATTTCCTGCCACACACGAGTAAAACAGACAAGGTGGCATCAATGCGGTTTATTCGCGTAAATAAACCGATTTTTAGAGTCCGCCGTAAACCGTGGTAAGGACATTAAAAAACCCGTAACAGAGACGTAAATCGGTCGACACGCCATTTTACATAATGCGTAAACGGCTAATGGCCCATCATAGTGATATAGTGGGTGTGGGATCTAGTTTGTGGTCATTTGTACCACCTGGTGCTTTGGTCACTACTGGTAGCATTAGTGTGTCATCATCATCATTTTAGCCAAAAGCACAACTTTCCTGGACACGACACTCTCCCAAGAATTTCCACGACGGCCGTTTCTTTATGTTTTTTTGTTTCTCTGGGGAATGCCAGTGCCCCTCGATACGAGAGGGAGATAATATATTTTTATATTCTATTTTTTATAGATCGTCATTTCATCCCATTCATGACCTACTACTGAGTCCTCCAAAATGGAGGGGAATTAGCCTATTGTATCACGCTGGCGAGACGTGTTGGCACAGGGTTTACATCAAGTTTTCCTTCTCTTGTGCCTAGGTGGTCTGCATCTTTAGTTTATAGTTAACAGGTATGTATTCTTAGAACTTATATGTTTATTATCCCGTTACTACAAACCCCAATTCATTAAACGCATTACTAGTTAAACAATATTACAATGTATACAGCATCACAGACCATTATCGTTAGTAATGTTCATAATTAATTGTGTTAACAAGATTCTGCTAATGACGTATCAGTATCAATTATTTTCCCTTGATGTATCGAACATCATAGCTTTGGAACGCGTTTTTCTGATTACGTGATATTCACAATGGAAGCTAGATTGAGCTCCTACATAATATGATAATTGCATAATTGAAGATTCAATTTAACAATATAAAATTCATGGGTCTAATTTATTTTATTATTTTAATTAGTTTCCTTTTATCATATTTTTAGGCGATATGACCTCTAATTGACCAAGCCCCTAAAATAAAATAATAAAAATTTTTTTTTACATATTAATATGTATACATAATATTTTTTTTTTAAGTCTTGCAATTTTTTTTATTACTTCATGCAAATAAAATTATATGAAATATATATCACATAACCGACCAAACAGTGTCACGACAAAAACTCTCTCACATCTCTTTTATTATACCACTAGCGTTTTTCTGATTACGTGATATTCACAATGGAAGCTAGATTGAGCTCCTACATAATATGATAATTGCATAATTGAAGATTCAATTTAACAATATAAAATTCATGGGTCTAATTTATTTTATTATTTTAATTAGTTTCCTTTTATCATATTTTTAGGCGATATGACCTCTAATTGACCAAGCCCCTAAAATAAAATAATAAAAATTTTTTTTACATATTAATATGTATACATAATATTTTTTTTTTAAGTCTTGCAATTTTTTTTATTACTTCATGCAAATAAAATTATATGAAATATATATCACATAACCGACCAAACAGTGTCACGACAAAAACTCTCTCACATCTCTTTTATTATACCACTAGCGACCCGCCCCGGCTTCACACGGGTGCAATTATGACATATAAACCTCGAACACTCGAATCACTCTATATATAAAAAAAAACCGCTCAAAATCCGTTGCGTAGTTTTGAAGATTTAAGCATACATAGGGACGGACAGTCGACAGCGACTTTGTTTTATACTATGTAGTGATTAATCCGTGTAGTAATTGATTAAGAATTAGTGTCGCCTTACCATTTCATGGTTTTAAATTCATTGCTAATTAAATTTACATCATTATCATTTTATATGAGCTGCAAGCCTAGCTGCAAGGGAAGGAAAACTTGATACGAAGCTCAACCCGTCTTGCCAGCGTGGCACAGAGCGGAGGAGGGTCGAGTCAGCACGAATAGGAGTAGAATACCACTCGAACCAGAATACTCTGATTTGAATAAATAAATAAATAATAAATAAATAAATATCCTTGGACATTTCACACAACGCTATCTCGTCCCAAGCTAAGCAACTTAATGCTTGTGTTATGGTAACGAGATGGATGATAAACTAATTACATAAATTTTTTTTTTGTAAATACATACATATTATAGATAGAAATGACACCCAGACTCCGAGCCAGTGCCTCTGGTTTAGACAAAGACACTTGCCCGACCCCGGAATCGAACCCGGGACCCGTTGATCCAAAGGCGGCACATCTAACCACTAGACCAACGAAAAAGAGGTTTTTTTGAACTGTGACACTGTTTCTGTGGTTGGGCGATATTGAGCGCTATGTCCAGACGTCGCCCAGCATAGCTCGGCAGCAAATTTCCCTACATCAGATATTTTACATTATTATCCATTACATAATATTTTACCCACATACTATATATTTCAAAAAAAACAAAGTCAATGCACATATGGAAAAGCGCCTGGTCAGCGTGACACAGTTCACATCTATACTGTTGAAGAGTCATATGTGCCAATCTAGATTACATAACTGCGGTTCTCTTCGATACGATATAGTATGCCAATCAGCCTACTATTGTGAAGCCCCAAATGTTGTTTAACCTCAAGAATATATTAACCAAAGCATACATTAATTCAATATCAGCTGCTTATTGGGAAGGAACAAATGTACTACGAGACAAAATAACAAGGATTTTAATGTTCATAGTAGGCCAGTACCCCATTCATTTCACGCAAAACCGTCATACATTTTTTTATTAATGCTGTTTAACTAGATTTGGATAAATTTTGTTAAGTTTAACAATCTTTAATGAACGAAGAAAAGTTACGGGCAGCAGCTGGATGCGTCAAGCTTAAGACGCGCTATGGCGTTACATGGAGCACAATTAGCCTACTGCACTACACTGGCTAGATGGGTCAGCACGGGGTTTCGTTTCAAGTTTTCCTTCTCTTGCGGCTAGGTTATGGCACTCTTTATGGAAAGCTTATGTCCAGCTGTGACTAGAGTGGGTTAGTGATGATGATGACACGCTGTGACGCACGTTTGCCCTCCGGTGCCCTTTTAGTAGACCAACTGGTAATCATTTGCTTAGATCGTTTTTTTTTGTATTGAACGTTAATAATTTTATGAGTCATAGCCGGGATGGACAACTTTATGTGCCGAAGCTTGTTTAATATTTTTGTTCCAATCGTCATGATCTAGGAAATTTAGATGCCTACTAAGTTTCTATTAAAGCCATTGTACATCAATGAAGTGTGGGTATATCTGTATTTATATAGACATTCACCGCACGAACAGTTACGTCAAAGGGCAGCATTGAACCAATCAGCCTAATCGACGACGCTTCAACCTAATTTCTAGGATCAATCAACTGGGGTCCGAGTTAACTAAACCTTTATTGGAAACACACGAAGGGGATATTGGAACATTATTGGGGTAAATGAAATTTACATTTATTCGTTGATGAATAAAGAGTATTATAGCAAAATCCAATACCGCAACTAAAAAAAGGTAATAAAATAAATATATTAAGTATAGCATATAAAAATGTGTTTTTTAATTAAAAGTTTATATTGTCTTCTGGTTGCAATGTAAAACTGCAGCATTTGCCCTATGACAAATACTTATTACAAACCTTTATTATACATATTTACAAACCTTTATTATACATATTTACTGACAAACTTTTATTCGTTTTAATTATTTAAACGAAATAATATGGTATTTTAAAGTATTGCAGTATACAATAACACATATATAAGAGCACGCACGCGTATGCGCACCCTCAAACACACACACACACTTTATGCAGTAAAAAAATACTGTGAAAAACCACCATGACGAAAAAAGATGTATTTGAAAATTATTGTAAGCGCTTGCTTAGGGACTCCAAGCTTGTAAAAAGAGAATATATGTCTTTGGGAGGGAAAGCGTACTTTAGCTGCCAACACCACATTTCCTCTGGCGACCTTATTCATGCGTGGAAAAAGCTAACCATACTTTATTTTAGAACATCCTAACAAAGTGGTTTTCAAAATCGATTCAGACTAGTGTTGCCCAAATTCAGTCTTGGTCTTGCAGTCTTGGTCTTGTTCTTGCGTTTTTGCAAGACCAAGACCAAGAACAAGACCGCGTATTTTTAGCAAGACCAAGACCAAGACTGACCGTGCAAGACTTGAGCAAGAACAAGACATAGCCTGCAAGACTCTTGGGTCTTGCAGCTAGGACTTAGCGCTATTTCACTGAGTAGTTAGGTGTAACAGTTCGGTGTATAGGTAGGTACGCTTAGGAATTCTATGAGACGCAACAAACTGTATCAAAGAATATGAAAAACTGGACCTATGCGCATTACGACTAATACCATAAACATAGCGAATAAAAAAATATCTATTAAAATCAAACTGAGTGCATGCATAGTTATGTTTTAACCATCGGCACTTTGATAATGCGGCATCAAAGGTTTTGTACTTACTTCTCAAAGAAATTTGCCGCTTTTCGGAAGTACATGGTTATGATACACGCGCCGGCGGCTTCTTTTGAA
The DNA here is from genome assembly GCA_905475355.2 of Clostera curtula. Taxonomy (NCBI): domain Eukaryota; kingdom Metazoa; phylum Arthropoda; class Insecta; order Lepidoptera; family Notodontidae; genus Clostera; species Clostera curtula. Next base: position 18,792,385 of record FR997799.1, read on the forward strand.
ATCTAAAACAATCGTTGCCGCCACGCCAAATCATAACATTTGACACTATTTGATTGCCGCCATAGGGCGTAGGTATACTCATGCAAAATAATTTCCTAGTAGAGTACCTACAGGTGTTCCAAAGAATAAATAAGTTTCAGAGTGCTTAGAATGAAAATGAATACATTATACTGATCACGCAAGTAGTATTATGATTAGGATAAAATGGTAAGGATAGGTAGTAGATGTCATATTAATTCATTCTAGTAAGTATATATTATAATATTGATTACTTATATGGTTTTAAACTAATTACTTAGGTACTATTATTGTACATTTAGTCATTATATTTCTTAAGTTTTTACAAGAAAAAATAGCAAAAAAGTGTTCAAATATCACCCGTTTAATAAATATTGTAGCCACTTTTAAATATACTTGAAACGTGTAAAAAAATTCTACAAAACTAATAAAATAATATAAAAAGCGTATTAAACGTGAAATTTAACTGATTTAATTCTGATTTAATGTTTATTATTATTATATTATTAATTAGAAATTGAGATATGTAACAATAACGTTACACTTTAATAAATAGTAATAGACTAATAGGTAATTGCAAGACTTGCAAGACTTGCAAGACTCTTGCTGCAAGACCAAGACCAAGACCAAGACTGGGAGCGCAAGACCAAGACCAAGACCAAGACCAGGTGTATTGGCGCAAGACCAAGACCAAGACTGGCTAAGTCTCGTCTTGTTCTTGCATTTGGGCAACACTAATTCAGACACATTAAACTTTTAAAACGTCTATTTCACGAAATTAAAAGACCTTTTTGCTGGCGGATTAAAGCTGAAAATATATTTAGAAAGTGACTAAAGAACATTCCTGCCATTCAAATGGCTGAATATTATTGAGCAATCAGTGAGTTCTTAATTTGGTTCTAACCATTTTATGAAGGTAGCTTAAGCACTACATCACCCAAGTTTATAAGTTTATTATTGTTTGTCTGCGTTACACGGAGGTCCTTCTCCAGTTTTACAGCTTCGGCAATGCCTTATTGAATTGCTATTCCTTATAAAGACGAAAGTGTTCGACCAATGTGTGTTGTCAGTGATGACAAATGGTGCAGAGTCGTGGTCGCTTATTATGGGCTACATCAGAAGGCTCAAACTCATCCAAAGGGCAATGGATAAGGCTTTGCTCGGAGTTCCCTGCGAGATCGAATCAGAACTGAGGAGTTAGGCAGGAGAACCTGAGTTACCGAAATAGTCCACAAGATTGTCAAACTTAAGTGGCATTGGGTAGTTAACATAGCTCGCAGGACCGTCACCCGATGTTACAGAGTATAGAGCTCGAGTGGCGACCGCGTTCTGGAAAGCGCAGTGCTGGTAGGCCTCCTGTACGATAGACCGGTAACCTGATTAGAGTCGCCGGAAAATGATGGATGCTGGCACCCCAGGATCGGCCTTTGTGGAGATCCTTGGGGGAGGCCTATGTCCAGCAGTGGACGTCTTTTGGCTGAAATGATAATTGCCTATTTAAATAAAATATTCTTTTTTTGATTTTTTGAACACTCTTTTCCGCCAGGTTTCATTTCGTATTCCATTAGTCTTTACTTACCACACCAACATGATAGAATAGGTTGATACTAAGTTTGTACGTACAGAGACTTATTTTTTCTGAAATCAGATCATAGAATGGATCTTTGTCTGTTACAAACTTGCTTACTCTACCCCTGAATCTGATGATCACCTTTTTTTTACTCATTTTGTAACAACTTGCCAAGCGTAACGATCTTGACCTACTTACGGTCCTAAAAGTATTCCAGGACGAGACGTGACGTGAATCCCTCCAGCATTACTCTCAATACAGCATGTTTACACATCATGCGTCGTTGTAACCAAATTGTATTACTGTTTATCCTACACAGTGGCGTTGCTATTTCGTAGAAGTGATGACTCACGATAGTCACGCACGCGTGCGTGAGCCACATTTGTTGGATTTTCAGTTTTATTATCAATTAGACAGGCTTCCTTTCCGCCGAGCGAGTTAATTTACTTGAAAATGGGGTTCTGAGGTTTACTTATTGCGTCTGGTTCATTGTTGTACCAATATTTTAATTGCTTATTAAAGGCTTTACCTATTTTATACTTAGCCAAGCAGAAAGTTACTTGTGTATGTAAATGTAAACCTAAAAATAAGGGTCCCCATTCATACTTTCACCTACCATTGCACCCCACTATTGGAGTGTACTTTTCAGTCCGTAAAAGACCCACTGCTGGATCGGGTCTCCTCATTTTTACAGGAGAGAAATTAGCCTACTGTGCCACGCTGGCCAGACTGGCTGGCACAGGATCCCCACGCTGCTAGGTACTCTGCCATGTAATATCGTTGGCCCCCAGGTTCAAATGGGGTGGTGACATTATGTATTCTAAGTCCGTCACCACACGGACAATTTAGCTTGTATCTTTTTCAATTATTGCCGTCTCTTTATCAAACATTGATGTCACATTTTACCTAATAGAGATTTCTTGTAAGTTTCAGTTTTCGATCATTTTGATGGGTTTTGCTGCTGTAAGCTAGCTGTAAATAGTAGAAAAATGAATAAAGACTACATAGTCTTTATTCATTTTTCTCCTATTTACAGCTAAATTGCATCAACAAATTTAGGAGACACACAATCTTATATTCGTCCTCGAATGAATTTACTACATGGAACTCCAAAACCAAAATACGTGTTCAACGACTCACATAAGTATGACACGGATTACTGAAACATATTTATAACATCGTTTCAGGCGAGAGAATAAAGGAAAATTCATTTTCTAACCGTGAATTATTGAGAAGGCTTTCTGGGAAATTGCCGCAAAATAAAAATGGTAGAATTTTCTACCTAAATTGTAATTCCACTCGGTGTTCTACTATATCCAATCCGTGAAAAATATTGAAATACAGGATGCGCGCCGACGACGAAAATACATCTATTACTTAGCCGCAATTCATAAGTTAAAGCGTTAATAATTAATGATACCATAATCATAATGAGTCATAATCAAAATGTTAAATTTTCGAGTAAATTCTTAAGAATGGAAGAAGAAAATCTTGTATATAAAATTGAATGTTTCTCTGTATATCCTCTATAGAATCGTTAACTATGCATTTTATCATGTTATGATCTTCAGCAAGGTGTTTCTGAACAAAAAAAAGGAAATTTTGGGAAGAAATGTCTTTTCTTCAAATTTTATTTTAGTTAGTAGCGTAGCAAAGTACTCAGGGTACAGCTAGTAATAAAATAACCATAACACAAAAATTTTATTTAAGAAAATAAATAATCATTTTGTCTTTACCACCGGGTCTAAATACCACTCCAGTGAGAAGAGCCGACAAGATACTCCATGTTTGCCCTTTTACAAAAGGGTTACAATGAATTGAATGAATAAATTGAATAGAAGTGTATGAAATCATCATCATCATCATCATTTCACCCCAAAAACATAACCTACCGAGTTATGCCTCCTCCAAATTCATGGAAGGAAATTAGCTTACTGTAAAACGCTGGCAAGACAGGTTGGCACAAGGTTTCTGTCAAGTTGTCCTACTTTTACGATTAAATGATATTGCGTTCCTTTAGTCGCCCCTTACGACACCCTCAGGATTATATGGGTTGGTGGCACTATGTATTATAAATCCGTCACTATGAAATGAGCAACTACAGATATATAATAAAATATAAGTAAGAGTATAGTCCATAGTCCGGATGTAAACACATAGCGTCCTGAGAGTAGGAAAACTTTACATGAAATCCTGTGCCAACCCGTCTGGCCACCGAGGCACAGTAGGCTAATTACCCTTCATGTAACTGGAGGAAGCTCAGCATTGGCCGAGTAGAAGAAGAGTTTATAATAAAAATTAAACCGCTGCCCTCTTGTGACGTGTACCACAACCAGACGCGGTCTACAGTGTGAGCGGCTGAATTAAAGATAGCACACGTAGCCGTGGAGTGGCGATATGATTCATGGCTGCCGGTTGACTCAGTGCCACGGAGACCCATCGGTCTACCGGGCTTTGTCACGTCTGAGACTAGTAACTCCGTACGGTCAACTTTATAGGGTAACTCGTCTGTCTGATTTGTGGGATTAACCAGTGGGTGGATTAAATGGTCTTGGTATTTCATATCAGTGAAATAAATAAGGCTTCATTAATCGATTGTCGTGCGCCCATGTGTCGTGTCGTACTGTCTAAATGGTTCCTTTATAAGCTTCCTACGGCACCCACATGATGACATAGACTCTAAGATAACCAGATATTAAATATATTTATTTATTTTAATAAACTTAGTGTTACCACCTCATTCCATCTTGAGGGTGTCGTAAGAGCCAACAAAAGGAAATAACAAGGCGGATAACCTAGCCGCAAGGGAAGGAAATCTTGAAACGAAACCCTGTGCCAACCCGCCTGGCCAGCGTGGCACAGGTGTGGTGGTCCGTGTTGTGACGGATTTAGAATACATAGTGTCACCATCTCCTTCTATCTTGAGGGTGTCGTAAGAGCCGACAGAAGGAAATGACAAGGCCAATAAACTAGCCACAAGAGAAGGAAAACTTGATGTGAAACCCTTTGCGGCCAGCGTGGCACAGTAGGCCTCCCTCCGTGTAATAGGAGGAGGCCCGCCTCAGCAGTGGGTCATTTATGGGCTGAGTATTAGTAGTAGTAGATGCCACACTCCTCCTTTTTGTCGGAGGTTAAAAAGAACACCAAAGAATTTCCTATTCAGTCATCCGACATCGCCATCAATAGTTAACGGCATAACATTTGATTTAAATAACGAAGCCCTTTATACATTTTCAGCTGGAGCTGAACAAAAACAACGAACTCAATTAAACACCTTTAAAATTCTTAACCCTCTCTAACTCCAGTTAAATGTCGAGTAACGACCAAAGAAGTTTTGAAACTCGGTTCGTATTGGACGGAATCGCTTCGGTGGTTGCGGAGTCTCTGCTCTGAATAGAATAAGGGTTTATTTAAGACATACCAAAATTTTAACACAAAAATTTAAATTTTAAAGAATAATTAAAAATAATTACACATTTAGTTTTTACTACCGGTTCGGAATACCATTCCACAGGGAAGAGCCGGCAAGAAACTCCATGGTTGCTGTTTTAAATGAAAGGCTACAGTAACAATAATAAGCCACTCCTGATCTAGAATAGAACCCTTAAAAGCGTGTTTGTGAACCCACCATGTCATAGGACTACATCACTACATAGTATAAAACAAAGTCGCTGTCGTCTGTCCGTCCCTATGTATGCTTAAATCTTTAAAACTACGTAACGGATTTTGATACGGTTTTTTTTAATAGATAGAGTGATTCTAGAGGAAGGTTTATATGTATAACCCACCCCCACTTTGCACGGGCGAAGCCGGGGCGAGCCACTAGTAATATAATAAAAAAAACATCGATTTATTTGTACAAGCAAAAGTACTTATTTGATCGATTCATTTCTGATTCGATCTCGCAGGGAAACTCCGAACATAGCCCTCTCCATTGCCCTTTGGGTGACTTTGAGGCTTCTGATGGAGCCCATAGTGAGCGACCACCACCCTGTGCAATAAGTCATCACTGGCAACACACATTGGTTGAAGACTTGTCTTCAGACACTGCGGTATTTTGAACGAAACTATTACAATACAAAGCCAAAATATATTAGAAATCAAATTTGTATTAGTGTTTTTGAGCAGAAAACCTGTACATCTTTATAATTATTGTAATAATAATTTAAATTACGTTAGCCCCTTGGGGCAATACATATTTTCACCACCCCATTCCATACTGAGAGTGTCGCAAGGGCCAACAAAAGGAAATTACAATGCCAAAAACCTGGCCAATCTGTCTGGCCAGCGTGGCACAGTAGGCTGATTACCCTCCTTGGAAGTGTAGGAGGCCTGACTCAGCAGTGGGTTATCTATGGGCTGAGTAGTAGTTAACATATTTAAAGAACAGATAGTGCAACTACTTTAACGTTATGAACTCTACGTAATAAAGCGTCGGACAAACTGTTGTTGTACAAAAGCTATAAACGGTTATTGTAACGATACACTCTAACTGCGAATGGCTTAACTTTGTGGTGAGACTATTGCGTGATATGTAAACTTTTGCCTGGTATCAAGAGTCTACTGTGACGTACAAGAGCTCTTTGCAAAATGATATCAAGTGATTCAGAAGAGCTACTTTAATTGACGCATCAATAGTCATATAGTATTCATAATATTTATTATAATATGTATTACTCGTATATTTGCTTACAAGCACTGAACATTAGTTCCACATAAATAATGCAAACATGATTGTAAAAAAAAATGACAATAATAAAATCAAGATGTACAAATTTGTATCAGCTCGTCGGGCCACCATGGTATATCCCTTCATAATATGGGAGGAGGCCTGACTCAGTAGCGGGTCATGTAATCATACTAATATGATATCATGAAATTGGGCTATTAAAATACAATGATCGAGTGAAGTGACGAAATTTAGACCACAATTATAAGGTCTTCAAACACGCTGTAGATGTGGACTGTGGATGTGGCTTAGCTAATGTGGATGTGGCTTAGATGCTAAGCTACCACAGTCTATAGTCATAACTGGCAAGGCCACGGGTTAGCTCCTATTAACTCTAAATGCGCCAACCAAGTTAAATAATAAAAAATAAAAAAAATGAACGCAAAAGAAACACCCAAAGCCTTTGTACAATCAAAAATTATACGCACAAACGCTTTCAACCCAAATGTTCCCCGTACTAAAATACTGACGTTATTTAACGAGCACTGATTGCGCGATTCTCGCGCGCTACTAATATGACAATATTAGCAATTTAGATCCGTTCAGTAACCCATCATTTGTGGATGTCGGCCGACTGGTAAACAGATTTGTCGACGGATTGGATTTGTACGTTGATTCGATTTGTTACGTGGATCGGGTTTAGGCTCAAATTGGGACTTACATGTGCGTGGACAATTTCATTTAGATATTAATGTGGGTGGATTAAATGATTTATGTACAGGACTTTTTATTGTTTTTTTTTTAGAATTTTCTCTATTTAAGGATTATGAAAATGAATGCTCAATTTGATGACGGGTAATTAATTATTCTTCTGTGCGACGATAGCCAGACAAGTTCGTTTAATCGCATTTTATAAAAAAACACTAGATTTATGCGTGGAAAACACTGGCTATTCGTTATCTGATAGTTAAAGAGAATTTTGATCAAATATCGAATGGAATGTCTCACATTCATAATGACTTCATGCAGTTGTAGGGCCATAAAAGTCTAAAGGTTCCCGTAATACAGTTTACAAAATCCAGCCAACGTCAAAACAGTTCATGAAATTCGAACATTCCAATTGCAATTTAAATGACGTCATATGACCCGAATCGCAATAAAACTAATACCGCACAAAATCGGTTCAGACCGCTAACAACCGGATACAACCGGATACAAGTATCAGCATGCGAACGTCGTTTGCGGGCCCCTAACTGAGCTGTTTGAACCACGTCCAAAGCGCGGTTTGCTCGTAATAGTGCACAGTTATCGGCCATTCGGGCGATCAGAACATGCAATGTACATCGAAATAATGGCTTTATTTACATTTTCGACGAATGACAATGAACATGAAAGCATCGATATAAGTGATACTAAAATATATTTGTTAGTCTTCTGTACCGCAGTGGCCAACTTTTTTTTGTGTTCTCAATTATTTTAGTCACTATGTGTTTATTTAATATTCAAGAATGGATTAGTGATCCGATTAGTAGAAAAGTCTATGTATTTCATAGCCTGCCACAAGAATATTGGAATTTAGATTCCATTTAGACATAGCGATTGATGCTGCATCTCAGAGATCAATTTGAGAACATGGTGATCATTAATTTTAAGCCCAATTGTCATTTATGCTATTCGTGCTACCAAATTCGTGTGATAACTACCAAAGATGTAACTCAAACTCAAAAGGAACTTTATTTACATAGGTTTTATCACAAAACTCATAAAAAATACCATTATCATCTTACGGCCCCTGTCCCGCACTAGGTGGTAGTCTCCACACACACATATCAGTCGTCATACCTATATTCACACCTTTCATACACAATTCCTTACCTTAGCCTTAGTTATCTCCTTAGAATTTTATAGCCACCACAGCTGACAGCTTTACATGACTTCCAAAGCACGAAAAATATCAGATATGATATGTTGGCTTTGGCAGCGGCACGCAATCAACTTAGGCCGTGAAGGAGAGCGCCGGGCCGGGTGCTCAATCGGGTACGAGGTCGATGGGCCAGCCTTGCAGCGACAAGTGAAAGAAGAAGTGTCGCTAAAGGCAAGTGAAGGAAACGTGGTTAGGTTTTAGTGGGTAACCGGAGAGCATCCACCATCTTGTCACACCCCTGGAGACCCACATAACCCACCTCTATCACGCAGCTATCCATAAAGATTTTCCCCACGATAAAAAAAAAGGTTAAGGTCGCTGGATTGCGACGGATGCGGACAGCTCAGGATCAGATTTTGTGAAATTCCTTGGGGTCTCCTTATATCCAGAAGTGGACGTCTTTGGCTGAAATCAAGATGATAATGAAAATGTTGCTAACTCATCTAACACCTTGCTCAGGCATAAGTTGCTGAACCCACAGGTGTATTGCATTCCATATTATCCGTTAAGATACGAAACGAATGTGACGGTTTCTTGAACTATTGAAAGACATAAGTCGTATATCACATAAAACGTGCGCGTGATTCGGAATCTATCGAACTGTATTATCGTTAATGAAATGTAGTAAATAAAAGTATTAATATACGCAATGAAAGACCCATCACATAATTTCAATTGATAGGAATAATGTATAGTAATGAACAGTCAATAATTTGAAATCCATGGAAACCAATATTATCAATGTGTATGTACATTGCCAGCTATATTATTTGATAATGCAAACATATTTCAACACTTGTCCGTTCGGATAAAAATGTCTAATCGTTGAAACGCGCTTTCACAGGACGCCAACTCCCAATAAGCCCAATATTTTAAAATTGAACAAAAATAACCAGCAATTTGTTAAGAAAAAGGTCCTAAGGTACTGCCTTATAGAAACCGTAAGTACCCAAGTATCTTTTCCGACAATTCATCATCGATTCAGATGTTTTATCTACGAAATGACAAAACTATACGCAAGACCAACGACTCGTAATATTGTTCAGATACACTACGCCTTCCGTTTCCGGCACGATGCCGGCGGAAATTATAATTTATGCTCACATTATTTCATACGAATATATTGTTTTGGATGTGAAAAACAATGGCCGGAATCGACATTTTGTTTTCATGTGTGGCAAAGCATTATAGGGGTATAATTTCCAAAAACAACATTAAGTTTCGACATTGAGGAAAACACATTACTTGTTTTGTTTTGTAAGGGTTGTTGAAATTTTTCTTTGAAGAGAAGTTCCTTAACAAAAATGTAAACTGAGAATAACCAATAACCAACCAAAGAATCGGTACCAATTTATGGGACCAATCTGGAACCAATACCATACGAATAAAAATATGTTTTTAATTCCGGTTTATAAATTACGGAGTCATGCGGTAAAACAATATACAACTGAATTAATAACTGCCGTCTTTTTGAAGTCGCGTCAGCAAGTTATAATTTTAATGCAAATGCGTCTTGCCAAAATAGCACAATAACTACTACCCAGCCTATAGGTACATGACCCACTGCTGAGTCAGACCTCCTCTAATTTTATGGAGGGAAATTAGTTTATTATGCCACGCTGGATAGAAGGGTTGGGACAAAGTTTCGTATGAAGTTTTCCTTTTCTAAAAAGAGCACGATAACCGAATCGCTAATTTTGAAGATGCCACTTACTCCGAACATTGGAATTGAAAGCTGGGGTCTAATGTATAATGAGTTGTTGACATTCGAAGCATTAAGAGCTCCCAGCGCTAATAACAATTATATAGTTTTACGATCCACACGCCATGACACAATAAATTCTCCGCAAACCCTCATCAAGGGAGCGAAATTCCCAAAGATATAAAACTGTATCGCTATGCAATTTATTGTCACTTCACGCTCTATGGGGATAGTTATTTCAAATATCAATTTTAGTTTACCAAACGTATCGACATCGATGTACTTATGAACAATGTACGATCAGAACCGTCAAGAAATCATTTCCTGCATCGTCGTCATCATAAATTTAATTTCAAATCATCGATAACCCACTGGAATTGGTAAGTAATTTTGTATTTTAAGCAAAATTGCCCTGAAATTGTATCAGACAACCGCCAATCGTCAAAACCAGTCAAATCAATTAAAAAGTCGTGTAATCAAGTTGGATAATTAGAGCTTATTATCACTGTCACTACATAGTATAAAACAAAGTCGCATTCTTCTGTCCGTCCCTATGTATGCTTAAATCTTTAAAACTACGCAACGGATTTTGGAGCGGTTTTTTTTAATAGAAAGAGTGATTCAAGAGGAAGGTTCATATGTATAACCCACCCCCGCTTTGCACGGGCGAAGCCGGGGCGAGCCACTAGTTACAGATAATTTAATGATGTCTTCGGTTTTTGTGATAATTACACATTGAAATTAAGCACGTTTTAACGGATTTATCCCGTATATATTAAAATAATTTATTTAAATCCCGATGTTAAAAATGCTTTGCAGCAGTCGTGAATCGGGAGTGTCTAGATGACAGTTGTCTTTGACTTTGTTTTAATGATAACGTTCCCTGTGCATACAACCCAGGCATTAAAGCCTGAGCCGACTGCAGCACCTATTCACAAACATGAAGTATTAAAAAGCAGTAAAAAATAAAAATACCCCCGACACAATAACCTTGTAAAAGTTAAAAATAAATACATCGCGTTGGGGGACCGCTCCACTTATTTATTACCTGACTTATTTACTACCGCTCCACTTATTTATTACCTGACTCCTGGCCCCCCAACGCGATGTATTTATTTTTTACGTATTAAAGGTTATTGTGTCGGGGGTTTTTTTAAATTTTTAATTTAATTTTTATTTTATACTTTTATAGGTACACACCTAACTTAATGTAGATTTTGTTAAATTGCACGTGATCCGCTTTCATTTGAGACCCCACTCGATTATATTTGCAGACATTCGGTTATTCTTCCCCACTTTCACCCGTCATAACTTTTAAACGGCTCAACCGATTTTCATCAAACATGTCTAAGAACACTTTCATACAAACCAAAAAACATAATCCAAAAACTATATTGAAATCGCTTCATCCGTTCGCGAGCTACGGTGCCACAGACAGACACGTCAAACTTATAACACCCCTCTTTTTGCGTCAGGGGTTAAAAAAAGATAACTTCGGAAGGTTTAAACATGTCGTGCTGATCCTGTTTACCACGGATCGATTTTGGAATCATATCACAAGTTAAGTCATCATTATACATTAAAACCAAAATCTTCTTCATCTTTTTTTTTGTTAGATCCCTAGATTTTCTGCCTAGCTACACCTCTAAGGCACTACTACTACTCAGCCCATAGATGACCCACTGCTGAGTCGCTTCCTCCAGTTACATGGAGGGTAATTAGCCTACTGGACCACGCTGGCCAAATGAGTTTCAAATCAAGGTTTCCTTCTCTTGCGGAAGTAATCAGCCTTGTCATTTCCTTTCGTCGGCCCGTACAACACCCTCAGAATGAAATGGGGTGGTGACACCATGTGTTCTAAAGCCGTCACCACGCGGACAAGGCACTATGGCAATCTTAATATAGATTGGGCTGGTGATACAGCGTATTGTATATTCATCATGAATTGTCCGCATTTAACACGTTGATCATGTTATAGGTTGAATTTCGAATTGCCCATGTACGGTTTGACCGACGCTAAAAGAGTCATAAACGTCTAGCAGTTCGTCCCATCATAAACGTGTTGAAATGGCTCGTAAATAGCACGGCACTTCTGCTGGGTGGGTCGTTTTGTGTCCACGACCATAACATTATTCTGGGGCGTACTCTCGTAATGTTTGCGAGTGGGCATTCGGTATTTTTGAGTGATGTCTTAAGGTTTCGTGACTATTAGACATTGAAATTAAAACACCTTTTAACGTGCACAGGGATCGTTAAAATATAGGCGGTAGATTTAACAGTTGTTTGTACTTTTGAAGACAACTGCCATCTAGTATCTCCCGTAACCATGACTGCTGCGAAGCATTCGAAACGTTGGGAATCAAATAATGTAATATACACGCGATAAATTCAAAATATTCAAGTGTTTTAATTTCAATATATTCAAGTGATTCTATGATTCAAAATATGCTCATCACTACATAGTATAAAACAAAGTCGCTATCGTCTGTCCGTACCTATGTTTGCTTAAATCTTGAAAATTACGCAACGGATTTTGAAGCACTTTTTTTTTAATAGATAGAGTGGTTCAAGAGGAAGGTTTATATGTCAATATGCACCCGTGCGAAGCCGGGGCTGGTCGCTAGTAATATATATTGGACAACTCTTTGGTTTTTCAATTCATACTACATACTACTACTACTACTGAGCCCAGAAATGACAAGACTCATCCAGTGACATGGAAGGTAATTTAGCCTACTGTGTCACGCTGGTTGGCGCATTGTTTCGTATCAAGTTTTCCTTCTCTTGCGGGTAGGTTATCGACCTTGTCATTTCCTTTTGTCGGCTCTTACGACATCTTCGGGATGGAATGGGGCGGTGACACTATGTATTTCAAATCCGTCACCATACTACACTATAATACATCACAGCACGTTAAGTGGTTATCCACTACACAGTCAGGCGTTTTCTATTCTTATGGAAAGAAATAAACCTACTACTTGTATATCTGCTTCATTGGTCTAGGGGTAGGATGCGCCGCCTTTGGATCAACGGGTCCCGGATTCGATTCTCTGATTTCATGATTTCGGGATTGGACTAGTGTCTTTGTCTAAACCAAATGCACTTGCTCTGTGTCTGGGTGGTATTTGTGTTCGTACAGCAATTACAGTAGTGCAGGGATTCCGTTTTTAAAACACTACGCTGCTCTAGCATGTTAACAAAAGCTTTCTTTTATATTCATGTAAACAGCTCATTTAGTTTTTACCAGTTTAAATTAAAACGGATGAACAAGCTTAAAACAATACAGACAGGGTTAAAGTTATCCTCAATAGACCAACTCAAATTAATGTATACTTTAGTTATATTTGAATATCTATCTTGTCTATTCATAACATTTTTTATTCGCACAGATTTCAATAAACATAACGATCTAAATTTAAAAGCGTTTCGACTTCTTTTCACTGAGTTTTATTTCGAAGATCTTTTTACAGAGTGCCCCAAATAAACTTAATTTGTATTATTGTAGCGTTAAATTTACAGATCTGAGCGTTAGGCCTCGTTTGGTCGATAAGGTCGGGATAGTAATTGATGGCCACGTTTCTGGTTTACTGAACATGCCCCATTCGTTTAATGATTAATATCATTGATCCAAATAATTTTGTTACCTGTTTTCTTATGATCCTCTTCGGAGAGAATTAGAGTCGTCGATTTGAGTGGATGAAAACCTTGAACTTGTTCACAAGTGCTCTCATTCAATCTTCTTGCTCAGTGTTGATATTTTCTGAGTAACTTGTTGTATTTTTTTTATCTATATGTATACATAAATAAAATTGGAGTGTCTGTTTGTAATATTATAATAACCCCTTTTTACTAAGTGCATTTCGATATAAACATGGTACATATGTATTATGTACCATGTTTATATCGTATATGTACCACAACAATTTTTTTTACAAATTTTGGTTGTTGGAGTTTTTCACTGGCAGATAGCAGATGCCACAAGGAGTAAGTTAGGCTTCTTTTATTTGCACCACCTCCCCCCAATTTTTATGATCCCATAATTACTGAGTTTTTAAATTTTTATGGCAATTCAGCCAGTATTTAAAAAAAATTAAGGCTTTTCACGCGTAATACAGAAGTAGTAAGTTATCGTAAACTCTGCAAGTAACAGCTAGCATAAGGAATATGCTAATTGAGACAATCATAATGTTTAAGTATGATATTGGTAATTTTAAATGGGAAACAATAATCTACCTTATTACAAAACAGGTTCATAAGTTAGAAGTTAGAACCCTATTTTAATCAACTTTAAAACGCGTTCTACGACATTTCTTATTATAAAATGCTGACTGGTACTAAACAACAAAGACAAAAAATAATTAGGGTGTCTGGAAGAATTCGCCTAGTGTGGTAAGACCGCCTCTCTGATACCATGTTAACCTTCAATTTTATTGGAGTACAATAAAAAGTATTCTATTCTATTCATATATATTTCATTATACTCATCTTTGAATTTTGTTTCAATTAAGTTTATTTATGAGATCCTTTAGTTTAAAAACTAAAACAAATTTGAAACCTAAAAAGAGAACAGCCTGCTAAAATTCATCCTTTTTTTGTTCCAGGTCGATCGGAGCCTGGTATTGTACCGTCTATAGTGGGCTTCACCAAAGACTCAGTGGCTCACGAGTCAGATCGTTTGGCGCCCGGAGACAGAATCTGCAGTGTCAACGGGATCTCAACAGCCAGACTCACCAATGATGAGGTGCTTCGGCTACTTGACAATGTGGAGGAGCGAGCGTCGTTGGAAGTCGAGTACTATATGCCAAACTACGGTGAGTGTAGGCTATTCTTGAAATAGTGAATCCAGTTCTGCGGCTTATTATTGCGGAATCAAAACGTCTGCAAATGTGATGATATAAGTTGCCTTGTTGTTCTAGAAGTTGGATGCCCCGTCTTTGGTCCCGGGTTCGATTCCGGGTCCGGGCAAGTGTCTTTGTGTAAACCAGAGGCACTTGCTCCGAGTTGGGTGTCATTTGTATTAGTGTATTTCATGTTTGTTAAAAGAAATAAAAAAATATTATATGTAACAAAATCGGTGGCTTTTTCGAAATGTGGGGCATCTATCCCGGTTTTACCCTATATTCTATATGGATAGAATACCATGAGGCCTAGATGACCTCATTATCATTTTGTCATCGCTTATTATTTTGTTCTTGTCTGACAATTATTGAATGAGGTCATTTTAATTTAATTAAAATCTTGCTCGCGATATTACGAGTAATTGAAGTTTCCAATATGCATACAGTACAAGGATGGGTGATAATTAAAATTTAATGACAATATTTTCCTTTTGGTTGTTTAAATCAACGTTTTAATGGTCGAGTAAACATTATATCTTGTACATTAACAAAATATTATCATAATATTTTCGTATTTAACCTTAATAACCAAATACAAATAAAGTTGATAAAACTTTCGGTCAGTTTCATCTATCATTTACTCAATACGTCTCAGCCCATAAATGACCCACTGTTGTGTCGGGCCTCCTCTCGTCTCTATGAGGGTGGTTATTACTTTACCGTCCTGGCCAGACGGGTTGGCACAGGCTTTCATTTCACAGGGTTTTGCCCTGGACGTCTTGTAATAGTCACCGTAGCGGGCACCTCGTCGGGGCGTCACATTGGAATGCGTTTACGCGAACTTATGGCGCCCCAAGCGTGTCGTGTGAGGGTATACCGCTGGGGTTTAGTGGTTATATGTGTAGTTTCCGGAGTCCTACAAAATCACCGACCCCCCACCCCCGAGGGGCGCAGCATTTCCCCAGCTAAACCAAATAAGTTTCGGGCTTCTCATTTCGTTTTGTCAGCTCTTAGGACACCCTCAGGATGGAGTGGGGTGGTGACGCTTTGAACTCTAACACCGTTGCCACACTGACCATCTACCATATCCGCTGTCAATCATGCCTCTATATAAACAGACCATTCTAGAAACTACTTGAAATTACGAGTACATACTGTTACGGTGATTACATTTTACAACGCTGTAATATCAGTTCGAGTGAATCCCCGATTCTCAATACTCAATTTACGACTACATCCGACCATTCAAACTATCTCGAGCCACTCAAGGCACCAACTTTGTTAGAATATACGGCGTCGATAGTAAAATTAAGTTTCGAGCGCTAAATTTAAGTGCTTTCAAAGATGATTTTGACGGACTATAATTGAGTTTGAAGTCCTTGGCGTCAAGTTTGATAGGACGGACTACGGTGCTATTCGTAGCTCATCTTGAGCACGGTTTGGAATAAGATTAGAAGATGGAAGTACTTTGAATATTCCACGTGGTATTTTAATTCGGTTTATAAAATACAGAATGGAACACTCTGTATTGTACACACATATATGTACACACATACATAGTCCGTGTGGTGATGGATACATAATGTCACCACCCCATTCCATCCTGAGGGCACTATAGAAGCTGACAAAAGGAAATGGCAAGACCGATAACCTAGCTGCAAGAGAAGGAAAACTTGATAAAAACCCAGTGCCAACCCGTCTTTCCAGCGTGGTCCAGTAGGCCCATTTCCTTCCATGAATTCGGAGGAGGCCTGACTCAGTAGTGGGTCATTTATGGGCTGAAACGACGCTATGAAAATTATAGTATTACCTATAAGTTTGCAATTTCCGTAGTACGTTAAAAATGGTTGAAAACTTTTATTTTTATATTTGACCAGAACATTCTGCTACCTTTCATAAATTTGTGTTCCCGTTTTAGCAACACTTCCCATAGTCTATTTAGAAATGGTCTTCGAAACTAATGACCGTGCTCGAGTTGAAAGAGGTGTGTCAGCGCTCAAATAAATCCTTTGTAACGGCATACACAAATATGTTTTCAAATTTGTATTTATATCATCCAGACTACATTTGTCAGTCTACACATGCATTTCCTACGTAAAATAATACTTCATCATCATCATTTAGGCCTTCTCCAAGGACTTCTACAAACACTAGTTCTGAACTGCCCACTTCATATTTATTTCTCCCATTTTTCTTCTATATACTCGTATATTAGCGGAACTATATTTTATTCATTTACTAGCTGACCCGGCAAACTTCGTACCGCCTCAGAATCAATAAATAAAAAACCTGAATGATAATTCCAGAATGTTTCAACTTTATTACAACATGTGCAAACCTTAACTGGAACAAAAATAATGCACATAATTTTTATTTTTTTATTTTTCTCACCTTTTAAACCTTTTAACCATCCACGAATATTTCAAGACCAAAATTTGCCAAATAGGTCCAGCCGTTCTCGAGTTTTAGCGAGACAGACGGCAATTCATTTTTATTTATATAGATATATTTAAAAATCGTAACCCCTGCACTAGCGGAAATGTTATTGACTACGTCTAACAACTTCCATAAATGGTAAAATAGCATTGATATTACAAAAAAAATCATGGATGGGGGATCCAAAATCCAGCAGAACTAGATGCTGCTGAACCTGCAGACCTGTTGCCTTACGCACGACCACGGTCATCACAGAAAAATAAATATCCCATACCCTCAAAAGTACCCGTACAACAGAACTCGTATAAATATATCTTTTTTTTTTCTAGCTTCCCAAAACTCTCTCTACATCACCACGAAGCTAGCAGAGGTACCAGTGGAGAAGATAAACGGTTCCCTTGGAATCACTATTCGTGGCGGTCTTCCGGAGAATTCGGCGCCAAGTGCTGACTTGGTGCTTAACAGTAGATCACTTGATGCACAGCCTCTGGTCGTCACTC
This sequence comes from Clostera curtula, assembly GCA_905475355.2. NCBI lineage: Eukaryota > Metazoa > Arthropoda > Insecta > Lepidoptera > Notodontidae > Clostera > Clostera curtula. The sequence continues at coordinate 18,810,042 of FR997799.1, forward strand.
ACGTTCGGGCTGGTGGAGCAGCATACAATACTTCAAGAATCAAACCTGGGGATCGCCTGTTGAATGTTGATCATGTAAGCAAGAATTCACTTTGCCTAAATTGCTTCTTAAAATGTAGTTTAGGTTAAAATAAATGCTCATTTATTCATGTGGTAACAAAAGCAGCTTGCAGTTGGTAGTAATCCCAAATTGTAGATGGTCAGGAATATAATTAAACTAGTTCGTATGCTAATATTGAACCGCCATCCCTAATATACGACGTTGTGAATCCAGTGGCGTAGCTACCTAGGGGCTAGGCGGGGCAGTGCCCCGGGGTCCTCAAGCTCAGGGGGGCCTCGAATGCTTTGCTTTGAAAAACCAGAAATCTCGATCGAAGTGTACTTTTTGGAAATTTCTCCCAATTTCAAAATAAATATGACAGGTTGGTCCTTTTTAATCATGACAATTCAGTTGAGAGAAATTCAAAAGTTATGCCTAGTGGTTCCCCTAAATTCTTTCTGTACGTTGGCAGTGTTGTCAATTTGACGGATAGTGATGTGCGTTTCATCGATGTGCGTTTTATTTTGAATTCGAGTTGAGATATTTTTTTTCGAGGAGGTTTGAATAGATTCACAGTGAATCTATGTTATATCGTGAAGACACGGCGAGGTGGTAGTTTGGTCCGACTCATTAAGAAGTTGAGGAGCGACCATAGGTCCACAACAGATTGTGTGTCTCTCTAAAAGGCAGGCCATGGCTTCTCAGTAAAACGGAGCGTTTTTCTTCACTGAGGAGCGGAACTCGTGGCTCCGTGGTTTGTGGCAGTTGAGGGTTTTAGGTCGGCGCGCAAATTGCCGTCATTCCGCGCCCCAAAGTTCGCGGCCAGCGCCCGCAGGCGGATATCAATGTGGATTAGCCATTACATTAAAGATCTATTACATTACATTTGTGAAGTTTTATACACAGTATATGAGTGCAGCACGCACCATGTAGTTTGTGTAATTTCACAGAGTTTTTTGGCTATGCTACATGTTATGCGTGTGTTGCTTTCACTAATCTGTAAGACTTGTTCTGCCAACATCAATGTAACCCTTTTATATAAACGAGCAATCATGGAGTTTCATGCCGGCTCTTCTGTGTGGAATGGCATTAAGAACCGGTGGTACAAACTAAATTATTAATTATTTTTAATTATTCTTTTTTAATTAATGTGTTATAATTTTTGTCTATTTGAAAGCTTTCAGAAGAGTGGCAGTAACAACTCCTTATTCAATTCATCTGTTATTTTTTTTAACTGCAGACATGGTATATAATTCACCTACTTTCATCCCTACATTCACCCACAGACGTGCGCTGCAAAACATGGCTGAATAGTGCGTCTTCTAAAGAAATCGTAGTAATAGTGATTTTAAAAGTTCGCCTATCTCAGATACACTAGATAAGTTCTCTACGGTCTTGTTAAGATACTTTTTTACTTTCCTCACTACTTGAACGTAAAGTTTTCTCGTTGAAAGATCGAACTTCCAGCTTGATCGAGACTGGCGGGAACTTTATCTAATTAATTAATTTGATGATGCGTTACTTAGGTTTTGTGAAGTTAATTATTTTGACTGGCGTTAACATGGTTATGTTCAAAGGCGATGTTAAATTAACTTTGAGTAGTTGGCAGATAACGTTTTAACGCGTCAACTGAGCTATTGTTTAGCTTGTTGGCAATTAGGAAGATAATAATTGTCAGATATTATCTTCCTAATTCATCATAACAAAATAAACACGTTTCTTTCTTTTATTCTAGAATGTCACAAACCATCTTGAGGGTGTCGTAAGAGGCGACTAAAAGAACGCAAGAGATAGATCACCTAGCCGCAAGAGAACGAAAACTTGATACAAACCCTGTGCAAACCCTTCTTGCCAGCGTCGGACAGTAGGCTAATTCCCTCCATAAATTTGCAGGAGGCTCGACTCAGTAGTGTGTCATTAATGGGATGAAACGATGACGACGAACATGGTTCTTAGCTCAGAGGGCTGACGCCCGAAGGAGCGGAAAGTTCTTCGAATGGCAACCACGTACCCGAATGCGCAGTGCTGGTAGGCCTCCCATACGGTGGACCAATGGCTCAGGATTGGTTCTTGTGGAAATCTTTGGGAGTCCTAAGTCTAGCAGTATATTTCTTAGGGCAAATTTTAAAAATGATGGACTGTTTCAGAAAGTTTTTTGCTTCATTACCCATGAATTCAGTAATTCTCCGCTTTTTTATTATGGACGTCTTTGTACAATAAATTAGACCGGTCACCACCCCATTCCATCATACGGACTTTCTAAGAGACGACAAAATGAAATGACAAGGCCTATAACCTAGCCACAAGAGAAGGAAACTTGAAACGAAAAACTTTGGCAACTCGCCAGCGTGGCACAGTAGCCTAATTTCCCTCCATGAATTTGGAGGAGGCCCGACTCAGAAGTGGGTAATCTGTAGCCTGATGATGATGATTTAAATTTGTGATACTATCGCTATAAAGCCTTTCTAATATTCTATGGTACATTATTTTCCAATTGAACGATGTCAACCATCTCGCCTTTGTCCACAGATATCTCTCACAAACAAGACACTATCAGAAGTCCATCAGATACTGCAGAACTGTCCTCAGATGACCAGCCTCACAATAGAATATGATGTGTCCATTATGGAATCTGTAAAACTTGCCACAGGCCCTCTCCTCATAGAGATTGAAAGGCCTTGCAATGAGGACTTGGGGCTATTCCTTACAAACCAGAGGTGTCCGGAAGATGTCTACAGTTCAGGGTCGGATACTTACCAAAGGGTCGGAACGTGCAATGCTATCTATATTGATAGTATACTGCCTGCTAGTATAAGCGACAGGTGAGCATACTTTTGTTTCCTTTATCACAATTAAATGAAATTTCATATGTATATTCCGTAGGTATGAGAACAGGTTGTTAATTATTTTTTACACCACTAAGTGTTATGATACGGCCCTACAGAAATACATACAAACCTAAACTTTCACCCCTACAGTCAACCCCTTTTTAATTACATGACAAAATAACGTTTGCGGGGTCAGCTAGTATATGTATAATTATTAAGATTCTAAAATGGGTTGCCAAAGTTTGTTTGTATCCGTCCAACAATTCCAAAGTATTTTCTTAAGAATTTTCTTCTCAATAAAAATAACTCTATTCAAATATCTAGATTTAAAATAGTATGGAATGTTAACGAATTTAGAATACACAATATCACCATCCTAAGGATGTCGCAAGAAGCAAGTAAAAGGACCAACCAAGAACAAACCCAGTGCCAACCAGTCTTGCTAGCGTAACACAGTAAGCTAATCTCCCTCCATAAATTTGGAGGAGGCCCGACTCAGTAGTAGGTTATTTATGGGCTGAAATTAAGAAGTTGACATATTTAAGTAATTATAGTTAGTATTTAAAATTGCGCCGGATAAATTAATTTTCTTTCTTTCTTCGTTCTAAGTATAGACAACGTAAAACGTATAGAGCAAATCCTAAATTAATTTAAGCTCGGTCTAGCTTTATCCTGCAGCTTACCCGAAGCTGCGAAGTATCTCTCACAGTGAACACTTATCTTCAAGGCTTAATTGTTTCACTAAAAAAGCTCCGCTAATGATACGCTTTGTGTGTACTATTTGTGCTGTGTTGTTTTTAGGCAGATTAAATTGCAACTTTTTAAAGCCCTCTCGTTACGAAATATCCATATATGAACTACAAAGTAATAATTCTAGTGTCCCAAAATACTTCGGTACACAATGTCACCAAACCATTCCATCTAGAGGTGTCGTGAGAGGTGGCTAAATATGATATTAGCTGAGTGCCTAGTCTTGGAGAGATGGTTTCTCTTCAAGGAGCTGCAGATAGAATGGGGTTTAGTGGTTCTGTTCGCTCCCCGAACGCATACGTGGAGACCCAGTCGCTTCTCACAAGGAAGTCGTCACGGAACAGTGTACCGGGAGGTTGTTCGTGGGTCGCTCTTTATATTATTGAATGGCTAACCAAAGTCTTCCTAAGTCCGGTGTGAATAGTCTTTTAAGAATTTTACCAACCGCAACAAAAAAGGGAAAACCCGGGACATGGAAAACTCGTCACAACACATTGGGCCAGCGTACGTGTTTTTCCTTCCATGTATTTCGAATAGAGCTGATTTAACGATAATTTAAGATCCGTATGGTGACGGATACAACGTGTCACCACCCCATTCTATATTGAGGGTATCGTAAGAGCCGACTAAAGGAAATTACACGGCAGTAATACTAGCCGCAAGAGAAGGAAAACTCGAAATAAAACCCTGTGCCAACCCAGCGTGGCACAGTAGGCTAATTTCCCACCGGTAATTGGAGGAGGCCCGACTCAGCAGTGGGTCGTTAATGGGAGTAGTCAAGATGAGGACTACGAAACTAAAATGGTGTATATATCGAAGCGATCGACGTAACTCGAAGGATTGCACAGTTAAAGTGGCAGTGGGCTACGGAAGACGAATGGGCGTTTGGGCAAAAAAGTCCAGGCGGACGGACGACCTTATAAAGGTCGCTGGGGGTCCTTCATAAGGTTTTCTTTTTTTAAATAAAGTATTTTCCTACAGATGCGGTGCTCTTCACCCTGGCGACCAAATCCTAGCTTTCGATGATCACGTTATAGATGGCAACAACTACACAGCAGAGGAGGTGATGTGCTATCTCGAAACCTGCGAAGGTGGCTTCACCAGGCTCCACGTGGCTCCGAGACATGTGGCTGGACACTGTGGAAGATTTACTAGAGGTAACATTATTTATAGAAGCTGATTTTAAGTTAAGTGTGGCGAAAACTTAAGATTAATTTAATAATTGAAGCCACCCGACTGGAGAAAAAATTTGTATTGAAAAGTAACGTCACTAGAGCTGTATCCGGGGATGGGATTATCCGAGTTGTGACGGATTTAGAATGCACAGTGTCACCACCCCATTCCATCCTAAGGATGTCGTAAGTGCTTAGACTTTTGCTGAACCGATGATTATGAATATTTAGGGAATCTATAAAAGTGGAAATAAATGAATATTCCAGATAGTAAAATTAAATAGATACAATAAGAAGACAAAAAAAAACTCGAACAATGTACATAAGACTTACAAAAAGGTTTGAAAAATATTCACTTCATCTACAAAACAGACTAAGAAATTAAAAGAAAAAGGTATAGGTAACCGAAAAACAATATTCTTTTACCTCGAAAAAATTACTTCATTTCAGAACCTCGATTGTATTACTCGTAATGGTACAGCCAAAAATATGTTTTACTAATATAATATATCGTGGTCGCTCACTATGGGCTCTATCAGAGGCTCAAATTCGCTCCGAAGGCTATCGAGAGGGCTATGCTCTGTGTCCCTGCGAGATCGAATAAGAAAAGAGGAGATACGCAAGCGAACCAGAGTTACTGACATAGCCCACAGGATTTCCAAACTTAGTGGCAGTAGGCACGGCACATAGCTCGCAGGACTGACGGCCGATGCAGCAGAAGTCCTCGAGAGTAGCAACCACGTGCCGAAAGAACAGTGCTAGTAGCCCTTTCCCACGGTGGACCAGTGGCCTGGTTAAGGTCACCGAAAAACTATGGATACTGGCGGCTCAGGACCAGCCTTTGTGGAAATCGTCGAAGTTCAATGAATGAGGAATGATTAATATTATAATATTATGCCATTTAAACGTCGCTATTAGAAAATAGGGGTTGATCGCAGAGGGGTGAAAATTTAGGGTTGTATATATTTTTATATGCAAACATAAAATAAAAACAAAAAAGTAGGTATATAAAAAGACAAGTTCGGGGTGGCCCACCCTTAACATTAAGGGGATGAAAAATAGTTGTTGTCTGATTCGCAGACCTAACGGATATACACACAAAATTTCACGAAAATCGGACGAGCCATTTTGAAAGAGTTCAATAACAAACAGCGTGACACGAGAATTTTATATATTAGATATCAAGGATATCAGCAATGATTAAATATTCAAATTAAATATACCCAAATAACATATCGCGTGGATCCATTACATAATTCGACCAGCTCGCTTACTTCTAAATTAAATTGGGCCCTTGCTAGTGACAGAAACCCGCAGCACGTAATTAAAGTTTTAGGTTAAGCGATATTGGCCCTTAGCTCATCGTTCGGAAGTCAATCTCGAGTACTTAACAAGCTTCTGACGTAATTTCTGCAGCCACAATATAGCTAAACTCTTGACATTTTATTACATAAAAGGCATGGTGCTTAGGGCCCCCGCGCATTTAGGCAGCCAGGCCGCGCGGCCAGTCGCGCGGCCTGGCCGCATAATGCGCAGATTGGTCGCGGCGGCCAATAGGCCACGTATGTGACGCGATGTTTTTCGTTGGCCGCGCGACCAAATCTTGGCCGCGCGGCCTGGCCGCGTAATGCGCGCAGCTATATACATCGTAGAAGAATTAGTTGGCCGCAGCGACATGGTCGCGCGGCCTGGCCGCATAATGCGCGGAGGCCCTTAAAGTATATCCCTTAGAGCAGCCCCATTCTATGCTGAGGGCATCGTAAGAGCCGACAAGACCGAAAACTTGATACGAAACTCGTCGGCACAGGGCCAACCCGTCTGGCCAAGTAGGCTAATTAGTAATAACCCTCCATGTAGGAGGAGGGGCCCCGTCTCAACAGTGGGTTATTTATGGGCTGAGTAGTAGAAGTAGTGGTTGTCGTTTTAATTCCCACAGTATTTTATAAAAAATTAAGTCATTTTTGAAAATCGAAACTTTGAAACATTATTACGTCAACAAAAAAAGTAGTAGTGTCTGCTCATAAAATATGTTTTAAATTGGTATGGTGTAGTTATAAAATAATAAATAAAAGGGCAATGGAGAGGGCTATGCTCGGAGTTTCCCTGCGAGATCGAATCAGAAATGAGGAGATACGCAAGAAACCAGGGTCACCGACATAGCCCACCGGATTGCGAAACTTAAGTGGCAGTGGGCAGGACACGTGGCTCGCGGGACCGACCCCTGATGGGGCAGAAAAGTCCTCGAGTGGCGACTGCGGAAAGGCGCAGTGCTGTGGTGGGCCTCCCACACGGTGGACCGACGACCTGGTTAAGGTCGCCGGTCCGGGCTTTCGTTTGTTAGAACCACAGGCAAACGTAACTAGCAGTACCTAGTTAATCTCTATATAAAAAAATGAATGTTTATCTGTATATCCTTTATAGAATCGTAAACTATGCATTTGATCATGTGATGATCTTCAGCCATGTGTTATGCATGAGCCCATTCTGGTTTATTATGAAAGAAGAAAAAGTGGCATGCCTTTCCTTCAAATTGGTTTTAGTTAGTGGCGTAGCAACGCGCCGAACAGCTAGTTTTAAATAAGTTAAGCTAAATGAATTCTCAAATTATCTTCTAGCAAAACGTGCCACGAGGCTCTCCATAAATAACACTATAATACCCTCCAAATGGCTACGCTGAGGGAATTTCCAGAAAATTCGAGAGCCTTCCACTGGAATTTTGTGCAGTAGCACCTTTCTGCAGCATTTGGGGTATAATAATTACCGAGTTAATTCTTCGCGGGCCCGAGGCGAAGTTGGGCAGAATAGCTGGAATAATAGCTTGTCCCAAGTGTGAAGATAAGGGCGATTTTATCCAAGATCTATTTTTAGTACCCCATTTTATCCGAAGGGTGTCGTAAGAGCCGACAAAACGAAGTGTCATGGCCGATAACCTAGCCAATAGAAGGAACTATGCCAACTCTTCTGGCTAGTGTGGCACAGTAGGCTAATGGCCCTCCCTGTAATGGGAGGAGGTTAGACACAGCAGTGGGTAATTAGCTTACGGAGTGCGCTAACTTTTAGTTATATTCACATTGTGATGATAGTTTAAGGTATTTAATTGGCTTTTTATTTGAGAGAGGTGTCATTGAATCACAAACATTTTAAGACAAGACTAGTACTACTACTACCTTTGGGAAACTGCCTTGTTGGTCTAGAGGTCAAATCCGCAGGGGTACATCGCGGGTCCTCGGTTCGATTCCGGGTTCGGGCAAATGTCTTTATGTAAACCAGAGGCATGTTTGAAAACCGCCCCCGCTAGACAGGTTTTACGTAGTGTAAATGTAAAAAAGTACTTTTGAAATGATTTAACCTTCTTGATCATGCTTCTCTTGTATGACCAGTAGAGCTGGCTACAGGGGAGAAATGCTAAATTAATAAAAATGGTTTTTTTATCCAGACTCAGAGAGAGAGTATCTCTCTTTTTAATAAATACGTAAATATCAACCGATATGGTGTTTTTGTCATTAATATGATCTTTGAACCGCTAAATGAGAATTGACGCCATAAATTTCGCTAGAACTATATCAGTCGCACCAAACCATAACAAGAACGAATATATGAACATCAAACTTGGCTCGTATTTAATTCAAAAGGCTTAAGTTCTATATCTGTAATACTCTCCACTAATGTACAGAGGAACCTACCTGAGGCTGAAGTTTTAACTTGAGTTTGGCAAGTAATGATGAACATCTCTTTGAAACCGGCGAATTATTTTCAACAAGAAGACATCATTTATTACATATTCTGAAACCACTTTCTTGATTCATTATACAATTTTGAGTTTATCATCATCATCATCCACTGCTGGACCTAGGCCTCCCCAAAGGATCTCCACAATGGGCGGTCCTGGGCCGCCCGCGTCCATTGCTTCCCGGCGACCTTAACCAGGTTGTCGGTCCACTGGTGAGATGACAAACAAGTAAACAAACAGTAAAGAGACATAACAGCTATTTTTGCTATAACTTATGTTTTTTGTATAATATATGTACTCGTACAATGTACATACTTCCTATTGTAATGTACCTCCGACATTGCAGTTTGACATTTTGTTCACATATATTTGTGTGTAGTACCTTAGCGTAGTATGTATAAAAGCGTGCTTATCTCAGATTCTCATATAGCGTAGCATATGTTTACTTTATTTTTAGTTTATGTGATAACACAATGTCACCAACCCACAATATCCTGAGGGTGTCGTGTAAGAGGCGACTAAAGGATCGTAAGAGGCACATCACCTATGTATGAGAAGGAAAACTTGATATAAACCCCGTGCCAACCCGTCTTGCCAGCGTGGCACAGTAGGCTAATTTGCTTCCACGAATTTGGAGGAGGCCCGACTCAGTAGTGGGTCATTAATGGGCTGAAATGATGATGACGATGATTACAAACACACATGCAAATATTTCCTATTTGTAATATTAGTATAGAATAAAATTAAACTAGTATGAGTCGTCGTTTGTTAGGTAACTATATAAAACTTATTGTTTCAGAAAACTCAATATCGGGGTCATCTACGTTGAACACAAAGAAACACCGGACTAGAAACTGTAGGCAGAGTTCAATGCCTAAATTAGGTTTACAAGATGACTATGGTACGTAGAAGTTTCTAAAAAGTTATAGTTCCAATAATGTAAAATTTTAACAGGTACCGGCGGAATAATAAAATTTACTTGTTTCGAGCATTGTAGCTCACATTAGCAAGACTTCGGAAAAAATAGCCAAAAAATATTTACTAATTGGAAGGTTTCAGTGTTCAAGTAAAATATTTAGTAAATTTGAAAAGGTCCTATTAGAATAATAAGTTTATTATTTTTTAAGGATACAGCCCTTTTCCATAGAAGTTCAGACAAAATTGATTCAAAATTGGATTACTAATTTCTTAATTAAATGAAAGGTTTCAGCGACGAAATATTGTTTTAGTAGTTGCTAGATTAATAAAATTCCCTGTAAAGAAACAGTATAGAAAAGGAAATTCTAAGAAAGGGAAATTGTATTATACATTTCTGTATCTTATTTTTAAATCAAAGGAAGCCATACTCATACTAGGTTAAAAATTAACGATATCGTAATGAGTGCCACAGTGGATCGACCTAGTTTATCGTCATTGATTCCATCTGCCGACGTCAACACGAAATAGTTTATTGCCATTGCATCATTGCCTCAATTAGGTGTGTCAATACATTTATTAATCATGCACTGATGACCGATCTGACTATTGTTAAAGAGAACATGCAAACATGATCAGATGAAATACTACCCGTAGATTTCCCAAGCAATGTTGCTATCTAATAAAAGCCACCAATATAATCCATATTATAGCGCGGCAGACTCCTATAGCGTGACTAAAATTAATAATATGTAACTAGCTATAAGAAAATGAAAGCTTAACACGAGCACGGGTAGCAGTGCTATCTATAGGGTTGTACAACAAGAACTTTGTTTTTCGATTAGGGGAAACACCAACAACAGGACATTTTTAACAAAAAAAATACCTTTTTCACTTCAGTAGCTCAAACATGTAGGTTTTGCTCACTGAAAACAGTGGACAAAATGCGATTTTGCCCACTGAGTGAGACAAAGTAACTTTTTAATTCTAATTCGAAACATTGACACTATCTCTTTCCCGCCAATAGAAAAGAGAGAGAGGCAAAGACCAAGTGGCCAGTACCAACAGCTTCGATTTTTCTTCTTCTTCTTCATTTAGGTTTTGGCTTCCATCGATGATTTTGCCAATGACAAGTGTGTTGTGTTAGAAATTTCGTGTGATTATGAAAGTTAAATTAATTGGTTATAAGTTGCGTTAGAGTTATGAAGTTAAATGTTAGCAGGTAGCGCTATAGAAAACAACACAAAGCATTAAAGTACAGATTATAAATATTAAATTGATAGAGCAATATTATGGGAACTATATTTGATTAAATACAAACTAGTCGTACTTTTAACAGTTCGATTGGATGAAAGGAGTTCGTTATGAGGTTAGGTACTCCGATTTTTAATTCGACCTCAATGACAAACACTTTCGGAATTTCGTACTAACTAAAGAAATTTAGCAAAAATGATAATTATATCTTTTATTGTAATTCATTGAATTTTTAACTTATTGTTGTATTTAAACGAAAATAAGTATTTACTGCTTAAAAAACTGATATTTAACTTAAAAATATTTAATTACCTATAGTTTCAAAAATGTTACGTAATATATTTCATTTCTCTATAGTGTTCTCGCTGCTGAAGTGAAAAGTTATGTGTGTTACACGAGAGCAAAATTTTTCGCATCTCGTGCCTTTGAATCCCTCGCAGCACTCAGGAATCAACTTTAGAATCACTCGCTACGCTCGTGATTCAATCATTGATTCCTTCGCTTACTCGGGATTCAATATCCGCACTCGCAGCAAAAAACAACTTTGCTCTCTTGTTGCACAAATAACTATTTCGTAGTAGATGCTTTGGCAATTGTTACAATAAATTCAATTTTGCTCGCAAATCGAATTAAAATAATTAAAACCCACTATGACAATGGTGGTTCTGCTAAAGTTACATTTCGTAATATTCGTGATATTTTCGGACAACATAATCGTCCTTCTGAGTGTCTTAGATCTGAGTTAAGTGGCCAGTCAAATCATGTGATTTAACACCACTAAATAATTTTTTATCGGGTTTTTGTGGGGTTATCTAAAATCAGATCTGAGAATCTCAGAAGTACGATTATGTCGCCCGAAAATATCACGAACTTTACGAACTGTCACGTTGTTGGTGTTTCCCCCAATTGAAAAACAAAGTTCTTGTTGTAAAACTCTTTAATTGGCGGCATGATATTATATAGATATGCTAATGATTGGTAGATATGATGAATAAATATACATTCACCGATTTTTTTTAAATAGAACTTTATCATCTAGTCTGAACAACAGAATATTTTATCAAGTTACAGAGTTTATCAAACCACATTTTTCCAAATAACTAAATGCAAATTGAAAATGTTGGTATCGAACTTTTTTCTTGGTTTGTAAGTACATCATCATCATCATTAGCCTTTATTCGGACATGCCATTGCTTTTAATATTCGTAGTGTGTGCGTTTGTTCCACTTTTGCGTGTCCGTTTGCCATGTGGCAAAGGCCTCCTCCAATCTTTTCCATTCTGGCCTTTCTATGGCCACTCTACCCCAAGTTGTTCCCGCGACTTGTTTGATGTCCTCGTCCCATCTCCTTTGTGGTCTACCTCTCTTTCTCTTTCCATCTCTTGGGTACCATTGTGTGACCAGTTTACTCCATTTATCTTTTCCCCTGATCATGTGGCCTGCCCATTTCCACTTTTGTCTCCTTATTTTCAGAGTTATGTCCTGGACCTTAGTCTTGCTTCTGATATTGCTATTCTTTACTTTGTATTTTCTTTTGATCCCAGTCATACTCCTTTCCATAGCATGCTGACATACGGAGAGTTTATTGGTTACGCTTTTTGTTAGAGCCCATGTTTCACTCCCATATGCCAGTATGGGCAGGATGCAAGTGTTGAATAATTTGCTTTTTGTTGAGATGTGCAGCTTCTTGTCTTTCATTACTTCTTTTAAAGTTTGTTTGTTTCTTTTGTTTCTTTTTTTGTTGAGTTTGTTTCTTTTGTAAGTACATATTGTTTCAAATGTAAATTCAATTTATCGACAAAAAAAATGCTTCTCAGCGTGAAAATCGAACGGGAATGTCTGTAATATCAGTGTTTTTAACCTACAGATAGTCAGCAGAACTACATGAGCATGGCAATATGTAGGATGGAGTCATTAAATATCCAGCTAGAAGTGCCACCGGGCCATAGCTCTGGTCTCGCAGTGCATGAGGAAAATTCCATGCTTGTAATATCACACGTTGCTGCTCAGTCACCGGCTTATAGGTTAGTAAGGACTCTTAATGACCTGGATTGATAGGTATATTTATATTCTTGCCTTTATCCAAATTCCTTGACTAGCTAGCGGTCAGTTACCTACCGGACACTTAGATTGCCTCAAGTGACACAAGTAATAAATAAATGATGAAATAGAGCTGTAAATCTCATTGGCAAACGCCATGAAATGATTTTTGGAACAATTAAGTGTTATGCCAAACCAACTTTAATGGTTATAATGTTCTTACCAAAGTTTTAGATAATTGCTAACTTAAAATAAATTTGCCATGTTTCGCCGCAGGGCTATCCTATTTTACAAATTTCAAAATAATGGTCTAATTATTTATCTTATTTCTTTTTGACCATTTAGATCTGGATGCCTTCAAATAAGAGATAGAGTTATGTCTATCAATGGTCATGAGAATCTTACAGTTGATGTTGCCAACGAAATACTGCAGAGACGGAATGACTCTCACAATCCAAAATACTTGACACTCAACATAGAGTTCAGTATGCCAAACTCCATAGAGGCGTCCAGTGGAGTGTTTAATGTAAAGTTGGCAAAAACTACTTCTGGACTTGGCGTTACGATTACAGGTATTTTTTGATTGTGATTACTGACAGTTTTTCTCCATAACTGGAATAAAACTATTATTCCAGTTATGTATATTATATTCTGTATATGAACTTTAGTGTTACTTACAGAAACTAATATTTCAACTCCTTAATGTTATTATTGGCTTTCTTTGGTCTTACTGGCTTTTTTTAACGTAACAGGTTGTAAGCAGAAATTACTTAGCAATGAAGAGCCAATGATTATATCTGATATAAAACCAGGGTCTGTGGCTCATCGAAGTGGTGCTTTAGCGCCTGGAGATCAGTTATTAGCAATAAACGGACAACCGCTTCATAATTTATCATTGGTAATAAAACATAACAAACATTTTAATTAACTTTTATATTATTTTATGAAGTAGATTTGTTTAATAATTCGTATATTTCACTACAGGACACAGCTTTCAACATACTTCAAAATTCTCCAGACGATATAATTACACTAAAAATCCGTAAAAGGGATCTTACCGAAGACTGGTCAAATATTCACAAGCACAACGCAAAATTAACCTTGCAGAGCTTTAGTAATATTGAAACGAAGGCTGTTGTGCATAGCGGAGAAGATTCTGGTCATCATACAGATAGTCCCAATAATAGTGCTAAGGAAAGTGAGAGAAGTCATGGCAGCAATGAAAATGGAAACACAGCTGTATTTACTGTTGAATTAATAAAACAAGAAAATGGTCCTTTAGGTTTGACTATAGCAGGTAGTGAAGACGTTACTCAGCCTATTCACCTAAGTGGCCTAATTGAAGGTAAAACATTCTGAACATAACATTTTGTTTTTCTATTGAAATCACCATCTAATAATCAGTCTAACAGTACGGTGCAAAAAAAAAGATTTTATTTCTAGGTTATTGTGTATTAGAAACATTATTCTTAAATTTTAGGTGGAGTAGCAGAAAAATGTGGAAAGTTAGCTATAGGCGACGAATTACTTAGTATAAATGGTGAAAGTGTCCTAAATAAGCCTTTATCGGAGGCGATTAAACTTCTGCAACAGAGTGGCCAAAGGGTACAACTGCAACTTTGTAGGAAAGTTACGGGTAAGTTGGGTCCTATGATATTGTTCGAGGATTATGAACGTGCTGTTCCGAACAAGTAGTTTAACTTTATGAATATTCAATAGTCCACAGTAACTATGATAGTATCACTTTTCATTACTTTTTGGTTGTAGGCGTATTCAATATTTTTTCTTATTACTTTTTGTTATTTTATGGTAAAGGGTCATTGGAGGGCGCTGATTCTAGTGCAAGAGATTCCAGTCATTCTACTTCCAGTCCCGGATTATCCAATGATAGTGCTGTTGAATCCTGGGATCAGAACACTCCTGTCCGGACTAGTGCTAATTGTGGTAAGAAAAATCAAAAATCACCAACTGAACCAGTTGGCATCTGAAAGCATTATAATATTTACAATGAATATAGTTTATGTTATAGGTAATTCTGAAGTGATAGAATACGCAGTACCAGATAAAACAAGGATGATGGACAAACTACCTTACTCCCCTACAGAGGATAAGTTACTGGTGTCCAACTTCAACTCGGCAGCACCTTATAGTGTAAACGATCTTCCATTGCCAAATTACTCTTTGAACAATTCTTTGAAAACTTTCCATTATGAGAATACATGTATTATTCCCGAAAATACTCTTAAGAATAAACAAAATATAACCCGAGAAGACGACGTTCAACAAATTGAGATACTGACATCGAATATGAAGGACTGTCAGTTGCATAACATGGAAAAGGCCTCATGCAAATGCGACTACGTTCAAATGAATCCTTACGGAATTGTCTCACCAAAGAGTAGAAGGCCGAACTGGGATAGTGACTATTTGAATAATGGAATCTACACTGTGACTACACCTCAGAAATCTCCTCATAAAGCGGGAATTCCAGGAACTAGTTTTCAGTTCTCAACAAGTCCGATTTACGAGAATGATGTACCAGGTTAGTCGCCCACATACTCGTATTTATGTTATGTTTTCGTTACCCATAAGGAGAAAGGTGTCTTTTATTAATAGTAATGATACCAACTGTTCCTACATTTATTTTTCATTGGAATTATTGTACTTTTACAGGTATTGATTTTAGTGAATCTATCGTTAAATTATCGAACTACCTTTGAGCATTTGACTGGCAGAGGTTATATTGATGTTAATGAAGGATATCGAATAACCTTTTATCCATTGTTCTCAGGCTTGTATAGCACAGAAACATTATCTCCAGCGAGAGGCTCCGTACATCATGTAATCTTGTACAAGGATGCCATATATGACGACTACGGATTTTCAGTCTCAGATGGTCTGTACGAGAGAGGAGTATACATCAATCGAATCAGGAAAGGTGGTCCTGCAGATATAGTCGGCTTGCTGCGACCTTATGATAGAATTTTGCAGGTTAGTATTTATGACGTGAGAGTAATTTTGCATGATCCAAGCGATTTTGAAAATAAGACTATGGATCCAAGTTACACATTTTAATGTATTAAAAAAAATAAAAAGTATGGCATCTAGTAATATTAAATGAGCGTAAATAATTATTTATAATAGTAAATTATTATAAGGGTTGCCTGGAAGAGATTGATCTTTAGCGATAAGGCCCCCTATTGTACAAGTCAACTATAAGTGTATACTGTAACAACTTACCTGTTAATTATTGTGCAATAACTATCTATCTATCTATTATAATATCGATTTTGGAGTGTCTGTTTTTAATATTAAAATATCTGATTTTTACTAAGTGCATTTGAATGTCCACTGACATTGCACCCCAAGCGTGTATTGTGAGGGTTACTGCGGGGCTTTTAGTGGGTAGACGATAGTTTCCGGAGTACTATATAATCGCAGGCTCCACCCGCGAAGGGCGGCGGTATGCATGAAGCATTTCCCCAGTGAAACCAAAAATAAGGGACCGGCCTTTGTGGAAATTCTTGGGGAAGTCTTATGTTCGGCAGTGGACCTCTTTTGGCTGATGTGATGAAAATGGTGATGATTTTTGATCCTTACATTATGTTGTGTAGTGTCTCCACAAATGTTATACTGATGAAACTGTTATAGGTGAATGGGACTCGAACTGTGGACTACGACTGCTGTCTCACGGTGCCACTCATAGCATCAGCTGGCGACCGGCTAGAAATTATTGTACAGAGGCTCGTCACTTCTAGGGTATTTAACCTATTTTCAATAAACTTTCAGAAATATTGTGTAATAATAGAGTTGTATGGTGTGCTTTTTTAGTATACCTCAAACAATGTTAGATTTTAAATGCAGTTTAATGCAGTGACTAAGTGATCTTTAACCCTGATTTTCCCTGACTTTTAAGTTAAGTCAAAAGTCATTACTTTATGCCAAATATAACCAACTCGACTTTGATCTGGTGGATTTAATGCCGTACCTCCAATTAATTGAAAAGAATATTATTTATTGTACCTTATAAAATATCACAAATAAAAGAAACTGAATTACGCAAAACGTAGTGCAATTGTAGGCTCCATTGCAAATGTATACCTATCGCAATTCTGAACCGTTACATTAGTTTATGAATGATAAAAATTTAAAAGAACCAACTACGGTCAAATGCCAGAAACACACAAAACGTGTATTACATTTTATTTCGTCATCGACAAATGGCAATAAACTCTCTATTTTACTCAATTACCTAAAACGTTTTCCTACAATGTTTCTTTCCATCGTGAAATTTACGTACCAAATAAAAATATGAAGACCCAAAAGACAAAGGAATTCTTAAAATAGCAATACCTTTTACCACGGAAAATACTTTCAAATGGTAAGCATACCCATATAAATTTGTCGTAATGCCGCTCTTAGTATATCGTGATAAGGTTCATTACATGGGCGTATAAAAAGTTAATACCGATGTTTATATTTCATTGCACATAAGCTTCTCTGCAAAATTGAACAAAAGAAATTATGTTAAAATACGAGCCTTTTAACTTTTGTAAAGAATTTCTATACATTTGTAAATGTAAATATATGTCACAAATATATTAATACTTAGGTATATATTATATCTATTAATACATATCATTTGGGTACATAACTATTTATCACTTGCCTCTTGTTTTGGACAGGTGTCTTTTATATTTATTTTGATTCCCAACAGATAATCTCAGACACACAGTCTCAGTCTCAGTCACAGATTCCCAAAAGTAATCCTTGTACAGGATTACAAGTATGAACTTAAACTTCCCAATTACAGGGAACCACAGCATTCATTAACATTTAAAAACTTAATATTATTTACTATAAATTGAACTATTAAAACTAAGAGTATTAATTATTACTTAAATTAAATTACTTAATAAATAAGACAATAAAAGACTTAATTGTAATTAAATTTAAAATTTATTTGTATCATAGTTCTCTTGTCTATACAAATAACTGATAACTGGCTGATATCAAGGCCTCATAGTGCTCTTCTTTCTTGCAATACAACAAAGCTTATATGCTTTATAAAATGTATTTTATTTAAATCGTGTTGATAATCTTTTCGCGAGGCAAATCAAATCTATTCAAATCTATTTTTAAATATCAATGTTATTGAGTAACACACCATTAAATGGCATTACCTACAACGATTTTTACATTATAAAAAAGTTGAATGTTCCACTATTGAGTCAGGCTTCCTCCCATTATATGGAGGGTAAATTAGTCTACTGGGTACCTGGGCACAGGGTTTCGTATCAAGTCTTCCTTCTCTTGCGGCAAGTATTTCGACTTTGTTATTTCCTTTTTTTTGCTCTTACGAAACCCTTAGGATGGAATGTGGTGGTGACACTGTGTATTCTAAATACGTCACCATACAAAGTTATTTATGCTCTGAGGCGTAGGAGGAGGCCCGACTCATCTATGGGCTAAATAGTAATACGACAAACTCAAAAAATAATCTGTATGTGACCAGTATACACTCAACTTACTATTTTGTTTTAGGACCTGAAGAACCAGAGGCAGGATGACAGCTCCAGCCCGAGTGACAGTATAGTGACAAAGACGATTTAGTGTATAACCCGACTTTAGTGAAATTACACCGAAGACTTTAAAACGTTTAGCTTTAAGTATCTTCTTCGCATAGTCGTGTAAGTTCTGCTGTAAATAGTAGTAACGTTGATGATATCAAATTTAAATAGTTTGTATAGATACGAGTTGTTGTGTGTTCAACTGAATAAATTGAAGTAATATATTGTCCGTGTCACCTTTGCCACGGCATGGCAACAATAGAAATATATGCCATTTGCCAGATATACCTACTTAGAATTCATATTGGCTTGGTAAACTGTCCTTCCAATTAACACCAAATATATTATACCAAAAAAGAAAGATATCTGACAACAGACTTGTTACGCGTTCTTCTAAGTAAACATTTTAGAGAACTAATACATGATAAGAAAATGCATTTTATGTAAATATCTTTGTGGTTACCTTAAAACATTAACAGTTTTATTATTAACAGAATTTTAGTAAAAAAATATCAATAGTGTTAAAAGATCTATATTATTATTTGCGACACAGGGTGTAATACCAATCAAATTGCATAAAAACATCAATATTATTACTACTTACTGATATAAATGTTTTAAGTTGTGCAACATTTCAGAAAAAAGTAAGCAATTCTTTTTTAAATGTTGGGCAGCGGATTTTGATGAAAGTCCCATATTTGGAGCACTTTGTACATACAACACAGGAAACATTAAGAACACAGAATGCGTAAATATTCACGATAGCTCGACGGCTCTCAAAATGATACACAGGTTTTGTGAATAAAAATTGGAAAAATGTCTTTGTCAAAATGTTAAAAGTATCCAGGCCGAAGGATTTTTAATACACAAATTGATTTATTTCTGATGCAACCAACCATCCAAGCCTAATCCTAATTTTAGGCGCAAATGGATGATCATCCAGCCATACGACGTGATATGTCTGGCCACAGCGCCTATCCCCCAATAACTGCAGTCGGGGATTTCTTAACCGTGCGAATTCCTCTGTAAATGTCGCTATCGCAGTGTAGAAATTTTTGGTGATCTTGGTTGTAGACGTTATTTCTTGATGTTAATTGTTCAGATTTTTCGGGTACAGTATGTTGCACGCTGGTTGCTTCATAATCAGGAGAAATGTTTTTCCATACCGAAGTTTCAAGCAATCTTACTTTTATCACAAAACATGAATTCCATTAAAACACATCAACTGGCTATCTCACAAGCTTAATAATCCGTGCTCCATAATGTTTCTTGGGTTTTCTGTGTTTATTTCTCATGTTATGAATCTTTCATCACAACCTCGTGCCCAAAATTTCAAGAAAAATAAACTTTGTGTATCATAAAACCTTGTACACATCATTTGTATCAGTAGTCCTATCAATACTTTCGATTATACCCTTGTATATTTAAATAGCAGGTATCGTTTGACTAAATAAGCGAAAAGCCAAAGCTTCTTAGTTCAAAAGCGGCCTCAGGCCCGATTACGATCATGAATTATTTATATTAGGGTTGCCACAAACGGTTTGAGAATATCCATGTTACACTGTACAGTAAACTGTTACATAAGAGTAGTATTAGTCTTATTAGTTGAATGTTGTTAGTTTTGTATTCCCATAATGTGCCTACGTGATGCGATAATGCCTGAGTGAGGATTGTGGTGGTGTAATAATTTTAGAGGTAATCTATTTAGGGTAGCAGGACTGAGTTTAATGTTACAAATCGAGTTTAACGTGACTCGATATTATAAAAAAACAGAACTATAAATAAAATTACTTCAGTAAGTTTCAATTTATCAAAATGTAATTAGTTTAATTATAGATTATAATCGGCTCCGATTTAGTAGTAAGTTTTATTGTAAATATTTATAGTTTTATTAGTGCATTCATGTAAGTAGAATATGTGGACGAGGTACGTTTCTGAGAACCGAGGCCAAGTCATAGCCCCGTTATGATGATTGAAAATAATAACATAATTTATTATCATCAAATTAACTAAACAAAAGCGTTTGATTTTAATTTCTCTTTTAAGACAAAATAACTATTTACATCCTAACAGGGCGTTGTTTTATTTAATTTGAATATTTAATGAAATTGAAGATATGAACCAATATAGGTTCAACTAAGCATTTTATAAAAAAATACTAAAATACATAACCATTACTTTTTAACCGACTACAAAAACCTTTTTTTTTCATTGAATTGAATTTGAATAAAGTCATTAGGCAGGATTTTATTTTTTAAATATGTAAAAACCACTCATAGAAACACTCATTTTAGATACATAAGTTAAAGTCAAGCATACTTCGCGATTATGTTTTTGAAGCCAAAATATTATCAAAGAATAACTTATTTTTATTTTACACTATGAATACTTAAAACGTAGTTGTCTAGAGGACTGTGCGTAATGCCATCGGTATGCAGGTTAAGCAATGTCTGACTCGGATGGATATTGGACGGGTGGCCATCATGTCAAACAATTGGGAGGGAGCACTTTTTATTATTATATTGTAATACTCAAAATCCCAAAAATATCTTTCCCAAAGAAAACCCAAACAAATGTAAATATAGTAATAATTTGCGTAGAGTCTAATATTGTTAAATCAGACTGATAACAAGTTTTATGGTAGTTATTATTTAGTTGAATTAAACATATGATTATTGCATTTCATTTTCATTCATAATTTAACTTAATGATATGTTTGATAAGGCTTGTCTAATATTTTCGTGCAATGAGTGAAATGTATAATGAGTTTATTAAAATTAATAATTTAGGCATTTACCAACGCCCAATGAAACTAGAGAATCTATATAGATAACTAATTTTTATTCAGACTAAACCTTTCTACAGACAGATTTCAAGCGAAAGAACGAAATAAAATATTTAAGTATATATCGTTCAGGCGTCTTTTTGCATATGTTAAGTGCCTGACGTGTGGTGTCCGTTTGGTGACGGATTAAGCATACCTTCACAATTTCACCAACCCATTTCACACTGAGGATGTCGTAAAAGGAACGCAACAGGCAAAACAGGTTATAAGATGATGATGCCAGCGTGGACCAGTAGGCTATGCTCCCTGCATGAATTTTGAGGGGGCCCAACCCAGTAGTAGATAATTTGTGGGCTGAAATTATCTACTAAGCTAAATCTACTACTATTACTCAGCACATAGATGTCCCATAGCTGAGTTGGGCCTCCTCCGGTTACAAGTAGGAGTGTAATTAGCCTACTATTCCACGCAGGCCGAACGGGTTGGCCCAGGGTTTCGTATTAAGCTTTCCTTCTCTTGCGGCTTGGATATAGGCCTTGGCATTTCCTTTTGTCGGCTCCTACGACACGCTCAGCATGGAATGAGTGGTGACTCTATGTATTCTAATTCCGTCACACGGCTTAATCTGTATTGTTGTATAGCAGCGGTGTCATATTTATGTAAATGTTTAGAAATACATGAATAATCATGTTGGTATAAGAATAGAGCATTGTATAAAGTTACTATACACCCCTATATTACGGTAGGTTAAAATTTGTTAAAATAAAATATAAAAAATCTAGTAAACTAAAAGACTTTGTATTCAAATAGAGGTTGGTAACATAGTCATGAAGTTTGTTGTAGATAGACAAAATATTTATATTTAAGACATTATGCATCACTTCACAAGATTACTTAGCAATGCTTCGTAAAATATATTTAACATAAAAATTGGTTATCGTTACAGTTCTTTGGGTAAACGTTATAAAAAAAACACAGATATGTTTTAAATTTAATAAAAATACAGTTATGTTAAAGATTAAGAAGAAAAATTGCAAGTATGCTTACAAGTAACAATAAAAACCATAATATACTCGAAAGGAATTTCTTGGCGATATTTGGACCTCTAACTGTAAAATATAACATGACACATTTTCTACCCAAATTAATAAAAATAATTAACTTTTTAGGAATGAAGAACTAGCGATTACCTTTATATTAACTTTCTTTTAAACTTTTCTTCTGCTTTGATGTCTTTCATAATTTCAGAACTTTTTCCTGAAAAATTGTTAATAATTTTCAAAATGTATTACCTACATTTATGTTATACCTTTATTGTTCCACTTGTATCAATTTACAAAAAAATGCCTAAAATATTACTTAGCTTTAAAAATATAGTTTCTATCGGCAAAAAAAAATCTCGTACTTATTTTACAGTTCTAGAATGTAGGGTATTTTTTTGATTTGTTGGACACTGTTTCATAAATTGTGCTTTTAACATAGTAGGTTGCCTAGCATTTGATCATATTCACGTAACATAATTATGTATGTAGATAGTTAGTAATTTTTTACATTTTATTTTTGTACCCTTAGTTGTAAGGATAATTTATATACTTAATATTATTATTGTCAATTAATGGATAAATTAATTGGAGTATAGAAGAGAGCATAGCTACAACACTCTTAATAAAATGATATTATGCGTGATTTAAACTGAAGTTTTATTAAACATATATGTATGTTGACATGACCATGTTATTATCATTCCATTCTGAAGCGGAATTAAGGAAGTCAATGAGGTTGCGTCGAAATAGGGCCAAGTTAATATATAATTTATAAAAAAACACTTTATAAAAACCGTATCCTGAATAATGAACATTAGGCATTTTAAGCTGCCCCCCACATTACAAATAATAGAGTCCAAGCTACCGAAATATTCGTCAAAATTTAAAGCAAGCAATATACGTTGGCCTAGCATTGCCGAGTGAACGCCAATACCAACGTATATACGGTATATTTGCATTGTCTGGCCATCGCTCGGTGTCGCTCGCCTAGTTGGTTTCGATACACTTGCCCAACGTGTAGGCAGTAGCACTTGCCTTGTATTATATTGCCTACGCTCGCGTTGGCCTAAGCTCGGCCAACGTGTATTGCTGGCATAAGAATTTCATTCCATGCAAGAGTTACGATTTGACAGGAGAACACAAACAGATAAGACCCTTATTCATCAGCGGTTATTAAGTAGTTTCATTTGAATAGGTTCAGAGTTGACCGTGTGGTGACGGATTTAGAATACATAGTGTCACCACCCCAAATCCTTCGGGTGTCGTAAGAGCCGACAAAAGAAAATGATAATGCCGAAAATCCAGCCGCAAGAGAAGGAAAACTTGATACGAGACCCTAAGATGATGATAATGGTAACTGTAAATATGACGATTTATAAGAGTTTTGTGATAAAACCTACGTAAATAAAGTTAATTTTGAGTTTGAGTTTAAGCCAACACGTCAGTCCTGCGAGGCACAGTAGGCTAATTACCCTCCATGTCTTTGAATGAGGCCCGACTCAGTAGTGGGTCATTTATGGGCTGAGAAGTAAGCTCATAAGCTTTCGAAATGCAAATCCGAATGGTAATCTCTTCTTTTTCAAAGTTGGTTGAAAACGTAGATCCTATCGCAATCATCATAAAATATCCAATCCAATGGAAGTAATGATTTGATGCCTTTTGACCTAATTTTCTTAGCACCCCGTGCCTATTCAATAACAATAGCCACACCTCTTCGCTGTTGGGCTGGGCAGAAACCATAAATTATAGTCATTTATAGTCCACATTTTGCATCCAAATAATATAATTAAGTATTTAGGCGCAAAGGGATGATCATCCAGCCAGACGAGGTGTTATGTCCGGCTAGGGGTCGCAGCGCCTATCCCCCAATAGTTGTAGTCGAGGATATCTTAACCTTGCGAAATTTCGCTATCGCGGTGTAGGACTTTTTCGTAATTATCGCATTTGTAGGCGATATTTCTTGATGCAATTAGTTCTGATTTTTCGGGTGAATTGTGTAAAATATGTAGCATGCGGTCGCTTCAAGTACTTTTTATCTGTGTGGTGACCTATTTAGAATACATAATGTCACCAACCCATTCCATCCTGAGCGTGACATAGGAGGTGACTAAAGGAACGCAGTAGATAGAGAAAAAAGTGGTAGCGTGGTACAATCGTTTAATTTTCCTATATGAAATCGTTGGACCTGAGTTGAGCCACCCTGTGGATCTTTTATGGGCTGAAATATACCTCACATCTCTTCCTATATATTTCACATACTCGTATCATTATAATAATCTCGTCGGTGTCTTTTCGATGGAACACGAAATTAAAAAATGGTTCAGAAAAACATTTTTTTCCTTCATGTGTCAACTACTTCTGTTACCTGTTTACTCACTATACTATAGGGGTTTTGGTTAAACCAACTATTTCGGTCCGTGTGGTGACGGATTTAGAATACACAATGTCACCAACCCATACTATATTAAGGGTATCGTAAAAGACGACTAAAAGAACGCAAGAGGCAGATCACCTATCCCCAAGAGAAGGAAAATTTGTTACAAACCCTGTGCCAACCCGTCTTGCAAGCGTGGCACAGTAGGCTAATTTCCCTCCTTGTACTTGGAGGAGGTCCGACTCAGTAGTAGGTCATTTAAGGGCTGAAATGATGATGATAAACTATTTAGTACATTTACACTATTTAGTAAATTAACATGTATATAGTAAATTTAGTATCACCCTTGTGGATTGACACTATCGATGAACTAGCTCTAACCCAAAATAAATCGCTCAGCGCTTAACCACATGACACTCAAATTTAGTGAACGAGGATAGTACGCGAATGAATTTTGATTGTGAGAGATTTTGAACAATACGCCACGGGATTTTGAGCAGCGTTTCATCTAGGCGTCGTTAATGGAACTTCCTAGCTGGGATTCAGGCAAGCGGCAGAATTTTAACGCTTTCTTCATTCATTCATGTTTTTTAGACCAATTAGAATAATATAGAGGCTATGGCAAAACCCTTTAGTATTACTGATAAAAAAACATTGAGTAATTTTTTTTATAAGACAACCGGCTTCTTTTTTTATTTTTCGTTCCCAGCTGGTGACAAAACGATCATAACCTAAGAAATAAACCGTGATGAAAGAACCGAAGAAACATATCTACTACTACTAATCCCATAAATTACCCACTGCTTAGTCAGGTCTTCTCCCATTACATGAAGGGTATTGACAGGTTGGCACAGGGTTTCACTTCAAGTATTCCTTCTCTTGCGGCCAGGTGTTCGGCTTTGTCATTTCCTTTTGTCGGCTCTTACGACACCCTCAGTATGGAATTGGGCGGTGACACTATGTATTCTAAATGCGTCACCACACGAACAAAGACTCAAATATCTAAGACTGTAGGATAATAATAATAATGATTCAGTAAATGGTCTTATCACGAAGAGTTTCAACCAACATCTCAAGAAACTCTCGCTGAGTTGCTGGATTAAAGGCCTGATACAAAAGGCTGTCATCCTGAATTCGGCAAGGACCGTGAGGAGGTTCCTCTCTCTGGAGCCCTGAACCGCCGGTAGCTTAGGTCATCGACCTCGTTCTATTTTTTATGTATTTTTTTTTAAATTGCTATGTTATTTGAAGAATATAGGACAAAACTATACACATATAAAACACAAAACTACTCTTTTTTTTTACGTTGGCTATCCTCACGGACACCCGACCGCTATACGCCAGCCGTGTTATTAGGGACTCCGGGGCGCGGAATGATAGTAGTTGCGCCCCAACCTACCCACTAAAACCAATGGTGTCCCTCGACCGAAACAGGGCCACGGGTTTCACTCTCCATTGGGGAGCATGGTTGTAGTGGCAGCCGTGGCCGCCCTCCACTGCATCACCACGCCGTTTGTCGCGGTAGGTTAAGGCTCTGGCTCCCCAGAGCCAAAACCCACCACAACTCCGCGTGGCACTCTTCGTCTGGCCTCTCCCCGTGGGTCCCGCCCGGCATGGGCGACCCTGAGCCGGTATGGCCCCAACGTATCTTAAAGGCACGCAAGCCACAAGGTGGTAGCACGGTCGAGGGGCGGGAAATGAACCTAGTGTAACACAGATAACGTAGTGGGAAAATTTCTTCCATGGAAAGGCAGGAGGTCCGAAACAGTAGTGAGATATTTTGGTGCTAAGATGATGAGGTGGAAGATCCACTACAGAACAAAGTATGTGAGGGATTTTTTTTTAGAAACTGTATGTAAATTTGCCATTAATTAAAATTTAACACATCTTTCTTGACATTACACTGCACACCATTTCGACCGTAGGTACATTATTAAAATGTACGTTACATCATTACTCATTAGTCAGGAATTTTATTATGTCATAGCATTGCTAATAACAAAAAGTCAGTTCGATATTAACCATAAATTGCTATTTGCAATCTCATTAAAACGCCGCGAATATTCTTATCATGTCTCATACAACCATGTTTTCCGTTCACCCCACTATTCCAATAACAAGCGAAACTTTCATCAAAACAACGCCCTTATACACTTGCAATAAGGGTCATATTCCCGCACGTGGTATCGAGCTGAAAATTTCAGCCAGGTTTTATAAGATTGGCGATTCTGATATTCGATTAGGGATGTCGCTATGAAAAATAGAAAAGTGAGCACTTCGCGTAACGAATGTTCGTGTGAGCTCAAACTACGTTTAGAATTATTAGGTTTCACCTGCGGCTGCGGCTGCGTCTGCGTGGAATGAGACCAAATCCTATACTCTTTTTTTATTTGAATCACATACGATTAGAAACGTAAAACTGTGTAAAATAATATCAACTATTCACCACAATTGTCAAAATGGCGTTCAAATGTTACCAACAACAAACAGAATCTGTTTATTAAAAGTTAAAATATAGACCTGACTCGGTAGTGGGCAATTAATGAGCTGTAACGATGAAACAGATATAATGTTTTAGTTAAATTAGAATAACCGTAAAAATATAATTTACTTCGGTAATTTATTGACGATTGTTTTCCTTTAGGGTTCGTTGTTTTCATAAATTCATTTGTTAGTTGTCCGAGTTAAGGGCCAATTTCTATGCACGTATACATTTATGTTAAATGTTTATAA
Source organism: Clostera curtula (assembly GCA_905475355.2). Classification (NCBI taxonomy): domain Eukaryota; kingdom Metazoa; phylum Arthropoda; class Insecta; order Lepidoptera; family Notodontidae; genus Clostera; species Clostera curtula. Next base: position 18,837,274 of record FR997799.1, read on the forward strand.
ATTCACAATAGTTACCTTATTGGACCAAATTTTTGTGCAAGTGGCAGCCCTATGCCCAGAGGCTGCACAAATTTCCATTTTCCACGCGATTTACCACAAGTTAATGCCTCGAATCCGTCCGTGGTTCGCACAATTTATAGTAGGATTTGCATCTAACCTAATACGGGACAAGTTTTCATGGGCCAATGGTGATTACAATTTTTAATTGAGTGATTAAAAATCAAGTTTTATTATTGACCTCAGTAAGTGCGATACTTTGATGTGGGCACATTCATACCCTGGGAAGAATCAGTTAATGTTAGGTATCGTAGTTATTTAATTATTTTGCATCAAAAAGAATACCTATAATAAATTAATTAGTAACGCACATGACTGATTGGTGTAAATAACTCGTATTTTTGAAAAAAAGTTTCCCTTCAATAGTTGCAACAATGTAGGTCTTTGATTAATTGTGGTTGATATTATCTTTGAAACTTTTGATACATGAAAGTTCCAAGAATGACTACTACTCTCAACTTCCGAGAACCCACTCAATACAATAGCCACCGCACGGCCACGCACACTAAACATTGCATTGCACACAACAATAAACACACACACACACACACACGCGTTATATACCTATTTTCATATTTATTATATTTTATTTATTATAATACACGTTCATTATGTCGAGATACATAATATATACATTTTTAAATAAACAATTGTACGAGTTAGTGTTGCGTACCTATATTAAATTTTAATTTAAGGTTATATAATTAGTCGGTATAGGCCTGGTTGAAAACCAGCGCCAGGCATTCCGTCTGGCATATGCTGAACCAGCGCCGTTTCAGCGCAATTTATACTAGTGCTTAAGTAATTATAGATAGTTTAAAAGGTAAATTGTACTGAATAAACCATTTTTCTTTCTTTCTTTCTTTCTTACTATTTATATACTACTGTCTAGATAAGTACTAGAATTGCTAAAAAATATGCGAAAAATAAATTAACAAATTCGACGGATTTAGATTACAAAATGTCACCAACCCATACCATCCCGAGGGTGTTGTAAGAAGTGAATAAGGAAACGCAAGAGGCTTGATACCAAACCTTTTTTTTTGTCGCTGAGGAAATGCTTTATGCATACCACCGCCCCGGGGGAGAGATCCGTGATTATGTGTTACTCCGACAAGGGTCATCTACCCACTAAAACCCCAGCGGTTTACCCTCACACGGCGCGCTTGGGGCGCCACAAGTTCGCGTAAACGCAGTCTACTATGACGCCCCGGCGTGGTGCCAGAGACTGTCGGAGAGGGCATCCCGGCAACTGGGACGCCCTCGCCGTCAACGAGGCTTTTGCCGGTGGCGGTTCCCCCGACCCACCACCGGCCTCTTAGGCGAGGGCAGAAGGGATCCGCATCGTCACGAACCCCCCTCCACCCCTGTCGCCGTCCGCGGCGCGGGTCACCCGGAGGCGTATATTGAAAAGCTCATTCAGTACGTCCCCTCCGCCTGAGACGAACTCGATTAGCATTTCCAAGCTCTTTTAATGAAAAAACACGCGTAAATGCTGCTCCAATACGTCCCAGAGGGTGACGTACTGCAGTAGGATTTCTAAGACTAAATGCAATAAAATATATTAGAAACCCTCATCCTATTCGTCACCCTCGCGGGACGTATTGGAGTAGGATTTATAGTGCACAGTCGAGAGGGCTTGATACAAACCTGTGCCAACCCGTCTTGCCAGCGTGGCACAGTAGGCTAATATCCCTCCATGAATTTGGAGGAGGTCCGACTCGGTAGTGGGAGATACTAGAACTGCTGAAAAATATTCTAAAAAAGTACTTAAACAATTCCATAAACTTGTTTTAATTATACATCAAACTGTTTTAATGTACTTAGTATATTCATCATCATCATCATCATCATCAGCCCACATTAGTCCACTGCTGGACATAGGCCTCCCCTAAAGAGCGCCATAGCGCCCTGTCTTCAGCTTGACGCCCGCAACCTTTCGCAGATCGACGCTCCATCTAGCAGAGGGCCGTCCCACACTACGCTTGCCAATTCGCGGTCTCCACTCAAGAACTCGTCTACCCCAGCGGTTGTCGGTTCTTCTACAGATATGACCAGCCCACTGCCACTTCAGTCTGCTAATTCTCTTAGTATATTAGTTGTACTTTATACATAAAACCGTGTGTCAATGCCACGCCATGCCATAACTTTAACTAAAAGACTAGCTTACTTGGCATTCGTGTCATTTTACAACTTGGCACTAGTTCCGCGCAAGTCATAACCAGAAGAAAGATTTTATCTGGGATAACTATATTGGATGTCGTTATTCGTATCAGTTTGGAATGTCGAAATTGTAATAAACATTTGGATCTATTTTTAGGGTCACAAATACTCGGCAAACACTCTAAGCGATCCAAAGTGAGGGCATTGAGCCTACCAAACAGGAACAATTTCGTATATCTATTATTCTTATATTTGAAGTATGAGAGAGAGTTTTTGGAATCCAATTTTTAATCACTCATATGAAATGAGCCGTCCAACGATCATGAATTGTCCCACAAGCTTTCTGATCTGTTGTCTTGAACGGTTATTCAATGTTACGCGCTTATATACCTATTTACTTATGACACTTTCGTAACCAGCTGGGCATTAATTTTTTTTTTTTAAATTGTTCTATTACTAAGATTTTGCACACAGTATTTTTGTCACACTGTAGTAGAAAGGTCTTTGGAAATAACCACCACTGCTCCAACAAGAACTTCTTGACCCGGGAAGAACGCTTTCGCCGTTACGAAATTCCGCCAATTCGGCTAGTTAGCTTGGGCAATTAAAAAAAACACCGACTGATACTTCAAAACATTAAAATAATTTAAACACGGAACTGCTCCTTACGGTCGGCTCTATACCTTCACTTCTCCCTTCTGAAACAGTGTCTTGTTTGAAAGTGGCAAATATATATTATGTCGTGCTTTGCTTACACAGACTGAGATGAAACAGATTTATGAGGGTCAAACAATAATGCTTTAGTCGGTCGACCCCATGCAACGACACCTGTTCATAAGCATGACACATGTCTTACTTTCTATGTCTACTGTACCACACTTGCCCTTCCGGGTATGTATAAAATATTTATTTTCATGTGGCTAGGATGTCTTCTAAATGCGTTCCTATAGACATCTTTTACGTGACCCTCAGGGTGGAATAGGCTGGTAAACTTTTACCACTTTATCAGTAAATAGTATGTTAGAACCAATTTTACAGTAGTGTATATAAAAAGTGGAAGTTCCACTGGAAATGCTGGTATTAAAAAGCGAATCTTTCCCAAATACGGATAGTTAATATTGAAGAAAGCAGCGTCTCTACCGCCGCACCAGGTAATCTAATTAAAATTCAATTTCATTGAATCGAACCACGTAATCCGTTTCATCTAAGAAACCAGAGCCGAATTCAGTTCGGAGAATAAGTAAGGTAGGTAGATAAAAGTCTTGGAGTGGCGTCTACGTATGGGAAAGCGAAGCTTGGGAAGGACCCCCGACTAGGTGGATGGACGACCTTGTGTGGGAGTCAGTGGATGCGGTTTGATCAAGATCGGGCAAGCCTATGTTCAGCAGTGGGCTTCTGTGGCTGATATATATATTAGATAGACCGAAAGCTTCCAGCAGTAATTTTCTTCCATGGAATTTAAGGAAGCCTGACTTTGTAGTGCATACATTTACAGACTTAAATGAAAAGGAGTTTATTTGCAATACTGTTCCAATTGTTGCTGTTTTGTTTAACATTTGTGCACATACTGGTTGGTCAACCGGGTTCAAATAGTTCCGGCTCAAAGAAAAGCAAAATAAGACACGGCAGACGATTCTGTGACAGCATATGTCTTCTTTTTTTATTTATCAGTCAGATACATCCACGGATCTCCTTCTACTACTTCTCAGATCATAGATGACCCAGTGCTGAGCCTCCTCCAGTTACGTGGAGGGGATTAAACGTTCTGTACCACAATGGCCAGACGGATTGGCACAGGGTTTCGGATGTACACAAAATAAACACATGATTTTAGACCTGAAATGATTTAATGAAGAAAACATATAAGATTTCTTACTAATCATTCATAAATACGAGTGTATTGTTTTTATTTTGTTAATTTATTTATTTTATTTTTCTATTGTTCTGAATTGGGGCCTGTATGAACTGAAGTTAAACCTTTGTCGAGTGAATTTAGTCGGTTCATGTTCCACGAGTTCATTTCTGAATCCAACCAAAATTTGATCTCGTGATTATCGCAGAACTCAGAGGTACAGGATTTCTAACCAAGACATAGCGAGGGGTGCAATGCAGTGTTTAATTAAACCCACAGTTATCATACCTTTGCCTTACTTACCATATAATTTTAAAATACGTTATGTCACCAACCCACACCATTCTGGGGGTGTTGTAAGAGGTGACTATAGAGGCAGACCACAACGCAAGGCAGACAGCCGCACGGATTTGTATCAAGTTGTACTTGACCGCAAGACAAAGGCAACTTCATACAAACCCTGTGCCAATCCGTCCGGCCAGCGTGGTACAGTAGGCTATTGTCCCTCCATGAATTTGGAGGAGGCCTGACTTATCGGTCGGTAGTTTATAGACTGAGTAGTAGTAGTGATAAAGCCGTTGGTCATCCCTGCCATTCTACTACTACTATTTATGGTGGTCGTTACGCGTGACCATACATAATTACCGGGTAGTCCCACTAGATGTGTCGCGGAAGGCAGACGGCAATCATCATTGCAGCCCATATATTACCCACTACTAAGTCAGCCCTCCTCCAAATTCATGGAGGGAAATTAGCCTACTGTGCCGCGCTGGCTGGATAGGTTAACACGAGTCTGTATCAAGTTCTCCTTCTCTTGCGGCTAGGTGGTCTTCCTCTAAAGTCACCTCTCACAACCCTCAGAATGGTGCGGGTTGGTGGCATAGCGTAGGCATTTACCTACTCCTAATGTATATTGTGCTGCTGGACTCAGCAGTGGGCCATGTATGGGTTGAGTTGTAGTATTTTTTACTCAGGGTGGGACTCAAGCAAACAGTCTACCTGGTGGTAACTCCCCGTTGCCCATGGACGTTTGCAATACGCTGAAGCTAGTTTTTTTTTTCATATTAGGTGGCTAGGTGGTAGTAAAAGTGGCAAAAAATACAATATCCATTTAAATCACCTACATAGCTGTAAATTAACAGGATTGCGCCATTAATTCAGGAGTTTTGATTAGGCTAGTACTTGCAATAGGTAGCGACACAGTATATTAATTATAAGCAGTAGTCTAACTTCATATTTAAAGACGCTAGCGTCAAAATTGTGTAACAATAAACTAGAAAAAAGGGCTCTCTGCTAACAGATGCGTTAAACCTCTTTGGTTAACAATGTGAACACCCTGGACACTGATGGTGTTTGAATATTTTAGCATTTCTATGTAAATTTTTATTTCATTATAGTTTCTATCATATTCTATTTTATTTCCAAATATACCACGCTCTGCTTAACACGTCTCTTTTAGTTTTTAAGCCTTTTTAAGCCAATGTAAAGTCAATGCAGACCAAGTCATAGGCTAAAAAAAAACGATTTTACACTACCTTCTTTGAAAATGTATTTTTTTTTAAATTTATATATTTGTCGTGACGGATTTAGATTACACAGTTTCACCACCTCATTCCATCATGAGGGTGTCGTAAGAACCGACAAAAGGAAATGACAAGGCCGAAATCCTAGGAAGAAAAAGAAAACTTGATACGAAACCCTGTGCCAACTCGTCTGGCCAGCGTGGCACAGTAGACTTATTACCGTCCTCCCGGAGGAGGCCCGATTCACCAGTGGGTAATTTAAGGGCTGAATAGTATTAATAGTATTTTACTGTGATATATTATTTTTATGATTAAGATCCCGAGAAGTCCTCGTCCTTAGCCACGGTTTCTCGATGTGTTACTGTTAAATTGGTGTTTACTGTGGCTGAATTGCGAGAAGCGCGGTGCTCATTCGTGGCGGATTAAGAATTAATTCGCGCTCTCGATTCCCGCGAATCTACTTGCCGGGCGATAAAATAAAAGAAGCTATTCCAATCTGCGGATTCTACTGTATTGAGGGCATTTAAACCGTCAACAAAAAGAGAGGTGTTACTCGTATCTCCCTTAATGAAGTTAAACGATTTATACTTATATCGATACTAGCGACCTGCCCCGGTTTCGCACGGCTGCAATGATGAATTTCTAAATTTATCAGTGTTTCTCTACTATATTATGGATGTATTATACATATGAACCTTCCTCTTGAATCACTCTATCTATTAAAAAAAGTGTAGTTTTAAATATTTAAGCATACATAGGGACGGACAGACGACAACGACATTGTTTTATAATATGTCGTGATAGTGATTACAAAGCCTGAAGATAAAATCAAAATCAAAACTCATTTAATCAAGTTGGCTCATTAGAGCTGTTTTGACAGGTCAAACAAAAAAATAAAATTTACTATTTAAAAATAATTATTTACCATCTACCACCGGTTCGGAATGCACCTCTACAGAAAAGAGCCGGCAAGAAACTCTGTAGTTGCTCTTTTTAGATCGCCATTTGGGTACAAGACTGGTTATAAGACAGATTTGTGAGAGCAAACTCGCGCAATAGTTCCAAAGGGCCAAACATCAGCCAGATCTAGTCGACAATAGTAACCTTGTAATGCCCAAGCCAACCGACCCCCAGCAACAGCACCTGTTCGCAAGCATGACGCATGCGGCAGCCATCGCCCTCCTCAACCATATTGCAGGGAAGAGAACGACCCGCCGCACTCGATATTTGCAGACAAATCCTCAAAAACAGAAGGTCATGTTCTATTTTATTATGGTGAATGGTAAATTTCCCCAATTGGAGGAGGCCCGAATCTGTTGTGGGTCGACAATGGGATGAAATGATGATGATGGACAAAAAATTGCATTTACAAGTCTTGAGAAAAAAATACAGTAAGTATAAATAATCACATAAGTCATTATTAGCTGTAGACATCATACTAATATGATAAACGCGAAGTTTATAACAATGCACGGATGAATGTATGTCACTTTCCACGCAAAAACTACTGAATTGATTTTGATGTAACTTTACAATAATGTAGCTTACACATCAGATTAACACGTAGGTGTATTATCTAAAACATAACGATAAGTATAAGCTGCTGTATATTTTTTTGAGATCAATCAAACCTACTCACTTTAGATGTACACGATTATACAAAAAACCCTATAGTTATAACGATAATCTCAATAGCACTGCCAATAAATTTTAGCCTAAAGCTTTCATTTAAAAAAAAAATTGATCGCCTGCAGAACTTCTTGATAAGTTATATTTACTTGTACTCCTCAGCACATAAAAGACCCACTGCTGAGTCGGCCCTCTCCCAGTTACATGGCAGGCAATTAGCTTACTGTACCATTTTTGTGTAAAGTTTTCCTCCTCTTGCGGCAAGGTGAGCTTACTCAGCCCATAGATGACCCACTACTGAGTCGGGCCTCCGCCAGTTACATAGGGGGTAATTAGCCTACTGTGCCACGCCAATTACCTATATGTATTGTATTAATATTCTTTTAAAGAAACTCGATGTAAAATGATTCCCATATTAAGTATATGTATTTTTTTTAATATAAAACGTAACCCCTGCTGTAGGTTACACAGGTTAGTGTCGCACGGGCAGTTTACAAACATGAAATTCACGAACACAAATGACACCCAGACTCAGAGCAAGTGCCTCTGGTTTACACAAAGACACTCTCCCATCCTTCCCACTCTCCACTGCCATGTCTACTGGAAGAATGTTTATAGAAAAAAAATCTAAAGCAGTATCTTACTATTTTTCTTATAATTTACTTTAATTATGTATCTGTGTGCATAAAATTTTGAATTATTTAAATAGATTTGAGGTGTGCCCTTTTGATTTTATGAACAGGGTGTCTGTTTCATGCGCTCACCTAGCTACCATGTTTCAGTTTTGTAGGGATGTCAACATCATTATCGTCGGCAAACTTTGCCCACAACATCCTAAAAATACCCATAATTAAGATCCCCTTTTTTATTTACACGGTCGTGATTCACTTAATCACGTACATAACAGTAAATTAGCGGGTTCGCGCCATTTATCCCGGAGTTTTGACTAGAACGCCCGGCCCGGCCCTCATTTCGGCCGGATTAAGAATTAATTCGCGCGTCCGAATCCCGTGATTCCACTTCACTAGCGATGAATTAGGGGCTACCGTTTATTTGGAAGCCTTTCATAGTTACCGGTAATCCTTTAAGTGGGTAATTGGTATTGCTTAGTTTTGTATTGTGACGGATTTAGAATTGGTCAATGTGAAAATAGCCGGATGAAAATAGGAACCTATCGGATAGTCATCATCGTTTCATCAGATAGATTACCCACTAACGAGTTCGGGCCTTTTTCAAGGTCTGGTCAAACAGCGGACGGGTCGGGTCGGGTCGGCGACGCGACGCTGGCGGGACGTGAAGAGTTGACGCGACCGCTAGTCGAACGCCGAGCGCGACGGCTCTATGTGACATGTTCAACATTAACTAATATATTACAACTCATTACGTCTCGCCAGCGTCCCGTCGCCGTCGCGCCCCGTCCGCTGTTTGACCAGACCTTCAAAGTCATGGGCAAGTCGCGCTGGCAAGACGGGTTGGCAAAGGTTTCAAGTTTTCCTTCTCTAGGTCATCTGCCTCTTGCGTTAGTGTAAACGCCTTTTACGTTAGCGTAGCTTAGCTAACGTAGCTAAAAACGGTTGCCTCTGGCTGTCATTCTATTATACAGGGTGTACCAAGAAATAGTGTCAAGCGGAAGTCCAAAGATAGAGCACCCATTGGGGTACCCGAATCATCCCCATGTATATTCTGCGATGTTGATTAGATGTGCCGCCTTTGGATCAACGGGTCCCGGGTTCGATTCCGGGGTCGGGCAAGTGTCTTTGTCTAAACCAGAGGCACTGGCTCGGAGTCTGGGTGTCATTTCTATCTATAATATGTATGTATTTACAAAAAAAAATGTATATAACTAGTTTATCATCCATCTCGTTACCATAACACAAGCATTAAGTTGCTTAACTTGGGACGAGATGGCGTTGTGTGAAATGTCCAAGGATATTTATTTTATTTATTTATTATATTAATTGGTAGATGGTAAATAATTAATTTTAAATGATAAATTTTAAATTTTATTTTTTGTTTGACCTGTCAAAAGAGCTCTAATGAGCCAACTTGATTAAATGAGTTTTGATTTTGATTTTTTGATTAAGTTTTTTCTAAATTTTTAATGTTTGGCTTTACACCAATATTTTCATAATTTTAGTCAAAGTTACGATACTGATTATTTTATGCTTAAAAGTACAATTCAAGGTGACACAGTTAGAGAAGGAAAAAATATAAACTACTTCTACTTAAAAAAAAATTAATATATTTTTTTATGTCGAAAGTCGAAACTCATAACAAGAAACCTATGAAAAATACATGGGCGTGATTCGGATACCCCAAGGCGTGCTTAAACTCATCTATACGATTTTATTTAGACCTATACTATTTAAATGATGTTATACCTACTTTGCGACACCTGTTTTTCAATATCAAATGTTCTCCCAAAAACCTCACGTTTAATTAAACAGGCTCTTTTCTAACCTAAAAATGCTCATTTTGCCCCGTACCCATTTATTAAGGAACGGTGCTGCTAACTTCCATCAAGAAAATTACGCCTTCGAGCCATTAAAACAAGGAGATTAAAGCCGGAGCCGCGTTCAAAATCTTTGTTTTAAGAAAGCTCAATTAGACTGTTTCCACAATTAACATTACAAAAGAAGCCCTTATGTGTTAGTTCAGTCTTAGGTCTGAATGTAGATTTCAAAACGCCTACTGGTCGTCTAGGCCACAACTCCTTAATTCCAAAACAAATAATTAATTATTCCACGCAAGCCTGTAGTATGTATATTATATTAATAGTGTGGGGATGGGGCAGACTATAAAACTTCCCCACCGCACGCTGGGAAATAACGCGTGTTGTAAAAGTCAACAAAACCCAGCACGCTTGGTGGTAGGATGTAATGGTCCGCTCGGCTAGCTACCACCCTCACATCTAAGTCCTGCGTTAAGCAGTTACTGTGTTTCGTCGTGTGTACGTGAGAGCCGGTGCCCGACAGGGAATTTCCTTGAATTGCTTGCTCCATGGTAGTCCCTGGCGTTGCGTCGCATCACGCAAGCCTAGAAAAAAGGTATTCATGTCACTGATAAAAAAAAGCGAAGCAAAAATGTTGTAACCTTATTTACGAAAATTAAGTATGAAATTTCCACACTTATAGTTTTTATACAGTGCAGAATGCTATTTTTAAGTATGCATAAAAATGCATAATAAAAAAAATCGCGCATTGTCTGTCACGAGCCGCGTGCGAGTGGCAGTATTTTAAACCTATGGCGCAGTACCAAGCTCTGCATTTGCTCTCACGTGTCGACGCACACGCGTGCATGCGGAGTTTGGTACTGCGCCTCGCACGCGGCGCGTGACAGCCAATGCGAGTGTGAGCATGTGCGACGGGGCTCAAAGTAGGTATGTGGTGAAATTGAGAATAGAACTGTAATTTTAATAAAATTATTGTAGAATGCCGATCGCTGGCCGATCACTAGTAAAAATAGTTTCGCAATAACGACGGACAATACACAATACTAGACCCGTGTCACAGTGTAAAAGATTCACTATGAACATTTGTTTGCACAAAAATGCTGCCCGTCGGGCCAGACGGTCCCTTGAGATAGCGCATAGAACTGGACTCCGTCGGAAGTGGAATATTCCTGTTCCATTTTTCTTTGTACTCAGGTAAAATAGAACTATGTAATGGCCTTTCGTAATCAACATCATAATTTCAACCCACTACTGAGTTGGGCTTCCTCTAAATTCATGGAGGGAAATTAGCCTACTGTGCCACGCCGGCAAGACGGGTCGGCACAGGGTTAGTATCAAGTTTTTCTTCTCTTGTTGCTATGTGATCGGCATCAAATCTCATTTAATCAAGTTGTCTTGTTAGAGCTATTTTGACAAGTCAAACAATAAAATAAAATTTACCATTTAAAATTGATTATTTACCATCTACCACCGGTTCGGAATGCAGTTCTACAGATAAGAACCGGCATGAAACTCTGTATTTGATGTTTTTTAATCGCCATTTTAGGTACAAAGTCGTGATAAACCAAACATCAGCCAGATCTAGTCAACAATAGTAAGTGTTTACAAGCATGACGCACGTGGCAGCCATCGCCCTCCTCAACCATATTGTAGGGAAGAGAACGACGCGCCACACTCACTTCTTCTTTTTGTCACTTCTTTTTGTCGGCAACACCCTCAGTTTGACATGAGGTGATGATATCATGTATTCTAAATACCGCAGTGTCTGAAGACAAAAGTCTTCAACCAATGTGTGTTGCCAGTGATGACATATGGAACAGAGACGTGGTCGCTCACTATGGGCTCCATCAGAAGGCTCAAAGTCACCCAAAGGGCAATGGAGAGGGCTATGCTCGGAGTTTCCCTGCGAGATCGAATCAGAAATGAGGAGATACGCAGGAAAACCAGGGTCACCGACATAGCCCACCGGATTGCCAAACTTAAGTGGCAGTGGGCAGGGCACATAGCTCGCAGGACCGACGCCCGATGGGGCAGAAAAGTCCTCGAGTGGCGACCGCGTTCCGTAAGGCGCAGTGCTGGTAGGCCTCCCACACGGTGGACCGACGACCTGGTTAAGGTCGCCGGAAAGCAGTGGATGCGGGCGGCCCAGGACCGACCTTTGTGGAGATCCTTGGGGGAGGCCTATGTCCAGCAGTGGACGTCTTTTGGCTGAAATGATGATGATGATTCTAAATCCGTCATTTGTTCATAAATGCCCCCATCACAGTGAGGCTAATTAGCCTACTGTGACACGCTGGTCAGACGAGATGGCACAGGGTTTCGTTTCAAATTTTCTTTCTATTGCGGCTGGGCCTTTTCATTTCCTTTTGTCTGTTCATTCGGCACCCTCGGTATGTAATGGGTTGGTGACACCGAGTATTCCAAACCTACAGTCTACATCAAGGCATTCTGTGCAATGAATCCATTAATTGAATATCTCCCAGTGTATCTCGTGCCAATTTTCACACTTCACTTCCTTCTCAGTAGCCTTTGCAAATTGTATTCTTGCAACAATCCTTTCCTAAGCAATCCCTAATCTCATAACGGAGTTAAATTGGGGCAATTCTCCATCTGAAACCCCGCAATGTTTTTTCATGACATAATTTAAAACACAAGATTTCCTTCTGAGAACAGTTTAATTCCTTTTAAACGAAATTAAACAAGGAATGGCTTTTTAACGCTCAAGGGGTCTTTCATACTCTCAGGCCAATTGAAGCTATCTTTTTGTGAAAACAGGAAACATACGGATTAAGTTTGAAACATTTCCGATACTACTACTACAACTGAGAAGGAATGATGAATATGGAGAAAGCCCGACTCAGTAGTGGGTCATTTATGGGCTGAAACGAATACTACTACAACTACTCAGCTCACAGGTGACCCACTGATATGTCTCCAGTTACATGAAAGGTCATTAGCCTACCATGCCATGCTAGCTAGATAGGTTGGCAAAGGGTTTTGTTTCAAGTTTTCCTTTCCTTGCGGCTAGGTTTTCAGCCTTATTATTTCCTCTTACGACACCCTCGGAATGGAATAGGGTGGTGCCACTATTTATTCTAAAATAAAAAAGACCGCGTACACTTTTGTGACACTTGCAGTTGCACTTTTGTGACACTTGCAGTTGCACTTTTGTGGCACTCGCACTCACACTTTTGTGACACTTGCACTCGCACTTTTGTGACACTTGCAGTTGCACTTTTGTGGCACTCACACTCGCACTTTTGTGACACTTGGAGTTGCACTTTTGTGGCACTCGCACTTTTGTGACACTCGCACTCGCACTTTTGTGACACTTGCTGTTGCATTTTTGTGGCACTCGCACTCGCACTTTTGTGACACTTGCAGTTGCACTTTTGTTTCACTCGCACTTTTGTGACACTCGCACTCGCGAATTCGCAAACTAAACCCGTATTATTTCCCAAGTTCGGCGAAAAAGAAATGGTATGTTGTAACAGTAGTAATGTTAGGGCGCTCAATTCATTAGCCTGCCTTAAATCGCCGATAAATCCCCACAGGCTCGTTACTGCTGATCCACTAAAAATTTATCTTGACGTTAACCGGAGTCTTTTGAATACAAGTGTCGGTTCGCTACACGAATCACTAAAAATCTATCGTTTCCGTGTGGTGACGGATTTAGAGTACAAAATGTCACCAACCCATACCATCTTTAGGGTGAGTAAAGGAATTCAAGAGGCAGGTCACCTAACCTGAAAAGAAGGAAAACTTGGTACAAACCCTACGCCAAGTAGTAGGTGAATTTCCGACCTTGACTTGGAGGAGGCCCGACTCAGTAGTGGGTCATTTATGGGTTGTAGTGATGAATGATGATAAATCGTTGTTACTCAGCCCTGAGTGCGTAAGTAAGATCGTGAGAGCTCTATCAGTGAAATCATGGGGTTGGGGAAGAATCGACTTGCTTCCACCATCGCTTTCCAACGTTATGCTTTCACTTCTAACCACTTACCATTAGGCACGCTGTATCAAACTCAAACTTAACCCATACATGATCCACTGCTGAGTCGAGCCTCCACCAATTTCATCAAGGGTAATTCGCCTACAGTGCTACGCTGGCCAGACGGGTTGGTACTGGGTTTCATATCAAGTTTTCTTTCTACCGGCTAGGTTTTCGGCCCTGTCATTTCCTATGGTTGACTCGTATGACATTACCAGGATGGAGTGGGGTGGGACACAATGTATTCTATATCCGGCACCACATGGACCACCCTACTGGTATAAAATAATAAATAAAAATAAATATCCTTGGACATTTCACACAACGCCACCTCGTCCCAAGCTAAGCAACTTAATGCTTGTGTTATGGTAACGAGATGGATGATAAACTACTTATATACATTTTTTTTTGTAAATACTTACATTATTATAGGTAGAAAACACCCAGACCCGGAACAAATACTTGTAGGTCGTACAAATATTTCTTCCGTGCGGGGATCGAACCCGCGACATGCTGCGCAGCAATCGATCGCTCAAAAATATGTCTATCTGTAATGTGTCATTTGCTTCGAGTTGAGTCGTCGTTTCAGCCCATAAATAACCCACTACTGAGGCGAGGCTTCTCCTAATTCATACAGGGAAATAAGCCTACTGTGCCACGCTGGCGTGACTGTCAAGTTGTCCTGCTCTTAGGGCTGGGTGATCTGTCAATTTGGTTATTTTAGTCGGCTCTTACGACACCCTCAGGATAGTATGGTGACATTGTGTATTCTAAATCCGTCACCACACGGACACCGTCACCACAGTTCGAGGTGAGTACGGTTTCAAAATCGAAGCTGACAAATCCACGCGCAGAAGCTAGATGAAAAAAGTATACAAAACAGTTAATCGAGTGATATGATTCGATAGTTGGTTTTTAAGTGTTAAATGCCAAAATGATGATACAATTTCCCATTTTGGTTGCCACGTAGAGTAACAGATAACGCCAATCAATAAATTGGTTAACTGGGCCTAAGTACACTCCGAGTAATTGGGACGGCTCCAGAGACTTGTGGAGCTAATCTTGAGAAGTCCGTAAGTGGTTTTCAATAATATTATTATTATACTTCGTTGAGTTATCCTGGCACCCCTATGGACTTATAGTATACATCTCTAGGGTTGTACCAAAGAAAGTAATGTGCAAATCATACAATGATTTAAAAACAAAGCACTAATGGGTATAGTTAACGCACTGTGGTACTCGTACATCACCTGGATCTGAAAGTGGACTTTATTGCCAGCGTAATAAAGAAAAGTTAAAGTGCCTGACCATAGCCTTCATCACCATGTGAATGTCGAGACTAGCCAGCTCCTCGCCACTACAGACATTATAAGCCTACTAAAAAGGACTAAACTTTTCAAACTAGTGTAGTGAATAATAGTGATCTATTAATAATTTTAGAGACACTAAGACAAGTGCTAGTGGACACTGCTTTAGTATATTTATTTTCGTAGTAATTTAGGACAGGTACATATAACTTATTAGCCTAGGCTAGAGTGTAATACGAATGCCATATTGTGTGTCTCAGACAAGTCTTCTGGGAAATTGTTTACTGGGTTTTTTGTACCACTAGAGTGTTGCTGAAGCATGCAGCCTAATTTTAAGCGACTCCTGTCTCCTTTGAGTGTTTGTAATACCAGAAATGTAAAAACAAATTCTTCTAGTGTCCTTGCTGATGCGTAGGAACACAACACTGCCAGTACACAGTAAGATAGCTGTAGCTTCCAACATCCGAACTAGTGGATGTGGACATCGAAGTGGCATATCCTATCAAAAAGAGCTGTGTATAAATGGTTTTTCTATTTCTAAGGATAAGACAGATGTTCAATCGCTTTTGAGCCGTCTAACTGAATAATATTATCCTAGAAGCTTCGTAATCATGCCATATATAATAACATATAAGTGACACACGATGTTTTCGGGTGTTGCGGGCTTATCCTAGTTCTGGAACATACGTGACCAGCTGGTGACCAACCCATAAATAAAATGAAATGTTTTATTTATTTATATATTTATTTTGGTTCTATTGGCACAAAAGCATCGTTCGCTATGTCTATAAGTTTTTCTCTACACCTTGTATAGGTCTGTCAATCCATCTGTTGGCCAGGTAGTATATATGCCTGAGGAAACCATAACTTCTGAACCGATTTTGAGCTACCAATAAAATCATATAATACTAACTAGTATTCACGTGAAATAGTTTATGGCCACGTTCGTTTCATTCCCTTATAGTAGCTAGCATCTTTCTCTTTTATAAGTATTTTGTAAGGAGAACGGTTCTCGAATTCTGGTAATTGTTATTGTAACACTTAGTTACCACGCGCGCGTGGATACTCGTTGATTCCAATGCTTGTAAGCTAGTTCTATGACTTGATGCGTACTAAAGCCTTTGCGAAAAGGTTGTCTTGTACTAAAATGTTTGTTTATGTACCTATGTGCACTTTATTTCTACACCAACTGACTGTTCTCTGAAACCATGCTGCCAACGCTTCCCTTTCCTTGCGAAAGATGATGAGAATCAAAGGAATGTTTGAAGTTATTGAACTCATCTATTTTTTCGATTGCACTGCTTCTGTAACAGGCGGTAGAAGATAAAGATAAATTTACTACTTAGTGATTTCAACCTAGAGAAGTCTATAGGCAAACATATATGTCAAATGTATGCCTTTGCTTTCATTTGCTTTCTAACTTCTTAATACTCAGGAAATATCAACAGTGATGTTCGGTTTAATCTGGTTTCAAGCAGGCAAATGTTTTTGTGTAAGGTCTTAGTGTTATGTTACAGGAGGTCAACTGCCCAGCGGTGGACTAAAGTGGGTGATGGTGATATTTCTGTAATACTTGCTTTCTTAAAGACAGGGCTCTATGGCGCTCTTTAGGGGAGGCCTAAGTCTTTTAGTGGACTAGTGTGGGTTGATGATGATGCTAAATCCTTTATAGACACGTCCGTGTCGTAAAAAAGGCAAAGTTGCAATGCCACTGCATAATAAAACACCAAACCCATTACCCCATTACAATTCCTTTTGTTTATATTGCGCCTAAGCAAATTTGCCGTGGCACTCTGAATTTTTTAGCCATGTCTTACCCTTTTTAGGAAGCTGACAAGTCTGTTTACTGACGGGATTGCGTCACACGAATTGTCTAAATTACGGTATCATCATCATTTCAACCCATAAATGACCCACTACTGAGTCGGGCCTCCTCCAAGTTCATGGAGGGAAATGAGCCTAATGTGCCACGCTGGCAGGACGGGTTGGCTCGGGGTTTGTATCAAGTTTTTCTTCTCTTGCGGCTAGGTTATTTCCTTTTGTCGGCTCTTACGACGCTCTCAGGATGGAATATAACTAAGTTTACTAGGACTAAAAATACTAACCTTAATTAGGGTGCATGCCTTAAAACAAAAGTGTATGCCTTATTTCCAAGTGTTGGCGACCCGCAACCTTTTTGGTCTTTTATATAGATTTTTATTATAATTTGAAATAGTGTTATTTTTTTAAGTGAGTTGCTTCTGTTTTTCTGTTCTTGTCAGTGTTTTGTAAATGGTCGTAAGATGTACGCGTGCCAATAAAATGTGTTAATATTGTGCTTCAATAAGTTTAATTAATAAGCCCCGCCAACGTTAGTTCTCGTCCTTAACACCAAGAGAGATCCGATTCCAGGATGTGTCAATTGGGCGTTGAATGAGCGACCTGTCTCTCTGGAGCGGTAGTCCAAAAAACGCTTTGAGGTCTCAATAGGTAATCGGGGCTGAACCTATCATTGGGCCCCCAAAGCCGTAATCCGAATTCGCCCTAAAGGGTACACGAGCTTAGCCAAAAATATTATGCCTGATTAGGCAACCAGTAACGTGTTGCTTTCTTACAAGATAGAAATTTCTATCACCTGATATTGAAGTGAGTTTCGTTATGAGAGATTGAATATTAACTTTTTCTGAATTGCAAAGGAAGTGTGAATATCTGAAAAAGATTTACGAAGGTAATCACCGTGATCTGTTTCTATGACGATATAGTCCTTGTTGTTGATAACTTCGCGATGTTATGTACTGAACTCGACCTTAAAGTTATAGCAATAAGGACTATATTAGCATTACCGGAACTCGTACAATTGCTATCCGTTTCCAATAAGAAAATCTATTATTATTTTGTACGATAAATAAGTGGAAATTTCCACATTTATATCTCGAGCTGGTTCGCCGTTATATTTACAAGTAATTCAAAGTCGTGTAATTATATTTTGAAACAAAGGTAGCATATCTTACTCCTTATTAAATCTTAAACTTAAACTTTTTAACGACCGAGAACAAACAGGTTATCGTATACTTAAAACTTTTTTCTTTTTTTATACCATTAGCTCTGAATTAATTTAATCATTAATATGTCACCAACCATGTTAAAAAAATACATAACTAAAGAAAGTTTCATATCTAAACAAAACTAAAAGCACCGAACTAGCAAAGCGCAGACTATATCGATACGACTCAACAAATTTTCAGCAGACTTCAAAAAGATTGAGAAGATTCTGAAACCAATTAAATGATTTCCTTTTTTTTAAGTTTGTTAACTCAAAACCGCGTGATTATGGATTTAGAATACATGGTGTCACCACCCCATTCCATCCTGAGGGTGTCGTAAGTGCCGACAAAAGGAGATCACAAGACCGATACCAACTGATTTAAAAACTTCTTAAAAACATAGGTAAATACTTTTAGTCGGGGGCTAAAACGTAAATACAATATTTCAACTAGTTCACATTTATATCTCAACTTAGTGACGAAAATATATATAACTCGAAGGGACATTTTACAGGGTTGGCAATGACAGGAAAACTATGAGGGGTTGGCTTTCCTAATGCAATCGTTGATCCGGGATATACCCGAAACCCATAGCTTAAGTTGTCGGAGTCACGCAGTAGTTAAAATCAGGCTAGGGTGAAATAAAACCGACGCTTCCAATTATTTTCTGATCCCGTTAAAGCAAGAGCGACACCAATTACACCGTATCGTACCACATCAATGTTAACATTCTCATTAGAGTTAGGGTAGATTTCTGCCTATTTTAACATCTATTTTATTGAAAACTAGCTGTTGCCAGTGACTTCATTCACGTGTTATTCACCAATAATGTTATAATGGGCTTCTGAAAATTCAATAAAACCCTAAGTTACTCCTTGTTACATCAGCCAGTGAAAGTCACCTCAAAATCGGTCCAGCCATTTTAGACATTAGCCGAAACAAACAGACACAAGAACTCTAAAAAAATTTGTTATTATGTACCGTTGTTTCAGCCCATGAAGGACCCACTACTGAGTCGGGCCTCCACAAAATTCATGGAGAGAAATTAGCCTGCTGTACCACACTGGCATAACGCGTTGGCACAGGGTTTGTATCAAGTCTCCCTTCTCTTGCGGCTGGGTGATCTGCCGCTTGCGTTCGGGGTGGTATGAGTTGGTGACACTGTGTATTCTAAATCCGTCACCACAAGGAGAACGCTACGGTGTGTATTCCGCCTTTTCACGTTGAATGAGTTCTGAGTTTATGTAACGGACGCCCATCGTCCTTAATTGATTTCGAATTAATCTGGGACAGTGATAAAATATCCGTTTTGAGCTCGGCCAGTCGAGCGAACACAAAACATATAAGATTGATTCTATTAGAGGTCGCTTTAAAGGTCACTAAAATAAATTATTATTCATACACCTATGTAAAATTGGCAAGATTTTTCTATGTTTTTCTTTAAAAACTGTATCAGGGGGCACACAACATGTAACACAAATGACACCCAGACTTTTTTTTGGCTTCTGGTAATTACTAAAGTAAATATGTTATTTAAATTCCTTGTAATATTCAGTAACTAACGCTGTCATAAGAGTTGAAGGACGTTGAAGATCGGGCAAAGTGGAGGAAGCTCAGTCGGTAGGTGGACCCTGGCACTAGCCGGGATTAACGCCAGGTAGAAGAAGAAGAAGAACGCTGTCATAAGTATATACATATTATATACCTAGAAACAGTTAGTTAACAGAGTATAAAACATTTAAGAGCCCGGCTACCACAATCGTATAAAAGCCTCTTAAACATCACTTGACATTTAAAATCGTGTAACAGGGAAAAAATAAAGTTTCGCCATAAAGCAGCGTTAGTGGGTAATATCTAGACGTTAAAAACTCTTTAGTAGTATCGCACTGTTGAACACAGACGGGAACAAATCGAGCGGAGTTGGGAACTCGGCGTTCAGGCCATTACCGCTAGTTTCGACAACTCGTTACAGACTCGGGCGCACTGAAAAAGTTCCGGTGGCACCGGTGAAATCGACCACGTGCCACAGTTTATGGACAAACAGTAAGACTATTTCGATTTTGATCACCCACTACTGAGCCAGGTCTCCTCCAGATACATGGAAGGTAATTAGCTGTGCCACGCTGGCCAAGGTATCTTTAAAAACCCCTCGACTGTGCTGCCACCTTGTCGTGGTGAAGGGGCTTGAGTGCCTCAATGATCCGTAGGGCCATACCGGCCAGGGCCTCCCATGCCGGGCAGGCCCACGGGGAGAGGTGACGCGAAGAGTGGCACCCAGCGCCGCAGTGGACTGGGGCTCCAGGGACTCCTCTGTCCTCAGAGTTGCCCTGCGAGTCCTGGACCGCTGCGGTGCACCAACGCCCCCGGTTGTCGCTAACCCGAGGGCTGACGGGCCTCCTTCTGCGAGGCCGTTATGTCGCAGAAGGGGGCTGCGGGGCGGGTCACAAAGGAGGGAGCTCCGGCTGACCCGCGCCGCGGACGGGGGCAGGGGTGGAGGGGGGTCGTGACGATGCGAACCCCTTTTGACCTAGCCAAGAGGCCGGTGGTGGGTCGGGGGAACCGCCACCGACGAAAGCCTCGGTGACTGAGGGCGTCCCAGTGTACCGGGACGCCCTCTCTGACAGTCGCGTACCCGTTGCAGGCACCACGCCGGGGCGTCACAGTAGAATGCGTTTATGCGAACTTGTGGCGCCCCAAGCGCGTCGTGTGAGGGTATACCGCTCGAGTTTTAGTGGGTAGACGACTCTTGGGTAGACGACCCTTGTCGGAGTCGCACATAATCACCGACCTCTCCCCCGGGGGGTGGTGGTATGCATAAAGCATTTCCCAAGAGACAACAAAAAATAAAATAAAAAATTATCTATAAAAAGTACTGGGTACCTGTGAGACGCTGGCTAGGCGAGTTGGCACAAGGTTTCGTATCTAGTTTTCCTTCTCTTGCGCCCTTGTTATTTCCTTTTGTCGGCACCCTCAGGATGGAATGGGGTAGTGACACTATGTACTCCAAATCAGTTGGTTATAAGAATAAAATATGCTACTGCATACAATTTTACTACACAACTCGTCGACCTTGCAGTTTTTCTGTGTTATCAGCTATTCGGCGGTGAAGCACAATTCACTCTTTACTGCAGTAATAAGTTGCAGGACTGCACAATACATTGTACTGAATACACGGCTCCAAACATATTTTGAATAGAATAAAATCTGACACCATCGTACAATTTCGTTTTCAAGCCATAAAAAAACATAGTTCTTTAAACAGATATATGAGTGTATGTACTATTTTATGCTGCGCGCAAGCACTACGCACAAGCAACACGAAACCATAACTATAGGGTGATGGTTTCTAGCTTCTCGTGCGCAGTGCTGGTTGGCCTCCCACACGGACCGATGGTGATCCTCTAGTGGCGACCGAGTTCCGGAAAGCGCAGTGCTGGTAGGCCTCCCACACGGTGGACCGATTACCTGGTTAAGGTCACTGGAAAACTGGCCTCCCACACGGACCGATGACCTGGTTTAGAACGCCGGAAAACAATGTATACGGGCAGCTCAGGACCGCCCTTTGTGGAAATCCTTGGGGGAGGCCCATGTCCAGCAGTGGACGTCTTTTGGCTGAAATGATAATGATGAAAGATAAGGAATTTTTCCGTACGAAATATAACTATATCGATCCGATTTCGTGACAATCAAATGGGCTATATAGAACTTGCTTTCGCTATTTGTTTTTAAACAAGACTGTACATTTAAAAAAAAAAGTAACTATATCTTACTGCCTCCTTTGTCAAGCGGCATTTCGAACCGGTAGTAGTTTCAGTATTAATGAGAAAGAAAGAAAGAAATAGGATATAGGATATCCAATAGGAGTGGATAGACGCTACCACCTGGCATGGGCCGAAATAGGATGATGGTGGTTTTAAACATGACGATTTATAAGAGATTTGTGATAAAACCTACATGGATAAAGTTCCTTTTGAATTTGAGTATAATATGTTCGGAATGCCCATGTGACAGCGAATCAGAAATTAAGAGATCAAGGGCGAAGACCAACGACGAAATAAAATCACCGAAAAACCTCGTGGAATTATCAAACTTAATAGCATTAGGCAGAGCAAATTGATTGCTGTTGAGGCCACAAGTTATTTGGCTTTTAAGTTTCGGTAAGTTTCCCACACGGTAAACTCTACTGAGGACATGGTTAAAGTCACTGGATCGATGGATGCAGGTGGCGATAAAACCAGTTATTTCGAAATTGTGTCCATTAGTGATTTTATGACCGTTATCATTATTACACCCTATAAATGACCCTCTACTGAATCGGGACTCTTCCTAATGCAGGAGGGATATTAGCCTACTATGCCACGCTGGCATAAAAGACCTAAAGAAAGAAAAGACGTTTATTTGAACATTACAACTAATAAAGATATCGTAAAGAAAAAAGACAGGTTGGCAAAGGGTTTGTATAAAGATTTCCTTCTTTTCAGGCTACCCATCTATTATGTCACTTTAGTCATCTATACGACACCCTCAAGATGGTATAGGGTGGTAGGAAAATTTTGATTCTAAATGTTGCTTAAAAACATCCTGAACTACAGTTACCTAGTCGGGGAAAGCGCATGTCCTTCACCAATCATAGCTCCCTTGTTGTTCTAGTAGGATGTTCCACTTTTGGATCCCGGTTCGGTTTCGGGGTCGGGCAAGTGTCATTGTATTAAGTAGCGGTTCTGGGTGTGCATGTTCGTGCGTATTAGTAAAACGCTCTCACGATACTGAGTAAACCTCATGCAGGGGTTTCGATTAAAATAAATATCGTGGGGCTTACGTCTCCCGACTCCGCCAATCATCGCCGCAGAGATCCAAGAATCGAATGTATCGCAGGATAGATTATGGCTCCAAATGTTTGTCAACTATTATACTTAGGGAGATTTGTTGTCGATGAGCAAGATCGTAACGGTATTATTAGTTGATGATGATTCCAGAACATAAAACTACATCAAAATTCTAATGTTTATAATAAAATTATAAGCAACTGCCCCAAATATCGACCAAGCTATTCGATTTTAATTTAACATTCTAACTCTCACATTTACAATATTAATCTGACTAGATAGTGATGCCAAAATCAATAAGGTCCTAATTAGCTGTTATTAGTAGTATCAAAGCCAGACTAGCTCAGACGTGTAATAGGATCCAGATAATGAGCTAGGATATCAAGCCTCGGAACATAAAGGAAACTGATATACAAATAGTATTATATTCAGCTGATATTTGATAACAAATTCCTCTATGACCTATTATCACATAGGTATTATCGGTATAATGACTACAACCATTCAGACCCACTGCCTACTTCATTTACTACTACTACTCAGAATATAGATTACTGTTACTGGAGGGCAATAAACCTCCTGTGCCACGCTGGCCAAATGGGTAGGGTCAAGGTTTCCTATCCTAGTATTCCTTCTCTTGCGGAAAAGTTTTCAGCTTTGTTATATCCTTCTGTCGGGTCTTACGACAGGACTCAGGCAACAGGCTCCCTCAGCGAAAGCGACATGCTCCCTCACGATGGTAATAAATGTATTCTAAATCCCTCACCACACTGAATCTTCAGTTACATGGAGGGCAATTAGCCTACTGTGCCTGTGTGTACTCTGTGTGGGTAAAGATATTATATATTCTAAATCCGTCACCATATGTTTGAGTGCCTGCCTAATGGTATAAAAAGAAGCGAAAGGAAGACATTGAAAATGGGATCGGGTTATGATCCTGACTCGCAGTGACAAAGATATGGCACAGAGCCATAGTCGCTCACTATGGGCTTATGGAAGAAGGCTCAAAGTCACCCAAAGGGCAATGGAGAGGGCTATGCTCGGAGTTTCCCTGCGAGATCAAATCAGAAATGAGGAGATACGTAGGCAAACCAGGGTCACCGACATAGCCCACAGGATTGCCAAACTTAAGTGGCAGTGGGCAGGGCACATAGCGCCCAGGACCGATGCCCGATGGGGCAGAAAAGTCCTCGAGTGGCGACCGCGTTCCGGAAAGCGCAGTGCTGGTAGGCCTCCCACACGGTGGACCGATTACCTGGTTAAGGTCACTGGAAAACGATGAATGCGGGCGGCCCGCGACCGGCCTTTTTGGAAATCCTTGGGGTAGGCCTATGTCCAGCAGTGGACGTCTTTGACTGAAATGACGATAATGAGTGACGAAGATTTCATTAAAACCCATCTACTCCCCAGACATTATGCGTACCAAGAACTGCTCCGATTCCAGGCACACCCGCAAACTACTCAACACTTAGTTTCGACAACTCGCCCCGAGATTTATCCGAATATGACCTATTAAGCCTTGGAACTACGTGTAAAGAATTGTTTCCGTACGTGATCGTGGATTTGAGGCGCGTGTTTGTTAACGACTCCCCACATTCACATGTCTATCTTTTTCATGCCGTTCTCAGCCCACTCTGCCACTCAGGCAAGACGGATTAACCCTTTAGTGAGTCAACCACCTCCCATTACATAGAGGGTAATCAGTCTATTGTGCCACGTTTGCAAGAGGGGTTGATACAAGGATTCGTATCAACTTGATGATGTTCCTTCTCTTGCGGGTAGGTTTTTGGCCTTGTCATTTCGTTTTGTCGGCTCTTACGACACCCTTAGGAAGAATTGGGGTGGTGACGCTATGTATTCTACATCCTTCACCACATAGATTCACCACTTTAACCATAACCGTAAGTAAATTCATTACAACTATGCAGCACACAATACCCTATTTTTATAGCACTCTTTTATCTATAGCGAAGTATGTGATGTAACTTTATAATCCTTTGCCATAGATACAAAGGTACTTTTATATATAGTATTCGTAGCCGTGTGCAGTTTGATCCAACTTGAAAGATAGGATAGCTTACCACAAAATTTAAAGTCGCAATATTATTTTATTGCAAATTATTTGCCTATTATTTGACAATCACAATTTTAAGCCGTGAACCAAACGATTCTACCAGATAGCGATATTAATTGTTGACTGGATTGAGTAAGTATTCAATAGATGGCGCTATGTTAAAAGTTAAATCAATGTATGTTAAATGTAATACAAGAAAAACCTAAGCCACAGCAAGGCGTGGTCGGGTCTGCTAGTATTAATATAAAAATCAAACATCTCTCGTCTGGGGACACCTTTTAATAAAGTACTTGAACAGCTTAATAAGTTTCGGATGTTTGTTAGATTGCAACGCAAAGTGAATGGAGAAATAGCAGGGAATAAGGAAGGTTGGTCAAGAACTGGTTTATTATTTTTTGATTATTTCTGCACGGTTTTCCAAATAATAACTATGCTTAGAGCGACTCTTAGAGGCTAGTTGGTCAACGTCGGTAAGGTTGAATGATACGACTTGTCTGTGCAACTGTGTAATACACAATGCTTTTCTTTCATCGCTTACGACATTCTTCAGCTGAAAAGAGGGCGCTATGGCGCTCTTTAGGGGAGGCCTATTTTCAGCAGTGGACTAGAGGGGGCTGATCATGATATTATGACATTCTGGGGCGCTTAAAATAAATGACTTTTGACCGTATTCAGATACGTTAAAAAGTAACTAGGCACTCTGAACTAGTTATAAATAATAAATTTATTTTTTACCTCAGGTACTTTGATCCTTCAACTTTCGATAACATAAAAGTTCATATTTACTAACGTTCTTCTGCTCATGACTTGGCCCACGTGGCGAACTTTAACGTCAAAATAAATAAAAAACAAATTCTAACTTTTTTTGGCGCATTTGTTAAAATATTCGAGTATGTAACAGCGCTAGAGATATGAGCCGACCAGAAACGCTTTACTTGTGTCTCAGAATCACATCATACTTTCACATTTGTAACTTTAGCAGAATATAACATTTGCTTTTCTAATGTCGTAGGGGTTAAAATAAAACAGCGGTGAAAAGCCTTATACTTAAATACTAGCTGACACCGCAAACTTCGTACCGCGTATTAAATAAATGGATTTTTCTCGTTTTCTCTTCTCCTTCCCTGGACTTCCGCGAACATTTCAAGACCAAAATTAGCCAAATCGGTCCAGCCGTTCTCGAGTTTTAGCGAGACTAACGAACAGCAATTAATTTTATAATATATATATATATATTTACATCCCAGTTATTACTGGATTACAGTACCAGTTATTACAGTATAGCTTACATTTATTGAAACCCAACGTCTTTTTAATCTTTTTAATTGTATACTACGCTCTCTCGAAATAAATAATATATTTTTCGGCTATTTTCGTTTCGAACACTGCATTACGAAGAAATGAATATATTATAGTTATCGTAGTATAATTTTAGAGAAGCACCGTCTATAAACTTTCTATCCTTCAAACTCAAAAGGAACTTTATTTATTTAGGTTGTATCACAAAACTCTTATAAATCGTTATATTTAAAATTACTCCATACCTACAGTCACACCGCTCTTTAGTCTCTCCTCTCTTTAATTACTTAACGAAAAACAATATGAACCACCTCTAACGCTTTCCATTTATCTTTACATAATAATTTCGCGAGGGGCACATATGTTGTTCGATGTTATAAAGAATACAAATTGACTATGAGTTATGATCTTAACCCGCGCAATATAAATCATCCATCTGCGCCCATTTGTGTAATAATATAATTTAAATAATGGTTATGTATACGATAAGGAAGCGTCACGCTGTATCGGGTATTGGGGTTAATGGTATACCGAGATAATCCACTTATGGGCCTCAACAACAAAATATCAAATCGAAGACAATTTATGTTTGTTGCATAAAAATTAAATTGTTCTTTCACACTTTTACAGAGAAACATAACATTTTCGATTATAAATTCTATGTTTCATACTCATGACAGTTAATAATATTTTATTCGAATTAAAGTTTCATTTGGAAGTAATCGTTCTGCTCCTAAATGATCCACTGCTGATTCGAGCCTCCTCCAAGTTCATAGAGGGAAATTGGCCAACTGTTCCACACTAGCCAGACGGTCTGGCATAGGCTGTTTAGAAGTTTTCCCGCTTTCGTGGTCAGCTATTCCGCCTTTTAAGAAGCCCATGATGGTAAGCTTGGTGACATTGTGTATTCCAAATCCCACGGACAATTTCTAAATACTTTTGTGATAATGGAATTGTATAATAAATAACATAATATATGTAAAATAAAAAGTTCTTAAACAGAGTTTCAACTTGTGACAGGTACGGTAAGGACCAAAAGTGGAAAGTATTTAAATGAAACGCCATAATTATGCGTGAAGTTTTGGGACCTACAGTTTACTGGCGCGTTACAAAGCGACGCAGTATATTAATGGGAGATCTTACTGTTACAATTTTATTTGAAGGACCAACTTTAACTGCTTCTGCACAAAGGTCAAATAAGAATTTATCTTTAGTTTAATTTGGGTTAGTGAACTGTTGGTTAAATAAATTCGTTACTTTTTACTATTTTATACATTGCTGTTTTAATGGTCCTGTATTATCACATTAAAAGGGAAGAAAATGATCTCTTTTGTAATGATAAAATTGTCGTGTGTGCCCGCATATGCCCGTCATTTTTAAAACGAAATTAATAGGTATTGCCCGCATTTTGGTCCCGTAGAAATTTATCGAAATCGGTTCAGTAGTTTGCCCCACAAATTGAAATAAGTCAACAAAACCATTTGTTGAAAGGCAAATTTAGTTGGACTTACTAGATGCTACCGAGCTTTATAAATTAAATTTAAAAAAATAAGACCTTAACCAAAAACAATAACAACGAAAAATATCGAGTAAACAAACGACCAATTGCCAACTTAAATTAAATTGACCCCTACATTATATAAGACAAAGACATCTTTACTGTACCTGGACACGACACGTTTCAAGGATTAGACATGCACTGGATTTGACACAAAAGTAGAGAAGAGCCTAACTCACACATAGGCTTCTTCCCAAGGCCGAGCAGCAGATTAGGGACAAATCACTGCTCACCACACAAGGCCCAAAAGGTGGAGTGCCGCCATGTCACACACAACGTGATGAAAGGGTTGAGCACAATGTCTCCCCCTTGCCAAGCTCATCGCCTCGCGAGACGTGATAATGCGTTCCCGCAGGCTATTCGGCATGAGGCAGAAAGTTCGTGGTAGGTTTTAGTGGGTACACCGGTCGCATCTCACCATCTTCACGCTGCCGGGAGTCCCACATACCCCAGCCCCGTCCCACGGCTGGGGACCAATAAAAGGTTTTCCCACGAAAAAAAAAAGACAAAGACACCTTTGTATATGAAATCGATGTCATAGAGGCACATCTATGACTTCATATGGTTCTATAGTGGTTATTTTTCTCGTTTTTATTTATTACTAGCTGTCCCGGCAAACTTCGGAGCGCCTCAGAATGAATATAAAACACCTGAATGATATTTTCATATTTTAACTCACCCTATAAACCCCTGGACTTAAACGAACATTTCAAGACGAAAATTAGCCAAATCGGTCCAGCCGTTCTCGAGTTTTAGCGAGACTAACGAACAGCAATTCATTTTTATTTTTAAGAAGAAGAAGATAGGTAAATTATTATATTTTTATTTTAAATGGTTTTTATGATTGGTTCACAATTTATCAGTTTCATTTGTTCAATAATCAAACTGCCTTCGATTAATAAAAATAATCCTTAATACAGCCGTCATCTTACTGAAATGCAAAACAGAACAAACGCGTATGAACTGTTTTGATATTTCTCCGGCACGCTTCTCAAAACAATAATATTCCCACGAGGATTCTGTTATACCAACCTTTATAATCCCCTTACCTCCACATTAAATACCCGAGTTGGTAAATAATATGATAATTTTAAGGGTCCACTTCTTATGTCGTTTGCATAAATGGTAACGGTTTATTAAACCGGTTAGCTATGGATTCCGTAACATTTTTAGAGGAACTTCAATTTCTATTTCTATTTTTCTGTTTCTTTTTTGGCAATGTTAACTATTATCATTTCTCTATCAATGTTAAACGAGCAAATAGTGATCGTTTAAACAATATCATATCATTTTAAGTCGTAAATAGCGAAGCATTAATTTTAAGAAGTATTTAGCGATTTTATATAATGTTTTGTTAGGTATGTACCCGCAAAAGCAATAAGTAATTTTTTTGTAGTAAGGTCTGGGCTGTAAACCAGCGCTGGGTGAAGCTGTGCCAAGTGCAGCTCTCTCAGCATTTGCTGAGCCCACTCCCGTTGCCATTGCTTAATTATTTCTTTTTTTATTTTCTATTATTACTTTAAATGTAAGGACAAAATTAATTGGCAATCAAGAAATCTATCTAACTTATTAAAATTTTCCAGATTACACATTAAAATTTGATATTTTTTAACGGATTTATCACGTGTATATCACTTAATTCTAGACGTTTCGAATTCTCTTCAGCAGCTGTCGTCACGGGAGTAAGTCACTGCTGGGATGACGCAGAGTATCAGCGTCAAGTAGTGCTTGACTTGACATATGCTTAGCTAGACAATAAGGGGACGAAGAAAGTAATGATGAACATAGCAAAAAGAAAAAGCAGTTCCTTGTGCTGCCAACACTTTTATTATTAGGGGAAGTAATAGAACTCGGGTGACTTTATTTACTGGTCGGAATACAATTAACCCGCCATGTCTGGTTTTTCCTTTTGTTGTCTTTTCCGACACCCTCTGTATAAAAAGGGGTGGTGACTGTATTCTAAATTACCACCCCAGTTGTCTAAAATACATGCAGCGATTGCCGTCTGTCCCTCGAGACCCATATAGTAGCAACGGAGCACTTGGTTGGCTGGTGTGGGATGGTGGTTGGCAAAAATAAAAAACAAAGAAATAAAGTAAAAAAGGTTTTTATAGACAATAAAAAATAACGGCTCTGGACGCTCACCATCACCAACACATACCATCTTGAGGGTGTAGTAAGAAGTGATCAAAGGAATGCAAGCGGCAGATCACTAAGCTGCAAAAAAAAGATACCAAGGCACCTGGCCAGCGTGGCACAGGAGGCTAATATCTCTGATAGATAATACCTCTGGGAATTTGAAGGAGGTTCAGTAGTGGGTCATTAACGGGCTAAAACAAAAGAAACGGCTAGACTAATTCTATTTTTAGAAATTGACAATGATAATTTATAAGTCAAATAATTTATTTTTCATCCCCCCATCTCGGAAAGAGTATTTTTGCTCTTCGATAGCTGAGTGCAAAAGCCGTTTTTATTCGCTAGAGAATAAAGTATTTTTGCTCTTCGATATCTGAGTGCAAAAGCCGTTTTTATTCGCTAGAGAATAAAGTAAAGATTATTCTGTAATACTTACCTGTCATAATGTAGTAATTAATACCTAAACTGAAATAAAATTGTACCTATCTTGTGATTGTAAACGTTTTTTTTGCATTTAGTCATTTCCTCGCTGAGGTGGAATGAAAAGTTACGTGTTGCACTCGAGTGCAAAGATTTTTCACCTCGTGCTCTTTTGATTCCCTCGCTAACGTTCAGGATTCTAATTTTGATTTTTAGAATCCTTCGCTTGCTCGGTCATCAAAATTGCAAATTAAAAAGCAACTTTGCACTCTTGTATAACAAATAACTATTTCACTTCAGTAGCTCAAACATGTAGGTTTTGCTCACTGAAAACAGTGGGCAAAATGCGATTTTGCTCACTGATGCCCGGTTTCTGAAGATCCCAGTTATATCTTCAGTAACAATTGATTCGATAAAGTTATATCTAGTTTAAACTTTCGATAAACTCCACCGCGTTTCTGAATACGTAACGCACCATTCAATAACTATTGAACCGATAGCCTATTCTTTATTCTGCCACTAGATGGCTCTGTTTTAAATACGAATTTAAAATTGTATTTATCATTTTAATTCGTCACTAATTTCTACTTTTATGTGTGCTATTATTTTTTCCGAGCGTAAATTAATACCCACGCGCTATTTCACCTATAAATTAAACTTATTTTGTGTATTCAACATGTGAAACAGTTCTCAAACGCATTATAAAAAAAAGGTCAAATTCATTGCTTGGGTTGAGAAGTTTCGCTGTGTTTCGTGGCCCTGGTATTTTATTTTAGTTACTTATTTTGCACTGTCATTTTATTAATATGGACAGTGTCTATTTGCGATGTATAACTGGAGCTAGAGCAGGGCTGTTGATGTCACTTAGGTGTATCACACTATATTTTATATGCGCTATCCATGGACGTATAAAAAAAGGCGGACGGAACTCTGGCTAAGACAAAAGTGAGACGCCAAAATGGCGGCAGCTCTGTATGTGTGAGTTAATTTTGGGGTTGCCAAGATACACAAAATTTTGCAATAAAAACATGGTTAAAATATAAAAAAAAAATGTTCGAAGTTGTTATGTTTAACTTTAACATCCTAAATGCTGAGTATATTTTTTTTATAATAATGTCTTTTACTTTGAGACGTTCTTGAAATTGCCTCTAATTTCGAGATGTGTTGAAAACGATTCTAAATTAAAAGAAATGCTTTCATTACCAAAAATTTTTTTGTGATAATATATTTATGTTGCCTAACTATAATTATAATTTATTGCGCACCTTTTGAGAATCACTGGTAATATATGGTACAGTAACAGTTTATTCATCTGCCACGTGTCTTGGCTCAAACAAATATTAAACAAAATAAAGCACTGGGGATTAAAATAATGTTTTTACGATTCGGCGACACGGTTGGCGCAGTGGTTGAGCGATCGACCTCTGCGCAGCATGTCACGGGTTCGATCCCCGCACGGAAGAAATATTTGTACGACCTACAAGTATTTGTCCCGGGTCTGGGTGATTTTCTATCTATAATATGAACGTATTTAAAAAAAAAAAAATTTTAGTAGTTTATCATCCATCTCGTTACCATAAAACAAGCATTAAGTTGCTTAGCTTGGGACGAGATGGCGTTGTGTGAAATGTCCAAGGATATTTATTATTATATACCGACACAATAGCTACAATGTACATTTAAATTTTGAAAAAATAAGCGGCATAGTTTCATTTTTTTTTGTATTATCCATGTCTTGGTAGATTGCTAATTTACCTTTTAAGATACTGCATAAGCACGCCGGAGTCCTCCTTTAGTTGTTTATAAGTCATCCGCATCAAAATGTATACTGCAAATGACACTGTATTTGTTTGGAATCCAATCGTTTTCACCATTACAATTTCTACTAAGTAATTTTAATTTAATCATTTCTCCATACTTAATTTTCCTTAGAAAATCTAGCAAAAGGGATATAAAATAAAATACCCAGTAGTAACTATTAAATAATTAACCATAATAATATATAGATTTTTATAATAAACGAAAAATTGCCCACATTTCGGTTAATTTGCGCACGTGAATATTGGCAACCCTGAACTTAAAATTAATTGTTTTGTTCTAGCAAATACAAATTGATTTTAATGTATATAATCTGGAAATAAGTGATTGAATTATTCATTTACGTATGAAACGTGATTCCTGGATTGTTTTTCTTTCGGTCACTACGGTTTTTACCCCATTTTACCACGCAAGACATGGTTTATAGTTTTTATTTTTTCGCCGCATATTGCGTCTTTAAGCATCGATGTTCACGCGCGTAATGGCCGACTAATGTGTGAAAGTGTGCGTGCTGGCCTGTACATATAGCTGATCTGGCCGACTATGATGTCACAGTTTTTAGTTAGCGAGACTCCGTCCGACTTTTTTTATACGTCCATGGCGCTATCTCATTTTAAATTCGTCATTCGTGAACATTTCGAAAGGATTCCTTCTACTTCTCAAATTTCTAGTTAAAGATATATTTGTTAAAAACTCGAGTATCAGAACGAAATCAGAATCTGATGACCTGCTTGTATCAAAATCTATGAAAATATTCATCGTTTAGGTATTAATTTTTGTTTATTGATTTTTAATGTACCTATTTAAATACATAATAAGTAGCTTAAAAGTTGATATTTTGCTATGAAATAAAACTTCAAATAAAGTTATGGAACCGATAAACGGCACACATTGGTCAGTTAAGTTAACCTAAGTTTAATCCAAGTTTATCTTACAACTCGTTGTTCAGAAACGCAGTTTCATAAGTAATCGAACCAATAGCCTTATTGCATGGATAAACTGCCGTTAGTAGTACCTCAGAAACCGGGCATGAGTGAGACAAAATTCTAATTCGAAACATTGACACTCTATCTCTTTCCCGCCAATAGAAAAGAGAGAGAGACAAAGCCTCAGCGGCCAGCACCAACAGGTCCGACTTTTCTTCTACTTCTTCATTTAGGTTTTGGCTTCCATCGTTATACCGATGATTTTGCCAATGACAAGTGTGTTGTGTTAGAAATTTCGTGTGATTATGAAAGTTAAATTAATTGGTTAAAAGTTGCGTTAGAGTTAAGAAGTTAAATGTTAGCAGGTAGCGCTATAGAAAACAATACAAAGCGTTAAAGTACAGATTATAAATATTAAATTGATATAGCAATATTATGGGAACTATAGATATTTGATTAAATACAAACTAGACGTACTTTTAACAGTTCGGTTAGATGAAAGGAGTTCGTTATGGGGTTACTCCGATTTTTAATTCGACCTCAAAGACAAACACGTTCGGAATTTCGTAACTACTAACTAAATAAATTTAGCAAAAATGATAATTATATCTTTTATTGTAATTTATTGAATTTTTAACTTATTGTTGGGTGAAAACCATTTAAAATGACCATTGTGACAAAAATGAAACAATAACAAAAATGAATCTCGTAACAAAAAAGTAACAAAAATGAAAACTTAGGCTCTCTTCACAATATTCACATTAACGACTAATTATTTATTTAATGATGTCTTAAGTTTTCACGAACTTTACACATTGCAGGAAATGATCTCTTCACGGTTATGCTTGTTTTATTTTATTTAATTCCCAACTCTTTTTAGTATTCTCTTGAATGTCTTGCTTTTTCTTCTGATTTTGCTTAAGCTATCGCCAGTTCTTCCTTCTGACTAATTTTTGATTCTCTGTTATTTTAGAAACTTGCACATATTTCTTCTCGATTCTATTTAATTTTTTTAATCTTAATTTTCATATTTTTGCGGATTCTGTTCTTTTAATTGTCGTCTATATAGTTGCTGACGGTGAGCTGCTGTCATCGGCATTCTAAAAAAAATATAATCCGTAATTTATCGTGTTTGTTCTGTGTCTGGTTGTTTATATAATTTAATTAATTTAAGTTAATTTAAGTAAATATGTGTGGTGCCTTCGTTGGTTCTGGTCTCCATAACACAAGTGCTTAAGCTACTTATATTGGGACCAGTTCAATGTATGTGATGTTGTCTAATATTTATTTATTATTATTTATGTTACAAAAATTTTACGGTGTATACAGGGAGATTTTTGGACC
This sequence comes from Clostera curtula, assembly GCA_905475355.2. NCBI lineage: Eukaryota > Metazoa > Arthropoda > Insecta > Lepidoptera > Notodontidae > Clostera > Clostera curtula. The sequence continues at coordinate 18,871,672 of FR997799.1, forward strand.
ACCCGCTAAATTTAAATAGGTGGTTCAGACCATGAAAGTAAACAACTTTCCCAAAGAAACACGGGACGAAAAGTGAAATAAGGGACGCTATGGATAACGCTCGGGTGAGGAGGACTCCCACACTAACACAAAAATCAGACTTGTGAACGCGTCTTTAGTTCATTTTGTTATATCATTTTTGTGACGTGACAAAAAAAACGTGACGAAATCGTAACAAAAATGAACAAACTCTCTACTTGGAACATAACCTTATAACCTGTCTTAAGCCAAACAAGAATATCACTAGGAGTTAAAGCACCTTGCTTTTCATTAATGACTAAAATAATCCGTGTTTATGAATAAATTTAATATATTACGTATTCTCTTACCTGCACAGTTTAGTAGACAACAAAAATGATGAATTAAAGTTGTAATTTCGTTCGCCGACACAAAAGCACGCATTCACTCACTTCGACATACGATAACAAAATGGCCGTTACATAATCTCTTCTGGCATCTGATTGGCTCCTTAAAGAGGAAGTGTTGCCATTTGATAATCATCAAATACACTACTAAATTAGGCCGTGAGAAAAATGAATAACAAAAATGATCAAAATAATGTACATGTGTTTGAAAGCAAGTATTTATTTACAAATCAAGTAAATTAAGATAATTTTACCCGATCACTATAACTAATCATATTATCTTTACAGAAAATAATAAAATATTTCGATTTAAATAATAGTATTTATTTTAAAACGTACTTTGTAACGCTTGTCATGAAAAGGACAAATTATTTTGTATGGACAAAATCCGGTTTTGGACTGAAAACAGAAATACATTTACTAAATACTTGTTATAAGGTACATTATATATATACTCGTATATTATTGTAGGTACTGTATCATTTTACTACATTATGCTCTCATTACTTGAGACACGAGAATATTTTGTTAAATATTGCGTATGGACAAGATAAGATGTAAAAATGGTCATTTTAAATGGTTTTCACCCTGTTGTATTTAAACGAAAATAAGTATTTACTGCTTAAAAAACTGATATTTAACTTAAAAATATTTAATTATAGTTTCAAAAATGTTACGTAATATATTTCATTTCCTATAGTGTTCTCGCTGCTGAAGTGAAAAGTTATGTGTGTTACACGAGAGCAAAATTTTTCGCATCTCGTGCCTTTGAATCCCTCGCAGCACTCAGGAATCAACTTTAGAATCACTCGCTACGCTCGTGATTCAATCATTGATTCCTTCGCTTACTCGGGATTCAATATCAGCACTCGCAGCAAAAAACGACTTTGCTCTCTTGTTGCACAAATAACTATTGTTTATCACACAATGGACACTAACACTTGCAAAGTAGTTAATATATTTTACCGACTACTGACAAAAAACTGGTAAGACACTCAGAGGGCTTGTCATTCTATAACTTTGCTATAAATATTTTTTTTTTCCCAACAAATTTCATATAACAAACTGTTCTATTGGATACGGAAGGCGTGAACTGAAACGGGAATATTAAAACACAAGCTTTCCATGCAAAGCAACGCAAAGTCACTGCTATTAATCTATAAAAGCATGGTTAGCTATATGGGTCGTAACTCTATGGATTTTATTCTGATCTGCCACATAAAATAGGTTTTAGCAGTAACATGAACGCATCGTAAACTTGATTCAAAATGGATATTTATTATGGGGGCGTAAAGGAATCTGAGAGTGTATATAGCACCCTTTAAGAAAAAAAAAGATCTTTTGCTATTTGTACCCTCAGTACCTAAAGAGATAACTTTCTGGTTTTTTTTACCAAAGGAAAACAGTTTACAGAAAGTAATTTTCACCCAGACTCAGAGCAAGTGCCTCTGGTTTACACAAAGACACTTGCCTGACCCCGGATTCGAACCGGGGACCTGTGATCCAAAGGCAACATCTAAACATCTAAACCCTAGCGGTGGTCTAGACCAACCGGATTCTGTTGAAACATAGCTATAACTCCTAAATGTTTAACTGACTTTTATTTTGATTTAGTACAAAAGGCTATTATGATGGCAATGTTGGGGCTGCCCGAATGACTTTTAAAAAGACTTCAATAACCAACATTTTAAAACTTTTTTTTTAAATAAGTTATATAACCAAAATAAGTATCTCTTCCTTTTGTAAGTCGGTTAAAAATAGTGTTCTAAGCTTTGTTTCAGAAAAATCTTTGAATGTATTCTTCATAATATAAAAAAATATAGTTTTTTAACGTAAGTTGATTAATAGAGATCAATTAAATCTATACTGAAAACCAACCGATACATGAGAGGCAGTGAGTCAAGGATCTGCTTATCCTTTCAAAGCTAACCTAACACAGATAAATTAGCACAAGATTATTTCAAGATTTCCTTCTCTTGCGGCTAGGTTTTCACCTTTCCTTCTGTCAACTCCTACGACACCTTCATCATGAAATTGGGTGGTAACACCGTTTATTCTAAATCCACCACCACATAGATAACTACGCTACACCAACGTAGCAGTGTAAATAAATTAAAAAAAATGAAACTGACATATCGGCACGTACGTATTTTTTATCTGTGCCTACAATTTAAACAGTCAGTAAGTCACAGGACCGACGCCCGATGGTGCAGAAAAGTCCTCGATACGACCGCGTTCCGGAAGGCGCAGTTCTGGTAGGCCACGGTGGACCGACGACCTGGTTAAGGTCGCCGGCATGCCATGGATGCAAGCCGCTCAGGATCCTTGGGGGAGGGATATGTGCAGCAGTGGACGTCTTTTGGCTGAAATAATGATGATGATGAAAATTTAAGCAGTTGAACACATTCCGCTGAAATATAGCAAGTTAACAATTTAAGGTCATCACAATGAGTAATTAGGTAAACTTCTTAAATTAAGATTAGTTGGCGTCACTGACTTGGGACTTGGGACCAAATTAAGGACCCCTTACAACTGTCGTCGCTTTAAATTTTATCTCGTAAAAGTACGAGAGGGTAAGTTATTTGCCCCTAACTTTATGTCTGGAAATTAAATTAAGGGGTTTAGCTACCCTTTCAGTTGATACACATTTTCCCACATTCACGCTTCTAAGGGACAGAAACATTGGTTCTTTACACTCAGCTCATAATTTTATTCAAATAATTTATTTTCTCTAAGTCATGGTGGACACTTACAAACTGTCAACATAATTTGATTGACGATACCGTTGGCGCAGTGGTTGAGCGATCGACTGCTGCGCAGCATGTCGCGGGTTCGATCCCCGCACGGAAGAAATACTTGTACGACCTACAAGTATTTGTTCCGGGTCTGGGTGTTTTTATATCTGTAATATGTATGTATTTACAAAAAAATATGTTTACAAGTAGTTTATCATCCATCTCGTTACCATAACACAAGCATTAAGTTGCTTAGCTTGGGACGAGATGGCGTTGTGTGAAATGTCCAAGGATATTATAATGATTATTAATATTATTCTACTACTACAACTCAGCCCATAAATGACCCACTGCTGTGTTGGGCCTCCTCCTATCACAGAGAGAGTAATTAGCCAACTGTGCCACGTTGGCCAGACGGGTTGACACAGGGTTTTGTTTCAAGATTTACTTCTCTTGCAACTAGGTTATCGGCCTTGTAATTTCCTTTTGTATCTCTAACGACACCTTCAGGATGAAATGAGGTGGTGTCACTATGTATTCTATGGAGGAGGCTCGTCTCAGCAGTGAGTCATTTATGGGCTGAGTAGTAGTGCTAGTGTAGCAACTAGTGATGGAAAGTTTCATTGATAAATACGAGCATTCAAACCAACATGGTCTCTCGCAACAACCAAAATACCGAGCTCAGTCCACCGTTTCGCACAAATGAGTTATGGTCAATTTTATTTAGAACTATATTAAGGAAATTAAATCGACTTAGGATTCAATCAATCATACGAAATGGTATTTGGAATAAAGAATTTTACCAACCCATTTCATCTCGAACCTGACCTATACCTCGCTTTAAGAGAAGAAAATCTGACCCAGTAGGGAAATTTCCATCGTTGAACTTTATGCAAGATGATAATGATACAAAATGTTGACTTAATATTTATAACATTTTATTCACAATACCACAATCCCACACCATCATGAGGGTGTCGTAAGACGCGAATAAAAGAATGCAAGAAGCAGACAACCTAGGCGCAAGAGACCCGCAAGTACGACGGGTCAAAATATTACACTTCCCCACCGAACGCTGGGTAATAACGTGTGTTGTAAAAGTCAACAAAACCCAGCACGCTTGGTAGTAAGATCGAATGCTCCGTCCGGCTAGCTACTGTAAGATCACATCTAAGTCCGGCAGCAGTTTAACTGAGTTTTGTCGTGTGTACGCGAGACCCGGGGCACGACAGGCCATTTCCTTGAATGATTTCTTAGGTTTTCGCGATTATTACAAATCCGTTAAAAAGTGTTCATTTCCTTGAATTTAAGCCTTTCTTTTCTTTTCTTAAGCCCCGGCGAGAGGGCGTTGCTTACCATCACGCAAGCCTAGGGTCAAAGGCATTCAAGTAACTGATAAAAAAGAGATGAAAATCTCGATAAAAAACCTGTTCCAACCCATCTGGACAGCGTGGTTTTCCCTCCATGAACTTGGAAGAGGCTAAACGCAACAGTAGGTCATATATGGGCTCAAATGATGAATGATGATTCTTTCAAGTTTCTTACGTGTTCTAACTTAAAATTTATTCAGAAATTTATTCACAGCTGTTAACTCTTTCAAAGTTACTGCCAAGAACCCTTGGAATTTCAGACGTCAAACCTTATAAGCAATTGCCTAGAAAAAGCAACTATTACTTGGTTTAACCAGTTGTGAAGATAGTTTAATTCAGACTTTAGAAGACTGGCTTAATCCCTTAGAGTGTTCCCTACATTTATTATCAGTATTTATTACAGTATTTACAGTATTTATCTACCTACATACTAAACATAATTACGTCAAGTAACATTTCCCACACTTATAGTTTAGAAAGAGACGAAGTGCATTATGCTAATATTTTTTAATTATGCATAAAAATATACTTTAAACCAATACAGAAAATATTACACACACTACCTTATACGAGTATTTGACAACACACGCTTAAACTCTTTTGTTTATTATTTACTAGCTGCGACCCGCGGTTTCACCCGCGCTAACTTATTGTCGTACCGCGAGTGACGACGTGGAGCGAAGCTAGTCTAAAAAAAGTAGCCTTATATCATCAGCTTCCTATCAGTGAAACTCCCGTCAAAATCGGTCCAGTCGTTCCAGAGATTACCGGAACAAACAGACAGACAAAAGGACAGACAAAAAATATATTGGTCTATGTACTGTGTATACATACTTACACATTTAGTAAAAAGTTGTTATTTTATTATTACAAACAGACAATCCAATTTTATTTATTTGTATAGAGTATAGATAGTAGATTTTTTTTATTAACTGTTTTGAACGCTGCTTTCTATATGGTGACGGATTAAGAATACATGGTCTCACCACCCGATTCTATGCTGAGGGTGTAGTAAGTTCAAATTCAAATTCAAATCATTTATTTTGTGTGGGTCACGATGGACACTTACAAATAGTCAACACATTGTCATATTAGACAATAAAAAAATCGACCGTCTACCACCAGTTCGGAACGCGACCACTGCTGAGAAGAACTGGCAAGAAACTCAGAGGGCTTGTCATTTTTTTTTTTCATTGCGGTCCTATTTGACTAGTAACATAAATAAAGAACATAAAAAATACACTGACACTGAACAGCCTAGTCCCAAGCAGCTGGGTCGTTTAAATAATCAGCAATGCGGTAATATGCTTTTTTGAAAAGTTTTGTCTTAACAGTCTTTTTAAAGGCATTGCGAGGCAATTCTCTAAACTGCATGGGCAATTTGTTATAAAAGTGTATACATTGACCCATGAATGAGTTACTTATTATTATACTTATTATAAGACCCGACGAAAGGAAATGACATGGCCGGTTACCTAACTGCAAGATAAGCAAAACTTGGCTAGCGTGGCACAGTAGGCTAATGACCCTCCATGTGATTGGAGGAGGCCCGACTCAGCAGCGGGCCATATGGGCTAAGTAGTAGCAGTAGTAGACCAAAGGTATTCCTAACCATTGAGAAGATTTATACTTAGGCCACTAAGTTAAAAAAAATACGTGATTACATTTGGCAACGCTGACTGAACGCAGCTTTTATTTTTGTATCGCGTACTTTTGTCGATGACTATTCAGTCGGCTGCGTTCAATTAAACATATTAATTAATGTTCGCCATCAATACCGAATGGTTCAACTGATCAGCTCAACCGATTGCTTGTGGTACTCTGTGAAGTGATTAAAACATTTAACTGACACGATGATACTGCCTGATGCTGGTCGGAATTATAGTATCGAAATGGTTGAATATTTTGATTGAAATGATAGACTTTATCCCAAACCAATAGTTTGGGATTAATATGGGAAGCGAGCCCATGTAATTAATTAGGTAAATAAAAATACATGTCGATGTATTTTTATTCGAACAACCTAGAATTGGTAAAAAATATGTTTTATTTATCTCATCATCTCGGCTCATAGATAGCTCTGTGTCGGTACTTGTAGCGGCTCTTCGGGGGCTAGTTGGTCAACGTCGGGAGGAAGGTTGAATGATACGACTGTGCAAATGTGTAATACCAACTGTCTACCTACAATTTATTTCTTATTTCTCTAGGCTGACTCCGGAATTCATAACAACACCAAATATGTATTAAGCTGTATGTGCAGACGGCACAGTACTCTTCGAATTTCCCGGTGAGAATTGAGCCACGTTGGCCAACTAGGTTTTTTTTTATAAATGAGGGAGCCAAACGAGTATGCTGGTTATCTAAAGGTGAAGTGAAGTGAACACCGCCGCTGACACCTTCAACAGCAGAGGAGCTTTTGTTATTAATAATAATAATGTTGTTATGAAAATGTTTTTTTTAAGAATATATGTAAAAAAATAAGATATACTGATAATAATAAATCATTTATTGCTGCAAAATTACATAATATAGTTAACATAGGATTAACAAAACGATAAAACGATTACAAATTTAGAAACATTTGCAGAGCGCTTGGTTTACTTAAACTGAATTATCCATCTAAATTATGTCATTTATACTTTACTAGCAGACTCAGTCGCGCGTTGCTGTGGCTAAGATTTTTGCTTAATTACATTAAACATTAACATACATTACTTTAACTTTTAACATGGCCTTAATACTTACTCAATTCAGCCAACAGATATCGACATCTGATAGAACCGTTTGGAGCAGGTGGGCAGAAAAGTCCTCGAGTGAAAATCCTTGGGGGAGGCCTATGTCCAGCAGTGGATGTCTTTTGGCTGAAATGAGGATGATGATTATATATAATTGTGGCTATCAAATAATAGACAAATATTTTGCAATAAAATTATATAGCGACTATAAATTTAGATGTAAGCTATTCTACATATCTTTTAAATTGGATAGATTGTGCAGGCTGCACACGGTGTGCAAATTTAATTAAAATTGGCTGCGTAGTTTAGGAGTCTATCGCAATCTGAAACCAATACCAAAAAGAATTAGAAGAATTATTTATTGAATTGATAACATAAATTTCGAAACGGTTTACAAATGACGGAGCTATGTGGCAACAAACAATAGAAAAATATCAATGGAATTGAGAATATTCATTTTTTGAAGTTTTTGAAAATACTTTTTAGAATATTTTATATCCAAATAATTTATGACTCATCATCCACCTAGCCATTTCAGTCCATAAATGACCCCCCAGTTGAGTCGGGTCTCTACAAACATGTTGAGGTATACAAACAAGAGGTCGGTTGACAACGGGTTTTCCTTATCTTGTGTTTCTTTCGCAGTGCTGGTAGGCTTCCCACACGCTGGACCGACGACCTTGTTATGGTCGCCGGAAAGCGATGGATGTGGGCGGCTCAGCACCAGCCTTCGTGGAAATCTTTGGGGGCCCTACGTCCAGCAGTGGGTGTATTTTGGCTGAAATTATGATAGTGATGATGTGTTTCTTCAGTCACCGTTACCGACTCCTTCGGGATGGAATTGGTGACATTGTGCATTTTCAATAAATAATATTATTAATGGTCACACAATAGTACAAGTTTTAAATATTGTGAAGAATATCATTATCACTATCATAGTAGTAAACATATTATAAAACAAAGTCACTGTCGTCTGTCCGTCTCTATGTATGCTTAAATCTTTAAAACTACGCAACGGAATTTGAAGCGGTTTTTTGTAATAGGTAGAGTGATTCAAGAGAAAGGTTTATATGTATAATACATGCATAATTGCACCCATTGAAGCCGGGGCGGGTCGCTTGTTAATAATAATTACATTAAGAATCTGAATAATCAGTTGGTTTCTCCTTTATACAAATTTATTCACCCCGTTCCATCCAATATGGTAAAAATATTGCGTGTATATCCACCATCGCACATATTTGCTAATACGTTTCGCGTTGTAAACACAAACACGCGATTCCGTCTGTTCAACCCTTTATGAGTCACCGATGACTCATAAATAGATTATACGCATTTTGATCATACGATAGGTTTTCAAAAAGGTGTTCATTATAATTTTACTACCTTGTTAATATTATAAATAGTGAAGCTAATAGTTGCATAATAAATATAATTTTATTATATAAGTTAGCTATCCTATCTTTCAAGTTAGATCAAACTGCAAAATTGATAAAAATCGGTTAAGTAGTTTAGGAGTCCATCGCCGACAAACAACGTGACGGGTAATTTATATTATATTAAGATATAATAATTATCCGTGCGGTGACAGATTTAGAATATAAATAGTGTCAGCACCCCATTTCATCCCAAGGGTGTCGTAAGAGACGACAAAGAGAAATGACAAGGGCGGAAACCTAGCCACAGTTGATACGAAACCCTGTGCCAACCACTAGAGCCAGCGTGGCACAGTACGCTTATTACCCTCCATGTACCCACGACTTCGTCCATGGTATTTAACAATTTAAAGCCTTAGTTACTCCTTGTTACATCATCTATCTGCCAGTGAAGTGCCATTTCAAAGTTTTACCTGTCTGTCCGTTTGTTTAGGCTAATCAAAAATTGAAAAATATGTTGTTTTGGTATAACTATATATACTGTGTAAATATCCAAATTGACTGCCTCGTTGGTCTAGTGGTTAGATGTGCCGCCTTTGGATCAACGGGTCCCGGGTTCGATTCCGGGGTCGGGCAAGTGTCTTTGTCTAAACCAGAGGCACTGGCTCGGAGTCTGGGTGTCATTTCTAGCTATAATATGTATGTATTTACAAAAAAAATGTATATAAGTAGTTCATCATCCATCTCGTTACCATAACACAAGCATTAAGTTGCTTAGCTTGGAACGAGATGGCGTTGTGTGAAATGTCCAAGGATATTTATTTTATTATTTAAATGCACTTAGTAATATGCAATTTTAATATTACAATTAGACGCTATAATATTATTTATTTCTTTAGATTATTATTTTTAAATAATATAACAAAAAATACATTCAACATTCACTGATATTGCGACACTGATTTGCAGTATCATTAAAATGTGCACATAGTGTCCCAAAGTCATTACTGAAACAATTATCGAAACAATCGAAACGCAATGCAATGATATATCCCATATGGATTCATTAAACGAATCGCATTTATACACAGCTATTTAACGTATTCAGCCCGTGTGGTGACGGATTTCAGTCACCACCCACCTTGAGGGTTCTTAAGGAAATGCGGAATTAAATTGAAAAAAAGAAAATGACAAGGCCGATAACCTAGCCACAAGAGGATGAAAACTTAATACGAAACCCTTTTTTTAATAGTGGGGGAATTCTTTTATAAGTCCCCAGCTGGGGGACGGGGCTGGGGTATGTGGGAGTCCTGGGGCGCAAGAAGGTGGAAAAGTGCTTATCCACTAAAACCTACCACTATTGTTCCGGTCTCTAGCCAAACCACCTGCGGGAAATGTCTCATTCATAAAAACTCATTTAATCAAGTTGGCTCAGTAGAGGTATTTTGACAAGTCAAACTACAAAATAAAATTTAAAATTTACCACTTAATTAAACATTGATTATTTACCATCTAACACCGTATAGGAATGCAGCTCTAAAGAGAGAACCGGCAAGAAACTCTGTAGTCTCTTTTTAGATAGCTAGTTTTAGGTACGAGGGCGGGATAAGACATATGTGTGAGATCAAACTCGCGCAATAGTCGCAAAGGGCCAAACATCAGCAAGATCTAGTCAACAACAGTAACCTTCTAATGCCCGAGCCAACACCCCATACCTGACCGCGATCGACACTCGAGGACTTTTCTGCCCCATCGGGCGTCGGTCCTGCCCGCTATGTGCCCTGCCCACTGCCACTTAAGTTTGGCAATCCTGTGGGCTATGACGGTGACCCTGATTTGCCTGCGTATCTCCTCATTTCTGATTCGATCTCGCAGGGAAACTAATTGTAGTAATACATTGTAGCAAAGTTGTAAAGGCACCTGTTACCATCTTGACTGCGACCAAACAAGAACTCCGTCAATTCAAGTACAAAAAATATGATTAATAGAAGGTGCCACAATCAGATATACCTGCGCCCCGGAACCCGTGACAAACATGAGTAATGGCGTTTTTTATTATTTCCCCAAGGAGTTCCGTAAGATAAGCGATCCCGTATTTTTTCGCTATTTTGACCTTCCCACTTTGATGCTGTTTCTTTTGTTCATACGTAGCGTAATGGCTATGGAGATGTTACCTTGTTACGGCCTGTGTTTTATGCTGCGTCGTTTGACTGAAGCATTTTTGCTTTTGTTATAATACGACAGTAGTGATGATTGAAGCTCGTTTCTTTTTAAATTTTACGAAATACGAAACCTGTATCGCGGCGTTTACAAACGTGTAATCAATTAACACAAATGACACCCACACTAACACAATTTACACCCAGACTCTGAGTAAGCTGGTTTACACAAAGACACTTGCTCGACTCCGGAATCGAACCAAAAGATATTCAACCACTAGATCAACAAGGTCTCGTTTTCCTCATTACTGAGGGTCGTGACTCCTCCGCTGCATCATTTTCCCTTATACGATCTCCCTCCATCTGCTGCGATCCTTAGCTTCATGAAGGGCATTGTGGAAATTGATGTTCAGAGCAGATCGTATTTAGTCCAACCATCTCGTGGGACTGCGTCCTCTGGGACGTTTGCCATCTACCTTACCTGTCACCATCAGCTGTTCCAGATTGTGACCCTCTTTACGGGCAATATATCCGAAGAATTCCAGCACTCTACGAAGGCATATAGATCAACAAGGTAAAAGCCGACAGAAAGAAACGACAAGGCCGAAAACTTAGCTCGTCTCGCCAGCGTCACAGTAGGCCAATTACCCACCATGTAACTGGAGGAGGCCCGACTCAACAGTGGTAATCTATGGGCGGAGTAGATTAATAGACCAACAAGACATTCCCTACTAAATCCAACTCCAAATTCAATTTGGTAAGATGGTAACATGGCAAGATGGGACGGCGCAGGATTTATATGAATATTTTTTTTTTTCTGTCATTGAATCAATATTAATTTCCCATAGTTACGTAGGTAAATATTTGTAAACATAAAAGATTAGGTAAGTCTTGATCGCGATAACAGAGTTGTATAACTCGCAATATTAGTTTGAACTTGGTTAAAACTTTTGGTGAATTCAAACTACGCCTCTCAAATTATTCTCATAAGGTATTGAGGTAAGGTTTTCTATTACATATTATGTTTATAACGTCTGAAAACTTGCCAGTCAAATTACCGAATGTTTACTGTGAGTTATATGTTCAATTTAACATAGATATTGGTTTATTTGGATAAACAACAGTTGCCTATTAGACTCTGCAGTAGGTCATCAATTCACCAATCCGAGGGTGTTTTATGAATTTGAACGAACAAATATTGCACAAAAATTTACAAATAAACTTCACCACAAAAGATATTTCATACTCCCTCACACTTTTCATCTCTTTGGATCTCGGTTTTACATTTCTCAGATTATAGAAATACAACTAATACTAGCTGACCGGGCAGACGTTGTCCTACATGATATTCGTTTACCGACTGCAGCGCCATCTGTCGGGCTGATTTGTGAATCTAAACCATGGTCGGTGCCACCCAACCGTATACAAAAAAAAACATTCAAATCGGCCCAGCCGTTCATGTGGAGTTCAGTGACATACACACGTACAATAGGATTATATGATAGACGATACAAAAAAATTTTGTTTGCTATTTGTCAGCCCACGAATGACCCACTGCTGAGTCAGGCCTCCTCCAACTACATGGATAGTAATAAGCCTACTTTGACACGCTGGTCAGACGCTGGGTGGCATAAGGTTTCGTATCAAGTTCTCCTTCTCTTGCGGCTAGATTTTCAGCCTTATCATTTCCAATTGGCGGCTCTTACGACACCCTCAGGATAAAATGAGGTGGTGATACTAATCCGTCACCACACAGAATAATTAAATTTATTATTAGTAGTAGGTTACAGTGTAGCTGTAGAAACAAGATAAACTAGAGCTTTTCGGAGATTTTTTAAGCATGTAAAACCATTGTGGCAGTTTTTCTGTATAAGAATCACGGAACCCAGTTTGGTCATTTTAATAATTCCACGTGCAGAGTACAGAGATTGCAGAGCATCAATCTCTCATCAAGAATACTGTGACGACACACCATCAAATAACCATTACCTGGAAATGTAACGCCTGTAGCACACGACCGAAATGATTTTGAAGACGTTCGCTCGGAATATGTTCTTGTCCGTGTGATAACGGATTTAGAATACAGTGTTACCTCCCCATTACATTCTAAGGGTACTGTAAGAGCCGACTAAAATAAATGACAAGGCTGAGAACCTAGCCGCAAGAGAAGGAAACCTTGAAACCAAACCCTGTGCCAACTGACTGGCCAGCGTAGCTTAGTAGGCTAATTGCCCTCCTTGTAATAGGTGGAGGCCCGATTCAGAAGTACGTCTTTTGGGGGCTGCTGATGATGATGATTTTCTTGCCTAGAAGTTACCGAAGGCAGAAAACGCCACCGCACCGTGACATAAAAAAAAAATATTTCAAAGTAAAATACACATAGTAATAAACAAATAAAAATTGATTATACAAATTGTCACCAACCCATACCATCATGAGGGTGTCGTAACGGCGACTAAAAGAACGCAGGGGGCGAGTAAATTTGCCGCAAGAGAAGGAAAAGTTGATACAAACCCTGCACCAACCCGTCTTGCCAGCGTGGCACAGTACGCTTATTTCCCTTCATCAACTTGGAGGGGGCTCAACTCAGTAATAGGCTTTATCATCATCAGTTCTCGTAGTCTCCTCAGAATTAGCATTTGCTGTTATCGATCATAATTTTCAATGTATAAGGGCACCCGCACATTTAGGCGGCCAGACCGCGCGGCCAGTCGCGTGGCCTGGCCGCATAATGCGCGGATTGGTCGCGGCGGCCAATAGGCCGCGTATGTGACGCGATGTTTTTAGTTGGCCGCGCGAGCAAAACTTGGCCGCACGGCCTGGCCGCGTAATGCGCGCAGCTATATACATCGTAGAAGAATTAGTTGGCCGCAGCGACTTGGCCGCGCGGCCTGGCCGCATAATAAGCGGAGGCCCTGAAGCATTAAAGCATTTTTTTTTAAACCTGCCAGTTTGACACAGTTACAAGATAATTAATTTGTAGGTAAGATGAGTTTTCCAAAACATCTCGATAAGTAAATAAAAAGAATGTATATGTTGCCAGGAAATTAAATTATATTTAAATACAGTCGACAACTGCAGCACTCGACTGCCGTCGGCTGCCGTTGACAACATGCCGTTTGTGTATCTAAGGCAAAATTCGCACGTCCCAAAATAAATTCAAGCTAGTTTATGATGCGCTACAGGACTTAGAACCATTACTGCACCCCCCTTTTCAATATAAATGCGTACATTAGTGAATGTAACTGTGTTATTAGATTCATTTGGAATACGTTCTGAGCGATTCAAGACATTAATGTGTATGAGCTAAGTCGCTTTATAACGTGAATAAATCGAAGACGTTTATAACATTTTCTATAAAGATCGCCTAATTAACCTGAGACTGCTTACCTACCACCAGATTACCATATTTATCATTTTTTTAATATATCAAACTCCAGAGTGCCAATCAAATGTTCTTATTCTTCTCTCTCTACTTCTGAGCCCAAACAAGACCCACTGCTGAGTCGGGCTTCCACCAACTACACGGTGGGTAATAAGCTTACTGTTCCTCGCTGGCAAGACGGGTTTGGCACAATCTTGCAGCTAGGTGATCTACCTCTCGCGCCCCTTAAGTCGCCTCTGGATAGTGTGGGTCGGATACCACTCTTAACGAATTGGCTACCGGTAGTTAGCCGGTACTACCCGGAGAATTGTCTTCTGGTCCCTGAGACTCTACTACTGCTCAGTCCATTCATAACCCACTACTGAGCACTCTTACATGAGGGAAATTAACCCGTGTGGGGACTGGTCAGAATATTACACTTCCCCACCGCACGCTGGGAAAAAACGCGTGTTGTAAAAGTCTACAAAACCCAGCACGCTTGGTAGTAGGATCTAAAGGTCCGCCCGGCTACCACCCTCACATTTAATATATGTCTGGCGCCAAGCAGTTTTACTGTACTTCGTCGTGTGGATGTGAAAGATGGTGCCCGACAGGGCATTTCCTTGAATTGCCTGCTCCATCTTATACCCTGGTGCTGCTATCCATCACGCAAGGGTCAAAAGCATTCAAGCAACTGATAAAAAATAAATAAAAAGCTTACTGCGCCTCACTGCCCAGACTTTGCGGATTCGTATCAAGTTTTCCTTCTTTTGCGGCTAGGTTTTCGGCCTTATCATGTCCTTTTTGGACATGACTGTCTAGTGGTTAGATGTGCCACCTTTGGATCAACGGGTCCCGGGTGCGATTCCGGGGTCGGGCAAGTATCTTTGTCTAAACCAGAGGCACTGGCTCGGAGTCTGGGTGTCATTTCTATCTATAATATGTATGTATTTACAAAAAAAAATGTATATAAGTAGTTTATCATCCATCTCGTTACCATAACACAAGCATTAAGTTGCTTAGCTTGGGACGAGATGGCGTTGTGTGAAATGTCCAAGGATATTTATATTTATATATTTTGTCGGCTCTTTTGACAGTATCAGCATGAAATGTGGTGGTGACACTACCACACGAACCGCAAGCCACATCTTGTATTCCATACTTATCTTCTCGCAAGGTTTGTATAAATTATCAAAAACTTTAAACTTGATGTTGCTTTAGTTGGCAAAGTTGTTAAGTATCGCAATCAGGCAGATATTTGCCAAACTTAGCTGGATCCGTGCGGCAGGTTGTAAATATTTGCAGAATGTCTTACTCAACTAATTAGCTAGTTGATATTTATTTAGGACTCTGTTTGTGAAACTTGATTGGAATGTTTTTTGGCTCGTGTGTGTGCGTTTGTGTGTGTGCAAAACAGTATTGAAGTTTTGTTGAGTTTGGGTGTTTCCTTTCAGGAATGTGGTTTCTCCGGTTATTTACGGTTTTTTATCGTGGGATAATTTTGTCACGTTACCTGGGGATTTTTGAAGTGAAATCTTTTGAAGTGAAATCTTCTTTATTTCTTTAGTTTTAGTTCACGGCGTTGAGCGTTGAGAAAACTCGCGTCACGACACTTGACCTGAGCGAAATTTCGTAAGATGGAGGGAGAGTAGAAGATAAAGTTTTTAATATAACATAATTGTAATAGTTCTGAAGTGTTAAATAAAATTAAGTGTAATTAAATAAATAAATGGTAATTTTGGGTGTACGATAGCGCAATAAATGAATATTGTATTTAAACACATAAATGCTTGTACTTTTATACTGATATAAATAAAGCAATTCTTGCGAAATTATTCCCTAAACATTCTAAAATATTCATAAATGCATAACACCTTATTGAAGAACTACAGACCCATCTCACTTCTGAGCCATGTCTACAAGTTGTTCTCGAGGGTCATCACAAATCGACTCGCGTGCAGGCTTGACGATTCCCAGCCTCCCGAACAAGCCGGTTTCCGAAAAGGCTTCAGTACCGTAGACCATATTTTAATGCTACGGCAGGTTATACAGAAGACCGAGGAGTATAACCTGCCACTTTGTCTGGCGTTCGTGGACTACGAGAAAGCCTTCGATTCGATCGAGACGTGGGCAGTATTGCAGGCTCTCCAGAGGTGCCAAGTCGACTATCGGTACATCGAAGTGTTGAAGTGCTTGTATGAAAACGCCACCATGTCAGTCCGACTCCAGGACCAGACCTCGAAACCGATCCAGTTGCAGCGAGGTGTTAGACAGGGAGACGTTATCTCTCCGAAACTGTTCTCCGCTGCACTGGAAGATGTTTTCAAGGTTCTGGACTGGAAAGGGCTGGGCATTAACGTGAACGGCGAGTACATCACTCACCTTCGATTCGCTGACGACATAGTCGTAATGGCTGAGACCATGGAGGGCCTCACTACGATGCTCGATGGCCTCTGTGGAGCCTCCGAACGAGTCGGCCTTAAGATGAACATGGAGAAGACGAAGATCATGTCTAATATCCATGTTCAAGCCACTCCTGTTAACATCGGAGGTTCTACCCTCGAAGTTGTTGACCATTACATTTACCTGGGACACACTGTCCAGTTAGGTAAGTCCAACTTCGAGAAAGAGGTCAATCGTCGGATCCAACTCGGCTGGGCAGCGTTCGGGAAGCTGCGAAAGATCTTCTCGTCCACAATACCGCAGTGTCTGAAGACAAAAGTCTTCAACCAATGTGTGTTGCCAGTGATGACATATGGAACAGAGACGTGGTCGCTCACTATGGGCTCCATCAGAAGGCTCAAAGTCACCCAAAGGGCAATGGAGAGGGCTATGCTCGGAGTTTCCCTGCGAGATCGAATCAGAAATGAGGAGATACGCAGGAAAACCAGGGTCACCGACATAGCCCACCGGATTGCCAAACTTAAGTGGCAGTGGGCAGGGCACATAGCTCGCAGGACCGACGCCCGATGGGGCAGAAAAGTCCTCGAGTGGCGACCGCGTTCCGGAAGGCGCAGTGCTGGTAGGCCTCCCACACGGTGGACCGACGACCTGGTTAAGATCGCCGGAAAGCAGTGGATGCGGGCGGCCCAGGACCGGCCTTTGTGGAAATCCTTGGGGGAGGCCTATGTCCAGCAGTGGACGTCCTTTGGCTGAAATGATGATGATGATGCACAACGTTCAAGGTTCAAGATTTCACTTCTGCCGGCACTCCCAGAGTGCAAGCCGTTTTTTTTATTTCACTATAGTCATTTAAGTAAAATCATAGAAGTTGAACGCAGCAATAAGATGTTTGGTGGCATGATGAACTGGTTGCTGGAGTTTGGTTGGTCTGGGCCACTCAGGACCAGCCTCTGTGGAAATCCTTGGGGGAAGCCAGCAGTGGACGTCTTTTAGCTGCAATTATCATACTACTACTATCCAGCCCAAAGACGACCCACTTTTGAATTGGTCCTCCTCCAGTTACATGGAGGGTAATAGCGCTACTCAACAGTTGGTCATCTATCGGTTGTATAGTAGTAGTAGTATACATTACTAAGCTGGCCAATATATTCGTTAACTGATAAAACCCTCGTTATCTAAAGTTTATTCACGAAACCATCACCTGTATTCAATCTGCTTACGAGCTTAGTTAACAAATTAAGTGGTTCCTGTTTATTCAGGGCTACGTACGTGGCTCTTAATTGGATGCGCGGAAAGAATCGACGGGACTATCATTAGACTAAGCTGATCTGTGAGTAATCTTGAGCTAGACAACCGTTGCCCGTCGTGTTAAGATCGATAATCCTGTAATCACTTTTTGAACACGCGACTTGTAGAAGAGTAAAACTGATGCAATAATATAATTGCGTTTAGAAGACTGTGCTACGGAAAAATGTGCCGTATCATTCGGGAAGCTTCGGGTGTTGTCAGGTCTCTCCGGCTTCTTTGTCTTTAGGATAGATTGGCTGGATACTTTTCTTACAACTAAAATGAACCTGTGTTGATTGATGAATGAACTGAACGATTGACTGTTTCGTTCATGTGTGTGTTTCGATATCTGCAGCTTAGCCCGTAAGTGAATCATAGCTGAGGGGCGTTCTCCAATTATGTGGGTTGTTGAAGATAACGAATAATTAGAAGAGCATTCCCTTTTGGTGGCTCTTACGACACCCGCAGGATGGAATGGGGTGACGTCACTTTGTATTATAAAACCAAATTACACGCATATAATTTATATCAAAGACCCAGACTCGGAGCAACTATCTCTGGCTCACACAAAAGCACTTGCCCGACCTCGGAAACGGTACCTGTTCACAAGATTGACACATGAGACAGCCATCGCCCTCCTCAACCATATTGCAGGGAAAAGGAGTTAGGTAAGATGTGTGTGCTAGATAACAACCAGATTGGAGTACTAGATAGTAGTTCACCGTGTCGTGACATATTTAGAATACACAACCCATACCATCCCGAGGGTGTCCTAAGAGTTGTCTAAGGGAACGCAAAAAGCAGATCACCTAGCCGTGAAAGAAAGAAAACTTGATACAAACCCTGTGTGCCAACCTGTCTTGCCAGCGTGATATAGTAGGCTAAATAGTAGGCTAAATTTTATCTTGCCAGCGTGATATAGTAGGCCTCCATGATTTTGGAGGAGGCTCGACTCATCGATGGGTTAATTAGGGCCTCAAACGACGAGTTCTCTGTTTTTGTATGACTTTAAACTAGACTGGCAGAAAATGTTGTGTATTAAATCCGACTCTAACAAATTGCAGTAACAAAAATCCCTAAAGAAACTGGCTCCATTATAACGACTAACAAACTGGATTCTGAATTTAAAAATGAAATCTCAAAGACAACAATGGTTACCAAACAGGTCACTGTTGGCATTACAAACTCGCTAAACGAAGGCATTTTAAACCAGTGCATTCTATTCTCTCCACGTAGAATGTTTTCATATGCAAATCTGATACCTTTGAGAATTTGCTGCCAGCATCGCATCTCTTCCCTTTGTTATTACAACGCATGTTTGAGAAGTTTCGCAGTTGCATTTTCTAAAATGCATTTTTAAAAGTATTTATTTATTTATTTATTTATTTATTTATTTATTTATTGGTTCTTCACAGCTGACAAATTATGAATTCAAATAATTACATTTGTTACAATACGCCAATTACGAAGTACACATTAATTGATTAGCAGAGAGTAAACTAAAATTATATAATTAATAATAATGTATTGAAAAGAGACGACTTGTGCGTGTGTGTGTGATTATGTGTGTGTGATTATGTGTGTGTGTGCGTGTGTGTGAGTATGCGTGTGTCTGTTATTTCATTCACTTCCTGATCTTGGTGGTAGTCGGGCAAAGATTCAAGCACTTTGTTTTAAAAGTGATTCGTCCACCATTGAATAAATCCAAACATGCGAAATTCGTATTATATATATCTGGAATGCGAACAAAGGGGGACAGCTTTGAGTATTGGGTTGTGCATGATGGAGCAAGTAATAATGGGGTATGCCTGGTGCGCTTAGTAGGTACATTGAAGTGTATTTTTTCTAGTAGCTCGGGACAGTCGTATTTATTGTTTATTATGTCAAATAAAAGCAGCATGTCGGATAGCTGGCGTCTATCTTCTAAAGTATTTATCTTATGGCGGCTACACGATTCTTCATAGGATTGTGTATATAATTTTAATTTGTAATTAAGATGTTTAATGAATTTGTGTTGCACTTTTTCAATATTATCAATGTGTGTTTTATAGAACGGCCTCCAAATTACGCTTGCAAATTCCAACACACTTCTTACAAAACTGAAATAAAGCACTTTAAGACAGTGTGGGTCGTTGAACGGTTTGCTATTTCGTATTACAAATCCCAGTGCTTTAAATGCCTTACTAATAATATGTTCAATGTGCGGATTAAAGGTGAATTTCTCGTCTAGAATGACCCCCAGATCTCGTACTTGTGTAACACGGGGGATTATTTCATCGCATAAGTGGTATTCATAGTGGATGGGATGTTTTTTCCTAGTAAAGGTTATTAACTGGCATTTCTGGGTGTTTACTTTGATGTCATTTTGGTTATAGTAAATTGCTAGTCTGTCTAAGTCCGATTGGAGCAAAATACAATCCGCAATACTGTTGATTTTCCGAAATATTTTTTTGTCATCTGCATATAGGAGATGTTTTGAGTGTTGAAAGCAGAGAGGTATATCAAAAATCGATATGTTATAGAGAAGCGTGGATATTAAACCCCCCTGGGCAACGCCTGACGTGATGTTTACGAAGTCTGACCTATAGCCCCCCATCACTACCGCTTGGCGCCTGTTTCTCAGATATGAGTCCAACCAACGGAGGAGATTCCCCTTTATTCCCACTGCATGTAGCTTTGCAATTAAGATATCATAATTGACTCGATCGAACGCTTTTTCAAAATCTGTATATATGACATCTATTTGTGCAACTTTCATGTGTGAGGTTATATAGTTGCTTAAATTTAAAAGATTGGTAGTAACCGAACGAGATTTGACGAAGCCGTGCTGGGTTGACGGTATGCAATGGTGCGATGCTGTATAAATATGGTCATAAACGATCTTTTCCAACATTTTACTAAAATTATTTAGAAGCGATATTGCTCGGTAATTTTTAATGTCATTTTTAGAACCTTTCTTGTGAATTGGAACAATCTGCGCTTCTTTCCATTGTTTAGGGAATATACCATCAATTAGAGATTTTTGGAAAATCATTTGCAGCGGTCTAGTCAAACCCGATTCACATTTTTTAATGAAGACTACCGGTATACCATCTGTGCCCGCGCCTTTTTTAATGTCCAGTTTTCTAAAAATATTTTTTATGGTCTCAATTGAAACTGTTACGGAGTGGACAATATTTCCTTGCGGGGATTCTTCGCTAGTAGAACTGCTGCGCATTGGGTCCGACACTTTAAAAACACTCTGAAAGTATTTATTAAAAGCGTTACAAATGTCCATACCATTAGTCAGAGTAGACCCTTCATAGGTCATATTGCATGGATAGCCCGTGGACTTTCGCCTAGCTTTAATATAATTCCAAAACTCCTTGGGTGATACTTTTATTAATTTCTCGCAGCTAGCTGTGTATTTTTTATAATATTTAGTTTGCAAGTCTTTTACTCTCTTTCTTAGTAAAGAAAACTCTGCGTAGTCGTTAGGGTTATTATATTTCTTCCATTTTCTGTGCACTTTATATTTTTCTTTAATAGCGTTGATTAAGGCTGGTGGGAACCATTTTGGGTAGCTGTGCTTGCCCGATACTTTAACTGAGAGAACATATGAGTCTATTAACGAGTTTAGTATAGAGTATAAACTGTCAACCATAGTTTCTACATCAGCTGTGGCGAAAAGCTGACCCCAGTCTATGTTAATTAGTTCCGAATTGATTGAGTCGTAGTCCGCCCTAAAAAAACGTTTAACTATTCGAGGTTGGGGGTAGAATGGCCTAAAAATAGAACAGCGCAAATTTATTTCAAGTGGATTATGATACCTATCGGGATCCACTAATGACTTTTCGCTTAAAGCGCATTCTACGGATACATTGGATATAATAAGATCTAACACATTACCACAGCAATTTGGTGTCAAATTATGTTGCGTCATTCCCATATAGTCTAGAGAGTTAATGAAATCATTTGTTACCGTGCTAAGTTCAGAGTTAGACGAAGATTTTATGCCATGACCGTGCTCTGTCCATTTTACAAAGGGTAAATTGAAATCTCCCAAAATCAAAAATGTGTCATTAGGATTGGCTGAGTGATGAGTTAGGTAAGAATGTTTAAAATCGTTAAGCATTAATTGAGGCGCGTTATTTGGAGGTATGTATACTGCAGCTATGTGAATATTGCGAGTGGTATTATTATTGGCGTTATTAATTGTTATCCAGACCGCTTCCGCACAACCAGTATTTATATCCGGTCGTACAATGGCTGACAGACAGCGTTTTGCACATATTAAGACACCGCCACCCTTACGAGCCATGGGGCGATCATGTCTAAATACCTCGTAGCGATTGTCACATAATTCTGAGTCCAATATACCATCGCAGAGCCAGCTTTCGGTTATTACAATTAAATCAAAATTATTTGTCTCAATGTTGTGATAAAACTGTGGTAATTTTGTCCTAAGCCCGCGCGTGTTTTGATAGAAAATACTTAAATCACGTGAAATCATATTTAACCTATGTAGTTAATATGAATAGGTCTTTGGTTGATTAAATTTGGATGCGTTTACGGTTTAAAAGTGATTAAGGTGGGTAGAAATAAAATAAATATAATGAAACTTGTATTACGCGCGGTGTTGCACCTGTTCTCCGCGAGGCTATTAGTGAGTCAGACTTTATCAACCTTTTTCTGTAGCATGTTAGACAATAACTTGGGTGAATGAAATAATTTGTATTTGTGATGTTGATTCTTGTTAAGTGTAAGTTTGTGATGTAATGTAAATGTGTAATATTAAATGGGGGGAAGAATATAAAAAGAACGCAATACCTTAACATTAATTTAGGAATTTCTTTATGTCGTCTTCGGAGTGAATTTGTATTGGAGGAGTTGTTTCGTTGCGCCTCATAAAAATCGAACAGTTTTTTATCCACAGGAATTTGACATTGAGTTCCTTCGCCCGTTGTTTGCAGTTGTTCAGCAGTATCTTGTTAGCAATAGTGAGATGTTCGTTAATGAAGACTTTCAGGGAGTTTCCTTCGAAGCCCAGGTCTCAGGACGTGACTCCTTTTGATTTATTCTGTTTCTTAAATTTAGCTATAATATCGTCTTTGGCCCTCCTTGACTTCATTTTCGCAACGATTCTTCGGGGGCGATCGGGGTGAGAGTGATGAGGCTGCACGCGGTTGATAAATTCGATGTCCTCGGCTGTTATGTCGGCACCAATGCAAGTTCCTATTTGAGTGAGTAGTTGTGGCAGGTTTTCCGCAGCTTTTTCTGGAACTCCGACTATTTCTATATTTAGAAAGCGACTTTGTTGTTGCGATCTGTTATATTCCTTCTCTAGGAATTTATATTTGTTGGATAGATTAGTGATCAGATCGTTCTGCTGATTAATGTATTTTTCCGTATCTAGAAGGCGGTTGTCGAAGCTATTTACTTTTATTGATAGATTTTTCTGTTCCTCTTTGAGTGTATTTACGGTAGTTAATTTCCCCTCGATATCATCCAGTCTTTTGTTCAGATCTTCAATTACCTGGTTGCTGAATCTTTTGCTAAGGTCAGGTCAGGTATGTAATACTCGGTGTATGTTAGTTCAAAAGTCAAGCTACAGTACAATATGCTTTGTATTAAAACTAAGGAAAACGAATTCCTGTTTTATGCCACTAAATCAAAATTATGTTAATCAAGTTTGCTCATTAGAAGTCTTTTGACAAGTCAAGTCAATAAAATAAAATTAAAAATAATGATACATACCTCGCGATACAGGTTATACCGAGTGCAGGGGTTTCGCTTTTATTAAGATTATAGAATAAAAAAGAAGGTAATATCAATATATGTGTCCTATATTTCCATGTGTCCGACTTATGTTTTGTATGTGTACATAAATGGTTAAATAAATAATTAATCTAAATCTCTTTCACATCTCGCTTTGCTGAACAGTCACAGTTGTGACTCAACAGTGGGTCACATCCTGCCTCATGTCCGAACTTTTCCTTGCAACTCACAATAATTGGCGTAACAAGCAAGTCTTCTAAGGAAGTCCTCTAAGAAACAAGAAAAACAAGTCTGTAATTCATATGTAATAAAAAAAAAACAAACACAGCTCCATTAGCAACTAAATAAATACATTGTAACAGAGTAATGTACGTGGTTCGGCCTTTGTATCCTGTACTTTTCCTTGTTTTAGTGAAGTCTCCTGGGTTTTGACTATTTTCCCCGTACAGTCTTTTGTTCGCCCGAACATTTCTCCTCATTGTTTTATACAGTTTCGCTTGCCTTTGTGAGAATGTGATCGGTAGAAACTGGCCTTAATACGGGCTAAAGATTTCTTACAATTGTGCACTTTAAACCTTAGTAAAATTCATTTACTTGAGTGATATAAAGCGGTTCTCTTCAGAATTGAAAAGTTTCGTTGAAATCTGTACTTAATAATTGTGGCACGGTTGCAGAACACGGAAGAGATTCAGAAATATGTAGTGTATGAACGTAAATAATTTATTCGTGCGATTTTTAGACTTAATAATAGAAGTTTGTACGTCGTTTGAAGTTCTCAAAATTATCTACCACTACCCTTGATCGTGTGGGGGTACACCCACACGATCAAGTTTAATTAGATAATTGTACATGTCCACTGGCTATAAAACACTGGCTATAAAACACTGGATGCTCCAACCCTGTAACATGCACACATTAGGATTCATGCAGTGGCTGCGTCGTGTGGCGGGTCATTCTCTTCCCTGCAATATGGTTGAGAAGCCATGACTGCCACATGAGTCATGCTTGTGAACAGGTGCCATTGCTGGGAGTCGGTTGGCTCACGCATTAAATTGTTGCTATTATTGGCGTGACGTTGCTGATGTTTGGCGCTTTGCGACTATTGCACGAGTTTGCCTCGCAAAGCTATCTTAGGCCTTTACCCAAAAAATGGCTCTTCTGTGAAGAGCTGCATTCCGAACTGGGGGTAAATTTTCTATGTTAAATTTAATTTTATTGTTTGACTTGTCAAAAGATTTTATATAACCAACATGATGAAATGAGTTTTGATTCTTTAAAATGTGAAACCATGACCCAGAGAAAGTGGTTTCCATATTTCCCCTAAAACAGATCCGTTGAATTACTCATACGTAGGAACAGATCAACACCCAAAGACAGTATTATTTGGTTGCGGTATTCCTTCTTCGACTATAATAATGTTATATGATTATTCTTCCTTTTCAATATTAAACATCATAAGATTTCGTTGCGAGCCCACGTTTAAAAATAATAAAAAGTATGAATTAAACAATAAAATCGTAATCAAAATGTGAATTCCATGTATATATAACCCGGAGGCTGAAAACAGAATATCCATTCGTCATCCTAACTGACGCGAGCCAGGTGAAACCACACACACGTAACAGTATCCGAACAATTCCATAAATCTGAAATCATAACAATTTTCTTTCTTTGACTATTTTTATACCAACATCACGCAAAAGATTTTTTTATTATTTATTCGGAACAAGAACAGTTAGGTACGTAACAATAAAAAACCTATTTCAAGACGAAACCACTGGCGTAATGTGTCATCTTGTATCACGGGTGCTACTTAAATACATATAATTCATAAACCAAAAAGACATGTGTAACTCTAATGTACAACAATA
This sequence comes from Clostera curtula, assembly GCA_905475355.2. Lineage (NCBI taxonomy): Eukaryota > Metazoa > Arthropoda > Insecta > Lepidoptera > Notodontidae > Clostera > Clostera curtula. The sequence continues at coordinate 18,897,133 of FR997799.1, forward strand.
TACTAGGAATCGAACCTCTTATCCAATGGTGGATCATGTAGACCAACAAGGCGTCAATTGGCACATTGACACTTAGCGACCTATAAGAGGTGACCTAACGGCCTCTTCGAGGGTTGTCATAGATGCTTTCCCATACATTTACCACTCGCCCTTCAAGTACATACTTTATTTATTTTATACTCATATGTAACTACGGTCATTTTATTTATAATTAATACTTAGTGTAATGTTTTACTCATAATTTGTCAAAAATGGGATTTCAATTAGTGTTTGATTTAAAAATTGATAAACTTTCCGCAAAATATAAATTAACACTGTTCCGTGTGTGGCCAAAGATACTCATTACTCGAAAATTCATCCTCCGTTGATGGCTTGGTTGCGTACAAAGAGTACTGCAAACCTTTTTGTATCATTAATTTTCATTTGGACTGAAACAGCATTGGATGCTTAGTCTGGTCTGTGAAATCCAGATAATTACTCTGTTTCAAATTATGATTGTCCGTTTAGATACAGATTTAGATTTCAATTATATATATGGTCATATAGCTTTACCTGCGTGGGCTTCAAATCCGTGCTTATCTCAGCTTCGAATATAGCCTATGTTACTCAGGAATATTTGAGCTTAGTAGAATAGAATAGAATAGAAAACACTTTATTGTACAACAAAGTAGTACTCTTATGTATAGATTTAGACGCAGAGTTTTCTGAAAATGAAGTACCTAACTTTTGAGTTTAAGTATTTCTATAACTCTAACTGAACTTAAACTTCTTTAGATGCATCTCATTCATTATTTCTATACACATGAAAATATCTCCATTCAAGAGGGAGGACCCTCTTGAATGAACTGCTACCTTGCCGTGATGGTTCGGTTTTCGGGTCATGTATGGGCTTAAATGATGATGATGATGAAGTGATTTCAGAAAGAATATTTGCCCTGAGGTTCTTTATTATCACCACTCAAATCCTATGAGACAGAAAACCTTTTCAACTGCAAGCATTGTGCGACTATTCACTCCATTTTCTTCCAACCACATGAACTTTTACAATTATTATATTGAAAGAGCAATAATTTTTAAAAGACAAAGCCGTCGCCAAGCTCTTTGCCGCCATATCCTTTAGCCTCGTCCATCTTTAATCCTCGCTTTAGGATAACGCTAAACCTTCAACCAGTATGGACTCTATGCGTCTTTCAACTAAGTTCAAAATTGTTATTCTAAGTGAAAAATTAAGCTTGCACTCTAGATTTTTTAGTTGCAGTTTTAATCGCCCGTGAGTTTAAGAAGATAAAGTTGATTTTTCTTTGAAGATTCGTCCAACGAAGTTTGTCGTGAGTAAATGGCCACTGGTTTCTAACAGGGCGACCGCGGAGACACGAACAAATTATGAAACAATGGACAATTACTATAGTTCCAGACCCCATTTACTACAGCGAAATAAATTTAATTCAACTTTTATCTTTATCTTCGCTAATATCTTTTTGAATCTACAGATCCGTTTCCCAATTTTGAGCTTTTATATATGACCCACTGCTGAGTCGGTCGTATTAAGTTTCCTTCTCTATCGGCTTTTTCATTTCTTTTTGTCGGCTCTTACGACACCCTCAGGATAGAATGGGGTGGTGACACTATGTATTCTAAATCCGTCACCACATGGAGTCGTAGAGTAGCACACACGTAAATGGAGTGAATACCATTTGTCCTCCGAGACCCATATGCTATCAGCTTTTACAGTACTGGCTGCACGTTTCGCCATAGATGGGTATGGTTGAGGAGAAGCATGCTCTCCTATCGGTTAGTGAATTCCGTGGCCCTGATTTGGGCAGTCGAGGATCGCCGTCGGTTTTAGTGGATAGGTCGGGGCGCAATTTACCATCTCTACGCCCCGGAGTCCCACATAACCCGCCCAGTCCCAAAGGCCGGGAAACCAAGATGAGGATCTCCGACTTAAAAATAAAAATGGTGGAGGAGGGCGATGGCTTCCAATTCATAACAGGTGTCGTTACTGGGACTCTGTCAGCTCAGATATTATGACTGCTGATGCCCAATGTGAGTATAGCGCGAGCTTGCTCTCACAAATCTGCTTTAATCTTCTGAGTATCTAAAAATAGCAACTATAGTTTCCTGACAGCTCTTCCCTGGAGAGAGACCTTCCGAAAATTGGTTTAAGATTAATTTAAATAAACTTTGACACGTCAAAAGAGCTCAAATGAGTCAACTTGAATAAATAGATTTTAGATTTGATTTTGACGTTAGAATTGTCGGCTCTACGTACCAGGACTTCGGCTTGGTCTTTGACTATGATATAAAAAAAACTTTTATATAATAATTTACCGTTACGTACAAAAATACGTATTTGTCCTGAAATATTCTTGGTGATTTAGTGGATTTATAGACTAACAAATATTTATCGAAATTTACGACCGTAAGAGGCTTGTTCAAGTGCTAATTTCCAAACCAACACACACATTTGGGTGATACCAAATTTTCGAAATAACAAATCTCAACACAGCTCTTTTACGCGATTTACCATTTACATACTCTTAACTGCACTCCATGTGGTGACGGAATTAGAATACATAGAGTTACCACCCCATTACATCCTAGCGGTGTCGTATAAGCCGACGAAAGGAAATGACAAGGCCGAGCGCCTAACCGTAAGAGAAGGAAAACTTGAAACTAAACTCTTTGCCAACCCGTCTGGCCAGCGTGGCACAGTAAGCAAATTACCTACCCTGTGACAGAAGGAGGCCCGACCCAGCAGCGGGTCATTTATGGGCTGAATAGTAATAGTTTACTCTTATCTAAGTCGATTGCATTCGGCATGGCCTATACCAACAAATACGACATATTATAATTCTAATTGGAGTCGCATTGCAAGACATACATCAGCCGTCTGAATAATGGTACGCCGCCGTCACCCAGTGTACAAGGACAAATGACCCCCCATTTGACCCCCAACCTAATTGCGCCGCTGATTGCGGCCTCAAAACTACGTCTGATCTACAAAGACAATATATTGAGGACGGCATTGTAAGTAAAGGTTTGCTCTAGTTACTTTTGCTAACAACCGTACCTTTAGTCCTCGTCGTTTCAGCCCGTAAATGACCCACTACTGAGTCGGGCCTCTTCCAAATTCTTGGAGGGATATTAGCCTACTATGCCACGCTGGCAAGACAACAGTGCTATTTTCTATAGAGACGTGCACATCCCACACGATGCCATTCCTAGCAATAATTTGCTAAATTCAAAAGCTCTTGCCATGTGCTTACTACAAATGCGTGTACCATACATCCTTAACTGACACTATAGTATTACTAAGTTGATAAAACTGTCAAAATTAGATTTTATCTCCATTGCATTGGCTGTTTGTGGACCAGGTACCAATTTTTGATAGACTCGCAATTACACCGTGTTGGATGGGCACGTCCATAGATATTAGCAAGTTGGTCCTGGTAGTCAGCCATAAACTTTAACTCGGTGCTTGGGCAGAGACAAAGTAGATATAACCTTATTACACATTCAAAATAAATAAAAAAAAATATAAAAAAAATAAGGCCGAAATTGCGAATGTTCTCTCTTACTAATTAATGACGATATTCTTGTCAGACACTCTTTCATTATCCTGTTTATTTCGCGCTATTAACACGTTATTTCTGTAATTAATATTTATAATTGCCTCGTCGCTTAGTTACCGTCGTAAGTCAGGGCGAGTCACGTGAGCCGTGAAATCAATCGCTTAATCAGCTAAGCAGAATTATTATATCACAATAAATTTATATTATTATTTTATATTTATATTTAGAAGCATGTGAAATCTCAGATAAGAAGACAACATTACCTTATTCAATTAAGTATTTATCCAAAAGCTTTTGAACTGTCAAGCATGAAGATACCATCGGCCTGGAAATCTTTTAAGTGAAGCAATAACTTTGTACCCGTTTTTACGAAAAATGCGCCGACGGAGCAGTATGAAATTCTAGTATAAACAGAGTAGGAGTGCAGAATGCTAATATTTTACTAAAGTTATGCACAAAAATACATGAAAACAATAAAAAAACATTATTCACACTACTGCGTGTTTGACACACACACGCTATATTTTAAACTCTTTTGTTTAAGGTGGATGCTCCAGGGTAGCCCGTGAAATTCAAATTTTCTTAGGTTTTTTGCATTTTGCAGGGCAGTGCTAGGTTGTATGATGATGAAAATGTTATATTTATGATTAGCGGCTGTAAGACGTGTGTAGTTACAGAGTTATAATCATCAAACTCATCAATACAACCCTCCAAGCAGCTCATAAAGGTGCCAGAATGACTTTGTCGTTAAAAAAGTTTTTCTTGCACCTTTATGAGCTTGGAGGGTTGTATTGATGATTTTGATGAATATAATTCTATAACTACATACGTCTTACAGCCGCGAATAACATTTTAATCAACATACAACCTAGCACTGCCCTGCAAATTGCAAAAAACGTAAGAAAATTTGAATTTCGCGGGCTACCCTGGATCATTCACCTTAATGTTAAAGTCTGTGGTCAAATTGAGAATAAAACTATATTTAAAAAAATTCGACCGTTGAGCGACCATTACTAAAATGAAAAGGCTAACTGCCTTAATAATAAACAGTAAGTCTCTCTTCTCAGCCTGTTCTATAGATATGATTAAGACTGCAGAAGTCTCATTGAAACAAAATGTATACGTTCCGCGTTTCTCGCTAAGTGAAATTTCCAACGGCATAATAACTAGGTGTCGCGTCGTGCATTTTTCACTCTCCGCCATTATGCGAACACACAGCGCCAATGAAGTGGGCGATTATGATGTCATCGCTGTAATGTGACGTGTATGCAATTTGTTTTGGAATGAATTTTCAAACTGACATGTTCACTGACTTCACAAATTGTGTTTATGTCTACTGCCTCATTGGTTCGGGTTTGGATTTGTCGTCTATGGATCAGGCGGTCAAGTGTCTTTGTATACTACTTCCCAGTCCATTAATGACCCACTGCTGAGTCGGGCCTCCTCCAATAACATGGAGGGTAATTAGCCTACCTTGCCACGCTGGCCATACGAGTTGGCACAGGGTTAGGCATGGTGCACTGTCCTTCCGGCTGACGCAGGTTTTGTCCGGGCACGGGTGCTTTGGAAAGTACCTGTGCCGCATTGGCCGGGAGGAGACTCCGGGGTGTCACCACTGCGCGGATGGTGCTGAGGACTCCGCGCAGCATACCCTGGAGGTGCGCCGTGCGTGGGATAGGCCGCGACGTGACCTAGTCGGCGTTGTGGGGAGCCTCTCGCTGCCGGATCTCGTTAGATCCATGGTCCGGAGCGAGAGGGCTTGGAGGGAGACGGCCTCATTCTGTGAAGCCGTCATGACAGCCAAGGAGGAGGCGGAACGGGCCAGAGAGTTGGCCTCCCAGCGCCCAAATCGCCAGCGCCGCAACAGGCGCCGGAGGGCGTTGGCTGACCTCCGCCCGCCGTAAGTGGGCCTGCGGGCGATTGACCTGGGAAGTCCGTCGCCTGCGCAAAACAGGTCCCGGGAGGACAGCGCGCCGCGATTCGCGTGCGCCCCCAGCGGTGGTATGGGGGAGGGCAATACAGAGCCCCCCTCATAATCGGAGGGGCCTGCCTTGGAGCATGGGGCTCCACTAGCTTTATAAGAGGCGGGCCAAGGCCCCCAGGGCCACGGAGCATGCTCCCGTAATGGGAGTGAATCCCGTGGCCCTGGTTTGGGTAGACGAGGATCGCCGTCGGTTTTAGTGGGTAGGTCGGGGCGCAATTAACCATCTCTACGCGCCCCGGAGTCCCACATACCCCGGCCAGTTCCCAACGGCCGCGAATCAAAGAGGATCTACGACGTAAAAAAAAAAAAAAAAAAGGGTTTCGTTTTAAGTTTTCCTTTTCTTTTAGCTAAGTTATCGGCCTTGTCATTTACTTTTGTCGGCTCTTACGACACACTCAGAATGGAATGAGATGGTGAAACCATGTAGTCTAAATCCGTCACCACACGGCGAGTAAGAAGAAGAATAAATATTTGGCGACTCCGTTTCACTGTATCATCCGTGACTTAGCTATGTACAAATGTTGCTAAAGCCTTGTACATAACAAAATTTACACCACTCGGTACAAAAAGTAAGCTGAAACTTCAACAGCGTTGAGAACCTCGTACATAAGTTTCTCCGTCGCTTTTTCTCTAGTGTATTTTTCACTGTAAGCAACATTATGCGAATGCACGTCCGAGTTTTGTGCACGGTGTACGAGTATGTTCACTCAATAAAATCGGACGGTAGATGGGACGTGAAAAAAAACTTACAAAGTACACCGTGTCATGTTTGGTAGATTAAGTTAACGATAGTTAGCCTATTAATTACTAGTTAGCTCATTCCAAGCCGGTTAACTCAAAAAAAGTATAATTAATTTTCTTTTTTGTTTCTGCTCTTTCCGTACTTATCTTAACTTTAAATTTCCTTCGTCGTGTAATATTTTTGTGGTGAAGTAATTTATAGTTAGTACTTCACCATAGGTATGTTTTATCCCATCAATTTATTGAGTAAAATGGATTAACTGTATTAGTGTAACAGAGAAATTCTTTCGCAATTCACAAAATTTTACTGATCAAAAGAAAATTTTGAAATGAATTTACAAGTTAATTATTCAGTTCAAATGTAGGGCTACAATTAATCATTTCACGTAAATTTAAATACCATGCAAGCCTGCGTAGGCAGATTGGTATCGACAATACGAGCGGTGCACAACCGCGCGTAGTGAACCGGTAATGAAGTGGTGACGTCACGACGACACAGTTACGTGACCAACTGACAGGATGACGAATTAGTTCCAGAGTTGGGTCAATTAGGTTTTTCGAGAAGGAGTCCACTGTAAATGGATATGATTCTTATTCTCCTTATCTCAAGAGAGTGAAAGTAGACACTGATACCTGATACCTGCCTGATTTCAGAGTTTACAAGGTGGTTGACCCGCTGCTTTCCGTGTGGTTATGGATTTAGTATACGCAATATCACCAACACATACTATTCTGAGGGTGGCTTAAGAGGCGATTAAAAACGCAAGAGACAGAGCAAGCTAAGAAAAACTTGATTCAAATCCTGTGCCAACCTGTCTTGCCAGCGAGGTAAGTTCCCTCCATGTATTTGGAGGAGACCTGACTCAGTAGTAGGTAATTTATGGGCTACAACGATGACCTGATGAAACACTGATACATTTAGAGTTTCATCATTGCATCCGTGCGAAGCCGGGGCGGGTCGCTAGTTTTATAATAAATGGGTTCATCATCATCATTTCAGCCAAAAGACGTCCACTGCTGGACATAGGCCTCCCCCGTGGATTTCCACAAAGGCCGGTCCAACCATCGTTTTCCGGATCTCATTCAATAAAATGAGAGCCAGAAAATAGTCCTGGGCCGTGATAAGAGCGTGAAAGCCTATTCTTATAATATTCTTCTTCTTCTCAGCCCATAAATGACCCACTGCTCGTCACAGCAGGAGGCTTCCTCCAACTACGAGTAGAGTAATTAGTCTACTGTGCCAAGCTGACCAGACGTCTTGGCACAGAGGTTTATCAAGTTTTCCTTCTGTTACAGCCAGGTTATCGGCGTTACCATGTCCTTAGGTTTGTCCATTGTCGGCTCCTACGACACCCTCAGGATAAAGTGGGGTGGCTACACTATGAATACTTAATCCAGCACCACACGGAAAGTATAATAATATTGTATCCATTCACACAGACAAAAGCTACAATAGGAGCAGACTCAAAGCCTTATATTTTCGTAGCTAAATATTTGTTTTTATATCTGTTTCTTTTTAATTAAAATCTTAAGGGTCCTATTTATCGGTGTAAGTGTCTTCGGCGTAATCGCGCCTAATGCTCCTTTATCTTTTTAATGAAGCACCTCCAGGGAGAGCATTAGATTTTTTTGATAACGCAAACTGAATATTTAATTAATCCTCTTTAAAGCCGTTGCGAATTGCTTTTATTTATTTGGGTAAGTTGGCACTGAAAATGGGCCTCAATGCTGGAATTATTGTTCAAATAACTCTTGGCGCTTGTAGAACATTTATTAATAAACTTACGAGTTAAAAAGTAATATATACCAGCTATTTACCTCGAGGTAAACGGATTCATTCTGAAGTTCAACATAAGACGCATCAACAAATACGCCTGCAAATATTATATTAGCAAACTTTAAACGACTATTGCCTTTATGGTTCAAGAACATTATCAATAGTACAAAAAATACAGAAATCCCAATAAGGTGTCGGTATTATCAATGCACTCATAACATCATTTTAAAAGAGGCATGACATGGCGATGCACTATCACTCAACCTGGACCAATCCGTGTGGTGATGGATTTAGAATACAAAATGTCACCAACCCGTACCATCCTGAGGGTGTCGTAAGAGGCAAGTGAAGGAACGCAAAAGGCAGATCGTCTAGCCGCAAGAGAAGGAAAACTTGATGCAAGCCCTATGGCAACCAGTCTTGCGAGCGTGAAAGAGTAGGCTAATTTCCCTCCATGAACTTGGAGGAGGCTATGAGTACACTATGTATTCTAAATCCGTCACCATACGGACTGAAGCACAACAGTGTGATATCTTACATTTGCAAGCAACGGCAACCGGCAAAGGGACCCCCTTTCATTAAACCTTTAGTTAACTCTTCGGCTTCATAAGAACAGTAGTCAGAATTTGAAATACAGGGGCCGTTACCTAGCTCATTTCCTCGAACAAATCTCCAGACGACATGAAATATGATCACGCAGACATCGCAACAACACAAATGTAATTTAGCAACACGCAGAATATTATGTAATACGAATGTACGACCTATCTTATTCATTTAATGTCTGTGTATACAAACTAAGAGTTATCATCATCATTGTCAATAACCATAAAGAACACGGCTAGGCATTGGCGTTTTCAAGGATTTCGACAACGATCCGTCCTGAGGTACCCGCATCAATTACATCCATAATCCTCACTCAGATAGTAATTAAAATAGTTTTAATAAATTCAATTCAAGAATAGAAATTGAATAATTTGAAAAAAATCAGCTACTGATTTTCTTGCCGACTGTCCTCTGTAAAACAGCATTGCGAACTGGTGGTAGTTTCAGCATAAATGTGGACGCAAGGGTTGTGGGAGATCAAAGGAGTTGGATGGATTGTAAGAATGAGGAATTGTGTATGAAAGGTGTGAATGTAGATACGACGATTGATGGGTGTGTATGGAGACTACAATCTAGCTTGGGACAGGCCGTAAGATGATATTGGTAATTTTTTTTTGTGATACAATCTACCTAAATAATGTTCCTTTTGAGTTTGAGTCATGTTACTGGTGAAGGCTTTGCTGACGACGATGCCTTTTCCGCTGATGCTCAAAAGCTCCTTCGCAAGTCCTCACAATTTCTTCATTTAACCACTAACCAGGTAAAGTAAGTCACGTAGGGTCCTCGCTTATTTGTGAACTACGCGGCGTGAGACGCGAGGGGGCTACACAAACAGAAGGCATAGAACATAATTATACTCAGCAATAACACTTCTTCCTGGCAATAGAAATAGTATTCACACTAGTTTACTGGGTGGAACTATCGATTTACCTATCCAGTCACCGATCTATACAAATAAATGAAATTGGATTGTCTTGTAATATGTATTAAGATTACCACTTATTACTAAGTGTATATACGATGTAAATCCTTTAGCTACTTTTCTGAGTCCGTTTGCCTTAGATATATGCTCGGTCCGTGAGAGCATTCTTAAAACTTATGGCAGTGTTGGCGACGTGTGGCAGGTTCACACTCTTCCCTTCATAATGGCTGAGGAGGGCGATGGCTATCAAATGGGTCAAATAGGTCGGTCGGCTCGGTCAAGCAGTTTTGTGAAAACTCTGCGGGCTTGCTTGAACAATCGAAAAATGGCGATTGAAAAAGCAACTGCAAAGTTTCTGGAAAACAGTTCATAAAAGTATGGACTTTTTGGTCAACATTTTTATATTGTCTTTCAATATTTTGTTCAATAATCTTTCAATATAATTCAATATTTTATAATGTCTTTTCATCATCATCACCATCATCATCAGCCCACATTAGTCTAATAAAGAGCGCCATAGCGCCCTGTCTTCAGCTTGACTTTCCAGCTTCAGCTGCCCGCTACCTTTCGCAGCTTGTCTTTTATGCACGTGTAAATTATCTTGTAGTGTAATTATCCAAATCCGCTAACAATAATAGTTAATATATAATAATATTAATAGGTAATATGTAATTATAATTAATTATTTAGTACATTTTAGTTACTGCTTAGTTTTCACATTTACTGTGCACGGAGCGTGGTAGTATGGGGGCTTGGAACGGAGGGTGATTAATTTGCGAATAGTTGGCGACAACACCACTGCGATGCGTGATCATAATTCATTATGATGAAAGATTTGTTGGGGAAAGGAAGCCGCTGACTTGTGATGGAAAGTTAATGGAGAAGCTCGTTGATCGTATTCTTAGTCTATTTATTTATTGCATCATTTTTTGTGCATTGTCTTCAAATTTATATTTTATAGTGGGGATCAAATGAGACGTCCACTGCTAGGTATAGACCTCCCCCGAGGATTCATCGTTTTCTGGCGACCTTAACCAGTTCATCGGTCCACCGTGTGGGTGGCCTACCAGCACTGCACTTTCCGGACCGCGGTCGCCTCTCGAGGAATTTTATACCCCATAGGGTGTCTATCTTGCGAGCTATGTGCCCTGCCCATTTCCACTTAAGTTTGGCAATCATGAAGGCTATGTCGGTAACCTAGGTTCGACGGGGCGTATCTCCTCATCTCTGATTCGGTCTCGCAGGGAAACACCGAGCATAGCCGGAGATCCATTATCTTGAGTGGACGCCGCCAATCGGCAAGCCCCACATCCTTCTTTCCTGATTTAACATTTGTATATCATTTCTTTCCTAAATAGAGCGAAGATCTGTGAAATGGACAAGATGAAGACAGGCCGATATCACGCTCTTTCGGGCTTATGTCCAGCAAAAACTAGACTGGGCTGATAATGATGACGAACTCAAAGAGTGTACCGAGTAAACGAAAACCATGACCCCAACGAATCAGTTACGTGTGATGACGGATTTAGAATACATAGTGTCACTACCCCATTCCATCCTGAGGGTGTCGGAAAATTTGAAATGATAAGGCCGATAACCTAGTTCTCCAAGAGAAGGAAGATTTGATACGAAACCCAGTGCCAAAACGTCTGGCCAGCACATTAGGCTTATTACCCTACCCTTCATGTAAGTAGAGGAGGCCTGACTCAGTAGCGGGTCAGACTAGTGACAAACCCAATGGGATTGGGAAGAAGGCGTGTAAGGAGATAGCCTTCGTAACGTAGAAAATATTGACATAATCTAGATTTAATTATTTATATGTAACTAGCGACCCGCCCCGGCTTCGCAAGGGTGCAATGATGAACATCTAAATTTATGCATGTATTATACATGTAAACCTCCCTCCTGAAACACTCTATCCATTAAAAAACCGCTTCAAAATCCGTTGCGTAGTTTTAAAGATATATGCATACATAGGGACGGACAGACAACAGCGACTTTGTTTTTTAATATGTAGTGATAGTATGAGTAGTATTCAACTGATTGTAATCGAAGTAGGTAGGTGTTTGAAGTGCTCAATTTAGCTTGAAGATGTTTCAAAGTCAAGTATACGATCCGCTAATACTTTCGCTCGTTACGGCTAAATGAGCGTAGAATATGATTGCTTCATTATGCCGACAGTTAAATCGTAATGATAACTGGCGCACATGGGATTGCGCGCGACGGTAAGTGCTATAACAGGACGCTGCTATTCGGGCCAGGAAACAGGTGTCGTTATGAAAAAATAAGAATTCCGCCGGAAACACACGTCACGTTTGGGAGTAAAATCATCAGAACGGTTAAAATAATAACACGATCTGAAACCAGTTCAAGATTGTGAAATCCTACGACATCATTCAAAATACTTATTCTGAATCCAATTAAAAAACAAAAACAAAGAGGGAAAATATACTAAGTATACAAAGAAAGGGAAAATATACTAAGTACAAATAGTACTTAATTGAAATTTGGAAAAGCTACGGAAAATTTGAAAAAAAAAAGGTTTTTTTTTTAGATTCTTCTTCGCCCATAAATGACCCGCTGCCGAGTCGGGCCTCTTCCAACTGCATGGAGGGTAATGAGCCTACTGTGCCACGCTGGCCAAACTGGTTGGTACAGGGTTTCGTATCAAGTTAGGTTAGGTTGTGCCGCCTTTGGATCAACGGGTCCCGGGCTCGATTCCGGGGTCGGGCAAGTGTCTTTGTCTAACCAGAGGTTCTTGCTCGGAGTCTGGGTGTCATTTGTGTTCGTGAATTATTTGTTTGTAAACTGCCCCCGCGACACTGGTTATACCTATTGCAGGGGTTGCGTTTAAAAAAAAAGTTTTCCTTCTCTTGTGGCTAGTTTTTCGGCCTTGTCATTTCCTTTTGTAGGCTCTTACGGCACCCTCAGGACGAAATGGGCTGATGACAACATGTATTCTAAAGTCTGGATGTTTAGATACAGCGCTATGTAATTATATTTTACAAGTCAGGTTATAAATAAATAATAAATAAATATCCTTGGACATTTCACACAACGCCATCTCGTCCCAAGCTAAGCAACTTAATGCTTGTGTTATGGTAACGAGATGGATGATAAACTACATATAACTACATATCTTTTTGTAAATACATACTTAATACAGATAGAAAACACCCAGACCCGGAACAAATACTTGTAGGTCGTACAAATATTTTAGAAATTAGAGTGACTTAGTTAGGTTAGGGATTTTACAAATGTATTTGTTTTTATTTCTGGTAAAACCGGAAAGTGACGAGCACTCCAAGCTTTTCCACTTTATTAAATTATTTTCTACTTTTTAGTTCGATTGCTATTATAGCGTGTTTTTTAAACTATAATTTATTTACAAATCAACTCACGTATACTGACGTCAAGAATCCTTTTAGAATTTTGGCTAAGCTACGGGCATGAGTTTCGCCAAACTTTTCAGACAGCTAATTCAGTGGCCAGACAAGTTAACAATATCTTTATTAGCCTCATGTGTTTAATTCGCAAATGTTACAAGCGGCAAATATTATTAGGAAATTTAAGACATCATTATGCTTGATTCAAACATTCAATTCAAGCATTAGTTTTTTAATGATCGGCCGTACCATGATGTCCGTGTGGTGACGACTTTAGAATACATAGTGTCACCATCCTATTCCACACGGTTGAGTCTTACGACACCCTCAGGATGGATGGGGAGGTTCTAAATCTGTCACCAAACGGAAAAATTTGTGCACCTACCACACTTTATTTATTTATTAAAACTATGCATTATGTATGTTTCCGTGTGGTGACGGATTTAGAATATCACCACCCCATCTCCTCCCGTGGGTGTCGTAAAAGGCGACTAAGGGAAAAATTACAGACGTTGGGCAGCAGCAACGTCTGGTCTTAGATCTTATATATGACTGCGATCCCCAACCCGCTTGCCCAGCGTGGGGATTATGGGCAATTCCCCCCTAATGATGGACACAACAAAAAGATGGCCCCCAGTTCCCGGCAGCCCCGCTATTCCTGGTCATCTAGGTAGCGGCCACGGTAACGGCGGGGCAAGGGGTGCAAAGAATCCCCGGGTTACATCTGGCTACCTAAAACACCTGACCCTGGCTACGTACAACGGACGTACTCTGAGGCTTGACGAACATCTAGCGCAGTTGGAAGTGGAGCTGGAGAACATCAGGTGGCATATTCTGGGTGTTTGCGAAGTCCGTAGAGAGGGAGAGGACACCATAACCCTAGAATCTGGCCACCTGATGTACTTCCGCGAAGGACAGCAGAAGTCGCAGGGTGGCATAGGGTTTCTTGTCAATAAAGCCCTCTCTAACAATGTTGAAGAAATCTCCAGTGTGTCGACGAGGGTAGCGTACCTGATTCTTCGGCTATCGAAACGATATAGCATGAAGATCATCCAGGTTTACGCACCGACCTCGGCACATTCGGATGATGAAGTTGAGGATATGTTTGAGGACATCTCAAAAGCCTTACACAATACCACCAAGGCTCACTTCAACATTGTTATGGGGGACTTTAACGGCAAGGTAGGTGCTCAGATTGGCGGTGAATCCCGAGTGGGACCCCATGGTTATGGTAGTAGGAATCACAGGGGGCAAATTGTTGTCGACTTCCTAGAGAAAGAGGGGCTCTATTTGATGAACTCTTTCTTCAAGAAGAAGCCCCACAGGAAGTGGACTTGGCAAAGCCCCGATACTGTGACCAAAAACGAGATCGACTTCATCATGACGGACAGGAAGCATATATTCAGAGACGTCTCGGTGATCAATAGGTTTAATACCGGTTCTGATCACCGACTTGTCCGAGGCTCTCTGAATATCGACTTAAAGCTCGAAAGAAACCATCTGATGAAGTCCACGCTCCGACCGAACCCACTCCAAATCATGGCAGGAACCGAAGCGTTCCAGGATATACTGGGCGCTAGATTTGCTGCCATAGAGCCTACCGATGACGTTGACGACACCCTGCAAAACATCTTGGATACACTGAGAGGCGAGGGCATCAAATTTTGTAGAACGCAGCGTAAAGGCACGAAATCCAAACTCTCGGACGAGACTCTACGGCTTATGACAGAAAGACGGGAAACCACACATGCCACTTCGTCAGACATGGCAAATCTCAACCGGAAAATCGCTAAAATGACACGACGTGACCTTCGGAGCTCCAATACCCGCCTCATATTAGAGGCAATTGAGCGAAACCGAGGGTCCAAAGTGTTCACTAAGCAGCTTGGGAGGAGCCACCTGACGAAGCTCACAACACGCGATGGCAGAACCGTTTTGTCTAAGCCGGAGATTCTTGCCGAGATCGAAGACTTCTATGGCCGGCTTTGTGCTGCACATGCAACTCGCCCCCAATGTTCAATCCAGGATGGAAGAGCCACCCTGGTCCGCCACTACACCGACGAACTGCCCGATATCAGCCAAGACGAAATCGTGCTGGCTCTTAAACAACTTAAAAATGGAAAGGCCCCCGGTGAAGACGGAGTTACTTCAGAACTTCTGAAGGCAGGAGGGATTCCTGTCATACAGGAACTACAAAAACTCTTTAACTCCGTCATTCACTGCGGGAGAACTCCTAAGGCGTGGAGCAGGAGTTTGGTGGTGCTGTTTTTTAAGAAGGGTGATACCACGCTTCTTAAAAATTACAGACCCATCTCACTCCTGAGCCACGTCTATAAGTTGTTTTCAAGAGTCATTGCGAACCGTCTCGCCATAAGGCTCGACGAATTTCAGCCTCCGGAACAGGCCGGGTTTCGTAGGGGTTATAGCACCATAGACCACATCCACACAGTGAGGCAAATTATACAGAATTCCGAAGAGTATAATTGGCCCCTGTGTCTAGCTTTTGTGGACTATGAGAAAGCTTTTGACTCCGTCGCAGCCTGGGCTGTTCTTGAATCCCTTCAGCGATGCCAAGTGGACTATCGTTACATCCAAGTGTTGAGATGTCTGTACGATGAGGCCTCTATGTGTGTCCAAGTACAGGACCAGCGTACTAAACCCATCCAACTGAGCCGCGGAGTGAGACAGGGGGATGTAATATCCCCGAAACTGTTCGCAAGCGCTTTGGAGGATGTGTTTAAGACGCTGGACTGGAAAGATAAGGGCATTAACATAAATGGCCAGTACATCTCTCACTTGAGATTTGCAGATGACATAGTCCTAATGGCGGAGTCGTTGGAGGAGCTGCAACAGATGCTGACCAGCTTAGCATCAGCCTCGCGACGGGTGGGTCTCGGCATGAATTTGGATAAAACCAAAATCATGATGAATGATCACATTCATCCGAGACCTATCGTTGTGAATGGCCGTCTTGTTGAAGCTGTTTCAGAATATACATACCTCGGGCAAATTTTGCAATTAGGTAGAAACAGCTTCGACAGGGAGGCCAAGAGGAGGATCCAGCTGGGCTGGGCAGCATTTGGAAAACTTCGTCGGGTCTTCTCGTCGCCCATCCCGCAGAGTTTGAAAACGAAAGTTTTAGAACAGTGCGTCCTACCCGTCATGACCTACGGCGCCGAGACGTGGACACTCACGGTGAGACTAGTCCACCAATTTAAAGTCGCTCAGCGTGCTATGGAGCGAGCTATGCTTGGAGTTTCTCTGAAAGATAGGCTCCGTAACGAGACTATCCGACAGAGAACCAAGGTCACCGACATAGCTCAGAGAATTAGCAGACTGAAGTGGCAGTGGGCTGGTCATATCTGTAGAAGAACCGACAACCGCTGGGGTAGACGAGTTCTTGAGTGGAGACCGCGAATCGGCAAGCGTAGTGTGGGACGGCCCTCTGCTAGATGGAGCGACGATCTGCGAAAGGTTGCGGGCAGCAGCTGGATGCGTCAAGCTGAAGACAGGGCGCTATGGCGCTCTTTAGGGGAGGCCTATGTCCAGCAGTGGACTAATGTGGGCTGATGATGATGATGATGATGCATTATGTACATAAAGTTTGTGCATGTGCATTATCTACCAGTCAACATACAAGTGGTGCAGAGAACCAAAAGGTAGGTGCAGAGTAAATGATGAAATATACATTTTGACAACAAATCTACTTAAATGCTATAATTAAAATTATATTATATAATATTACATACTGCTACTTCACTACCACACCGCCAAAGGTAGACTGGCAGAAATTACCTAAGGCATCAAATCCGCCTTAGTACATCAGTTGCGCAGAAAAATAAATAGAGTTTTAGCGACCTTGGTTACGCGCAGAAACACAACACCAACCAAAGGTAATTATCACAATGCGTATCGTTGTAAGTCCTTCTAAAACCAGGTACTACACACACAGGTGCATACACGGTACATACTCGGTACATTCATCGTACATACACGGTAAATATACGGTACATATACGAATACAGTCCTCTCAAATTTTTCGAAATGCCTTTTTGATCTGCTCATTGAACTAGGAATTATAATAACAAGGCAACCTACAACCCCGGTGATATTAGCATACGAAAAGGTATATTGCAGATCTTACTGTGAAATCCAATGAATAGTTAATCAGTACAGTACGGAGTACAAATTGAAATCTGTTCAAACACACATGTGTTCAATATAAGGTCTCTCTGACGGTTTCAATATGTGATTTTGGTATGGTTTTTTGCTTATACTCGTACTAGAAGCGACATCATTCCTATTTAATATTCTTTATGATAACCCAACCCTCACTTAAGCATATTAGTAAGTGCCTCGTTGGTCTAGTGGTTAGATGTGCCGCCTTTGGATCAACGGGTCCCGGGTTCGATTTCGGGGTCGGGCAAATGTCTTTGTCTAAACCAGAGGCACTGGCTCGGAGTCTGGGTGTCATTTGTGCTCGTGAATTACATGTTTGTAAACTACCCCCGCGACACAGGTTATAGTTTGTGCAGGCGGTTCGTTTTTACTAAAAAAAAATGTGTGTTCCTGAATTACATCTTTGTAAATAGCCCTCGCGATATCAGTTACATGTAGTGCAGGGGTTTCGTTAAAAAACTACTACTATTCAGCCTATAAATGACCGACATAGTCACGCCACCTTCAGTTACATAAATACAATCTATATACTAATATATAAAGCTGCAGAGTTTGTTTGTTTGTTTGTTTGTTTGAACGCGCTAATCTCAGGAACTACTGGTCCGATTCCAAAAAATCTTTCAGTGTTAGATAGTCCATTTATCGAGGAAGGTTATAGGCTATATTTTATTTTGAAAAGAATTAGGGATCCGTATGAAAATTGCGATTTTGTAAACCAAGGTGTAAAATCAAAAACCTATTTATGCGTGCGCTGCAAAAACTATTGACAATATAACAAAATTATGTACTACGGGTTTGTAGGTCTTATAAAGATCTACAAAAAAGTCCGCGAGAGCAAATATCTAACTATCATAGTTTAGCCACAATAACCGATTTTATGTTCATAAAAAATATGCACGGGTTCGAAGCCCACGCAGGCGAAGCCGCGCGCATCTGTGCCACGCTGGTCAGACGGGTTGGCACAAGGTTTGTAACAAGTAAGCTTCCCTTGCTGCTGGGGTCTGCCTCTAGGGTTCCTTAAGTCACCTCTTACGACACCCTCAAGATGGTACAGGTTGGTTATATTGAGAATTCTAAATCCGTCATTACACAGCAAATACACAAAAAAACTATAATAATACTCAAGTGAAATTCTACTAGTGATCGAGTATCACAATGTCTGAGAATATTTCAGAAGCCATACTCCAAACTAATGAATAAATGATCAGGCAGTACTCATACGCGAACGAATATCACAGAATATTACAAACAGTATTGTATTTACGTACACGCGGCGCAAAGGGCACACTCACACAGATGCACTGGCAAAATTCAGTAGGCGTAAATAAATTTAAATTCACACACACCCACATACAGTGGGTCGTGCAATTAGGTATACACCATTTGTGATGAACAGTTGAATATACAGTAGACACAATTTTGCTGTGTTGACCAATTTAGCGGTTTAATGTGCCACTTTTAGACCTTTAGTCCCCTGTTCGTTTCCGGACAGCCAAACTCAGTTACGAGTTCTGTCAAATCCAAAATTACTACCTCAGACTAACAAACGTCTGATATTATTATCAGCTGCTTTAAATCACGATCCAAAATGGCGATCACAATGCTGAATCCAAAAAGCAGCGCTTGCCTAGCATAAGTAGACTCTTCGCACAGTACATTTATTGAGCAGGCAGTAGCGCAACTCGTACCTACTCTCAGTTGATCGTTTCAATTTATATTCAAATTTGGTCAACGTACAATATAAATCGATTTTTTTTTATATATCACTGGGTTGGCACTCAAGCAAACGACCCACCGGTAGGTATCCGTCGAGTACGAAAATTTAAAACACCGAAACTGTTACTCACGCACGTGTGTGTTACCGAACCTGTATGTGAAAAAAATATGCTGGATGCATAGGAAATTTTACTGTATTGTTGGTCTGGGCGTTGGATGTGCCGCCTTTGGATCACAGGCCCCCAGTTCGATTCCGGGATCGGGATGTGCCTTTGTGTAAACCAAAGGTATTTTCTCTGAGTCTGGCATGTTCGTAAACAGCCCCCGCGATACAGGTTAATGAAGGAATCGGTTTTTTAGACTTCAATTTGGCGGCTGTTCCGTTGTGGCTTACCTGTTGGTATCATGTTTATTTTGCTTGCAGCTGTTATGCCTAACTGGTTCATTTGGTTGCTTTTTACGACACTGAGAATCGAATAGGTACATATACCGGAACGAGTAGTGAGACTAAATTGAAAATTATTTTCTTCTTCACCTTTTTAATTAATTTAATTTAATTACAACCAAGTACACCTACTGCTTTTGTTTTAAATATTCTGTGTCGTTTGTTTTCAGTGCTCGGTGTCAAAGATTGAATATTGAGTGGAACTATTCTCCAGTTCTGAATTATTCATGGCACCTGGTACTGATTTTAAAACTATATTTACTTAATCCCTTATCGTATTGACATTGTTCGCAATTTATGCTGTATAAACTATATTTGAATGTTGTTAAAGTATTACTGAGAGCCTTTTGTTGTTATGGCTTAAACTATACAATATATCTTATGGACTTGCCCTATAAAATATATTCGCGCTCACTTTGGTTGAATTAACTGAATACTGGCAACGATTAAGTAGGGACATTTTGTGGTCAATGTAAATAGCATATTTTAATATTTGTATTTGTATTTTGCGTTCCTTTAGTCGCCACTTACGACACCCTCAGGATGGAATAGGTTGGTGACATTGTGTTTTCTAAATCCATAACCACACGGAGTGTTTACACTATACATCAATTTGGTTTAGACTAGGGCAATTGTGATTATACTATTTGCGCTGTAGCATGGTGCGGGTGACAGTTGCCATTATGACGTTACTAGGGATGTGACGATATGCAATTCATTTTTATTGCTAACGATACTCGCAGCATAAATCTGGTCCTCTTTAATATTGTTATAGAAATTAGTGTGTTATTCAGTTGCCTAGTGTAACTACGTGTATGAACTTGTCGATATAAATTTTTTATGGCTAAATAATTATGTTTGTACTTATATAAAATAATCAAAATCGGGTTTACGTTTTTTTTTCTTAGCAACCTTTTAAGCAACCTTACCCTATAAATGTTCTGTTGTATAATTATAGACCAGCTTTAAAAATAAAAATTAACCTACGCACAATATACGTTTCTTATTATGAAAAATATCGACTATCCATCGTAGCAGCACATTCCATCACTAGATACGTCTATGGCGTTACGTTATACACATAACACTTTGCTTAATTTTTTATTCAATTTTATTTTATTTGTATACTAGAACATTCTGGTTGGTTTCATGTAATTTTCTACAGTTATTAATGATTAAATATATCACCAATACGAATGTGGTACAGCTGAAATACGAATGTCATAATATGAAATTCTTAATTTGGAAATCGCGGCAACTTTCAAGAGTGAAACGAAATGTTACCGAAACTGTCACCCGCACCATGCTACAGCGCACAAACTATAGTTACCATGGACAAAAGTAATCTGAAAACATAACCTTATCTTAATGTACATAATGTATTCACTTTTTTTAAATAAAAACAACCAGTCTACAAATCAATTGGAATGAAAACAATAGCTAATTAAATGAATGGAATGAAAACAAATATCAGAACTCGCAGTTTAATAGTATTGTAAAGTTAAACAATAGAACATGAATACGCCCACACCCCAGTTTTGCTCTATTTTCAAACTAAACGTATTTGTATTAGGTCGGAAACAATAATACAATACGTTTTATTTATTCTTTATGCTACAATAAGTTGAACATAGGCGGACTTCAATGCTTTGCACGAAACAATAATAGTATCATCATCATCATCAACCTACTCTAGTCAAATGCTGGACATAGGTGTTGGCATAGTTTCACGCTTTACAGGATCTGTGTCGCATGAGTGACCGGCGCAGGCATAGCTTGTGATGTAAAAAAGATAGCGGTGCTCATCAGCTATTTCGATCGCCTTCAGTCTTATTCGCATTGCAGAGACCAGATCAACAACAAGAAGCCTACAAATGCGAGAATTACCAAAAAGTTCTACATCGCGATAGCGAAGCAGAACAATTCAACGCGGCCTCCTGCCAGAGATACCACCTCGTCTGGCTGGATGATCATCCCTTTGCGCTTAAAGCATCTAATATTTCACTGTTTCTTCCTTGCATGATATATCAATTTATGCTCCTTAATCTGGAATAACATTTTAATGGTAGACCTGTCGAAGCTAACGCAATAAAACGCTTTTCCTGGAAACGAATTAATTCGGCGTAAAGCTGAAAACCGATCCGTGATCATTTTAATTCCATTACTATGATGTTAATGAATATTGAAGTGGATCGCATTTCGACCTTTGTTTTGCAATTTGCCGAGTAAATAAGTAAAATGAATTGGACAGCGCTTTCCAGTAACTTCTATCCACTGTCAGTGCAGACCTACTATGTGTAATATGTTTCGTCTGGTGACGGATTTAGAATACGCAATGTAACAGCTTGGGGAAGGTAGAATGGGGGGATCTGGTCTGCCAATCAATAATGTGAACAACCTTCTGTGCTGGTCTGATTTAGGTGGTTTTAGTGGGTAGGTTGGGGCGAAATTACCATGTTTCCCGCCCCGGAGTCCCACATGACCCGGCTGGTGTTTAGCGTGTTTAAGACCGAATACTCGGTCTTATTTAATAAAGCTCAATTCCAAATACTAGTTAAGTCAGTTGATAAAATAAAAATAAAGATTTCAGTTTTTACGATGCAACTTTCACTGCATCGTAAAAACTGAAATCTCCGCACGTCCTAACCGCAGCTCCAGTGCACGCTGTAAATTTTAAATCGCTCTATTCTGCCTGCGACCAATATTTAATTCAGGAAGTAATTTAGCTCGTGGTTTTTCAACCCCTAAAACACCCGTTTAAACTTATACAAAGTTGATAAAATTAAGGGTCTATCGCTTTAGTTTTCATATTTCTGAGGTTGTTCAAAATGTAAGTGACAATCGTGCCCTCGCAGCTAGGGAGATTTAGTATCGGTATAATTTTTTTATAGCTCGTTTATGAATAAACAAAATTTATGGACTTGGACGTCTTGTGGCTGAAATGATGATGAATCTTCATAAACCAACAAAACAATGTGTCAAAATCAGTTACTTCGTTCAGCATAGATGAAGACACACGTGATCCTTTTTTTATATGAAAACTTCATTGATACCCGGCCGTTGGGCGCTAGCCAGCGTATGTCTCTGTGCGGAAAGATGATAATTGGCGTCCTGACCTACCCACGTATATAAACGATGTTCCTCGACTACCCACCTCAGGGCCGCGGGTAGCGCTCCCCTATGGGGAACATGCTCCACGACCTCGGAGGCCTTGGCCCACCTCGATTAATGTGGCCCCTAGGTTTATAATAAACGGAAACTATGTGTCTATAGCATCATCGCTCTTAACTGTGCATCCAATCACAATAACATTATTTCTTCACGTTTTTAATACATACAAAAATGGTGCACCATTTTTTTTAACTTTATACTAGCGAGTGAGATAGTCGGGATAAAGCTTGACAAACATTTGTTTCACCCGAATTTACAAAGCCGTTTTAAGATTTACACCAAGAAAATGTGGCAGGAGTTTTTTTTTGTAATATTGATAGCGCCTTAAAACTTTCCCGGCTAAAGAATGTGCCCGGCACCCAATGCCGGCACCGGTTAAATTCATCTCAGCTGAGAATATCCAAACGGTAGCTAGACAAACTTCCCATGTTTTATAAGTTATCCGGATTTGCTTTAATAATTTAGTGTGTGGCGCTTGATAGGCAAATGAGCGGCCAAGGTTGTGACCGTGTAGGCAATAATAATAATATGATAACACTAACCTTGGTCCTTTTTTCTAAACAGTGGTATGAGAGATGTTCGGATAGTATTTACCTAGTATACAATATGTCACGTATATGTCTGGTATATTAAAAATGTTCCGGAAAGCGCTGGTAGCCCTCCCACACACGGTGGACCGACGACCTGATTAAAGTCGGAAATCCTTGGGGCCAGCGTATGTCAAGCAGTGGAGGTCTTTGGACTGAAATCATGATGATATTTCAACATAATACCACCCTAGTAATGTGGTTGCATTATTGGACGTAGGCAAGGTTCAAGCAAGGTGTTTCCACCGGAAAAAAACACTTTTCCTTCTTACTGGCAGCGTCATTCTCTATCTTTGTACGTAGTCAAACATGCATAAGAGACACCTCTTATACCTATTGCAGAGCCGGCGCGCAACGCCTCACTCATAATATGTGTTAAAAAAAGGATTCGAGTTTAACCAATATTACCAATCAGCCCATAACCCACTGCTGAGTCTGAGCTCCTTCAGTTACAAGGAGGGTAATTAGCCATCCTGACCGTTGGTACAGAGTTTCGTATACATTTTTCCTTGGGTTGTCGGCCTTGTCATTTCCTTCTATCGGCTCATAAGACACCCTCAGGATGGAATATGGCTTTGATGATTTGAATTTTATGTTTTATAGTTTTTAACGAGCGAAAATATTACAAGAGTGTGTCAGAAAAAAACTCAATGATATAAATCGCAGAAAACTTCGTAAACTTACTAAATCACAAATCTTCATGCAATTTAGTCACGTACGTCAATTTTGTATAAATTACGCGCGTTGCTTCCTAGTCCGTGAAGAAAATTTAAGTAATTCTATAAGAACAGTGTGGTATGCTTAACTTTTGGTATACCTTTCTGATACTGGTATTGTGTTTCGCAGTTTACTAAATTAGTATAGTATATTGTAACTTGAGATGACCGTTAGCAGTAGAAGCTATAACTGAAAAATAATTAACATTTTTTTTTTTATATTTAACCATTAATATTTTTAACGTTTAAAAACATAACTAATTTTAACGAAACATCGATTACTACTATGACTTTAATTCCGGGGATCTAATAACTATCGATGATTTAAAAAGAAAACATGTATTCGTATAAGTAGTTTAAGTATAATATAAGTAGGAAACTAAAAAATAATAAATGGCTAGCTATGTAACATTTTTGAAACCATATTTATCGCATAAACATATAATTTGTAGACGATACACCTAGTTTGATAAATTTCAATATGAATCGATGTTTGTCAGATAACTGTGTAACTGGTATATTGTTATTTGGTAATTCAAGAGATACAAAATCACTGTACGATATAAGGATACCATAATTGGTATATCACTTACATATTTACTTACAAATGTTTACCAAATTGAGAATTTATTTTATTAATGTAGCGTAAGAATAAAAAGCACTTCTCAATTCATTAATTTATCTTTTCCGATAATAATTTTGGGCAAATTAATAATATATCAGTTTTATAGTTAGTATACCATATACCAAGATTTTCGGAATCACTTTTCCGTTGTATAAGCCCGAAGCCCAATTAATTCATTGCGTGGTACTGAATTGTTCGTTGATAAGGGTGAAGGATTTAATTTTTGGTTTTACACTTTTGAGGTTAAAGCTTAATTTGGAGTTAATGTTCCTCTAGGGGTGTTAAAAGTAAATTATTTTTCAGTATACATTAAAAAGTACATAATGTTTAATTTAATACTGTTACTGGGGTTACGTATTTTTTTTCTTATTATGGTAAATGGTATAAAGGCTTTATCTCAAACTAAGATTTGTATAGATAACTAATTAAATAGTTGCTTAAATTTAAATAAAGCACATGCTATAGTTTCTAGATTACAGATAGATAGTTGGACTGATAAACCAATAACAAAAACATACCATTATATATCACCAATAATTTACGGAGGTATCATTGGCGGCTTTAATGCTAACAACCATTTCATCCAGGCAACTAACCATAAACAATCTCAAACTAAACACTACGCAAACTAAAGACAGTTGTTTCAAAAGTAGCAAGACACAGTTAAATCAATTTAAAGTTATTTTATTGATAACGTTCCCTGTGCACGCAGTAATCGCTCAAGGTGTCCAAAGGTCTTGCAGATGAGTGTTCAGCTTGAGATTTGATCCATTTAATGACAGGATCCTATGGAAATATCCCCTGTACTTGCCAACCATTCTTTTTATTAACAGTTTGGTGTTTTTTAATCTGAATGGCCTGAACAGTAATGATTTTCTTTGGCTAGGATTTGATATCAAAGTGAATGGTCTTGTTGAAAGTGTGCTCACAAGCTATCGCGTGTTTTTAACATTAACTAAATAATCTATACCTATATATATATTTACTTTATATATTTTTAATAAATAAAATTGGAGCCATCATCATCAGCAGAGTCTGTTTGTTCCGGCTAATCTCGCACCCGTGCGAATCCGGGACGTGCCGCTTGTGTAAAATACACGCTATAAATCCGTTAAATTGTGTTCATAAATTCTACCACTATCTAAACTGAAGTTGAAGCAATGCTGCACTATTCTTCAAATAGCTTATGAGATCATTAAAGAGTTGTCTAGATATTACACATACGGAACGAAACGATATTACCTAAATATCGTAAGGAAGTTCACTTTAGACCTTTACAAACAACTTCTAACACAATAGGGTTCAGAACTAAACCCGAGATGAGCTTATGTCTTTGAGTAGACGAGATACTTTTTTATTTCACGCCAATGCAAAAGTTTGTGACTTTAGCTTCTCAACATCAACTACTTATTCGATTTTGGTGTATTTGTGTACTTGACTTAACTATTATCGAGCCTCTATGGCCGTGTGGTGCCGGATTCAGAATATTAAAGTCACCACCCCATTTCATCCTGAGGGTGTCATAAGAGTCGACAAAAGGAAAAGACAAGCCCGTAAACTTGAAACGAAACTTTTTTTTTTACTTCGGAGATCCTTATTGATACCCGGCCGTTTGGAAATGGCCGGGGTATGTGGGACTCCGAGGCGCGTACAGACTGTAAATTGCGCCTCGACCTACCCACTAAAACCGACGGCGATCCTTGACTGCCCAAGCCAGGGCACCGGGATTCACTCCCCTTGCAGAGACCTGCATGCTCCGTGACCCTGGGGGCCTTGGCCCGCCTCTTAGTGGAGCTCCATGCTCTGAGGCGCGCCCCTCCGTTTATGAGGGGGGCCTGTATTGCCCTCCCCCATTCCTCCGCCGGGGGGTGAAACGAAACACTGTGCCAACCCGTCCGACCAGCGTGGCTGCCTGAAGCTAATTACCATCCCTATGTTGGGGGAGACCCGACTCAGCAGTGGGTCATTTATGGGCTGAGTAGTAGTAATAGCCTCTATGGGAATGAAGAATAAAAAGACTAGGTGAAAATAAAATCTATGATCAAAACTTCATAGATTTTATTTCCGTGCTCCAAACATGCTAATTCCATATGGTCAAAATCAACAATCGATTTTGCAGTTTTGGTAACCTTTAACACTACATTGTCAGTTCAGGACATATGTCACTGGGCTTTAGTCACAAGCCCCGAGAATAATGTATGAGGTGAAGTATATCAACATTCAGGAGTCGAGCAACAATTGCGACAAATAAATCGCAAGCCTCGGATACTGGCAGTATCAAGTCTATCCAGAACATAACATACCATAATATTGAATTCGCGTTTAAGGAAGCCACAGTCGTGTTCCCGCAATATAAACTTAGCACAAAAGGGGTTCGTTCAAGAGAAACAATTCCAGCGCGTTGTGGAAGCCTCTGGGAAATCACTAATAAACGCCTGAATATTGTGCGTGATACTGTGCCAAGGGAAAAGACATTGGGACTGACAAAAAAACTG
Organism: Clostera curtula; assembly: GCA_905475355.2. Classification (NCBI taxonomy): domain Eukaryota; kingdom Metazoa; phylum Arthropoda; class Insecta; order Lepidoptera; family Notodontidae; genus Clostera; species Clostera curtula. Next base: position 18,924,058 of record FR997799.1, read on the forward strand.
TATCATCAGCTTACGTTTGTGTGGATTTTGGACCCGTATTTAGTTAAGATGTACTAATTAATATTAACCATATAGCTCAGACAATTGAAGTAGCAGTGGGCTGGTTATATCTGAAGAAGAATAGACGAAAACTGGGATAACGAGTTCCTGAGTGAAGACCGTGACTCTGCTAGATAGCGTGAAGATACAAAGCTAAATCATGTGGCCCTGTGGGTCCTGTGGTGCTCTTTACGGGAGGCCTATGTCAGCAGTGGACTAGAGTAGGACCAAAGATGGTAATACATTTTCAAATCTTTATCTACCATGTTTTATAAAAAGGCCCTTACAAAAACACTCCTCTTCTTCAAAAAACTTCTAAGCTGTTGCACCTAAATTGTGCTCGACCAACAATAACATAGAAGTTTTCTTTTCCATTGTATTTGATAGGACAATTACACGACGCAGTTAACATACGCTCTTAAATTTGGCTTCTAAAAATCATGTCTCAATTCTTCTACGAAAATCCCTCCATTACACCTTCACCTACAATAGATGATTCCAAGTCAAATCAAGCCTTGTTTAACGTTGCGGCGTGTAGAGAATTTTACGAGATAAAACCACTACCGTGACTATAACGATATGTAATGGAGGCTCCTAAACCTTGACCTAACTGGGCCAATAAACTCACGACGCCGGATCGAGCATCTTGGCAGATAATACTGAATATTCTATTCACTTGTTACAGTAAGTACTTGCGTGAGGTTTCACCTTTTACGTATTACCTTTATTGTTCTCTCATGTATTTTATACAACCTTTTGTGTGGTAACTGAATATAAGAATAGTAATACAGTTTCATTTTCATATACATTCTACTTGGCTTGGCCCGCGTGATCTGAGTATTCCCGACATATTTCATTTGACTGCCTCGTTGGTCTAGTGGTCAGATGTGCCGCCTTTGGATCAACGGGTCCCGGGTTCGATTCCGGGGTCGGGCCAGTGTCTTTGTCTAAACCAGAGGCACTGGCTCGGAGTCTGGGTGTCATTTCTATCTATAATATGTATGTATTTACAAAAAAAATAATGTATATAAGTAGTTTATCATCCATCTCATTACCATAACACAAGCATTAAGTTGCTTAACTTGGGACGAGATGGCGTTGTGTGAAATGTCCAAGGATATTTATTATTATATGTACTGTGTATGCAAACTTACGCATTTACTAAACAGTGGTTATTTTATTACATTTTCAGACATTACAATTTTATTTATTTGTATAGATTATCCTACAACCTTAGTAGTCTAAGAACCACTGGGTTATATGGGTATGTTTGCTAGATTATAGTTAGAGCATTTTGGTCAAAGCACTTTGGATCATTTTGGTCCACTTCAGTCAAACTAATTTATCCCTGAAAATGTTCAAAGGATATCTATTTATGTAGTACTATCGAAGTAGTACTTTGGAAAACGATGGAGGCGGGCGGGCCAGGGCCGACCTTTGTGGCAATCCTTGGGGGAGGCCTATGTCCAGCAGTGGAGGACTTTTGGCTGAAATGATGATCAATCCTTTCGTTATGGATATAAGGGTTTTGTTACACTTTGTATATAACTAATCTGTGCCATCCTTTCTTTTAAATTTTGTTCTAATATCTTTTATTTTTGGAAATATTCTTTTAAACATATTTATTTTAGAGAGAGAGAGAGACAGAGAGGGGGGGGGGAGAGAGAGAGCATTCAATACCCGAAAGGTTCACATTACTAGTTATTCCAACAATTATTAAGTAATATTGTGAGTAGAACACAAAAATCTGGAAAATTATAACGACGATGGTCTACTAGATAACAAATGTTAATGGAGAACCGCTCGGAACACTTCACAAAGTAAATTGTGCAGTTACTACTATAAGGTTTTCACAGCGTTTTGTTGTTTGCCGCGTAATTGGTAGCGCCCGTGTTTGGATAACCTGGACGGTGTAACCAGTAGTTATATTTTATGATTCCCGTGATGTTACCCGCAGTTATTGACGTACCGACGTAAGTGGTTATACAAACAGACACTCTAATTTTATTTATTTGTATACATCAGTGTCTGCACTGTCATTTCACCTCCGTCCAGAGTTTTATGGATAGATGTGGATATGCCACGCAACCACGAATGGATAGTAAAGTCTTGGAGTGGCTACTTTATACAGAAAGCTGAACGTCAGATAAATTCCACCTGCCACAGTGTGCTGTGTTACTGCAAACCTCTGGCGCAAAAGAGACGTGTGAGGGTTCGCTGGGGTTTAGTGGGTAGCCGCGTGTTCCGGAGTCCCATATAGCCGCGTGTTCCGGAGTCCCATATAGCCGCGTGTTCCGGAGTCCCATATAGCCGCGTGTTCCGGAGTCCCATATAGCCGCCGACCCCATGAGGCAGCGGTATGCGGTCACTGGCAGATAGGTGATGTAAAAAGGAGTTACTCAGGCTACTTTTATTCACAACCCTTCCCTGAAGGAGCTTCATACATACATCCTGAGGGTGCTAAAAACCTTTTTATGCAAAATAGGACTTCAAACCATAAAGGGCGTAGGTACACTAACCAATAAAAATAATTTGACATTGGTGTCCTATTTATAGGTGTCAGTGTCAATTAGATTATTTTTTTAGAGCGGTCGAAATAAAAAAAAATCATAATGATGACTTAGGCTTTCACTATCCTTGTATGATGCGATAGATGAGATTTGATGAGATTGGAGTGGATGAAACGTTGGTGTATAATATAAATAACACGATCTAAAACTCGTCATGTGTGTCTCATCAACCACAAACTATCTATCTATCAGCCACAGAGGCCCCTCCCCAATAGATTTCTACAACGCATGATCTCGTGCAGACCGCATCCACCGACTCCTAGCCACCTTCACAAGGTCGTCCGTCCACCAGTCGGAGGTCTTCCCACACTTCTCTTTCCCATACATGGACACCACTCGACGTTTATGCCCCAACGGGCATCTGTTCTTCGGACTACGTGGCCTGCCCATTCTTCTTCTACGAATTTCTTAATTTCTGATTTTATTATAGGTGCGGGTGTTAATAGTTCATTCATACAACGGATTAGATATCTAGCACACCGATTTATTCCTATATAAAATATTATTCTAACCTACACTAAATATGAGCGTGAGCGCAGCCTCTTGGCGTCGCAGGCGGTTTGGGACTCTCGCATCTGGCGATCCCGTCCCCGGCCTATGCTGCACGTGTGTCGATCAGCGACGCGGTCAAGCGCGCGCTGCTTTAACCGACGCCAACAAAATGAGTGCGTTGTTGTGCGCCACACTATTAAGTAGAGTAACTCCAAGCATAGCTCTCTCCATCGCACGTTGAGTGACTCTCAGCCGCCTAATAAGCCCCATTGTGATCGCCCACGTCTCAGATCCGTATGTCATCGCTGCAGCGATGACACACACTGTTCTAAGACTTTTCTCTCAACTACAATACACGCCACATAAACCGTGCAGCCTCAAACAATGAAAATGCTGCCCTGAACTACCGTCTAATCTAAGAAGAAACCACACAATAAAATCCACCAAAGATTTCTTTAAAGTCATTATTCTGAACACAGCAATCCTCTGGGAATTACGCCAGATCTTAAGGGCCAGCGGTCATTAGACACCCTAACTCTCCTACCACCACCGGTCCTTCCGTGTCGCGGCTCCGTGCCCAGAATAGTGAAACGATACTTACGTGGAAAACAATCTGATCTGCAGCCAGTTACTACTGTATTCCATGATGGTTAAAGTATTTTTTTGCTTGACTCTGTTGATTTTTTTGCGTTTGCCAAGTGCCTCGGCAATCAGAGATCTTCAGGGACGGTTATAAACAGTATGTGCAAGTATATTTTGTACGTCGTATAATTTTACTGTTTTCATTTGTAACCGTTGCGTAAGCTTAGAACAAAAAATGCTATAGAGACTCCATTGAACTTATTTAATTTGTTAAAAGTTCTTACAGTTTTATTCTCCGTAGGTACCTCGAATATAATAGGTATTCATTGAGAAACTCAGTACAAGTGCACAAATATACTAGTCCGATAACACTGGAATCAAATCTGGGAACTTCTGATCGAGGGACATAGTGTACATTAATTTATTCATAAAATAACATAAAATCAATATCTTTTTTAACATATATAATTCTACTGTACATGTGTATGTCACTGAACTCTTAAACGACTTGACCGATTTGAATGATTTTTTCGACTGCGTTTGGGTGGCACCAAGGATGGTTTAGATTCACAAATCAGCCCGACAGATGGCGCTGCAGTCGTTAAACGAATATCATGCAGGACAACATCTGCCCGGTCAGCTAGTATTGTATACAACATTTAACAGAATATGTAGTTTAATCTATTGCAGCGACATCTTTACAAAGCATAGATACGAAAAATAAAAGCTTTGTAAGCCCACTTCCACGAAAGCTTCCACCACAGACACGAGCCACATTGACTGGAGGACGTTACGGTTAACCGGGAGGTCTTGCAATTGTCGCTCGCCATCGGAGCGCTACAATTTACTGGGTTTTCGCGACCCTATGGCGTCCCAAACGAGACGTGTGACAGTATGCCGCTGAAGATTCAGTGGATGATCAAGTACAGTCCGCGCCAATATTTATGGCCGCTCTGAATGTAGCCGTGCGTAAGAACTTGTGCCACCTACGTTTTTTAACCAATACGAAGTACGAACGTATCTCACTCACACTAACGCGCTGGATGCGAGGGCGTTTGCGGGTGGGAAACGGCCCCCGCGGGGGTGCCCTGCCCCGTGTAAGTCCCGCTGATACCTGATTTTGTGTTCTGCGCAGCGTAATGTGGCTACATTCAGAGCGGCCTTAAAGATTGGCGCGGACTGTAATAGGTTTCCCTCCGAGTCTATGATAGAGACCCAGCTCATAAGGACTTAATTGATGATTGGCTAATACCAGCCAGGAACTATTCCCATTTGCTATTCCAATGGAAAATATTAAATGGACTGCCTCCTTTAGGATCTTTCACAAAATTAGGTCTTATATCTCCTTATTTTAAAAATAAGCATACATTTATAATAATTTGGATGTCTAGACGATAAATAAGAGTACTACTCGTCGAGTAGGCTATTACATAATATACGATTTTGTCTCCCATCATCCTTTAGGTAAATCATCTGGCATGACCGTTGACATTAATTTTACAACGATACCGCAGAATGCGACTATCCTTAAAAAAAAGATCTAAATCAAAAAAATATTTTAGATCTTTTAGATCTACATCTAAAAAAAACTGCAATTTTATTATGATTTAGCGGCACCTATGTTCTTTAATTGTAACTAAATGCTGGGTTGAAACTTTCAATAACGTTATAATAACACCGTATCTCAGTACTTCATGACAACCGCTATGTAAGAAGTTCAAGGTAAATTAAATAGATGGAGCTATAACATGCTGTAAACATTTTGCAAATTAATACGAATTGGATAGTTAGTGTAAATCAGCAGTATCTAGTCAGTAATACTAGCCTTATAATGCCTGAGCTGACCAACAACCAGCAATGGAACTTGTTCTCTAGCATGATGCATTTTCAGTCATAGCCTAGCACTCCTCAACCATTATTGCAGAGAATCATCATCACCAGGTGAATTCGTCATAGTGGCTGTAATGCAAAGGGTACCTTGCAAGCGCCTAGAGTTACTAAAGTTTCTCATAAAATCCTCTTCATAAAATTGCAGAGTCTGTAAACTATGCATTTAATCATATGATGATCTTCTACAAAGTGTAGAGTCTAAACATACAAAGGTTTTAGAATAAATGAATTAAGTTTGGCATTGTTACTAAAATGTTTAGTAATCAGTTGTTTAGAAAAGGTCAAACATACACCTCGCCTACTATTGTACAAACTCACTTGCCAATAAGCATTTAATTTGACTATCTAAAGATAATTAGCTGAGAGAAGTGCTACTGAAAATTGTCTCATGAGATATTAAAAAAAATGTTTTTGATTGTATGTCTAATATTTTCGGGCGTTTCGGTCATTGCTTTTTTACTAAGGTCATATTTAATAGAATTATGGAAACCCAAAGTTATTGATGAGTTTACAAAAAGTTGCCTAAGTGAGTACGACAGCGTTTTTGTATTAGGGCATTTCTGTCATTTCTATACGTGCACCAATGAGAAAGGTAAGTCTCAGTGATTTGTTTTATATGAACTATCACTATCATCATCACTATCACTACATATTATAAAACAAAGTAGCTTTCGTCTGCCCGTCCCTATGTATGCTTAAATCTTTAAAACTACGCAACGGATTTTGAAGCGGTTTTATTTAATAGTTAGAGTGATTCAAGAGGAAGGTCGGGAATTTCGGCTTCTAAATCTATACTACTATTATAAAGCTGCAGAGTTTGTTTGTTTCAACGCGCTAATCTCAGAAACTACTGGACCGATTGAAAAAAAAATCTTTCAGTATTGGATAGTCCATTTATTGAGGAAGGTATATTTTTTTTTTTAAAATAGGGATCCTTAAGAAAATTGCGGTTTTGTAACTTAAGGAGTAAAATTTCATTTTAGTTTCAAAAATATTTATTAGTTTATGTATAGCATATTATGTAGGCATATATTTATATCACCATGGGTATTTATGTAGGTATATAATTAATGTATTATATTTAGTGTATTTATTTTATATTTATGCATTTATTTATATAATTAGATGTATTAATAATATTTATTCTTGTGGTTAGATTTTTTATATTGCAGTTTTTTTTTAATTGCGCCTGCCATGTCGTTCTCTGCACCGCCCAAAGGTTCACTGGAAAGAATGCCTAAGACATTAATGTCCGCCTATGTTGAACTTATTGTTGCATAAAGAATAAATAAAATTATTATATCTATAAGTAACATGGCTATATGCGAAGTGGAAATAAGTTTGGGTTCGAAGCCCATGCGGGCAAACTACCCAATATTCAGGGAGGCCTCCTCAATATCCATTGAGGGATATTGGCCTATTTTCGCTAGGAAAATTCTTTTGATGGATACCTATCCAGACCTTTTGATGGAGAAGATACGGCTGGGTGTTGTGTGCCCTTCATGAATATGCCGTCTAGTGTAGACACTATTGTTCGTAGAGCTAAAGTATGTGTTTCATTGTTATAATGTGAGATTGGTAAATACAAGAAATTAGTCCGAGTACCAACAGAGGTAATAAATAAATAAATATCCTTGGACATTTCACAGAACGCCATCTCGTCCCAAGCTAAGCAACTTAATGCTTGTGTTATGGTAACGAGATGGATGATAAACTACTTAAATATATATTTTTGTAAATTCATACATATTATAGATAGAAAATACCCAGCCCCGGAAGAAATACTTGTAGGTCGTACAAATATTTCTTCCGTGCGGGAATCGAACCCGCTCAACCACTGCGCCAACTATGTCGTTCATCAAATAAATAGGCCTGTGTGCCATTACTGCGGTAGTATTTTCGCAGAAGCCAGAGTTGATATAGTATATTATGTAGAGATGAAAAGTGAACTGACATACATGAGCTAGATTTCCGTTTCTAATTAATGAACTTACAAGGCATACTTAAACATACATTCAGCGACACCTCAGCTTCTGAGCCTCATATTTCTATGGAATTCTTCCTCATCATTGAAAAGAAACCGATACAAACTCTGGGCCTTAACTTCGGATGTGCGAGTATACTAGTCATTTACCTTACACTCTGTATATCTATTTCAGAAAAATGGCGCACAATGGAAAACTACGGTCGGGAGGCTTTGAAAAAAGGTGGAATTACCAGTTTTTGGATATGCAATAGACCATTTATAGGTATGTGTCTTATAATAAATAAACATAATAGCTGTATGCGCGTTGCTACGCCACGAACTAAAAATTATTTTTTCATGAACCGCCCGTTTTTGGTGTAAAATGTGCCCGAATTTCGTAAAATCCGTTCTTAGCTAACCTCTACTAGGTCAAGTCTCTAGGTCTTATGGCTCCAGAGATATCGTGATGAGTGACTATATACGTGGAAATTACCATTATATATTTATAATAGGTTTGCGAGAACCTTTTTTGGGTTGATGGGTTATTATCCTTGAACTATCCGTAGTGGTACCTACGGATAGTTCGGATCGCCTAGCACCAGGCTCGGGGATGCCTGGTGCTAGGCGTGTGGTAATCCGGTTCACCCCCATACACGATAAACATCCCCCGATGTATCCTGTGGGTCCAGCTTTAGCTCCATTGCGTTAGTTGCGCCAAGGGGGCGGGAGGAATTCGAACTCTACCACCTTAGTTACATAGCTCTTTTTGGAGCGGTAAATTTTCGGTGCAATGTCTGGTATACGCGACATACCATCCACACGGGGTCATTGTCCACAGTCGTAATATGGCTCAAGGACGGCAGTAGTTTAAGTTCTTTGTTATTTTTCTCGTGTACTATTGCATCTAAGCTAGTGTGCTCTGCACCACCCAAAGGTGGCTGTTAGTGAATGCCAATTGGCATTAAGGCCAAAGTCAACAGACGCCTTCTACGGAAACGTGTACCATCTTAGGCCTCATCTTCGCCTTCCATCAAGCGAGATTGAAGTCAAACGTAAGCCTATTACGTTATAATACAAAAAAGCTGCAAGTGTACTGATCAGACTAGAACTTGCTATTACTGCTGCTTATTAACAAAGCTATGCTCGGAGTTTCCCTGCGAGATCGCATCAGAAATGAGGAAATACGCAGGAAAACCAGGGTCACCGACATAGCCCACAGGATTGCCAAACTTAAGTGGCAGTTGGCAGGGCACATAGCGCGCAGGACCGACGCCCGATGGGGCAGAAAAGTCCTGGAATGGCGACCGCGTTCCGGAAAGCGCAGTGCTGGTAGGCCTGCCACACGGTGGACCGATGACCTGATTAAGGTCGCCGGAAAACGATGGATGCGGTCGGCCCAGGACCGGCCTTTGTGGAAATCTTTGGAGGAGGCCATATGTCCAGCAGTGGACGTCTTTTGGCTGAAATGATGAATAATGATGATGATGATTAACAAAGGGGGTTAAAGAAGACATGTGCCTCCTTCTGACGCGCATAGCTGCTCTCTTGGTGATACAGGAAGTCCGACGAACACAGTGGTTTTAGTCGGTAGAGGGGTATGATGTTTCCGCTATGTGTCCTGCCAACCAGTCGACAAACTGATGTCCACCAGTCGACTCTCATTGACCGATGATGATGTGGGTTTTCTTGTAGTTGTGGCGGATCCAATCACAGCGGAGTTGATATCGAAAAATTGCCTTAATAAAGATGTTTCAACCAAACATCTTTTAATAGATCTGATGGGGAACAATACCGCTATAGCTGCTGGTGAGTTCTGTTTGGCTATATTAAAAAACTTAATCTGTATGGTGACGAATTTAGAATACACGATGTCACCACCTCATCCCATCCCCTGTGTGGGGAAGAATATAAAACCTCCCCCTGCGTACGCTGGGAAATAACGCGTATTGTAAAAGTCAACAAAACCCATCACGCTTAGAGGTAGGATCTAATGGTCCAGGTACCACCCTCACATCTAAGTCCAGCGCCAAGCAGTTTTACTGTGTTTCGTCGTGTGTATGAGAGCTGATGTCTGACAGGGCATTTCCTTGAATTGCCTGCTTCATTTAGATCATGTCGTTGTTTTCCATCACGCAAGCATAGAGTCAAAGGCATTCAAGTCACTGATAAAAAACCATAGGATGCTGTAAGAGCCGACAAAAGAAAGTTAACCACCAGGGCCGATAACCTAGCCGCAAGAGCAGGAAAACAAAAACCTTTTTTTTTTGTTCACCCTTTATGGACTTGGGAGTGTAGGACTCTTTCCCTCCATGTAACGAGAGGAGGCCTGAATCAACAGTGGATTATCTATGGGCTGAGTAGTACTACTAGTAATCCTGTAGGATTATACATAGTGCCAACGCCCCATACAACCCCGAGGGTGAACCGAATACCGACTAAAGGATGATAAAGTAAAAACCCAGCCGCCTCAGAAGGAAAGTAGACATGAAACACTGTGCCTACCTGTTTGGTCAGCGTGGCATGGTAGGCTATATTCAGCCATGTAATTCTGTTAATTTTCTTTTTTTTTCTCTAGAAATACGTAACCCCTGCAGTCGGTATAGCCTGTATCGCGGGGGCGACCTGTTTTGCGGCCTTGTCATTTCCTTTTGTCCACTTTTGGAATGGTGACACTGTGTATTCTAAAGGACATAGCACACATATCAACTCGGAAAGGGATCGGCACCGTATCAACTCGAGGCGTTCAGTATTATTTGTACGACTCCCTACTGAAAATAGCACTAATCGGATTCGTAACGTAAACGCCTCGCCTCGGGACAAGCTCACGAACGCCGTATGGGGCGCGTGGTCAACCAGCGGTCCCCGCGCTTAGGGCTCGCCGTTCACGCGCTTGCGGGACTTAACATATTCGTAACGCCAGTAATACACGTTGGCCGAGCATAGGCCAACGCGAGCGTAGGCAATTTAATACAAGGCAAGTGCTACTGCCTACACGTTGGGCAAGTGTATCGAAACCAACTAGGCGAGCGACACCGAGCGATGGCCAGACAATGCAAATATACCGCCTATACGTTGGTATTGGCGTTCACTCGGCAATGCTAGGCCAACGTATATTGCTGGCTTAACATTATCTTACGGGCCATCCGTAAGCGCGGCGTCCCCTAGCCGTAGCGGAGGCGACGTATCGGAGCTGCTTGTCCGCTTTGGTTACGTGCTTACGTAGGTTGACGTAGGTTGACGCCAGTTTGACGGCGAGGCGAAAGGTGATACGCCGATCCCTTTCCGAGTTGATATGTCTGCTACGTCCTTAAATCCGTCACCATACGGAACCACACGCCACAAATGTGAGGACCTAAATTTAAAAAAAATATATAATTCCAGTAAAAGATTGGCAGGTGCAGCGTAAGATTCTGTTGCCTATGTTCCGCCAAAAGAACTTGGTGTACAACATGACCATTTTTAATAATCTAGGACAAATCATGGTGGAAAAAATGTCAGAGAACTGCGGCGAAGTAATATCCATTGAGGAATACATAATATCACATAACATGAACTTGCTTTGCGGTGAGTACGGGAGTTTTTTTTAAATGCGATGTAACTCGGCTACTCATTGGTTCACTATATTGCAGCACATGATGTTCAATCACTGCCCTACTATCAAAATAAACAAGATAATAATAAGAGTTAGAAGCCATTCTCTACTACTATACTATCACTACTATACTCGTACATTCACTACTATACTATCACTACTATACATTCACTACTATACTATCACTACTATACTATCACTACTATACATTCACTACTATACTATCACTACTATACATTCACTACTATGCTATCACTACTATACATTCACTACTATACATTCTCTACTATACTATCACTACTATACTATTACTACTATACATTCACTACTATACTATCACTACTATACATTCACTACTATGCTATCACTACTATACATTCACTACTATACATTCTCTACTATACTATCACTACTATACTATTACTACTATACATTCACTACTATACTATCACTACTATACATTCACTACTATGCTATCACTACTATACATTCACTACTATACTATCACTACTATACTATTACTACTATACATTCACTACTATACTATCACTACTATACATTCACTACTATGATATCACTACTATACATTCACTACTATACATTCCCTACTATACTATCACTACTATACTATTACTACTATACATTCACTACTATACTATCACTACTATACATTCACTACTATGCTATCACTACTATACTATCACTACTATACTATCACTACTATACATTCACTACTATACATTCACTACTATACTATCACTACTATACATTCACTACTATACTATCACTACTATACTATCACTACTATACATTCACTACTATACTATCACTACTATACTATCACTACTATACATTCACTACTATGCTATCACTACTATACATTCACTACTATACTATCACTACTATACTATCACTACTATACATTCACTACTATACAATCACTACTATACTATCACTACTATACATTCACTACTATACTATCACTACTATACTATCACTACTATACATTCACTACTATACTATCACTACTATACTATCACTACTATACATTCACTACTATACTATCACTACTATACTATCACTACTATACATTCACTACTATACTATCACTACTATACAATCACTACTATACTATCACTACTATACATTCACTACTATACTATCACTACTACATAAATAACCCACTGCTGAGTGGGGCATCCTCCAGTTACATTGATGGTAATTAGCCTACTGTGCCACGCTGGCCAAAGGGGTTGGAAAAGGGTTTCGTATCAAGTTATCCCTCTTTTACGGTTCGGTTAGCGACCTTGGCATTTCCTTTTGTCGGGTCTTACGACACCCATAGGATGGAATGGGGTGGTGACACTATGTATACTAAATCCGTCATCACACGGAGCAAGTCTAGTTAGGTTAGTTTAGTTACTTACTATTTTGTTTTGTGTTTAGAAATAACAAGAACTCACATAAAGATATCGATAAGTCATTCCAATAAAACTGCCTAAAATTGTAGAGCTGATATGCGGCCAAAGATTAACTGATCAAGAATGGGGCTTACAAGTAGCTGAAGCTTTTAACAAATGCAACGAGCTCTTTTCAAAACGCCTGTTCAACCCAATACTTCACTTAAACCCCATTTACAAATGGACATCGATCCGCTCCGAGTTTTCAAAAAATATGAAAATCGTTAAACACTTTATTGGCAAGGTGTGTATTTCAAACTGATTAACTAGAACGTAAGAATCTCAGCCTATAAACGGACTAATGAATTTGGCTTGCTATTTTATATTAAAATGTACGACATACCTGATATCATCATCATTTCACCCAAAAGACGTCCACTGCTGGATATAGGCTTCTCCCAATGATCTCCACAATGGTCGGTCATGGGCCGCCCGTATCCATTGCTTTCCGGCGACCTTAACCAGGTCGTCGGTCCACCGTGTGGGAGGCCACTTAAGTTTGGCAATCCGGTGGGCTATGTCAGTGACCCTTGTTTTGGTTTGCCAGCGTATCTCATCATTTCTGATTCAATCGCGCAGGAAAACTCCGAGCATAGCCCTCTCCATTGCCCTTTGGGAGATCGAGCCCATAGTGAGCGACCACGTCTCTGTTCCATATGTCATCACTGGCAACACACATTGCTCGAAGTCTTTAATCTTCATACCTGATACATTGGCAAAGAATTTCAAAGATTTTTTTTTGGATTGAATAGAAATGTTGGCGCACAGGGATGATCATCCAGCCAGACGAGGTATGTCTGGTGGGGGGCCGCAGCTCATATCCCTTGATAACTGTAGTCATAAATAATAATAAGCTTTATTTCCTCACACGTTACATTTCACCTTAACTAACAAATCTTAAATAACTATTTGTGAAAAATCTTATCTAAGTTAGTATATTAGTGTTTTTGGTATTTTATTCATTTATTTTATTTTTGTAGGTTAATTTTAGTCCTCTATATAAGGATCGCCTACAGCGCCAAATGCTCCAAACTTTTCTCACGGTTCTCACCCATATGTTACCAGCTGTGGATACGATGTCATCGACCCATCTTCTGAAAGGTCTTCCACGTTTTCGTTTCATGCCGAGGGGTAACCCCTTTAAGTTTGATGTTCATGAAGCTTCTTTATATGCCTCGCTGACATGTTCCGATCTTTTGTTGTAGCTTTTTAGTTAGGGTCCACGTTTGACTTGCGTATGTGAGACACGGTAATAAACAGATATTTATAGCTATAGTTTTCAGCCTAGGTGGCAACGTGCTTTTAAACATTTCTTTCGTAACCCAGGACTTGATCCACGTATTTTTTATTCGTGTTTTTATTTATTTATCATCACATGACTCTATTGTAGTGCTGTAGAGTCAATAATCATATCGATCTTCTCTCTGTTGGTCATCATATTGGCTTTCTTTGAGAGATTCTAGCATCGTTTGTTGGTCTTCGTGATTTTCAGATAATAAAACTAAATCATCTGCATATCTAACTGTAGTCAGGGATTCTGTCCTAGTGTATCGCTCTGTAAACTAAATTCCCAACGCGTAGGCCATATTTCTTTATGTTGATATTTCAGATTTTTCGGGTAAATTGTGTAAAGAAACGATACAAATATTTTTTAACTAAAATTTTTTTTAGATGATCGATAAAAAGGAGCAGGAAATGTTAAAACAGCAAAATAGCAAAACAGGTAAATTGCCATTAGTTGTAGCTTTTAAAAATACTACAGTATCATATTATATTGACTAACAAGTATTATATTATTGACAAATTATAAAAATAATCTTAAATAACTTACAACTTAGCTCATCGTAAATACATAGCACTTGAATAAGAAATAATCATAGATTAGGGTTTACTAATGTTAACTTATATAGTTCCAGGAGATGGCAAAGTAAAATCTTTACTAGAACATTTGCTCGAAATTAACGTGTACAATAGATCTGATTTGAGTAATGAAATATTGATGTTCCTTATGGGAATTGCTGATACTTCATCCGTTTCTCAATGTTTCGTTATTTCCTTACTATCCAAATACCCAGATGTTCAACAGAAGGTTCATAACGAGTAAGTAACGTGGCTTAATTTCGTAATAATTTTATTAATTTCTATATGGATAGTGACAATATTACTAACCCGCATGACTAGAACCTCGTTAAAGCCGAAAAAGAAAAACTCAACAACTATCTCGATTTGGCTCACGAGGTTACCGCAATGTGGCATGTTGATTCAACAATCATTGTGCCGATATTTGATTCAGTAAACGGTCTTACTGAGAAGAATTTTGACCAACATCTCAAAAAACTCTCGCTGAGTTGCTGGAGTAAGGGCCTGATATAAAAGGCTGTCATTCTGGATTCAGCAAGGATCGTGAGGTGGTTCCTCTCTCTGGAGCTCTGAACCGTCGGTAGCGTAGGTCACCGACCTCGTTCTCGACGGTTTTTGTCTAATTTTATGTATCTTTTTTATACATGTAAAATTAAGAATTAAAGAGACATAAATATGGGGACACTATCATAAATTGGCCAAAATAACAAACCCTCCATGAATTTGGAGGAGGCCCGACTCAGTAGTGGGTCATTTATGGGCTGAAACGACGAACGACGATGTCTCACTAGATTGGGCGATAAAGGACAGTGGGCTTGCCTCTTAATTGGAATGTACTAAGGAGGATTGCTGAATGCGTCAAGCTGAAGACAGGGCGCTGTGGCGCTCTTTAGGGGAGGCCTATGTCCAGCAGTGGACTGATGTGGGCTGATAATGATGATGGAAGATTAAGTCTGACTTAACTTTACTTATAGAGCTTACTTAAAGAGATGATTACCATCACACCTTCTCCAATAACAGGAGCAGAAGAAAGTTATGTTTGTTTAATTATTGAGAATTGTTAACAGCTCCTTAATTTTTTATAAGATTACAAGAGGTCATGGGCGATTCCGATGGTTACATTGACGTGGATCAATTATCCCGTTTAAAGTACATGGATGCTGTTATAAAGGAGAGTCTCCGGCTATACCCTGCTGCCTCCGTAATAGTGCGGGACATCGATAAAGACCTCACACTTCGTAAGCACTTTTGAATTGTCGTATTTTAGTATTATTAAACTACAGGCAAATTTCACTCCTATCAAATTAGAGAAGACCCGACTCAATAGTGGACCGTTTATTGGCTGAAACGAGAAGATTTTCTTCTATTGTGCCCATACTTTCTACCTTACTATCTAATTCATTCGTCCCTTAAACACCTTTAGGACAGTTTGTTTTCTTAAAAATTCCTCTTTATTGATAAGTAATGTATGGTCATTTAAGCCTAAGCCCCTCTAGCTAACACAAAGATACTTACCCGACTGTATGAAGATACGCACCTGGAATTCGATCCTAAAGAAGCACATCAAAACCCCTAGGCATGCGTCGATATCGGGTGCATTAATATTAAAACATTTATATTCTCTTTAACAGCGTCAGGAACGATCATTCCGAAGGGTATAGGTGCTCTGCTTCACACGTACGCCTTGCATCGCAACACGGCGCACTGGGGAACAGACGCCGAACATTTCAAGCCTGAGAGGTTCCTGACTGGGGAAACGAGACACCCTGGATCATATTTCGCCTTCAGCCTTGGGCCAAGGAATTGTCCTGGTAAAAACCCGAAAACCAAAGCATTACTCAAAATCACTTTTAATTATTTTTAATCTAGTTATCGTGCAGCGGCTGACATATCGGATTTCTTTGTCTTAAGGCTAGATAACTTCACATGCATTTTCTAACACTTTTTTTTGTCCGAAATCCTCATGGATACCCGTCCTTTGAGGTCTGACCAGGCTATGTGGAACTCCGGGGCGCGTGGTGATGGTAAGTTGCGCCCTAACCTACCCACTAAAACCGACGGCGATCCTCGACTGCCTGCACTAGGGCCACAGGTTTCGATCCCCCATTGGAGGAGCAAGCTCCGCGACATTTCCTCGTGCGAAATAAATAAGCATAACCTCTAAAATAACTAAATGCTTTGCATTTGGGTCAAACATACTTCAACAGTCAATATGGGTAAATTGCATAAGTTTGGTAATAGACTTTGTTTCCATGGTTGTGTGCAGTATTTTCATTTCATTATTTCCATTTTCTTTTAAGGACTGAGAAGTATGTAAGCTTGATTTGCCTGGTAAGCCCATAAATGACGCACTGCTTATTAGGGCCTCCTCGCATTACATGGAGCCAAAAAGGTTGGCACAGAGTTTCGTTTCAAGTTTTCCTTCTCTTGCGGCTGGATTTTCGGGTATGTCATTTATTTTTATCGGCTCTTACGACACTGTAATGATGGATTGGGGTGGTGACACTATGTATTCTAAATCAGTCACCACATGGACAACAATTTCATTACAGTTTGTTTACTAGTTAGCGCTAAAAATACAAGGATGGTTCTTTGCAGGTTACCGTTTTGGTATGTTGATGGTGAAGACGATCATAGTTTATGTACTGCGATCTTATGAAGTGCTACCAGTGAGTGCGGAAGATCTGAAGAAACCGTTCGACTTGAAGTTCAATATCCTACTGAGAGACGTCGATAAGTTTCGCGTTCGGTTGAAGCCAAGAGTTCCATAAAATACTGGAACCCTTATAAAAATAATACATGTTACATGAAGTAAATTCTTGTTGAAGTAAGACACGAGTATGTACAGTTGAGGTTTACAATAATTGTCAGTTTCTGTAGTCAAAGATACGGGAACAATTATAAATTAATATTTGAGTTTTGAAGTAAATTGTTCACAAGACAAGAGTATGTACAGTTGAGGTTTACAATATTTTTCAGTTTCCGTATTCATTTTTTTAAAAAGTCGACGCATTTTAGAAACCTTTGTAATTGTATCACAAAATAGGTTACAGCATGTAAAATTAAGACCAATTTAGTACCTATGAGCGTTAATAAAGTTTTATTTCACCATTTAACTTATATAATAAACTGAACGTTACAGAATTCGAATTTAATAATGTTCTAAATATTTTAAAGTAACGACACGGTTCTGAACTATGGTAGAAATAAGAAGGTGAATACATATAAAAGTGTTGAATATAGAATTTGTTTATAACACAGTTGGCACATTGTACAGGCAAAACGCCAAGCGAAGAAAAAACTGTTATGAAAGCAATGGTTGGCGGTAGTGTCCTCCCCCAAATTGGAGGAGGACCGACCCAATAGCTAGCAGCTACCATGGTACCCTGTCATCACTCTAGCTGCTACTGGCTCCCAGATCCTCGGTATATCAAACAGGATCATACACTGGACAAATTTTAAGTTTGCCTAAAATCCATTAACTTCACCCCTTTTCGAGCTCATAAAAACATATTTTAACGTATTATATATGAGTCGTACTATAAATCTAGTATTACTGTGTGCACAGTGATCGTAGGAACAAGCCACAGGTTCCCGACTAGACAAGTTGTTTAATTCAGGACAGGGATAGTCAACTATTGCGAAAACATCGTCTATTGATGAGTCTTCTTTAGGTCAAACTCAAACTCAAATCATTTATTTCAATTTAACCTATTTACTGGTGTTTTTGAAAAGTCAAAAGTGAAGTTAGGAATCTAGTTGCATGTTCCAAAAAGTAGATCCTATGGAGAAGAACAGGCAAGAAACTCCATGGACACTCTTAGAATATCAATACGAACTCAGGGTCATTAGAATATCAATACGAACTTTTTTATCAAATTCTCTTGTGACGTGATATGGTAACAAATAGCGATACGTCCAAAGTTTCGAGTAAAAGTTTTTTTTAGTATTCGGATATCTTTCAATCAATATCATATTTTACTACAGGGGCAGATTCACACAGGATTTAATACCAAGTTACGAGTATCTTTTTCTGACGGCTAGATTTTTCACTTCTTCTTGGTCGGTATCTTCATTGCTGAAGGTCGTGTCTAGAATGACCTTTTGGTCACGATGCTCTTCCACGTGTATCTGTCCTCGGCGGTCTTAATAGCTTTGGTCAGTGACAGGCCGGTAACCGTATTTATCTAGTCTGACCACCGGGTAGGTGGGCGACCGCGTGGTCCCCTTCGACCTGTCCAACTACCATCAGCTTCTCCAGGCTGTCAGGGCTTCTGCGAGCAACGTGTCCAAAATATTTAAGCATCCGCTGAAAACAGATAGCGGATAGCCTTCTGTTTATTCCGAGCTCCTTGAGAGTGGACACGTTGGTTCGATTTTTCACTATCAGGTTATTTATACACTCAAGAGGTTATGTTACTCATGAGGAGTAGGTTTGTGAATAAAATTCCATCACCATACGTAACTATATTATTAAAAAACAATATCAACACAATCTTAAACGAAGTGAGACCGGAAATAGAATGCTGTCTTTATTTTAAACACAAAATATAACAATATTTAAGCAAAACAAATTAACTAATACCGATATATTAAGCAATACCCTGCTTGACAACTCCTGGACTAGTTCAGGTGAGTTCAGTCAACCCTAGCTTCCCGGAGAACACTCCTGCGCAGCTAGTTGACCGGCGTAACGCCTGTGAGATCCATGGTAAGTTTATTCCTTATTTTTATCTGAACTAATATAATACGAGACAGTGTTCCAATGCGTTCATCTCAGGATCTATTAGGTCCAATGTGGACACATCACATCATGCGTTCCATTGCGGTTTATTTATAAATAATTTAGGTTAGCTTCATGTTAACCTTTCCAAGGGGACAGGATAGTAACTATGACAGCTGCCTTGTTGGTCTAGGGGTTAGATGCGCAGCCTCTGGATCACGGGGTCCCGGGTTCGGTTCCGGGGCAGGGCAAGTCTCTTTCTGTAAAACAGAGGCTTATGCTCTGAGTCTGGGTGTCATTTGTGTTCGTGAATTTCATGTTTGTAACTGCCCTCGCGGTATTTTAATTCCACCTCCATACGTTATCTACACACTTTCTATTAACTGATTACACAAATACATGGATATATTTTTTACTATATCATCAAGCTAGAAATTTTACCATTATTTTAATAACATCAAATAACACTACATTATGAAGGGAATAATGAAAGTGGACGAAGCGAAACAAGTATGTAAAGATCGTAGCAAGTGGAAATAAGTGGTCTCTGCCTACCCCTACGGGAAATAGGCGTGATAATATGTATGTATGTATGTTTAATAACATCGTGACTGCACGTCAGCAGTCGAATGAATCACTTGGAAAGCTATTTCACTTTTGAAGAGGTTAATAATATGGACACTGCAAGCTTTTTGTTGAAGCTGATCACATGACTAACATCAATGATGGCTTACAGTAAAATTGATATAGACTTAACTGACACCAATCATAGTGTCAAATAAGTCCATCTATCAAGATGGTCACAACACAATTTCACAATGTCATCATCACTATAATAGCTATCAATTAATTGTACGCTAGTAAAACTAACGTTTTATAGTTTTCCGGTATAAAACAGTAAAGAAGTAGATAGATAAAACAGATTGTTTTCCACAATTTCATACAAGGGGTGGACTTATTGCTAGATGCGAGTTCCTCAAAGGGTATTGTCAAAATAGCAAGCTACTTAATACCTATTAATTTTTCCAGATGCAGTGCTTTATTTGCGTTACGTACATGATAATGTTATGCAGCGCAACCCCATCCTATTCTCGAGAAATCGCCACAGTTCATGAGAAACGATCACTTTTTCGGGACGTTATAGAATCTCTAAGACTCCACGCTCATTTACCCGAGGATTTCAACCAAAACGAGGTAAATAATCTGTCTGGCAACGACGATAGATTCAACTATGCTAGCGAACCTGATCACCTGCCTGCCGACGTTGAATATATTCCACGAAGAAATGATAGAGTTGAACTGCCACCACTGAACTATCGTTTACCTAAAACTATTGGGTTCAATGAAAATGAAGAGAAGATTGCGGAAAATCAGAGACAAGAAGTAGTAGTTTACATTGATACAGATAAAGTAAAAACTACACAGAAACCTAAAAAGTCCAAAAGACCTACACCTAGACCACTAAAGATCAAATACCCTAACAGAGATAATGATGAAGATACTACAGCTGATGAGGATAGTGAGCCGGCCGATAACAACAATCCATTTAGTAACACAATGGCTGGTCAAAGCCAAATTGGTAACAGAGAATCACAAACAGTTATAAAACCAACTGTGATTGTTAATATTCGAGGTTCTGTGAATCACAAAGACAGCGATATTAGACTACAAAGGAAACAAGACAATAAAACCACTTCAGAAATGATACCACAAAATGTTTTTAACATCAATCAAGAAATTAAAGTTCAGAGAGATGTAGATGCGAAGAAAGCTCCTAAATTTGATGAAAAAGTGAAAAGTACAGAAAATACTTCTGAAAAAAATAATATGCTTATTTGTGATACAGCCACCCGGAAAACGGATACCGTAGAAGATATTCGTAAATTTGATAATGTTTTCCAAATTCTTTTCACAATTTAGTCAATAAATGTTGGGCTTCTGTAACAACGATTCTAATGCGTGTAATCTATTTTTTTTATTAAATTTTATACTCGTGTTGTCAATACTACTAAAAAAGGTGATTTGAAATAAATAGTAATATATCCATTACATTTGTCGTGGATAACGATATCGTTTTATTAAGTTTCTCAATTGATTGTTAACACAGTAGTGCGGCAAACGCGGTGACGTCAGTTGTTTTGCAATGGCGGCACGTGGACAGAGTCGTAATGGAAAGTGAGGTTGGCTCGATCAGTCAGTCGACGTTGGGACACGGACCGAGACACTTCTCCGTTGCGAACCTGTCTGTTTGTCTATCTAAGTGTGTTAACTGAACATTGTTATTTATACTGTGGTTAATATTGTGAATTATAAAGTCACAAGTAATAAACCTCGTACCAAGTCAAGATGATGAGGAATCTATCGCTCAGCCGTCGCTATCTCCGACATCAGAAGTGGTATGTAACTCATTCAGCCCACGTGGAGAAAACAGTGTAGTGATAATGTGTGTGCTTCTGTACGCGATGGAAATAACCGATAATGGCGATTCATTGTCACTATAAAGGAGACATTAAGCTACATGAAGATTGTTCTAAACTGAAGATCACAAGCTGCAGTCATAGTGCGGCGATTAACCAAGTGGGGATCACTTGCTTTCATTGTGATGGACAAGGACACTATGCGTCTAACTGCCCTGAGCGGAGCAGCAGGAAGGCGAGCAACAGTACTGCGGTCAGCCAGGTCAAAGAATAGTGAGTGGATCTGTAGTAAGCGCACCAGCTGCAATTTTACGTCACTCCGGTGAGCAGTTTCCATTTTATTACTCGGGTATATTGTATGGTATACGAATTTACGATAGTGTGACTTTGACCGGTGTAAGAAAATGTTATTTGAGGTTCTTTTGCGTGTTTACCTGTTAATTACTTGCGATACGAAGTTTAGATTGCTGTGCTGGTTTAGCTTGACAGTTCATCGGTCTGGCGTCGTATTTTCGCCAGTTTATAGCAAAGTTTTCCAAGATTATGGCGCCATTGTATGCCTTGATTTGCATCGGTAAGGTAGCCTAAACATGAGGCGATAGGACAGCAGATCCAGATTTCAAGCGATCGGGTTTTCGGTCGGCAACTGTGGAATGTCGCAGCTGCGGTGGAATGGGTCGCCGAGCATCAGATTGGCGGTGAAAGGCAAGGCAGCTAGTGCTGCCACTTCAGCGTCAGGCTCTGCGGGGCCGCGGCCGCGGTCGGACTTAGTGTGTTTCAGGTGCGGCAGCGCTGGACATTTGGCAGCGAGGTGTCCACGTGGCAACAACGTGGCAACAGCGGAGGAGCTGGCGCGGCGGTAGGCGCAGGCGGTTCGGAGCGGCGCCTGCGGCGGCGGCGAGTAACGAGATACATGTGGAAGTTTGCTATGTTAGCAATCCCAGCGGTACGCTGATGAACGCTTGTGAGTCGTATCCATTTTATTCTGATTCTGGTGCCGAGTGCTCTCTCATCAAACATTGTGTTGCGTCGACGCCAAGTGGAAAGAGTTATGAGCACTCTCAAAAATGTTGACTGTTGTAGAAGTTAGTCCAAATAGGTCATGGTAAGATGCGTTAGATGATGTCCAACTTGCAAAAAAAACCCCGTTTCATAGGGTAACTAAGGCAAGTCCATTAGAATTGTTAGTAGGTAGAGTAGCTAGGCCACTAAATTTATTAACTATTGACGATCATGAGGTTGATATAAATTTGAGAGATTAGGGAACAAGCTGACAAATTAATGGAAAATAATGCACAGCTTGATAAATTAAGATTCGATAAAAATAAGGCAAATGTGACTAGATTTGTTAAGCCAGGGTTCTAACTCGGAACTTCTGAACTACAAGTCGGAGTACTGAACCACTAGGCCATTGAGACTTATGATACGAAAGATGGTCCGTATCGAGTCTAGTCCCTTCTGAGAGTGAGAGTCGCCTCTTACGACGCCCACGTGAAAAGATGGGGTGGCACTATTCTCTGGAGCGGTATGTTTGAAGTATGGTGGGTCGTGGTAATAGCGTGGTGGCTTGTGGGCCATATGCAAAACATCTTAACAGTGCTGCGGTAAACGTATCTAAATGGCGAGGTGGCCATCTAGATATTTAAACAGGATTTATGTGAAGGGCGAGGTGGCCAAATATACAGTCAAGGGCGAGGTGGCTCTATGAAGTATAAAGGGCGAGGTGGCCAAATATACAGGGTTGATCACTATTGGTTCGAGCACATGGCTAAGTGCGTTCGTAAGTTTGTCTATGGTTGTATTACTTGTAAACTATCTCAATCGCAATCAGGTCGCCCACAGGCGGGACTTCATCCAATTCCTAAGATTAGTATCCCGTGGCATATTGTGCACGTTGACTTAACTGGCAAATTAAGTGGAAAAGCGATTGCATGGAGTACGTCATAGTTTTAATTGATGCGTTCACAAAATTTGTTCCCTTATATCATACCCTGAGAATAGATTTGGCTAGAACAATTAAATCCCTTAAATCAAGCGTCTTTAGTTGGAGCTCCAGTTAGTTATTGCAGATCTGGGACGATGCTTTGCCAACAAAGAATTCAAAGTTTTTTTGTCAGTGTCACGGTGTTTCTTTACGTTTGATAGCTACGGGTTCAAGTTGCGCTAATTGCCAAGTAGAAAGAACAATGAGCGCGTTAAAAAGTATGCTGACCGCGGTAGAAGCGTCTGATAGGTCCCGGCATGAAGCGTTAGAAGACGTGCAATTAGTTTTGAATTCCTCTGTCCACCGTGTAATACAAGCGAGTCCACTCGAGTTTCTGATAGGACGTTTAACTAGACCATTTAACCTATTAACTTTGAATGATTCCGGACCGGCAGTAGACACTAGTAAGACAAGAGAGCAAGCGGCCACGTACATAGAAAAGAGTGCCAGTTACGAAAACGTAAAATTTGATAAAACTAGAAGTTAAAGTGGTAAAGTTTGATGTTGGTAATTTAGTTTAAATTCAGAACGAAGAGAAACCAAACTAAATTAGACGCAAAATACAAGGGACCGTTAAAAATTGTGGAGTTACTTGATGGTGATCGTTATTTGCTGAAATCTTTGACCGGTAATAGAACATAAAAATACGCTCACGACTGTATAAGGAGAATCCTCTAAGCAGTGTGCCCGTTGAGTTACATTTGTCTGATGAAGATGGTGAGGAGGATGCCTCCAACAGTAAATAAGAACACATACCTTGGCTAGGTCGCACTACACGCACTAGTCTGTAGTCGTAACTGCAACTCTGGGAGTTGTACAGAGCGCGATGGGCAGCTAGTGGTGTGGCGGGGACTCGGGTCTCGAGAGAAACTATTTGTATGGTCCCGTGTGGCCTGGGAGTCGTGGACTCTAGTTAAAGTGTTGGTCGTATCGCTTGGAGCGATGACGATATGGGTGACATGTGAATTGTCACTAGCTGCTGGGACAGGCCATGTGTTGTGTAATTATTGTTTTAAACCTACTGTTTTATAGTATCAGTATTGAGATTTAAAGATTATGGGCTTAGAGGAACCTTTCGTGTTAAAGTTGTTAAAATTATTTGTATGCTAACGTGATCTCTGTTAACTTGATTCTTAAGATACGATTACGGAACATTACCATCAGGTTGGCCGAACGAGAAAATTGCCTCAGTTGGTTATTTTGTTACAAGTACACACGAGGACGTGTGCTTCGTCAGGCTGGCCGTGTCGTGGATAACGATATCGTTTTATTAAGTTTCTCAATTGATTGTTAACACAGTAGTGCGGCAAACGCGGTGACGTCAGTTGTTTTGCAATGGCGGCACGTGGACAGAGTCGTAATGGAAAGTGAGGTTGGCTCGATCAGTCAGTCGACGTTGGGACACGGACCGAGACACTTCTCCGTTGCGAACCTGTCTGTTTGTCTATCTAAGTGTGTTAACTGAACATTGTTATTTATACTGTGGTTAATATTGTGAATTATAAAGTCACAAGTAATAAACCTCGTACCAAGTCAAGATGATGAGGAATCTATCGCTCAGCCGTCGCTATCTCCGACACATTTTAATATCGTATTGTATGGTAAAAGTACCCTTTAACTACAACAATAACATCGCTAACACTACCGATAAAGAGTACCGATTGTAAATATAAGGCAAAAATAAGTAACTATAAATTCTATAGGGGCTAGGTTTTCGGAATTATCATTTCCTATTGTCGGCTCTAACGACACCCCTAGGATTGAATGAGGTGATGATAATTTATATTCTAAATCCGTCACCACATGAAAATTTTATTTTATTTTGTTGGACAACAAAACAGGTAACAACTAATAACTAAACATAATATCTGATAAACGGATCTATCCTAGGTTGGAACCCTTAATTATGTTGACACATCATGTCGTAAAGTTACATATTATACATAGTACAAAGTAACTATTACTAAAGTTTATCATAGAATCTGAAAATGTCTAAAATTTATCTTCAAGTTTTAAATCTGGCTGAAAAGCACCTTTTGAATCGTATTATGGAAATCATTTTGGTTTGGCGAGAAGACATCTAGATTTGGGTGATTATAACATAGATCATTATCGAGGCGACACATTCTTGCCATGGGATTATAATAAATTATTAAATTTATTACGAAAATACAACTTTTACATAAGAAAACTGAAATGCTTATGAAATAAACGTAAACATACTCAAATAAAGGTAAATATTTATGTCAACTTTACAGAATTAGACTTAATAAGGCATAATGGCCATTAACCTCCTTAAAAGTCCTAAACGTGCTAATATCACGTCATCTCCACCTAAATTAGCCAAAGTGCGATCCTTTTCTGTATTGTTGCCACTACCGTTATGATCCCACGCTGGACCGACCAAAGGTCTACAGTATTTACCGTTTCATTGGAATAATTTGATTCCCTTAATTTAGGACTGATGATATTTTCCAGTGAGAAAAAATACTGCAAACACAGAGCTGGCCGACCGGGAATGGACCTTACTAATATGTCCCAAAAATAACACGCCACAGCGACACGGATAGTAGGCAATAGCTTAGTAGGTCTATTCCACAAAAAACATAACTTAAATAAAAATTTAAAAAACAATAAAAAAGTAAAAATAAAAATAAACATTAATTAGGTATTTGTTACAAAGAACAAAAAAAATCCAAATCCATGAGACGTTTCTTCAGCCATTTTTTAACGTGGGTGCTCCAGGGTAGCCCGCGAAATTCAAATTTTCTTACGTTTTTTGCAATTTGCAGGTCAGTGCTAGGTTGTATGTTGATTAAAATGTTATTCGCGGCTGTAAGACGTATGTAGTTATAGAATTATAATCATCAAAATCATCAATACAACCCTCCAAGCTTATAAAGGTGCAAGAAAAACTTTTTCAACGTCAAAGTCATTCTTGCACCTTTATGAGCTTGGAGGGTTGTATTGATGAGTTTGATGATTATAACTCTGTAACTACATACGTCTTACAGCCGTAAATCAAATGTTCATCATCATACAACCTAGCACTACCCTGCAAATTGCAAAAAACGTAAGAAAATTTGAATTTTGCGGGCTACCCTGGAGCATCCACCTTAAGTGGTAGTTTTTAGTAGTGTTTTTTTAGATTAATTACCTAGGTCTAGCCTTCTTCCAGTGTCGCTGTGGCGTGCTATTTTTGGAACACCCTGTATATTATAGTGTTTTTTTAAACGAAACCCCTGCGTTTTGTATAACCGGTATCGCGGGCGTTGTTTATAAATTCGGAGCTCAGACTCGGAGCAAGTGCCTCTGGTTTACACAACCCGTTATCCAAAGGCGGCACATCACTGATTTTTATATTATTCTAATTTTTGAGTATGCTACATGTTGATGCGTGTTCACTAATCTGTCAGAATTGTTTGTACCACCATCACTGTAACCCTTTAATTTAAAAGAGCAACCATGGAGTTTCTTGCCGGCTCGTCTCTATGGAATGGCATTCCGAACCGGTGGTAAAAACAAAATTATTAATTTTTTTTTATATTTCTTTTTTAAATTTTCTACTATAATCTTTTACTATTTGAAAGAATTCGCAAGAACTTATTCGAATAAAAAAAATTTTGATTTAATTTGATTTGATCTAACCCCTAGACCAACAAGGTGCTTGGTGCTTCGCAAGTGCTGTGTACCTGCGCGTAAACTTTGTAATGACGTCACGGGATCTCAGTAAAGGTCCAAGGTATCATATTCTAATTACCGTCGGTCAAATGCTATTAGTTATTTTTCTCTTTTTAAAACATCCATTTTTTGTATCGATTCTGGCGTCTTCGAGTAAGCAGTAGACGCACATACAAAAGATTCCGAAGAATTGGGAACCTCTTCCATTGTTAAATCTGCGGCGCGACGCTTGCACCGTGTTGCGGTATCTTTATATAGCATTAGGTATACATAATATATGTATTATGTTGTACTTTTTCCATAACTAACTGTTATTGTAAACGTACGCAACTCAATCACGGCGAAAAAATCCTAGCTCTACAGGTAAATTAACTATTAAAACGTGATTAAACTTTATCACTTGTCTGAAATACATTTTTGGTTTCGTAAGCGGGTGTGCATTAGCTGTAAATGTTACTTAATTAAGGCCTAGACTAATTGAGTGTAAGAACCACACCAATTTACGTCAGATAAATCTTTATGTGAAGCTCAAACATTTTATGTGAAAACCTTACTCTGTCTGTCTATTACATTTTAACAGATAAGTTACTTAAATAGAAGTGTAATATTGTGATGAAAAAAAAGTTTTAAATATGGATATATTAATAAATAAATTGATGATATTTTTTTAATTAACAATAGTTTTATCTGACAGACTAAATACTAAAAATTATTAATATTGGAAAACGTAAATACCCCATTCCTTGCAAATATAAAATGCATTTTACAGTCAGCATTATGACCTGTGATGGGAGGAGGCCCTACTCAGCAGTGGGTCATTTATGGGCTGAGTAGTCACCTTTTTTGGCAAATAAGTGTTATTTGACAAACATTGGCTTGTCATAATAATGTATCCAATGGAAAATTCATCCAATATTTTGTCAAATAACGCATTTACAAACACGATAATCTTTAAATTTAACAACAATGTCATTGTCAGTAACTTAATCAATACTTAGTAGTGGACAGTAACTTTGCTTGTCAAATTAAACTATCACGATTGGATTAAGGCCAGAATTAAACAGCTTATGTTACTACAGAAGTCAATTCAACCAACAATATGGAGAGACTGAGGTTCCCAAATTAATTTTTCCTTACTAATGTAACTTGCAACTTGTAGCTTTGTATTGACATACAATTTCAGGGTTGTATTTTGTCATCGAGTATCCAAACCGATGCACACCAATAGGAAACCATCTCATAGCAAATACGACAGATTCGATGTAATTAAATAAAAAAAAACCGTAACATTTGAGATGTGTTATAATGTTAAGTCAGATGTTATAAATTTACCTTTTAATACATAAAACACTTCAAGGAGCAGACAAATATTTATTGGTTCATAACTGAACAAAGGCAAGCTGAATAAATAACAATTTATTTACATAAGGTGGCATCAATAAGCATTTAGTTACTACCATAATTACAATATCACTAGATTTTATAGAGGCCGTTTACAAAGTAGGTATGTTATTGTAAAAATATTTAATTAATTAGGAGCGCCTCAAATGTCACAGATATAATTATATTAATTATACAGAGATTCCAGGCCAGCGGTCAAACGGCCTCAAATGTCACCTACCCATATAGATCCAACAACCATACACCCAAAGTTTGAGAACCTGAGCCTAGCAAATACCTACTCGACTCCATCCGTGAACTAAACCCATTTGAATAGTGAATTGGGCGTCAAAATGTCATCGAAATGTCTTCCTGCTGCTGCCCAGCAAGGCCGCCGCCCGCGGGCCGCTCTAAATTATAAGTACAGGACTCTAATATTGTGGTCAGATTCAATTGCAGCATAAGCCTAGAAAGAAAGAAATCATTTAGATATTTTCTGATTGGGCGTTATTGTTACATAATGTAATCAAATGTCAATTTAAAGGTTGATGACCAAACTGGAGCTTTGCTTCAAATTTAAAGAAAAAAGTGCGAAACATCATGATATGCCATGTTTTGTAAAATGTAACAAAAAGAGCCTATACATCCGAAGAATAATCAACCGAACAAAGCAAAAAATAAAACTTTATTTGTTTTAATTGAATACATATGACATTGATTTAAACAGTTATGAACTACTTCGTATAACCATTGAATTCTATTTCAATTGTTTTTCTACGGGTATGTAGGTATGACAGAAGCAAGAATAATGTAGTATTCATAATACGTGTTATTTAAGTAATTGATATCCAGTGCTTTCCAAGTTTAAAACGCGCATTCAGTCTGACAAGTTAGATAACGAAATATTCTTCCTCTAGGCTTCCAAGGCGTTAGTCATGAAACTATCACATGAAATGGTCCTCATTAACTCATATCTACAGGTGCAGATTAAAACAAGGATGAACTAATAATGTTTGTCGTAAATTATAACTCGTCGGGTATGGACGCCATTAAAATACAGATCAACGTTCGACAGTGATAAATTTAACGGTATCACGATTATAAAAATGTAAAATATTGTAGAGCAAAAGAGTTCACATTGAAATATTTTATTGATTATTATGTACAATTTTTTAAGCTATTTTTAATCATTTGGTTTCCAAATCTGCTAATGCAACATAATCAAATTTGACTGTCAATCTTGACAGTTTTAGTAACCTACAATTATTATCCCCGTGTGGTTAAGAATACAGAATGTCACCAATCCATACCATCCCGAGCGTGTCGTAAGACGGAACTAAGTAAAAACAAGAGGCAGATCACCCAGCCGCAAGAGAAGGAAAACCTGATACAAACCTTATACCAGCCCGTCTTGCCAGTGTGGCACAGTAGGCAAACTCCCCTCCATGAATTTGGAGGAGGCACGAATCAGTAGTGGATATCATGAGCTGAAACCATAACCATAGTATCGGGAACTATTAAACACGCTATTGACACAAGAACTTTCAAATTTAGCAGATTACCTTTTGGTAGGCTAGAAATTGCATCGTGTTGGATGGGTACTTCAATAGAACACAGCAGGTTGTTATTCCTATGTTTGGTATGCGAAGAGTCCACTCAGTGACGGAGAATACAAAAGGTCACCAGCCTATTATATTTATTATTCTGAGGGTGTACCACAAGGCGCCTAAAGAAACGTCGCCAGGGGGCGTTTGCTAATTCCTTACTTCAATCTTTCCGCAGAAATAAATTGGACGTGACGTGACATTGCATATTGCAAATTCGTCTTTGTTATCTATAGACGTTTGTAATATTGGAGGTATTACTGATAGGATATTTAGTTTCCATTAAATTGGATACATACACTCAGCAGAGGGTCATCCACCTGCCTGATATGGCGATGGCTACCGAGACCCATAAACAAATCACTGTTTAGGGCTTTCTCGTATTTGCGAGAAGTAAATTCAGAATCATCGGAAAAGTATTTATCCGATGATTCCGATTGATAAAAAGTATGTCCGCGTGGTGACGGATTTAGAATGAATGGTGTCACCACCCCATTCCATCCCGAAGGTGTTGTTAGAGTCTATAAAAGGAAATGATAAGGCCGATACCGCAAGAGAAGGAACACTTGATACGAAACCTTATGCCAACCCATCTGGCCAGAGTGGCATAGTAGGCTAATTACTCTCCATGTAGTTGGAAGGCGGTCATCTATGGGCTGAATAGCAGATTGATATTTCATAGCCACAAATCCATAAGGTAAATTCAACTGTTTGTAACCACAATTAAAAAGAAACTGTTCTTTGCTGAATTTTTTACACCTAAACCAATTATAACATAAACATCGTTGATGAACACTCGATTTTTCAATACATCGTTAAATATAGTAATTTGTCTTGATTCAATGGATACAAAAACAATCTAATAGCTATTTGGGTCACTCTTTAAAGTGCAAGGTCAAGTTCAATGGTAGTTTTTAAAAGTGATTGTATACGGTACTCACATAGTGACGTGTATCAGTGGTTGAATCTTATCGATTAACACGATGTCAAGCAGAAACTTTGTGTAACTCTAAAATGAATTGAAATCGATATTTATTTTATAGCTAGCTGTACCGAGCGTTGCTACGCAACTTACTAAAATAAAGAAGGAATGAAATTACACAAATTTTCTTTTTTTTTGTTCAGAATCCTTCCTGACCACAACACTTTGCTGAATGATAAAATGCACAGTTTATGATTCTAAGGAATCATTCAATAAGACAAACATTCATTTTTACATATGTATATTTGTGATGCCTATTTCTTGATTCTGTAATGTGTACTATTATCCGCTATTTCGATAGTCATATTTCTTCATCATCATCATTTCTGCCCCTAAAGACCGACTACTGAGTCCTCATCCAACTTTATAGAGGCTGGCAAAACGGGTTGGCACAGTATCGCCACAGTTTGTTTTCCAAGAGCAATCTACTGAGATAACCGGTACCTATTTAGATAGAGCAGCTGTCAATTATCACGGTTCTCCTGGGTGATTAGTATTACGTGCCCTCCAGAGTATGGAGGTAGACGAATGTCATAATATGATAGAGACCATCTAACACTGGATACTTCACCTGTAATTCAGTGGTATTCCGCACCACGCACAAGGTTACAAGCCACTCACAAAACATACTTAAGACATAAGTATGATTCCTAAGACTTTAGTAACTTGGGAACGAATATCATAATAACGGTACTTCGACGTTGAGACATAAAAATTGACCTGTTGACAGTTTTACAATATCGTGTACTTAATAAAATACAAACTGTGAGAAACTTCTAGCTTAACTAGTGGTCGTCCAGTAGTCAAAAAGCTACCATAATTAATTTTAATTGTACTTTTATTAATATATACTTAGTTCTATTCTAAGTAGTAATTTGACCACAGACTTTAACAATAAACAAAATACTATATTAAATAATGCGTGTGTGTCAAATACATGGCAGTGTGTGTAATGCCTTTTTTATTGATCTATTGTATTTTTATGCTTAATTGAAAAATAATTAACATCTCACTCCTTCCCAATACTATAAATGTGGGAAATTTGATACTCTTTCGTCCGCGCAATTTTCGTAAAAAGAGGTAAAAAGTTTTTGCTTCACGTATTAATCACTATCATTACATACTCGTAGTATAAATAAAGTCGCTGTCGTCTGTCCGTCCCTATGTATGCTTAAATCTTTAAAACGACGCAACGGATTTCGCAGCGGTTTTTTTTTAATAGATAGAGTGATGCAGGAGGAATGTTTATATCATAATACTGTAGAGAAACACTGATAAATTTAGATGTTCAACATTGCACCCGTGCGAAGCCGGTGCGGGTCGCTAGTTAATATATAAATATAAAACGTAATAAGCTACACTTAACTACTACTACTAATTATAGGCACTGCTGACAATAAAAACTTAAATTTGTGAGTAAGTCCGACTTTCACATTTCGCATCCCTGTCGCGTTACTATTGGAACTCGAAGTTGTGACATGAGTTGTGCTCATTTATAATGTTTGTTAAAGATTATATAAAAGGCTGCCTGGAATATCCTGTCAACCACCTATGGCCACCCTATGTACACTTAACTTTAATTGGTGGTTTTACAGATTTCAATAAAAAGTTCATAAGATTAAAATTAAACTAAACCATCGTATCAAATTGAATGTGTAATTTGACTTTATAATAATGCAATTCATTTTACAAAATATTTAAATATAAAAATAGTAAATCTGGATAGATACTAGAATTGGATTGAGATTGGAAAAAGAAACCACAATAGGCACAGGGAATGGTAGAATATTTCCTTCCTGTGTGACCAGATACGACACCCTCGCTAGGGGATAAAACTGTGTTTTCTAGTTCTGTTAGTTCTGTCTATGAACGCGGACAATTACCCAGCAGTAACACCAAATAATATATCTCAAAATCAATGGAAGAAATTTATGTAGATTTTCTATGATCGTATAAAACAATCACTTTACCATTTATTCCTTTTTTTATAAACGAGTTATTAAATATTAACAAATACAATCGAGATTTTAAAGTCAATTGACGGAAAGAGCTAGTGATTGAACTCATAGTAAGGCCCCAGAATGTAATCGAGCAAAAAGCTACTGAGATGTGTCCAAGCTTCGAACTCGTGAGTGGACCGCGCGCATGGGCGCACGTGATCAATAAAAATATTATTTTAACATTCTAAATACAAATTTCAAAATTGCAAAGCCGTTTGACTATATTTAAATTTTACAAGATGACGCAACATTATTTAATAGGGATTTTGGTGAGTGTTCTGTATTTTTTTGTTTATGGGCAACATTGGGGGAAATCTAAATCGAATTTTCTTTGATTAGACAATTTTATTTACAACGTATTTCATTGTTTTTCATTCCTTAAGAATACATTTTCGTGCTCATTGCATTACTTAAGTAAAAATAATAGAGCAATAACAAAATATGTCAACCTCTAAATTAATTTTTAGCGTAATTAATTTATTGTAATTATTAAATCGCTTGGCCGTGAACTACCAAAGTCATAAAATTTTATATTTTGATCATTAAGTATGTGAAACTACTCTAATTATAATTCTGTGTTCGTTCTTATTACCAAACTGTCATCGAAAGTCTAATCAAAATCGCTATCCATAAATAAACAGTTATGCCGAACAATTAATTGTCTACTTATTTTTATTTTAATGAACTATTTTAGGGAGATTCTATTAGAATTACGATTGAATAACACCAGTGTCTGCTTATAAAAAAATATCATAACTAATTAGATTATATTAGATATAATTACCTTTAACTACAATGATATGAAAAAATCGGCATACCTATAAGCTTGAGTGGGTAGGTCGAGAAGTGATGTTTTGTGAGCCATACTAGTATGGTGTTTATACAATAAGTTATTATGTATTTACAATTAATCTCTTCGATCCTGGTGACAGGAAGCGAATGGCATTAGTTTTTTAATTTAATTTGAAAATAACGAACTGGAGGTTGTTGAGTTTTATTGTTCGCAAAATATTTATTTAATATTCCAATGCTCAAGAAAAACCAAGAAATCACTTATTAAACAAACTATTTCGGTGACAGTCTTAAATTAGTGTGGTAGTGGTATTAAATAAATAAATAAAATTTTACTCAAGTATTTTTAGTCCATTCAACATATTCAACTCCCTAACCCAAACTATAATAAATGGATTATTATCCATTATTCCAGCTTCAAAATCCATACATTTAAACACAAATAAATTAAAATAAAATATAGGGACAGGAAATTTGAGATCTCCAAAAAACGGCTCTTAGGCCAACATGTTGCCACTATATGTTTAAGAGGGGTGGCGCTGATATTCTGCTAAGACTTTCATGACGTTCACGGACCCATACATATTATACATAGACTAACTAGGCTAATAGAAACAAACAAAACACTATAGTACACTGCAATTACCCACATTGGTCTCTAGTTTCAGCAGCAGTCCATCCAACGGTTGTCTGGATGAAATTGTTTCTAGCAATATGACTGCTATTTGTACTGTACAATGTTGGTGTATATGTATCTTTTGTGTACATCTATACATACAATAGACAAATAAATAAAATGGGAGTGTCGGTTTGTATAATAAAATAACTACTTTTAACTAAATGCGTAAGTATGTATACACAGTATATAGACCAAAATAGCATTTATTTTTAATTTTATCTATCTATAGCGCCGCGCACGGGGTTCTCATTCTCATCATGTTTTTTTTCACAAGTGCTAGCATACTTTCGGATATTGAAAGGTAAAATAAATTACAACGTAGAAAGTAGTGTAATAATCTTATTGCAAACTAGTCGAGGCAGTCAACAAAATGCCTAATCCACGACCGTGCACTTTAAAAGTAGGTAATTTAAATCAATCAAGTTTAGTCTTTTATTTATTTATTATTAACAAGCGGCCCGTACCGGCTTCGCATGGGTGCGATGTTACCCGCGGTTATTGTCGTACTCCGGGTGACGCTGCGAGGCGAAGCTAGTCTAATAGTACTCCTTACATCATCAGCTACCTATCAGTGAAAGTCCCGTCAAAATCAGTCCAGCCGAACCAGAGGTTAGCCGGAACAAACACCAGACAGAAAAAAAATACATTTTGGTCTTTATATATACAGTTTACGCATTTAGTAAACAATGGTTATTTTATTATTACAAACAGACGCTCAAATTTTATTTATTTGTATAGACCAAGCAGCGGTTGCCCTCTTTCTCACCTGATGGTAAGTGACGATGAGACCGACGGTGTAACCCGCTGGGACGGTAAAAGCCTATTCACTACAGACTTGAAGGCATCCAAGTCATATCACTACATAGTATAAAACAAAGTCGCATTCTTCTGTCCGTCCCTATGTATGCATAAATCTTTAAAACTACGCAACGGATTTTGAAGCGGTTTTTTTAAATAGATGGAGTAATTCAAGAGGAAGGTTTAAGGGTATAATATAATTGCACCCGTGCGAAGCCGGGGCGGGTCACTAGTTTACTTATAAATACAGATTTGGAAATACAGTACATTACAAATACATTCATCATCATCGTCATTTCAGCCCATTAATGACCTGCTACTGAGTCGGGCCTCCTCCAAGTTCTAGCCTACTATGCAACGCTGGCAAGACGGGTTGGCACAGGGTTTGTTTCGAGTTTTCCTGCTTTTGCGGCTAGGTGATCTGCCTCTTGCGTTCCTTTAGTCGCCTCCTACAACACTCTCAGGCTGGAATCGGGTGGTCACAATATGTATTCTAAATCCGTCACCACACGGACTCGACATACATTAGTCAAACGATAACAGATCTTTTGACAGTTACACTCACAGCTTCGCTCGGTTGGAATTCGCATCGTTTTTTTTAAACGAACCCCCTGCATAGGTGTAAGCCTTTATCGCGGGGGCAATACAAATTACAGCGAGACTCAGAGCAAGTGCCTCTGGTTTACTCAGACACTTTGCTCGACCCCGGAATCGAACCGGAATTCAACCCCTAGACCAACAACCCTGAATTCAAAAGAGATAAAACCATTTGCTAACCCGGCTGACAAGCATGGCACGGTAAGCTAGTTTCTCTCCATTCTTTTGGCGGAGGGCCGACTCACCAGTGAAAAAAAAAGAATGACAAGCCCTCTGAGTTTCTTGCCAGTTCTTCTCAGCTATATTACTATATTACTCATCGCAGCAAAGTAATATCAGACTATATTACTTTGCGTTGTATACATTTTATTAATATGATGACAATTTGTAAGTGTCCATTGTGTCCTAAGCAAAATAAATTATTTGACTTTGACTTGAGCTGATGTGTGGTGACGAAATTTTAATTTGGTGACAAACCGTATGTTAATCGGTTCATTCAAACTCAAAATGAACTTTATCTACATAGGTTTTATCACAAAATTCTTATAAATCTACATATTTAAAGTTACCATTATCATCTTACGACCCCTGTTTCACGCTAGGTGGTATTCTCCATACACACATATCCACATTCAAACCTTTCATACACAATTCCTCATTCTTACAATCCATCCACCTCTCTTGATCTCCCACAACCCTTGCGTCCACCCACATTCATGCTGAAACTACCACCGGTTCGGAATGCTGCTCTACAGAGAAGAGCCGGCAAGAAACTCTGTAGTTGCTTTTTTTTTCAAATCAATGGTCTTGTCAAACAGCATAGAGAGAGCAAATTCGCCATTGGTTTAGGAATTTCGGTGCCACAGACACAGACATATAGAAACATGATCTTTATAACTAGCAACGTACTAACTAACCAACACCAACCATTAGAGGAAAATATGAAATGATTCGTCATTTCATAATTCATAATGTAAATATTAACTCAACGTTTTCGGGAAGTGCTAAACCGCATTGTCTTAAGCCCAAAGTGTATTTACTTAGGTCATTGACCCAGAACTTTCGTGACTGACCTCTAACCAGTCAAGTTCAAGTTGCAATTTCAAATTAATGGTTGCTTGACACTTGCTCACACTGAAAATTATAAGTAACTTCAAAAATAATAGAAAATTGCTGTAATACTTTCAAAAATATTTCTGTGTTTTATTTTAACAGCTTGTGAAAGGGTCTTATAACTTATAAATCACTAGCTGCGCCCGCGGTTTTACCCGCGTGGTGATGATTCTTTTTCGTCAGATTATTTTCTACCCACTTATTGTTGTATTTTGGACAATAGTACACAGTAGGCTAATTACGCTTTTTTTTAAACGAACATCAATCAAACGAATAAAGTGCTTTTACGTTAAGTTTCACGGAAAAATATAGACACTTAATTTAACAAAACATGTTTTATTTTAATCAGCACTTTCATCGCTTTATCTTAAAGCATAACTTCGGCTAAGAAGTGGCATAAGCGTGGTGTGCATATAAGCAAAGCATTACCCCACTTCGGTACAACTGCGTAAATATAGCTCAAGTTCATTTTCAACTTTCCATGCGCGTGACAAGTTTTCCATTTTAATGTAGCTCGTTTTTCCTGTTTGGTTTCGTCTGTGAAAGCTTCGGACGTTCTAAAGAGGGGTCTCTCAGACCTTAAAGTTGAGTAATATCAACAAATAAATACCTTAAACTTATGAAAACTCTTAACTTTAACTAATAATTTCCTAGGCATTCAACAACACCAACCACTACATTCACTTTGATCGACCTCAAATCCTTGCCAAGCAAAATCATTTCATTCCAAGAATGATCCGTGACGCTATTGGGATTAAAAACACCCCAATTTCAATAGAGGGGAGGATCAAATCTCAAGCTCAACACTCATCTGCGAGACCTCTGGACACCGTGAGAGATTTGTGCGTGCACTGGGAACGTTATCAATAAAACAAAATTATAGGCGGTAGATTTAATTGTTACTTTGTACTTTTGAAGACAACTGTCATCTAGTCTCTCCCGTGACCACGACTGCAAAGCATTCGAAACGTCAGGATTTAATATACACGCGATAAATCCGATAAAAAGTATTTAATTACAACTTTATCTAAATTCTCTTTAACTTTTTTAACTAATCTTCTTTTTGTTACCATTAATTTTGTTACCCGGCACGCATTACCTTCTAAGAATTCCTTTTTAGGCGTTCAATATGCGCCCAAAGCGTGAACACTTTAAAACAATTAAGATGTCGACCACGATACGACACTACACGTTGTCTGCCAACAAGCCGAGATCAGAGATTACACTGCATTTGTATGCGAAATAGACCTTTAAAACAATGAAATACCGCACAATCACCTTTGCAGACAGCTCAAATAAATCGAATCAAAATAGCCTACTAATAATTTGATGTTTATGTTCGGTGTTGATGGGTTTAGTATATAGTGTAGGTATACTATTAATTCTATCGTGTAGTATTTTTATATTAGCAACTGATGGAAATAGGTCGAATGGATGATAGGATGCGGGGTAGGCGGATATGTGGGACCCCGAACAAGCACCCAATAAATCCAGTTCAAAATAACCAAGATAAGATTAAAATGGATGTACTGGCCATACCTCACAGTTGTAATAACTTGGAATAAATAAAGCTTTTTGTCATCAACTAAGAATTTAAATAGTAAAAACTACTTA
The DNA here is from genome assembly GCA_905475355.2 of Clostera curtula. Classification (NCBI taxonomy): domain Eukaryota; kingdom Metazoa; phylum Arthropoda; class Insecta; order Lepidoptera; family Notodontidae; genus Clostera; species Clostera curtula. The sequence continues at coordinate 18,962,873 of FR997799.1, forward strand.
AATAGTACAACTAGGAGGAGGACCCTGGAGGTCCGTCTCCAGTCAGCTAGTGGTTGGTCGGGGTGGACAGACGGCCTTAGTAGTTGGTCTAGGAGTAAGATGTGCCGCCTTTGGATCAACGTGTCCCTGGTTCGATTCCGGGGTCGTGCAAGTGTCTTTGTCTAAACCAGAGGCACTTGCTCTGAGTCTGGGTTTGTAAACTGCCCACGCGATTCAGGTTATACCTAATGCAAGGGATTGTTTAAAAAAAATCGTTGAGCGCAAAAAGGATTTTTGCCTCAAGATAGACTTCGACGATCATTTGACACGCCAAACTTTACAAGCATGCGTTAGTAGGTTAATCTGTATGAAACAAGTTGGGGCCCTTTTCGGAAGTAGGTTATTGTGATAAAACGATGAAGATAATAAACAACTTTACTAACTACAACATTGCGTGTAAGCTTGTATTAAATATAAAGATGAGCAGCTAACGAGCCGAAGAAAGATTTCATGATTGAAACCCAATTTACCGACATTCTAATGTGTTGTTTTTTTAATAAAAGAAACCCCCCCTTTTTTTTTTTTTTTGCCATAGGTAAAATCCTTTATCGACTTCCTCGCCGGCCACGGGGATGGCCAGCGAGGGGAGTGTGGGACTCTCCCCCATAGTGGGGGCCTACCCACTAAACCTCCCGGGGTGCTCCAACTCGCGTCCTGTTGCGGCATTGTGGGATCTGATGCAGAACCACAACCTATAACCCTGTACCGCGGGGGCCATTTTCCCAGATTCATGAGATCGGCATCCGACTAACCTAACGTGGCTAACCAGCAGCATTTACACGGAGCGATTGCTGTCTGCCCTCCGCGGTCCAGCAAGTGGTTAGACCAGCTGTTTGTTCTCACGCTACTGACTACGAGTACCGACTGCCATTGGTAGTCGAATGGCAGTCGGCTTAACGTGCCCTCTGAAGCACGTCGGAGGTCAAATATTACACACTAGCGGCCCGTCCCGACATCGCACGGGTGCACGTTTATGTTTTATTATTTTCTTGCAATTAAAATAGCCTATATTAATCAGTGATAACGCAGCATTCAAATACCAGTCCAGTACCTTTTTGAGCCAATTCATTATATACATACATACAAATCTTTCTTCTTTATAATATTGTAACGAATTGGCTCAAAAAGTACTGGACCGATTTTAAAAATTCTACCAAATTGTATTGCAATATTATTAATCTGACTATTAAAGGCTATTTTAATTGCAAGAAGCCGAGACGGGGCGCTAGTCAGTAATAAAAACATAAAAAATATATCGGACACCCAACATCTAGCCACACGACGATGTATCAACTGCTCCTTAAAAATCATCCCATAACGATGACACTATGTATTCATAATCCGTCACCACACAGTAACAATACATAATATACAATACAATACATAATATCTCCTATACAATACAATACATAAATACGCCAAAGAAATAAGAGTGGTAACAAGTTCACAAATGCCGCTCAGACATGACGTTAACCCAATAACTGTAACTTTACAACTTAGAATGTCGATCGCAAATATTTTCAAATAAGTACAAAAATAACGGTTTGATCCATTCCGTACATTGGTATACGTGCGCCGACCCAGTGATTTCACCTTCTACGGGCATTGGCGATGCGCCCGCGCAAATAATTTTGACTCATGTTCTCTGAATTAGAAAAGAAAATAACATCAAATTTCCCCATTGTTATAATATAGGTATTTGCCATTGTGTATTCTAAATCTGTCACCAACATACACTATACTGAGTGTGTCGTCAGAGACGATTAAAGGAACTCAACATCTAGATTGCTTAGCCTCAAAAAATACTTGACACAAACCATATGCTAAGCCGTCAGCGTGGCAGGCGTCAAATTCAAATCATTTATTTCGTTTAGGTCACGATGGACACTTACAAAAAGTCAACACATTATTCCTCCTGGACTGGTATATATAATCTTCAATGGTTAAATATAGTGGCCTAAAATGAGAATAGCTGATGTTACTCAAACAGAAGTTGATATAACGGATCTAAACAAAACAAACAGAACGACATTACCGTGTCAAATCCGACTCCAGCCCCACTTCGGTGAAGGCATAGCATAAAACAACGCAAGAAATGATGATCATAATATATTGCTGAAGTAACTATGAACTATCACTTACATTTTGTGAATGTTCTTCATCTGTTAGAAAAAAGATTATTGACACGATTTACTAACAAATTATTGTATGATTAATCTTCACCATTATCAACTCCATTCATCCATCAACTTAATCGGGCCTCCTCCAAATAAATGGAGGGTAATTAGCCTACTGTGCCAGTGTGGCATAGGGTTTTGTATCAAGTTTTCCTTCCCTTGCGGCTAGGTTTTCGGCTGTGCTATTGTTTGCTCTTACGACACCCTCAGGCTCGAATGGCGTGGTGACACAATGTTTTCTAAATCCGTCAACACACGGGAGTATCTACAAATACTTAAATAGGTATTAGTATTTGTAATATTCACTATAATATATGTACGAGTATATATAGTGGAACTATAAAATCTACGATTTCAATATCAAGGTTGAGATCAGGTATCATTGCTGCAACAAACCAGTTCTGGGGGTAACTGGACAGTGAATTTGCAAATAAAACATGTCAAGTGTCCGAGCAAATCGCGACCAAAATACTACTGCCGCACTATTTGCTGAAGTTTCGGTATTCTAAAACGGGTTTGGGATATGTAGTTTCACTTTGCATCGAAATCACAATTCACTTTCTTTTGAACTTATCGAGAGTAATTATCTAGGGCATCGTGTTGAGCGAAATTGATCCGTTAAGTATTGCACTGACAGCTGGATGTGAGATAGCTGGTCATCATCTACTCCGTTCCGTCAGTCCCGGGTGCCAGTCTTTATAGTATACTAGCGACCCGCCCTGGCTTCGCACGGGAGCAATGATGAACATCTAAATTTATCAGTTTTTCTCTACAATGTTATGCATGTATTATACTTAAAAACCTTCCTCTTGAATCACTCTATCCATTCGAAAAAACCGCTTCAAAATCCGTTGCGTAGTTTTGAAGATTTAAGCATACATAGGGACGGACAGACGACAGCGACTTTGTTTTATAATATGTAGTGATAGTGATAGTGATGGGAGTCAATACACAAAGTCAGTAGACAGAAGACTGGCGGCTAGTCTGCCCAAAGTAGTCTGTGTTTAAACACTGGTAGGTAAGAGTGGCGACGGATTTATAATTCAAAGTGTCACTACCCCATTACATTCTGAGGGTGTCGTAAGAGCTGACAAAAGGAAATGACCAGTCCGAGAACCTAGCTGCAAGAGAAGGAAAACGTGTAACGAAACCCTGTGCCAACCCGTCTGGCCAGCGTGGCACAGTAGGCTAATATTTTTCAATCATCTTTAATGTACACGGCGCAGTTACGGATTAATGATTATTTATAAACATCCTGGTTCTTATTTTTCAGATGCTGACAGCCAGTGTGCTTCTTGAAGTCTCATCGCTACCAACATCTGGCGAGTGAGTATTCTTTTTCTTATTTCTAGTAAAGAGTAATTAGTAGAATGTAAATGGTAGATATTAATTATACTTTAAACGCATACAATCTGTAATTATAAGTTGACTTAAAATAACAACATTTGGCGAGGAATGATTATAATTCATTTAAGAATAACAAGTTAAAATGGTTTATGAAATTTAATTATCTCGTAGATAATACTTTGAATGGTTTAATATTGTACCATAAACTTATCTAAAAATTCAATACCATCGGTTATCTTTATGCTTCGTGAATGTCCATAAGCATAATATTAAAATTTAATATAAGCACATTTTAGAAACAGCACAACTAACAAAATGTAGTACACAGCTTTAGTTAGTGTTAGTGAAAGAAACAACATGGCGGGATAGTGGTTCAGGTATGGCCGGTTTTATATTTGTAAGCTTAAACACTGCTTCATTATAAATACACATTATCATGCCTTTGATAACAACAATTATATTATTAACACAACAAAATCTTAAACTTAAAAATCCCAATGTTTCCGTTGCAGATTAAAAAGTACTGAAGAAGTTAGTATTAATCCAGGTTTCGTTGAAAAAGAAAGATCTCTAGCTTACGATGAAACAAACACTGAACACGAAGACATCACTAGAGAAATATTAGAAAAGATTCAAGCGATAAATGATGCTCTCAGAAAACCAGACAGGCGACCACAGAACAAATGGAATTTGTCTCCGCAATCTGGTGGTGGATATATTATTGACAAGGAAATTTTAGAAAAGCTTCAAGAAGTAATTGCATCTGGGAAACTACATCCTACTTCAAATACCCAAAAACAACAAAGTAATGAGAACATTGATAACGATATAGAGGATAGCATTAGATATTCAAGACGCTTACAATCTGGAAATCAAGCTTTTGGCATGATGCCATCGGCATACATGATGAACATGCCTGTCCTCGTAATGGGTACTCCCAATCTCAATAATGGCTATGCCAATACGAACCAAGTGGACTTTACAAAGTACCAAACTAGGGATGGTCCTTCATCACCCTTTGGTCAATTTCAGTGGCCATCATTTGGTCAATTTGAGTGGCCGCTTGCACCATTTTTTCCCATACTGATTAAAGATCCACTTCTAAGCATTCTTAATGGTGGAGGGTGGAATAATTTTATCGAAGCCGGCCAAAGTGCTGACGTTTGTAGTAAAAAACATAGAATCAAAAGTGTTAATTATATGGCAGAAGATGAATTGGACGACGAAAACGATCTAGATAAAGATACAAAATATGTGATTTATCCAAACAAAGAGAAAAAGACGAGGCAAAAACGTGCTGTGAAAAAACGCACCATATCTCAAGGAAGTTCACTTCAAAATATAGATAGCTCCAAAAAGACTCAAAAATTCTTTGTGACGAAGACTACCACAACTACTGCTAAACCTCTAAAGGATACTAAATCTAGTATTGACAACCAGGGTGACCTACGGTTTCCTTTTGGAGATTTTACCTTCTTTGGAAATAGAAAACCAGTTGCACCCAGCCCTGGGTTTTTCATAAATAGACTTAAAGTCAGAAGAGGTGGTGTGGCTATAGCTGGCCCAGGAGGAGTAGCTACAGCTGGTAGAGGAGGAACTGCAATAGTGGGTCCTGGAGGACTTGCGTACACTCAACCTGGTGGACTCGCCGTAGCTGGACCGGCTGCTCGCATCGTCGCATTGTCTTCTGACGCTGATTTGAACGCCATTGCCACCCGTCTTCAAGAACAGTCACAAGTAGATGGTTCTGTATCTAATTTATTACAAGCTATACCTGAAGGAAAAATTGTTGCTACTGGTCCTATTATTTACTACCATCCTAACGAATAATGACTTTTCCGACTAACGCATTAAATGCAGACCTCGTACCATTATCATAAGTAACTCTTTTCTTTTCACTTAATAGATTCCATTGGGAGCCAAGAAGACAACGAAGCTATAGAAGATGGAGCGGATACAGCGAGGGGTCGGATGAATACCAATATAATGGGATGAATTTTCTTGAAGGTCCTTCTAAAATGCAGAAATCTGATTTCATGCTTTATGTTAAGCCTAGAGCCCATGCCATGAGTTCGAAAGGGGTAGCTGTGGCGAACCCCATATCTCATGTAATAATTGCAAGAAATCAAGTTGGATCTATAGTTCATGCGCCAGACGCTACTGCTATTGTTGGTCCGGGTGGGGTTGCCCATGCACAATCGGATCTTTATTTATACGAATACATTAGAGAATAGTATTATGTTATTTGTTATATTCTAATAAGACATATATGTTTTAAACATATGATATGTAAAACCTACGTGAAATTTGAAAATTAATTTCGACCATTTCCTTGAAAGTTCTTTTCAAATTTCTTATTGTTTATATTGTTTAAATAAATGTAAATTTTACGTATTTAGCAAAGTCTGTTTATTTCATGTCTCAAATTATCTATTAATGTCATGGTCAAGTTATTTAATAAAAGAGCAAAATGTCAACTATAAATGTCAGCTGCGGCTGATTATTTACTAACAATATAGGACCGCCTATTAACATAGTATACTGTGCAACGCCAGTCCTCGAATAAAGGTAACCCACTATATTTCTTAATTGAACCATTTCTAAATAAACAACCGTTTTTGTTCTTAAGTAATATTTAAAGCTTTTATATTTTAATTCTAGATCATCAGTTCAATATATACCATTCTATGGAGGTGCCCGAGGACAATACCTAGAAATAAAGAAGGATAGTTTAGGACGTGTCATGAGTGAAAAAGTTGTCTCAGAAGAAAATTTAAGCAGTGAAAGCGTAGTCAAGAACAGTAATGAAAACCTCATATCTAAAGTGCTGGCTGCAAATTTACAGAATTTGAGATCATTAAGTGGTAGTCTTTTAAAACTTCATAATGTTGGAAGAAAAACTGGAGTTCTCGGCAACGCTGAAAAGACTAGGTTTAAAAGTCAGTTAGCTTCCTTGGGAGAGGCTGCCTCAAATGTTATTAAACTGATAGATGAATTGGACGATATCGATGCTCTATTTAAGAGAAATGCTACCCAGAGGAAACATGAAGAGCCGGAAGATGATTACGTAAGTCACATTTATTAGATAGTAACAGTTAAAAAAAACAAATTACATTGATTTGACATAATCCTGAAGGATAAAACATATTATTGAATAGCATAACTTAAGTACGTAAGGTAAATAGGCAATGACAAATATTCCCTCAGTGGTTTTTCGGTATCCTGCTTTACTCACAAATTACTATTTTATTTGTTTTTCAGATTGAAGAGGAAGGAGTAGGCATCGACGCACCGAGTAACCACGAAGATGACTTTGGAATAGATGGTGGCACTATAGCTGAAGCAAAACCTGTCGGTATGGAGAAACATTTAGTATCATATATTATTACTATATAAATGTTAGAAATAGCCACAAGTGATTGACAAATTTATGGTTTTCGCGATTATTACACATTAAAATTAAACACTTTTTAACGGATTTATCGCGTGTATATTACATTATTTAATTACTGCGTGCACAGGGAACGTTATCAATAAAACAAAATTATAGGCGGTAGATTTTAACTGTTTCTTTGTACTTTTGAAGACTACCGTCATCTAGTCTCTCCCGCGACCACGACTGCTGCAAAGCATTCGAAACGTCGGGAATTAAATAATGTAATATACACGCGATAAATCCGTTAAAAAGTGTTTAATTTCAATGTGTAATAATCGCGAAAACCATAAAATTAGATGTACAAATATAAATCTTTACTCTCTAATACTCGAAACTATACATGACAGTCGCATGCCAAAACTAAAACATAATTTAAAACGAAAACCGGTTCATGTTAAGTTGAGAATTTACAACCTTTGTTTAATCGAGCAAGGTTCACCGTAGAGCAGCCGCCGTCGAACATGGGCTATGTTCATAGATTGGAACTATATTTAAAATATCTAAATTTCAGGCTTGGCGGTAGTTGGAGAAAATGGTCTAGCTGCGTCCAGACCTATGGCAACAGCGGTAGCAGCGTCTGGGGTCGCTATAGCCCAACCTATTGCAACTGCGATAGCTGGGATAGACCCAACTGCTCTAGGAATTAATTTTCAAGTCAACCAAGGGTACAAACTCAGACCTAGAGTGACTAAACGCTAATTTGAAGAAGAATCCCTTTAGATGGGTAACGTCTGAATGGATAAATGATATCATATGATAAATGTAAGGAAATTACTTAGTTCCTGAATTTAAATCATTTTGTGAACTTGATTGCAATAATTGTGTGTGATAAAGGTCTTGTAAAGACAATAAAATATATTAATTTATTTATAGATAAAATATGAAACCGTTTTGTTTTTTTAATTCCTACTTTTCTCGTCTATTACCACATTATCTAGTATATGATGTTACATGTTAAAAGTAAATATGGCCCAAGATATGGTTTACAATTTTAGAGAGGAAATCTTGTCCAGGGAGGGAGGACTCCAGGGAGGGGAGGGTAATTAGCCTACTGTGCCACGCTGGCAAGACGGGTCGGCCCAGAGTTTCGTTTCAAGGTGTCCTTCTGTTCGGCCCTGTTTTATGCTACATAAAATTACTTTACAACACCTTTATATCCTAGTCTACATGTTTCTTTCGTGACAACACAGAGTATGAGTCTTGCAGTCGCAGCACGGTCGAGGGGGAACAGAACACATAGATACATCTGTGCGAAATGCAAAAAGATAGGCAATTCGGTTGGAGCTTTCTACCATGCGACAAAGACCAGTTTTCAGCGTACTTCAACCATTTCCCCAAAATTGTCACCGTCAACTTGCTAATACCACAAACATAAAATACCAAAACAATATTCTGTTGGTTAGGTAAACATTACTGTGGTACCCGGCCATGATTGCTTTGGCTAGTAAAGCCACTGAAGCGACCAGCATGCTACAGTGGTTTTACTACATACATTAGTTTTACATCCTTTACACATTTCCCTTGAAAACTCGGAAATAATAACATCAAGAAATATCGCCTACAAATGCGAGAATTACGGAAAAGTCCTATACCGCGATAGCGAAATTTTAAGAGCAATTCGCACAGCTAAGAATTCCCCGACAACAACTATCGGGGGATAGGCGCTGCGACCCTAGCTAGACGTACCACCTCGTCTGAATGATCCTCCCTTTGCACTTAGAAACTACCAAACCCAAGGTTTTTCCAATGTGACTACAGGCCAGTTGAGATATTTGCAACTGGCCTGTAGTCACATTGGCACAAAACCTAACGTAAAAGTATTACGCATATCTCCAATATAACAATAAAATATCCCGTACTAGTCGTTGTTTGTTCTATTACTAGTAAAAATACTATTTATTTTACGAATAAATGGACCTATAAAATAGTATATTTCATTACAAGTGCGGAAAGGCTGTCATTGCAAATAGTTCCGACAAATGTCTACCCGAGCCGAGGCGCAGCCGAAGGCAAGGGTTGACAGTCGGAACAAGTTGCAATGAGACGGTTCCGCCCGTGTACTGAACGACTATTTTTAATACAGTTGCGAAAAAATGACGAGTAGACGAGTTCTTGAGTGGAGACCGCGAATCGGCAAGCGTAGTGTGGGACGGCCCTCTGGTAGATGGAGCGACGGTCTGCGAAAGGTTGCGGGCAGCAGCTGGATGCGTCAAGCTGAAGACAGGGCGCTATGGCGCTCTTTAGGGGAGGCCTATGTCCAGCAGTGGACTAATGTGGGCTGATGATGATGATGATGATGAAAAAATGAAGCAATTTAATAAAATAATAAAACACAATAAACTCAATTAACTAATCATTTCTGAAAAATTGCGCCAACCGTAGAATATAAGCAGAGATTTATTTTTTCTTCACCCATTCTAGTAGGCAAAAGCAACTATGCCCATACAGCCAAGTCTTCAGTAGACATTTTTTATTGATATGAAATGAACATGAAATTTAATGAGATGAAATGAAATGAAATAAAACCTAACCTAACTCCTTCAATCAAATCATTAAATCTGATATTGAAACAAATTAGTACGTAGTTTCTTTTTAGAAATATACGTAGTTGCATGAATCATAAAAACTTCTATGATTTTTTTTAGTAAAATATTCATGGTTGGTTTTTCCTTATAATAGACATTATTTTGACAGTTGGGAAAGAAAACGCACTAGTGCGGGAATGGTAAAAAAAGCACGTGTGTGTAATAGCCCACTTCCCGAACGCTATACGGCCCTGCAATATGCCACTTTTCGAGCAACTGTATTAAAAATATTATTACTAATAGCTTTCAAAATAGTAATATTTTCTGAAACTAACATAAGTATAGCGCTTGGTACAGTGCCTGACAATAATAAGGTGTCTACCTATTTACCAGACAATCGTGCTAAGAGCCCCCGCGCATTATGCGGCCAGGCCGCGCGGCCAGGTCGCGCGGCCTGGCCGTTTAATTCGCGGGTTGGCAGCGGCGGCCAATTGACCGCGTGTGTGCCGCGATGTTTTTCGCTGGCCGCCTAATGCGCGCATCTACGTAGGAAATTGCAATGGTCCACTAAAACTTAGAGCAAAGTTTAATTCAAATGAAATCAGGCGCTAATACACAGGGTTGGGCGTTAAAGACGATATGTCTTTAACGCCCAAATCGAAAGCATTTTGGTTGACTTTTACGTTTCGGAAGGCAAACACTTAAAGTGTCCCTGATATAACTATTAGCATTGAAACTAAAATACATTACCTACATCTACAATAAACAACATAACCGTTTCGTATTAATAACAGAAACAGAAATTTGGACGCCTAAGCGTTCTTGGAAATGTTTAACAATGCAATAATTGGAAATGTAATTAATAACTGATAAATTCACAAATAGAGAGGAGCTGCAGCGCGTGGTTTTGATATTCAGGTTGATTTTTATGTGGTCTTGCTCGTCAATATCCTCGAGTCAGCACTGCTTAAAATATAGATGCTTAAACAAGGGCGGATCCAGCTTTGGCGCCAGGAGGGGGTCACATAGTCGTGGTCAAGTCAAGAACTTATAATTTAATTTTGATAACAATAGTTACAAGTAAAGTACGGTTCGATTCCGGGGTTGAGCAAGTGTCTTTGTCTAAACCAGAGGCACTGTCTCGGAGTCTGGGTGTCATTTCTATATATAATATGTATGTATTTACAAAAAAAAAATGTATATAAGTAGTTTATCATCCATCTCGTTACCATAACACAAGCATTAAGTTGCTTAGCTTGGGACGAGATGGCGTTGTGTGAAATGTCCAAAGATATTTATTTATTTATTTAATAATGTACGTAAGTACTGTACTTAAAAATATTTATTCTTTAATGTACACTTGAAAAACTCCACACATAATAACTTGTACATATCCACGTACATATTGCCCTCTTGAAGACACCCAGAGAACCACTATCACGCACTGAATGAGGCAGCCTATTTAAATTCCGTAATCGTGGTTAATGATTTTGTCATAACAGCTAGAGGTATGTCACCCCTCGACAAGGCATGACGCAAAACTCCGCAAAATTGAAGAGGTGGTACGACAAGGGTTTCCAACAAACAAAATAGAAACAGACAAAATACATACGTAGGTCACACTATAAGTTTTGCGTAACTTAAAAAAAATGTTATAACTATAATATTGTGTTTATTGCTTTTCAAAAGACTACATTTCAAACATGTTTTCATGCGATTGAACCGATTTAATTAAACAGGAGGACCACAGATCTGAATGCATGTTTTCTACGTGATGATTGAACGCTATCACTGCCTCTTCGGAGTTGGTAAAAGTGAAACCTCTCATGAAATGTTTGATTTTGGGGAAAATACAGAAATCACAGGGTGCTAGATCGAGGCTATGCGCAGGATGGGTGACGAGTTGTACTTTTCTGGAAGCTAAAATGACTTTGTTTTGTTGACCGTGTGTGAAGAAGCGTTGTCATGATGTAGGAGAACGCGGCTTTTTGGTCGTCTTGCGCGAACTTTTTCTAACACCCTGGGCAAACAACTAGCTACCGACTATAAATAAAAAAAAAAGAAAGAAAGAATTAGAGAAGAAAGAGATTATTACACAAAAGACATTATTATAAAAAAATTACTCAGCATTTGGGATATTAAATTAAATGAAATAGGACCGCAAATTATTAAAAAACTAGCGACCCGCCCCGGCTTTGCACGGGTGCAATGATGATATAGATAAAAACCTTCCTCTTGAATCACTCTATCTATTAAAGAAAACCGCTTCAAAATCCGTTGCGTATTTTTAAAGATTAAAGCATACATAGGGACGGACATACGACAGCGACTTTGTTTTATAATATGTAGTGAAGAATGACGAGCCCTCTGATTTTCTTGCCAGTTCTTTTCAGCAGTGGTCGCGTTCCGAACTGGTGGTAAACTACAATATATGCATTCTACACATTTTTTTAATATGTTGACAATTTGTAAGTGTCCATTGTGTCCTATACAAAATAAATTATTTGACTTTGACTTAAACATTACAAATTCGAACAATACATATTTTTTTTATTACGTTGTCCGTGTTTTAATGGCAAATTTTTGTGTTACTTGGCCACCCCAAAATTAACTCACACTTAAAGAGCGGCCGCCATCTTGGCGTCTCACTTTTGTCTTAGCGAGAGTTCCGTCCGCCTTTTTTTATACGTCCATGTATACAACCAAATAATAAAAAATAAATAAAACCAAAAAAGAATAAATTTTCTGAATTAGCTATGTGTCTCGAAACTGCACCGAAAGGGTATCCAGCTCAGCATATGTCAAGTGCAGTACCTGATCTGCTGAATCCCAGTAGTGGCATACGGATACCAAGCTGCAACTTTGCAAGCACTTGAGGTCTAACGTAAATCTAAGTATGGGGTCTATGCTTTTGCTTCGAATAGTTCGTGTGACGTGTATTAGTTATATAATTAAATAGACTACAAAAAAAAATACAACAAATTCATTCTATAATAAAAAAAATAAAAAAAATGATTACAATAAATAAAAAACCGACAATACTTAAAAACATTAAACATAATGATTACATTTGTATTAAAATACCAATAATATCTAATAAATTAATATAAATATACGACAATTTATATAAATAACTAGCGACCCGCCCCTGCTCCGCACGGGTACAATGATGAACCTCTAAATTTATCAGTGTTTCTTTACAATATTATGCACGTTTTTTACTTATAAACCTTCCTCTTGATTCACTCTATCTATTAAAAAAAAACCGCTTGAAAATCCGTTGCGTAGTTTTAAAGATTTAAGCATACATAGGGACGGACAGACGACAGCGACTTTGTTTTATATGTGTAGTGATGATTACATTTGTATTAAAATACCAATAATATCTAATAAATTAATATAAATATACGACAATTTATAAAAATAACTAGCGACCCGCCCCTGCTCCGCACGGGTACAATGATGAACCTCTAAATTTATCAGTGTTTCTTTACAATATTATGCACGTTTTTTACTTATAAACCTTCCTCTTGATTCACTCTATCTATTAAAAAAACCGCTTGAAAATTTGTTGCGTAGTTTTAAAGATTTAAGCATACATAGGGACGGACAGACGACAGCGACTTTGTTTTATATATGTAGTGATAATGAAATCCCGACTGCATGCAATTATAATTACTTGAAAATAAAAATTAAATATGTGGTGGCAGCATCTTTGTTAGCTTAGATTATAGATATATTTGTAATAATTAGTCCTTGTTTCTTTTGTTCCTTAATAAGGTATTGTTTTCCATAAAATCTGTATGGTGATAAAATATATAAATAAAATCATTATGTTCAATTAGTGGTCCACCTAAGTCCTGGAACCAGCTCAGGGGGGGTCATGACCCCCATGACCCCCCCCCCCCTGGATCCGCCCTTGTGCTTAAAACAAACTTTCATGGCAAAACAGCAAATTATAATTTTGTTAGGCGCTGGTATACAGTAAGAAGTTTTTTAAATGATCGCCTTTGCATCGAGCTTCCTCACGCTAAATGCTGGTCTGGGGGCGAATTGTAACGCCATTAATTTATTTAAACTGTGCCATAAAGTCTGACTAGCAAGGCACTGTAGAATAACTTGCAGGCCAAATTGCAGAGCCTCGAGCACCGATGACGAGTTGCTTTCCTCTGCGTCTTTAAAGGATATAATCATCATCATTTCAGCCAAAAGACGTCCACTGCTGGACACAGGCCTCCCCCAAGGATCTCCACAAAGGCCGGTCCTGGGCCGCCCGCATCCACTGCTTTCCGGCGACCTTAACCAGGTCGTCGGTCCACCGTGTGGGAGGCCTACCAGCACTGCGCCTTTCGGAAATAACACAATAACAGGTGCTAATTAACTAGAATTAATTCTCAACATTATCAAGGAAATTTCCACTGTATATGCCAACAAGTCATTCGTGATTTGGAAAATTTCAAGTCACAGTGCCACCGCAAATATATAAAACAGTTTAACACGTGTGCCTTGCAAATGTTAGGTGCCCTAATTTCATCACCATAATTATAATAACTCCAGCAGAATTTCCAGCATCGCTGGAATATTCTAAACCAAAAGGTAGGCAGAATATTGAAGCTAATTATAAACTTCGTGTTTATAAAATAATTACTTTTATGTACTCAGGTAACTTAGGACATATATCACGCTTCACTACGCTTGTAAACTTTAGAAGCATAGGCAGTATAGCATAGTAATAAGGCTGCAAGACAATATTAATTGAAATTAAAAAGCTTATAAAGGATTTATGGCGTGTATGTTAATTCACGACGTTTCGAATTCTTTGCAGCAGTCAGCAACAGGAGAGACTGATTCTAATGTAGGTAATATACATGCGATAATTCCGTTAAAAAGCGTTTAATTTAAATATGTAGTAATCGCGAAAACCTAAGATATTAAACTAAATATGTACCTATAGAAGAAGTCGAAAAATAATAAATGTATAATGTAGATACGATTCTTCTCCACGTCGCTCTTGAAAGGAGATTATGTACAATAAATAAACAATTAAAGCCAGCAGAAAATAATTAAAATCTTGGCTTCTAGAATTCTATGCGTATAATAAGTTTCTATATAAATTTATTGACTGCTTTGTCTGGGGGTTGGATGTGCCGCCTTTAGATTACGGGTCGTGGGTTCGATTCCGGGGTCGGGCAAGTGTCTTTGTATAAACCAGAGTGTCTTTGCACTTGCTCTGAGTCTGGGTGTCATTTGTGTTAGTGAATGACATGTTTGTAAACTGCCCCGACGATATACGCCACAAATCAGGAGTTTCGGTTAAACAAACTAAAACTATAATTATTATTATTCTACAAGCTTGGGCTGAGTTCGATATAGTTAGTTCCTATATAGTTCCTGGTGCTCATTTCCGGTGTTATAAAACTGTCGCCACCAAGTACTGACCAATAAAAAAGTGGGTTTGTTGTTCTGAAATTCTGCTCATCTTTTCGTTATGGCTGTAGGTCTTCTGTTGCACCCTGTATATCTGGAGTTCTGTTTATTTAAGTCTATGTAAGTTCCTTTAATTTCCTTGTACCAAAATTGATTCAGTAATTCATGCGGAGAGGCTTATTGCTTAACACACTACACTGGGCTGCAAAACTAAGTATCACACTTTTAAAATTGCAATAAATTTTTAAGTACACAAGATATACGGACTCGACAAAAAGTTTGTAGAGTTTGCTATAGTTACATAAAAAGCTGATAACGTTTGCTAAAAAACGTTTTTTATTTTAAATCTCTAACTTCGATAGTTTAGAAAAAAATGATATATTAAAAGTGTAGTAGTACTTAGTATTGCACGTCAGTGTAAAAATAAACGTTAAGGCCTAAACCGCGATGGCGAAGTTCGCACGGTGAATAAAGCCCCGACTACAGTTATCAGGGGATAGGTGCCGCGGCCCCTGCCAGACACAATCACCTCGTCAGGCCTCGTCTGGCTGCCATCCCTTTGTGCCTAAAAACATACTATTTTGTTCTGATTTCACAGCTTCCGAATCTAAGTCAACAAACGCGTTATATTTTATTTGTGGTGAATGGTCCTGAGAATTACATAGAAGCGAGTTGTTTTTCTTACAAAGACAGTTGCGGTTTTAATAATGCATTATACGGAACTCTGTCGTATTGTGACGTTGTGTTTACCAGAACATGGGTGATTCAAACTCCTGCGCAGATTAACTAAGCTACAAATTCATGATCTACATTAAATTAAGTGCGCAGTTTAATTGTCTATAAATATATTATGCTTTCCACCTTAGAGTATTAACAGGTAGAATGACAGTTTTATACAAATATTTCTTCCGAAATCTTGACAGTGTGCGAGTAAGCGCTACGTAATGATCTTACTAATATTATAAACGTGAAAGTTTGTAAGTATGGATGGATGGATGTTTGTTACTCTTTCACGTAAAAACTACTGAATGGATTTTAATGAAACTTTACAATAATATAGCTTATACATCAGAATAACACATAGGCTACACGTTATAAAGATATGTGACTTACAAAAATATAAACAAGTCGAATTCAAAATTTCTAATTGTCAAATTTTCGGCCATATTAAACTAAAGACAACATAACGTTTCGCTGTCAGTTGCGTTTTGTTAAAGTAGGTTTTATACGGACGGGATGAAAATCTCAGGTATCCTATGTCCAACTTTCTTTTTGTTTTAAATATTTATAATGCGGAACAAAGTTCGCCGGGTCAGCTAATTTTCCTAAATTGTTACGGTATGGTGCTACATCCCCTGTGGTAATGGACTTAGAATACATACTGTCGTCACCCCATTCCACCCTATCTATATTGATGGCCTTCGTCAGGATAATAAATAAATAATAATAATAATAAATATCCCTGGACATTTCACACAACGCCATCTCGTCCCAAGCTAAGCAACTTAATAAATAAATAAATATCCTTGGACATTTCACACACACGATGGGTGATAAACTACTTATATACATTTTTTCTGTAAATATATACATATTATAAATAGAAAACACCCAGACCCGGAACAAATACTTGTTGGTCGTACAAATATTTCTCTCGGACTCGAACCCGCGACATGGTGCGCAGCAGTCGATCGCTCAACCACTGCGCCAACCGTGTCGCATGTTTTTTTTTATTCTAAACTCCTGCACTAGATTATAGCCTGTATCGCGGGAGCAATTTAAAACATGTAATTCACAAGCACACATGACACCCAGACTCAGAGCAAGTGCCTCTGGTTTATACAAAGTCGCTTGCTCGACCGCGGGATACACTCACCAATACCTAATCAGCTTCTAAACCTTCTACTTCACTATGCTTGTTTATTGATACCACGTGTCTTATATATAACTACGATTGCATACCGATATGTGCAAAAAATGCATATGAGGGAAAATTGTGTGTTATATTTTTTTTATGAATCATACATAATAGTTAAATATGGGCAAGAACGTGCGGTATTGCCTTATAAGGTTCTATGGCCAGTACGAGTTTATGAATAATATTATTAATTAGCGATTATATATATATTAGTTTAAATCTCTCTCGCCTTTTCATAATTTCAATAGGGTAGGCACCGGTCTTCTTTGTCGAGACCCACGGGTGCACCGCGGGGGTGTTTAGTGGGTATGGGGACGCCGCCCACTGATTGGCAGACCAGAGTCCCACACACCCCACACTGGCCTTTCTCCAGGACGGCGTGAATAGCCCAGTACTGATTATAACCCCCGCAAAAAAAGGGATCTTTGTCTTTGGCTTACTACCAGTATGTACATGGAGTGATTGCCATATGCCCTCCGTAACCCATATAGAGGAACCATGGGTAACTATTTAGATAGATCCAGCAGTTCCTACGCTACTGACGCGTAACAACTGCCATATATGGTAGAACGGCAGCCGGGATCGACGTGCCCTCCGAAGCCAGACGTCAGAAATTACACAAGTTATGGGCATCATAAACACCCCTCCAACAACCACTAAGAATTGGGGTATAATAGAACTACACACATTTAAAAAAAAACCAAAGCGCGGCACCTGTATGGCTGGGCAGTTTACAAATATGTAACTCACGAACACAAATGACACCCAGACTCGCAGTGAGGGCCTCTGGTCTAGACAAAGACATTTGCCCGACCCCGAAATCGAACCCGGGACCCGTTGATCCCTAGACTAACGAGGCCGTCATATCGGTCATACATCAGAATAACACACAGACAAAGTCGCAGGCATTACCTGGTCTACCACATTTTCAATGAACTGACAGTTCGTGTCAATTGGCAAAATGACTCGTCCTCACAGGTGGTTTCCACAGCAATACCGGTATTTCATTTGTCATATCTTTCGTACAATGGCATCTATCCTCGAGGAAATTTTAGCCGCAAAATTAATGCAAACTGCGTTTACGGCTTGTTTGACCCGCTGTGTAGTGTGACATTATTTTATTTTCCTTCCTGCATTACTACTACTACGCAGCCCATAAATGACCCACTGCTGAGTCAGACCTCCACCCATCACAAGTAGGGTAATTAGCCTACTGTGCCACGGGCCAGACGGGTTGGCATAGGGTTTCGTATCAAACTCCCCCTCGACTGTGCTGCCACCTTGTCGTGGTGAGGGGGCTTGAGTGCCTCAATGATCCGTGGGGCCATACCGGCTAGGGCCTCCCATGCCGGGCGGGCCCACGGGGAGAGGTAAGACGAAGAGCGGAACCTAGCGCCGCAGTGGACTGGGGCTCCAGGGACTCCTCTGTCCTCAGAGTTGCCCTGCGAGTCCTGGACCGCTGCGGTGCACCAACGCCCTCGGGTTGTTGCTAGCCCGAGGGCTGACGGGCCTCCTTCTGGTGGAGGGGGGTCGTGACGATGCGAACCTCTTCTGCACTCGCCTGAGAGGCCGGTGGTGGGTCGGGAAATCCCCACCGACGAAAGCCTTGATGACTGAGGGCGTCCCAGTGTACCGGGACGCCCTGTCTGACAGACGCTTGCCCGCGTTGCGGGCACCACGCCGGGGCGTCACAGTAGAATGCGTTTACGCGAACTTGTGGCGCCCCAAGCGCGCCGTGTGAGGGTATACCGCTGGGGTTTTAGTGGGTAGACGACCCTTGTCGGAGTCCCACATAATCACCGACCTTTCCCCCGTAGGCCGGTGGTATGCATAAACCATTTCCCCAGCGACAACAAAAAAAAAGGTTTTGTATCAAGTTTCGTTCCTGTATCACAGGGGCATTCAAAAATGACTACTACATGACCCAGTGCTGAGTCGGACCTCCCCCCATTATATAGAGGGTAATTAGCCTACTGTTCAGCGCTGGCCAGACGGGTTTCATGTTTTCCTTCACTTGCAGCTAGATTTTCTGCCATGTCATTTCCATTAGTCGGCTCTTACGACACCCTCTGAATGAAATGGGGTGGTGACATTATATATTTAAGGCCGTAGCCTCGCAGACAGTCCGGAACACAATCGATCTACAGATGAAGCAACGCCTAGCATTGCTGGATTTCTGATGACAGTTCATCATTTGTAATATCTGACTTACTCATGTAAAGCCGTCGAATGTGGCTGCTATTAGCCGTCGAATGGGTACCATCTATGACAGTTGTCAATAGCGCGACAACCTTACAATTACCGATGGTCCCAATAGATCGCTTCCGTGGGAATACTGGTAGTGTGCATTAAACTGGTAGTGACCCTAATGATATTGAGAAAAAAGTGAAGAGAAATTTGAAAATAGCCAAATGCCGTCTATTGTACTCATAATACCAGTACTATGGTGTAACTGGTGTCGATGACCTGTTATTTTTAAGTAAAACGTGATGCTTTGTGTTTTGGTTTCGTACGAGTGTTGTTCAATTACCTACATACTTATGTGATGACAAAACGGTATTTTGCTGAGTATGCTGTTAATAACAGCTGAATATCGCATATTATCAACTCGTTTCTTTTATATCATTTTTATTCATGATTAGGGGCCATCCATAAATTACTTTGAACTCCCCCGGCCTTGTCACATTTTTATAACCCCTGCCCCCGTCCACCTGACGAGACATCACCTTTTTTAAATCACGATTAACTATGTTTAATTTTTTACTTATCTTTATTAAATAATTTAGTAAAATCTATAATAAGTATCATAAATTTTGTAAAAAATGTGACGTCACAAAACCATTGACCCCCCATGCCCCTTGTCACAGTATGTCACACTTCGGTGAAACCCTTCACCCCTCCCCGTGTGTGACGTAATTTATGGATGGCCCCTTACAAACAGAGTGTTTTAAAGACTTTAACCATAAAGTGTGGTGACGGATTTAGAATATATAGTCATCAGGTCAATCTAATTACCTCGCGAGGACAGCACAGATTCCTGGCTTCCAGATAAGAAAACAACACTACAGCAAATTTACCTATAGAAAAATATTCCTAAGCAGTACATAGCAACCACTCCATCAAGTCACACCCAGCTCTTCGCCTGGCCTTTTGTCTTCTGCCAGCTGCCAGGTGAATTTGGACGGTTGCCAACGCTCATCTAAACAGCGGAAAACCTTCGTTTACATAATACCGCCAACATTCATTGTTCATATGTCGATAACATCCTTACTTGTAATAAAGAGACGTTTGTACTCATATTTACCTGCCTACCATGTGCAATCTACGTTTTGCCTGGTGTTATTTTTGTTCAATTATTTTTCATCATCATCATCATTTCGGCTAAAAGACGTCCACTGCTGGACATAGGACTCCCCCAACGATTTCCACGCAGGCCGGTCCTGTGCCACCCGCATTTTTTAATTCATTTTAGTGGCTTCCATTAAGAAGATTAATAGTATGTCACTATTCACATAATCGCGGGGAATGTTTACAAAAATTTTATTCACGAATACAAATGGCACGCAGACACTAAGTGCCTCTGACTTACATAAAGACTTTTTCCCGACCACGGAACCGAACCTAGGGTTCCTGACCAACAATTTGATCTCAAGTAGGTATTGATGCATTGTTCGGTTAACAGCACAGCTCGCGGGCAGGCGATCCGCCGGTCTCCGGCTATTAAAATGTGGGTGCGAATACTGCATCAAATTTCACGCAATAGTTTCTGCATGTTTTCCATACAAATATCCAAATAAGATTCTTAAAATTACAATTATTAAATCGATTTCAAAATAGGTTCTAAACCACTGCCACAATATTGAATATGAACTACTATTTAAAGTCGATGCCATAGGTTCTAATTAAAGTCGGTGTCATTTTAATATAGACCTCAAATGGTTGTTTATTTTTCGGTTTTTAGTACCTATTTCTATGTCGATTAATATTTTTTGTTAACAAGATCTTATTTTTCGATTTTTAAAGCAAACAAATGTAAAGGAGTCGTTATATCAAAAATGCTATTTGTAAGTTTTTACTCAATTGTCTTACAGTCTCCAACAAAGCAACTGAATCGATTTTAATAAAATGTATGGGACTAATCTGATCCATCAAGTATCAACATAAACAAGTATAACATAAAAAAATGCAACCGAATTAAGAACATCTTCCTTCATGAAGCAACTGCTGATTCGGGCCTCATCCAAATAGTTGAAGGTGAATTATCCTATGCGTGTGCTAACTCATGCTACGCTGGCCACACTTGTTCACACAGGGTTGATAATGTCGTTTCAGCCAAAAGACGTCCACTGCTGGACATAGGCGTCCCCCAAGGATCTCCACAAAGGCCGGTCCTGGGCCGTCCGCATCCACTGCTTTCCGGCGACCTTAACCAGGTCGTCGGTCCACCGTGTTGGAGGCCTACCAGCACTGCGCCTTCCGGAACGCGGTCGCCACTCGAGGACTTTTCTGCCCCATCGGGCGTCGGTCCTGCGAGCTATGTGCCCTGCCCACTGCCACTTAAGTTTGGCAATCCGGTGGGCTATGTCGGTGACCCTGGTTTGCCTATGTATCTCCTCATTTCTGATTCGATCTCGCAGGGAAACCCCGAGCATAGCCCTCTCCATTGCCCTTTGGGTGACTTTGAGCCTTCTGATGGAGCCCATAGTGAGCGACCACGTCTCTGTTCCATATGTCATCACTGGCAACACACATTTGTTGAAGACTTGACGTCTCTTACTTACTTACGTAATTCCACATACCAACATATTGGTTAAGAACTATCAAAATGTTTAATAAATAATTGATTTGGGTGATAATATGGCACATCGACTATCAAGCAGTTGTGTGTGAATTTATTGCAACAAACCCCCGGCTAAACTAAGAAAGAAAAGACAACTGTCAGATCAATGCAGCCAACTAACAAATTATCTTTTCTTTAAAAATACTATTGACCAAACACTTTTAAAACAAAAATAAATAAATTTGGTGCAGCAGTCCAGGAGCCATAGATTATGCAAAGACTGAAACACAAATACCCAAAAAAACAGTCAAACCTTTCGTTTTCGTCGAAAATTGGAAATAGCAATTTCCTTCTCCAATCCAAAGAAATAATTCATCAAAATTGAGTCAGCAGTAAAGCCATGTAAACGTAACAAACAGACTTTCGTACATAGGAGTAGTTAGTTAATTTGGATTTACGTCCTAACCGTGATTCATCCCTATGCTTTCATCAGGTCATTTGGATGTACCCTTAGCACACGCAATAGCGCCGCTCATATAAGCAAGCGCACGCGCATCGCTTCATTATTCCGTTGACAGACAGTTCAAAATAGTGTTGTGTGCAAACATGGATCTAAGAGTGCTTTTCGTAAGTTTTTTATTACAAACCGTAAAAGTTTCCTTTTTTTTTAAATAAAATGTACTTTCTTCTTTCCGTATGAAATGGTTGTTTTTTCAAAAGAGAAACTGTTTCTAAATGCTGGTATATACGCAAACTGATGTTTGTTTGTTTTTTATTTCCTTAGCACAAGTCTTAAAATATGTTTTAACTACATTATATATATTATTATCATGTAAAAAAATTGATTTAGATTTAAGTTTATAGATGTTTTCCTATTGTTAAAAAAAGAATGAAGAGAATTAGAATGAGAAGATGAAAAAAGAATGAGAAGATGTTTAATGTACATCAATTATTCAGTTTTGAAAAAATACTTGCACTTGTGAACTTCAAATTGATTTTTGACTTTAGTTTTTTTTTTAAATGTGTTCCTCTTTTAAATATTAGCTCCACATTTTATCTTAGTCTATGGCATAATGCTACTCCGTAATAAATAATGCCCACTCTACCATCCTGAACTTAGCTCTTCGTAAATCTACCATAACTGTTATTTACATAATGTGTCACATAAGCACTTAGTTCTGCCGGTCATTAAACTTCCCAATGTTATGCTCCATTTCTTAGGAAACCAGCAATCTCACACAATAGCTGCTTGTCCAATGG
Source organism: Clostera curtula (assembly GCA_905475355.2). NCBI lineage: Eukaryota > Metazoa > Arthropoda > Insecta > Lepidoptera > Notodontidae > Clostera > Clostera curtula. The sequence goes on from FR997799.1 coordinate 18,985,782, forward strand.
CGATACATGTCATCAACCTAATAATGCATGTCTTTGACAAACGTATTCATGTAATTGTATGACTGTAAACTATATTAGTACTACCTTACAGTACACTCAGTTCCTAAAAGTTGAATTAAAGAAACCTTTTTATTTACAAAAAATGAATTAGTATTATCTGTACATATTAATATGGAATCATGAATTTTGAAAAAGTATTGTGTCATAACATATTTCAATTCTAAATTAGTAATCAGTGGACATTATTGTGGGTGGTACAGCAAGTAAATTATAAATGTATTCTTCATTGTTTAGTAATTATAGCAGTATGTTGTTGTTCCTAATAAATAAAATAAAATATCGGTATAATATAATGGATAATGGAAATGGAATAATAAAATAATGGAAATTCAAAAATAGTATAGGTCCGTGTAGGATTTAGAATACATAATGTCACCACCCCATTCCATCTTGAGGGTTTCTTAAGAGCTGACATACGGAAACCATAAGGCCTAGCCGTAAGAGATGGAAAGCTTGACGTCTGGCCAGCGTGGCAGAGTAGGCTAATTACCCTGCAAGTAATTGGAGAGAACTCAGCAGTGGGTCATTTAACCATTTGCAAGTAGTCTGAAGTACAAAATTACGTATTGCCTATTGCAAATCACGTCACATCAATACCCACCAAAGTTCGTCGACGCGCGACGCGTACCCCCTTACAATAAGGCGCGTAATTACTCGAAAAATTACACTTTTCCTCCATCGCAAGTGATGCAATCGAAGGAATGACCAGTTGACAGTTTAATAGGGCTGTGCTTTTATTCAACTTTGTCTTGCTATGGGTATCTACGGTACATGTGCTACTAAAGGCTGTTAAACAGCGAGACAGCTTTTCGAAATTCTGTACTATCGTCAGGAACGCTGGTTTAAAGTAAAATGTCAAATTAGTGCAAGTTTAAATTAGGCGAACAGAAAATCAATTATATTAAACTAGCGACCCACCCCGACTTCGCACCGGTGCATGTACGCATGTATTATACGTATAAACCTTCCTCTTGGAAAACTCTATCTATTAAAAAAGACCGCTTCAAAATCCGTAGGTTTAAAGATTTCAGCATGCATAGGGACGGACAGACGACAGCGACTTTGTTTTATAACTACTATGTAGTGATAGTGATGATAGTGATGACCTAATGGAAATTCCGAATTTATTTTAATTTAACCATAAATGTACTTTGTACAACAATATCAAATATACAATGTTTCCGATGTCTAAAAGATATAAGAATCTAAATAAACATTGAGTAGCCATACTATAGTGATATACTTAAAAACAATCACCAATCAAATTTATTTGTATTCCGCCAATCTGCATTAACAAATAATTGTTGGTTGGTATCCGTGAAATATCATTGGCTCCCTTCTCCTTCATATATTATATATTCAACTAAAGAAACAGATACGTTTAGAAACTATAAAATGAAAACTTACTTACTAAACAATTATCATAGTTAGCCATAATCTGCGTTTTGTAATAAGAAATGTCGTAGAATGAGTTTTAAAGTTGATTAAAATAGGGTAGGAACTTTAGAATCTAATTTATAATCAGGCGGCTTATAATAACAATAAATAGCTCATAAGATAAATTTTCCAAGATCCGTCGAAAATTATTAACGAATCGGCGACCCTACTCGCGGCTACTTACAGCTGGTAAAACGCGTGCGACAGATCCATTGTGAAGCAATACTACAATGACACAGTACGACCACCCGACATGTATTATAGGGTTACATAGCAACGAAAGAACTGTGCAGAACCTGTACTACAACCCGCTATTATCGGCGAAGGTAGCATTTTGTTACATTATACCCTGATTGTGACAGCTTGGTTAACTAGTATATCTTCAGATAGTATGTTGCATAGGCTATCGCTCCTAGAAGGTAGTGTTAGAGATCTAAAGAGAGAGAGGGGGTTATTTGAGAGACCTGATTAAGTGAGATGCAGTATTTTTAGCATTAAATAGCAGTTATGCATTATTAAATGTAACAATTTTTGTTGAAATAAACGGAAAATTATAGAATAACCTATCTCAATACATTTGGAAATTTGGAAAGAAAAATCTACAACTGCGGCTTCTACTTTCTTCGCTGGCTTATAACCTCGGCTTTGCCCACGAGAGTTTCAAAGTCATCTCTACTTTTACATTCATTCCCATTTTACCCCTTCTTATAATCGTAACTAAAACGCATCAAAATTGGTTGAGTGAAATAAGCGTCAATTCGTAACGATACTTATTTTTTTACTTACAATAGTTAGATAACATAATAGCTTGGTACTACACCAATCCATAATTTTATTATGTGCAGAGATTTGGCTCTATTTGCGTAAACTCTGCAACATAAGTGCATTTAAAGATACACCAACGTATTTTAAAATCTACCACGGAGGTGACTAAAGTATAAAATGTATGCACATCAAATTAAAAACTCTTAGTGAATATTTATTTATTATATTATATATGTGTGTATGTGTCCGATTGGTGACGGATTTAGAGTACACAATGTCACCAACCCACACTATCCTGAGGGTGTCGTAAGAGGCGACTAAAGGATCGTAAGAGGCAAATCACCTAGCCGTATGAGAAGGAAAACTTGATACAAACACTGTGCCGACCAGTCTTGTCAGCGTGGCACAGTAGGCTAATTTCCCTCCATGAATTTGGTGGAGGCGCGACTCGGTAGTAGGTCATAGAAACGACGATATTATATATACTAGCTGTAACCCGTGACTTCGTAAAACTCAGTAACTATGTGCCCCTGAAAAAGGGGGAGGGGGAGTCAACTAAGCCTAAGTTACTCCTTGAAAGTTATTTGCATATATAGATAGATAGATTACTGTTTAAGTCCCAAAGACCTGTGCTATTCGCTAAGTACCTATCTTGAAAATCACCGAAGCAATTACAATCGCGTCAGACCGAATATCCTGTGTTAATTTGGTAGAATTCGGTATTTAGGTATAGCACATTCCGTGTGACAGATTTAGAATACATAGTGTCACCACCCCATCCCATCCTGAGGGTGTCGTAAGAGCCGACAAAAGGAAATGACAAGGCTGAAAACCTAGCCGCAATAGAAGGAAAGATTGGTACGAAACCCTCTGCCTACCTAGCTGCCCAGCCGTGGGGCAGTAGTAGCTCCATGTAACAACAGTCTCATTATTGTGTAACCGCGGTAAGAAGCGAGGCAGCCCTACACAAGTATTGTATATTACTTACTGGGGATGTCTCAATTTTGTATTGTTTTTATTAATTTGAGACAATAGATATTTTATTATCACTATCACTATCACTACATAGTATAAAACAAAGTCGCTGTCGTTTGTCCGTCCCTATGTATGCTTAAATCTTTAAAACTACGCAACGGATTTTGATACGGTTTTTTTTAATAGATATAGTGATTCAAGAGGAAGGTTTATATGTATAACCCACCCCCGCTTTGCACGGGCGAAGCCGGGGCGGGCCACTAGTAATCTTTATCTTCACTACATAGTATAAAACAAAGTCACTGTTGTCTGTCCGTCCCTATGTATGCTTAAATCTTTAAAACTACGCAACGGATTTTGAAGCGGTTCTTGTTAATAGATAGAGTGATTTAAGAGGAAGGTTTATTGCACCCTTGCGAAGCCGGGCGGGTCGCTAGTTACATAGTATAAAACAAAGTCGCTGTCGTCTGTCCGTCCCTATGTATGCTTAAATCTTTTAAACTACGCAACGGATTTTGATACGGTTTTCTTTAATAGATAGAGTGATTCAAGAGGAAGGTTTATATATATAAACCACCCCCGCTTTGCACGAGCGAAGCCGGGGCGGGCCACTAGTTATTATATAATATGAAATGTTATTGGTTTTGTGACGTAAGGAACATTGATTTTAATGTGTTTGCGTTGCACTTGACGGACTTCTGAGACGAAATGTTATTGTATTTTTAAGATTCAAGTTACGAACGGAAGAAATTAAATATTAAAAAAAAATACTTCGATGAATTGCATTTAACAGCGGCCCTTCTATGACCCGAGATTAATTCACTAATCTGTCTGACTTCTTTGAACCACCATAATTGTAACCCTTTTATTTAAAAGTAAAATGGAATTCCATACCCGTGGTAAAGGTAAAGACTAAATAATTAATTATTATGTTATTTTTTTAAATCATAATTTGACTATTTGAATAGATTGATAGACTAATACCAGGTCGAAACGCATCACCAACCAAGAAGACCTGGCGGATGAAACTGAGTGGGCTTTTTTTAACGCCTTAAGTTAGTAACTATTTAGCAAAGTTATAAAGTTTCTTTGGTTGGGTGGTTCTGAAAGGCGCTCAACTGATATATGAATGTCAAAATGTACCAATCCGTCACCAAGAAAACAATTTCATCAATTGCACATTTTGAAGTACCTAACAGATTCGGGCGAACCGTATTTTAAGAAGAAATATTAGGAAGGTAAAATCTTCGTACCAAGAATTAAGGGACATAGACTTCGCCAATATCTTTAAAAAAGGCAATTTAAAAAAAAACCCAATTTTTTTTACAGACTCGTCTCTCTAGAACAGCTTTCCAACTCTGTGCTTAATGATAAATGTGTTTTTGACCTGTAAACAGGTTACCATTTACATTTGCCAACTTGGACATAAAAATACACGATTATAAAAAGTTCTCGATACTAAAACCTAAAGCATTGAGTCACGACCTTCGCGATTGATCGCATAAATAAAAATCGACTGTGGTCTAAATCCCCCTAAATCTTGAATTAGGCTCATATATTATGGCAAATACGAAGACCCGTCATGATAACAATCAGTCTCCAAAAGTCCAGATCAAAATCGGCGTAATCCGACAAGCAGAGGACAAATTTAAGTTGAATGCTCGTTTTATGTGTCAGTCATTGCTGGTTTATTATATGTAAGGTCATGGTCGAATGTGTAATATAAAATTACTTGTGTTTAAATAGAACAGTTACAGGACTATTTGTAGTCTTGAATTACCTATAAAAAAGGGTTGGTATTTATCGTCCCGGTAGCGGGAGATTTAGAATATTTCTAGAGTCGTATAAAGCCAGGAAACCATTTATCGTGAACATACACATAGACAGGCAGACATGGGCGGGGAATTGATTTTGTAATATGCATACATATAAGAACACCATACTTTCAATGCGTTTTCTAGATAGTATTAACTAAAACCCACCAAGCGCCAAGGCTGCCATAGCAGTGACGTCACAATTTATGTGACAAAACGTTACGAGCGGTCATCAGATGCTCGCATGTGGGTGAAGGCTTGTCGCTGCTCACATACTAATGACCTGCACTACACAGCGGCTTCCTTCCGACACGTTGCACAAGTTATGATGGAATATCAGATCTGTATGACTTATGGATAGAGAGACGAGAATCCTACGAAAGTTCTGTACTCTATTAGACCGAACTAACACTGTAAAATCATTTTACAGTGTCTCATTCAGAATGGAAGCGGAGTAATTGCATCAAGGAATATCGCTTAATGACGCTAGCATAACCTTTTGGGTCTATTTTAAGCTATTGTATAGTTTTTATCGCCGGCTCTGAGGGCAGCGACCGAATCAAGAAATTCCGTAACGAAAAATAAAAATCTAACACCCCCTACTCCACCTACACACCCTGGGGAGGAGTTTCACTTTAAATAAAAAATACTGCATAAATAAATAATAAATAAATAATTATACATATTAGGTTAATTAGGTAGTTAAGTTGATAAAAAAATGCTATGCAATAGCTTTACCGCGGCAGTCCCAGAGTGCCACAATTCGTTTTTTTTTTAATAATTAACCCAAAGAACCTGTTAGTATTAGACAAACAGTTTTCTAGTCTTAATTAATCATGTAAATAACTGTTTATAAAAGGAATTTATCTCACGGGATGATCGTCGACAAACAAACAATTTTAATGTTAATACTTGGTAATTTATTCGCGAATGGCGTCAGTGAAGCTTGTGTCCCAATGTAAGCGGAGCAATTAGAATTACCTTTATTCCCCTAAGTAATAAATCCAAATATTAAAGACAGTGTCACATAATGTACGTCTGATGACGACTATTATACAAACTACTTCTTTGTGTGACATGAGTTATTCATTTTAGACTATCACGTTTAACACTGACATGTTTTTTTACTGTGGCATCATCAAAAATTGTCTTACAACCTTGCCAGGTTTTACTGTTATCGACGCTAAAGCCGAACGTCCAGCAGTTTAATTTAGCTTACATAGTTGAGCCAGTTTTTCATACTTGTGAGTCCACCGACGATGAACTAACGTGTGTGAAAAACTGGATCAACTATGGAAGCAAAACTAAACTAACTTATTTTAGCTGGGGGTGGACGTTCAGCGTACTGCTGTAGTCTCGCTAACAGTATGACCTAGCTAATTAACGATGTTTATAATGGGCGGTGAACTTCGTCGAACAATTATGTTCACTTTACCATAGTGTTTTATAGTTTTTTAATACGTTAAAGAAATATTAATTAATGGCGTGTTTTGATTATATTTAAAACTCTACCCACGTGGATATCGAATCGTGAATTAATTTAGAAACTACAATGTATTATTCAATAACAGCGCCTCTAGTATTGTGTTGCAGCAGTTCCATGTGGTGACGTGAAAACTTGAAATGAAACCCTGTGCCAGCCCCTCAGGACAATAGGGCACAATAGGCTGTGATGGGAGGAGGCCCGATTCAGCAGTGGGTCATTTATTTATGGGCTTAATCGTAGTAGTAGTTATTTCCCCGTGTGGGGACGGGCAGAATATTACACATCCCCACCGCACGCTGGGAAAAATCGCGTGTTGTAAAAGTCAACAAAAACCAGCACGCTAGGCGGCAAGATCTAATGGTCCGCCCGGCTAGCTACCGGTCACATCTAAGTCAAGAATCACTTTGAGCTTGAAAAAGTTTTTCTTGCACCTTTATGAGCTTGGAGGGTTGTATTGATAATTTTAATGATTATAATTCTATAACTACATACATCTTACAGCCGCGAATAACATTTTAATCAACATACAACCTAGCACTGACCTGCAAATTGCAAAAAACGTAAGAAAATTTGAATTTCGCGGGCTACCCTGAAACATTCACCTTAAATCCTGGCGTTGCTTTTCATCACGCAAGCCCCAAGGCATTCAAGTGGCAGATAAAAAAAAAAGTCGGGCTTCCTGCCGTCACAGGAGAGTAATGTGCCTACTTTAAATGTAGCCAACTGGGCCTTGCTGTCTAGGCGGGTTGGCACAGGGTTTCATATCAAGAGTTCCTTCTCTTGCGGCTAGGTCTTGTCATTTATTTCCTTTTGTCGGCTCTTACAACACCCTCAGTATGGAATGGGGTGGAATGAGGGTAACGTATTGGACATAAAAACAAAAAATAATTTGTAAGCTAAGATGATGATTAATGTTACTATACACATAACAGAAACATAAAACCAATACCAAAGTTCTTTAACCCAAACATTACCTTCCAGTCTTACCAAAGAGTTGACGTTATTGTTTTAAAGTCACGCAAAATTCATTGAAATCGTCATGTTTTCCTTCGAGCTGCACTAATTTGTGTGTAAATTTTTGCGATGTGACCATGTTTTCGTAATTGTCGTATGGACACCATACAAATGGAGAACAGCGCCGGCCTCCGCTGAACCTTATTCAAGGCTGTGGTGGAGGCACGTAGAATCGTAATCAGGGTAACCCCGTTTCAGATGGGGCGTCGAGATATCGATGACGATTTAAAAGGAACGTGACATAAATGGGTACGTTTATTAAATTGATGAAAAGTGGAAAGTAAACAAACACACAAATGAAGAGTGTCCATTTGGTGATGGGTAAAGAACATGTGCGCACAGGCGCAGTGCTGGTAGGCCTCCCACACGGTGGACTGACGACCTGGTCAAGGTCGCCGAAAAGCAGTGGATGCGGGCGGCCCAGGACCGGCCTTTGTGGAGATCCTTGGGGGAGGCATATGTCCAGCAGTGGACGTCTTTTGGCTGAAATGATGATGATGATGATGATGAAAGAACATGGAGGACGTAATACGCGAAGGACTCGTGTTAAAATAAAGACACATGCCAAACAGAATTTAGTAACTATTTTAACTTTAGACCGGGGTCAGGCAAGTGTCTTTGTCTTAACCAGAGGCAAACGTGAATTACATGTTTGAAACTGCCCCCATATATAGGTTATATATAGTGCAGGGGTTACTATATATAACCTGTATCGCCGGTCGGGGGAGTAGGGAACGCCCCCGTTCATCGGAGTGACTGGTTCCCGGGTTGGTTTGTGGTTTCTGGAACACTTGTGGCTTTCTACAGCCGAGTTGAGATGTGACCCGCACAATCACGGGTACACATTAAGACCAGAACTCGGGTAGGGACACCTTGTTCCTACGCAATGTCCTAGACGGAAGCGCTTCCAAGCGGTATTTACACGGAGCTATCTAATTGGACCACCGGTGAATATATGGTTAGACCAGCTGTCAGTTTCTGCCGCTACTGACTACGTGTAACAACTGCTATAGACGGTAGAATGGTAGCCAGCACCAACGAGAAAAAAACTTTGGTCTAACATCTATGGGTAGAGCAAAGCTAAGCCACTGTCGAATGGATCTTTTAAGAAGTTTCCCAAACGACATATGGTCCGCGCAGACAAATGGTAGGTTATAGTGGATAAACCGGTTGCAATCACCATCTCATCACGACCGGGACTCCCACTTACCCCAGCCCTGTCTCCCGGCTGGGGACCTACAAAAGGTTCCCCTCACAACTAAAAAAGTAGTTACGTTTCATTCAAAAAACCTAGCCGCAAGAGAAGGAAAACTTGATATGAAACCCTGTGTCAACCTGTCTGGCCAGAGTGGCACAGTAGGTTGATTTTCCGAATGGGCTGAAAGGTAGTAGTAAAACAATGTTCAAAACCTGGTCTCATGCTGTATAGACACCGGTGCAATTTGGCTGCTACGTCGGGAAAATAAACGTAATAGTATCTAGACGATTCAGACTTTTACACTCTTTACACTCTTTTTGTCAATCAGTTTTGGTTCATGTTTGATAACTACCGGGAACAACTGGCAAGAAACCCAGAGGACTTGTCATTCTTTTTTGCATTTACAATAATATAATTATAGGATATTGACACTGAATAGCTTAGTCCCAGGCGTTTGGGTCGTTTACCTAATTAGCAATGTGGTAATACGCATAATTGCAATACTTCATAATGAATAACTAACAGTGTATAAATTCTTCTGGCGAGTAGAGATTTCATTAACAAATAAAAATCTTATTTTCAGTGCGCCTTAGCTGCTTGCGTCGCAGTGCACGCAGCGCCATCTGGCCAACAGCGCGTGTACGAACAACATTCGTCGCCACCACTAAACCCACAGTGAGTTCATCTTGTTCTGCCACCAACATTCTACTCGCGGCTTTGCCGACACGAATTGACTAGGCTCTGTTTTATTAACAAAACTCATAAAAAAATATGGAAACACCATCTAGACTCACAATTCTTGCTTATTGTGGCAAATGATCTTTACCGGGATTTAGATCGTGTTTTTTTGTTGACACGATCTATAAGAAAATAAAACCTTTTTTTAACTATTTAACAAAAAAAAATCTAGTTCAACATAGGCACTAAAAAGCGAAAAATGAACAACCATTTGAAGTTATCATACCATAAGTAAAGAGCTCGAATTACAAAATTAATACTAACTTAGAACGAATTTTGTTAAAATTTTTAAGCGAGCAATCTTTAGATATATTTTTTTAAATTGAATGTATTGGTTATTACCAGAACTATGGGGTAAAAAAGATCCTATAAACGAATTAAACACCACCTCTTTTTTGAAATCAGTAGAAAATCTGTTAAAGGTCATTTACACAATCGTCGTTCGGAGCACATTAGGCTCTTTTTCTCCATAACCCAACCATTCAGTGGATAATTTATGGGGATTAATAAAATCGAGTAAAAGTACAATTTGAACGTAATTTCTTATTAAATATCCTTTCAGGTTAAATTATTACATCGAAAATCAAGACAATTACTACAGCCCAGCAGAACAGAGACAACGTAAGTAATTTTTGTCACCTAATATTAATTAAAAATTAACCGACCGGAAGGGACAGAAATCAAGTTTGATTGCAATTTTAGTATGTAGTATTTCCACTCATTTTGTTATGTATGAGTATACACCGTATTGTTACACTATATAGAGTTTCAATAGAAGTGTTAGCACGGTTTATCAAAGATTTACAAAATCAATGTGTTTCTTCCAGGAGAGACCAACGACCAGGGTACTTCCGCTCGCTTGGAAACCCTGGAGCCTGACAGCGAAGTGGAACTGGTTCCTGGAGTAGCACCACCTCAACAGCCGCCGCAGCAGGTACTCAAAAACAAAATTTACCACATAGTAGAATTCAAATTTAAAGTATTTAATTTTTAAAAGGTTACGATAGACACTTTCCACTAAATGAGGCGGGCCGAGGTCCCCAGGGTCCCGGAGCATGCTCTCCTATCGGGGAGTGAATCCCGTGGCCAGTTCGGGCAGTCGAGGATCGCCGTCGGTTTTAGTGGGTAGGTCGGGGAGCAATTTACCATCGCTACGCGCCCCGGAGACCCACATAGCCTGGCTAGTACCAACGGGAGAATCCATGTGGATCTCCGACGTAAAAATAAAAGACACAATTGGTCAACAATATTTAAGATGTTTAAAATACAAAAACGACAGTTTACCACTAGTCGGGAACGCGACCACAGCTGTGAGAACTGGCAAGAAATTAAGGAAGCAACCCAAAGTAAAATAAACAAAATGGCCTGTATTTTTTTAGTTTCTGAAAGATAACTGCATCTTCATTAAAATCCTCCTTTAATCTTCTGCTCGACATAGGCCTCCACTAAAGACTACCATAGCACACTGTCGTTAGATGAATGCATCCAGCTGCAAAATCAAAAATCAAAACTCATTTAATCAAGTTGGCTCATTAAAGCTGTCTTGACAAGTCAAACAATAAAATATAATAAAATTTACCATTTAAAATTACTTATTGACCATCTACCACCGGTTCGGAATGCACCTCTACAGAGAAGAGCCAGCAAGAAACTCTGTAGTAGCTCTTTTTACATCGCCATTTTTAGGTACAAGACTGTATTTATCAATAGGAAAGGCTTTGGATTTCTCTCAAATCATCATCTCACTCTTATACATATTGTTGGTTAGCCCCATTATTCAATGGAGAAAGAGTAGGACTAGTTACACCCGGGTTTGATCACGTTTTAATATCAAGTTAAGACATAAGATTTTTATCTAATTTTATTCTAAGCAGTACAAATAAAAATGCAGTGTCGTACAAATTTGATCGAGCAATGTTATATGTATGTGGTTGCTCGAAAAGGATTCGTGCACGTGAAGTTTAAGTAGCATATGAAAAATGTGACGTTAGAAATAGGTTCTATACATAAACCTGGCTGTAACTTATCTTAAACCGTGTGTAAAACAAATTTCATTTAGATATATTTCCTTGTTCCTTTTTAATAAATACTGGTGACCAAGGATTTAGAAATGTGTGTTTTGTTCTAGAATCCTGTGGCCCCGAATATACCAGGACTATTACCAGGACAACGGGTCTTCATAGTACACATGCCAATTCCAGGATACAGGTAATATACAAAAACACTCGATACTTGAAGAATATATACGAGCAGATCTCATTAGAAAAATAATCAAACCAAAAGTTATTAATCTTATATAAAAAGTTTCAAATAGGTTTTTCTTGACAGATCATCTCCCTTGCTATTTTTGATTTGCCTCTTGCCTTCCCTTAGTCGCCTCTTACGACACTTTCTGGATGGTATGAGTTGGTGACACTATTGCTGTTCGTTGGTCTAGAACTCTAGAACGGTTGGACCGATTTGGTAAATTTTGGTCTTGAAATATTCGTGGAAGTCTTGGGAAGGTTTAAAAGGTGAAAAAATAAAAAAAAATACTATTTTTTTTTAATACGCTTTATTTTTGATCCAGTTAATGTTTGCACATATTTTAATAAAGTTGAAACATTCTGGAATTATCATTCAGGTTTTTTATTTGTTGATTCTGAGGTGTTACGAAGTTTTCCGGATCAGCTAGTATACGATAATATTCTGTTTTGCAGGCCAGGGACAATCGGCGGTTACCAGCCAGTTTACATAGTCGCCGCTGGGGCTCAACCGAACGCAGGATATCCCACCAACGGTACTTACGTCATTTCGTTTGTGGTGACAGATGTAAAATAAACATAGTGTCACTACCCCATTCCATACTGAGGGTGCCATAAGATCGGAAAAAAGGAAAATGGCACATCCACAAGGCAGTCAAAAGTTGGAAAAGGAGGCTGATTATTTCTACCTACATTTGAGTCGGGCCTCCTCCAAGTTCAAGGAGGGAAATTATCCTACTCTGCCACGCTGGCCAGATATGGTTTCGTATCAAGTTTTCCGTCTCTTACTGCTAGGTTTTCAGGCTTGGTAATTCCTTTAGTCGCCACGACACCTGCAGGATGAAATGGGGTGGTGACGCAATATTTTCTAAATCCGTCACCACACCGAATCACATACACATTATACCGAGACATTTACCGCTAGTTTCTTCTCCAATCGTACCAAAACTGGTAAGCAACCCATTTTGCACTTTATTCTTATACGTTTTGAACCGAAATTTCATTATCGCCATGTATCAACTCATTCCAGGTTTCCAGAATGCTATACTCCTGGATCAATCAGGCCAGCCGGTGTCACCCTACCTAGGCTACCCTAGGGGAGCAGTGATCGCTCCCCAGCAGCATCCCGGTTTCCTCCTGGGCGGTTCTCTGCCTTACTCCAGGCCTGTGGACTTGGTCTATCAAGATGTTGCTAATCCGTAAGTTAAAACTAAAAAATGTAACACTTATAGCCATCACAGCTATATGAGTAAAAGTATTCCTTGTGTCGGCTCTTACGACACCCTCAGGATGGAATGGGGTAGTGACACCATGCATTCTAAATCCGTCACCACACGGTTAAACCTCTTTAATGTAATAATATATATTATGATTTTGTCTCCTGTAAATATATTTAATTTTTTTAGAGCTGGACAAGTTCTTCAAGGTGGTGCTATTCACCTAGCACAGCAAGTGGGGCTTCAAGGGCCCATCCAGGGTCATGCCGCCCCTATTTTCCCAAGCCAAGCCGCCCCAAACAAACAAGGTCAAAATGGTTAGTACAGTGCTAAAGAGCTAAGTGTCAAACCACGGACTATGTACCGTGGTTATAATGTTATTTTCATTAACCATTAAATAGTTATAGGTTTGATATGCTTTTCTATATTAAATTATTGTAACTGATCTTAACGTACCAGGATGATTGTAGAAACTCCATTCGCAATAAACTTGTGTGTTTTTAATAATTTCGTGAAATTTTTAGCAAATATATAAACATACTTTAAACTATATATAACCTTTAAACTACCAGATGAATGTGAAGTAGGAGTAGACATACTTGATCCTAACCTGGTCGGTGTTGAATTGGCTAAAAAATATACAACTGAATTGAGAACCCCCTTTTTTTAAGTGTGAATAAATATAGGGGCATCGTTATAATTGTAGTAATGAGCGTCTTTTGTCATAATTGGCTTCGGATTTCTGCCATTCTCTGGATAGCTTTAGCGTCCATTTCTTTTTAATTCTACCACTATTCTAATTCAAATAATTTATTTTGTTTTTGTCACGATGGACACTTACAAATAGTCAACATATTATACCATAAAAAAACGTTCGGAACGCGACCACTGCTGAGAAGAACTGGCAAGAAACTCAGAGGGCTTGTCATTTTTTTTTCTTTGCAGTCCTATCGGTTCGTTTACATAATCAGTAATGCGTTAAGACGCTTTTTTGTAAAGTTTTTTTAAAGGCATTGCGAGGCAATTCTCTAAGCTGCATGCTGTTGCATATTTTTATACCCCACTATTTTTTCAGAACCTCTTGTCAACAAAGACGTTTCAAACGATACAAAGGACACGATCGATGCTCCGAAACCCAAACTACGGTCAGGTGCGAACACGAGGAAGCTATAGCCTTCTAACTTATGGAACAACTTAATGCGTAGTTTATCATAAGTTTGGATATGATTGTTTCGAGAATTTCATGAAATGGGTCGCCTTACATTGTAATAAAAATTGTCTGTTTATTACCATTGCCAATAAAATATTAATAAGTACGTTTTTGAGTTATGTTTTATGATGGCTTATTCCCTGTTGTAGCGTTCTAAATAAGCTAATCCGTATCCTGATACTATTGAAGATTAAATCCAGTAAACTGTCTGTCACCTTCCTATTAGCAAAAAGTAAGGGACAGTTTTAGGAACCTACTACTACCCAGCCCATAAATGACCCCCCGCTGAGTCAGACCTCCTCCAGAAAACAGGGAGGGTAATTAGCCTACTGTGCCACGTTTCCTTCTTTTTACCGGCTCTTACGACACCCTCAGGAGGAAAAGGTGTGTTGACATTGTGTATTCGTCACCATACGGTAGGAACCTAGCACAAATATACACCACAGCTTTTTTAAAAAACAATCGATCTATTTTTATTTAAATGGACATTTCTTAACGCAGTCTGTAAGATATTACTCATAGATTAATAAATAAATATCCTTGGACATTCCACACAACGCCATCTAGTCGCAAGCTAAGCAACTTAATGCTTGTGTTATAACGAGATGGATGATAAACTACTTATATTTGTTTTTGTAAATACATACATATTATAGATAGAAAACACCCAGACCCGGAACAAAACTTGTAGGTCGTACAAATATTTCTTCCGTCCGGGGATCGAACCCGCGACATGCCGCGCAGCAGTCGATCGATATTTATAAAACCAAGTCTATACATGTCTTACAACTCGCCTGCCGGATTGATTAGTGGCTAGATAGATAAATATCGATCTTTCGGTACGTTTGCCGGAAACAACATGCGTACACATACTAAAACTTATAGGGAAAGTAGCCTTAGTGTTTCAGATCTAGCGCGATGGAGACCCTGGGCCAGTGGGACCGGCCAGCGCAGCTTTCTAACTAATAAATTAACGTTGCTAGACATGGAAAATTACGACACCATCTTTTGACGCAGATCTTGTAGAAAATGTTAAGGCTGATTTCACTCTAAGGCAACAGTGAAATCTTTAAATGACGGTACTTACTCAGATCAACGGATAGGTTTACTAGAGCTACATAGCACTCATTAAATGACCGTTGGCTAATTGGTGAAGTCGGAGCAAGCAGACTCATCATCATTTTTTTTTCATCATTTCAGCCAAAAGACGTCCGCTGCTGGACATAGGCCTCCCCCAAGGATCTCCACAAAGGCCGGTCCTGGGCCGCCCGCATCCACTGCTTTCCGGCGACCTTAACCAGGTCGTCGGTCCACCGTGTGGGAGGCCTACCAGCACTGCGCCTTCCGGAACGCGGTCGCCACTCGAGGACTTTTCTGCCCCATCGGGCGTCGGTCCTGCGAGCTATGTGCCCTGCCCACTGCCACTTAAGTTTGGCAAGCAAAAAGCAAGCAAACTGTTGAGGATCAAATCTACTAGTTAAAGTAATGAACGTACTTACAGAACGATAAACAAAAATATTGAAGACAAGCTCATACGCGCAACATTCGTGTTCTTTGACTTTAAAGTCGGGTCCCAGTTTATGAAGTGCGTGACATCAAGTGTCATTAAATCCGTGTTGTGACGGATTTAGAATACATAGTGTCACCATTTTGAGGATGTCTTAAGAGCCGATTAAAGGAAATTACTGCTGATAACCTAGCCGCAAGAGAAGGAAAACTTGATACATGATAACTTGGCACAGTAGGCTAATTACCCTCTCTGTAACTAGAGGAGGCTTGACTCAGCAGTGGGTCATGTATGGGCTGAGTAGTAGTGAAATCAGGTTACGCTAGTCTAAATAAAGAAAAATGCTGCAAACAAAATCGATGATATGAAATATGTAATAATTTTCAGAAGCAGAAGCTGGGTTACGAAGAAGAATTCCACTTGCATTTAGGGCCTCCGCGCATTATGCGGCCAGGCCGCGCGGCCAAGTCGCGGCGGCCAACTAATTCTTCTACGATGTATATAGCTGCGCGCATTACGCGGCCAGTCGCGCGGCCTGGCCGCCTAAATGCGCGGGGGCCCTTAGTGTAAGTAAAAATAATATTTATCAAAACAGTAATAAATAAATAAATATCCTTGGACATTTCACACAACGCCATCTCGTTCCAAGCTAAGCAACTTAATGCTTGTGTTATGGTAACGAGATGGATGATAAACTACTAATATAGTTACATTTTTTTTTGTAAATACATACATATTATAGATAGAAATGACACCTAGACTCCGAGCCAGTGCCTCTGGTTTAAACAAAGACACTTGCCCGACCCCGGAATCGAACCCGGGACCCGTTGATCCAAAGGCGGCACATCTAACCACTAGACCAACCACTAGTTATGGTTATATTCAGTGAATTTATCAACATTGAAAGACAATACTAAAAAGTAGACTAAACATAACAAAAAAGCAAGACCTTTAAAATCCCGTCTTGCCCGGGTGGCACAGTAGGCTAGTTTCCCTCCATGAGTTAGGAGGAGACTCGACTCAGCAGTGGGTAATTCATGGGCTGAAACGACGACGACGAAAGACAAAACTAAGCAAACACTACGACATGTACCTTAGGTTTAAGACAAATTAACAACATAATTACAGAAATTAATTATCGTTAATATTTCCTGTAAACGCATACCTAACTTCCATCGGGAGATCTCCTACCGTTAGTACTTAAAGTATCTACTTTATCGTTAACGGGTTCCCTTCCTGTTGCAGCATCTATCCTATAAAGTATGTCATCTACAACTTTAAGTTCGTCAATCTCAAAATGAATATTAACTTCTTAATGTTTTGCTATAAAGTCCAATTTCATTTGATCAGACACTAGAGAAATTGCGTCTATAATTTTGTAAAGACGCCAGAGTGTTTTCCAGTTTATGATCTGTAAAAGGAATAGGAGGTATAATTATGACCAATTTGAAGTGGTTGAACATAAATAACAAATAATTGGTACGAAACGATGTTAGCTATTTGATTCAATTAAATTGTAATGCATTTTCAATTATTACTAGTGATATCTAGTATTCCGTATGTAGTTATAACTAGTACTAGCGCCCCGGCCCGGCTTCACACGGGTGCAATTATGCATGTATTATACATATAAACCTTCCTCTTGAATCACTCTATCTATTTAAAAAAAACCGCTTCAAAATCCGTTGCGTAGTTTTAAAGATTTAAGCATACATAGGGACGGACAGACGAAAGCGACTTTATTTTATACTATGTACTGATAGTGATAGTGATATATTTTCTAGTAGTTTGTGTTGTGACGGATTTAGAATTAATTGCCACCACCCCTTTGCATCCTGCGGGTGTCGTAGGAGCCGACAAAAGGAGATGACAAGGCCGATAACCGAGCCCCAAGAGAATGAAAAATTTGATACAAAACCCTGTGCCAATCTCTCTGCACGGCGCGGTACATTAAGATGAATGAATATGGAAAGGCCCGAGTCAGCAGCGGGCTGAGTAGTAGTAAAATAGTAGTAAAATAAATAGTAGTTAAATAAATAGTAGTAAAATAAATAGTAGTAAAATAAATAGTAGTTAAATAAATAGTAGTAAAATAAATAGTAGTAAAATAAATAGTAGTTAAATAAATAGTAGTAAAGTAGATTTTAGATAACAATAATTGGGATTGAGTTTTTTTTTTATCAACTGACCAGCGGTTGACCTCTATCTCACCTGATGGTAAGTTTTAGAATTTTACTAATGATAAGACCCTGAAAATGTGTGTGAGTTCTACGTTGTCTTGGTCACGTAGAAAATAGTCGCTATGCCAAAATTCAAGAATTACAAAAGTTCTGATAATGTGATACAGCACTTAATCAAGGTGTTGTAAGAGCCGACAGAAGGAATCGACAAGGCCGAAAATGCCAACCCGTCTAGCTTGCGTGGCACAGTAGGCTAATTACCCTCCATGTAACTGGAGGAGGCCCGACTCCACAGAGGGTCATCTTTGAGCTGAGTAGTAATAGTATTTCATACCCTCAATTTCCTTGGGTCGCCACCGATCCACCCTGAGTTGGCTACCTACCAGTACTTACACGAAGTGATTGCCATCTGATCTCCACGAGCGATGGGATGTAGTTGGACGACCGGTAATTACACGGTTCGACCAGCTGTCAGTTTGCACGCTACTTTCGTCGTTACAGCCCATAAATAACCCACTACCTCTTGCCTCCTGCGTTCTTTTAGTCGCCTCTTACGACGCCCTAAAGACGGTATGGGTTGGTGACATTGTGTATTCTAGATCTGTCAGGTTCATGCTACTGACTTCGTGTAACGACTGCCATAGGTGGCAGAATAGCAGCTGTGACCCGTCGGTCTTTCATTCATACGCTTATAGTCGTCGCTATACGTATCCTCGGATGCATGGAGGAGGTCAAATATTATACAAATGAGGGACATGAGGTACACCCATTCCACATTCAGCAGAGCCTAACCTCGTCAATGATAAGGCAGATGTATAAATAAAAAAGTATTTTATCAAACACAGTCAACATGTCTCTGAGCATATCTCCAAATTATTCCAGGCTAATTACAATTAGTTGCAAGTAATTCAAACAGAGTAATTTGATCTTCTTTTATTTATAACTAGTGACCGGCGCCGGCTTCGCACGGGTGCAATTATGCATGTATTATACTTACAAACCTTCCTCTTGAATCACTCTATCTATTTGAAAAAACCGCTTCAATATCCGTTGCGTAGTTTTAAAGATTTAAGCATACATAGGGACGGACAGACGACAGCGACTTTGTTTTATACTATGTAGTGATAGTGATGACCTTTTAGGGATCTTGTTATTGCATCGCTAAATCGCCATTAATCACTCTACCTCGCTACTTTATTTTGATTGATGTAAATAAATATGCCTTTGAACTCCGCATGCACTGTTGATCGGGAAAATACTGATTTCAATCGTACGAAAATAGTCCTAAAGTTCTTACGGATAAAGATAAGAATAACTACATGCGATGTAAGTACGGCTTCTCTACCTTTTATTATCATGTTAATGATAGGCGAATAACAGCCAGGCGAATAAGACCCACCACGATATTCCTGAAACAACGGGACTGTACCAAGATTACGATTGATTATAACATCGTCGCGGCTCATCAGCGTTTGGGCGCCTGATAATGATGACTCACTGGAATTAAGATGGAATCGCTTTCCAAAGGAAAGGTGTCGAGAGATCGCTGCAATTATCAAGCGAAGCAAGGCAATTATGATCTTTTTGCTTGGAACCCGTTATCTTGGTTTAGATGCGCGGCAAAAACGCAGGTGGCGCAGTGCAAACCCAATCGCCGTCGTGGGCGCACGCTGCGTACTTACCCTGATGCCAAACACTATGTCCCGTGCACTGGTCGTCGTGCTCGCGATAGCCTGCATCGGCCAGGCGTTGGCGCGACCAGTCAAGAAGACCCTGAACTTCAACATGTTCGTGCTACGACCACGGCAAGATGCTCCTGATCGCTTGTTGTTATCCACCGATGGAGTGTCAAGATTTGGGCCAATTTTGGAGTACTTAGTCCAAAAGGTGCAAGGGCTGATGTCTGTGAAGCTTACTCAGGACAAGGACCAATACGTTGAACCAGAGGTGACGACTAGGAGCGTTCCGGTTGCTGATGCAGCTGAGAACGAAGTTGATGCCGTCCAAGAGGCGAGGATACCGGGCGTTATACTCAGACCTTCGCGCACGAAGCCTGGGACATATGAAGTGGAAATCGATGTAGTCGTAGATGATGGACAACCGGAAGACAAGACAAACCAACTGTAACATTCAGTGCCTGAATAGCTAGCGACAAATGGGAGTGATATTAATACAATGATCGATTACATATCGATAAAAATATCTGTGGCTACTATGCTATTGATTGTTACTCGTATCTTTCCGTCGAGTTCGGGTCAGCGCCGATCTACGTAGTGGCGGCGAAGAGGCTAATTCAGTAACAATTTAAATGCAACTTAAAACGCTTGGGAATACGACTGTATTTAGCTGTATTCAGAATACGCTCGCCGCGCCTTATGTCGCTCACCGTCATTGTATTTCGTTGTACCAAATACAGTTGTATTCTGAAGCGCTTTAGGTTTAATTTAAATTGTTACTGAATTAGTCTCTTCGCCGCCACTCCGTAAGTCGGCGCTGACCCTTCATCTGCGTATTGCTAGATCGAGTAATATTATAATAATCGAATAAATTGTTTACTCCTATTCTTCCTCATTCAAACTTGTTTGGTGATACTGAGCATTTAATAGTCTAGATTTATTAGTTAATTTATAATTAGATGTCATATTTATTATGTTTATCCTTGCCATATGTTTAAAATGAGATAAATAAAGGTTTTATGAATTTCATTACCATTACTAAGTTTTAAAGCTAATTAACAAAACTGAATAGAAAAAGGTACATATTTTTGACAATAGTTTTACGCTATCAATGTAAGAAATTCATAATCGTTTCCTAAAAATGCGTCTATCCGTTCTTGTGCAAGCCCGTTTTCTCTGGATATAATCTGCGAGCTGCACTTGTGTCCAGATCCCATAAGATAACAAAGGCCTAGTACAGGGAACTGACCGCGTGTTGAGGTATTTAGAACACCAACCCACAGACTAAAGAATGGAACGGAAGGAAAACTTGACACAAATCCTGTGCCAGCCCGTCTTGGCCACGTGGCACTTTTGGCTAATTTACCTCCATGAATTGGGAGGAGGCCCGACTCAGCAGTGGGTAAATTATAGGCCGACCTAACACTACTACACACTACACTACAGGGAAGAATATAAAATGTACCTACTCTTATTTTTATAACATTTAAAATCGATAAACAACGAAAATGTCAGTCAAGTAAATGGTAAAATTTTCTCGTCTCGAATATAAAAATACAGAATCAGGGTTGTAAAATAGTTTTATATTATAACTATTATACTTCATCTTCTAGATTCTTAATCATATACTCAAAATCAAATCTATTCGTCTCGAATATAAAAATACAGAATCAGGGTTGTAAAATAGTTTTATATTATAACTATTATATACTTCGTCTTCTAGATTCTTAATCATATACTCAAAATCAAATCTATTCTTCTTTCTAGACAAATATTAGAAACAGGAAAGATTAGTCTGTTGTTTGTATGTTTGTAACGAATAACACTCAAAAATTTTGAAAACATTTAAAAGAATATAATATGGTACCTGAGTAACATAGGATAAGCACGGGTGGTGCCTCCTCCAATTATATGGAGGGTAAATAACGTACAATGAGAAGAATCTTAGAAGGCTTGTCGTTTCTGCACCGGACTTAGATGTGAGGGTGGTAGCTAGCCGGGCGGACAAAGCGTGCTGGGTTTTGTTGACTTTTACAACACACGTTTTTTTCCAGCGTGCGGTGGGGAAGTTTTTATAATCAGTTCATCTTTTCAACAGTTATGACGAGTGATAGTGACAGACATTATAGATAGAGACCTCAAATCAGAAGGAAATAACAAATAAGGATATAATCAAAATGAGGGATAAAAAGTGACGGATTTAGAATACATTGTGACACCACCAGAGTCGACAATAGGAAATGACAAGGACAAAAACCTAGCCACAAGAGCAGGAAAACTTAATACTAAACCCCTTTTTTTTTTTTGTTCGCCCGGGGTAATTTCCTTTATGGACTTCGTCGCCACAGTCCCCTCGCCGGCCACGGGGATGGCCAGCGAGGGGACTGTGGGACTCTCACTAAACCTCCCCGGGGTGCTCCAACTCGCGTCCTGTTGCGGCATTGTGGGATCTGATGCAGAACCACGCCGCCGCAGACGAGGAGACCTTCCTCCTCAGGCTCCTTACGAGCACTCGACGTCCTGCCGTGAGCACCCGGCAGGACGTCGCTTCCCCTCAGATCCCGTGTGCGGCGAGACATCCCCGTACCCCGCCCCGAGATCGCCTATGTTTCGCCGTGATATTACACCCTGATACTAAACCCTGTGCCAACCCGCCTGACCAGCGCGTGGCACAGTAGGTTATTACCCTCCATGTCGTTGGAGGAGGCCCGACTCGTAATTTGTAATTTATGGGCTGAGAAGTAGAAAAAGAAGGGTATATAACTCGTATTATAAACCCCTCTTTATTCGGGGGTTTAACCAGGTGTAAACCCTACATAGACTTCTGTCTGTTAAATCGTTTATAGAAAATTATGCTAACAAGACGGCTCCGTAACGACTTAACTGTACTTGGCAAATGTGTCTAGTTATTCCTTTTACGACCTCTTATTGATTCACGTATACATAAATGGCAAACTGGTAGAAAGAAAACAGTGTGGTCGACGGACATATCTATGAAAAAAAGCACTCAACAACTGGTTTCTTTATCTATGGAATAGGCACGTGCTGGTGCAGGGTGCTAGATTTCCTTCTCTTGCGGCTAGTTGATCTGACTGTTGCATTCCTTTAGTCGCTTCTTACGGCACCCTCGAGCTATTATTGGTTGGTGACACTGTGTATTCGAAATCCGCCACCACATGGACTATTGGGTTAGTTTGCAACAATATAATTAAAATTACTTAATTTACAAAAAAATTACAAAAATAATTGCCTGGATTTGAAAAAAAAACCTTTATGTTCACAATGACTTCCGTCTCCGCCTGATGATTGTCGTATTGGAACACTAGAGAAGGCAGATTATTGCGAGAGTTTGCTCTCACATACCTGTCTGGTCTCTAAAAATGTACTCGGTACCACTGTCCTGTTCACGCCGGCTCTTCTCTTTAGACCTGCATTTGGAACCTGAGGTAACTGGTAGTTGTAAACTTTAAATGAAAAATTTCAACTTTATAAGATGAATTTTGAATGAAGATAAGTGGAATAATAGCATCAAATGTTATTACTACTGCTACTTCTCTTAGATTTTCAAAGGAGGTTAAACTTTTATATACGTAAAGCCGCAATACTTACTTTTATGAAAATCGTACGCCTGATAAACATACGTGTAAAATACACTCAGACCAAAGATTCTGAAGTTACTAGTAACTAATGTTTGACATTATTTTCTGAGTAATTTTAAGACACTTTCCCGACCAAGGCTATAATTGTGTAAACAATATATGTCTATACACCATATTTTAAAGCCAAACTTAAGTGGCAGTGGGCAGGGCACATAGCTCGCAGGACCGACGCCCGATGGGGCAAAAAAGTCCTCGAGTGGCGACCGCGTTCCGGAAGGCGGTGCTGGTAGGCCACCCACACGGTGGACCGACGACCTGGTTAAGGTCGCCAGAAAGCAGTGGATGCGGGCGGCCCAGGACTGGCCTTTGTGGAGATCCTTGGGGGTGGCCTATGTCCAGCAGTGGACGTCTTTTGGCTGAAATGATGATGATGATGATGATATATTTCCTGACATCACCCCCATGAACAACGCTGGTTGACATCAGGAATTCATTTATAGATCCATTACCCAAAGGTAGACATTTTATTGATGTCCAGCCCGAGAAATGGGAGGCTGAGGTATTTGGGAAGCCACCGGAGTGAGTGATATTAACTCGTAAAGATTCAAAGAGTTAGTATTAAGAGGAATACCAGGATCTTAACTATCAGCTGGTGTAATTAAGGGTCATTATTACGTAGAATGCACAGGCATCCCTCGAGCCATTTATATGAGTCCCATAACTGTTTATTTACTCACTTGAACATGCCGTTTAGTATTGCAGGTATGTGTGGTTTTTCCTCCTTCCCTCATTAGTGGGTCTATCTTTTCTGTGTACCATCCAAGAAAAACACGTTCCATTTCGTTTCGTTGGTATCATTTTTAAAAGGAAAAATTGATACAAGCCTTGTGCCAACCCGTCTTGCCAGCGTGCCACAGTGGGCCAATTTCCCTCCATGAACTGGGAGGAGGCCCGACTCAGTAGTGGGTCATTTATGGGCTGAAATGATGATGATGATATTTGAGGAGTACATAATTAGGTATCATAGCCGAGTTTTAAGTCCCCTTTTCGTTCATGACCTCCTTCTGTTATTGCAGGAAATAACTTCTTGACGGTTCTGACCGTGTTATTTTATTTTATTCCCAACGTTTCAGACACTTTGCAGTGTCCGTGATCGCGGGACCATAAGAACCGTCAAGAAGTTATTCCCTGAAATGTGCAAAGATCGTGGACTCCTTCTGTTAATTGTATTTGTCTCGGGATTCAATTTAAGGCTCGCACATGTGTATAAAGTCTTCTTGATACCGCGTCGAGCTGTGTCTAAACTATAATAATTAGGTTAGACACTGAAAGATTTTTAAGCTTCAACCATGCTTCAACATAGACTTAATTACAACTTATAAGACATGCCAAGATTATAACTTAAAAAAGTAATAATAATATGAAAAAATATATAATAAAATAAAACTAATTTAATAAATTAGGCCCATGTGGTAATGTGCGTAAAACCAACTACTTTTGTTTTATGAAACTATCACTCTTTGTATAAAATATTTCCCGGCAAATTCCTCTTGGTAGATTCCCAGCCATTGCTGCCGCGCCGGCTGTGTTATATGCGAGAGGGTGAGTAGAGATTGTGGCCACCCTTCTTCTATACTTACAAAAATACCTATGGCGTTCCTTGAACTAGTGTGAACGATTGAAAGTTCGTGTGGTGACGGAATAAGAGTACATAGTGTCACCAGTCCACTTCTTTCGGATGTTGTAAAAGCTGACAAAAAGCAAGCTTGGCACACAGTATAAATATAAATATCCTTGGACATTTCACACAACGCCATCTCGTCGCAAGCTAAGCAACTTAATGCTTGTGTTATGGTAACGAGATGGATGATAAACTACTTATATTTTTTTTTGTAAATAATTACATATTATAGATGGAAAACACCCAGACCCGGAACCAATACGGTCGTACAAATATTTCTTCCGTGCGGGGATCGAACCCGCGACATGCTGCGCAGCAGTCGATCGCTCAATCACTGCGCCAACCGTGGGGTGGCTCATATAAATGGGCTGAATAGTAGAAGTAGTTCCTTGAAGTTCTGCTACGGGATTTATCAAACTGGGACATTGCTCCGCTAATTTATGAACAAAACTACAACCACGTGAAGGTTTTATGATGTAAGTATACACATACAGATGTAAGTATACACTGATGGATATTGCACTCATAATTACCTCAGCATTCTTATTTTACCAGTTCTATCGAGGTTTTCGTGATATGTCGGTGTATGGAGCCTATGTCGGTCTGCACTGCAACTAATCAACACCCGTTGAGCGATTTATGCGTGAAAGCGTAACTGTCAGACAAACAACAGAGTTACTTTCATCAGACAATATTAGTTTGGATACAGTTAAGTCCATGTGAATATCGTCCCGCGATGACGTAAACCATTGTGAAACATACTCATCATCATCATCATTTCAGCCAAAAGACGACCACTGCTGGAAATAGGCCTTAATAGGTACATACTAAGTAGTAAATATAGATAGTAAGCTAAATCAGGTTTGACTGACCCTGTCCCCAGTGAAATTTCCTGGCCATAAATCATAAGAAATTATGTTAATAGAAGTTGAACGCGATTTCAACATTTTTGTTTGCATTATAAATATGATAATAATCCCATTATTAACGACTTTCCTAGAAAATGCAGAACATTTAAACACATTCGCAGAGAAACAAGTTCAACGACATGGTATTTTACAATATGCGAATAATACCCGTATATTTGTTACATGTTACAAATATTTCAGGAGATAAAATTCTTCTTTGATATACTGTATACAGTGTGTTAAATTATTCATAATTTTTTTTATAATATAAGAATCTATTATAGAGCCAAGAAATTCAGTTAATATAAGGGAACAAAGGTTTCTCAATACATAAGTGATTCATTATTAAATCGGGCCAATGGAATCGATTTAATGTAGTATCTACATCATACAGCAACAGTTTGATAAACTTGCGGTAAGATTTCTATTTGATTAATTTGTTAAGCCGTCTCATACTCAGGAGGAAACGTAATTATGAATGACATGGCGCTGCTAAAACCTTAATATCGTGAATTAAAATTTGCATTACATTATAATTGGGACTCATGTATATATGAAATGAAATGTGCACAAACGGCCCCAAAAAGAAAGCGATGCGCAAGGTCAGGACATAGTCAGTAGGCCACAGGTGTCATACATACAGAATAATAATAAAGCACCCAACAACAACGGACACACACTTCCCTGGCAGACACGCAGACTACACACATTGTCTTACTGTTAACGAAAAAAGTTGGAAGAAAAATATTGCTAAAGAGATCGATAAAATATAATTGGAAAATAATTGAAAGGAAGATTCAGAAAAAAAGGCTGAAGAAATAAGATAAGTACCTAAAGAATAAATGGGCCTTGTTAATTGGGTACTTAATTCTTGTTTTGCATAAAATAACTGAAGAAATTAAAAAAATCTTGAGTAATAAAAAAGACAATAGCGGATTCAGATCGTGTTACTTAAACAATGTAACACCCTGTATGGCGAACAGAATTTCGTAGAAGCAAAAGCCTTTGCTAAGATCAATAAGAAAAGTGAGCGGCGTAAAGTTTAAATCAAATCGCAGAAAGAAGACTTCAAGTAAATTGAAAGTGGTGAAGATATTAAAAATATAAACATCGATAATCGATACTTTAGTGTAATAAAACGAACAGTAAAATTGGTAAAAGTTAGACGATGTGTACCAAGTGGTGTTTGCTTTTGTGTTTGCAAGTGTCATTGACATTAAGTGCACCAATGATGCAGTTGATGCCCTTGGGATTAGGAATGCAGAGTCAAATGCCATTTTTAAGAAGAGCTGGACCTATGAGTTTGGATTCCCCTGTTATTCTGTAAGTAAAATTAACATAAGATATTTCATTTTGTATAATATGTAATTGGTAAAGAAACAGACGTTGTTTAATCCAATAAATGATTATATCACAAAATATGTATTGAAACAGAAATATTAGCATCATTTATTCTATGAAACCAAAATATTAAGAAATTATTTTGTGGCTTTGTCTAAATATAGTTTGTGTGTATATTATTTAAATTACATTTTTAAAGTTCGATTCACTTCTTTACATTTAACCCGTTAGGGTAATTTGAAATATATCTTGTATGAAATAAAATTATGGTTTCATAAATACTTTATACGGATACATAGCAACGACAAAAAAATGGGAAGAAAAAAAAGTTACAAAACAAAGTAATATATATATATTCTTAGAAGCATACGCGTATTTTTTAAACAATATTCTGACATTGCGGGCGGCCCAGGACCAGCCTTTGTGGAGATCCTTGGGGGAGGCCTATGTCCAGCAGTGGACGTCTATTGACTGAAATGATGAATCTTACATTTTGGAATATGGTGAATGAGGAAATCAAGGCATGATGTCCATACCATCCTCCGAAATAGAATTAAAATGGTAACCTAAGCAAGCGCCCAGACAGATGCAAATACTACATCATGTCCAAAACTTTCAGTATCAATTGACCATCAAAAGAAGTAATATAATTAAATTAATTTTCAGGTATCGGCAACAACCGCTGATGGTTCTTCTTCCTCAAAGTGGTCTTGAGATTAACGACCGAAATACGAACGTCAACGAACACGACGAAACAGAATCAAAAGAAGACTTAAAATCTGACACAGGATATATAGACGAAGATGCTGAATCCGTTGTTGTTGATGCAAAATCAAAAACCGTTATACCAAAAAATGCCATTATTCTCCTGCCAAAACAAGGAAGATTTGGTATTGGGGATATTATTTCGTATATTCCATTCCTGCCTATAGAGATCAATGTGCCTGATACAATATCGTGGATAATTAATGCTATTGGTAGTCTAGGTAATAGATTTCGACCACAGATGTCGACTGTGAGTAATGTCAAAAGGTTTTCTAGTAAAGGACCAATGATGCCTATTTTGGTGATGCCGCTAGACGGACTGATGTTGCCACAAACTGAATAAACCATATTCGCGAAAATATCGCATTTTCAATTTTCACATTGCCTTATTGAATAACAAACCTTGGGTAATCCAATAAATGTATCGTATTAGCCAAAGGTGAAGTATCAAACCATTTAGATAACAACAATAAACACAAAATGTCACCAATCCATACGTGTCGTAGAGGCAAATAAAGGAACGCAAGAGGAAGATCACCTAGCCGCCTAAGAAGGAAAACTTTAAAACAAACCCTGTGCTAACCCGGCTTGCCAGCGTGGCACAGTGGGCTAATTTCCTTCCACGAACTTGGGGGAGGCTCGACTCAGTAGTGGGTCATTTATGGCCTGAAATGATGACTAAATATACTGGTCTGAGGCTATCGTACTACATAGGTACTATCTGTGTATACTTCTATCAAACGGGAGTACTGAATTTCAAAGTAAGTTATTAATGGAGTAAAGGAACAGGCAAAACTGACACAATATATCAAAAATTCTTTATTGAAAATAAATGTTACATATTGCGA
Organism: Clostera curtula; assembly: GCA_905475355.2. Classification (NCBI taxonomy): domain Eukaryota; kingdom Metazoa; phylum Arthropoda; class Insecta; order Lepidoptera; family Notodontidae; genus Clostera; species Clostera curtula. The sequence goes on from FR997799.1 coordinate 19,014,444, forward strand.
TAGAATTTTGCTGTCATATTTTGATAACACTAAGTAAGGCCGGGCTCAAGAGTGTAACTGAACACAATGAGGATATTGAAACTATCGCCAAAATTACACACAAAATGTCTCTTTTTAGTTACACTTTCAAACTCCGACCATGTTGAACTACAATCAGTTACTCTAGCCTGTACAGCCTAGAGGTTAAAATTGATTGCACTTTCAGAACTAACAATTACTATACATAACACTAAATCTAAACTAATTCGCTACTAAAATGGCAACGAATAGGCTATTAGCCTATTTATTAAAACATATTGATGATAATTATAAAGCTGATAATCATACTAATGATCATATTAATGTACAAGGGTATCATAAATCCAACGTCGTGGTATCCATTTTTGGTTTCCACCTACTAAACAAATAAGAAGGGGAAATCAAACAGAAGAAGAGAAAGTTCTAAGCCAGTAAAAGAAATCATAATTTGTACTAATTTGTACATCGTCATTTATTTTGATGTCTGAACCACAGTAGTTTTCCAGTAGTAATAAAAATGTCTTAAATCTTTCTCATTCATATAACAATACTTCTAAGCTTGACAAACAATAAAAAGCCTATTCTAGTCTTACAAGACTAAAGAACATTTAGGGAGTGAAATGTATTTTACTGGCCGATCCCAACGGTATCGTGGTCAACAGGGTACCCAGGTTTCACGTAAGAAGGATCGTTCTTCGGGACGATGATGGAGACTGGATAGTCGAAGCTGTAGAAGAAACCGCGAGGGGGTCCCTGTGGAGATGAACAAATGCTTTAGATAAACTGAATCTAGAATGTTATGTGAAACTGTAAGTTTTCTGCTGCAAACTGTATTCCCAAAGACATCGCCACAAAGTAGAACGGTACCGGTGACTCTTTTCAAAATTTAAGTTCTCTATCCGCCTAGTCTTAATTTGGTTATGTTACTCTGTCTTTAAATATTATTTATTTAAAGTTACTTTTAGTTATTCTGTGCGATTATTATTATACTTCTAATGTACTTAAAAAGTATTAAAAACTTTAGGCGCAGAGGGATGATAATCCAGCCAGACGAGGTGGTATGTCTGGCTAGGGGTCGGAGCGCCTATCCCCCAATAGGTGTAGTCGGGGATATCTTAACCTTGCGAATTGCTCTTGAAATTTAGCTATCGCGGTGTAGGACTTTTTCGTAATTATCGCTTGATGCAATTAGTTCAGATTTTTCGGGTAAATTGTGTAAAGTATGTAGCATGCGATCGCTACAAAACCTTCAACAACTTAAAATACTATTAATGGAATCCCGAATTTCTGTTCTACATGTAAGAAATAGATTGCTATGGTGTACGTTACATACATAACCCAGACAATCCTAGCCATACGCCCCACTGATTGGCAAATCTAATAAACTTTAATTGCCTAAGGAATTACCTTAGGCTCTTCGTCTTCATCTTTAGGTTTCTCTTCTTGGTATTGGCCTTGGTTTCCTTGATATTCCCCACCCTGGTTACCTTGTCCCTGGTAGTTCAGTCCCGGTCCCTGGTAGTTCGGTCCAGGTCCTTGGTAGTTCAGACCCTGACCCTGTCCTTGGTAGTTCAAGCCCTGACCCTGTCCTTGGTAGCCCTGACCCTGATAGGCACCCTGCTGGTAGCTTCCCTGGTTTTGGTTGTAAGCGTAAGCTTTTCCTTCACGAGCTTGGGTTTCGGGTACTGGTGCGGGAGCTACAACAGCTTGGTTCTCAGAAGCTTGGGTCTGGTAAGGGTCTTGGTTGTTGAAAGGGTATGGACTGTAAAAAATAAACTTGTAGTAAAATTGCCGTACGGTGGAGGTAAGTATGTGAAAAGGTTTGTGTAATTATACATATAATTATTCATTCATTATTCTTAATTAAACACTTTGATCATGAAGTTATTTCATAAAAAGTGTTATTTACTCAATCTTGGCGCAAGTTTTCTCAGTTGTGTGACGGCTATTTACTAACATGTATACAAATCAATTGACTTAATTTACTCTTAAAACAGTTAACTAACCCTACTATGTTGAAATTAAACCCTTTTAACTTATTTATCACGTGTACATTATATTATTTATTTACATATTTACATTATGTAATCCGTTAAAAGTGTTTAATTTCAATGTGTAATAATCGCGAAACCCTAAGAAATCATAACCTTACTATGGTTTTAGAAACCCCTTTAAAATGATAGATAATGTCACCTAAATTAGTAAGAAGAGTAGTAGTTTTAATTAATTTCCAACAAATTTCATTTTAAAAACAAAATTTAGGTAAAAAACGTAATTCAGAGATTCTATAAATTACTTACGGGACAGTTGGGGGCTTGGCAGAGGCCGCTTCTTTCCACGCCTTCTCAAAACGCAAACGAGCCTCCCTCAAAGCTGGGGTTTCCTCGGCAGGCTTCAGCTCCACCTTCGGGATATTGTCTTCTTGGTGGAAGCCTTGGCTGTCAGCCCAGTATCGGACCTGGAAGAAGAATCGGTTCTTATTTGAAGTTCGTAATAGTGGGCCAAAGAATAGTCTTTCCACTGCTGTATTCTAATTATATCCTAAGGTTTATGAATATATTATATTTTGACTAATATGTTTATTTGGATTAGTCATCATCATTTCATCATTTCAGCCAAAAGGCGTCCACTGCTGGACATAGGCCTCCCCCAAGGATCTCCACGAAGGCCGGTCCTGGGCCGCCCGCATCCACTGCTTTCCGGCGACCTTAACCAGGTCGTCGGTGGGTGTGGGAGGCCTACCAGCACTGCGCCTTCCGGAACGCGGTTGCCACTCGAGGCCTTTTCTGCCCCATCAGGCGTTGGTGCTGGGAGCTATGTGCCCTGCCCACTGCCACTTAAGTTGGGCAATACATATTTGGATTAGTAGAATACATTATTAATAAGGGATATTATAATAAATATCCCTTCCAGTAGTGATACAAAATGACTACACTACTACAAGAGTTAGGCCACAACAAATCTCTCAATATTTGCGCTGTATGCTTAGGCGTCCACTCTTTTGACGACGACCTTTTTTTTTAGACGACCACTCTTTTTGACTACCACTTTTATAGACGTCCACTCTTTTTGACGACTTTTTTTTAGACGTCCTAAATCTGCCGCCCCTTAAAATATGAGGCACCAGCCTCTTGGTAAATCCAAGATCAAAACAAAACAAAGAATCTTGCCCGGCCCCGAATTCGGGCCCCGTGATCCAAATGCGGCACATCCAACCCCTAGACCAACGAGGCAGACATACTAGACTAATTTCCCGCCATTAATGTGAGGAGCGTCGTATAAAGGGTGTAAGGGACGGCGTCCTGTAAATCGATACCAGTGTTTTTTCCGAATTTTCCGGATTTTTTTTTCATGGGTTTCTTGGATTTTTTTCCATTATGTTGTAATGAACTAGTTACTAATGTCGAACCGCACTTAAATTTTCATAAAATTCTAAAAATGGAGCAATTATTCGCTGTGCATTGCGTGGCGCTAATTAACTAAATAAATCTTTCATTTTTATGCTGAACTAAAGCCGATATTGCGAACGGGAAGCCGTCCCTTACACTCTGTATAACCGTGCTTATGGGTTAAGATGTTGATGACCGTACCTTGATAACATCAGGATTGCCTGGACTCTTGTATAAGTATGATCCGCTAACTATTCCGGAGCGCTGACGATCTTCAGCTTTGGAGGACTCGGGAGTCTGGTATCCGTATGCGTAGGCTCCCAAACCATCCTGGCCGTGGTACTGGGCTGCGTTATATACCTTTAAAAGAAAGAAACATTATTTTAATTAAGCTTGTTTTTAATTAAGTTTTCACTAGTTCCGAGTTATCTATAATATATGTAAGAGCGTTTGTCTCTTTCCAGGATATTAACCAAACATCTGGGAATAATTTGTATCCAGAACATGTAAATAGTTTAATTTACGGGCCAATAATCAACTGTGATAAATGGCTGCTTACTGTAGAACTATATTAAACTACATATATATGTCCAAGTGTGAGTAGGCCATTGAAATTGAATAGTTGTATATGTAAGAAATAACGTTCATTACTGTGATATTGTTTTGTAAGAGGATTGCAAACAATATAAAATAAACAAATTGAAACGTAATTCTGTCCGAAGGTCCTGTTAACAATTAACATGTGGAATATAAATTAAGTTTCCAAACATCACATTTCATATGTCATTCAGTGCATCACACAAGATATTATTGCTACTGTAATATTATGTACCTCTTCAACGTAGTCATCAGTGTTCTCTATTTCCTGGCCATTCTTCCAGTAGTGGCCAAGGGTTGGGCCAGCTTCAGCAGTACGAAACCTAGGGTCATTGTAGCGGATCTGAAATTGGTTAAAACACACATTTATCTTAAATCTGCTTATGCCAGCTGAATATTGTTAGTAATTGATTCTGGCATTGCAGTTATCATAAATAGGCCATCAATTATTTTTTGGTTGTCAATTGCTTCCGAATATTTTGTGATGATTGTGATCAATAATCGATAACAATCTTTCAAATATAACATTTTTTTTACTCAAGCTAACGTTGATAATGTCTTATATAACACTGAAGGTTTCAATATTCATTACCGTCGCAATTTTTCATCAATGCCATGAATGAGTGAGTAAAATAAAGTACAACATTAATTTGAATAAAAAAGAACTTACCAAAGGCAATACAGCAGTTCTGCCGGAAAGCTGAGGTTCTGTGAAGGGTGGCTTATTCAAGTATTGCTGTGCCTCTTCGGGCGTGATGTCATTCTTGAAGATGAAGTTGGACTGGGGCGCGGCCGCTGAGAGGACCAGCTAAAACAAAATATTAATATTATCCGTGATGGTATTTAGAATACATGTTTTCATTAATGTATTCTATCCCGAGGAAATGTCAAGTGATAAAACCACAATGAAGGCAGAAATTCACAAGCAAGAGAAGGAAGCCTTGATATGAAGTCTTGTGAATCGTCTTTTTACCCCACAACACCCCTTTATGATCGCTTTCCAGATCCTGCACTAAATACTCATATGTCGCTAAAGCGCCTAACAAACATAATATCAAAGATTATTATTGAGGCCAAGAAGGCCAGAACCTAATACCCGACAACAGTGTCAACCTATCGACAAGGAGTCTCTGTTACCAATTTGGGACCTCACCAAAATACCTAGCATCGAAAAGAGCCTTCAGCACGATGCTATCTAACCCTAAGTTTCTGCAATATTGTAGGTAAATAAACGTATCTCACAATTATAGTCCCGAACAGGATCTACTCAAGGTCAGTAATACTACGCATTTATAACTAGAGGCGGATAGAAGATGATCCTAAAATAATAGGTAGGTACAAGTTGACTCATCGGACTCAGAGGCCAAGAGCAAAAGGTCACAACCGGTCTCATGGAACATGATACGACTTGACATTTATTGACCGCAGAAAGGTTAAAAATATTTTTTGGGGAGCTTTTTGCCAATTATTGGAATCGTTTCCTGAGTTTTTGGTCCACGTATCCTATGGCTGTCAAGCACATCCCACTTGATAGAGCGTAATTATATAGGAAAAACAACGCGGTAGGTGGATAATGTTTAGGGTGGGGGTTTATATGTATAACGTGCCTATGTGTGTCTGATGTGTCTGAGTTAAGACAGCTGAATTCGATAATCAAATTACCCCAAATTATACGAACAGGCAAAAGTTTCTACAGCCATTCATCTTCAAATGGAAAAGTTACGGTTCTTGCATGCAAGAGAGGATATCAGCTACTTTACCATGAACGGTGTGGACTTAACCACAGATTAACTTAACCTTAGCACACTTGGACCAGTGGCGTCATCGGTTATTATTCTCGGTTTACTTATGCACACTTGAAGTAATACAAGTAACTAATTATTTAATTATTCACGAGACTATATTACCAATGCCAAGTCTTCACAGTAATAAAATCCAAAACAGTACTATTCGCACTCTTGTCTCAGACTCTTGTCTCAAACAGATGCGAACTACTGATTGTGATTTTTCACGTTTGTCTATGAAGGATTCCTTTGAGTTTGTATATTCTTTATTCATATATTTTTTACATAATATTCATAAAAAAGGAAACATTTTTGTAAATACCTATTATATAAAAAATCACTACTTCCCTAGGGGCGGAAAGATCTCAAGCCACCTAGTGGTCATTGCTAAAAAGATGGGAACCGCTTAACAATATGCGCCGTCTCAAGCAAAACTGCCTTTTGTATCAGAGGCTTAACCCAACCGGATATCGAAAGTTGATTTATATGTTTATCAAAACTTTTCGATGTCAAATCATGCACTGATACAACGATCGGAATGATACTGGTTGACTCAACACTCCACATGGCGGTCACCTCATGGGCCAGATCTAAATATTTAATCATTTTTTCTTTTTCAGCTAAGAAGGTTTTCCTATTATTAAAATATGTCGATTTGATGATTCTCAAACAACTAATATTAACTCGGTTTTTTTTTTTAAAAAACCCAGCTGCTTAGTAATAATTTTTAATGACTTCGTTAACGATAGTTAATGGAAGGGGGTTTCCATTAAGTATTGATAACCAAGTCAGTATAGGTTATTACTAAGCAGCAATTTTTTTACTCAAAAAATATTTATATAACTAAAGGGACTCTGATAAAACCATAGGTACATTTTGTAGGACAATTTTTTTTCTAATAATTTGTATAATTATCATCAAATATAACAAAAGAAACAGATATACATTTTTAAGAATCAATAAATCAACATGTTTTATCCTTGCTACTTCTGTTAGCTACCACAATCGAGAGTTTTCGTGCGGAAAATGTTGGACGTCTCATCAAAATGAAGCTACTCACAAAAAATTTGCTTGATCGTAATCAAATGCAAAAATAGACGTGGACCGTGGACTCCTAGAGTTTGGGACGTTTAAAAAAACAGGTGGTAAATCCAATCATAGTGTTTAGCATATTTTGACTGACCATTTATGAAGTATCTATTTTTTTTTTGCCTCCAAAATTGCTATTCGACATATTTTACCAAAAGTAAATTCGGAATTTGAACCCGTACAGTTAGGCTTCGGTGTAAAAGGAGGGTGTGAGGCAGCCGTCCATGCCCTACGCTCTTTCCTAACTTACGGCCAGCCTGACGTGTTGCTCAAAATTGATGTCAAAAATGCTTTCAATTCGGTAAATAGGGATACCCTGCTGACGGAAATAAAACAACATATACCTGAAATATACAATTATCTTCTTCTCAGTTACGCTGAACCAACAAAATTGTTATATCGTTCCAATGAACTGTCCTCGGAAGTAGGTTGTCAACAGGGTGATCCCCTTGGGCCTGCAATTTTTAGTTTGGCTATAAACCCGATAATAAAAAAATTAAATTCTAAATTCAACGTTTGGTATTTGGACGACGGAACCCTAGGAGGTGATGTGGATACTGTGTTATCGGACCTTTTTATAATCAAAAATAAATTTGAAGCCATTGGTTTGGAGCTTAATTTTAGCAAATGTGAACTTTTTATAAATAACTGTGACTTAAATTTGAATGACGTAAAACTAAAATTCAATATTTTGGCTCCCAATATTAAAATAGTTACCAGTAATTCCCTTTACCTTCTAGGTGCTCCCATTTTTGATGACTCTTTTGCTGAATATATTAATAATTCAATTACTAAATTTTTAAATTCTGCTGACCGTCTAATTGAAATTAGTCCACACTATGCACTTTGTATCTTAAAATTCTGTCTTTTCGTCCCAAAATTTACATATGTGCTCCGTTGCTGCTCCTTTTGGAATCGCCCAGATCTTTTGACACAAGTGGACGACTTAATCAAAATTAGCTTAGAATCGGTTCTTAATATGCAGCTGAACGAGCATTCTTGGACCCAAGCATCCCTACCCATCCGCTATGGTGGTCTAGGGATTCGCAAAATTTCCAGTGTCGCTTTACCAGCCTTCCTATCTTCTGTCCATAGTTCAGCAAGTCTCATAAGTACAATTTTAAGGGCATCCCCTTCAAACTTTGAGATTGCTGGCTTGGAAGAAGCTAGAAACGCTTTCTTAATTGCATGTCCAGGTCAAAATTTTCCATCTTCCCCAAATTCGCAGAGGAGCTGGGATGACATAAACTGCAAATTGTCATATGACAACCTTTTAAGCTGTAGTACGGGTTCGGCGCGTGCTAGGCTTTTGGCCGTAGGTGCGCACGAGGCCGGCAACTGGCTTCACGCGTACCCTTCTTCAAAAACAGGAACATTTCTTGAGCCTGACACGCTTCGAATCGCAACCTGTCTACGGCTTGGGGTTCCGGTCTGCGCTCCTCATAAATGTCCCTGTGGCAGTGATGTCGACAAGCTAGGACATCACGGACTGTCATGCCACAAAAGTGCAGGCCGCTTCTCGAGACATGCCGCACTTAACGATATCATACGCCGGTCCCTTACCTCCGTCAACGTGCCCAGTCTACTTGAGCCGACTGGCATTGCAAGAGACGATGGTAAGAGACCGGACGGTATGAGTTTGATTCCATGGAAGATGGGTCGGGTACTGGTGTGGGATGCAACCTGTTCAGACACACTGGCCCCTTCCCATCTACATGGAACCAACAACAGAGCTGGTGCGGCTTGTGAAGCGGCTGAAAAAGCTAAAGCACATAAATACAGGGGTCTAGGCTCCGAATATGAATTTGTCCCATTCGGTGTCGAGACCCTTGGTCCGTGGGGTCCTAGCGCTATACGCCTTTTTAAGGAAATAGCAAAAAGGTTAGTCGACATCACAGGAGACCGAAGAGCTGGTAGCTACCTCGGACAAAGAATCAGTCTAGCGATTCAAAGGGGGAACGCTGCCAGTATCTTCGGAACCTTGCCTAAAGGGACTCCTTTAAATAATATATTTTAGTATTTAAGTTTTAGGTTAATTGGTATTTTTAGTCTTGTTTTATTACTTAAGTTAGTGTTTATGTAAGTACATATTACTTAAGTTAGTCTTTATGGAATAAATTTGTCATACAAAGCATTAAAGTACGAATCTATTTTTAGTAAACAAATATACATTTGAACTTGCTAAAAACACCGCACAAGTCTGAACGACGACAAGGCAGTGATACTATATATAAACATAACATTGAAATAACATGTTAGTTTGTACGTAACTTAAATGATGTTAACTAAGATGTCAAATTTAACAGTTCTGTGCAACTTTTAGTAAACCTGTGAAATTGGCTCAAAATAATGTGATGTAACTCAAAGAGTACTTGTACGTGCAGTGACTAAAGGATGAAAAGGGAAGCTAGCCACAAGAGAAGGAATGGCTAGTGACTATCCGTGTGTTGACGGGCTTACAATAGAGTCCCCACCCCATTCCATCCTGCGAGTGTTGTAAGAGACGATAAAGGAAATGACAAGACGGGAAACCTAGAGAGACACCTACAAGAGAAGAGAAACTTGAAACGAAACCCTGCGCCATCTCGTCTAGCCAGCATGGCACAATAGGCTAATTGCCCTTCATGCAATTGGGGGCTCGACTCATTAGTAGGTCATGTGTGGGCTGAGTAATATGTAGTACTAGTAGCGTGGCATAGAATAGAATACGCCTGTGGTGTTTGTAACATGATATCACCCATGTCATGTCTTTCCGCCGCAAGTACTTTGTTTCCCTGGTACACTCTCGTGAGTCATGAGGTGAGGCTCTTTGGCTACAATATTTTGTAAGGACCTCACCGAGTTGACCAGCACTCGCAATCGGGTGATTAGCCGCTATGCCCTACCCCTATTTTCCTTTAGTCGCCTCGTACAGCATTTTAGGAGGGAATATTATATTGATTATTCAATATAATATGTTATATATTGCTCCTTAGTTCCTCCATCACCATCACTCAATCATTCCATCTCGTATAGTCCGCACGCGAGCTGCTTGGAAGCGGGTGGGTTAATAATCACGATCGACATTGACGACAGAGCCCGTTATCGAGTGTACTTACATCAAATTATTCTAATACTGATTACTCTCATTGCGACAAGGGTAGTATAAGAATAGGTTGGATTTTACGATATTTCCTAAAAGTGTATGTATATATTTTTGTTGATTAATTTCATATAAAATATATGTTTACATAAACTGACATTACACCTTCATTAATAACTGAGAGACTAAAGGACAAAATAAATTCTCTTTAAATCTCTGTCAGAATAAAAAATGAAATATTAAATAAAAATCATTAAATATAATTTTTGTCATACAATTTATTATTAAGAAACCTATTGATTAGTCAAGCACATGGTATCCTCGTACAATTATTTCAATAGTAATTAAATGTACGCTCACGCAAGACAATCGATAATATAATTACTGCGACGATTAAATCACAGCTCAATACGTCATTCCTCAAATTTTCATAGAACTCGCGTGCAGAATTTGTACAGATGTAAAACAAGTGACTGACCGACATTTGACAAATACCACTGACCTAACAGAAAGATCATGTCGTGACTGAATGGTTTACTGTCCATTGTTTGCTTATCTGTGTACTGAATTTTGTATAGCCTAATAGCAATATTCTAGTCTTAGTTCAGATAAACATATTCCAACATGTTTACCCAACACCTAATGTTCCACTGATTAGCGAGCTTCACTTTCGAGCATGACAGTTCAAACTCTGACGGTTTGACATCAAGAGGCATAGTCGGCATAGACACTTACAAACACGACTCAAATTCTTCAATGCGAAAAAGACGATTTTGAGTGTCTTTGGCGGACGAGGGAGTCGAACGACACCCTTAAGATGTACAGAACAGAGTAGCATTTTGTTCTAAAAAATTCGTCCCTCACTTTCGTATTATTTGGAACCCTATAGTAATTGCTTAATGAGCTAAAAGGATGACGAAATAGTTTGATTTAGACCGTGATTGTCTTTAAATCAAAAAGTACGTCTAAAAATTCAACTGATATTGATGATGTGACTCATCAATTGAATTCATTATAACAGGAAAGATGGCAAAAACGTATAAAACCCTGTTCTAATATCCGTAAACAGAATTCGGATATCATTTTGCGTTATAACGTAATTAATAAATCACCTAAATACGTAAAAACGATCGTGTAAAAAAACCACGCCACAATTATTTTTCGTATTGATTATATGGTATGCCTTGTTGGCCTATAGGTCGGATGTGCTTCCTTTGGATCACGGGTTTGATTCCGGGGTCGGTAAACTGTCTTTGTGTAAACTAGAGTCACTTGCACTGAGTCTCTGTGTGTGTGTTATTTCCTATTGTCGACTCTTACGACACTCTTAGGATAAAATGAGGTGATGACATAATGTATTCTTAATCTGTCACAACACGGTCAACGTCAGAAAATCTCTTAGCCACTGCTGAACCTGCCACGGTTTTGGTAGTTGCGACCATTAAAAGGTTAGTTTTCATGTAGGCGGGGCCTATAGCACCTACACTTAAAAAGCAGCGTTTAAAAAGTACCTGATAAACAATTCATGAACATTTTCATTTCCAGTAGGTAAACTACTCAAAATCGTCTCTATGTAGCACGTGATTCGACTTACATTTAAAATATCTGCTTCACGTGCAAAAGTCGATTAGAATTCAGATATTTTTGCATAATTTTGTTTGTTCGCCACATGTTAGCGGTTTCAAGGCAATAGTTTGCTCTTGCCGGTTGGTGATAATTGTATGAGCAAATATTGTACAACGTATGACAAACTAAAACTAAGAAATACGAGGAGTTCCTAGTACCTTTTTATGGTGTCCACTTGCAAAACTATTTCAAACTAACCTAGGCGCACTTGCAAAACTATTTCAAACTAAACTAACCTACTCAACAAATTCATGTAGACCATGCGCGTCGTATATCAATATTAACACATACTATAGTCCGCAATATGGAATAATGTAGAAAACTATTGGTGAAAAATTTTTGAAATCGATACAGTATTTTTTGTGTTTAATCTTTATTTTATTTTAATACTATTCGGAAATCTTACAGCTAGTACATATTTAAATACAACTTATATATATACAGTGGCCATTTATAAGTTTCCACTGATAAAACATACATCTTCTTAATCTGACATTGGAACACTTTAGAGAGTATTAATAGTGTTTTTTGTCAGCTCTTTTCCTTGATAGTAAACGAAAGCTTGACGAAATGTGGATTTGAAACATGGCATGACATTCTAAAAGCAATAAAAATTTGCCATCAATTATGACATTAATTCGGACGCAAAAGAAACAAGTTTCATTAAAAAAATAGAGTTATAAAATATACTCTTTCCACTAAATTTATTGAGCAGAGCAGTGAAGAACAATGATGGACAATTTACAAAACCCCCGAAATGACCAGAAAAGCTTGGACTGGCTGACCCCAACGTAACCCGTCGTTTCAGCCCATTAATGATCCACTACTGGGTCGGGCTTCCTCTGGAAATGGAAATTCATGGAGGGAAATTAGCCTACTGTGCCAGGCTGGCAAGGCGGGTTGGCACATGGTTTGTATCAAGTTTTCTTTCTCTCGGGGCTAGGTGACTCTTGCGTTCTTACGACACTCTAAAAGATGGTAGGGGTTGGTGACATTGTGTATTCAAAATCCGTCACCAAATGGTCATCTATTTCGTCGTTGGTTTAAAAGGAAACACATCTTTCGAAACTCGTTGGGAATTTATATTTCTTTCAACTTTGATGGGCAGTATCAAAGGTTAGGCTTTTGAATGTCTCAATGAACAGGTTTTAAATATCCGCCCGTGAACTTGAACGATGAAGTGCGAACGGCGTGCGTGGCCACAAAACCTACGAACTACACTTTGAAAGTCTTCTGCGAGCACACAATGTTATCAATTTTTGATCAAAAATATACTTGATCAAGGGCCTGTAACAGGTGGGCACATTAAATCTACCTTACTAATTACTATCTGATGGCGCCCGTTTTGGTTAATCTTTTTAACTTTTTTTATAAATACAAAGTAATACATAATTAGCCCCCCTTGTGGGTGGAATTCGTAAAATCCGTTGTTCGCTGACCTCTACTCGGTGAATTTAATATTCCTACCAAATTTCAAGTCTAGGTCTTATGGTTCCGCCGATGGAGCGAACATGCTCCCGATTTGTAATGCTCAGTCTGAGCAAGAGTCGTACGAGGATTCAAAGCATCTGGTTACAGCAATGTGGTAAGGCAGTACTATAACTATCGTTCCCACGGCGCTGCACCTAAAACCGTGAGAAGGAACACCCCGGAGATGTTTAGTGGGTATGCCTTCACTCTGGAGGAGATTCCCATACTCCCCCGTCGGCCATCCTCAGGCTGACGGGAAGTCCATAAAGGATTTTACTCCGGGCAAAAAAAAAAAAAAAACAAAGGTCTTATGGTTCCAGAGATATCGTGATGAGTGAAAATCTCACGTACGTGGAAATCTCTATAAACGAGTTTATAGATTTGACAGATTCTAAGAAATCGAATTAGACAAAAACACTTTTTTACAAATGAACCAGTGCGTAGGTTTACTTAACATATTCTAACAAACGTCGTAACAATTTAAGTTGAGACCGACTTTGAGTGGATTTTATTATTTTTTTTTACCGCCGATTTTGAGGTCGGTAGATGATAACAAGTTGAAGTTGCAATGGGCAGGCCACGTGGCCCGAAGAACAGATGGCCGCTGGGGTATAAAAGTCTTGGAGTGGCGTCCACGTATAAGTGTAGGAGTAGAAAGAGGAGCGTGGGAAGACCCCCGACTAGGTGGACGGACGACCTTGTGAAGGTCGCTGGGAGTCGGTGGATGCGGTCTGCACGAGTTTGTACATTGTGGAAATCTGTGGGGGAGGCCTATGTTCAGCAGTGGACTTCTGTGGCTGATAGATATAGAGATAGATGATAACAAGCGTGGATAATCCTATATTTGACCACTGATGTAATGGCCTAAGCGTCTAGACGTGTCCTTGTAAACTATTTTGTATTCCATAAGATGCTTCCAATTCTAGTTCAAATAGATTGAATGGTCCTCATGAGCTATGCGTACGAATTTACTTAAATACCTGGAATTCACTTAAATCACTTATTCATGCAAAACTTGACTTTAAATTTTCCGTTGCAAGTCAAATATTCAGAACCGGAACACTTACGCGACGAATGTCAAATGCGACTCAACACTTTATTCTTTACGCCTTAGTAAGTCAAGCTTAGTATTTTTCACAAATGACCTAGGTTTATCGGTTACGTGCGAAATACGTTTAATTTATTGTTTAAACATCGTAAAAGCAGGACGTTTTCTTTTTTAGGTGATTTCTTTCAATGAATCAATGAATAGATAACGGTAACATTCGAAAATAATCATTCTTGGTCGTTCGATCGTTCCTTAAACGACTAAGTAAGAGAATCATTATCATTACATAGTATAAAACAAATTCGCTGTCGTCTGTCCGTCCTTATGTATGCTTAAATCTTCAAAACTAAGCAACGGATTTTAAAGCGGTTTTTTTAATAGATAGAGTGATGCAAGGTGAAGGTTTATATATATAATACATGCATAATATTGTAAGGAAACACTATTAAATTTAGATGTTCAACATTACGCCCGTGCGAAGCCGGGCGGGTCGCTAATTAAAAAGAAAACATTGTGCCCACAGGCATTGAAGTTTCTAATGTATTTGAATGTAGGAGCCATTTAGAACTAAATGATCCTATCCTGGGTGTCTTACATGGCATGGTAAGCAAAAAACTAACCAGCCAGCGTGGCTAAATTTGAGGACTGCCTACAGGGCGACTCTCAGCCCATGCGTCATGCTTCTGAACACGTGCCGTTACTGGGAGCGGTCGGTACCGAACAGACAATTGTAACTTTGACCTCCCTGAGGAGCTCAAATGAGCCAACTTGATCAAATGAATTTACATTCGACTAATAAAACATGCTCCATTTATGATATCAAAACTAAGATGTAGAACATGTATACAAATAAAAATTAAATTAAAAATTTAAATAAAATTTTTAATTTAATTTTTATTTTCGGCTTTTTATAGGTACACGCTAATTATGATGGGTATCCCCCCCCCCCCCGTTTACGCCTAGAGCTTTTTCAGGGCTCAACTGATTTTCATGGAACATATTATTTTTAACCCCCGACGCAAAACGAGGGGTGTTATAAGTTTCACGTGTCTGTCTGTCTGTCATACAAAAAAAACTGTATTGAAATCGCTTCATCCGTTCGTGAGCTACGGTGCCACAGACAGACAGACCGACAGACAGACACGTGAAACTTATAACACCCCTCTTTTTGCGTCGGGGGTTAATAAAATAGCTGCAAAGACAGTCCTGAACAGTCTTCTAAGTCTCTCCAAGGTTCTTCTGAAGGTCTATCCGACCATTCAACAGATGACCCAATGAATATTTATAACTGTCTGCAGTTTCTTCATAAAAACACAACTAAAATAAGGATAATATTGTTTATTATTAAATCTGTTCACTTATTCTTTGTTTTATTGCTTTTCTCAAAGTCAATAGTGTTAAGAAATATTAATTTGTCTGTTTTTGGGTAGATTATAAATAATCATCATCAGCCCAGGAATATTCCTTCTAGTGTGACTAGGTTTTCTACCTTATTTCAAGATTTCTTGGCTTTTACCATACCCCAGGATGGAATGGGCTAAATACTATGTATTCTAAATTCAACACCACAACGACAATTCAAACACTTTATTAAAACATTTGCCACGAGCTACGTTCTCGGAAAAACCTACTTTGTAAACGATTCCTTCGAAACAAAAAGTGTTTATTGGCAGGTTTTTTTTAATCAAACAAGTTATCATATTTCACACATAGTACGGCATGATTGATGTTTTGATGTGATAATAATTGTGTATCATTATATCAGTTTTTTGGAATGTATCTACAAAAACAGTCTACGTATTTTCACAGATATTTTTGACCGATTTTAATTACTGTTTTTTATAGTAGTGTTGTTAAAAAAGTATCTTTTAAAAAGTATATATTGATGGAAAACGGTGAACAATACCGTGATGGATGAGCTATTATAAAATATAAACTAAAATATGTGGTGCTCGTGTCATCATCATTATCTCAAAAACTCACGCTCAGTTGGATCTCCTCAAATATCATGAAGGGTGGTAGGCCACTGGTACCTCTTACAACACTCTAGGCTTTGAATGAGTTGGTGACATATAACGTAGACCACGTGAACAGTCTACGGGGTCTAAATCTACTTTACATAAAATTAAATATTTTTCACATAGGTATCAATCATGCAATTGCTAAAAATACGTCTGGAAAGTGTGTCATAGTGTATCCAACAAAGCTAATATTGAGACAAATAATTTTAAAGAAATAATAGCATGTTACTACTCTCCGATTAGTTATGCTTCATTCATAACAAATTTCAGTGTGGAATTTATGAAAATATTCAGGTATTTACAAGATACCAAAAATGTGACTAAAGACCCAGCCAATTGCTACATCTCGATGTTACGGCTGAGATATTAGCGGATCTAAATCTTGAGCTGCATTTCGTCTTCCTGGAACCGAGATCATATTATCCACTCTGTCAGGGGCTGATATTCCGTCTTTATTTATACAGGTGTAAAAACCTTGATGATGGCCCTATCATTGCCATCATCAACGTTTTAGCCCATATATGACCCGTTACTGGGTCAGACCTCATCCGGATTCATGCAGATAAATTAGCCTTCTGTGCCACACTGACATATTGGCATATGGTTTGTATCAAGTTCTCCTTCTCTTGCGACTAAGTGATCTGCCTCTCGCATTTATTGCACCATACTTCTTAACTACCAATCCAAATGGAATTTGGAAAATGCATTATATATATGTTTAATATATAACTAACTAATTATTTGGTATTTAAAGGCATTTGTACAATAACAATATACACAGATATTTATGGAAATAAAATGTTTGTCCTTCTTATTAAAGCACCTAAAGAATTAGCATGGGACACTATAATTTCCGCCGCGCACTGAGGCTTTTGACTTTTCCGTACGGTGACGGATTTAGAATACGCAGTGTCACCAACCCATACCGTCCCGAGGGAATCACCTAGCCGCAAGAAAAGGAAAACTTGATACAAACACTGTGCCAACCCGTCTTGCCAGCGTGGCACAGTAGCCTAATTTCCCTCCACCAATTTGGAGGAGGCCCGACTCAGTAGTGGGTGGCTTGCCATGTTACAACAACATTACTCCGCCAATGTCACGTTGTCGCTATTATTTCGTGACAGCAAAAAGTATGCGTGTTTGCCTGAGGCTTTTGACGGCCCAAGTCAGTTTGAAAGCCACCAAGATCAGATTCTGCTGTTGCCGAAAAATGTACTAATTTTCAACAAAATTACTGTGACTAACATTTTCAAGACTTCGAGGCACTCGGCCATTTTTTTCGTTCGGTAAGTGTTTTGAAACGAAATATAAATAAAATTGGTGCGGTACGTACTACTACTCAGCTCATATCTGACCCACTGCTGAGTCGGGCCTCCTCCAGTTACATGGCGGTACGTACACCTACCTAAAATTTACGTGTGGTAACGGATTTAATATATACAGTGTCAGCAGTTCTACGGGCGTAAGGGTTGACGAGAAACGCTAAAGTAGGCCACCTAACGTTAAGAGTTGGAAAATTTTGACGAAACCCTGTGCCATCCCGTCTGGCCAGCGTGGCACAGTTGGCTAATTCCCTCTAATAACTTGAAAGAAGACAGCTTAGCTTAGTCTTTAATATATTGAGCTGTTTCAAGGCTAATAATTCAAGGTCCTATACCTTACCTAGAGGTATGTCAGTGCCACAAAATGAAACGTATCTCAAACAATATGATTTTCAAAAAATGGTTGTTGATACGAAACCCTCTGCTAACCCGTCTGACCAGTTGGCGGCCTTGTCATTTCTTTTTTACTGTAAGCTATTACGACACCCTCAGGAATGGGCTGGTGACCTTATGTATTCTTAATTCGTCACCACACGGTAAACAACACACACGCAAAAATAATTAAGTAATTAATCAATTCGTCTTTACCACCAGTTCAGAATGCCATTCCATAGAGAAGAGCCGCCAAGAAACTTCATGGTTACTCTTCTAAATTAAAGGGTTATTATAATGATGGTATACATATATTCACTAATCTATCAGACTCGTTTGTACCAAACAAGTCTGATAGATTAGTGAATTTAAAACGATGAAATAGTGCATTAATGTAAAGTAACAATTAATAGGAAAAATCATTTAGCCGCTTCAATATCGACAATAGGTTGTCTATGTCACTTAAAAGATCAGGTTTTTGTTATTAATCATTAGAAATGCAGGAAAGGTCACCAGCGAATTTAAATTACCTAAATCTATAAATAGATCAGCTGAATGTCAGTCGAACCTGAATCTTATGGACTAATTGAAAATTAATTAAACCTAAGGTTAAATAATATCCGATTTGTTGTTGATCAGGAACCTGCTTAAACAATATTAGATTTGTTGTTGATCAGGAACCTGCTTAAACAATATATTTTTTTTTAAATACTTATATTTAGCAGATAAGCGGCATCGATTCATGGTGGATATTCCGAAAATCCGAACGAAACACTTCAAGTCCACATCTATCATGCGTACCGCGGAAATGTGGAATGCGCTTCCCGAGTGGGTGTTCCCCGATAGATATAATCTGGGAGTCTTTAAATCACGAGTGAATCGGTTTCTTCTAGGCAAGCGCGCTCCATCTTAGGTCGCAGTGTCGCTTAACATCAGGTGAACTCGATCAAGCGTAAGCGTATCATCATCACTACTTATTAAAAAACGAAGTCGATGTCGTCTGTCCGTCCCTATGTATGCTTAAATCTTCAAAACTACGCAACGGATTGAAGCGGTTTTTTTAATAGATAGAGTGATTCAAGAGGAATGTTTATATGTCAATATTGCACACGTGCGAAGCAGGGGGAGGGTCGCTAGTCAAGTATAAAAAATAAATTACTCGCTTCTTCGTCTGCATTGAAATTGATTTATTTCTCTTTTTGCTCTCACTTCAGCCTAATCCTATAATTCTTATATTGTTTGTAATTGAAGTTATCTCAAACCGTTATCCGTGTGGTGACTGATTTCAAGTACATAGCGTCATCACCCCATTCCAACCTGTCGTAAGAGCCTACAAAAGGAAATGACAAGGCCGAAAACATGCCGCAAACACAGATATAATAATACTGCAAAGGAAGGAAAACTGGAAACGAAACTCTGTGTAAACCCGTCTGGCCAGCGTGGCCCAGTACGCTTATCCACCCGGCTCAGCAGTGAGTCATTTATGGGCTCAGTACATCGCGTTGGGGGACCGCTCCCACTTATTTATTACCTGACCTCTGGTCCCCCAACGCGATGTATTTATTTTTTACTTTTTAAA
This sequence comes from Clostera curtula, assembly GCA_905475355.2. Classification (NCBI taxonomy): domain Eukaryota; kingdom Metazoa; phylum Arthropoda; class Insecta; order Lepidoptera; family Notodontidae; genus Clostera; species Clostera curtula. Next base: position 19,033,841 of record FR997799.1, read on the forward strand.
GGTTATTGTGTGGGGGGTATTTTTAAATTTTTAATTTAATTTTTATTTTATACTTTTTATAGGTACACACTTATTATAATTTAGATTTTGTTAAATTTCACGTGATGCGCTTTCATTTGAGACCCCACTCGATTATATTTGCAGACATTCGGTTATTCTTCCCCACTTTCACCCGTCATAACTTTTAAACGGCTCAACCGATTTTCATCAAGCATGTCTAAGAACACTCGCCCGTAACTCACCTTTCATACAAAAAAAACTGTATTGAAATCGCTTCATCGGTTCGCGAGCTACGGTGCCACAGACAGACAGACAGACAGACAGACCGACAGACAGACAGACAGACACGTGAAACATATAACACCCCTCTTTTTGCGTCGGGGGTTAAAAACAGAACAGCTTTCCTATATTAAAGTTGATAAAACAATCTTGCCCGCCATATCGCATCTTTAGAACTATAACGACGTATCCCAATTAAAAAAGCAATTATTTGGTAAATAGCAACACAATTGGTTCCTGCCTTGTTGATGTCTTGAAAGTTTTAATATCTTTAATACTTCCAAGTATAAGGGTACTAGAGTTGACGTTGTTTATTGAAATAAAATATTCGTCGTTTCAGCCCATGAATGACCCACTACTGAGTCGGGCCTCCTCCAAATTCATGGAGGGAAATTAGCCTACTGTGCCACGCTTGCAAGACGGGTTGGCACAGGCTTTGTATCAATATTTCCTTCTCTTGCGGGTACGTGATCTGCCTCTTGCGTTCCCTTAGTCGACTCTTACGATACCCTCGGGATGGTATGGGTTGGTGACACTGCGTATTCTAAATCCGTCACCGCACGGAAATAAAATACTAGAATGACTATCTGTGAGAAATTTTAATAGGTATTTACCAAACTCCTAACAATTTATTAACGGGAATAATTAGAATGAAACGGGAGTCATAAACTCAAGAGAACTAAAGTTAATTACATTTTTTTTGTCAGATTGTACAATCTAGTCATTCTAGTATTTAGTATTCTAAACATGTTTAATCTTAATTTACAAAACTGCGAATATCTCAATATGCTATGTTTGTTCATTATTCCATGTGGCGACGGATTTAGAATACATAGTGTCGCCACCCCATCCCATGCTGAAGGTGTCGTAAGAGCCGACAAAATGAAATGATAAGGCCCTATACATATCTATACGAAACCCTATGCCAACACGTCTGGCCAGCGTGACATGTAGTTCGACTCAGCAGCGGGTAAGTTATGGGTTTAGAAGAAGAAGAAGAAGAAGATTATAATGTCGAATTTAAACCTTCGTCATTCCTAAATTGAAATTTCGATTTCGTCATAAATCGGCTCCAATGTACTCCCGAAATATCTAGAAACAATAATAAACAGGTTCTCTCGCTTACCGCCACGGCTAGTGTTACGAAACGTAGCATCTTTACACTGCACTATAACTTATCACACAATTTGGGTACTTGCGCAGTCGGCGTCTGCGCTTCTCCTATATACCGCCGCAGCCTCCAATGACGTCACGCTCCCCCCTCGTCCCCCAAAAACAAGTTCCGAGGCTCATCTCCACGACTTTTGACCTCCGTATGATTTTCATTGGCGGTTCTATTGTGGTCGGTTTGGTTTGCTGTCATTGGTGCCGCAATGTATTAATTAATGCGTAGATATGATAGATATGCGTAGAATTGCGAGTATCTTTACGCTGCCGTACTGTCGTGGATAGAGTTTGTAGATCTAGGCTGGTCTTTTAATAAGTTCAGGATATTATTAGTGTCAATCCAGGGCTATTTTAGTGCAGTTCTGATGTAATTGGTAGCCATAATCTGCTGAATTCAAAAGCTCTTGACTAGTTCTTGTATCAAAACGTGTGATATATGTCCTGAACTGGCACTATAGTGTTACCAGAACTCTCAAAATTGACAGTCAGGGCACAGTGATTTTGACTCTATAGTAGCAGGTTTTGGGTCAATAAGAGTACAAAGGAAATCTATCATATTTTTACCAAAATCGATTCGAGACGTCTAGTGGTAGTCACATACTTACTTATACGGGGTGTAAGAAAAACGTTGTAGCCATAACGGAATAATTGATGGTATCGCTGACCTACCTCATCATCATCATCAGCCCACTCTAGTCTACTGGATGTAGGCCATAGGCCTCCTCCAATTAGCGCCATACCTAGTGTAAGCAAAATTTTAGGTGACAGCAATTTTTTTGTTAAAATTGTAGTCACCAGAAACTTGAGAAACGAGCACAGAGATCCTAAGAAACTCTAAGTTACTAAGCTAAATAATAAAAACGATAGCTAGTTGGTAAATATGCCGTGGATCTCATATTTTATAGTAAATCGATATCGATATCTCACTCATACTTCAAGATAAAAAAACATTTCAAAACAGATCTGTTTCTTATGAGTAGCTCTATGCCCTCGCTTTGGATGGCTATAGGGTTTTGGTTACACGCTGTATACATATACATTTATGTATTAATCTATCGTGGTCAATTTAGATACATATCAGTTTTAAAAGATAATTTATCCCATACTATCCCGAGGGTTTCGTAGAAGGTGACTTAAGGAACGCAAGCGGCAGATAACGTAGCCGCAAGAGAAACTTGATACCAACCCCGTCTTGCCAGCGTAGCACTATAGGCTAATTTCCCTCCGTGAATTTGGAAGAAGCTCGATTCAGGACTGGCTATTTTATGTGCTGAAACAACGTTTTTTTTATCAGTGACTTGAATGCCTTTGGCCCTAGCTTGCGTGATGGAAAGCTACACCAGGATCTAAGATGGAGCAGGCAATACAAGGAATTGCCCTGTCGGGCACCGGCTCTCACATACACACGACGGAACACAGTAAAACTGCTTGGCGTCGGACTTAAATGTGAGAGTGGTAGCCAGCCGGGCGGACCGTTCGATCCTACCACCAAGCGTGCTGGGTTTTGTTGACTTTTACAACACGCGTTATTTCCCAGCGTGCGGTGGGGAAGTTTTATATTCTGACCCGTCCCAAGTTTGTTGAGTATAAACACTCAACAAACTTGTAGTGTTTAATTAACATACTATGTCATTAGTTTCGTAACAATTCATAACTAGTAAAAAGTTTACAAACATAATTATTATCGATTTAGGTATCGATTACTAAAATATATATCCAATAAAAACCTCTCAAAGCACTTGTTGCCGCGTAATTACTGCTAAACCACAATAAGGCTCATCATCGAGCCAAACTTCCTTATGGCGAATTAAAAACCTGGCACTTTAATTATAATAAAATGCCTATACTTAAGTTCGATAAATCACCTGCTTGGCTGAATCATGATTTAAAACAGAAGGAAGAAATTCTATCAGAAATAAACTAAAACCGGTGGTTCTCAATCTTTTTGCTCTTATTTATTTCATAGCAAGGGCAGCCCACATGGCATGTGCTAAATTAAAATTTTATAGCATTATTTTCAAATATGCCTGATGTTGTGGTAGGTATGATGTTTCTAGTACAAAGTTACATATTGCTTGCAATATTTTACATTATAGACTTAGTATTTGATACTTTATAGAAGAAATTCCATTTTCCATATCGTCAGCAAATTCAAAAATATTGGACTGGGTATTATTATTCTACATTTGTGTGATTTAATGACTCATAGCCGCCGTGCGACAGGAAATAATTTATATTTTTTATTTACTAGACAGAAGATGATTAACGTACGCACGACTATGCAAATATGTTTGAATAATATCTTATTTTCGACCGTGACAATGCACTGATTTTATATACAAACATCCTAGAGCTGCGTGTCTACGGCCTCAAAGACAAATGGCAACTGTATTACGCATCGTACATAAAATAATAATGACTCTGTTCAATTTAGATCTTACTTTTTTTGTGTGACCTGTGTTCTCATATTACACGCATTGCTGGTCTAGGGATTATAAATAATAATAAATATCCTTGGACATTTCACACAACGCCATCTCGTCCCAAGCTAAGCAACTTAATGCTTGTGTTATGGTAAAGAGATGGATGATAGTTTATCATATACTTATATTTTTTTTTTGTAAATGCATACATATTATAGGTAGAAAACACCCAGAGCCGGAACAAATACTTGTAGGTCGTATAAATATTTCTTCCGTGCGGGGATCGAACCCGCGACATGCTGCGCAGCAGTCGATCGCTCAACCACTGCGCCAACCGTGTCTTACAGTGTCGTTACGTTACGTGTCCCACTGTTAAGACTTGCAATCCAACGTGGATTGCAAGGCCTTACAGTGGGATCTTGTTGTTTATGCTCTGTCTGTGCCATATGTACTTAGATCGAACAACTTTGGTGGTCTAGGGGTTGGATGCGCCGCCTTTATATCACGGTGTCCAGAGTTCGATTCCGGGGCCGGGCAAGTGTAAACCAGAGGCACTTTCTCCGAGTCAGGGTGTCATTTGTATTCGTGAATTTCATATTTGTAAACTACCCCCGCGATACAGGTTATACCTAGTATGCACTAGGGTATCGTATAAAAAAAAGGAAACATTGTAATATAAAAATGAACTTTTCTGGTGAAATTTTAATGCCGATAGTGAGAGTTTGAGAGAGACTATTTAATTTACTTCACACTGAGTGGAACGCAGAGATAGTTTTATCGTTTTAGAACCAAACAGAATAGCATTCCCACCGTATAAAATTTTACCGCCATCGATGGTAATTCAACCTGACATAAATCCTGTTTCTTCTTCTAATTCTTTTTTTAAACCTGGTTCGAAAATTGTTTACTCTGAAAATATTTCCCAATGAAACGGGACTCACAGTTCTTAACCTGAATTCATTTTCCTTTTTCACGTAGTATAAAAAATCAGTAATTACCAAAAGTTTGACTACCATCAGATCCGGGTGCAACATGCTTATAATTATTTACGAAGAAATGCGCAAATATATTTTACCATATGCTTTTGGTAAAGTTGTCAATTGGACGGGTGATAAAGTTGAGAGACTGGCAGTAAATTAACTACTCAAGCATTTATTTGTCAACAGTTCTTTTAAACAAAGAGGAAAAAATCCAATATGTATTTTTGGAAAGACATTTTAAATAACAATATCAAATTGGACTCCATTAATCTAAATGTTTTAACAAAAAACTTAACCGCATCTAAACTCAAAGCGTAGCGAAATTGTCTAAGTGTCTTCGGAAAAGCAGGCATATCTTCCTTATGAATAATTTATTTAAAATAAAATCCTGACCATTAATTTGACTAAGAGGATATGGCTCCATGCATAAACAAACAGTTCAAAAAGAATAAACTGAATAAGGACCATAAAATGATTAAGCAATATTCTGTAAAGTTATTCTTCGCCAGTCGGCTAAACCATTAAGTTTGTAGTAGTCGCTACAGCTCAGTTTCCTTCAGATAAATTGCACATATACAAGTACGTAGTAGGTATCATCATCATCATTTCAGCCAAAGACGTCCACTGCTGGACATAGGCCTCCCCCAAGGATTTCTACGAAGGCCGGTCCTGAGCCGCCGGCATCCATCATTCGTCGGTCCACCTTGTGGGGGGCCTACCAGCTCTGCGCTTAGTTCAATTCTTACCCGACCCATAAATCAGTCTGTTTTTGGGTCCGATATCAGTTGCCAATAAAATCGCGAGACCCTTGGTGACGTAATGGTTAAAATTATCGCGTGTTTACAAAATTTGTAGTTTCTCAGTTTAGCCGCCTCGTTTATCCCGATTTGGAGGTCGTCGACATTGTCCGTGTTTAATTTAAAATATCTGTAGGTAGGTATATCACCACCCCATTCCATGGGTCATGTTATTCTCTAAGATTACCTACGTTTAGAGTTATTCAGGTAGAGATGATGAGCAAAAGTACCAAATTGGAACATGACTTATCGTAGTTCTCAAAACTGATTTTATTTAGTTATGTCTGTGAATTCTGATTAATTCCGTGATACGTTACTCATTATTTGAAGTTGTCAAGAATCAAGGAGTGGCCAATGAGTAATTCGTTTTAATTATGTTTTTAATATCCGCTTATGTTGGAATAATTACCTTTGACAAACTAAAGAAACAGAGCTGTAAAGATTTGGGTATTGCAACCCGAAGAATGTAGTACGACTAATGCGACTGCGTTAAATTACCCACTGCTGAGTCGGGCCTCCTCTAGTTACATGGAGGGTTAGCCTACTGTGCCACGTATGCCAGACAGGTTGTTTCAATTTGCGCAGAGTGTCGTATCAAGTTTTCCTTTTGCTGCAGCTAAGTTTTGGGCCATTTCCTTTTCTTGGCTTTTACGACAACCACATGGTGGAATGGGATGAAACTATGTATTCTAAATCCGTCACCACAAGGACTTAACTAATTATGTAAGCGCAAAGAGGTGCTCAGCCATTACGACATTTAAGTCATTACGACGTGATATGATTACTACAATTCAATCTTAAAACTATCCAAAAAATCAAAATCAAAATGTTTTTTATTCGAATATATTCTTGCGAATGCTTTCAAATAGTCAAAAAAAATAACACTATAACAAAATTTTTAAAAAAAACCTTTGGAATTAAACACTTTTTAACGGATTTATCGCGTGTAGTTTAAATTATTTATATTTTTATATACACATTATAATATACACGCGATAAATCCGTTAAAAAGTGTTTAATTTCAATGTGTTATAATCGCGAAAACCTAAGAAATCATTAAAAATCATTTACTTTTTACCACTGGTTCGGAATGCCATTCCATAGAGAAGAGCCGGCAAGAAACTCCATATTAAACTATCTATTAAACTCATGTGGAAGGAACTGAAATAGTGAAACTAATCGCGTGACAATCGTGCCAAACTGACACGATTTTATTCATAACTACCAAAAAACTCGATCTCGATGCGATTCATAGACGATTTCAACTCGATTGGCTGGCCGGGGTCCAATGTCACAGGGATCTGAATATCTATTACCCGGTGTTTTTTAAAAGTCACCTCTTTACATTGTTCTATAAAGCAGTTAAAACCAGTGTATCGTTAGAGCTTTACATAATACATATTTCCTATCCGGGCCAAATCATAATTCACATCTCAGATCCTTAATCATTTGATGAGTTTTAAAGCAAAAAAGCTACGAAACAAATCGATGAGTTTTAAGGGGTATTACAATTATAACTATTATAATAAACCTACAGAATTGGCTGCCAATCATACATTATCCCCTATTGTATCATTGTATAAGCAATCTGATTGTGTTGAATCATTCGCAAAATTACGTAGTTTATTAAATAAGTGCTGAAGTAATTTAACAGACGTTGAAAGACTAAGAACTTTACTAAGAACTGATGTTTCCTATAAAGGATAACAGATATTTAAGTCCATTTTTGTTTTCATATACACTCGAGGAAACCAAATAAAAATGTTATAGGTAAATTCAGTGCCCCAAAATGTTAGCATACCCGTTTTAAGCTGTGTGGGACGGGTCAGTATATTACAATTCCCCACCGCGCGCTGGGAAAAAACGCATCTTGTAAAAGTCAACAAAACTCAGTACGCTTGGTGGTAGGATCTAATGGTCCGCCCGGCTAGCTACTACCGTCACATCTAAGTCCGCCGGGCTAGCTACTACCGTCACATCTAAGTCCGCCGCCAAGCAGTTTTACTTTGTTTCGTCGCGTGTACGTGAGAGCCGGTGCCCGACAGGGCATTTTCTTGTATTGCCTGCTCCATCTTAGACCCTGGCGTTGCTGTCCATAACGCAAGCCTAGATTCAAAGGCAATCAAGTAACTCATAAAAAAACCGGACATGACGGAATAATTGCTGTACGATTCATTTTCAAGATTTGATTTGATTTGATTCACCATCACCCAATATAGATCAAAAATCTATATTGGGTGATGGTGAATTCGATACTCGCATTCACAATACGGCTTATGGAAATCTTCATTATATTCATAGTTTGCAATCTTTAAGCAACATGGGAGGTAGCCAATCAGTGCGGGCCACGCACTTCCAGCGACCACCACCGGCCGAAGAACCAGACGACGAAGTGGATGAACACCGCATCAGCATATCCAATAAAATGGTTTGAGTTCCTCCTATAAGTTGATGTCCTTGGAACACCTTTTTCATTGAACGATCCCCTAACTTTTAACTACGTATACCTAAAATCCAGTGTTGTTTCCAGAGTCCATAAGGTGATGGATTTAGAATACATAGTCATAGCTCATAGATGGCCCTCTGTTGAATTGGGCCTCATCCAGTTACACGGAGCCTACTGTGTCACGCTGGCCAGATGGGTTGGCACAGGGTTTCGTATCAATTTTTGAATGCATGAAGAAATATCGCCTACAAATGCGGGAATTACCAACAAGTCCTACACCGCGATAGCGAAATTTCAACAGCAATTCGCATATATAGTTAAGAATTCCTCGACTACAACTATCGGGGGATAGGCGACCCCCAGGCATACCACCTCGTCTCTACTACACCCTTAGGATGGAATGGGGTGGTGACACAATGTATTCTAAATCCACACGGAGAAGTTCTAGTAAAGTGTCAGTTGGGGCGTATACCACACGTGTTTGAAACAAGCACATGGTAATTTTGAATTTAGCAATTACATCGTGTCGAATGATCACGAGATAGAAAATAGCATGGAATATGTGGCAAAATAACCGTTATTCTAATACCTTGAAACTAACAGTAAAGTCAAATGTCCTTTTGAACTGGTTCCTAGGTGGAAAGACTGGTGGAAGATGCAACACTAGCTGGTGGAGCGGCCTCTGCTGTCAACAACACGGCATCACCACTCACCGCTCGCGGCGACCAAAAAGACAAACTCTACATAGAGAAGCTGAAAGTGTTAGATGAACACCACTCCGAGAGAATAGGGTATTTATTTACCCTTGCCTTTTATCGGTCCCCGGGTTGGGGTATGTGGGAGTCCCGGTCGCAACATGCGACCGGTGTAGGTACCCGGTGAAACCTACCTCTATTTTCGACTTGAGTCGTCTGCCGTACGGCCAACTGGACATACTTTCTCGTGTTTGGCAGCGACTTCTTGTAGTCCACTTCATTCCATTCCACTCACCATACAGGGGACCTCGCTAACTTTCGAAACGCTCGCTTTGGTAGAATGGAAAGACAAATGTATTAGCTTGACCTGTCAATATCACTGTCTTTGGCTACAGTCCCTGGTCTACATATCGCCTGTAAATAAACAACTACTTCAATCTCATGGACAAGCCTAATCAATCAATTCACAAGAAGCCTATATTTGTCAAAACATGACCGATTTTGTTTTTTACGCAGGGTGTAAAAGACGGTATATACACCGTGAAATTGAAATGGATGTTTTCCCGCAGGGAAATGATTTCCTCCCGGTAGTACAAACGATTTATAACAACAAATAATTTAATTATTAATAAATGTCGGATTTACAATTGTGAAAAACAAAACTCGAAAGCGACGTCCTACCTATAGTAAGGGCAGCGCGCGGCGGGCGCGGCGCGAGCGACGCGCGGATCATTGCGCTATCAGCTGATACTTAATACCTGTGGTAGTAAGCTGTAGCACGAGGGCTTGTGTTAACGAAACACAAAACATAATTACCTAAAAGTTTTGCAATTTTTCCTTCATACTTTAACGGGCTTAGGACCGTCATAAATACTTCATTACCACACAGTCTTTCACACGCTAATCAGCCGGTGAAATGTAAAAAAACATCATAAAAATAAACACCTACAATAGGTGTCGGCATTTTAACAGACGCTATTGTTACAACAACACAAAAGAAACTAACGTGGGAAACAAAAGCCTTTGTTTACTCCCCAGTACTTTTGGGAACCCTGAGCCATAGCCTTCGGTACGGAATGCGATTCTTGAATTCACTCATTAGCGGCGTAACAATACTTTTTACCTTCAACTAACTAAATACGAAACTACTAACAAGTTTAATATCATACAAAAAATTATTTGTATTATTGAAGTATTTACGGTGTATTAAAAAAAATGGAATCAACTTATTTACAATGATTTTGATTAACTAACCTACGTACTATGATTTTCTTGCTATTTACAAAGTAATTAATTACACTCACCGGTACCGAAGTAATTGTTCGAAGTGCAACCCATTTCGTTGAATGCACAATTGAGCACGTTTCATTTGATTGTCTTTCAATTTCACTAGAGTGTCTCTGTCACTTCTTACGATATTAAAAGCGTCCACTATCGCAGTTATCAACGCGTCGCGCGTTTCGTGTTCTTACCGATACACTACACATAAAAGTTACGTTAAACCTAGCCGCAGCCATACGCGTACTCCGTCGAGGATCCCGTTCGAAAAATTCGATAATTTGTTCATCGAGCTCTGGCAAATAAACGGCCAATCGACCTCTGCCCTGTGCATGCGCTGGTGTCTCAAACTGTCCATGATCGAGTAGTCCCTGTGTTGCCGCTACGAGCGACTCCAAGTGTTGCGGCTCCGCATAAAGCCGCTGGGCAGCGTGGGAGTCATAATCAGCCCGGGCGTACAGTTGCACCATAGCGACGTACTCTAAGTTAGAATATTTGTAGTGCCGATTCATTTTTGCACTCAAACGCCACTACACGAAAACACAACGCGCGTGCGACGACAGTCGCCAATTCGCCGAGGCAATTCGCAACTAACTGAGGCGGCGCGGTTATAGCGGGTATAGGGGGTGGCGAGGGAGGGGAGGTTTTCACCGTGGTCGGCGCCGGTATCTCGTATGTAGATACCTACTTTAATATTATGTTTGGTGAATTACTATTGCTTCTCACGCTTTCGAGTTGCTGTAATATTTTTTTTGATGTTTGAAAAAAAACCTTTTATTTTTTTAATTTATCGCTATCAATCGATAGTACTACTAATAGCAAATCGATCTGCCGCGGGAAAACAATGGGAAAAAAATCACCGTGTATAATATGTATATAGGTAGGTACATCGTTTAAGCACTGAAGAACTACTGATGCATAATAGAACTGTTCCATCATCATCTTTTAAGCCCATAAATAACTTTAATGCGTCGGGTGACCTCCAAATTCATCAAGGGAAATTAGCTTGCAGTGCCCCGCTAGCAAGAAGGGTTGTCCCAGGGTTAGAATCAAGTATACTTCTCTTGTGATGAGGTGGTCTGCCTCTTGCGTTCCTTTAAGGTCTGGTCAAACAGCGGACGCGGCGCGACGGCGACGGGACGCTGGCGGGACGTAATGAGTTGTAATATATTAGTTAATGTTGAACATGTCACATAGAGCCGTCGCGCTCGGCGTTCGACTAGCGGTCGCGTCGACTCTTCACGTCCCGCCAGCGTCGCGTCGCCGACCCGACCCGTCCGCTGTTTGACCAGACCTTTAGTCGGCTCTTATGACACCCTCAGGATGATGGGTTGGTGTTATTGTGGCCTCTAAATTCGTCATCACACAGGAGACTGTATAAACCCTTTTAATAACCCTCTGTTTACCTTAAACAAGGTAAAATCGTTAAATTTCTTTCTAGGTTGTCAGTAGATGAGCTAAACAGTGTGGTGGCTCGTATAGACCTTCGCACAGCCAACATGGTGAGCGCGGAGCCAGTTTGCGCCGACTGCAGGGACCGGCTGATCCAGTGCTACAATCAGGACCACGCCGGGGACACTATCAAATGCTGGGATACTGTCGGTATGTGTAACATACTTTGAGATACTAGTCTTATTTATAGCGTGCCCGAAGACCGGACTGAAAGTCTCCAACCTCACACACTTGATCAAAATCCCGAATCTGTAGCAATGATAGGTCCACGGAATTCTGATAATTTGGGGTCAACACAATAAATTGGTAAAATCCCATTATAATATTATTTTGTGACCTGATTACTTAATAGTTAGATAACAATACGAGAATATTCTGAGTGCTTCTATATTCCTAAATATTTAATATTTGCGCTTTGTTGAATCAATGAGCCATTGTATTTAGAGATACTTTGTGTTATTTTAGGTGAATTCACAAAATGCGTGCAAGAGGCAGCGGCGGCACGCCTGCACGCGCGATCAGAGAAAGAAGCGCGCGAACATGCTCGACGCAGCAGACACGTCGCGCATGCTCGCGAACACTCTCTCAAAGACTTGGGACCGCCCTCCGCTTAACCTAGCGAACCATTTTGGGGCACGATGGGCATGCCCACAACCCAAACCTGGCGAACCATTTTGGGGCACGATGGGCATGCCCACAACCCAACACACTTCTGACGTCACCGTACCTACAATAGTTTGTAAAACATCAAGTGGAATGTGCAAAAAATAATTAGTGAGGAAACAAACGAATGTTCTACAGGTATCTTGATTTCGGATTCGCCTGCGTCTTTGCCCTCGTATCATTCTACTGTACTGTATTAAGGGGAGGCTTATGCCCAGCAGTAGCGTAAAGCACAGATAAAATAAGTAATAAGGTAACGATTTTTTTTTATTCTGTTGTATTTTTTGTGGGACTTTTGGTCGTATCACAACTATGTCAGCCCCATCGAGCTCTCTAAGATCTAAGTTTTAAATTTCCATATCTGACAGTATTTTGTGTACAGATTGATAAAGCGCAATGGCTGTTGTGATGGTCTGCGCAGCCTGAATTATCTGGTAGTGGCCTACATCAAAGCTATTAAACCTCTGCATACAACGGAATTTTAGCTGAACGACTGTAGCATGAGCCAGTTTATACTCCAACTTCCATTTCGCCGACTTCCGGCTGTGAGGACAAACTTTAGAGGGCGCTTGTGTATTTTTAAGTGTAGTGTGTGCAGTTACACCATACTACTATGAGACTGTATTATTGTACACTGAGTGTAACTTATGCTTTAAAGACATCCGAAGTGATCGCGTAGAGCTAATCAAAGTTGGCTTTAGATTGTTTTTTTTTTATCTTGGAGTACGAGTGAGACGTTTAGTGGGTTCTCTAGGCTCATTTTTCCAGTTATGATTGTTTCTTCAGCTGGTATCCGAAATTGCAAGAAAAATCGTGGCTTTGTTTGTCCTGAAATGTTGCCTATGGTATTTATATCAGCAGTACTATTCATCCTTTCGTTATAGCTATAGGGTTTTTGTTACAGTTTGTATATCATATAACCTCTATATCATCTTTTATTAATTATTTCTGTTTACATTGTAATTTTTTATTAGCATAATTTTATTTATTTACTAGCGGACCCGACAGACTTCGTCCTGTCAAAAAGATAGCGGTATTAAGGTTCGAGCACATTATACCGGGCCGCAGCGTGCCGGGGCGGAGCGCAAAAATCCGCTCAAATCGCTTCAATACAATGTGTAAGAATTATTGCACACTGTGTCGCGCCGCAGCGGCTCGCATTATTGCGACGCCGATTTGCGTCCGTGCGATGCGGCCCGCCCCGCCCCGCTGCGCCCCGTCATAGTGCGATCAGTCAGAGCGGATTCGTGGGCATATTTTGGTATTTAATTTCCGTGTTCCTGTGGTGTGTCCTGTCACTAATGTGCTTGAACCTTTAATGTGCAAATTGACACTTTGACATTAGGAACACACCTACATTGCTTATACAACAATGAGTGGTTGTCATTTAATATTAACTTTACACAATAGCTATAAAGCTCAAATTGTCTCTAACATTTTAGTTAGAAAACGTTTCTAAGGTAAAAAAGAAAAAGGCTGTTTTAGGGGTTTTCCGGTAATTATTCGAATTTTAAAAGCAAACAACCATCCTTGAACTAAAACGAACATTTCAAAAAAAGAATTGGCCAAATTGGTCCAGGCGTTGTTGAGTTATGCGGTTACCAACACATTTTGCGATTTTATAATAGAGATTTTTACGAAAAATAATGACAAATATTGAGATGAAATTTTACCAGCATGTTGCAATGTAATCGAATGGCATATTAAATTCTTTAAATAGTACCTAATGTATTGCAACGCTAAAAGGTATATCTCGAGTGTATTTAATTCTGCAAGTTAATTTTAAATTCTAATAACTATTACATGTTCGCATGCACATGCAAACCAGCCTCTTTAAAATATTAACCAAAACAGAACTGTTTTATTGTCTGTCAACACATAAAGATAAATTAGTTTTCCCAAACCTTAAAAAGCTGCTTAAAGAATGTTACAATTCTTTTTCTAAAATCCTATTGGGGGCTGTCCATTAATCACGTGATGTTTTTTAACCCCTGCCTCCCCCTTGGTGATACGTGGTGGTGAGGTTTAAAACGAACCCCCACCCCTCATTAAAAATCACGTGTATTTTTAGTACCTACAAAGAATGTTACAAAGGTACAATTCACTAGACGCCGCTTTTCGGCATAAAAATCACGCGTTTGACGAAGAAATAAAAACGGGATATTTTACATACCCCTTGTGATATTTCGTGATTTTAGCCGAACTCCTCCCCCCTCTTTCGAACCTCATGTGATTAATGGACAGCCCCTGAGACCTTTTTTTTTTTTTTTTTTCTTATGCTAAAATAGGCTTACGTTTGACCTCAATCTCGCTTGATGGAAGGCGAAGATGAGGCCTAAGATGGTACACGTTTGCCTAGGTGTCTGTTCACTTTGGCCTTAAAGAGGTCCAGATTATGACTATCCGGAAAGACAGACCTCGGCAGAGAGTTCCACTCCTTAGCTGTTCGCATAATGAATGAAGACGCAAACCGCTTCGTGCGTAATGGTGGGATGTCTACAACGTAAGGGTGAAACTGCGCGCCGTGTCTAGTCGTTCGGTGATGGAAAGGGGAAGGGGGTATTAGGTTATGCAAAACCTCCGCACACTCGCCGAAATGTAGCCGATAAAAAACCGATAGACAGGCAACTCTCGCACATAATCTTTATATTCCATCCAGCAAGGGTGCATACACTATAGCCGAAAGTAAATATGTGCACCATATCATCTCCATTCAGTCTTAAAAAGTGTTGCGAGTTAATAACCACTTAGGTTTAAAATTAAGTAAATACTCACTTTTTCAGACTAATGTATAGGTGCAAACAATTTTATCTATGTATTTTGCTAACGGAATCCTTGCATTTGCTCAATTATATTACGATAATAGGGTATTTCACATGGCGGTATTAAATCATAGTATCCTGAAATATTTGTTTACTTTGATTCATTTTGTAATAAAGCAAGCATAATCGTGAACATATTTTTATTTGATTATAGCACCTTATTCTTCAATATCAGTAATTTTTTGATTACACAAGATCAGTCGCAATCACAACTTAATTAAAAGACACTTTCTTTTTCACATCATCCAGTATGGGTTTGCTCCGAATTTGAACAGGCACCTTGGGCATGCCAATGTCAGTCTTATTTGGTACGGCGTTAGGTTCGTTCTGGTTAGGCGAGGGCACAGGCTTGACACTGGTCAGTGCTGCCATCTTGCGTCGCAAATCCCGTACTTGTGCCGCACTGGCTAGCTGGGCGGCTCCTCGCGATAGGACCTCTGCTCGGAGTTGCTCGCATTCTGACCTGAAATATTTAGTTTTTTTAGATGTGCCGCCTTTGGATCAACGGGTCCCGGGTTCGATTCCGGGGTCGGGCAAGTGTTTTGTCTAAACCAGAGGCACTGGCTCGGAGTCTGGGTGTCATTTCTATCTATAATGTGTATGTATTTACAAAAAAAAAATGTATATAAGTAGTTTATCATCCATCTCGTTACCATAACACAAGCATTAAGTTGCTTAGCTTGGGACGAGATGGCGTTGTGTGAAATGTCCAAGGATATTTATTTATATTTATTTCGTAGGATTAATTAATATTCACAAATTAAAATAGTCAGATATTCCTTATAACATCAACTATCTTCCATTAAAGTCCCGTCATCACAATGGTTATCCAATTTGGTGCAGTTGTTCGGAAGTCGTGCACATATATGGACATACATTTTGGTGGCTTGTTTTTATTTAAACAGGGTGCATGATGCTTGCCGCAAGGAAAGTAGCTCAAATCAATAACTTACTTTAAATGATCCAGAACTCCTGGAAGCCAACCATTGGCTGTAGGCTCACAGAGCTTGCCGAACCATCGGGCTAGCTCCCGCCGCTGTCTCTCACACAGGCCTTCCAATTGCGTGATGCGCTCTTCATAGCTCTCTGGAAATACAATAGAAAAACGCTTTATTGTATAAACTAAATAGGCGTTCACGAATGTCAACAGTTCTTTTTAAACTACCATCAGGTTGGAAAATGCAGCACCAACTGAGAAGTCCTTTTTTGACATCGACTATGGGGTTGGGGCAAGTGTCTTTGTGTAAACCATAGGCTCTGAGTTTGGGTGTAATTAGTGTTCGCGAAGTACATGTTTGTTAATTACCATTGCGATACAGGCTACAGGGATAGTGCAGGGGTTTCATTTAAAAAAAACACCCAGATTAATGGTACTACGAATATCTCGGGCAATGGATTCCACTCCTTGGTACTGCAGAGAGAACACAGTAGAACACAAAAGACTGACATGGTGAAGATGGTGGTTACTGTACCAATGAGTTCCCTGTCGAAGTGTGCTGCGGCGCCGGCTTGCTGCTCCCACACATTCTGCTTTTCATGCAGAAGGGCATCTACTTCTGCTTGCTTGTTGGCTAGCTCTCTCCTTAGCTGAAATTGTAATGTCAAAATAATGTTTGTTACTAGCTGTGCCATCAAGATTCACCTGTATGGTTCGCGAGATCATTCATACTCCTTCATCACCTACAGTGTACATCGTGAACCCGCGTGATTACATGATTAAAACTATGACATCTCCTAAGATATTTGTTTCTCTGAAATACTTATGAGTTATGATGGGTATTTTTAAACTTTCGCGATTTGAACACATACTTAAAAACATTCAACGGGACTTATCGCGCACAGAATTATTATCTGTTTTTGCTCGACGTTTCGACCATGTTACAATGGCCGTGGTCGCGAGCTGACTGCAGACCGCAAGTTTTTTCGGTGGGAAGTGAGGACACCGAAGGATGACATTCCGTTCCAGACTCCCGGTGTGTACAAGGTGGATTGCAGCTGCGGTCGTTCCTACATCGGTCAAACGAAGCGTACTATTGCGGAAAGGATCAAAGAACACATCGCAGCTGTCAAAAACCACCAGATACATAAGTCTGCTATTGCTGAGCATTTGTTGGAGGATCACTGGATCGAGCTCCACGGTCCGAAAGGCCTCTCCACTGAACGGCATTACTATGCGAGAACCGTTCGTGAAGCGGTTGAAATCAGAAAACACCGTAATTTCAACCGAGAAGATGGATTTAAGTTGGCGGCATCGTGGAACCCCGTTATAAGCAAATGTATAGTTCGCGGTGTAGGTACAAAGTATTCAACCGATACAGTCAGTGTTGCGTGCCGTAGTGACAACCCTACGTGTGTACAAAACCAAGTGAGGGTAGGAGACCAAAGTACCCTCACTTCCCACCGAAAAAACTTGCGGTCTGCAGTCAGCTCGCGACCATGGCCATTGTAACATGGTCGAAACGTCGAGCAAAAACAGGTATTAATTCTGTGCGGGATAAGTCCCGTTGAATGTTTATAAGTATTATGATGGGTAATTTATTTATTTGTGTAATGATTAATATGTCTAACACTGTTGCAAACAATGCATTATTTTAGACCTAATTTGATTACCATAAAAAAGATAATACCTTAGATCAAACTCGGAAGATGGACATAAGTTGTAGCCCTTTAAAGATATTTTATATGGGACAATTCCGTCACACATATTTATTGCGTAAACATTAACATGGACTATTTAACACAAAAACATTTTTTTCAATTGAAACCAAAGATTACCGCATTCAACCAAACAAATAAGCAAAGCTAAAACTCGAGAACAGCTGGACCGATTTGGCTAATTTTGTTCTTGAAGAAGGTTTAAAAGGTGAAGAAAATATGAAAAAAACTTTTTTTTTAATAAGTACACATTATTTTTGGTCCAGTTAAGGTTATTAAATATGTGCAATATTTTAATAAAGTTGAAACATTCTGGAATTATCATTCAGGTTTTTTATTTATTGATTCTGGGGCGTTAAGTAGTTTGCCGGGTCAGCTAGTAAAAAATATATTTTAGATTATTTCTTGGACAAATAAAGGCCGAAATGTTCGCAAACGTAATCTCCACAAACGGAATGTGACACAGTAAGAATTTCATTTCAATTTACTCCATTTCGTATGCCTATTTATTAATGTGTGAATTTGTGAATAGATGAAATAAGAAACCCAAAAGATCACTGTTGAAGTTAGTATGTTGGCCGGTAGTATGTAAAACCAATAATTATTGGCACAAGTTAAAAAATATTAAACTGCATATTCCATTTTTAAATCCAAAATCGTCTATTGTCCAGAGTTGCACAATTCCAGAGAGTTCATAAACTGTGATAATGATGATTCAACTAACCCTAGAGTTGGTTTGTTTCATCTGTATGAGATTCTTTGCCATTTCCTGCCTTTTGTCTTCTACTTCTGCAAATATGGAGTTCCCTTTTGCTGCTGTAAAAATAATTAAATAATAAGGAACTTCGTTCCAAAAGTTAGATGCCAAAGCCAAAGTATTGTTTTCAAAGATTTATCAAAAGAAGATAGTGTACAGTTGTCACCAATCTTTATGGCCGCTCTGAATGTTGCCGTGGGTACGATCTTGCACATCGTACATTTCATAACCAATACGAACGTAGCTCACTCACACTAACACACGGGGGGCGAGGACGCTTGCGGGTGGAAGACAGCGTGTGCGGGCGTGCCCTGCCACCCGCCCCGCGTACGTCCGGCTGATACCTGATTTTGTGTTGTGCACAACTTAATGCAGCTACATTTAGAGCGGCCATAAAGATTGGCAAAGACTGTATATTTGAAACAATCTATGTCCACTTAGCGTAAAAACTTAGCTTGTGTAATGCCCAAAAGTCCATTTCTGGGTCTCAATGGCCATGTTTCGTTGATGACATGCACAATGTTTTGGGCACCATGTCACTTTGTGGTAAGTTGATTGAGATCAGTTGATAGACATTTTTGAAAAAGAGATACCAATAATTAAATATTTCAAAAATGTATTTGCCTTCCATGTGTTGATAGATTTAGAAAACCATAGGAACTAGCCCATTCTGCCCTGAGAGGGTTATAAGATGAGTCTTACTAAAATATACAGGTTAAAACATAGCCAGAAAGAAAGGTAAATTAAATGTCTGCCATCTAGTCTGGCCAGTGTCGCACTGTAGACACAAATCCTTCCATAAAAATGGAAGAAGCCCAATTGAGCCATGGATCTGTTAGGATTTTGTTCTTTACCATGAGGCTGTGCATCTTGAGACTCTGTGTACTGGTGTAACATGGCACGGGACTCTGCTAATTCAGCCAGAGCAACAGCCTCCCTTTCATTGGCTGCTTTCACTTCCTCTCGCCTTATTTCAGCAGCAGCACGTATTTCAGTCATTTCCGCAATCAGCTCCTCAGCTTTCAGTCTCCATGTTGCAACCTGCATAGGTAAATGGAAGAATCTAAGATTTTATTAGTAAGATTCCATTTATGATTGAATAGAAATTATTCATTAAACAATGTATGTAATTAGGTAATCTATCTAAGTATATCTTCTTTATAAATAAAAATGAATTGCTGTTTGTTAGTCTCACTATAACTCGAGACTGGCTGGAGTGATTTGGCTAATTTTGTTCGTGTGAGTCCAGAGAAGGTTTAAAAGGTGAGAAAATATGGAAATGCTTGGATTTAAATAAAAACAAAAATTTTGCTTTTATTTTGAAGTGGCCCTGGCTTTGACTAACGAACAGCAATTAATTTTTATTTATATAGATGATGATACAGCATGCAAAAATACATACATCCTTAAATGTTCACCACTCTACGATCAACCTCTATTTTTTATAGCAATATTTATATGGCAAAACAATATTTGCCTGGTCAGCTAGTATGTTCAGTTATTATTTATTATGTAGCTTATGTGCATGAGTTATTTGAAATAAGCATACAGAATTTGGTATACATAAGCACATGTACTAATACTTAAAATTTTACAATATTATTTAAATATTACCTCTCTCTGAGCATCTTCAAGAGCTGCTTTGGCTAATGCTGTTTCCGAAAGCGCAGAATTCACGGCCGCCCGCGCCTCGTCCAGTTCAGAATTGTCTTTCTCTGGACTTTCCCTAGCTTTAATATCCTGCTCCTCTTTTAAATGTTTGATCTGAGACTCAAACTTTTTGATTTCTCCAGCATGTCGATCACATAGCTCCGTTCGCTCCTCATGCAACTGAGAAATTTCTTCTTGCAGCGATGATAGTCGAGAATTTAATTCGTTTCTTCTACGAAGCTCATCGGCCTGATAACTTTCAAGTTCAGCGTTTAAATGTTTTTGTACGTCCAACGAGGTCTGGTAACTTCGTCTTATATCGTGCAACTCTTGTTTAGTGGCTTCATAACTGCTAGAAATGTTCTCATACTGTTTCTTTAGTAAATAATATTGTTCACTGAGTTCGCCGTTCGTCAAGTCCTCAGTTTCTGTATAGTTGGTCTTGTTACTTATGGTTGAGTAATCCATATTATTACAATTTGAGTATCATGAGTTAATATCGCACTAAAAGCCTGTATTCCGTCGTAAGATCGAAATTTCAGAATTCAGAGTCAACTCCCAACTTCGTCACTCACTCAACGAACTTTTTGCTTTGAAATTAATTAAATTGAAAGTTTTTTTTTTCTTTGCACCACTTCGTCAGGCTAAGGCTAAGGTCGTGGACCATACCGCCTGGTGTGCAGTTGACAATTTTAACAGGAACTATAATAGCGTTTGTACTAATAAAAAAAATAGATGCACCTAATACTCCTATTGCGGAAATATTAACGTCAAACATTTCAGTGAGTCTTATGTATTTGCAAATTATTTTAGTGACCCTGGTATACACTTGATTTGAGCGTAAAATTCAATATTCCGTATATCATTTCTACAGGGCCGGATTTAGGGGTCCAGAGGCCTCGGGGCAACAAAGGAGTGGAGGCCCCCTTGCCCCAAATTATTTTCCAATGGGGCAAAAAATGCGTGGTAAAATCAAGGGGTCATGTTACATTTCGGGGGGGGGGGGGGGGGGCTAGTGAGTGGATAATTAAGATTAATATAATCAAACTAGCTTGTGCGCGCGGCTTCGCCCGCGTGGGCTTCGAACCCGTGCATATTTTTTATGAACATAAAATCGGTTATTGTGACTAAACTATGATAGTTACATATGTGCTCTCGCAGACTTTTTTGTAGATCTTTATAAGGCCTACAAACCCGTAGTAGTAGTACATTATTTTGTTCTTTTGTCAATAGTTTTTGCAGCGCACGCATAAATAGGTTTTCGATTTTACACCTTGGTTTACGAAATCGCAATTTTCATACGGATCCCTAATTCTTTTGAAAATAAAATATAACCTATAACCTTCCTCGATAAATGGACTATCTAACACTGAAAGATTTTTTGAAATCGGACCAGTAGTTCCTGAGATTAGCGCGTTCAAACAAACAAACAAACAAACAAACTCTGCAGCTTTATATATTAGTATAGATTATATATTAGTATAGATATATATTAGTATAGATTAGTATAGATAATCATGTATGTATAAAGTTAAAATACTTTAGGCTGTAGGTAAAGGTAAAAGCGAATAAAAAATATCAAAGGAAAAGATGTTTACTAGGTTTACTACTTGAAATTTGAAAGATTTTTTTTTCCGAAGTCTATTGTGGTGCTTAATGCCTGCCCCCTAAATCCGGCCCTGCATTTCTACATATTGTAGAGCAGATCCATGGAAAATTTCGAGCGCTAGACAACAATACACTTCAAAGTCCGTTTTTTGACGATAGCTAGTCTAACTTGTACATTCGATTCGCTACGTGGGCAACGCGAATATTCACTTATAGCAATTGTTATTTATCACCTCTAAAGAAAAGAACCTTCAAATCGTTCGGATAGCAATAAAATAATTTTATACAATTTATAGAATAAGTTCTATAAAAACAAACAATTTTATAATGAAATTCATCACTCTTGTATCCCTCAATTGGTTTAATTAATTGGGTGTTAAAGCAAAACTCAATCTTGCAGGAAGGAATTCCTTAACCTGACAGTAGGTATAATGATACTCGAACGCATCTTGATAATGTTAATGTTATGATGGGTGGAAAATAATAAATTATTACTGTATGCTGTAGAAATTTTTTCTTTACGCTTTAAATAGAAGGAAACCTGTTTAAAAATATCAAAGCTTATCTAGAGAATAATCCCAATAATAATGTCCTCACCACCTCCCACAAAACCCCCACGGGGGGTAAAACAAGGAAAGGAAACGGTAAGCAGATAATTCGTCTGTATAAAATTATGTGTTCAAGTTAAGTTGTAGTTTTGGTATGTCTAGCGTAGAAAAAAAAATAGCATAGTTAAATATCATTGCTGTAGTGTATTAATTGAAGTAGACTTAGTTTGACCTATTTTCATGACTCGTTTTAATTATGACTGCATCAGAGTGGGCTGTTGATGTCTGTAATCCGGACGCTTTCTGCAAGTGAAACCAATGAACAACGGGAGAAAGAAAGAGCAAAGCTAGAGAAAGAGTACAAGAAGAGTGATGCTCGTCTTGATGAACTAGTTGCTGTGCATGCACAGGAGATTACTGAAGTCATGCAGGTTTTGTATACTCTTAATTTATTACTTACTAGTAACTAATATGTACTCCTAAACTATTCAACTTTAAAATTGTGTAATATTTGATAATAATAATAGCCTTTATTCAGACTTACAAAGTTTACAATTTCACATATTTTATTTGACTCGCGTCTGTGTGCCTTTATGGGCAAAGGCCTCCTCCAACTCTTTCCACTTTGATCTATCTCCAGCAACTGCTGTCCATGCACCTCCAGCCACGACTTTTATCTCATCCACCCATCTTCTTGGTGGCCTTCCTCGCTTTCGCCTCATATGTTCATCACTGACCTAGCCTTTCTCTTTACCTCTGATTGTGTGTCCTGTCCATCTCCACTTAAGCTTTCTGATAGTTACTGTGACATTTTTTGTTCTTGCATAATTCTTTACAATGGTGGTTCTTACTCTATCAGAAAGTCTCTTCCCCATCATGCTTCTTTCCATTGCGTTTTGGCATGTTTCAAGTTTATGGATATGACTCTTATTCAGTGCCCAGGTTTGGCAGCCATATGTGAGGACAGGCAGTATGCAAGTATCGAAAAGTTTACGTTTCACAGTCATGGACATTTCCGGATTTTTCATAACTTCTTTTAAACTCCAGTATTGTTTCCATGCATTACCTATACGCCTGTTGATTTCTTTTGAGGTAAGGTCTATTGGCGAGATAGTTTGACCGAGATAGATGTATTCATCTACATACACAATTGTGTTGTTGTTCACGTGGATTGGTTCTTGGTTCCCGTTTGTCATGGCCTTGGTTTTTTCTGTATTCATGATTAATCCCACTTTACGACTTTCTCTATCCAGATCATTCAGCATAGTCTGTAACCCTGCGCTTGATTGAGAGATGATTATCAAATCATCAGCAAACCGCAAATGCGACAGGTATTCGCCATTGATATTTAGTCCACATTTCTCCCAATATAATTGCCGGAACACCTCTTCCAGGACAGCAGTAAATAATTTAGGTGATACTGGGTCGCCCTGACGTACACCTCTTTCTATTTTTATTTCCTTTCCAAGCTTTTCTAGCTTAATTTTGGCTTTGCTGTTTTCATAAATATGTTCAAAAATTCTAATGTAATTACCTTGGTTTTTGAGTGCTTGCCAAATCGCTTCGTGTTCTAATGAGTCAAAGGCTTTGCTGTAATCCACAAAGCAGCAGTAGAATGTTATGTTGAATTCTCTGCCCTTCTCAAATAATTGTTTTACTACGTGGATGTGGTCCAATGTCGAGTATCCACTCCTGAATCCGGCCTGCTCTCTCGGTTGGTTATCATCCAGTATTCGGGTTATTCTTTTGAGAAGAATCTTAGCGAATACCTTGTAGATATTCGACGTTAGACTAATAGGTCTGTAGTTGTTTATGTTATTTTTGTCTCCCTTTTTGTGTAGTAGTGTTATGGTTGAAGTTGACCATTGCTCGGGTATAGTCTCACTGTGCAAAACTTCGTTGAAAATGTCCGTAAGGGTTGGTACAAGGTTTTCTATGTTTGCTATGAGGAATTCGTTATTGATACCATCTGACCCTGGAGCTTTGTCTTTCTTTTGAGATATAATAGCTTTTTTCACCTCTGCATTTATTATGTCTGGTACAACTTCTCCCCCTGCTAATATGTTCGGTTTATTGTAGTTTTTCTTTGAGTATAAGTCCCGGAAAAAGTTTGTGGCTATTGACATAATATCTGGTCGTCTCGTTGTATGTTTCATATTTTTGTCATAGAGATTAGGTATCCAGTCTGTTTTTTCTTTTAATTGTTTGATTGCTCTTTTGGTGCCTCCAGTTTTCTGAATACATCTTTCCAGTATTTCAAGTCTGTATCTTTCCCGGTCCTTTCTCATGTTTAATTTTATACTTTTGCTTATTTCCCTTATTTTAGTTCTAGTTATGCTCGTCTTTCCAGGCATAGATATTAGTTCGTATCTGGTTTTTAACATTTCTTTAGTTTCGTCTGTTAGCCATTTTACTGTTTTCTTTTCCTTTGCTGTTCTCGTTGTTTTTTGTGTTTTCATTAGCTCTTCCAACTTGTTATATTTGTGTTGGATATTTAGTTCTTTTGTATTTTGTGCAAAGTTATTGAGTTCCTTTTCGAATCTGTTAGTAGCTTCAGATATTATAGTTTTAGTTGGGTTTACCTTAAATGGTCTATTTTTATTTATAGAATCGGTGTGTAGTAATTTGGCTCTTACCATTCTGTGGTTGCTGTTGAAGTTAAGATTGTTAACAACTCTGCAATCCTGAAAATGCTTGCTTTTGTTAGTGAGGATATAGTCTATTTCATTTTTGTAACGCCCGTCTGGGGATATCCATGTCCATCTGTTGTTATCACGCTTTTTGTACATACTATTAAGTATTTTTAAGTTGTTTTCGTAAGCCATTTGTGTAAGTTTTTCGCCATTTCTTGTTCTTTTCCCTGAACAGTATGGACCCAATATCATCGCTTCTCCATCTTCTCTACATCCTGTTCTTGCATTAAAATCACCCATCACTATTAGGTTATTGTAGGTACGTTCTTTTATTGTGTTTGTTAACATAGCATAGAAATTGTCAATTTCTGCATTACTGGATTGCTCAGTTGGAGAGTAAATTTGTATAATTGACCACATTTCCCTTCTGGGTAGTTCCAGGTTAAGTATGACAATACGTTCAGATATGCCAATAAATTCATCAATGTATGTGCTCAATTCTTTTTTGACCAAGAATCCTGTTCCGAATTGTCCAGGTGTATCTCCTTTGTAGTAGAAAATAAAGTCTCCATGATCTTCTATGCTCTCCTAGGCCTAGGCGTCGAACTTCGCTTAATCCAATTATTGACCAATTTATTCTTTCCAATGCCGTAATCAACTCTGACAAGCTTTCTGTGCTTCTTAGGGTAAGCGTATTATAGGTTGCAATATGTAATATGTTGTTTTGTTGGCGATTTGTTGTCTGGATCAATTGTTTTTGTTTCTGGGGTAAATATTTTGGAGGGTAACGGTCTTCTTCCCCCACGGTGACCAGCCGGCTTGGGGTGCAATTTATGAGTGTTGGGTTTGGTAATGTGGTTGTTGGGGTAGTTTGGATCCGGGTGTCGCATATTAGTTTTTTGAGGGATTTGATAATGAAGCTGATCGCCCGCGCTCTACATAGTTCAGTATATTTGGTCTGATTATTTCCTTGGTCGATGTACTTTGGGTATGACATGCATTGACTTTCTTTTGTGATGGTATTCTCGGTGATCCTGAAGTCTCTCTTTTCCTCTTTTCTCTGTTGCTGTCATGTGTTTTCTTTATAACCAGTTTGTCGTATTTTATAAACGCTATATTCCCTTTTTTCTTTTCCTCTTCAACTTGCAGCTGCAGTTGTTTACGTTTTTCTAATATTTCTCTAGGGTAATCCTCTTTGATATATATACCTTCTTGTAGGTTAGATCTGTTTCGCAGAATTATATGTTTTTTCCATGTTGTTGTGAGTGAGACTACAACAGGGCGATTTTTATCAAGCTCTTTTTTACCGATTCTGTAAATGTTATTAATTTCGAAGACTTAGAATTATTAATTTCTAAGAATATTTGATAAGAATCATAAAAGAATAAGAGCAGAAAGACAGAGAGATAGAGTGTTACAATCAACTATAAATTTTGCAGTCTATAACAGCAGAATAATGTTTCATTTGAATCTGTTATTGTGCGAGTCAGTGTGATATCAATGGTAATATCAATTAAAGTTAGTTAAGCCCAATATATGGAATATATTGGGTAAATCGTTACGAGTGATAGGAGGACCATTGATGAGGTTCGAACATATACTAGATGGTGAAATGGTTGCATGTCAGCATAAAGTGCTGACATCACACCATGTACTGTATTATACAAAAAGAATAGCATCTGTCAAATGCTGTCATTTTAAATTTAGAATGGGAAATTCAAATGTTGGACCACCCTCTATTGTTTAGATTTATTTATTAACTTAAATGGTACAAACCATGTTAGTTATTACTGCAAACTAACATGACTTGTATTTTCATTTTCATTAGTTAGCTTATTTTCACTTCACAAGAATTTTTCTACTGCATCTGCATTTAAAATGACATGCCACCTTTTTGGTATCTACTACTACTCAGCCCATAAATGACCCACTTCTGATTCAGGTCTCCTCTCATCACAGGGAGGGTAATTAGCCTACTGTGCCACGCTGGCCAGCCTTTTGTTGGCTCTTAAGACCCCCTCAGGTTTGAATGGGGTGGGAACTTCTTGGTATAGAGTTTATTAATAACAAAACAATACTTTTCTTTATCATATGTAAACAACTAAATGGTAAAACAAGCAATTTCCTGAAGAATAAATAAAAACAAATTATTTCCAGAAATTCACTAGCGTAGTTGCTGCACTGGGGGCTTGGGGACAGCACTGTGATGCAGTTGTTGCCAGGCTGGGTGCCTGTCGTGGTTTATTGCGGCTGCGGCGTGATGACTTGCGGCGGCTGTGGGCTGATGGAAGGACACATCACTATGCACTTAACATGCTTACAGACATGTAAGATATACTTCATAATACATTACAAGGTTTTATAAAAAAAGAGAAAGAAGTTGGACAGTTTTTCCATAAATCTTTAGCTAGTTTTACATAACATGTACCACAATAAGCCAAGGAAGAAAGGAAGTCTTTCTCGCGAAATTTGACAGAATGTCCTAGTTTATAACTCAAAGTTGATAGATGGTGCAGCTAAAGTAGTGAATGCAATTTCAAAATTACATGTATTATTGTGTCTTATTATTGAAAATTGTTGGTTATTAGTGAACGAGTAGTAGTATCGGAACGTGAGACGCGAGAATCATTGACGTCTGGGCGAGTTTTGGCCGCTGCGAGCACTCTTCGGGCTGCAATGGACACAGCGGGGACTACCCTTTCGCATGTCCACGCCCTCAATGCTACCAGACAACACCTCCAGGTTAAATTCTTTAGTTCTTCCTTACCTTTTTTTCCAATTTCATTAGGTTCGGCAACAGCCCACTTGATTTGGGTAACTACTAGTATTTACATGGAGCGATTGTCGTCCGCCCTCCACAACACATGTATAGGGCAACGGTTTATTGGTTAGATCAGTTGTCAGTTTTCACGCTACTGGTAACAACTGCTATAGATGCCAGAATACCAGCTGGGACCAACGACTTCAGGTGCCCTACGAGGCACTGAGTAGTTGAGTCGTTCCAATGATTACCCATCAAATATCGACTTGGTTTTGTTTAAAAAAATACCCACAATGAGTAATAAAAGTTTATATTGTAGTTTCTTTTCTACTTAACTCTTATTGTTATATTTTGAACAATTCACACAATATCTTTATAAATTGTAGCCTGCTTGTTACTCTGATATACATATCAGAGTAACAAACATGCATAGCTTACAGCTATAGTATTGTAAAGTTTCATTAAAATCAATTCAGAAGTTTTTACGTGAAAGAGTAACAAACATCCACTGTCCATACTTACTACAACTTTCGCTATATAATATTAGTAGGATACCGTAACAACTAGATGGCGCTCCTGTGGCAACTTGAAATGATTATGATTATGATGACGATTTATTTAGGAATATAGTGAGAGCTAATTAGAGAATATCTTCCTTTTTTAATTATCAATAAGGATTTAATGTCGCTATTTTCATGGCAGGCCAAGAAGATAGAGCTGGTGGACTTGATAGTACGGAGGTTAAGTGATGCCGTGTACCGTGACGAGAGGACACCGTTAACCCGGAGAGTCTCGGCTCGTAGACGAACCGCACTTTTACTGGCCGGTATGCATTTACACATATAAAGTTAAAAAAATGAGTTCTCTATTTATTGAGATAATTTAAAGAAAACCTTTACGTTATTGCTGTCATACCAACGCGACCCTTTTATGGGGCGGTGAAACCACGATTTTTAATCCGTTAACACATGGAAAGTCCGTATTAGTTAGCTTATATTTAATTACTAGTTGCCGCCCCGCCCGGCTTCGCCCGTGCAAAGCGGGGGTGGGTTATACATATAAACCTTCCCCTTGAATCACTCTATCTATTAAAAAAAACCGCTTCAAAATCCGTTGCGTAGTTTTAAAGATTTATGCATACATAGGGACGGACAGAAGAATGCGACTTTGTTTTATACTATGTAGTGAAGCCATCTCCAATCGTCCTAAGACCCAACGTTATTTTACCATATTTTCAGAATTGACGAAGAGCGAAGAGGTGACTGACGCTTATCTCCAAGAGGTCACGCCTGAATTCGAAGCGTCGCTCTCTGAAGACGACAAGACATTTGAGACGACTGTCATGATATCTCTGGAAGCTCTCGGAGTGTTGGAGCAACTCAAGGAAGCCACAGAGGTACCTTACATTATTTTTAACCTACTTCAAAAGAAGAGGATATACTCAATTTAACGGTATGTTCTTTTTTAATGTATGTTACCGCGTAACTCCGTAATTTATTAACCGATTTAGAAGTAGCTTCCTACTTGAAATACATAAACAAAAACATTTGCCGGAAGACAAATTTGGGTATTTCTGGACGACTATTGTTGTTGCTTCCAAGTTATATGCAATAATAAAAAAAATATTAATAATTTTAATATTAAATGTATTTTTGGTTTAAATTTTATAATTTTATCTCCACTTTTTCCCAGAAATTCAAATGCCAAATTCAAAACGAACTCCTGGAGGTGATAGACTCAGTATCCCGTCGTATCATCGACGAAGGAGAAGTGGAGGCCGACGCTGAGTGCGAGGAAGATGGAGATATGCCCGACGTGGAAGGAGTGACAGAGACGGGACGACCGTTGGCGAGGCTGATCACCAGTCTGAGTGAGGAGTTCAGAGCTTGTGCTACCAGGAATAAGAGGTGAATTTCTCATTCATAGTTTCAGCCAAACGAATTCCACTGCTGCATATGCCTCCCTAAGTATTTCCACAAAGATCGTACCGGCAACTTTAACCAGGTCCATTAAAAAATACAAATTGGAAAATTTGAGATTACAAAATACCAAACTTAGATATTAATATGGCCTGGTGGTCGCCCAACGGTCGAAATTCGGCCATAATTAATTTAAATTATAGTTCTTTTCTCAATTTGACCACAGACTTTAACAATAATCAAAACAGTTTTTATGAGCGTGTGTAATGTTTTTTTATTGATTTAATGTATTTTTAACATAATTTAAAAATATTTAGCAGTCTGCACTGCCCATCCTCTGGCTGTGTAATTTTCGTAAAAAAGGGTACATATTTTCCTTCACGTATCTACCCATTCATTGCCACTAACATTTCAAATACCCAACCCGGGTGCCTCTTAATATTTTTGTGGGTTACAATTAACACCATAAACTCCATAAAACCTATAGTAAATGGTAAACGCACCAATT
Source organism: Clostera curtula (assembly GCA_905475355.2). Taxonomy (NCBI): domain Eukaryota; kingdom Metazoa; phylum Arthropoda; class Insecta; order Lepidoptera; family Notodontidae; genus Clostera; species Clostera curtula. The sequence continues at coordinate 19,063,882 of FR997799.1, forward strand.
GCGTTGGTGGCACTGGTAAGAGAAATTTAATCAAAATCAAAATGTTTTTTATTCGAATAAATTCTTACGAATGCTTTCAAATGCCATTCAACTCACCATTTGCGAAGTGTTGACGTATTTTATACGATCAATTGAAGATTTCTAGTGCTATGCCAATCAACGCCCCGTATGTGTGCATGTGATTTTAGTTAAAATATTGATGAATCTATGAAAAATATAATAAAATTAAGAATATTGATATTATTATACACTATTTAGTAAAATTTTAACTACTTAAATATTTATCTTTTTTACAATTTAACTTCTTTGCAATTGCATTTATCTATCTATTTATATAAATAAAAATGAATTGCTGTTCGTTAGACTCGCTAAAACTCGAGAACGGCTGGACCGATTTGGCTAATTTTGGTCTTGAAATATTCGTGTAAGTCCAGGAAATATTCATAGTTAAACAGGACAATATCTGTCGGGTCAGCTAGTACTTTATAAGCACTGAAATAGTAAAGTTGCGGTAATAATAAAAAAAACCTTATAACTCTTTGTTGATTACTTATTTCATGTTTTTTTGCCAAACTACTGATGATATCGATAAAACTTCTTTAGAAGACGTCACTATCAGTAATTATTTGAAACATCTTTACAATTGCTATGTCAGGTTGTTGCAGCTGTGGCGAGCGTCATTGCAAAAGTACCGTCTCTCCGATTCCTGTCTTCATACTGAACAGCATTACTGGAGTGCCGTGCAACAAGTGGTGAGTACTTAAACTGCATGCTATAACATATATTGAAGCACACAATAGTTAATACTAGCGACCCGCCCCGGCTTCGCACGGGTGCAATGATGAACCTCCAAATTTATCAGTGTTTCTCTACAATATCATGAACTTATTTTACATATAAACCTGCCCCTTGAATCTGTTGTGTTGAATCTATTAAAAAAAACCGCTTCAAAATCCGTTGCGTATTCTTAAAGATATATGCATACATAAGGACGGACAGACGACAGTGATTTTGTTTTTTAATATGTAGTGATAGTGATGATATGAACATTAAGCACTCACTAGGGTTCCAAGACGGATTTAGAATATATCGCGTCACCACCCCATTTCATCTTGAGGGAGTCGTAAGAGCCGACGAAAATAAAACTTAATCTATCTATGCTATGTATGTATTTACAAAAAAAAGTATATAAGTAGTTTATCATCCATCTCGTTACCATAACACAAGCATTAAGTTGCTTAGTTTGGGACGAGGTGGCGTTGTGTGAAATGTCCAAGGATATTTATTATTATTATACGAAACCCTGTGCTAACCAGTCTGGCCAGTGTGGCATAGTAGGCTAATTGTCCTTCATGCTCATTTATTGTAAGTGTCTATCGTGACCCAAGCAAAATAAAGGATTTGAATTTGAATGGATTACTCGGTAAACCGTAAGACCAGTATGGGTCGTCGTGGGCGTAAGGTGACGTGTTCGGCAAACGGCTGTTTCTGAATAATCAACTTTGATATATAAGCGCAATTGTCGGCACATGAACGTTCAAGGATAATTAGGTCAAATACCCTCCTTCAGTATTTATTTATTTTTTATCTAAACACACACCAACTGCATGATTACCTAATTACAATTCATTGGAATATGCGGTCTATTGAAATACATATCACAGCAATTATACAAATTATAGGCACGCTATAGCATAGTAATAGTTGCATTAATATGACAATAAAATTAATAATAAATTAAAGATAAGAATTACAATTTATAATTGATCAAATAAACTTATGAAATATGATAAATATATTTATGAATATTTAAATGTATATTAGTCTTATACAGTCTTATACCGGTTTCTCTGTATAAATATTTATCGTAAGAAGTGAGCGACTGAGGTGCCTTGCAAAATGCCACAGCTAAATAATAACGGCTTCGAGTGGTAGTGTTTCTGAGCGTAACTTAGATCGCTAGAATTCTATCATGGTATGCATGACGCTACCAATGGCAGAAATCATGATGCAGCCCATAAAAGACCCACTGCTACGTAGGACCTCCACCTATAATATGGAGGGAAATTTCCTTTAGTCGGCTTTTACGACACCGTCAGGCATGAGTGGAGTATTCCAAAGCCGCACGGGAATTTTAGTTTAGTTTTAGTATAGTCCTCGCCAAACTTTATGGCCGCTCTGAATATAGCCGTGGGTACGAACTTGCGCATCGTGCATTTCATAACCAATGCGAACCTAGCTCACTCACACTAACATGGTGGCGAGGGCGATTGCGGGTGAAAAGCGGCGCGCGCGGGCGTGCCCTGGCTCCCCACCCCACGTTCGTCCCGCTGATGCCTGATTTAGTGTTGTGCGCAGCGTAATGCGGCTACATTCAGACCGGCTATAAAGATTGGCGCGGACTGTAACTAAGTTATCTATTAATCACTCATTCACCAATTCGTTTAAAGACACGCGGGTGCTCGAGCGGAACTTAGTGAATGAATGAAAGAATTAATGCTATTTGACAGCTCCAACTCCTGTTGACCGAGTATTTGGAGATCGAGAGCGTGACCTTGGCCGCTCAAAGGGTAAACGGGGCTGTTACCACTGAGGCGGTGGCGACGGAACTGCGTATCGCCGACTATTTCGCCAGGAAGCGACCGCAGAGGAGGCGACCCAAGCTGTTCAAATTGGCTGGTGAGGCTTTAACGTGTATTGTGGTTGATGAAGGTGTGTGTGGTGGACATGTTTGAATTAGTTACACCATTCAAAATAAAAACTCATTTAATCAAGTTTGCTAACTAGAGCTCTTTTGACAAGTCAAACAATAAAAAATAATTAAAATTCACCATCTACCACCGATTTTAAATGCACCTCTACAGAGAAGAGCCGGCAAGAAACTCGGTAGTTGCTCTTTTTAGATCGCCATTTTTGGTTCCAAGACTGGATATAAGACAGATTTGTGAGAGCAAACTCGCGCAATAGTCGCAAATGGCCAAACATCAGCAAGATCTAGTCAACAATAGTAACCTTCTAATGCCCGAGCCAACCGACCCCCAGAAACGGCACCTGTTCACAAGCATGACGCATGCGGCAGTCATCGCCCTCCTCAACCATATTGCAGGAATCTATTTCTGAAAAATTATAATTACTTAAAATCCGTAATTTATATTAATGTTTTATTCTGTGTGGTGTCCGATTTGGAATACATAGTGTAATGGGGTGGCCATTTCATCCTGAGGGTGTTGTAAGAGCCGACAAAAGGCAATGAATGAGAAAGTAAATTTTATACGAAACCCTATGCCAACCCGTTTTGCCAGGGCGGCACAGTATGCTTATTAACCTGCATGTAGTTGGCGGAGATCCGACTCAGCAGTGGGTCAGTTACGGGCAGAGAAGCAGTAGAAGTCTTATTATTTGATTATATTGGTTTGTCATTGACGAAAAATAATGATTCACAGAGGAAAAGTTTTTCATGTTTACTATTTCACTGGATCTTCAATATGTACAGTCCGCGCCAATCTTTATGGCCGCTCTGTATGTAGCCGTGGGAACGAACTTGCGCATCCTACATTTCATAATCAATACGAACGTAGTTAACTCACACTAATATGCGCGTAGCGAGGACGCCTGCGGCGGAAGAACGACGCGCGCGGGCGTGCCCTGCCTCCCCGCCCCGCGTACGTCCTGCTGATACCTGATTTTGTCTTGTGCGCAGCGTAATGCGCCTACATTCAGACCGGCCATTAAAATTGGCGAGGACTGTAACTCTGTATTGCGAGAACCCAAGCCTAACTACGGTTGTATTATTTAATGCCTCAATAAACGTTTATATGACGACTAAACTAGGCTAGATACATTATATTTTACGCAAAATACAACAAATGCAATCAGGGCATAACGGAATCCTTATAGCAACAACGAAAATATCAATATTACGAATGATAAAGATACTTTGCTAATACTATCCAACAATCTAACAGCAATGTTAACCTAATGCGTGATGTGCCCAGGGGCAGCAGTGCCGCCCCCGCGGCCCCGCGTGGGCGGCGGAGGCGCCCCGCGCGTGTGCCGCCCCGACCCGGCGCACCTGCACGCGCTGCTGCCGGCGCTGCACGCCCTCTGCGCGGACATCGAGCCCCTCACCAGGTACCGTATACGATCGACACCTCCTATAACTGTCTCCTTCACTCCTTATGTAACACTGGTTTATGTAAATCCAGCAACTTCTAAAATTTGACGAATAATTTTAATTTTATTAGCCTATATAAAGTTATTGCTCTCTAATAATGATTCGTTAATGTATGCGACGTTCCAGCGGTGGCGAATGCTCGCTGCGAGCGTTCATCACAGATTACGTGCGAACGGGCGAGAGCGAACGTCTCGCGGCGAACGCTCGCGCCGCCATCGAAGAAGCGATGAGAGCGCCCCACGCCTGGCGGGAGAGGGGACCGCCTCCCCCGTCTAGTATTAAATCTGGGTAAGATCAATATGTCAAATGTCAGCAGAAAAAATAATGGTGCAGTGGAAGCTTTCGCTCGCTCGGTCGGATCCACAAGACGTATGCGTTATTTCAACGGACTTTTGAACTTATATCGAGCAAAAAATTCGATTTTCGAGTACTCTTGATCGTGATTCGGGATCAGAGAAGGGGATCGTAAGCCAAGCAATTGGTCGAGCACGAACTTTCCTTAACCGCACCGCTTTCGACTCGTGACATTCTCACGTTACTCTAACGGGTTCAATAATAATAATTCTTGACCAAAATACATGTAGTTTAGTCGCAATCGTGTTTGGGGCATTGACTCGTTTGTTTTATTTTACCGTCGGGACGCCCCGGAGTTCTAAACGACCCGTCCGCGACTGCCCCAAATCGCTCCTAGATAGCCGCGAGCGGGTCCGACATACCAGCATATCTCCAGCAAAATGTGCATAAGGAGGCCGCGATTTGCAGTGACCGCCACCGCTCGCTGTTCTCGTGCTGCGTGGCGGGCTGGCGGGCCGTGCGCGACGCGGCGCGGGCGGCAAGGCGCTGCGGCGCGTGCGGGGGCGCCTCCGCGGTGCGCGCCTGCGCCGCGGCGCTGGGCTCGCTGGCCGCGCACTGCCGGGCGGCACACGCGCGTTTGGCGCCCGCCGGCCGCGCGGCGCGCTGGCTGGCCGACGACGACATCGTGCGCTTCCTGCAGTCGCTGCCCAACTGGCGCGCGGCCATCGACCCCGACCACCCGCACTCCAAGCAGACCGCGCAGGTGCGGGATACTGATTCCATTTGAAATACACAGTGTCACCGCTCCATTCCATTCTGGAGGCGAAGAAAATCGCAAACCGCAGGGGAAGGAAAAACTTGAAACACTGTCTGACCGACGCGACACATCTGAATTATCGTTTCCTTTGGTCGGCTCTCGCGACCCCCTTGGGGTAGAATGGGCCAGTGACACTGTATTCTTAAATCTAAACTATACGGACAACGTACTGATATATAATTGACCTTTTATAATATCATATGACAGGAGCTGAAACAGGCGTACGAACGCGAGGCGGAGATCCTTGGCTCGAGCTTGGGAGACGGCGCTGTGACTCGCAAAGAGATTATTTCGGACATCAACGCACTCGTTGATCTGGCTGTGCTTTGTGAAACCATGGTACCTATGATTTTTTTGTATATCTAGCAATGTATGTATCCCATATATTTATCTGTAGTCCGCCGTGTTCTTTGCACAATAAATAATTTCTATCTCTCTCAAATAAAAGTTGCTGATCTTTTGCTGAAATTTTGCACACAGTATTTGTGGCTCTAGGGATTTGTTACACCCTGTGTAATAAAGAGTATATCTGCTAATCAGACTACCTTGTTGGTCTAGGAGTTGGATGAGCCGTCTAAGAGTCGCGGGCTCGATTCTGGGGTCGGGAAAGTTGGTTGTCATTTGGTCCTCGTCAATTACATGTTTTTAAAATGGCCCACGATACAGGTTATACCTAACGTAACCATACGTCCCGCTTCGGGCGGGATTGTCCCGCTTTCAGGCTCCGTCCCGCTGTCCCCAACGAGAACAAAAATTTCCCGTTTCTACGAATAAACCTTTATACTCTTTGCACTTAAATATGACATCTTATACCGACGCACCCTATATATGTATTTATTTATACGAACAATAATATTTGAGCAGGGCTCTGTTGAATTAAAAAAAGAAGAATCTGTACTTCGTGCCTGTGTTGTAGGACTGGCTAAGCGCGAACATCAAGAGCCTCCCCGCCATGGTGAGCGCAGGCGGAGCCCTGAAGCTGTCGGACAAGTTCCTCGCCGATATCCTCGCTTCAGCGATGATCTTCGACGAGATCTCGCACAAGTGCTTGCTCTTCCTTCACTTAGAGGTAAATCTTCCTTTACTTGGTGCATTTGACGAATAATTTTCTAAAGTCGTACCAGTGCTGCGATCTATGGGAATTTCGAAGCGTAAGTTACGCTGCCAAATTTAGTTTGAAGCGAAGTGTTCTTTAAAATATGTCTGAGCTGCAGTGCTGTCCTCGTCTGCGTTGGCTTTGAATTCGGTTAGTTCCTTTTTTGCTTATAGATGTCGCTGTTTGCAAAAAAGGAACTAACCGAATTGCTTCAATATTTAATATTATCATATTTTTAAACTTTCAGAAGAATATTTGTACGTTTCTAGCCTTATTGTTCACTTAAATCCTCTATTCACTATTTTTATTAATTTGACGTCCATGCTCAGCAATTCACTCGTGGAATTTTTCCGTAATTAAAAACTAAGAGTTATATTTATATTAGACTATTGTTACTTGTAAATAAATAATATTGAAAGAAAAGTTGCACACCACAGATGCGCATCGAGTGCTTCCACTTCCTGGGCCAGGAGGAGGGGGGCGAGGCGGAGGGGGAGGGCGAGCGGGGGGCGGGGGGCGGCGCGGCGCAGCTGGCCAGGGCGCTGCTGGCCTTCCACGAGCACGCCAGCGCCGTGCTGGCCCCGCCCAGGCTGGCGGTAACTTATTACCTTAGTGTGTCTTGGAGAGCTCGTAACTTTGTGGTTGCTTAGAGGCGTTATAGAGATTGTGACAGGGAATTAATAAATAATCACGAAATGTAATTCTTAAATTCTTAAAAAAACCTCGGGTTTTTTAAATTTAATTTGACTGCTTTGTTGGTCTAAGGGTTGTGTGTGTCTTTGCGTAAACCAGCGGCTCTTGCTTTGAGTCAGGGTGTCATTTGTGTTCGTGAAATTCATGTTTGTAAACTGCCCTCGCCATACAGGTTTTACCTAGTGTAGGGGTCTCGTTTTACAAGTAGTTACAAAATGTCTTTTATTTATTACTAGCGACCCGCCGCGGCTTCGCACGGGTGCAATGATGAACCTCTAAATTTATCAGTCTTTCTACAATATAATGCATTTATTATACACCTTCCTCTTGAATCACTCTATATATTAACCGCTTCATAATCCGTTGCGTAATTTTGAAGATTTAAGCATACATAGGGAAGGACAGACGTCAGCGAGTTTGGGTCAGCGCTGATCTACGGAGTGGCGGCGAGAAGAGACTTATTTAGTAACAATTTAAATTCTACCTAAAACGCTTCATAATACATCTGAATTTGGTACAACGAAATACAATGACGGCGAGCGACATAAAGCGTGGCGAGCGTATTCTAATAACAGCTAAATACAGTCGTATTCTGAAGCATTTTCAGTTGAATTTAAATTGTTACTTAATTAGTCTCTTCGCCGCCACGCCGTAGGTCGGCGCTGACCCTAAGTTTTATAAATGAGTGACGTATTTTCTGGCAGTACATAATGAACGGCGTGGGCGAAATGATGTCGGCGGGCGTAGTGTGGCGGTGGCAGGGCGAGGCGGGCGGGGCCAGTGGGGGGGAGGGGGGCCCCGGGACAGGGGGGGAAGCCAGGCTGGCCACTCTGCGCCACTGCCTGGCCGCGCTGCAGCTGCCGCACGCTGGCCTGCACCGGGCCCATGCCTATCTGCATCTGCTCACTTGCACGCCGGAGGTTAGTCTTTATTGCCCTTCTCCACTTTATGGTGGCCACACGTGACGTGGTGATGGAATTAAAATACAGTGTCACCACGCTACTCCATTCATCCACTCCTACCGATAAAAGGAAATGACACGCCCGAAAACTTAGCCGCAAGAGAAGGATAGCATGATACGAAACCATGTGCCAACCCTGGCCAGTGTGGCGCAGTAGGCTAATTACCATCCATGTAGTTGGAGGAGGTCCGACTCAGCAGTGGGACATTAATGGGCTGAGAAGTAGATAAATTATGAATGGGGGCAGGATAGTGCTATTCTTAATAATACCCCTCATCTTGAATCTATATGTATATCACATACGGCCGGTCAAGATAGGACTAATTAGTAGATTGGACCATTTCCAGGAAATCATCGCGTCGGTCCGAGAGAAAGGCGCCCAGTTCACAGAGTTGGAATACTTGAACGCGTTCAAAGTGATAGAGACGCAACGTGGGATAGCACCCGCCGACATGCGAGTGCATCTGAAGCAGCTTTCGGCAGCCCTGGGTCATGTCGGCGTCACCGTGTAGCCGTCTTCTTCTTTGTTCATCATTACAGATCAGAAATGACTAAGTCGGGACTCCTCCAAATTCACGGGGAGGGGGAGGGGGAATTAGCCTACTGTGCTGCGCTGGAAGATGGGTTAGCACTGGGTTTGTATCAAGTTTTCCTTCTCCTGCAGCTGGGTCGTCTGCCTCTTATACATACATTATGTAAGCGTCACCACACGGACAAGTCTTATTCTTCTTCCCCGCCTTTTCCCAATTTAATTGGCGGTAATATAATGTATTTACGCGAACTAATTGCTGTATGCCTTCCGCCACCCATCTAGTGGGACAACTTGGTTACACCACGTCTCAGTTCTCATGCATTTCTTTTCAATGTCTTAGTCTATGAAAAGTATCGAATTATATATGTTAATAAATAATATACAAGCTTAATAAATATAGGGTGATTTTTCAAAAACTAAAAAAAAAAAAATTCGCCCCATGTTTCTTTGGGAAAGTTGCTTACTTTCATGGTCTGAACCACCTATTTAAATTTGGCGGGTGGTCCAAAAAAGGCAGTATATTATACAGGGTGGTCAAAAAGTCGTGGATCAAACGAAACCAGCGGTTAGATGGGGCCATCAGCAGCAAAAAATTGTTCTACGGGAGGTCCTTAGGGTCAACCCCTGCTGAGTTACAATAGATTTTGTGTTTTTATGAGAAATTGTCTTTTTTTTACTAAAACTTGATAAAATTCGAAAAAATCTACACCCTGTATCCTTTTTATAATTTTCACTAGATTGGTACTGATGAGCCCTTTCGTTAGACATGCTATTTATGGTAGTTTATTGGGTGTGTTAAAGATAACATTAAGTTTTCCGAAAGACATAATTCTTAAATCAAAACTTGTTACTTACTTCGGACCCCACTGTGAAAAAAAAATACTCTACAGAAAAGTGCCACTGTATCACAATTTTTGGCGCATTCAATAGGGATTCTAAAAAGGTATTACACATGGCTATGCGTGGTTTCGATATCTTTCAAGGACGATCTTTCGTAGCAAGGCCAGAGTTAATTCATACATAAAACTCGGTTAGGCCTACTAACCTAACCTTACCTAAGCGTGATCGTTTTCCGGACTACAGGGTCTTTATCGTCGTTTCAGCCCATAAATGACCCACTACTGAGTCGGGCCTCCTCTAAGTTCATGTTGGGAGATTAGCCTACTGTGCCACGCAGCCAAGACGGGTTGACACAGGGTTTGCTTCAAGTTTTTCTTCTGTTGCGGCTAGGTGATCTGCCTAATGCGTTCTTTTAGTCGCTTCTTACGACACCCTCAATATGGTATGGGCTGGTGACACCACACGGACAATTTATTAGAATTGTATTCTTTATGTGCGTACTAATTCGTACATGGAGGGAGTCTTACCGGGTCAGCAAACCCTGTGCCAACCCGTTTTGCCAGCGTGGCACAGTAGGCTAATGTCCTTCCATGAATTGTGAGTAGGCCCGACACAGTAGCGGGTCATTTATGGGTAGAAACGAAGACGATAAAGAATAAACAATGTCACCAACCCATACCATATGGAAGGTGTCGTAAGAGGCGACTAAAAGAACGCATTAGGCAGATCACCTAGCCGCAACAGAAAGTTTTCCTTCTGTTGCGGCTAGGTGCAAACCCTGTGTCAACCCGTCTTGGCTGCGTGGCACAGTAGGCTAATCTCCCAACATGAACTTAGAGGAGGCCCGACTCAGTAGTGGGTCATTTATGGGCTGAAACAACGATAAAGACCCTTTAGTCCGGAAAACGATCACGCTTAGGTAAGGTTAGGTTAGTAGGCCTAACCGAGTTTTATGTATGAATTAACTCTGGCCTTGCTACAAAAGATCGTTCTTGAAAGATATCGAAGCCACGCATAGCCATGTGTAATACCTTTTTAGAATCCCTATTAAATGCGCCAAAAATTGTGATACAGTGGCACTTTTCTGTAGAGTATTTTTTTTTCACAGTGGGGTCCGAAGTAAGTAACAAGTTTTGATTTAAGAATTATTGCTTTCGTAAAACTTAATATTATCTTCAACACACCCAATAAACTACCATAAATAGCTTGTCTAACAAAAGGACTCATCAGTACCAATCTAGTGAAAATTATAAAAAGGATACAGGGTGTAGATTTTTTCGAATTTTATCAAGTTTTAGTAAAAAAAAGACAATTTCTCATAAAAACACAAAATCTATTGTAACTCTGCAGGGGTTGACCCTAAGGACCTCCCGTAGAACAATTTTTTGCTGCTGATGGCCCCATGTAACCGCTGGTTTCGTTTGATCCACGACTTTTTGACCACCCTGTATAGATCCAGAATCATTCATCTTCAATATTAAATGGTGTACTAATAAAAAAATGTTTTTTTATATCAAATCCAATGAGCATGTGCAGTTTTCACCACAATCGCGGTCAAAGCAGTCTTGAGTCTTATCATAAGCGGCACTTAGAGTAAGACATGAAGTTCCGGCCTAGAAGTATTCGTAATGGCGCCCAGATGGTTCGTTTCAATGATGCTGTGCACTAATTACCTGGCTGATTTTGTAAACCCAGTATAACTTAGCTATTGTGTATTCTAGGTAAAAATATATTTACTTCTGTGCCTTAGTAATGTAAACAGGCTGAAGAATTGTTAACTTTATTTATTACATCAATGTATTTGTAGTGCTTAGGAATATATTATAATTAAAGGTTATGTTTTGTGGTCATATTATGCACATCAATGTGCAATTGCCACTGTTTAATATAAATGCAAAAATATGTGTATCGTTTATAAATATATTATTAATGATAATAATCGTATATTATTTATTAACAGCCTTTACCCTTCTGTGGTCCAATCCTAATGCTTCAGACGTTTATTTGCAGAAAGATTACTTTCTGCAAATAAAATATAGGGTCAGACCCATACATTTCAACATTCAGCCATTTGAAATGTTGAACCCTGGAGTTTTAATTTCTTCTCGTCATTTTATGTTTATCTGGTATCCGCATTTCTGAAATTTAATACTAGCTGACCCCGCAAACGTTAACAAAAATAGGGTTTGATCGTAGAGGGGTGTACATTTAGGGCTGTATGTATTTTTGTATGTAAAAACATAAATATACATATTAGTAACATTGAAGATTTAAGCATATCAAGTAAAAATTGAAAATTATATTATTTGCGGCAGAAATAGAGTAATTTTAGCGGCGGAATGCCAATCGAAAAAAAGAAGAAGAAAGAAAAGAAAAAATGGCGCGATTAAATTGTTGTTTGTTTTGGTTCTACCAGAGTTGAGTTTATTTGTTATTACATTCGTTGCCTAGCCGAAATTAATTTGGGTAATAGTCAGTTTTAGTTAGCATTAACATGGCCGACACAGATCTTGCTGATTTGAGGAAACAATGTATCACAAGCTTGTATTTATGTACGGATAATATTTCGAAATATTTAGATAATGAGAAAGAAGACGAGTTTGATAAATTGAAAATGTGTGTCCAACAATATTGCACTTTAGAAGCACAGCAGGATGTGTCTATTGAAGCATTGGAACGGGCCAAGGTAAATTGTTTTCACTAGGTTATGTTTTGACTTTACCTTTACTCAACGTTTTAGAAGATCGGAATCGACCAGTGTTTACTACTACTATTCAACCCAAAAATGGCCCACTGTTGAGTCGAGCCTCCTCCAATTACATGGAGGGTAATTAGCCTGCTGTGCCCCGCTGGCCAAACAGATTGGCACAGGGTTTTGTAATAAGTTTTCTTTCTTTTGTGGCTAGTTTATCATCATTAGGTTATCGGGCTTGTCATTTCCTTTGCCAAGGTGTCGTACTGTATGTCGACCAAAGGCTTTGGTAGACTCTTACGACACCCGCAGTATGGAATGGGGTGGTGACTTTATGTATTCTAAATCGGTCACCACACGAAATCCAGTTTTTACATCACTCACTACACAATTATTTCCATGAATAGTCAAACATTTAAACTTTAAACAACATTGTGTTTATCTTTGCGAGACAGTGCCTTGGTTTTACTTTTATAAACATTTCAGAAAGAAACTGACTCTTCAAATATAGACTCTTTAGAAGAGAGATTCAAAGCCCACCTGAGTAGTTTGGCAGGACGACGGTTAAAAGTTGATAATCACCCATACATGCTGGAGTTCAAGAAAAGATTTGCAAAGGGTGTTGAGGCAGCTAAGCGTATGTAATCAATAATATAATAATCTCTTGTCTGTGGGTGAATTGATCATGAGTTTTTTATTTTATTTGGGAGTATTTGTCTAGAGTCTAAAGTTGGTTGCACGACCTTTGGATCATGGGTCCCTGGTTTGATTCTGAGGTCAGGCATCTTTTTATAAACCACTTCCTTGTAAATTATATGTTTGTAAAGAGTTGTCCTGCACAAATTATACTTACACACACTGACAGATATTGGCAGGTACAGACCAGTATTGCGAGGGAATACAGATTACATTTAGTGTAGGAGTTTCATTTTAAAATATAGGTATAATTATACATTATATGCTTTACAGAGAACTTGGATGAATCAGACTTGGCCATAACTGAATCTCAGGATCAATATGTAAGTAAAAGTTCTCTTCATACCATTATGATACATAAAAGTACCATTCTCACCATCTTTACTTTGACAGCTGGACCCTATAACAAAGAGACCAATTGTGGACCCTGTAAAGAATACAGTCTGTGGTCATATTTATGAGCGAGAAGCAATTATGAACATCTTAAGAATAAATAATAGGACAAAATGCCCTGGTAAGTAATACTGATAGACTTCGTTAAATCCCACTTAACATTAAACAGAAATAAGACCGGGTTCAGTGGCGAGCCATGGGGGAGGCCTACGTCCAGCAGTGGACTGAAATAGGCTGATGATGATGATGATGATGAAGGAAGCACCCAAAAAAATTGTTTGTATCATCCATCTATTATAACTGTACACAATTTAGACAGCTTGTTAGTTGAAGAGTTCCAACCACTGCTTAAGGATCCAGTAAGGCACTGTCTCGCTTGTGGAGCTTCATATTGGTCTAGGGGTGAGATATGCTGCCTTTGGATCAATGGGTCCCAGGTTCGATTCCGGTGTTGGGCAAGTGTCTTTGTCTAAACCAGAGGCACTTGCTCGGAGTCTGTGTGTCATTTGTGCTTGTGAATTACATGTTTGTAAAAAGTCCCCGCGACACAGGTATAACCTGTATCACCTAGAGAAGGGGATTCGTTTTAAATAAAAAAAGAAACATGCCACGTATTTTTAAACTATTTAAGAAAGCTTCTCGATAACATGTGGAGACGCGTTCATAGACAGTAGGTATATGTATAGATACGTATAGAGTAAAATACGTGGCACGACGATATTGTTGCCGCGATTCTCTCGCTTGTAGAGACATCGCCTAAGTCTTATTAACTCCAAAAAAAAAATGTTTAAAAATAATATAAAAAAATGTTGGCCACCCTTAACGTTTAGGGGAATGGAAAATAGATGTTGTCCGATTTGCAGGTCTTATATGCACTCGAAATTTCACGAAATTCGTTCGAGCTATTTCGGTTTATTTACAAACACCGTGACACGAGAATTTTATATATTAGAAGATAAAGTTTACAAGTACCCACTTAGATGGATGATAATAAGTTATACAGCATTAGAAACACATGAAAATATTTCAATGAAAAACAAAAAGAATTAGGTTAAGTTTCCACCATCAACTTGGTGGAAGCCTGACTCAGGAGTGGCCAATTTATGGCCTGCAATGTTCATCTTGCCAAGGTTTTATTCAAGGACAATGTTAGCTAGGTTGGCTGTACTAACAATTCAACCTTTAGGAAAATTTACTTGTATTTTAGTGGTGGGGTGTGCCAACCGTGGACCTATCGGTGCAGACCATCTGGTGACTGATGACGAGCTTGCTTTCCGACTGCGCATCACACAGCACTCCACTATGATACAGGAACGCTCCATAACCAACTTGGATGATTCTAGATGATGTGTTTTATGGAATAACTTATGTACTTACTTTTTTAGCTACACAATAAAGAGGAGTGTGATAAGTTTTGATCTGTTTGTGGAATTGTAGTTCCTGATCAAATGAACTCGGGCTATTTTTCCAAAATATTAAACTTAAGTTAATATGGTTTGGCCATGTCGAGAGAATGAATGAAGAACGATTGACGAAAAAAGTGTATAAGGCGAGTGTGAATGAAAGTGTTGGAAGGGGAAGACCTAGGCGGACGTTTCAAGACCAAATCAGGGATGTCTTGAAAAAAGGCCAGGTCAAGAGTACCCTAAACCGAAGAGCATGTATGAAGGGAATAATGAAAGTGGACGAAGCGAAACAAGTATGTATGGATCGTAGCAAGTGGAAAGAAGTGGTCTCTGCCTACCCCTACGGGAAAGAGGCGTGATTATATGTATGTATGTGTATAACCTACTACACTTAATTTCGTTGCACTGCTTTAATGTACCTAACTGCTCAGATTGGATGTCATCAATTTTGAATTGTAGTCACTACCAGTATTTAAATGAAGCCATTCAGGATCTAATGGGACAACTGGTAATGATTTGGTTAGAAATTGACTGCTGTAAAATGAAGGACAACTATCCAACTGATCGTATATGCAGTAGTTTACAAACATCTTGAGCCAAAATCTATGCTACGTAAAAGTCATTTTTGGAAGGAAGGCGTAAGCCACGCTTTTGCGCGTTGATGACAAGCGCCTACATTCCCCCACCAAGGCGCTTTTGGTTCAAGATGTTATTAAGCTTCAAATCAGATAGTCTTACTTATTTTCATTCATTCTGGGATTCTCTGATGTTAAATTGTAACATTTTATTCAACTGAATGATTTGTGTAATACTCGTAATTATTACCATAGACGATAATAAAAATGTTATTTCTTTAGAAACCTTTTTTTTTCTTTTTTGCATTCCCGCTCCTTACCACTCGTTGTATCGCATTGTGTACGTTTTGGTTAAGCCGATAGGTATTTGAAATAAATAGCTTAATGCGATAGGGTTGCCCCGTGTACTTATTTGTCTGCAGCAATGTTTACGATAATTTCCGTCTTGGAGAAAGCTTCTTTATGGCTGCAGCAGTCGGTTGGGAGGTAGTCACAGTGGAATGAGTTTCGTAGCGATCCAAGTATGTCGTGTGAGGGTATACCGCGGTTTTAGTGGGTAGACGAGTAGTTTCCGGAGTTGACCCGGAGCGGACCCCACCTCCGAGGGTCGGCGGTATTTAGAAGGTATATCCCCAAGGAAACGACAGATAAAGGTTGGGAGGTCAGTAACGTGGCAGACCTTTATGGTCCTTTAAATTTAGGAGTTTCTTGACAGCCGGGTGCAGTGCTGAGCCGAACAGTACCTTAATGCATACAAACATTTTTCGTACCCATTAGTCGTTTTTCGGGTCCCCTTGGCGGTGATTGGCGGGGAATTTCCCCCCAGGGCCCGTAGTGTGGCAAAAAAAAGTCTGCACCAACGCACTGTAGCACCCCGTTAAGAAAAGTCTAAATCGAAAGTCTTCAGTGTGTCATCCAAAATAATAATAGCTCCAAATTACATTTAGAATATAATTTATTTCAGCAAAATCTATAAATTATATTTAGGTACATAATCTAGTAACAACACATTTGTATCTTATATGTTATCATCAAACTGATGGTTAAGGTATCAAGGATTTTATTTTGTACTGGCAACCATAAGAGTATTCTGCACAGTTCGATGGTACTTAGGTATCATATATGATGACATATTGCCTTTAATAATACTATATTAATGTAGAGCATTAACAAAGTTTTTAATTACCAGGTTACAGAGTCTATGGAAAACGGGTGGCAATAGCCCATTATTGCTGCAATAAAAATCAGCTTTAGTTAGTTCTAAATTCAATTTTGGTTCTTATGGACTACGGTAACAGGTCTTTAGACCTGACCTTATCAACTTTGATGATAACATTCAGATAACAAAGTTATAATATTGGTCCATAAAACTATATCAATAAAATGTGCAATAACAAGGTTATTAAATATGTTAATTACAGCTATATCAGTAAATTGAAGCTGATAACAGTAGAGAATAGTATATTTCATTACAAGTGCGGAAAGGCTGTCATTGCAATAACGGATCCGCACGTGTACTGAACGACTATTTTTAATACAGTTGCGAAAAAATGAAGCAATTTAATAAAATAATAAAAACAAAATAAACTCAACTAAATAATCATTAGATTTTTTTTTCTTCACCCATTCTAGTAGGCAAAAGCAACTATGCCCATACCGCCAAGTCTTCAGTAGACATTTTTTATTGATATGAAATGAAAATGAAATAATACCTAACCTCACTCATTCAATCAAATCATTAAATCTGATATTGAAACAAATATAAATATACGTATTTGCATGAATCATAAAAACTTCTATGTTTTTTCATAGTAAAAACTTCATGGTTGGTTTTTCCTTAAAATAGACATTATTTTGACAGTTGGGAAAGAAAACGCACTAGTGCGGGAATGGTAAAAAAAAGCACGCGTGTGTAATAGCCCACTTCCCGAACGTTATACGGCCCTGCAATATGCCACATTTTGAGCAACTGTATTAAAAAATTCATTTAACAACGGTCGGTACTTACATTACAGAAATAAAGTCGATTATTAAGGCGAATTCATGAAGAGGGACTTTCAAAGATATACAATAAATTGAGTACCGGTCAAGTCTCGATTACTACATCATGAAATCGATTTTGATACAGTGTCAGTCATATTATTAATATACAGGGTGGTCATAAAGTCGTGGATCAAACGAAACCAGCGGTTAGATAGGGCCATCAGCAGCAAAAAATTGTTCTACGGGAGGTCCTTAGGGTCAACCCCTGCTGAGTTACAATTGATTTTGTGTTTTTATGAGAAATTGTCTTTTTTTTACTAAAACTTGATAAAATTCGAAAAAATCCACATCCTGTATCTTTTTTATAATTTTCATTAAATTGGTACTGATGAGTCCTTTCGTTAGACATGCTATTTATGGTAGTTTATTGGGTGTGTTGAAGATAATATTAAGTTTTACGAAAGCAATAATTCTCAAATCAAAACTTGTTATTTACTTCGGACCCCACTGTGAAAAAAAAATACTCTACAGAAAAGTGCCACTGTATCACAATTTTTGGCGCATTTAATAGGCATTCTAAAAAGGTATTACACATGGCTATGCGTGGCTTCGATATCTTTCGAGGACGATCATTCGTAGCAAGGCCAGAGTTAATTCATACATAAAACTCGGTTAGGCCTACTAACCTAACCTTACCTAAGCGTGATCGTTTTCCGGATTACAGGGTCTTTATCGTCGTTTCAGCCCATAAATGACCCACTACTGAGTCGGGCCTCCTCTAAGTTCATGTTGGGAAATTTGCCTACTGTGCCACGCAGCCAAGACGGGTTGACACAGGGTTTGCATCAAGTTTTCCTTCTGTTGCGGCTAGGTGATCTGCCTAATGCGTTCTTTTAGTCGCCTCTTACGACACCCTCAATATGGTATGGGTTGGTGACATTGTTTATTCTTTATCCTCTTCGTTTCAGCCCATAAATGACCCACTACTATGTCGGGCCTACTCACAATTCATGGAAGGACATTAGCCTACTGTGCCACGCTGGCAAGACGGGTTGGCAAAGGGTTTGCTGACCCGGTAAGACTTCCTCCATGTACGAATTATGTACGCGCATAAAGAATACAAATCTAATAAAATGTCCGTGTGGTGACAGATTTAGAATACAGAATGTCACCAACCCATACCATGTTGAGGGTGTCGTAAGAAGCGACTAAAAGAACGCATTAGGCAGATCACCTAGCCGCAACAGAAGGAAAACTTGATGCAAACCCTGTGTCAACCCGTCTTGGCTGCGTGGCACAGTAGGCAAATTTCCCAACATGAACTTAGAGGAGGCCCGACTCAGTAGTGGGTCATTTATGGGCTGAAACGACGATAAAGACCCTGTAATCCGGAAAACGATCACGCTTAGGTAAGGTTAGGTTAGTAGGCCTAACCGAGTTTTATGTATGAATTAACTCTGGCCTTGCTACAAATGATCGTCCTCGAAAGATATCGAAGCCACGCATAGCCATGTGTAATACCTTTTTAGAATGCCTATTAAATGCGCCAAAAATTGTGATACAGTGGCACTTTTCTGTAGAGTTTTTTTTTTTCACAGTGGGGTCCGAAGTAAATAACAAGTTTTGATTTGAGAATTATTGCTTTCGTAAAACTTAATATTATCTTCAACACACCCAATAAACTACCATAAATAGCATGTCTAACGAAAGGACTCATCAGTACCAATCTAATGAAAATTATAAAAAAGATACAGGATGTGGATTTTTTCGAATTTTATCAAGTTTTAGTAAAAAAAAGACAATTTCTCATAAAAACACAAAATCAATTGTAACTCAGCAGGGGTTGACCCTAAGGACCTCCCGTAGAACAATTTTTTGCTGCTGATGGCCCTATCTAACCGCTGGTTTCGTTTGATCCACGACTTTATGACCACCCTGTATACTTATTTTGTTGGCTTTCGAGCTTCACGAGGCGGAATTGTAGACACACATTAGGCACTAAAGTAGGTAGCTAAAATGTAATAAAGCACTAGCCAGAAATTATCTCTGAACATGGCCTAGACCAGCTTAGGTGGAACATAAATCGATCCCTTAACAAAATTTCGATTACTATTACAATAATTTATTAGAATCGTTTAAATCACGAGATATATTGGAACATCGGTTCGAACATTGTCCATACTGAGTATAATAATACACTAGTTGTCGAAATTTAAAAGAGGGAGGGCATAGTGGATTACAACTCGCTAGCTTTGCCCTACTCGGGAAGGACCTTTTTATAATACAAAATGTTAAAATGTTCCGTAAGACCCGACAAAAGGAAATGACAAGGCCGCAATCCTAGCCGCTAGAGAAGGAAAACTTGATACGAAACCCTGGGTCAAGCCGTATGGCCAGCGTGGCCCAGTAGGCTAATTACCCTCCCTGTGGTGGAAGGAAACCCGACTCAGCAGTGGGTCATTTGCGGGATGAGTAGTAGTACGGGCGGTGTTGTTTCCTGCATATGGATAAGGTTACCAGAGCTACAGCACGAAAGCATGCCGTTGCCAGCTGAAGCAATCCACTTTCCTTCTCCGTCATGCTTTCATATTTGACAGAGCAAAATACTTCAAAAGCCGACAAAAACCACATACCATTAGGCGGGCCGTAAGGACCCTAGAGGCATACATACAACATGTAAAATAAATTCTTATCATAACGTAATTGGTAAACAAAGCTCATGGCGTATTTGGAATTTTGAAATTTTGAATTCTAGATTTGCTCTAGTATTTCTTAAAACTAACACACACAAATACAGGCAATCACTATTTTCATAACTCTCAAATTCAACACGACTCAAGCGTTACTTCAAACTAGTTAAGTGCACAAATGGGATTATCAAAATCTTATATTAAAAGTGAATAATTTAGAAAACGATACGCTTTGAATGTTATTTTATTTTCGCCAACTACGTATAATCCTTACCACAAGTAAAATGTAAGATTCTGTATTTCATTAGGAACATTGTAATTCATAAATGCCTTTTCGTTCTGTCATTCTCACACATTACCCTTGTGGATAACCGAAGCGTCAGTATTTGAATATACAGGAAAAGTTAAAATAGGCAGGATAACAGTTAGTTATAAAATATATTGTTTGTTGGTGCTTGTGGTTAAGAATATAACATTTGGAATATTAAACGCATTGTTTGGCAAACTTATGTATACACTACACAAAAGGTACTTACTACTAAATTATATTACAATTTACTGGGTCATTCCAACTATGCTAATCTAAGCATTCGAATTCGCAAAATGTATGCAGTATTATTTTTAATAATTTAAATTCATAATATGACTACCAATAATTATTTTTAATTAAAAAGTATGTAGAATGAGGTACATTAAACTCTCGAGTATTTTTACAACCATAGATTTGGGAATAGTTAGAAAGAGATAAGTTATACAAAAGATTTGTTGAAGGAATTCGAAATGTTTTATTTATTAGAATGTCCTATGATAAACAAACTGTAATCACTCTAATAGCAGTCTGTAGTCAAGAATAAGTTAAAAAACAATGGAATGTCCATACAATACTCAAGAGGCTTTAGCAAAAATATTTTCCTTACATTATCTTTATTATTACATATAATTTTCTTTTAAGTTAATTTATGTGAATGCTTAAAGAATCTAGCAACTATCGAAGAAGAAGAATACATAGATAATGATGACTAGAAATTCTTAGTTTACCACAAATTAAGTTTTAATAGTTATTACTATGTATTTAATAGTACTAAAATAACCATTAAATATATCTTTTCAAGCAGATTTATAGCTATATATTTGATTATATTTTAGAATAAAGCCAAGGCGATGCTTCATAAATTTTGCTATTTTAAGGTTACCATAAATAGTATATTGGTCATAAACTTATTACAACATCATTCCACAAAAAGAAAGAAATTGAAATTAGTTTCAGTCCACATTTTGAATAGAGAAATCCGAATTGAATTAAGATATTTTCTTGTCAACAGAGATTACTTATTTAATAAATACTTGATAAAATGTTTTGTGAAACAAAAACATAGCGCCATTCCTTAAATGCACTAATAATGCATATTCCTTATCATTTCAACTAATACATTTGAAATTAATTCTCCCAATTATCATATCCTTGACTTCAATCGCATTTTCCATTATCAGAAATTGCCAGAACAATGTTAGACAGGCACAATTTCAAATTATCATTCAAATCGGTCCGCGACTCCGAAAATTTCTTGAGCGAGTCATGCACTTTGGCCTCCTTAAAATCGAGCGCCATCTTGTTGTTTTTCGAGGTAATGTCTAAGAACGCCAATAAATTTTCGGCGACTTCCAACGGCATCTTGGCACAGTTGGTATCAACGAGAATAGTGATGTGCTTACCAATTTCCGACTGTATTAACTGCTCGACAAAGCTCTTTTCGTGGTCAACGGCATGCTCGCCCAGCGAAGATTTCTTGAAAGATTCTATGGCCAGTAGAGTAAGAGCGAGGATAGCTTCGTTCTGCATGAGCGAGTGAGAAGCCACTAGCATGTTCACTAGGCTGGATATGCAGCCATCCACCTGTAATATGAACAGGCGTATTATTGGTCAGCGTGGCACAGAAAGTTAATTCACCTTTACCCAAATAGCGTAAGTAATGGGTTATTTCTGGGCTAAAATTATGGAACAACCCCCACGATATGGAGACAATTTAGTGCATGGGAATCGATTAATTTTGTTTGTGCACCAGGCATGATAATGTTAGAAGAATATGACGTATTCGGCTATTCGAAGATGATTATCTTCTTCTTAGTAAAAAAAAAGTTATTTAAAAATAATGTGATGGTGTCTTATACTGGGTGCCCTAATAATAAAATAAATAAATAAATATCCTTGGACATTTCACACAACGCCATCTCGTCCCAAGTTAAGCAACTTAATGCTTGTGTTATGGTAACGAGATGGATGATAAACTACTTATATACATTTTTTTTTTTTTTTGTAAATTCATACATATTATAGATAGAAATGACACCCAGACTCCGAGCCAGTGGCTCTGGTTTAGACAAAGACACTGGCCCGACCCCGGAATCGAACCCGGGACCCGTTGATCCAAAGGCGGCACATCTGACCACTAGACCAACGAGGCAGTCAAAATAAGTATGTAATAAATATATTCACCTCCACAACGCGTCTCCAGTGTCCGTGAGGCCTCAGCAGCTTGACGGCCCAGGCCAGCAGACGCGGTGCCTCGCCAGCCACGCCCGCCAGCTCAGCGGCGTGGCCCCAGCGAGCAATGCAGGCTAATGCCTCTGGACTCTGGGCTAGCTGCTGGGCCACTTCCTCTGATAAAACATAGTATATCCGTGACGTAAATGGCACCAAACAAGCAATTCTTTGAATATTTATCTTAGAAATCTGTCATCATGAAAAGTAACAGGAAGATAATGGTTTAAAATTTTGACATTATTTGTTTATTTTTGACTAGATTTTACTTCCGGCTTCGCTCACAAGAATGTCGGACCCATGCTCTTCTGGACGGGCGGAAAGTATCACCACGCACAGTAGTCGTTTTCTGGGTTGCATGGGAAGGTGCTGATTTACCATCGAACTGCATGTCTATACTCACCCTGGCCGTCCACCAGCATCCGAAGCGCAGCGAGCAGTTTGTAAGCCACGTGGTGGTCCCGCACGGCGGGCAGCGCCCTCAGCAGGAGCGGCGCCGCGCGCGAGGGCACTGCGCGGCGCTTGTTCGCGGGCGCCACGACCACGTTGCGGACGGCCGCCAGCGAAGCGTGCGCCAAGCGAACCGAGCGTACGCATTCGGCGTCCGCCGACAGTTGGCCTTCGAATATGTCTGATCGAATACACCACAAAAGGTTTTTAAATAAATAAAACCTACGTCAATATGGCGAAAATAAATAAAATTTAAATCACGTGACAAAAATTTAATGTACTACATATCGATCGTCGTAGAGTAGTTGTATTTCGATGAAATCTAACAGTGTGTTTATGAACTATTAATTTAAGTCAGTGTAATGTTGCCTATTCAAATTAATAGATTTATTAAAAAAATATCACTTACTTCGCCCATATCTGTCAAAACATTGTGAAGATTCTAGTTACAATGGTTGATTTTTAAATTATTGTGGTAAAGTTTGAAAAGGCTTACAATGATCTACTCTATGAATATAATTGAATTTAATTCTGCACTCACCCAGAAGTTTATCAAATATCTTGTCGTCCATCATTTGCGTGCAGTAGTCGTCTTGTCGCGCAAAATTGCCAATGGCCAACACAGCAGTTGTCAGCAGATTGAAATTGGGGGAGTCCAGCCACCGCACCATTGTTTTGTACACTTCACCAATACCGTGTTTGTATAGAACATGCATTGCCTCATCTGAAACAAAATGTTGAACATAGCTTACTCAAAATTTAAATATCATAATTGAAATAATGATATGCTCCCTCATATATTGTGGTAAATTATTTCTTAACGGTTCTTATTGTGTTCTTTATTTAAACTTTGCAGTTTCTTTGGTCAAAGTGTCTGAAACATTGGGATTTAAATAACAGAACATGGTCAGAACCGTTAAGACATCATTTACTGCAATGTGCAAAGATGAAAATGATGAAGCGAAAACTTAAGACATGATTATCTATACAAATAAATAAAATTGGAGTGTCTGTTTGTAATAATAAAATAACCACTTAAGTATTTATACACAGTACATAGACCAAAATAACATTTAGTCCTTCTGTTCTGGCTAATCTCTGGAATGGCTGGACCAATTGTGACGGGACTTTGAGGGACACTGATAGGTATCTGATGATATAAGGAGTAACTTAATTTTTTTTCACTAGCATCGCCCCGCGGCGTCTCCCGGGACTTACATCGCACCCGTGCGATGCCGGGACGGACAACTAGTCCCTCATATATTTCACAGGTTTTCATGCTTCTTTGTTCTAATTGGTGTACTTATTTTTGGGTAACTATTGCATAAGAAGAGAGCAATACTTCATACTGATTCTAGGGCTCTCCCCTTTATACTATAGTTTTTCTCACCTCCTGTCAGAACAATAATGACTAGATCACAAGCTTGCTTCATAATGGTTTCCACTTCAGTGTCTTCTGCATTTAAATCGCCGGCCTGCTGACTGCTGACAAGCTGCTCAAGTCGAGAACACACCAGTTGAACACCACCATCATTCGCTAAAAGGGTCTTCACTGAATCTGAAACATGTTTTTAAGGTTGCAATCAAAATCTAAAATTCTGTTTCATTGAAATCTCAGCCCATGTATGAACCACTGCTGATTCGGGCCTCCTCCAGTTACATGTAGGGTAATAAATCTTATACTAATTAAAATGATGCATTACTAGAAAGATAAACTTAATTGTAAGCAAGTTATTATGTGTAGTAACAAAAACACGTAGTGTTTAAAGTGGTATGTCACCAACAGTATCTGACACAATAAAAAAAAATGTTTTGCTATACACAGAAAATCAAATTAAAATTACCTTAATCAAATTGGCTCATTAGAGGTCATAGTAAAATAAGTACAGTAAAAACAACTAGTAAAAAAAGCTGAATATTTATAATTTACCATTTAAAATATAACATTTTAAATTTACATTTACCATAATTTGGAATACAGCTCTACAGAAAAGAGCCGGCAAGAAACTTTGTAGTTACTTTTTTTATATAACCCTGGCTACTTTATGTATTTTACTAGCCAATTGAAGAACTCCAAATATAAGTGTGAAAAGATATTTACCATGTTCAGCCTGTACATGCAAATGATCTAAACACAGTTCAGATATTTCCATATTGCTTGATTCTTTAAGTAAACCTAGGATGGTCTTGTTCACCTCCTCTTTATACAGGTACTCGGGAGTATTATCATTTATCACACTCAGTATCAACATGCCTGTAGACACCATATCATCATCAAAATCATCTTTTTCCAGTTCGACATTCAAAATTTTATGCACAACATCTATTATGGCACCCTGGACTATCGCCTCACACATTTCTTGCCCACCAATAGCAAAGTTCAACAGAGTTTTGCTTGTCAACATTTTTATTTCATTCAGGGACATATTTAAACTCTTCTCAAGCAGTTTTATGAGCACTGGCACACCATCAAGGTCTAATATAACCTTTCTTGCAGCATCACAGTCGCAACACAAATTACCTAGTGCCCTACAGCACTGTTTAACCAGCTCCAATCTATCAATAGTGAGGTCTTTCTTTAATATATCAAGGATTGGTTTTATAACATCTTTGTGAGCATAAACTTGACGCTTCTCCTCACATTTCACGAGTTCCGATACTGCCTGGATGCTTAATAGCACGATATCTCGGTCGCTACTGTTGATTAGGGATTTAATACAGGAGGAAACATCGTAGTCGTAATCTTTTCCGGTCTTTACTATATCATTTAATTTACACTTTAATTCGTTCACATTGGTTATGTTTTGGATGACGAGGGTTTCGAAGGATGTTGATTTTTTAGCTGAAGTGCCTATATTAAACATAAAGTAAGTTTTACTATAACATACTTAAAAAACATATTAGTTATCGCAAATAGTAATAATTACTCACCATCCATTGTTACTTTTGTGCGATGAATGAGAGTCGTATAACAATTTGTAGGTGAAGAAGTAGATAGAATAAAATATTATGACTCAGAACCAAACCAAACTCATAATTTATTATACTTATTTATGAAGATAAAACTAATAAACACCAAAAACCTACTTTAATACCGTTCGAACAATCAATGAAAGCGATTGTCTGTCTGTCTGCTGTCAATGTCAATATATATCTCTAACAGATGTTGTCATTTGTCATACAAATGCGTTTAATTATTGTCTCGGTTTGTTTGAAATACGTGATCCAATCAATCTATATTTATGTACGTCAATATTAATTTAATTTGGTTAAAATATCAAAATAATTGGGTAATTATGATATGTGAAGTTTCAAGCATTAGATAGACCATGTACATCTATCCACATGTGATTTGATTAAATAGAAAAAAAAACAGATATACAAATATATTTTTTCATACTTTACTCAAACAGAGTTACAAAGATTACAGACTTGCCACTCTTTAAACTAGGTGTAAAGTAATATTTTCTAATAAAAATCTTCTTTGTGGTGTGGGTGCCGCGGTCGTAGACAGCAACGCTTCTCGTCTTTTCTTTTTGCAGTACGCTCGCACGGTACCTTTCAGCTCATACCCCGGCTTGGCTTTTACAATCACCATGAAATATCGGTAACCAGCACCCCCTCGCAGGATCACGGGTATAGCTTCAGTAGTTTCTATAGCCATGTGGGTAATCTGAGACAAAACCATAAAAGTGGCGTTTTGGTTTTTTGTTCCCACTGATACGTTGATAAAAAAGACAACGATCATACTACAGTGTTATTTAAAGTAAACTCCTAAACCTCATAAAGTCATTCTTGAGGGTAATAGGGAAGATTTCAACGATTTGAAGCAGACCATCAGCTTAACAGGAGGATTCCGGATTTTGGATATGTATCTATACAAAATGAGCCAAATAACCTCCATTACTGGCCTCCATTACATAAGCCTCCCCAAGGATTTCCACAAATACCTTGTGGAAATGGTTCTGAGCCACCCGGATCTATCGAGCTCCGGAGACTTTAACCAGGTCATCAACCAGCCAAACCACTGTCTAGTAGGTACGTGGCCGTCACAAACTTCAATAAATATGTTTGTGAATATGTTATACGAATATGATAAGTGAATATAAATATGTTATACTTACAATACAATCAAACATTCCTTCACACAGCACCTGGTGACCATCGTCTCTAGCAGAGTAATTAAAGTTCCTTCGAAACACCCTCGTATCATTGACGAGTCGGTTCCCTTGGTACAAAGTCTTATATGGGCTTTGAACAGCTTCGAGTGGTGACCGTTGCGTACTTGGCAATGGCTTAGGATGACCGTCTTCAGAGCCAATGTAATTTATTGGTATTATTTTGTTCAGACTGGGCCTGAAAGTGTAAACAACTTGACGGCGAATGAAGGTGATCATGTGACTTTTAAAATAGCTGAAGTACTTCGACATCAGGTCTATCTAAGATATTGCAGTTTGAAATAAGTTGTATCTTTCCGTATTTGGAATGAATTGTGTATTCATTTTTAATCCTGTCCCTCAGAGCGCTCTTAGATTAGGTACCTATGTTTTCTAGAAAAATAATCGGGAATTTCCTTTTGACCTATAATATGTTGTGAAAGCTGAGAATCATAATTACTCACATTAAGCGGTTACCTGCTCCAAACTTATTAATTTTTTCGAAATTAAAAGTTTCTTTACATGATGCCACTGTTAGGTAATACAACGAGATAGCAAATTCAAAGTATAGTTTCATTTTATCCTCATAACTTTTAGATTAGATAAAACGAATATTTGGTTCTTAGAAAAATAAAATTCAGCCATTGAATTAGGTATAAAAACATTGCATGACCACTGTGATCAATATTTTACGAGATTTTTATCGGCAAACTAATGAAATCGTAAAATATTATTTCATAAATTCAAGGTTCTACGGAATTATTGACGGAACGAGATTTTACGTAAGAAACGTTACGAATTTACTCAAGTTTATTATTTTATTAGCTCGAAGCCCGCACTATACTGACTTAAACTTTGAACGATATTATAGGTACTCATTAATCGCTCAAGACTCACTCAAAGTGTGGTGAAGACCACTAGGCTATTACAGATCGAAACGAGAAAATCCGGAGAATAATTAAAAGTAGAGTAGTTCGAAGGAAGACATTAATTAGAGATGCAGTATGAGACCACATAACTAGAGAGTAGTCGCTTCGGTATGCGAGAGCACAGAGTGGGGGTCTCGGGATTATAGATGGATGTACAGCTTTGTAAAGGAAGCTGGAAACGAAGTATCTATGTGATTCCCACAAGTTCGTCTGTGGCGATCTACGAGGTCCCCAAACTCTGTAATTTAGTTTGGTCATTTGGCCTTGGTAGCTAGATAGAGATGGCTTCCTCCCAGTACACGGAGGGAGTTTACTGTACCAAGCTGGCTAGACGGAGTGGCTCAGACTTGCGTGTGAAATTTTCCTTTTCTTGTGGGCAGATTGTCAGCCTTGTAACTTCCTTTAGTCGACTTTTACTGGATGGAATGGGGCTATGCCACTATGTATTCAAAATCGTTCACTACAGAAAACATAAAGTACAAAGAACAATACAGATCACTAATTCCTCCTCAATTTATCACATTCTACGACACAATGTAATGGATTACTTAATAGCGAATCAATTTAACTCCATGAAGTCCGTACAAGGCGTCTTTAAACTAAAATATGAGTATACCATGCGGCTTGCGGTACACATCTACCATTATACACCACTGTGTTAGACTTCAGACTTGATGGCACAACGCGTAGTAGAGTAAACAATTAATGGTGTGCGGTTCCTGCGGGTTTGAGGCGGTTCAAACTAACCCGTTTCTCGTACAGGCTGTTCCTTTTATGCACAAATCATTAAAATTATTCACAATCTGTGGTGAAGTGGTGAAGTATGTATTATATAAACAGTCATCAAATTATTCTGTCTTTTTTCGCACAAAGAGACTTCAGTTTGATAGGCAATGTACGCACAAAAGAATAGGCAAACTACGAAGCGATGTGTCAACCCACCTCGCCAGCAAGGCACACTAAAGCTGATTTCCTTCCATCAAACTGGAAGTTAAGTCTGTATTACATGGCATAATAACTCTTTTTGAAATACAGTATTTGGAATACTTTGCATCTTTTTTCGGATTTCATGTAGTTCTATTCTTATCTACTCATAGAGTCACTTTTAAATCAAGTCAATAGTTCACCACTCTGTAGATGTTGATCAATTCTCTCAGTTTAATAAGACCAAGTCAATAGTATCTACGACGATTGTCACAATGTCACCTCGATTCGTGTAATACCCTCAAATGTTAGTGTGTAATTTGTTTTTAATTATTGATAAGCAGTTGTTTTGTGTGTTGTTAAAGTAGTGTGTTTAACGTGATGTATCTGTGCGGTATTTCTGGTTTTTTTCGGAGAAGGAGGCCAGATATTCAAAGGGTGAGTCAAATGTTCTAATTTGTTAGAGAATTGGCATTGCATTCAATTAGTACCTAGTATTGTTATTATTATATCGCATCTAAGTATACATACAATTTTTTACTAGGTATTCAATACATGAACGATATTTTAAAATAATTTTGTACAGCGTAATCGTTACTTTTACTATAATAGTTACCAAAATATATGGTAACTAGCGGCCCGTCCCGTCTTCGCACGGGTAGAAATTTCATTTTTAATCTGTCTTGCTATTTAAATAGCCTATATTCGTCAGTGATAATGTAGCATTCGAATGACGAAACAATTTTTAAAATCGGTCCGGTGTTTTGAGCCAATTCTTTACAAACATACATACAAATCTTTCCTTTATAAAATATTAGTATAGATTAGTGCTTTAATAACATTACATACAAATATACATTAGAATTTAAGTAGATAAATAAATAACTTACCTACTTATACATAGATATCTACAGAAGTACGTAATAGCTAAGTTTATACAACTCATGGTGATTCATGATATATAAGGGTTGTGTAAAAATAATCTTTCGATTAATAGGTATAAGTACGTATGATTTTGTTTTTGTTAATATCTGCTATGTTTAGATACTCTTTGGACAGTTATCATCTTGTTACATTTATAAACTCAAACTCAAAAGGAACTATAATAACGTAGGTTTTATCACAAAACTCTTATAAATCGTCATATTTAAAATTACCATTATCATCTTACGGCCCTATCCATACACACCTATCTGTCGTCTTACCTACATTCACCCCATTTCATACACAATTCATCATTCTTACAATCCATCCATCACTTTTGATCACCCTCAAACCTTGCGTCACCCACATTCATGTTGAAACTACCACCGGCATAAGACAAGCCACGTTTATCACATCACATACATAGTGTGTTTGGTAAACTTTACGACTGTCTCTTAAATCTATATGTACTGTGATAGACCTACACGCAGCCTCGTGTAGCCTCAAGCCTAGTAAAAAAATCAAATCACTGTTTTGCAAACCATAATCTTCTAGTATACAAAGTAAGGCTATTAGAGATCCTGGAAAAAGGCGCTAAATAGAAACAGGTCTTTCTCCCCTTATCGAAAGTATGTAAGGTTCTTTATAATTACGTTAACTGCCGACTCTTGACATTTCATATCTCAATTATATACCAATTATATACCGTATACTTATGTAATTAGAATAAATTATTAAATTATACTACGTTTATATGTAAAGGATGTGTCTTGTTTGGAGTCCTCATCGGTAACCCAAACATTTCATGGCGGGCAATGGCGGCCCTGCAAGGATTGCCAAATTAGGACGCCAAAATCTACGCTAGGTACCGGGCTGATTACTTCCACTATGTCCGAGTGACCTATTAGCAGTCCGTAAGAAAAAACATCTATCCAAAAAGCATGGAAGTTTATTTAGTCATGGAAGGAACAAATTGTCATGTAACAGTGTAAGAAAATGTATTGATTTATGAAACTCATGACATATCTCGGTCTTAAAATACGAAAGTGTGAAAATTATTTACTCAATGTTGTGTCTTCTCATTATAATCAATATAATAAATAAATAAATAAATATCCTTGGACATTGCACACAACGCCATCTCGTCCCAAGCTAAGCAACTTAATGCTTGTGTTATGGTAACGAGATGGATGATAAACTACTTAAATACATTTTTTTTTTGTAAATACATACATATTTTAGATAGAAATGACACCCAGACTCCGAGCCAGTGCCTTTGGTTTAGACAAAGACACTTGCCCGACCCGGGAATCGAACCCGGGACCCGTTGATCCAAAGGCGGCACATCTGACCTCTAGACCAACTAGTTCCACATAAAATAATTTGACAGAACCGTTATACCAGTCCATTAATGATCCACTGTTGAACCAGGCCTCCTCCAGTTAAATGGAGGATAATTAGCTTACTAAACGCTAGCCCTCTCTTCGGTTAGGTTTTCGGCCTTGATATTTTCTTTAATCGGCTTACGACACCCTTAGGATGGAATCGAGTGGTGACACTTTGTATTCTGAATCCGGCACCACAGGGACAAGTTTTAATACTCGTTATATACAACCTCATTAATCCCAATATTACAATGCTACATGAACTACATAAGCCTGTTACATTTTCAATCCTGAACAGATTCTAAAAGTTATACAGATAAGTCGTATTAAAGTCAGATCATTTATTTTGTATACGACACAATAAACACTTACAAATTGTTGACACATTGATAAAAAATATATAATGCAAAGTAACAGTTTACCGCCAGTTCGGAACGTGATCACTGCTGAGAAGAACAGGCAAGAAAGTCAGAGGGCTTGTCATTCTTTTTTTATTACTTTGCAGTCATATTTAACTAAAAACTTATTAGTATCGTAACACTAGTACAGCTCTCAAAATATTGGAACCTATAATTTTTTTAAGCGCTTTGTACCATTTTCATACTCGTAGATTTCACGAGCTCAAATTTATGGACACAAAGTAAACGGATAAAATACATTTGCCCGACCCTGGAATCGAACTAGGTACTCATGATCCAAAGACTTACCCATATACCGAATATTATCTAGCTAGCAAAATACTATTGGTCCCGTTACACGTCATTCTAAACTAAGATGGACATGCCCTTTTGGTAAATGTAGCTTTTAAGTACCTATCTAAATACTCATATATCTTTAAATATTTTTATTATCGTTATGGGATTCTCTTTGAAGTATAGACCATCATTTAACCATGTTTATTGAGACCGTACGTGTCATCCATTATTTTAAAGTGACGGATATAGATTCACTAAAATATTAGTAAAAAAAACACAAGTACAAAACTTTGGTGATGTCAACAAACTATAGTTAATATAGTTCGGGAACCGTTGGCTACCAATTTATTAGGGACGTTTATTTTTTTTGTATATAATCAGCATCATTTAATCATAAATAGAAATAGTGATATGTATCTCTTATAATTTGAGGACGGCCGAGTCAGCAAGGGGTATTTTATGGGCTGGAATGATGACGATGACGTTAAAATGCATTTATGTGAGTTACCTGGTTAGATGGTAAAATCTTAATTATTAATATAATAACACTTAAGTACTTGCGTTCAAATAAGGGTCAGTTTGGATTTGTATTGTTGCAATCAGAACACGCGAATATGAGACAAAATTTATGAGCAATTCTATTTTTGATATACAAATCATATATAATGCTAATTTGTACGAGTAATACGCTTTTATGTCGTCCAGTCTCAGTGTAGTCTACATACTCCAATGAAATAGTAATATAATATATTGAAATTTAAGGTTTTTAATGACGAATAGGCAGGGAACATAGCTCGCAGGACTGAAGCCGTTCCGGAAAGCACAGTATCGGTAGGTCTCCCACACGGTGGACCGACGACCTGGTTAAGGTCGCTGGAAAGCGATGAATGCCGCGGCTCAGGACCAGCATTTGTGGAAATCCTTGGGGGAGGTATTTTGGCTGAAATGAAGATGATGGTTGACGAATTTAGAATACAGTGTCCTACCCCATTCCGTCATTACGGCATGAAGGTGTAGTAAGAGCCGACGAACTGAAATGGCAAGGCCGAAAACCTAGCCGCAAGCGAGGGAAAATCGTGATACAAACCCTGTGCCAACACGTCTGGCCAGCGTGGCACAGTAGGCGTCATATAATTGGAGGAGACCCGACTCAGTAGTGGGTTTGTCAGCAGCAACTATGTTCTGAGGAGTAAGGTAAATAATACTTAATCAACCACTCCTGCTTCAATCGTCACGAAATCTTAGTTCGTCATAATCTTTCCAGTTAATTTATTTTTAATCTAATGTTACCATTACGCTCATAACGAAACGCATGTAGGCGAGTAATCAACAATGTAATCAAACTATACGGTTGACGAAGAGTGGGCAGACGCGCTGTGCCAAAAATATATACATAAAACAGATTTTGTGCTCCATGACGTATAAAATTGCAAATCACCTACACACATTTTAGTGTAAATAAAATAGATTTAGTAAAAAAAAACAATTGTCACAGCTCCCGCACTAATCTACGCACGGTCTGATCCAATTTTAAATGTCAGATAGATAATTGTGCAACGTTTTGGCCACCGATCAACACCGCTTCAACGTAGACCTGTCTCTCCCATCGAAACACTTTAGTTCTTCGTTTTTAACTCAGCTCGGCAGCTGTGCGATCCGGCAACCGAAACGCACGTTTCCAACGCGGGCACTTATATTTTTTATTGTCCTGTTTTCGCGCCAAAAATAAGCAGTGTATTTTTTTCAGCGAGTGACAGTTATGTTTTTAAAATAGTACGCTCGGCGTACACGCAAAGACAGTGGGGTTTAGTTATATAAAAAAAAATGGAAAGGAAAAGGTGATCTATTTTAATGATTGGATGTTTTCTAAATTGCACACAAACCAACCACTATTAGGATGCTTGTACCTTTCATGAATATCAATTAATTCATCAAGTTGTACAAGATCATTAAAATGTATAACTTTACTAACAAGCTACGTTAAAATATATAATTGATTGATTTATTTATTTGTTATTTCATAAATTATATAAAATGCCTATATAACCATTATTTTATGGCGATTATAACTGAAGGATTATCGTTGAATTATCGATCCTTTGATGAATGTTATTGCACTGTGAATTGTTTTTCTTGGAGTTATGTGAATATACACTTATACTACCATTAAATATATGCTTACAAAATTATCCAATCGAGTCTGACTGATTTGTAAAGCTCATAGGATGAAATCTTCATCCAAAATTATAATAATCTAGTTCGTCTGAACATTAATTAGTCTAACAGCATTAAAATAAATGCCATGAACATTTGAAACACACCAATCCACGAGTCCAATCACTTATAGATGTTTATACTTTTATAAACTTATAGTTACCTAAATAAATATGTTACTAAGTTCCTCCAACAATGTTATTTTGACGTTAGATACTCCGTAATTACTTTTATATTCTATACAAAATAAGTTAGTAAATCTTAATATAAGATTTAAACTACGTTTCTATTTCGATACCTAGAAGGAATGTTTTAACTCTTAAAATACTCACTAAGTGTCTAATAAAATAACAACGTCATTAATAACTCAATTTGGACTTATTTACGCTTTATTAAATCTTCTATCTTCATTATT
Organism: Clostera curtula; assembly: GCA_905475355.2. NCBI lineage: Eukaryota > Metazoa > Arthropoda > Insecta > Lepidoptera > Notodontidae > Clostera > Clostera curtula. The sequence goes on from FR997799.1 coordinate 19,098,356, forward strand.
CGCACAGCTATAGAAAGTAAGCTCTTCACCTAACTGAAAACTTTATTCTGCAAAAATGTTTCGACCGACCCTCTTTCGAGGATTGAGTTTCGACTCAGCTGAAACATCCGGCGCACTCGATAGGAGCCGCCGAGCCTCGCTCTCTGCTGAGCAACGGAGGAAACTGAGCATGCTCAGGACTTCGAGCATCCCCTCGCCCCTGACCCCGGTGAGCCACATATACCATTTGGTCCCCTGCCCGAGAAAAGACTGTGATCAGGTTAGACATTTCAACTACGTATGCTTGTTGTGGCTAAGTATCTGTGCTTCGGAAGCTTAAGCCTACGACAGGGGAAGGGCTGGCAATAGATTTATTTAATTTATTTCAGCAAGTTCACAATTTCTTTATGAGAAGACTTATGCAAATACAAATCGTTAATCAAGTTTATTTTGAAAAGTTAATACTGGCTGAAATGTTTTACGTAAATCTGTCACTCTTGGTCTTTTGTTGTTGTGGTAACATTATGGTTAATTTACTTATTGCAGTTTCGTACGATATAGAATTATCGTGTAATGGATCGTATCGTTCTATTCGGTATTTACTTTAAAATTAATATTTGATACAAAACTAATATAAATGGCTGGCGACATTTTAAGATTATCAGATCTTTCCACTTCAATAAGTGCTTGGCTAATGGCTTAGCAAAAGCGCGCGCATTGTGTGATTGTGATGCAGTTAACATCTTTTGTGTAAATTAATTCTTGCGTTGGTGATTACGTATATTATAGCCATTAAAATGTTTAGAATGGCGCACTTCGATTGAATGTTTAATTTAAGCAAGTAGCCTCCAGACGCGGTTATGTACACATTTTAAACGATAGTCTTAATCATAGAAAACATATTAAGTCAAATAGTGACGGATTCAGAATACATAGTGTCACCACCCCTTTCCATCCTGAGGGTGTCGTAAGAGCCGACAATAGGAAATGACAAGGCCGATAACCTAGCCGCAGGAGAAGGAATGCTGATACAAAACACTGTGCCAACCCGTCTGGCCAGTGTGGCACATTAGGCTAATTACCCTCCATGTGATTGGAGGAGGCCCGACTCAGCAGTGGGCCATTTATGGTCTGATTTTAGTTATTTTAGTTACGGAGGGAATTAATGGAGGAAAGTATTAGCCTTTTGAGTCCAGAGTGGCACAGAGCATGTATCAATATTTCAGTCACTTGCGGATGGGTGATCTGTCTCTTGCTCTATTATTATTATTATTATTTTTTCACACAACACCATCTCGTCCCAAGCTAAGCAACTTAAAGCTTGTGTTATGGTAACGAGATGGATGATAAACTACTTATATACTTTTTTTTTGTAAATACATTCATTATTATAGATAGAAATGACACCCAGACTCCGAGCCAGTGCCTCTGGTTTAGACAAAGACACTTGCCCGACCCCGGAATCGAACCCGGGACCCGTTGATCCAAAGGCGGCACATCTAACCACTAGACCAACGAGGCAGTCAATTTATTCTTCATACGTCTAAATAGTGACCAATCTTACTAATAACTATAGCTATGTACTTATAATTTCTTCGATTGTGTTAGTAAAATATGAGCAGGAGAACGCTGTAGCAGATAGTGCGGCCATCGATCTGCAGGTTAAGCATCGCCTGGCTCACCCGGATGTTAGATGGGTGTTCGTCATTTATATCGTCTGACTTCCTCCATCCTTCGGAGGGCAAGTAAAGACGTCAGTCCCAATATTTGAACATCTATGGTAGTCGATACACGTAGTAAAACTGACAGTTACTCTAAGCAAATAATTATTGGTTGCCCTCTAGACACTTAGGTCGCGCAGGGCGAACGGTAATCACTGTGTGCTAGTATTGGTGCAGAGCTTAATGCAATTGCGAAAAAGGTAATTTACAAGAAGAAGAGTCTCAGTCAAATATACATGGTGATTTTTGGACCACGCGCCAAATTTAAATAGGTGGTTCTGACCATGAAAGTATACAACTTTCTCAAAGAAACACGAGTCGTAAAGTGAAAAAAAAATTCAACCCTCCCATAGATAACTGCTTGATCACGTGGTCAATTTCGTATGGAAGGTCTAAATGTTTTTTTCACTTATCGACCAGTATTTCTTTGGAAAAGTTGTTTACTTTAATGGTCCGAACCAAAAATAACCATTTTTTTTTGTTTTTTTTTTAGTTGTCTCTGGGGAAATTCTTTATGCATACCACCGCCCCCCGGGGGAGAGGTCGGTGATTATGTGGGACTCCGACAAGGGTCGTCTACCCAAGAGTCGTCTACCCACTAAAACCCCAGCGGTATACCCATACACGGCGCGCTTGGGGCCCCACAAGTTCGCGTAAACGCATTCTACTGTGACGCCCCGGCGTGGTGCCCGCAACGGGCAAGCGACTGTCAGAGAGGGCGTCCCGGTACACTGGGACGCCCTCAGTCATCGAGGCTTTCGTCGGTGGCGGTTCCCCCAACCCACCACCGGCCTCACAGGCGAGGGCAGAAGGGGTTCGCATCGTCACGACCCCCCTCCACTCCTGCCTCTGTCCGTGGCGCGAGTCAGCCGGAGCTCCCTCCTTTGCGACCCGCCCCGCAGCCCCCTTCTGCGACATAACGGCCTCGCAGAAGTAGGCCCGTCAGCCCTCGGGTTAGCGACAACCCGAGGGCGTTGGTGCACCGCAGCGGTCCAGGACTCGCAGGGCAACTCTGAGGACAGAGGAGCCCCAGTCCACTGCGGCGCTGGGTGCCGCTCTTCGTCTCACCTCTCCCCGTGGGCCCGCTTGGCATGGGAGGCATGGGCCCACTCACCACGACAAGGTGGCAGCACAGTCGAGGGGACCAAAAAAATTACCATGCCTCGATGAACTTCATTCAAATGTAGTTCAAGTGTGAATTGGTTGTAGGCAACTCAAATCGATCTGCCAGTAAATACTCCCACTCTATCGCAAAACAACCTTCAGCTTTTAAAAAACATTGTTCTAATGCCAATCATATTTCGATGATCGATTGCTAAACTGGACCGTTAATGCGGTGTTTAACCCAAATATTAGCCCAGACTAAACACTTCGCGGCTTTCTGCATTCCTGCGTTAAGAGTGCAGATGCATAACAATAGAAGATTTATTGGATTTTCCCTTGCACGACTGAAGCCGAGTTCTAGAGCCAAGTTCAGGAGATGTGAGGCGTGGAAGAAACGTCTTACGTCGTTAATTGTGCATAGCTTACATTCACGGGGGTAAATCTCTCGTAGCAAATATAGGCGAAAATGGATGATTACCAGTCAGGAGAAATGTTTGGCTTGAGCCTCGGCAATGTCCGTGTGGTTGTTGCCGGGCGTTTCCTATTCGTGTAAATTGTTCCATAATTTTAGTTCGTTTCTATGCGGCGTTTGTCGACGCTATTACTTCTGAATTGCGCCTTGTTTGCAAGTATTAGAAGGTAAAACGAGCCAACGGATCCTGGAACCTACGAACCTAAGGATTCCCACGAAAGCCGGTTCTTAGCCGCCCACATCCCCTGGATTCCGTCAACCTTAACCAAGCTATCGTTCCACCTTGTGAGGGACTCATCAGCTTTGCGTTTCTTGGCATGTGACAGCCGTTGGATGCATGGCATCTATCATTTATATATCACATAATCGTTATTCCTCCTCCTCAGTCCATAAATGACCCACTACTGAGTCGTGCCTCCTCCAATTATATGAAGGGTAATTAGCCTACTGTGCCACGCTGGCAAGACGGATTGGCACAGGGTTTCGTTTCAAGTTGTCCTTCTGTTGCGGCTATGTTATCGGCCTTGTTATATGTTTTCGGCTCTTACAACACCCTAACGATGGAATGGGGTGGTGACACTATGTATTCTAATTCGTCACCACACGGACAATCGTTATTAAGTCGGACGAATCGTACTTTATGACGCTATCCAAAAAGCATGGATATCGATAGGTACCTTGGGTTCTGTCTTTCGTATATTTCCCAGATTAACCATAGAGGTCTAACGTCTAGCTCAAATGCACATTTCAGCAACGCTGTTCAAATTCGCTTTGTTTTGTTGGCCAATTAAATAACAATTTCAAAACCAAAACACGCAACTTTCATGTCACTTAACACTAGGTCATTATCCTACACAGCCGGCGTTTATGCGTTCACGTTCACAACGTTGCCAAAACGCCGGCCGCCTCGAATACATTTGAGTTAGTAGCACAATTCTCATTGTCGCGACAGATTTAGCGGTGCGACCAGGGTCTGTTGTGGCGTCATGGCGCGTGATCTTGAAAATATACTTCTATTCAGAGCTGTAATGATCTGAAATCAAACATAGTTTGGCATTTGATACGATTAGTGGTATGGGCGGCCAATTTTATAGGCAGTTGATGGGTATATGTATATATTTGGAAATATGGTGCGATTGAACGTCTTGACAAGATTTTTATTTCGTTTTTCATTTAGCTTTTGTTTACATCTTTCTTTGCCCAGGAGTGACCTTTACAACCTGTGCTAAGTTAAAGTTTTCCTAAATGATAGATTTTTATTCAAAGTTTCTTTGTCTAGATCGTACCTATAGGTAAGTTACTTAATGTGAGATGTGAGATAAAAAATATTAAATTGCGAACAGAAGACAGACAGAGGGTAGGTTCGCGTTTTATTAAATTCAGATGATTAAAGCACAAAGTAGATTATCTACTCCTGTGATTATGGTGAGTATTCCATTGCATCATTAATTTCGTTCAGATTTCAAATTTGGGTAGGCCTCTAGTGCAATTTTTATTCTACCCACCAAGTATAGTTTTGAATACGACGCCCGCCGACATTTGAATTAAACACAATGTGTTATTGAGCGGTTTGTTTACCAAGTAATTTAGGGCAATGCATCCTATAGTACAAATTGTGTACCGTTAGTTGCACAGAAATAATAAGCCTCAAGTATTTCTGATTTATACTTTCCAATTTCTAATAGGTAGGTACACGTGAAATGGCTGCTTTATATTACCACGCGAATCCCTATTAAACTACTACTACTCAGCCCATAGATGACCGACTGTTGAGTAGGGTCTCCTCCATTTAAATGGAGGGTCATAAACCTATTGAGCCAAGCTGCCCGGACGAGTTGGCTCAGGTTTTCGTTTCAAGTTTTCCTTCTCTTGCCGACCAGGCCACAAACCTAGCTTATGAAATCCTAAGGATGGAATGGGTTGGTGACACAACGTATTCTGAACCTGTCACGGATTAAATACTGACAGTATATTTAAACCGCACCAACATATTTTCAAAGTAAATTTCTAGAAATGGCGTTGTTAGATAGCGTGACAAATCGTGCACTCTATTCTAGCAAGTCTATGTTGCCGGGGATTATACTTTCCTTGCAGCAGTTACCATAAGCCCCTTGAGTTTCGAGGTAGATTATAGGCAGACTGATGATAGAGATATTACCAGATTAAGCAAAACAAATGAGGCATCGATGCGAGATATTTTCTCAGCTAACACGCAATCAGAGGCCTTGTGATGTTCAACAAGATCAATGTTAACAGATTATCATTAGCACGTGACGCAGGTAAACTGTGCCTTTCATCTATTTTGGAGTACAAGGAAATAAAAAATGTAAGTACATAGTCATGACAGAGCGAACAATAACATCTTTAGTCTAGAATAAGAAACACAACGTCTACATTTCCAGGGACTTCTTTTGAAATTCGTCATTGAGTGAATATGAATGCAGGATATTGGATTGTTTTAAACATTTTGATGATGATGCAAAAAGTATGAATGTTTATTATGTGTATGTAATTTACTTTTACACTTTTTTTTAATGAAACTTCACTGCGTTAAACCTGTATCGCGGGAGCCAGACATGAAATGACACCCAGACTCAGAGCAAGTGCCTCTGGTTTACACAAATACACTAGCCCGAGGACCCGTGATCTATAGGCGGCACTTCCAACACCTAGATAGAACCCCATACCATCCTTTGGTATTACAAGAGTTGACTAAGGGACTTCGTTATCTTCAGAGAAAGACAAATTTTGATAAGACATTGCGGTACAGTAGTTAAAGGGGTGGATCTACCTAAGGGCTTTTTGAGATGTAGCCCAGGGCCCCTAGCCCCTTGTAGATGTTTTCCCAAATTGTTATACCATGCTAAGATTTTTTAACTTTGCCAATCTCCAATTAAATCAAATTATTTATATTTTATATTATTTTTTTGTCCTATTTCTTATTTAATGGTATACCTACCTATCTACATCACTATTGAAAACTGTTTTTTTGACAAATGCTTTTCAGTAATTTGGTAGGCCCCTAAATTGTTTCAGCCCAGGGCCCCACAAATTCACGATCCGCCCATGGTAGGTTAATATCTCTTCATCAATCTTAATTGGCAGTATGTGTATCTGTTCAGATCAGTAGTTTCTCGATCATATAATTTCCAATTGTCTGGCAGGCTTTCTTTTTATGTTTGGTTATGCTTTTATGGTTGGCACGTAGTTTTGTTACTACCAACGTATATTTCACCCTGTTAGTGTGTTTATTATTTACCTACAGTGTTGTAGTCAGATGACCGCTGTTTATTTTCTCCATCTAACAATAGTTTTAATGGCGTAATTTTCAGAATCGTGTAATAGTTTTCAAATGTTTGTGTCTACTTATCGATTGTTTATCTTTGAAAGTCATAAATCTAATACTGGCACTTCATATAGCTTCTCGTGTTCGCTATTTTTTGGATGTAATTTTGACGAATATTCTTTATTAGCTGTTACCCGCGACTTCCTCTGCGTGGTATTCTTGTACCTACTATATTCAAAACTTTGCATGTCAAATTCGGTGGGAGACATAAATTACCATGCGGTAATGCGTTGAGTGACAGATACCTTAATGCATACTTTATTTTCATTTTCCTCTTCTCCAACAACTCCAACGTTCAAGGACTTTGTGTCGATTGTGACATTTGAAAATAGAATTTGTTTTTCTTTGCAATATTATCCGTCCGTAACTTTTTCTTGTGTCTAAAATATGTTTTTGACCTTCTTAGTTTTCCCATGTGTTGAGTAAGGTCCATGACAGAATTTATCTGCAGTGGTATTCGGGTCATAAGCACAAACATCCCAACATTTTTCAATTAGTGGGTATTATATGCAATTTCCCGGATACCACTGAAATATGTAAGTATTTTTTTAACGATACGGCCGTCTAGACCGGCTAATATAATGTTCCTAAATAATTTGCGTAACACTTATAAATAAGACATACTGTAAACGAATGTTTACACTTGTTTAATTACTATAATGTTATTCAAAAGTGCTGTCCAGCAGTGGACGTCTTTTGGCTAAAATGATGATTCAAAAGGGACTTAAGTTATATTGTTGGCTCGTGAACTTTAGTAAAACTGGCTACTGCCCCTCACTTTGATCACTTGGTCTCAAATCTGAATTGTTACAAATATTGTATGTATTCGTTTACCTTGATTAAATTACAAGATACAGTCAAGTATTTAATACCAAAACAAAACTCCAATATAACGAACTACTATTAATAAAATTCAATATCGCACGAGTTTTATTTGACACAGTAAAATAAAATATAATATAACTTAATACTCGTACGGATGAATAAAATCAGATTAAATATGTACATACATTCGGGCATAGCGAATACGAACTGCCTGCTGGTATAGAGTGCCCCAACTGAGTACCTATTATTATCTTTAACTGTGTACCGTATGGATTAATAGACTTTTTTATTTTATTATTTACTAGCGACCCGCCCCGAGTCGCACGGGTGCAATGATGAACTCTAAATTTATAAGTCTACATTTATTATTACAAATTTACATATCTACAATATTATGGATGTATTATACATATTTACCTTCCTCTTGAATCACTCAATTAAAAAACACCGCTTCAAAATCCGTTGCGTAGTTTAAAGGTTTAAGCATACATAGAGGGATGGACAGACGACACCGATTTTGTTTTGTACTATGTAGTGATTTAATCAAGTTGGCTCATTAGAGATCTATATAAAATAAAATTTAAATTTTACCGTTTAAAATTTATTACTTACCATCTACCACCGGCTCGGAATGCAGCTCTACAGAGAATGGCAGGCAAGAAACTCTGTAGTTGCTCTTTTTAGATCGCCATTTCTAGGTACAAGGCCGAAAGAATTGTGAAAGCAAACTTGCACAATAGTCGCAAAGGGCCAAACATCAGCAAGATCTAGTCAACAATAGTAACCTTCTAATGCCTGAGCCAACCGACCCCCAGCAACGGCACCTGTTCACAAGCATGACGCATGTGGCAGCCATTACCCTCCTCAAACATATTGCAGGGAAAGGAACGACCCGCCACATGACGCCACCAATAGCCTTGCGGGGTGTTGGGCTCTATTCAGGGCAAGAATAGTGGCACCTCTGGGATACAACGTCATTAAGGGACGGTAAGCAATTACTGTCAGGTGGACATTAAGCATTGGCCTCAAGTGACGGATTTAGAATACATAGTGTCACCACCCCATTTCCTCCTGAGGGTGTCGTTAGAGCCGACAAAAGGAAATGGTAAGGCCGAAAACTTGGTCCCAAGAGAAGGAAAACTTGACACGAAACCCTATGCCAACCCGTCTTGCCAGCGTGGTATAGTAGGCTAATTACCCCCCATGTAGTGGGAGGAGGCCCGACTCAACAGTGGGTCATTTATGGGCTGAGAAGTAGTACTAGTCAGTAGAACCTTATGGAATAAAAAATGTCCTATTCCTACTTATAAGTTACTTGTGTGCAAATTAAGTACGTATTACCAGTTCAATATTCAGTCTCTTCAGAAAATTATATCTTCGTTAAATAAATATTAGTTTCTTACAACAGGATAAATAAAAACAAAGCGTAAAATCAAGCGATGTGAAAATAATTAATTTTACAAATTAATTGCACATCATTTTGTTTGAGCGCTTAATATGTATAATATGTTTATGTCAAGTGCTTGTTTATTTGTTTTGCCATGATCTGATGAACAAAGAGCATAAGGCTTGCCAAATCCTCAACAAATCTTAAATATAGAGCGGATGTCAAATAATCTATTACAGTTCTAGTTGCTACTAGCGGCCCGTCCCGACTTCGCACGGGTGCGATGTTACCCGCGGTTATTGTCGTACCGCGAGTACATGGTATCACAACCCCATTTCATACTGAGGGTTTCGTAAGACCGCCAATTAAAGAAAATGAAAAAGGCCAAAAACCTAGTCGCAAGAGAAGACAGAAATCCAGACAATATCGTTCAGTTCGGCTGCTTTCTTCACTGCTCTCATATATGCACGACATTTGTCATGAGGTAACCTTCCGTGGTACCTGTTAGTGAGGAGCCGGTTTAAGTACTGAAATCTTGTTACGTTCCACGACCATAGTGAATGTCTGCTCTGAGTTCTATGACCCCCGAAAACATTCGTCTAGGTCAACCTTTACCTCCTTGGCCATTTATACGTGCCTTGTAAATCTGTTTTGTTTATTAACTGGATGTGAATTATGAAGGTGTTTGCTTAGCCAAAACAAAAATAGTGTTTTATTTACGATTTGGATACTATCTGCTGTCTTATAGGAATGTCCTATTTGGCTGTTTCAAAATGGTTATTTCTACACTCAATTACTATAATATTATTTAAGGTGTTTGAAACCATTAACGTGAATTTTAAGCCAGTACCCATCTTGACATTTAGTGTCATATTTTCATAACTACATATTTCACATCCTTCTCACCAAAGTGCCCCTCAAACATACGACCCGTTTTGATATATTAAATCTTGTGTGAGGAAGTGTGTGTTTTATTAAAAACAGATTAGAACTTAGCCGTCAAAGAACTGATAGCATCGTTTTTAATCCGAATTCCATAGATAGGTTTTAGATTTATATTTTATTATTTGTACGTGACCATAATGTACTGTGCAATTAAAAAAATGTAGTCACTTATCACAAGATCTAAACGGTTGCCAACAGCGAGCTATTGGCGCGCGTTTAGTTTAACACAAACAAAATAAACGTTAATTGTTTACAATGGTTCTTTGGCACTGTGACGATGGAAAGATGGGATGCATACTGCCTCTGAATATATCGGCTAGTCCTGGGGGCAAGCGGATAATAAAGCCCATTGTAGTCTGCGGAATGTTCCAAATTCAAATGGTTTTCTTTACTACTTATTTGCATTTCGATTCATCAAGTATGTTGCGAGAGCACCACAGATACTCTATAGCTTGTTTTTTTTCTTTTAGCGTCTTTGGAACTGTCTCACGTTATTTAGTTTTTGAAAATGGCCACAGGCTTCTTTTTAGTGCCGAGACAATTTAAATAGTAAGGCATACATCAGTGAGAAACTAACATTGCCAAATGCGGTGAGTAGCCTCCGAGCTTTGCATTTGATTCGATTTGATCGATATTTGGAATTCTTGAATCTCTATGTTAGTATTGACCAACAGACTAAAGATTAGAATGCTACTTTCTGTTAGCCGCAACTTTGTCCTCGTTGAATTTAAATTTCAGATCCTTCTTTACAAATAGATGTCGTTATTTAAATGTTTAGGTTAATATGTGTCAAACCTTTCATTTCTTAGTTGGAATGCATAATATCACCAACCCATACCATATTGAAGGTGTCGTAAGAGGCGACTAAAAGAACGCATTAGGCAGATCACCTAGTCGCAACAGAAGGAAAACTTGAAGCAAACCCTGTGTCAACCCGTCTTGGCTGCGTGGCACAGTAGGCTAATCTCCCAACAAGAACTTAGAGGAGGCCCGACTCAGTAGTGGGTCATTTATGGGCTGAAACGACGATAAAGACCCTGTAGTCCGGAAAACGATCACGCTTAGGTAAGGTTAGGTTAGTAGGCCTAACCGAGTTTTATGTATGAATTAACTCTGGCCTTGCTACGAAAGATCGTCCTTGAAAGATATTGAAGCCACACATAGCCATGTGTAATACCTTTTTAGAATCCCTATTAAATGCGCCAAAAATTGTGATACAGTGGCACTTTTCTGTAGAGTATTTTTTTTTCACAGTGGGGTCCGAAGTAAGTAACAAGTTTTGATTTAAGAATTATTGCTTTCGTAAAACTTAATATTATCTTCAACACACCCAATAAACTAACATAAATAGCATGTCTAACGAAAGGGCTCATCAGTACCAATCTATTGATTTTTTTTAAAACGATACATGTTGTATATTTTGTGGAATTTTATCAAGTTTTAGTAAAAAAAGGACAATTTCTCATAAAAACACAAAATCAATTATAACTCTGCAGGGGTTAACCTTAGGGACCTCCCGTAGAACAATTTTTTGCTGCTGATGGCCCCATCTAAGCGCTGGTTTCGTTTGATCCATGACTTTTTGACCACCCTGTATAAAGCGATTTAACTTAACCACTCCTTGACAGTCAGTCAGTCAGATTTAAAACGATAATGTTGCTAGGATAATAACCGACTTGAAAGATTTTTGAACAAAAAGTTTCGAACACGCCAAAGTCAGTTTATTTGTTTATGAAAATCTTCTCTTGTCACTCGACTCGTGCTCTATATCGTTTTAATGTATTTCGTATCGTTACAAAAATAAATACGACACCGTGTGATGTTTACAATATCGTGTCGTGGGGATGATCGATGTTAGAGAACTATCGATACTTAAATATACGATAAATTTCTAACGAAAAATTATCGATGATTAATATCCTTAGCGTTAGGAAATACTTTCTTGTATTTTTTTGTGCATACTATTCAGCCCTTAAATGACCCACTGTTGAGTGGGGCATACTATTGTTACATGGAGGGTAATTAGCCTACAGTGCCACACTGGCCAGACGGATTGGTACAGCGTTTCAAGTATCTACCTAGATATTCCCTTTTGTCAGCTATTACGACACCCATATGGTGGCATGTGGTGATGACACTATGTATTCGAAACCCGTCACCATAGGGAATGTTTTGTGTATACGTTCGTATTTATTCAATAATTAGCATAACTCGACTGGTCCTCCAATTGATGGTAGAGCGTTTCCGCGTGCAATTCTCATTTATAAATGTAGGTCTGAGATTAGCGCGATCGTACAAACGCTGCCTCTTTATAATATTATCAGAGATCTGCGAAAAAATTACGATAATAAAAAAAAAACATCTCATGAAACTGCAGGCTGAAAAACCGCGAAGAAGTAAATCAAACGTATTACTATACTATACTGGCCAGAAAAAAATAGAGGCGCGTATTTTTTTAAACGACATATTCAGTTATTAAAGCCGAAACTTTACGACTCATAACTGGCGCGCTAACCGCAAACGATCGCCGTGGAGCATATAAAATATCGATTAGCCGTATAATTATCCGAATTATCGGTTAGTTTGCATGATCTCACGCGCGCCTTTGATCTATCGAATCGCGTCACGTTAGGATAATATTTTTGTAATCTTTTTTCTCATTCGATAAACACCCCTGACAGGGCCAGTTGGTGTACGTCATTCGTGTCTGTGTCATGTCGTAAGTGACCAATATTTAATATAATAGCAAACAGCACCGGCTTCGCACGAGTAATAGAGCCGTCTACTACTTCTCAGGCCATGAATAACCCACTGCTGGGTCGGGCCTCCTCCAATTACATTGAAAGTAATTAGCCAACTGTTCCGCGGTGGCCAGACGGGTTGGCACAGGGTGTCGCATGAAGTTTTCTTCTTCTGGATGGAATGGGGTGGTGGCAACATAGAATCGAATAGAATACGACACGAAGTAGAGCGCTCTATTCAAGTGAAAACTGTATGAGAAACCGATCAATAGTTTTCGGGATTATCGCATCCATTCATACTGGGCCCAAATGTAATAATTTCTTTCATGCAAACTAAAACAAATAGTAAAATCGACCACCAACGTGCCTTTGTGTGTCAGTTTTGATAACCTACTAATGGTCTAGTGTCAGATCGACACGTGTGTGAAACCCTTTTGACAAAAGTTCTTGGCAAGAACTTTTTAATTTAGCTGATAAATGCTAGCACCGGATGCGTTACTTTTATATACAAACCATGTTTTGTTGATGTAGAACAAAACAAAAAAACATCCAATTTTGTGCTGTCGTTCGGAAGTTATGAGCATACATAGGTACATCTATATGTATGTATGCAGCTAGGAAACTGGATTAGTGGTTTTATACCCATACGAGTATTAAATACCAGGAATGGGTAACCATTTATCGTACAATAAATAATGTATAACTCTCCACTTTTACGTCGGAGGCGAATTTTGTTGATGCAATGTCAATAACCAGATTAATACGGAATAATCCAGAAACAATAATAAACACGTGGATTATGATTTTTTATATATAAATCAACTTTACGATTTTCAACAATTAATGTAAACGGTAGATACTGAAAAGTTTTATGCCTGCCCGTTATAACCCGCGACATTGAAAACAACAATATAAAATATGATTACTTCCCGAAATAAATAGCTGTGAATATTTTTGTAAATAGGCCACACGTGCGATAATGTAGCAATAACAATACTTTGATATCGTTATCTCAAAGGACCCGTTGCTGAGTTGACCTTCCTCCAAATTTGAGGAAGGAAATTAAATATTATATAAATAAATATCCTTGGACATTTCACACAGCGCTATCTCGTCCCAAGCTAAGCAACTTAATGCTTGTGTTATGGTAACGAGATGGATGAAAAACTACTTACTTATATACATTTTTTTTTGTAAATAAGTACATACATATTATAGATAGAAAACACCCAGACCCGGAACAAATACTTGTAGGTCGTACAAATATTTCTTCCGTGCGGGGAATCGAACCCGCGACATGCGGCGCAGCAGTCGATCACTCAACCACTGCTCCTACATTTTCTTCCTCGCGTTTTTGGTCTAGGGGTTAGATGTGCCGCCTTCGGGTCACAGGTTCCCGGTTCGATTCCCAAGGACCGACCTTATTCATTAGACGTGCACATACCAATAGAAAACTTACAAGTTTCGAAAATACATTCCAGTTTATTAACTGGCTTTAAAAATAGTAAGTTCTTTAAGTATAAAAACATATACAAGAGTAGGTAATGGTGGTAGGTTTTAGTGGGTAATCCGGGTGCAACTCTCCATCTCCTCGCACCCGTGGAATCCCACATACCAAGACCCATCCCCCGGTTGGGTACCTGCAATAGGTTTCACCCACTTAAAAAAAGTGTTTTTTGTTATTTTTTTCTGCCATGTAAGCCGAGCACGATTGCACGTTCCACTGCGTCCGCGCATCAAATAGAATAATTGCAAGCGACAAAAACGTTTTGGTGGTAGAGCCACGCTGTTCGCAGCATGAATGGGCCGGCTCGACCGGGTAAGTACCACACTCTCGCAGAAGACCGACTTTTGAGTAGTAGCTTTTAGCTACTGCGCTTCGTTCGGTGAGCGAGAGGGCCGGAGGCCCCCCCCCCCCCCCCCAACCATGGCAGCGGAATTTAAAGAGAGAGTACCCCAGGAGGGTACCAGTGCGTTTCGCACTGGAGAATCCCTCCCTGAGCATCCTCGCTCAGGCTGCCCTACGTATTCTGGGGAGGGCAAAATCCCGCTCGTTACACCTGCCCGAGGCAAGAGCAACATAAACACGGCACCACCACCTGAACTCCATGTACACTTCTGCAACATCAGGGGATTGCATACTAATCTAAACTCTGTCCACCACCATCTTGAGTCAGAGAAGCCTGCGTTGCTCTTTTTAACGGAAACTCAGATATCGTGCCCCACGGATGCGTCATACCTAAATTACCCAGGCTATAAAATTGAACATAAATTTGTGTCACGAGCCGGTGTATGCGTGTACGTGAGGGACGATATCTGCGTCCGCCGCCTAGGCAATCTTGAAGGCAGGGACCTCTCCTCCATCTGGCTGCGTATAGATTGCGACGATCATCCGCGCATATTCGCATGCCTCTATAGGTCCCACAGCGGCGATGCAGAAACCGACCGACTCTTCGAGCACGTCGAAACGGCCATTGACTCCGTGCTAGAACAGACCCCGTCCGCCAAAATTGTGGTTCTCGGCGACTTCAACGCACATCACGTTGAATGGCTTGGGTCACAGAAAACTGACCACGCGGGTATAACTGTTCATGCCCTTGCCATGGCCTATGGTTTAACACAGATGGTCTCGTCGTTCACTCGAATACCTGATGTGGAAAACCATACGCCTTCACTGCTGGATCTTCTACTGACCTCTCATCCCGATGGCGTAAAGGTGTCCGTCGGTGCTCAGCTGGGCTCGTCGGACCACTGCCTAATTCGGAGCGTCATGCCACTTACGCGTCGATTGCGGTCTCGCCCCGCGGGCCTCCGGCGTGTTTGGCATTTCAGGTCAGCAGACTGGGATGGAATGCGGATCTTCTTTTCATCCTACCCATGGGGTCAAGTTTGTTTCTCACTGGAAGACCCCAGTGCTGTTGCTGACTCTGTCGCTGATGTGGTGCTCCAAGGCATGGAACTTTTCATTCCAAGTACTTTGGTGCCCGTTGGCGGCAGGTCTCAGCCCTGGTTTGAGTCCTCTTGCAAACTGGCAACCAGTAAAAAGCAGGAGAAATTCCAAGCCTGGGCAAATGCAATAGCTACTGGGGATCCGAAAGCTGATCACCTGAAAAAGGAATACAACTTTTCCTCCAGATCCCTCAAAAGAGCCTTGGCCATGGCAAAGGCAAAGCACATCGGCAGGATTGGTGAGAGACTGGCTCGTCTTCCCTCGGGTACACGTGCCTTTTGGTCCCTCGCCAAGGCTGTCGAAGGGAACTTCTGTCGACCATCTTTTCCACCTCTGCGCAGGGAGGATGGTGATCTCGTCTACGATGCAAAGGAGAAAGCCGATCTTCTGGGCTCTCTTTTTGCATCCAATTCCACTTTGGACGACGGGGAGAAACCACCGCCGACCATCCCCCGGTGCGTCAGCGCCTTGTCGGGCATTCGGTTTACCCAAAAATCGGTCCGTAATGAGCTTCTCTCCCTGAACATCCATAAGTCCAGTGGGCCTGACACCATCCCTCCTATTGTGCTGAAAACATGTGCTCCAGAGTTGGCTCCAATATTAACGCGCCTTTTCCGACTCTCCTACGATACAGGCGTAGTCCCTCATTCCTGGAGGATGGCTGTTGTGCACCCCGTCCCGAAAAAAGGCGATCGCTCTGATCCGGGTAACTACCGGCCCATTGCCATCACCTCCTTGCTCTCCAAAATAATGGAATCCATTATTAATCGCCAACTTTTACAATACCTAGAAGAACACCAGCTAATTTGCGACCGCCAATACGGGTTTCGTCAGGGTCGGTCGGCTGGCGATCTTCTAGCCCACTTGACCCATCGCTGGGCATTGGCGATAGAGACCAAGGGGGAGGCCATGGCCGTTAGTCTGGACATTTCGAAAGCTTTCGATCGGGTGTGGCACAAGGCGCTTCTTTCGAAGCTTCCGTCTTATGGGCTGCCTGAGAAACTCTGCAATTGGGTTACCAGCTTCCTCACGGAGCGCAGTATCAAAGTCGTTGTCGACGGGACATGCTCCAACGTTAAGCCCGTGAACGCTGGTGTCCCACAAGGCTGTGTGCTTTCCCCAACTCTGTTTCTTCTGCATATCAATGATATGTTACATGCTGATAACATTCATTGCTATGCAGACGACAGTACGGTGGATGCCTTATACTTTGGCCACCCCAATATTTCTCAGGCGCACATCCTTGAGTGTCGGAGCAAAATTGTGTCTGAAATCGAGGCTACCTTAGACCAAGTCTCGCATTGGGGTCATCACAACTTGGTGAAGTTTAACCCCCTAAAGACACAAGTTTGCGCGTTTTCTGCCAAAAAAGCTCCCATGGTCGTGCCTCCTCAGTTTCAAAACACTCCTCTTGATATTAAGCCGAGTATTGGGATTCTCGGTGTTGACGTAGGGAGCGACGTTCAATTTCGCGGTCATTTGGAAGACAAAGCTAAGCTGGCCTCCAAAAAACTGGGTGTCCTCAACAGAGCGAGGCGGTATTTCACGTCGGCACATCGCCTCCAATTATATAAGGCGCAAATACGGCCACACATGGAATACTGCTGCCACCTCTGGGCCGGGGCTCCACAGTACCAGCTCCTTCCTTTTGATCGCATCCAACGTCGTGCAGCTCGAATCGTCAATAGCGATAGTCCTAATGATCGGCTTGATACTCTAGCCCTGCGAAGAGACGTGGCGTCTCTCTGCATTTTCTATCGCACTTATCACGGAGAGTGTTCTGAGGAATTGTTCGATCTTGTCCCTTCCGCTTCTTTCCGCCACAGATCCACCCGCCAGAAATACCATCAATTTCATCTGGACGAATGGGTGTCCACCACCGTGCGGTTTTCAAGAAACTTTATACCGCGCACAACGTCTTTGTGGAATCAATTACCAGCGGAGGTATTCCCGAACCGGTACGACATGGCAACCTTCAAGAAACGAGCCTATTCCTTTCTTAAAGGCCGGCAACGCACTTGCAACCCCTCTGGTGTTGTGGGTGTCCATGGGCGGCGGTGATCACTTACCATCAGGTGACCCGCTTGCTCGTTTGCCTACCTCTTCCATAAAAAAAAAAAAAAAAAAAAAAAAAAATGTTATTTTTAGAACCGCCTTCGTCGAGATTATATTCTGAGCGTAAAAATAAAGTTGTTATATTCTTGCGAGTCGATGATAACGAGAGCTTGTTTACAAAGTATAAGATTTCCACTTCGAATTTCTTAGAATCCATTGGATTCAGGAGAAACACAACTATTATATGACTCGCTGCTACGTCGTCGTTTCAGCCCATAAAGGACCCACTACTGGGTCGGGCCTCCTCCAAATTCACGGAGGGAAATTAGCCCACTGTGCCACGCTAGCAAGACGGGTTGGCACAGGGTTTGTATCAATTCTTCCTTCTCTTGGGGCTAGGTGATACGTCGGCCCCTTCCAAGTGCATGGAAGGAAATTTGCCTACCACGCCGGGGACGGGTTAACAAAACATGTTCTTTCCGTTGTGTTCTCAGCTCATAAAGGACCCACTACTATGTCTAAGCCTCTTCTAATCATAGAAGGCTAGGTAATCTGCTTATTATTTCGTCGTGTTTTAAAGCCGACTATAGAGGCTCGAACGACACCCTCAGGGTGGAATAGGGTGGTGAAGTTATCTAATCTAAATCAGTCACCACACGGATTTGTCTTGCTTTAGTTGGCTATTTCAACACCTATATTATGGGTATTGGTTGGTGACATTTTGTATTTTGTGTAAACAAAATATAAACGCACTGGTGAAAAATTTGCCCTAACACAAAACGCGCATTGAAACAGAATCGAAACCCCCTTTTTGCAAACGGCCCATAATATTACTGTGTTGTATACATATCTGAGGACAGAGGAGTCCCTGGAGCACAAACCCACTTCGACACCGTGTCTGGCCTCTCCCCGTGGGCCCGCCCGGCATGGCCCCAACGGATCAGAAAGGCACACAAGCCCTCTCACCACGGCAAGGTGGCAGCACAGTCAAGGGGGAAGTAAGCTTAACCTTAGTTAGCGCCTCCGTACGGAGTCACATCAAAAGTAATTGGAGTGCAATCATATATAAAAATAAATCTGTCTGTCCCATCTACTTTAATCGAGTAACGTGCGAGATTGTGCGATGGAAATAACCACCAATTACGGCAAATATGTCTCGTAGCTAAGAATAGCAGACGAGCCCCCGTGCTTCACTTGTTTGTTATGCAAGTAACATATATCTGTAGATATGCCAGTCCAATAATTCCATATCAAATCAAGTCGATAACTAGGGTGACGTCATCACTATGTCATGAAACCCTTTCTTCAATATAGGTAGATTTAAAAAAATAAGTTGATAACTGCCTAGTGTAAGAGTGAGTGAAGGGACGAAAATGCGGGCTGTTATAAGTTGACCTCTAAGAGTCTATCTGTCAGTTTTAAGTAAATGCGAAAATATTGCACTAGTAACGTAATGTAAATTCTACGTCGCGCTCATACACACGAACGGCATATTGTCAACGGCACAGACAACTACAACCTTTGACGCGAGTCAGCGGCAGCCGTCGACGCGTCGGCGAGTGCCGTCAACGGCAGTCGACGGCTGCAGTCGGCTGCCGTCTCGGCTGCAGTTGTCTGTGCCGTTGACAACATGCCGTTCGTGTGTAAGAGCTCGAGGAGCTGAATATGCACTAATGTGTATGTATTAGAGTATGTTTTGCTCATCGAGTAATATAGTAACCATTATAAACACAATAGTATTTTATTGGTAATTACTTGAAGAGATCATGTGTAACTTGTGGCAGCGTCGGTCGGCGGAATTTTGTCTTATTTTTTTTTGTTTTTCATTAATATTTATCAGTAATATTTATAATTAATCCAATTTGTAAGCTTCCCACGTTTTGAGATAGTCTTTTAGTTTTTGTGTTACCTATTTTATTTTAAGCTGGATATATGTTGCTTCGTGTTCGCCCCACGAAGGTTAGGGTCACGCTGAAAATCAGTGTGCCCTGTTGTGATTTTTGTCGCAACACAGCACAATATGCTGATTGTGGGCCTTTTTGTCGCTGAAGACGGCGTGCACACGTAATTTATTATCCATTTAGTTTCTATGCAACTATTATTGTAACACAATATGTAACAATGTATATACCATATATTTCTCTGTAGTGAGTGCGCCGTATTCATTGTACAATAAAGATTTTCTCTCTCTCTTTAAAGAAACATTTTTGTATCATTCGTATATTTAAATTAAATTTGGACATTAATGCGATGACAAATGACATTACTTTGCAGAATGTGATACTTAATTTAGACACTATCAGTTTCAGCCCATAAATGACCCACTATTGAGTCGGGCCTCCTCCAAGTTCATGGAGGAAATTAGCCTACTGTGCCACGCTTGCAAGACGAGTTGGCAAGGGTTTGTTTCAAGTTTTGCATCTTTTGCGGCTAGCTGATCTGCCTCTTCCCCGTGGAGATACAGTCAGGGCCCACGGGGCAGCAAGCGCGGGACGGTACACCCCGGGGACGTTTAGTGGGTATGACTCCGTATCCTGACAGAGGCGGAGGGGACTCCCACACACCCCCTGTTGGCCATCTCCAGGCTGGCAGGGATAGTCCATAAAGGATTTTAACCCGGGCAAAAAAAAAAAAGGTGATCTGCCTCTTGATCTTGCGCTCCTTTAGTCGCCTCGTCCGACACGCCCAGGATAGTGTGGGTTGGTGACATTGTATATTCAAAATCCGTCACCACACAGATAACACTATCAGGTTGTTTGTAATAAATAATACAAGTAGTAATTATATTTTGAAACTTTCGTGTTGATTTCTGAATACGATTATGGATTTTTTGAAATAGCCAATGTTGCAGTTTTAGTTTTCGTATTAGATCCGGCTCAAGACTCCTCTATGCGTCTCGTTAAATTTTACCACCAGAATTGTCACCGTTTTTATTTAAAAGAGCAACCATGGAGTTTCTTGCCGTCTCTTCTCTGGGGAATGGCATTCCGAACCGGTGGTAAAAACTAAATGATTAATTATTTTTATATTTATATTTTAATTTTTGTGGTATATTTTTATGACCATTTGAAAGCATTCGCAAGAATTTATTCGAATAAAAAACATTTTGAATTTGATTTTAACCATACACGCACATTAGAATCTTTTAACGTGTACATTCTATATTAGGTACCACATGAATATTTTGATATATTTAATTGTCTATACAGTTTAAGCTCTGATGTTTTAATATCTCCCTCACTGAATTTATAATCATTGTGTTTTCTGTAGATTAGGTTTTATTCTTTGATAACGCGTGCGTCGCTTTGTGCTTAAGCAGGAAGCTGGTTGGCTATGATGCAAAACCCACTTACAGTAACTATCTTTATACCTACCATGTTTACAATTGGTCCATGCTAATAAAGAAAACATCTCTTTTCAGTCTCCTCTGGCAGCCTTAGGGGCCAATTAACGATATTTGTCATCTCTCCTAACTTGCTAGTTTCTCAAAACTTACGCAGGAATAGGCTTGTTTCGTTATATACGTAAAAAAAATAAGTTTTTGGGCACGACAAGTTTCAGCGCCACTCTTTGGTAAACGCAAGAACTACACCAATAGGTACTTTTAGCCTCCTGAAAACGGCGTATAGTGGTACGCATTACATGAAAAATTTAAAAGATGTCGCTACTGACATAATTATTTGACGCGCTTTGTTGTTAAACTAGCGACCCGCTCCGGCTTCGCACGGGTGCATTGATGAACCTCTAAATTTATCAGTGTTTCTCTACAATATTATGGATGTATTATACTTAAAAACCTTCCTCTCGAATCACTCTATCTATTAAAAGAAACCGCTCCAAAATCCGTTGCGTAGTTTTAAAGATTTAAGCATACATAGGGACGGACAGACGACAGCGACTTTGTTTTATACTATGTAGTGATGTGTGGCTAAAACAATTATTTTAACCGTTCATAAACTATTCTGAAATCGTTATTAAAAACTTTAAAGTAAATGTTCGTTATACATATAGTTTGCCCTGACCTGGGGAAAATGCCAGTAATTCAAGAAAATTTTAGTGGAGTACGGGATGATGGCAGGATATTCCGTGTGGTGTCGGGTTCAGAATACATAGTGTCACCAACCCATTCTATCCTGAGGGTGTCGTAAGAGCCGACAAAAGGAAATGTCTAGGTCGAAAACCAAGCCGAGCGAGAAGGAAAACTTGATACGAAGCCCTGTGCCAACCCGTCTGGCCAGCGTGGCACAGTAGGCTAATGATTCTCCGTGTGATGGGAGGAGGCTCGACTCGGCAGTGGGTAATTTACGGGCTGAGTAGTAGAAGGGATGATGGTGAACAAGTGTGCGTGGATGGTCAAACTCCAACCAAAGCTTCATCAGGGAAAGCATGGTGACGCTAACGTCATGCTTTCCTATTTGTTTTTAAAGACCGGCACCGCACTTGCGGTTACTCTGGTGTTCAAGATGTACATATACATGAGCGGCGGTGATCACTTACTTACCAGTTGACCCAGTTGCTTGATTGCTGCTCTCTTTAAAAAAGCAATAAAAATAAGCTAAAAGTAGTAGCGAAGAATACTTCAAGAAGTTGAGTCCCATTTTGGTGAAACATCGTCATTGTGTCATTAAAACGATAATTTTGAATAATTAAATAAAGTTTTGCCCACAACAAAACAATACCTATCTTATGCGCCTCGTCCACGATAGATTAAAATTACGGAGACCGACTTTCATAGGGCCTACGACGTGTACACATGAGCGAGACTACCCCAGCTAGATTATCACTACAGTCTACGTAGACAGGCTCGGCTACTGTCGGAAGGTACGAGAGCGAGACAATCGATACGAATAGAGAGCTCTCGAATTATCTACATGCCGTAGATTAGTCTAGCTATAGTCGTATTTTTAACTAGACGTACTCAACTGACGTTTACTGTTTATATATGAATATCTAGTCTACGAGTAGTGTAGTGTACGCAGGCCAAAATGTCACTATGATAGAGCTATAACCCTACGCTAAGGCAAAAAACTGCAATATGGCGCTTTGTTGATCTCTACGTGTACTTAGAAATAAGAGTTTAAATTAGATTAGTCTTCAAGCTGTCGAGCTCTATTCTCTCTCCGTGGACGATGCGCTCTAGATTAGTTACCCGTCTCTCGGCTCAAATAGACCCCACTTTTCTTGTCGGCTATGGCGTCGAAGGAAGCCGGGAGACAATTAGCGACCGACCCAATTAATGACGATGAAGTGGGCGCCGTAGTTCACCACAATACTACGTATTAACGTGGCTCAGCAAAAAGGTGTGATGGTGCATCGGTGTGGACTAATACATTAGACTCTATGTACCTTGGAATTAGGTGTATTATTAAAGTTTTTATTGGGAGTGGGTTAACCGCTTTTTGGTAAATTTAATTAAAGAACAGGCTAAATAACAGTCACATCGATGAGATGTGGCGTGTGGTCTGAAATGATGGAGAATTAATCGTGGTATTTCATGAATTTATGTGGTGCTGGATATAGAGAACATTGTTATTAATCCAATCTTTATTTTTATTTACATTTTTAAGGATATTAAAGCTACTGTTTAATATCCTTAAAAATGTAAATAAAATACCTAGACTCGAGCAAGTGCCTCTGGTTTATACAAAGTCGGAAACGAACCAGGGACCAGTGATCTAAAGGTTGCCACCTTTCACCCCTAGACCAACAAGACATCCTAAAGGTAGTTCGTGGCAATAGAACTTAGTAACCTCCCTCCCCATTTTCCCAACTGGATTGGATTCAGCATCTGTCTAATCGTGATCTGACTAACTACCAGTAAGTACATTGAAAATTTCGTGTGTAGACGGGTTTAGAATACATAGTGTCATCACCCCATTTCAACCGGAGGGTGTCGTAAGGTCCGACAAAACGAAATGGCAATAACGAAAACCTAATTGCAAGAAAAGGAAAACCTGTGGTCTCCCTTCCTGTGATGGGAGGAGGGCTGACTCAGCAGAGGGTCATTTATGGGCTGAGTAGTAGTACTAGATTGCCGTTTGCTCCCCGCGACCCATCTGATTGGACAACGCGGTCAGTCTTTTGGGAGTTCTTAGACAATAATTTAGCGTGGTTGTATAATTTGTAAATATTTTTTTTGTGTATGTTAGTATCTTATCCAGTAACCTTAAAAAAGTCTACCATAACGTAAAACACAAACACTTCTTCAAAATTAGTATACTTATACATTTGTATAATATAAACATACATTATATATTATTTGAGTTAGTAATATTTCATACGCTTGTAAGGTTTATTGTCGGAAACAGATAATAATTTTATTAGCACTGTTGCTGTCAGTCCGTGATTGTGTACACGTAGTTTTCTATTCGATAGGTACCATTTAGGCAATCCGCCAGGAGCAACGGATACTGCGACGTATAAACGATAATAAAATCTCGTTCACAGTCACAAAATAATCAGAGACCCATTTCTCTAATCAGAAATCTTATTTAGGCCCTTAAAGTGCTGACTCAGGTATGCTCTACTATACTCGGTTCACGTTAGCGAGCTAATACAGCAGTTTCTCTGTTGTACTTTTGAACGCAAATGAAAAGGAAAAAAAAAGTTATGTGTGTTTGCGCCCCTCCAATTGCACCTCACTTTGAGCCTCGGTTTACATTACTCGGCCGTCGCTCGGAATATTTATTTTAATATTCCATACTGATTTTTGGTGTGGTTTTTAATATTGAAGTAAAAAGGACCAACTTCAAGTTAATTCATTCATTGATACTTAACAAGTTGTAAACGTACAATTGGCGTAGGTACTTAAGCTGAATCTTAGGAGATCAAGTCTATCAATCAATATACATATTTTACATACCAATTATAAAAGTCAAAGGAAGTAAACTAAACAAATGTTGATCATATATTACAAAATATTAATAAATTTATGTATTAAAATGGTCTCTGTGTATCCTAAGTCCGTTAACATACAGATCAAATTTCAGATATTTATGATTATAATCATATGAACATTTTCATCATCTCATGACTACGGCCGAATGAGTTTCCAATCTGCCAGATAAATTAAGGGATTGTTTGTAGGAGGATACACAATCTTGTGAGCTATAGAAAAAATCATGACATCTAATTTGCAACACCTTCTTATATATTCCCGGTTCTAGTTTCGACTTGCATTATTGCAATATCCATCTAGATTATTCCTAAATAGATTTATCTAACTCGAACTGAAGCTCAAAATTAAATTAATTTGAATACGTACTTTTCGTTATAAAAACTTGTAAATCCGTTAGGATGAAACTACCTAAAAATACAGCCAACTAGAAACTTAATATGAAGAAACGTAATGTTAACAGATTGTTACGAAATAATAAACAGAAATGGTTACCTACATACTTTATTCTGATGGTAAAATTATTTCTTAACAAACGCGTTTACAAATCTCAGTGTACGTCGCGGCTATTCGGTACGGCTTCCCAGAGCCACAACACAATTTTCATTGCATTCCCGGTTCTCCTGTGAATCACACGTAGACTATCGTAGGCTCTCACTTCGGGATATGGCTGAGACAGAAGAGAAAGGAGTCCAGGTAGGCATAGGATTTATCATATCTGTTCGTTAATACACTTTAAATGTTAAGATCTTCGGATTTGAATACTGAATGTACCTGTTGATGTTGTGTTGGATGTATCCGTGATAAGCTAGGCGGCGAAGGCAAATTTTCACTGTTTACTTTAAATTTGTTTAATACGGTTAATACGTTTATTGCATTATTCGGTCTTGATTTATTTAACGATTTGGTCGGTGAGATGTAATTTTCTAACACCAACTTGTTGGTCTACGGGTTAGATGCGCCGCCTTTGGATCGCGGGGTCCCGGGTTCGATTCCGGGGCCGGGAAAGTGTCTTTGTGTAAACCAGAGGCACTTGTTCCGAGTCTGGGTGTCATTTGTATTCGTGTATTTCATGTTTGTAAACTGCCCCCGCGATACAGGTAATTATTGATATGAAACCCTGTGCCAACCCGTCTGGCCAGCGTGGCACAATAGGCTAATTACCCTCCATGTAACTGGAGGAGGATTGACTCAGCAGTGGGTCTTATATAGGCTGAGTAGTAGATCTTAATGTTCCCTGTTATGTACTCGTATTCTCTGTGTTGTTATTTATTTAGCGAGACGATATTTATTACCAACTGATAATAATACACGATAGTATGACTCGATGCTGGATAATTCCTTCTCTCGAATTGATTTAAGTGTCGGACAATTCATCATATGAGCCAATAAATGACCCACTACTAAGTCGGGCGTCCTTCTAATGTATGGAGGTCAATTAGCCTATTGTGCCACGTTGGCAAGACGGGTTGGCACATGTGTTCCTTCTCTTGCGATTATCTGCGGTTTACGTTGCGTTAGTCGCCCCTTACCACACCCTCAGCATAGTATGGGTTGGTGACACTGTGTGTTCTAAATGCACACGGACGTACTCAAAATATCTTTTATGCAGAAAACTTAATTGACGTCACTTCGATTCCTCACATTAAATATGAGTAGGGGGAGGCCGTAGCCGATGCGGTACGCATTCGATCTGCAGGTTAAGCAACGTCACTCTGCTGCTTGGGTGTGCCTCAGTTGAAGCACCTGGCCTCCTCTTTTATAATACTCTAGCGACCCGCCCCGGCTTCGCACGGTGCAATTATGCATGTATTATACCTATAAACCGTCCTCTTGAATCACTCTATCTATTAAACAAAACCACTTCAAAATCCGTTGCGTAGTTTTAAAGATTTAAGCATACATAGGGACGGACAGACGACAGCGACTTTGTTTTATACTATGTAGTGATATTACTGACTTGAATGCCTTTGCTTGCGAGTTGGAAAGCAACGCCAGGGTCTAAGATGGAGCAGGCAATTCAAGGAAACGAATGTCGGGCTCCGGCTCTCACATACACACGACGAAACACAGCACATACGGACCATTAGATCCTCCAAGCCAAACTCACCAAACAACAGTTTCTACCATTTAAGTCGATACACGAGTCAGTAAGGTGGGCACTGACAGCGGATATAACATAATTACCGGTCGGAGATGGGTCGCGGAGGGCAGACGGCAACCGAGGATACTGGTAGTTAGCCAAATCAGAGACTGGTGCCGATCCCAATGAGATTGGGAAAGTAAGACAATATGAAATTTCGTCACGAAGCGCGGTACATTTCTGCCAATCTAGTTCCGTTTTCCTTTTACGGGTCTGGGTTTAGTTTAGTTTCTTTTTTAAACTAAACACCTGCTCTATGTATAACCTGTATCTCGGGGGTAGTTGACAAACATGTCATTCACGAACACAAATGACACCCAGATTCGAAGCAAGTGCCTCTGGTTTACACAAAGACACTTGCCCGATCACGGACTCGAACTGGGGACCTGTTGATCCAAAGACGGCATATGCGACTCCTAGACCAACATGTCAGTCAACATGTTGGTGTGGTGACACTATAAATTCTAAATCAGTCACCAAATGGCTTTTCAATATGTCAACAAATTATAGAGTAGCCCTGCAAAATATCACTGTACTCTGAACGCACAGAGTTATGCTGTTTAACGCAATTTCCATATGACCGTATATACGTGCAAGTATGTGCTGTGCTGTAGGTTTTGTGTCAAGGACAGTTCAGTTCTTGGGTGAATTGCGAGTAATAGCTTTTAATCACCGTCCATAGTGGTAGTTCGGCTAATAGCTGCTTTTTGACTAATTGAAACTGATAAGCAGTCTAAGATGCCTTTAAGCCGCTATTCCTTTGACTGTGCGTTGTAATTTAATTTGTGGAATAAATAAATAAATTAAGGTGCCTAAAATGGCAATTTGGACAAGAACATTGTAAAAAAAAAACAAGATATCAAAAAGTACTACATAAATAGTTTCTGGCTGGATCTTTCCTTTAGTGCGGCCTTCCGAACCAATGAAAAATCTTTGACGACATCAAAAATTAATAAACGATATTACTTAATTTAAGTAATCCAAGTTTATTCTTTCAAAGTTGACTAAGTGTTTTTTTTAATAAATCAGTTTTAAATTGCCTCAAGTTTGCGTGGAGCGAGCGTTTAATCTGTGGCCAAGTTTCACCTTGTTATATCCAATACGCCTACATCGGAGATTTATGAAGTTGAAATTTATTTTTGGGCAATACGTCTTTCGAGGATACAACACTTTTATAGGAATTTAACACTCGCCTTGAAATCTTTACGGTGGTTTCGACATGTTTCACGCTGGTTTAGTTGATCTAAAACTTTTATGTGTTTGTAGCTGGCTGAACAAACTGTGGGAATATTTTGGCAAATCGTGTTCGATACTTGGTTGAGGATAATTTAGATCCTACATTTTTATTAATCTAATACTTTATATTTATAATATCTAGATCTAAAGTCGTGTGTGTGGTTGTGTCTTTGTAAAGACGCTTTTGGCGGACCAGCTCGGAGAATGAGTGAGTAAATATCGGTGATATGAAACCCCCCTCCTCTACCCACTAAATATCCTCATAATTCAAATAGGTATTATTCACAAACATACATTTGTGTCTTAGGCATACAAAGACACATGCCCGACCCCGGAATCAAAGCAGGGATGCTTGCAATGCTTAGACAAGGCGTCATTTCATCGATTCGTTCCTTCTTCCTTAAATACTTTAGTCGCTCTTATGACGCCCTTTATGTAAGTTCTAAATCTCTCACTCATTATAACACGTCTTAATCTAAATAAATAAATTACTCAATGCCGACTGAGGAGGCTAGATACTCCAATTTCGTAGAAAGCAAAACACATGCACATAATGTTTTATAATAATATGAGCTCTGAACTATTTAAACTTTTAAGTCTTTATTTATTATAAAAACACAAGTGTGAAAATTTTTATTAGTTAAGACTTATTTTGACCACTTATATAATGTATATCTAAGTAGGTATTCATAACTCACTCACTCTGAGAGCATCAATTCTGATAGTTCTGACTGTTATCTCCTAAGACCCATCCGTTTCCGATGACCTTTGATATTTTCGGTTTTCTGAACTTCGCAAGGACTTTGTGACCCTTAAAAGATATTGTGGAGAATTGAATAATACTGTAGGTAACTGAAATATGAGATTCAAACTATTCCCGATCAATAGAATCTAATTGGCGTGTGGTGACGGATTAAGAACACATACACTACCGACAAAAGGAAATGATAAATCGCAAGAGAATGAAAACTTGATACTAATCTCTGTGCCAACCCGCCTGGCCGGCGTGGCCCAATAGGCTAATGACCCTCCATGTAACTGGACGAGGCCAGACTCAGCAGTGGGTCGTCTATGGGCTGAGTAGTGGTAGTAGATATATTTGTTTTGGTTATGGTATTCATAACAAAACTTATCATTATAATACAATACACTTTGATTTATAAACTGATTTGTCTCAAATATACACATGTACGAAGATTTATTTGCACAGTATTCTAACTTAGATCACATGCCTCTACAGGCGCTATACGTATTCGCGTATTTGACATAAGCGCCATGTGTGGACGGCATGTTATACAATAATAAAAAACATACAATACCTATGTTACGTTAATAAAAAAACTTTTAAAAACGCTACTGATCCTTTTTAAGAGATCCGAAGCAAAACATGGGCATCGAGCTTTTCCCTTGCTTTGGAACTCTTAGTCTATAAATTCGCTAACTTGGCAGTGGGTAATTTATAGACTAAGATATCCATAGATATATAGACATCTTTCAATTGGATGGAGGAAGTATTCGGCTATACATCACCACTTCATTTAGCTCTTTAATCCGCCATAGTGGCGTCAATAAATTTCTGCCACTAAGGGACGTCAGTTGTGCATGTTCCGTAGCTATTTCTATCCCATCTTTGACAGCTTAACGTTCGGTGTTTGACAAGCACTTAAAAAGCCTTTTAGACGAGAATGGTGTTCGATCACTAGGACTGGGAGGGCTGTAACGAACGAAAAATCCTGATGATTTCATACTATTGTGCCTTGACTAGTTACTCACCGTGTGGTGATTGGTTTACTATAGAGGGATCTTATCTTATCTTATATCTATAAATGAGCAATTCTTGTATATATATAATTGGAATCTCGGAATCGGCTCCAACGATTTTCATGAAATTTAGTATATAGGGGGTTTCGGGGGCGATAAATCGATCTAGCTAGGAATCATTTTTAGAAAATGTCATTTTATTCGGGTTTGGGGGGGGGGGGGTAAATCGATCTAGCTAGGAATCCTGACATCTATAGGCGAATAATAATACTACTTTTTTGTGAGCACAACAGCAGATGGCGTTGTTAAGTAAGACGAAGTAAATGAGTGTTTGCGTAATTCGTACTTAAATATAATTTCCAAAAAACACAATTTATAAAAAAAAACATCAATTTCAAGTCGTCCAGATATTTTTAATAATACATTGTTTATCTGGCAGTCCAGTCGTGGAGCGATTTTTGTCTGACATCCGCGAATCGTCATGGTCAGCTAGTAATTAAAATATATACCTATGTACCTGCCTTGTTCCATTGAGCACTATCTTTTTCCATTAAAATTCCTCTGCCTGATGTCTTAGGATTTCACGATTCATTATAAATTGCAATCAAAATCTTTTTAGACGATTTATCGAGCATTATTGAATTGCCGACGTTTCAACTTTCAGTAGACCTTCAACATTAAAATTTCAATAGTACAGTGCTTCTTGTCAAGTACCACTGGGACAGTGCTTCGGACCTAGTCGTTAAATTGATCAAATCTCCAGCTCAACACTCATCTGCAAGACCTCTGGACACCGTGAGCGATTGCAAGAATCGCACAGGGAACGATTTCAATAAAACAAAATTATAGGCGATAGATTTAACCGTTTTTTGTACGTTTGAAAACACCAGTCAACTGGTATCCCCCATGACCACGGCTGCTGCAACGCGTTTGGAACGTCGGGAATTTGAAAAGTAATTTGGATATAAGGTGATTAGATATCGTGATTATCTACAAACATTTCTGCTGTTTGTTTTGTGTATTTTGGATGTTTATGGATGTGCCTATAACCTAGTGAATCTGAAACTCTGATCTAACATCAAGTAGATTTCATCTACCTGGTACACATAAACATTTTTTATGACTGACGATTGTTCATGCGTCAATTGCGTTTCATATGCTTTTCCATAAATTTTCAAAAAACACATGTTATTAAAATTACCTCCCATCATACAGCTACATTCGGCAGTATAAATAAATCTGTTTACACAACAACATCACGATCGTTTGGTACCCGGCGTTGGATGTGGATATTTCAATTTACATTTAGTGTTTTATTGCGATGACCTTGTACCGATGGTTTATTTGATTCCCTCAAATAAATAACTACTCCTTGAAGCGGGAAGTTTACGACCATTCCTGGCAAAATTAAAACTGTGTTTCTAGCTTATAATCCATTTATGTCCTTCTGTTTCTGTCTTCTGCTTCTTCTCCTTTCTATAGATCTGCACAATTGTTACAATTGTTTGGAGCACATCTATCTACCCCTAGCGACCTTCTGAGGTCCATCGAGTCCACATTCTAATTGTTGTGTTTTTTGTTACATTTTTTAACCTCTTTGGTGGTCTCCAAGGGGGAGGAAGCCCCTTGGTGATACGTAGTGAGGTTTAAGACTGCCTCCCCCACCCTCCATTAAAATCACGTGTATTTTTAGTACCTACAAAGAATCTTATAGGCAAAGGCACTACACGCCGCTTTTCGGCTTAGAAATCAGCGTTTGACGAAAAAATAAATACCCATGATATCTACTATACCCCCCCCCCCCCTTCTGATATTACGTGTTTTTTTCCGAACCTGGGTTCCCCTTTCGAACCTCACCATCCTGTTCTCCTATATACGGGAAGTCTACAGCCAATTAAAGACAGGGCACAACCATTGCGTTCTAAGAATGCCTTCGACTGGACTGATATTTACAGTGTCCAAAATATCATAATAGTTATTTGTTATACATGAGGGCAAAGTTGCTTTTTAACAGCGTGTTCAATTTTGATGACCGAGCAAGCGAAGGATTCTAAAATTAGAATCCTGAACGTTAGCGAGGGAATCAAAGAGCACGAGGTGAAAAATCTTTGCACTCGAGTGCAACAAGTAACTTTTCATTCCACCTCAGCGAGGAAATGACTGAATGCAAAAAAAAAACGTTTACAATCACAAGATAGGTACACTTTTATTTCAGTTTAGGTATTAATTACTACATTATGACAGGTAAGTATTACAGAATAATCTTTACTTTATTCTCTAGCGAATAAAAACGGCTTTTGCACTCAGATATCGAAGAGCAAAAATACTTTATTCTCTAGCGAATAAAAACGGCTTTTGCACTCAGATATCGAAGAGCAAAAATACTCTTTCCGAGATGGGGGGATGAAAAATACATTTTCAGGGCACTGTGTCACGCTGGCCAGACGAGTTGTCACAGGATTTGAATTAAGTTTCCCTTTTCTCGAGGTAGTGAGGCTAAATTTTGCGTTCTTTTTACAACAATCCTTACGATGAAATAGAATGTTAACATTCTATTTCATCATCATGTGTATGGGTATGATTCCACAAAATGTTGTGTGTGCAGAATATTAACCTCTCCAACATCGGAGTGCTAAATTGGCCTGTATTGGAAATGCATTGCAACCAGCATGTGGTGATTAGGTAGAGTAGCCAATTGACCCAGTCGCTGGGAGACGCGTCACCCATTACTGTCGTTCTTAATGCGTTATCGGCGGAGACACTCAGACAAATGAGCATCGGAATAAAATTTGCGCGCAAGTAAAACAAGTGATACGTTTTAGTGTTAATTAGGAATTTAGGCTTTGGAGGTTTGGCAAAAGCATTGTTTTGCAGCGAAACTATTCAGCCCATAATGACCCACTGGTGAGTTGGGCCTCCTCCAATTACATGGAGGGTAATTAGCCTACTTTGCCACGCTGGCCAGATGGGTTGGCAAAGGGTTTCAAATCATGTTTTCTTTCTTTAGTGAATAGGTTATCGGCCTTGTCATTTCTTTTTGTCGGCTCTTACGACACCCTCCGGATGGAAAGGGTTGGTGACACCACACGGACTGTATGTATATGAAGTATCAATTAGCTACTTAGATGTTAGCTTACTGTGCCCGCTGGCAAGGTGGGCTGCTGTGGGGATTCATATATGCGGGCCCCTCTTTAACGGAGGGTCTTGGGGCCACTAAACGAGGCGGGCTAAGGCCGCCAGGGTCGCAGCACATGCTACATTTCGGGGATTGAAACCCGTGGCCCTGGTTCGGGCAGTTAAGGATCGGTTTTTCGTGGTTAGATCGGGGCGCTAATTGTGAATTCCACGCCCCGGAGTCCCACATAACCCGACAGCCCCCACGGCAGGAAATCCATGAAGTTTTTCCTACGAAGAAAAAAGGTGTCATGTATAGTATTCCTGCTCATAACGCTAGATTTTCTAACGGGCGGTTCTATTAACAGACTCGTAAATACCGTCGAGATGGAATGGCAACACTTTGTATTCCAAATACCCCATCACATAGACATCTGGACTACCTATCTATCTCTATGATGTCTTGGTTTTCGCAAAGACATTGAAATTGTTTAATTAACGTCAATTTTATTATATTTACCTCTCGCTTACCTATCAGTTTTCTCAATTCAAGCCAATAGAGATTGATTCTGATTGCATCTCCTATTTTATTATCTCTCCCTCAGCTTTTGCTGGATTACAAATTAAACTATCCGAGCTAAAAGTAGCCATGGTGCATATGTAATAGCTCTAATGTGATGTTCGGAAGAACTCACACTAACTACACCACTTTTTTGGCAACAAGCTAACCGTTTAGGACTCCATATGTTCGCGGAGTGATAAATCACTGTCCAACTGGTCACTAATGGTAACGTGTTGATTGATAGAAAACTTTCCTTTGTGGAACGTAAGCAGTGTAGGGCCGCTTCTACAGTTTCTACTTTTGCACCAAGAGAGGCACAGTTCCCTCTTTGAATTTTATTTGAATCTTTTCAGCATCATCAGCCTACTTTAGTCCACTGCTGGATATCTTCACGGAGTTGTGTCTCCTATAAGTTCTATAAAATTCCTCGCCTTTTTCCCAATGTCACTGCGGTCGTCCCCAGTCTGATTTGATTTGTCTAAATACCTAACAGTATATACACGAAACGATTGCCGTCTGCTCTCTGCGACAAATCTAGTGGAACATCCGGTAATTAAATAGTTAGATCAGCTGTCAGTTTTCACGCCACTGACTACGTGTACCGACTGCCATAGATGGCCACCAGGAATGACGGTTTTACGTGCACTCCACAGCATGGAGGAGGCCTCACTATAACAGTGCTACAGTATCCGGTCCCCAGTGTGGTGCATCCAGCTGCTGCGTTCAGGCTTTCGCGGACCGTCACTTCACCTAGTGCCTCATTGTTATAGTACCCGGCAAACATCTTAACCAAAAAAGTGGGGTAAAGTTCGCGTATCTAACTTCTTTTTTATCTTTGTGCATTCAAGGAAATTGCATCAAGTTGCGAGCTGTAATCAAAAATAATGTTTAACAAAGAAATGTTTGTATGTTTTGTGATACACTGCAAATCTCTGATATATCCAGAGTCCAGACAGAGCTGGAAAAGGGGAGTAAACCGTAAAGCAAGTAGGTTCTCCAGTGTTTGGTACGTGTGCACTCAAATTGAGCAACTGCTTGGTTGCTGAACGTAAACTGTTTGTAAACAGGCTTATTTTAAGAGATGCGAGTGGACGGTTAGCAGAGAAATTTTCTGCATTGACTTTACAAGACTTTCACTGCTTAGTATTGTTATCCACGATACTATCACTTATATACATATAGTAATACTACTGAGACCGTCCTCCTCAGGGTCCATTTCAGGGAGGAATATTAGCCTTCTTCGTCATGCAAGACGGGTTGTCACTTTGTGTGATATCAACATTGCATTCTCTTGCAGCTAGGTCGCAAATTACTTTCTGCATCTCCAAGATGTAATGGTTTGCGTTCTTATTGTAAATTCCATTGCCAACGGTACCGCGAAACTGTACGGAAAATATTTTAAACAAACTCATGGTATGTCGACGAACTACGCGTAACTATGCTTATTAAAAACCTTTTGTTTAGAATAACAGTTCATAAATTATACCTGGTGTTCAACGAGGTCGGCTAGGTTAAAGATGGAAATATGTAGTGGAAAAGGTTTCGTGAGAAAACTATAAAGCTTCTTTTATTCATTTAGGTTATGGCTTCCATCGTTATACCGATGATTTTGCCATGAGTTGCTACAGAGTTAATAAGTTAAATGTTATCAGACAGCACCATAGAAGACAATACAAAGCAATAGAGCACAAATTAGAAATATTCCGCTGACAGAGCTATTATAAGGGAACCTTAGATATTTTGTTAAAGCCAATCTAGACGTACTTAAAACAATTCAATTAAATGAGATGAGTTTGTTAAGGGATTAGTTATATTTGAATATTATTGATACTAACGAATTTATACAGCACTTTCACAACAGGGGTATGGACCAGCGACAACAGTTATGGGATATTGACAGGTCGGGGAATATTAACTGGCAAAATGTCTTAAAGAGGAACTATTAACTTAGGACAAGAGAAAAATAGATGTTCTAAGGTTCCCTCTGCAAGTTCAAGCCCACAAAGTGAGTGGTACCTCACCCGAATCTTGGCTACACATACAGGTGTACAGACAAACTATAAAGCTGGCTACAATTGCTGCATATCTATCAACCATAGACTACCACAGCTGATCATAGGCCAATATAATGTTGTGGAGAAATATGGAGAAGCCATAGATCTCGACAACATACGATTGGATGCTGACCGCACTACCGACTTAGTCGGAGATCGTCCCACAGCCTAATGGCCTTATTAAAAAAACATACTAATTTGGTTTCCCACATTGTAAAATTAAAGGAATCCCGTAAGAAAATATTTTTTCAACTTTTCCCAACCGCTGAAGTTCAAAACATCAAAGCAAAAGATAAACGACAGTTGTTTTGTTCGGAACTCCGTGCGGCGGATATTGGCATTATGTTAAACACATTTGCCTAACGAAGTTGTGCGAAGACATATTTAGAGATATCCACTAATGATTTTATTCATTCTATTGACTTTTTCAACAATTTTCCGGCTACTGAGATTATGACGACTTGTATCGGAGTTAAATTTGTTAATTCTTTTGAAGCCATGTTACATGGTCATGGTACATCACGTAACCGCAAGAGAAAGAACTTGATACAAACCTATATTAGGTAGTAGGCTATTTTCCCTCCATGAATTTTGAGGAGACCCCACTTAATGGTATGGGATGATTTAAAAACTGACCAAAGCTTTTATACCTTCACTGTACATTCAACATGCCACCTAGGTCTAGATATAACAAGTCCACTGTGAAATAGTTTCAGACCGCAGTTTAGCGTTTCGCGGGCGTGGCATATTGGCGTTGGACGCGCGGCTATTTCTGAGTCGCACGTAATCGCGTATTGTTCCTGACGATGTTTGTTTACTCGTCTACGGTCGACCAGCAAATTGACTACGTGCCAGTTACTTAAAATGCTTTGTCTGATGCTAAATACATGCAGGTAAACATGTTAACACAAATACACAGTATTTGTGCATATTATGGTCGCTGGGATGTTTGGGTATTCCAAGTCTCAGAATTTAAAATCACATTTAGTTATTCTGATATTCCACAATTACTTGCAAAAATCACAAAGTCCTTAATCTTTGCAAGTGGGTGTTATATTAAAAAACAACATCTAGATACTATTCCAAATCGTATAACAAATGTTTTCAAAGTTTTTGGTTGTTGAAAAAAGTTATCAAAGAGAGAACTAGTCGACTGGTGTAGTCTTCGTTATTTAGGTATCTAATTGGCAAAGAAAGAGAAAAGTTAAAGTAAACGTAAAAATGTAATGTACGAGATGTCTCGTTTCCTAAAAAAAATTCCCCTGCTTGCGAAGCGTCAACTTCAATGAACAGATTTATAATTACGGACACGGAAAATCGGTACATTAAATATTTTAATGGATTTCCTTGCGATAAGGCCTCGTTGGTCTAGTGGTTAGATGTGCCGTCTTTGGATCAACGGGTCCCGGGTTCGATTCCGGGGTCGGGCAAGTGTCTTTGTCTAAACCAGAGGCACTGGCTCGGAGTCTGGGTGTCATTTCTATCTATAATAAGAATGTATTTACAAAAAAAAAATGTATATAAGTAGTTTATCATCCATCTCGTTACCATAACACAAGCATTAAGTTTGCTTACCTTGGGACGAGATGGCGTTGTGTGAAATGTCCAAGGATATTTATTTATTTATTTATTATAAGGTACCAAAGAAAACTCTTAAAGTAATTGTTCTTAAATTTTACTGGTACGACTCTTAATTTATGGTGCGTTGAAACAGGAACATTTGTTTGGCGTATGTGGTTAGACTATATTTCCGCCAATATCTTGATATGAGAATTGGGGAACTGAAGTGACAGTGGGCCAGAGTTCGTGACGTTTACGCATACAATGATAAAAAAAAAGACGCAAGGTAATTTAAATAAATTGGACTACAATATTAAACACCTACACTTTGGCTAGCCATCTAATGTTAGATGCCAAGTTTCTAAGATTAATCTCACAATAATGTCTTATTTACATTTGCTATGTTGTACGTCGCTTCGGTGCAATAAGAAAATCAATTAGATATTAATAAGTGAGGACTAAAGGAACAAGATGTAGAAGAAGAAGGCATATAGACCTGGATGGAGAAAATATGAACATCAATTTATTGTTGAAACAATGTATCACCTCCTTTGGCTAATCAAGAGCACTAGGTCTGTAAAATTCGTGGCCCGAAAAACGTATGTATTTTATCTATCTGAATTTTTAAATGACACCTAATATTACGTAAAAATTAATCAAAATCCTGTTTTCCGGGTTAAAGCGCAACACACTCACAGATCGTTAGAGTAATTTAATAAATATTGAATGTAAGTAGAGACCACCCGGTTGTCAAAATACGACAAACCTGTATATCAAAACCTCTTTAGCCGAAATTAACAAATTTGAAAAACTTTCTTGATGCAAGAATGACATTCACCGCGGACATTTAATTGTTAAGGGTGTGAATATGTCAAATTTACTGTAGTGTGCGTACTTAATATAAGTTCCATGCCAACAAAACATACTCCTTCGTCCGCATAACATTATAAATAAAACCAGTCAGTCTATAGATCCAACGTACTTAGACTACAGTGGCATATCCGTTTCCGTATTGCGATTATATCTGTTGGCCTGATATAAAGGTGGTTTTCCAGACACTATTCTAAACTCATGAGAAAAATGTTAGGCATTTCTTTTTAATATAGATTGAATCTTATTTTTGCCAATGGGTTGCATGGTGTCACCCAAATGTGTAACTTAAAGGAATTTGTATGTTTTTATTTCTTTCATCGCCAATGGGACCATACCTTATCTATTAACGATAAAGTACCTCGTTCCAGTTTCCCCCATATAAATGCCAGTGGTTCCGACAACCGCAGTAAAACGACCGCTTATAACCACCCGAGCGAGCTAACCGACTTCAAACGTACCTATAATTGCCACCAATTTCACGGACCCAAATGTCAGGAGGACTAGTGATGAAAATAAAACTCAGCGCTTATATATTATAGAGTAAAGTTTATCTTAGACTTTATCTTTGTATGGAGATATTAAAAATATGATATTAATTAAAGTAATTTGCTTTGGTAATACATATATCTATAGCTATTTTATTTATTAATCTTAAGAATTTTAGGAATGATCAACCTTGAAGATACTTAAGATCTTAGCACCTCGAATTAAAAAGAAATGGAAATATTTCAAATTGTACTGACTGAATGTAAACCCATTTAATCGATACCTGTATTAGGTGAGAGTGCTACTTAAACTAATTGATAAGTAATTAAAAACGGCGTCGATGTAATCTTATTATCCGCTAATACTATGAAACCTCACATTTTTTGGACTCGCTTGGCATTCGAAAACAGCGGTCGTTAATTAGTCTAGCTACAAGGTTGTAAACCGCAATCCAGGTTTTGTGATTTAAATCACTGTTTTTACAGGTACTTCTC
Source organism: Clostera curtula (assembly GCA_905475355.2). Taxonomy (NCBI): domain Eukaryota; kingdom Metazoa; phylum Arthropoda; class Insecta; order Lepidoptera; family Notodontidae; genus Clostera; species Clostera curtula. The sequence continues at coordinate 19,137,059 of FR997799.1, forward strand.
CTCTTCTATGCAGGGAAATTAATCTCGCCGACCAACAGTACTTTAAGTAATTAAAAGCGCTTCATATCACCCTTAAGGATTAAAATTAGTGATACTCTATATAGCTTAAATGCATTGGGATTGATTGTATTGGTTTTGTATAATCGTCAAGCATTTTTTTTTTTGGCGTCTTCTCAGTGTTTCTTACCGGCTCTTCTCTGTAGAGCGGCATTCCGAAGCTATGGTAGCTTCACACCTGTCCATTTGAAGGGGTTTTAAACCAAACATATATGAGTAAAAGAAAAACGCCTTTATGCCATGCTGGCCTGACACAGAGTTGGCACGAAGTCTTTGTGTCAAGTTTTTCTGCCTTCTCGTTTCCTTTAGGTGGCTCAAACAATACCCTCCTAAACACTGATATATTATATAAAAACAATTTACACGCCAGTCCTTCTATTAACGCTTGGTTTGTTTTGTTACAGAAATATGTGGTCAGCACAGATCGCAGTGGAGACATCCATGTTCATGTACAAGTAAGTTCATTATCGTTCACCATCACCATTTCCACCAACTGTCAACTGCTGAACATAGCTCTCCCCAAGGATTTCCACGAAGGCTGGTCCTGAGTTGCCTGAATCATTGTTTTACCAAGGGTCGTCGAACCACCGTGGAGGCCTATAAATCAGCACTGCTTTCAGGAATGCGGTCGCCATTCGAGGATCTATCCCTTCTCCTTCTCTCTGTCTAATACCACAGCTGGATTAGTCTTCCAAATAATAATGTAGAAATGTAACATTTAGAACTTTGAAGGCAGATTACTTACGTGCCATAATAATGAGATTTAAAGGTTGATTTCAAGATATTGTTATTTCTATTCTATTCTATTCTTTATACTACGTTTAGTTTTAATTCAGGTCACATGAAATTAATTTCTAATTAATTATTTAACAAAATTAGTTGAACTTGATTAGATTTTCTACAGTTTCGGAACAAAGAAAACAAAACATTCGTCTATTAAAATGAATTAAGTATATTGTTATGTTACCAAGATATGTCTATTGATAAATTTCAGTGTCTTGTCGTTTTTTTCTCAGTAGGTAGTATTACATTTCCAACGGTGGTAGTTTCGTACCTGACGACTAAAAGGCGTTTGGGAAGATATTCATTTAAGAAAACCATGCGATTTCTGGACAAATGTCAATATTTTTATAAATTGTGCAGAATTTATATTTATCGTGGTAAAAACCTTTTTTTAAAGTCGAAAACTTTAAAAAAAAACTTTTATTTAAACCTTTTTCGCAAATCCATCATCATGCAGAATTTATGCGCGTATATACACTTTGGCGATTCATTTTTATTTTTATTGATTTTATAAAATAATATTACTCTAATATGCTTATCAATGATTTTTATGTAACTTTGTGTAATCTGTAATAAATTATTGGGGTGAAGGTAATTAATAAATAAGTTATCTTATTATCTCGTAAATGTTTATTTAATGTATGTCTTATCAACTAACTTTGAGCAAGGTGAGAAAACGAAAACATGTATTATGAAGATATTAGTGATGAATATGGTGTATTAATTCAATGAAGTAAGTTATAATTTAGTTGTTAAGCTAGTTACTGAATCATTAGGTAGATTGTTAAACTTGGGTTGGCAAGACTTGGATTCCAAAAGATTGCGTAATTACATATATACTACTACTCAGTCCGTAGATGACCCACTGCTCAGTCGGGCCTCCTCCAATTACATGGAGGGTAATCAGCTTATTGTGCCACGCTGGCCAGACGGGTTGGCACAGGGTTTCGTGTCAAGTTTTCCTTCTCTAGCGGCTGGGTTATCGTCCTTGTCCAGGGCTGGATTTAGGGGTCCAGAGGCCTCGGGGCAACAAAGGAGTGGAGGCCCCCTTGCCCCAAATTATTTTCCAAATAAAATCAAAACTTTTTTTCTATTGTGAAAAAGTCTCTATTGTGGAGGCCCCCTGCTTGTGGAGGCCCCGGGGCTTTCGCCCCGGTTGCCCCCCCCCCCTAAATCCGGCCCTGTCCTTGTCATGTCCTTGACATTTGAAATGGGGTGGTGACACTATGTATTCTAAATCCCTGTATGAATACATATCCTATTATTTCTCTTAATACATTTTAGAGTGCAATTTGCCTCGTTGGTCTAGTGGTTAGATGTGTCGCCTTTGGATCAGCGGGTCCCGGGTTCTATTCAGTCATGTCAGTTTCATTCCTATTAATGCAAGCCGCCTTGAGCAGTTTAAATCTAATATTGCTGAAAGTTTACCGGGGCTGCCTAGTCACAATGATCCCAACCATCTTTATAATTCATTATTCCATCTGATCAGTAGGGAGTTTAACAAGATCTTCAAACCAAAACTACTATCAATAAATAACAGGGCAACATTTTGTGAATGGGCAACTGCTGGTATCTATAAAAGTAGAAATAAGCTGTTTGACTTATATGGTGAAAAGTTGTATAATTGTGATCCATCATTTCACGAATATGTGAAAAATTATTCCAAAGTATTTAAGAGAACTTGTTCGACTGCAAAAGCATTGTACTTGAAAAATAAGATAATTCATGCAGAGAACAAAATTAAAACAACGTGGCATATTATAAATAGTGAAAGCGGTAAAAATACGAATCATCATATTGATTATCACCTAAAGGTTGATAATCGGGACATTAAAGCGGATTTAGAAGTTGCGACTGAATTTGAACAGTTCTTCACAAACATTCCCATTAAAACTACAGAATCGCTACAGTCCTCTCCTTCATCCGCTGAGTTACTATTGAAAAACAGTCTCAATAAGTGTAACACAATCTTTGAATTTACTCGGATCAACAACAAAGATATTATTAGCGCTTTTAATACTCTTAACATGAAAAATACTGCAGACCTGTGGGGAATGTCCGTTAAAACCATTTCACCTGTAATTAAGGTAATCGCACCGGCCTTAGCAGGTATTTTCAATGATTGTGTCGCACATGGTAAATTTCCTGATCTCATGAAGCACAGTAAAATAGTAGCCTTATTTAAATCAGGTAGTACTTCAGATCCCGCTAATTTTCGACCTATCTCAGTACTACCATCGCTTAGCAAAATTTTTGAAAAAATTGTTTTATTACAACTACTAACGCACTTCAATAGTTGCAATTTGTTACATCCCAACCAGTTCGGTTTTACGAGAAATTGTTCTACTACTGACGCTGGAATTCAACTATTGAAGTACGTATTTGAGGCTTGGGAGGATTCACATGATGCACTCGGCGTATTTTGTGATTTGTCTAAAGCTTTCGATTGTGTTCATCATGAAATCCTCATCAGGAAGTTACACCATTACGGTATCCGCAAACAAGCCCTCAGCCTACTGAAATCATACCTTAGTAATAGAATTCAGAGGGTTGATGTCAATGGCATACAATCACAAGGATCCATGGTCACTATTGGTGTGCCCCAAGGTTCGATTCTTGGTCCTTTTTTGTTCCTCGTTTACATTAATGACCTACCTTATTATGTGAGAAATAACCACGGTATTGTACTGTTCGCGGATGATACTTCTTTGTTGTTTAAAATTAAACGACAGCTACAAAATTTTGACGAAGTGAACAATGCACTTTCTTCGGTTGTCCATTGGTTTAGTATGAATAACTTGCTTTTAAATGAAAAGAAAACTAAATGCATCAAATTTTCACTGCCCAATGTTGTTCAGAATCCGACCAATGTACAACTGAATGGAACAATTTTGGAACCGATTGAGTCAACCGTATTTTTAGGTATAACCATTGATAATAAACTACAATGGGGCTCACATATAGAAAAGCTATGTAATAGACTTAGCTCGGCGGCTTTTGCTGTTAAAAAAATTAGACTTTTGACAGATGTTGATACGGCTAGAATAGTTTATTTCAGTTACTTCCACAGTATCATGACTTACGGGATACTTCTCTGGGGATGCGGTGCAGACCTTAATAGCATATTTATATTACAGAAAAGGGCTGTAAGGGCTATATACAACCTTGCTCCTAGAACTTCTCTCAGAGATACATTCAAGGAAATAAATATTCTAACTGTGCCATCTCAATATATATTTGAAAATTTGATGTATGTACATAAAAATATTAATAACTTTGGAAAAAACTGTGATATACATAATATTAATACACGAAACAAGAATAATCTTGCTATCCATTGTACTCGTCTCCGCAGAATAAGAAACTCATTCATGGGTCAATGTATACACTTTTATAACAAATTGCCCATGCAACTTAGAGAATTGCCTCGCAATGCCTTTAAAAAGACTGTTAAGACAAAACTTTTCAAAAAAGCATATTACCGCATTGCTGATTATTTAAACGACCCAGCTGCTTGGGACTAGGCTGTTCAGTGTCAGTGTATTTTTTATGTTCTTTATTTATGTTACTAGTCAAATAGGACCGCAATGAAAAAAAAAATGACAAGCCCTCTGAGTTTCTTGCCAGTTCTTCTCAGCAGTGGTCGCGTTCCGAACTGGTGGTAGACGGTCGATTTTTTTATTGTATAATATGACAATGTGTTGACTATTTGTAAGTGTCCATCGTGACCCACACAAAATAAATGATTTGAATTTGAATTCCCGGGTCGGGCAAGTGTCTTTGTCTAAACCAGAGGCACTGGCTCGGAGTCTGGGTGTCATTTCTATCTATAATATGTATGTATTTACAAAAAAAAATGTATATAAGTAGTTTATCATCCATCTCGTTACCATAACACAAGCATTAAGTTGCTTAGCTTGGGACGAGATGGCGTTGTGTGAAATGTCCAAGGATATTTATTTATTTATAATTTTCTGGTCTAGGCCTTCCAATCACAGGCTTTGGACAATCGGTGGCTTTATTTTTTTTTCTAATCTATTCGCCGAACTTTTACCATTAAATTCCCCTTCATCCAAAGACAACGTCTTATTTTTACATTGGACATTTTGTTTAAATTGACTACCATTGCTATTGACAAGAGGGTGTCGTAAGAGCTGACAAAAGGAAGTGACATGGCCGAAAACCTAGCCGCCAGATATGGAAAACTGTGATGGGGAGAGGCCTCGGCGGTGGATATAGTAGAAATTAGGTATTTAATCAAGTTAAATCAAATTAAATCAATCAAAACTCATTCAATCAAGTTGGCTCATTAAAGCTCAATCAAATAAAATTTTAAATTTAACATTTAAAATTGAATATTGATTATTAGCTCTACAGAGAAGAGCCGGCAAGAAACTCTGTAGTTGCCCTTTTTTGATCGCCATTTAGACAGATTTGTGAAAGCAAACTCGCGCAATAGTCGCAATGGGCCAAACATCAGCCAGATCTAGTCAACAATAGTAACCTTCTAATGCCCGAGCCAGACGACCCCCAGCAACGGCACCTGTTCATAAGCATGGCGCACATTCGGATAAAAAGCGCCTTAGATCAAGCACAAAGGTAGAATATAAAATATGATCCAGTTCAATCAACTAGATCCACGATATGTTTCCATTGACCGTGTATCTAGACCTTGTTACTATAAATAGGTCATCGTATACTCTTAGCATTCGTATCTGGAATTGTGCGTTTGTCTGGGAAGCTATCAATCTATACTACTATAGATTGAGTGTATGAAAAACCCGATAACCAATGTAACTAATTCTGTGTTGAATTTTTAATGAAGTTTTAATGAAAACTCACCAGCTAGCTGTTGGTATTGTAATCTATACTAGTTATATCTTAGTAATCTGGGTTCTAAATGCTTCTTGGTTTTCTATGCTTATTTATTTAAGACATTTTCGTCAGCTATAAAAAAAGTTGCATATTTGTTACTGTAATTTTGTAGTTTTAGTTCTATCAATCCCTTTTTTATGTCTATATGGGTTTTCTTACAGCCTGTAAATCTATACTAATATTATAAAGAGGAAATATGTGTATGTGTCTTTGTAATGAATATACTCAAAAAAGTATTATCAAGCGGTGAACTTTTTGGCTGTAATTATGATAATTATACTAATGTATTGTCAAAAATTCGGCAGTATTGCCGCGTTGGATATCTTTCATGGTATTTGAAGGGTTACTTCAATGTTGTCATTAAATAATATTCATCTATTATAATGCTGCCTCCAGGGAATGGTTCCACAGAATAAGGTAAGCGTTTTCCCTGACCTAGAGCGGGGATAAAATATTTATTTAGGCTATTTTATGTGTCGTAAGTGTGTATTTGTAAGTGTCCATCGTGACCCAAACAAAATAAATAATTTGAATTTTAGTTTAATAGTAGGTATTGAAATATATGTATGAACCTGATGGCGTACATTATTACACAGGGTGTAACAAAAATGTCAATGAAACATCTATGGCTATCCAAAGTGGGTAGTGCCGACCGCCGCACGTAAAAAAAAAATCGTAACCTGTTTTATGTGTTCCACGATGTTTCGTGTGTTTACGTCATCATTTCTCTATTAATGTCACTTTCGATAATTCAACTACTTTTGATACATCGAAATTAGTAATACCCGCATTGTGGCATTCATGTTACAGTCCAATTTCCCATTCCAGGGTGACCTGAGCCAGCAAGACAAAAGATGTGTCTTCCTCACCGTTCACGACCTTGGCACCAATCGTGAGTATAGGCATCTGTTAAAATTACTTTGTGAACTGTTCAATGTTTGTAGAAGAACATCTCTGATTGCCACATATATCACAGACTATATTTTTTTTATTTTTTTTTCTATGGCAATCTGCCGGAGTCTTCGGCAATTTTTGCCAGTGTCGCGTGATAGCTGCTCATGTGTTGTATTAAGTTCAATAATTTTGAATTTCCAATAGTTAATGGCGGATCATTTGGGGCTGAGACAAATAGAGAGAAAAGATCAGAGACTATATTACTTACTGTGCTGTTAAAGTTTTCCATAAAATAATTGAAACATTGAACATCAAAATTTTTTTTTTCATGTAGAAGTAGGTTGAAATGAACGCTTTCAAAATGTAGAAACACTATATATTTTAAAAAAATGTAGAATATTTTTTAATAGGTCGGCATCTAGGAGCTGGCAAGTAACTCTACAGCTTATAATTTCACCAAAATAAGAGTTTACTGATGTGTATGTCAATAAATAGATTCATCTTATACATATTTTATAAGGTTCAGATGGTGACGCTGATGGGATTCATCATACCAACTAATGTGTGCATAAGCCTGAAGCAAGTGACAGGCTGTTGGAGCGAAGCAAAGTTTGAGTCTTTCAAATAGTTTGGCGACGTTCAATGCCTGTACCCCATTAGTTTAGTTAAGTTACGTTAAGTCCGGTTTAATTAAAAAAGCGTACTATCAAGTCAATGACTATCTATCAGATAGTGACGCATGGGAGTAACGTCGGCTATGTTATGGTCTAGCTCTGATCTTTCAGCCATTACATTAGTGAAGTTTTGGAAACAGTATGTGAGTGCAGTTTCAGCACGCACCATGTAATTTGTGTAATTTCACTAATTTTTATTTTCTAATTTTTTAATGTGCTACAAGTTTATGCGTGTTATTGCTTTCACTAATCTGTCAGACTTGTTTGTACCACCATCATTGTAACCCTCTTATTTAAAAGAGCAACCATGGAGTTTCTTGCCGGCTCTTCTCTATAGAATGGCATTCCGAACCGGTGGTAAAAACTAAATTATTAATTTTATTTTATGATTTTTATTTTTATCTTTGACTATTTGAAAGCATTCGCAAGAATTTATTCGAATAAAATCAATCTTGTAGATATTTTCAATCATCATTGCCCGTACGTGACCCAAAGGTAGAAGTCGGGCCTCCTCCAAATTCATGAAGGGAAATTAGCCTACTGTACAGTGGGCTAACTCGCTGGTAAGACGGGTTTTTATCAAGTTTTCCTTCTCTTGCGGCAAGGTTATCTGCCACTTGCGATCCTATTATCGCCTCGTACAAAAACCCACGGATGGTAAAATATAAAATATAAATTCATATTTCAATTGAGCGTTTTTCGTAGTTAACGAAGATGTAGTTTATTTAACTACATGTTATATATTCTTTAGTTATATCTACACGGTCGTTGTAATATGACGTTAAAAAAGACAAGCCCACTGAGTTTCTTCAGCCAGGCTTCGGTCGGTGCCGCGTTTCGTAGTTTTATATAATTGATGCATCCGTTGACAATTGTGATCAAGCACATGCAAAATGAAGAAAAAATATGTACGTGTTTTCCAGATTCGTCATTGGTGGACTTTGTGAACTGCGCGGCGATGTCGGAGATCAAGGAGCGGTCGTGCATTATACACGTGGATGTGCCGGGCCACGAGGAAAACTCTCCAGACCTTCCTGACTCGTGAGTGCCATATTATAGACATGAAATGTACGCAATGTGGTGATTGAGGACAGGCTTTCTATTCCCTCAACGTCCCCTTAACGTATAGTATGTATGAGGCTGCTAAAAGTATTGATAAATTAGACTTCGGGTAAATGCAAATACAAATTATATTTCTGTATTTTAAACAGATGCCTGACGTCTGCACAGCTGTAGCGTAAAGGAATGCTAAATCAAGCTGTTTTGCAAGTCAAGCTGATTTAAAATAACCAAGCGCAATCCAGCATAATGCAATCTCTGATGAATCGTGGCACTGGATTGAATACTATCAAAATATAATGCGATTAAAACAGCAGAATTTAAATATTCATAATTTTATTTGACTGCTATATGTTGGTCTAGAGGTTGGATGTGACGGCACATCAACTCGGGTCGGGCCAACCCGGCTCGGGCAAATCTCTTGGTGTAAACCTTGCTCGGAGTCTGGGTGTCATTCGAATATGTGAATTACGTGGTGAAAACAGACGCCGCGATACGAGTGCAGGTTAAAAAAAACCTGCCAGTCCTCTATTAGTAGCACTTCGTTTGCCAATTCATATTCGCGTATTTGGCTAATGAACAGGTGCCATGTGGGTATGGACTATGTCAATAAAGTCATTCACAAAAATTGCTTCTTTCTTTCCTGCTGCAAGTAACAGGGTACTAAACGGAGTTCTCCAATGCGGATTTTGTTTAATAATTTACAGTATTATACCATTCTTAGTCAGTCAGTTCTTTTGTTAGATAGGCCTAACTGGGAAGGGACCTTACAGAACACCGCCACCAAATAACATCAGCTAGCGTGGAGTTGTGGGTTTACGAGGTAGTAAGGTCAGACTTCTATCGAAAGAAGCATGGTGCTGTCATGCTTTCACTTTTTACAAGGTTGACGATATGTTAGTGGCACATTTAGTGTTAAAGTCCATACGGTAAACAAGCTTGAGCGAAGCTAGTGGAATAGAAAAGATGGAATATAAAAACGATCAACAAAGTTGTTGCATCTTTGCTTACAACTTTATTAGTAATCGTAGAAGTAACATTCGATAGATGGCGCTATTGTAATGAAATATAGCTTTGTTCATTGATCATGACAACTTGAATATTTTAATTAATAATCAGTTTAGAATCTCCGGGACTTTGTCCTTAGTAATACGCTAATTTATATTAACATTTTGCATTCAATCTTCACAGTTACCAATTTCCGTCGCTTCAAACGCTAGGAGAAGATCTGATCACCGTTCTGGACTTCCTACATGTTCGGTATGCTGTGGGTATTGGCGAAGGCGCGGGTGCCAATGTCCTAGCTCGATGTGGCCTGGCCCATCCTCGACGCCTCCTTGGCCTCATCCTGGTCAATTGTACGGCATCTACCTCCTCGGTAGCCGATGCGTTCCGAAGCCGCTTTTCAAGGTGGAGGGGAACCGATATTTCGCAGTCGGAGGAAGACTTCCTCATCTACCATAAGTTCGGCCATGTGAGTTTTGAAACAGAACAGCTTGCTTATCACTATCAGGTACTTTCTTTTGTTTTTTGATTACTAATTTACTAATTTATCGCTCGTGTGCAGTTTTTTGAGGTATGAACATTGTCTATCAGTCATTGGTGTATCCAGTCGAGAACCTAAAGCTTCTTTAGAAATTTATGTAGCATAGTTAAAATTCCTAAAAGTTACTCAAGTTGGAATTTTTAGAATTTCTACTACTACTACTACTAAGTCCATAATTGACCCACTGCTGACTTGAGCCTCCTCTGACATGGAGGGTAAGTCTACTATGCCACGCTGGCTAGACGGGTTGGCACAGTACATCATTTCAAGATTTTCTTCTCTTGCGGCTAGGTCTTGCCGGCCTTTTCATTTCCTTTTGCCTATAACTAAAAGTTCCGTATCTTAGCATGTGTTTCTTATGAGTTAAAGTGTATATTGCATTGTTGTAAGATTTAAATGAATTTACGCTGCTTAAAGTAGTTATCTTTGCAAATTATTCTAGCATACTAATATCTGTTATTACTAGTGTTAGAGTATGTTCTTTGCAACTTGTAGATGCGGCATGTGTTTCATGTCTTGTAGTTTGTTTGTTTTCTTTTAAAACCGCTTTTGTATTACTTTGATATCAGTTAACATAGTGTTATTTTTATATTTTCTGCAATTTATTACTGGAAATGGTGTTTTGACTTTAAAAGATAATTTTATCATCCAGATATTTCTTTTGGTCATCTACAAGATGTGATAGAGTATTTAGGTTATTATTAGGTAATAATGCCATTACCGGTAAAGATATTGGTGTAAAATAATAGTCGTAATTATTTTAGTTTGTCTAATATTATTGTACGATGCACTGAGTTTACCATTTATATTATGGACTCACATTCAATTTTGTGCATGTTTCATTTTGTTGTTTCTTATATTAAAGTATCACCTTTTTTTAGCCATAGTTACTATTTCAGTTGCTGGCCGCATATACATGACTAAATGCAGTGGAACATACATGGCTAATTCTTTCTGTTCGTTTTGCAGCAAATATCAAGCGACTCGTGCGAAGCCGGGGAACGTGAGCGTATGCTCGCTGACTACCGTTCTCGGCTTCGTGGAAACCTCAACACCCATAATATAAAGCAATACGTCAGGGCTTTCATCAAGTAAGTATTTCATTTCAATCGGCGATTAACTACTTATCCAAAAAATATGGCGCCTCTAATAATTTCTATCCTAAATGTCTTAATTGTTGACGTAAGCAGTAAATCTAGGCTCAAGGTAAGGAAAGCAAGATATAAATCCAGTGTGAATCCGTCTGGCCAGAGTGGCAGAGTGTGACGACTGAATGCGGCTCATTTAAGTGCTGAGTAAGATACGGAGAAACATTCAACCGATAATGCGAAGTTGTTACTATTTAAACATTAAAACAGAACAACCTCTATTCTGGAGAAACTAAACACAATAAATTATACAAACAAACACACATAGTAGCAGTAGTGGTAGTAGACTAGGTACATAGACTAATATGTATGGGTTTATCAAATGGATAATACGTAGGCCATACGAATTAATGAAATATGTAATGGCCCATTGACGGCGTACCTTCGTAATCAAAATTCTCTGAGATGTATTATTATGGATCTGTTGTGAAAACTAATACATATCCCATAGATGACCCACGTTGGGCTTCCTCCAGTTACATGGAGGGGAAAGAGCCTACTGTGCCACGCTGGCCAGACGGGTTGTCACAGGGTTTAATATTAAGTTTTCCTTCTCTTGTGGCCAGGTTATCGGCCTTGTCATTTCCTTTTGTCGGCTCTTACGACACCCTCAAGATGGCATGGGGTGGTGACACTGTGCATTCTAAATCCATTATCACATGGAAAATATGATGCACAATTGCTGACACTTTGTACGTCTTCTAGATCTAAGCACTTAATGTAAAATAATGATAGTTTTGATCATCTGTATAATTGTCGTAGCCGCAAGGACTTGGTTCTCCGAGGCTGTCAACCAGACATCCTCTTGATCACGGGAATGCGCAGCCCCTACTCCAGCGTCGTGGAGAAGATGTATAAAGAGCTGGATAAGGAACGTGTGACAATACTGAAGGTGGAAAAGGCTGGAGACGTGTTGGCCGAAGCAGTAAGATTGCTATCCTTACCATATTGTTGCCCGATATGAGCTTATGGATTCTCTCTGTTGGTAGACGAGAAATAGAGTTGCAGGGCACAGCCTAGCGTTTAGTTATTTTTTATCAGCTGTTCCTTGGACACTTCTAAAAATGACTATTTTTCAGACGAGATCATCTGTTTTAACGTTAGATAGGATAGTAAAAATTATACCATCTGACACACTCCGTGATTTAGTCGCAGAGTGCTCCTGGTAGTTAGCCAAATCAAGACAGACTGGTTCCCTAATTAAATTGGGAAACAGTAAGGTAGATGAAAATACGACTCGTACCAAGCGGCATTTGTCGCCAGATATCAGGAAAATCAGAACTCTTTATTTTTGACGCCTGAAGCGAAGGTTTATCCTAAGAACTCTTTATAGCGCGCGTGTACCTATAGAAAAATCCCTTTATTAGACTGTACTATACCCTGTTCAAGATAGCGTGATCGATTTGACAGATGTCAATTTTTCTGATCGACTTATAGGTAGGATTCCGAACTACGTCGCGGTACTGGGGACTAGTAGTGCCGCTGTAGCACTTCTGCGTGCAGTGTAGTTCGGAATTATACCTTTACTTTGCAATGACGAAAAGTGATGGGAAACAGATAATTCTAGTAGTCCAAAAAATAACGGCTTAAAATACTTGTAACTGTGACGAGATAATATGGATGTATTATGTGTGAAATTCCTTATCACTTTTTCTTCACTTTAAAAGACAATATTCGATTAAAAAACATTTTAAAATTCGTTGGCTTTCGCACATTGAAATTTAACACTTTATCTTTTTTGTTTACTTTCATTGTCTGAACCACCTATTTAAATTTGGTGTGAGGTCCAAAAATAACCCTGTAATATTAAATAGGAACTTATTATGAATATTGACCCACCATCGCTTATCCACTCAATGTTTTTTATGTCTAGTGCAATAAAGAATTTTACACTTATTAAACCCACGCCTACTTGTCACAGTTACAAGTATTTTGAAACGTTATTTTTTGGACTACTAGATATTTTCCATTTCCCATCACTAGCCCGTCTGTCAAATCGATCAAGTTATCTTGTACAGGGTATAGACTAACGCGTGCAGCAGTGATCATTGTCTCAATTAGGTAGGCTCCGAATGGGAACATGTGTACATGTTAATTTTATAAATAAATATACTGAAAAGCAAATTATAAAATTGGAAGATAGAAAAATAACTAAGGGCCCTCGCGCATTTAGGCGGCCAGGCCGCGCGGCCAGTCGCGCGGCCTGGCCGCATAATGCGCGGATTGGTCGCCGCGGCCAATACGCCGCGTATGTGACGCGATGTTTTTCGTTGGCCGCGCGACCAAAACTTATAAGGGCCCCCGCGCATTTAGGCGGCCAGGCCGCGCGGCCTGGCCGCATAATGCGCGGCTTGGTCGCGGCGGCCAATAGGCCGCGTATATGACGCGATGTTTTTCGTTGGCCGCGCGACCAAAACTTGGTCGCGTGGCCTGACCACGTAATGCGCGCGGCTATATACATCGTAGAAGAATTAGTTGGCCGCAGCGACTTGGCCGCGCGGCCTGGCCGCATAATGCGCGGAGGCCCTTACGGCCAGGCCAGGCCGCTATATACAGGGTGGTCAAAAAGTCGTGGATCAAACGAAACCAGCGGTTAGATGGGGCCATCAGCAGCAAAAAATTGTTCTACGGGAGGTCCTTAGGGTCAACCCCTGCAGAGTTACAATAGATTTTGTTTTTTTATGAGAAATTGTCTTTTTTTTACTAAAACTTGATAAAATTCCACAAAATCAACTTCCTGTATCTTTTTAAAAATTTTCAATAGATTGGTACTGATGAGCCCTTTCGTTAGACATGCTATTTATGGTAGTTTATTGGGTATGTTAAAGATAACATTAAGTTTTCCGAAAGACATAATTCTTAAATCAAAACTTGTTACTTACTTCGGACCCCACTGTGAAAAAAAAATACTCTACAGAAAAGTGCCACTGTATCACAATTTTTGGCGCATTTAATAGGGGTTCTAAAAAGGTATTACACATGGCTCTGCGTGGCTTCGATATCTTTCAAGGACGATCTTTCGTAGCAAGGCCAGAGTTAATTCATACATAAAACTCGGTTAGGCCTACTAACCTAACCTTACCTAAGCGTGATCGTTTTCCGGACTACAGGGTCTTTATCGTCGTTTCAGCCCATAAATGACCCACTACTGAGTCGGGCCTCCTCTAAGTTCATGTTGGGAGATTAGCCTACTGTACCACGCAGCCAAGACGGGTTGACACAGGGGTTGCTTCAAGTTTTCCTTCTGTTGCGGCTAGGTGATCTGCCTAATGCGTTCTTTTAGTCGCTTCTTACGACACCCTCAATAGGGTATGGGCTGGTGACACCACACGGAAAATTTATTAGAATTGTATTCTTTATGTGCGTACATAATTCATACATGGAGGGAGTCTTACCGGGTCAGCAAACCCTGTGCCAACCCGTTTTGCCAGCGTGGCACAGTAGGCTAATGTCCTTCCATGAATTGTGAGTAGGCCCGACACAGTAGTGGGTCATTTATGGGCGGAAACGAAGACGATAAAGAATAAACAATGTCACCAACCCATACCATATTGAAGGTGTCGTAAGAGGCGACTAAAAGAACGCATTAGGCAGATCACCTAGCCGCAACAGAAGGAAAACTTGAAGCAACCCCTGTGTCAACCCGTCTTGGCTGCGTGGTACAGTAGGCTAATCTCCCAACATGAACTTAGAGGAGGCCCGACTCAGTAGTGGGTCATTTATGGGCTGAAACGACGATAAAGACCCTGTAGTCCGGAAAACGATCACGCTTAGGTAAGGTTAGGTTAGTAGGCCTAACCGAGTTTTATGTATGAATGAACTCTGGCCTTGCTACGAAAGATCGTCCTTGAAAGATATCGAAGCCACGCAGAGCCATGTGTAATACCTTTTTAGAATCCCTATTAAATGCGCCAAAAATTGTGATACAGTGGCACTTTTCTGTAGAGTATTTTTTTTTCACAGTGGGGTCCGAAGTAAGTAACAAGTTTTGATTTAAGAATTATGTCTTTCGGAAAACTTAATGTTATCTTTAACATACCCAATAAACTACCATAAATAGCATGTCTAACGAAAGGGCTCATCAGTACCAATTTTTAAAAAGATACAGGAAGTTGATTTTGTGGAATTTTATCAAGTTTTAGTAAAAAAAAAAGACAATTTCTCATAAAAACACAAAATCTATTGTAACTCTGCAGGGGTTGACCCTAAGGACCTCCCGTAGAACAATTTTTTGCTGCTGATGGCCCCATCTAACCGCTGGTTTCGTTTGATCCACGACTTTTTGACCACCCTGTATATCGTAGAAGAATTAGTTGGCCGCAGCGACTTGGCCGCGCGGCCTGGCCGCATAATGCGCGGGGGCCCTAAGCACTTTCTTATTTTCTTTCTCATGTTTTAATTCAATTTTACGTTATATTGCAAGCCGACCAGTAATGATAAAGGTGGCATGTAGATTCAAATTCAAAGAGAGGATGCTACGTCGATGCTGCAATCCATGCCAGTCAACCTCGCTACCACATTACAAATATTAAGTATGTGCAGATAGTCTTTGGTTAACACGCAACATATTTCTACCATTTTGTAATTAAAGGGGCAAGTTATTTCTTTATTTATATCTTCTGAACCTTTTAAATAACATCCCCGATCTTATGTTTATTGATTCAAAAATGTGTCAATATATTGCTCGCACATCCTTGCGGTTAACAGATATGGAACAATATTTATTTAATTACCCGTAGAAGACAACTTTGTTAATAAATCTAAATATTTTAAGATCGCAACGTAGATTTATTGCACCATATCTTATATTATAGGTATATTATGCAGTTTCTCTGTTCGCTTGTTGAGTATTGGACGACATTACGCAAGTCCACGCGGTGCGCCGGCAAGTAAAAGTGATTGGCAACGCTACTCGAGTTCTTCACAGAACGTACATTGACTCCGCCGTAAGCCATACAATTTGGAAAAATTACATTACAAGCGTGAAGATGACGCTATTTCTTCTTTTCATAGAAATAGTGATCATCGGGGGAATGATCGTTGGATTGTATCAAAAAAACACGAACCAGTTTTGCAAATCGAAGAAAAGGTTCGAAGGTAGGACGGTGCTCGTTACCGGTGGCACAACAGGAATGGGCTTGGAGATCGCAGCGGATTTTGCACACAGAGGAGCACGCGTCATTGTCGCCTGCCCCTTTAATGACGAAGGTGTGGACGCAAGAGACACAATCATCAGAAGTTCTGGAAACAAAAACGTCGTATTCAAACTTTTGGACTTAGCTTCAATAGAGTCAGTTCGGAAATTCGCCGAAGATATATTGGAGAGCGAGGAACGATTGGACATTTTGGTGAACAACGCAGGAGTGGGTATCCCTGGAGACTTCCTTACTGCCGACGGACTGAACTTCATAATGCAGGTCAACTACTTTGGAACGTTTCTACTGACTATGCTTCTCTTGCCTCTCATTAGGAAATCAGGAATGCCATCTGACCCAAGTAGGATAATAAACACGTCGTCGGCCATGCATAATATTGGAAGGGTTGACTTTGACAAGTGGAATAAAACCGGCTATTGGTACAGAGTGCAATTATATGGAAATAGCAAATTGTGTTTGGTGCTGTTCGCAAGGGAACTGACGAAAAGGATTAAAGGTGAAAATGTTGTTATAAATGTAGTCGATCCAGGAGCGGTTGGAACGAATATTTTTCACACAATGGGACCGTCCTTCGGGAGTTTCGTTACCTTTATATTTGGTATACTCTTTAAGCAGCCATGGGAAGGAGCACAAACAGCCCTGTATGCCGCCACCAGTGATAGAGCTGGAAAGGTCAGCGGGGAGTACTTCAAGAACTGTAAAATTTCAAGGGCTGCTAATCTAGCGTACGACGACAAGTTGGCTGCTAATGTGTGGGAAGAGACAGTCAGACTTGTTAATTTAAGTGATGAAGAACTCGTGAAATGTTATAGTGTTTAAATGTGTATGGTGTGAAGAATAGATGGTGTAGAATTCGATTATGTTTTAATTATTGCATTATCCTGTATTTACTGAAATTATGGAAGGTAATGTATTTTTTTAAGAAAATAAGTTATTATTTAGCAGTATTGTAGTTCAAGTTTCCAAAACAGGCGTGCGTAAAGCTGTATTTATTAAGGGACTGGATGCGCCTTGTTAATATAATTTATCATTGTATGAATTTATTGATGAAATATGCAAAAAAATACCATTAAACGACCAATAACAAACTGTTTTCTTGACTCTTTTTTATAATTCTTGCTATAAATAATAAAGTGTCATTTGTCAACATTCATAAACCTGATTATTGTAAACAACTGTTATTCTGATTTGACCGTCTGTTTTTATTCGGGCTACTTAGCAAATTTCACAAGCTTCAAACGCGGTCACTCTTATTTAAATAATAATACAAACGTTTAGATCCTCAGATATGATAAATAATAGTCGTTGTTGAAGTACGATAGCATAGTGATAAAAGTGTAAATAGATCATTGCTTGGTTCCGTTTTGCATGAATGACTGCTTCAATTAATTACCGATTTACGTTAGTTACAACATGACTCACTTAAACGTCGGTAATTATAAGGTTTAGGTGTCCCAAATTCGCGCCCTTGGCCTCATTGTAGTATTTCTTCAGAGTCACTTATGTTTTGAGTATTTTTATGATTTCCTGAACCATCGATGTCCTAAAGCACAAAACAATTTGAACAAATGACTAGGTGTAAGCGCGTGAAGTGATATGTGACCACTTCCGATAATTGTTAGTTTGCAATACTATTTCGGTTTATATTATGCCTAAAACTATGGATGCGGGCGGCCCAGGACCGGCCTTTGCGGATCTTTGCAGATCTTTGCGGGAGGCCTATGTTCAGCAGTGGACGTCTATTGGCTGAAAATGATGATGAGGATTATTAAATTCAAATAATATGCATAAATACATTATAATATACATATTTCAGAGGTACAGGTTCTTGTTTTGTTTTGTTCCACAGCCTGCCAAAGTGGCTCAATCGCTGCTCCTCTTCTGCCAAGGACAGGGCCTGCTGACATCTCTGCCACCACCAGGAGTGGAGCGACGCATGTCACGGGCCATGTCTATGGAAGAGTACGACAAGCCCAACATTCGCCGACTCTCTCTAACTCCCAGCATGTCGGAGTCTCCGCCGCCTAGGAAGATTTAGCTAGCAAACACCGACTCCTTGATGGAAGAGGAGACGGTTTAAAGGTCTTGCCAGCGTTTGGATATTCTAGACGGGCAATATTTTTACTACAATAAGTCTCGCTAATTTATATTTTATTGCAATATATTTCGGTTACGTATTTAGGGCGGCGAGGATATGCGACTAGTAGGGGAGACTGGGGATACTTGATCCCCCGGGACACTTGATCCCTGGGTCGTAACTACAAAACTACATATTTTTTTTTAATTCGATACATGCCACACTAATCATAACTGTCATTGTCAATGAACAAATGTCATTTTGAAAGTTCATTAGTGACAATTTCAGAGCAGTGGCGACATTTTGTTTACAAGAGGTCGACATCTTTTTTTGTAGGTATTTTGATCGTTATTTTAAGGATTTCATATAAATAAATTAGGGATTACATTTATAACTGTTTATTCAACCTGATTTATTCAAGTGTATGTTGAGATGTTATTTGGGTAAATACCATTTTGATTTGATTACGAAAAATACTTGTTTAAAAAATAACGGTCCAGGGTACACTTGATCATGCCGAACACGGGTAGACTTGATTATGGGATCAAGTGCCCCTACATTCATAACTGCTTACAAGAGATTTATTAGATTTTGTTTTATTTATTTGTATTGACTCCAAAATGACGAGAACTTACAAAAGGAAGGACGGTGTGAAAAAACGCCAACCAGTATACAATATAAAGCATATGAACCCGACTACCGACAGTCTAAAAATTTTTCACGGATGTAGATGAGTCCGAGTTAGTCAAATACTTTGAAAAGCCAGTAAACTGCACCATGGTTTGTCCTCGCAGTCTTTACGGAAGCTAGCATATGAATAGGCTGTCCAAAACAATAATCCAGCTAATAAAATACGAAAATGGACCAATAATATTGCCACCGACGACTGGTTCTATGCTCAGAAATTGACATTTCTCTTTACGAGTACATGAACCACCTAGCCTCAGCAGGTCTATCAGTTCTAATCACAATATTTCCATGTTTTTTCTTATCCACGTTCGCACTCGATCAATTAGAATTTTGGCCTGGGGCCATTTGGAACGTTGATGAAATGGGACTGACTACAGTCCATAAACCTAAGAAGGTACCTAGTGGCTACTAAGGAAGTCAAGCAAATCAGAAAAATCATTCATTAGGCGAGCGTGGTGAACTAGTAGCCATGTATGGTGCAATAAATGCTATGATCATATCTACCCCATGCCATGATCAAGTGTCCCAGAATACGGGACACTTGATCCTTTTGTAGTCTTCAGGGAAAACGAAAAATAAACAGGTTAATACAAATATATTACATGATTAAATGATGCAAAAAGGTAGTCAGATAAATTTCCTAGACAATCGTGAAAATAATTTCTACAAAACTTTATTATTTTAGGAGTTAAGAATGAAAAACCAAAATGGGGATCAAGTGTCCCCAGTCTCCCCTAATATTGCCAGTTACATTGCAGCAAAAATATTGGCGTTTAGGCGCGCCTTAAATTTATCAGCTTGATAAGCGTTGTCGAATATGTTGACTAGCAACACGTTATTTTCGGTTAGGTTAAAACAGCGTGTCTAGGGTCCGTTTCCTAACCTACTCGGTCACGTTAGTTATGCATTAACGATTGTATAAATCTGTACAAATGTCATAAGATTGACATCAGATGGCGTTCTGTAATTCCATACGTCAACAACGCAAAAGCGATCAAGTAGGCTAGAAATCTTGCATTATGTATACACATCGTTACAGATCGTAGGTAAATATATTTCAATAGTTATTCGCTGTAGGCACATATTATTGGAAACAGTACCAAATATTCTTCTCAGTGTTCTGAATTAAAATGTGGAATTATTACAGTTTATAAAATATGATTTTTAGTCATAGAAAGTCACTCTACTTAGGATTATGTTTAACGTGTGAAATGAAATACACGCAGTATTTCATTTCACACGTTTGGTCACAGATTAAAAATAAATTTATTCTCTCGATTCTGGTGCGGGTCACCAGTTATTTAAAATGGATCAAATGTCATCTGGTTTAATATATTTTCTATTGTTAAAAAGTATTTGATTTATCTATAATACGTTGAGATTTAATATTGATTGCAATTTTATTGACTACTTTAAAATATATATTATAAGTACCTAGTTAAATACGAACATTGTTTGGTATAATACATTGTTTTTATAGAGGTTGTTGGTAGGAGATAAGTGGGAACTTAAGTTTATTCCCGTCATATAAAATGCCATGCAGCAATCGTGGTTGGGGATGATTCGTGTTTCGCATGCTTTGTTATATTTTCCATTAGACGTAAATATACACATGGAAATAAAGCCAAAATGTGTTTAAATAGCGCAGCCGTAGGGGTATGCAAACCCTATAACCAACTGAAGTCAGGGGCATAGGAGCCTATCGAAAGGTGTAGTTTGTGTATTAATTACTATATAAGAGGGGAAACAGAGGTTTTTCTGGCCTAATTCTTATTGAATAATATCCCAGAAGCTTCGTTGTCCCTTAGTGTTTCTTGGCTTTTACGAACTTTTTAATCTATGGCACATTATCCATAAAATTTAATTTACCAACATTTATTTTTGTAAATTATGTAAAATACAATTACAAACCTAATACAATTTCACTTTCCATACCTGTGTCGCTAAGGTATTGTATAAAATAGCAGGACATTTTTAATTTATATATTAGAATATAGGTTAGCTAATACTCTGTAGGTACCTGTTCAATTGTATCTAATGCGGTAAATAAATGTTCTAATGCGTTTTGTTGGTTTTAATTATTTATGCAAATGTATGGAAAAATAACTACTTACGAATGGTCTAAGATCCGACTGCAGGATAAGGGCCCCCGCGCATTTAGGCGGCCTGGCCCCATAATGCGCGGAGGCCCTTAGTGCGCTCATCGTTTATTTGCTAAAAACATTTTTTTATGTATATTTATAATTAGGAGAATATATATCTTCTACCAGGGTGCATATCAAAAATTGGCCGCTAGTATTTAAATAAAATACTTAGTGATTTTAGGGTAAAAAATTCTGGGTCACGTTTATGTATCGGAATCATACCTGGCTGCGAAGAGGTGCGGCAAAGAGCGGAAGTGCAAACGTGGTGTTAGAATTTTAAATTGCCGGACTACTTTTACAGAAAAACAAAAAAAAAATGAACGCGTACTAATCCTGCAGCCGGATCTCTTATTAGAAGTTGAGCTTCCCCTCCTACTTCATGAAGAGATATATCAATCCAACAAAATTGTCGAAACGAGCTTCAAGGACAGGGTGTATCAAAAGACAAATCACAATGTGCAAAGCCTTTATTATAACAAGGACAACGGACAAACACGTTGGACTTTTTCCAAAATTTTAACAAACACGTATACAAATATGAAACGTTACACTTACAAAGATAAGGCTGCATTCACATCGCAATTGATGCGCCGACGATACGTCCAAAATATTCCAAAAATAAAATGGTTTAAAAACACGTTCAAGTCAAACATTTCTCCGTCCAATATTTGCAGTGAAAATTTAGAAAAAAAAAGGATAGTCAAAAATAAAAAAGACGTCGCAAGACTATTGAATGGAGAAATAGGAAATATCGAGAAAGTAATGGGGAGGCAGCTCTAGTGCCACGTCATTTAGCCGACTCGAGACATAAGAGCCCGGGCAGCGTCCGACCTCAGCGGACATTTTCGAACCTTTAAATAAATTTTACGCAGTTCTGCCATAATCAACATTATCAAACGTGCGGCCGCGGATTTATAGTTGTCCGCTTCGGAGGCAACGCTGCGCAGCCGCCATCTTGTCGCGCGCACATCGCTCAATCAGTTCCTCAAAAACGTCAAGCAAAGCACCAGTCGAAGGTTCAATCAACCATTATTAAGTTTGTCTTCTCTAATTAGGGGCTTCTATTATCGATTATCGGATAATTTCGTTAGTCTCATGTTTAAGGTTATTTAATAAAACATCCATTAAACATTAATCCGCATAATGAGTGGAGCTTTTCGTAGCTGTTTTGCTACTGCAATTCCTGAATATGGCAGTCCACAATAGTGGCAAAGTGTGCGCCAATCGATTTAGCATCGCTCAGCACTGGTTTGTCTGAATGCTCTGGCATATTCTACTAACCGGTTTTACGTAATAAGCTTAGGAAAATGGAGTAATGCGTAGTTTCAAATCAACCAGAATACTAACCAAGTAATATGGAACCAAAGTTTCATTTGAACTGAACTGATTGAAATGTTCATAGTACACAGCTGCTACAGGTTAGCAAAAGCCATACATCGATTGTAACGCATAGCGCGTTTCGAGAATTTTGACTAGGCGATAAGGGGCGATCGACGCGATGGTTTAAAGAAACGCACATAGTCGCTTGATGCTAGTCATCACCAGGTTGCATATCTGAAGTCTCGATGGCAACCTCATCGTAATCTCTTTCTAATGCCGCGAGGTCTTCACGCGCCTCTGAAAACTCGCCTTCTTCCATGCCTTCGCCCACGTACCTGGAACAATGGTACATTATTTGAACACGTTAGTTTAGTACAAGTATAGGATGCAGTCACTAATATGACTTAATGATGATGTCCTGGAGATATGTAGCGGCTAAAAGGTATTAAAATGGCTCAAAACCTAGACGCGACTAATACGATAGCACTAATATATAGCTTGTCTTCTCTATAATATAAATAGTCTATCGCTTGTCTAAATACCGGTTTCATAGATGGTCGTTACATTGGTGGTATAAGGTCTGTTAAAAAGTTTTAAAAATATCTCAATAAGGTCATCAATTAAGTTGTGAATCCTTACTTTCCAAGCCTATGTTGTTATCTACTTTCATTCGTAAGCACTACCGGTTGAACCGCCTAGGCGGATACGCGCTTTTCTAATTTAATAAGCAACCGCATATGTCTGTACGCACTGGCGCATGGCGGGTTGAAATTTTGTGGCGGTTTAGTTGCCGCCTAGCCGCCCAGGCGGCCAGCCGCTAGTGCGTACAGTGGCTTAAGGTCCTATATCCAAGTGCACAATCAGACTGGAAATTCAAGTTAAAAAAAAAAAAATTAAAAATTTAAATAAACCCCGACACAATAACCTTTAAAAAAATTAAACACTCCCACTTATTTATTACCTGACCCCTGATCCCCCAACGCGAAGTATTTATTTTTATTTTTTACTTTTTAAAGGTTATTGTGTCGGGGGTGTATTTAAATTTTTAATTTAATTTTTAACCCCCGACGCAAAAAGAGGGGTGTTATAAGTTTCACGTGTCTGTCTGTCTGTCGGTCTGTCTGTCTGTCTGTCGGTCTGTCTGTCGGTCTGTCTGTCTGTCTGTGGCACCGTAGCTTGCGAACGGATGAAGCGATTTCAATAAAGTTATTCTCATTAAGTTATTCATTTTTTGTATGAAAGGTGAGTTACGGGCGAGTGTTCTTAGACATGTTTGATGAAAATCGGGTGAGCCGTTTAAAAGTTATGAGGGGTGAAAGTGGGGAAGAATAACCGAATGTCTGCAAATATAATCGAGTGGGGTCTCAAATTAAAGCGCATCACGTGCAATTTAACAAAATCTACATTATAATAAGTATGTACCTATAAAAAGTATAAAATAAAAATTAATTTAAAAATTTAAATAAACCCCCGACACAATAACCTTTAAAAAGTAAAAAATAAAAATAAATACTTCGCGTTGGGGGACCAGGGGTCAGGTAATAAATAAGTGGCTCCATCCGTTCGCGAGCTACGGTGCCACAGACAGACCGACAGACAGACCAACAGACAGACAGACATGTGAAACTTATAACACCCCTCTTTTTGCGTCAGGGGTTAAAAATGACGATTATCACGAAGATGCTAACAACCCCTTACCAAGTTCATCATTTTTTAGAAGAATGATCAAAGTCGTTGTTACCGCATGTTTTCTCAAAACGCAATTACGCATTTGAGTTTTTTGACCCCTGCCTCAGTTCAGCGACTGAATGTAATTAGAATAAATGATTGTAATTAGCTCACCAGTGCACGAACGCCCGCTTGGAATACATGAGGTCGAACTTGTGGTCGAGCTTGCCCCACGCCTCGGCGATAGCCGTGGTGTTACTAAGCATAGATGCAGCGCGCTTCACCTGTGCCAAGTCGCCGCCTGCCACTACCGATGGAGGCTGGTAGTTTATACCCACCTGAGAACAAATATTTTGCCAATTCGAGTTAATTGAACATCGTGGTCCAAATTCTCCACCAACGAACCAGAAACTTACTACACAAGTAGGCCGCTGAGGCAGGAAAGTTCGATTAGAATCCTATTTCAATGGTTCCTAATTTTCCTGAATTTTACCTTTAGTTAAATCAGAATCGCCAACTCATTCATCCATTATCGAAGTAGGTAAAAAGGCAACTAAAGTAAGCAGACGGTGCCCGAAGCCCGTCTGAACAAGGAGGTACACTAACTTCTCTCTAACTACCTAAATCCTGCCGTTTGTTGTTTATGTGTCCAAATCTGCTCACCACTTTTTAAATTGCTGCAGAAAATTGAAGTATCCTACATCAGGTATATAGGACATTTCATTTGAATACTATATAAGCCTGTATGACTGCACTGCATCTGTGTTACCTTAAACCCTGTGGGACACCAGTCCACAAAGCGGATCCCAGCGCGACCCTTCATGGCGGCGATCGCGACGTTCACGTCCTTAGGCACAACGTCGCCGCGGTACAGAAGACAGCACGCCATGTACTTGCCGTCGCGTGGGTCACACTTCACCATCTGGTTCTGCGGCTCGAAAAGCTCGGCCGTGATCTCGGACACCGACATGCCTTCATGGTATGCCTGCATACAATCTAGGTTTAGTAATTGGTCCAGGGAATTGATGGCCCAACGATCTTGCAGTAGATTTCAGGCGGTGCCTTTGGATTATTATGTCATCTGCACCAATTATATATATCCACAGACCCAATATGGACGCGTTTAATTGTAATGCATATTTACATATGACACACATTCCTGCTGTACCGCAACAGTGCGACTTACTTAGGAAAGGACCTGCAGATCGAACACTCGAAGACTGGGTCATTACAATTTGTTGGTTTTAATGCAAATCTAAGTTTACCTTATCGGCTGAGACAACAGGCGCGTAGGCAGCGAGAGGGAAGTGTATCCGCGGGTACGGCACCAAGTTCGTTTGGAATTCTGTGAGGTCCACGTTCAGAGCTCCGTCAAACCGGAGTGACGCCGTAATTGATGACACTACCTAAAGAAATTCACGCGATGGATATTGCTTGGACACAAATGCTATCAATTAAATCTACGATCAAATTTGAATACTTCGTTTTGGGCTAAACTACCTGGCCAACTAATTTCCCTCAGGTTGGGGTATGACCCACTCTGTTCGGCTTATCCATGGGCTAAGATGCTACAGCATTTACAGTACAGTTTCCCCAATTATTCCTATCCTGCGAGTGTCATGTCTTAAAACCTGGTAGCAACCCGTCCCGACTAGCGTCCAGATTACAAAAGCTCCGACTCAACATTGTGTTATTTTTACGGCGAGATAATGTTTCTGTGCGTACCTATACATAGTAGTAGACGCCTCCACTCACCTGTGAAATCAGTCTGTTGAGATTGGCGTAAGACGGCCTCTCGATGGAGAGCCGCCGCCGGCAGATGTCGTAAATGGCCTCATTGTCCACCATGAAGGCGCAGTCTGAATGACTGATGGTAGCGTGTGTCGTTAGCACCGCGTTGTAAGGCTCCACCACTGCTGTCGAAACCTATAAATACAATCAATATAAAAATCATAATAAGAGCTTAGTCTAACGAGTAATTAAGAACTGCTATTCACCCTGTTCAATCCCAATGTTGCGCGCCAAGTGAACAATAGTTCATAATATTCAATCTAACTCCATAAACACATCAAGATATCCAACAAAGTACAACAATTGCAATTATTGCAAATGCTAATGAAGACCAATTGACTTCAACGGGCTTACCTTTAATATAATAGCTTTAAAGTCAACAAAATTTACTAATACGTATTACCAGTGGAACCCAAACTAAGCTGAGCTTGTATTTTGGGCACATATAACTATATGACTACAAGAACTAAAGCAAAAGGAATCTGTGTGTGTGGTTTATATGTATCCGTAATAAATAACTATGTGAATGGTATCCTATTCAAATACTGCCACCGCTAGCTCAGGTATTCATAGCTTCTATTTTAAGGACCTAAGAAGCATTGGTGTAGCATGTTTACCTGTGGTGCTGGATAGATGGCGAACTCCAATTTGCTTTTCTTGCCAAATTCCTCAGATAGCTTCTCCATCAGCAGTGACGTAAAGCCGGAGCCAGTGCCACCACCAAACGAGTGGAATACGAAGAAACCCTGGAGAACCAAAGATCATTAGGAGAAAATGAAAGCTGAAACGAGACCAAGGCTTAGAGAACGTGTTTGTTTATACTGGGTAAAATGCGATATGATATCCCAGCTACAGTAGCTGGGTTACGAGGAACTTAGCATAAGATGTTCACGATTTCCACAGTAGTACCGACTGCATGCCTTACCGCTGATGGTCTTCTGATAAATACAGTTTCTGCCCTTTGCGACTGAATATAGTAGATAGCTGATGTTTAAAAGTGCTAATCCTTGGTAGATAATTTTGAATTTTTTCACTCATTGTAGCCCAAAATTGCCACTTCTTCAGTCTTCTGCCACTGATGGTGCCTGATGGCTAGCCAATTGTGTGGGTGGCACAGACTTACTTGTAATCCCGTGCATTGGTCTGCTAGCTTCCTAATCCGCTCCATCACAGGGCTAAGCACGTCACGACCGGTGGAGTAGTGGCCCCGCGCGTAGTTGTTGGCAGCATCCTCCTTGCCGGTAATCAGCTGTTCAGGATGGTACAGCTGCCGGTACTCGCCGGAACGAACCTCGTCTGTAATTAGTCATATATTTTTGGACATTGTTATACATCTACCCGACTAGTTCAGAAAAATGAACCATAATGTAGCCTTTTTTATTAAACCCCGAAAAAAGGGGTGTTAGAAGATTTACGTGGCTGAGCGCATAGCTCCTGAATCCGCCATAATAGAGCAAATCTACTGAGTGGTATGAAGATTATCACTGCTACCGTCTTTGTGTCAGGAGTTTCTTTGAATGTTTGGTTTCAGTCTACGTTTGTTGAAAATTTGTATATAAATTCATAATCATCAACATCCCTTTAGCCCAAAAAAAAAAAACAAACCCTAGTCGAACAGGGTGTCTTTCGTAACGGTCTCGGGAAACTTCTCTTTCTGCATCACACTGGCACACGAGTAGAAGGTTCCTTTTTTTGTTGCAACAGCAAATTCGTCAACAAGTAAGACGAAAAATGCGAGTGACACTGCCTGCAGTCCTTCTAATAAACTAAAGTACTCGTACATTTAGTACTCTTGAATTAAGCGATTTTTTCTGTTCGTTATCTTGAAAAGGGCTAGACTAATTTTATCTGGACATTCACGGGCAGATTTTTATTACAGCCGATTGTTACGAAAACTAAATTAAGCTAGTCTTATTTTACAATATTTATATCTCTGCGTCCGTATGTCCGTGTGGTGACGGATTTAGAATACACAATTATACCAACCCATACCATCTTGAGGGTGTCGTAAGAAGCGACTAAAACGCAAGAGGCAGATCACCTAGCCGGAAGAGAAGGACAACCTGATACATACCCTGTGCCAACCCGTCTGGCCAGCGTGGCACAGTAGGCTAATTCCCTCCATGAATTTGGAGGAGGCCCGACTCAGTAGTGGGTCATTTATGGGCGGAAACGATGCTTTGTTTGAACAAATTCTGAGGTTTACAATCATGAACGATATTTTTTTTAATTAGTTACAACCACGTTCGTTAATTCGATAGCCTTGTCATTTAACGCCAATATCATTGAACATTTGGTCCTAAATCGGCCACGATATCATACATCAGACTTCGACTATTGGCAGCACTCACCAATGACAGTCGGCTCCAAGTCGACCATCACAACACGAGGCACCATCTTCCCGCGGTCCGCCTCCGAGAAGAACGTGTTGAAACACGAGTCCGAAGCATTGGAGTCGGCGTCGCACGCTGGTAGGGTGCCATCAGGTCGGATGCCGTGCTCCAGGCAGTACAGCTGCCAGCAGGCTACGCCCATCTGCACTCCCGCCTGTCCCACGTGCACTGAGATGCACTCCCTCTGCTCTCGTACAAAACGGTAACACGTTATCTATATTACGTCCTTACGTGTCGTGGCGATAATGGGTTGGTTATGGAGAGCTTTGTAATTAACTACCAAACACTGCCAAGCGGCCGAGCCGGGCCTCCTCCATTTTGATAAGAGGGATTCCAGGCTGGCCAGACAGATTTCTATCTATAATATGTATGTATTTACAAAAAAAATGTATATAAGTGGTTTATCATCCATCTCGTTACCATAACAAGCATTAAGTTGCTTAGCTTGGGACGAGATGGCGTTGTGTGAAATGTCCAAGGATATTTATATTTATTTATTTAACTGCATATTTGACGGTAGTCCCACTAGGGTCGGAGGGCAGCCAGCAATCGCTTCGTGTAAATACAGGTAGTTAGCCAAATCAGTTTGGTCCGGTACTGACTCCAATGCAATTGGGAAAAAGGCGAGGAAGAACAGAATTGCCGAGCTTATATTTATCATTTGTTATTCCATAGTCGGCAACGACTAACGGCTTTTTGAACACATTTTATAGATAACATATAATACATTCTTTAAATTAACAAACTATATTAGTCATCGTTATTGGAAGTGACAAATGGGAAGATTATATAACATTATTAAACTACATTAGAAAGACGTAATAAAAAAGCAAAGGGCATTTGAATACAAATAAATTAATTTTTAATTGTATTTACTTACTGAAGCTAAACTTACTAGGAATACGTGCGTTGAAATAAATGATTTGAAACGTGAAGAATGTACCAATGTTTCGAAGATAAACTCCAACAATGCTCTCACAATCACTTACCATGGTAAATACTGGAAATTTTGATAAACGCTCACAAAAATAAACGTAAAAACCTGTAAAATAAAACTAGATTACAAAAATTTTGGGCAGACAGAAATTTTGAAAAAAAATATGCGAATCAAAGTGAGCCTGATGCTACGTCTGGATCTATTGTTACTTTTTTATTCCATATTCGAATTTAGATAGTTCTGCTTAAATTTTATAGACGGCCGGTATCTATTTAGTCATAGTTGAAAAGAGGTTGTCATTTCAAAGTGAAAATGTATTATTATGATTTTTTGGTAATTTAATAGAAGAGTATATCGAACTTGCAAACACGCATCCCTAAATTGTTATAATTTTCTTTCTAGTTCGAAACCTTTTACGTAATCTTAAAATCAATCCATAGTGAGATATTTAAAAAAAAAATGTAAGTACTGAGGGTGGTAAGTAGATGGGGTACGACCCGTAGTGGACCATTAGGCCAACAATGGGACGATGGGGTCGGGAAGCGTGGGGCGGGGAGTTACCGTTCACCCCTCTTATGTTGCTGGTGCAAGTTAATTTGCATTTTTCAACTAGTTAGAGACCGTTGGGGTGATTTACAATCTACGTAGTACAAATGATAAATGTTTGAACAAGCTTAAGCTAAAAGTTTCTAGAGACGACACTAATTATTCCTTTATAGAAGTAGTTGCAATGAGATAGTCCGTGTAGTGACGGATTTAGAATACCCAATATCACCAACCTACACCACTCTGAGGGTATCGTAGGAGCTAAAGGAATGCAAGAGGCAGACCATATAGCCAAAAGAGAAAGAAAACTTGATACAAACCCCGTGCTAGCCCGTCTTGCCAGCGCGGCACTGAAAGAAAATTTCCCTGCAATTAATTGGACTCAACAGTTGGTCAATTATGGGCGGAGTCTACTCCTTATTCGTACCTCATAAACATTGTAAACGAGATAATATTGAGACGCCATAGAGACTCTATCACTTGTCATTTTATATTTACGGGTCTGCTTGTCTAACTTATCTTACTAATATCTAATTCTTTTAGTCGCTCCTTGGATAGGAACGGTTAGTGACACTACTACTACTCGGTCCATAAATGACCCACTGCTGAGTCGGGCCTCCTCCCATAACAAAGCGGGTAATTAGCCTACTGTGCCACGCTGGCCAGACGGGTTCGCACAGGATTTCATATCCAGTTCCTTCTCTTGCAGCTGGGATTTCCGCCTTGTCATTTCCTTTTGACAGCTCTTACGACACCCTCAGGTTGCAATGGGGTGGTGAGGCTATGTATTCTAATATCCACACGGACTGTTAGTGGCACGA
Source organism: Clostera curtula (assembly GCA_905475355.2). Classification (NCBI taxonomy): domain Eukaryota; kingdom Metazoa; phylum Arthropoda; class Insecta; order Lepidoptera; family Notodontidae; genus Clostera; species Clostera curtula. Next base: position 19,167,638 of record FR997799.1, read on the forward strand.
TGCCTTCTAAAGGCGTCTCCAAACGGACATATGCAACAAATATGTTCAGTCAAAATTTATCACTACATATTTACAAATAAAATTTCACATTCAAATTTTATAGGCGCGTACTATAAATCAAGCTATTGTCTTTTTACCACCCAATCGCGACCGCTTGTTAATTCCTGTAAACAACTATTCAAATGCTAAAGTTCCATCAGGGTTGGTTTACCAAAGTATTGTTCTGTTTAGAATATTTAATTGTGTGACTTGTTATAGTGGTTTGAGCAAATACCCCGTGAAGTTCTGTGCAATTGATTCGTCTCGCGAAGGACTGCATATAATTAGTCAAGTTTTTTATGGACTCTGTAGAATTTATTGTGAAGTTAATACCACGGTGATGACAAAATATTGTAAGGTATGCTTAGAACAAGAAAATAGGTATAGGACATATACCATTCTTACTATTTCAAGTTTCACTTAAAAACTATTGGATAGTTTCTTTTAACTTTAGCTAGCTTATCAAGAGGTACGATAGATGTTTATTATTACTATAAGACTCAGCCCGTAGATGACCCGCTGAGTTGGGCCTCCTCCAGTTACATGGAAGGTAATTAACCTACTGTGCCAAACTGGCCAGACGTGTTGGCACAGGCTTTCGTTTTATTTATCCTTCTCTTGCGGCTAGCCGCCACCTATCTTGATGACGCTTAGGAAGGTTTCCGCAAGTGGTTTGCTCGAGACCAGAACAATAGTGGTAGGTTTTAGTGGATAACCCGGGTGCAACTTCACCATCTTCTTGTGCCCGTGGACTCCCACATAACCCAGCGCCGTCCTCCGGCTGGGGACCGATAAAAGGTTTCCCCCACTAATAAAATACTAATACTGGCTGTTGCCCGCGGCTTCGTCTGCGTTGAATTTAAATTAAGTTCCATTGTATGGCAAATCAAAATATGTCGCTGCTATAATTTTCAACATGATTTAACTACTCGTATTTACAAATTGCTACATAGGACAGAATAGGTAATTGTTTAGTCGATTTTTATAAAATATCAATACTGTTAAAGCATAAAATATAAATCCATTCCATTAGTGATAGAATTTTGACAAATAACTGTCACCATCGCGTCTAGGGTAGATCGGAGGAATCGATAGTGTTGTGAAACGCGATCCCTATCGGATGGATTATCGCTAATGTGCCTCGATACTATCTTCAAAGGGGGTATACATTTATTTTCCTCACTAGTTTTATTTACAACTCGGCTGCTATTTAAGTATGTAATAATAAAGTAATGAAATGTGATGTTTTAGAAAAAAAGTTAGGTTATAACGTATTGCACAACTTTGTTAACAGTTAAGTTTTCCAATCTATACTAATATATAAATCTGCAGAGTTTGTTTGTTTGTTTGTTTGTTTGTTTGAACGCGCTAATCTCAGGAACTACTGGTCCGATTTCAAAAAATCTTTCAGTGTTAGATAGTCCATTTATCGACGAAGGTTATAGGCTATATTTTATTTTCAAAAGAATTAGGGATCCGTATGAAAATTGCGATTTTGTAAACCAAGTTGTAAAATCGAAAACCTATTTATGCGTGCGCTGCAAAAACTATTGACAATAGAACAAAATGATGTACTACGGGTTTGTAGGTCTTATAAAGATCTACGAAAAAGTCCGCGAGAGCACATATCTAACTATCATAGTTTAGTCACAATAACCGATTTTATGTTCATAAATAATATGCACGGGTTCGAAGCCCACGCGGGCGAAGCCGCGCGCAAAAGCTAGTAACTATATATTTTTAAATGGAGGATCTGCGTGCGTTATTTGTTTCCCGTCTGGAATATCAGTTATCATGATTAACACTCTATTTTAAATTTAACTAAGATAATGTTGACTTTACCGTACATTTAACTCAATGACTTTACCCAACTAAGGATTTGTTAAAGTTTCATCTTAAATCTAACTCCGATGAAGCCGCTATAATATAATAGCTTTTTAATATACTTACTCTACATGTAAATTCATTAGAGCGTAAAAAAGTAAATAAAGTAAATTACACATTTTAATTATAGTTTGGATTTAAATTCTTTCCCGTGACCGTCGGGAATTAAATAACGAAAAAACATCGCTTTAATGTGATTAATTCCAATGTGTAATAATCTCGAAAACCTAAGACATCATTAAAGTTTGATTTTGCATATCATATCTTTGTAAATTGTTGGTTTGTGACCAGCGTCACAGTAACAATAGCAAATAAATATGATCCAACTATAGGTAATCAGACCTCTGTGGTGTCCCTTTGATCCCGCATGGCAAATCCACCGGGAATCATCATGAATATCTAACGGGCATCGTATTGGGGCCGTAGTTATCTGATCAGGATTAAACCGGTAAAAAGCGGTCATTATTCCGCCTCCGTGGATCAAATGAGATTTTTTATTTGAGCCACACCTCGGCCTTTGTGGGAAGGATTGTCATTGGCATGGAAAATTTTAGCTTCTAACAATAAGGGCTGTTTACCATTCGTGTATTGGTAGACTTCGAAGATGAAGCTACTAGCTGCCGCGGATTCAAATTCGTCAGAACAGTGGTTGGCAAAGGGAAGGCCCCAAGAGATGAAAAACTTGATATGAAAGTTGATCGCTCTAGTCAGCGGCACAGACGCTTGGGGTTAGATTTAATAGATATCTAAGTCTTTTAGTTGCCTCCTACAACACCCTAATCCGCGTGGTGACGGATTAAGAATACATTGTGTCACCACCCCATTCTATCCTGAGGGTGTCGTAAGAGCCGACAAAAGGAAATGACAAGGCCGATAACCTAGCCACAAGAGAAGGAAATCTTGATACTAAACCCTGAGTCAACCCATCGCGCCAGCGTGGCACAGTAGGCTAAATTACCCTTGATGTGACTGGAGGAGGCCCGACTCAACAGTGGGTCATCTATGATCCGAGTAGTAGTAGTACAACAACACCCTCAGGATGTATTGAATGGATGACGTATACTCTAAGTGAGGTCTGTGATTGCGAAATAAGTAGTTTTTTGGTTATACTGTTTGGACTGCTTTGCGACAGTGTTTTAGCACAGTTGTATATTTTGTAAATACTTATTTTTTAGGTAGGCATAATATCTAGATTATAAATTTAGTTTGTTTTTATTATTTAGTTTTTATCTAAGTAAAATATTGTTTATATTTTATTAAAACCGTCATACTATTTTCAGAAGAATGTCTATCAAACTATAACTTTACTTTCTTTATTTACAGAGATTATTCCAACCTACCTATTGTTGTATTGCCGAAATTCCCAATATCCGCAATACACAATATGACCGATTGCCAGCGGTGTCAAACCGTTTACCCTTATCGACCATAGAGCACCGGCCCATCTGTCGCGATGCACCACTGCATTCGGAACAAAGACGTGCATTCATGGCGGATTTTTATCGAAAAAAAATGTATTTAACCTAAAAACACGATTTTGGGGGAAACGTGTCGGTTGTAAGTGGAGCGGTAGGGAGATTTTTATTGGTGAGATATCATATTTTAAACAATTGTACAGCGTTACATTAAAGCTCTTTTCCCTTAACACATTCAGAATCATCATCATCGTATACCCATATAAAAACTATTTCGTATTACACCTCGTATTGAGGCCACGGTGGTGAATTCCAGTATATGGAAGAAACAATTTTGGTCTAAGCAACACTGTAAATGTCAAACAATTTGTATTCTGGTGGAAAAAATCATGCATGTGTAGCTTACATGCGTAAGCAAATTTAATTTATGTTTTGTTTACGCTTTAAGTTTACAAGACTTGGTTGAATGTAATGTTAATTACTGGCCTGGATGCATGCCCGTTGTCTATTTTGTTATTAACAGATACACAGGGTGTAACAAAATCCTTAACCCACGTCGTTTGTGCAGTTGCAGAAAAAATATATTTTCTTGTTGGTCCCTATCTCTTGACAAAAGTAGAGAATAAGCAAGTAAAATCCAAGAAACATCCAGATCGTCGGGTGCCCACTTCCACTACGCGATGGACCACGCGTTTTCTGTTTCAAACTAGGATCAGAAAAGCCTTTGTGTCTCCCTCGTACATCAAAATATAAATAAAAATATAATAATGAATTATACATTGAACCTATTCAGTTAGTTCTATTCCTAAGAATGGCTATTTTTAATTATTTTCCTTTTTTTTTACTGTTCTCACATATTTAAGGGTCCGGTATGTGCAATCTTCAAATATCAAGACTTCAACTTTGATCAATTCATCATGGAATAAAATCGCAACAAAAGTCCATGACCAGCGTATACTAAAATCGACATAACTAACCCGTCTATTATTCCTATGTTTATTTGTGCCACAATTTCATAAATATCGCATTTAAACAAATAATAAATCCCAATACTGCGTCCCAAGTCCCATTTTACCAATCGGGCAAGCAACGTCAGTAAATCTCGAATGGAATAAAGTCAACCAATGCTTTTGTATGTGCGTAACGGCACCTGGCAAGTTCAAAGACGGTTTAACTTTATGATACGTCAGTCCAACTATTATTATAAGCATTTTGAGACCTTTACAACCAATACGTGGTTGACTTGACATAAAAACGCATGTTCCATAGAACATCGACTATTCATCGCTATAAATGTCTTGAAAGATGGTTCTGGTGTATCGTGTGTGTGTGTAATCTCTGACCTCCGTGCTTCGAAGGGCAGGTAAAGTCAGTTCCCGCTGTCATTCTACCACCTATGTCAGTCGTTACTCGTAGTCAACAGCGTGAAAACTGACAGTTGGTCTAAACATAAGGGCACTCCCTCACCGGGGCATTCGCGTGTAATGTAACGTTACAGAGTCGAGAATTACATCAGTGAGGGAGGAGAACATTACAGCTCGACTTCGAGCATTACATTACAATACTACCTCCCTGACCGACGAGCGTTCGCGTGTAATTTAACATTATAGATTCGACTTTGAGCATTACATTACAATACTACCTCCCTTACCGACGAGCGTTCCGTTTAATGTAACATTTAGTACATAGAGATTTGAATTTGCGAGGATTCTGATTTAGTTGTTTCCGTAATGTCAGACGAAGCGGTCATTGTGCTGAGTGCGGCAGTATTAATTCGACATAATGTTACATTACACGCGAACGCTCGTTGGTATGGGAGGTAGTATTGTAATGTAATGCTCAAAGTCGAATCTATAATGTTACATTACACGCAAATGCTTGCGGTGAGGGAGCGCCTTAATGATTACCAGTGGTCCCACTAGATGGGTGACTGAGGGCAGACGGTAGCCCTGGTAATAGCTCTGTGTAAATACTGGTCTAACCAGTTTAGACTGTTGCCACAATGCAATTGCGAAAAAAGGTGAGGGACATATATTATGTCATACCACAAATATAATAATACTAAAGTAGTCATACCCAAGTCCTTAAGAAAATAAAATCTTGAATTTGGTTGGTAGCAGCCTTAAGTTGGTGGCGCCCTGTAAAATGTTTGCGCCATGGTGATAACAATTATTTTTGTCACCCCTAGAATATTAACTTTGAGTTTGTTCATCGTAATTTTATCTTTTATTGAAAACAATGCAACTTTATTAGTCTAGTCATAGAACAATTTATTTATATAATAACTTTGACGGTGAGACAGTAAATGACAAGTCCCTTTAGTTACTTAGTCCGCGTAATGGACCTATTGTAGTGTAGTACACCCTCCCTTCTACCCTTAAGATTTAATTACTGGCTTTATAGTCACCACCCGCTACTGTTCGGTTTTATTATTTTGATAGTCGTGGAGGTGGATTTATATAAAACCAATGTTTTAGAAATCGTTGCGTTTGATATTGGAACAGACGTAAGCCAATGGGTGTTCGTCACCAGGGATTCTTGATCTTTGGCTCTTTGTGGAAAGAGACTGGAGAGATTAAATGCCTATGTTAGGTAGGTACGTTAATTGTCATTAGAGAACAAGCCGCCAGAAAACAAAGAAGGCAGATACAACCATAATATTGCTCTCAACCTAACTTATTTACACCAAACAGTAATATACCTAAACATAAATTAAGAATGCCATTGAAGTGGCAATGGGCAGGCCACGTGGCCCGAAGAACAGATGGCCGCTGGGGCATAAAAGTCTTGGAGTGGCGTCCACGTATGGGAAAGAGGAGCGTGGGAAGACCCCCAACTAGGTGGACGGACGACCTTGTAAAGGTCGCTGGGAGTCAGTGGATGCGGTCTGCACGAGATCGCACATTGTGGAAATCTATGGGGGAGGCCTATGTTCAGCAGTGGACTTCTGTGGCTGATAGATAGATAGAAATTAAGAATGGTGCCCGGTGCAGACAACCATGTGTCTCTTTAAACGTAAATATCTAAGACAAAAACAAGCTTACTAACGTTGTTTGAAACATTCCGACTCCCACTATAACATCGTCTACCTTGAGTTGTGTATGAAAGGTGTGAATGTAGGTATGACGACTGATAGGTGTGTGTGGAGACTACCACCTAGTGTGGGACAGGAGCCGTAAGATGATAATGGTGTTTATAAATATGAAGATTTAAAAGAGTTTTGTGATGAAACCTACGTAAATAAAGTTCCTTTTGAGTTTGAGTTTTGTGACGGTTATGGAATACTTCTTCTTCTTCGCCACTGAGGGTCAGTATCTGTCCAAACGGATTTGGCTAACTGCCAGGATTGCCGTCTTCCCTTTGTGATGACACTCCGTATTATAAAGAATACTGTAACAACCCTAATTTCTCTCGAATGTGTCGTAAGACTGCATTATACGATATCCTTTACTAATCCGTTTGACTAGAGAGGCAGAGTAGGCAAATTCCCTCCATCCGTCTTCCAAAATTAGAGAGAGACTCACTAGTGAGTCTCGAGGTTTTGGACTAAAATGAAGCCATAACCAGAACGAATCTTTATCCAAATAGGACAAATGTGTCCCGTCAGGAGCTGAAGAGCGTGTCATTGGCGTGTTATTGGCTGATTCGTCATGCGTAGGAGTGGTGTGCTATTTGATGTTTATTTATTGATGGCAATTTATCGCTTGTTATTGGTTTAAGTTTTGGCAATCACGTGTATTATTTATTATAAGGATCACATCTGTTTGTGATCAACTAAGGGGAAGAAACATTAGGAATTCGTTATCCTTCCGTACTATAGTAATATCCAAAAAAGTACTGCCAGATTGTAATTTGAATTAAGATTTATTTACTTAATATGAGTACTTGTAAAACACTTAAATTAAGCAATCTGGGTATGATAAACTGTTTGGTGTGACACGCGTCTCGGTCACGTGCCAGTCGCATGACAGTCACGTGGCCACACCACTTGGATTGCCCACTTGTTAGTGTTACGGTGCGCAGTGATATGCTATTTAATTATATGTATTTAAATATTTATTTTTTTCAATCGTGATGGTAGGTTCATGCACCCGTTCCATAGCAGTGTATTTTATTTGTCATATTTAAAGCAACTTAGTTAAGTAAACTATCTACTGAATACTAAAAATATTACTAAGTAACATCCATGTGGTGATGAATTCAGCATACAAGCTATCACCACCTCATTCGAACTTGAGTGTGTCGTAAGAGCCGACAAAAGGAAATGACAAGGCCAACTAGGTTTTTGGCCTCGTTATAAGATAAGAGAGCGTAAGAGAAGGACAACTTGAAACGAAACCCTGTGCCAACCCATCTGGCCGGCACAGTAAGCCACCATGTAATGGAGGAGGCCCGACACAGCAGTGGGTAATTTATGGGCTGAGTAGTAGTAGTCGAGTAAAAGGTGATGCAATTAATGGATTTGCTCAAGTGATAGCAAATGGATTCAAAGTATCTTTTGCCGCCAGCCCATTTCGTACTGAGGGTAACGTGCATACAGCTAGATCTTACTTTAATATTATAAACGTGAAAGTTTGTAAGTATGGATGGATGGATGGATGGATGGATGGATGGATGGATGGATGGATGGATGTTTGTTACTCTTTCACGTAAAAACTACTGAAGGGATTTTAATGAAACTTTACAATAATATAGCATAGACATCAGAATAACACATAGGCTACAAGTTATAAAGATATTATGTGAATTACAACAATATAAACAAGTCGAATTCAAAATTTCTAATTGTCAAATTTTCGGCCATATTAAACTATAGACAACATAACGTTTCGCTGTCAGTTGCGTTTTGTTAAAGTAGGTTTTATACGGACGGGATAAAAATCTCAGGTAACCTATGTCCAACTTTCTTTTTGCTTTAAATATATATAATGCGGAACAAAGTTCGCCGGGTCAGCTAGTACATCATAAAAAGCCGCAAGAACAGAAAACGTACAGCAGTGTAACAGGACTGTAAATTAGACAATTTTTTCTACAAGGTACACATGCAAATGTTACAAGGTATTGAAAGTTTCCTGATTTAGCTTATCTAGTTGCTGTCAAACTAGATCCAGGGCTCAAGATGTGTAAGCTTAACGAAAATTCCTGGTTATAGCCAACCACTTTTGTGTCCGACTTTTTACAAGGACTTTGAATAGGTTTCGGTCGAACCACGGGTTGACACGTGTACGCCACGCGTTCACGCCTTTTGGCACGTGTCTTCCTGAAGTATGCACATGATCCACATTTTATGGGCATTTAGATATTAGGTCACTTAACTAATTAACACTTTACCATATTGATAAAAAGGGTAGATTTTAAATATTTTAACATTTGAGGCTTGCAGCAATCTAACCTAACCTTGACTAACTAGTCCTCAACATTTCAGCGAACATTTTACCCACTGCTAAGTCGGGCCTCCTCCAAATTGATGGAGGGAACTTAGCCTACTATGCCAGATGGGTTAGCGTAGGGTTTGTATCATGTTTACCTTATCTTGCGGCTAACGATGGTCTGCTTTTTGCGTTATTTTAGTGGCCTCTTAAGACAACCTCAGGATAGTGCGAGTTGGTGACACATGGACTAATTTGACAAACTACTAGTATTTACACGGAGCGATTGCCATTGTATTGCCTGGTTAAGGTCGCTGGAAAGCGGTGGATGTGGGCGGCTCAGGACCGGCCTTCGTGGAAATCCTTGGGGGAGGCCTATGTGCAGCAGCGGACATCTTTTGGCTGTAATAATGATGATGATTTCCATCTGCCCTCCACGACCCAGCAAGTTGGACCACCGACAATTATTTGGTTAGACCAGCTGTTAGTGTTCACGCTACTGACTTTTACTGACTACTGATGTGTAATGACTGACTTAGATGGTACAATAGCAGCCGCGAATGACGGCTAAACGTGCCATGGCAAAACACAGAGGACGAATATCACAAATGATCATCCATCACATCACAACGTTGCTTAACCTATTCGATGAGCATGTTGTTTGCAGCAGAAGTATTCCGCTTGGGTTCCACTGCCAGTGTATTGTCTTCGTTGGTGCTGCAAAAGGCTATTAAAAGGTATGTAATGCATATCACTATCACTACATAGTATAAAACAAAGTCGCTGTCGCCTGCCCGTCCCTATGTATGCTTAAATCTTTAAAACTACGTAACGGATTTTGAAGCGGTTTTTTTTAATGGATAAAGTGATTCAAGAGGACACTTTATAAGTCAATATTGCACGCGTGCGAAGCCGGGGCGGGTCGCTAGTTGGAATAATAATCACAACTTATACACCTTTTCAAATAACTCTACAACCATTTTTTTATACTACTACCAATACTATTCAGCCCATAAATGGTCCACTGCTGAGTCGGGCCTCCTCCAAATTACATGGAGGGTATTTAGCCTACTGTGCCACGCTGGCCGGCCGGCGGGTATCGTATAAAGTTTTCTTTCTCTTGCATATCGCTCTTGTCTTTTTTTGTCAGGGTGAAATGGGGTTATGGGCCTAACGTTACCATACGTCCCGCTTTGGGCGGGATTGTCTCGATTTCAGGCTGTCCGTCCCGCTGTCCCCAACGAGAACAAAAATGTCCCGCTTTTACGAATAAAGCTTTATACCCTTTGCACTTAAATATGACACCATACACCGTCGTACCCTATATGTATATGTATTTTAAATAAATACATAGTATATAGTATATATATACTATGTATAATATATACACAAATAAATACATATAATCAATATAAATACACATAAATATACAAAATAAAGTAGGCGTCCCGCTTTAACACGAAAAAAAAATGGTCACGTTAGATATGGCACTATGTATTCTAGTTCGTGACCAAATGGAATACTTTTTTTCCTTCATATCATAAAATAAATATGATATCTGATGTTCGCGTATGCATATAATATTGCGTGGAAGACTTTTCTGTGAACTTTTTAAGACATCATATTTTTTTATCATATTTTCGTACAGTATTTTTGTGAAATTGATGGTATTGCCCAACATTGGATAGAAATCGAAAAATGTATATACATATTGCACTTTTTATCGTTTTAGTTTCACAATAGTTTATGTCACTTAGCAAACAACAAATTTTTCACACGATTATAATCGTGCGAACTATTTTTTATGAAGCTAATTTCAACGTGATCCTAAAATGACACTTCAAACCTTAGGATGAGAACCAGATTTGCTTGTTATTAAATATGTGACACCCACGGATTCAAGTAGGATCAATGATGACGATTACAATGTATTTAAGCGCTACAGTGACCCACTTTAATAATTTGAACCATGTAAATGTTTATTTAATTTATTTAGGTGGCAAAAAATTACGCGGTTTTTGCCACACGCATATTTTTAATGACACTTCAGGGACGAGATTTTTGTTCGAATTGCGAATGGATTTAGGTTCAATAACTTTTATTTAAGTACTTAAAAGTGATCAAGGAGCATTATAATTACATGGTTATTAAAACGGCTACCTATGACAATTGTAGGGTTAATTTAGTAGCGTGGGAACCACATAACTACTTTTAGGAAAATGCTGACGTTTTGCATCGAAACCGAGATGTTATTATTATAGTATACTAGCGACCCGCCCGGCTTCGCACGGGTGCAGTGATGAACATCTAAATTTATCAGTGTTTCTCTACAATATTATGCATGTATTACACATATAAACCTTCCTCTTGAATCACTCTATCTATTAAAAAAACCGTATCACAATCCGTTGCGTAGTTTTAAAGATTTCAGCATACATAGGGACGGACAGACGACAGCGACTTTGTTTTATATTATGTAGTGACTACTACTATTCAGCCCATAGATGACCCACTGTTGAGTCGGGCCGCTTCCAGTTACATGAAAGGTAATTGGCCTACCTACTGTGCGACACTGGCCAGACGGGTTGGTACACGGTTTCATATTAAGTTTTCCTTCTGATGCAGCTAGGTTTTCGGCCTTGTCATTTCCTTCTGTCGGCTCTCACGACACCCTCAGGATATAATGGGGTGGTGACACTGTGTATTCTAAATCCTTCGCCACACGGACAGACACGTATTAAAGTATATTTAAGAATTATATTAATTATTTGCATGTCGTGCCTTTCATGGTTTAGCTGGCATCAGTGTTTCTGTTTTTTTTTGTAAAGACGCACCTGTGTCGCTAGGGTATGTATACACATGTAATTCACGAACACAAAAGAAACCCAGACTTAGTGCAAATACCTGTGGTTTACACAAAGACACATATCCGGATATGTGTCCAGGGACCCGTGATCCAAAGGCGACCCAAACCTTAGACCAACAAGACAAACATGGTTTATTCACTGGGTAAGTATTAATTTTGACACTGTAACAGTGTACGAAATAGGACCGTATGGATAAAAAGTGAGAATCCCTCTGAGTTTCATGCCAGTTCTGCTGAGCAGTGGTCGCGTTCCGAACAGGTAGGTGGTGAATTTTTTAAGTTTCCATCGTGACCTAAAATAAATTATTTGAATTCGTTTAGTTGTATAGTGGCTATGCTATTCCTCCTGGCCTCTGGATATGATACGGGTGGGATGACCAACTGCTCGCTGGAACTGCCCGACTAGAGAGGGACTCCACAATACAGAATACGAGGTCATATAACAACAGCTTGAAAGCTGAAAGAATCCTCCTTCAAATTCAAATCCATTTAATCAATTTGGCTCAATATAGCTCTTTTGACAAGTCAAACAATTAAATAAAATTTACCATTGATAATTGAAAATTGATAATTTACCATCTACCACCATTTTAGAATGCAGCTCTACAGAGAAGACCCGTTGAGAAACTCTATAGTTGCTCTTTTCAGATCGCCATTTTTAGGTACAAGGCCGGGATAAGACAGATTAGTGAGAGCAAAATCGCGCAATAGTCGCAAAGGTCCAAACATCAGTCAGATCTAGCCAACAATAGTAACCTTATAATGCCCGAGCCAAACGACCTCCAGCAACACCTGTTCACAAGCATGACGCATGTGACAGCCATCGCCCTCCTCAACTATATTGCAGGGAAGAGAACGAGAACTCGAAACGAAACTTTGCCTCTTCTGTCAAGGTCATGTTTTGTTCTCACAGGTTCGATGACACGTATGTAAGACCTCCAGTACCTGTTATACATTTCCATTGGCAACGGCAGCCATCAGGCTGCCCGCATAATTGAGCACCACCCTAGTGGTATTAAAAGTATAGGGAAAATCTAGGCAGAAAAAGATCTGTCATCACGTGGGCAAATGTTTGAATGCCATGAGCGCGTTATTGTACACTTGTTTTCCAACAACTTTTTCATCAAAGAAAGGATCTTTCATCACCCAAAAGGGAACAACTGTTATTTAACTACACTGCTCTGTCAGTCTTACGCAATAACTAATTTGTTCACGTACAGATGCACACTCGATGGTCTAACCATTATTATCTTTACAAACAAACATACAAAGATATAGTTAGTTTTCAATCAGTCTGAAGTGGTTAAGGGCTAAACCGACAATGCTTACCAAATGTTACCGTAACTTGTACCAACCCTTAAGAAACACTTTTATTACAATATGAACCTTATGATAATGATTTTAAAGTTCAATAGTAGGTTGTCTATATATAGTTACTCTGCAATTATTTAAGTACATGAAAATAAGCTTTAGTTTGGTAAAGATAAAGTTTAATTTAAATTGAGGTTCACTATGTGCTCAACTTGAGTGAATGGTTGTCGAGTGTTTACGGTTGGTGTAAAATAAACTCGCAAGTATTGGTCAAATGCAATGGTTTTCAATTTAGTTATTTTTAAGTAATGGAATAAAATAAAAGTTAGAAAATTGCATTAATTACGAATCAAATTTTAAACTTCAACTAAATTAAGTAGTCATGGTACTACTCAGACTAAAAAATGACCCACTGTTGTGTCGGGCTGCCTCCAACTACATGGAGGGTAATTAGCCTACTGTGCCACGCTGGCCAGTCGGTTGGGTTTCATATCAAGTTTTCTTTTTCTCGCGGCTAGGTTATCATTGACATTTCCTTTAGTCAACTCTTACGACACCCTAAGGGTGGAAAGGGGTGGTGACACTAGCTATTCTAAAGCCAGCAATACATATACGTTGGTCTAGCATTGCCGAGTGAACGCCAATACCAACGTACAGACGGTATATTTGCATTGTCTGGCCATCGCTCGGTGTCGCTCGCCTAGTTGGTTTCGATACACTTGCCCAACGTGTAGGCAGTAGCACTTGCCTTGTATTAAATTACCTACGCTCGCGTTGGCCTAAGCTCGGCCAACGTGTATTTTTCACTAAAGTTGTACTAAGCATTATCATCAGCATCATCTCTCTGCGTAAACAAATCACTGCTTAGGACATCATATTTTAATTATAGTATTTTTGTGAAATTGTAGTATTGTCCAACATTGGATAGAAATCGAAAAATGTATATACCTAATGCACATTTTATTTTTAAGCAACAAAAATCGGTTCCATCTATTCGCACGATTATATGTCAACCATTTTTTGTGAAGCTAATTTGCAGCGTGATCCTAAAATGACACTTCAAACCTTAGGATGAGAACCAGATTTGCTTGTTATTAAATATGACACGCACGGATTCAAGTGGGATCAATGATGACGATTACAATGTATTTAAGTCCTACAAAGACCCACTTGAATAATTTCTTCAATGTAATGTAGGGAAAATACTCTCCAGTACGACGCTGATATGAAAAGGTTTAGTATATATTTTTTTATGCAGCTGTGTAGAGCACACACACACTACACAGCTTACTATTACTGTAGATATACTATTCGTTTACCACTTTGCATCTCAGTAAACATCACTACTGATTAAAGCACAGCGCTATTGATTAAATAGCTCAGTAGCTATTTAATCAATAGTATTAGTAGACGTAGTAGACTGCCATACTACGTCTATAAATAATTTATAACTATTTGCTCTCCGTCAAACCACTAAGCTTTTCGCTCCCCATTCAACAGTAGCCAGTTTACATTGATCCATAACGCTATAAAACTCTTCCCTGATTTCATCATTTTGTTCATAATTAGCAGGGTGCGAGATGTCTATTCTGACTGGTAGGTAAAGGTAGTTCACATTCAAATTTCAATCGTATGTAGTTGCGTTATGAGTTATTTTTTATTGATGATTGGTAAGTAAATGCATCGTCAGATGTATTGCCAATTTGCGGTGACGGCAATTCATCTTTGGGAATTATATTGGAAATGAGAGAATATTATATTTTACTAAAGCAAATCATTTCTACTTTCAATTATTGAGAATAAAGTATTTATTTTATCTTGTTCCGATACTTGTATGTGGTACATATATCCGACAAATTGGTATAGGTACCACTTATATCTTGCAGCATAAAGATAAATAAATAGCAGCAGCTTGGTGTTTGAATTGAACGTATCTTAAGAGACAATCCAACGTTGTTATTTTGATCAAAATGTTAATCACACATACCTACTATCCTACAAGTACTATTCCACACGTTGCTTGTGTTATTACTTATTAAGATATTATTTTTTAAAATACTTGGTTCATCATGTATTATGTATTTAGCTACTATTACTCCAAATAGTCATAGATGACAGACAACATTTTTTTAATTTATTCAATACCAATTCTAAAATGACTCAATCAAATTAACGTCTCGGACTAAATAAAATTCAAATAACATGGAACCCCATCCTTTTAAAAAACTTAAACAAACACATAATATTGGCTTAGTGGACTATACAAACATTGTCCCCGGCGCCGTTCGCACTGATGAATTTTAAACAGCAGAAAACAAACAGACGGGCAAACAGGACACCAATTAGCCCGCGGCTGGATTCTGGACATGTGATAGTAGACATGTGTGTTTGAACATGATTTATTATTGAATCAGCAGTTGTAAAATTGATTTTGGATTAGATTCTATAGGTTTGTGGCCAATAGGCCCTTCTATAACTGAAAGGTAGAAAACAGGAGACGAAGAACTTTAAATGAAACCTACATCGCCATCGTTAAACATTAGGCACTAAAAGCAAAAAGAAACTTAATTGGTTTATCAGTTCATAAGCTATAGTGCCACAGAAAGACATGTGAAACTTAGAAGACCTCTATCTTTGTAGGGTGTTAATTAAACACAATGCTGATTATTTGGGTATAGGAGCATTCAGTAGTAACAACCCTAAAATAGAGTATGCGGTGTGAGCTGGGTAAATTTGGAGACTTGTGGGGAGATACCAATCAGAGCGACAATTCGGGTGATGAAATTATTAGAGATTTAATTAATGTTGATAAAAGCCATTTGTCAGTTTGTATTTGAGTAAAGATAATTAAAACTTATGAAAAGAAAAAAGTTACTTTCCAAATCTAAGTTTGATCAACAGTATCGATAGGCTGAACTTCGGTTGCATTTCACGCTGTCGTTGTTGCAAAGCATATAACAAAGCACATAATGTAAAAGCACATAATGTAGTGCTTATGATGTTTTGGTAAAATAAAATTACAACGAAGATTTTAGAAATTAAAGTCAAGTAATGAATGATTTCTAATCTAAATACACTGATAGAAGGACTATTAACATATTTCTAATCAATCTATATCTGTATTATATAAATAAAAATGAATTGCTGTTCGTTAGTCTCGCTAAAACTCGAGAACTGCTGGACCGATTTGGCTAATCTTGGTCTTGAAATATTCGTGGATGTCCAGGGTTACAAGGTGAGAAAATATGAAAAAACTGTTTTTTTAATACTCATTATTTTTGTACTAGTTAAGGTTTGAACATATTTTAATAAAGCTAAACAATCAAGAACAAGAAACAATCTGGAATTATCATTCAGGTTTTTTTTATTGATTCTGGGGCGGGACGAAGTTTGCCGCGTCAGCTAGTTTAAAATAAATGTCGTATAATGTAACAGCTTCTTATATCATGGGGTGTGATCCCGTATTTAGCTCCTGTGCGAGCTGTGATAATCCATTGGTTCTGGCTACATTGACGTTCGACACGGCTGTTACGCCATTACACATGCATTGTGGCTTCTGAATGGGGCAAATAAATTTGGGGACCAGAAAATTATCGTACGTTAAACGTAACTCTTTGATTAAACGCAAGTTTAATCAAAGAGTTACGTTTAGTGAGAATTGGGTAATAATTCGACCGTATAATATTTAGAATACAAGGTGTCCCATTTCATCTTGGGGGTGTCGACTATAAAAATATTAAGGCTGAAAACCTAGGATAGTAAACAGAAGGAAAATTTGTTACAAACCCTGCGACAACCCAGTCTGAAACGGATGCCACTCGCGCACGCACAGTTTGCAAAGTTTCTGAGAAATCGTATCCGTGAGCGATTTTAATTTGAAGAATTGGATGAGCGGAAATCTAGACGCTAAATGTAGGGTTGAATGAGTCCCACTCGACCGTGCTGTCACCTTGTTGTGGTGCGGGTTGGCCTACTTGGAGAAGCCAGTCGAAGAGCGGCACGCGGAGTCGTGGTGAGGTTTGGCTCTGGTGACTCGTCTGTCCTCAGAGTTGCCTTAACCTGCTGCGACACACGGCGTGCAATGCAATGTTCCGTACATGCCTCTCGATGGGTTGCGAGCGTCCAGAGCTCCCTATCAAAGCGTGGGGGTCGCTCGTACAGCGGGCCAAGACCCTATCACGGTCACAGAGCATGCTCCAGATTGGGGAGTGCAACCCGTGGTCCAGTTTCGGGCAGTCGAGGGACGCCGTTGGTTTTAGTGGGTAGGTTGGGGCGCAATTACCATTTTGCCATCCGAAGCACGCAGACCTCCTCTGATCTAACAAGATATTACTAATGATCGACACAAATCGATCATCTTCATCATCAGCAGCTTAAGCTGCAGATCGATTGCGTTCCGCACAAGCCGCTACAATATTTTGTTAAATGTTTCTGTATGAATAGCGAGATTTTAGCAGCTACATCTTAGTTACCGAAGGTTGTTCCGACTTATGACAATCATAACTAAAAATAGATTTCGTGAAATTAGTTCACAATCGGAAGTTAATATCCTGTCGCACCATTTCAAATCAAACAACTGACGCAATAAAGCGTAACGAAAGCGCAGATTTGTTTTGTAATTACTATAATTTTGTTGTGTGACAGTTGGTGGACTTTATATACAGGGTACAATATTTTTGTATACATGTACACATTGTTGTATACACGCACATTAAGAACGAAAGCGACGTAAGTCAAAAGCAAGTTTTTGGTTTACAGTCAGTCTTTTCGTCTTGAACCTATTGAAGTAAAACTTCTTTACGCAATCCGTGACGAAAAGTGTGATCTCATCACTACACAATTAACGCTATGTCGTATACTTCCCGTCTCTCTTCGTCCGTGTGGTGACAGATTTAGAATAGACAATGTCACCAACCCATTAAATACTAAAGTTTTCGTAAGAGGTGACTAAAGGAACTCAAGAGGTGGACCTGTGGAAGCCTGAAGAGAAGGAAAACGTGATACAAACCCTGTGCTAACCCGTCCGGCCAGCGACAGTAGGCTAATATCACCCCTCTAAGGAGGAGGTCCGACTCAGCAGTAGCATGGATCTCTAAATATTTGCTACGTGTTTTTTCATACTAACGATGCCATTCCATTGCCTACATTTTGTTATTGATGGGACATCAAAAATTCTATGACATCCGAATAATTGGAGCAAACATAGACATACACAACAATAAAGGCCGTAACGAATTTCCAAAGCAAACATTATTTTTCGACGTGTTCGTAATTCGAGCTAAGGGGTGCCCCTATTCCTGGGCTACCGAAGATATTCTTCGAAATTATTTTAGACTTTGCTGCCTTGACTATACGGAATATATTTCAATAATATAAGCTATTATGGAGTAGTAGCATTTCCAAAGGTTTTGAACAATGCACTGGTATAGGGGTGCGCAGGAGCATTCACAACTTTTCGCTCTTTAACGTCTATTGTTCCAATTTGATTTATATTCATGGCTCCTACTTGTATTATTACACAGTGGTAAATCATGCGTCAATGTCCCCTTATTTTTAATAGTTATTACGTTGTGCGTTTCTTGAAGATTTGTAAGTACTTTTGACACAAGGGATGATTTAGAATACATCGTGTCCCTAAACCATGCTAATAATTGGCAAAAGAGGTGAATATAATAAAAATTTTGCCAGCTATGCAGTAATCCTATGCGATTTAAACACTTGAAGAATTGCCATATCCTGTCATATCTGCTCGTTTGAATTGTGGGATGTTGTCAAAGTGGAGGATCAAACACAACAGTCATTGTCTATGGACTGAGACAAACGAAGCGAAAGTCAAACTACTAAAATTTTGGCTTTTATTTAAAAGTTACACAAAAATGACTAGCATTACAATAGACTTTACAGAATCAACTTATCCTAAAATAATATAGTTATTGTCTTTGGTATTATACAATAAATTACATTAAAGTGTATAAATGTAAAGTTTTATAAAAATAAAGGTTTGTACATTATATGACTAGATACAAAACATGATCAGATTTGTGCGTTTACAACGCTGGGGGCCCTATTATAAAAGTTTCTGTAACATCTTTGGTCATCGTGATAGTAATTGTTTTGATAGTACTTACTAGAATCTCCACTAAAATTACTAGTATCACTATAGCCGTACATAGCGTTATTATAGTTTTCAAAACCATAATTTTCCATCCTTTCGTATCTGTTACTCTTTGCAATTTCAAAAGCGTTTTTGAAAATTTCGTAATTTTTCTGGTTAAAGTATTCTCCTGTGTTGCTGTTTCTCGTGTTCAAGTTAGTTTCTTTGTAATCTTGTTCACCATACCTTGGATAATAATGATTCTGTTGTTCCATATTTTCTCCAAAACTTGAAGGGTTTGTAAAGAAACCAGTCCCAGTCGTGGAAGTAATACAGTTTCCACCGTTATTGTTTACTGACACTGTGACATTACCAACGTTTATGAGTACGCCTTCTGAAGTTTGCATAAAATTCGACCCATTAGGGAAAGGCCTACTAAATCCTTGAAAACTGCGATAACTCCCATCTTCGATACCTTCAATCTTACTTGGAAGAAGGAAAATATCCCTGAAAGCGTCTTTAGTAATTTTTTCTCCAGTTAGGGTATAATTTTGCAATTTTTCGTAATTAACAGATAATCCTTCGGGTGGAATTTGACCTGAGTCTAAATTATCTAGTGACTCCAAAGTTTGGCTTAGAGCAAAAATGTAGTTATGAGCAAACCGTAATGTTTCGATTTTAGTCAATTTTGTGTCTTCAGGGAAGGTTGGCAGTACACATCTTAGTCTATCTAAAGCTTCATTCAACATATGCATTCTGTTGCGTTCTCTGTCATTTGCCTTCATTCTTCTGGTCCTTTTGATCTTCATCAACTGTGTTGGACTTTTACATCTTGAGATCCTATTCTTACCGTTAGCATATTTTCTTTTAGGTTTATTTGGATCTTTGGGCTTTTTCTCTTTTTTCGGAGTAGATGTATTCGTAATAAGAATGTTGCTTTCGAACACCTTCACATCTTCGGGTTCTTGAAATGTATCATACGTATCGGCAAATAAATTTCTTCTCACATGTGACCCTTTATTTGGTGTGAGAGATATTCCAAGATCAGAAGAGTCATGAGTCAAAGGAGTGCTTGTTGTAGATTTTGGAGTAGACAAAGTTTCTGGGTAGGATCTGTCAAAGCCTGAGTCATTGCTGCAGATGCTATCGTTGAAATCACAATAGTCTTCGAAGGCGGTGCTGAACATCTGTAAGTAAATAAAAAAACTATAAATCCGTTGACAATTGTAACGCAATACGGTCGTCATTTCTTTAACAAATTTAGTACTTTGTGTGGCGTAATTTCGCATCTGCGTTACTAGATAGAAAATAATAATATTGGTAGAATACGTAAAAACTAGAAAAATAATGCCTATCTACACATAACATTTATTGGTAAATAATATGGCAAGTAGTAAATGCGAAGTGTTTCCACAAAAAACAAAGATTCAAATCAAAAGTCATTGTATATATTTTCATGTCAAGCTATGGCAGGTGACCCACCCTACTGTTGAGGCGTTGCGTGACCAATACGCCACGGAAAGTCAGTTGAACTTTATCACTTCCTATTTCCGGTACGGTTTCTGATTTAGGGTGATTTTTTGTTGATTGAATATTGCTCCGGTAGCCATTAGCCAACTATTATGAATGAGAAATCTCTGAAGAGATTTTCGCCACAGTATTTTCAAATTTGGCGAATCTCCAGAGAAGAGCCAGCAAGAATATCTGCAGTGCGTCTAAAGTTTTTGTAGGTCCGAAACCTGTTGGTAGTCTCCAACGGGTTATAATTTCTTCATCACCTCTATTCCTTTCTGATGGCGTAGTTAGAGTCGAAGATAATATTTTACGAAAAGATATAGTTGTTAACCTAGCCGCCAAAGTAAAGTAAAAAAAATATTGATACGATAACCTGTGGGCACTTGTCTGACAAGATTGGTAGAGTAGGATAATTACCCTACATGAGGCGAACCCACTCAGCAGTGATGAATAGGCTTAATGTTAGTAGTATACTTTCTATATTTAGTTTTCATTTATTTTATGAAGGAATTATTCTTCTTTTCTAGGTTATAGATCATTAGACTCCAACTTTTACCAATCGTCCCGAATGGGTATAGGCGTATTAAGGCTAGATTTTCTGCCATGACATTTCTTTTAGCCCGCTCTTACGACACCCACGGAATGGAACAGAGTTGATGATGAAATTCTAAATCTGTATTAAAAAGTGCATTTATAGGTTCAGAAAATAACTACCGGAGGAAGAATCTGTTACAATTTTTAACATCAAAATCACTTTACAACTCAAGTTAATCACTTGACTTTTCCGGTAGGTCGCGCGTGTCGCGTGGGGTTCGACACCTGTGCGGTGCACGCGGCCGACACGCGACTTTGCGTTTGCTCGTAATCGCTGTCGTATGTCTAACAGAGCGTGGCCAGTTGTATTTTAATTGTGTTGTAATTTGTTTGGAATAATCGGTTGACGGTGTTTTTGAATATAATATTATGTCACCAACCGCCCGGTCTTGCCGCAAGAGAATCTTGACACAAGAGTAATGGAAAATAGCGTCCCGGCCTCCCTCGACTGCTTGAACTAGGGTCCTATGGAGAACATGCTCCGCAACGCTGGGAGTGAGCCATAAGCTGCCTTTCAGGGGCCCCACGCTTTGATGGGGAGGTATTTTCACTCACCAACCAAACTCGCACGAAAGAGGCCTTTTTGCCGTGATGATGGCCCCTGATCCTCCACATCGCATGGGTTGTTAGGGGTGCCACCGGTGTTATGCCACCGAGCCGTTTATCGCGGCAGTTTCGGGCCCCCAGGTAATTCTGAAGACAGGGGTGTCCCCGGAACCAAAACCCATCACGACACTATGTGCCGCTCTTTGTCTACCCGTGGGCCCTCTCTGTTTGGGTAACCCTGAGTCGGTATGGTCCCAACCAATCTTAAAGACATGCTAGCTCATCACAGCAAGGTAGCAGCACAGTCGAGGGGGCCAGAGGAAGAAATGGACGCTCTATAGGCTAAGATATTGGTGATGACGAATAGGCGCTAATTGGCTGTGGAACTCAAACTGGCAAGATTCTTTATATAAGCAACAGAATATTAATATTTCCAATAAATTAATGGACAAATATTTATTTTAGCCACGATTTTACAACAAATACCCCACGGCAACTGCACAATCCCATTTGGGTAACATTTTCCACTTCTTGACGAAGTGCAATCGATCAATCATTTATTGCGTAGAATGACCGTGTACCTACAGTACATTACATTAATTATGATTATTACAGCTCATAAAAATCTATTTTACCTAACGGCATGCATTTCTTATAATATGTTACAATATTAAATTAATAAATTTTAAGGTAAATAACTTATCAGAAATTATATAGAAATATAGAAATTTATCTGAAGTTTAGGCGTAAAATATATCGAAAGAAATTGAATGTTAGGTCGTGCAACAAAATAATTAAAAAAAACTTACTTTAAGAGTATACTATAGTGCAAATCCTTAAAAAATAATTCACATTCACAACACTGTTTACTTTTTATAAATTAATAAAAATTGTAGTATGAACTCATTTTGTCTATGGCCTGTTGGCACACACGATCACGCGCGCGTGCGTCGTGTCTCTGCACTGTGGGTAGGGACGCCAGGGCACCCTATTAAATGCCCCTAAGGGATAGGCCACGCCCTAAAATTTTCAAGTTATCGGAAAATGTGGGGCGAATCCGAATGGTATCGCGGATATTGGTTAGGCACTTGTCATTCAAGTTCGTAAATACCACACTATACTCACTACTACTACTATTCAGCCCAATATGACGCACTGCTGAGTCAGGTCTCCTCCAGTTACATTTAGGGTTATTAGCCTACTGTGCTACGCTGGCCAGACGGGTTGGTACAGGGTATCAAGTTTTCCTTCTCTTGTTGTTAGGCTATGGGCCTTGTCGTTTCCTTTTGTCCGTTCTTACGACACCCTCGGGATGGAATGGGGTGGTGACACCATGTATTCTCCACCGTCACCACACGGACCACAACTGAATAAATTCACATGGCTTTGCTATCCTGCGTTCAGTTGAGAAGTTAGAAAATCTCTCGCCTTAGCATCAGCCCATTGCTAAGGTAAGTTACAAATACTAAGTACTAGTCAGCCCATAAATGACCCACTGCTGAGCCGAGCCTCCCATTACATGGAGGATAACTAACCTACTGTGCCACGATGGCTAGAGTGGTGATAGCTGAAGGAATCTGTAGGAGTAACAAACGTCCTGCGGTGACGGTACACCAGTTGGGCCGTAAGTTTGAGCTACAAGTGGTATATAAAAACTCAGGAAACAGGGGGTAAGGTGTACTAAGTTTTTAAAATCTGTACATGATTTTTATTGTAGCTATTGATTTTTGATTTGCTAGCAAGATTTGCTGGAAAAGGCAAAAAATAAGCGTAACAGATGACGAGCGACGAAAACGAATGCCAGCGAGCCTACAAAAAAACGTGTTTGTTTAAAAATATCGAGACTGTTCTTCTAAAGTTTGATGAGTGGTGTCGGATTCAAAATACATAGTCTCACCACACCATTCCATACTGAGGGTGTCGTAAGTGCCGACAAAAGGCCGATAACTTAGCCGCAAGAGCAGGAAAACTAGAAACGAAACCCTGTCCCAACCCGTCTAAGCAGCGTGGCATAGTAGGCTAATTACCCTCCATGTAACTGGAGGAGGCCCGATTCAGCAGTGGGTCAAATAGGGTAGATTGGTAGTCGAAGTAGTATAACAAGCGCAACGACCCTGGTATCGCACCCCTTGTAGTTAAACTGATCCTTGCTATGCTTTATTTGATAATTTAATAGTGCATGCCGAACCGTCTCGTACTTTTTATTGCTAACCCTTTGTCGATATTGGCATGCAATAAATTAAATCAATGTTTGATTGGTTACAGATCACGCCAGGGTGAGGGGATTGACGTTGCGACAGAGAATAACCTTAAAGTATTCTTTTAGTATCCGTGTGGTGACGGATTTACACTACACAATGTCACCAACCCGTATCAACCTGAGGGTGACGCAAGAGGCGACTAAAGGAAAGCCAGAGGCAATCACCTAGCCACAAGAGAAGGAAAATTTGATATAAACCCTGTGCCAACCCATCTTGCCAGCGTGGCACAGTAGGCTAATTTGCCTCCATGAATTTGGAGGAAGCTGAACTCAGTAGTGGGTCATTCATAGGCTGAAACGAACGATAATTTTAGTACAGGTAATATATCATCATCATCATTTCAGCCAAAAGAAATCCACAACTGGACATATACTTCCCCAATGATATCCATTATGGCCAATGAACCGCCCGCATACATCAGATACCGGCGACCTTAACCAGGTCGTCGGTCCACCGTGTAGTAGACCTAGCAGCACGTAAATTAATAAATACTACAAGCCAATTGACGTGTTCCTGGCAAGCACCAGAAGTCTTAAAAAAACTCTAATCTAATAGGAAATGGCAACCGCATAACATTAGGCGGGCCGTAGGTTTTAGCGCCAACCTAATAGTATAGCATCTCTCATCTGGCGAAATTGCTCTCACTATGTTGTTTAGTGCGTTTTGTAATACAGACCGAAAAGTATAAAAAAAACTATTATTTCTTATCTGCTCTTCTCTGTTAATCTGCATTCTGAACCAGTGGTAGTTTCAGTAGGAATGGACGCAGGGGTTATGGGAAATCAAAAGAGATGTATGGATACTGAGGAAATGTGTATAGAAGGTGTGAATGTAGATTGATGATTACGATTAGAATGATGATTACCGATAGGAGACTACCACATATCGTGGGACAAGGGCCGAAGTATAAATATTAGTAATTTTAAATATGACGGTTTATTAGAGTTTTGTGATAAAACCTACGTAGTTAAATAAAGTTTCTTTTGAGTTTATAACAATTTTATTGCCCCCATGTAATTGGAGGAGGCATGACTCGGCAGTGGGTAGCAGGGCTGAATAACAATATCTTCAACTTATTGTAATAATGTATTGCATACTATAAACTTAGGCACATTTTATTTTTGGCGATTTATAGTTTAACCCGAGATTGGTCACACAGTTTATGGATGATTGGTTGACAAATAAACACACAATAGGGCGTTTTAACACCAAATGTTACCAGTTACGCATCATTGGCGTTTTTTCACTAACATTGAATAATGCGTGATATCGATAAAGGGTTCAATAATAATACACCCAGTCGTCTATAGTACATACTAGCTGACCCGGCGAACTTTGTTCCGCATTATATATATTTAAAACAAAAAGAAAGTTGGACATAGGATACCTGAGATTTTTATCCCGTCCATATAAAACCTACTTTAACTAAACGCAACTGACAGCGAAACGTTATGTTGTCTATAGTTTAATATGGTCGAAAATTTGACAATTAGAAATTTTGAATTCGACTTGTTTATATTGTTGTAATTCACATAATATCTTTATAACTTGTAGCCTATGTGTTATTCTGATGTATGAGCTATATTATTGTAAAGTTTCATTAAAATCCATTCAGTAGTTTTTACGTGAAAGAGTAACAAACATCCATCCATCCATCCATCCATCCATCCATACTTACAAACTTTCACGTTTATAATATTAGTAAGATACCTATATGAAAGTCTACGGTTTTTAAGGTACACGCCGTTGTCCGTAGATTTAGAGTAGGTACATAGTGTCAGCACCACGTCCCATCCTGAGGGTGTCACGAAGCTGACAAAAACAATGACAGGGCCGATAGAGCCACAAGAAAAGACGGAAAACTTGATACGGAACCCTGTGCCAACCCGCAGACGTGGCACAGTCAGTAGGCTAACTACCCAGCATGTCAATGGAGGAGGCCCGACTCTGCAGCGGGTGCAGTCCTTAGGTCTGTGAGCGAATTCTTTGTATGTATGTTATCCTATTCGTACGGCGCGTTCAACTATGCGATCACTCATAAGCAGCAGTGGACGTTTTTGGCAGAATTTATGATGATGATAATAAACAATTCGTATTTGGATGTGTTTAACCTATTCAAATTGGTACAAACTAAAAATAAAACATTGGGAACTTATAAAAGTTTAATATAATTTATCTAAACCAGAGGCACTGGCTCGGAGTCTGGGTGTCATTTCTATCTATAATATGTATGTATTTACAAAAAAAAATGTATATATGTAGTTTATCATCCATCTCGTTACCATAACACAAGCATTAAGTTGCTTAGCTTGGGACGAGATGGCGTTGTGTGAAATGTCCAAGGATATTAATTTATTTATTATTTATTTAATAGCTTTAAAACCAATTCCTGTCATTTTCAGATACTCGTATGTACACCCTGTAAATTCAATTGCTTCAAATTTACCTGTACTTACCCATGTTTTACAAATAATAATTATGATTCTACTGTATTTACATTGAACCTTAATGTGGTCAAATGTTTAGAATACTTCATGTCACCACCGTGTTCCATCTTGGGGGTGTCGTATGAGCCGATAAAAGGGCCGAAAATTAGATACGAAACCCTTTTTTTTTTCGCCCGGGGTCTAATCCTTTATAGACTATCCCCATCGGCCACGGGGATGGCCGAGGGGGAGCGTGTGGGACTCTCCCCCAGAGTGAGGGCCTACCCACTAAACATCCCCGGAGTGCTCCCACTCGCGTCCTGTTGCGGCATTGTGGGATCTGGTGCAGAACCATCTGTGCCAACCCGTCTGGCCGGCGCCGGCGGCGTGGCACAGTAGGCTAATTGGCCTCCATGTAATGCGAGGAGGCCCGACTTAGCGGTGGGTCATGTATGGGCTGCGGTGGTGGTTAGTATACCCATCAGTTGATCCGTGAGGTAGCTACCATCCCACATCGTTAAATTAATGCGTAACACCTAAGAATTATGTGGAAGCTAAAATCCAATAATTCCTTTCGTCACCACACCGGCGAACTGTTTTTTATGGAGGGGGTAATAACTTCGTCATCTTCTTCTACCTCCACGATTGCCACCTGGATTTTCCTCCTTAGCTTCTTCTTCTTGGTTTCACTCAAACTCCTCATGACTGATGCCACGTAGTCACCAAATATTTGATCGTCGTCATTACCGGGTGTAACGAACGCTGTGGGAACCAAATTGGTAGACTCTAAATTATCTTGTCGCCTCATCTTCTTCTTCTTCTTTACAGGTTTTGGCGATTCGGGTTCCGAACCCGACGGGCTGTCCGTTTGTTCGGCCGGTAGACTCTCCAGTAATACTTCGTGTTTCGTCTCCTGCTTGACTAGGGGAGATAGTGAGTAGCTTTGGCTTTTCTCCTAAAACGAAGAACGTAAAATAATATTAAGTAATATAAAGTAATATAAAGAGTAATATAAATGTAATTATGTACTAATAGCATTATGTACATCAATTTATTATATTATTTACATCAAGTAGTGATCAACGACTAATGAACCTAAAAAAATGAACTTATAATTCATATAAAACTTATAATTCTAATCTATCTCTGATTAGTGTCAAGCTTACTTAGCTTTACACTACCTACTCTATTTTGGGGGAAACCCAGCCCCTTTATCAGTTGGTTTATATGCCGCAATTCAAACACCAAGGAAAGAATGCCCATATATACAAGAAAACTCACTAAAGTCTCCGAGAGTTCGCTGTTATCTGCGGCTAAAAAGTTTAAAGAGTCGAAACACCACCAAGTCGGCGCGTATCGCTCATCATCGGCCCTCTCCAAACTAGCCTTTATCCTTTTAAACTCGGCCTGCCACTGGCTCCTCAAATTATGTATCTTTCTCTTCACTTCCAAAATACTGGTACAAAACTCTTTGGCAATTGCATCATAGGCTTTTTTTTTCTTCACTTTGTTTCGGTAGTCTTCTTCTCTGACGTCCCATAAAGAAGTCGCGGCTTCGTACAGCTCTATCAGTCTCATAGTATCATTGCGCGTCCACTCACGTTTATACTCATTCATCTTATAAATGCAGGCGAATCTTTTATTTAAAATCTTAACAACGAGAAGATAACGTTCAAATTCGTGTTCACCACAGACTGTTTTAGTACCCAGCTGCCAATACCGCGATTTTAGACGTTAACATTACTGTACTAACGCTCAAAATAGTAACATTGTCGACTCAAATATATCTTACACCAGCAATTTGTTGATTTTTATGTTCCATTTTCACAAAATAAAACACTCACTTCAATATTCGAACAATAGAACACAATTCGAACTCTTTAATCAAACGCAATGTGCTGCTATTATTGATTTGCAGCAAAAAATAGCTCCAAGAACTGTGTGCGAGCCAACGTGGCCGGTGACGTACTGAAGTACCGGCGAGAAATTGCCGCGAGTCATTGCATTGACACTCGCCAACTTCAAACCTGTTTACGTGACGTGAATTCCTCGATGAAGACGCATGATCAGCGTGTATGTAACATACAAGCAGTTAGAAATTCACCTCAAGGAATATTAATATTTTGAATAAAAATGGATTTCGCTGAGTATTTGAATGTTTATAACTCTTTTAGATTAGTAACGTTTCCTCCTGCGAAGGCATGGCAATCCTTCCTTCGGCCGGTTACGTGACCTGTCCATTACTATTTCAATTGTGCAATCCTTCGAACTCTGTCAAAGCCATTACTTTGCATAGGACACAATGGTCACTAACTAATAGTCAACATAATTATAACTAATAAATATTAGATAATGCAAAGATTTCGACAGTTTATTACGAGTTCGCGTTGCATCCACAGGCCAGAAGGACGTTAAATTCTTAGATACCAATTTTTAAAGTAGTCTTTAGGACTGTTTACACTAAAAACATTAGGTATATACATTCTATGTGTGTGTATCCTAAGTTATTTTTCAGAGACTTGTGCTGTTTCCTTAAACCTATTCTACACGGTTGGGTCCAACCACCAACAGAGGTCACCTTGGTTGTTCCAACCAAAGTTGGTTTTCAATCTACACGATGTGTAGTTGAGACAACTCGTCAGCAGTGTTGTCAACTTAGTGGTATTTTCCACTAAAACTCGTGGTTTCGACTCCCCTTTTAGTGGCGAAATATTGCTTTTAGTGGCTGGTGGATTTTTCTAGCGGTTTAGTAGATTCAGTTTCAATTATAATGAATGATAATTATCTATGTTAAACTCACCCAAATCTAGAAATCTTCTCGCCATACTAAAATGCTCAAACTCAAAAGAACTTTATTTACGTAGGTTTCATCACAAAACTCTTATAAATCGTCATATTTATAAACACCATTATCATCTTACGGCCCCTGTCCCACACTAGGTGGTAGTCTCCACACACACCTATCAGTCGTCATACCTACATTCACATTTCCATAATACGGTTCAAAAGATGCTTTTCGGACAGATTTAGAACTTGAAGATAAATTTTAGACATTTTCAGATTCTATGATAAAGTATAATAATAGTTGCTTTGTACTATGTTTAATATGTAACTTTACGACATGATGTGTCAACATTATTAGGGGTTCCAACCTAGGATAGATTCGTTTATTAGATATTAAGTTTAGTTATTAACTGTTACCTGTTTTGTTGTCCAATAAAATAAAATAAATAATAATTACTAAAAATTCGATCATTCGACTCCTAAGCCACTTAAATATATAATTTTACTTCATTTTATTTTCAGGAGTATTATAATATTAATTTACAATTATGCTTCTTAATAATGGTATACCTACGGGATTCCGTCCGCTGTTCTTTCTACGTTCATGATCAGTTGAATTATATTTATAAAGATACAGATAAATCTGTTTATATGGCAACACTGGCCGCAACTACGCACGGTCGCAGGCCAACAAGCATCCACACGGTCGCTCTTCAACCCAATGTCCTCTATTGGTCCTTGGTAGTGAGGGATGCGCTCACGATCAAGGTGGTTGGAAGTCCACTCGGTTGGTCAACCAAATATTGACATCAACCAACTTCTACACGGTTGCTTTTTGCTCCAACTCAACCAAGGTGACCTCTGTTGGTGGTTGGACCCAACCGTGTAGAATAGGTTTCACGATCAAGGTGGTTGGAAGTCCACTCGGTTGGTCAACCAAATATTGACATCAACCAACTTCTACACGGTTGCTTTTTGCTCCAACTCAACCAAGGTGACCTCTGTTGGTGGTTGGACCCAACCGTGTAGAATAGGTTTTATAATAACGGATTACAAGAAGTAATTACATATTTGCAAATTCAAATTCTTATGGCATAGTCCTAAAGAATAAAATTAATAATGAGGTTCCAAAGATTTTTAATCTACTTTCGCAAAATCACGAAATTGTAACAGGGCTGTAAATAATAAATAAAAAGCATTGTGTGGAGGGTTGTCCAATCATTTTAGTTACTTTGCAGTCGTTGGCACGCTCGAGAGCTCATGAATGCATTAAATTTTTTGGTCCTGCAGTGCAAGGGTTAGGTGGCACAGAGGTATAATTAAAAATTTCGTTTAACAAAATATTATATCGATAGTGATATTTTAAGGTTGAGTATTGAAATTATATTCTTAGCGATCTTCTAGAAAATTGCTGTAAACCTTCATAACCATATTAAATAAAATAACATTGAAATATGCATAGTAAATTTGTTAATTGTGGTTATTTAAAATATAGATTGTATTTCTTTTATTGATTAAACAATATTTAATTTCCTAATAATTTAGTTAATCTCCTATTCATTGCCTATTATAAATCTAGCAGTGTATTTTTTGAACAAGTACAAGATAGTTGATGTTGTTTTTTTTTCAAAGAATTTACACCGCTACTTGGAAAATCAACAATTTGAACCTCAAAAATTACATGCTAAATACCATCAGCAACATTGTAAGCCACTTTATTATTGTAGAATTAAATAAATTACCTGTTTCATTTTTGATAGAAAAATATATCAATAAAGCACTATGTGTACTAATCATATTTAAATTAAATAGTAGAATATCGATATTTTTAACCCTGTCTCTATTCCGCCAACCCTTTTATAACGGCCCTTCTACAAGTTTATTCGGATAGAAAACATTACATTTTTTTACACGGCCAGTATACCAACCGAGTCACCACCAAGCATAATTCCGCAGGCTTAGCCATCGGTTGTCACGATTATTTGCTTGCTTTCAGATTGATATATTGTTAATGTGAATATACCTACATATTTACAAGATGTGCTATTTACAAAATATAAGTTATATATGTTGCTGAAATTGTTAAATATAGTTCAGATAACATTTTAAGAGATTTAACATACATGTGGAATACATTAAATAAGATTGATGGGTAATTTTTTATGACGTCTTGTGGCTGTAAATTTGATCAAAGAACCATTGATTTCTCCGACATACCTAGTCCCAAAAAATATTGTATACGTGGAACAAGAATGGTGAATAAGTAGGTATAGTGTATTTTTCTACTACTACTGATTAAGTAGTCAAGTATCGTAGCACTCAATATAAAAAAAACCCAATACAGTTTGTATAAATACAAATAAAACATCATAATGAATCTATAAAATATTTACCTAAGCTAAAACGCAATAACATGACGCTAATCTTTTAAATATTAAAACATTTATTCAGGAGAGTTGCACTTAATCCATGTCGTTGAAAAAAACTCAATACATCATCCATTGTGGGTCGCAGTTTTAAAATGTTAAAAAGGTTTGTTGTTAAGGGCTTATCTGAAAGGGGTATAAATAATGACGGTGCAACTCTCTATCGAAAACTAAACGTTCGCTAAAAGGGTTGGTGTTCGAAAGAATGGCGCATGCATTAGTTGTTGGTAGTAGGTAAAATAAGTATCTATTATTACTTTGAACTAGCAAAAAGTTAAAGCAAAAATAACATTACCCATTCAGTCAGGACCTAGTCGAATATCTTTAATTTCAATTATGATAATTAATGAGTAACATTTGACAGTTGTAATTTATGTAAATATTTTATTTTCATGACTATATTCTCTCTTAATTTTTGTTCGTATATTATTAATATTTGGAAACATAAGTTGTTTTTTTAAAGTTACATACAGATAAGATATCTTTATGTAACTTTGTTGGAGTAATAACTTTAGATAAATTAAAAATATCTAAATGGTTCCTTTGAATCTTATAGTAATGTAATGATTGTGATGTCATAATATTGAAGACATTTATGCGTCACTGGCGGAATAATAAAAATTTTACGAAAAGAGTAAACTATTTAGATGTGGAAGATATGAGATGGTTATACTTCCGAATATTATGTTTGAATAAAACAAAAGTTTGATTTGTAACATCAGCCACACATTTATATTGTCATATCTACATTTAACTACTTTATTAACTCTGTCTTATATTTCATTAATATATAAAACAAAGACTGCTGACTTGTTATGAATGATGAACGATAAAATGCCAGACATAAAATACCAATGCCAATTAATTGTTCATAGGCATACATCAAAATTGACATTGTCAGGAATCCCTAGCATTTATTACATGTTTCAACAACTAGTATTACAAAGATACTGTGTAATAAAAATGTTCAAATTCACATCAAGGCAAACAAAGCTGCCGTTTCGTCATAAAATCACAGCATATAAATTCATAATTACAAAAATATTGAGTGTGACTGCAAATAGAAGCGTGTGAAAAATATATATTAAACCAGATGCGAAAGATAACAGGTTGAATTATTTACGCACTGCATGTTAACTTTCTTTATATAAAATAATATATTTTTGGCCACGCGCGTTCGATATAAAACCAATGTACCTACATTTATTTTTTAATATTATATATTATATAGTTTAATTAGTATCTGATTTTCTATGTTTGTTTTAGGATGGGAGTATGATTTACTTGGTGTCAATTTTAAGTCATTTAATGGTTTAACTCATAATATTTGTTTTATATCCGTGCGTCCAAAAACGTTGCAGTTCAGTATAATTTCATAAAAATTTAGTATTTTGTAACTATTCCGAATAAGTGCCGTGTATTTTACATAGTGTATTTATGTAGGTTAAAACTACATTGACCATAGTCAAAAAAATATTGGATATATGTTTAAGTATTTATGGTTCCTTAACCGTTGATATACCTGGCCATGCACGCACAGGTATTTGAATTGAATATCTACTGTGAGTCGGATGGAACAAGTTTCTAATATTTTACATGCGGCTTTCAAAGGAAAAAGGAAGGACTTTTATTCAATACCGTCAAACTTTGAGCAAATGATTATAGCTATTTGTCCTGTCTGTAATTCTGCATGTCATAATCAAAGTTTAGTAGCATGTTGCCTTTTTTAATTCTCCGTAAGAATGGTGGTTTTATTGGTATGTATATTTGTCAGTTATGTACCCATGAATCTACTTATTATCCACAAGTGAGTTTTAGCACAGTGAGTACATACTTTTTCTAAAGAAAATACTCAGTTACATCTTCAAGGCAATTGTAGATACTTATAGGAAAAATTCCGCGCCGTAGCAACAGTAAGTATGTAGATAATATTTAAACGCGCGTACGCGCTGCGTCGTACATACTCGTAACAGCACGCGCACGCGTTCGTAGAATTTCAGATCGATGGCAAATATACAACATCTGCAAGCTCTATAAAATATTGATAAATTTATTTATACTATTCCTAATCACCCAACTATCAAAATATATCAACCAAAATCGCACTTATTTGCACAATTGTTCAATGAAACCGCAGGTCACAAAATGTTCTAAAATGATTCCCCAGCCACAATAAAATTGATAGTAGTGCTAAATCTTGTTGACATTGCACGTGGGTGAAGTGGGCGACTTGATAAGCCAAAATGTATACTAAAATGAGCAATTTCTATTGGTGAATTCCATCCGTATCTCTGTGAAGGGACGATTTGCTAATGTTCCGCAGGTATCAGTGGGATTATTTTTCTGAAATTTATCATTATAAATTGCTTAGATATATATATTATGGGCAATAGTAATCGAAACAAACTGCGTAATTTTGCAAAATACCTCATCAATATTCAAAATTGGCGGGTAGCGTGCTGCATGCAACCAACGTTTACGTGATTAATTGCTATTAAAAAATGACAGGAGCTTAATTTTTGACGAATCAATTTATTATGTACTTAAATAATAATAAGTACCCTATCCTATCGTCATAAAATAACCAAACTAATTAAGTAATGAGCATTTTTTTTTCAGGTCTGCTATGCATACCTACATAATTTCCGATCCGGATATGGATACGGATTTAAGAAAAGTATCTATTATATATATTATTGGTTTCGGTTACGGTTATGGATAATAAATTACATATTTCGGATTATCGGATAGCTTCGGATAGTTCCGGATATAAGATTTTTATGATTTGACATTAATTGTGCTTTATATGTTTTACGATCAGTCATACGAGTAATTATTTCTAACAGCTAGCTACTTCATACTTATCACTCGATACCTCTGAGCTCAAAGGGCGTAAAGCACATTTTGGGACAAATTGAGTTAATTATACCATCGTATTCGGTTTTTTATTCTCTATCGATTGGTATATACGAAGTTGCCAAATTCGCAAAAAAATTTTCTTTACGCCCCATCTGTTTTGGCCTGGTAAACCAAAATGAAACAGGAAATCGGGCTGCATCAGTGCGCAAGTTTAAAATGTCCTAGGTTGTATAGGAATTCAATTATGAGTATTAAGGCGAAGTTTAGGGTGTAAAGCACATTATTCTATTATTCCAGACTCAAAAGGCGTAAATCTTATTTTAGGGTCCATGGAGTTCATAATAATTGTATTGAGTTTTTCTGTATCGACCAGTAAGTATAACTACGGGTATTTTGTATATCAATGATAACTACACAAAGTTTCAAAATCCGAACAGTAATGCTGTTTACATTCCATGTATTTTGGACCGCTAAACCAAAATAAAACTGAAAGTCGGGCTATATTGACATTCCTGCGCAAGTCAAAAACCTCTTAGGTTGTTAGACATATTAGTTAACTCATAATAATGTAGAAATACATTAATTCTCAAAATGAATAACATTTTCCTTTTACATTCATTCAACTTAATCAGCATCTGTACCATGCTACCCCACAACAATTTATTGTAAATCATTTCAGCCATAAGACGTCCACTGGACCTATGTCCAAAACCTATGCCTATGCCTCCCTCCCCCGAGGATTTCCACGAAGGCCGCTTTTGAGCCGCCCTCGTCCATCGCTTCCCGGTGACTTTGATAGGTTAAATTAAAAAGAAAGAAAAACCAGAAAACTAACGTTTTTATGAAATTAAAGGAAGAGGAAATGTCTTACGAAGACATGTGGAAACATCATTCCCAAAAAAGAAATTAAACATAATACATGTTTAAGGGCATCAGAGGATGCTATGATATACCAGAAGAGAGACGTCGATCGTTATTTGCACACTTCTGGAGTTTAGATTCTCGATTAGTTAGTACGATGTTGTCACACAGTTCCAATAAAAATAAGGAAGAAATAATATTAGTTTCCACATTCCCAGTGTAACATGCACAAGAGCGGAACATAATATGGATACAATGAGTGAGAAAGATAAAGAGTTATTTGACTATCACATAAAAAAGAAAAAAGCAAGTTTTAAAAGATTTAAAAAACATCAAAATTCTGGAGTCTTTTGAAAACTTGGAACTATTACATTGTACATACAACATTTAAAAAGAAATACAAAACGGGATTGAGTACGTTTAACCCTTTTTATTATGAAAGTTGTACAATTTTAAATGCAAGCTTTGTGATTCACAACACAATTATACATTGCTATTATCATTTACTACCTAATATTATACAACTTTTCTACGCTAGGATATATTTACTACGTAAGTTAATAACGTTATCTGTTTTTAAATGGGTGTAAAGGACATTTTGTAGTTTTTTTTAGGTAGTAAAGCAAAACTATTTTGGAAACTATTATATTTAGACTTAATTTAATAATATTTACTTAAAATATAGGAAAATATAAGTGTTTATCCCATAGATTGTTTTTATATAATCATTGAGAAAAAAAGTTATAGCCAATTTTGTTATATTTTTTAGGTTTTTTGGCTCTCCTGAACAGTAGCTGTTTGGTGCTATACGCCCTTTGAGCCCAGAGGTATCGCACTGTGTTGAGATGTAAGGACGATGTTTCAGCGAAGTTCCACCACAATGTTTACATTTCGTTAAATCTACATTAACTAGCTAATCAAAAAATGTCTTAGGACGCATTTTAGACACTGACAATGTAAATACATTGTAAAATTTATTCGTGAGATTACAATTTACATGTTATTATTATCTACTTATTACTAGTAGTTACAACTAAGCGAGCTGACAAAACCAAAAACATGCCACAACATGTCGTGTTTAGACTCTATCCGAAAATATCCGAATCTTTTATACTGGATTCGATTACCATAATACGGATATTTTTTTAATTTCGGATATCTGATAGTTTAAGTTACGGATACGGAGTTTTAAATGTAAAGTTTTTCAATAACATTTGAAGCACGTTATTCATGTTACATTCCATTTGTACGTGCGCGGGAAGTTACGGAAGACGTTTGGTAAGAGGTTATACTTAATGTGTGTGGTCAAAACTTTTAACAGGCTCGTACGAGCAAATTGGCTGGTACTAAATATAAAGTGCTTTAGTACAAGTCTCGCGATGGTAAGTGATAAATATCTATTGTTAAATTGTTTGTTGTTTCTTACCCTTTGCTCTTGTGGGTGATTGCTTGAATATTCACATAATTTGGTTAGCGTATAATACATAATGCTATTTGATAGCATTATTGTTAATCAATTCGTTTCGGTTCAATAGATGTAATAAATCGCACTATTCCTGGAAGAAATAAGTAAACGATTTTCGCCAATTTTTCAGGAGCTTCAAAAAACGTCCTATATTTTAATGATGACATGATAATCTAGAAATATGTTTCGTAGGTCACAATTTGCCTTCAACATCTGTTTACACATGTTTTTTAATTTAGGAACAGCATAATGTACTTCGAGATAATCTAAAAAAAGACTGTTACTTCTGTATTCCACGAAACACAAAGAATATTTTGCTACGCATGTACAATTATGTCTTTTTCGCCATGTATTTTCAATAAAATGTTTCGTAGAATAAAGAAGTAATTAGTATTGCTTACACATAATTCCTAGTACCGGTACAATCAAATGCTGGAATCAATATTTAAGTATACTTGCGTTACACATTTTCTTGCTTCCTTTAAAACAGTATGTGAGTGCAGTTTTATTTTCTAATTTTTTAATATGCTACATGTTTATGCAGCGTGTTTTTGCTTTTACTAATCTGTCAGACTTGTTTGTACCACCATAATTGTAAGCCTTTTATTTAAAAGAGCAACCATGGAGTTTCTTGCCGGCTCTTCTCAGTGGAATGGCATTCCGAACCGGTGGTAAAAACTGAACGATACATTATTTTTATACATATATATATTTTTTTAATTTTGATTTTGTGTTTAATTATTTTTGACTATTTGAAAGCATTCGCAAGAATTTATTCGAATAAAAAACATTT
Source organism: Clostera curtula (assembly GCA_905475355.2). NCBI lineage: Eukaryota > Metazoa > Arthropoda > Insecta > Lepidoptera > Notodontidae > Clostera > Clostera curtula. The sequence goes on from FR997799.1 coordinate 19,205,146, forward strand.
TGATTTTGATTTTGCCGACTTTTATCAATATTTCGTATTGTAATAAATAAATATTCACATTTAATTCACACAACGTCCTCTGTTTACAAACTAAGCTTAATGATTCTGATATAACTATATATGTATATTTGATCACGGATATAATCAATTTCATCCATCTATATATTTGCATTGTGTTACTTTGAACAAATCTAAGCCGCAATAGATGTGCAAATTTTGTATATGATATTGTTGTTTCGATATACCGGCCATGCGAAACGATATCACATTGTCATATATCGATATTAGATATTAGTGTATCGCATGCCATTGTATCGATACCCTAAAACATCGATACCTATCGGACTTCGCTACATTGTCAGTGGATGCAGTGAAATCGTGACTAATTAGGGCTCAATATCTATAAAGCTCGGCCTTCTCTGACAAAAAATCTTGCAGAAACTAGGTCAGATGATGACGCCTAGTTAAATAAGATATTTTTCATTAAAAGACGTAGGTATTTTATCTCAAATAAAATAATGTATGGGAACCTGCCATTGTCCTTTGTTAATTTGTGATTCTCTTAGCTCACACACATACCTATTTTAATTTTTCACAATCATCCTGTGGCCCAGAATCTAACAAATGATTTACCCTTGGTCCATAAAAGGCCTAACAAAAAGGGTATATGTAGGTACTTGTTATTTTAGTGGATTTGATGGATAGGATTGTTTTATCAATAGACTAGCGACCCGCCCGGCTTCGCACGGCTGCAATGATGAACAACTAAATTTATGCATGTATTATACATATAAAATTCCTCTTGAATCACTCTATCTAATAAAAACCGCTTCAATATCCGTTGCGTAGTTTTAAAGATCTAAGCATACATAAGGACGGACAGACGACAGCGACTTTGTTTTATACTATGTAGTGATAAAACACAATAGAAAATAGCAATTAAATTTCATGTCCATTTCCGGCGCCTTTAACCAGGTCATCAGTCCACCATGTGGGAGCACTGCGCTTTCCGGAACTCGGTTGCAACTCGAGGCCTTCTCTGCCCCATCGGGCGTTGGTCCTGCGCGCTATGCCACCTGCGCCCTGCCCAATGCCACGTAAGTTTGGCAGTCCTGCGGGCTATGTCGGTGACCCTGGTTTACCTGCGTATCTCCTCATTTCTGATTCGATGTCGCAGGGAAACTCCGAGCATAGCCCTTTCCATTATCCTTTGGGTGACTTTGAGCCATCACTCTGTGCCTTATGTCATCACTTCAGTCAGTAATGTAATGTCAGTCAGTAATATCCACCAATTCGGTATTGTGGACGAATAGATCTTTCGCAGCTCTCTCGCGATGTTGACGTACCTAACTGGACAATGTGTCCCAGGTAATTATAATCAAGAACTTCGAGGATAGAACCTCCGATGTCAATAGGAGTGGCTGAAACATGGGTATTGGACATCATCTTTGAATGGATGGATGAAATAATAAATAACAATAAAAAAATATGTTATGCTGTAACTTACATGAAAAAACATACAGTTTCTTTAAGAACCTCCGCCTTTTTTGAAGTTGGTTAAAACAGTGGACATGACTAAAGTTTCAATTGTAAACATGTTACAAACTCAAAAGGAACTTTATTTACGTAGGTTTTATCAGAAAACTCTTTTATAACGTCATACTTAAAATTTCCATTATCATCTTACGGCAACTGTCCCACGCTAGGTGGTAGTCTCCATACACTCCTATCAGTCGTCATATCTACAGTCACACCTTTCATACACAACTCTTCATTCCTGAAATCCATCCATCTCTTTTGATCTCTCACAACCGCGTCCACCCACATTGATACTGAAACTACCACCGGTTTCAAGTGCTGCTCTATAGAGAAGAGCCGGCGAGAAACTCTATAGAGGATATCTATAGAGGAGTCGCTGCAGGAATTAAGTACAATGCTCGGAGGCCTCAACAGTGTTTCTCAACAAGTGGGTCTAAAAATTAACATGGATAAAATAAAAATCATGTCAATAAATGTCCATGTTGAACCGTACCCGATAGCTGTTGGGAATTCTCGAAGTTGTTGACGAGTATTGAAACCTGGGACAATTGGTCCGATTAGGTAAGTGAAACTTCGAGAAAGAGGTCACTCATCGAATACAACTCGGCTGGGCAGCGATGCGGAAGCAACGCTATATCTTCTCATCCAATATTCCTAAGTTTGTTCTTCTCTTAGGGCTAGGTGATCTCCCTCAGGATGGTATGGGTTGGTGACATTGTGTATTCCAAATCCGTCACCACATTGACTATTTGGACGGATATTTCTAAGTGCGTTGAGACAAAAGTCTTCGAACAGTGCGTGTTGCCGCCAGCGATGACATACGGATCCGAGACGTGGGCGTTCACAATGGGGCGTATTATGCGGCTGAGACCCCTCTCAACGTGCGATGGAAAGAGGTATGCTCGGAGTTACGTGATAGAATCAGAAATGAGGAAATCCGTAGAAGAACCAAAGTGACCGACATAGCTAGAAGGATTGCACAGTTGAAATGGCAACGGGGAGGCCACGTAGCCCGAAGAACGGATGGCCATTGGGGCATAAAAGTCTTGGAGTGGCGTCCAAGTATGGGAAAGAGAAGTGTGGGAAGACCCGCGACTAGGTGGACGGACGATCTTGGGAAGGTCGCTGGAAGTCGGTGGATGCGGTCTGCACGAGAGTGCGTTGTGGAAATATATGGGGGATGTTCAGCAGTGAATCTCTGTGGCTGTTATATAGAAGTACAAGTTATTTCGTCAGTGATATATTATTGAAAATGCCAAAACAAATTATGTACATTTAATGCGAAGGTTAAGAAGCATTTACAAACAACCTTATTAATTGCAAATGCTTCTTAACCTTCGTTGCTTCCTACCTTGAATAAATGTATTATAAAAATGATCTTAATTATAAGATCGAAAAATCACAAGAATCACAGGTGGTAGTCGGTTAATTCCAGTGGAAAACCCATTTTGTATGTAAAATTAGTTTTTTCTGTTGTGCACATTATGTTTTTGAAGTAGTTATATTTTATAAAGATTCCTGCCCAAATAAAACATCTTGCATTTAAAATATTTGGTTTCCACTCATACTACTTACATGACAGAAAAACAATACAAACACAGTTTTTGAGTTTTGTAGCGGATCCGATCCCCGCACGGAAGAAATATTTGTACGACCTACAAGTATTTGTTCCGGGTCTGGGTGTTTTCTATCTATAATAAGTATGTATTTACAAAAAAAAAATGTATTTATGTAATTTATCATCCATCTCGTTACCATAAAGCAACTTCATGCTTGTGTTATGTGTGGCGTTGTGTGAAATGTCCAAGGATATTTATTTTATTTATTACTTATTTATCACTTTAGGTACTGTATAGATGTTTATAGATAAGATTAGTTAGTAGTGTAATTTAGCTTACTGTACGCATTGGGAAACTGTAAGTACAGCAAGCATTTCTCTTAGATAAGTAAATCACAACCTATTCTGATAGAAAACAAATTACAAACCATCTTAAGCAATATTGTTCTACGTTTCTGTATACCAGATTTTAATCATCTGTATCGTGATTATCGCTCCTTAGGTTTGCATATACGCTGTACTTTACACCTATATATATCATTTTTATTACTGTGTGTGTGCGTTTGTTTTCTAGCCATGGGCAGAGGGCAGATACGTCACTGTTTGGGCTTGTTTTATTTATGTTTGAGATTTTGCTTCGGTATCGTAAAGGTGAACTGTAAAACATGATTTTTTGCCCGCCCCTAAATTATATTCTGCTGAGTCAGGATATCGACCTGGTTAAGGTCGCCGGAAAGCAGTGGATGCGGGCGACCCAGGACCGGTCTTTGTGGAGATCCTTGGGGGAGGCCTATGTCCAGCAGTAGACGTCTTTTGGCTGAAATGATGAAAAAAAATGATGATTTACATCTCTATTAGCTATTGCATCGAAGAGCGGTGTTCCACCTTGATCACCGTTATTATTATAATTATTTTATTGATAACGGGTCAAAATGTTTAAAATATTGAATAGTCATCGGTCCTTATTATGTATGCCAAATTTCGTGTTAATCCGACGTTTTTAACTGGGTCAAAATCATGATAAAAGCTAATAAAAGCGAAGCTAATAAAAGCGTATTAAAAACAGTCAGTTCCTTCCTCACGGGTACTGTGTGAATACTCTGAAAAACACATTAAACTCAGAACTCTGTTCTTTCCTAGTAGTTCTAAGCCTTAGGTATGTTTTGCATATCATTTATCACATTACTTAACATGTTACAGAGTATAGAGATACAACGATCTTTTCTTCCAAAACATTTATTTAAATCTTGAGCTATTTTTCAAACATATCGCAGAAATGCAGTTCGTAGCTAATTAAATTGTTAACTTATTTACTTGCAGGAAGATCCAATAGTAACCGTAAAGCAAGGAAAATTAAAAGGTTGTGTACAAAGACTTTTGGATAACACGTCATACTACAGTTTCAAAGGAGTTCCATATGCTGAACCACCAATAGGACACCTAAGGTTTCAGGTGAGTTCAACGTTTGTTGATCAATTGATCGTAGCGATGAAAATGTTATAACAGTATTGTCAAGGCTATACACTTTTAAACTGATTATTAGGCACCACGGCCTCCTAAATCATGGGTCTGTCCCCAATACAATTTGTTGACATCAGAGTTAATAAAAGGAAGCGAAGACTGCCTGTTTGTCAATATCTATACGAAGACACTGAGCCACAACTCCAAGCTACCAGTAATGGTCTATATTCACGGCGGGGCTTTCTTGTCAGGTTCTGGAAACACAGATATGCACGGCCCAGAGTTCCTATTACAGCATGATGTTGTTGTTGTGACTCTGAACTATAGACTTGAAGTCCTAGGTTTCTTGTGTCTGGACACACCCGAAGTTCCTGGCAATGCTGGTTTAAAGGACCAAGTTGCTGCGCTTCGTTGGATCAAAGAGAATATCGCCCAGTTTGGAGGGAACCCTGACGATGTTACCTTGTTTGGTGAAAGTGCTGGGTCTTGTGCAGTCACTTATCACATGTTGTCTCCTATGTCCAAAGGTTTATTCCAAAAAGCTATTGCTCAAAGCGGAGTGGCGTTACAGGATTGGTCGCTTGCCAGTGATCCGGTGGCGCGGGCTTTTAGAGTTGGAAATGTCTTAGGAAAAAAAGCCAATAATACCCGAGAATTGCTACAGTTCCTAAGGAGCGTACCAGCTCTTGATTTCATTAAATTGACTGTTAAAACAAGAACAGATGACGAGAAATACAGAGGGTTGTCAATGCATTTTGTTCCAACTGTTGAGAAGAAATTTGACAATGTTGATGCGTTTATAACTGAAAAACCAATTGACGCTCTTGTCGCTGGGAAAGTGAATAATGTGCCCCTTCTAGTTGGTTATAACTCTGCAGAAGGCTTACTGATGTTGACAGACCAGTTAAAAAAAGCAAAAATAATGAACTCACGGCCATCGTTCTTTGTTCCAAGAGAGATAGTTGATAATGTGTCGACAGAAAACATTGAGGAATTTGGTAGACGAATTAAAGAGTTTTACTTTGGAAACAAGATTATTTCGAATGATACCGCAGAAGCTTTGGCCAATCTCCAAACAGACCTTCATTTCTCGTATCAAGCGCAGAGATTCTCGTACTTTTACAGTACTTTCGCACCAGTTTTCATGTATTGGTTTAACTATCAGTCGGAATTGAATGTTTCTAAGAATGCCCTTGGTTTGTCACATATGGAAGGCGTATGCCATGCCGATGATCTCTTCTATATGTTTTACAATCCTTTGAATAAAGGGCCTATCGAAAAACGCGAAAAATTAAGGCAAATGGTATATGACGTCACTAAGTATTGGACCGAATTCGCACGTACTGGGTGAGTGGATGAATTCAATTTGTAACAAAGACAATATGACAAAGAAATACATAAATGTATTTTATTAAAATCGGGATATTCTTGGTAGATTGTTTAGGAGTCGTACAGATATAATTGTTTTTATTTAAATAACTTTGACAAATTAAAATACTAGTCGTATGAGCACTCAGTCAGTGAGAGACCAGTCAAAAGTGACACAGTCGCAGCGCAAATCTAAAACAATATGACATCAAAAATGCGGCTATACATGGTCATCCTAATTTCCGTATCAGATCAATAGGACGCTAAGTCGGAGTATCCGCCAATTGGCCTGGAGAAATCGAGAGAGAATCATTTCTTGTTATTAGGTTAGGCTGCCTTTTAATTGGCTTTACCCGGCTCCTACGACACCATCAGGGTAAAATGGGGTGGCGAGATCGTGTCTTGTAAATCCATTCACTGTTTTAAATCCCAATCGATCAAATTTTATTTATCTGTATTTCCTACATCCATATAAAAGTCCATTTAAATTCTGTTCAATTTAGTATGAGCGGATCATTCTTAGAATGTATCATGAGCGTAATCATATTTCCTTATATTGTATACAATGGGAAATCCCCGCCCCATCTTGCTTGCCGCGCTACAATAACTCACAAAAGAAGCGCATGTTAATTATGGGCAGGTATAAATCACGCATGTAGTTTTCCGTGACAGAAGAATGCAATAACAACAAGACTCAGTCCTGAATCGGGCCTCCTCCAATTTGGTGAATGGAAATTACCCAGTAGGTTACCTTGGTGCACCTTGGCGCAGGATTTTCTATCAAGCTTTCGTTATTTTTCCGCTGTAACTGATTTGGTTTTTCAATCGGCCATATCCATGGAAACTATAGTGGTATAAAAACTATAAACCCCATAACTGAATTTTGTTTAGGTTTCTAAGATAACGAATCTTTCAGTAGGCTAATACGATAAAGGGAATTGTCACGCACACTCCTACTAATAGTATAAATCTGAAAGTTCCTGAAGAACAATTAATTCTGTCTTAGAGAGCGATTCGTAAATATTGAAGCAGCGGCAATGCGGCATCTATTTTAAAAGCCTAGACCTAATTTAAAGCCAACATGTTTCTTTCCTTTTTTTTTTAAAACGAAACCCCTGCACTACGTATAACCTGTGTCGCTGGGACAGTTTACAAACATGTAATTCACGAGCACAAATGACACCCAGACTCCGAGCCAGTGCCTCTGGTTTAGACAAAGACACATGCCCGACCCCGGAATCGAACCCGGGACCCGTTGATCCAAAGGCGACACATCCAACCACTTGCATATCTACTACTAATACTCTTTTGGCTGAAATGATGATGATGATGATGATGCCCATATATGGCCCACTGCTGAGTCAGGCCTCCCCCCAATGCATGAAAGGCAGGAATAGGTACTGTGCTGGTCAGACGGGTTACCACAGGGTTTCGTATCAAGTTTTCTAGGTTCTAGGTTTTCAGCCTTGTGATTTAATTTTGTCGGCTCTTACGACCCCCTCAATATAAAATAGGGAGTGACACTATGTATTCTACATTCCTACAGACTGCTGCGTTGGTCTAGTGGTTAGATGTGCCGCCTTGGGATCAACGGGTCCCGGGTTCGATTCCGGGGTCGGGCAAGTGTCTTTGTCTAAACCAGAGGCACTGGCTCGGAGTCTGGGTGTCATTTCTATCTATAATATGTATGTATTTACAAAAAAAAGTATGTAAGTAGTTTATCATCCATCTCGTTACCATAACACAAGCATTAAGTTGCTTAGCTTGGGACGAGATAGCGTTGTGTGAAATGTCCAAGGATATTTATTATTATTTTATTTATTTATTCGCCAATACACGGATTCTCAAATAACGTTGCCCAATTTTTCGCTTAATTTTAGCAAGCCAAGTCCTCAATGGCCCCAGTATACCTCCCGGGGGGAGTACCTCACCCTACAGCCAACACCAATCGCTGGCTGCCTAGCTGATGGGGAACGAATTCGATTCTGGAACAAACTCTATGGTGACGCTGGACTGCCCCACATACCCAAGTCTGTTTTGTAACATTCATCTTCGTTATACGTAATAAACGATTTATCTTTTTTTCATTAAAAATATTTGTATTTGGTGATTTACTCTCTACTAAGAACTCTTTACTATCCTATATTAGGTATCCCTTGGGAATCATGAATTATAAGAAGTAGAAATGGATGTTTTTTCAAGCCTATTACACTCGAATGCTTATTACAAACAAATAAAACCATCCGTTGACGTGCTATGATAGAACAAATCTACAAACAATTACACGCACCCAACTTACAACACCCGCTTTTGTCTGGGGTCGGCCCATAAATGACCCACTGCTGAGTCGGGCTCCTTCAGCTAGATGGAGGGTAATTAACTGTGCCACGCTGACCAGAGGTATCAAATTTTCCTCGTTAGCCTAGGCTATCGGCTCATAAGACACCCTCATTGATGACTATATGTATTCTAAATCATACACCATACGGATCTAACTATCACATTAATATAAATTCCTGATGCTGTTAAGGAGCCGTGGCTCCTTGGTCCAAAAACGGCACATCTAGACAAGACGTGTTTTTCTCATACCTCTAAAAAAAAAGAATATCGCTTGGGTGATGTTGTATCCTGGAAGGCGTCGACAGGACACAATCCGAGGAGGGGGATGGAAGCAAAAGGGATATAGTTTCAAAACTAACTTTTGACTGGCTCGTTGGTCTAGGGGTTGGATGCCACCTTTGGACCACAGCTCACAGCAGCATTTATCATAGCTACTTAACAGTGAGAGTCCTGTCAAAATCGGTCCAGCCGTTCCAGAGATTAGATGGAACAAACAGACAGATGGCCAAAAAAAATGTGATTTTGTTATATGTACTATGTGTACTTAAATACTTACGCATTTAGTAAAAAGCATACGTAGTAACAATGGGTAGCCTTCCATAACCCTGTGTGTATTTTTCAGAAGTAAGCCTTAACAAATTCAAGCAGGAGATTTAATAGGTTTAATATAGTAATAACCTTCCCACTCGTCAACTGTGATGTGTGCTTGCTATAATTTACTTCAATTTACTTTGTGATTGACTGTTTGTAACTGGTGCAATGTGATCAAAAAGGTATTAAAGAGCCCCGATGTATCTAGATTACGACCTAAAATATTGTCTCTGATGCAAATGAAAGCCTATTATACTATTTGCGCTGTAGCATGGTACGGGTGACAGTTGACATTATGACGTTACTAGGGATGTGACGATCTGCAATTCATTTTTATCGCTAACGATACTCGCAGCATAAATCTGGTCCTCTTCAATATTGTTATAGAAATTAGTGTGTTATTCAGTTGCCTAGTGCAACTACGTGTATAAACTTGTCGATATAAATGTTTTATGGCTAAATAATTATGTTTGTACTTATATAAAATAATCAAATCAACCTTATATGCAACCTTACCCTATAAATGTTCTGTTGTATAATTATACTTTATTCACAGAATAGGAGATTGTAGTACAGTGAGCATTAACATTTTACATAATTTTGTACATAGATGTTCAATCAGGTGGGTGAGACCAGCTTAAAAATAAAAATTGACCTACATACAATATACGTTTCATATTACAAAAAATATCGACAATCCATCGTAGCAGCACATTCCATCACTACATACGTCTATGGCGTTACGTTATACACAAAACACTTTGCTTAATTTTTCATTCAATTTGATTTTATTTGTAAACTAGAACATTCTGTTTGGTTTCATTTAATGTTCTACAGTTATTAATTATTAAATATATCACGAATACGAATGTCGTACAGCTGAAATACGAATGTCATAATATGAAAGTCTTAATTTGTAAATCGCGGCAACTATAAAGAGTGAAACGAAATGTTACCGAAACTTTCACCCGCACCATGCTACAGCGCACAAACTATAAAAATATGTATCGAAAACTAAAATTTAATAATTAAATGTTTTTTTCTGTACCTTAAGAATTTAGGTATCTGCAACTGAATAAATTCATATTCAATATTATATGACAAATACATATATACAATTATACAATTGAATTACATAAGTAGCTACTTAGTATAGGCAAAATAATAAATAGCTCAAAATACCAATGCAATATCCAGGATAAACAGAAATTAGAAAAAAGTTGCTGTCATAATCAATAGTTGAGGTTCGTTATGTTATTCCCTTTACACTCTGTGCGTTGTAGCATGGTGCGGGTGACAGTTTCAGTAACATTTCGTTTCACTCTTGTAAGTTGCCGCGTTTTACAAATTATGACTTAGTATTTCAGCTGTACCACATTAGTAATATATTAAATCATTAATAACTGTAGTAAATTAAATTAAACCAACTAGAATATTCTTGTTTACAAATATAATCAAATTGGATGAAAAATTAAGCTAAGTGATGCGAAAAAAATGCGTATATCGTAACGCCATAGACGTCTTGAGTGATGGGATGTACTGGTACGATGGATAGTCGATATTTTTCATAATAAGAAACCTATATAGTGCGTAGGTCAATTTTTATTGTTAAAATTTGTCTTTATTTATACAACAGAACATTTATAGGCTAATGCTGCTTAAAAGCCCTACTAAGAAAAAAAAAACGTTAACCCGATTTTGATTATTTTATATAAGTACAAATATCATAAAACATTTATATTTACAAGTTTGTACACGTAATTACACTAGACAGCTGAATAACACACACATTTTCATAACAATAATAAAGATAACTAGAATGATGCTGCGAGTATCGTTAGCAATAAAAATGAATAGCATAACGTCACATCCCTAGTAACGTCGCACAGGCAACTGTCACCCGCACCATGCTACAGCGCAAATAGTATAGTCCATTCCACGAAAGAAGTCCCGCGGACAATTGTGGAACTAAATTTGACAGATCGGGAGATCGGCCATGTTGTCGTTTGTCGATGATAACAAGGTGCATTTGTTGTGGTAGATATTTTGTAAGTTTTTTAATGGATAAGTGCGTTTTAAGGTTTGTTTACGATGCCAAAAGTTGCAAAAAGTGCAGGTCGAGAAATGATATTGAAGGGAAAGGAGTTTTGTGAAGCGGAGCATAAGAATAACAGTGTTCTAATACCAATAAACAATGTTCGTGACTATCTTCGGCGCCATGATAGGTAAATTTTAGGGCTGCCATAGTCAGATTTTTTCCCCGATTGATTTCATACAGATTGCAATTAAGTTTTTTGAATGCATGATTTTTAAAAGAACTAACACAACCCTACAAAAAATTGTAATGTTCTATTCAACAATAATGTAATTAAATACTGTAGACGACGAGGCGCTGTGATCTCGGCAGGCGGTGACGAAAAGAAAAACTATTACCGGCTTGATCGCCCGTTTATTGAAGTTCACATAATGATGAAATAAAAATATATAATTACAACTTAAAATACGATACCATTTTGTCTTGACTCAAAATAATAGAACTCAAATTTTAAACATACGACAGCCAACAAATACGAAAATAATCATTCAAACTTTTTCATTTTATTGCAGTTGTGTCAGAGAAAATTTAACGAGAGTGACAAAAGAAAGCGCAACAGCGGCGTGTACTTCTTATGTTATCGTCACCACAGGGAAGAGACCGCAACCCAAAAAGTTCGACTTGGAAGGATTTGATGTGTGCGCTATACGGCAAAAAAATAACAGTTTTTAAGCATTTGGAGGAAGAACATTTAAAAATCATGATCTTGTGGATGATGAAATGGATCGATTTATTATATCCACGGCTAGGGATAGTGAAACAGAATCTGATTCTGTTTCTTCTGACAGTGATCATAGTGTGACGGATCATAATTATTCAATAAAGCTTTTAAATGTTATTTTATTTTTCTAATTTATAGTTTGTCGAACATCTCCATTTTAGAAATTACTGGACGACTTATTTTTCACTAATCTGGCCTTAGCAGTATAGATATCAAATAGGTACATATATGAAAAATACATTATACTAAACACATTTTTTTTCTTATCTAAATATACGAGTCTTAGAAGCAGCAAAGCAAATGAACGATACATTATTTTCCCCGATTTACTCTTGCATAACCCTGGCAGCATTATGTCGCGCGAATACAGCGCCGCGTCTGCGGGACTTCTTTCGTGAAATGGACTATACTTAGTTTATGTAGAGAATCTTTGTCTACGTTGTCTTTACAGGGCATTGGGGACTTGACATCAGCTAACCTTGACATTGACAATTCGACGTACGTTTTTTGCGCTTTGTTGGCTAATTTTGACGTACAGTCCTAAAGGCGCTCCCTCACCGACGAGCGTGCGCGTGTAATGTAACATTATAGATTCGATTTTGAGCATTACATTACAATACTACCTCCCACACCGACGAGCGTGCGCGTGTAACATTATAGATTCGACTTTGAGCATAACATTACAATACTACCTCCACACCGACGAGCGTTCGCGTGTAATGTAATGTAACATTTAGTACATAGAGATTTGAATTTGCGAGGATTCTGATTTAGTTGTTTCCGTAATGTCAGACGAAGCGGTCATTGTGCTGAGCCGGTTTTGAAATAATTCATTGCACCAATATCGTTTCTTTTCTTTTATTTCACGTAAATAACAATCTCGAATTGATATTGCCGCACTCAGCACAATGACCGCTTCGTCTGACATTTGGGCGAGAGTGTAATGTATTACCATCATGTGTATTCTAATGAGTATTTTAATGTTTTATTGTATTTTTAAGCCTCAAGTATTTGAAATTCGAATTACATTGTAAGGAAATAATTGAAATACAAATAACAAATACGTATTTGTATTTTAATTATACAAGTAATTCAAATACTGCCGAACCCTGGGTAATATGCTAATGCGAGAATTTCGCACAGCTAAGAAATCTTTGACAAGAATCATTAAGAAAGACGTCGCTGCTACCATCAAAAACAACACCGCGCCTGGCTGGAAGATGATCCCTTTGCAATTTTTTTTTGAAATGCAACCCCTGCACTATTTTATAACCTGTTTCGCAGGACACTAATAGTAGATTTTTTTTCGCCCATTTTGTTTCAACAATATTGAGATTATATTTTCTGGAATACGGAACACTAGTCAAAATCCTGATATTTTTTAAGTTTGACCGGAGTCCAGCCGGATTGACATTAAGGACCAGTGCTGCCGTTTTGTAAATGGAAAAAAATGCTAGACTTCGGCGATGTCAATGCTAAAAATGTGCTAAATCATGGCTAAATCAAACTTTACTAGGCTAAAAAAAAGTCTTTAAGAATTAAAAACGAAAATAATAACAAGTAGGTAGGGTAATTAAAAATGCAATTTTTATGTATATTTAATCATGAAGATACATAAAAATCAAATAATACTGTACATCAACAATATCATCATCGTCGTTGGCATTGCTTGTGATGTTGATTGACTCTTTAACCCCTTTTATCTATTTTAGGCCTCCTTGGGGAATGATAATGTTGCGACATGGGGCGTAATTGCGGTTAAGATTAAAATACGAAACTTATGTTTGTAACAGAAAATAATGATAAAAAGAGTGTCCATGGAGTTTCTTGCCTGTTCTTCTCCATAGGATCTACATTTTGGAACAAGCAACTAGATTCCTAACTTCATTTTTGACCTTTCAAAAAACACCTTTAAATAGGTTCAATTGAAATAAATGATTTGATTTTGCGTTTGATACAAAAATTTCAGAAAATGCTAAAATATGCAATATGCTAAAGCTCATTTTTTCATGCCAACAGGTTTAAAAATATTCCAAACTAGCTTTTGCGCGCGGCTTCGCCCGCGTGGGCTTCGAACCCGTGCATATTTTTTAAGAACATAAAATCGGTTATTCTGACTAAACTATGATAGTTAGATATAAGACCTACAAACCCGTAGTACATCATTTTGTTCTATTGTCAATAGTTTTTGCAGCGCACGCATAGGTTTTCGATTTTACACCTTGGTTTACAAAATCGCAATTTTCATACGGATCCCTAATTCTTTTGAAAATAAAATATAGCCTATAACCTTCCTCGATAAATGGACTATCTAACACTGAAAGATTTTTTGAAATCAGACTAGTAGTTCCTGAGATTAGCGCGTTCAAACAAACAAACAAACAAACTGCAGCTTTATATATTAGTATAGAGTAGTATAGATTTAGCATTAAAAATGCCAAATCGGCAACACTGTTATGGACATTCCGATTTTCGACAATGACAATATTGACCAATGACATGACATTGAAATTAAAAGTCACCAATAGCCAGCCGCTCTGCTCAGCTGTTTTCAAATTAATTAAGTATGGTATGATCCGTATGATCGTATCATTTCGATTTTCAATAGACTTGTAGTATTACGCATCTTAAATGTAACGTTATTCGACTCATAGTTGTTTATGTGTGCAAACAATTGAATCACGATAATCATGTTGCATTTGTATGTGCGCGGGAAGTTACGGAAGACCTTTGGTAAGGGTTTATAATGTTTGTGGTCAAAACTTATAGTAGAGTCTTACGAGTAAGTCGGCTGGAACTAAATCTAATTCTAAAGTGCGCTAGTACAAGTGTCGCGATGGTAAGCGTTAAATATTTACTGATACAGCTTGTTTCGTGACCTTTGCTCTTGTGGGTGATTGCTTGAATGTTTTACATAATTTTGTTACTGTATCCACAATTCCATTTGAAAGCATCATTGTTAATAACATATAATAATAATTATAAAATAGATGGATAATGTTAGCAAATTATTACCAGTTGAATTTACACTACATATATTATACCGTTTTTTAAATTTATGTAATAAAAATTAATAATATATACAAAACTACTTGAGTTATTCACTGCGTTTGTCATGGTTGAATATTAGTATCAGATTTCACTTATTTTGTAGAGAAAAACATAATCCTCATTATTCCCTTTTACATAGAGATGTCTTCTCCCATGAGTGGAGTTGACTGAATTAGTGATTAAAGTGTATTCAGATAACCAAACTACAAAATAGAACATAGTAATTAGCACTTTTTGTAATGATCAAATCATGATTATGCTTTAAATGTATGTATGTTATATGGAACAGTACACATTGAGTAACTATGTATTATTAGGTGTATATTCACAATGACTCCAACAGAATAATTGTCATGATTTAAGTCCTTGAATGATAATAGAGCAGAGCAACTAGTTTTAAATGTTACCTAGTTCTTTTACTACTCAACCCATAGCTGACCCACTTGCCGAGTTGGGCCTCCTTAAATTACATGGAGGGTAATTAGCCTACTATCCCAGGCTGGGCAGGCTGGTGGGTACAGGGTGTTGTATCAAGTTTTTATTCTTGTGGCTAGGTTACAACCTCTTGGCGACTCTTATGAGACACTCAGGATGGAATGAGATGCTAACACTATGCATTTTAAATCTGTCACCACACAGAGAATCAATGAGTTTTTCTACTCACCTCATACTTACATCAATGTCAAATAATTTATTTTTTATAGGATGAAATGGACACTTACAAATTGTTAATATATTGATAATACTGAAAGTAAAACAGTTCAGAATTTTACATTGCAGTCTTATTTTATTTAGTTAAAATAATGTAATTATTTATTTACTCAATCATTTCCATATAAAAAAACTGTTCTCATTGGTTTTAGTATAGTGCATGTGACAGCCATCATTCTCATCAACCATATTATAGGGAAGCGACAACTCACAAAACCAAAAAACACCAGTAAATAATTAAAAGTCACAGCTGATAAATTCAGTTCCAGCAAGACTACAGTGTCAGATCCAAAAAGAGACAATTGTCTGACAAAAATCTTAATAGTATTTAAGAGCTTGAGCAGCACTTATTAAAAAAAAAATCTGTGGCCCTAAACTATCTATCTAGCCAAGTATTTACCATATTATACATATAAGGCCTAAGAAGAAGGATATTATATCAACAATTATACACAAACTTAGGAAAACTAAGCTGCCTCAAAAACCTGCAATCTTTATTCTAATAAATTTGGTGGATAGGATAGGATTGTTTTATCAATAGATAAAATACAATAGAAATATAGCAATTAAAATTCATATCATGTAATGTTTGGATGCTTGGATTACAAAAGAGTTTTGCGGTAATTTACAAGAATAACCATACAGATGAATTATGAACCACCAACTTTTTTTTTGGTATGACAGTTGACTAACTGATCAATTGTAAACATGGTATACATTTAATGTGAAGGTTACGTAGCATTTAATAACATTAAGTAATTTGAATAATTATGTTACGAAAATGATCTATAAACGAGAAAAATATAATAATATAAAATCACTATCACTATCACTACATATTATAAAACAAGTCGCTGTCGTCTGTCCGTCCCTATTATGCTTAAATCTTTAAAACTACGCAACGGATTTTGAAGCGGTTTTTTTCATAGATAGAGTGATTCAAGAAGAAAGTTTTTATGTAGGTATAATACATCCATAATATAGTAGAGAAACACTGATCAATTTAGAGGTTCATCATTGCACCCGTGCGAAGCCGGGGCGGGTCGCTAGTATATTAATAAAAATGAATGTTTGTCTATGGGACCTTTATTTATTTATTTAACAGTTAGTGACCTATCATTACAGGCTAACCCAATGCGATAGACTACTTATCATATAAGTAACTAGCTTTTGTGCGCGGCTTCGCCCGCGTGGGCTTCAAACCCGTGCTTATCTCTGTGCATATTTTTATGAACATAAAAGCGGTTATTGTGACTAAACTATGATAGTTAGATATGTGCTCTCGCGAACTTTTTTGTAGATCTTTATAAGACCTACAAACCCGTAGTACATCATTTTGTTCTATTGTCAATAGTTTTTGCAGCGCACGCATAAATAGGTTTTCGATTTTACACCTTGGTTTACAAAATCGCAATTTTCATACGGATCCCTAATTCTTATGAAAATAAAATATAGCCTATAACCTTCCTCGATAAATGGACTATCTAACACTGAAAGATTTTTTGAAATCGGACCAGTAGTTCGTGAGATTAGCGCGTTCAAACAAACAAACAAACATACAAACAAACAAACAAACTCTGCAGTTTTATATATTTATTATAATATAATATTATAATTATAATTATATTATATATTTTTTTAAGAAAGGTTTTCTTACTCGAGCGAAGCTCGGAATTACTTGGTTCACCACCCTGAGACCCTCAGGGAGAAGCGATACCAGGTTCCCTATCAACAAACATTGTGTTTCCCATTACTTTATTGACTATTGTAATTGTGTGTATAGCAGCTTGTTTCTGAATAATGTGAATATTTATGTTGGAATTTAATGTGTCTATGTATCTGTGTAAACTTTTGGCTATTACTCCGGTCGACCCTATTACTATCGGTATAACTTCTGTGGGCATTTTCCATAACCTAGTGACTTCATTTTTGAGTAAATTATATTTGCTAAGTTTTTCTATTTCTTTTGGTCCTATATTGTAATCTGATGGTACTGTTATATCTATAAGGTAAATTTTGTTTTCTGTTTTGTTTATGTATATAATATCTGGTCTATTATGTGAAACTGTAACGTCTGTCTGTACTGGTATCTCCCACATTAGTTTCGCAGAGTCGTTTTCTTTAACCTCAGGCTTAGTCAGATGTTGTTGCCACCAAAGATTTGATACTTCAAAATTGTGTTTTTTACATAGCGTCCAGTAAATATATTGAACTATGTTATTATGCCTTTTGGTGTAGTAAGTGCCAGCCAGCATTTCACAACCCGAGACAATGTGTTGTATGGTCTCGTCCTTTGTTGAGCATAGCCGGCACTTACCATCCACTGCTTTCTTTTGAATATCTCTTTCGTGTTGCCTGGTCACTATCGCTTGGTCTTGTATAGCAAACACTGACGATTCTAATGTCGGAGATATCGGTTGCTTTTTCAGCCATCTAAATGAGTATTCCTTGTCTATATTTTCTTTTTCTAATACTGATTTACGGAATTGCCCATGTAGTGCTTTTGATTTCCACTTATTTATTTCTGTTTTAGTAACCGCATTTCTAATTTCTTTATCTATGTATGTTCGTGATGAATTTAAACCTATTTCTTCTAAATTTGATCTAGCTTCTTTGTGTATTGAATATTTATCCTTTGTCCTATCGCTATTTAGTATTGTTTCTATAATGTGATCAGTTTTCTGTTGTAGATAGTACTTATATTTAATTATTTGTGTTTTATGTAGCATTTCTATATTAGTCAAACCCCTTCCCCCTTCTTCTAGTGGTAGATATAACCTTCCTACGTCTGCTTTTTGCTTTTGTGCTTTATTTATGGCTAAAAGTTTCCTGGTTTTAGTATCTATTTTTTTAAGGTCGCTAGTTTTAAAATTAATGATGCCAAAAGTGTACATTAAGACCGGTACTGCGTAAATGTTGATTGCTTTAAGTAGGTTTCTAGAGTTTAAATGAGAGTTTGTGAGACGTTTGATTCTATGGAAATATTCTTTTTGTATTTGTTGTCGGACTTCACTATGGTCTATTGTTCCCGATTCGTTAATGCCTAAATATTTGTAATGTTGCCCTGCATTTAAATGCCTAAATTCATCTCCACTTAGTAGAACATGGCCTTCTCCTTGGTGTTCGCTTCTTTTCCCGCTATCTAAGTGTAAAATGTTGCATTTATCCAGTCCAAACTCCATACCTATATCTCTCGTGAAAATTTCTGTACTGTGTAGCATTACTTTTAAATTATGTTTATTATTCGCATAGATTTTTAAGTCGTCCATGTAGAGAAGATGGTTGATGTGTATATTGTCTTTTATCTTGTATCCTTTAGATTGGTATTTATTAAGAATTTGAGAGAGTGGATTTAAGCCAATACAGAAAAGTAGGGGGGATAGTGAGTCTCCTTGGAAAATTCCACGTCGGATAAATATGGGGTCAGTAGTGATATAGTCATCTGTACCACGGGCAGTCATAATCACTTTCCATGTAGGCATAACAAGTTGAAGGAAATCTATAATTATTTGTGGAGATTTGTATATTGAGAGGATTTTTATTAACCATTCATGGGACATGCTATCAAATGCTTTCCTATAGTCAATCCATCCCATACTTAAATTCTTTTTAGATTTGTGTGCGTCCTCAAGAATGGCTTTATTTACCATCAGATGGTCCTTACAGCCTCTTACGTGATGTCTGCACCCTCTTTGCTCCGGTTGCAATATCTCATTGTTTTCGCAGTGTATATAGAGTTCGTTGGAGATTATAGATGTTAGAATTTTATAAAGTGTTGGGAGACAGGCTATAGGACGCCAATTTTGTGGTTCACGTGTATTTTCATTTTTAGGTATAAGTATAACCTGGCCCATAGTAAACCATTCCTCTAGTGGTTCCGTTCTGTTTAGTATTCTGTTGTAAATTCTAACTATGTGTTCGTGAGTATTTGTAAGATATTTTATATAGTAATTTTGTACTTTATCTATACCAGGTGTTTTCCAGTTTTGTAGCTTTTTTAACGCTGTCACTAATTTATTTTTATCTATTGTATTGAAATTATGTTGAGAGAATCCTGTTGTTTCTGTTTCTAAATCTACAATCCAGGGAGCATTTTGGTTATACGTAATAGGTTGTGATAATAAGGTAGTCCAGAAGTCCTGAATGGTATTTTTTGAAGGAATATTTCTCGGAGCTTGTTGTTCTCTATTTAAGGTTCTGTAAAAGGTGTGCTGATTTTGATGAAACATTCTATTTTGTTCCTTTCTTCTATTTATTTCGTCGTAGCGCTTGATTCTGCCTGCAAGCGCTTTAAGCTTTTGTTCTAATATTTCAATTTCATAATCTAAATCCTGCTGTGTGAAAATATTGTATTTATTGTAAAGTTTATATTTAATTTTCTGCATATGTCTGCTATTTGTCCCTTTCCTAATTTCTACTAGTTGTCCTATCTCTTTTCTAATATTCCCTATTTTTTCTGTTATTCTTCTTTTCCAAGGTGGATCAGTTTTGGGTTTAATAGTATTTGAAGGCGTGAATGGTACTTGTCCGTTTTTAATAATGAGTGTTTTTGCAGTTGCGTAAATGACATCATTAATTTCTCGAAGGTTACTTTCTGTGTTTAAAATTTTGGGGATGTATTCATTAATTTGGTTGAGATTGTGTATAAATTGCTTATTAAATTTGGGTTTCGGTAGGTGTTTACGGTCTGTTATCAGGGTTTCTTTGGTTTCCGATAGTGTTTGTAAGAAATCTAAGATTATATCGTTTGGGTCTTGTCCGTCTGGTGAGTCGTGTAATGCTGTGTCGCTACTTTCTATAATTTGATTCAAAGTCACCCATGACATATGTTCATATTGAGATGCTATTTCTGAATCTGCTGTGTGCTGTGTTGATGTTTGTAAAATATTTTCGGATTGTGTGTTGATTTCTGTATATGTGGGTTGTATGTTGTTATTAGGTATTATATCGTTGTTTGGTAAAGTTGGACCTTGATCAATTATTTGATGGCGTTGTACAGTGTCTATATATGCGACGGGTGTCTCAATAAGTGTTTGTGTAGTAGTAGTGTTAGTTGCAGATGTAATTGATTGTTCAGCGCGTAACTTTATTTCGCTTAATATTTCGGTAGATAACATTTTTCGTGTGATTATGCTCCTAGCCTGATTTGAAAGTGTGTTTCCTGTAAATTTAGTTATTTTTGGGTTATGTGGATTTCTATTAGTAAACAATTTGTGGAATCTTTTGATATAACCGGATCCTTGTGCTTTAGCTTTAAAGTAACAAAACATAAGCTCTTCTAGCTCTTCTTGCGACCACTTTCTTCTTGCATCGTCATTTAAAATTGAACGTGTTGTGGTCTCTGTCGATGTACCGGCAGAGTTAGTGGGAGAACTTTCCCCACTCTGCAAAGCATCATCAACACTCCTGATAAGTTCGGCTGTGGTTTCTTCGGGATCCCCGGCTCTTGCCCGCCTGTTCAACAAGGAGCCACTGACGGTCCGCATGCTGTCACGTCCAGCGTCAGCTCTAGACGTGCCCCGGCGCTCACCCCCGGGCAGCGACCCTATACGTTTACCATTATTTCTCTCCATCATCATGGGTTTGCCATTTCCCTGTTAGCCACTCATATGTAATTTCATTTTGAGTGTCCCCCTCCCACGTGGCTAAGATGTTCTGCACGGACGTGGGGTTGGCCTTTGGGAGGGTTATATATTATATTATATTATATTATATATTATATTATAATATTATAATTATATTATATTATACATATTCTGAAAACAAATTACAAACCATCCTAAGAAACATTGTCCCACTTTTCTGAATACCAGATTTTAATCATTTATATCGTTAATATCGCTCCATAAGTTTGCTTGAACGCTGTACTCTACACCTATGTATATAATTTCTATTTCTCTGTGTGTGACTTCTATTTCTGGTGATGGGCAGAGGGCAGACGCGTCACTGTTTGGGCTTGTTTTATGTTTGAGATATTGCTCCTGTATCATAAAGGTGAGTATAAAACATTTTGTCAGCCTCTAAATTATCCTCTGCTGAGTCAAGCCTTCTGCATACGGGTACAAGGAATTTATACCGGTGCCCTAGGGAAAATCATTGCTTAACTATCTACACCACCTCGGGAAGACTGGTACCGATTGTGTGGGACTGGAGATCAGGTTCGCCCCTCGGTGGTTTGAGGGACGGCCGCACTAATGCCACGAAACATGTGATGTACCATCCCGTGCCTACTGCCTTGTGAGTCCGGCAGTTGCTACACTTGTTCAGATGTGCGGGGAGGGGGGGCAGTGAATTCAAGCTATACTAGGACGTAAGCTGAAATAGTCCCTTTCGGAGCATCCCCCTCTGGAGCTGTTGCTAATCACCCACCCGGTACCACGGATAATCATATAAGGATTTTTCTAATACATACTTAGTTACCTCTTGCGACACCTAAGTGGTCAAATAGATTGGAGACAATATATATTTTAAATTCGCCACACAGCCTGCGTCATCCTTGTAGTTAGAATCCGGTGACTAAACGGTACGATAATATTATCAGCAATAACGTGGTTTATTTTCAATGAAATACCAACTTCGTAATTAAAATCTGACTAAAAAAAGTCAGTTAAAGATATTGTGTGTGTGGCTAACTACTCTGAAAACAATATGAAACTTAGAATTCTGTTCTTTTCGATTAGTTCTAAGCCGTCACTTATGTTTTTCATATCCTTTGTGTTACAATGTGTAGATACAACGATTTTTTCTTTCTAACCGTTTATTTAAATCTTGAGCTATTTCTCCAATATTTAAACTCATCAAACAATAGGTACATTTCGCAAAAATGCAGTACGCAACTAATTAAATTTTAACGAAATAAGGAGATGTTTGCTTATTTACTTGCAGGACGATCCAATAGTAACCGTAAAGGAAGGAAAATTAAAAGGTTCAATACAGAGACTTTTAGATAATGCGTCATACTACAGTTTCAAAGGAGTTCCATATGCTGAACCACCAATCGGAGACCTAAGGTTCCAGGTGAGTTCAAAGTTTGTTGATCAATTATTGATTGTGGCGATGAAAATGTCTTCTGCGTATGAATAACTCAAAATCTACTTTGTTCAACATATCTTACTGTTGAATTAGGGCAGCGATGTTATAACATTATTGTCAAGGCTATACACGTAATGTTTATTTTAAACTGATTTTTAGGCACCACGGCCTCCTAAATCATGGAGCCCTTCCATTCGAGAAGCTATCAATCACGGCCCCGTATGTCCTCAATACGATATGTTGACATCAGAGTTAATAGAAGGAAGCGAAGACTGCCTGTTTGTCAACATCTATACAAAGACACTGAGCCACAACTCCAAGCTACCAGTAATGGTCTACGTTCACGGCGGGGCTTACTTGTCAGGTTCTGGAGACACAGATATGCACGGCCCAGAGTTCCTATTACAGCATGATGTAGTTGTTGTGACTCTGAATTATAGACTTGAAGTTCTAGGTTTCTTGTGTCTGGACATACCCGAAGTTCCTGGCAATGCTGGTTTAAAGGACCAAGTTGCTGCGCTTCGTTGGATCAAAGAGAATATCGCCCAGTTTGGAGGGAACCCTGACGATGTTACCTTGTTTGGTGAAAGTGCTGGGTCTACTGCAGTCACTCATCACATTTTGTCTCCTATGTCCAAAGGCTTATTCCAAAAAGCTATTGCTCAAAGCGGAGTGGCGTTACAGGATTGGTCGCTTGCTAGTGGCCCGGTGGCGCGGGCTTTTAGAGTTGGAAATGTCTTAGGGAAAAAAACGAATGATACCAGAGAATTGCTACAGTTCCTAAGGAGCGTACCAGCTCTTGATTTAGTTAAGTTGACTATGAAAACTAGAACAGATGAAGAGAAATACAGAGGGTTGTCAATGCATTTTGTTCCAACTGTTGAGAAGAGATTTGACAATGTTGATGCGTTTATAACTGAAAAACCAATTGACGCTCTTGTCGCTGGGAAAGTGAATAATGTGCCCCTTCTAGTTGGTTATAACTCTGCAGAAGGCTTGCTGATGTTGGAAGACCAGTTGAAAAAATCAAAAATAATGAACTCACGGCCATCGTTGTTTGTTCCAAGAGAGATAGTTGATAATGTGTCGACAGCAAAAGTGGAGGAATTTGGTGGACGAATTAAAGAGTTTTACTTTGGAAACAAGATTATTTCGAATGATACCGCAGAAGCTTTGGCGAATCTCCAAACAGACCTACATTTCTCGTATCAAGCGCAGAGATTCTCGTACTTTTACTGTAGCTTCGCTCCAGTTTTCATGTATTGGTTTAACTATCAGTCGGAATTGAATGTTTTTAAGAATGCTCTTGGTTTGTCCCATATGAAAGGCGTGTGCCATGCCGATGATCTCTTCTATATGTTTTACAATCCATTGAGTAAAGGGCCTTACGAAAAAGACGGAAATTTAAGACAAATGGTATATGACGTCACTAAGTATTGGACTGAATTTGCACGTACTGGGTGAGTGGATCAATTTAATTTGTAACAAATACAAATAGGTACCTATTTTATTAAAATCGGGTTAGTGTTTGTAGAATTTTAGGATTCGATAAGATATTTATATGAAATAAATTTAACAAATGAAAACATAAAATCGTATGAGCACTCAGTCAGTGAGAGGAGAGTCCAGTCAAAAGCGCAGCCCAAATCCAAAACCATACGACATAAAACATGCCTGCCAATTGGAATGGGGAAATTTATTAGCCTACTGTGCCGCATGCCCACCAAATAAGTTGCCTCATGTTTTCGTATCCAATTTTCATTTCTTGTGGTTGGTCTGCCTTGCTTTGTCCGTCTCTTACGACACCATCAGGGTAAAATGGGGTTATATTCTTAGAATGTTTCATGAGCGTAATAATATTTCCTTATATTGTATACAATGGGAAATCCCCGCCCCATCTTGCTTGCCGCGATCCAATTACTCATAAAAGAAGCGCTTAGTAATTGTGGGTAGGTATAAATCACGCATGTAGTTTTCCGTGACAGAAGAGTACAATAACAACAAGACACACTCCTGAGTCGGACCTCCTCCAATTTGGTGAATGGGAATTACCCAGTACGTTACCTTGGTGCACCTTGGCGCGGTATTATACTATCGTCCTTAAACATAGAAACTACTGTGGTTTAAAAACTCCCTGTCCATAAAGACCAACTGATCAGCTGGGCCTCCTCCAATAGTGTCAGTGCTGGCCAGTTAGATTGGCACGAGGATTCATAATATGTATTAAGTTTTCCTACTCTTGTCACTAGGTTTTCTGCCTTGTTATCTTTGGATGGGATGGGAGTGCCACGCTGGCCAAATAAGTTGGCACGAGGTTTCATATCATGTTTTCTTTTTCTTGTGACTAGGTTTTCTGCCTTGTTATCTTTCAGTAGGGTCATACGACACTCTAGGTGGTATGGGAATGGAATGCTACTAATCTATGTATATATAAATCAATTCCACTTTTCGTTGTAATTTTATAACTCAAGAACAGCTGAACAGATTTGACTGATATTTTTTGTATGCGTTTGGGTGACACCGAGAATGGTTTAGATTTCGAAGAAGAAGAGAAGTTTTCTTTCTCTTGAGGCTAGGTTTTCGGCTTTGTTATTTAATTTTATGGGCTCCTACGACACCCTCAATATAAAATACTATGGTATTTATGTATGTATGTAGTATGGTGATACTATGTATACTAAATTCGTCACTACACGGCTTCTAAAATAATGTTACCCAATATTTCTTATTATTTTAGCAAGCCAAGTCCTCAATGGCCCCAGTATACCTCCCGGGGGGAGTACCTCGCCCTTCAGCCAACACCAATCGCTGGCTGCCTGGCTGATGGGGAACGAATTAGATTCTGGAACAAACTCTATGGTGACGCTGGACTGCCCCACATACCCAAGTCTGTTTTATAACATTAATCATAGTTAAAAGTAATAAATGATAAAACTTTTGTTTCAATAAAAATATTTGTACATGTTCGATTTACTTTTTTAAGTCAACTCTTTACTATCCTGTAATAGGTATCCCTTTCGAATCATGAATTGTAAGAAGTAGAAATTGATGTGTTTTTAAACATAGTACAAACGAATAAAATCCGTCGACGAGCTATGATGGAACAAATCTACAAACAATTACACGCACCCAACTCTTGTTATACCGCTTTTGTCTGGGGTCAGCCCATAGATGACCCACTGCTGAGTCAGGCTCCTTCATTTAGATGGAGAACATTCTGTGCCAAGCTGGCCAGAGGGGTTGGTTGGTATCAAGTTTTCCTTCTTTTACCGCTAGGTTATCATATATGACTCTTATGTGTTCTAAATCCGTCACCACACGGATCTAACTAACACATTAATATAAATTCCTGATGCTAGAATGGAGCAAAAACGGACCATACAAACCATCTCCATCGACCAGACAAGGCGTGGTTTTCTCATACCTCTTTCATCGTCAAACTTTTGGTCAGTCTACAAATCTATCTTCTCAACTGACAGTAGGTACGCGTCGAATATTGTAATAAGATCATTAATATACAAAAAACCCTAGATGCACAATCAGCGTCTCAAAAACGTCCGCGCAAAATGAAGGCACAATTTGGAATTGTGCCTTCATTTCAAAATAGTAAGCGCGCGGCTCTCGTCACGTGCGAACGGTCAAAATGTCAAAGTGCTCATTTAGAAATTGTAAACATATTATTATGTCAAGAACTTTAAAAAAGGATGGGATATCCTACTTTCAGTAAGTAAAAATGTTTATCAATTTAGTTTTGTTGTTTTTTGGAGCAAATATCGTGAGTATTATGCGATTTTGATTTAATTTGTCTTAAAATTTTACTCAAGGATCCAATTAAAATACGTCATATTTCAATAGCCGCTTATTAAATCCAAGGACAATGTAATGCGGAGGCCTCTTTGTTTTAGTCGTTTAATAAAAATTACCCTGTTCTATTTCAATGGAGTCGATTTTTTATTGTTGTGTTTTTTTTTAAGTTAGATTCTTTATTTATATTAAATGAAAGAATTATGTAAATAGCAATATTTATATTTTATTAGTATTTAACCTATTTCCCAAAAGAGAAGGTCATCAATTCCACAATTTTCTAATGTTTATGTATCGATTACTTATTGTACGGGTTTAACTGAGTATGTTTTTTTTTCTTTAAATTATTTTGTAGATTTCCATTGTGGCTTTAAGAAAATGTTAAAGATGGCAATGTAATGTTAAACTTGGAGATTCATAACGAAACTGTTCTTTTAAACAAACTACTTGAATTATTTTTATATTTTAGTTTTCCTCGTGAAGGGTCACGTATAGGTTATGGTGTGGAGAATGGACATCGATCGTTAGCAAGCAAAGACGTGAAGATTTTTTTAAGCCGAACACTTCATGCGGCGTTTGTTCACAACATTTTCGTAATGAAGTTAAGTATGTTACGGCAAAAGGCATAAAACGTCTTCTTAAAACGGCTATTCCTCGTGTAGCGGTAAGCAACTCATTATAGTCTAACAAATGAACTTGACAAATCGTATCGTACCTGTTTTTTTTAAACTAACACCATTCTTTATATCCAGTCTTGTACCTAAAAATTGTGATCTATAAAGAGAGAACAGAGACAGAAACAGAGTTTCTTGCCGGCTCTTCTTTGTAGAGCTGGATTCCGAACCCGTGGTGGATGGTAAATAATGAATCTTCAATGGTAATTTTTTTTTTCTTTTGTCGTGTCAAAATAGCTCTAATGAGCCAACTTTATTAAATTAGTTTTGGTTTGATTTGATATTACTGAATTTACTGATCTGTTCTTTAACCTACTACCCTGGTGTACGGACCAAACACTACCCCTTTGGGAGAAAATGCGTGAATGTGTGTCATTATTAATAATGCTGGATTTTCATTTTAGCTTTTCGATCTGATATTTTGTAAAAAAAAATGTCTGTAATATAAATATATAATATTATAAATCTAAGTTTATGAGTTTTATTTTATTTATGCCTTAGTCTAGCTTTCAGTCTAGTCACGTCCATTTTACCTCTCCTTTCCTCCATCTTCTTCTTGCGGCTTCGGATTAACGCTCGAATGAAGATGATGAATTTTATAAACACCACATTACACAATTATATACAATACATATAAATATGTTCCAATGATTTAAATAACACATGCTTTAGTATTTAAAAATTAAAATAGAAAACATGATTCCTCTCCACGAAGCTCCTTGTTCTATTTTGGTTCATTTTCAGTCATTGATAAAATGACATTTGACATGTGCCATAATGTCATTTTACAATGACATTTAAGCTTTGGAAAAGCAACTCTATGCAGTGGGTGTACAATAGAGTTTGTGTTTAGCCAGTAAGAACGAATGACATTTTTCATATATACCTTTGGCTAACCTATCGACGACGTTTTATGAGGTGATATTTGCAAGGAACTGTGCATCTATGGTGTTTGTATATCAATGAATAAGATAATAACATTTTATATAATTGTATGACTGGGGAATAACATCCATCCAGAATATCGCTTGAGTGATGTTGTGTCCTGGAAGGCGAGAACAGAACACAACCCAAGGCGGGGAAGGAAGCAAAAGTATATAACTAATACACAACCATTAGAAGTCAGTGTCTTAGGGATACCTATATCCTATTATAATTAATATCAGAGTCAATTTAAGTTTATATTTTTTGTTAAAAGATTTTGTTTTTTGTGCTTTAAACTCGAAACCGAAATGTCGACTAAAAGCACCGAAATTTGCCTTCCATAATTTGCTTCAAGTTTTAAAGCAAACTACTGAACCAATTTCGATAAAATAAATATTCCGCCATTCCAAAAGCTATACCCAGAGGTTTTTTTAATCGGTTTAAAAATGTTGGCACTTACAAAAAATAACGTACATACGAATTGGGAAGTTCCTAATTTTCTGTTAACAAAACACAGCGTACTTACGCCGTGTCTTGTTGCTACGTTATTTATCGTAGGCGCTAATGTGCCCTATTAATATTGTAGTCCCTAACATTATAATTCTGAGAAGTTTCAGGCGAATTATAAGACAGTCCACTAAATAACAGTTAGTTATGACAACACCTAACTATAGACGCATCTTGATTTGATTGAATGAAAACCGGGGTAGGGGCGGATTTACACATTTGCCGTCATTATAATATTGTCTGTCGCTCTTACTGACCGGACCTGTACAAGTCGATGCCATATCCTATTGGTATTTTTAATAATATTTTTGCCCTTTAATTATTTTTTAACCACCAGGCCTCCCCTAGAGCTACGGGACGACGGTGAGCCACTCTGTGCTGCACCAGGCAAGTCTGAAGATTACAAGACAACCCCCTCACCATTTTCTTGCCCACCTTCTACACCGCGACCCGTGGCATCCTCGACCGAACGACCCGCTGGCAATTGCAGAGCCAACGAGACCTTGCGTTGCACGAGGTCGATAAGAGGGAAATGAAGTCTCCCTCGTTTTTTTACTTGTAAGCCGTCTTATATTCCAGTGAAGAACATCACATTTGACATTTAGTAATAAAAAGAAGTCTACACTACAAAAAAGGCCGCATACATATTAGCCGCCCAAGCTTCAATCTACTTAGCCTATTCAGAACATTGCCTGGAGTCTAACATAACTGGGCAATGTTTTGTGTATTTTCCCTACAAGTACCTCCCACACGGTGGACCGACGACCTGGTTAAGATCGCATGTATCCGATGGGGCAGCTCAGGGCTGGTTTTTGTGGAACTCCTTAAATCCTGTTTATAGTGCATATCTTTAGCTGAAATGAGGATAATGAATATGGAATATGGCCATGCAACATCAGTCGTGGAACTCACTCGTTACCGACCTCGTAAAAATATACCTCGTACATAATATACTTCCCGTTATAGAGCACCTAAGGGAAATGTTAATTACCTGCGGAGGTCTGTAAGGAGGTTGGTACCACTGGTCATTTTTTGTTTTTAATATGTCAACATATAACAGTCATTTAAATTTAGCAAACAATAAGTCATTGCCAGTTTTAACCTTACGCGTACGGCTTAGAGACTCAATCTGTCTACAGCTTCTGCTTAGCAGCATTTGTATATTTCGAAAAACACTCGTAGGTGGAAACAAACATAGGTTATATATATATATATCTCTCTCCACATAAACTCCGCATTCATGTATCGTTGTCTTTGGAAGAGCTGTAGGGATTCCAAGAATAATAAATTAAGTAATCTCAATATAGCTATTTATTTCTTTTTAATTGCTAGGGTCCCCATTTACGACATGTTTTGGAAAATAATATCAGTGTTTTGGGTGTTGTGGTATTTAATTTCACGGTGGAAGAAAAGAAAAATATTCAGGTTGGCACAGCAGTTGCAATCAAGAAACGTATGCCTGCCTTTCATTGGCCATTCCTATTTGTTTCTTGGCGATGATGAAGGTAGGTTCCTTATCTAACCGGTTCGATAATTTCTTAATATCATAGGAAGTCAAAATATTTGTGCATCTAAACCCCTTTTCTTAGCTATATTACTAGAACGAGTCTATATTACCAGTGTTTTTCCAAAGAACGTATTTCTTGTACAGATCGAATGAAAGCTCTTCAGAGAGTTGGTTCGGAAGCGATTGAGCGAGGAGGCCTAATATGTCACTGGCAAGGAAGCAAATTATATATCAGTAAGTCAATAATTAACATTATACATATTTGTAACAAGCGATCCGCCACGGCTTCGCACGGGTGCAATGAAAAACCTCTAAAATTATTAGTGTTTCTCTACTATATTATGGATGTAATTTACATATAAACCTTCCTCTTGAATAACTCTATCGATTATAAAAATCGCTTCAAAATCGTATGTTCGTAAATCGTTGCGTAGTTTTTAAGATTTAAGCATACATAGGGACAGACAGACGACAGCGACTTTGTTTTATAATATGTAGTGATAGTGATGATAGTGATAGTGATGATAATAGTGATAGATAGTGAATCGTATCCTAATAAGTAGAAGCATTTCGGAAATATATAACCTGCATAGTCGTAGTCGCGTCTTATGTCGGATCGTTATCATCCATAATATGTATTAGTCTGGTAGCTTGTGAGTTCTGTTCAACTCTAGCTAAAATACCGTAATTTATGTTTAGGTTAAAGCTCGTAGAGCAGTGTTAATTAACGTTTTTTTTTATCATAGTCGTTTAAGGTTATAATCATGAAGTAAAATATGAATAAGTCCGATTAGGGAATTAAATTACGGGCGAAGAAAGCGCCAAAATTATGAAAATTGACCCGGAGTCGGATAAGGGCCTGGCCACAGCTACAAGCGATGCGTTGCGCGGTGCGTTGCGCGGTGCGTTGCGCGGCGCGATTTGCGGTGGTATGTCACAGCTAGACTAGTTTCGACCGCGGTGGCGTCGCCAGGCACGTATTTAGAGAACGGCTAAACTATTAAAATATCAAAAGTGGCACGATATTGCCTTGAAACAAGTGCGTTCTTAGCTGAAGATACCTATCATTTAGTCACAAATAGGAGCGCACCCATTTAACCAGAAAAGGAGAGAACTTGGCGAATTTCACACTCTTTACTATTATGAATATAAGAACTATCCCGATATTTTTTTTATTATACGCGTGCAAGCATATATACTTTTGATTATATACTCAGTCACATACAGGAAGACTTGAAAACTAAAGTTAACTAGGTACCATCAGGAAATTGTTGTTTTATTACGTCCCATATTTTTTTTACAACATGGTTTTAATTATGATGTGGATTTTGACATCCATATTGCTGGTCTAGTACTAGTATTTCACTAAAGAACTGTTCCATATCCATTATTAATTAGCTTAACGCGCGGTAAAAACAAAATAATTTGTTTCGGTCGCGCGATGCCTCAATACGTTCACCGAAGCCGCCGCGCGCAACGCTCTGAGCTATGGCCACTTCGATATTGGCTAGTACATTTGTTTCACTCGCACATCGCGCAGCTCGTCGCGGCCGCGTACACCGCGCCGCTAGTCGCTCCGCAATTCGCACCGCTCTGTTGGCTGTGGCCACGCGGTAACGCATTACATATAGCTAGAACGCGGCATCCCTACACCCTATTTTGCTTTGAGGTTACGTAAGACCCGACAAAGGGACATGACAAGGCCGAAAACCTAGCCGCAGGAGAAGGAAATCTTGATAGGAAACCCCGTGCCAACCCGCCTGGCCACCCGTGCCAACCCGCCTGGCCCAACTCAGCAGCCGGTCATCTATGGGCTAGTAGAACTGAACGGAATATTATATCGGCGATATTATGACAATTCCGTGGGGAAAATCAGCGGACAATTCGTAATCTGCTGAAATGAATGCTTGATTGTTATCTCAAACACATGATTCATAGTTCGAAAGCAGTGGACTGCAAACATTTATGTTCTAGTGGTTGCTGACGCTGCGGCTGCTGAAGTGATACTCAAGTGTTGCCTTGAGAAAGATGACCTCACCAAGTATTTTAAGGTGCTTCTTGGAAATGGCAGCGTCTTTGCCCCAGGTAGGATAATAGTGCTCGATTTTGATGATCGGCTATTTTGTTATTCTACTTCAAAACAGTAGGGATGTTTAGTTAACATTCACGTAGTTGTCGTTGATATCTATTTAAAAAATGAAGGGTAATTGCCCTACTGTGCCACACTGGCCAGAAAGGTTGGCACAGGATTTCGTATCAAGTTTTCCTTCTCTTGCGGTTAGTTTCCAGCCTTGTCATTTCCTTTTATCAGCTCTTACGACACCTTCAGGTTGGAATGGGGTGGTTACATTATTTATTCTTAATACGTCACCACAGTGTCCACCTGTCCACCTTATATAGGTACTGTGCTAATACGAGAATAACCAAACATTTTAGTTTATAGAGCAATTCGCTCAGATAATAAATCTTCGATGAGAGTCATCAAGGCAGATGTGGTGGGGCCACATCAGATGTGGTGGCGTCAGGAACAACACCGCGTCTGGCTGAAAGATGATCCTTTACTTATGAAACATCTAGCGGAAAGGGACTAGTGGTTAGATGTGCCGCCTTTGGATCAACGGGTCCCGGGTTCGATTCCGGGGTCGGACAAGTGTCTTTGTCTAAACCAGAGGCACTGGCTCGGAGTCTGGGTGTCATTTCTATCTATAATATGTATGTATTTACAAAAAAAAAGTATATAAGTAGTTTATCATCCATCTCGTTACCATAACACAAGCATTAAGTTGCTTAGCTTGGGACGAGATGGCGTTGTGTGAAATGTCCAAGGAATATATAATATATCCAGCCAGACGAGGTGGTATGTCTATCTAGGAGTCGCAGCGCCTATCCCCCGGTTGTTGTAGTCGGGGAATTCTTAACTGTGCGAATATTCACTATCGCCGTGTAGGACTTGTTGTTAATTCTCACATTTGTGGGCGATATTTCTAGATGTTATTAGTTCAGATTTTTCGGGTAAATTGTGTAAAGTATTGGAGCATGCTGGTCGCTACAAATATTTATTTACAAATTTTACCCAAATATCACGCGTAAGGTACTGTCTACAGTTCACATCTGGCGCCCCCGTCGCAAGATCCTCGCCCCGATATTCTCCCAGAAGAACCTAAACAGCTTCGTGGAGGTGTTCTCGAAGCAGAGCAACATTTTGGCAAACCAGCTGGAGTCGACCGCGGGCACGGGAAGCTTCTCCATTTGGAAATACCTTACAATCTTCACTATGGATTCCGTTTGTGGTATGTTTTTTTTTAAACGAAACTCCTTCACGCATTAGGTATCGGGGGCAGCTTATAAACATGAAATTCACGAGCTTAAATGACACCCAGAATAAGTGCCTCTGGTTTACACAAAGACACTTGCCAGACCCTGGAATCGAAACGGGGACCCGTGATCCATATGTCCTTTTGTTAACGGCTGCGCTCACGCAGGTTTCGGATCTATGGTGATCTCGAGTTCTACCCTAGAGGTACTTCGAGTTACGTGTGATTAGCGGGATGATATATTCATATTCTGACGATATTATAATCTTTCTCAGTAATTCTTTCTAGTAAAACTTCGTATTAAATTTTATTTTTGGTGTTTAGAAAGATGTTTAGTTTTTTTCTCCTTAAAATTATTACTACTCTACTACTAATACTCAGCATAAAGATGACCTACTGTTGAGTCCGGCCTCCTCCAGTTACATGGGAGGGTAATTACAATAGAGTATCACACAGGCCAGACGGGTTGGCACATGGTTTCGTATCAAGATTTTCTTTCTCTTGCGACTAGGTTATCGACCCTAGCATTTCATTTTCTCGGTTTTTACGAC
Organism: Clostera curtula; assembly: GCA_905475355.2. NCBI lineage: Eukaryota > Metazoa > Arthropoda > Insecta > Lepidoptera > Notodontidae > Clostera > Clostera curtula. The sequence continues at coordinate 19,238,894 of FR997799.1, forward strand.
ACCCACTGGATGGAATGAGGTGACACTTTATGATCTAAATAAGTCACTACATGGAATATTTAAAATTATTATTTATTGTTCAAATTAGAATCTTTTACTGCTTAACCTTTGATTTTGTTGTCTGATGCCTTTCTTTATATACAATAGTGCCTACCTGAAACTTGGTCGATTTTCTTTATGCTCTCCCAATAAAATGAGATCGCTAGTCATAGTACCGAGCACAGAAGTAATGATGCTATAACTCTAAGGTCGCTCTAGTCACAGTCATAAGCAATTTAAGCATTATATAACATTTAAGCATAAGCAGTCTAAAAAATACCAATACTATCGGGTATGATGGGATATCCACTAAAGTAATTAAGTTTGTCAGTGAATTAATAGCAGATCCATTAACACATATTATAAATCTGTGCATTTCTGATGGTACTTACCCGAATAGTCTTAAACAAGTAATAATAAAACCCTTACATAAGAAAGGTGATAAAAGTGACATAAAAAATTATAGACCAATAGCAAAAATTCCTATTATATCGAAAATTTTTGAAAAAGTAATCTATAAATCAATTTATGCTTATTTTGACAAATACGAATTATTCTCTGTTGAACAAAGGGGTTTTCGTAAAAATATTACAATTAATATGACAATTTTTGACTTAATCTATAATACTATGACATGTGTAGATAAGAATATCCCTACATGTGCAATATACACTGATATGACCAAGGCCTTCGACTTTGTTGACCATAATACACTTTTGGCCAAACTTTATGGGTACGGAATAAGAGGCAACATTTTGGAGCTTCTAAAATCTTATTTAAGTAATAGATATCAGTGCACAGAAGTCACTAGATTATGCCCCAAATCAAGAGAACTAAAAACATACGGATCTACATCGAGAGCAATTAAATACGGAGTACCGCAGGGAAGTGTATTAGGGCCCCTTCTGTTCTTGATCTATATAGACGATCTACCCAAAATTACAAAACATAAAATGGTTCTTTTCGCAGATGATAGTACAGCTTTAATTAAATGCACAAACATAAAAGAATATGAAAATGATATAAATAATTGTTTAACTGACATTATAAATTGGCTGAATGATAATAATTTAATAATTAATTTAAATAAAACTAAAATAATGCACTTTCATCAAAAATATGACGTCCCAAAAATTTCCTGTTCCTATAACGACATTGAAATAGAAGAACTAAAAGTGACCAAGTTCTTAGGTATAATAATTGACAACAAACTAACGTGGAAACCCCACATAGAAGAATTATGCAAACGAGTAAGTAAATCTGCTTATGCGCTTTTCCAACTAGCAAAAAAAGTAAATATGGACACACTTCTAACAGCATATCATGGACTTGTAGTTTCGGTTCTAAGGTTTGGTATTATTTTATGGGGACACTCTACGGATAGGGAACTGGCATTTAAAATTCAAAAAAGATGTCTGAGATCAATGTGTGGTCTGAAGACAACAGACAGTTGTGTTCCATATTTTAAATCATTAAAATTGTTAACTTGGCATCACTTTATATTCTAGAAGTGTCATTATTTGTGAAACAGAACGCAAAATTATTTGATAAGGTTTCTACAGTACGAGACATTCCTGTTCGCACACAATATAAGAATAAATTATGCTCAGTTAAATGCAAAACAGCTTTAGTCAAAAAAAGTATTCTTGGTATGGCTCCTCTTGTATACAACAAAATTCCTGATAGACTTAAAAATATGACATTAGCACATTTTAAAAAGAATCTGACTTATTTACTTATCGAACGATGTTATTATACTGTTGACGATTTTCTTAATGATACAAACCCAATGTGAAATTTGATTCATGACATTATGTATAAATTGTAACTGTGTACTTAATTATTAATTTGCACACCTCTAATGGTTGTAATACAGCGGACATTATTTATTTGTAACATCTGAACCTACTTACCTGTGTTATGCAAATAAATGGAATTTGAATTTGAATTTGAATAAGTTTTGCTTCCAGAACACGCCAATTTCATGCATTGCTATTTGGTTGGAACTAGGAGCTGAAGAAGATTTACTTTCATATATTTATGCCACGGGTCTGAACCGCGGAAACATATACTCCCACAACACCCGTGCGATAAACATATGAAACTAGCGGCACGCCCGGCTTCGCACGGGTGCAATTATCCTTGTATTATACATTTAGACCTTCCTCTTGAATCACTCCGACTCCGTTGCGTAGTTTTAAAGATTTAAAGGGACGGACAGACGACAGCCACTTTGTTTTATATTATGTTGTAGTGATTTGTACAAATCGAGTCTAAACCAAGATTTAGTTTTCAATTAACGCGTTTATCATCAAAAAAATCGGAAACTTTACCTTTTAGGAAAACGTAGCTTAGTATCATTATGTCTACGTTACTAGACATAACGATAATCAACTACCAGGTAGACATAATGATACTAAACTACCTTTTCTACGAATTTCCAGAAACGACTCTAGGAATCCAAGTGAACGCACAGCTACAGCCAGATCAACCATTCCTAAAGGCCTTCGAGAACTGTTGTAGGATCGACGCCAAGCGTGTTTGTCAGCCATGGCTTTATAGTGACATAGTCTTCAAACTGTTCTGTAACCGCACTTTCAAGCTACATACTTTTAGCAAGAATCTAATTTGGGAATTCATGGACAAAGTAAATACTATATTTTATATTCAATGATACTAACGATTTTGGGTATCGCTATCCATCGCGGGAAAACGACCTGTCTTTTGGGAACTCTACCTTGCGACAGTGGTTTACCACATTTATATAATTTGTAAATATTTATTTCTAAGTAGGTTATTTTCATCTCAAATTATATTTTATTAATTAGTTTTATTTAAGTTTTACTATATAATACTTGAAATCAGCTGTTGAATAATGTTACCAGAATTAAATTAAATTCCCAGGATTTTGATTGTTTACGTGTTATGTTGGTGATCGGGTCGTTATAATGAGATTAAGTTTATTTTAGGTAATTTTGTCGAAATGGGAAGCACTTAAAAGAAACAAAAAAGATGACACTGAAATCAGTGAGTACAAAACTATAATTTTAAAATATTCATTTGACATTAACAAATATTTTTAGAAACGCTGTTTTGTTTTGTAAACTTGCTTGTACTATGATGATGTATACTTTTGTAATCTTGTAAAAATATCTACATAGTATCTTGCTGGATCATCTTTGTAGAGTAGCAGTCCAAATCAGTGTTTTGATAAAAAAACCGTTGTTGTTTAAATTTGAACTACCAGAGGCACTTGCTCTGAATCTGGGTGTAATGTGTGTTCGTATATAGCTTTATCATCTCCTCAGAAAATATAGAATCATTGAAGACATTTTTGGAGCTTCTGATGGAATCGCCAGGAAACGATGGCGGTTTCACCAATGAAGAGTTGAGAGAAGAAACATTAGTACTGGTGCTAGCTGGTACGGATACATCAGCCGTTGGAGTTGCATTCACATGCGTGCTTCTATCGAGACATATTGATGTGCAGGACAAAATTTATGAGGAGTGAGTATTTAACTTGTTCCGCATTTAGGATACTTAGTATCGCCACCGCATAACATTCGAAATGTTACGTAGGAAGCGACCAAAGTTACAGAAATTGGTAGAAATTAAAATATAGCCAATCGGTCTGCCCAGTTTTCTGATACGTATATTTGAAGATTATTAGGTTTTCTACGGTTTACTTATAGTACTGCAGTTGGCTTATTAAATGGCCATTGTCTAGTTCTTGTATTTTTTGTTCGTATTACACAGACTTCAAGACATATTTGGCGATTCAGACAGGGCAGTGGCATCGGAAGACTTACCTCAAATGAAGTACCTGGAAGCTGTAATCAAAGAGACTTTAAGGCTGTATCCACCAGTCCCATTCATTATAAGGAAGGTGGAACAGGATTTGAATTTGCGTAAGTGTTTGCGTTTCTACAAATCACGTACTAATCAAGTCAGAAGTAAACTTATTACTCAAAATATCTTTATTTGAGCAAGTTTTGTATGTATCGACGATGGCCGTCAAAGCTTCCAAGACTAGAACTGTAACTAATCTAGCGTTCAGAACGTGAACATGACCAATTAAACGTTAAGCAACAGTGGGGCAGGTCGCATATGGCAAACCGACAACCTTATATAGGTCGCCGCTCGCCCTTGATTCCAAATTCTTTGTGTTTAAGCATCTGGCGTGACGTTAGTGGAAGGTTGCGGAGTGTTTGTGAGCATCTGGTCGATCCACCGCAACCCGCAGTACTGGGGAAGTGACGCTGGAAGCTTCAGGCCGGAGAGGTTCCTGGAGAGCCCGCTTAAACACCCGGCTGCCTTCTTGCCCTTTAGCCAAGGCCCTAGGAACTGTTTAGGTAATGTCTGTTTAGATCAACCACTTATTTTGGAAATTTACTAGTATCACCAAGGATTTTTGCCTTTCACTTAGGTAGTTTGTTATTTTTTTCACGTATTTTTACGTAGGAAATCCTCATGGATTGTCCGGCGGTTGCGGTCATGGGTTAAGTGGGGCTCCGGAGTGCGAAAGGATAGAAATTAGTGCCCCAATTGTTTTTTATCTATCCGGAACTTATTTCATATTTCATAGCGGCGCGCCGCGGCGTAGAGTTTGGCGTGCGGTTTAATATATTTTGGCAGACATCGTAATGAATTCATGAGTAAATAATGGCTATCAATTTTGTCGGAGACCATTGCGGTTGGGGATTCGGATTTTAAATGATAAACTCAGTGTTTTGCTGCGTACTTTGCTCACAGAACCAATAAAATATTATTACTAGGTACATGAATAAATATTTTAGAGCAGCGTGTCAGTCACTCTCATCTCTCAATCGGCTTATTTAAGAATAAGACCATATCAAAGAGTCACTTGGCTCATTAGATTACTCTTCAACTAAATTCTTATATAAAATTCCTTCATATAAATGGATTTGCCACTGGTTCGGAAAACTGCAGCACAGGTAAAAAATAGAGATAAACTCCTGTTAATAATGATGGGCCTTATAGAACACCGAGTAAAAATGCTATACCCTAATGTTTTGTATGTAAGGTACAAATTTACCTAACATACAAACAAGGTAAAATACAGAATTGCGAGCTTAATTAGGATTTAAACTCAACCAGGCTCAGTTATTTCTACCGTTTTGTAGAAAAACTGTTATTGTTGCCTTTTCAAATTTGCAACGATACAAAAATATTATATGTGGATATAGTAGTCCGTGAGGTGAAGGATTTTGTATACATAGTATAACCACCTCATCCCATCCTGAGGGTGTCGTAAGAGCCGACAAAAGGAAATGCCAAGGCCGATAACCTAGCCACAAGAGAAGGAAAACATAATGCGAAAATCTGTGCCAACCCGTCATGCCGGCGTGGCACAGTAGGCTAACGACCCTCCATGTAACTGGAGGAGGCCTGACACTACAGTTGGTTACCTATGGGCTGAGTAGTAGTACATTAAAGGAATATTCAAAATGAACCAAATGCTAATATTTGCGAATAAAAAAAGTTTTTAAGGCGAGTGTGATGGAAGTGTTAGAAGGGATAGAGCTAGGCGGACGTATCGAGACTAAATCAGGGACGTCTTGGAAAAAAGCCAGGTACCCTAAACCGAAGAGCATGTATGAAGGGAATTACGTAAATGGACGAAGCGAAACAAGTATTTATGGATCGTAGCGAGTGGAAAGAAGTGGTCTACCCCTACGGGAAAGGGGCGTGATTGTATGTATGTATGTTTGTTGTGTGCTATGAGTAGTTTTTGAAACGACCTCGCCAAACTGACGAATAAAATTAAACATTTGCGTTGGTACTATAATGTTGGGCACATAGTTGCGTCGGCGGAAGGTACACAATTATATCATTTTTAGACATTGGAATATTTGCTATGGTATAACTTGCTTTACCTACTTCAGTTGTGGCGGTAAACATCTATTGAGTAGCAAGTAAACTTAGCACGGTATTTATAGAAGTTGTTTTGCATACTTGTCTAACCATGAACTGGTTCACACAAGTTATTGACAATGTATTCCTTCATTGTCGCGCTATGCTTGGGGAACATCTGGCGATGATTTAACCCCCCAGAAATCCCCTGAAATCAGTTTCTCCCATAAAAGTTCCAGGAGCAGTGACTATGTCGCTGATTGTAAGGTAAACCCTTTTTTACATTGGAATTTGTCATGGATACCCGGCCGTTGCGTACTAGCAGAATTACTCTCTGGGGCGCGGAAAGATCACCCACCAAATGCAACTGCATTTCTCGACTGTCCAATGCAGGGCTACGGTTTGCGCTGCCCAAACGGGGAACATGACCCGGGACCCTGGGTTTTAAACAGTTTATATCAACATTCACCATCTCCTTTCGCCTCGGCCCTCTACCATTAGGAAGAAGATCAGCGTGCAGTGCTTCTCAGGCCAGAAAGGTCGACACAGATTTTTCCTTTTCTTGCGACTACGTTTTCTGCTTTGCCATTTACATCAGTTTTCGGCTCCCTCCGATTGGAAAGGGGTGGTGACACTATGTATTACAAATCTGTCACTATACAGACATAATGTATATACATATTAATACGTGAAGCAAAAATTTCGTACCCATTTTATGGAAATTGCGCGGAAGGAGGTTTGCACACTTGTTTATATCATCATTCATCATCATTTTCAGCCAATAGACGTCCACTGCTGGACATAGGCCTCCCCTAAGGATCACCACAAAGTCCGGTCGTGGGCCACCGGCATCCATCGTTTTCCGGCGACCTTAACCAGATCGTCGGTCCACCGTGTGGGACGCCTACAAGCACTGCGCCTTCCGGATCGCGGTCGCCAGTCGAGGACTTTTCTGCCCCATCGGGCGTCAGTCCTGCGAGCTATGTGCCCTGCCCACTGCCACTTAAGTTTGGCAATCCTGTGGGCTATGTCGGCGACCCTGGTTTGCCTGCGTATCTCCTCATTACTGATTCGATCTCGCAGGGAAACTCCGAAGATAGCCCTCTCCATTGCCCTTTGGGTAACTTTGAGCCTTCTGATGGAGCCCATAGTGAGTGACCACGTCTCTGTTCCTTGTTTATATAATACTCGACCCGCCCCGGCTTCGCCCCGGAGTCCCACATACCCCGGCCAGTTCCCAACGGCCGGATATCAATGAGGATTTGCGACGTAAAAAAAAAACCAGGTGCCTCACATTGGGACTCTCAAGATTCCTATCGGAAATAATTTTCATTAGCCTGTGGCTACTAAGCATATACACCATCTTTTACGGATGGGACCGGGAATCCCGCCGTTTCGGGCTTGGGTAAACATGGCCGATGCACTACAGTAGCGTGGCAGCCGCAACGAGACCCTGAAGGCATTGTTATATTGGACACGCAGGGCATTAAAGGCAAGCTGTTTGCTTTGAACAGGGTAACTTTCACCGCCTCGGTACAACCTTCACGCCAGCATGTTCGCCCTCACTGCTAATGCCCTACGTTCCCGCTCAGTATCCAATTTGTCTATAAGGTCGTCAGCAACATAATGTCCAAGATTTTTAAAATGTTGGACACGTTCGTATCGGTACCCCGCATAAGAAGGGTGGAGGCACGTTTTCAGGATGCTTTTTACCGACGGCCTTAAAGATAACCACTTCCATTGTTTGGCTTTATTTATTTATCTAACTTAAATCTACCATTACAGGATTGCCCCTATTGCCCACAAGTTCTTAAACGAGTGTGAGTCAAATATACCCCATTTGACTCACACTCGTATATGAACTTGTGAATACTAGGAATAAAAGTAATCTTGTTTTATATCCTACATGTTTCCTTAAAATACTCGTAAGTAATTCATGTGTAGGTTCGCTTCTACAATAAGGTCCTTATTGGCAATTTGACAGGACTTCCGATCCATAGATTCAAAAAGACCGCTAAATCTCAACTTGGTAAGAAAGGCTACTATAGCGTTACTGATTATATTATCTGTCTGACCCCGTAGCCTCGGATTAATCTGCTCGAGATCTTGTTATCAAAATAATATCATGGAAAAAAACATACAGTATTTTTTTGCTAGTTTGTATTCTTATTGGCAAAAGTACTAGAAAAAGAAAATTTGGGCTTCGATATTGTAAGTTGTCATGTTCACCAAAATATTTTGAACAGTGTGGCGGGTCGACCACTTCCCTTTGATATGGTTGAGGAGATCTATGGCTGCCACATGCGTTATGCTTGTGAACAACTGTTTGGGGTTGGTCGGCTCCCTGGCTCCAAGACTTATAGTTTCATTTTAAATTATCTTTTTTTAACATAAAATTCATATTTCAGTTGAGCGCCTTTCGGAACCAAACCAAACTAGTTAGTTACATGTTAATTTGTTACACAGTTACACGGTCATTGTAATATGGTGTTTAAAAAAATACAATCCCATCGAGTTTCTTCCGCCAGGTCTCGGTTGGTGCCGCGTTCCGACCTGGTAGTCGTCATTACAGCCAATAAATAACCCACTACTGGGTCGGGCCTGCTCTAATTCATGGAGGGAAATTAGCCGACCTGGTAGTAGTGTTATAAAATTGATGTACCTATCGTGAACACCATAATTGTTTTTTTTTTTCAATAAATCATTTTTCTAATCTCTAATCTATTCTAGTTAGGTATACTCTGCTGGTAGCTCTGATGTTTATTGTTAAAGTCTGTGGTCAAATTGAATCAAATTGATATTTTATAGAACTAAAATTAAAATTTATTTATCATGGTTGAATTTCGACTAGTAGTAACGTTTTAATAACATACTCTGTTCCTTTCTACAGGTTATCAATACGCCATGATGTCAATGAAGACCGCGTTGGCTACACTCCTTCGTCGCTATCGCATCCAACCCGCTGTTACAACTAACCTAAAAGAATTAAGGACCAAGCAGTTACGCGTCAAGTTTGACATAATGATGAAGGACGTTGATAATTTCGAAATTCAACTAGATTTGAGGAAATAATCAAATGCCCAAATGGAAGAAGAGGAAAAAATCTTATCTTTTTGTCCAATTTCGATATACCGCTCTTTTGTAATATTATATTATTCGAGCACATAATAAATGGTATATTATGTTATACAATTACTGTTTTGAATAAAGTACATTGCAAGCAAGAAATAAAAGAAAGAAAAGAAAGAATTAAAAGGGAAGGAACTGAAAACAGGGAACGTTATCAATAAAACTAAATTATAGTTAATAACTGTCATCTAATATCTCGCGTTACAAATAATTCAAAACGTCTGGATGTTTAATTTCAATGTTTAATTAAATCGCGGATACCTAAAAAGTTATTAAAAACTTAAAAGCTTTATTTTCAAACGGAGCCCCGCCAATCTTTTTGGCAGTATTGGGAAAACGTTTGTTCTGGGATGCTATGCCACGATAGCACTTACAACGAAATATTTCCTTTTTATACAGGCTGTAACAAAAAACATATTCAAATAATTTATTTTATACCGAAGTCACTATGGTCACTCACAAATTTATTGTCAACATATTATTCAAAACTTTTTTTTTATTTCAAAAATCGACCGTCTACCCCCAGTTTCCACCACTGCTGAGAAGAACTGGAAAGAAACTCAGATGCTTTGTCTTTTTTTTTGCGGTCATATCTATTCGCTTGTGGGTATAAATATACGACATATTTATCGACTATGCTTTGAGACCATTTTGAACTTCATAATATATAATTTATATTAAAAATGGTTTCAAAGCAGTATTGCAGATAGGTCCTTATTCTTCGGAACAGTCGTTATAGCCATCACAAGAGAATAGATAGTACTACCACAGAGTATACAGAGGGTAACCTTCTAAAGAGTGAGCAAAATTGTTACCTATTCTTTTAGGATTTGCACAGGAGGATTAAAATAAATACACAAAAGTTTGTTTACATCTATTTGTCATTTAATAATTTGAGACATATTTTTAGTCATAAACTTATCACATAGTTAATTTCTAAAAGTCTTCTTTGGTCTTTGGGATAATTAAAAAAAGATATGTTTTTATTTTTTCGATTGCTGTTCATGCACGCAGTACAATAAACCATATTTACACTCTTTCTAATTTATTCAAATTTCAATTTTAAACAAACACGCACGGCTCTGTACACAGCAAGCGGTCATACTTGTAGTGGTGTACCTACCGTGGCGCTGTTCGCTAGGTTGCTCTCTGTCCTTTCTCTACTCCTGTGTTACTACTGCTACTGATATGTGTACCAGTAAAAGTTCAGGAAAATAGCACCTGTATGTAGGTACTCAACATTTTGACGAATGTGTAATAAATAACTAAGGAACTAAGCATGTCAACCCCAAGAAGCGTTTATCATCATCATCAGCCCACATTAGTCCACTGCTGGGCATAGGCCTTCCCTAAAGAGCGCCATAGCGCCCTGTCTTTAGCTTGACGCATCCAGTTGCTGCTCGCAACCTTTCGCAGATCGTCGCTCCATCTAGCAGAGGGCCGTCCCACGCTACACTTGCCGATTCGCGGTCTCCACTCAAGAACTCGTCTACCCCAGCGGTTGTTGGTTCTTCTACAGATATGACCAGCCCACTGCCACTTCAGTCTGCTAATTCTCTGAGCTATGTCGATGACTTTGGTTCTCTGTCGGATAGTCTCGTTACGGAGCCTATCTTTCAGAGAAACCCCAAGCATAGCTCGCTCCATAGCAGACTGAGCGACTTTATGCTGATGGACTAGTCTCACTGTTAGTGTCCACGTCTCAGCACCGTAGGTCATGACGGGCAGAACGCACTGTTCGAAAACTTTCGTTTTCAAACTCTGCGGGATGGGCGACGAGAAGACCCGACTAAGTTTTCCAAATGCTGCACAGCCCAGCTGGATTCTCATCTTGGCCTCCCTGTCGAAGCTGTTTTAAGTTTTTACCTAATTGCAAAATTTGCTCAAGGTATGTTTATTCTGAAACAGCTTCAACAAGGTGACCATTTACGACGATAGGTCTTGGATGGATCGTGGTCATTCATCATGATTTTGGTATTATATTGCTGCCGCAGCTTTTGAAGTTTTTAACCCATTTTTGTTTTAATCCTTCATCATATCTTGCATTATATCTTCATCATATCATATCTTGGTAATTGTCAATAAAACAAATAAATGTTAATTTTCCAGGCTTCTCTGTAATAATGATTCTACTGCGATACTTAAATTTCAATCGTATTTTTATAGTTCTGTCATCTAAATCTGTATCTTGACAATCATTTTTCAATTCATCCACCGAAAACTGGCAGTCATCATTCGTTTCCACGAACTGAAAAATGTTCTCCATCGCAGAGTTTACGCTTTTGTCTTGTGGACCGCCAATTTTACCACCAGTATTAAGTTTTATGAAAGATTTGTAACAACAGTCATGGTATTTTGCATCAGCAGCGACTAAATAATACGTTCAAGAACCTTTGAAACATCATCATTACGAACTTTAGCTAATTTCAACAGGGATTCTTTGAATTCTTTGAGTCACGTAATATTTTTTTTTCGAAGATGTTATGCTTTTTTTTCTGTTTCTTCACTGGCTTCATTGCCACAAAATAAACAGTATTTTTAAAACAGGCTATTACTTTAGGAATAAGTCCACCTCGTACTAGAACGCGAGACATCATCATAATTTCAGCCGAAAGACGTCCACTGCGGAACATAGGCCTCCCCCAAGGAATTCTACAAAGGCCGGCCCTGGGCCGCCCGCATCCATCGTTTTCCGGCGACCTTAACCAGGTCATCGGTCCACCGTGTGGGAGGCCTACCAGCACTGCGCTTTCCGGAATGCGGTCGCCACTCGAGGACTTTTCTGCCCCATCGGGCGTCGGTCCTGCGCGCTATGTGCCCTGCCCACTGCCACTTAAGTTTCGAAATCCTGTGGGCTATGTCGGTGACCCTGGTTTGTCTTGATAATATATAAAGCTAATACATAGTCTCACCTTACACCGCTCTGTCTCTCTCTCGTTTTTGATGCAATTATTCTTAAATTAAATAATGCAAGTAAACTATTACGGAACGTTCCTACTCACTCTTCTACTTTTACCACTGTTACGGAAAACAGGTACATCGTTAGACAAATCTAGAATTAACACAACATCGTCCGCTACGCATTTCATTGCAAGCTTGGATGTAGAGAATTATAATAAAGCAGATCATTGGTTCAGTCAGTACGCATACTTATACCAACAGTAAAATGTGTCTTGTCATGTTTGTAAGAGAGCTTGCGAAAAGATTATAGGATCTGAATGTTGTGGTCAATAACGTAGATCCTGGTGCTACGGGCAATAGATTGCACGATGCTATGGGTAAATTGTGGGGACTTATAATAACGTTTCTGTTTAATGTCTTCTCCAAGACACCGTGGGACGGATGTCAGACGGCTTTGCATGTGGCTTTAGACAAGAAAGCTGGGCAAGTGACTGGAGCGTATTTTCCAAAAATTGTGCAATGTCTTCATTGGTCCGTAAACCAAATGAAGAAATAATAATATAATACTATAATAAAATATATAAAGCTGCAGAGTTTGTTTGTTTGTTTGAACGCGCTAATCTGAGGAACAACTGCTCCGATTTCAAAAAAACTTTCAATGTTAGATAGTCCATTTATCGAGGAAGGTTAAAGGCTATATTTTATTTTCAAAAGAATTAGGGATCCGTATGAAAATTGCGATTTTGTGAACCAAGGTGTAAAATCTAAAACTTATTTATGCGTGCGCTGCAAAAACTATTGACAATAGAACAAAATGATGTACAACGGGTTTGTAGGTCTTATAAATATCTACAAAAAAATCCGCAAGAGCACACATCTAACTATCATAGTTTAGTCACAATAACCGATTTTATGTTCATAAAAAATATGCATAGAGATAAGCACGGTCCGAAGCCCACGCGGGTGAAGCCGTGCGCAAAAGCTAGTGAAGAAATATCAAAGAAACTGTGGGAGCAATCGGTGAGACTCGTTAAACTCTCGGAAGAAGAGCTCAAGGAATATTTAAATGTGTAACATTCGGAACCTAATAAAATTCTTCTTCTCAAGAGTGGTCGCGTTCCGAACTGGTGGTAGACGGTAGACCATTTGTATTATATAGAATCTTTATGAATATTGTGTTGACTTTTTGTAAGTGTCCATCGTGACCCAAGCAAAATAAATGATTTGAATTTGAATTTGAATTTGATTCGTTGGCTAATTTTATGTTGTTACTTGTGATACTTGAAATGTTTGTTTTATTTGTTGAAACACCGTGTCTCTAGCCACATTATGGGTGGCTAACTATTATACTATGCCACATGACCTCTGTACTACACGAAAAGCCAGGCAATTAGGCATTCATTACGTAAACGTCTAGCATGTTTCTCTCATCTGGCGAACTAGCTCTCAGGATGCTGTTTAGTCATCATCATTTTAGCCTTTGCCAGCCAAGATCGATAAATTTCCACAAAGGCCGGTCTTTAGCCACCCGCGTCCATCGCTTTTTCGGCGACTTTACCCAGGACTCCGAGCATAGCTCTTTCTATAGCCATTTAGGATTTTCTTGTAAACAATTTCGTTAAAAGAAGAAAATAAAAATAAGAAAAGAATCAGCTACAGAATTTTTTGCCGGCTATGCTCTGTAGAGCCGCATTCCGAACAGGTGAAGAAAGCACGTGTCTAGTCGGTTTTCTATTGTAATTTGTATGTACCTAAATAGTGTAAGTATGATGACTACTAAATACTAAAAAAAACCAGTATCCATTTTTATTACAGAGCCCCAAAGTTGCTATTTTTTATTGAAGTGTACTAATCTGAATCTGCCTTAATCAATAGTTCATAAGTGAGGAGTTCGTAAGGTGATTGTCGATTTTGTCTCAATTGGGTATTTGAAGATTATTTTTTTGTGATAAATGGAAAGATCTTAATATAAGTTTTATGACAAAACTATTTTATTTTATTTTTTTCGCAATAATTCAGAAGTTATTCCAAAATAAAAATTAATTTTTGAATCCAGAAGCGAAGACACGCCGACAACTCCCGAACAAACCCCAGCACGTGTGACGTCATAACGTTAGTTTTCACTCATTGCAGTTGATTGAAAAATAATAAATACAGTGTTCTGATCTATTTAATTTTGTTATCATTGTTAAATATTTAAATTTATATTAATTTCGAACCTAAAAAGTTATAGTTCTTGTATGTACGAATACTACAAAAACAACTCCTGACTTTGGGGGAGGCCTATGTCCAGCAGTGGACGTCCTTTGGCTGAAATGATGATGATGAACTCCTGACAAAATGTTATTTTATATGTTCCCCAAGATTACAAACGTCGAAATAAATGGATTCAAGCAGTGCACCGTGATAATCCCAAATCAAAATCGATTTTTTTTTGTTGTGAAGACCATTTCGATGTAAGTATTTCTTAATACCATTGTTATTAATTAGTTATTATTTATCTAAGTAGGTATACAAATCTTTGTCTTTGAAGGCTTTGTCGCCGTAACTCTCACGCGATGCTCTACAATTTATGAAATTAATCATTATATTTAATATAATGGAGAATAAATACTTAAATATTTTCATTTATTATATTATTTTTAACAGACTTACCTACCTTGATGCCTTGGCACCTCGAATTTCAGCAGAATTAAACCGAACGTAATTTTTTTTTAAATCGGTGAGCATAAATATATCAACATCAGGGATATTATCAGACTTTGCCTTAATAAATCCTTTATCACACATAGCTAATCGGAACCAACTAACAACTCGTATTTCAGCAACAAATTTTCAATATTATTGTCTAGTCACGTGTAATAGCCGTAAACGCTGTACTGTTATTATAAAGCTATAAAGTTATGACGTCACAACTATGGTGACCACTCATGGTGCGTTTATAGTCACGTGATTTTTATTTAAATTTCATCAATTTTTAATTGTTTATAATAAATTAAAAAAAATATTTTAAAGTTTTCTGGAATAAATATCAAAATTATTAATAATAAAGTTTTAAAATACAAAAAAGAAACTTTTTTTTTTTCAAATACCCATTTGAATTAGTAGGCTCAGGACAAGGCCTTCTAATTATTTATATTTTATTAATCTTCTAATCGGTGGATCAAGTTGTTTAAGAGCCTAATGATAATGAGTGGATTTGAAATTTAGTAAAAAACCATTGAATACACTTTTGTATTTAAATTTGTAGTCAAATCTTCCATTGATTCGAATGAACCCTGACGGGCCATTTTTTTTCAAAAATTTTTGCCATATAACAATGATTCATGTATTGTGTATATCTTTTGTTGGAGATCCTTATTAAAATAAATAGTTAAATAAATAAATGACATTACATTTACATACTACTATGGGCTCCATCAGAAAGTTCAAAGTCACCCAAAAAGTTTCCCTGCGAGATCGAATCAGAAATGAGGAGATACGCACAAGATTGCCAAACTTCAGTGGCAATGGGCAGGGCACATAGCCCGCAGGACCGACGCCCGATAGGGCAGAAAGGTCCTCAAGTGGCGACCGCGTTCCGAAAGGCGCAGCGCTGGTATGCCCCCACACGGGAGTCCGACGACCTGGTTAAGGTCGCCAAAAAACAATGGATGCTGGTGGCCCAGGACCTTTGTGGAGATCCTTGGGGGATGTCTATGTCCAGCAGTGGACGTCTTTTGGCTGAAATGATGACGATGATAATGATTTACATACACACAGGTTTAAGCCTGGTATGTTTCTAATCTTTATGAAAGGGTTTCATCACATAGTGATGACGTCACCCTATATTTTTAACAAAGACTTATCAACTATCGGTCATAAATTACTCATTATTATGTTCTCTTGTTCATACCATTTACAACCATTTCGTACAGGATCCTTGCTTCCTTCGACAGTGACGATGCCAGTACAATGTTAGACGCGCCAACTGAACTCAGACCAACATTTCTATCTCTTTCCAGTTGCTCTCTTAGGGCCTCCGCGCATTATGCGGCCAATTCGCTACGGCCAACTAATTCTTCTACGATGTATGTAGCTGCGCGCATTAGACGGCCAACGTAAAACATCGCGTCACATACGCGGCCTATTGGCCGCCGCGGCCAACCTGCGCATTATGCGGCCAGGCCGCGTGACTGGCCGCGCGGCCTGGCCGCCTAATGCGCGGGGGCCCTTACAGTTTTAATGAGGTCACAGTCCACCAAGACATAAGCCCAATAAACATGTCAGTTGACTGCCTCGTTGGTCTAGTGGTTAGATGTGCCGCCTTTGGATCAACGGGTCTTGGGTTCGAATCCGGGGTCGGGCAAGTGTCTTTGTCTAAGCCAGAGGCACTGGCTCGGAGTCTGGGTGTCAATTCTATCTATAATATGTATGTATTTGCAAAAAAAAATGTATACAAGTAGTTTATCATCCATCTCGTTACCATAACACAAGCATTAAGTTGCTTAGCTTGGGACGAGATGGCGTTGTGTGAAATGTCCAAGGATATTTATATTTATAGTTATAGACATGCACAGGATTGGCAAATCTTGGCAACACTTATTAAATTTACACGGAAATTTGGCAAACTATTAGGATAATGTTGCGAGTTTTAAGCACAAGCTTTACACCCAGACTCAGAGCAAGTGCCTTTGGTTTACACAAAGACACTTGCTCGATCTTAGAACCGATCCGGGGAGCCGTGATTCAAACGCGGCACATCCTACCCCTAGACCAACAAGGCAGCCATGCTTCTCATTTACATTTACGCGCGGTGGTTTGTGCGCCAACTGTCTTCATTGCACTTTTGTACTGCGTAAACCCTATGGTTTACGAGTTATGTACAGAAACAGAGTTTATTTTTACCATTTACTTGAATGCCTTTGACCCTAGGCTTGCGTGATGGAAAGCAACGCCAGGGTCTAAGATGGAGCAGGCAATTCAAGTCAGGCAGAATACACACGACGAAGAACAGTAAAACTTCTTGGCGACTTAGATATGAGGGTGGTAACTAGCCGGGCGGACAATTAGATCCTACCACCAAGAAAAACTGGAACCGAAACGGAAGAGTGCCGAAACTGGAGAAGTTGGGCGCCTTAACTAACCAAAACAATCATCTCTTCGGCTTCGTACTTTGCGCTGAGTAAACAAGTCTACACCGCTATAGCAAAGTTTACAAAGCAATTCGCACGGTTAAGAAATCCCCGACAGTTACCGAGGATAGACGCCGCGGCCCCCTGCTAGACATACCACCTCGTCTGGCTGGATGAACATCCCTTAGCGCCTAAACGAGTATTAACAGCTTATTATCGGAATGCTTAATATTATAGTTAAGTTAGTTAGTTGTATGCTAGATAGTTATTATTAGCAATAGTTTCAGCGAAGTAGAAGAGTAATTGATAAAAATATACGGGAAGAAGATCTAACCTGGAAACTTGGGAAAGCTGGTGGCAGAAAATAGTAGTAAAATTTATACACATAATAGTAGAATTTGAAACTCATTTACGTGTTAACCACTCGCAATACCGTGTTTACTGTAAGCATTTTATTTTATTGATAGTACGCTTTTATTAGATTCAGATGTATGTAACAGGCTTCAGACGTATGACGGAATCTGTGGACATATTTTGACACGCGTCACATGTATGTAACCTATCTATACTACGTAACCGAATCTTTGAACATGATTTTGTCACGATTAACTCGAAATTTGGCATACATAATAAGGACCGATGACAATTCAATAATTTAAACAGTTTGATCCGTTATCCTTACTAGGATAATCAGGATTAGCGATGAGAGAGATGACCCCACCGAAAGCTATTGCTATATTTTTTAGTGATTATTTAGGAATAGCTTTATGATATTTCAACTAAAATATAAATAATAGTTTAAAAATACTGAAAAGGACGCTTTTAAATCGAACTAGAAATTATATTTATTAAATTTGAATTAAAATAGTGTATGTGTATAATCATTATTTATTTATTGTAATAAAGCGTGGGGGGCTTTTCAGGATATTATCAAAATAACCCATCTACTCATATCTGTTCATAAAATATTTATGACTACTGCACCCCACGCTTTTTTTACAATAAAATCATTTATATTACACTATTCTAATTTTGATTTATTAAAATTTATTTTCTATTTTTAAATTAGATTTAAAAGCGTATTTTTTTAGTTTACTAAAAAATTTTTTCTTTATTTGTCAAAAGACCTCTGTTGTGCCAACTTGATAAAATGAATTTTGATTTGATTTGACTTTCAAGCGAAACATTATGATGAACAAACTCAAACTGAAACCTCAAATCATTTATTTCAATTGAACTTATTTACAGGTGTTTTTGAAAGGTAGAATGCGAAGTTAGGAAGCTAGTTGCTTGTTCCAAAACGTAGATCCTATGGAAAAGAACAGGCAAGAAACTCCATGGACACTCGTTTTATCATATTTTATGTTACAAACATCTGATTGGGTTACATTGATTTCGTGTTTAATTATAGTAAGCTAAGATGTGAGGACAATTTAACATATTGCACATCAGAAGTGTCCAGGAGATCAATACAAAAATAATATATATGTAATAGCAGTTAAGAGATGACCGGCCCCAACTGGCGGCACCCGATCACGAGCGTGACGCATGTGTCAGTCATCCCCCAGCTCAACCATATTTTAGGGAACCGAATGACCCGACACATATGACACCACCAGTACGACATAAGTGAGCATAACATACTCTCAACTGCTTGTTTTTTATACACATGCAAATAAATATTTTTTATTTAATAAAAAAAAAAATTTAGAATCAGATGCCACGAATGTTATCGTAACTATTTAGAATACGGAACCTTGACACCACACAAACCATTTATAGAATTAATTTATAGAAAAAGCCATAAGGCACTGCTGAACTTCCTCTTCGGTGAGTTTAACGCGTGCTAAGGAATCCTCCCATAGCTTCATGCAGTCTTCCTCACTGGGATTGCGCACCATCCTGCTGACTTCACAGTTCTTGAAATATGTTCCGCTTCCTTGTCCCGCTTTCTTGTCCAAAACTACATGCAGCGCCGTCTGGGCTCCTTCCCACGGTGTTTTATACATTAGGCAAAACAAAAACGTAACCAAAGGCCCTACTAACGTGTTCGCTGTTTGAAATATCCTGGTGCCTACCGCGCCAGGGTCTACTGTGTTGACTACGACATTAGATCCCTCCAACCTTTTGGCCAGTTCTTTTGTAAACATCACCGCACTTATCTTGCTATTTGCATATGGCATTACAGTCCGCCATTTATACAGACTGTTGTAATTTTCTACATCAAGAGAACCTATCAAGTGTAAAGTCGATGCCGTATTAGTTATCCTGCTCTTTTCCGAAGGCGAACCAGATTTTTTCAAAAGTGGTAAAAGCAGAAGCGTCAGTAGGAATGATCCGTAATAATTTATTTGCATGACGGGGTGCATTCCATCAGGAGTGAGCATGTCATGTGATAGCCCAATGCCTGCGTTGTTCACCAATATATCGAGCCTCTCTTCATTGATGATGATATCTGCAGCAAACTTACGAACGGATTCCAAAGAGCCAAGATCCAAAAATTTAAATACGACGTTTTCGTTTTCAGTTTCTTCTGTAATACGTTGTCTAGCTTCTTCACCTTCGTCGGGAAATGGACAGGCGATGATGACACGTGCGCCCCTGAGGGCTAGGTCCTTTGATATCTCGAGCCCCATGCCTGCCGTGCCTCCAGTCACTATTACTGTCTTTCCTTCCAGACGTTTCCTGGACAGACATATTGCGTTAGTGGACTTCTGATACAAAGCAACTACGAGAACAATTATAACAGTAGCGACGAACAGTGCGGTTATCATGATTGTTGTAAACGTACTAGTTTGAAAGGTGTATCAGTCATACTAAACATCGTTCGGATGAATTCAAAGGTCATTTATGAACGATCAACGTATGTAAATACGGCACAGTTGTTGGAATAAATTACAGAAATATGGTAAATACTGAACATAGCATAGTAGCCAACTTCGTATGCGTCTTAAAACCCCAGTGTCTCAGGTGTAGGTGTATAAGACCGTATTAAATAATAGTTTAAGATTTGACTTTGAACGCTATTACATTTACAATAATAAGTGAAAACAAGAACCAACATCATTTATTGAAAATAAAATAAAATAAATAAAAGTAAAAAAGTAAAAGGAAATGCTACGGCCGAAAAACTAACCGCAAGAGAAGGAAATTTCTCGTACTACTGAAGGTTCTGTAAATAGTTTCCTACGTCTACGATATCTTAATCAAAGTTTTCACCTTGCTCAGCTAGGAATCTCTGTAGTATTCCTGCCAATCTTGCCAATTTGACTGCCTCGTTGGTCTAGTGGTTAGATGTGCCGCCTTTGGATCAATGGTCCCGGGTTCGATTCCGGGGTCGGGCTTGTGTCTTTGTCTAAACCAGAGGCACTGGCTCGGAGTCTGAGTGTCATTTCTATCTATAATATGTATGTATTTACAAAAAAAAAGTATATAAGTAGTTTATCATCCATCTCGTTACCATAACACAAGCATTAAGTTGCTTAGCTTGGGACGAGATGGCGTTGTTTGAAATGTCCAAGGATATTTATTTATTTATTTATTAATCACTCCAACGAATCTCCACATATGTTAAACAACAAACATCTGTCGACTGTCGAGTGCTTCCTATACCATTAGTAAGGACCTCTACCATCAGCCTACTGTGGCTGTACTTCGCTGGCTTGAAAGGTTGTCACAGTATTCCTTTTTCTTTGGTCATTCGGATCCCTCCTGTTGTAAAAAAAACATCAAAACTCACTTAATCAAGTTGGCTCATTAGAGCACTTTTGACAGGTCAAACAAAAAATAAAATTTAATATTTACTATTTAAAATTAATTATTTACCATCTACCACCGGTTCGGAATGCACCTCTACAGAGAAAAGTCTGCAAGAAACTCTGTAGTTGCTCTTTTTAGATCGCCATTTGGGTACAAGACTGGTTTTAAGACAGATTTGTGAGAGCAAACTCGCGCAATAGTTCCAAAAGGCCAAACATCAGCCAGATCTAGTCGACAATAGTAACCTTGTAATGCCCAAGCCAACCGACCCCCAGCAACGGCACCTGTTCACAAGCATGACGCATGCGGCAGCCATCGCCCTCCTCAACCATATTGCAGGGAAGAGAACGACCCGCCGCACGACGCCACCACTGCCATGAGTCATAAAGTGAGAATGATAACTCGAGCACCAAGGAATTGAATATTTCAAAAGTTATACTAATAACGCGTTAGGATGCTGTGTATAAATATCACATTACAAGACACTATGTGTTTCAAATCCGTCACCACACAATCTATATAATAATGTGTGAAGCAAAAACTATGTACCCCTTTTTACGAAAATGGCGCGGAAGGAGGAGTATGAAATTTCCTACACATATATTTTATTCATAGAAGGAGTGCAGAATGCTAATATATGTATAAAAAAAAACATAAAAATATAGTTTATTTAATTTATAACAAAAAAGATACTGAAAATAAAATATTCTTAACGTTATGTGTACATTGTGAGGCCTTATCGCATACCGCGATCTCTTCCAGTTATAAATATAACCATGTACTCGTATAAATAAAATACACAATTTAGAACTGGCGGTCAGTGTGCTCAAGACTAATTTAAGACTTAATTTATTACTTGTTAGGTACTAGTCTAAGACTTCATTTATGAAAATACATTGAATGAAAATAAAGATCTGTAGCGACCAACGTGCTACATACTTTACACAATTTACCTGAAAAATCGGAACGAATTACATCAAGAAATATCGCCTACAAATGCGAGAATTAGAAAAAAGTCCTACACCGCGATAGCGAAATTTCAAGAGCAATTAGAACAGTAACGATTTCCCCGACTACAACTATCGGGGCATAGGCGCTGCGAACCCTAGCCAGACATAACATCTCGTCTGGCTGGATGATCATCCCTTTGCGCCTAAGCATTAGGTACACACACTACCATGTATTTTACACATACATGCATATATACTTTATTTATTACTTTTGTTTATTGTTAACTAGCGACCCGTCCCGGCTTCGCACGGGTGCAATAATGAACATCTAAATTTATCAGTGTTTCTCTACATTATTATGCATGTATTATACATACAAACCTTCCTCTTGAATCACTCTATCTATTAAAAAAAACCGCACCAAAATCCGTTGCTTAGTTTTAAAGATATAAGCATACATAGGGACGGACAGACGACAGCGACTTTGTTTTATTCTATGTAGTGATAGTGAAGTACAGACTCAGTACAGGGTCAAATTGAGATTAACGATATTTCTAGAACTAAAATTTAAATTAATCATGGTCGATTTTCGATCACTGGACGACCACTAGTAATGTATTATTATAATACTCTGTTATTTTCTACAGGTCTATGAAGACCGCGTTGGCTACGTTTTTTTTGGATCTGGAACTGCAGACTTACTGTAACTGAATTTGCGAGGTTTTATTTTTTACTTTTTTATCGCTAACCGGGATTTGGTTTTGTAAATTGTCATGCTCACTAAAATAATCTGAGAAGCGGTACCGACTTCTGACGGGTCCGTCACATCATAAGATGAGAGATGGTGCAGTGAGTGGAATATCATACTCCGATATGACGGTGATTGATAAATTTACCTGCACGGTTTGTTGTGAAGGCAAGCAATCTCGTTTACCTTTTAAACATACAGGCACGAGGAGTGAAGGCGAGCTGAACCTTATTCATGCTGATGTAGTCGGCCCAATGGAGAAGACGTCAATCGGTGGTTCAAGGTACCACGTAATCTTTTTAGATGATTTTACACATTTATATATTTTCTTAAAAATAAAAGCGAGGTTTTTACATGTTTTAGAGAATTTAAGGCCATGGTAGAAAATCAGCAGAATGGAAGGATTAAAATATTTAGAACTGACAATGTCTTAGAATTTTGTAACAATCGGTTTAAAGATTACTTGAAGAATGCTGGTATTATAATATCAAAAGACGAATACATATACGCCGGAACAAAATGGCACGAGCGAAAAAAATAATCGAACTATTGTAGAGAAGGCACGTTGTATGTTATTTGATGCAGGACTCGACAAGGAGTTATGGGCAGAAGCGACGAGTAACGCCGTTTATCTGCGAAATCGGTCGATTGCATCGGGTTTAAATAACAAGACGCCGCCCGTTTGAATTACGGACGGGTAAAAAGCCTGACTTAACCATGTGAGGATATTTTGTAGCCAAGTTATGGTTCACATACCGCATGGGAGTAACGTCGGCTATGTTATGGTCTAGCTCTGATCTTTCAGCCATTACATTAGTGAAGTTTTGTAAACAGTATGTGAGTGCAGTTTCAGCACGCACCATGTAATTTGTGTAATTTTACTAATTTTTATTTTCTTATTTTTTAATGTGCTACAAGTTTATGCGTGTTATTGCTTTCACTAATCTGTCAGACTTGTTTGTACCACCATCATTGTAACACTCTTATTTAAAAGAGCAACCATGGAGTTTCTTGCCGGCTCTTCTCTATGGAATGGCATTCCGAACCGGTGGTAAAAATTATCAATTTTAATTTATGATTTTAATTTTTTTTTCTCTTAAAATCTTTGACTATTTGAAAGCATTCGCAAGAATTTATTCGAATAAAAAACATTTTGATTACCGAAAGAAAAAAGGCGTAAATGGGACATGAAGTCGAAAAAGCATATAATATTCTTGTTGGTTTCGCAGAAAATGTGAATGGCTATAGAGTTTACGATCCCATTAAAAGAACTGTGTTCATTAGCCGTCATGTAATTATTCAAGAAAACATACTGAATAGGTCTAATGAATTATTGGTTTCAGTGGGGGAAAATACTACAGTTTAGAACCCAATACCCACGGTTCAACCAACATTCGAAGTTCTGGAGCTGACGCCGAGTTCTGATTCCAAAACTGAGAATGAGATTTTAAAAGATTCGTTGAATTCTGATGTATCTGAGGTCCAATTTGATGATGCTCATACTGGGTTCCCTATAATATGGTTGAGGAGATCGATGGCTGTCACGTGCGTTATAATTGTGAACACGTGCTGCTGGGGGTTGGTAGGCTCACCGGACCAAGGACGTTTTATTCAAGTTTATTTTGTATTGTACTATTTATTATTCACGTTTCAGTTGACGCCTTCCGGATCCAATAGAAGAGTTTTTATATGGAATTTGTTGGGGTAATAAATATTAAATTATTAACTAAGACCGTAAAGTAATAACAAAAAGAATGACAAGCCCTCTGAGTTTCTTGCCAGTTCTTCTCTATAAAATCTTATCTAAAACTAGCTTTTGCGCGCGGCTTCGCCCGCGTGGGCTTCGAACCCGTGCACATTTTTTATGAACATAAAATCGGTTATTGTGACTAAACTATGATAGTTAGATATGTGCTCTCGCGGACTTTTTTGTAGATCTTTATAAGACCTACAAACCCGTTGTACATCATTTTGTTCTATTGTCAATAGTTTTTGCAGCGCACGCATAAATAGGTTTTCGATTTTACACCTTGGTTTACAAAATCTCAATTTTCATACGGATCCCTAATTCTTTTGAAAATAAAATATAGCCTATAACCTTCCTCGATAAATGGACTATCTAACACTGAAAGATTTTTTGAAATCGGACCAGCAGTTCCTGAGATTAGCGCGTTCAAACAAACAAACAAACAAACAAACAAACTCTGCAGCTTTATATATTAAAGTATAGATAATATAAACGTTGCTTTGTTTAATTTTTATTAATGTGGTGACAATTTGTAAGTGTCCATTGTGTCCTATACCAAATAAATGATTTGAGTTTGCTACTCTTGGCATTTGATTGTTGTATAATAAAATTCCTAAAGGCATTTATAACACTTTAGAACATTTTATGTGGTAAATCATATGTGGGCTAATTCTCAAGGGATAAAGTTAGCTACTGTATATTTACTAATAAATAAAATTGAAGTCATCATCATCATCGGAGTCTGTTTATTCCGGCCAATGTCTGGAACGACTGGACCGATTTGCTGACTGACGGGACTTTCACTGGTAGGTAGCTGATGATATATGGAGTAACATAAGCTACTTTTTTAATACGCTTACGACTAGCTTCACTAGGTAACATCGCACCCGTGCGAAGCCGGGACTCCTGGCTACTGGTGTACTGGTGTGTAAACTCTTTGTCTTGCTTTTATTATTTATTTCAAAATCCTGTTTCATGTTTATTTATAACGCGTGGTTTATTCATGACCTTTAAATTTATCCGAACAATGTATTAATACAACAGCCACAACTCGATTAACTAGTAGGCTTACAACAATCATGATAACCACACTGTTCGTCGCTACAGTTATAATTGTTCTCGTAGTTGCTTTGTATCAGAAGTCCACTAACGCAATATGTCTGTCCAGGAAACGTCTGGAAGGAAAGACGGTAATAGTGACTGGAGGCACGGCAGGCATGGGGCTCGTGATATCAAAGGACCTAGCCCTCAGGGGCGCACGTGTCATCATCGCCTGTCCATTTGCCGGTGAAGGCGAAGAAGCTAGACAACGTATCACAGAAGAAACTGAAAACGGAAACGTCGTATTCAAACTTTTGGATCTTGGCTCCTTGGAATCCGTTCGTAAGTTTGCTGCAGATATCATCAACAATGAAGAGAGGCTCGATATATTGGTGAACAACGCGGGCATTGGACTATCACATGACATGCTTACTCCTGATGGAATGCACCCACTCATGCAAATAAATTATTACGGATCGTTCCTACTGACGCTTCTGCTTTTACCACTTTTGAAGAAATCAGGTACGCCTTTGGAAAAGAGTAGGATAACCAATACGGCGTCGATGTCGCACTTGTTAGGTTCTCTCGATATAGAAAATTACAACACCCCATATAAATGGCGGATTTTAATGCCGTATGCAAATAGCAAGTTAAGTGCGATAATGTTTACAAAAGAACTGGCCAAGAGATTGGAGGGATCTAATGTCGTAGTCAACACAGTAGACCCCGGGTTGGTAGGCACGAGGATATTTCAATCAGTGAACACGTTAATAGGGCCTTTGATAACGTTTTGGTTTTTCCTAATGTATAAAACACCATGGGAAGGAGCCCAAACGGCGCTGCATGTAATTTTGGACACGAAAGCGGGACAAGGAAGCGGAAAATATTTCAAGAACTGTGGAGTCAGCAGGTTGGTGCGCAATCCAAGTGAGAAAGACTGCATGAAGCTATGGGAGGATTCATTAGCACGCGTTAAACTCACCGAAGAGGAAGTTCAGCAGTGCCTTAAGGCAAATTAATTCTAGAAATGGTTTGTCTGGTGTCAATGGTTGACTGGGAGAGAATGCCTCTTGCCATTAAGTCCGCCTGTGTAAATGTCTTGCTTAAAGAATTCAATAAAAATGGTCTGTATTCTATCATAGTCATGACAACTTTCGTGGGATCTGATTTTAAAATAAGTTTGATTTTAAATTAATTAAAAAAAAAAAATCCATGTGTACATCAAAATGTTTTGTTTGAAAGGATTATAGTAAATTCGTTTTTGGGATTAATTAACACGCAAATGAGTTAAATCCGCATATTCTACTAGTATGTTTTATGGTAAATGTATTTATTAGTGTACTTTTTAATACTATTTTTTGCCCGCAGCTTTACCTGTGTAAGTTTCCAGGTAAGATCTTCTTCCCGTAAAATTTTATCAATTACTGCTCTACTTCGCTGAAACGATTGCTATTAATGATTATCTAGCATTAATCTATAATTGTTGCCGACAGGAAATTTTTTTGTAAATCATTATTTACTTTAAACGAATAATGTATGTTTTTAAAAATGGAATGTAAGTATGTGACCGGCTTTGCTGTCATGATGTATTAGAAAAGGATTACAAGAGTTTATTTTGCAAAAGTGCTTTTATTTTACTTATCGGTCCTACATTACGACGCGCATCGCGCGATATTTGGTGTCAGGAAGAAAGAAAATTTTGGAGTCATGCCCGTGGCCAGATCGGTAACAAAAAACGAACCCAAAGCTTCGTCGTCAGGTATTATAACGGCTTTAATTCATAGCGATAAGGCTCTTAAACAGGAGCAACATATTTCACCTGTATTACCTATTCAGGCGGGGGAAGGTCAACTTTCAAAAACTCCGTCCGTATTTACGAGCCTCTACAAGAGCGCATAAAATAGCTGCTCCATTTTTTTTTTGAGCTCGCTTGCTCGTATAAATGAGATCGTCACCGACAGATTGCCGATCAAGAACAGAAGGCGGCTGACCTTGAGTTGCAAGCAGAACTTGCAGCGATACCTAAGTCTGTTCAACCTAAGTCTATCCAACGGTTGTCTGGAAGAAATTGCTTTCAGCAATAAGACCGCCATTTTGTACTGTACAATGTTCGTGTTTAAGTTTCTGTTTGTTTCTTTTGTGTACAATCATCATCATTTCAGCCAAAAGACTTCCACTGCTGGACATAGGCCTCCCCCAAGGATTTCCACAAAGGCTGGTTCTGGGCCGCCCGCAGTATTTGTATCCATTCATTTGCAGTTGCAGGCGGGTTGGCGATCGCAGTGATGGATGGTGTGTTTTGAACAGAACGCCGCTGCTGCCCAACGTCTGTTGTCCCTTAGTCGCCTTTTACGACGCATTAATTTTTTAAAGTATCAGCGGTCATTAGAGAATTTTTAAATTCTTTCCCAGGCGTCATTAACGGCCATTCCGTTTTTATAGCATTTCTTTTGAGGATCCCATATTCATTACACAGGAGTTAAAAAAAGGATTTCAATGAACTCCCAACATCTTGGTGTAGGTTCCAATCCATGATGAAGGTACGCTACACAGTAGACGTCACGAACTATGAAAATGGCGAAACGTCCGTTACCTTCGTAATCGTGGGCGCAACTGGTCAGTGGTCACACAAACAAAATGTGTGTGATGGAGGAGACTACGCGAAGGTTCGCGGTTCGCGCGCTTTGATGTGCGTTAAAAAACCGACACAGCTTGGAAAAACACTAATGCGGCAAAAACTTCGCATAACCATGTGCAAATGTCGTCCTACACTTGTGGGTTCGCGTATTCGTGCGAATGTGAGTGACCGGCATTATATTTGACGACCATCGCGTAGACTTCTTGAATGTTGCTACACGAATCATACTTATTTTACCGACATAATTCTTGAAATCTTCATGTGTAAGGCCTTCCACCTGGTAGGGTCCCGGATCCTTTCTAGCTAGACGCCAGAAGCGCCTGCGCGGGGGTATTTAAACTCGCGCCAAAATAATTGTTTTAACCAACGGCATAATAGACAATCCATAAAAAAAATTGATTGTATCAATGTGCATACTATTTTTATTCCGTCTAAGATAAACTGTTTGAAGTACTAGAACTGAAACAACACTGCAAATCAAATATTAAATAAGAAAAATAGGTTGAACCAAAATAACCATCTTTATATGTTTACTGTTGTCATCCTAAATATAGTTCATGCGACCGATATATCACAAACCTACTGCGAGCTAAATGGTCTTAGGTACATTTAACTAAACATCTTACATTTCCTGTACAGAGCTAAATGTATGGACTGACACTGGGTATGAATTTGACAATGAGGCTAAATGTAGTAAATGCATTAAACAACAAGGCTATGAGGCTAAATGTAGTAAATGTATTAAACAACAAGGCTGTGAGGCTAAATGTAGTAAATGTATTAACAAATATTCTTGTTAATTTTTATGGTAAAACTATTTGTAATAATATGCGACACTTTATACAACTTTAACAAAGAGGCTAATTTTATTGTATGTAGCGCCATATTTATAAGATCAGGCTAAATGCTTTAACGCACGTTGCCTGTTAGTTTTTGCTCCAAGAAAAATAGTTTAAACGACTGACTGGTATTTGGTAGTGAGCATTTGTATTTGTACACAGTAGCTAAATTTGTGAAGATTTAGTGTCACTTCATACATTGTAGTCCAAAATGGGCCTAATAATGCGGTTGTATTAAGTGACAAAAAAGTGCTCCTATCGTCACCACACCCAGCTCAAAGGATGCAGAAAAAATCGCTGATTCCAAATATGTTTAAAAGTCTATATTGCCCTGTGTCGCATAATACAATTAGCCCGGAACCCGTCGAAATAGGTTTTGTATGCTCTTTTTTGATCCGCATTCCTCGCAGAGCCATCTCTTGGGTACCTACATAATTTGAAGCAGCGGGAAGTTAAGTAAAGTGCCCGAAAAACATGACGGAAGCTCGGGCATGCGCACAAAATATTTTCAACTATTACAAGGACTACGGGAATATGTTACGCCCTCTGTCGCCGCTAAAAACTTTCTACAGCTGCCACACTTCATCGTTGCGATCGATTATGTTTGGATTGAAATGTACGATGTCTGATGAATGTCGAATTAGTACGTAACAGGTATTTAAAGTGCCGTGTGGTGACGGAGTAAGAATATCACCACCCCATATCTTCGCGTGGGTGTCGTAAAAGGCGACTAAGGGATAACAGACGTTGGGCAGCAGCGACGCTCTGATACAAAGTCATCTTAATACTGCGATCGCCAACCCGCCTGCCCAGCGTGGCGATTAGGGCAAATCCCCCCATGGAAAATAAGGATGCGTTCTGCACGAGATCGCACATTGTGGAAATCTATGGGTGAGGCCTATGTTCAGCAGTGGACGGCTTATAGATAGGTATTTAAAATATTCAGATAAATGACTGTAATAAGGAAGTAGATCTCCTGTAACCACTAGGTATATGTATCTACCCTATTGATGTTAGCACTTCCACTAATATTGCCTTGCATACATATAAAATTAGGTCACTTCAAAAATTGGTCCGTATTCGATTGTTATTCACTATTGCTTGCAAAGTTCAGTTGTACGAGTACATTTAATGGATAACATTATATTATATTGGGGCATAATCACGTCTTTTCAAAGGTTTTAACACCAATTTTGCACACAAAACATAACTTTGTTATCTTTATCTTTACATAGTATAAAACAAAGTCGCTGTCGTCTGTCCGTCCCTATGTATGCTTAAATCTTTAAAACTACGCAACGGATTTTGATACGGATTATTTTTAATGGATAGAGTTATTCAAGAGGAAGGTTTATATGTATAACCCACCCCCGCTTTGCACGGGCGAAGCCGGGGCGGGCCACTAGTCAAAAATAAAACATCGGAGATTATTTGTGAACTTGGAGTCCCCCGAAAAAAAACTATTAGGTATTTTATGCCGTCTTAGTTGTTGAGTAGCCTAAATATAAGCCTTGATTTTATTTACTATGTAGAATTCAGGTATTTAGACGTAGTTTTATCGGTTTATAATCGGTATACCGATAAAACTACTTGAAATTTGAATTCTTTATCCCACACTTCCATATAAGTACTTAACGCCGCGTTACTTAAGGTGCGTTGTCTAAAATTATAGAAATACAATCTATTTTACAAACCAAAAATGATGAATGTTTTATTGTTAGTTGAGTTGGAAGTTGCTCGACTAACGAGAAACTAACGATGACGATGTACGTAGACTTTTATCTCTGTAAATTCACCATTAATGCTTTAGTCGACCGGTTGTTCTCCGAGATCGCCCCACATAAATATTTATCGAACTCGCTTCGGTAGTTTGGTATTCAATCATTTATATAAACAGTTATGAAGAACTACAGAGTTTTTTGCCGGCGCTTCTCTGTAGATCAGCTTTCCAATACGGTGGTAGTTTCAGCATGACCGTGGGTGGACATCAAAAGAGATAGATAGATTGCAAGAATGAGGCAATGTATGACATGACGACCGACGGGAATGTATAGAGACTATCACCTAGCGCTGAGAAGCTCCGAACGATAATATTAGAAATTTTAATTAGGACGATATATAAGTTTTGTAATAAAACGTAACTACGTAAATAAAATATTTTGAATTTCGGTCTTACAATCAGCATATTTATTAACATTTTTAGCTTTTCCCACCGCTGCTGAAGGTCACGCCACAAAAAAAGACACCGGAAACTCCACGATTGCTCTTTTTTAAATATAATAACAATGGCGGTGCAATAAACACTTCACAGTTAATTAAGTATTTTGTAAGTTGCGTTTGTTTGTGTATTTAGGGGTGGCATGCGCCGCCTTTGGATCACTAGGTCCCGGGTTCGATTCCGAGGCCGGTCTTGTCTTTAAACCAGAGGCCCTTGCTCTGAGTCTGGGAGTCATTTGTGTTCGTGAATTTCATGTTTGTAATTAACCCCCGCGATACAGGTTAGTCCTAGTAGCAGGGCTTCGTTAAAATAAAAACATTATTAGAGCTATACGGCCACCAAGTTTCAAGCCGCCCCGATGCGTTCACCGTTTAAAGATATGTGTTGACGCGTCAGTCAGTCCAAGCCCCAAACTTGTTATTTGCAATTGAAGCGCCCATCTGACACGATGCTTATCTGAATCTACTAAATTCAAAGGTTCTTGCCAAGTTCTTCCTGAGGGCATCGTAATAGCTGACAAAAGGAAATGAGAAGGCCGATAACCTAGCCGCAAAACAAGGAAAACTTGATATGAGGCCCTTTTTTGATGTCGCTGGGGAAATGCTTTATGCATACCACCCGGGGGAGAGGTCTGTCATTATGTGGGACTCCGACAAGGGTCATCTACCCAAGAGTCGTCTACCCACTAAAACCCCAGCGGTATACCCTCACACGGCGCGCTTGGGGCGCCACAAGTTCGCGTAAACGCATTCTACTGTGACGCCCCGGCGTGGTGCCCGCAACGGGCAAGCGACTGTCAGAGAGGGCGTCCCGGTATACTGGCTTTCGTCGGTGGCGGTTCCCCCGACCCACCACCGGCCTCTCAGGCGAGGGCAGAAGGGGTTCGCATCGTCACGCCCCCCCTCCACTCCTGCCTCCGTCCACGGTGCGCGTCAGCCGGAGCTCCCACCTTTGCGACCAGCCCTGCAGCCCCCTTCTGCGACATAACGGCATCGCAGAAGGAGGCCCGTCAGCCCTCGGGTTAGCGATAAGCCGAGGGCGCTGGTGCCCCGCAGCGGTCCAGGACTCGCAGGGCAACTCTGAGGACTGAGGAGTCCCTGGAGCCCCAGTCCACTGCGGCGCTGGGTGCCGCTCTTCGTCTCGGAGGCCCTGGCCGGTATGGCCCCACGGATCATTGAGGCACTCAAGCCCCTTCACCACGACAAGGTGGCAGCACAGTCGAGGGGTTGATATGAGGCCCTGTGCCAACCCGTCTGGGCAACGTGGCACAGTAAGCTAAATACCCTCCATGTAATTGGAGGAGGGCCGGGCCGACTCAGTGGGTCATGTTTGGGCTGAATAGTAATAGTAGGAAAACATTTGAATACAAAGAAAGATAATAACTTTTATTGCAGCTGACATGTGAGATGAAGTGGATAACATCTCAAACTTCTATAAAACTACTTACTAATTAGACGCTAATTCTATCAACTATTTGCTTTTACACAAACGACTACTCTAATATAGCTTATTATAAGTAAGAAGAAGGAGAAACACAAATAAAATGATGCGGGGTGTAAAGCTATAAATGGTCCCAACTCAGCTGTGACACCACTAAATGTGGCGTTAAAATTCAGTTTGAGCTGTGCAGTGAAGTCATAGCGGGCAATTACGTAAATTAAATAATCAAATAAAAAAAAATAAAAAGCCTTTTATTTCCATGCAGTTACACTTTACATTATACAGCTAGTTTTCAATTAATTTGATAGCTAAAATAATTACCCGCATCCATTTCATGCGGGAGGTTCTTATAATTTCGTATTCCCATCTTGCGTAAGGTGCTACCTTTCTTTTGCCAAGAGGGCCATTCCAATTCCAGGCTGTTACCTTTTTCGTCCACCCCTGGTCTTGAAGACGAGCTATATGTTCTGATCATTTCCTTTTGATTGATAGAGCCTTCTTCAGCGCATCTGTCGCTTTAGGGTCAGTGCCGACCAACGGATTGGAGGCGAAGAGACTAATTCAGTAACAATTTAAATTCAACCTTAAACGTTTCAGACTACAGCAGACTACAGAATATAACTGTCGGTCGGCGCTGACCCGTTGTGATTTTTCTTACATTTTTGTGCCTAATTCGTTGCATTTTTCTTATATTCAGCATACTGCGCTCTACGAGTATTCCTCGTTGGCATGTTTGTATTTTGTTTCTAATCTTATTGCTGAACTTCCAGGTCTGGCAAGCATACGTTACACGTGGAATTAGACATGAGTTTAAAAGTTTAGATTAAATTTTTATTGGTAGGTTACTTTTAAATACTTCTTTCATGCTCCAGTATTTATTCCATGTTAGGTGGGACCTGCGGTCTACTTCTATCTCGTTATTTGACTGTCGAAACTTATTTCCTTACCAAGGTATACATAATAATCTGAGTAGTTGAGCGGTTTACCATCGATTAATAGAGGTATCTTGATGTAATTACAATTAGTCATTCATTACCATTGTTTTTGTGGTGTTCATTTCTAAACCGACTTCCTGACTCAATTTGTTTAGTGACTCTATCATGTATTGAAGCTCTGATTTTGACTCTGACCAAAACACGAAATCGTCTGCAAATCTTAGGAGGCTTAGGTATTTATGCGCAACTTTAACCCCACGTCCTCTCCAGTCAAGTTGGCTTAATACGTAAATTAAATAATAAATTAAAACAATGTCACTCACATTAATATACCAAGGTCACACTAAAATTTCGTCTGTACCATAAATGGAATAATAAGTAAAATAACATTAAAATAACTAAGACATCATTTAGTACTACTACTAATTCTCAGGCATTAAATTACCTACTGCTGAGTCGGGCCTCCTCCCATCACAGGGAGGGTAATTACCATGCTGTGCCACGCTGGCCAGGCGAGTTGGCACAGGTTTTCGACTTTCGTATCAAGTTTTCCTTCTCTTGCGGCTAGGTTTTTGCCCTTGTCATTCCCTTTCTGCTTCCTCTTATCTTCATTATACTATCGAATTGTACCGATTATCAAATCGGATTGAATGTTGTTTCTCAAAGCGGCAATAATGTATTTTTAACCCCCGACGCAAAACGAGGGGTGTTATAAGTTTGACGTGTCTGTCTGTCTGTCTGTGGCACCGTGGCTCGCGAACGGATGAAGCGATTTCAATACAGTTTTTGTATGATAGGTGAGTTATGGGGGAGTATTCTTAGACATGTTTGATGAAAATCGATTGAGTCGTTTAAAAGTTATGGGGGATGAAAGTGGGGAAGAATAATCGAACGTCTGAAAATATAATCGATGGGGTCTCAAATGAAAGCGCATGACGTGCACATTACAAACATCATAATAAGCGTGTACCTATAAAAAGTAAAAATTAAATTATAAATTTAAATAAACCCCCGACACAATGACCTTAGTATCCTATAAAAAGTAAAAAATAAAATACATCGCGTTGGGGGACCATGGGTCAGGTAATAAATAATTATGAGCGTTCCCCCAACGCGAAGTATTTTTTATTTTTTCATTTTTATAGGATACTTAGGTCATTGTGTCGGGGGTTTATTTAAATTTAATTTTTAGAATAAATTTTCAGGCGGGCAACTCTGACACGAATCTCGTCCTCAGCGTGGTTGAAAGATCGCGTTATATAATTTGTTACCAAAAAACAGTCCATAGGCCTTACTTTTAAAAGTTCTTACAATACCCTCAGGGTGGAAGAGGGTGGTTATTGATGAAAGTTTGTTCCCACACAATTTCATAAAATCTCAATTAATTAATAAAAAATTTGTTTGTATTTATTAAATAAACTATTGTATTCAAATGTCTAGCACGTCCTTCCATTAATTCGAATGTTATGTAGATTTGTGACTGGCCATTTTTAGAGACAAAACATTTGAACCTGTTTGAGGTTGATTCACATGCTGGCGCTTCAGAACGCGGAAAACCGAGAACCCGGTAGAGGGTTCGCCGCCATCTTGTTTTAAAGTTAAATTTTTTGGTTTTTCTGAAATACCTTGTTAATTCTCAACATTAGAGCAAAATGATGATATCCAAAGTTGTTGAAAATTTAATTTCTCACAAGTTGGTCATCATAATTTTTATGCTAGTATCAATATTTCCAAAATTATACTATCTAGTTTGCAAGATGCATCATGAAACGGATCTGCATCTGCTGGTGCCTGCTGAACTGTGATATCGGACTTCTCGAGGGCTGTTTTAAGTAGATCGATGAAGGGGTTCTTGTTTCTATCGTTTGCCAAAAATTGCAAGAACAAAGAATTGATATTTTTTTGATAAACTTGGTACTATAACTCGTACCAACTCGTCTTGCCACCGTGGCACAGTAGGCTAATTTCCCTCCATGAATTTGGAGTCTTAATATAGTCATAGCAGTAGTGGGTCATTTATGGGCTGTAACGACGACGACGAACCATCATGTCCTCGGCCTCGTACATTGCGCTGGGTGAACTAGCAATCTCTGATTTGCACAGAGCAATGCTGCGGTTAGTGCAATGCTGCCGTTAAAAAAAGAAGAGAAACTGAAAGGAAATATCATAATAACAATATAATACCGTTTATCTTGATTTTATTATTTATTGTTGTTACAATAAATAATAAAATGTTTCCTGTGTCATGTTGAATTATAACGCGTTGTTCGTTTATGACCTTTGAATTTATTCAAGCGATGTTTTAATATGAGTGACACACCTTGATTAACTAGTACGTTTACAACAATCATGATAACCGCACTGTTCGTCGCTACAGTTATAATTGTTCTCGTATTTGCTTTGTATCAGAAGTCCACTAACGCAATATGTCTGTCCAGGAAACGTCTGGAAGGAAAGACGGTAATAGTGACTGGAGGCACGGCAGGCATGGGGCTCGAGATATCAAAGGACCTAGCCCTCAGGGGCGCACGTGTCATCATCGCCTGTCCATTTCCCGACGAAGGTGAAGAAGCTAGACAACGTATCACAGAAGAAACTGAAAACGAAAACGTCGTATTCAAACTTTTGGATCTTGGCTCCTTGGAATCCGTTCGTACGTTTGCTGCAGATATCATCATCAATGAAGAGAGGCTCGATATATTGGTGAACAACGCGGGCATTGTACATACACATGGCATTGTACTCACTCCTGATAGAATGCACCCCGTCATGCAAATAAATTATTACGGATCCTTCCTACTGACGCTTCTGCTTTTACCACTTTTGAAGAAGTCAGGCTCGCCTTCGGAAAAGAGCAGGATAATTAACACGGCATCGACAATTCACTTGTTAGGTTCTCTCGATATAGAAAATTACAACAGACCGTATAAATGTCGGTTTTTAATGCCGTATACAAATAGCAAGATAAGTGCAGTGATGTTTACAAAAGAACTGGCCAAGAGATTGAAGGGATCTAACGTGGTAGTCAACACAGTAGATCCCGGGGCGGCAGGCACCAGGATTTTTCAAACAGCGAACACGTTAGTGGGGCCTTTGGTTACGTTTTTGTTTTGTATAATGTATAAAACACCGTGGGAAGGAGCCCAGACGGCGCTGCATGTAATTTTGGACAAGAAAGCGGGACAAGAGAGCGGAAAATATTTCAAGAACTGTGAAGTTAGCAGGATGGTGCGCAATCCACGTGAGATAGACTGCATGAGGCTATGGAAGGATTCCTTAGCACGCGTTAAACTCACCGAAGAGGAAGTTCAGCAATGCCTTATGGCAATTTCTATAAATTAATTTTCTAAATGATTTGTCTCAATGTTCTGTGTACTAAATAGTCATGATAACTTTTGTGGGATCCAATATCAAAATATGTTGGTAACGGTATAATTATTACTTCATATTACATATTTATTTATCATATCATAATGTTTTGTTTGAAAGGATTAGTAAATGCGTTTTGAGAGTGCTTTACCCGCAAATGAGTTAAACTCCGATATTCTACTAGTAGAATACAACGCGAAAAATCGAATAATAATTGAAATGCAGGGAAAAATACAATGTATTATCACGTATTATGGGTGGTTATAATGATAACTTGTTTGACATCGATTTATTTAGTTGAAAAATATAAATAAATATAAATATCCTTGGACATTTCACACAACGCCATCTCGTCCCAAGCTAAGCAACTTAATGCTTGTGTTATGGTAACAAGATGGATGATAAACTACTTCATAGTCGCAGTCTCGCTTCATAGCCGCAGTCTCGCTACATCCGCTCTATCGACGATCGTGTCCAAGCGGAAGGTACTGCGCCGCTTGCGTTTCCGGTGACGATTTATTATTTCATTTAAATAACTATTGGATGGCGCCGTCTGTTAAGTAATAACGCCATCAATCCACGACACATATTATATACTAGCTTTTGGGCGCGGCTTCGCTCGCGTGGACTTCGAACCCGTGCTTATCTCTATGCATTTTTTTTTATGAATGTAAAAGTGGTTATTGTGACTAAACTATGATAGTTAGATATGTGCTCTCGCGGACTTTTTTGTAGATTTTAATAAGACCTACAAACTCGTAGTACTTCATTTTGTTCTATTGTCAATAGTTTTTGCAGCGCACGCATAAATAGGTTTTCGATTTTACACCTTGGGTTACAAAATCGCAATTTTCATACGGATCCCTAATTCATTTGAAAATAAAATATAGCCTATAACCTTCCTCGATAAATGGACTATCTAACACTGAAAGAATTTTTGAAATCGGACCAGTAGTTCCTGAGATTAGCGCGTTCAAACAAACAAACAAACAAACAAACAAACTCTGCAGCTTTATATATTAGTATAGATGTATAGATAGAAATGGCACCCAGACTCCGAGACAGTGCCTCTGGTTTAGACAAAGACACTTGCCCGACCCCGGAATCGAACCCGGGACCTGTTGATCCAAAGGCGGCACAACTAACCACTAGACCAACGAGGCAGGCGTATAAATCTCTATATATAAAAATGAATAGCTGTTCGTTAGTCTCGCTAAAACTCGAAAACGGCTGGAGCGATTTGGCTAATTTTGGTCTTGAAATATTCGTGTGAGTCCAGGGAAGGCTTAAGAGTCTAGAGAAAACATTGATATTGTAAGTAAAATAATAAAAACAACAATTTTATTTTCCCATACAAACTGTTACCTGTCAAACATTTGACGTTCGTCCCGACGGTTCGCTATTTTTGGCATAATTACTTTTTTTCTTTTTTAATTACATTAAATAAGGGATTGGAATCGATAAGAAAAGGCGGTATATTAATTTATTATTAACTAGTGGCCAGCCCCGGCTTCGCCCGTGCAAAGCGGGGGTGGGTTATACATATAAACATTCCCCTTGAATCACTCTATCTATTAAAAAAAACCGCTTCAAAATCCGTTGCGTAGTTGTAAAGATTTATGCATACATAGGGACGGACAGAAGAATGTGACTTTGTTTTATACTATGTAGTGATTATTCCAATTCGAATTCAATATTCATAGTTCAGACAGGACAACGTCTGTCGGGTCAGCTAGTAATGAATAAATAAATATCCTTGGACATTTCACACAACGCCATCTCGTCCCAAGCTAAGCAACTTAATGCTTGTGTTATGGTAACGAGATGGATGATAAACTACTTATATACATTTTTTTTGTAGATACATACATATTATAGATAGAAAACACCCAGACCCGGAACAAATAATTGTAGGTTCGTACAAATATTTCTTGCGTGCGGGAATCGAACCCACGACATGCTGCCGATAGTATGTATTTTATATGCAGATTAAAGGACAACGCACACTTATCAACTTGGAAAGGGATCGGCACCATATCGCCTATCAGACAGGCGTCAACCTAACGTAAGCACGTAACCAAAGCGGATCAGCAGCTCCGATACGTCGTCTCGGCTACGGCTAGGCGACGCCGCGCTCACGGATGGCCCGTAAGATAATGTTACGAATATGTTATGTCCCGCAAACGCGGCGGCGGAGAGGCGTAAGCGCGGGGACCGCTGGTTGACCACGCGCCATACGGCGTTCGTGAGCGTGTCCCGAGGCGAGGCGTTTACGTTACGAATCCGATTACTGTGCGTTGCAGTATGGAGTTTCATACAAATAATACTGAATGCCTCGAGTTGATACGGTGCCGATCCCTTTCCGAGTTGATAAGTGTGCTTTGTCCCTTAGAAAAGCTACTATGGATTACCTAGGTATTCGTTAGCTTATTAGGATGGCATAGACTGTTGTACACAAAATCATTGCTATTTAACCCCCGACGTAAAAAGAGGGGTGTTATAAGTTTGACGTGTCTGTCTGTCTGTCTGTCTGTGGCACCGTAGCTGGCGAACGGATGATGCGATTTCAATACAGTTTTTTTGTATGATAGGTGAGTTAGGGCGAGTGTTCTTAGACATGTTTGATGAAAATCGGTTTAGTCGTTTAAAAGTTATGGGGGTGAAACTGGGGAAGAATTATCGAATGTCTGCCAATATAATCGAGTGGGGTCTCAAATGAAAGCGCATCACGTGCACTTTACAAAATAATATGTTACATGAAAATCAGTTGAGCCCTGAAAAAACTCTGGGGGTAAAAGGGGGGGCAATTACCCAATATCAGCAAATATATGTGGTGGGGAGCAAATGAGGATGCGACTAGAATCTATGTATTAACAACTTAACAACATCTACATCATAATAAGCGTGTACCTATAGAAAGCAGAAAATAAAAATTAAATTAAAAATTTAAATAAACCCCCGACACAGTGACCTAATTATATATACCTAAGTATAGATACTTTTTAAAGGGTACTTAGGTCACTGTGTCGGGGGTTTATTTAAATTTTTAATTTTTTTTTTACAAACGTTACGTTTAACTACTCCTCAGTACTTCTTGTGGATAACGGTGCTGAGAATATTATTACCTAACCTTCATTTTATACTATATACTAGCGCCCCTCCCCGGCTTTGCAGAGTACGCCCCCGTGCTGTGATGAACCTCTAAATTTATCAGTGTTTCTCTACAATATTATGCATGTATTATACATATAAACCCTACTCTTGAATCACTCTATCTATTAAAAAAACTGCTTCAAAATCCGTTACGGTCAGACGACAGCGACTTTGTTTTTAACTATGTAATGATAATGATATATACAGGAGAATATATTTATATATATATCATCATCATTTCAGCCAAAAGACGTCCACTGCTGGACATAGGCCTCCCCCAAGGATTTCCACAAAGGCCGGTCCTGGGTCGCCCGCATCCATCGTTTTCCGGCGACCTTAACCAGGTCATCGATCCACCGTGTGGGAGGTCTACCAGCACTGCGCTTTCCGGAACGCAGTCGCCACTCGAGGACTTTTCTGCCCCATCGGGCGTCGGTCCTGCGCGCTATGTGCCCTGCCCACAGTCGGTGACCCTGGTTTTCCTGCGTATCTCCTCATTTCGACATTTGTCGGGCATGCCACTGTCACAGTGGTTTGGGCCTTCGGCTACACCATGGTATTTTCTATGTAAGTATTTTTTTAAATAAATATTTTTTTACTTAGTTTATTTAAAAAAAAAAAAAAAGGCAAATAAAGTATAATATGATTAAACAACTAAAACTTAGGGTTGGTTCACATCGGACGGAAAATGCGTCGCGTATGATCGGTCGCGTAACGCCAAAACTGACAAATGCATGACGCTGTACGCTTGACGCACTAACGCATCATCGGTTAGATGTGAAAGGTTGAATGTCATAATATCATACATTTGTCTGTTTTGGCGTTACGCGACCGATCATACGCGACGCATTTTCCGTCAGATGTGAACCGACCCTTAGATTTAAATTCGAGGATGTAAAGTATGCTTGGAATGGAATCTTTGTGTGGCCAACACAATGTTTGACCACAAAAAGATCCATTTGTATACAAGAGATGAGTGTGAGTCGAGAAGTATGATAGATTTTGTAATTGTGGATGAAAGACTGAGGAAGAAAGTGCTAGACACTCGGGCATACCGCGGTGTAGGCCTCGACACAGACCACTTCCTGGTCATAGCCCGATTGTGTGGCCTCTTTAAACGGTGGCGACACCGAGTGGCGACAGAGTTAAAGTGGAAAATCTGCAAGAAAAAGAAAAGAAAGACGAATATGTAGAGAAACTGAAAGAAAGTATTAAAGGCATAGAAGAGATAGGTGTGATTGAAGATTTGTGGAAGACATTTAAGATAGGGGTCGTGAATGATGCTATTGAGGTATACGGGGTAGCTAAAAGAAGGAAAGGAAGAAAGAACTATATTGTGTGGATGGATAAAGATGTACAAATGGCGGTGCAAGAAAAGAAGAAAGCGTGGTTGGATTGGTTAGCAACAAAAGCTAACCAAAATGCCCAAAAGGCGACGGATGACGAGGTCAAGGAAGCAAGAACGAAGTATAAAAGATTGAAATCAGCAGCATAAGAAGTTGTGTCTAGAAAGAAAGAAGAACGAAAGGATGATTTTCTGGAAATCCATCAAAGCAGTCAGAGGAAAAACATCTACCTCGGAGCTGAGTACAATTAGGAGTCAAGATGGGAGCATTATAAAAGGAGAAGAATGTGTGTTAAAGAGATGGAAAGAGTATTTTGAAAGTTTGTTTGAAAGAGAGGAAGTGCGGCACCTTCCATGGAAACTAGTATAAATGGTGACGAAAGAGAGATAAGCATGGATAAAATAGCTAAAGCGTTGAAAAGTATGAGATTAGGCGACAGGATTACCGTAGAGATGCTGAGGGCTGGACAGGACATAGTGGCTAGCCAGCTGTACCGCCTTTTCAATTTGTGCTGGCGGAATGGGCAAGTACCGGGTGACTGGTGCAAAGCCATAATACTGCCATTATATAAGGGAAAAGGGTCACGGCAAGATTGCATAAATTACCGCGGTATAAGCCTTCTCAGCGTCGTCGGTAAATTGTACGCGAAAGTGTTAATTGAAAGGGCTGTGAATGAAACAGATGAAAAAGTATGGGATGCACAAGCGGGATTTAGAAAGGGAATGGGATGTACAGATCAGGTCTTTTCCTTGCGGTGCATAGGCGAAAAGTGTTTGGCTAAAACCAAGAAGGTCTATTGCGCGTTCGTGGATCTAGAAAAGGCCTATGATAGAGTGGTGTGGAATGAATTGTGGTCAGCATTGTCCGTGAACGGTGTGAGCAGTATCCTCATACGAGCATTGCAATCTCTTTATCGGGACTCCAGTGCCTGTGTGAGTATAAACGGGGTATACACTGAATGGTTTAATATCGAGAAAGGTGTTAGACAGGGATGTGTAGCGTCACCGTGGCTATTTAATCTGTTCATGAACAATTGCTTGACAGATTTAAAAGAGAATGAATGTGGGTTGAGAATGAATGAGTTACTCGTCAAATGTTTTCTCTATGCTGATGACCAAGTATTACTTGCGTCTTCGGCCGAGGAGCTGCAGGAGATGGTAACTGATATGAGTGGAGCTTTTGTTAGAAAGGGAATGAAGGTGACTGTTAAGAAGACGAAAGTGATGGTGTTTGAAAGAGATGAGGCTGTGACAGACTGCAATATCGTGAATGGAGATGAACAAGTTGAACAGGTGAATGAGTTTGTGTTTCTGGGTTCAAAGTTTACAAGAGATGGAAAGTGTGAGATTGATATCGAAAGAAGAGTGAATGCAGGGAACATGGTGAACGGAGCTTTGCACTCCATTATGAACAGTCGGAAGGTGTCTAACAAGGCTCGTTTGGCTGTGCATGAGGGAGTGCTGGTTCCGACACTCACGTACGGAAGTGAAAGTTGGATATGGCAGAAGAAACATGAAAGCAGAATAAATGCAGTTGAGATGAGAGCGTTAAGAAGTATGATAGTTAAACTTAGTGACAGGATAAGAAATAGTGAGATAAGGAAGCGTTGTGGTCTGAAAGAAGATGTAGTGACAAAAATTGTGAAAGGTATGCTGAGATGGTTTGGCCATGTCGAGAGAATGAATGAAGAACGATTGACGAAAATAGTGTATAAGGCGAGTGTGAATGAAAGTGTTGGAAGGGGAAGGCCTAGGCGGACGTTTCAAGACCAAACCCGGGACGTCTTGAAAAAAGGCCAGGTCAAGAGTACCCTAAACCGAAGAGCGAAGCGAGAGAATAATGAAAGTGGACGAAGCGAAACAAGTATGTAAGGATCGTAGCAAGTGGAAAGAAGTGGTCTCTGCCTACCCCAACGGGAAAGAGGCGTGATTATATGTATGTATGTATTTTCCCAATTATGAAAATGTATTGTCGCAGTTTTGAATTAAATTTCTTTTTTTTTTATTCAGCCGGGCGGCGCAACTATGTGCCGTCGTACCAGCCAGTTTTTATTCAAACAATATTTGCGTTCGATTTCATTGGCACTGAACCCTAAGATGTTACAAATTCAAAAAGTGAGCGGCAATAGTAGATTGTATCACAAGGGAGCAAAGTTATTTATTTACGGCGGGGGCGCTTTTTTTTATTTTCGGTGCGAAATTCTCCTGGTTTGCTGTCAGCCATGTCTCGTTCAAAGCTAAAACATCAGGTTTGTATTTTACCATGGAGCACAGGAGTTCCGTATGGCCTGTATTAACTGACCTAATATTCAACAGACCTAAAGTTAATTTCCTTTTGTTATTTTTACCTGTATTCAAAATTTATTAATTTACAAAATGTATGAGCAATATATTTTTCAGTTAAACAACGCGATTTTTATAATGCGTATCTTAGGTACGCGCGTTTATGTCAAGTAAACGTAACGTCAAGCAAGTTTATGTTATACGCTCTTATAATGAGAACAGGTAGCGCCCCCTGTCGCCTCTAAAAACTTTCCACAGGTGCCACACTTCATCGTTGCGATCGATTATGTTTTGATTGAAATGTGAATATCGAATTAGTACGAGGACCGTTCACTAGAGGGCGCTAATTAACAGGTATTTAAAATATTCAGATAAATGTGTATATTGATGCTACTTTAGATTTTTAATTGAATGTAGGATATTGTAAGTAAATCTATACAAATAATTATTTTGAGTTTCTATTTGTAATATTAAAACTATAATATTAAAATAATCTATATAAGTAAAAATGAATTGCTGTTCATTAGTTTCGTAAAACTCGAGAACGGCTGGACCGATTGGGCTAATTTTGTGGTCTTGAAATGTTCGAGGAAGTCCAGGGAAGGTTCAAAAATGTTTTAAAATGGCTTGATATTGGGAATACCTATGAAATCTACGCGAACGTGCAGGCAGAAGTTACTAATCAACTAAACAGCCTTGCAGGTATCTAAAATTAACTGTTTGACGTCATTGTATTTACAATGACGTTATACAGTTAATTTTGCTTAATGTATTCCCACTTGTATATAAAAACATGTTTATATGTAAATTATTTAAGTACTTAAGTAAGTTAAATTTAATTTTGCCATATAAATATAGCTATTAAAAATAGAGGTTGATCGTAGATGGGTGAAAACTTAGGGTTGTACACATATATTTTTATTGCTGTATCAAAAAAAAATACACTGTGTAATCTTAAACTGTTTGCGTAATGAATGTTTCTGTATCAAATTAAGAACAATTACTTAAAGATTTAACTATTATGAAGAAAACACATTTTAAATAAAAAGAAGGATTGAGACTGGACAAACCATGTACTTATACTTAGAATTAATTTACAGAAATAGCCTTAAGGCACTGCTGAACTTCCTCTTCGGTGAGTTTAACGCGTGCTAATGAATCCTCCCATAGCTTCATGCAGTCTTTCTCACTTGGATTGCGCATCATCCTGCTGACTTCACAGTTCTTGAAATATTTTCCGCTCCCTTGTCCCGCTTTCGTGTCCAAAACTACATGCAGCGCCGTCTGGG
The DNA here is from genome assembly GCA_905475355.2 of Clostera curtula. Lineage (NCBI taxonomy): Eukaryota > Metazoa > Arthropoda > Insecta > Lepidoptera > Notodontidae > Clostera > Clostera curtula. The sequence continues at coordinate 19,283,705 of FR997799.1, forward strand.
CTCCTTCCCACGGTGTTTTATACATTATGCAAAACAAAAACGTAATGAAAGGCCCTATTAACGGGTTCAGTGATTGAAAAATCTTCGTGCCTACCGCCCCGGGGTCTACTGTGTTGACTACGACATTAGATCCCTCCAATCTCTTGGCCAGTTCTTTTGTAAACATCACCGCATTTAGCTTGCTATTTGTATACGGCATTAAAAACCGACATTTATACGGGTTGTTGTAATTTTCTATATCGAGAGAACCAATCAAGTGAATTGGCGACGCAGTGTTAGTTATACTGCTCTTTTCCGAAGGCGAGCCTGACTTCTTCAAAAGTGGTAAAAGCAGAAGCGTCAGTAGGAACGATCCGTAATAATTTATTTGCATGACGGGGTGCATTCTATCAGGAGTGAGTACAATGCCATGTTTACGTAAAATGCCCGCGTTGTTCACCAATATATCGAGCCTCTCTTCATTGTTGATGATATCTGCAGCAAACTTACGAACGGATTCCAAGGAGCAAAGATCCAAAAGTTTGAATACGATGTTTTCGTTTTCAGTTTCTTCTGTGATACGTTGTCTAGCTTCTTCACCTTCGTCGGGAAATGGACAGGCGATGATGACACGTGCGCCCCTGAGGGCTAGGTCCTTTGATATCACGAGCCCCATGCCTGCCGTGCCTCCAGTCACTATTACCGTCTTTCCTTCCAGACGTTTCCTGGACAGACATATTGCGTTAGTGGACTTCTGATACAAGGCAAATACGAGAACAAAGATAACTGTAGCGACAAACAGTGCGGTTATCATGATTGTTGTAAACGAATTAGTTAATCAAGGTGTGTCACTCATATTAAAACATCGCTTGGATAAATTGAAGGACGAACTCACAAACACAAATAATGAATGGTTGACTGAACGAGCAATTTTGGCGGCTAAGAAAAAATATGTAGATGACATTGGAACACTGCATTAATTCAAATATATTGACTGTGTAAAAAAAATACTCTTTGGATGTGCCTGGCTTACCACCGCACAATTTACGACTAGAGGTTGGCTTCGTAGTAACTTTGCTTCCAAACATCATCATCATCATCATCATTCAAATTAAAGGCAAAATAAAGGCCGGCAACGCACTTGCAACCTTCTCTGGCATAAATAACAGGGCCAGTCCTGGAAAGTTTGTGGCCTAAATCTAGAAAATCTATGTATGTCCTAAGATCAGCATGTTCCGGGTCAGAAGACCATATGCGTTATTTGTTCATGCGCCTGATAATAAACTGAAAAATGTCGTCTGTCACAAGGTGATTCACTGAAAAGTTCAGTACTAAATTAGATGGCCAATAAAGTATAATTAAAATCATTAATTTTTATTTATATTTATCCTAATAAAAAATTGAACTGACTAGTTAAAATCCAAAATCTGCTCATTTATTGCCTCTAAGGCGGAACAAAGTTCGCCGGGTCAGCTAGTATACTTATAAACCCATAGAAACACTCTATCTTTTAAAAAATCCGTTGCGTTTTAAAGATTTAAGCATACGTAGAGACGGACAAACGACAGCGGCTTTGATTTATACTATGTAGTGATAGTGAAGACGATATATTTGTTTGTATGCTTGTAACGAATTGATGAAGCTCTTCGAAAGGGTTATCGACTCTCGGATTCGACAGGAGTGCACTGTCTCGGAATGTCAATATGGGTTTCGCTCTGGTCACGGGACAATGGACCCAATTTTTGCCCTAAGGACTGTCGCGGAGAAATACAGGGCGAAGAATACGCCTCTACATTGCCTGTTTCTTGACTTGCAGAAGGCCTTCGACTGTATTCCTCGCGCGATAATCTGGTGGGCATTGCGGTCTAAAGAGATTCCAGAAATGTCAATATAGGCCTATTGACATTTTCCGAGACATGTACCGTGACTCCGATTCCGTATTTCGGACCGCTGTTGGCGACACAAATCCTTTCCCCATCACCGTCGGGGTGCACCAAGGATCTGTCCTTAGTCCGTTTCTGTTTAGCGTGGTATTAGACGTATTGTCAGACAGCATCAGAAACTCACATGAGCAGCCCCCGTGGTGGCTCATGTATGCTGATGATATCGCCCTAGCAGATTCGGACAGGGGTAGGCTGGTGCAACGCGTGAAGGCGTGGAAGGAGTCGCTTGAGAACGGTGGTCTGAAGATCAATGTGGCGAAGACCGAGTACTTGGCCTGTAACTCCACAGATCCCACACCCGTACGCATAGGCGGTAACACGGCCGAGCGTACGGACCAAGTCAAATACCTGGGATCTGTGTTTCAGGCGTCTGGTGACATCGATTGCGACGTCAAGGCACGCATTGCTGCCGCGTGGGCCAAATGGCGTGAGGTAACTGGTGTCATTTGTGACTCCAAGATGCCGGTGAAGTTGAAGGGACAGGTCTATAAGACCATCATTAGGCCGGTCCTTTTATACGGCTGTGAAGCGTGGCCGGTGTTAGAGCGACACAAGCAAGAGCTGCGTGTCACGGCGATGAATATGCTGCGGTGGATGTGTGGAGTGACGCGGAAAGATCGCGTTAGGAACTCCCGCATTCGCGGCAGTCTTCATGTCCGTGACATTGCGGATAAATTGCAGGAGTGTCGGCTCCGTTGGTACGGCCACGTTTTGCGGCAACCGGCTGCCTACGTGGGTAACAAATGTCTGGCCATGCCGCCTCCGCCGGGCCCCGGCAGGAGGGGTAGACCCAAAAAGTGCTGGCTTGACGTCGTAAAGGGTGATATGCGTGCCAATGGGCTCACTACCAGGGATGCTGAAGACCGTGCGAAGTGGAGAAGAAAAAGCCGGAAAGCTGACCCCGGGCGCCGAAGCGAGAGTTTGGGCTGCAACCGGGATACAACGCTAAGATGATGATGATGATGCTTGTAACGAATTGGCACAAAAACTACTGGACCGATTTGAAAAATTCTTTTCACCATTTGATTAATACAGTACCTATCACTTAATATAGGCCATTTTAATTGCAAGAAACAATAAAAATAAATGTTCACCCGTATGAAGCCGGGAAGCAAAAACTTTTACTTGTCTTTTTGACGAACACCCGTCAACCATATTTTTCCGCTGCATTTTCCACTAACTGCAATAGCACGTAAAACATACTCAGTACAGTGCTTGTGGGTTGTCAGGGGACACACGATATAAGTTTGCAGCGCTCCGAAGCACCAGCCTGTGGATATACATCAAAAAGGTTCAAAACTTCTTTTTGTACACTATAAGATGGCCAGATCTCCTTAACATTCGAATTAATGAAAGTCATTCTATAAAATGTCATCATCATCAGCCTATTTCAGTCCACTGCTGGAGGTAGGCCTCCCCCAAGGCTCGCCACTGAACCCGGTCTTCGGTTCTATGCATCCAGTTGCTGCCGGCTGCCCGTCGCAGATCGTCGATCCATCTAGCAGGGGGGCGTTCCACCCTACGTTTGCCAGTACGTGGTCTCCACTGTAGCAAATGTTTGCCCCAGCGGCCGTCAGTTCTACGACAGATGTGGCCAGCCCATTGCCACTTCAGCTTGCTTATCCTATGGGCTATGTCGATGACGGATGATATCGGACATGATATCGGATGACTTCATTACGAATTCTATCTCGTAGCGAGAAGCCGAGCATAGCCCGCTCCATAGCTCGCTGAGCGACTTTTAGCTGATGGACTAGCCGCACCGTCAGTGTCCACGTTTCAGCACCGTAGGTTAGTACGGGTAGGACGCACTGGTTGAAGACTTTCGTCTTCAGACTCTGCGGTATGGGCGACGCAAAGACAACGTTGTAAACAGTTTCGGGGATATGACATCCCCCTGTCTTACACCTCTGCCCAATTGGATTGGTCTTGTCTGGTCTTCCTGTACTTGGACGGTCATTAATGCAGCGTCGTAGAGGCATCTTAGCGCTTCTATGTATCGCCAGTCAACTTGGCACCGCTGCAAGGATTCCAGAACAGCCTAGGTTTCGATAGTGTCAAAGGCCTTCTCATAGTCCACGAATGTTAGACACAGCGGCCGATTATACTCTTCTGTTTTCTGTATAATCTGCCGCATTGTGTGGATGTAGTCTATGGTGCCAGATCCTCTCCGAAACCTGGCCTGCTCCGGTGGTTGGAAGTCGTCAAGTCTTTGTGCCAGACGGTTCGTGATGACTCTCGAAAGCAGCTTATATACTCGGCTCAAGAGCGAGATGGGCCTATAATTCTTCAGAAGGGTCTTGTCTCCTTTCTTGAAGAACAAGACGACTATGCTCTTGCTCCACGCATTAGGAGTTCTCCCAGAGAAGAGGACGGTGTTGAAAATGCGTCGGAGCTGTCTGATTACAGGTAATCCACCTGCTTTCAGTAGCTCCGACGTAACTACGTCCTCCCGGGGCTTTTCCATTGTTAAGCTGTTTGAGAGCAAACTCGATTTCGTCAAGGCTGACTTCCGGCAGCTCATCTGTGTAGTGGCGGGACAACGTAGCTCTGGGATCTGTAGAAGCGGGTGATGGCTGTGGAGTATTTGAAGCGTATAGACGACCATAAAAACTCTCCACTTCCTTGACGATCTCCGGTTTAGATGAGACGACATTGCCGTTGGTGGTCGTGATCTTATTCAGATGGCTCCTCCCAAGACGCTGCGCGAACACTTGGGACCCCCGATTTTGCTCAATCGCTTCCTGTATTTTTTGCGTATTCGCGCGTTGGAGGTCACGGCGTATCAGTGTCCTGATTTTCTTGTGGAGTGCCTTCTTTTCAGATGTTGTGGCGCTGGTATTTTGCCGTCTATCATCCATTAGCCGGAGAGTCTCAGTAGAGAGTTTTGATGCCCGTCCATATTGCTTCCTCGCACAGAGCTTCCTTCCCTCGTCCTTAATTATTTGGACTACGTTATCCAGATCCTTTTGCCAGGTCCACTTCCTTTGGGTTTTTTCTTAAAGAATGAATTCATTAAGAATAGCCCCTCGCGTTCCAGGAAGTTGACCAGCATTTGCTCCCTGTGGTTCCTACTTCCGTAGCCATGCGATCCGCGCGCGCGCTCTTGAGCTTGCTATATTAATGTGAGTGATTGTTTTAATTTATTATTTAATTTACGCCATTGCCGGCTATGACATCACTGTGCCACATTTAGTGGTATCTCGGTGAGTTGGGACCATTTGTAGCTTTACACCCCATAGATTTTATTTGTGTTTCTCCTTGCTCTTACTTTTAATAAAGTCGTTTGTGTAAAAGCAAATAGATTAAACTCTAATTAGTAAGTAGTTTGAGATGCTATCCACTTCATCTCACATGTCAGCTGCAATGAAAGTACCTATTATCTTTCTTTGTATTCAAATGTCTTACTCATTTTCATTTTTCATTCATCATTTCAGCCAAAAGACGTCCACTGCTGGTAATAGGCCTCCCCCAAAGATCTCCACAAAGGCTGGTCCTGGGCCGCCCGCATCCACTGCTTACCGGCGACCTTAACCAGGTCGTCGGTCCACCGTGTGGGAGGCCTACCAGCACTGCGCCTTCCGGAATGCGGTCGCCACTCGAGGACTTTTCTGCCCCATCGGGCGTCGGCTGCGAGCTATGTGCCCTGCCCACTGCCACTTAAGTTTGGCAATCCGGTGGGCTATGTCGGTGACCCTGGTTTTCCTGCGTATGCTCCTCATTTCTGATTCGATCTCGCAGGGAAACTCTGACCATAGCCCTCTCCATTGCCCTTTGGGTGACTTTGAGCCTTCTGATGGAGCCCATAGTGAGTGACCACGTCTCTGTTCCATATGTCATCACTGGCAACACACAATGGTTAAAGACTTTTGTCTTCAGACACTGCGGTATTGTGGACGAGAAGATCTTTCGCAGCTTCCCGAACGCTGCCCAGCCGAGTTGGATCCGACGATTGACCTCTTTCTCGAAGTTGGACTTACCTAACTGGACAGTGTGTCCCAGGTAAATGTAATGGTCAACAACTTCGAGGGTAGAACCTCCGATGTTAATAGGAGTAGCTTGAACATGGATATTAGACAAGATCTTCGTCTTCTCCATGTTCATCTTAAGGCCGACTCCTTCGGAGGCTCCACAGAGGCCATCGAGCATCGTAGTGAGGCCCTCCATGGTCTCAGCCATTACGACTATGTCGTCAGCGAATCGAAGGTGAGTGATGTACTCGCCGTTCAAGTTAATGCCCAGCCCTTTCCAGTCCAGAACCTTGAAAACATCTTCCAGTGCAGCGGAGAACAGTTTCGGAGAGATAACGTCTCCCTGTCTAACACCTCGCTGCAACTGGATCGGTTTCAAGTTCTGGTCCTGGAGTCGGACTGACATGGTGGCGTTTTCATACAAGAACTTCAACACTTCGATGTACCGATAGTCGACTTGGCACCTCTGGAGAGCCTGCAATACTGCCCACGTCTCGATCGAATCGAAGGCTTTCTCTTAGTCCACGAACGCCAGACAATGGGGCAGGTTATACTCCTCGGTCTTCTATATAACCTGCCGTAGCGTTAAAATATGGTCTACGGTACTGAAGCCTTTTCGGAAACCGGCTTGTTCGGGAGGCTGGGAATCGTCGAGCCTGCATGCGAGACGATTCGTGATGACCCTCGAGAACACCTTGTAGACATGGCTCAGAAGTGAGATGGGTCTGTAGTTCTTCAATAAGGTGTTATCTCCCTTCTTGAAGAACAGCACCACCACACTTCTGTTCCATGCCTTTGGCGTTCGTCCTTCGAGTATGACGGAATTGAATAACTTCTGAAGGGCCCTAAGGATCGGTTCTCCACCCGCCTTCAGAAGTTCTGCGGTAATTCCGTCATCACCCGCCGCCTTGTTGTTCTTAAGTTGCTCGAGAGCCATTCCGATCACACAGGCTGACGTCCGGGAGGTCTTCTGTGTAGTGCCGGGTTAATCTAGCTCGTGGGTCGTTTGCTAGATTTATGACGGGTTCCTGTGTAGACGTGTACAGTTGTCCATAGAAACTCTCGACCCCACCCAAAATCTCGGACTTCGACGTGACGATCCTGCCGTCATCAGTCTTCAGCCGGACGAGCTGGCTTTGCCCAATAGACAGATCCCTGGCAAAAACCTTGAAGCCCCTGTTGCGTTCAATAGCCTCTTCAACACGATTCGTGTTGAATCGGCGTATATCACGCTTCAGGGACTTTGATATCTGTCTATTGAGCATCCGAAGCTGCGTCGCATCATCTGAAGACTGCAGGACCATTTTCCGTCGTTAGTCCATGAGATTCAGGGTGACGCCCGAGAGCATTTTTGGGCGTTTTCTGGCGTTGGGTCTTACAGAACTTCGACCCAACTTTGCGGACAGTCTCCACGAACCCGTCATTATTATCGTCCACGTCAACGCCTAGGCTAATAAAGCGGTTCTGCAGTTCGAGCTGGAAGCTTTCGGGTTTTGAATCTGAACAGGCACGGGACGCAGCGTAGACCTCACCATGCGCGACCTTTCAAGCTTGACGTTGATATTCAATGTGCCTCTTACTAAGCGGTGATCGCTTCCGGTTTTAACCATATTGATCACGGAGACATCATTGAATATGTGCTTTTCGGTCGACATGATGAAGTCTATCTCGTTTTTGTGGTGCCATTCGGACTCAACCAGGTCCATTTCCTCTGTTCTGGTTTTTTGTAGAAGGAATTCATCATATAGAGTCTCTCCTTCTCCAGAAAACCAGCCAAAGTCTGGCCCCGTTGGTTCCGGTGTCCAAAGCCAAATTGCCCCACTTGCAGCTCATCTCCGCTCCGCTTGCCCAGTTTCGCGTTAAAATCCCCCATGACAACGGTGTAGTGCGTTCTAGAGCCATGTATGGCCGAGGAAATGTCCTCATACATTATCTCCACCGCTTCGTCGGGGTGTGCCGAGGTCGGTGCGTATACCTGTATGACCTTCAGCGAATAACGCTTGGTTATTCTGAGTATAAGGTACGCCACCCTGGTCGACACACTCTCGATTTTAACAACGTTATTCACAAGGGACTTGTGGACGATAAACCCAACACCACCTTGGGACTGTTGGTCGCCCTCCCGGAATTAGAGCAAGTTACCGGATTTGAGGGTTATCGTGTCCTCCCCCTCTCTTCGGACTTCAGACAACCCCACTATATCCCATCGCAGCTTGCTCAACTCTTCCTCGAGTTCTATGATCTTCTCGTCAGTCCGCAGTGTCCGTGTGTTGTATGTTGCCAGGTGCATCCGCCGTTTTGTATGGTAGCCGGATCTCTGCCGGAGATTGTTCGCATCCCCTGCCCCACCGTTACCTTGGCTGCTACCGTGGCCGAAGGAATAGCGGGGCTGCCGGGGACTGGGGGCCGTTTTCCTATTTGTGTTCATTTCATGGGGGGGGGGGGGGGGGGTTGCCATAATCGCCCCGCTTGGCAGGCGGGTTGGCGATCGCAGTATCGGATAGCCGATTCTTGAGAACGTCGCTGCTGCCCAACGTCTGTTGTCCCTTAGTCGCCTTCTACGACTCCCACGGGAAGATATGGGGTGGTAGTATTCTTACTCCGCTACCACACGGACAATGTCCTACTACTGGCTATGTATTAAAAAAGAGTAATCGTGGAGATTCCGGTGGCTTTTTTTGTGGCGTAATCTTCAGAACCGGTGGAAAAAGCTACTAATTTTTTTCATAAATATGCTGGTCGTAAGACTGAAACTCAAAATATTTTATTTACGTAGGTTTTATTACAAAACTTACAAATCGTCATATTTTAAATTACTAAAATGATTTTACCGCGCTTGTCAACGCTAGGTGTTATTTATAACTTTAGTATTATTATATCTGTGGTGGTAGTCTCTATACATTCCCATCGGTCGTCATGTCATACATTCCTCATTCTTGCAATCTATTTATCTCTTTTGATCTCCCACAACCCTAGCGTTCACAACATTCACTCTGAAACGACCACTGGATTGGAAAGCTGATCTACAGAGAAGCGCCGACAAGAAACTATAGGTTTTCATAACTGTTTAAATAAATGAATGAATACCAAACTACTGAAGAGAGTTCCATAAATATTTCTATGGGACGATCTCGGAGCACAACCAGAGCAAAGTGATCCACTATTGAGCAACTTCCAACACAACTTCATCATTTTTCAAACATCAACACAACAATAAACCCTTCATCATTTTTGGCTAGGAAAAAAGATTGTCGCATTTCTATAATTGTTGACAATGCACCTACGGCGGCGTTAATATGGAAGTGTGGGTTAAAGAATTCAAATTTCAAACCAATATTAGAAATTCTAAACATAAAAGCTAAACATAAATTGTATTTGAAATTCGAAATGAATTCACGACAGACAGGGTGCAAATAAAAATTACAGATATAATATAAACTTAAAAGCGCAATATTAATATACCGATAAAACTAAATTTAAATACCTGAAGTACCCTTTAAATACCCTTTAAGGTAAGTATATAAAATCAAGGCTTATTATTTAAGCCACTCAACAAACAAGACAGCATAGAATACCTAATAGTTTTTATTTGCGGACTCTTCAAGTACACAAATTATCTCCGATGTTTTAGGTATATGTTTTTATAACAGAGTAATTTTTTGTGTACAAAATAAGTGCTATAACGTTTGAAAAGACGAGATTGTGCGCCAATAGTGTTATCCGATTCAAATTCAAATTCAAAACTCATTTAATCAAGTTGGCTCATTAGAGCTCTTTTGACAAGTCAAACAACAAAATAATATTAAATTTAATTTAAAATTTACCATCTACCACTGGTTCGGAATGCAGTTCTACAGAGAAGAGCCGGCAAGAAACTCTGTAGTTGCTCTTTTTAGATCGCCATTTTTAGGTACAAGGCCGTGATAAGACAGTTTGTGAGAGCAAACGCGCGCAATAGTCGCAAAGGGCCAAACATCAGCCAGATCTAACCAACAATACTAACCGTCTAACGCCCGAGCCAACCGACCCCCAGCAACGGCACCTGTTCACAAGCATGACGCATGCGGCAGCCATCGCTCTCCTCAACCATATTGCAGGGAAGAGAACGACCCGTCGCACGACGCCACCACTGCCATGAGTCTTAAAGTGAGCATGATAACTCGAGCACCAGAAAACTCAATATTTAAAAAGTTATACTAATAAGGCGTTAGTATGCTCTCACATACTGTGTATAAACATCACTTAAAAGAACAATATTTCTAATTACTTTATCAGTATTCTAAAAGTTTCTAAATAAGAGCATCGGACAAGCAACAACACACATCAGTCATTTCCAAGCATTTTTATCTAAGATATAGTCGTTAACTTTATAGTATCCCTTGAGGATGAGCCGACTTTTGATGTGACACTTAAACTGTTCTAGATGTTTGCGCCATAAATACTCTTTTCTTTTCCTTCGTCACTGGCCGGCGAAGGTATAGACAACACCGAACTGACGGTGTATGTCACAATCGCATATTCGCAAAAACCATACATATAACACGCTATATATAAATTCGGGAATATATGAAATTACGCACAAATACTTAAGTACACAAGCATGAAGATATCTACCCGCATATAAACATTGGAAGGGCGTTCAGAAAGCCGAAACCTGTAGTAGACATACACCGAAGAGAGGAGTGAGGTGAGTCTTCTTACTTTTTGCTGGCCAAACACCTATCCATTATTTTGGTCCCGTTCGACCCGGATTTGAACCGGCGCTCTTAATCTATCCCGCATTATAATTCCCGCATTCCGCACTAAGTTATTGTGCATAATTTCATATTATTTCCGCATATTTTCGCAATTACGCATATTTTCGCATCTGTCATATTTTTTCAATTTTCACGGCATTGTTCGCCATTTTTTCGCAAGTTGTCATTAATATTATTTAATATATTTTTTCGTTCTCTTCATTATGGCGCAAATAAAAATACATGAAGCCAAAAGGCAAATGATTTTCGAGCAACTTAGTTCAATTCACGCTCTTTCACAGAAAATAACCACCGCAGATACCCGTAGTAAACATCATTTTATTGCTAAGTCTCATAATATTGACAAACTTTACGATCAATTTAGTAAATTGTGTGATGAATACAACGTATTGTGTTTGGAAGTCGACCCTAAATTTGAAATCACTACATAGTATAAAACAAAGTCGATGTTTTCTGTCCGTCCCTATGTATGCTTAAATCTTTAAAACTACGCAACGGATTTTGAAGCGGTTTTTTTTATTAGATAGAGTGGTTCACGAGGAAGGTTTATATGTATAACACACCCCCGCTTTGCACGGGCGAAGCCGGGGCGGGCCACTAGTAAATTATAATTCATGGGTTGCTTTTGAAGAATTGTATTGCGCTGTCAAATATTTTAGAGATGAGATACAGGGAAACTCTCTCGCTCATGTAACTAGTACTCCTAAAGTTAATACGCCTTCGATTAAGCTTCCGCCTATTAATTTACCTTCCTTCGATGGCAAACAAGAGAATTGGGCATTATTCTATGAAAGTTTTAAAACAAATATACACGAAAATTCTCAATTATGTGATTCTCAGCGTATTTATTATTTAATCGGCAAGTTAAGTGGCAACGCTTTGACAGTTATAGCTGGTGTAGTACCGAACGCTGAAAATTACCCCGCTATTTGGAAGGCCTTAGTTGACAAATACCAGGACAAACGCGTGCTGGGAGCCTTTTATTTTAACAATATTTTTAATCATAAAAATGTTTCGACTAATGTCACCCAATTGAATAAATTTATTGAAAAGTTTTCATCTTCACTATCCGCTTTGAAACAACTGCAAATATCTGATTTGACGGATTTTATTTTCTTGTATATCGCACAACGAAAATTAGATACCGGTTTAATTCAAACATTTGAACAAACAATGCGCACGAAAGAATTTCCGCTTTGCTCAGATCTCATCGATTTCATTCGTCATCATGTAAAGGTTCTAGAACGAACAGAAAGTACTGCTAGTTCGGGATCCTATTTTAAAAGCAGTCGAAATAACGATTCTCGCACTTTTGCATTACCTTCACCTAATAATTCACATAATATTATTTGTTGTCCAATATGTAATTGTAATACTCATAGTCAATTATATCAGTGTCCTAAGTTTAAGGCAATGAATACTACCGACCGATTTAATTTAATAAAGGAAAAAAGATTCTGTACTAATTGTTTGAGCTCAAGACATACTAATTCGCATTGTAAGCTGTAAAGAATGTAACCTTCGTCATCATTCTATGTTGCACTTTAACTCTAATAGAGGGTTAAACAATAATAACGAAGTGGTACAGAATAGCCCGTCTGCTGAAAACAGTTTTGCTGCTGCAGTAGTATCGACACCACCTGCGGCTCTAGATAAAGTGACCACTTCGTCTCGCTCAATCGCGCAGCCCGCTTTGCCAGGTTCGATTCCTGCGCAAGTTGTTATGCATACATCTTCTGATAACAGTCGCCTTTGTTATAATAATGACACGACGGTGTTACTTTCTACCGCACAAGTGTATGCATATACAAATAAACAAAATAAATATATGTCGGAGAATAAACTGTTTAATTAAACCTTTTATTTGAGCAGCGGGTTCAAGGTACCGATATTAACTACACTCCAGCATTAACACACCACACCGCAACCACTGTTTCTATCATAATGCCCGATCCACCTCGATCGCGCTCCTTTTATAAGTTTTTGCCGAACGTCAAGATGGCGCCTCGACCCCGCTCGAGGACTACCCTCCGCTCTGACAATGCAAAATAATATAACGTCCTCTTTTAAAAAGATGACAAACTAAATTGAATAGAAAAATCTAACAAATTAAACTGATTAAAATTAAGATTTAACAAAGTATTTTCTAGGCTAATTGATATCGTCTTTATGTAACCAGGAATCAAGTCCATTCTGACTACTTCCTCCGACACGGCCACCCTGACGTTTCACACGTCCTCGTGTGATGTTGAAGGGTGAGCATCATCATTATCTGTAAAGATACAAACAAATTTTTGGGTAACATGGTTCGGCCACTCCTGACCAAGTAGAATATGGTCCTTAACATTCATGTAGTCTGATATCAAACGTCAAATTCTCAATCTCAACGAGCGTCCAATCTTTGTGCCCCTTTACGCCGTTTACTAAACAGATTCCATGATAACGAAAAGGCGACCTCGCCTTTGTTATCCACCTGGCCACCTCGCCTTTCATAGTTCATTGGGCCACCTCGCCATTTGTTGTCCACTTGGCCACCTCGCCTTTCATAGTTCGTTGGGCCACCTCGCCATTTGTTGTCCACTTGGCCACCTCGCCCTTCACATAATTCCTGTTTAAATATCTAGATGGCCACCTCGCCATTTAGATACGTTTACCAGCACTGTTAAGATGTTTTGCATATGGCCCACAAGCCACCACGCTGTTACCACGACCCACCATACTTCAAACATACCGCTCCAGAGAATAGTGCCACCCCATCTTTTCACGTGGGCGTCGAGTAAGAGGCGACTCTCACTCTCAGAAGAGACTAGACTCGATACGGACCATCTTTCGTATCATAAGTCTCGATGGCCTAGTGGTTCAGTACTCAGACTTCTAGTTCAGAAGTTCTGTGTTAGAACCCTGGCTCAACCAATGACTTTCCGGAAGTTATGTGTGATGAGCATCGATGACTAACAACGTTGTGCCCCATGTATGACAATAGGTTTCGCCACCTATTACATTTGAGACTCGAAAATAATCCAGCGTGTCGAGGCATAATTGCCGCTGACCACACCCTCAGGTATTAAAGGCGTGAAGTTACATAGGCACATAGCCATATGATGTTTTAATTAATGAAACTATTAAACTAGTCCAAAGATCTTACCGTCATTATTATCTGATAAGCATGGATTCAGCTCAGTAGGGACATATGATTGGGGGAGTGGACGTAGGCGTTCTCTCGAGTATTTGTAAGTTCGATTAGCGTTCAAACTCTTAAGATGGTATCTGTCACCGTCAAGTACCTCAATGACTTCATAAGGTCCTTTATATTTAGGATCCAATTTGGTTTGATTCCGTTCATGATTTTCTACTAAAACATAATCTCCTACCGAAAATCTAGTCACATTTGCCTTATTTTTATCGAATCTTACTTTATCAAGCTGTGCATTATTTTTCATTAATTTGTCAGCTTGTTCCCTAATCTCTTAAATTTATCTCAATCTCATGATCGTCAATAGTTAATAAATTTAGTGGTCTAGCTACTCTACCTATTAACAATTCTAATGGACTTGCCTTAGTTACCCTATGAATCGTGCTATTTATAGCAAGTTGAACATCACCTAACGCATCTTGCCATGACCTATTTGGACTAACTTCTACAACAGTCAACATATTTTTGAGGGTGCTCATTAAACTCAATCATTAAACTCTTTATTCGCGAAACACCGCCCTTGGTCTGCTATTATTCGCACAGGCGCGCCAAAAAGTGATATAGATGCTTTAAGTGCGTAAATGGCACACTCTGCATTAATTCTCAGGGAATGTCTAAGTAACACGTATTTAGTGAAAGCGTCTATGAGCACGAAAACGTATTCGTTTTGATTATTTTTCCCACTGAGTTTTCCTGTGGCATCTATATGAATTGTGTGCATAGGGATGCTGACTTTTGGTATAGGGTGCAGCTCGATTTGCTGTTTACCACTACTTGATTTAGCCACTTTACAAGGTATACATTTCTTAACAAATTTTCTAACATACTTTGCCATATTAGGAAACCAATAATGTTGGTATACCTTCTCTAAGGTTTTATCCCACCCCAAGTGAACAATCAAACTCAAACTCAAAATTAACTTTATTTACGTAGGTTTTATCACAAAACTCTTTTAAATCATCATATTTACAGTTACCATTATCATCATCTTACGACCCCTGTCCCACGCTAGGTGGTAGTCTCCATACACACCTATCAGTCGTCATATCTACAGTCACACCTTTTATACACAATTTCTCATGTTTACAATCCATCCATCTCTCTTGATCTTCCACAACCCTTACGTCCATCCACATTAATACTGAAACTACCACCGGTTCGGAATGCTGCTCTACAGAGAAGAGCCGGTAAGAAACCCTGTAGTTATATTTTTCAAATCAATGGGTTTGTTTACAAAAAGCACTAAACAGCACAGTGAGAGCAAGTTCGCCGGATGAGAGAGAAACACAACACGTTAACGCAATGAATGACAACTAGGCCTTGGGTTAGGGCCAATCAAATACAAGTCCGCGAATTAATAGCTCAATCGACTCATGGATACGATTTATCACCGACCAACAGAAAGCCCTAGGTACCTACTATTGGTAACCAAATGTTACGGTTATTTCTTTGATTTTTTCTATACAGCACATTTGATCATAAATTTTACAGCTCTAAATCAAGATCATCGTTTTCGAGTTTATGAATAATTTTATTGCACTCTGGGTCTAGTTGTTGCTCCGCTTGTAACCAGTTTGCAGATAACTCTGTAATATTGACGCGCTTTTGCTCTATACGGTTTACATTTTCTAAAACGTTGGGTTTATTGACCGAGCTGCCAGTCAAACTGACAATGTTATTTATCCTCTTTCCACTAAGCTTTGACGCAACACAATGTTTGATGAGAGAGCATTCGGCACCAGAATCATAATAAAATGGATACGACTCACAAGTGTTCATCAGCGCACTGCTGGGATTGCTAACATAGCAAACTTCCACATGCCTTTCGTTACTCGCCGCTGCTGCAGGCGCTGCTCCGAACTGCTTGCGCCTACTGCCGCGCCAGCTCCTCCGCTGTTGCCACGTTGTTGCCACGTGGACCCTTCGTTGCCAAATGTCCGGCGTTGCTGCACCTGAAACAGATTAAGTCCGACCGCGGCCTCGGTCCCGCAGAGCTTGACGCTGAATTGACTGCACTGGCTGCCTTGCCTTTCACCTCGCCTTTGGAACGGCACCTATTTTATCGAAGTTGTGAAATTTCACCGTTGCCGACTGAAACTTCGATCGCATGAAATCTGGATCTGCTGTCCTATCGCCTTATGTTTAGGCTCTCAATCTACCTTACCGATGCAAATCAAGGCATATAATGGTGCCATAATCTTGGAAAACTGATATAAACTGCCGAAAATATGACGCTAGACCGATGAACTCAAGCCTAACGCTAAAACATCCCGTCTAATCTAAATTTCGTATCGCAAGTAATTAACAGGCAAAACATGTAAAAGAATTTCAAATAATTATTTTTTACATATTGGCTAAACCGTCAAACGTTTTTACACTTGCCTTTGTTTACATTCACAATGTTGTGATGGCTTTAGGTTGGTGTCACTCTAAATGTCAGTCCGTTGGACGTCAGTCTCTGACAGCTAGTGGCGCCACCTGGGCAGTTTGATGTGGTAGTTTTGACCCATATTATTTAGTTGTTTTTAACAAATCGAGTTGTAATTATTTAATAGTTATTATAAAATCAAACCTTAATTAATTTACTGCTATTGGCAAATATTATTTGATTATCTTTTCACAATAACCGGAAGTGAGATTATTTTTTTTAATATCGGCTTGTGACTTTGACTTTCTTGGTTGACTGGCTTGATGCGTCTTTTGACACGATTCCGCCAAATCGGCTTGTGTTCTAGCAACTTTACGAATCCCTATTTAATCTGTGGGGTTGTCTACGATGTATGACGGCCAGACGATTAATTACAAATTACCCCAAATAAAACATCAACGCCCTCCCAAAGGCCAACCCCACGTCCGTGCAGAACATCTTAGCCACGTGGGAGGGGGACACTCAAAATGAAATTACTTATGAGTGGCTAACAGGGAAATGGCAAACCCGTGATGATGGAGAGAATTAATATTGAAATGATACAAAGTGACTTGACATTGGCTAAACACAAACCGTGAGAGCCACAAGAAAATAAAAAAATAAAAAAACATCAACGTTAAGTTTGGCATTTGCCAGTGAAATAGGCGGACGCGTCGGTCAGAGCAGAAAGAAACGTCTCCGCCATTGTTTTAACAGTGAGTTTTACACGCATTATAACTAATCCTTTGTATTTCTTATTGTCTCGTCAATCGGCTTATGCAAATGGACCGCGTGGCTCATTGTGTTGTGTTGGCATACAGCCACGTGGACTGGTTAAAGTTTTAACCTTTGGACTTCCCGTGTAGGCCCTCCATATTCCTTCTGTTGGAAGGCATGATAGTTTCACTTTGTAATAGGATCCCCCTTGCGGCGGATTTCAGGTGTGGCCGCTCGAGAGATTCGTCTCAACGCCAGGATCCAGAGGCACCTTTGGAGCCTGGACGCGAGACCCGTTCCTCGAGCCCGGCCTCCTGCGGAGCTGACCGTGCTGTAGTGGAGTCCGCCTAGCAATCCAGCTGAGGCGGGACGGTTTTTCATTACCCCTTAATTATTTTTCTTTTACCTGCATTTCTTTTCGTTAAATAAATACAATTTACTTTGTATTTACGGGTTCAGTTAGGAGCCAGTAAGTTACCTGCCCGGCTCCCAAACTGGGAGGCCGGAATACAACTAGATTTAACTAAAGGACCCCGGGACCGACACCTTTTTATAACTGGAAGAATTTAACCATCGTCGTCGGCTCAGGGATCCGGTACTCATAAAGTCCCTGGCGCCCCTTAAGTATTATCAACTTGAGCAGTGACCAAAATTCATGAATTTAACGTGATAGAAGTTTGTCTTATACCGATCAAAGTCACACTATCGTAAAGTCGTATACCATACAATTTACCCGAGTAAGAAAATGGAAACTGCTCACCGGAGTGACGTAAAATTCCAGACCCACTCACTATTCTTTGACCTGGCTGACCGCAGAACTGTTGCTCGCCTTCCTGCTGCTCCGCTCAGGACAGTTAGACGCGTAGTGTCCTTGTCCATGACAACGCAAGCAAGTGATCCCGTTCACTTGGTTAATCGCCGCACTATGACTGCCACTTGTGATTTTCGGTTTAGTTAGAACAATCTCCATGTAGCTTAATATCTCCTTTAGAGTGACAATGAATCGCCATTATCAGTCATTTCCATCGCGTACAGAAACACACACATATCACTACACTGTTTTCTCCACGTGGGCTGACTGAGTTACATCCCACTTCTGATGTCGGAGAATAAACTGTTTAATTAAACCTTTTATTTGAGCAGCGGGTTCAAGGTACCGATATTAACTACACTCCAGCATTAACACACCACACCGCAACCACTGTTTCTATCATAATGCCCGATCCACCTCGATCGCGCTCCTTTTATAAGTTTTTGCCGAACGTCAAGATGGCGCCTCGACCCCGCTCGAGGACTACCCTCCGCTCTGACAATGCAAAATAATATAACGTCCTCTTTTAAAAAGATGACAAACTAAATTGAATAGAAAAATCTAACAAATTAAACTGATTAAAATTAAGATTTAACAAAGTATTTTCTAGGCTAATTGATATCGTCTTTATGTAACCAGGAATCAAGTCCATTCTGACTACTTCCTCCGACATATATTATTAGATGTTTATTGGACAGAGTTTGTGTGCCACCATTAATATCTGCTCCGTATTTTAATTCGTTAAAAATAAGTGCAAGCAGCAATAAACGTCACAACAGTGTTAAATCACAAAAAAAGTGCAAAGATCTATCTGGACAATGTAAATGTTTCTCGCAAAAGTGAAGGATTAGTGCAATATCAGTCAAATTATAAAAACAGAAACAAAGAACGAACTATGTAATATTTATAAGTGAAATCACACCCGAAATAAATAATAACAGTGTAGTGATCAGCAATTAATATAAATACAAGAGAATTATTGTTTTGCACGTAAGTACGACTTGCTCATATGTGCATAACCTCAAAATATATCTCCACAAGAACATCATAATATCATAAATCACCACAAGAATCAATTAGCGCCATCTAGCGTCGAGTAGTGAAACTCGCGAGAAAACATCGTTAAGCACACACACCACCGGAGTAGCTAACTCCGCTACTTACCACAAGAGGGCGATACTTCACGCTGAACTGACAAATAGAGTCAATATAAAAAAATGGAGGAATTAAAATGTATGCTCCGAAGTATGCAAGAAGAAATACGGCAGCAAAAGGCAGACATGCTTGATATAAAAGATGAAATAAAACATACCATTATTACCACCATGAGCGAGAAGTTTAACAGCTTAGAATTAAAGAACGAGCGCCTGGAACAAAAACTAGAATCACACAAGTATAAAATAGAAAATATTGAGAGACAAGCGAGAAGAAAAAATTTACTTTTTTTCGGAGTAGAAGAACACGAACGGTCTTATCAGGACTTGGAAGAGAAGGTGTTGAGCATCATAAATAACATGCTAACTATTAATTGCAGCGAGTATGGTATTGAATCAGTTAGACGACTAGGAAAAAAAGGGGGAAAAATTAGGCCTATTGTAGTCACATTAGCCACTATGGGCATAAAAATAAAGGTACTAAAAAATAAGAAAAAGTTAGAGAACTCACCTTATTACATAAAGGAAGACTTTCCCTTGGAAATAATCAACAAACGCAAAGAGCTTCAAATCGAGCTCATAAAGGAAAGAGAACTGGGTAATAGGGCTATCATAAAATATGATAAAATTATCATCTTGAGCGACAAAAAAAGACAAAACGAACCAGTCACCCCAAAAGGGCAAGGGCAGGAGAAGAAAGACAACAAGAAAAGAAATCTATCAGAATCCCCACAAGACACTTCAAGCTTTAGCAAGAATGGAAATAATAAACAATGCGCAAAAATAAAAAAAATTAGCAGTATGAATAACTATCTCATAAAGAAACCAACGCTTACATACCACGGATCTCATTCTCCACAAAATGCAACACAATACTCAAGCCAAACAACACTCTAGCAACCAGCGAACCCCTCTCTCAACCCAAATCTCCCAAAACGGCTGGTCACCGCGGGAGAATCAGACCACCACCCTCCAGAGGTAAATAACTCTCCATCTTCAACAAAGGATTTTAAAGACCCTACCTTATATTATATAGCTACATACAATGTAAGAACTCTATCGACTCATACACGCCTGTTGGAGCTACAAGAAGCACTGAAAAATGTAAAGTTCGACATAATCGGTTTGTCAGAAATAAGAAGACTTGGAAATACAATACAAGAATACCAGGATATAATATTCTATTACATAGGAGAAACACCGGGACTCTACGGAGTGGGATTCCTGGTAAAGAAACACCTCAAAAATTACATTGAAAGCTTTGTTGGGTTATCAGAACGAGTGGCGCTTTTGAAACTAAATATAAATAAATTCAAATTAAGCATTATACAAGTATACGCACCAACCGATGCGGCCCACGACGAAGAAATCGAGGCTTTCTACGAGACTGTCGACAAAGCTCTGAAATTAGCCGAAGTAAATGTAGTGGTCATGGGCGACTTTAATGCCAAATTAGGCCAAATAGAACAGAAGGAATATCCAATAACAAACAAGTTTGGGTATGGGGAACGAAACAAAAGAGGAGAAAGACTACTACAGTTTGCTTATGAGAACAATCTCTCTATTATGAACACATTCTTCAAAAAGAAAAGCAAACAAAGATGGACATGGACATCCCCAGGTGGTAACACTAAAAATGAAATTGATTATATTCTCTCAAACCTGCACAAAAACATACAGAATGTACAAGTACTAAACATACAGTTCCCGACAGACCATAGGTGCGTAAGGGCGACTTTTTGTCTTAAAACATTTAAAAAATGTAGAGCCACCTATTCAAATTACCCCAATAACACACTGAAAACAGACGAAGAAATCTCAACATATATAGAAAAATTGCTTTACCACCAAGAAGTGCTTAGCCAGCGATATGAAGAAGATACAGTCCAAGAATATTACAACAAGTTAACCACGGCTATCAAAAATAGCTTAAACATAGCTTCAATCACTAACAAACAAGCAGCAAAAATAAACAACGTTATATCTGATCGCACTAAGAGACTAATAGACCGAAGAAAAGACTTACAAAGAACAAAGCCAAAATCGAGAGCAATGAAGAACGAATTAAGCGCTCTGTACAAACTTATAAGTAAATACTTGCGACAAGATTACCAGGAACATCGACGGCATACTATAGAAAAACATCTAAATACGTCCGGCAGCTTAAAGAGAGCGAACAACGAACTAAGATTACATAAAACTTGGATTGAAGGCCTCCGCGTATCGGACAGAGTATCTCACAACCGGAAAGACATACTCCAAATAGCCACATCGTTCTATAAAACCTTGTACAACGCACCAAAACAGCAGGAAACCCGCCATTGCCTACCAGAGGAAACGCAAAGCGTCTCAGAGATACACCCAATACAGGAATCTGAAATCATTAAGGAAATAAAACGACTCAAACCAGACAAAAGCCCGGGACCTGATGGGATAACGAACGAAGCATTAAAAATTGCTTGTACAGCTCTCTCGACACCCTTAACAATACTCTTTAACAAAATTTTAGATACCTCTAAAACACCAAAAGAATGGTCAGAGTCAAATATTATATTACTTTATAAAAAAGGAGACCCTAACGATGTAAGCAACTACCGACCCATCAGCCTTCTGCCTACGCTGTACAAATTGTTCGCATCGATAATAGAAAAAAGAATAAGTCCCACACTAGATACATTCCAACCAATCGAACAAGCAGGGTTCAGAAGAGGCTACTCAACGGTAGATCATATCCACACAATCGAGATACTCATCGAGAAATATCAAGAACATCAAAAACCACTCTATATAGCGCTTATTGATTACCAAAAGGCTTTTGATACAATACTTCATTCATCTATATGGGAAACACTGAAGTCGCAAAATGTAGAGTCCAAATACATCAAAGTGCTGAAATACCTCTACGACAACAACACAAGTAGAGTGAAGTTAGAGACAGCCGGACCTGCCTTTCCAATAAAGAGAGGGGTAAGGCAAGGAGACCCCTTATCTCCTAGAATATTTATAGCAGTGCTGGAGTCTATAATAAAAAAAATAGGTTGGAGCACAGTCGGTTTAAATATTGAAGGTCGGCGGCTTAGCCACCTGAGATTCGCTGACGACCTAGTCTTGTTTTCTGAGAACAGTACGGACCTAGAACATATGATATGCACTCTCAAAAAAGAAAGTAAACAGGTAGGCTTGGAGATCAATTTTGAAAAAACTAAATTAATGACAAATGCATCAAAAAACCAACTACATATAGATAATGTACCCTTAGAATATGTCGATTCTTATATATATCTGGGCAAACAAATCTCTTTCGATAAACAACACAACGAAAAGGAAATCGATAGGAGGATAAAAGGGACATGGAAGAAGTTTTGGAGCCTTAAGGAAATTTTCAAAGGCCATATGCCTGTAAAAATAAAAAGAAAGGTTATGAACAGCTGTCTCTTACCATCACTCACGTACGCCAGCCAAACTTGGAATTTCACACGGCGAGCCAAAAACAAAATAACTACTTGCCAGAGGAGTATGGAGAGAAGCATGATGAAAATCAGAAAAATACATAAAATACGCCACTCCAAGATAAGAGAAGTAACAGGAGTAATAGACGCTCTAAGTTACGCTAAGAGATTAAAATGGCGATGGGCGGGACACGTGGGGAGAATGAGCGACGACAGGTGGACAAGTCGGGTAACGTCCTGGCAAGGACCCTCAGGAAAAAGGAAGAGAGGTAGACCTAGAACTAGATGGGAAGATGACATTACACGAACTGCTGGAAAAAGATGGATGGCAAAAGCTGCGGATAGAGACCACTGGGCATCTCTGGAGGAGGCCTTTACCCTCAATTGAGAGGGGTTCACGCTTAGAAAATATTTAAATTGTTTATTCTATAAATCGTATTCTTACTTTATCAAGTGATTTTAGTTTTTAAATATAGTCAAATATTAAATTAAATAACACTAATTAATTATTTTCAAATACTGAATATTTAATCAATCAAATCTAAAATAATGTTATATTTTAAATCTTAGATTCCTAATTCAAGATAAATTGAATTTTGTATACCTATTATTTATATAGCTTCCCCAATTAAAATTACGAAATGTATATTACCTAGAGCTCAATGATAAAAAAATGAAAGATGATCAATGAAAACAATTACATACCTATACCATTATTAAATTTTTACTATTGCATGAATTTGGAAAAATAATTATTATCTACTATTAACTGTTATACATATTGCAAAGGTGTGAAATAAAAGGCTTTTTTATTTTTTATTTTTATTTATTTATTGGACAGTGGCTCACAAAACAATTTAATTACATTAAATTGCTGTAAAAAACTTAAATTAAAAATAACTCCGCTTAATAACTCATTCGTTAAAACTATTGGCTCCGCAAATTGCAATATTTTAGGTAAGGTATGCCTAAATATTCAATCGCGTCATACAGATGATGTTTATAGTATTCAGTTTATGGTTGTTAACCATATTGTAGATAAACTACCTACTGTGTCTGTGGATGTTTCTGCTATATCACACTTAAATAATATACCGCTCGCTGATGATTGTTGGAATATACCCAGTGAAATAGACGCTATATTAGGAGCGCAACTATTTCCTTTGCTGTTAAAAGGGGGCCGCATAATTTATTCTTCGCTGTGTCGTCCCTCCGATACCGCTAAAACCGCATCTTCTTCTTTAACTACCGCTCACATATCGCACACTACTGTTAGTGACGCAACCGCTTCTTCGCATTATGCTACCGCTCCGCTCTCGGTTCTCGAAACCTCGCTTGGTTACGTCGTCATGGGTGAGGTACCTACAACACCTGCTCCTGCTGACGTCGCCTGGTCCTTCGGTCCTATAACAAATGAAGAATTAAATATGAATTTAACCAAGTTTTGGGAATCGGAAGAAATATTTTCTCGTCCAGTCAGCAATCCTGATGATGTTGAATGTGAAAATATGTATATCTCGTCTACCTCACGTGACCCACCGGGTCGATTTGTTGTCGCTTTACCATTTAAAGCGGATCCCGCCTCTTTGGGAGACTCGTATACAGGCGCAAAACGCAGATTCGCATCTCTAGAACGCAAGTTTAGGGCAACTCCTGAACTGCGTCTCGCATATAATAATGTTATCCAAGATTATATCGCAAATGGATACTTGTCTGAAGTTCCTTATTCTATGTCCGCAATTAAAGATGGTTACATAATTCCTCATCATCCTGTGATTCGCCCAGATAGATCAACAACTAAAACTCGTCCGGTACTTGACGCCAGCGCCGTCACTGATACCAATATTTCTTTAAATGATATCTTACACACTGTGCCGAATTTGCAAATTGATATAATTGAACTTTTATTAAAATTCCGTCTGTTACCAATTGCATTAACAGCTGATGTGCAACAAATGTATTTACGCATTCTTCTCGTTGATGAACACCGCAAATATCAAAAAATATTGTATAGATTTGACGAATCTGAACCTATTCGTGTTTTTCAATTTAATTCTGTCGCATTCGGTCTTCGTTCAAGTCCGTACCTTTTTTTTTTTTTTTTTTTTTTTTGGTTTCGCTGGGGAAATGCTTTATGCATACCACCGCACCCCGGGGGAAAGGTCGGTGATTATGTGGGACTCCGACAAGGGTCGTCTACCCAAGCGTCGTTTACCCACTAAAACCCCAGCGGCATACCCTCACACGACGCGCTTGGGGCGCCACAAGTTCGCGTAAACGCATTCTACTGTGACGCCCCGGCGTGGTGCCCGCAACGCGGGCAAGCGACTATCCGAGAGGGCGTCCCGGTATACTGGGACGCCCTCAGTCATCGAGGCTTTCGTCGGTGGTGGCTCCCCCGAACCACCACCGGCCTCCTAGGCGAGGGCAGAAGGGGCCCGCATCGTCACGAACCCCCCTCCACCCACGCCTCCGTCCGCGGCGCGGGTCACCCGGAGCTCCCTCCCTTGCGACCCGCCCCGCTGCCCCCTTCTGCGACATCGGCCCCGCAGAAGGAGGCCCGTCAGCCCTCGGGCCGGCGCCAACCAGAGGACACCGGCGCACCGCAGCCGTCCAGGGCCCGCAGGGAAACCCTTAGGACAGGGCCCACCGTCTACCCAGGTCCCCGGAGCCCACCAGGGCTCGCAGCGAGACACTGGGGACAGGGTCCCCATCCACCCAAGTCCCCGCAGCCCCAATCTACCGCAGCGCACCGGCGATCCGTCCCGCAGCCCCCTTCTGCGACATACGGCCTCGCAGAGGAGGCGCGTCAGCCCTCGGCCGGCGCCAACCCGAGGACGTTGAGTGAGGACTCGGTTTGACGGCCAACTAAGTTGAGCGCCAACCCGAGGACCTCATGGTGCGCCGCAGCGGTTTACGACTCCCAAGGCAGCTCTGAGGACAGAGGAGTCCCCGGAGCCGCAACCCGCCACGACGCTGGGTGCCGCTCTTCGTCTCACCTCTCCCCGTGGGCCCGCCCGGCATGGGAGGCCCTGGCCGGTATGGCCCCACGGATCATTGAGGCACTCAAGCCCCCTCACCACAGCAAGGTGGCAGCACAGTTGAGGGGGGTTCAAGTCCGTACCTGGCTATGCGTTGTATACGCCAGTTAGCCGCTGAAAATAAAGATGTTTATCCTCTTTTTTTTTTTTTTTTAATTCTCAATTTAAAGAGCTTTTTCGCTATGCGAATATGCCGCTCTGTATGTACACATCAAGTATTGCCTAAGATTTATAATTTATGTAGATACATTTGCGTTTCGTTTTATCCTCTTGCTGCTGAGGCCGCAAATAAAGATATTTTTATGGACGATGTAGCAACATCAGTCCTCACAGTTGAAGCAGGGGTTGAATTGTCACAACAATTGATCGCTATGTTCAGTTCAGCTGGTTTCAATCTTGTTAAGTGGGCAACTAATTCAAAGTATTTGCTGGAACATGTTCCAACTTCACATCGTGCTTCTATTGAATTTTCAGGTGGAGACAATTTAAAAATATTAGGTTTAAAATGGATGCCTGTTTCCGATACTTTTACTTTTACAATTCACGAAGATACTAATAAGTGTTGCACCAAACGAATAATATTATCCGTTCTCGCCCGCCTCTTTGATGCACTTGGTCTAGTGGCTCCAGTTATTTTATATGCTAAGCTACTGATTCAAGAACTGTGGCTCGCTCGAATCGGTTGGGATGATGATGTTCCTGAAAACATAAAGAATCGCTTTTTTAAGTTCAAGTCTGAACTATCGCTTCTGTCTCAATTACAAATACCTCGACACTTGGGTGTAGCACAAGGTTGTGTTGTTAATATAGTAGGTTTCGGAGACGCCAGTCTGAAGGCATACGGATGTGCCGTATATTTACACGTTACTCATCCTAATGGTCATGTGTCACTTCGCCTTGCGTGCGCCAAGTCAAAGGTTGCATCGCCAAAAATCATATCGCTGGCCCGCTTAGAGCTTTGTGCAGCTCTACTACTTTCTAAGGTGATACGTCATGTTCACACCGCTTATAATGATCGCTATTTAATATCTGATATTTTCGCTTTTTCTGACTCTACAATTGCTTTATCTTGGATTCATTCGCAACCGCATCGTTGGCAAACATATGTAGCCAATCGGGTTAGCAAAATACATGAAAATGTCGCACCTGATCGCTTTTTTCATATTGATGGTGTAGCAAATCCAAGTGATTGCGCATCTCGCGGTCTTTTACCTTCTCAAATATTGAACCATTCGCTGTGGTGGGTTGATCCGCCATGGGCTTGCACTCCAGTAGGAGAGTGGCCTATTCAACCATTTTATCCAAATTATACTAACTTACCAGAGGAAAAAAAGGTCGTGTTTCTTGCCGCTGTTGTTAAGTTAGAAGATTCTATATTCTATCATCTTGCATTAAACATATCTACATGGTCTAAACTTTTACGCATAATTGTTTACATATTACGCATGGTTAAAAAACTTCCCCGCGATAAATATATTACATCTTCTGATCTTGCAACTGCTGAAATGATTCTTCTTCGTGATTTGCAGAATAAATATTTTTATAATGATATAAAAGCAATTCAAAAGAAAAACTTACCCTCTCTATCGATTCGCAAACTTGATCCGTTCATTGACAGTCAAGGTATACTGCGTGTCGGTGGCCGCTTGAGTAATGCTGACATACCTTATGAAAATCGTCACCCTATTTTGCTTCCGCGACGTGATCATATTGTAGATTTACTCATAGATTATTATCACAGAATTAACTGTCATACTGGCTCGCATTTATTAAATTCGTTATTAAGACAACGCTACTGGATAATTTCTTCGCGTAATATAATCCGCCAGCGCATTCGCAACTGTAATCACTGTTTTAAATGCTCACCGTCGAGCTATGTCCCCCTCATGGGAAACATTCCACCCGCTAGATTTCTCGAAGCTAAAGCGTTTACTAATACTGGGATTGATATGGCTGGCCCGATAAAGATGACTATGACCAGACATCGCGGAGTAAAAAGTACGAAAGCATATATATGTCTTTTCATATGTCTCGTCACTAAAGCGATGCATCTTGAAATCGTTTCAGATCTCAGTACAGATACATTTATAGATGCCTTTAAACGTTTTATTTCACGGCGTGGTCCAGTAGCGGCCATTTATTCCGACAATGGCACAAACTTTATAGGTGCTAAACGTCATTTGAATGAACTTTACGATTTTTTAGCTTCCTCAGAAACTCAAAACGCAATAAACTTTGAGTTGTCTAAACATAGGGTTGATTTCCACACTATTCCTCCGCGAGCGCCGCACTTCGGTGGCTTGTGGGAAGCTAATATTAAATGTGTTAAAACGCATTTGTATCGCGTTATTGGACAACAAATTCTTTCCTATGAAGAGCTGTTAACAGTTTTGACTCAAATCGAATGTTTGCTTAATTCACGTCCGCTAGGTCTTTTACCTGATGAACCGCAACCAGATATTCTTACTCCTGCGCATTTTTTAATGACCACTCCATTAAAACATTTACCCGCATATGATATTGATGTAAACAAAGGTATTGTTCAAAGAAAAAAGTTGCTAGATAGTTTAGTTCAAAGTTATTGGAAAAGATGGCGACTTGACTATTTATTTACACACATTACAGCAAAGACAAAAATGGCATAAGAATGATCATAGTTAATATTAAAACTGGTACAATCGTGCTTGTTCATCAAGATGACGTGCCGCCGCTCCATTGGCCGCTTGGCATTATAGAGGAAGTTTATCCGGGTAAGGACGGAACTGTACGTGTTGTTACAGTTCGTTCTCGAGGTAAACTTATTAAGCGCCCTGTTGTAAAAATATGTCCGCTTCCAACGCAATAAGTATTATTCGTCTATACTTATAACTCTTATTTTCATTTTAACAAGTATTGTAAGTTATAATTTTATTTATATTTGTCAATTTATTTGATCTTTGCAATGTATTAACCATATTCTACTTTAATAATTTCTCGCTCTTATGTAGGACTTCGCTATACTTCGCATTTCTGTTTTGAAACTCCTACGGACTTCCAAGCCGGGGAGTATGTTTGCGCCATAAATACTCTTTTCTTTTCCTTCGTCACTGGCCGGCGAAGGTATAGACAACACCGAACTGACGGTGTATGTCACAATCGCATATTCGCAAAAACCATACATATAACACGCTATATATAAATTCGGGAATATATGAAATTACGCACAAATACTTAAGTACACAAGCATGAAGATATCTACCCGCATATAAACATTGGAAGGGCGTTCAGAAAGCCGAAACCTGTAGTAGACATACACCGAAGAGTGGAGTGAGGTGAGTCTTCTTACTTTTTGCTGGCCAAACACCCATCCACTAGAGGCAAGTCTTGAATGCCTTTAGGTATTTTATTATATAATCGAATCCCGAGACCTGCAAAAGTTTTGTGCACTTTTTGCAGCCTGTAATGAGGGATTTCTATGTGGTGTCTATTTCTAGTGGACATTTTATTTTTATTGATATCGCCACTCTTTTCGTAATCGCTGATATTTTTACGAATGTACAGAATATTGGTAAATATGTACTGCGATGCGACTGTTAGAATACCAGTATCCTTAAAAAGTTCTCTCAATAAATCTACTCATCAACTAAACTTTGCAAGCAATAGTAAATATCAATCAAAATCGTCCAAATTTTTGAAGCGACTGAATTTATATTAGGAAAGCAATAGTAGTGGAAGTGTTATCATCAATAGTGTAGATACATAAAGTGGTTACAGTAGATCTACTTCCTTAATATGGTAAACCGACTTCAATATCATGAGTTCCTCTGTGCTTCGGGGAGTAAGTTAAACTCTCGGCTATCATTGGAAAATCTCAAGCATTCTGTACTCAAAGTCACCAGCGTCAAAAGTTGGATGGGTTACGACTATCGGAGGGCATCCCGGGTAGCTGGGACGCCCTCAGTCAATGAGGGTTGAGTCGGCCTCTAAGACGAGGATAGAAAGCGGGTGTAACCCCCTTCTAGGGAGGGGACGTGACCGCCTCCCCCCTAGCCTCCGCCCGTGGCACGCGTCTTTAGACCTACCTTGTTTGCGACACTCCCCACCGCCCCCTTTTGCGACATAACGGCCTCGAAGGAAGACACGAGAGACCAACCGAGGACACTGGTGCACCGCAGCGGCTGAGGGCTCGCAGGGCAACTCTGAACGCAGAATAGTCCCCGGAGCCCAAACCCGCTACGACACCGTGTGCTGCTCTTCGTCTGGCCTTTGCCCGTGGGCCCGCCCGGCATGAGTGACCCTGAGTCGATATAGTCCCAACAGATCATGAAGGCACACAAGCCCCCTCACCACGGCAAGGAGCACAGTCGAGGGGGACTTTCCGTATGACCTAGCGGAGGCTTCATCAAATAGATATAATAAATGGTCTTTCAAATCTACGTCACACGTTTTTGTGGAATTTGTTGGGTACTTAAAAAATAAATAATTATTAAACACTTTTTAACGGATTTATCGCGTGTTTAATCGTCGTATTTTGTTTGCTGTTTGCGGCCCGTATACCGTAACATAATGATTTCTTAGGATTTCGGATTTAAAATGTGTTTATGTTCAATGTGTAATAATCGCGAAAACCTAAGAAATCATTAATAAATTATTAAATATGACCGCAAGGTAGTAAAAAAGAAAAGAATGACAAGCCCTCAGAGTTTCTTGTCAGTTCTTTTCAGCAGTGGTCGCGTTCTGAACTGGTGGTAAACTAAATTATATTACTTTGTTTGTATAAATTTTATTAATATGTTGATAATTGTAGATATGTGTACATTGTGTCCTATGCAAAATAAATGGTTTGACTTTGACGTTAAAGGGGAGAGGGTATCACCGGAATAGGATATTGTGCGACTGTGGGCAGAGAGCTAAAAAGACTTGTGTCATCACATGTAAGGTTTTAAATTAGTAACGCGAAATTCACATGTGAATAAAAAACTTTAATAATAATAACAAGCGTCTCTATTCCTTGTTTTACAATAGTTGGTGGATTACAGTAAACGCAAGTTCGATTTGAATTAGTAAGTTAGAGTATGTAGCGACCAACATGCTACATACTTTACACAATTTACCCGAAAAATCAAGAAATATCGCCTACAAATGCGAGAATTACGAAAAAGTCCTAGTTACATCGTGATACCGAAGTTTCAAGAGCAATTCGCACAGTTAAGATTTCCCCAACTACAACTATCCTAAACCAACTGGTTTTATAAGTTCACCAACGCAACGATATGACGATGCAATTTTACACATAATATTAACGTTCACTTGCGTTAATATTTCCGAAATGTAACGCTTTAACGTTTAACAAAGTTAACTATTTGATTAACGGTACCCAGCTATGTCCACAATTTAAGTAGTAAATCAGTGGTTTCTATGTCCGTTATATCCTTTTGCACTGGCTTTTAAGCTTTATTTACAGGTATTTATAAATATACAAAATACACAGAGCTAATGCTGAACTTGGCAAAGCAGCGCCTCTCAAAAAAATTTACTTTTTAAGTTATTTTATAAAAATTAGAAGAAAAATTTGTTTTATGGCTACATAATTATGTTTGTACATATATAAGACTAGCGACCCGGCCTGGCTTCGCCCGGGTGCATTTAGGCATGTATTATACTTATAAACATTCCTCTTGAAACACTCTATCTATTAAAAACCGCTTCAAAATCCGTTGCGTAGTTTTAAAGATTTAAGCATACATAGGCACGGACAGACGACATCGACTTTGTTTTATACTATGTAGTGATAGTGATAATCAAAATCGGGTTTGCGTTTTTTTTCAGATCAACCTTTTAAGCTTCATTACCCTATAAATGTTATGTTGTGTAATTATAGACCAATTTTAATCACAAACCATAAATACAATGCTTTGTTTATCATATCTTCTATGAATTATACCGGTAACTCGTGTAGGTAACTGACATAGTTGCCGCGAAATGGCCTCATTTAAAACAACACGCTAACTCTTCCTCTGTTAGCTTCACCAGTCTCAGTGATGTCTCCCAAAGTTTGCCTGCAGCTTTCTGATCTATAGTACGTGCATATTTTATTTCTTCGCAATTTAGAAAATATTTTCCACTCAGTTTACCCGCTTCCTCATCTAAAGCCACATGCAATGCAGTCTGCGCTCCTTGCCAAGGGGTTTTATACAATGCT
The DNA here is from genome assembly GCA_905475355.2 of Clostera curtula. Taxonomy (NCBI): domain Eukaryota; kingdom Metazoa; phylum Arthropoda; class Insecta; order Lepidoptera; family Notodontidae; genus Clostera; species Clostera curtula. The sequence continues at coordinate 19,315,308 of FR997799.1, forward strand.
TTTAACACATACTTAAAAATGAATCCAAGAAATTTGTTTGCTGATTCATATATCCTTGTACCAACCAAGCCAGGATCTGTAGTGTTAATTATAACATCAAAACCTTTCAGTTTAGGTGCTAATAGCCGCGTGAATTCCGCTACACAAAACTTACTTTTACTATACACGGAGAACGTTAACCAATAGTCCATGTAATTTAAATTATCAATATCTACTGTCGCTAAAAAATGCGTTATTGATGATGTCATTAATATCCTGCTTGGTTGTCCGGACCGTCCAGTTTTCTTTAGTAACGGCAGGAGTAAAATTGTCAGTAACACAGCACCAAAATAATTTACTTGCATGATGAAGTGCATGCCGTCGGAAGTTAAGGACGCGTTAGGGATTCCAATCCCAGCGTTGTTTACCAAAATGTCTAACCTGTTTTCGTTCTTCAAAATGTTAGTCACGAATTTGCGGACGGATTTCAAGGACGATTGATCTAAAGGCATGAAGATCACGTTGTTATTGTCAGTCTTCTTGACAATGAGATCTCTGGCGTTGGTGCCTTCTTCGTTGAATGGACAAGCGATGATGACCCGCGCTCCTCTCTTGGCCAAGTCTGTGGCTATTTCCAAGCCGATTCCTGAAGTACCGCCCGTGACGATCACTGTTTTTCCATCCAGGCGTTTGGTTGACAAACATTTTGCATTTGTACATTTCTGGTAAGCCCCAAGAGCCAATAAAACCAAAAATAATAAAATACCGGTTATCACGAATAATTCGTACATGTTTGTATAATCAGTGTGGTCACTGACGTTGGACTAAGACTGAGCACATTTACGTATAGCTATAATACTCGCTAACCGCGTGCTAACTAACTTTATGTTTGTACGTTTTGTCTGTATGAGTACAGATGTAACTAATATTTGAAATTAGTAAATTATTAATGTTATTTGGTGAAAAATTTATGAGAATATACAATATAATATAATCTTACGAGTGGCAACTCATATAAACAATCCGTCATAACGGATTGTATCCCTTTTTCTACCTTCTACCTGGCGTTAATCCCGGCTATTGCCAGGATCCGCCTTCCGGCTGAGCTTCCTCCACTTTGCCCGATGTTCTACATCATTTTCAGACAGGCCATTGGCTCTCATGTCGGACTTGACGACGTCCAGCCAGCGCTTGCGAGGGCGACCGCAGGACCTAGCCCCAAGGACAGCCTTTCATGCATCTCCGACCAACGTACTCCATAGGGCGGCGCATGATCTGGCCATACCATCGCAGACGACATTCTTGCAGTGTTTCCCCCACGTCACGGACACCAAGACTATCTCGGATGAATCCACCTCAGCATCTTCATCTCCGTGACGCGAAGCTCCTGGGTGTGTCTGCTTAGTGCCGGCCAACATTCACCGCCGTATTGGAGGACAGACCGTACGGTGCATTTATATATCTGCCCCTGAGCTTTGGAGGCATTTTACGGTCGCATACAACGCTTGATACATTTTTTTTTTTTTTTATTTCGCTGGGGAAATGCTTTATGCATACCACCGCCCACCGGGGGGTGAGGTCGGTGATTATGTGGGACTCCGACAAGGGTCGTCTACCCACTAAAACTCCAGCGGTATACCCTCACACGACGCGCTTGGGGCGCCACAAGTTCGCGTAAACGCAGTCTACTGTGACGCCCCGGCGTGGTGCCCGCTACGCGGGCAAGCAAGTTCCCTCCTTTGCGACCCGCCCCGCAGCCCCCTTCTGCGACATAACGGCCCCGCAGAAGGAGGCCCGTCAGCCCTCGGGCCCGCGCCAACCAGAGGACACCGGCGCACCGCAGCCGTCCAGGGCCCGCAGGGAACAACTGAGGACAGTGTCCCCCGTCTACCCAGGGAGGACACTGAGGACAGGGTCCACCGTCTACCCAAGTCCCCGGAGCCCAAAACTACCGCAGCGCACCAGCGATCCGCCCCGCAGCCCCCTTCCGCGACATACGGCCTCGCAGAGGAGGCCCGTCAGCCCTCGGCCTGCGCCAGCCCGAGGACGTTGGTGCCGCTCTTCGTCTCACCTCTCCCCGTGGGCCCGCCCGGCATGGGAGGCCCTGGCCGGTATGGCCCCACGGATCATTGAGGCACTCAAGCCCCCTCACCATGGCAAGGTGGCAGCACAGTCGAGGGGGAACGCTTGATACTTCGCACCACTTCGCCTCGCCAACGGATTGTATCACTAGCATAAATAAATAATCTAAAATAAACAAAACAAGCAAAAAAAATTACATAACAATACACACAGGTACTGAGATAATTATAAATAACAGAATGTAACTACAGTCAATGAAGAAAGTATTGGGAATGGATGATTTGTATATGGATCCAAATTCAATTTTTTTTTTGTTGTTGTTAGATTGGCACAACTGTTTTCCATTTTAGTGCGGAGTCTGAGGTGCATCTGTTATTAATATTAAATGCAGTGCTGTTTTTAGTTATATCATACCTCGTATGCGAATTGCATAATGGACAAAAACATCGAACACAGAGTTTGTCTTAAAATTTGCGTCGCCAATGGAATTTCGAGTTTGGGGTCACTGAAAATGTTACAAAAGGCTTGGTGAATCGACTTTATCAAAAACACGTGCACATGAGTGGTACAAAGCGTTCAAAAGAGGTCGAGATGTGATGGAAGATTTGCCTCGCTCTTGTAGGCCATCAACGTCTGCAATTGAAGTTAACATTGCAAAAGAGAAGGAAATAGTGACTGAAAATCCTCATTCAACTTTGAGAGAGATAGTCGCCGAAATTTCTGTGTCCGACGAGTCGACGAGAGTAAATTTTCCCCAAAAACTCAATCGCATGTGAGTCACTGAGGACATACTAGAACTGTCTCAACAGTTTATCGTCTTCCCGGTAGTAGAAAAGGTTGCCGGACTGTAGGATTATCGTGCCCTCCCCCTCTCTTCGGACGTCTGATAATCCGATAACGTCCCAGCGCACCTTCACCAGGGCGTTTTCCAGCTCGTCGATCTTCTTATCAGTCCTCAAAGTGCGTGCGTTATATGTTGCAAGGGCCAGTTGTCGTTGGTGGTAGTCAACACGCCTCCGGTAGCGATTACCTGACCGCTACCGTAAATCAGGAGCGGTGGAGCTACCGGAGACTGGGGTTTTTTTTGGTTTCCTTATCCATGGGGGGATTTCCACGCTGGGCAGGCGGGTTGGCGATCGCAGTAATAAGATGTTATTTTATACCAGACCGTTGCTGCTGCCCAACTTCTGATATCCCTTAGTTGCCTTCTACGACACCAACGAGAAGATATGGGGTGGTGATATTCTTACTCCGTCACCACACTCCGTCACTATTATTACAGTGCAAGTTGTCAGTCAGAGTTGAGTAATTAAAGCAATACTGTGTATTGTCAGAGCAAGTGTATACTTAATTAATTGTAACTGATTAAATAATATATCATATTATAAAATAAAATAAAATATGAAATATAATCACTACATAGTATAAAACAAAGTCGATGTTTTCTGTCCGTCCCTATGTATGCTTAAATCTTTAAAACTACGCAACGGATTTTGAAGCGGTTTTTTTTAATAGATAGAGTGATTCAAGGGGAAGGTTTTTATGTATAACCCACCCCCGCTTTGCACGGGCGAAGCCGGGGCGGGCCACTAGTATAAAATAAAATAAAATATATCATATTATAAAATAGTAAAATCACACCATTGTTCAAAGCTGGTAACAAAAAAGAGCCTGGCAATTACCGTCCAATCTCTATTCTGCCAGCTCTAAGTAAAATTTTTGAAAAACTAATCATAAAGCAATTACTTCGTCATTTCGATTTACATAAATTATTGCATAGTGAACAATACGGTTTTACCAAAGGTCGTTCTACGAGGAATGCAGGTGCTGCACTCTTAAAACATATTTATGATGCCTGGGAGAATTCGCAAGATGCCATAGGTATTTTCTGTGATCTATCGAAAGCTTTCGACTGTGTGCATCACGAAACCTTGTTAAGAAAGCTTCAACACTATGGCGTTAAATACAATGCGATCAATTTATTAGCGTCGTATCTGCGTGATAGAATTCAGTTCGTTGACATTAATGGAGTTAAGTCTGCTGGATCGCCTGTGTCTATGGGCGTGCCACAAGGGTCCATCCTTGGTCCTTTCCTATTTCTGGTATATATTAATGACCTTGCATTTTTTATTAATGACATTTGCGATATCGTGCTTTTCGCTGATGATACATCTCTTGTATTTAAACTTGACCGGAAAAACGTTAATTATGACGACGTGAATAGCGCGCTTAGTCAGGTATCTTACTGGTTCACAACAAACAATTGGCTACTGAATTCTGTCAAAACTAAATGTATTCGATTTGTAACACCGAATACTAAGATAATAGATACCAAACTAGATTTGGATGATAAGCAAGTAGACATAGTAGATTCAACCAAGTTTCTAGGCATCACTCTAGATCGTAAATTGCAGTGGAAGCCTCACATTGCAACTCTTACGGGGAAGCTTAGTTCAGCCGCCTACGCTGTTAGACAGGTTAGGAGACTCACTGACGAAGACATGACAAAACTCGTTTACTTTGGTTACTTCCATAGCGTTATGTCGTATGGTATCCTACTCTGGGGTAATGCTGCTGATATACAAAACATATTTATTGTACAGAAGCGCGCGCTACGTGCAATTTATAATTTAGGACCTAGAGAATCACTGAGAGAACGCTTTAAAGATATAGGGATTTTAACTGTAGCGTCACAGTACATTTTTTCTAATCTAATTTTTGTTAAAAAAACTTATAGTAGCTTTAAAAAAAATTGTGACGTCTCGTCCTCCAATATCCAGACAAGAAATAGGCATAAGTTAGTTACACCATTCCACCGGCTACAAAAAGCACATGGTTCTTTTGTAGGTCTCGGAATTCGCCTGTTCAACAAATTACCGGAAGCAGTTTTGGATTGGTCGTTCGAGAAATTTAAATGTTACGTTAAGTCCGGTTTAATTAAAAAGCGCACTATCAAGTCAATGACTATCTATCAGATAGTGACGCATGGGAGTAACGTCGGCTATGTTATGGTCTAGCTCTGATCTTCCAGCCATTACATTACTGAAGTTTTGTAAACAGTATGTGAGTGCAGTTTCAGCACGCACCATGTAATTTGTGTAATTTCACTAATTTTTATTTTCTTATTGTTTAATGTGCTACATGTTTATGCGTGTTATTGCTTTCACTAATCTGTCAGACTTGTTTGTACCACCATCATTGTAACCCTCTTATTTAAAAGAGCAACCATGGAGTTTCTTGCCGGCTCTTCTCTATGGAATGGCATTCCGAACCGGTGGTAAAAACTAAATTATTAATTTTATTTTATGATTTTTATTTTTAACTAGCTGACCCGGCGAACTTTGTTCCGTATTATATATATTTAAAACAAAAAGAAAGTTGGACATAGGATATCTGAGATTTTTATCCCGTCCGTATAAAACCTACTTTAACAAAACGCAACTGACAGCGAAACTGTCAACAGATATCGCCATTGTTAAAGCTAACATATGATTATGAATGTCAAATAAAAGCCAAATAATTTGCAGTAAATTAATATTGAAAATTTTTTTTGATCGTCATCCTATGTCCTTTACCTGGTCCTCAGCTACCTTCCCACCAATTTTCAGCCAAATCGGTTCAGCTGTTCTCGTGTTATAAATAGTATCCCGTCCGTATAAAACCTACTTTAACAAAACTAATTTGCAGTAAATGAATATTGAAAAATTTACCTTCCCACCAATTTTCAGCCAAATCGGTTCAGCTGTTCTCGAGTTATAAATAGTATCCCGTCCGTATGAAACCTACTTTAACAAAACGCAACTGACAGCGAAACTGTCAACAGATATCGCCATTGTTATAGCTAACATATGATTATGAATGTCAAATAAAAGCCAAATAATTTGCAGTAAATTAATATTGAAAATTTCTTTTTTTCATCGGGATAAAAAGTATCTTATGTCCTTCTCCTGGCTCTAAACTACCTCCCTGCCAATTTTCAGCTAAATCGGTTCAGCCGTTCTTGAGTTATAAGTGAAGTAACTAACACGACTTTCTTTTATATATATAGACTAGCTTTTGGGCGCGGCTTCGCTCGCGTGGACTTCGAACCCGTGCTTATCTCAATGCATTTTTTTTTATGAATATAAAAGTGGTTATTGTGACTAAACTATGATAGTTAGATATGTGCTCTCGCGGACTTTTTTGTAGATTTTAATAAGACCTACAAACTCGTAGTACTTCATTTTGTTCTATTGTCAATCGTTTTTGCAGCGCACGCATAAATAGGTTTTCTATTTTACACCTTGGGTTACAAAATCGCAATTTTCATACGGATCCCTAATTCTTTTGAACTATCTAACACTGAAAGAATTTTTGAAATCGGACCAGTAGTTCCTGAGATTAGCGCGTTCAAACAAACAAACAAACAAACTCTGCAGCTTTATATATTAGTATAGAGTATAGATTTTTTTTTCTCTTAAAATCTTTGGCTATTTGAAAGCATTCGCAAGAATTTATTCGAATAAAAAACATTTTGATTTTGATTTTGATTATAAAATATAGGTACTCTTCAATAAATACGCCAAACGAGGCAACATGGTTATTATAATAAAAAATAATACTACTTTAATTATAATATATTTATTCTTTTTTATTTATTATCATCTCCTATATTATTGTGGTGAGTTGCTTGTGATGGCAGGATATGAAAGTTGACCGAGTCAATAGGATGAAGGAGTTTCCGGGAACGAGAAGAGGTGATAATGTGATGAGCATACTCAGACCCCACAGATTCTAACACCGATTCGAATTCGGTGGAATAGTCGATAGAAGTTGAACTGTACACGACCCCTAGAAGATAGAAACCTCAAGAAAAAGATACTCCGCAAATCACTGCGGAGACTGCCAGCCCCTCCCGTTTCGATGCAGTCGTTACGTAATTTTAATATATTTTCTATTTTTTTGTTTGATGGTGGTTATAGAAATAAAGGCGAAGAAGCATGCTATTTATTTGACGCTTTTATTTTCTTCTTCACTGCCGAGAGCCCAGCACCTCATTGCCTAAACTACGTTTAAAAACACCGACACCATAACCAAAAAAGTATAAAATAACTTACTTAATAAAGATTAAATTTAATATACATCTTCTGCAAAACTTTAATATTGATAAAAATCGGTGCCAAGCCAAATGTAATACGAGTACATAGTAGGTACCTACGTACATAGTCCATACGTACGTGGTACGTCCGTAGCACAAACAAATAACATTATTTTATAATGTTCAAATTACAGAGTTTATAATATCGTATTAATTTCTTCCTTAGTAAGTTTTACAAGCCTCACTGATTCCTCCCAAAGTTTATTTGAGGTAATTTTGTCCACTGATCGCACAAAGTTAGTCACTTCACAATTTTTGAAATATTGTCCACTTACATCCCCAGCTTTTGTATCTAAAGCAACATGTAATGCCGTCTGAACTCCTTGCCATGGGGTTTTGAACAATATTTTGCATCCATAATTGAGGATGAATCCGATAATAGTATTCAATGAATCAAATATTTTTGTTCCTACCGCTCCAGGATCAACAGAGTTGATCACCACGTTAGAATCTTTTAGTTCAATATCTAGTTGTCTTGTAAATTCTGCTACACACAGCTTGCTTCTACCATAAGTAAGGATCGCCGTCCAGCTTGTCGTCGAATTTAGATTAGTTATATCTATATTACCCAAAAGGTGGAGAACGGACGAGGTCATCAGTATTCTACTTGGTTTCCCTGGTCGACCTGTCTTCTTCAACAAAGGCAGAAGTAATATCGTTAGAAGAAACGGACCGAAATAGTTCACTTGCATAATTATGTTCATGCCGTCGGGCGTCAAGATTTCCTTCGGGACCCCAACGCCTGCGTTGTTTATTAATATGTCTAGTCTCTCTTCAGTGTTTAAAATGTCAGTTGCGAATTCGCGGACAGATTTCAAAGATGCTTGGTCCAGGTATTTAAATATAATCTTTTTGTTGCCCGTCTTCTTGATAATGAGGTCACGTGCGTTGACACCTTCTTCGTGGAAAGGGCAGGCGATGATGACCCGCGCACCTCTGCTGGCTAAGTTTGTAGCAATCACTAAGCCCATCCCTGCTGTCCCTCCTGTAACTATAACAGTTTCTCCTTCGAGTTTTCTCGTTGACAAGCATTGTGCGTTTGTACTTTTCTGATACACTCCCAAAGTAACCAAGGCTAATAGTATTAAAACTATGGCTATATTGAAAAAGTCGTACATGTTCACTGTTCAAAAGTTACTTTTCAACAAACTACGGCTCGATTAAATAAATCAACGTATTCTAGTTGGTTACTAGACAGCGCCGACGACTTTGCTTGTTGGTTTTTAAAAAAAAATATTTAGGCATTATTTCGGTTAACAAATGCAAATTAACGTTCATTTATAAATATATAGAAAGTAGAAAAATAATAGAAAAATAATGATGAACGTTACATATGATAATTATGTATTTTACCTAACCTATCACCCCATTCCATGTCGTGTCGTAAGAGCCGACAAAAGGCCCAAAAACCTAGCCTCAAGGAAAGGAGAGCCTGAAACGAAACCATCATATAAAGGTATATTCAATTAATTGGTATTAAAGTATTGATACTATACTTAAATTTATTGGTATTACCTAAGATTCATAATATTTAAAAGTCACATAACGTATTAGACAATAAGGTTAGATATGTATTAATTTTACATGTACTCATCTTCATGTATTTGTCGCACTTGTATAATTTATTGCACAGGGGTGTGCAATAAATTATAGAATGAAATCGTTTAGTGCATTATGACCATTGTACCTATATTTCCGTGTTGTATTTCTCTGATGCCATGTTAACCTCTTTTATTGGAGTACAATATATGGTATTTTAATTCTATTCTTTTCTAACCTTTGTGTTTACATAAAATTTTCAACATCCGAGCATACAATCAATTTTTATTTTGTATAGAACGACAATTGTTTCTAAGTGTATATCAAATGATTTGCGTCATTAAGTAATAGGGTTCTTTAAGTTGATTCGGATTTTAAAGATGTAGTCCGGTAGAGTAAGGGGATTTCTCCTCATGAAATTGGAGGGATGCGAATTTCAGTTATTAATTATTTTTATTTACAATACAACAGCTGAACATTATGCTCTTTCACGTAATGCTACTAAGTAGTTCTTATTACCTAAGTAGTCAACCACCAGCGACCGATTTATGTTATCGTTGATGACAAGATAACAACAACAAAAAAATCGTTTATCTGTAGGTAGTACGAGAATGTCTTTAAACATTGCAACATAGATATTTAATCAATTTTTTTCGAATATAAGAAATTTTTGAGGTTATGCTCAAAAATATTTTGATTTTACAGAATGAATTTTTCTTTTACTTTGTTTAGTTTTTGAGTCGTAGTGGCTGGAATAAATGTGTTTCTTTCTTTTATTTTTTTATTTTACCACGCATACTTATACGGAACTATTTGAGTACTGGTCTCGCTTTGATAAATTTGTGATACGCACATTAACTTGAAGTGTGAAGGCCGGCCTATCAGTTTTTTGTGGGTTTCTAATATTTAAACAAGAAATGAGGCTCCCCAAACTAGTAAGTGGAGTTTAATCACTATCACTACATAGTATAAAACAAAGTCGCATTCTTCTGTCCGTCCCTATGTAGGTATGCATAAATCTTTAAAACTACGCAACGGATTTCGAAGCGGTTTTTTTTAATAGATAGAGTGATTCAAGGGGAAGGTTTTAAAGTATAGTATAACCCACCCCCGCTTTGCACGGGCGAAGCCGGGGCGGGCCACTAGTTACTTATAAATTACAAAATGATCTCCATAAAAGAGATCGTTCTAGTCTTTGTAAGATTTTTTCGAATAAAAATCGTGTTGCTCTTGATTTATGAAACAATATCTATCTATATATGGATGACCGGTTTTTAATGTTTAATGTAATTTTTTTTTTTTTTTATAAATTGTTATTTTTGGAAATTATATTTAAGTACGAATTACGCAAACACTCATTAACTTCGTGTTACTTAACAACACCATCTGCCATCCATCTCACAAAAAGTAGTATTATTATTCGCCAATAGATGTCAGGAAGTAAGTCTAACCTCAAAGCAAACACTATTTGACTTCGTGTTACTTAACAACGCCATCTCCTGTTGTGCTCACAAAAAAGTAGTATTATTATTCGCCAATAGATGTCATGATTCCTATCTATATCGATTTATCCCCCCTAAAGCCGAATAAAATGACATTATCTAAAAATGATTCCTAGTTAGATCGATTTATCGCCCCCGAAACCCCCTATACAGGGTGGTCAAAAAGTCGTGGATCAAACGAAACCAGCGGTTAGATGGGGCCATCAGCAGCAAAAAATTGTTCTACGGGAGGTCCCTAAGGTCAACCCCTGCAGAGTTATAATTGATTTTGTGTTTTTATGAGAAAATGTCCTTTTTTTACTATAACTTGATAAAATTCCACAAAATCTACACCCTGTATCATTTTAAAAAAATTCAATAGATTGGTACTGATGAGCCCTTTCGTTAGACATGCTATTTATGGTAGTTTATTAGGTGTGTTGAAGATAATATTAAGTTTTACGAAAGCAATAATTCTTAAATCAAAACATGTTACTTACTTCGGACCCCACTGTAAAAAAAAAATACTCTACAGAAAAGTGCCACTGTATCACAATTTTTGGCGCATTTAATAGGGATTCTAAAAAGGTATTACACATGGCTATGCGTGGCTTCGATATCTTTCAAGGACGATCTTTCGTAGCAAGGCCAGAGTTAATTCATACATAAAACTCGGTTAGGCCTACTAACCTAACCTTACCTAAGCGTGATCGTTTTCCGGACTACAGGGTCTTTATCGTCGTTTCAGCCCACAAATGACCCACTACTGAGTCGGGCCTCCTCTAAGTTCATGTTGGGAGATTAGCCTACTGTGCCACGCAGCCAAGACGGGTTGACACAGGGTTTGCTTCAAGTTTTCCTTCTGTTGCGGCTAGGTGATCTGCCTAATGCGTTCTTTAGTCGCCTCTTACGACACCTTCAATATGGTATGGGTTGGTGACATTGTTTATTCTTTATCGTCTTCGTTTCCGCCCATAAATGACCCACTACTGTGTCGGGCCTACTCACAATTCATGGAAGGACATTAGCCTACTGTGCCACGCTGGCAAAACGGGTTGGCACAGGGTTTGCTGACCCGGTAAGACTCCCTACATGTACGAATTATGTACGCACATAAAGAATACAATTCTAAAAATTTTCCGTGTGGTGTCACCAGCCCATACCATATTGAGGGTGTCGTAAGAAGCGACTAAAAGAACGCATTAGGCAGATCACCTAGCCGCAACAGAAAGAAAACTTGAAGCAAACCCTGTGTCAACCCGTCTTGGCTGCGTGGCAAAGTAGGCTAATCTCCCAACATGAACTTAGAGGAGGCCCGACTCAGTAGTGGGTCATTTATGGGCTGAAACTACGATAAAGACCCTGTAGTCCGGAAAACGATCACGCTTAGGTAAGGTTAGGTTAGTAGGCCTAACCGAGTTTTATGTATGAATTAACTCTGGCCTTGCTACGAAAGATCGTCCTTGAAAGATATCGAAGCCACGCATAGCCATGTGTAATACCTTTTTAGAATCCCTATTAAATGCGCCAAAAATTGTGATACAGTGGCACTTTTCTGTAGAGTATTTTTTTTTCACAGTGGGGTCCGAAGTAAGTAACAAGTTTTGATTTAAGAATTATGTCTTTCGGAAAACTTAATGTTATCTTTAACACACCCAATAAACTACCATAAATAGCATGTCTAACGAAAGGGCTCATCAGTACCAATCTAATGTTTTTTTTTAAAAAGATACAGGGTGTAGATTTTGTGGAATTTTATCAAGTTTTAGTAAAAAAAGGACAATTTCTCATAAAAACACAAAATCAATTATAACTCTGCAGGGGTTGACCTTAGGGACCTCCCGTAGAACAATTTTTTGCTGCTGATAACCCCATCTAACCGCTGGTTGCGTTTGATCCACGACTTTTTGACCACCCTGTATACTAAATTTCATGAAAATCGTTGGAGCCGATTCCGAGATTCCATTATCCCCCCCTAAACCCGAATAAAATGACATTTTCTAAAAATGATTCCTAGCTAGATCGATTTATCGCCCCCGAAACCCCCTATATACTAAATTTCATGAAAATCGTTCTGTTAATCTTGGATCCGTTGGGGCGATACCGGCTCAGGGTCACCCATGCAAGGCGGGCCCACGGGGAGAGGCCAGATGAAGAGCGGCACACGGAGTCGTGGTGGGTTTTGGCTCCGGGGACTCCTCAGTCCTCCGAGTTGACTCAGAAGCCTTAACCTGTCGGTACAAACTGCGTGGTGATGCAGTGGACGGCGGTCAGGTGTTAAGGCCAGGGCTGCCAACACTAGCAGCGGAGGGGCGGCCAGGCAGGTGTGCCATGGCTGCCGCCGCAACCGCGTGGGTCGGGAGCCACTTCATACGGCGCCTGACGGGAGCACGTATAATGTCCCGCTCGTGCCTCTCAGTGGGTCGGGGAGCGAACAGAGCTCCCCAACAAAGCGTGGGGCCCGCTTGTAGAAGCGGGCCAAGGGCCCATCAGAGTCACGGAGCATATTGGGTAGTCATACCCGTGGCCCTGTTTTAGGCAGTTGAGGGACACCGTTGGTTATAGTAGGTAGGTTGGGGCAGCAACGTACGCGGTACCCGTGGTCCGCCGCGTGAGGGCGGGTGTCGGCGCACGGCGGGGGGTAGGATGGGGCGCAATTACCATCTTTCGGCGCCCCGTTGGCCCACATAACCCAGCTCGCGTTTTGCGGTCGGGTATATATGAGGAATTCCAACGTAAAAAAAAGACACTTGGTCAGCGTTACATACGTACGCCAAATAAATAGGACTACTTGAGGCTGTAAGTTGCCCGCTTGCTCCTCCTGCCTTGTTCTCATACAAGTGTGAGCTATCTATGTCAAATGCAAAAAGTATGAAATATTTATATTGCTCATTATTAAAAAAGTAAGATCTTTGTCATATGTTATATAATATATAAAATTCTCGTGTCACGGTGTTTGATAAGAAACTCCTCCGAAATTTTATATTAACATTTGGTAAGTCTGCGAATCTGACAACATCTATTTTTCATCCCCCTTAATGTTAAGCGTCTTTTTCCCCCTAAACCACCAATGATATTTAAAATTTGTAGACTATATATATATATATATTTATGATACAGCATACAAAAATACACACTACTTACACAATACTACTACTATAATAGGAATTTGCGTTTTTGATTTCTCTTCACCTACACCTTGAACGGCAGGTAAATTGGTCCAGGTATTATCAAGATTTGCCTTTTATTCGTACCTAGTTTTCTTGGCAAGGTACGTGCAGGCAGGTAATGGTTGAGTGGTGGCTATCCTTTATACCTTACCTTTCTTCTTGTAAAAATGGCTTTCGAGTATAAATATATTTCTTGCAGTTTCTAGGCCATTATTTGAAGTATCATCATTATTTATTATTGACTGCCCCGTGGTTAGATGTGCCGCCTTTGGATCAACGGGTCCCGGGTTCGATTCCGGAGTCGGGCAAGTGTCTTTGTCTAAACCAGAGGCACTGGCTCGAAGTCTGGGTGTCATTTCTATCTATAATATGTACGTATTTACAAAAATGAGAATGATGAAATGTGTATAAGTAGTTTATCATCCATCTCGTTACCATAACACAAGCATTAAGTTGCTTAACTTGGGACGAGATGGCGTTGTGTGAAATGTCCAAGGATATTTATTTATTATTTTATTTTTATTATTCCAGATTCTCATGAAAAAAATATACAACCGTGGTGTAGCTCTAGCTTGTGCTGTTAGTTATCTGTTCTTAATATTTTACCGGCAATAAATTCATACTATGCCTCGTTGGTCTAGTGGTTAGATGTGCCGCCTTTGGGTCCGGTTCGATTCCGGGATCGGGCAAGTGCCTTTGTCTAAACCAGAGGCACTAGCTCGGAGTCTGGGTGTCATTTGTGTTCGTGAATTACATGTTTGTGAACTACCCCAGCGATACAGGTTATACCAAGTGCAGGTTATATCGTTTAAAAAAAAGTGTCTATCAGGCAAGGACTTATATCGGCAAAACTGAAGCAGACAAATAACACCAACCGCGGTTGGAATCGTTGGCCTTCGTGTAGTTAGGGTCGCCAGAGGCCTATTAGCAGATGTAGGGCCAGATGCAACAACATCGCCAGCGGTATTCGCAACGCTATAATATAAACGATGATATTTCAAAATGCTACGTCATGACTGGTTTTGTTGTTAACAACTGGTTGGTTCTCCAAGAATACACAGATTTGCGTTAAGACAAAATCAGTAACAAAATTCATTTAATCAAGTTCGTAATTGGGTCTTTTTGGCGAGACAAAACATAAATTAAATTGTTTTTTTTTGCCATCTGCTCTCCACGACTCATGGAGTGAGTTTTACGCCACTGACTACGTGTAACGACTGCCATAGATAGTTGATTGGCCGCCGGGACCGTCGGCATTACGTAGGCACCGAACCACGGAGGTCAGATATTACACTCAAATCTAGGACATGATGGACGTTAAATTTATAAACAACTAGCTGACCGGGCAGACGCATACAAACAAACTTATTCAAATCGGTTCAGCCGTTCTTGAGTTATAAAGTGGCATTGAGTTTTATATAGATTGCAACGCATGCAGAGAGTTGACGCCAAAATTATAATTATTTAGCTGGGTTGAAACAACATCTAACCAATATTCAAAACTAAAGGTTCTTACTTCTAAGGCTTAAAATGAAACGCCCAAATATTAAAATACATAGAAAAATATTTTATTCTCCAATACATTTACTACATTTACAATACACGTTAAATATATTACTTACTATTTGAATAATACTTTACAGCAATTATTTTTACAAAGTAACATTTTTGACTTAGATTTACGAGTACCTAACAATAAAAAAATCAACTATAATACTATCACACTGTGGTCATGACACGTAACAATTTGAAAGAACTTTATTAGAACTTAGACGAATTTAAAAAATTTAAATTGACTAAACTATAATTAAGGCAATATATGTCCAGCCACTTCAAAATGTTTATATCGGGTTTTAAATTGACAGAAGCTACATCTAATATTAAAGAGGGCAATATAGTTAAAGTGTCATTACGATACACAATCTTCGTAAGTTTTAAGGTTAGTTTTACATCTTTTGTATCATCAAGTAAGGAAAAACAGATGTAGCGCCTGGAGAGAGCCATGGGAAGCAATGAGTGAAAGTTATGAAACATGTGTCTTCTTCGGTACATATACATTAGATTAGTTCATCCATGACTAACATTTCAAGAAAAAAGGGTCATAAAAATTCTATCCTAATCATTATCGTCATTTTAGGCAAAAAAGATTATTACCAAATCATTTCGATAACCGCGCCATAATCATTCAAACTATAATACTCAAGTTAAAGCTAAATTAAATACATGATTAGCACTTAATATGTACAGAAATTTATACAAAAGCCAGAGCCAAGTGCGTTATGGTCACGTCGTGTAGAGTGGCTCTGCGTAGAGGCGGGTTGGCACGGAAATGGTGCTGGGAGCCACAGGTGGTGGCTCTCTGCTGATGAGCAGAGCTTCTCGCGCTCGTTTCTTGGCTAAAAGGAAGAAGATCACATTTTAATGAGATCCAAAGCGTAGGATATTGTCATCAAGCTATTCTATTTCCAAGCTGGTGTACCTAAAGAAACTTTATTTGCTGAAGTGCTAAGAAACAACGGAGGAAAACTTAATATAAACTAGCAGACCCGGCCACGCGTTACTGTAACTAAGGTTTTTGTTATGTAATATAACTATCTCACTCACTCACTCTAACTCTCTATTGTAGTCAACTATCTCAGCAACACGTTATTCCTAATCTGCTACTGCAATAATGCATCCGTATGGTGACAGATTTAGAATACACAATGTCACCAACCCAGACCATCCTGTGGATGTAGTAAGTCAGATCACCTAGCCGCAAAAGAAAGAAAACTTGATGTCAACTCTTTGCCAGCGTGGCACAGTAGGCTAATTTCCTTCCATGAATTTGTGGGCTGAAACAACGACCTCAATTGAATCTAATGTGCAAGCTTAACTATAAATCTTCTCGTTCTCTAGATAAGAGATCAACGTACCATTTGAATGTAGGCAGCACAGTACAAGACTGGAAATGAACGCTGCTAATGGCAGAACTCCAGCTAATGCCAGCAACGCATGCTGAGCTGGAGAATGTTTGGTCCTCGACACACCACAGCTAGTGATGTTGTGGACATTGAAATTCTCCAGAATATGTTGAAACTCCGTGCCCAAAGCTCTGATGGTCGCCTTCATCGCTTTGGGCGCGAGTGCTTCACCAGAATCCACTTTCCGGAATTGGAAGCAGGGTCTATAACGATGCATAAAGAATATTAGGAGTTAAAATTATAAAGAATATAGGACTGTGGCATAAACTAGGAAATTCTAGCAGAACTTTATAAGATTTTAATCATCGTGATACACATAGTTATATATTTATTTTGCTCAATGGGTAACATTCGTAAGTGACACTAGAATATTTGTATATTGGAGAAAGAACTGATACAAAGTTTTGATTTTGTTTTTTTTATACCCCTTTTTATGACCTGTATTGCGGGTGCAGTTTAAAAACATGAAATTCACGAAAGTAAATGACACCCACACTCAGAGCCCTTTGATTAACATAAATTACATTACATTACACTTGCCCGACCCCGGAATGGAACCGGGGACACGTAATCCAAAAGCGGCACATCCAGCCCCTAATCAACGAAGTAATCCATGCCATCGAAATTAATTGAGTTAATCAAATTATTATTTTCGAAAACAGGCTTTAATTAATTTTCAAGGTTCTCTGAGAAAATATTTAACATTTAAAATGATGTAGTATCCTTTTGAAATGGAATGTTTTATAAGCAAAATATCATGCATGCCTACAATTACTCGAAGAAATAGGTTCGCTTACCCAGGGTTTGCCAAGAAGGCTGTATTAGCATCATGTAACTGCATCCTAAGCCCTTTCTGTGCTAAAGCCTCCGACATTCTGTCCCGTAGTTCGATGTACCGTTGCTTAGTACCTCCTGCCATGACGAGACGTAGTAAATCACGCTCTCTGACCACGACCACCTAGGGTGTCAAAATATTGTTGAACACTAGGTAGTTCTGCTATACACCATATAAAATGTGGACATGTTACGTTATAATAAATTTACGCTTATCTTCAAAACCTTTCGGATTTCATTGTTATGATAAAGACAATGTTTTATACTTGTAGCTAACTTACCTCAACTAAAAGGACACTATGCATTTCAGGATTATTGGAGTTGTTCGCACGTACTACAAGCCTGGAACAAATATTTCAAGAATATTAAAGCTTCTGTGACATCTAACGTTAGTAAAAGGTATCAACCAATTAATGTAGTTTACCTGAATATACCATCAGCATAATGAATCAAGTTCTTCATCACCTTCAAGTCACCGGTTACATTATGAAGTATCAGTACATCGGTAATATTGTTTAATGATTTACTTTTTATAGGTGATTCGAAACTAGTATTGACCAGGCTGTATAAAATAGGCCTTGCATCTGGATCTTTATCTACGGCTTTCACCGTTGCTATTACTGTGTCGATAGGCACGTTTAATCTGACTCCAACAGTCATGTTTGCACTCTCGAACGCAGGTGCATGGTCATCGATGTCTAGAATTTTGATGAGCACTTGAGTTTCCGATGGATTCTAAAAATTGAAATAAATGCGCTTGAAATATTAAACTTATTCCGAAATTAAAACTAACACTTGTATTTGTTAATATAGCCTTAGAAAATGTCATTTAAAACGTTTTACATATGAATTCCAGTGCTTAATAATATGGTAGTCTTATTTTGAATACTTCTGTAATAATTTGATGAAAACCTCCTCTAGCTCACTTAAAGAAGTAATATTTTAATTGATACCATTATTACATACCAGTCTATTATAAGATTTGCTTAGCTTAGGCTTGGCACCAAATTTAAAGCATTTAACAGTAAGCAGTATCTTAGCGATTTCTTCCCTGTCTAATCTCGCTGCAGCTACTATCTGGGCTTTACTGTCATTTGTACGATCCAATCTCACCAAACCCAAATCATTACCAGCTGAAATTAAACCATTAGTATGATTAAAAAAACTGCCTTGCTTTCCCTATTTTATTGAGATGAGCAACAGTTTCAGCTAATCAGGTTAGATTAGCCAACTATAGTTTACGCAGAGCAGCTTTAGACGGTCCTCGAGGCTTATTTAATTTGAGGGGAATCATTTAGCGCGACTAGCAATTTGCTTTTCACGTTACCTACATTATAACGATAGACCTAATGGCACGACATAAGATGAATAATACGGTCGACCCTGGCATTACGTAACTTTCGAAGGCAATTTACTCCTTAATTTTGAGTAATATTACATATTTACCAGTAATTTCATAGTCTATAGCAGCATTTTCTCCAATGTCTTCATCAATGGCCTGTAATTGGCCAATCACTGTGCCTACTGGGACTTCTTCTTTAACGGTCAACAGCACTGGTGGATCATCCTATAGCAAATTGAACACAGAGTTATTATGTAGACTAAAGAATATTACTCAAATTACCCTAGCAATGTTCATCAAAATTGGTGTAATATAAACATTTACACTGTACACAGCTACTTGAATCTTGATGCTATGACAATTTGGCAGATTTGATGCCCCCGGTATTTAATTTTAATTTGATTATATGCCAGCATTTTTGTCTACCACTTACCAAATTCCGTCCAAAATGTGGCTTATGATCATCTACATCGGAAACCATGACTGTTACGATTCTGGTGCTTTGTTGAGGGGGTTGGCCTCTGTCCGTTACTATTAAAACTAAGGTGTATAAAGCTTTACGTTCTCGGTCCAATGTCTGACGGGTCGTTATTAAACCAGATTGAGGATCTGGAATATGAGAAATTTATATAGAGTACAAATATATATAATCTAGTATTACACGTCTGCGTAGACTTAAAATTGTTAGGATGATTTATTTTTTTGGAAACAGATATTGCTGCTGCAACTGTAAATGTGTGTAAATATTTATTTATTTATATATTGTTGCGCATGAGATTGTTCCTGAATTATAATACTTACGCGCTATATGTGCCTTCGCAGGATAAAATAACTTATGAAGTAACGTGTTTTAAAAAAATTAAGTCGTACCTATAGCGAATATCTTAGCATCTGGGTTACTCTGTTGAATGGAGTAGAATAATTTCCCAGAAGGTTGAGTAGGATCATCTGGATCGGTAGCCACAACTTGAAATATGGGTGAACCAATAGTTGCATTCTGAAAATGTATGAAAATAGCAACGATGTAAACAGACACAGTTTAAGAGACAACCTTTATACACAGAGTGATTATAGTCTGTCTAATGGATTTTATCAGTAATTATTTATTTAGAGCAGTTGTAAGATTTTTTGTGAAGACTGCCACAGATGTAAGAACGGCAGCACATAGACGGCTGCATTCCGTGCATTCCGTAACACGGACGTCAGTTATTATAATACGATCGCCTCCCATACAACACCAGACTCAGTCAGGCGTCAGGCGTCAGTTAATAAATATCCTTGGACATTTCACACAACGCCATCTCGTCCCAAGCTAAGCAACTTAATGCTTGTGTTATGGTAACGAGATGGATGATAAACTATATATATACATTTTTTTTTTTTAAATACATACATTTTATAGATAGAAATGACACCCAGACTCCGAGCCAGTGCCTCTGGTTTAGACAAAGACACTTGACCGACCCCGGAATCGAACCCGGGACCCGTTGATCCAAAGGCGGCACATCTAACCACTAGACCAATAGCATTGGGAACTGTTCATTAGATTATGAAATATTTACAAGAACCATAATAAACGAAAACAGTATTTATCAATTAAATTTACCTCGCTGACACTCAGCACTTCTCCTGCAGCAGGTCTAATAAACCTCGGCACGCCATCATTGGCACTGACATCACCAATATAAATTGACAAAGAAGTGTCTCCCGCATGACCACCGCCATCGATTGCTCCAACTAGCAATCTGTACGGATCGGTTCGACCACGACCGGTTAACATTTTTTGAGTCTTCACTTGTCCTGTAACCGGGTCTATCGTGAAAAGACCTAAGAAATAAAACATTAATTTTATATGAATACAATACTATTTATTTCACAATTAATCCAACTCGATAAATGTTCGGCACATTAAATTCTTTCGAAACTTTAAGATCAATTTTCCGCTATTTTGGAACGCTTTTTTGCACAAAGCGAGAAACTCTGTTTTTGTTTTTGCTGAGATTAAGTGACATAATATATTATAATGCTAAAAAAGATTCAAATAAATCCCTTCGAGATCAAATTATGTCATAATTAATATAATCAAGTTAGCTCTTTTGAGTGGTCCTTATTAAATTAATCATATACCAATTCTCATTTAACAATTTGCAATCAGTATCAAATATCATTCTTACCGTTAGCCTCTCCTTCATCCAGAAAATCGTATTTAATTTCACCTCCTAGCCCTTCATCAGGATCTGTTGCGGAAACAGTAATAACACTAATACCAATTGGTACGTTTTCTGGTACAACAGCTGGAATGTAAAACGGTATTAAATTAACTAGTTTTTGTATTTAAACATACTGTCAAACGAAATGTGCCTTACCAGTATAGACAGACTTTTCAAACTCTGGGGAGTTATCATCCACATCAAGAACATCAACTAAAATTGTTGCTGTAGATTTCATTCTATCTGCTCCTCCTTTAGGAATATCTAATGCTTCTATTTCTAATCGAAGCACTGATTGACGTTCTCTATCCAGTGTTTTATTTGCTGCTACCTATAATGTATTAATTTGTTCAAATATGTAGAAGTGAAGAGTGGAAATAATAAAAATATCCATAAAGTTTATTAATTCAGAAAGTGGAACGTATAAGTAAAGTTATTCATTATGAGCCAGAACCAAACACAGACATCCAGGTAGAGTTATGCAAGATTAGTTAAGAAACTATGAGATGAGCATGTGACTTTACAAATTAATTTGTTGCCCTGAGATGGTATTACGTGAATATTTATGTATTTATCATAGAAAGGGCGACTGCTGTTACCCGCAGTTCTCGTGTGTGTTCAATTTAAATCCTTAGCATTAAAGCTAGACCTACCGAAAATACTTATTTATATATTTATATGTATTATAAACTCTTAATTAGTGGTTTTCAATTAACTTCTGTATTTAATGTATAAAACAACATCTATCTTACCTGCATTATTCCAGTAATATTATCAATAACAAATATATCTGAATTTTCGCCTCTCAGAGTGTACCGTACATCTGAATACCCTTTCATTTTATCTTCTTCTGTCAATACGGCATCAGCATCGTGAGCTTTTACTGTCAGAATCTGCGCTGGATATTTGACCGATTCAAGGATGCTTACTTTGTATAGCTGCAAGGAACATATAATATTAATACGAACAATCTATATTGCATTACAATTATTAAAAAAAAACTCCCTTCTAAGAAAAGGAAGATATATTAAGCATAAAATATTTTTGTAAAGAAGACTTAAACACAATGATAATTCTTATATTTACCTCTTTTTCAAATACGGGCGGGTTGTCGTTTATATTTACTACTTCAATAATAATCTGAGCGGTGCTGTGCTTACTACCATCATTACTTGTAGCTTGTACAGTCAACGTCAAGTTGGGAGTGGTCAAATCTTCATAGTCCAGATGTTTAGTTAAGACAACTTGCCCGCTAATCGGATTTACTTGGATCAAGTCAGTTTCTGAATTTATTACTTTAAAATTAGAAACCAAATGTCCCGATATAGGATCTTCTGCTGTGAGTACAACTATAGTGCTTCCTAAAGGTTGCTCTTCTTTTATTTTGTGGTATATGATAGGGTTCGTACTTGTCCAACCAGGATTAGTAAATTGAGGATTCCTATCAGCAAATGGCTGTATGTATATTGTGTGCTCCGTAATAGCAAACTGTATGTCTTTGTTAAGCTCAGCATTAATATCAACGACTTTAATCATCAATATTATTATTGATGCTTGACTATAATCCAACGTTCCGTGAACATAAATTTTACCAGTATCTTCTTCAATCCGGAACAAATGCTTGTAATCATAATGGGAGTTAGGTTTTAACTGTACACCCGCTTTGGAAAGTGCCTTAATAGGCTCCATCAAACTATATTTTAGTTTTGAAGAGACGTCAGTATCATATGCACTAATTTTAGTGACAAAATTACCAACTTTAGTGTTTTCAGAAATATAGGTGGTAGTTTCTGACATATTGAATTTAGGTGCTTTATCATTCACATCTTGTATTGTTACGAAAACCATGGTAGTAGCAGTTTCTGGTATTGGTGTTCCACTATCAACTGCTGATACAACAATCTCATAGCGATCAGGATTTACATCTCTGTCAAGGTTAGCATCAACAGATACTGTAATAAGACCAGTCCTGAAATCAGTTAATAGATAAGTCTATTAAACTATTCTACTCTGCAGATTTAGAATACTAATAATAAAAATAAGGTTATTACTTACTTTTCGTCAATCACAAAATTGTCCCTAGAACCAGATACAATATGGTAAGTTAATAAGTCATCTAGTCCATCTGGGTCATTTGCAATAACCATTGTTACATTTTGGCCAGGATGAGTATCTTCACGGATATTGGCTTTATAGTTCATGGGATTCAGATCAAATGTGAAATCTTCCGTCGTATCAGAAATTTGTTGGGAAACCGTATATTTGTAGTGATGATAATTTCCTTTGAACGTTGGCCGCTGATTACCAGGTACACCGACCCTGATATATACGCGAGTTTCATTGTGCAGAGCCGGTATTCCTAAAATGTACTAATATCATATAAATTTTGTAAAAAAAAATAATTTTATTTACGTAATATTTTCTCCAAAATATGGCTAGCTGCAGTTACTATTTTAAACTTACCAAAATCAGTAGCTTTAACTACTAGTTCATATTGCCCTCTAGGTGTATCCATGCTATCAACTTTGTCAATTATAGTAATCTCGCCAGTATCCTCGTCTATTTCAAATATATTGCCTTTGTGGTTTATACTATTATCTGACTCAAGTGAATATTTTATACGACCATCTCCTTGAGTCGGACCGTCAGCGTCAGAAGCCTAAAATGTGTACATTTTATTTCAAACGCGATACGTTTATTTGCTATTTCTAAATTCAGATTGGTAGAATAATTAATATTAATTTTAAATATCAATACTTACTCGAACGACAAGTTGTGGTTCGAAGCTTGTAGCTCCATCTCGGATCGTTCGCGTATATTCCGAAGACTCAAATATAGGGGCGTTATCATTCACGTCTAAGACATCAATAAAAATACTAGCTGTGGATCCTTTGCCACCACCATCTTTAGCAAATAGAGTTAAGCTGTAACTCTTTTGTTTTTCATAATCTAGCGTCTGTTTTACATATATACCTCCTTTACTACTATCAGTCTTAAAGAAATTAGATCCAAACCCTGTAAGCGAATACTCAATTTCTCCAAAAATGCCATAATCTTTATCAGTTGCAAACACATCACCAATCTTTGACCCTATTGTTGCATTCTCGAATACATTCAACTTGTAACTTGGTTCGTTAAATATTGGTGAATTGTCGTTCATGTCTAAAAGTTTAATATTTACTCGCGCAGATGATAACTCTCTGCCATTTGCTGATGTTACTATATCAAAGCTAAACATTCGTTGTTCATCATTATCTACGTCGTAATCAAGTTTTGAAGAATCTTTGACCTTAATACTTAAGGGAGTTCTTCCTTCACCATGGTCTGTACTTAGCGAAAAGATATCTTGAGAATTATATACGTCACGTAATGATAGATCATATTTGCTATTTTGTCCTATATCATGATCTTCTACATAAATAGATAGTCCCGGAATAGGGCTACTATTTTCTATATTCTCTGGTATTGATATTTCAAATAATTCTTTGTTAAATTCTGGTACGTGATCATCCATATCAGTTACAATTATAGTGATTGTTGTCACTGTATAATCTGACGGCACTTCATTATTTATCAACTCAGTGGCTTTGACAGAAAAAGTATATGCACCACCATTTTGCATGACTATATCACTTTCTCTGTCTATAGGGTTGTTGGTAGTAATCAATGTAGCGCGACCTAATGGTCTGTCAGGATCTAAAGTAAAATATTGTGCCATATCGCCTTCTAGAGTTAAAAGAACTGGTCGAGGATTTGCTGTATCACCATCTTTTGCTAGGATGTCCATAATGCTGGTATTCTGAAAATGAAAACAATGAGTTATATTTCAATTAATTTTATTAAATTTTCAACTATATCTCTCAATTTGCGTACAATTTAATTTTTTTTTGTAAACTAGGTTTATTATTACAAATAAAAAAAAGTTATTACATTAATATCTTGGCATTTGTTTGAATTTCTTATTGACTTTTAAAAAAATATTGTCAGCATTAAGGAAAAAAAATAAGAGAGTTTATTATTGTGTCGTTTTTTCAACATAACAATAGAAAAAAGAACAATAGTTTACTTACTGGTGGAGTATTTTCAGGGACAGTAGAAGAGTAAGGAGCATTGACGAAAGTCGGCGGTTGATCTTGCACATCCCATATAGCAACTGAAACGCTAGCCACGGCTCTTAAGGGCTTAAATGACGAATCTTTCGCTTCCAGGCTGATAACATATGCTGACCTACTTTCGAAGTCCACAGGTTCATTCAGATATAGATGTACTTGGTATTCATTTTCTGATAACTGAAATTGGAAAAGTCATGTTTAGGGTTTACCTTATTTCTGTGTTAACCGATTAAGAGTAGCTAGATATATTCCCAACAGATAGTGTCTGAGGGATATTGCTTTATAAACATTCTTGCCGAACAGTTTATACAGCACAGAGTTCTTAGTCTTAAAACTGTGTCGAATCGACTGCTTCCTCAACATCTTCCTCCGTAGACTTTGTATTTGAATTGGTTATTGGGAAACAAAACTGCATAATGTACTCAAAAATAGTAACAACATTGTCTTACCGTTTCAGTTTCAATTCTAAAAGTTGAACATGCTTCTGCATCGCTGCCCTTTTCTTTAGTTGTGCATTTTACCTGCACCCTTGCATTTTCACCTTCGTCTAGATCGGTGACAATAATCTTTGGATTCATCTGAAATGTTTCAAATAGTTATTTTAGTTACGTAGTAATATTTATTTTGGATTAGCAATACACTTAAATGTATTTTATTTGCTCTTATGTCTGTCTCTATTTATTATGATACCCATTTTTCCGTATTGGTAGATACAATTGTTTTGTACTTTCTTCTTATTTTTATTATCATTTTAATTTATTATAGACCAGTATCAAGATTTATATCCGCTACTATGGTAAATAGCCTGTGTCCTTCTTCAGAAATTACTGCAAAAATTAATTAAAACGGGTTCAACGATTTAATTGCATGTAAAAGTTTGTGTAAATTTGTAACATTCGTTTCCTAGAATAAAGTGACACCCCCCATCAAAATTCTAATCTTTCCAAGATCAAAAATATTCTAAATTCCTGTTCACTATTAATAAATTATACATAGAAGGACCGAATGAGCAATTTAGTTGCTTTTGATATACGTCCAAATAGATATTATTACCTCGATTTCACTGTCGACTGGCGTTGCTTCACTGATGTTGGCTATATACGGCCTATTGTGGAAGATTGGCGGGTTGTCATTCACGTCTCTGACCGGAATCACTCTTCGTAATGACACTGTGTTCGGTTCTGCATTTTCAACACCCACATCTGTGTAAGATATTTTTTTTTATAACTTTCATTACTTTACTGTTCTTGGTATTTGTAGTCATAAAAAACTCACTACGCTACTTTTGCTTTTGGAGATTATAAGATACTAATGGCTAAGTCCGCGTGGTAACCGTGGGATTAAATTTACATAGCGTTACTATCCCATTCCATCCTGAGCGTGTTGTAAGAACCAACAAACGAAATTTCAAGGCCGATTATCTCGCCGAAAGAGAAGGAATACTTAATACAAAACCCTCCATGTAACCGGGGGAAAGGATGTCCGACGCAGTAGTGGGTCAGTGATGGGCAGTAGTAGGAATGGCTAGAATAATTTGCATATATACAAATTTGACTCTTAAACTTATTGAGGTAGCTTTTACAAGATCTATTGAGTATCTATTGAAGTGACGTGGTGGTAATAATTTTAGCGCCGAAGAGAATTGTTTACATGTTTCAAAGATTTAAATTAAATACCAACATTTCATGCATTATATATAAAATATTATATGCACAAAATAAAATAATCTGACTAGTCTATCTAACGGGTAACGCCTACGTCCCAAATTAAATCTCAATATACGAAACGTGATATGTAATAACTTTTTTCCAAGAAAGACGCCCATTAAAACTAGCTATAAAGTAAAAGTACCGTTGCTGGGCCAAGAACCTGTGTAATTAACGTTTGAATGTGAACTCTAGAAATTAGCTTATGATTCATAATTCACTATGTGAATCATAAGTCTACGAAAAGATTTAATCTGTATACGGGGTAAGCAGTATTGTTACTGATTGTCACTAAGATATTATCAGGATGGTTATTAGCATCCTGATATCAAGCGACAGGTTAGACTTCGACTTAGATTTGGTTGATCCTGTCGTTGTTTCAGCCCATAAACACTCACTCCTAGGAACAACATTTAGTCGCCTCTTCATTCTTTCATCATCATTATTATCACCACGGAATGATGGGCTGATCATATGACTTGTCTGAATTACGAAATTTTACAGAAATAATTTAACCTTACCTGTGATACTAATGATGACTTCCAATGACGCTTGCTCTTCTCTATCTAAGGTCTTAGCTAGGTTTACCACTCCGGTTAGAGAATCTACTGAGAAGTACTGTCCGGATATTGAATACCTGAGCTGACCGTTCTCTGGGTCGATACCTGCAAATGTAACAATCGATTTCGATACATTAAATTTCGCTAAATACGACATTAAATGGAAGTTGTTTGTTGCTTAGCAGTATGAGAAATAAAATGAAAGTTTATTGTAGGCGAGAATTCCCTCAGTTGTAAGGATATATGTTTTTTAAAAAGATATTAAATTAATAATTTGATTTATATGAAAAAGATGAAATTACCTTTTAATTGATAAACAGGGGTTCCAACAGTTGTGTCTTCAGGTAGGCTGAACTGGGACATGTCTCCTATGGACGGTACAAAGTGTGGTGCCCTATTGATCACCTGACTCCAGCATGGTTGGAACAACGCCAATATCAACAGGATTATAAGGGGGTTCGGATCTGCCACAATCGTGGGAATCTTCCGTCTTTGAAATATTATTTCTGCCATCTGAAATTAGAAATTATTGTAAAGCGGGTGTAAGAGTGTCTATTATCGGTGTGGTACCGGATTTATAGAAACTATCACTTACTACAATCGGAAGATCCACTTATAGAAATATTTATACATATAAAATGAAAAGGCAGAGAATCCCGCAGGCAGGAATCTTGATACGAAACCACGTGCAAATATTATTTTTCTTTTTATTGCAGATGTGTTGACTTAACCTAATACCTACATTTACCTCCACTTCATTAAGAAATTAAATATGTTTACGTCTTGCCCTGTAAGTTTATGCTTGTTTATATCTTGATCGTTGTTTATAGTGGTTTCAGTTGATCGTTAGCTGTCTTTTCTTTATCAAAGCATAGAATGGTTTTTAGTTCAAGTCCAAAAGTTTTGCTCCATACATTATGTTGATGGTCATGATATGATTTGTTGTGATGATTTAATTTGTTAACTCGCCACTTGTGCATTAAAATATTATCTAATACTTGAATCATGCTTGAAAACATCTGCGGAGATACGGTTTCCGTGGTTACCCTAAATGGGTAGAAGCGTGAAAGTATGTGTTAACTAATATCAGTGGTCCAGTTACCCAATGTCGAGTGATACTTGCGGTCACTCCCCAACATTCTTGTTCTATGTTTACGTCACACTATTGTTTTGCTAGAACTTGTAGCTACGATATTCATTGACGGCTCTACAAGCAGTTTTGATGCTCAAAATATTATAAGAGCATTGTATCATCGTTATTTTTAACAGACTTCAAAAAAGGAGGAGTTTCTCAATTCGTCTATATGCCTACTTCAGTATGTAAGTGTGTTAACAATTTTGTTAATCAATTATATTCATAATTGATTAATATTTCCATAAAATTAGAATTAAGTAAACAAAACCATTAGTCAGATAGCAATTTGAGCATTATTGGATGACTTACTAATTGTTGGTTCCGTGTTATCTCACACAAGTAACAACTAATAAAATAACATAATATTAAAATATATATCTTAAGCTAGTAAAAAGTAACAACGTTAAATATTTAATTAGACATTTAAAAAAGCTTTTCTAAAATTGGCTCAATATTCATTGATGATTATGTTTGTCATTTGTTTCATTACGTGAGTACAATATGGTCAATGGATGTGTTGTTTAGCAATGCTGCGGACTTGACAAGTGAGTGAGTCTCGAGGTAGCGCTTGTTACCGTTTCGGGTTTCATTGATGGTATCTTGTGTGAATGTTTTGGCAATTGTGAACCAGATTCTTACAAAACATTGGACTAAATGAGACTACGGGTGATGTGTTTTTATTCAAAGGCATAACATTGCTGTCGAAACATGTAACCCATTAAAGATTTTGTTGTAGGATAGACAGTGTTGTCGGCAATAATTTAAGGTTGAATATATTAATAGGCGCGGCATTTTAGAATAATATGCGGGAAAAGCTGCAATCCGCAGTAGTATATTCAAAATTAAAAGACACACTCATGAACGTGAGTTATTGTTGATATTACGAAAAAAGTTGTTGCTTTGCACCATTGCTGACTAAGCGTTTTACCTCACGCAGACTAAGATGTTGTTTGTATAGCTGTCAATGCGACCGCATATTGTATTCCTTGATTAGCATAATCGTCAAAAGGTATGATAGCCGTAGATGCGAGCGACCACACACTATGAAATTGAAGACTAGGCTTACATGTTAACAACATGTTGACACGGGGTTTCCTTCTCTTACGATGCTTAATATTTTCCTTTGGTCGCATTTCACGACCACCGTAGTGGAGTGAGCTATGCTTGGAGTTTCTCTGAAAGATAGGCTCCGTAATGAGATTATCTGACCGAGAACCAAAGCACCAAGTTCAGAGAATTAGCAGACTGAAGTGGCAGTGGGCTGGTCATATCTGTAGAAGATCCGACAACCACTAGGGTAGATGAGTTCTTGAGTAGCGACCGCGAATCGGCAAGCGTAGTGTGGCCCTCTGATAGATGGAGCGACGATCTGCGAAAGCGGGTAGCAGCTGGATGCGTCAAGCTGAAGACAGGGCGATAAGGCGCTCTTTAGGGGAGGCCTATGTCCAGCAGTGGACTAATGTGGGCTGATGATGATGATGATATAGTAAATAAGGCACCTGTGAGACTATTTTCACATCTATAGTATTCTGAATACGTCAGCTTCTATGCCGGCTAGAGCTAAGTAGTCTATACTAAGATAAATAATATAAAGCATTCTTAATACAAAATGCTACCATCCCATTCGATCCTAAGGGTCACATAAGAGCCAACTAAAGGAAATGACAAGACCGATAAACCAGCCGCCATAGAAGGAACATTTGTTAAGAAACCCTGTGTCAACCCGCCTGACCAGCACAGCACGGTAGGCTAATTATGCATGTATGAGCTGAGTATGTAGGTAAGGGCCTGCTAGAACGAATATAAAGAAAAAATCTTACTTCATTATTATGCTACCTTATTCCCGAGTGACATAGGCTATATGCGAAGCTGAGATAGTTTTGACGCACACACAGGCGAAGCCCTGCGCCTAAGCTCACAAATAATAGGAAAAAGGGATAGTTCTATTATGCTTGGTATATGTTGTAAGCGATAACCCATGTATGCCCGCGACCTCGTGTCACTGAACCATCACAATACACCGTGAGACATAGCTATAATTGTTCTATTCTTAACATACAAGTAACTGTTTCTTGTTAAACAGGAACTGCATTCGATTAGTACCATCTATTGGGGGTCTATAGACAATAAGAAGACGGAAATAACATTATGATGATCATAGTTTCCTGCTTAAAAAGACGCCTTCTACCAGGCGCCATTGCCTGCCATAAATTGCAGTTTGCATCGTTATAACCCCGACATCATCGGGAGATAGGCCGCGGGCCAGTCATACCATTTCATCCGGTTGGGAGATAATCCCTTAGGGCTGAAAAGTAGATCTCTCTCGCCATTCTAAATTTTTAATTATCGTACGTGTATGACGTCCATACCCAGAGCTCGGAATCGAACCGTTTACCAGTGATCCAGAAGCAGGGTTCGCAGACTCTGGATCAGCATTCCGCGATCTATGCGACTAACAAAGTTTCTTCTTACTGCTAGGTTTTTTTGCTTATCAAGATCCTTTAGTCGTCCATTAGATGGAATGGCTTGAGACCCTGACCAACTAAAAGGGTTAGGCATGGGCACGTGTGTTACTTTAGTTGTTACGTTCTAACTATGTTTTATGCTTTATTATTAATGTACAAAAAAGTGATAAATAAATAAATAAATACAAATCTCAGACATTTGGTAAGTGGCACGATAGTGGTAAGAAAATGGAAAAAATCCAGCCTCTTACCACTATCGTGGTTAGTAAGGTGGTTAATAGAACCCGCTGATTTGATTATTATTTATACGTAGGTACCAACGTGTCACAATTTAGTTATTAAGTAAGCTCTTGCCGGCTCTTCTATGTAGAATTGAGTGCTGTTGCTTGAAAACAGTTTCAAAAAATAAACTGAAAAATATTTCTAAATTCAAACGGTAAACGCATCTGATTCGAAAATGCAACATTTGAAACGGAACACTAATTTATCTATAGAAACACACCATTCCGGCTTTTACTAAGAAGAACATGTACTCGCCTTACTTCTTTCTGTCGTTTATGACATCAAAACTGGACAACCCTCAACTATAATCATTACCAAAAGTACTACTATTCCGAATCATAAGGAAAATTCGATTCGGAATGTAGGCCAATAATGACTAAGCAATTGATTCACTTATTGGAGATTTCTAAGTTAGATATTGACATTTAAATATTCTAACAACAGAAAATGTATGTTTAAAAATAACTAAAATTAATTAAAGAAATCAAATCCGTCTATAAAGGTCAAACTACACAAGATCTGTTTCGACCTTCATAAGTAACTGACATGCTATGCAAAGAAAGTTCAGTGTAAATACAACTTTAGATGTTGCAAAAATTTGCACGTACATACCTTCTTTTATTAAATCCGACATAGAATCACTTCATGACATACAGATTATTACATTATTTTCATTTACACTATAATTTAAAAAATAAACAACATGTAAACTTAAAATTACCAAACACCAAGTCACTACACTGCCAACTTTGATAATGTACTGTCAAAAACTTGCACCACCGGTCTACGACATCCGATTAGTATTGCAGCTGTCTCATTCAACATACCTAAACCAGTGTGTGCGACCGAGATAGACAATCTTAGTAGTTACGTCTTTAAACCTCCGCAGATAGAACCTTTTTGCAAAGGTAAAAGTAACGGGGTTTTTCTTGAGATGCGTGAGTTGAGATGGGAAATAAGAGGTCAATAGTGTGGGAAAGAGATGCGACATATAGTAGGTCACGTTTTAAAAGGGCCCGTTGCATTTTTGTAAATTGTTCTGACGCGGGAAATGCTATAAAGTTTTCGTAATATTTTTTCAATTTTAGGTTACAACATTAGACTTACTTTCACCCGCGGCTTCGATTGGGTAAATTAAGAGCCTGGAATAAGGAATTTTTGATAGTCTATTTTAAAGAAATTACACAGTTTTATGCAAAATTCCGTCCGGTGACGGATTTAAAATACATAGTGTCACCACCCCATTTCCTCCTAAGGGTGTCGTAAGAGTCGACAACAGGAAATGACAAGGCTGAAAACCTAGCCGCAAGAGAAGGAAAACTTGATACTAAACCCTGTGCCAACCCGTCTGGCTAGCGTGGCACAGTAGGTTAATTACCCTCCATGTAGTTGAAGGAGGCACGAATCAGCAGTGGACTGAGAAGTATGCAAACTTTCATACCCTAAAGCCTGCTATAGGCATTTTATCAGAAGTTTTCGTATGTCTTTTGATACTTGCACACTGATCCACTGAACTTGAATCATATCTGGCTTGAACAAAACACAATATCATATCAATAAATATGTGTACTATCCTAGTTATATATATCCTTGGACATTTCACACAACGCCATCTCGTCCCAAGTTAAGCAACTTAATGCTTGTGTTAAGGTAACGAGATGGATGATAAACTACATATATACATTATTATTTTTTGTAAATACATACATATTATAGATAGAAATGACACCCAGACTCCGAGCCAGTGCCTCTGGTTTAGACAAAGACACTGGCCCGACCCCGGAATCGAACCCGGGACCCTTTGATCCAAAGGCGGCACATCTGACCACTAGACCAACGAGGCAGTTAAATACGTTATGGACTATCAAGTTTATGATAGAGCAAAATATCTAGCGGTTTTGTAATTTACCCAGAAGGAGAAACAAAGATATCAACATGAACAAAATAAATAGATAGCTCGAATAGTATCGTGTGTGTGCCTATACTTTCTCATGGTTTTAGTGAAACGTTTTGGAATATCTTTAAAGATCATATTTTTATACATAATATATTCTAAAGTTTTTATTATTAAACTTTTCAAATATACAAAAATGTATAGTACTTCTAGCGCCATCTACAAGAATTAAAGTTAACAAAGATTTAATGTTATAATTGATCTTACATTATAGTTCCTCAACATATCAGAGTGTTGCGTTATAAGCCCAAAAGTGTCTTCGGCTTGTCTTTTAATAAATCGGTTACTGCTTTTTTATAATAGAAACATATATCATTGTACTGGTCGTATATTTATTCATATTTTGTTACTTAATTTTCATGAAATAGCAAAAGAATGTTTAAAAATATTATATTCAAATCATGACATAATATGGGCAGAAAAAGCGGGCGTCAGCTATAACTTTGACAAAGAATCCCTTCTGCCCGGGACTTAGACAAGAATATTGCAAAAAAATGCTCTAGTTAAATCTTTAATATTATGTCTTAGCTAGCGGCACGGCTTCGCACGGGTGCGATGTTATCCGCGGGTGATGCCGCGGGGCGAAGCCTGTCAAAACAAAGTAGCCTAAGTTACTCTTTATATCGTCAGCTACCTAAAATCCCGTCCAAATCGGTCCAGCCGTTCCAGAGATTAAGCCGGAACAAACAGACAGTCGAATACCAAACGCATTAGGCCATAATTCATAATATGGTAACCCAGGAACAATCACAGAGACCAGTTCACAAATAAATGTACAGGAATGCACGTGCTTATTTTTTAAACTAAGTCACATTCATGGTCGTCTGGTAACATGCTGAATGAACTGAATGATGAATGACACTGCAACAAATTGGCTCGTAATTGGTAATTCTCGCATTTGTAGGCGATATTCCTTGATGTTATTAGTTCTAACTTTTCGGATAAATTGTTTAAAAAATATACCTAGTATGCGCGTCGATACACATGATACTTATCATAGATATAAAATAACTCGTAAAATACCTCGACGTATATCTGAATTAAAATATTTATCATTTCCTATTTCCTATTTCTAAAGTTTTGCAAACAGTAGGTATGTCAGTAGTAGTACGTACTTTTACTTAGTATGTAGTTTTTATTACAACTTCCAAAAAGTAATAAATAAATAAATATCCTTGGACATTTCACACAACGCCATCTCGTCCCAAGCTAAGCAACTTAATGATTGTGTTATGGTAACGAGATGGGTGATGAACTACTTAGATACATTTAGTTTTTTGTAAATACATACATACTATAGATAGAAAACACCCAGACCCGGAACAAATACTTGTAGGTCGTACAAATATTTCTTCCGTGCGGGTATCGAACAATAAAACTCCTAGTAGTCATTATAGGAAATAAATTGACTCCAATACATTTATACATAAACATTTAATTAACAACCCACGTACATAAACAGACGACAGTATTAGTTAAGTCGGTGGGACAGATATACATAAATTAAACATTAAAAAAATGTAATTCATAAAACACTAAGATTGGGTATTTAAAATGACATCTCGAGATTAAAATTATAAGAAGAGCTTTTGTTTTAAATATTTTTGATTTTATTACGCCAAAGTAAATTCTGTATGTTTTCTCATTAAAACTAAGTAAACGTGGGACCAATTAAATCCAACATAAAGAATATTAGGAACGGCTGAGCACATTTTTTACGTTCAACCATTCCGGAGTTATTATGTCACAGGCAAAGAAGTCAAACCAAACACTCTCTTTTAGTCGAGGGTAAAAATGGCGACGAATGTGATTCGGAAAATTGTGCATAGGTCTTAAAATTCAAGCTGATTCTTGTTAATATCTTGATCCTTTCTTACATAACGAAGATTTTATACAATTTGGCACTGAACCCGTTCTAATATGATGGAAATTGGGTTTATTTGCTAATGCAATGACTTACTTAAAGGTTTAAACCTACATGCCTTTGGACTAAGAATTAAAAACTCACTGCTACCTGGAAATATTTCTCAAATATTTATTACATTGCATACTACTACTACTAAGCCCATACTAGACCCACTGCTGAATCGGGCATCCTCCCACTACATGGTGGTAGTTAGGCTGAAAAATTATAACTTATTTCATTGTTTTTATACCGGGGCCGTGTGATTCGCAAGCAGTCCACAAGATATTTGATTGATACATCTTGTCTCTGTGCCATTCCGTCCAGCCAGCGTGGCTAATTTAGGTGCGTGTTATAAGCTATAACACAACTATAAATTAATAAGTTTTGAGAGAGATGGGATTTTTTATTTCAATCGTCACTTGCAGAATTACTTGTTCCATTTCTCCGAATTTCTTTGTACAACGGTACGTAACTATGATAACCCGATACTGACATTTCTAGTCGCTTTTTTCTATCTATTTCTTTATTCTGGTAAACCATATCATTATCGGTTTTTGAATTGTTATTTATGCTTCTGTAATGGCCATTTAATTGTGGTACATATGTATTTGTCCAAATATTTGTGTTTTTTGCCAATTTAATACTATTCTCTTCTTCATTTGTGGGGGAACCAAGTATCGAAAAGTGCTGCGATTCATGTTTGAGCTTTTCTACTAAAGTATTTACTTTACTTTGAAAGTTAATAAACTCATTAATGTTTCTTCCCGCGACTTCAGTTTCATCGCCATCGTTTCTTTTCTGTAAGCCCACATATTGACTAGGAACTTTCGCATCTTCGCGACTAAATTTCAGTATTTCTGAAGGTGATGTGCTAATCGTTTCTACGGTTGGTTCTAAAAATGGCAATGTCGCTGTTACTTTGGGCAATTCTGTATAATCATTATAACTTCCAACTGGTATATATCCCGAACTTCCCATGTTATTGTCTTCAACATGTGAAGTGGACAATTCAATAGGCGCTTTTGATACATATGGGTTAACTAAAGTAGTCAGTGTAGGTTTATCTGATAATTGTGTTTTTAAGTCAGTTTTGTTCACAGTACTGTAAACTTTGACATGTACAACCATATGTGCAGATGCCACTTTAGTTACATTTTTCAACTTTTCTTCGGCAATATGTTCTTTAATTTCATTTTTAATTATTTTACGTGGCATTAAATATCTCGGTCTTTTATACATTGGGTAAATCCGTCTAACAGCTATATTTGATTTTCTCTTAAATTGAATAATCGGTCTTAATGTAGTCAGATAAATTTGGTCCAAATTTGTTGTAGAAGTATACTTCGTTGGTTTTTCCGATGGTTCTTGCGCCTGTGTATTTTTTATTGGATACAAATTAAGCATAAGGCTGAATGATTTGGTTGTACTTAAAGGTGGCAAATCTGTACTGGCATCATTTTGTTCTAAATTAATTTGTTTAACACTATCCTCGCATTTGTTTCCAAGACAATTCCTACTATGTAAGGGAATCTGTCGGAACATTGGAGATTTACTTGAAGTTTCCACGAAACTCGGCGTTGAAATAGGCGAGAATCGCAGAAACTCATCTGCTAATAAATTGACATCACCTGGATTTTCTGGCTTGAAATTAAATAAAATATCTGATTGATGATTCAGCTGAAAGCTATTGAAATGCGTTGAACTCTGCTCGTGCAAATCTGCGTTATTTTTTACTATATTATTAGACTCTATCATTGGCTCTACAAACACTCCTGTAAAAGCTATTTGTGTACTTGGTGGCTTAGTTTGCATATCAGCCACTTTAGCATTGACTGTTTTTTCTAAATATTTTATTAACTGTCTTATATTCTTCAATCTTTCTTCATTTCGATAAGTTTCAATCCACGTCCTTGATCCATAAGTTTTACTAAATGGTAAAGGGGTTGAATGTCTTTGCGCAAATAAAAACGGGCGCGGGCTAGTTCGTCTGATACCATTATGATCACCATATGCTTTGGGTGTGGTTGCTTTTCCTAAGGATTTGTTATATTTTCTCTTATTTAAAGGTCGTGCCATCTCCAAAAGGGGGTCTACGTAATTGTTTTCTTGTAATGAATTAATCAGTAGTGGCATTTGTTCAAAATATTCTTGGTCAAATCCGAAGTAACTTCTGTCTAGTCTATCAGCAAAAGGCTTATCGTCCCCGAGATATCTTTGATGATCGGTGGTATGTACTGCTTTTTTTTCAATAGCAATAAAGTATTCGTAGATAAATAACAATACCTGAAAAGTAAAAAAAAAGATTAAAATTTGTGTTATATAAGAAAATACTCATAATAGTATATAAAATAAAACAAATGTGATCATCACAGTCAAAACATTTTTATTCATATTATTTCATAAATCATCACATTTTTAATTCGTAATTGATAAATGTTTACTTCCAACACGGTCTCAAATAACTA
Source organism: Clostera curtula (assembly GCA_905475355.2). Taxonomy (NCBI): domain Eukaryota; kingdom Metazoa; phylum Arthropoda; class Insecta; order Lepidoptera; family Notodontidae; genus Clostera; species Clostera curtula. The sequence goes on from FR997799.1 coordinate 19,352,630, forward strand.
CCTATACCAGTACAATATTTACAATAATACTATTTATGATAGGTGGATCAATGCAAATCTATACTTAATATTTCATAAGCCGTATCCATTTTCATAAAATCTGTCGTCACCATTGTTATCAATATTTTCATCATGGTTCCACTCATTATTACGTTGGATTTCCAAGTGAACTGGTCTAATTAAAGGCAACATTGATCTACTATATTTTTCATCTTCCCGTGACACATCCCACGTGTCCAAGTAATCTAATTCCGATTTACTATACTTCCATGGTAGTTCTGTAGTAATTGTATTCTTTTTCAAATTTAAATCATCCAGATATTCTTCTTCCGAAAATAATTTATCTATATCTATTTCTGACAATAAATCCAAGTTTATAATATTATTTCCGTCATATTTCTCAGGGTTCAGATTGATATTATATTTATTATCTATTCCAATATTGTGTTTAACCAAAATTGCATTATCACCGGGCTTATTTATCAAATTTGAATTCTCTATTTTCAGTGTCTCCCTTGGTTTAGGTTTATAATGCATTGCTTGCTGTTTGTTATCAACAGAGTTTAAGAAGCTTTCAGCATACCAAGTAGTTTTAGATTTACTATGATTCATATTTTTGTTCAATATTGTGATAATAGCATTTACGCCTTTTGAAGTTTGTTTCTCAGTATTTGTTTTGTTATAAGTATCTGATATGTTAGTTATATTATGGAAAATGGTAGTATTTATATATTTTTCTGATGCCAAAACTATCAAATTATCTTTACTTTTTAATTCCATGGGTAATACCGCTTCTTTATTCAATGTATATGTAGTCATAGGTATGGGCGTATATCTGGTTACATGGGATGGTTGATTTGTTTCAGTTTTATATGGAGTTTTATTGTACTCCAAATTTGAGGTTGGCATTTGAAGTTCCACCTTAGCATCAGTGATATCACTATTCAGTTTGATATTTGTAGGAGATGATATTTCTTCTTTTGGTTGGTATTGCAGCTCGGAATCAATGTTATAAATATTAACTTTATTGTTGTTAACATTTAGCATTTTTGATTTCGTCTTAACTTGTTCAAAGCCGGTCTTATTTGATATTAGACTTGTTTCTTTAGGTAGGACTAAAGGGCTATTGGATTTTAAATTAAGATTTTCAGCGTTTCGATTTATTGGGTGAAATTTGAATTTTGGTATCACGCTAGAATCATTAATTTCAGTATTTTGTATGTTTGGTATCGGTGTCTTAAGTCTCAATATACTAATAGTATCAATATTTGAACTAGATGCTCCTTTTTGTGCTTGAAGTGCACTATTATTAGAAGATTTTACTTTAGTATGTTTATTGGGCGGGAATATTGCTTGTGTAATAAGTTGTAGCAGTGTTGCAGTCTTATTTTTTATCACTTCACCACTCTCCTTATACGGCATAATGTCTTGCGTTGTAATCTTGATTAATGAATCGATGGATTTGGTCTTTGGATTGTTATTGTCGTCGTCCGGCGACAATGTATTATTTTCAATAGGTACAATAGAATTAGTATTGAACGGCGTTTTGTTTCTTGTTGCATTTTTCAAAACCAAATCAAGAAAAACATAACGCTTACTGTTTTCAACATATGGTATCTGTACTTCCTTCTTTACTGCTTTGAATTCATGACTTTTATAAGTATTGAAATGTTTATTATTGGGAGTAGATAACACTGTCGTTGTGATATCTTGTTCTTTGAAATGTGTCGTAGCATCATAATTATTATCATCTTTTTTACTTTTCACGTTAGTGATCGTTGCGTGCGTTATTAGTTGATTCGATTCATCGATGTCATAAATGTTTAAACTAATATTTGCCATGTTAGATATCCAGTTTTGCTTTTTCAATTTTACTTCTTTTGTATCAGTGTTATACTTTTCTGTATTCTGTTTATATTTTTTTATGCGCATTGTTGTGACTTCAGATTTATATTGTAGTTTAACACCGGGTTTATCAGTAAAGAGTATTTTATGTACCATATGCGGTAACTGCATTTGTGATTGTAGCCCTGGATCGATATTTTTGATATTTATCTTGTCATTTCCTACACGCGATGAGTTTGTTTTCGCTAACTTGGGCGGCACTGATGTGCTTATAGTACTTTTGTTGTTGATGATTGGTCTCACAAATTGGATTGTATGCTCTTCCAATGCGTCAGTATTCTCGTGTTCCATTTTAGGAACTATATTGATAGGAATACTTGTATGCGCTCTATTGGCCGAAAATTTTAAATTACTGGTATTTCTGGCTTGATACTTCGGGGTGGTTGCTATTCTCTCTGAAAAATCATTTAGTAGTACTTTTTTAAAACTGTGGAATAACTTATTAAGTATTTGACCCATATTTTTGGGGCAGTTGCAATTAGAACTCCCCTTGATAGATGGTATTACATTTTTCAATAAAACGATCGGTATATTGCTATCAGGTTGCGCATCATGATCAGTAAACGATTTTCTGTTTATTCTATCTCCAAGATTTTCTGCGAGGGATGATATACGATCTTTCGGTAGCTGTTCATTAGAAAAATAATCTTTGTATTTTTTTAATGATTGGTGGTTATAACCAATTTTTTCAGTCATCATTTTCTCCAAATAATTATAAACTCTTTCATAATTATTTATATTTCTTTTCCTTAAATAGTCTCTGCTGGTCAATGTTGATGGCATTTTAATAACCATGGAAGGTGATTTATATTCTGTTGTATAAAGTTTCGAAAAGGGAAATTTCATTCGGTATTTTTTATCGGAGAACATATTATTTTTTAAACTAAACTGAGTGGTCAATACTGTTTCGTAAGTTGGAGTGGAAGTGGAAGAGTCATCTAGTAGTTTCTCCAAATATTTGTTTTTATTCAATGCTCTTAATAGTACTGGTAGAAGTTTTAGCGTGGATCTGTCAAAGTTCATTCTTTTCGTAAATTTTGAATCCAGTAGCATGATGTCTGTACTGTCATTAAGCAAACCAATCCAGTGTGGTCTGAATGAATCCAGCTTGGATATACTCGAGCGTCCATTGATACTGTACTCATATACGAGAATCATGCTCTGGAAGAAAAACAAACAACATTATTCGTTTGGCACTAGAATATTGCACAACATAAATATGCCTAATAGTAAGTTATAAAAAGATTTATAACTACAATTATTTTGCGATGTAACGGACGTTTTGACTAATATGGAAGGTTTTTTTTTATTGATCATTGCTTATATTATATCCTTTGTTTCCTTACTATTACAAATAAGTCGTAAGTATAATAACTGAAAAGTAAACTATTAGAACTATAATATATACACACATATTATATAGATATGTATATATACATACTAGCTATAGATATAGAAAAATATCTAAAAAAGGACTTTTAATAAATTACTCACCATTATTATGAGAACTTTGTGCAAATTTTAGACAAACGACATTAACATGTTAGCAGCGATATTTAACACACAGGTGTTAACAAGTAAAAGATAATTGCAGGAAATTATTTCCTGCAATGTGCAAAGATCGTGAAACTCTAAGTCTTTGACTTCTAAGACGTGCTTTGTGGTTGGAACTAAAATTAATCGTGTTGTTAACTACATGTGCAACATCCCACATGTGCCTCTTTGAGAAGTAGAGGAGCGTCCTCCCCACGAAAGCGTGGAGTCCGCCGAAAAAGGGGCAGTACCTGCATGGACCGCTGAGCATGTTGCCCCACTAGCGAGCGAACCGTTTCGCGTTTCGCGTGCCGTTTCGGGCAGTCGATGAATCCCGTTGGTTTTAATAGATGTGTTGGGGCGCATAATATGATATTTCCGTCATATTTCAGCCTGACCCACATAACCAGGACGGCTTCCCTACCCTTAGCCTATCGTCTTAGCACCACTGCGCTTTCCGGAACGCCGTCGTCATTCGAGGACTTTTCTGTTCCATCGGGCATCAGTTATAGTAGTATAAAACACGAAAAGATTAAAGATGTTAGCAAAACCTATGCGAATACATTTGTTTAGCGTTACACTTTATTTGCACGGGTATTTTTACAAATATATTACAAATCGTCAAGTTTTTCCAAAATCATAGATTACCCTAGCTTGTATTTAAAAAAGCAATATTAAATGCTCTATGTAGGGTTTCGATGATTACAAAATATGAATAAAATACATCGTTTTTTAGACTAGCTATCTATTTGGTTACAGAATTCTACTGTACTATGAATGCTGAAAACTACAAACAAAACTCTGCCAATAACTACTGATTATATATACTACTACCATTAATGGCTACAATTAATGGCCATTAATGACCCCAACTACATGGAGGGTAATTAGCCTATATTGAACGCTAGCTAGGTTTTCCGTTTCTTGCGACTAGGTCTTCGGCCTATCATTTCCCTTTGTATTAACGACCTCTGGATGAAGTGGAGTGCTGACAGAATGTATTCTAAATTCATTACCAGACAGAACTACACTGGACTACTAATTATGCCACCAAAAAATAGCCACAGATTGCTCTCTTGCGCAATTAAAACATGATTGACTTTTTATTTGCTGAACAAATGATTTTTATGACGAATAAAGCGGATCGCGGAATGCATGTATGATACATTAATAACATAATTATTACATCATGGCCTCATCATTCTTTATCTAAGAGGCATTCAGTAAAAATAAATTCAACAAATGTACATTAATAACACAATAGACGTAAACATCACGTTTCATATACAACATGTTAAAATTACGACCGTCTTTCACCGGCTTATGGCGGCTGTACACACTCGTCGAGAACATTTCGCCGAGAATCTCTGCCGATATGGCCCTCGACGAGAGCATCCCTGTACACAGTCATTTTTCATTTGTACTGAAGAATGAAGATACTTTGACTTTTTTGACTCAGGCGCAAAAAAACCGAAAAGCGGCTGAGCATAAGCGAGGCAAGACGAGAACACCATGTACACACAAGCTCTCGGTCTGTCTCGGGGTGTCTCGACGAGTGTGTACAGCCGGCATTAGAATAGCAATCGAATCGTGAAGTAAACCATTAGGGGCTCTCTTAAAATGCCTACACGGTGTCGTAGGAAAATATTGAAATGGGCATGGAGACAAAAACTTAGCAGTGACGTCATGAAATAATGATTAGTTCTGTATAATAGGTAGGTTAATTACCACGAAATTGGAAGAGAGACGACTTAGCAGTGGGTAATTTATGGGATGAGCTAATGTTGATTTAAAACGGGTAATTATGGTTATTGATCTAACAATGAACAACTAGACTGATCTAACACACGGTTGACCAGAAGGCTGGCGCTTACTTCGGGCAGCAAATAAGCCTCGCCTTAAAGCGATGTAGTTTGTACTTAGTTATTAGTATTTTTAAGAATTTTTGTCCGCGTAACGTCGGTTTAGAATACACTGTGTCGCCACCCCATTTCACTCTGAGGGTGTCGTAAGAGCCGACAAAGGATAAGACAAGGCCGAAACCTAGCTGCAAGGGAAGGAAAACCTGAAAACCCATTGTGGTACAGTAGGCACCCTCCCTTCAATAAGAGGAGGCCTGACTCAATAGTAGGTCATTTGTAAGCTGAGTAGTAGATAGTAGTTAAGTATTTTAATGTTATTCATTGAGGTTTGGTTAGATAAACAAAAATTGTATAACGAAGAACAAATTATATCGACATTTAACACATTATCGGCGGGATGTTTACATCAATACAGTAGTGAAAAAAACACAGCTCGTGTTTACAAAACATCGACAACGAAAAGGAATTTGGAAAGTGTAATTCGTAATAAGTAAAAAGACCTTTTTCGTAGAACACGGAACCTAAGTTACTTATTGCATGGCGCGTCAGTATGATTTATTTAGCGCCGTAATTACAGTTTGGTTTATAATTAAAAAGGTACACAAATACATAATTAGCGTCTGTCAGCAATGTATTATTAAACGCTTCTTTTTAATTACCCGTTAATGTTAAGTTTTAGGGGTTAATTTAGATTATAAACGTAAATTAATAGACTCATAAAACTGCTTACAAGCCGTTTCATTGACTTATGCAATGTGTTGGACAAATTTTTAAACATTTGACGATTATTTAATGATCCAATGATTATCGGGTAACTCTTGTACAATTAAATTATTCTTCAAATAATAACATAAATAAACTTTATTAGTCTAGGGTATTTTGTTAATAAAATCTGTCTTAATCTATCTGTCTTAAATCTCACTCCATTTATTCAAAATCGAAGATTATAATGTTTTGTTAAATCCTGACTGACTGTAGTAAGCAGTTGGTTTTGGAATAGAAAGTGTATATTTCGTCCATCTGATGATGGACACTTCACCCCGAGCCATTTTATCCCGGGGGCTTTAAACGAATGTCCACCAGGGCCGTGGAGAATACTCCCCAGCCGGGAGAGCGCCCCTCGTGGCCCTTGAGCAGTTATCAGGGAACACCGTGGGTTCTAGTATGGTAGGTCATTATCATTTCAGCCCATAAATTACCCACTACTGAGTCGGACCTCCTCCAAATTATTGGAGGGAAATTAGCCTACTGTGTCACGCTAGCAAAACGCGTTGCCATCGGGTTTGTGTCAAGTTTCTTTCGTGGCGACGTGATCTGCCTTTTGCGTTTCTTTAGTCGACTCTTACGAAACCCATAGAATGGTATGGGTTGGTGACATTGTGTATTCTATATCCGTCACCACACTGAATACGCTTATGTATTACTAGATATATAAGTACTCAGATTAAACAGGTAGACAGTTAAGGACAAAACTGCTCTTTGAAACTTAAGTGACAGTGAATTTTAATTAAGCAAATACAAACAGACCCCTATTAGGTAGATATATGTGTAAAGATATCGTCCAGAAAATCTAATAATTATTTTAACATAAAATATTATTTTAAAAATTTAGTTTTATTACACAATTTTTCACACAATTATACCCAAAATTACTTAACAAGTTAAACCGTCTCAGGTTAATACAAACTCAACACAAGTTATTACACAAACAAATCTCAAACAAAAACCAAATAGGACATTCCGAGAATACTCACAACAACAACTGTAACCGTAATGGCGGTAGAAATAGCAGCACATGCACATCCCTGTCGGATCTGTTTTTTCCTGGACGACTTCAGAAACTCCTCAGTCCTCGCGTCAATGGTCCTGTACAGACCGAATCGACGGATCTGGGACAGTGCAGATATCTCTGAAGAGCCTGTACTCGACATGTTACCTAGCACAACACATCACTACTGAATCTAAGTTCGGTCGCCACACAAATGCCAGTCTTTCTTTCGCGCGGTAATGTGTTTTCCTTTGAAATTTGCGATAGTGATGAGGTGAACGCTTTCTTTTTATCGATATTCTTGCTGAATTATTTTAATTGTCCTAGCTAGTATTATGGTTATAATTTTTTAAACCAATGCGCTGGTAAAATTGCCCAATTCCAGCTGACCAGGTGTGTAAATCATCTGGGTGTTTATCAAGGTTTTCCTCCTTCATATTATCTATGTGGTGTCATAATTAGAGGAGGATAATAATGGTATAAATTTTAGACAAAACAAGTGTTTTACTAGTTACTAGCAAGCATAAAGTGTAATGAATTCACTTCGGCTGAGTACGTAAATGTCTATTTATCTTTATTTTTGAATGCCGAATTGCTTACCTACTCTTCTGTTCTGGTAGTGTTAATTTGTATACTCTTACTTGTTATGAGTTTGTAGTATGGCACTTCATTAAAGCAAATTTAAACGTGCAAAATAATAAAAGCAGCATAAACATTTAGTAAAATATTACATCGATAATACGATTGCACTCTGAGTAAAGTTATCCCAACACTAAGGTCCGTAAATGCATAGCTCTGCAAGATCACTGGAGCGTTCCATTGCGGCCGTCGTACCAGCAGCAAAATATTCGTAACAGACTAGTGAAAATCAGTTTTATGTGTAATTTATTCACATCACTACTTCTTACATACTTACTCCGAGAGGTCCAGTATACAAAAACGTTTCAAGCATTCTGTAAAAGACAGATGAATAAGAACTTTAAAGCCCAACGATTAAAATTGAAATTCAGTGAATCTAAAGTATCGGTTAAAGCATTATCGTTGATCAAATAATGTGGCTAAGTGGCTAGTGACCGATTATTACCTGAACAATTTTTCTGCTTTTAGCATGTAATCTCCAAAATTGCTGGGACTGTTTGTATAATTCTATTGTTTTAGAGAATGTTCTGTTGACATAATCACGCGAACATTTCTTTTTAACTGAGTTAGTAGAATTTTCTTAATATCCGTAATAGTGTCCAGTTCGAAAGGCTGATTGAGCACGAGGTGCTGAGTTCAATTCCTCGGTGATAAGATTTTCCTTTCCATGAATTCTTAAAGTGACTATATTAATATTAATGAGCTTGAACAGTGATATTAAAGGTGCTCATCAAATGTTCAAGTTATTTATCGTCTCGTTACGTCTCGTCCCATTACATCTCGTCCCAAGCTAAGCAACTCAATGCTTGTGTTATGGTAACGAGATGGATGATAAACTACTTATATACATTTTTTTTTGTAAATACTTACATATTATAGATAGAAAAGACACCCAGACTCCGAGCCAGTGCCTCTGGTTTAGACAAAGACACTCGCCCGACCCCGGAATCGAACCTGGGACCCGTCGATCCAAAGGCGGCACATCTAACCACTAGACTAACGAGGCCTCCATTTGAGAGCGACACATTTAAAAATTATTTCTTATAATCTAAGGGTAAGTTAACAAAAATAACAGGCAATATGGAGTGAAGTATTTTGACCAAGGTGTTGATAGGTTAAAATGACACAGAACCATAATTTGTTTATCATATTTTGTTTATTTTATAAAAATATTTCACATTCTTACAACATATAATTAGTTAAGGCAGTGTTTCTGTTTTTTGAGTATTACCATTACACATACATATATCTAGCACTAGTATACATCAACAACATTAACAAACAAAATTCTTGCGACCGTACTTCGTTTGGTATCACAATTGTATGGCAACTTATTAACAAATGCCTGATTACACCCTTTTTTTAAATAAACTTTTTAATATTAAAATCGTCAACTAAAGTCTAATAAGCTGTCGAGTTAAAGTTTCATAATTTTTCATTTCTTTTTAATTACATTTTACAGCGAACAAAACAAAATATGCAATTAATACATTTTGCTTATACTCTTGTAACTAATATTTTAGTACCTACTTGATCGAAGATGATACAGCACCATCTAGTATCAAATAGAAGCAATTATTTTATACCCATACAACAAGAATAACGATTTGTTCAAATTTATTTTTCACTACACATGGAAAATTAAATTGAGCTAGATTAAGTTTATAAGGTGTAATCAGCTATTATAGCTAAATTAAAAGGCGAATGGGACAAGAGGTCGGTCGTAGAAATATCCCTGGTCATCCACGAAAGGTGGTCGTGTCGAAAAAGGTCTGGGCGTCGTCGGAGGTGGTAAATACTCGGGAGCAGTCGTTTTTGGTGGTATATAAATTGGGGGTCGCGTTGGGGGTGGTGTGTACACTGGCGGCCTGGAAGGAGGTGCCGTTGTCCTAGGAGGTATATATATGGGAGGATTACTGGGGGAAGCGGTGTATATTGGGAAACTGGTTGTTCTTTGGGGTATAATAACGGGTGGGCTGGTTGGTGGAGGGAAAGTAAAGGGTATTTTTGGAGTGGGGTAGTCATAACCGGTGGTTTTGGCTGGGGGAGGAGGTCTAGTTGGTGGTGGTGTTGGAGGCGGGGGTGGCCTAGTTGGTGGTGGTGTGGGTGGCGGTGGCCTATATGGGGGTAAATATGTAGCAGGGGTCCTAATTGGAGGTAGAGTTGGGGGTGGAGTTGGAGGAGGTGGTGGTGGTCTTGTTGGAGGTGGTGTGGAAGATGGCCTATAAGGCGGTGGCGTAGGAGGTGGTGGTCTGTATGGAGGTAAGTAAGTAGCTGGGGTTCTTATGGGAGGTAAAGTAGGGGGTGGAGTAGGAGGGGGTGGTGGCCTAGTTGGAGGTGGTGTGGAAGGTGGCCTATAAGGCGGTGGCGTAGGAGGTGGTGGTCTGTATGGAGGTAAATAAGTAGCTGGAGTGGATGGTGGTCTGTATGGTGGTGGAGTTGGGGGAGGAGGCCTATAAGGTGGTAAATAAGTAGCTGGTGTCCGTATTGGTGGTAAGGTAGGTGGTGGTGTTGGGGGTGGGGGTGGCCTAGTTGGAGGTGGCGTAGGAGGTGGAGGTCTGTACGGTGGTAAATAAGTAGCTGGCGTCCTGATTGGCGGTAAAGTCGGCGGTGGAGTAGGGGGTGGTGGTGGCCTGGTCGGGGGAGGTGTAGGAGGAGGAGGTCTATAAGGTGGTAAATAAGTGGCTGGAGTCCTTATTGGTGGTGGTGTGGGAGGTAAAGTAGGCCTGGTTGGTGGTAAATATGTTGGTGGTTGCGTTTTTATTGGAGGAACGTAAGGCCGTAGCGTAGTAGTTGGAAATGTGAAAGGGACTTTCGGTGTTGGGTACGTATAGGTCGTTCTAAAGTTTTCTATGATGGTGCTGAATGTTGGGTAGGTTGGAGGTGGTGGGGGTCTTGTCGGCGGTGGGGTAGGAGGAGGAGGTCTTCTTGTTGTGGTGGTATAAGTTACTGGAGGGAAAGTACGTGGTGTAGTCGGTGGTGTTGGGGGAACTGTTCTTCTAGTAGTCACTGGGGGAACATAGGGTCTAGGAGTGGTAGGCAATGTAAATGGAATTTTGGGTGTGGGGTAAGTGTAACCTGTTGTTCTAAAGTTTTCGATGATAGTGCTGTACGTCGGGTAAGTAATTGGGGGTCTGGTTGGTGGTGGAGTTGGCGGAGGTGGCGGCCTTGTCGGTGGAGGGGTTGGTGGTGGAGGAGGTCTAGTTGGCGGTGGTGTTGGAGGTGGTGGTCTCCTGGTTGTGGTGGTATATATTATTGGAGGGACGTAGGGCCTTGGTGTGGTGGTAGGCAGCGTAAATGGAACTTTAGGTGTGGGGTACGTGTACCCTGTAGTTCTAAAATTCTCATTAATAGTACTGTATGTTGGATATGTTACTGGAGGCCTTGTTGGAGGTGGTGGGGGTCTTGTAGGTGGTGGAGTTGGTGGAGGAGGTCTCCTTGTCGTGGTAGTGTAAGTTACTGGGGGAAATGTGCGTGGTGTTGTTGGTGGTGTTGGGGGAAAGGTTCTCCTTGTGGTCGCTGGAGGAACATATGGTCTTGGGGTAGTGGTGGGTAACGTGAAAGGAACTTTAGGCGTAGGGTAAGTGTAACCTGTAGTTCTAAAGTTTTCGATTATTGTGCTAAAAGTGGGATAGGTTACAGGAGGTCTTGTTGGAGGAGTGGGACGTCTAGTGGTGGTGTATGTTACTGGAGGAAAGGTACGTGTAGGCGGTAAAGTTAATCTCGTTGTCACTGGTGGGATATAGGGTCTAACCGTGGTCGTTGGGTACGTGAAAGGTATTTTAGGAGTAGGGTAAGTGTACCCTGTCGTTCTGGTATCCTCCAAGATGGTGCTGTAAGTAGGGTAAGTCACTGGCCGTCTGGTTGGTGGCGGCGGCGGTGGCGTGGTTCTTGGTGGTGGCGGAGGCGGAGGTGGCGGTGGCCTGTAAAGATAAATTGGACATTTTCAATTGTAAAACAACTTCTTGTGTATCTTTATGGTCTGTCTGGTGATCAATTTAGAATACATAATGTCACAACCCTATTTCATCCTGAGGGTCTGAGGGGAGAAAAGAAAATGTCAAGGCCAATAACTAAGCTGCAAGAGGAGATAAACTTGTTACAAAAACGTGGCATAGTAGGCTAATTGCCCTCCTTGTAACTGGAGGACGCCCGACTCAACAGTTGGTCATCTTTGGCCCTAGTATCGATTCTTTATATAGTATATGTTCAAATATGTATGTCATAATAGTATTAAGATTGGAAAAAGGTAATATCTTTGCGGTCAGGACCGGTTAGACCTGTTTAGGATAACTACCAGGATTTTCACGCAGCGTGTGCCGTCTGCCCTCCGAGACCCACCTAGAGGGAGTACCGGTTTCTAAACACTGAAACTATGCTGCTCTGATGAAATCTAAAGTCAGTCACATTTCATTTACCTGGTCACTGGTGGGGGTGGTGGTGGTGGTGGTGGGGTTCTGGGCGGTGGTGGAGGTGGAGGTGGGGGTGGCCTGGAAAAATAACATGGTAGTAAACATTTACACTACATACATTGCGCACGACATAGCTCCAAGGATTGCCTTGTTGGTCTAGGGGCTAGATGTGCTGCCTTTGAATCACGGGTCCCCGGTTCTTTTCCGGAGTCGGGCAGGTTTCGTTGAGTGGCGAGTAAGAGTGAAACAACGATGGATGTGAAGAAGGTTAGGAAATTGATAAGCATCATCATAATTTCAGCCGATAGACGTCCACTGTTGAACATAGGCATCCCCCAAGGTTTTCCACAAAGGCCGGTCCTGGGCCGCCCGCATCTATCGTGTTCCGGCGACCTTAACCAGGTCATCAGTCGCTACTCGACGACTTTTCTGCCCCATCGGGCGTCCGTCCTGCGCTCTATGTGCCCTGCCCACTGCCACTTATTTTGGCAATCCTATAAGCATAATTTAGAAAATAAACTCAGTGTAATTTTGTTATAGGGAAATGGTGGACGCATTATTTTCCGGTATCAGAAGTGGGATACCGAAATTGCTATTCAAAGACATACTGCTCTGTATCGAAGAACCAGCCATCGAAGGAACTCTACAGTCAATCTTTCTTATATTGTCGATCCATGTATTCCTCATGATTATATTAACTCGTGGGAATTGCAGGATACGGTCTGCACATCGTATTTTTGGAATTTGTTGGGGCCTATGTTTAGCTGTGACATCAGGCGTTGATGAGAAAAAAAAACGATTTATTACCTAGTTGGGGGCGGCGGTGGTGGAGGTGGAGGCGTCCTCGGTGGTGGTGGCGGAGGTGGCCTAGTGGGGATCTCAAATGGAATACGCGGTGTCTCATACACATATCCTGTTGGTTCTACCGGAGGTGGCGTTCTGGGAGGTGGAGGAGGAGTCCGTGGTGGAGGCGGAGGAGGGGGAGGAGGTGTTCTTGGAGGTGGTGGAGGAGGGGGAGGGGGAGTCCTTGGTGGCGGGGGAGGGAAAGGTATCGCCGGTTTCGGATAGAAGTATCCATCTTCGTCCAATGGCGCGTTAATAGGTGAGCCGAGGACCGCATAGTTCTGGTTAGAACCGAACTGGATCTCGCGCTCCACTCGATCTGCATTGCAGTTGCATACTGCAAGGATGACCACTGCTATTTGCAGTGACAGCCTCTGAAAAGGAGAAATAATTCAGATAAATAAAATGATTTAGAATACATAGCGCCGTAAGAGCCGACAAAAGTTGACGAGGTCGATTATCTAGCCGCAAGAGAAGGAAACCTTGATAGGCACTGGGAAGGAACCATGGGCTTATTACCTTCCATGTAACAGGCGGAGGCCCAACTTATCAGTGGGTCATCAATTGGCTGACTCTTCTCTGTGCATTGGCACGAAAAGTACCAGTCACAAAAACACTGCCATGATGGTCAAGGGGTTGCATGCGCCCGCCTTTGGATCAACGGTTCCTGGTTCGATCCCGGGGTCGGGCGAGTGTCTTTATTGTCGGGCCAGAGCCAGACCGGCTCTGAGTCTGGGTGTAATTTGTGTTAGTGAATCACTTGTTTATTAGCTGCCCCGGCAATACAGGCTATATATTAGTTTTGAAAAGACTTAGAAAAAGAAAGAGACTTATAAACTTTTACGTAACGGGATTTAACTAAAATTTGTGGGAAATTTTAATAGCATTTTCGAAAAGCGGTGAGTTCAACCTGTTAGTAATAAACAATCGATTTGAATCAAAATCAAATAAACAGTCCAATATCCCAAGAACCGCGTCTAACATAGGCAGAATGGAGTTTCTCGGGTCAGCTGGTTAATTAATGAAGCTCTGAATCCTCTTGCTGTGGGTATTTAATTTTTAATGTTAATTAATTTAAACATCAAATACCAATTCAGGGTCGCCGTTTCACAATTTTCGGACGTTTGACCCCTCCGATCCTGACACTTCGAGACTAAAATGATTAATGTAATCATAATAATGCTTTGTGCAAGCTAAACGTCGTAACATTTACCTATGATAATGTTACGTGTGCGGTTTTATTTTACATGGTGTTAAGTAATATTTTAAACATGACCCTGCGATTAAAGATTCGACGTATACCGAATAAGGATGTGCATATTTTTTAAATGTGTAAATGCCAGATGCTTTCATCATCATAAGTCTTTCCTAAAGACCCTCATAGCACCGTTATCTTCAGCTAGACGTATCCAGCTGCTGCCCGCAACCTTTCGAAGACTGTCGCTCCATCTAGCAGAGGGACGTCTTACACTACGCTTGCCGAATCGCGGTCTCCACTTAGGAACTCGTCTACTCCAGCGTGTTACTTCTTCTACACATATGACCAGCCAACTGCCACTTTAATTTCCTATTTCTCTGAGCTATGTCGGTCACTTTGATCTTCTGTCGGATAGTCGTTGCGGATCATATCCTTCAGAGAAATTCCAATCATAGCTCGCCGCATATACTTTGAACTGGTGGACTGGTGGATATGCTTTACGCTCAGCCGCTGGAGTCTATTCCCTAGAAGTCAAGACACAAGGTTTCACTTTTTGCCAACTGCTAAAATAATGTATTTTGGTATCCACCACTAAAAAGAGAAGGGTATAGTGACGATATCTCTGTCAAATTTAGTGTAAAGATTATATTGCTAACTCTTTTTTGTTTGATGCTCTTTTACCATATATAATATTATGGAATTCTTGGTCAAAGCTTGGTGACACAAATGAATTAACGTTAATTTGGAAAGTGGCCATGCACATAAATGGCAATAGACAGTATTGGAAAATGTTGCTGCTTAAAAAATTTAGGCGCCAAGTATTTTTGTTTGTCTACTATAATCACTCAGAAGTAGGAACAAAATGCGCTCACAGAATGAGCGCATTTTGTTCTTCTAAAAGACATAGGTACTAGCCTAAGTTACTGGACTGGAGGAGATTGCAGATGAGACCACCCCACTTTGCATCAGAATAAGCTCTGTAATTATTTCATGGAGTGTAATAAAAGTTAATATCTAAATGACAAATTAACTACTAATATATAAATGTTTATCAATTCAAGATATTCGCTTAATTATATTTACTTGAAGAAGCCCAAGGTTTACAGGTTATCACCAGTAGAATGTAGCCTTCTTGGCGTATGGCCTAAACGATAAGAGACTGCAAATGCCATTATGTAATTAAATGGATGATGCATACATAATGTATATTGTCAAGATTCTGACCGGAAAATTCCTTTGATACGTGCAAAACATGATATTTAAAACATGATTGATATATTTTCATATAGTTTTAATTATCAGTAATACGGGAACCAAAATATTGCATTTTCTCATTGAAATTAAACACTTTCTAACCGATTTATCGCCTGTTTAATCACTACATATTATAAAACAAAGTCGCTTTTGTCTGTCCGTCCCTATGTATGCTTAAATCTTTAAAACTACACAACGGATTTTAAAGCGGTTTTTTGTATTAGATTGAGTGATTCAAGAGGAAGGTTTATATGTATAACCCACCCCCGCTTTGCACGGGCGAAGCCGGGGCGGGCCACTAGTACATTATATTTAAAGCCCGACGGCGACGTTACGAATGCTTTGCAGCGGTCGTGGTCGCGGGTAGACTCCGGGAATTAAATTAATGTAATATACACGCAATAAATCGGTTAAAAAGGGTTTAATTTCACTGTGTAATAATCGCGAAAACCTAAGAAATCATTACTGCATTTTTTCGTTGGTTGAGAAGAAGGATAGACTCGTAGATTAAAGAGCGTTTAGGAATGCAATTGGAAGCCCTCAAACCATTTTCTTTATTAGTTATTAACTATTTATTAATTATTTTCTGACAACACTTTAATAAAGTTATAATATTAGTCCAGTGCAATTACGGAAATTAATGGAAAAAAGAAACATAAAATTATGTAACTAGTTTAGGTAGTAGAAATAAATAATCGGTAAAATCTAATAAAATTGAACGGTTGGGGAAAAATGGCGAAAAATAATAAAAGTAAGGAAAAAAGAAAAAAAAATTCCTTTGGGAAGCAATAAATTAAAAATAATTGATGAAAAGAAAAAGTTTTAGATTAGTTAGGTTAGTAAATTTAATTTAGAAGAGAAAAGTTCTCTATATTTTTTTGCCTAATGCGTGCTCGAGATATCGAATTAAACGCGTTTTCATCGAAATGCCCTTGAGCTGACCTCGCCAGAATCCCTGAAATTGGAACATATGCTCAGAATACACCTCCCTATCGATCCTTTATAGTCCCCAAACTACATAATTTTATGTTTATTTATGTAATTGCACTGGACTACTTATATAGATAATTATGTTGTTAATCTTTTATATCTACTTAATTATGCCAGTAAAAAGAACGGCATATTTTATTTCAAAATGGTGATGTTGCATAGTATGCGAATCTCTCGTAACTGAAATATGTAATCTCAATACGCGATATAAATCTGGGAACGTAAATCATTTAATATAATAATCGTATCACTTGCGCCTCAGACTGGCGCCGCATCGTGGCATTGATAAGGTATTTTGTCACTAACAATGACTTAATTAAGTCAACATAACATCCAAGATCAACGTTTATTGAAGACGCAGCGTAGGCGTCCTTAAATCAGATCTCTTAGGAATTTAAATTATGTTAAAACTATTAATTTTGTTAAAAATAACTATTCAGGGCCCCAAACGATTGTATACGTGCTATTTTGTATTGAAGTGTCGATTCGACACGATGCCACTGCTACAGCATTAATCTGCTAAATTCAAAAGTTCTTCACAAGCTCTTGTGTCAAATGCATGTAGCATGCGTTTTATACTACAGTATAGTATTAAGACTTTACAAACACGGTCAAACTCGACAATCGGACGCCTGGTGTTGATTTGTCGATTTGGTGTTCTGTTTGAAGGTGATTGTTGATTTTGAGTATTAAATAAGAAATTTTTGGGCCCACGATGTAACCAAAATGCCCGAGCCAACTGACCCCCAGCAACGGCACCTGTTCACAAGCATGACGCATGTGGCAGCCAACGCCCTCCACAACCATATTGCGGGGAAGAGAACCATAAGGCTATATAAGTCCGCTAGACATGTGCGTCTCCCAATGAGCGCCTTAGTGCAAAGCTCGATGCACGCAACTGCTTCCTGCAGTCTATCGCGGATCGTCACGTCACTAGCAAAGGGGCGTCCATATACTACGGTCGAAGAGTCACCCAATTCAATACATTGTAGAAGTGTAGCATAGCGCTTGGTCCGATCAAATCCGCACCACTCTCAACTCTACGGTACACAATGCGCTCCACACCGCCAGAGACAGGAACAGATGGAAGAACATCTTAAGAGAGAAAGTGATGTTGAAGGGTGGTCACGACCCTCAATCCTGAGGAATACGACGCATAGAGAGCATAGCGCTATGAAAACCGAATGAAACGAATGGTGCGACTGGTGATTGACCGACTGAGTGATTGACTTGACTGACAGCGCTCATGTGCCCCGCGGAAATAGCGGAAACTACTCTCACTGGGGTGCCTACCGTGGTAAGGGGGGCTACCACACGCTACACAACTTAAAATAAAGCTAAAATTCTGAAGGCAAAGTAATGAGTAAGCCTACAAGATTATATATTCATAAATTCGCCACAAAATAAGTATCCAATTATGATTGCATTTGTAAAAGAGTCACGTGCGGGTGTGTGCGTAGTCACAGCTATTAGTTATACGGCGCGTGCGTATTGTTAGAGTGCATTTCTGGTATTCGCCTTATTTTATATTCCATAGTACTATACCTTACAACTCAGCCTATAAATGAATTGGTCCAGGGATCGGGTGTGCCGCCTTTGTATCACGGATACTCGGTTCGATTCCGGGGCTAGGTGTAATTTGTGTTCGTGAATTACATGTTTGTAAAAAGCCCCCGCTACAGCTTATAACTAGACCAGGGGTTTAATTTAAAAAGAAAAAAACTACATGTAGCGTAATTAGGCTAATGTGCCACGCTGTCCAGACGGGTTGGCACAGGGTTTCGTTTCAAGTTTTCCCTCTCTTGCCACTAGGTTTTCGGCTTTGTCATTTCCTTTTGTTGACACCCTCAGGATGAAATGGGGTGGTGTCACTATATATTCTAAATCCTTCACAATACGGTCTGTAGTAGTAATAGAACAATTTGTTACTATATCTGTTACCTGGCAATGGATAAAGCCGTGATCTAGTAGACTATACGTTTTCAAACCCATTGACAAAACATTAATCATTCTACACATTGCGTAAACCTGTTCATGGAGTGTAAGGCTTTAATCTTTTCAAGGACGTAATATTTTTAAACCAACAATGACCGCCATGCTTTGGGATGTCACGATTGAATAGGGTTGACTCGACTCTTTTGTCACCATCATTACAGCCAAAGGAACACAAAGCTTGGACATAGCCCTCCTCTCAGGATTTTTAAAATAACCAGTCCATTGGATTGTAGCACCTACTTTGCAATTTATTATTTACGGTAACCTATTAAATGATAAAGGTTTGTTTATTTTCCATAACTATCAACCATTCTATTCACATTTGATACTGTCGCAATTATAAAATTAAAAATTAAATTAAAGAATTTAAAAAACCCCCGACACAATAACCTTTAAAAAGTAAAAAATAAATAAATCGCGTTGGGGGACCGCTCCCACTTATTTATTACCTGACCTCTGGTCCCCCAACGCGATGTATTTATTTTTTACTTTTTAAAGGTTATTGTGTCGGGGGTTTTTTAAATTTTTAAATTTAATTTTTATTTTATACTTTTTATAGGTACACACTTATTATACTGTAGATTTTGTTAAATTGCACGTGATGTGCTTTCATTTGAGACCCCACTTGATTAAATTTGCAGACATTCGGTTATTCTTCCCCACTTTCACCCCCCATAACTTTTAAACTACTTAACCGATTTTCATCAAACATGTCTAAGAACACTCGCCCGTAACTCACCTGTCATACAAAAACTGTATTGAAATCGCTTCATCCGTTCGCGAGCTACGGTGCCACAGACAGACAGACAGACAGACAGACACGTGAAACTTATAAGACCCCTCTTTTTGCGTCGGGGGTTAAAAACTGAATTATTACCTGCAAATTTACTCATAATATCTTTTTTATTTACTTAAAATAAGCTTTTCTAAAGTATTCGAGTGGCGACCGCGTTCCGGAAAGCGCAGTGCACCGATGACCTGGTTGAGGTCGCCGGAAACCGATGGATGCGAGCGGCCCACGACCGGCCTTTGTGAAACTCCTTAGGGTAGGCCTATGTCCAGCAGTGAACGTCTTTTGGCTGAAATGATGAAGCATTTCAGTTAATTTAGACTAAATAATATCACCACCCCATTCAATCCTGAAGGTGTTATAAGAGCCAAATAAATGAAATTACATGGCAGAATAACCTAGCCCCAAGAGAAGGAAAACTTAAAACAAAATCCTCTGGCAACCCGCATTGCCAGCGTGGCACAGTAGGCTGATTTACCTCCTGTTATTGGAGGAGGCCCGACTCAACAGTAGGTGTATGATGAATGGGGCAATATCGAACGCAATCAATCTGCAGGTTAAGTCTGGCTCTGATGGATGCTGAATGGGTGTCCCCCAAAATAATAATTTGTGTGTTATACCTCCGTGATCCGGACGGAACGTAAAGCCGTCGGTCCCGGCTGCCATTCTACCGATGTCCGTCGTTATACGTAATCATTAGCGTGAAAACTGACAGCTGGTCTAATTACCGGTAAGTCAAAATGTCGTCATTAGTTTTTTGAAATTTGTGGCGAGAAACCATAAGCAAGATTCATATAGGAGCTGTTCTATAGATGGATTGACTCATCATGATATCTCTGCAACCATACGACCTAGAGACTTGAAATTTGGTAGAACAATTCTTTTCATGTTAAGAACGGATTTTACGAAATTACAAAAAAAGAAGGGGGGGGCGTAATTATTTGGCAAACCATCGCTTGCGGAATCAGCTAGTATTGTTTTAAAATTTTGAATTTTGGCACAGCCCTAAGTTACGACACACATTAACAAATCTAAGCATATTAGCCGAAGGTCGTGTGTCAGTACTAAGAGCCCAGGCTATTATTTACCCAAAATATTTAGCAAACTGTGATGGCCCCGGCAGCATCGCATTAGTGTGTCATAACTCCTAGGTGAGGCTACCGTTCAGTGATGCACTTTGTGAAACTCCTACCGCCTTGGGCGTTATCTGTACCTATAAAATGTAGCTACTATTCAGCACTTAGATAACCCACAATTGAGATGGGCCTCCTCCAGTTACGTGAGTCATTAGCCTACAAATAAGGGAAATATTTAACATTCATAATTATTTAACACAAGCCTCACTTGAAACCTAGAATAATTATTCGCATGCCAGTTAATAGTTTAAATCACTGCTGTTACATTTAAATTTGGAAGCTACTTTAAAGAATGAAATTTTGGAAAAGATATAAATTGGAGCGAATATGTAATAATTTAAGAGATCCGGGTGGTGACAAATTTACAATACACAAAGTCACCAACCAGAACCATCCTGAGGATGTCGTAAGAGACTGAAGAAACGCAAGAGGCAGACCTCGTAACCGAAAGAGAAGGAAAACTTGATACAAAACCTGTGCCAACCCGTCTTACCAGCATGGCACAGTAGGCTAATTGCAGTAGGTCCAACTCAGTAGTGGGATATTTATGGGCCGACACAACAATGTAATAACGATATAATCACTACATAGTATAAAACAAAGTCGCTGTCGTCTGTCCGTCCTTATGTATGCTTAAAACTACGCAACGGATTTTGAAGCGGTTTTTTTTTAGTAGATAGAGTGATTCAAGAGGAAGGTTTATATGTATAATACATTCAAAATATTGCAGAGAAGCACAGATAAATTTAAATGTTCATCATTGCACCCGTGCGAAGCCGGGGCGGGTTGCTAGTTTGTAATAAAATTGAAGTAGACATAAAATTATAAACCTTATTTTTTTCTACAAAATGTTTAGCCTTAATAGCGCTGGTCTATACATATCCCGATTTATTTTCCCCCTGTTATTAATCTAGTACATCGAACTTCATTGTGACTAAGTCATATTTCACAAGTCTTATCCCATAAAAATGTTATGGTCACTTATCGACTATTTTTATTTTTGTGAAGTCCATTCTGTCAAAATGCCAGCCATTAATAAAGTCCCACGATTAAGTGGCACCAAAAAAGGCGACTCGTAATTCAATGAAGAGTATTCTTTTAAATTGGTCACTGGTCTTTTAAATTGTTATACTTAATACATACTCGTCAGTGTACAATGTACGTGAAGTAAACACTTTGTAGAGAAGGAGTGCAGAATAGGATTTTATTTTTATCATAACACTCACTACAATGCATTTGACCCACACGCATATTTTTTTATTTTTTTTTAAACGAAACCTCTGGCGCTATGTATAACCTGTGTCGCGGGGGCAGTTTACAAACATGTAATTCTCGAGCACAAATGACACCCAGACTCCGAGCCAGTGCCTCTGGTTAAGACAAAGACACTTACCCGACCCCGGAATCGAACCCGGGACCCGTTGATGCAAAGGCGGTACATCTAACCACTAGACCAATTAGACTCGTTTATTGTTAAAGTCTGTGGTCAAATTAATAGCGGCCCGTCCCGGATTCGCAAGGGTGCGCTGTACCCGAGGTTATTGTCGTAACGCGGGTGACGCGGCGTGGTGAATCTAGTCTAAAAAAAGTAGCCTAAGTTACTCCATATATCATCAGCTACCTATCAGTGAAAGTCCTGTCAAAATCGGTCCAGCCGTTCTATAGATTAGCCGGAACAAACAGACAGACAGACAGACAGACAAATAAAAAAAAGGTTTTGGTCCTTGTACAAACATACACTCCAATTTTATTTATTTTAATAGATAACTTTTTATCTACATATTTACATCATTATTTCTTGTGGAAACTTGCTAAACATTCCAAAATATAAATGTTTTGATAGACATCCATTAAAGCAGTAACGCAAGTAAGTTATACTATCTAAACGACAATAACCTTGAACGGAATGTTATAAAAAAACGGTTTTATTCAAATTTTAACAAATGGAAGACGTTATGAAATGTTTTTTATAAGACAAGCGTAGCCTTATTTTCGGGGCTATTCGCTGATCACTCGACAATTTATATCGATAAATACACTGTGTACTTCGAGTGACTCTCAGCTGCTAAATGAGTTCCGTCTTAAATGAATAAGTGTTAAAATATTTTGTTGATATACACATACGCGTAGTATGTGATTTAAAATTACTTAAACACAAGTCCTGAAACACTGATTTTTTTATGATATAACTTTACAATAACTAAGAAGTTTTAATACCTTCATTTAAGGAGTATTACATTGTCTGTTAAATACGATTTATTGCATTAACCTAGCATTTTTAGTTTCCGAGATTTTTAGGATTCTTTAAGTGACCCGGATTCATTGCTCTCGAGTGTATTTTTTATAGCGGATAACTTTTTATCCGCTATAAAAAAGAGATGTTAGGTGACATTAACCTCCTGTATCCTCCTCGGGAAAATTGGTATATCTCGTAAGGAATGTATTGTTTTTGTCTATTTTGGAAAGTGTCTTAATCATGAGTGTTTTAAGTGATAAAAGCTGCTTAGTCATTTGAAGAGTATTAGTAATATATAAAACCTTACTCGTTTAGTAGTTGTTGCACAATTATTTTTAACATTTTTCTTTTTTCTCATGTCAACTTCATATTGTTTATAATCACCGCAATACTAAGGAACGTTTTCTACGGCATAACCCAATACAAAGGAACACACATTGAACAGTAACATGTCCAGTTTTGGTCAAAGACGTTGAGTGCAGTGAAGGAAACTTGTCAACAAACTACTCTGACTACTATTGACCCGCGAGTTTATACTTAGAACCTAGTAGTTGTTGTACCAAATCAATGATTCATTAATTCATTCGTGCATTCATTAAGATGTAAATTGAAGGCTAGAATAAAAAATAATGCCTACTTTAAATCAATATTTCAATTTTGTTTTAAATAACATTAATCAAACTAATCAAAATAAAATTGCCTTAGGTCTCCGAGGTTGTTTTATAGTTAAAATCGATTTACGACCACGTTAAGCAACAGTTTCTGACAGCCCCACATTACAAAACTGTTCCCGACGACATTGAGCGGCAAATGTTTTTCTTTGCCCAATTTCCTTTACCAATAGGTTAAGTACATACAGATGTTACGTTAGCTGCACCGGTTGTGGCTCGGGACCAGCCCATAGATAAAGACTTCATGTTGACGGCGTCACGAATCAATTTGTCGCGCTTATTGCCTAAGATACTGTATGCAGAGAATTGACACCATTTGGAATGCCCTTTCTGTAAATGTGGAGCAACAATTTTCTGTGTGGCATCACCACCCTGTTCTATCCTGAGGGTGACAATTGAAGCCAATTAAAGGAAATCCCGATAACATCATATGGGTGTCGTAAAAGGCGACTAAAAGAACGCAAGAGGCAGATCACGTAGCCGCAAGAGAAGGAAAACTTGATACAAACCCTGTGCCAACCCGTCTTGCCAGCGTGGCACAGTAGACTAATTTCCTTCCATGAATTTGGAGGAGGCCGGACCCAGTAGTGGGTCATTTAAGGGCTAAAACAAAAGGAAAAGCAAGGCAGAAAACCTACCCTAGAGAGAACAAAACATTTAAAACGAAATACTGGCCAGCGTTCAGTAGGCTAATTGCCCTCAATAATATTGGAGGAGGTTTAACTACGTCTACTAAGTTCTTGAGACGTCGATTATTGTAATTTTAACAGACTTAATATTTAGTTTTTATTACTCTATATTAGTAGAGGAGAGATGAGATATGTATTATCCGTGTGGTAGCGGAGTAAGAATACTACCACCCCATATCGTACCGTGGGTGTCGTAGAAGGCGGCTATGGGACAACAGACGTTGGGCAGCAGCGACGTTCTGTTCAACATTCACTATCCGATACTGCGATCGCCAACCCGCCTGCCAACCGTGACGAATATGGCAATCTCCCCTTTTGGGGAAGGCCTATGTCCAGCAGTGGACGTCTTTTGGCTGAAGTAAGTGAGAGTGATGTTTAGGCAACATACTTCTGTCCACCCAACAACGTATTATAAACGTGATGATATTAAAATCAATCAAAGGTCGATTTGTCAGTTAATTGCGTGATGATCAGTTATAAGCTAAGATCAGATATAAGTAATATTAGCTTTTGATGAAGAAACGATGTCATTAGTGGTTGTGTAACGTTGGTTTAACATATTTAATGAGCTTTGCATAACTATTACGGTTTACTTTAAAATTGCTTTGAGTGTTCTTGACTTTGACTCAATGTCGCGTTCAAACCATCCCAATTACCTAAATGCTAAGGTAGTCGCGTATGCGTTGTCTGGCTGTTTTGAAAACTAAATAAAAGAATAAAAAAATTATTGTGACGATTTTTCGTAAATATACACGGGAAAAGAACATTGGCCACCGTTTTTCTAGAAAATAAAAAAGAAAAGAGCGTTTTTTTTAAATCGATATCCTTGGTTGGTGAAAGCACTTGGTTTATAACCTGTATCGCGGGGGCAAATTAATTATACATGAAAACAACGAACACAATTATCACCCATGTTGTTAGAATACATTTTATTTCATCAAAATGTGTTGTAACCAAATTCGTATTTGAGAAGTTTTTCCACGTAGTATGGTATCTTTGTCGTATTGGTTTAGAGTACAAGTGAGAATAACCTGTCCTGTATAGAGAGTTTCCTATGTGCCAGCAAATGTATTTAACTTGATATCCAAAAAATTTTGCTGTCAAAGAACTGAATTTGTGACCCACTGTTGGGTACGACAGTGGGTCACACGACGAAAGTAGTTTTTAATACTTTCTTACGTCAGTACTTTTGAAAATTCTATTCTACCGGATAAAAAAGTTATTCTACGGAAATTAAAAACCTCAACATTTATCTTCAACCCAAGGGGGTTTATACCTATAGACTTATCTTACTTAGCTCTGATAGAGCGGTTGTATGCTTATAATAGCACTTTACAAGCAAACACGTCAATGTAATGCATTTAATGAAATATAATATAAAATCCATCTAAACATTTTGACTGTTTGTTAACACCTTAAACAATATTTAATAGTGAGCAAGCCGTAACTAATTATAGGTCTTTGTATCCTTATCTTTCATACGATTCTAAGTTTAGACAGTTAAGACAAAGCCTAGCAAAGATTGTGATAAGTCACGTAGGTGACCTACGTCCAAGATGTAAAATGGGGACATGGCGAAAATTCCAAGGCTCCACTCAGGTTACGGTTCAGGGGGCTTATGCCATCTGCACTGAATATAATTTGACAAATAGAAAAGTAAATTTGATGTTATGAGACATGTTATACCTGATAATTAATGAAAAAGAGGTTTGTTTTATTCGGACTTGACTTTAATGCAATAGAAACTAAAGACAATTAATAGAATTAATTTTTTTTTTCCATATTTGTAGAAAAGGACTTTTATTATAAAACAACCTCGGAGACCTAAGGCAATTTTATTTTGATTAGTTTGATTAATGTTATTTAAAACAAAATTGAAATATTGATTTAAAGTAGGCATTATTTTTTATTCTAGCCTTCAATTTACATCTTAATGAATGCACGAATGAATTAATGAATCATTGATTTGGTACAACAACTACTAGGTTCTAAGTATAAACTCGCGGGTCAATAGTAGTCAGAGTAGTTTGTTGACAAGTTTCCTTCACTGCACTCAACGTCTTTGACCAAAACTGGACATGTTACTGTTCAATGTGTGTTCCTTTGTATTGGGTTATGCCGTAGAAAACGTTCCTTAGTATTGCGGTGATTATAAACAATATGAAGTTGACATGAGAAAAAAGAAAAATGTTAAAAATAATTGTGCAACAACTACTAAACGAGTAAGGTTTTATATATTACTAATACTCTTCAAATGACTAAGCAGCTTTTATCACTTAAAACACTCATGATTAAGACACTTTCCAAAATAGACAAAAACAATACATTCCTTACGAGATATACCAATTTTCCCGAGGAGGATACAGGAGGTTAATGTCACCTAACATCTCTTTTTTATAGCGGATAACTTTTTATCCGCTATAAAAAAGAGATGTTTAAAATAATGTATAAATTTGATGTTATGAGACATGTTATACCTGATAATTAATGAAAAAGAGGTTTGTTTTATTCGGACTTGACTTTAATGCAATAGAAACTAAAGACAATTAATAGAATTAATTTTTTTTTTCCATATTTGTAGAAAAGGACTTTTATACAATTTTGTACATGTCAGTCCTATATTACCTTATTCTAGCGAACTTAGAATTAATATTGAAATGATAGAAAGAAAGAAATCACTATGGAATAAAAGGATGCTTTTAAATAATATATGTATTGAATGCAATATATAAAGAAAGAAAGAAAATACATTTAATCGACAAAACATACATGAAAGAAATTAACAACGTACCATAGAAATATCAGTAACATTTTTATATTTAAGGGAATTTGCATAAATAAAAAGGATTTGTGTATTTGCATGTCCTGCCGAGTAGGTCCCCATCTCAGCGTTGCTCTCTCAGCTCAGATGCTGAGATGGTCAGCGCTGGCTGATCTTCCGTTGGCAACCCTATTAATGGGTCACGGATGATGATATAGATGATAGAGACAATTTTTATTAATAAAAAAGGTTACATAGGTTCATTTTCATTTTAATGCAGTTTGATTGCTTTTATGGGATTCAAAGGTAACATGAACAACAGAATTATAGACGCCATTTAAATATAAAACTCAATTAAATTATCAAATTCTTCAGTATATAACAGACCCTTATGTTCTTGTCGTAATGTAGTTAATAAATTGATTAGTTACTAGGTTGCAGTGGACGACTAAATTTATTTTTATGGTCAGTAAAGTTTCATCATCATCATCTAAGGCGTAACTACTAATTGCTCAGTCAGCCCTCGAAGTTCATGGAGGGCATCCCCTGCTGAGACTTTAGATAAACTTAAATTGTGTAAAGCTCCTCTACGAACTTGGCGAAAATCCGATTCAGCAATAGGTTATTTATGATAAAAATGATGTTGAATCTAGATATATTATCTAAATGGATATTCTTTGTATTCTAATATCACTCAACCCAAAGGCGACCCACTGTTGAGTGGCCTCCTCCAGTTACATGGAGGGTTCTTAGCCAACTATGCCACGCTGGCCTGACGGGTTGGCACAAGTTTTCTCTTGCGGCTAGGTTATCGGCCCTGACATTTCCTTTTGTTGGCTTTTACGACACGCTCAGGATGAAATAGGGTGGTGACACTATGTATTCTAAATCCGTCACCACCTGAACTTATTTGTATTCACTGATAACTTTTTTGTTAGCAGTATTACAAAGAAGTAGTTAATAATTATTTTAAAAGTATGTGTCGGAGACATTTATCTTTCGTCACATGGCGATGTTAACTAGCTATTTCCACATTAAAAAGCAAAATATTGCTTAAAACTACGAAACTACTTAAAAAGTTGTAAAATTACGTTTTACGATCCCGTCAAACCTGGTAGGCTGGTAGGGCGTACGAAAATTCAATCGTCGCGGATTTTATTGTGCGGTGTCGTCACCCACCACGGGCTGACATGGCGGTGGCCAACGCGATAACCTGACACGTTACGTAACTCCACAGTGCAAATACAGTAAAACATATTTTCAACAGCCTTACTTCTACGATTTATTTGTTTTGATTGGTCTAAGGACAAAGCGTGTAATGTACTTGGTGCTAATTTTCAATAGCCTATATTTTACACTGAACATAAGAACTTCTCGAAGTAACTAGAAATAAGGTCATTATTTTCCCTATCTTAACTTTTACTCTTGATTTACTATTTAGACAAGAAAGTTACATTAAAATCGCTTCACCTTTTCAGGAGGCGAAGTTTATACGTAACATAAAAAAATATGTCAGAGACTTTGTAAATCAAGAAGCCTTTTAAGACGATCTCAAGACGTTCTTAATGACGACAATGCCAAAAATAGCATAAAGAAAAAACCTACAAGCTATGTATGTAAATATACAACTACGCCAATGTAGTACATACTCAAATGAGAGCAGGATATGAATCAATTATTATTTATTCATATCCTGGACTGAAATTTATATAAATATATATTTATTGACATTTTCCTCAAATAAACATCTCGCTGAAGGTCGTTGTATAGCGGGATCTTAGACTTTGCGGTTTATTTACCCTGGCATAAATAACAGAGGTTAACAATTTGCATTGATAATAATAAGGCGGTAAAATTCGTGGTTCACTTGGACTTCTTGTCATAATAATCATCATTGTCACCTGTTATTAGGTTAGCAATTTCGCAGGGGCAAATGACATCCAAACAATCGACTATAGTCATTTAGACCAGAAAACAAATGCGTTACTTGGTTGGCTAGCCAAAAGGATTACACGAATTTAATGTTTCCTTTATCTTGTAGGTTTTCTGCCGGCTTAATCTCTTTTGATTCCTCATACAGGGCTCTCATAATGGAGTGAGTCAATTGGGTTATTATCTATTTTTAATTAGTAAATGTAACACAATAAATAATCAAAACAAACAAACTTAACAGACAAAAAAAATTACATTTTACATCAATTTTGTAGTTCAAATTATCAATTTTATAGATACGGACGAAGTAGTTTTTCTATTCCGTTTAATACTATGCCATTCCTTTTATGCATCATTGGGCGAGCGGTAATAAGGTTCGGACACAAGTAATTATTTTAAGATGGCAGTTATGTTAATAAATTGCTTTTTGTACGGTTTTTCGGAGAAAAACTTGGTATTGGGGACGTCTTCATGGTCATGAGTGAATTTTATTGATTATTAAATTTACGCGGCGGCCATCCTTAATGCAGATGTGTAAAAACTTATGTCCGATGAAATATTTCATAATATCACTACATAGTATAAAACAAAGTCGCTGTCGTCTGTCCGTCCCTATGTATGCTTAAATCTTTAAAACTACGCAACGGATTTTTATAGATAAGTAGAGTGATTCAAGAGGAAGGTTTATATGTATAATACATGTATAATACTATAGAGGAACACTGATAAATTTAGAGGTTCATCATTGCACCCGTGCGAAGCCGGGGCGGGTCGCTAGTAAATTTATAAATAGGATATGTTCCTTACATATCCTATTGTATTTTTTTAACAAGCTGATAGGGCTGACTCCGCATAGTATAGTAATGTTTGACAATTTCATTGGAATTTCATAGTTGTACTGTAAAAAGGCCTACAAATCTTCATAAAAAATATTTAAAAGGTTCTTAATATAATGAAATTTAATATGTATCTACTTTCCATAAAATAAATTATTAAATGTTTGTAATTTTACGCCAAACCTAATTAATCAATCTACTTATGTATTTGTGATATTTTCAGACTTGTGTACAAATTAGGTACTTATTGTAGGGCCCATAAATCCATCGATAAAGACCTCGTATCAGTAAATGACTCAAAACTTTAGCCACAAAAGGTTTCACAAATGCAGCAGCTATTTGGTGTGATAATGCAAAGAGACAATGCACGACAGCGACCTGCTCATGGGCAATCCGCCAACCCACTACAATAGTCGTCATTGATCAGGACATTGTAGTATAATTTTCTGGCGGACTTTACTCTATGGAGACGGATTTAGAATACATAGTTTTACCATACGTTTCAATTGTAATGGCTATTTATTTATTTATTTAATTTATTTTAATACTTCATGCAAAATACATTGGCGGACTTAATGCCTAGAGGCATTCTCCAACAGTCAACCATAGGGTGGAGCAGAGAATGACTTGGGCTAGATGCACTAAAATAATAAGAATTCAGTGTAGTGAGCTAACTAAGAATAAAAATACATACACAAACAGTCAGAATATACTAAATTTATACGGTGAAGAATAATACATACAAAATAAAATAAAAATGATAATAATATAGTTATAAAATAATACATAATTATACTAAATACACTCGGTTCCAAAAATAACGGGTACAAAATAAAGAGGACAACATCAACATTACTATGCGTTTTCAATTTTTGGTCCGATGTCCTCATGGATACTCGGTACACGGCAAGTTATGTGGGACTCCGGGGTGCGTAGAGATGGTTCATAAATAATCACGTTACTCGAGGCCACGTGGTCTGTGAAACGCACTGTGTGTCAAGTCAATCTCATAATTAATATGTGATGAAATATTTCAGCCCATAAATGACCCACTACTGAGTCAGGCCTCCTCCTAGTACACTGAGGGAAATAAGCCTACTGTGCCACACTGGCAAGTCGGGTTTGCCCAGGGTTCTTTCAAGGTTTCCTTCTTTTGCGTATATGTCTTCTGCCTCTTGCATTCCTTTATAAATAAATATTTCTATGTTTATTAGTAATTTGTTCCAATTTATACACATAAAAACAGCTACAACAACTTGATAACTCCCAAACTGGTTCGACGTTATTGTGATATATTTTAATAATATACAAAACTTGAAGCGGCCTTAAAATGTTACCATAATCTCATCACGGACGTCACATTCCAAAGAAATATGAGCGGTCGATATACATTAAAAAAGATAAAAAACGTCATTAATCAAGCATGTGGTCGCTTTTCCACGACCGAAGCCTTGACATTTTTCGTCCAGTACCATTTTGGACCTCGCTCCGGTATTTATTTGGATAACGCCGTGAATCCGGCTAAAAAAAGTAAATTGCATTTTTAAAGGTTGATTTAACACCCTCATAAATAATGGCAGTTCAGAAAGGTAATTTGTAATAGGTGATGGCCGATAAATATATGACGTCTCCAGCCCATTTTGTTTCGCGACAATGTATCTTGTTACCTTCGATATTTAAATTCTGTTGATGTCCATTTGTTTTGCAGTTTAGTTCTAAGCCTCTGTACGCACTAGCGGCTGGCCGTCTAGGCGGCTAGCCGCGTGGCCTACCGCTTTTCCAGTTGTTAAATGCTACCGCGGTCCTACCGCCTAAGCCTCTGTACGCACTAGCGGCTATATACCATGCAACATAAGCGGTTGCATATTAAATTAGAAAAGCCTAGGCGGCCAGCCGCTAGTGCGTACAGGGGCTAATGGCTATTTAGCGATAATAACATCATTTACATTTAGATGTAGTTCACCCACGTTGTATTTCGATTATGGCATCACATAATAGTTACTAAGGCCACCCAACCTAATTGTGTAGGGATTATTTTTATCAAAACCAACGGAAAATCTAGAAAAAAAGTCATATTTGAGAGCGTTTTCATGTCCATGCGGTGCTGACTTGTGAATAAACTGATTAAAAATTACAATAGTAACTACTACCACTACTCAGCCCATAAATGACCTACTACTGAGTCAGGCCTCCTCCATTTACATGGAGGGTAATTAGCCCACGGTGCCATGTTGGGACAGGGTTTCGTATCAAGTTTTCTTTCCCTTGCGGCTAGGTTAAAGGCCTTGTCATTTCCTTTTGTCGGCTTTTACGACACCCGCGGGATGAAATGGGGTGATGACACTATGTAGGTATTCGGAATCCGCCACCACACGGAGAAAAATACAATAGTGGGTTGTACCAATTCGATGTACAAAAGATTTTTACCAAATCTATACTTATAATAAATCTGTAGAGAGGTCAATTCTGTACATGAAATATATCTCCAAAATAACTATCAGCGGGTGATTAGTGATCGATACTGACGCCAAAAATGCAATCAGTAAAATTTTTGTCTGTCTGTCTGTCTGTCTTTCTGTCTGTCTGTCTGTCTGTCTGTATGTTCGTTATAGAAACAAAAACCACTCGACGGATTTCAACAAAACTTGGTACAATTGTTCTTCATACTCCTGGGCAGGTTATAGTATACTTTTCATCACGCTACGATCAATAGGAGCAGAGCAGTGAAGGGAAATGTTGGGAAAACAGGAGAACTTACTCCATTTTTTAAGCTTCCGTCGCCTGTGCAGCCATAATAGTTAAAGCTACACAGAAATCATGTATGACGGAAATGTTTTCCTTAAAATTATGTAAAAAAAATCCGCGACAGCAAATGTCTATCTTTTAAGGTTGACTCACAATAACACGTGTGACTCCCGATAGCTTAGCAGTTCAGAGCTTTCTGATTATATTTTGTCTACTCTTACGTGTATAAAACTCTCAATCATCCCTTATTAATAAATTTTAACATTATTACCTATTTAATAAAAAAAGAATCATAGAAATCGGTACAGAAACACCAAAGTTATACATGAAATACCTACGCTAATAAGCCATCGCGCGTGAATACTGAATCATGCTATAAGGATTATTTTTGTGTAACCGTCGCGTCGGGTCGCCGCGTGAGGTATAAAATGGAGGGGGAACTTCATACAATATTTGGCTGTTGATGCGAGTAGACGTTCCGAGCATTCGACCTTATTGACAGGCAATATTATTTATCAGCGCGACTTTTAGTCTTTAAATTAATTTAGTTTACTTTTGTTGTTATTTCATAAAATAGGTATTAGTTATTTTGGTAGCGTGTTATATTCGAGCCACTAATTACCCGATAGAATTTTTAAATTCTTTAAATAAATAAAGTCCGGTCAGGACTTCCTTCTCATGAAATTTATTTAAAAACTGGCATTCCTATAATTCTGCTCCGAAATTTAAGACCACCACAACTTTGCAATGGAACTCGGCTAAAAGTAACCCAGTTGCAACAAAATATAATCGAGGCTCACATTTTAACAGGTTGCGGTGCAGGAGAAACCGTCTTTATTCCCAGAATTCCCATAATACCAAACAATTTTCAATTCCAATTTAAAAGAACGCAATTCCCAGTATCGGTGTGATAAGCAATGACAATTAATAAGGCTCAAGGGCCGACTTTTCGTGTTGCTGGAGTAGATCTCAGTGTCAGTTGTTTCTCGCATGGTCAATTGTACGTCGGTCTTTCCCGGGTTAGCAGTTCTAGAAATCTTTATGTTCACGTGCCGGACGGGTCGACTTTCAACATATGTAGTTGACCCGGAAGTTTTATTTTCGTTGTATAGGCCTCATGTGCACGTGATCTAAACAATATTACCAATACATTAACTTAATAACACACAAGGAATTACACACTGACGGAGTTGCGGGCACAGCTATCTATATCTATCTATAATATAAATAAAACTCTTCCGTTACTGAGTGACTGACAGACAACGCACAGCCGAAACTACTGACAGTAGAGAGCTGAAATTTGGCCAGTGTGTTTGTTGGAAAGTAGGCTACCACTAAGAGAGGATTATTGGAAATTCCCTCCCAACGGGGAGAAAAGGGGGATAAATAGTTTTTTTCCGGAAGTCATTAGTCCACGCGGACGAAGTCGCGGGCAAAAGCTAGTCGTCAATAAAACAAGTGCATTCCACCATTGTTCTAGGCAGCACAGAGGTCCTTTATGTTAAACATAGTTGAACCAACGTATCTAACCTAACCTGCCTCTAAACTAACCGGTCATTAAGTGGCGAATGGATGATTATACCTCATTAAATTACCTTTTACACACACGATTAAAATACCTTAATAATAGCTATTTTGTGAGGTACAACAGAAGACCGCGGTCGATTTTGACCCAAATTTCTCTCGCCTTGAGGTTGATGAGTGACTGATGACAAATCGATAGCATAGGCGCCACATAATTAATCTTTTGTTTATGTAAGTAATACTGACGGGATATTCTACCAGCCAGCAGTTGCCAGCCTTTGGTTACGGGACGTGGATAAGTTGGCAAACAATGATGGCTCACTGCATTCTTAACGCAATATTACACGGTAATCTACTGACACAATATTAAATACAACAATTCGATATAGTCGGCATCACTTTCATCACTATAATAAGCCCACTGTTGAGTCAGGACACCTCCAGTCTAATAAAAGTTCAAGGAAAAGAATCAGCCTACCATGTCCACAGTAGTTTTCATGAGTAATTATTATATAGACGATCTCAACAAAACGGGTTAGGTAAGGTTATACCGATGGACTTGGAGAATTTTTGTAAAAATATGTACATATTTCGAGTCCAAATTAAAATGATACATGCATGATTTGATTGACATTTTATGCATAACATGATTTATTTATTAACATTAAAAAGAAAAATACTTGTAATGCCAAATAATGTTTTCGTCCATAGATTTAGAAATTTAACATCTTTACAGTTTTTTAACCACCGAGATGCACAAAGTTAAGATGAAACGAAGCCGAATGTTGAAAGGGGTCAAATCAAAGTTAACCCGCGACTTGGCATGTCCGGGTCAAAATGTTGACTGGAATTTCATAAGAACCGAAACAATATTTGCTTTGACATTTATGTCTGGTATCTCAATCGATTTGATCACGCGATGCGTCAGTATTTTAATGTTTATATTATTAATCTGAAGTCCGCTTGCATTACATTACTTTGAAACGATGATGACGAAGATATTCTAGCAAGTGTTATATGTCAAGTAAGTTTTACTCTTTCATGAATATTATCATGCTTGCTCGTTGACATTGGGCGTCATCTGCCTAACCCTTGAATCGGTAGGGGTGAAATAGATCAAAACCAAGTGATGTCCCTCCGTCTGATTGGAGGAGCCCTGACTCACCAGTGGGTTCCACAACATCAAATTGGGGTATTTAAGATGGTTCAAGTAGATTATTGAGTAATAAACCATTATACCTCGTTCGCGTTACGAATGCAGTGACCCATCTTTGTTCGCCAGCCTAATCACGTACCAATAATTCGAAATTCGAATAATTCTAAATTAGAAAGTTCCGTCCACAGTAACCGTTATTAACCTTCAAATATTTAATACACATCTTTACTTACTGCATTCTTAACGCTAACGAGCTATAGTAGATGACGTTGGCCAGTAGTCACAATATACTGATTTGCTTCCATGTATTATACAGGACAGATTTACCGTGTGGTGGATTTAGAAAACACTATGCCACCACCCCATGTCATCCTGAGTGTGTCGTAAGAGACGACAAAAGGAATTGACAAGGCCGAAAAAATAGCCGCAAGAGATGGAAAACTTGAAACGAAAACCTGTGCCAACCCGACAGGCCTGGGTGACACAATAGGTAATGTATGGGCTGCGAATTAGTATTAGAAATATGGAGGAGATAATGGCGGTGGATTACGTATATAGTTGATTTCGATCATCTGGAACACAAAGTGTCGTGGTGGGGGAAAGTTCCCACACGTCGACAACCAATCGTATGCATTACACGCCCATTTTCCGTCAATCACCGTTACTAGGATACAAAAATCAACTTTTGCGCCTTGCTAAAGCTTAAACTGTACTATGAGTAATTTAACTACTATGTACGAATGAAGGCAAAACTACGGCTAAGTAGGAATACTGGTATTACTAAGAAAAGTCTATTCTCTAACTTCTTTACAAAACTCGTAAAAGTTTGAGATCATGTGGCTGTACCTGATGGCGGTCTGTATTTGGTCAGGTTACATGCGCCTACGCAAAGATTAAGGCGTCAATGTCGCTCTTGCAATGTCATAGGCCGTCATTCCATTTGATTAAACTGTCATTTGTATGTATTGTTCAATTTTTAGAGACGAAACCTTATCTGTAAATAAGTTTTTTATTCGCTCCATAATATTTTAAATGTTATTATTCAGAAATGTTTTCTTAGCTAACTAAATAGAGTTGATTTTACTTGAGATTGGCGAAACTATGTATAATGGATAGAATAATGGATGGCATTAAAAGGAGGAGAGGACGTAAGTGCAGTGTCATTCTGTCACAGGTTCAGGATGCTAAGATAAGAAGAGAAGACAAAAGATAACTTTTGTGAAAACAATCATAGTTGTTCACCATTGTTACCACGAAAATGGTTTTACCGAGTAGATTACAATAAAAAAAGATTTACAGGTTTTCGCGATAATAACACTTTTTTTAAAATATATTACACATTGAATCATTACACATTGAAACTAAACACTTCTTAACGGATATATTGCGTGTCGTCATCATAATTAATTCTCGACGTTTCGAATGCTTTGCAGCAGTTGTGGTCGCGGGGGAGATTAGATGGCAGTTGTCTTCAAAAGTACAAAGGAACAGTTAAATCTTTGTTTTATTGAAATTTATTGATTGAAATGAATTCACTCATCACGATATTTCTGGAAACATAAGACCTGAGACTTGACATTGGTAGGAATATTCTTTTCACCGAGTAGAGGTCAGCTAAGAACGGATTTTACAAAATTTCACGGAAAAAGGGGGTTGATAAATAATAAATTATTTAGTGGCGTAGGAACGCGCGCAGAGTACATACTCTACGAGTGCTGCGATGGATTATCGTGACACATATTATTTATTTTACTATTATGTAATAGTTATTGTAATATACACGCAATAAATCCGTTAAAACGTGTTTAATTTCTAGAATAAAATGTGTTCCGATAATCCATCACAGCACTCGGTACTACTCTTATTAAATCTTAAGACACGAAATGTATTCTTGACCTCAGGTGTCCGCAATTTGTATTACATAATGCGACATACAGACGGATGGGTCCAGAGGATTGCCAATATGCTCTTTTGTATTCAATAACGTATCTGATTATAACTCCTTTTTTTGTTAATAAGAAAATAAATAATAATGTTACTAAAGCATTACATTATTATGCACAGAAATCTCGTAGTAAAGCCTACCTCAAGGAGTAGTTTTGTAAATATTTTTTTTTGTCACATAATGTATGTTTCATCAGAAATGGGCTGTCTCCAAGTGGTGACGGATTTTAACACGCAACGACACCATCCCATACCATCCTGAGGGTGTCATAAGAGGCGAATAAAGGAAGCAAGAGGCAAATCACCTAGCTGCAAGTGAAGGAAAGCTTGATACAGGCACTGTACCCATCACTCATGCCATCGTAGCACAGTAGGCTAATTTCCGTCCATGAATTTTAGGAGGCCCAGCTGCCATATCTGACCTACTGCTGAATCAGGCCTCCTCCAGTTACAAGGAGGGTAATTGGCCTACTGTACCACGCTGGCCAGACGGGTTGGCATAGAGTTTCGTATCAAGTGTTCCTTCACTTGCGGCTTGGTAATCAGACGTCATTTCCTTTTGTCGGCTTTTACGACACCCTCAGGATGAAATAGGATGGTGATACTATGTATTCTAAATCTGTCACCACACGGACTTTTAGCTCCTGTGAATATTATTCTACTTTTGCTTTTTGTTTTCTTTGTTCGTATATACAGGGTGGTCAAAAAGTCGTGGATCAAACGAAACCAGCGGTTAGATGGGGCTATCAGCAGCAAAAAATTGTTCTACGTGAGGTCCTTAGGGTCAACCCCTGCGGAGTTACAATGGATTTTGTGTTTTTATGAGAAATTGTCTTTTTTTTACTAAAACTTGATAAAATTCGAAAAAAACTACATTCTGTATTTTTTTTATAATTTTCACTAGATTGGTACTGATGAGTCCTTTCGTTAGACATGCTATTTATGGTAGTTTATTGGGTGTGTTGAAGATAATATTAAGTTTTACGAAAGCAATAATTCGTAAATCAAAACTTGTTACTTACTTCGGACCCCACTGTGAAAAAAAAATACTCTACAGAAAAGTGCCCCTGTATCACAATTTTTGGCGCATTTAATATGGATTCTAAAAAGGTATTACACATGGCTATGCGTGGCTTCGATATCTTTCAAGGACGATCATTCGTAGCAAGGCCAGAGTTAATTCATACATAAAACTCGGTTAGGCCTACTAACCTAACCTTACCTAAGCGCGATCGTTTTCCGGACTAAAGTGTCTTTATCGTCGTTTCAACCCATAAATGACCCACTACTGAGTCGGGCCTCCTCTAAGTTCATGTAGGGACATTAGCCTACTGTGCCACGCAGCCAAGACAGGTTGACACAGGGTTTGTATCAAGTTTTCCTTCTCTTGCGGCTAGGTGATCTGTCTAATGCGTTCTTTTAGTCGCCTCTTATGACACCCTCAATATGGTATGGGTTCCCCGTCTTGGCTGCGTGGAACAGTAGGCTAATTTCCCAACATGATCTTAGAGGAGGCCCGACTCAGTAGTGGGTCATTTATGGGCTGAAACGACGATAAAGACCCTTTAGTCCGGAAAACGATCGCGCTTAGGTAAGGTTAGGTTAGTAGGCCTAACCGAGTTTTATGTATGAATTAACTCTGGCCTTGCTACGAATGATCGTCCTTGAAAGATATCGAAGCCACGCATAGCCATGTGTAATACCTTTTTAGAATCCATATTAAATGCGCCAAAAATTGTTATACAGGAGCACTTTTCTGTAGAGTATTTTTTTTTCACAGTGGGGTCCGAAGTAAATAACAAGTTTTGATTTAAGAATTATTGCTTTCGTAAAACTTAATATTATCTTCAACACACCCAATAAACTACCATAAATAGCATGTCTAACGAAAGGACTCATCAGTACCAATCTAGTGAAAATTATAAAAAATTACAGCGCGTAGATTTTTTCGAATTTTGTCATGTTTTAGTAAAAAAAAGACAATTTCTCATAAAAACACAAAATCCATTGTAACTCCGCAGGGGTTGACCCTAAGGACCTCACGTAGAACATTTTTTTGCTGCTGATAGCCCCATCTAACCGCTGGTTTCGTTTGATCCACGACTTTTTGACCACCCTGTATATATCTAGTTATGTTAATATCGTTACCAGCAAGTGACTAAATATTAAGAAATTTGTCATATCAGTAGTAGTCTAAAAGTTGATTACCCCCCCCCCCCCCCCTTATGGGCTAAAATGAAGAAGCTAACAACGACTTTTATTTACAATAATGCCGCATTTTATATTTTTAATAGCCGTAATTAATTATTTATTTTATTGCCAAAATGATCATATGTATCGTTAATAATCATTATTATATTTTCCGGTTTTTTCTCTGAACCGGGATACGAGTTCAAGGTCCCCATCACTATTCAAATCTATAATTTCTCGTCCACAATCGAAAGGTTGTAAATCGAATTTTGCGCAAAACGATATGAGCCCATTTTATTAAACATTAAAGTTTATTTTACTTTGCAATAACTTGATCGGTGAAGAAGCTACTTCAGGTCACCTTTGACATATTTATCCAATACTGTTGACATTGAATACGATCAAGATTATTTGCGGTAGCTTAATTAGGAATTCATTCAATTAAGCGTCTTATTATAAGAGCATTAAGAGTTGCAACTAATTAAGCGAATTGTTATAGTATTTGGTAAGTGTTTTATTAATTAAAATACTTAGTGTTGAAAAGGATATCCTGGTATGACTTCGATTCTTGAGTTTAATTTGGTTTTAGAGTAAATGTTTACTGGTAATTCCCACTTGCATAAGCACGCTATGTAGGTAAATTATAATTATTTATATACGTTATAAAAACGGTTGTCCCCACTAATATGATAATTGGTAAAGTTACTCCGTCTGTATGTATAAGATGAGTTCACGACTAAACCACTCAAGTTGACATAATTTTAGTTTTGAGATGTTTAGATAGTAGAACCATGTACATTATTTATAATATATTTTCATCTTGAAACGTGAAGAATATTTATGGGTGGGAACAATTAATATAGGTACGAGTTTCAAATCCTTAGAGATAACCCACTGATAACAGAAACACATATTGCTCGATCGTTAAATCAAAACCATTTATTTAATTCAACAATCTTTCTCCGAAATTGTATCAAGAAATATAGCCTTTAGAGGGTTGGAAAAAGCAATGTGATTATAGACTTACTTTTGCAATCAATATAGTGTTCAATACCAAAATAACACGAGTCTTATTAATATAAAATTTGAAGATGGCTTCTATATACTCGTACAATCAGATACTATAAAATTGTCAGTAAAACTAACCCTATTACTTTAACATCCATTTAGTAATTACAGACTAATTATATTTAAAGGATCTATCAACAATTTAGACGTATTTTACCTATTATGTACACAAAAGGTCAGTTCAGCTTAAATATGTTTTGAACAATTTAATCCGTTTATCGTAAATTACTATTTAAAAATGTGATTAACAGACCGATTGAATGTCGTTTAGGATTAAACGGTTCAAATTATGTTTAGATTTAATTTCAAGCTTATGATTATTAGAAATTGGTATAATATTGAATAGCGAGCTTTGGTATTTGAGCTTAATGTGGGTGCTTGGCTATATTAATTCGAATACGAGGAGAATTATTCATTCATCTATGAACGTATTGAGAGTCCATTAATTAATTAAATAATTCAATATTAAAACCTGGCTCAATGAAGTCTGGGCCCTTATTTGATTGTCTTCTTTATTTATTCTTCTTCTATAATTCTTCTTCTTAATTGCGACCTCTACCACTTCTTAGCCCATAAATGGCGCACTGCTGAGTAGGGTTTCCTCCAACATGGAGGGTAATTAGCTTAGTACTGTGCCACTAGCCGGACGGGTTGGTTTTCCTTCTATTGCGGTTAGATTTTTGGCCGTATCATTTTCTTTTGTTGCCTCTTAAGATACCATCAGGATGAAATGAGGTGGTGATATATGTATTCTAAATCCGTTACCACGCGGAATTTATTTATATTATTTTTGTAATAGGATAATTTGTTTTGTTCTAATTTCATTGGGATTGCTTCCAGTATAACCTGGTTAGTCTTTGGTTAGCCAGCACACTAAGCGAAGCAATAAAAGCGGTAATATATAAAAAAACATATTTTGAAATTGTTATTGTTTTAATGTGTAATAATAGCGAAAACCTAAAAAATCATTAATAATTGTTTAATCTGGCAATACCAATTTGAGGGGAAAATATAAACTGAATAACAAATAAAATGCATACATATTTAGATTTTTAGGCTAATCTAGAGGAATAACTAATACGATATGTTGTTATGAAAAATTAGACAAGCGCATTTTGAGAATAACTTTTTTCTCAAATGACAAATAACAGAGTTATGTGTGGTTGTCTTTGTGTACATATGCCAATCCTGATTTCATAACGTGTCGATGGCGCTACTTGTTATTACAAAATGCTCGTACGTTGGGATATTCGCCGCCAAAACTTATTGGAATTCACTTTAATTCTTGTCGTGTATTAAAACCGTGTGTGTATAGTTTTTGCAATTTATTTATATTTATTACTATACTATGCTGAGGGTGTCGTAAGAGTCAAATAAACGAATCATATAGTCGTAAGGGAAGGAAAACTTGAAACAAACCATAAGCTAAACCGTCTTGCCAGCGTGGCACAGTTGGCTAATTTCCCTCCATGAACTTGTAGGAGGCGCGACTCAATAGTGAGTCAATTCTGGGCTAAAACGTCGATAGAAATCTCTGCCAGTCTAGTGGTTAGATGTGCCGCCTTTGGATCAACGGGTCCCGGGTTCGATTCCGGGGTCGGGCAAATGTCTTTGTCTAAACCAGAGGCACTGGCTCGGAGTCTGGGTGTCATTTCTATCTATAATATGTATGTATTTACAAAAAAATATGTATATAAGTAGTTTATCATCCATCTCGTTACCATAACACAAGCATTTAGTTGCTTAACTTGGGACGAGATGGCGTTGTGTGAAATGTCCAAGGATATTTATTATTTAGATTAATATAAAAAAAATATAATAATTTACGATGTCTTAAACTAGTATTTATGGCCAGCCCTTTTAGGAGCTATTTTAGTCTGATTCAGCTAATTATTCGACCTATTTAGTTTCTATGTATGTGCCTGTGACACTTGTTTCGGTGTTACCTACATTCCATCCTGAATTATTAATTCCGTCCCAAAATACATAATATAACTCACAGCATAAATATGCAGGTATTCTTAAATAAAGCAATAATTTAAATAAAGAGGTCCAACTTAACTCATGACATTTAAAAAAGGAACAAGAAAATTGCAAAGAAAAAATTTAAAATGCATGTTTAAATAACGAAGTTTAATTTTTTTTACCGTTAATAGTTAAAAGGTCTAGGACTTATTATTGCACGGATATCAATGAATCTTGCCTTGTTACCTGATTATTTAAAAACCACAACCGTTCCGTATTATGTTTTTTCTAGATAAATAAGTGGTTATGCTAACTAAGCTAAGCTAGTTTATCCGACTAGAAGATATAATTTGTAGTTGCAAGTTTTTGACATTAAACATGACAACTAGAATTGCGCATAACGTATTTAGTTACAACATTGATAATTCTTACACCACACCATAATTCTAAATCCGTAATAACACGTGTGTGCTATTACGGATTTAGAATATGCAATGTCATCAACCCATCCCATTATGACGGAGTCGTAAGAAGAGAAATATGGAACACGAGAAGCGGACAAGAAAAAAGAAATGCTCCATTTATTTAGAGGACTTAGCAGTGGTTTCTAACAAAATTCAATAACTCATTTAATCAACTTGGCTCATTAGAGCTCCTTTGACAAGTAATACAATAAAATAAAATTTAAAATTTACCATCATCCACCGGCTCGGAATGCACCTCTACCGAAAAGAGCCGGCAAGAAACTCTGTAGTTGCTCTTTTTAGATCGCCATAGAGGGGTTGAATACAATTTTATTTGAACTGTCAACATATCGTCGTTGTCAAACCAAAATCTGCTATGTGCAAAAACTCTATTTTGGATTAACGAGTAAATACATTTTCGTATAAAATTTTAAGAAGGTCCAAATAATATTGTCTGACTGTGAACGAAGACACATAAAAAGAATCCTCAGAACTTAATAATAATGTATATCCCAGATAAAAAGTATAATATCCTTTCAAACAGAGAGAATGAACGAAACCTTAAGTCACAATTATAATATAAATTGTTAACTATTATACAATTAACGTGCAATTTCATATTCAGTCATGTTTAAAAATAGAAATCTAAGAAAATCTATAAAATGTTAAAACTAGTTATTGCCCGTGGCATTGCTAGCGTAAGTATATTTATGATGGTAGTATGGAAATCTAAGAGAACAAGAATCCCTTCTTTATTTAAATTTCAGCTCTCTATTAATTCCTTAATTTTTTTATATTCTTAAAGTCTTTCCTTGGTACAAATATCATTACGTTTAGACACTTTTTGTTTTATCCAATGTATAAAAATATTAAACACATATTTTAATGCACAAGCTGTAATACAAAAAGGTGTTTAAGAAAACATTTTTCGTCTAGAGATTCCGATGTCAGTTATTTGAACAAAGGTAAAACTACAAAACTATCTGTATGAGCATCTTACATTGTAAAGAACATAATACAAGTATTATAGCACATGTGATCTGTGACAAGGTATGCAGAGTACATTCCTACTGCCTTGTTGGTATAGGTCCCCGGTTTGATCCCCCTCGACCCTTGAGGTGCTGCCACCTTGTCGTGGTGAGGGGGTGCCTCAATGATCTGTGGGGCCATACCGGCCAGGGCCTCCCATGCCGCGCGGGCCCACGGGGAGAGGTGAGACGAAGAGCGGCACCCAGCGCCGCAATGGACTGGGGCTCCAGGGACTCCTCTGTCCTCAGAGTTGCCCTGCGAGTCCTGGACTGCTGCGGTTCACCAACGCCCTTGGGTTCTCGCTAACCCGAGGCCTGACGGGCCTCCTTCTGCGAGGCCGTTATGTCGCAGAAGGGGGCTACGGGGCGGGTTGCAAAGGAGGGAGCTCCGGCTGACCCGCGCCGCGGACGGAGGCAGGGGTGGAGGGGGTCGTGACGATGCGAACCCCTTCTGCCCTCGCCTGAGAGACCGGTGGTGGGTCGGGGAAACCGCCACCGACGAAAGCCTCGATGACTGA
Source organism: Clostera curtula (assembly GCA_905475355.2). Lineage (NCBI taxonomy): Eukaryota > Metazoa > Arthropoda > Insecta > Lepidoptera > Notodontidae > Clostera > Clostera curtula. The sequence continues at coordinate 19,396,682 of FR997799.1, forward strand.
GGGCGTCCCAGTGTATCGGGACGCCCTCTCTGACAGTCGCTTGCCCGTTGCGTGCACCACGCCGGGGCGTCACAGTAGAATGCGTTTACGCGAACTTGTGGCGCCCCAAGCGCGCCGTGTGAGGGTATACAGCTGGGGTTTTAGTGGGTATAACCCCAGCGACCTCTCCCCGGGGGGCGGTGATATGCATAAAGCATTTCCCCAGCGCCAACAAAAAAAATAGGTCCCCGGTTTGATACCGTGGTCGGGCACGTGTCTGTGTAAACCACAGGCACTTGCTCGGAGTCTGGGTGTTATTTGTGTTCGTGAATTTCATTTTTGTAATCTTCTCCCGCGGTACATTCTTACGCATATCGATCAACACAGGGCCGAAAACCTAGCCTCAAGAGAAGGAATACTCTGCCAATCCGTCTGGCCAGAGTGCCACAGTAGGCTAATAATTACCCTCCAAGTAATTCGAGGTGGTCATTTATGGGGTAAAATTATGATGATGAAGATATCGGTTAGATGTATCGTCTCGCTTCTTCCGTGACAAATGACAAATGAAAACTATTATGGTAACACTACTATTATATTTGGCTATTTCAATTCTCGCACACTTTGAATATCAAATGTATTACAACGTTTTTTTTTTGTAATCTGATTAAACGGCTGTCGTATGCCAAGAGCTGGAGGTGATAGGTCGAAGGTCTACGACCAGAATTACACGGTCAATTTAAATAATAACCTTTATCTTTCATTTCGTATGTTTTTTTAATACTGAGTGATGGTAGTTCTTACGGACATTTGTAATACTATATTTAATTCTGATATCATTTGTTTGTATGCTAAAATTGACAGTGAAGGAAAACTGGCAACAAAACCCGTCTGCTCAACTAGCACAGAAGGATTAAATATATTTGCAGAATGCCCAGTTCTGCAGTGGGTCCAGATAATAATGACGAAATGTCACCAACACATTCCATTCAAAGGGTGTCCTGCTGTAAATCGAATTGTCTATGTAACCGCCGGGGTTTTAGTGGGTAGACAAGGAGTAGTAGCCTTTATATATACAAATAAAAAAGGCCTCGTAGCGTGAAAATCATTTATGATAGTTGCGTTGGGCCAATAATTTTGTATGCCACCAAGTATAGGAAAGCAAAATGGGACAACCCCTGACCAGGTGGACGGACGACTTTGTAAAGATTGCTGGGAAGCAGTATTCATAATTTGTATTTTATTGTAAATTTAATCAAGTGGAACTGTACTACTGTGTAACTGCTCATGTAATTGATCGCGGTATCGCGCCGGTGTACAATTGGAATAAAATGTATCAGCCTTTTAGGTCACCAAGACACAGGCTTGCCTAGTTTGGGACCTATAGCATTAAGACTCTGTACACCATATTTCAGGAAATAACTGTATTCTATTCTATTCTAAAAGTGAGTTGACGTCGTAAGGGGTGATATGCGTGCCAATGGGCTCACTACCAGGGATGCTGAAGACCGTGCGAAATGGAAAAGAAAAAGTCGGAATGCGGACCCCGGGCGCCTAAGCGAGAGTTTGGGCTGCAACCGGGATATGACGCATAGATGATGATGAGTATGAAGTGAATTGTGAAGATTTTGTATTTAAAGGCCGCTGCATACGTGACGGGTTTTTATACGGACGGGACGGGACGGGAATTATTGCAATCATCGTTTTGATACAAAATGTATATAAAATCGTCGCCAGCGATGTTTAGCACGTCCCGTGAGTGCCAGGTTTCCGTCCCGTCCGTGAAATATGCACTTTCATATACATTTTGTATCAAAACGATGTTTGCAATAATTCCCGTCCCGTCCCGTCCGTATAAAAACCCGTCACGTATGCAGCGGCCTTTGGTGTCTAAGTTTATCAGAGGACGTCATTCGCCGACTTATTATACCGAAGAAGTACTACTTACTACTTCAGTACCTTTGAACATCTCATTCATTCAAAAGGAACTCAAATTCTAAAGGCTTAGAGTATACAATCCGCTATCCAGCAAGCAATACTTCTTATAGCCCTTGAGATATCGCCATATCAAGCTATTGTTCTACCATCTGATTTAATTTTTACTAAAATTCCGGCACCGATTGTTATCGAAACAAGTTTGTATTTGCATATAAATACGAAATAACCCAATGGCATGCAGGATATACATTTGTTGTATATTGATTAAAAAATAGCTTTATGCTGACTACCAACCTATTGGCATTGATGTTTTAATTTGTAGATTTTATTGAGAAGCAGATTGGACGCATCCGCATGCTTCTTAAATGCACAAAAACACTGCGCGTAAACACATAATGTATGATAAGCAAAATGGCAAAATTATTCCGTATGGTGACGGATTTAGAATACATGGTGTAATCACCCCATTCCAACCGGAGTGTGTCGTGACAGCCGACAAAATGAAATCACAAGGCCGAGAACCAATCCGCAAGTGAAGGAAATCTTGATACAGAACCATGTGCCAACCCGTCTGGCCAGCGTGATACAGTAGGCGAAGACCCTCCCCGTGATGGGAGAAGGGTCGACTCAGCAGTAGGTCATTTATGGGCTGAGTAGTTGTAGTAGATAATTTGGTGAATTTCGAGGACTTGTATCGCGGGGGCAGTTTACAAACTACCTCTGGTTACTAGAGCAAGTACCTCTGGTTTCCACAAAGACAAAGCCCGGCCCTGGAATCGAACCGAGAACCCCTGATCCAAAGGCGGCACATCCAACCCCTAGACCAACAAGGCAGTCAATCATAGGAACAATAAAATTTAAGGTTCATCACGGAGAACAATAAAGGCCATTTTCGTCCTGGATATTGGAGAAGGCCTGGTTTTATTACTTAAGAATTATTCTAAACCCATCGCCACGAATTGTGAACCCGTAAGCTGCTTAGGATGTGGGCATTAAATGAGGTAAGTAAGCAGCTTTACTCGGTCAAACGTTTAGGAGAAGTGACCTTTACGCGGTCTTGTTGCTTGCGCAACGTTTTACTCAGTTATGTGCGCGTGCGCATCTGCGTTCCGAATCCTATCGTATTTCACTCTAAACAGTAGTTAATTAACACCGATCAGTTTCATTTACTGAACGCAAATTGTTTAATATGTTGATTTACTTTGGGAAAGTGTGATGTGTGATTTACTTTGGGAAAGTGTGAGTGAGTGAAAAATTTTGATGCTTAGTTGGTTTAAGGGCCGCGGCGCTGTCTTTGTTGCGAGTCTGTAGTTTGATTTCGGAGTTGTTGAAAGGGTAATTAATGGGGTGCATTTTGCGCTCATGAATGATATTTTACGTGTTTAGAAGAATACGCAGCACACATTATATTTAGTGCAGGCATTTTAAATACTTTATAAAATGCCGGATTTGTAGACATTATGAAAAGCGCGGTAAAAGGTACTGTAGCGTTTTCGTATGTCATTCGTGTAAGACAGCGGTTTCTTGCAATTGTATGTTTCCGGTACCGATGGGTATAAATGTCAATAGCGAGGTTCAGCGCTTTTCTTAGTAAGGATATAAAATGTCAAACTAGCGTTAGGTCACGGGACCTGATCGAAAATTCGTAAGACGGAGGTAGAGTAGACTGCCGGCGCGGTGCGTGTGCAATTTGCAAGTGCAATTAATGAAAAAAGTGTCGAAGAAATAGTGATAGAAAATGAGTGAGTACTTTATAAAAATATACATATGTAACTACAAACTCAAACTCAAACTCAAACTCAAACTCAAACTCAAAATTAACTTTATTTACGTAGGTTTTATCACAAAACTCTTATAAATCGTCATATTTACAGTTAACATTATCATCATCATAATCATCTTACGATCCCTGTCCCACGCTAGGTGGTAGTCTCCATACACACCTATCAGTCGTCATATCTATAGTCACACCTTTCATACACAATTTCTCATGTTTACAATCCATCCATCCATCTCTCTTCATCTTCCACAACCCTTACGTCCATCCACATTCATGCTGAAACTACCACCGGTTCGGAATGCTGCTCTACAGAGAAGAGCCGGCAAGAAACTCTGTAGTTGCTTTTTTCAAATCAATGGGTTTGTTTACAAAAAGCACTTAACAGCATTATAGATTATAGATGTAATATTTGTAATATGTTGATACTATAAAACATTAACTTTTAAGTTCATAACATCACAATAAACGCATGTGCGGTGTAGAGTTTTAATGTGAGAAGCGTTTTTTTTAAGACTGGATAATATTTGGTATGCTTAGTAAGTTTTCACTTCTGCCGGCACTCCCGGAGTACAACCCGTTTTTTTTAAATATCATTGAAACATACACAGTTTATTATTACTCAGTAACATTGTGTATGATTCAATAAATTAAATTATTAATAATAATAATAAATCAAAAATAAATTAAGAACTTCCAAAAATATTACTCAAATAAATACAAGAGGTTGATTATGTATAAATCATAAATAAATGCCAATAAGTAATTGTGTAAGAAAATTTCATTCGTAATTCAATCATATTTGTAAAAACACCAAAGTATCTTTAAAAAAATACAATCGTCTAAGTTAATCCGGCCATTTAAAACCCGATTGATAAATATAAACCTTATTATTCTAATAACATACCCATTCTATCATCAAATTCTAAATGTCAAGTTCAGCTGTTTAGTTTCCACAACAATCTCAGCACAAAGAAAACAAATAAGAAGAAAAAGCTTTGGCTTTGAAGATACTACTCAGTTCCTAATTACATGGAGAAATCAGCCTACTGTTTTCCTTCTCTTGCGGCTAGGTTACCGGCCTTGTCAGTTGTTTTGGTCGGCTCTTACGACACCCTCAGGATAGAATGGGGTGGTGACACGTCGAATTTTAAATCCGTCACCACACGGAATACGGCTCTGGCTTTATACGTTTTATTTATTGGGTTAAAATTTATTTTCAAGTTTACATCCAGAGGCTAGATGATACCTTTGAATTAATATGTCAATAATTACCCTTAAAAATCTAAAATAATAAAATAAATTGAGAAAATATGCCACAAATCGGTTACTTTTGTTTAAAGTTTTAAAATATAATTAGATTACTTCGCTACGTTGTCTTTATGAAATTCAACAGATCGTCTTTGAAATTTCATAAATTCTGAAAAGTGGTTTTTCTCTCAGTAGCTCCCCATTCAATTACGTATGGTAATTATTAATTTAATTGTTTGTTGTAATTAATTTTCGTTTTAAAAACTAAAATCTTATACGGTTTTGTATGAAAACAATTCATTCAATATACTCGCTATTCAAGTTCTCGAATACCCTATCAATATTCGAACAGATGCAAATTCGTGGTAACAATGTGTATTTTGGAATATTTCGAAGGTTTTATTTCTCAATATTGCACCTTGATGCAGAAACTTTAAACATGACACGAACACATGTCCGTTTTGACTCATACTAAGTTGTTAGGAAACCAGACTTAAATTAGTCTAAGTTTATACAGCGGTTTGCTTCAAGCACACGAACGACGAGAATGTTTACAATTCTTATGAAAGTGACGAAACACACAATGTCACCACCTAGCCTTGTTGGTCTAGGGGTTGGATGCGCCGCCCATGGATCACGGGGTCCCAGGTTCGATTTCGGGGCCAGGCAAGTGTCTTTGTGTAAACCAGAGGCACTTGCTCTGAGTCTGGGTGTCATGTGTGTTTGTGAATTTCATATTTTTGTATTAGGGAACAAATTATTCTTAAATTTTCCTTCCAACAATAACTTTGTTGCAATTGTGACCTTTCAATAAAGTGTGCCACTTAAAGTTCGCATTGTTTATAAGATTCACCTTTTATTGATTACATGAAATAACTGTGCAAAAAATGGGAAATACAAATAAATGGATAATTATTAATGTGGGTTGATGATGATGAAAAAAAGTATCACGTTTACGCAACACTAAGTTAATGACGTAAAATCTAAATAATATCTGATCCAGATATTTGCTGAAGGAAATAGAACCTTATTTTCAATCACAAAAGTAAAAATAATTCAGTTCAAGAATGTCTATGATTCAGGAATTAACTAATCATATAGCAGTTTAAAAACATCCAACACAACCACAAAATTTCTTACTAACAATCCATTATATCTTCTCAATAAATGAAAATGGAGACAACTAAACACAACATTCACAATCCGTTTATTAAAATTAAAGTTATTACATTTTTAACGGGTTATAGGGACATACGACCTAAATTCGTATTATATTTTTTTTTATTCCAAATTTGAAAATCGTGTTCGCCGCGCTTTTACAATAAAATACATGCAGATTTTCTACAGCGCTGATGATACCTAAGTAAAGAAGAAAACCACTCTAGAACCACGGAAAATCACTTTTCTCGTATTAAAAAAGCACGACTCACCATTTTTCCTCTTTTTGACTAGCACATTCACTGCATATTACTGTCTCAACAAACACCTCACTGATGCGACTGACGCTACGCGTTTGAATCGTCTGAGCTGCGCACGCGCTCATCGCATTCATTATATACCATGTATTGTATATGTAAAGCTGAAAGTTCTGTGACATTGGTGCTCTGAATATGAGGGGTCGTTTGGCGTTAAGTGACGCTAACTGCGGTTACAGGTCGGATGGTTATATTTGGTTTATGAGATCAATCTGTATGTATCGGAACTGAATAATGCGGATTGCAATCGATCTGTAGAATCTACGAATGGTTCAGTTAGTTATTGGGTGGGTGGCCAATATATCCTAATATCTTATCTCCTCAGTGCTTTAGAGGGTTAAAAAACTACTACTATTCAGCCCATATATATCTTATGAAACCTTTTAAATTTTCAAGTAACTCAAACTCAAAAGTAACTTTATTTACGTAGGTTCATCACAAAACTCATATAACTAAATCCTCATGTTTATAATTACCATTATCATCTTACGGCCCCTGTTCCACACTAGGTGGTAGTCTCCACACACACCTATCAGTCGTCATACCTACATTTACAAGAAAGAAGATGAACTGAAGAAACAACTACTTAAATGTGCAGTTTAACGTGTCAACTAGTATTATCTTGCGTGGTCTTGTATACATAATAACCCCACAGACAGACAGTAACAGAAAAGGTCGGAAAATTTAAATAAAGTAAAACATTTTAATGTCAGAATTAAATAAGCCTTTACGCGACGACACAATTAAAAGCGGTCGTATTACGTGATGAAATTTTATATAAAAATCGTTCAATTCAAAAGATTTTGCCAATAATTATTCCCATGCTAAGTTAAACAAATATGATCATCGTTTCAGCCCATAAATGGGCCACTACTGCGTTGGGCCTCCTCCAAAATAATGTAGGGAAATTACCCTACTGTGCCACGCTGGCAAGACGGGTTGGCACAGGGTTTATATCAATTTACTTCTCTTTCGGCTAGGTGATCTGCCTCTACCGCTCTTTAAGTCGCCTCTTACAACACCCTCAAGACGGTATGGATTGGTGACTTTGTGTAATCTAAATCCGTCACCACACGGACAAATATATGGCATATGATCGGCATATGATCGATGAGCAAATATAATAATACACTTATTTTTCATTTATCAATGTTCTAATTTTGAAAATTGGCACTTTTTTTTAAAATAATCACTATCACTACATAGTATAAAACAACGTCGATGTCGTCTGTCCGTCCATATGTATGCATAAATGTTTAAAACTACGCAACGGATTTTGAAATGGTTTCTTTTATTAGATATAGTGCTTCAAGACGAACGTTTATATGTAATCGTATAATATAATACCTGGGTGAATCAAAAAGTTCTTAGAAGTGCATATATATGAAACCTTTTTGGATCAAGTTCGATATTCAAATTAAAGAGTGTCTATCACACTATATTTATGCAGACTGTCACTTGTTTTTGTCAGTTCGTTCGCATGTAATAAATTTTTTTGTGCAACGAGTTGCTAAAAAGTCAAAATTATGGATAAAAGTGAGTTACGTGCGGTGATAAAATATCTCAGTTTGAAAAAAATGTCTACGAAGGAAATTTTTTTGGACATTCAGCAGACATTAGGGGGTGATGCTGTACCCTATTCTACGGTTGCGTACTGGGTGGCTGAATTTAAAAGAGGTAGATCAAGCTGTAAAGATGACCCGCGTTCTGGGCGGCCTTCAACCTCCGTTACAGAAGAAAATGTCAAAAAGGTTGAGAATCTGGTTTTGGAAGACAGAAGAATGACTATAAAACATATAGCTGAGATCCTAAAGATATCTTTTGGTAGCGTTCAATCCATTTTAATTGATTCACTGGGGTTCAAAAAAGTGTCTGCAAGATGGGTGCCACGAATGTTAACCGACGAAAACAAAAAGCGACGTTTGGAAATTTCCAAGCGTAATCTCGAAATGTTCCAGCGTGATTCGGATAATTTTTGCCGTCGTCTTGTCACCATGGATGAAACGTGGGTCCACCATTTTGATCCTGAAACTAAAAGACAAAGCATGTCTTGGAAACGACCATCCTCTCCATCCATTAAGAAATTTCGAGTTGCTCCTTCCGCTGGCAAAGTTATGGCCTCTGTGTTCTGGGATAGTGAAGGAATCCTTTTTATTGATTACATGCCAAAAGGCCAGACGATAACTGGACCCTATTATGCAAATTTAATCCCGAAAGTGCGTGAAGCGATTAAAGAAAAACGTCGTGGAAAACTGTCGTTGGGCGTGTTGTTCCTTCAAGATAACGCTCCTGCCCATCGATCGGAAGTTGCGCTCAACGCAATCCGCTGTGCTGGCTTCAATCTCCTTGACCACCCACCATATTCTCCGGACTTAGCCCCAAGTGATTTTCACTTATTTCCAAAATTAAAAGAGGAAATTCGTGGAACAAAATTTGACGATAATGACGCGGTTATAGCTGCCGTAGAGGACTTTTTCGAGAGTCAAGAAAATAATTTTTTTTCACAAGGAATAAGGAAGTTAGAAACGCGTTATTCTAAATGCATTGCATTGGAGGGAGATTATGTAGAAAAATAAAATATTATTATTTAAATCCTTGCATTTTTTAATATTGATTCCAAGAATTTTTTGATTCACCCTCGTACATCATAATATTGCAGAGAAACACTGATAAATTTAGAGGTTCATCATTGCACCCGTGCGATGCTGGGACGGGTCGTTAGTAATATATAACTACAATACTATTATTTTATTTAAAAACCTGCCAATTTGTTTGTCAATATTATAATTAGAAGCTCCGTCTTTTAAAATACGTTCGAAGGTCCAAATTTATGGACATAACCCGTTGATTGTTCTCTCCTATTGCAGATGCATTGCCACACGGTTCGCAAATAGAGAATAGGTAGTTTCATCTTTATGCTTAGACTTCATGATGCAATGAGGCATTAATACCTAATGTCTTTTAGGAAGGCTCAGTGGTTGCTCCAAGCTTTTCATTTACCGTAACGCCAGAAGTTATTGATAAGATGACAAACATCCAAATAACGAATATTTTTATATCTTTTTTAAAAACAAAACCCCAGCTATAGGCTTGTACCGTGGGGCAGTTTACAAACATGAAATTTATGAAAACAAATGACACAAAAACGAAGAGCAAAGCCTCTGGTTCAGACGCTTTGCTTTGCGCTTTGCACATCTAACCCATAACTGCAATGCTTCATTCTCTATCTAGTTACCAGTCTAACGAAATTAGGGTAAAAAGCTTTGGATAAATAACAACTAAATATTTTCTTACTTAACTCTATATGTGTTACAAGTTCAAGGGCAATTTTCATCATCATCATTTCAGCCAAAAGACGTCCACTGCTGGACATAGGCCTCCCCCAAGGATTTCCACAAAGGCTGGCCCTGGGCCGCCCGCATCTATCATTTTCCGGCAACCTTATCCAGGTCATCGGTCCACCGTGTGGGAGGCCTGCACCAGCACTGCGCGTTCCGGAAAGCGGTCGCCACTGGATGACTTTTCTGCCCCAAATTTTACTAAACCTTAATTCAAAAAACCCTTTGCGCCCTTAAGCTATGGATTCCCTTACTGACCTACTGTAGTCTTGGGTCGCAATTTGGTGGTCCTATTAAACGAGTTGTATTGGAAGGTCCGGAAGAAATTTTGTACGACCTGCAAGTATTTGTTCCGGGTCTGGGTGTTTTCTATCTATAATATGTATGTATTTACAAAAAAAAATGAATATACTAAGTAGTTTATCATTCATCTCGTTACCATAACACAAGCATTAAGTTGCTTAGATTGGGACGAGATGGCGTTGTCTGAAATGTCCAAGGATATTTATTTATTTATTATTATTTAGTAGGCGCTTTCCTAAATTGTGACCACCGCTTAAACCAGTTAATAATATCACGCCATTGCGATGGAGTGAGAGCCTTATCACGGGAGTTATGCGCGAAAATGTAACATACTCCCATAAATCCATACAAACTTTCACGCTCATTGTATTAGCAGGATAATAAACAACTAAACAGAAAAAGATGATTACCATTTAAAAGTTGCGCAGTAGCGTAAGGAACCTGCCATTTACACATCAATACACGGTATTCAATAGATGCGTTGCTACCCAAACACCAGTCAATGAGGGAATGCTCGTAAATCGCCGGTCTAAACTTGGTCAGTAGTTAACTTAGCTTTGTTTATTGGCAGCTCAGTAACGCTTCGGCAAGTGACACCTGACGACTTTGCTCAATAGAATTTCGCTACGGCCCAATCCTTGTATAGCTTACGCGAATAACCTAAAATCTTGTTATAGGGTAGCGCTCTTTCGAAACCAGGCCTCTAATTTGGCATCAAATTAGTAAACCTAGGTTACGCTTTTAATAACGATTGCATAGACTTTTTTCAAAATGCTATTAAATTACCTTAACAATTGTATGCGCCGCGTTTCGCCTTCTGTTTCGGGGTTGTAAGTATGTTACTTCATGGGTCCATTGATTTGGTTCAATTGATTTCAGGGCCAAACAAGTGACTTTATGTACTGTCGGTCAGGTGAACCTCTTAATACCCTTTACTAGTTTAGTTTTAATGGAACGGGTAAGCAATAAGTGTTTCTTGTGGTTGGCAGTGAATTGCAAATTATTCGATATTGTTGTTAAAAATACCGTCTTCAGACATAAGTCAACCTTGAAATTATATCGAACTAAATCATTGACCTTATCGTACTTTGAAATATGTTCGTGATGACTTCAAGTGTTTGCGTATGAAATTGGTTCTATTTAAAATAACTTTGCCTAAAGCAACGTTCTGTTATAGAATGCTGCGATATGATAGGAGCTCATTGTTCTATAATCTATTTTAAATTTTACGAATTCACTGTGGTTAGCACTAGCTTTAACTGACGTTGGGTTGTAGAATAGAATAGACTACTGGCGTAACGTCACGCCCCCTCCCCCCGCAGAGCCTCTGTCCGCGGCGCGGGACGGCTGGAGCTCGGCAGCACGGCCTCGAAGAAGGAAGCCACGTCAGCTCTCGGGTTAGCGACCAACCAGGTTCACTGCCATCCCGAGGACACTGGTGCACCGCAGCGGTCTAGGGTTCGCAGGGCTACTCTGAAGACAGAGGAGTCTTCGTCTGGCCTCTCCCCATGGGCCCGCCCGCAATGGGTGACTCTAAGCCGATATGGCCCCGACGGATCATAAAGGCACACAAGCCCCCTCACCACGGCAAGGTAGCAGCACAGTCGAGGGAGGCATTCTGTACTCCCTACACCAAGCAGGGAGTACCACCTCCATGACGTATAAAGTAAAATATTTCATAATATATTATTATTGCCAGTGTTTATTGGAATTTATTTTAAGGTTACTTTGCCTAAAGCAAATAATAGAATGCAGCGATATGATAGCAGCTTATTATTGCAGTGAAGACAATGAGTATTGATTGAATGATGCTATTGTTAAGAGTTCAAGATGTAGCGCCCGGTGGAATTAGATTATTTATCGACCAACGTCTGTCAAGGTAATGGATCCATTATTATATAAGTAAAGTAATTTTTCTATCTATCTTTATTTATTAAATTTTATTTTATTTATTTTTTAATATTATATTCTATCTATCTTATATTTACGAGACTATTAAAGAGTGACTTAGGCTTTATTTAACGCAGGGCGAAAAATGTAGGTCATTGTTTTTGACTGAAAGATGAGCTTTCCTTAGGGATTAATTAGAAAAAAATACAAGAGCAGCATTGAGAGCCAGTTAATGGGTGCTATAAAAACAATGAGATTATTTTCGAGATAATACTTTCAACTTAATACCTATTATTTTTATGACATGAATAAGTCATGTAAATTGTGCCTATAAATATTAACAATTTTGGAATGAATGATCTATAAAAATACCTGTTGTGGCATTTTATTAAATTGGTATTCGGGCAGTATTTTTGTGAACCCCCTTGAACTTTGGGCTTGCGTAACTTTAGGACCCGTCTGGGTTATACTGGCTTAGGATCACACATGCCGTAGACCCATGGGGAGAAGTCAGATAAACTGTAGGACACGGTATACCTGGTGGAAACAGTCGCATGGGGAGGTGGTACTGGTCTGTGCCGGCGATAATACCAATGGTTCGGATCATCAGGCGAGTGCTGCATAGATCTGGCACCTGTAAGGTACTTGCAATATGCTTTTCTGTGGGGTTGGAGTAAAAGGCAGACCAAGGCTCAGCAGGGTACGGATGTTCTCCTATTGAGGACCAAAACCCGTGGCTATTTTGGGCAGCTTAGAACCGACGTCAGTTTTAGTACATTCTACATTATCATCATTATCATTACATAGTTTATAACAAACTCGCTGTCGTCTGTCCGTCCGGTTTTTTTAAAAGATAGAGTGATTCAAGAGGTAGGTTTATAATGTATATTATTTTAATGTAGAGATAAATTTTGATGTTCATCGTTGCACCCGTGCGACGCTGTGGCGGGTCGCTAGTAACCTAATAAAAAACGTGGTAAAGGGACAAAAATCTATAGTATTTTTAAAAATCGAATAATATTGATAGCTTATTCGTTTCGAGTGTGGCCCTAATATACGTATTGTCCTTGTCAATGCAGCTTGCGCGATTCAGGCTTTATTATACCATACTTCACTCGCTGCAATATGCAGCAAAGATGTCAAGATGGTTAAAATGTTAATCACTTTACGTGAGAGTTGTTTACGTTTAGCAAAACCACGTCCTCTTGCCAGACTAACACCAAATTTATTAACCACATATCACTGCTTCGTCAAATATTAGGAAATCACATTGTTGAATGCAAAGGCTTGTAAGGTCAGAAGTTTGAATCAGTCAAGCTATTTTAACTAAGCCTTCGCAATTTGTTTTAGCAAAAATATTCAGAAATAAATGTGTGTGTTTTTTAACTATTTTTAACATAGCATGTGCCCCCGTGGTGACGAATTTAGAATACGTAGTGTCACCACCCCATTTCATCCTGAGGGTGTCGTAATGGCTGACAAAAGGAAATTATAAGGCCGAAAGCCTAGCCGCATTGGAAGGAAACATTGTAACGATACCCTATGCCAACCCGTCTGGCCGTCTGGCCAAAATGCATTAAATTGGTGAATGCGTTCTTGACATTTATCGTACGATTTGCTAGTGTTTGCAAACGAATAATTAAACTCCGTTTTGTTATGCAAAAATGATTAGTTTTGTATTTATCTTGATATAAATGCAGATGCATAAAATTTGAACGTTATTTGAATAAGGTTGGGAGGTTGTTTACATTTTAAACATTGTGTTTAATTTTAGAGTAGTAAATAAATAGAGCGGAAAATAAAGTCTAAAAGTTTTAAAATATAATTATATATATGTATTAATTATTAAAGATTATTTATGACGACCGATAGGAGTGTATGGAGACTAGCATCTAGCGGGGACAAGGGCCAAAAGATGATGATTGTCAATTTAATTATGACGATATATAATAGTATTGTGATATAACCAATTTAAATAAAGTTCCTTTTGAGTTGAATTGAGTATTGAGTTGTAGATAAAGAGTCATATAGTCTCTTTGTATTATAAATAGGTTATTCCTTTATAATATTTAATTTTGTCTTCTAAAATGGTAACTAAATTACCTGTTTCTTGCATGCATTTAAAAGCTTACCCTTTGTAACAATTTACATAATAATGCAATTAGTATACAAAAATGTAGGTAGAGATTTTTATATTAGTTATACTATGATACAACTATACATTTCAACGATGGGGCAGAAAAGTCCTCGAGTGGCGACCGCGTTCCGGAAGGCGCAGTGCTGGTAGGCCTCCCACACGGTGGACCGACGACCTGGTTAAGGTCGCCGGAAAGCAGTGGATGCGGGTGGCCCAGGAGTGGCCTTTGTGGAGATCCTTGGGGGAGGCCTATGTCTAGCAGTGGACGTCTTTTGGCTGAAATGATGATGATGATGATGATGACAACTATACATAGACACAACTATTTTAGAATGAAAGATATGCAAGTAATGTGCACAAAATCCCTAATACGGGCGTTTTACTGTAATTTAACAAAAGGGCACGCCTAGAGCACATCTTCATATTTACCATCATTACATGCACAAAATGTCATATATCCACTTGAATCCGTCATAATGATTTGCAATATGCCTTTAGTATTGACATCGCACTTGTCTATACAATTCATGTTTATACTAATGCCTGCATTTAATAGGGTTGTTACAGTCAAATAATCCAGCGATGGCTAATACGCTTTGGTAGTATAGAAAGACAAATTGTATAGGGTTGACACGATCTGGCAATGTCAATCTCTGATGTTTTGTCTTTATGTGAGATAAGCAATAAAGTGTACAATAAACTTTTCTCAATTTTCATGATAGTCGGCACCAGTTTAACCTGACTTGGTTAGCTACCAATATTTACTCGACATTATTGCCATCTTTACCCGAAACCATCTAGTGGGACAAATTTGGCTAGATCAGCTATCAGTTTTAATTCTACTTGACTTCGAGTATTGACTGTGATTGATGCTAGATGACATTCCGTGTTATCCGAAGTACAGAGGAAGTCAGAAACAATGAACACCCCGGGTTGATTAGCCTGCGTCTCGGTTCCATTCCGCACTATCCACTAGGCTATAAAGGTAGTTGATCCGCGTGGTGACGGATTAGGAATACATTGTGTCACCACCCTATTCTATCCTGAGGGTGTCGTAGGAGCCGACAAAAGGAAATGACAAGGCCGATAACCTAGCCGCAAGAAATGGAAAACTTGATACGAAACCATATGGCCAGCGTGGCACAGTAGGCTAATAATCCTCCATGTGACTGGAGGAGGCCCGACTCAACAGTGGGTCATCTATGGGCTGGGTGGTAGTAGTGGTAGTAGTATCACCATCATTTCAACCGAAAGACATCTACTGCAGGACATAGGCCTCTGCTAAGGATTTCCACAAAGGCCGGTAGTAATATAAAGGTAGGTTGTTCGATGATTTAATCGAATCAACTATACTAAGTGCGCAAATTGCTGCTTATTTGTTTTTAATATTATACTGCATGTATCATTCATGTATTAGTTTTTTGACAAATAGATGTTGAAAATGCTTCCTATTAACATTGAAATAAATTTGCTCATTACGCGCCTAAATTAACACTGTATAACTATTAGAATTGTATAATTTCTCATACTGTCTGTAATGGTGACGGTATTATCCCTATGCTGTGTATTTTTTTCGAAATAAATTTAAATTATCATAGCCAAATATCGCGATTGCGAGTTTTATAACATGTGTTTCTCATCCTAAATGTGTATAGCGCCAACCTAGTGGTATTGAAATAGTTATGAAGTATTAAACATAATAATCCAATGCAGAGCTGGGCGCAATTTTCTAGTACCTATCCACGATGCAAAAGCTAGCCTGTCAAAATGTAATCTAATCAAAAGATCTTACATACTATACATGAATGATCTTGTAGAGATCTTGTAAATCTCCCTATACAATAATCGGATACCGTGTGAAAATGTTCAGGTAGAAGCAAGCAATATTATGATTAATAAAGAAATGTGACCAATTTGGGTGACGAAAATTCTAAGATAGCGTTGAATACAAATTGCTATGATGGTAGGACGATAGCCAGTAGTTCGTTAACCATAGTAGTAGTTCAGTAAAACATTAATTTCTCCCTCATACTGCAAGACAGAAACTACAATTTATACACAGAACTACATAGCGTCTTTCGAGAGGTTTAGATACTTAAGACGTATGTAGGGCTTTTGTTATCACGATGTTATTTTAATTTGTTCATTTCAGTAAAGTCCTGTGCGAAAAATAGTTTAAATTCACACACATTTTATTTGGGCATGTTCTTATTGGTTGCGATCTAACAGAAATCATTAACCTGCTTCCTAAAGAAATGTAAAACCTTAAAATACAATTTACGATTGATTAACATTTTGGTATTAAACAAGTTTTTAAGAAATATTCCGATTTTCTCATGTAAGTTGGAGTAAGTCAGGTAAGTCGGCGGCGACAAATGCGGCTGATTTGGAAACAAGACAGGTGACATCATTATCATCATTAATTGATACAGATTGTGCATGTTAAGATAACTTGGGGTCGAGTTCAAGTCGTAAATTAGACTGAATGTCAATATAGCTTAAATGCTCGATATTCTATTATGTTTGAAATATTACAAATTACAGATGAAATAAAATTTATTTAATTACATATTAGTTAATTAATTTAATATTTTGTGTTATGTTTAAATACCAGTATTTATAAATAGCTTTTGGTTGCCCTTTATAATTACTCACTTAATACCATAATTTAGAGGGAAACCCGGCAATTATTTGGGTAAACAAATAATCAGTGTTTTCACCTTCCTAACTACGTGCGACGACTGTCTAACGTGATCGGATGGCAGACAGGAACCATGGCTACTGCTACTTACTTCTCAGCCTTAAATTATCAGCTACCGAGTCGGGTCGCCTCCAATTACATGGAAGATAATTAGCCTACAGTGCCACGCTGGCCAGATGGGTTCGCACAGGGTTTAGTACCAAGTTTTCCTTCTCTTGCGGCTAGGTTTAGGTTTAGGCCTCGTTGGTCTAGTGGTTAGATGTGCCGCCTTTGGACCAACGGGTCCCGGGTTCGATTCCGGGGTCGGGCAAGTGTCTTTGTCTTAACCAGAGGCACTGGCTCGGAGTCTGGGTGTCATTTCTATCTATAATATGTATGTATTTACAAAAAAAAAATGTATATAAGTAGTTTATCATCCATCTCGTTACCATTAAGTGGTAGCTTGGGACGAGATGGCGTTGTGTGAAATGTCCAAGGATATTTATTTATTTATTATTATTATTCTCGACTCTTACGATACCCTTAGCATGAAATGAGGCGGTGACACAATGTATTCTAAATCCGTCACCGTTCAGCCATCGGTCTCTAGGTTCTCCGTGTAACCTAGAGACCGATGAATGAACCTAAAGCGTCCATTATCACCGTACATTTATTTTGATGGTTTTGACAGTCGATATATAGTTTATATTTAAATACGAAACCAGTACGTTTACGTCATTCAATAAAAAAAAATGTTTGCTCAAATACGAGATAGCCATTAATTAAACAAAATCATGCGCAATTTTTTTCCGAATATTAGGATACTATAGCAAGACTATTTTAGAGCTCTGGTGAACAGCCATCGTGTTGCCTCTGTGGTGCCATTGCTTGGTTTATATCCCAGGAAATTTAAACAGACCAGATCGTCCCGTTGGTATGCCTGCTGAACTTCGATCCAGATATATTAACATGTTCTACGGGAACTATGCTATAATATCGATGAGTCACAAAATTACGATAAAATCTTTCGTGCTGACCCAAAAGCACTACCGATGATCAAAGATAACACACATCCTTCGGACCAAGTGGCTTTAGACAGGTTATAGGGGGAAGCCTATATCCGGCAGCGGATGATGATAGAAAGGAAATCTATACTTATGTAAGCCATTGTTATATATTATTAAGTAAAGTGGGGTTGAGCGTCACAGCTCCATATCAAAGGGTCGCAGAGCATATTCCTTGTTTCGAGCAGTCGAGGTCAGGGTGGGAGACCAAATGACCCCGAAATCTCATAGCTGGGTATTCATGATTTTGAACATTAAACATTTTCCTTCTCTTTAGACTAGGTTTTATAGCTTTTGAGTTCTGTTAGCTCCCTTTTCCACACCCTCAGGATGGAATGGTGTGGTGACACTGTGTTGTTGATGATTCCGGAGTCCAGACAATTTAGGTACAGAGGGTGCTATCATGCGAACGACGTTAACGACGCTTTTCATTTCTTTTTCTAAATGTGTCATTGAAAGACAAAGTCACGTTAACAATTATCATAGAATCTCATATTCATTTATGGCAATAAATGTTAGTCATTAGACATAAATGAATATGATTTTTTTTTACTAATGTGTTCTTGAAATTCAATGGGAAGGAATTGCGAAAATGCAATGGATGAATAGTGGAACTATTGTTCTGTGTTTGGTAAAATAAATGAACAAAAGAATACTAATTACTTTTCAGTAGAGAGGTTGGTCAACAGATAGCAGACATAAATTCAAAATTCATAAAATCTAACCTCAAAAGATAAGAATACCTTTAGGGAAATATGGCACACTAGACTGCGTTAGTTATGTGCTCGAAATGTTATGGATTAATGAAGTTAACACAATAAAAAGGAAAATTAAAACGTTCTCAAATAAATTACTGAACAAGTTTGACATTTCTAAAGCAAACGCCTCCGCATCCGTTTATTATTATGTTATGGCATCAGCTTTTCATCCTATTATTTACACGATCCGACATCGACACGATTTGTACGAATTCGTACGCAGCATTTTGTGTTGTTTCGACTTTCGTTTCGAATAGACATCACTATTACAAAGGAAGTCGCAAGTAATCTAAGTTTGACAGCTTGACGTTTGATGTCACGCTGTCTATGCAAAAATGATGTCTGTCACGAAACTTCAATAGCCGCAAGAGAAGAACATTTATTATAAATCCTGTGCCAAGCCGTCTTGCCAGCGTGACACAGTAAGTTAGTTTCCGGCCATGAATTTGGAGGAGGCCTGACTCAGTAGTGGGTTATTTATGGTCTGAAATGATGATGATGCTGAAAGTTCACTAGAAAATATAATAATAATATGTTGCATTTACAAACTACACTGAATCCGTAAAAGCAATGTATACCCATTTCCATGTGTCACAAACTCGAGAATTTGAAAACTTACAAGAATAACAATTTTGCATGATCCACTGGGTCGGTCATCTTCCAATTCAGTGCAAAGAAATTCGACGTCGTCCAGTAGAGAGCATAGCGGGTAACCACCAAGAAGAAGCAGATGCCTGACTAGAAATGGAAAGACCCTCATAGAATATCGCAACCAAATAACATTACCATTGGGTGGTTCCAGCGGTCGTCGGAGATCTATCTCCCTGCTGCTGCTGGCGCGAGTAACTCCTCCGTTATTGCAGATAGGCGACGGTAGCCGCTTAACATCTGATTTAAGCTTGAGCTTCAGCCTCTTGACAGAAGTAGGGTCAGCAAGGAGTACAGTTTTAAGTTTTCTTTGTGTTGCGACCATATTTTTAGTAATTTGGTTGACTTAGTCATATCCATGTGGTGTCGGATTGAGAATACATAGTGTCATCATCCCATTCAATTAGGAAATAAGGAAATTAAAAAAGCCCGTAAACATGACACAGTAGGCCAATTACCCTCCATGTGATGTGGGAGGCCCAATCACTGCCCGCAGCAGTGGGTCATTTATGGACTGAGTAGTAGTCGTATCGTGTCTTATAAACGTCCAAATTCCTTCAACTTGTATACGTTGCTCCGTGGTTTGTTTAATTCCATGGCCATCGAGTGCTATAAAGTTTCGAATGATAATTAGGACTGTTCTGAGCGCATCAATTCGATATTAGGTTTGTGGCGAGGTCAATCGATTACGGCTTCGATGTTTGAGGAAATATTGAGAATTGGTAATTACCTTGAATAGCTTATGCGTTCTGCTAATTGAACTATTTAGTTGTTGAGGACATTATGTCCGTCATAAGCATTATTAAAACGCAATTTGAATTTATAATTGTTGGTGCGATGTTATCCGCGGGTGGCACCGTGGGGCGAAGCTAAGTCTAAGTTACTCCTTATATCATCAGCTACCTATCAGTGAAAGTTTGGTCAAAATCAGTCCAGCTATTCCAGAAATTAGCTGGAACAAACAGACAAACAGACAATAATTAAAAAATGATGATATTTTGGTCTATGTAATGTCTACATACATACTTACGCATTTAGTAAAAAGTGGTTATTTTATCATTACAAACAGACACTCCAATTTTATTGATTTGTCTCTATGAGAGTATTGTGTCATCTACTTCACTTGACTAAAGATCTCCCTGAAGATCGCGCTGATTCCAAATGCTGCTTTACTGGGGAGAGATGATTTGGCTTTTATTTTAATTATAGGTAGGTACTGTATGATTAAAATACACAGAATTGTGAGTAGGTTCGCCAATCACGAAAGAAATATCTGACATAGTTACTACATGGTATGATAATAAATGAAAATAGTGACAAGGCACGACAAGACAAAATGAAAACATAAAATAAATTTACATGTGATCAGATAATCTCAAACCAAATTAGTATGCAGATATATTTTGGTAACTAAATTTTTGTGTTTAGGTTACGGATTTTATCGTTCTAACTAATTCTTCTTAGAATACTTTAAAGTTTTGTAATGTGGGAAAATGATATTTATAAATGTACTAAGTGTTAGGGGGTCATGGCAGAGTATGTAAAACACGGTGAAAGCTTGGTAGTAAGTATAATAAATAAAATATATCAAATGGTAAAACAACACGACATAACAAGATAATGGAGTACACAAGACAAAAGAATAAACTTGACAAATATTCAAACAATATATTTACAAACAGCCTGTGCTGTGTTGAATCCATGAAGGTGATACTTCAACACACCCCCTTCAACTCATGGACTCAACGCCTTAAAAACTAATTAAGTCCGCACACACAAACCTAATTCATTCGACAAAGATTCGTGTCTCACGCGGGGCAAAGGCTTGGTGAGAATATCTGCCAACATCTTATCAGTTGCCAAATGTTCCAAAGTTATCGCTTTATTTTCTCGCAGCACATCTCTAACGAAGAAGTGACGTATATCAATGTGCTTGCTCTTCGCATGATAAACACCGTTATCTTCGGCTAGGCAAATGGCACTTAAGTTATCAGCATGCATTCTTACCTTAGAAAAATTCTGTAGACCTAATTCGTTCAACAGACTATTTAGGTACATAGCCTCTTTCATGGCCTCAGCCAAACTCACGAACTCAGCCTCACAAGTCGATGTTGCTACGATGCGTTGCTTTTGTGAAGCCCACGAGATACCCGCACCCCCTAAAACGAATACATATCCCGTAAATGATCGACGATCATGTGTACAACTTCCCCAGTCCGCATCCGCATAGCCATGAATGCATAACCCAGTTTGTTTATATACCAAACTATAACTTATAGTACCTTTTAAATAGCGTAGAATCCTCTTAGCGGCTCTCCAATGCGTTTCGTTAGGATTCTCGGCAAATTGTGCCAGTTTAGCCGTAGCGTTTGCTATGTCTGGCCTTGTTGCCACGCTTAAGTACATGAGCGATCCTATAAGCTCTCTATAGGGAAATATCTTCCCCTCCTCCTTTTTATTCTCGCTCAGAACTGGTTTTCCTGTTTCCATAGGAGTCTTGACACATTTACAATTCTCCATGCCAAATTTCTTCAATATATCATTGATATATTTCTCTTGTGACAGATAATAACGCCCATTATTTTTCTTAATATCAATCCCAAGGCAAAAAGTTGCATGGCCAAAATCTTTCAACTCAAACCTTTTTGCTAGTTCATGCTTGAAATTGTCAATATAAAATCTCTTTTGTGAAGCTATTAATATATCATCTACGTAAATGACTACAAAAATATCAGATCCATCCTTATTTCGCCTGTGGTATAAGCAGGGCTCATTTACAGTTGGTTTTAAACCTAACTCTTTCAGTTTCGAGTCTAGTTTCATATTCCACTGTCGTCCGGCTTGCTTTAGGCCGTACAGAGATTTTTTTAAAAGACAGGTGTTTCCACCTTCTCTCATTTCTTCAAGCATCTTCGCTGCTCTCTTACCGGTCGTACTATTACGACCGTCAACTTTTACAAGTTTTTCTAAACTTTCCTGTAGCAGCTCTGGGACTTTCATATAAATATCTTCGTTCAGATCACCATTCAAATATGCCGTACTTATGTCTAATTGATCGATGTCCATGTCCATTTCAACAGCTAATGCGACCAACAAACGTACTGTTGCTATCCTTGCAACTGGTGCGAATGTCCTGTGATAATCAAGGCCAGGTTGTTGACTATATCCTTTTGCGACAAGTCTCGCCTTCTTTTTCTCAGTTTTGTCGACATTAAGCTTCGTCGTCAGTACATACCGACATCCCACAACATTGCGGTCAAATGGTTTCTTAACGATTTTCCACGTGTCATTTTTCACCAAGCTCCGTATTTCGGACAGAATTGCTTCCTCCCACTGACTCTTCTCGTCACTTGATAAAGCATCCTTCAACGAGGTTTCAATAGCCCCAGCAAAATCATCAGTATCCACGAATTCGTCCACTGAAGATTCACCCTCGCTATTTTCTGATACTTCGACCATATTGTAGATTTTTCGAGGTCGTCCTATGTGTCCTCTCTCAATCTTAGGTCTTCCAGGACCACGTTTCAGAGTTACCCTCCTTTCACCAATCTCTGTATCTTCCATACCTTCTGTACTTGGTGTCGTCGGTAGCTCATTTGATGTCACCTCACGCAATGTCCACGGCTCTACAATTGGTGTAGTCGACGGTTCTTGACTCAATGACACATCTCTTTGAATTAATTCAGTTGGATTTAATGGTACATCTGACTTTACCTCCAATGGAAATTCAACAGTCTTCCTCACAGTATCCTTATCACACTGTGACTCAAGAAGCGGCTGATACGATGTCTTGCTTTCACTGTCAAGATATTTCTTGCCTTCTTGAAATCTGACATCCCTTGACACGATGAACTTTTTACCCTCTGGTATCCATATCTTGTAACCGTTAGATTCGGCTGGATATCCTACAAAATAACCAACAACCCTTCGTGAAGCAAATTTATCTTTTCCTGGTTCTTTATTTAAAACATGAACTTTGGTACCAAAAACTTTCAAGTAACTTACGTTCATAGGTTTTTCGAACCATTTCTCATAAGGAATCCCCCCATTTAAACTGCTTGTTGGACATCTGTTACGTAAATAACATGCAGTGGCTACTGCTTCTGCCCAAAAGCTTGCTGGCATTCCTGACGATAAAATCATGCATCTTGCTGTTTCGAGTAAAGTACGGTTCATCCGCTCCGCAACACCATTACTTTGCGGCGTGTACGGAGTTGTAAAACGCCTTTGAATTCCATTGGTTAGTAAAAATTCATCAAATATTTTATTTTTGTATTCCGTACCGTTATCCGTTTGAAATGTTTTTATTTTCCTGCCTGTCAAGTTTTCGACATGACATTTATAAATTTTGAATTTTGACAATACGTCACTTTTATTTCGTATCATAAATACTTCACACCAACGAGTACAGTCGTCTATAAAAGTGACAAAATATTTGTTGCCTCCGTTCGATTGAGCTCTCATTGGCCCGACAACATCGGAATACACTATTTCTAGTTTATCATTACAGAGTTTTCTGGACTTCACAAAAGGCAACGAAATCATTTTTCCCTTAGCACACACGTCACAATCACGCAAGTCAATCTTGGCCTTAGATATGCCTATGCCCAATGTCTTCAGTACCTTCATAAGATCCCTAGCATTCAAATGACCCATACGCTCGTGCCATCCATACAGATCCACATTATTCGCAGTTACTGCTGATGCTGAAACATCGGCCTCCCTCAAATAATATAAATCTCCTCGCCGATCAGCGGTTAGCTTTACCTCACCATTTTTGATGGCATACGCAACGTCACGTTCAAAAATGACCTTACAGCCTCGTTCAGTGAGTTTGGCGATCGAAATGAGACTATTACGTAAATCGGGAACTAATAACGTATCTGCAAATTGAATTTTACGCGTACCCTCATCATTGCATGCTAATATCTTAACTGTACCCTTACCTTGCACGGTCGTCATAGATTCGGTGGCTAATTTTAACTTTTGACTCGATGGTAGTACCTCATCAAACCTTGCCTCGTCATTGCACATATGAGAAGTGCAGCCGCTATCAAAAATCCACTCATGTCGACTTTTGATATCAACAGCACGGCTATCTGAAATTTCAACACTGGTTAAAGTTTCAGAATATTCACACTTTTCACGATCGTATGACTCTACACACCCGGTTTCGACAGTACTTCCCTTCTTCTTCTTACATTCTGAAGCCTTACGTCCATATGTATGGCATTTAAAACATTTATATTTAACATTTTTGCCATCTCCAGCTTTATGCCCCTTCTTCTGATGTTTATTGATATACATAACGCCTTCTTTACTTTCAACATCGGTATTTCCTCTTGAATTGTACTCTTCCAAGATTTTTACCCTCAGTTGTTCAGGCTTCGGAAGCTCGTCCCTAGACTCAATGGCGCATCTAAAATTTTCATAACTAGCCGGCAGACTATATAATAGCATTATCGCTAGTAAATCGTCATGAATTACAATGCCCATGTCCTCGAGTTTGTCGACAGCTTCGAAAAAATAATCGAGATGTTCGCCCACCTTTTGATTTTCGCTCATTTTCTGCAACATGAGCCTTTTCATCAAGGTTGCTTTCTTCGCAGGGCCTCGTGATGCGAACAAACTCTCTAACTTCAGCCAAACATCTCGTGCCGTTGTCACCTTTTTAACATGACGAACTACGCTCGGATCCAATGCCAATATCAACTCAGATTTTGCTTTTCTATCCGCAATATCCCATGATAATTTTGCAGCATCATCATCCTTCGGCTTTGGCTTTTCTCCACTTACATACTCCCAGTAATCGTATCTTGTTAACAATGCCTCTACCTGTATTTTCCAACTATCGTAGTTATCTCCCAACAATAGTTCTATACGTAGATTATACATTTTTTCGCCGATTGTACTTTTATTTATTATACATCACACTACCAGTATTCAATGAGTGTCTTCTGGGCCCATAACCCTTGTTAGGGGGTCATGGCAGAGTATGTAAAACACGGTGGAAGCTTGGTAGTAAGTATAATAAATAAAATATATCAAATGGTAAAACAACACGACATAACAAGATAATGGAGTACACAAGACAAAAGAATAAACTTGACAAATATTCAAACAATATATTTACAAACAGCCTGTGCTGTGTTGAATCCATGAAGGTGATACTTCAACACTAAGAAGTTCTATGTCAGATATTGTCCATTACTGACGTAGTAGGCTTGCATTTTTATGAGTTAAGTATGTGATTTTTTTTAACCGAATCTCTTGCACAAATTATAACATGTATTGCGGGGGCTGTTTACAAAAAATCAAATTCAAAATCAATCAAGTTGTTTATTCGAAAAAAATATTGCGAAGGCTTTCAAATATTAAAAAAAAATATATAAAACTAAAGCAAAATTTTAAAAAATATGGACTTAAAAATAATTTATCATTTAGTTTTTACAACTGGTTCGGAATGCCATTCCACAGAGAAGAGCCGGCAAGAAACTCCATGGTTGCTCTTTTAAATAAAAGGTTTACAATTATGGTGGTACAAACACGTAATTCACGAACACAAATGACACCCAGACTCTGAGCAAGTGCCTATGGTTAACACAAAGACACTTCGGCGGCCGAACCCAGAATCGAACCTGGGACCCGTGATCCAAAGGCGACACAGCCAACCCTTAGGCCAATAAGCATAATAGGAATATAGGTCGTACGAATGGTTAAAAGAGCAAGATAGGATCTTTTATTCAGCCTATGGACTGTTGCAACACACTCACTAGTCAACCACTTGAAATAAATTTGTTTCCTTCAGCTGGTAACACGAAACACAGCTCTAGTGTTCAGTTTTAATCATGCACAGTGATTACTATATTTATGACATGGGTTTAAGTACACCACCCATGGAATAAATTTGTTTGTCTGTTGTATTCTTCGAAGAAAATGTACTTTCCGTATTTATGAAGAGGTTATATTTATATCAAAGTCAAATCATTTATTTTGAATAGGACACAACGGGCACTTACGAATTAATATTTAAAAACAAACTTATATTTTAGCTTACCACCAGTTTGGAACGCGATCACTGCTGAGAATAACTGGCAAGAAACTCGGAAGTCTTGTCATTCTTTTTTTTATTACTTTGCGGTCCTATAACAATATTTATAATTCCCCAACAAATTATATATAAAAAAAGTTCTATTGGATCCGGAAGGCGGCAACTGAAACGTGAATATTAGTACAATACAAAATTAGCTTAGTGGGTTTAGTCCAATGAATTGACTAAGCTCAAACAGCAGGACCTGTTCCCAAGTATAGCGCTTCTGACAGCCACCGATATCCTCAACCATTTTGAATATTAAACCGTTCTTCGTTTTCGATTTGTCCATCCAACTACAAACATTTTCCAATAACATTTGGCCTCATCTACGTAACTTATTAACATTCTAATGAGCAAAATGTAATTATTGAGATATCCAAATAATTTATAATACGTACTAAAACGTTGATTTTATTACCGTCCTTGCAGTAGCGTTATATCGTTTCAATCATAACTACGATGCATTAATATTCTTATTTTTTGTAGCCTATTATAAAACATAACTCAGCTATGTTATTTTAATTAATCAATGTTTACTAAAATGTCTAGTTAGTTTAGACTTTAGAGGTTATCCAATGGGAGTGAATTCCGTGGCCCTGGTACGGCCAGTTGAGGATCGCCGTCGATTTTAGTCTATAACCTCTACACACGACAAGCATTTGTAGTTATGATAAATTCGTGTATATGAGTCGATATTACCACTAGAAGATCCGCAAGTCCTTCCATAAGTATAATAGTACCAATCCACACACCACGCTTTACAAAACATTCAACTAAAGTCTTTATAATAAGGTTGCTTATTCCAAATCATGGACCTATTTTTTGAATTTATTTTACATAGCTCAGTTCTATATGAGTCGGTTCCCAGACGACGCCCACATAGAGTGAGCGTATGTGCTTCCATTAACCTTTACACCTAATACAAACATTGTAGTACTGAGGACAAAATACTTAATAAACTGTCGCTAATTTTCAATAGAACAATTGTTTCGATTTGATCGTATCAGATAAACAAAGTTATTGACCTTAATGTGTGTGTCAGTGTGTCTTTAATACAGTATCGTTTAACTCATTCAACCCTGAGGTTTTCGGAAGTCTATGAGGTCCTTTAGGCCAGAAAGTATAATCACATTGTGAGGAGGTCGTATTCTACTATCATTATGATTCTGAAAGTGATTGAACATTAATTTCGGCATAAGCAGCAATTTATAAATAGTTATAAGGTGGCAAAAAATTACGCAGTAACTTCCATCCGCAAAAGTGGGACTAGCCTAATTTGAAGAAATACGGTGTGGGATCCGCTTTATCTGCAGGTTAAACTTAAATCAAAATCAAATGACTGCCTTGTTAGACTCGCGGTTGGATGCGCAGCCTTTGGATCACGGGTTCGATCCCGGGACCGGGCAAAAGTGTCTTTGTAACCAGGCACTTGCCTGATTCTGAGTCTCTTTTGTGTTAGTGAATTTCATGGTTGTAAACTGCTGTTACGTTTAAAACACAAAATCAATTTGCCTCACGTGATCTCTTTTGTATGTTTAATTAAAATTGAACATTTCAAATTTAGTTTCATATTCATTCCTTTCATATTTTTAATAATATTTAATGACCGGATAGCTCTACAGAGACGAGGCGGCAAGAAACACTGGACTTGCTTTTTTTAACAATAGACCTCTCTATACGTATTAAGCGATTTCTTCCAGAGACCCAAAGCAAGTTTACCATAGCACCGTGGCTCCTTGATTGCCCAGTGTGACTAAATATATGTATAGGTATTAAGAATTTCATGTGTGTGATGTAATGTTTAAATTATCTTAAGCGTTTGGAGTACCGCAACCATATTTATTTTTGGCGTTCTATTAATATCTGTTATTGCATTACTCGTTCATGTGGCGACATACATTGTCACCAACACATTGTGTTTTGAGGGTTTCTCGAGGCAATTAAGAAATAAAAACATGCTAGAAGTAAAAGTAACGGATTTATCTATCTACCAAACTGTCCTCGATAGTTATGGTATAGTTACGGCGGCGGGCGAGGTGAAATTAAATCCGAATTTTAAAAAAAGCATGAAGATTTTTGTGGTACACGATGAAAAACAAAAATTTATAATCTGATATATCTAAGAATTATTAAATATATTCCTCTCACACGGCAGACCGACGAGCCAGAACCAAGGAACAAGGATATCCACCGGTCGTTGTAGATATCCTTGGTCGAGTCCAGCAGTGGACGCCGGGCCTTTTGCCTGAAATTATGATGTTATCTAAGCATACTCCCTTTAATACTTTGGTATTTAAAAGTATACCAAAATCAAATAAATTTCAGAAGCTATAACACCGCATACAGACGCATCTATTTGTTAGGGGGTCTAACAGAGAGACCCTTTGAATAAGATATTTGAATAAGACAAGATTATTTGAATAATAATAATAAATTATTTAATAATAATAAAAATAACATCTCCTTATAATTTAGCGAAGACTGGAGCCTAAACTAGGGTACCCTGTTTTTTAGGTCACCAGGTCTTCGCTATAACATATATAAGTGGCACATTTCATTATAAAAAAGTAATTAATAGAAATTAAAATAAATGTGTTTATGTATGCATGGGTGTTTTTTTTTGTGATAGAGAGTGAGAGTGAATGATATGTAAATGAAAAAGGATGAGTATGAAATGAATGTGGTATGAATTTACGTGTTTAGGTTCATGAATTTATTAGTAAAATATTTTCCGTTTGTGAACAAAAGCCTACTCCCCTGCTCTTAGTTTAAATAACCTATTTACCTAGTGCAGGGTTTGTGTAGTGCATAATTTACGAACACAATTGACACCCGACCCCGTAATCGAACCACGATCAAAAGACGGCATGAAGGAGCCAATTCATTGCACTGATCTATTTTATTCTGAAGTATTCCGATTTTGGATAATCAATAATTTATAAAACGTTTGTTAATAAATAAAGCGAAATGATGAAACATAAGCTTTTACTGTTTTTCATCGCTTATTTCTATGTATGGCCACAAGGCTGGCAGTAGGTGTTAATTTTAATAATTAGATTACTTGCATCACAAACATTTCTATGTAAATCCGTGGATCAAATTATAATGGTTTTGAGATTATTTTAATCGTTTCCTAATGTAAAGGTCATGTAAGTATGTAAGTGCTTTGATATTTGGAAGATTACAAATAAATATTCTTGTTCTTCCTTTGATTATTTGCCTTTATGGTTACCTAGACTCTTGCTCTATTAGTTATCAACATAAAAATTATACGGTTTCTATCGTTGTTAGTTAAATATTTCGAGTATAGAAAAGTTAATTTAATTGTTAAATTTACAATGCCGATTTATAGGAAAGACTTTAATTTGCGGCAGTTGTTAAAATCGAGAGTGTGTCGACCAGGGTGGCGTACCTTATACTCAGAATAACCAAGCGTTATTCGCTGAAGGTCATACAGGTATACGCACCGACCTCGGCACACCCCGACGAAGCGGTGGAGACAATGTATGAGGACATTTCCTCGGCCATACATGGCTCTAGAACGCACTACACCGTTGTCATGGGGGATTTTAACGCGAAACTGGGCAAGCGGAGCGGAGATGAGCTGCAAGTGGGGCAATTTGGGTTTGGACACCGGAACCAACGGGGCCAGACTTTGGCTGGTTTTCTGGAGAAGGAGGGACTCTATATGATGAATTCCTTTTACAAAAAACCAGAACAGAGGAAATGGACCTGGTTGAGTCCGGATGGCACCACAAAAAACGAGATAGACTTCATCATGTCGACGGAAAAGCACATATTCAATGATGTCTCCGTGATCAATATGGTCAAAACCGGAAGCGATCACCGCTTTGTACGAGGCACATTGAATATCGACGTTAAGCTTGAAAGGTCGCGCCTGGTGAGGTCTACGCTGCGTCCCGTGCCAGTTCAAATTCAAAACCCGGAGAGCTTTCAGCTCGAACTGCAAAACCGCTTTATAAGCCTAGGCGTTGACGTGGACGATTATAATGACGGGTTCGTGGAGACTGTCCGCAAAGTTGGGTCGAAGTTCTGTGAGACCCAACGCCTGAAAACGGCCAAAAAGCTCTCGGACCTCACCCTAAATCTCATGGACGAGCGACGGAAAATGGTTCTGCAGTCTACAGATGATGCGACGCAGCTTCGGATGCTCAATAGACAGATATCAAAGTCCCTGAAGCGTGATATACGCCGATTCAACACGAATCGTGTTGAAGAGGCTATTGAACGTAACAGGGGCTCCAAGGTTTTTGCCAGGGATCTGTCTATTGGGCAAAGCCAGCTCGTCAGGCTGAAGACTGATGACGGCAGGATCGTCACGTCGAAGTCCGAGATTTTGGGTGAGGTCGAGAGTTTCTATGGACAACTGTACAAGTCTACACAGGAACCCGTCATAAATCTAGCAGACGACCCACGAGCTAGATTAACCCGGCACTACACAGAAGACCTCCCGGACGTCAGCCTGTGTGAGATCGGGATGGCTCTCGAGCAACTTAAAAACAACAAGGCGGCGGGTGATGACGGAATTACCGCAGAACTTCTGAAGGCGGGTGGAGAACCGATCCTTAGGGCCCTTCAGAAGTTATTCAATTCCGTCATACTCGAAGGACGAACGCCAAAGGCATGGAACAGAAGTGTGGTGGTGCTGTTCTTCAAGAAGGGAGATAACACCTTATTGAAGAACTACAGACCCATCTCACTTCTGAGCCATGTCTACAAGTTGTTCTCGAGGGTCATCACGAATCGACTCGCGTGCAGGCTTGACGATTCCCAGCCTCCCGAACAAGCCGGTTTCCGAAAAGGCTTCAGTACCGTAGACCATATTTTAACGCTACGGCAGGTTATACAGAAGACCGAGGAGTATAACCTGCCACTTTGTCTGGCGTTCGTGGACTACGAGAAAGCCTTCGATTCGATCGAGACGTGGGCAGTATTGCAGGCTCTCCAGAGGTGCCAAGTCGACTATCGGTACATCGAAGTGTTGAAGTGCTTGTATGAAAACGCCACCATGTCAGTCCGACTCCAGGACCAGACCTCGAAACCGATCCAGTTGCAGCGAGGTGTTAGACAGGGAGACGTTATCTCTCCGAAACTGTTCTCCGCTGCACTGGAAGATGTTTTCAAGGTTCTGGACTGGAAAGGGCTGGGCATTAACGTGAACGGCGAGTACATCACTCACCTTCGATTCGCTGACGACATAGTCGTAATGGCTGAGACCATGGAGGGCCTCACTACGATGCTCGATGGCCTCTGTGGAGCCTCCGAACGAGTCGGCCTTAAGATGAACATGGAGAAGACGAAGATCATGTCTAATATCCATGTTCAAGCCACTCCTGTTAACATCGGAGGTTCTACCCTCGAAGTTGTTGACCATTACATTTACCTGGGACACACTGTCCAGTTAGGTAAGTCCAACTTCGAGAAAGAGGTCAATCGTCGGATCCAACTCGGCTGGGCAGCGTTCGGGAAGCTGCGAAAGATCTTCTCGTCCACAATACCGCAGTGTCTGAAGACAAAAGTCTTCAACCAATGTGTGTTGCCAGTGATGACATATGGAACAGAGACGTGGTCGCTCACTATGGGCTCCATCAGAAGGCTCAAAGTCACCCAAAGGGCAATGGAGAGGGCTATGCTCGGAGTTTCCCTGCGAGATCGAATCAGAAATGAGGAGATACGCAGGAAAACCAGGGTCACCGACATAGCCCACCGGATTGCCAAACTTAAGTGGCAGTGGGCAGGGCACATAGCTCGCAGGACCGACGCCCGATGGGGCAGAAAAGTCCTCGAGTGGCGACCGCGTTCCGGAAGGCGCAGTGCTGGTAGGCCTCCCACACGGTGGACCGACGACCTGGTTAAGATCGCCGGAAAGCAGTGGATGCGGGCGGCCCAGGACCGGCCTTTGTGGAAATCCTTGGGGGAGGCCTATGTCCAGCAGTGGACGTCCTTTGGCTGAAATGATGATGATGATGATGAAGCTTGTTTAGTTAGGTTAGGTTATACACCAACTGTCAGATAACACACTACTGGCTACAAGACAAAAGCAAAGCAAAGCATGCTGAAGAAATTTTCCATCCATACGTTATCAGATTGTAATAAATAATCTTCTATACTTATAATAAATCTGTAGAGAGGTCAATTCTGTACATGAAATATTTTTCCAAAATAACTATCAGCGGGTGATTAGTGATCGATACTGACGCCAAAAATGCAATCAGTAAAATTTTTGTCTGTCTGTCTGTCTGTCTGTCTGTATGTTCGTTATAGAAACAAAAACCACTCGACGGATTTCAACAAAACTTGGTACAATTGTTCTTCATACTCCTGGGCAGGTTATAGTATACTTTTCATCACGCTACGATCAATAGGAGCAGAGCAGTGAAGGGAAATGTTGGGAAAACAGGAGAACTTACTCCATTTTTTAAGCTTCCGTCGCGTGTGCAGCCTTAATAGTTAAAGCTACACAGAAATCATGTATGACGGAAATGTTCTCCTTAAAATTATATAAAAAATATTCTACCACAGCAAATGTCTATCTTTTATGGTTGACTCACAATAACACGTGTAACTCCCGATAGCTTAGCAGTTCAGAGCTTTCTTATTATATTTGTCTACTCTTACGTTTATAACACTCTCAATCATCCCTAATTAATAAATGTTAACATTATTACCTATTTCATAAAAAAAGAATCATAGAAATCGGTACAGAAACACCAAAGTTATTCATGAAATACGCTAATAAACCATCGCGCGTGATTACATAATTATTTTTGTGTAACCGTCGCATCGGGTCGCGCGGGAGGTTTAAAAGGGCGGGCGATCCAAACGCGAACTTCATACAATATTTGGATTTGGCTGATGATGCGAGTAGACGTTATTGACAGGCAATATTGTTTCTCAGCGCGACTTTTAGTCTTTACAATAATTTAGTTTATTTAATTTTCTTTTGTTGTTATTTCATAAAATAGGTATTAGTTATATTGGTGGCGTGTTATATTCGTTCAAATTACAAATTATTAATATTTAACATTTTATTTCTTTTTAGGTGAAGTAGTAATAGGTTAGTAATAGGTTAGAAATAGTAGTAGGTAAGTTTTGGTTAATTTATGTTCAGTTTTTTTAATAATAATAATAAGTAAGTAAAAGCGTAGGTAGTTTTAATAATTAAAGGTATATGTATTATTAATTATGTTAAAGGTATTTAGTTTTAAGTGAAGTAGGATAGTTTACCCGGAAGCTTTGCGCTGAAGTATTTTCGTTGTATAGGTACTTAAGCCTCATGTGAACGTGATCTAAACAATATTACCAATACATTAACTTAATAATACACAAGGAATTACACACTGACGGAGTTGCGGGCACAGCTATCTATATATATAAAACTCTTCCGTTACTGAGTGACTGACAGACAACGCACAGCCGAAACTAATGGCAGTAGAGAGCTGAAATTTGGCCTGTGTGTTTGTTGGGAGGAGTAGGCTACCACTAAGAGAGGATTATTGGAAATTCCCTCCCAACGGGGATAAATTGTTTTTTCCGGAAGTCATTATTCCACGCGGACGAAGTCGCGGGCAAAAGCTAGTAAATAAATAAATATCCTTGGACATTTCACACAACGCCATCTAGTCCCAAGCTAAGCAACTTAATGCTTGTGTTATGGTAACGAGATGTATGATAAACTACTTATATACATTTTTTTTTGTAAATACATACATATTATAGATAGAAATGACACCCAGACTCCGAGCCAGTGCCTCTGGTTTAGACAAAAGTGCCGCCTTTGTATCAACGGGTCCCGGGCTCAATTCCGGGGTCGGGCAAGTGTCTTTGTCTAAACGAAGAACTAAGCGTAACGCCTAAATGAAGGTATGAGACGAAAATATGATGTCAAAATGACGTGCCCACAGAAAAATATATGCTAAGTGAGCAGGCCTGTAGTCTTAGGCCATGTTATAATGACAGCCTGACATAATGACAACTTTATTGAAGTGAAGCTGATGTCTCCAAGACCGTTTCAAGCACTTGTAGTTAATTAGTGCGATTTAACAATGTTTATAATCGGAAATCGTTAATTAATCTCAATCAGTACAGGATGGAGATTCTTTGATGATTGATGGCAGATATTTGTAGTATTTGATTTTTTATACTTAGCGTAAGAACATGTTTTAAGTACCTACTAATTTCTGTCCATGGCATTATTGTTCTTGAACGTCTAAATTAATGTAGTACCAACCCCAGTATCTATCTATCAGCCACAGAAGTCCACTGCTGAACATATGCCTCCCCCATTGATTTCCACAATGCACGATCTCGTGCAGACAGCATCCACCGACTCCCAGTGACCTTCACAAGGTCGTCCGTCCACCTAGTCGGGGGTCTTCCCACGCTTCTCTTTCCCATGCGTGGACGCCACTCCAAGACTTTTACGCCCCAACGGCCATCCGTTCTTCGGGCGACGTGGCCTGCCCATTGCCACTTCAACTGTGCAATCTGCAGCTACATCGATCACTTTAGTTCTTCTACGGATTTCGCTCATTTCTGATTCTATCGCGTAGAGTAACTCCGAGCATAGTTCGCTCTCCATTGCACGTTGAGTGACTCTCAGCCACCTAATAATCCCCATTGTGAAGGGCCACGTCTCGGATCCGTATGTCATCGCTAGCAACACGCACTGTTCGAAGACTTTTGTCTTCGAACAGTGCGTGTACCAGCGACCCCAATAAAATTCCCATTTCAAAGGAAGAAAAAATCCCCATTTACGTGTGAAAATAAACTGGAACATTCACTGACCTGTTCATAACATCTACGGTAAAATAATACGTATAGTAATATATAAAATCAACAAAGGTCACACAATATTGATTCAAATTTAACATTTTGGTATATCATAAATTGATTTCATTATCACGTAAGTAAAGTCAAAGTCAAGATGTTATGTAACTTACAAACTGCTCACATAAACATGTGAATGCATGCTCAATGTTCCTCGTAAATTGTTTACTGGGTATAGCAAACGGGCATTAATTAATGACTCTCGACCATAAGCTTCTCGTACAGCTGAATAAATGCTTTGTAAACGAGGCTGTATTGCTTTAACGTCAACGCAGTGGTTGAGCGATCGACTGCTGCGCAGCATGTCGCGGGTTCGATCCCCGCACAAGTATTTGTTTCGGTTCTGGGTGTTTTCTATCTATAATATGTATGTATTTACAAAAAAAAACGTATATAAGTAGTTTATCATCCATCTCGTTACCATAACACAAGCATTAAGTTGCTTAGCTTGGGACGAGATGGCGTTGTGTTAAATGTCCAAGGATATTTATTTATATTTGTCCAAGGATATTTAGGTCTCTTCCAAATTACTATACGCAGATGTCCCAATGCACATCAACTTGCCGCCGCCCTGGGCAGTCATTATGTTGATCTAATCTCAAGCTCAACACAACACAATAAATAAATAAATCTGCAAGTCGTCGAGAGTTCGAAAAGTCGGGAATTCGATAAACTAAAATACACGCGATAAAATTTCTATACTATTCCTTTAAAATGAACTTTTTATTTCTCTATGAAATATGAAGAGATCTAACCTGCTTTCCGAACCGATGGTAGTTTCAGCATGAATGTAAGTGTGTGCAAGGGTTGTGGGGCTTGTGGGCGATCAAAAGAGATGGATGGATTGTAATAATAAAATAATAATAAAAAAAATTGAGTATGAAAGGTGTAAATGTAGGTCTTTGTCTCCTCGGTAAAACTATCACCTCTGTGTCAAAAAGCTCCGCGATAAAAGTATTATTTAAGTGTATAAAAAGTGAATTATTTGCATATTAAAAACCAAACACCTTGTGGATAAGATAAAACTTAACTAATAATAACAATCTAAGTGTAATTAGTGCGTTATTTAAATAAATACTCATAGAATAAAATTGAACGAACATCATAAAATTTGAGTGTGGGTAACGCGGTCGCAGAAACAAGATCACACTGTGCAAGCCATCTTCACGGTTACGCGCAGTGAATAACCGTGAAAGTTGCGTGCAGAGCTTGCGGAGTACCGGCAGCGCGTCTACGTAACACGTTTGTCACAGATTAAGAATATAGACAGTAGCGTCACTCAATACACCTTTTCTCACTTCGCCGCGGAGAAGCACCTAGGTGTTTTGTCAACCGATATGAAGTGTGCCGGATGTATGAAGCCTATCAGAGAGCACCAGGTTGTTAAATGCACAAGTACTAACTGTGAGAAATGCTTCTGTACACAGTGCATAAATGTTACATCGCTAACTGCTGAACGCAAGAAGCAATGGAAATGCCCTGATTGCTGTGCCTCGCTCAAAAAAGGTGGGGACAATACCCTTACTCCAGTCAGATCGGGATGTGACAACGTTACGATCCGTAAAAAGTCGGAAACAACCCCTACCACCGCAGAACCAATGGCAGACTTGAATAATCTCACTGAACAACTCCGGAAGTTGACTGACGCGTTCTCAGCGCTCAAGACACAATTGGTGGACGTGACCGAATCCCTTTCTAACTGTCACGAAAGAATGGATGAACTTGTCCTTAAACTTGGAGCTGCCGATGATCGCCTGAAATACTTGGAGAAACGAGATGAAGAGGTTACCACCTTACAAGCCACGGTACTACACTTGCAGAACGAATTAAGAGCACAAGCACAATCCAATCTGCGTAACGAAATAGAAATAGTCGGAATACCTGAGAACACCAATGAAAATGTTCATCACATCGTTCTGGTTGCAGCAAAAAAAACTGGGGATGGCATTGGAAGACAACGATATTGATTGGGTAACCCGTGTAGGGCCTCGTGGCCCACCTGTGAACGCAGCCCTACCTGAAGATGGGGCCAAAATGCCCCGACCAATAGTAGTCAGACTTCTTCGTCGATCAAAGCGCGATCAATTCCTAAAAGCAGCGAAGCCCAGGAAGAATCTTAACAGCAACGACTTGGAGGTATATGGTGCACCGGCTCGAAGAGTATTTTTCAACGAAAGATTAACCAAGGAAAATAGAGTGTTATTTCGTGATGCTAGAATTCAGGCCAAGCGACTCGGGTGTGCTTTCTGCTGGTGTACTCAAGGTGCTATCTACGTCAAGCACAAGGAGGGTCGTCCAGCTATCCGCATACGATCGCAAACTGATCTGGAAAGACTACTTCCACCGTCTTCATCGGCCGACGGGGCCAAGAGGGACAACAAGCTGCCAGCTTGTGCCGCAGCTGGTGCCGCAAGTATTCAGTAACTCTCTATACCCAACCAAAATATTTAATAGGTTTTTCACAATAATCATAGTTATATTAAGTTTATTTTTTATTTCCTTTTTTAGTTACCAATTTATTGTTGTTTTCAAGCTTTGTAACTCTGCTACTACTTACCTGAACAGTTCTAGCCTATCACTTTCCCGACTATTAGTATGCACTAGCCCCAAAAACATAGTCGCCATAGTAACATATGTTAAAATTATACGTTTTACTTGTAACCCAGTTTGTAAAATACTTATTTCACTCAAATGATTTTTACAGATGACTTAGCATCTGAAATAGATTCTATTAAGATCCATTGCGAATTAATAAATGATCCATGTTTGTGTAATCACGTCTTCACACCAGAACACAATTTTAAATTACTTACAGTAAATATCAGAAGCCTACAGAAAAACTTCGATACTTTCCTAGTAGCTTTGGAACGGTTAATTTTTTCTGTCGATGTCTTGATCTTGACGGAATGCTGGATAAATGATTCATCAATTATTCCTAATATACTCGGATATATATCATTTAATACACACAAGCAGACTAACCAAAACGGTGGAGTGGTGGCCTATGTGAAAGATAGTTGGAACGCCACCGTTTCTGAACCTCCAATTGACGAAGCAGACTGTCTAACCATACATATCCCTAAAATCATCACTGTCATTGCAATATATCGTTCGCCATCGTTCCGGAATTTGGAAAACTTCTTATCATCACTCGAAGTTTACCTCCATGAAGTAGATGGCCTGCCTTTGTTAATTGCTGGTGACATAAATGTAAATATCATCGACACCTTGGGTGACTCGCAAAGTTTAGAGTACCAATGTTTTATGGCTGAATATGGCTTTCTTCCCGCCATAACCCAGCCAACTAGGGAGTCGTCATGCCTTGACCACATCTATGCTAAAAATGTAGGCAGATGGGAGACAGTAGTAGGTATTGTATGTCAAATTGACATCACAGATCATT
Organism: Clostera curtula; assembly: GCA_905475355.2. NCBI lineage: Eukaryota > Metazoa > Arthropoda > Insecta > Lepidoptera > Notodontidae > Clostera > Clostera curtula. Next base: position 19,435,263 of record FR997799.1, read on the forward strand.
ATCCAGTTCTAGTAGGCTTGCACGTTAACGGATCTAAACCAATCCGACCGAGTCGCCTTGTTACAAGACGAGATTACGATGCTATTAAAATGAATCTCACATCTATTGATTGGAATACCTTAAAAAATATGACTGATGTTGACCAAGCTAACGAAATGTTTACTAAGATTTTGCTGGATATTGTCGAGAAACACACGAAGGTAGTCAAACTAAGCAGATCTAAATACACATTGAAGCCTTGGATAACCCCGGGACTGATGCGCTGTATGCGAAACCGAGATAAGCTACATCAGAGATCTAGAAACGAACCGGACAACTTAATCCTCCAAAAAAGTTACACACGTTACCAAAATTTCTTTGTTGACTTACTGCGAAAACTTAAATCGGAATATGAAAATAAGCTACTACAAGACAACAAAAACAACCCCAAAAAGCTCTGGCGCTCCATAAAAGATATTTGCAACCTTAATAAAGCTAATAAAGACCCTGTTGAACTTCTAACACTACAGGGAACCTCAGACGCACAACAATCCATTGACGAAGCAAACAGCCACTTTTCTACAGTAGGACAAACACTAGCTGACCAGATAATGTGTAAGATTAACAAGAACGAGGACGACCTTGCACGAGGTGTCCGAGTCAAGGATTCTCCTGTTGACTCATTCTTTATGAGCCCTACCGATCCGGAGGAAATCGAAAAGATAATTATTGGCCTTAATAGTGACAAAGCCCCAGGGATAGATGGACTTAGTAACTCCCTTATCAAACACATTAAAAATGAAATTGTACCTCCCGTTACACATATATTAAACCTCAGTCTTTCGCAGGGTATTTTTCCACGACAGTGGAAGACTGCTTTGATTTGTCCTATCCACAAAGGTGGACCAAGAGATATTCTTAATAATTACAGACCGATTTCTCTTCTGGGAGCCTTCTCGAAGATACTCGAGAAACTGGTCAACAAACGACTCGTAGGCTTCCTTGAACACCGCAACTTAATTTCCTCAAAACAATATGGTTTCCGCAAAAACTTGAGCACTGAAGATGCCGTCAAACAATTAACAACATTGGTAGCACGGCATCTAGACAGGAAGCAGTGCTGTGTCGGTATATTCCTTGATCTGGCAAAGGCTTTCGACACTGTCTCTGTTCCCATACTCTTGAAAAAGCTGGATGTCGTAGGAATCAGAGGACTCGCCCTAAACTGGTTCAGGAGCTACTTAACGGACCGGAAACAGTGTGTACGTATCGGTCGGAAAATAAGCACCCCAAAATTTATTCGTTTCGGTGTCCCACAAGGGAGTATACTCGGCCCAACACTGTTTCTACTGTATATTAATGATATTCATGAGATCCCGATTAAGAATGCCGACATGCTATGCTATGCGGACGATACTGCCATAATTTTCCACGGACCTACGTGGCCCCTTGTGTGCTCCTCAGCTGAAAAGGGGATGTCGCAAGTCTTTCAGTGGCTACAACAAAACGTCCTTACACTTAACACCAAAAAGACCGTGTACTTGTGTTTCCACAAAACCGCTGCCTCTGCCCCAAGCAGAGGAATTAAAATTAAAATCCATAATGACACCTGCAACGAGTCAACATGCCTATGCGAAATACTCACACGGTCAAACTTAATTAAATATCTCGGTGTACACATTGATGAAAACTTAACTTTTAGGACTCACATTGGGACTCTCTCGGCTCGGATCCGCAAAATGATTAAGGTTATGCGTAGTTTGCGTGATGTCGCTTGCAAGAATACCTTGAGATCAGTTTATTATGCGCTTTGCCAGTCACTGATTAATTACTGCATAACCTGCTGGGGTAGTGCTTCTAAATCTGTAATGATTCAGGCCGAGAGAGCTCAACGATCGGTGCTGAAAGTTATGATGAAAAGACCATTCAGATACCCCACCGCAAGTGTTTTTGAGGAGGTTGGCGTGCTCAGTGTGCGGCAACTTTTCATACTTAGAACATCTTTATCCGTGCACAAGCTAGTCATTTCATCACCCGTTTTTGAGTCTCTCACAAAACGAAGAGTCTTCAGACTAGCCACCCCATCAGTCAGTAGTAGATTCGCGCAGCGTTTTGGAGAGTCTGTTTGTGTGAACGTGTACAATAGGGTCGTCAGATATTGCGACATTAAAAATAAAACTGTGTCCGTAGCAAAAAATATTGTATCTAATTGGCTAAGAACGTTAAATTATGATGCGACTGAAGGTCTTTTAAAAATTCAATGCTAGTAATTTACTTATAGAAATAATTTTAATATTATTGAATGGGTTTAAATTTGTAATTTTCCGAAGGGAGATAATCGAGAAGAACAAAACAACTGTTAACAGGTTTCCTCGATACAGGCTTGCCTAGTGAGGAAACCGATGGATAATTTAGTTTAAGTAAACCAAGCGCTCTGCAAAATTTTATAAATTGTAATCGTTTTATCGTTTTGTTAATCCTATGTTAACTATATTATGTAATTTTGCAGCAATAAATGATTTATTATTATTATTATATTATTATTAGGTATGACGACTGATACGTATGTATGGAAACTACCACCTAGCGTGAGCAGGGGCCATAAGATGATAATGGTAATTTTAAATATGACGAATAAAAGTAATTTCGGCTAATTTCCCTTTAAAAATTATTTCTGTAGTACAACAATAACTTTAAAGTTTAATAAAGTAATTTCCATTTACCAATATTTACGTGAGATTTGAAAAATAATATTTATATCATTATTTCTTGTGGAAACTTGCTAAACATTCCAAAATATAAATGTTTTGATAGACATCCATTAAAGCAGTAACGCAAGTAAGTTATACTATCTAAACGACAATAACCCTGAACGGAATGTTATAAAAAAACGGTTTTATTCAAATTTTAACAAGTGGAAGACGTTATGAAATGTTTTTTATAAGACAAGCGTAGCCTTATTTTCGGGGCTATTCGGTGATCACTCGACAATTTATATCGATAAATACACTGTGTACTTCGAGTGACTCTCAGCTGCTAAATGAGTTCCGTCGTAAATGAATAAGTGTTAAAATATTTTGTTGATATACACATACGCGTAGTATGTGATTTAAAATTACTTAAAAACAAGTCCTGAAAATGTACAACTTACGTTACAAATTCGAGAAAATATCGCACATAATGTCACACACATCTCAGTCGACGGGTGACGCAATTGCACCCAGCTAGATGTCAACACGAGTGTAGCATCAGTAGGAATAAATTGTGGCTGGCAATACCAAAGGTCACATTCCGTGACCTATCCGGAAGCAAGGCCGTGTGGATTAGGCAAAGAGATTGTCGAAGCATTTTTTTTCTATAGTCTATTCATTATTAATATTTAAGATAACTTAACTTAGCATGTGACAACCCTGCCTGTTTTCTTTAACTCCTGCTCATTTAAATCGCCGATCATAAGATGATAATAAGAACGGAGGTACATTGGGCTTTGAAGAAGGAGATGGCTCCAATAAAATGTTTATAATAGGAATTATAAAAGAATATCGAGCTCAAAATCATGGTAGATAGTTTACCAAGTTCCTTTGTAGCATAGTACGAGGTAGACCTCTCTCGTCTCGTATTGAAAGAAACAAGAAACAGAAATACGCATTCGAAATAATTTATAATAAACAGATTCTTGATTTATATGTGTTAGTAAATAATATCAGGGAACATTTAGAGCAATCATTAATCAACTTTCAATATTAGTTAATTTAAAGGCTGATTGAAATATTACCCAAGATTGTAGTTCCTGAAGGACTGTTGCGGATTTAAACTATATATCTATTTATTAAAATTACCAAACGGCAATTGCTCCGTATAAATACTGGTAGTTCGCCAAATCGGTGCCGACCCCAATAAAATTGATGTTTTTATTCATCACCATCATCATTTCAGCCAAAAGACGTCCACTGCTCGACATAGGCCTCCCCCAAGGATCTCCACAAAGGCCGGTCCTGGGCCACCCGCATCCACTGCTTTCCGGCGACCTTAACCAGGTCGTCGGTCCACCGTGTGGGAGGCCTACCAGAACTGCGCCTTCCGGAACGCGGTCGCCACTCGAGGACTTTTCTGCCCCATCGGGCGTCGGTCCTGCGAGCTATGTGCCCTGACCACTGCCACTTAAGTTTGGCAATCCGGTGGACTATGTCGGTGACCCTGATTTGCCTGCGTATCTCCTCATTTCTGATTCGATCTCGCAGGGATTGCCCTTTGGGTGACTTTGAGCTTTCTGATGGAGCCCATAGTGAGCGACCACGTCTTTGTTCCATATGTCATCACTGGCAACACACATTGGTTAAAGACTTTGTCTTCAGACACTGCGGTATTGTGGACGAGAAGATCTTTCGCAGCTTCCCGAACGCTGCCCATCCGAGTTGGACCGAGCCAGATAAGTTGGACTTACCTAACTGGACAGTGTGTCCCAGGTAAATATAATGGTCAACAACTTCGAGGGTAGAATCTCCGATGTTAACAGGAGTGGCTTGAACATGGATATTAGACATGTTCTTCGTCTTCTCCATGTTCATCTTAAGGCCGACTCGTTCGGAGGCTCGACAGAGGCCATCGAGCATCGTATTGAGGCCCTCCATGGTCTCAGCCATTACGACTATGTCGTCAGCGAATCGAAGGTGAGTGATGTGTTTTTATTATGATTGTTTATATTTTATTTGTTGTTGACTGATTTAGAATACACAGTCACAGAATACACATCCCGAGGGTGTCATAAGGGCCGACAGAAGGAAATGACAAGGCCGAAAATTTAGCTGCAAGGGAAGAAAAACTTGATATGAAACCCTGTCCGACCCGTCCGGCCAGCGTGGGACTGGAGGTTACCCTCCATGTAACTGGAGGAGGCCCGACTCAGCAGTGGTTTGTCTATGGGCTGAGTAGTAGTAGATATTTTATTTATATGTAAAATTTTATAGACTGAAAATTTGCACGGCATAATTATACTGTTAATTTGTTCAAATTAAACACTTTTTAAGGGAGTTATCGCGTGTATATTACATGATTTAAGTCCGAAAACGTCGGGAATTAAATTATTGCATATTTTTTTATCTTTAATGATAAATAGTTGAAACAGTATGTTTGAAACAATATCTTCCATGTCCAAACAGCCTAAAATTTACATATATACATACAAATATTCAACAAACCTATAAATAATACGGATCTAACAATAATGCGTTTTTATGTAGATCATCCAAAGTGATATATGTAATAAATTTTGTAAAACTTGTTCACCTTTAAATGATTAATTGTATCCTCTTACATTTAATTTTGTAGTAATTTACTACAAAAATGTTATGTTTTTCTCTAGGTGCTGTAACCGTTTAATTTACACAGTAGCTGGTGCTTTTCACCACACTTATTCCTTTTCAGTGGGCTTCTTACCCGATCATGTTCGTATATATTAGAACTATTAAGGTGGATGCTCCAGGGTAGCCCGCGAAATTCAAATTTTCTTACGTTTTTTGCAATTTGCAGGTTAGTGCTAGGTTGTATGTTGAATAAAATGTTATTCGCGGCTGTAAGACGTATGTAGTTATATAATTATAATCATCAAAATCATCAATACAACCCTCCAAGCTCATAAAGGTGCAAGAAAAACTTTTTCAACGTCAAAGTCATTCTTGCACCTTTATGAGCTTGGAGGGTTGTATTGATGAGTTTGATGATTATAACTCTGTAACTACATACGTCTTACAGCCGCTAATCAAATGTTCATCATCATACAACCTAGCACTGCCCTGCAAATTGCAAAAAACGTAAGAAAATTTGAATTTCGCGGGCCATCCTGGAGCATCCACCTTAAGGACGCGCGACGTAAGGTAGGACTAAAATAAAATGACTCAATGACTCCATCCAACGCCGGGCAGTTCGCATTGTAGACGTCCGACTCACAGTCGGATTAGACTCCCTTGGTCTCAGGAGAGACGTTGGATCTGTTTGTGTCTTGTACCGATTGTACAATGGGGAATGTTCTGAGGAATTATTCAGCTTCGGGCAATCGTCACTTTCTCGCCAACGCACCCTGCGGCACTCGGTTTTCAGCAATTGTACGTGCATTGCTAGCCTTTTTACCGTGCACGTGCAAGATGTGGAATGATCTACCTCCCAAAGTGTTTCCTCTGCACTATAACATGGGGCTCTTCAAAAGAGGTGTTTACAGGCATCATAAAGGCTGGCAACGCATCTTCACCCGTTAGGTGGCAGATGTCCTGGGCGACGGTGACCACTTTCCATCAGGTGGACCGCCTGTTCGTGTGTCATCTTATAATAATTGTTGCATTGCCTGTCGGCAAGAACCGAACACGTTCACCAGAAATCATTTCCTCAATGTGCAAACAGCGTGAAAACCGAAAAAAGACTTATGGAATCAGGTATATTCAATGGCAATGGCTCAGCAATTGGTCATTTATGGGTTGAGAAGTAATAAGTAGAAGTATTATTGCTCTCATTACTAGGACAAAAACTAGGGGTCACTGTACTTACATTATATATGCGTCAGATTTTTTATTTAGTGGATCTTAGTGCAGTACCTATTAGTGTCCTCAATATAAGCCATAACCATGTTCAACGGTAATTTTCCATACAGTTATTTGGATTCCTACACAATTAATTATTACATTCCGTGGATTTAGCCAATATCCACTTTAATTCTAATACAGTATGTTGTAATGTACCAAGATGTCTGTGCTTAGTATATGAGACCATTGTAACCATTCAATACGGCTTATGATTGATGTCTGAGTAGTCTATACGGTTGAAGAGGGTGATGGCTGTCACATGCACTATGCTTGTAAACAAGTGCCGTTGCTGGGGGTCGGTCGGCTCGGGTATGCCATTCTGAATACTGACTAAATCCTGCTGATATTTGGTTTTTCGCGACTATTGCAAATTGTGTTTCCTAACGGCTCTTCCCTGTAGAGCAGAATTCGAAACCGTTGGTAATTGATACATTGTAGAAAATGTATTTAGACGTGTCTAAAGAACTCACATGTCGGATTTTTTACTTTGCAAAGCAGAGGTAAATGCTGATTCCTATTTATATGAAAAGCGGCATCTTTCCAGTTTAATAGAAAACGTTCCGGCTGATGTCAATTGTGTAGCTCTGTCGAGGAAGCTTAAAACTTGGCTTTCAATTTTGTTTGCAATCTCTCCGAGAGATGGCGCTGTATGAATATAAGTATTTTTGTATATACAAAAGACATAAACGAGCTACCTTACTAAAATTTAGTTACCGTAATTTTTTTATTCTCTATGGTAACTTCAAAATATTCCTTAGGATAATATATATAATATCTATAAAACTTTTCCTTAACGTAGAATATTATGTACATTATTACCAAAGATAAAATTGGTAGCAAGGTCTATATTATAATAGGTAGATATTTAGTATTTATTTCATCCATCCAAATTATCCACTACTGAATCGAGCCTCCTCCAAATTCGTGGAGGGAAATTATCCAACTGGTACTATCCATGGTGGCACATGGCAAGACGGTATATTAAGTATTATTGAATATTACTTATAAAACTTTAAAATATGTATTTATAACAACGTCTGGTTAATTCGCCCATAGATAACGCTAAAAATTGCTGGACTGATTTAAATATTTATATCTCATCTTAAATTTTACGAAATTTATATATGTACATACTAGCTCACCCAGCAAACTTCGTACCGCCTCAAAATAAATAAATGAAAAACCTGAATGATAATTCCAGAATGTTTCAACCACACTCCTGAGACGGGCCTCCCCCAGTTACAGGTGGGACATTAGCCTACTCTGCTGGTCAGACGGGTTTCGTTTCAAGTTTTCCTTCTCTTGTTTGCTAGGATTTACTTTAGTTGACTTTTACTACACCCTCAGTACGGAAGGGGGTGGTGACATGATGTATGTATTTAGTTTATTAATTTTGTAACAGCGCACGATATCCACATAACTGCTGCAACGTCAAACACTCAACTTATAATAAAAAAGCTGTTATATTCCTGGAACGCAAGTTGGTCACTTTTTTCATTCATTTCGATATTTCTATTGTCAAACAATGATTCATTTGTCGTCAAGTATGTGAACTGCCGATTGTGTTACTAAGGTCCGTACGGACATGGCATACTTAAATAAGAACGGTATAATTAGGCGTTTGTTTATTGAGCCGGCGCGTTTCAGCCCACAAATGTTCTACTATTGAGTCTGATCTCCTCCAAATTCATGGCGGGAAATTAAGCTACTGTGCGACGCTGGCAAGACCGGCTGGTTTAGGGTTTGTATCAAGTTTTTCTTCTCTTACGGCTATGCACGTCCCGCCGCGTTTAGCCGCCTCTTTCGACACTCTAAGGATGGTATAGTTCGGTGCCCTTCTGTATTCTAAATCCGTTACCACAAGTTTTTGTATTTCATTTCATTTTGTATGCGAAATATTTTAATCTTTCATCATTAACACCGTGATTGCTTTAAGGGCATGCTCAACTCAAAATAATGTCGTCTACTCATACAAACCATAGTTTAATTGAAATCCTGAGCCAGGGTTCCCAACTCTAATTCCTCAAAAATAAGGTGGAATAAGAGAAGGGATATTTTGAGTTTCGTCACATTTTATGGGTTTTCCACGTGTTTTATAAGGTTATGAACTAGGTTCCGTTTGACCCTTTGTGACTATTGTGCGGGCTTACTCTCACAAATCTTTTTCTCATTGGAATCAAAAAGGGCGGTTTACAAAAATAAACTTTGGAGATACATGTCAGCTCTTCTCTGTATACCAGCCTTCCGAACCGGAGGTAAATAGTAAATGATAAACTTACACTGAAGAACTCACAAGAGCCAACTTGAATAGATAGACTTTTGATATTGTAACAAAATGCCTATAACGAAACGATCGATAGTAAAGTCTACGCTAAATTTGTATGAGACATATTGGCCAATTACAAACTCTCAACATATTGATTTAAAAAAATTCAGAGTAATTTAGTGTACCAGGCTCGGACGAGTTGTAATTTTTTTTTTATTTCATTCATTTAGTGTAGATTCTACAATATCATACGTTTTTCCACTTGGCTAGTCCCCATGATATAGCTACTGCTTCATGTAAGCGCATAGAAGGCAAAGAAACGTCGTGTAACATAGAATAAGATTCTTGTAGGATATCCGATGTATCTGTACCCGATGGGATAAACCTTATGTGTTCAGAAAAATTGGATAAAAAGCAACAAAACATAGATAGCGAAATTGGTCCTGCGGAAAATAAGGATTCTATTTTATATATTTAGATTTTGAAATCAATTAATAAACGTGTGCTGTAAATAAAATACTTTTATTGTGGTAAAATTATATTCAGCTGACTTTACTAAGCTAAACTTATACTAAAATCATACATAACATTATGTACTTTATATTATCACACGGCAAGTTTATATTAGATATACTATATTTTATACAATAAAATTACATATTATACATATAACTCTTATAAAAGTAACAGTTTATTTATCAATTTTATAAGGGACATTATTCATATTGACTTTTGGTAAACAATTATACGAGTCAAATTGTACTAGTTTTTTGGTTTTAGTGGATTCATAATATTTTATTATATTGTTTGCTTTAGCGAAAAAAATATATTTTGAATATATATATGAGATCTTTAAGTACAAAACTGAAATATAATACAATGTAGTTAGTAATGACACAAAAAATATTGTGTACCGAGAAATCAATGAGAAACTGACACTATTTCTTTTTTACATATTTTTTTTTGTAAACTAAGAATATTTTAGAATAAGTCCTTATCAACCTGTTAAAAAACATACTGGCCATTAAATACTATAAGCGAATCCAACTGTTCCTATCTACCACCAATACCCGTGATGCCCATAATACCCGCCATGCGGCCAATACCCGTAACCATATCCGGGGTATCCCCAGTAGCTGTACGATGGGTAATAGCCCCCGTAGTGGTGTCCGTAGTGGCCGAGACCGCCATAATGCCCCCACCCGCCCCAGTGGGTCGCGTCGGTCTTCAAGTCATCATTGCCAGCAGTTAAATCTTTTTCAGTCTCAATTGGTTTTTCTTCTGCCGGCGCTGAGAGTGTCAGCGACGCCAAGAAGAGGACGACAGCCGCAAGAAGAAAGATCTGAAATAATTAATGCTAATTAATTTATGTTTGGTGATGGACCTGAATCTATTCCTGTGGGATTTGTAGTAATTTTTTTATGCAGAAGGCCAAAAAGGACGGCGACAATTAGGCTGGGTGGGATTTCATTAGAACAGGTACTGTAGTTAATTCAAATCGGTTCTCTTCCAGTTCCAAAGTGGGAAATTGCTCTACTGGCCTACGCTGACCGAACGGGTAACCACATTAAGATTTTATTTTTCCTGCAGTCACCTCGTATAATACATTCAAGACGATATGAGTACTCTAATCTAAGTATCTGAATCGGTCGCTAAACCGGGTGTTACAAAAACCCTATAGTTTTACCGAAAGAATGATGGAGATGGATTGAGGATGGATGGAGAATTTGAAAATTAATGTATTTTTTTAATGATTGTCACTGGCTGGTGATACAATCAAAATGTGTTTTAATTGAATAAATTCTTACGAATGCTTGCTGTTCAAATAGTGAAAAAATATTACACAAAAATTTAAATTTCTAAAGAAACTTATAAATAACTAATTATTTAGGTTGTACCACCGCAGAGAAGAGCCATCAAGAAACTCTATAATGGCTCTTTTGATAAAAGTGTTACAATTATGGTGGTACAAATAACTCCGACAGATTAGTGAAAGGAATTACACGCATTAAATATATCATAGCCAAAAATTTTAACAATATATATATATCAGATAAATTGTCATAGCTCGAAAAATAAACTTAGAGAACCTAAAAATTATAATCGAACTGAAATTGGCCCCTTATACTTCAAAATAGAAAAAAAATGTGCTGTGTTTAAACTGAATATCTTCTTTCGACAAGCTCTATACCTTCAGAAGCAGAGGGTTTTTGTTATACCCGGTATAGACACGTTAGTTATCCAAATATTATTATTAAATACATTATTGCAGTAACTATTGTACAATGCCGTGGGTAAATAAAGAAATAGAATAGCCCACCATTCAAGCATAACTTACATCCATTCAATCAATTTTCCCACATACACTTGGCATTTTCAATTAATTAGGAGTATATGATATGTGTTTTTCAAACAAATTGTTAATAAGCATGCTCTATAACAGGCTCTTCTCAGTAGCGCAGAATTCCGAACCAGCTGTGGTTGTATAATGGAAATATTTTTGAACTATCAGAGCTCACTTGAGCCTATTTGGAAAAGTGTCTTTTTAAGTGTCCTATAAGCAACATTTCTAAATACGCTGGTAAATGGAAACTTCAAACTCAAGCTTAGGTAGTTTTTATCACAAAATCTTATAAATTGTCATGTATAAAACTACCATCATCATTGTTCTCGACCCGCAACCTCTTTAGTCTTTTGTATACTTTTTTATTAAAATTTGAAATAGTGTTCTTTTAATATGGGAGTTGCTTTGTTTTTCTGTTTTTAGTTTTTAGTCAGTCTCTTGTAAAATATCGTAAGATGTGCACGTGCCAATAAAGTGTGGTAATGTTCTGTCTCAACATGTTTGATTAACAAGCCCGCCGATTTTAGTTCTCGTCCTTAACAATCATCTTTCGGCTCTTGTCCCTCTCTAGGTGGTAGTCTCTATACACTCCTATCGGCGTTATATCTATATTTAATTCGTCTTTTTTCGTTTTTCCCATTCCCACAACAACCCTATCGAGATGCAAAATTCAAAAAATAAAACATGCTAAAGGTTAATTTTCTTAGTCTTTGATAAAAATAAATGTGAACTATTTATAAAATACCTCTTTTCATAACAAATGGTGGTGATTAAGATACAGGGTATAAAAACATGTAATAGATCTAATTTATTGAAGAAAACCCGCGAATTATGTTAACTCACTTGAACGAAATATCGAACGTGAAACGTAACAAATGGGAATTTGATTTACAGTTAATTAAAAATAATTAAAAAAAATATTTAAGTTATTATTATTATTTAGTTTATATGCTTTGACAAATACTCAATACATTTTAAAATTAAATTGCTTTTCAAAGTATCTCACTAACTGAATACCCAAAAATGGAATTCGGTCAGAAAAGAAACTTTTATTAAGACCCTAAAAAATCCCTTACATTTAAAAAGTTTCTTTTCAATCAAAATTACATTAATTTACCACAACTGTAATTGGCCCTTTAAAAATCAAACCACCAAAACACTTAACCCGCCATTAAACCAAAAAGCCCTTAATACAAAGTCCTACTTACTTTAGCCATGTTTGGAGTCAAAGGCAGTCCAAGAACTACTGGTATCGTTCGCCCTCTGTTTGGTTTTATATCGGTAAACGTCCTAGACAGGCACGGATGGCTGAACCGCTTCCTTCGAACCATTGTGATGCTGCCAATGACCTTTAAGGCCTTTTGGAATTGAATAACAGTTTGAGACTTAAGGGCTACTTCCAATTGTTTATCAATGGCTATTATGTATTTTTGTTTGTTTGTCGAAGTTAAAAATATAGTTTTAAAAAGTGTCCTATTTTTTAGGGTAGGTGACATTAGAATGACTTACAAAAAAGCTTTGCGGAAAGTTACTTTTTGCATAGTATGAAAGACACATTACAGATGATGTATTTAGCATGTTTAAATTTAAATAATATTGGTTTAAAAAGAACTGTATGGCTTTTTAACAAGGTGTCCTATATTAACAGTTGACATCACACCCAACGTCTAGTAAATTAATATTTGAAATTGACAAGTTGTTAAATATGCCGAATTATAATTTTGTCCGATTTACATATATTGGGCGGTCCTTGTGGTGGCGAGTACATAGTCACCACTTCATTTCATCCTTTCGGTGTCGTAAGAGTCGATAATATTAAATGACCGGGCCGAAAACCTAGAGAAGGAAAACTTGATAGAAAACCCTGTGCCAACCCGTTGCACAGTGGGATAATTACCCTCCATTTAATTGAAGGAGCCTGACCTAACAGGGGGTCATATAATGGCTGAGTAGTAGTACATAGTAGTAATACCTAATATTACTATAGTATATGCCATATCACCAGTCACCACAACCAAAAAATTTTTTTATTAAAATGTGGAAATAAAAATCCCTCTTTGAATTGGAAATGCATTAAAATGCATACATTAGTATTAAAACCGTACGTATTTTATTTTATTAAAGTATGATATAGTGTTATGTTCGTGTTTCTTGTTTTTGTAACTCTGCTAAATACGAATATTTGTTTGTAGGGCCATCGGCCTTACTATGTCAGTTAGGTTGGACAAGAGTTTCAGACTTATTGTTAACCATACGCTTCCAATGAACTCCCCAAAATATGTCAATCTGTGTTGAGAGGAGTCATAGATGTCATTGGAACACAAAATGTCACCAACACACCATCCTAACGATGTTTAAAGAGGTGAGTAAACGAACGCAAGAAGCTGACCTGATCTAACCTAGCCGCAAGAGAAGGAAAAATATACCCGGTGCCATCTTACCACCGTGGCACAGTGGGATAATTTCTATCCATGAATTTTCAGGAGGCGCGACACAGTTGTGGGTAATTTATAAGCAAAAATATGACAATGAAATAAAGAGACTCATCGAAGCCGTAACCAACCAAGGGTACTAGTTATCCGTAGACCAACACGATCGGCATCTACCACCTCGAGGATACATTCAATATTATTTTCAATTTTAGGATGCTTGTTCTATTTACCGTCTGTCACATAAATTATAGTCATTGTAACATTTCAGGAAAACATCGTGGCGTAATTTCCGCTTTAGATATATCTCACTGTGATTATAATTATTTAATGTAAAATAATATTAGAAGTAATAACATAATTTTAATTACCTATTTTACATTTAATCACGTCAATGTAAATCATTGTCTACCTACCCTACCTAATCGCTATCGACCTTGTAATAAGATCATAATGAAAAACACATGGACAGAAATTTCGAGATCAAAAATAAAAATAGGCATTTTAGCTTTTTCAATTTTGAATTTCAAAGATTAAGAAATTTTCTTGTGCCAATGTTCTTTCTCAGGCTCTAGACTACTTGTGTACCAAATTTCATTTAAATATGTCCAGTAGTTTGGCGTTGAAACGAGACAGACAGGGTTACTTTCTCATTTCTAATATTAGTAATAAGACACATTTTGCAAACAACAACAAAATCTCAAAATCGGTTTTTTCTTTTAGAAGTAATGATGCCCTAAATAGAATATAGAAAGAATCCTTATAGAGCCTGTTTAAGATTATACTCCGCTCATACGACAATTTATTATTAAAATATATATTATGATTGTATTCAAATTATTCAAGCCACTATAGGTCGTATGCATTTGATTGTAGGAAAGGCGGTAATTAGTACGAGTATTAAGTGGATGTAGACAACTATGCTATTATGTTTAGACAGCAATGTGGTACAAGTTAGAAGTAGGGACGGTAGATTTTAAAGTTACTAAATCTAATTCAAAATCTAAAAATATTTAAAAAAATTATAATTTTATCTTTTTATCTTTTAAAACCGCGAAAGAAAGATAACTTTTTTAACAATATTCTCAGCGGGTTAGTAAACCATCGAAGAGCATAATTCGGCACGCGCGCACCCATTTCAGACAAAAAAAAACATATAATATATAAAAATTTAATAAATCAGATACTTTTCACCAATTAACAACAGTTCGCAGATATTTTTCTCAGGTTTTCGCGATTATTGCACATTGAAATTAAAAACTAAAATCCGTTAAAAAGAGTTTTATTTCAATTCGCAAATAATCACTTTTTGTTGCAATTTTTCAATTAGTTATGCAACTAACATACACTAAATACAAAAAATAAAATATACATTATATTAGTTTAATCACAAAACTAATATACTCGTATATTGTCATATTTAAAACTATCATCATCATATTTCGACCCTTGTCCCACGCTAGGTGATTGTCTCCATACAATCCTATCGGCATCACCTACACACATACAATTCATAAACATGTCCTCATTCACACAAAAAATCCATCTCTTTTCGGGTCTCACACATTCTGCTGAACCTACAACCGGTTTGGAATGCAGCTCTAAAGAGAAGAGCACTTGGTTTTCTTTTTAAATGGTAAGTCTTTTTTTACAATATATAAATTAAACTGCATATTGAGAGCAAGTTTGCCATATAAGAGAAAGACGCAACAAATGTAAGCCAACATAACAAGACCAGTCAAATAAAGCTCAGCGAATAAAGCGGTTTTCGTTGTATTATTGCTCACTTCATCTTCCTCTTCTTCTACTTCTTCAAAAACTTCAGAAACTCACGCGTATTTTCTGTAACTGAAATCATGACTGGAACAGCAATCACGAAAAGCACGGATGTGAACGCCATGTTCAATCCCAACCAAAAGTGACATTTCGCCACGGTATTTTGGAAAGTAGAGGGTCTTCTCAATCGATCAGATCCAGTCTGAGTGGTAGTTATCCGTTATGCGCTACCTCTCTAAAAACCCTTGTGCCGCGGTCTCTTGCACTATAGTCCACAGTACAGAACGGACATTGTCACCAACCTCCGTCCTTCCTTCCGCGGGGAGAGGTCGCGGCAATTACGCGACTGTCATTGATTCGACTGCATAGAAGCCGAAACTATGTCAATATACAACTTATTGTGTAAACAAACAATAAGTTGATTTAAGGGACGATAGGGCATCGCATTTGAGCAATGGGATTATGACAAAATATTCTATTTACAGTCATGTATACAGTATAATAATATATTACATAATATTCCCCATTCCATCATGTGAGTATCGTAAGAGCCGATAAAAGGAAATGACAAGACTGATAACCTAGCCGCAAGAGAACGAAAACTTGATATGAAACCCTATGGAAACCCAGCGTGGCACAGTAGGCTAATGACCCTCCATGTACCTGGAGGATCCGTCTCGGCAGTGGGTCATGTATCAAAACCGTCGAATTGAGAACCTCCTGCTTTTTGTGAAAAAAAAGTGAACTCATTTTTGTAATATTGGTTTCCATAAGAAATTATTGAAGTTAAAGTTACTCAGTCGTTTTGTACGTTTGCCAAAAATAACGGGCTGCCCAATGGATCCGGGATCCTTCTGTCGATCGATGCACCCGCCCGTTCGGAATAAACAACCATTCACACACGTGACCTAAGCATCGTAGGGATTAATCGTGACTTTTAAACTCACATTTGTTCCTTTTGACAAAGATATGCTGTAAATCTTATTTAATTAATTTATAGTTTAAGTTTCATTAGAAGATAAATAAATAAATATCCTTGGACATTTCACACAACGCCATCTCGTCCCAAGCTAAGCAACTTAATGCTTGTGTTATGGTAACGAGATGGTTGATAAACTACTTATATGTATACATTTCTTTTTGTAAATACATCCATATTATAGATAGAAAACACCCAG
This sequence comes from Clostera curtula, assembly GCA_905475355.2. Lineage (NCBI taxonomy): Eukaryota > Metazoa > Arthropoda > Insecta > Lepidoptera > Notodontidae > Clostera > Clostera curtula. Next base: position 19,451,807 of record FR997799.1, read on the forward strand.
ACCCGGAACAAATACTTGTAGGTCGTACAAATATTTCTTCCGTGCGGGGAATCGAACCCGCGACATGCTGCGCAGCAGTCGATCGCTCAACCACTGCGCCAACCGTGTCGTCATATTACTTATAAATATGTACGTATCAGATACGTATATTACTTATAAATAAGCCTTTTATTCCGAAATTTAACAATTTTTCGTTCTACTAACTAATAACTAGTGTATTCATCACAATAAGTCTCTAATTTCGGTGTGCCTTACGGCATAGGCCTCCTCCAACATCTTCCACTGTTTCCTATTTGTTGCAATTCTCAGCCAAAGGAGACCTAGAGTCAACTTCAGATCATCTTCCCACCTACCCACTTGGCGACCTCGGCTTCTTGACCCGTCTCTTGGATACCAGACGGTTACTTCCTTGCTCCATTTTTTGTGCTTACAACGGAGCTTAAGTCCATCTGTCCATCATGGCCATTTTTTGTCAAAGCCCAGGTTTCACAGCCATATGTAATGCACGGAAAAATGCATGTATCAAACGTTTTCTTCTTGACCTTGATTCCGAGTTACTTTGTTTTCATTATTTCCATATATTACGTAACTATACACAAATAAATAAAATTGGAGTGCCTGATTGATTATATCAAATCATTAAAGACATGATTTAATATCAATTAAAATAACAGCAAAATACACATATACGAGTATATATGTACCAAAAAATTTTGTATCTCTGTCTGTTTGTTTCGGCTAATCTCTGAAATGGCTGGACCGATTTTGGAGGGACTATCACAGCTGATGTAACAAGGAGTAACTAATGATGTAACAAGGACCCCAGAGTTACTGAGATTTCCACATTGTTTTATACCAGTCGCGGGTAACAGCTAGTCTTTACAAAAATTATCCGGACGGACACAATGAAAATAATATACACATGAAAATAACAATGACTTCTATTGAAAGCAGTTTTCATACTTATGGCGAGGATTTACAATGCAGGTATTACCTATTGTCGAATTTCGACACCAGGGCAATCTCTGGTATCTACGAAGAAACAATTGACTGTCATTTATATATTTAGCTACTGCAAAGAACACTGCGCACTACAGGGAAATACAGACAATTACATGTTGGTATGTAACACAATAATAATAGGTATATAAACTCTTCTACATTCTTTGCCTCTTACGTTGATTTAGTCGTCTTTCAAGACATCCTCAGAATGGCATGGGTTGGGTTGGTAACTGAAAATAAATGAAATTACAAGGTATTTGGACGTATGATTATTTGTAGAATTATGGAAAAAAAATCATACGTAAAATCATAGTAAAGGTTAATTCTAATAGTACCAGCCCGACCGCATTTTTGGACTAAAAATAAAGAGATTGAAAAAGTTCTTATATTTTTGCTTTTTTTTGCACGGCTAGTAGAAATATATAAATAGAAATTTCACTGAAATATACGTGCGAACCGCGGCTTCGCCAATACGTCACAATACTCAAAATACCATAAGCTTGCCTATGGAATACTTAATGTGTCCTAAGGCTGTATAATACTGACTTTTAAAAAGACGCCCGTTATTTCCAGAAAAAATAGTGTTTCTGATAAGTGTGGGGAGATATTAAATACGTATTTTTTATTTATCGCAGGACCACTCTGCGAAGACAGAGGTGTCCCCGGAGCCCATACCCCCTACAACTCACACCGTGTTCGTCCAGCCTCTTCCAACGGGTCCGCCTGCCAAGGTGTCCCGAGCCGGTATAGCCCCGCCGGATTTTGAAGCCCTCAGCAAGATAAAGTAGGAGCACAGTCGAGGTGGAGCCATAGACGTCGTCGGTCACCATAGATTGCCACAAAAATAATTGTTTTTTATAAAATTATATGGGTACCAGGAATACTACCTTTTTCGTGTCCTGTATCCATGTTTGTAGTTTAACATTTCTGCGACAACGCTTAACCCAAAATATAGCGTCAAAAATATTAACTATGTACCCCAAATATGGTCTAGTATATTTTTTCTGGCGCACCTGTTCATAACAGTCGGAAGTATAAAACAATGGCATCGTTTATGAGAACTACTTATCAACATTGGTACAGTTTGCTAATCATATCACGATCATAATAGCTACAATTAGTGCCAAATTTGGATACAATATTTGGTTCAAATAGCCTTTGCAACTAAGTAGCATCTTTCCGTTTCCTAAATTCCTTGGCCGGTTATCAGTAGGAATATTCGCAAATATCATCGCTCCCATTTTAGATTATATCTCTGGGAAAAAATGGGAAGGGAGCAACTGCATTGTTGGTTGGCTGTGCTGCCTTTGAATCTCGGATCCCCGGTTCGATTCCGGGGTCGGATAAGTGTATTAGCTTAAACCCAAGGCACTTGCTCTGAGTCTGGGTGTAATTTGTATTCGTGAATTACATGTTTGTAAAGTGCTCCCGCGATACAGGTAATAAGTAGCGCAGGAGTTTCGTGTTAAAAAAAGGAATTGGTGGGAATAACCCTACCAGTAACCAGCCTCACCATATGGGTGTCGCAGTGAGGAGTGAGGAGTTACTGACAGTTATCCAAATCAATTGAAACTAGTAGACGAACTAATATTGGGAATATCGAACTATATAATATAATTAAACATTGGGAAGACAAGTGAGAGGATGTATTGTATGGTGACAATGAAGATGACAATACGCTTAAAGATTGCATGCGCCGCCTCCGGATCACAGGTTAGGTTAGGTTCCGGGGTCGACCGAGGACCTTTGCCTAAGCCAGATAAATAGTTGATCATAAACAATTTAAGGCCAAAGTGCTGTAGTGGAGGAAAGTCATCAACCAATAGCGTGACTTACGCGTCCCGTCTCTACCAATCACCGCCACTGAGACCCAAAAATTGATATTTGCGCATTGCTCAAGTAGTTTAGCTTTATACAAGTAATGAGTTACGAAATAAGGTTAAACCGTATTATAATTAAAGAAGAATCATTTTCAAAAAAAATAATCAATTATAATCTCCATGCTGTTAGAATCATTTCAGTAAAGTACCTACATCCAGACACACCTTTGCAGTTTAATGACGTTAGTACAAATGTAGGCATCGTTCATTCAAGTTTAAATTACGTAATCAGGTCACATCGCAGTATGATCGCAGTGTAATGGTGTGGTTTTTGTTCTGTGAGAAGACTATTCGCTAATGGAGGGTAATCCCTATAACACCGTTTAAGTATGGGAATCTAGCAAAGTTTCCTAACGGAATATTATCAGATCGAGTGAGGTAGACCCATGGATTAGGTGTATTTATTTGTTTTTGTATGAACCCTTTATTACTACTACTAATCAGCCGATAAATGACCCACTGCTGAGTCGGGCCTTCTCCCATTAATAGGAGGGTAATTATTTTACAACAAAAAAGAAACGTAAACGTGAGGATAAGTACGTTAGGATTAATTTGGAATGACTTAAGACTTGTCAGCCGAAACACAATGAACGATGACGGATAGTTTTCCATTCAGCTTTGGACATGGCAATCTGATATTTGTGTATTCGCAACTTTATGCTTCAACAATCTAAGACCACGTTAATTTGCGAAAATCAGCCCTAACACTTCCTAGTTTTTTAATTTCCTAATTTATTTATAACCATCTTATACAAACTTACATTTGCTTAAACATAAAAGACGTGTACCTATTTGGTGACGGATTTAGAATACATAACCCCATTTCATCCTGCGGCTATCGCAAAAGGCGTCTAAAGGGAATACCATGGCTGAGAAGAAGAAGAATCAAGGAAAACTTGATACGAATCTCGTCTGACCAGTGTGGCACAGTAGGGTCATTTCCATTTATCCATATCCAAGCCCATATAGCGCTTTTTGGTAGCCGTTACGAAACAATTCGACACTATTGTGTCGACACTTACTCATTCTAGTAACATATTTTGGTCGCTGAGTCGACTTAGTTCCGTCGCTACGACTAAAAATGGGGAACAGTCGACACAGTAACATTTGGTTTATAAGTTACGTTGCAGTGTGGTTACATTGTTCTTAGTCTGCAACCACTTCTCAGAAATTGTTCGTTCGTTCATTCGATTTCGTTCCCTTTTTATTCTGCGACTGGCGTGAAGTTAAAAAATAATAAGAAGAAAACATCAGCCATCACTGTGTGGTAAGGAAATTTTTTATTCATATTTTAATTCGTTTTTATTGTTCAAATCTATGTGGGAAATGAATTTCATTGTGTAATTTGTTTAATTAGTTTGTAATTTTCAATGCGCCACCGTAAAATTGTGATTTAACCTGTGTAGTATAATGTAAACAAAAGTTTGTAAAAACAATTAATAGTTTTACTAACAAGTCATTACATTCCTAGAGCTTGGAAGCTTTTGCTATTATACATTTAATACTAATTATATGTTATGGAACCAAAAATGAACCACAAAATTGTTAATTAATTAGAAAACGTATTTTTATTTAGAGGAAATATTCTAGTCACAAGTGGTCAGGACGTTACTAGATTGTGTCGACATATGTCGACGTGAAACCAGAAGTAGTTACAAAGTTACCGAATTCACAAAATGGTTTATTGCTTCCAGCGATTCACAAACTTTCGGACAGGCCTGTTATCAAAATGTTTTCTATAGTACTAACTAAAGAGGGCTCGTCCATATTTTCGATTTATTTACATCTGCACTAAATTACTGCGGCTATTTATACTAAATTTAAGTTCTGTTTTACGTTACGTACACACTGTATATTGATATCTTTATAAATTATCTGCCTTTAACTACAGAGCGCGGCATAAAAAAATGTTTTAAAACGTCCTGTTTTGGTTTTAGCTCTGAAGTGAAAATGATCAACCTAAAAAAAAAGAAAATGAAAACTGATAAGAAGACTGCTACTGAGAATGGGGATCCTTCTTCAAACAACTTAGAAACTATAATAATACATACTTCAGATAAAGAAATTCTAGATGAAGAGATAAATGAAGGATTGCAAGATGGGATAGATAACAAGGAAAATAAAATCGGTATGCTACTTAAAGAATAACGCCATTCATTTAATATAATTATCTTTAATGAAAACAAATTAACTCTAAAGTCTTTGTACGTTTTAACAGATGATACGCCAGACACAAAAAATCGTTCCATTATAGCATCGAAAACAGTGACAGTACTCTCTGATGTAAAAATAAACAAGAAGACGATCGATTCAAAACATGAGACTAAAATGATGAATATAAGTTATGACGATCTACTTCTATGCACAGTTTTCGAAAAAAATGCGGAGTGCAACAAAATTACAAACAGCGATTAGATTAATCATTTATTTAAGATTTTATTGATGTCATTTAAAGTTATTTACAGTTAAAAATGGTGAAAGGTATAATTCCATAGCTTGCAGAAGACAGTCAGCTGCAGCAAACGCTGACGCCATCACAAATTTTAGCGAAAAAAAATTGTTATTTTGTTCTCTTTGCCAGATGAAAGTACTCATGAATATAAACAACTTTTTGTATCGGACCAACTTCCAACACGTAAAAATCTGCTGTCCCATACATTTTGGTGTAGTACCTAGGCATTAGAATTTTGTATGGAACAGCAGACTTTTTTCAAGTAGAATTGTGGGTTCTTTATAAATAGTTGTTTATATTTAGGTATGGGTACTTTCATCTGGCAAAGGTAACAAAACAACAAAAAAAATCGGTGAAATTTGTGACGGCGTCAGCGTTTCTTGCAGCTGACTGTCTTCTGCATGCGATGAAATTGTATCTATGTAACTGACAGTTTGTAATAGTTTTGAAAAGTTTTAACTGACGATCTACGTTTGTATGTTTTTTTTTATATTTTTGATAATTTGGGTTAATTTTTTAAAAGATTTATCTGATTGTTTAAGAATAAAATTATTATGATTGGTTTTATTGTTTTTATTTGTTTATTTTCTTTCCTAATGTTGTCAATACTGGAATAAACACCATTTGAGAGTTGGAAACCATAGATGTAAGTTTACATTTGACATCATTTAGATAGTATTTCTTTAATTCTTCAAGTTTGTAAGGAAGTAATGTTGCATAAATATTAATATGGGAAGAATTAAATGGTCGCTCAAAAAAATTACATGTGTTTTTTATATTCCTTCCAACGATTTGTATGTTTCCTTGATCAAAAGTTGCGAATTTCATTTCTACGATATTATTATCGGTAGTTAAAAACCATTTATCTTTCATGTATTTCGAAAGCTGGTAATTCTCACTCATTTTTACAGTAGTAAATACTTTTTCACCCGTATCCAACAAACTTTCATATTTGACAAGAGGATACATCCGTTTGGATTTGTGGTCCTTGATGTTTAGCTTTGACAATTCCTGTATGCGATTCGCTACTTGCGCTAAGGGTTTATCGCCTTTTCGTAAAAGGTTTTTAATTCGAAACAACATGCATTCAAATGGATATGCACTTAAAGAAGGTAGAGAGCCGAACCTTGACACATCATTTACAATATGACAAAGATTATGAATATTACTGCTCACAGAATCATGACCGTAAATTTCTGCGAATTTTTCGATGTAATCAACAAAAAGTTTTTCAGCTATGTGCCGGTAAGATACATAGACATCAGAATAACAAATAGTGGCGGCACAGAACAATGTTAAGAAATGTTGATATACTTCACATGATAAGTGTTCTTTTAGCACTACTGGACCAAAGTATAATAAAAAGTTTTTAAATTCAGCACCTTTCCAAAAGTGAAGGGTATCTAATTCTCTCAGTCTTCCTTGATGTATTTCAGATGGAGTAGTTGATTTTATTTCCATTAATTTTCTTGAGACATTCTGAATTTCCCTTGCCGACCACTTTGTTTGGAAATTAAAACTGCCATTAGTCCATCCCAGTAAACATCTCTTCATTACACCCAAATCTAACAAATGAAGAGCATCTGCAATAGTAAAATCGTTAACAAGATCTATGGGTAAATCTTCGATTGGACTTTTTTCTTTATGGTGATCAGGATCTAATCGATTTCTAAATGAATAGTCAGTACGCAGAGGCATGTCAGTTCTGGGAAAACTCATATGCCGACCTTTTCTATCGTATTCTCCGATTACTGTACATTTCATGCATCCGTGGTAGCTATTAAACCCCACAGTACCTGCAATGAAAAATATCACGAAATAAGATACATTATATTTGAAATGCACGGAGGTACGGTAAACTACTTACATTACCTACAGCAACCAAAATCCATGGTAATGTAATTAATTATTGTAATTGCATGTGACATGCTCAAATTTGTGACATGCTGAGAATACCCGTGGGTGTAGCTACAGCAGTTATTTCGCATTATCGTGTACAGCAGATGAAAATTATGTAGGTAGCATGGACGTATAAAAAAAGTCGGACAGAGTCTCGCTAACTAAAAACTGTGACATCATAGTCGGCCAGATCAGCTATATGTACAGGCCAGCACGCACACTTTCACACATTAGTCGGCCATTACGCGCGTGAACGTCGATGCATAAAGACGCAATATGCGGCGAAAAAATAAAAACTATAAATCATGTCTTGAGTGGTAAAATGGTGTAAAAACCGTAGTGACCGAAAGAAAAACAATCCAGGAATCACGTTTCATACGTAAATGAATAATTCAATCACTTATTTCCAGATTATCTTCTATCTATATCTATACTTATAATAAATCTGTAGAGAGGTCAATTCTGTACATGAAATATTTTTCCAAAATAACTATCAGCGGGTGATTAGTGATCGATACTGACGCCAAAAATGCAATCAGTAAAATTTTTGTCTGTCTGTCTGTCCGTCTGTCTGTCTGTCTGTCTGTCTGTCTGTATGTTCGTTATAGAAACAAAAACCACTCGACGGATTTCAACAAAACTTGGTACAATTCTTCTTCATACTCCTGGGCAGGTTATAGTATACTTTTCATCACGCTACGATCAATAGGAGCAGAGCAGTGAAGGGAAATGTTGCGAAAACAGGAGAACTTACTCCATTTTTTAAGCTTCCGTCGCATGTGCAGCCTTAATAGTTAAAGCTACTCAGAAATCATGTATGACGGAAATGTTCTCCTTAAAATTATATAAAAAATATTCCACGACAGCATATGTCTATCTTTTATGGTTGACCCACAATAACACGTGTAACTCCCGATAGCTTAGCAGTTCAGAGCTTTCTGATTATATTTGTCTACTCTTACGTTTATAACACTCTCAATCATTCCTAATTAATAAATTTTAACATTATTACCTATTTAATAAAAAAAGAATCATAGAAATCGGTACAGAAACACCAAAGTTATTCATGAAACACGCTAATAAACCATCGCGCGTGATTACTGAATCATGCTATAAGGATTATTTTTGTGTAACCGTCGCATCGGGTCGTCGCGGGAGGTTTAAAAGTGCGGGGGATCCAAACGCGAACTTCATATAATATTTGGATTTGGCTGATGATGCGAGTAGACGTTCCGAGTATTCGCCCTTATTGACAGACAATAATATTTATCAGCGCGACTTTTAGTCTTTACAATAATTTAGTTTATTTAATTTTCTTTTGCTGTTATTTCATAAAATAGGTACCTATTAGTTATTTTGGTGGCGTGTTATATTCGTTCAAATTACAAATTATTAATAGTTAAGTTTTGGTTAATTTATGTTCAGTTTTTTTTTAATAATAATAATAATAAGTAAGTAAAAGCGTAGGTACTTTTATTAATTAAAGGTATAGGTATTATTAATTATGTTATAGGTATTTGGTTTTAAGTGAAGTAGGATAGTTTACCCGGAAGCTTTGCGCTGAAGTATTTTCGTTGTACTTAAGCCTCATGTGAACGTGATCTAAACAATATTACCAATACATTAACTTAATAATACCCAAGGAATTACACACTGACGGAGTTGCGGGCACAGCTATCTATATATATAAAACTCTTCCGTTACTGAGTGACTGACAGACAACGCACAGCCGAAACTAATGGCAGTTAGTAGAGAGCTGAAATTTGGCCTGTGTGTTTGTTGGGATGAGTAGGCTACCACTAAGAGAGGATTATTGGGAATTCCCTCCCAACGGGGAGAAAACGGGGATAAATTGTTTTTTTCTGGAAGTCATTATTCCACGCGGACGAAGTCGCGGGCAAAAGCTAGTATACATTAAAATCAATTTGTATTTGCTAGAACAAAACAATTAATTTTAAGTTCAGTGTTGCCAATATTCACGTGAGCAAATTAACCGAAATGTGGGCAATTTTTCGTTTATTATAAAAATCAATATATTATTATGGTTAATTATTTAATAGTTACTACTGGGTATTTTACTTTATATTCCTTTTGCTAGATTTTCTAAAGAAAATTAAGTATGGAGAAATGATTGAATTAAAATTACTTAGTAGAAATTGTAATGGTGAAAACGATTGGATTCCAAACAAATACAGTGTCATTTGCAGTATACATTTTGATGCGAATGACTTATAAACAAATAAAGGAGGACTCCTTGCGTGTTGTTACTTATGCAGTACCTTAAAAGGTAAATTAGCAAACTACCAAGACATGGATAATACAAAAAAAAAATGAAACTATGCCCCTTATTTTTTCAAAATTTAAATGTACATTGTAGCTATTGTGTCGGTATATAATAATAATAATAAATATCCTTGGACATTTCACACAAAGCCATCTCGTCCCAAGCTAAGCAACTTAATGCTTGTTTTATGGTAACGAGATGGATGATAAACTACTTAAATACTTTTTTTTTTGTAAATACATACATATTATAGATAGAAAAACACCCAACCCCGGGACAAATACTTGTAGGTCGTACAAATATTTCTTCCGTGCGGGGATAGAACCCGCGACATGCTGCGCAGCAGTCGATCGCTCAACCACTGCGCCAACCGTGTCGTGGAATCGAAAAAATATTTCTTACATTATTTTAATCCCCAGTGCTTTATTTTGTTTTAATATTTTTTTGAGTCAAGACACGTGGCGGAGGAATAAACTGTTACTGTACCATTTAATACCAGTGCTTCTCAAGAGGTGCGCAATAAATTATAGCTAGGCAACATAAATATATTATCACAAAAATATTTTTGGTAATGAAAGCATTTCTTTTAATTTAGAATCGTTTTCAACACATCTCGAAATTAGAGGAAATTTCAAAAACCTCTCAAAGTAAAAGACATTATTATAAAAAAAAATACTCAGCATTTAGGATGTTAAAGTTAAACATAACAATTTCGAACATTTTTTTTAATATTTTAACCATGTTTTTATTGCAAAATTTTGTGTATCTTGGCAACCCCAAAATTAACTCACACATACAGAGCTGCCGCCATTTTGGCGTTTCACTTTTGTCTAAAGGTCTGGGCAAACAGCGGACGGGGCGGGACGGCGACGCGACGCTGGCGGGACGTGAAGAGTTGTATTGTATTAGTTAATGTAGAATATGTCACACAGAGCCGACGCGACGCGACCGCTACTCTCGCGCCGAGCGCGACGGCTCTATGTGACCTATTCTACATTAACTAATACATTACAACTCTTCACGTCCCGCCAGCGTCGCGTCGCCGTCCCGCCCCGTCCGCTGTTTGCCCAGACCTTTAGCCAGAGTTCCGTCCGCCTTTTTTATACGTCCATGGTAGGTAGGTAGTTTTATTATTTTGCACTCACCTTTTATGAAGCACCTCGCAGGTGTATCACATATGAAGCAACGAATTTTGATAGTAACGATTTGCCTTTGAATGAGTAATCCACCTTGAAGTATTATCTTAAGCTCGTTTACAAATGGACGCAAAAATAATTCCAAACACGGTTTTGTGCTTCCGAAGAATATTGCTATAACTAATGGAGCAACATCCATGCCGTCAATTTTACACAAAATTGGCCAAAATTCATTTTTTGTGCTGTTGGCTACGGGCAAGCCGTCTATGTTAAAAGACAAAAATATGCATGTCGGCAACTCTGAGTTCATTTGAGAAAAAACTTCTTTTAAACAATTCTCTATACCATTATACCAATATTTTCCATTTCCCATTGGTACTATGTTATTAAATTTTGGCGTTTTTAATAGACTTCTACTGTCTTTTGGTAAGATTTTTTTGATATTCTTGTTTGAATTATCTCTCAATATATTAAGTAATTCCTTTAAGGCATTATGAGGAATCTGGTACTTTAATGCCCATTGCTGAATTTGGTCTCTTATATTTATAGAATGTATTTCGCTGTCAGAATCAGATGGTTCATAGCCAAGTGTATCTGCATCACATTCTTCAGCTTCTGCTGCGGAACTGCTGGTATCCAGCCCCTCACTGACCTCACATATATTATGAGAGGTCACAACTGCATCTAATTGCACGTTTGACACTTCGGAAGTTGGTCCACCGGCACTAGGTAGTTTGGAACTATTCTCTTGAATTTTAAATGACGAAGACGATGCATTTGGTATGTGGTCTGGAAGATATTAATTCTGAATTTTAATGCTGACTTAGACTTATGTGATTAATTACAATACCCACCAAATTTTAAGTGCACGTGCGCTCTATTAATTGGTTTCTATTATTTTTGTCTAATGATTATAATATTATGATCATTAGAAAACAACAAAGACATTTTTAATTTTATAGGCTGCGATTAAAAAATATTTCAGATGGATAACCACTCACTTCACTTTTGATAAAATTTCAAGTAAACAATATAAGATTTTGTATAACAAACACAATTTATACCGAATAAATTTACCATCTGAAAAATTATGTACTTACTTGGAGAGAGATCTTGTGGAACCAATAATTTGTTAACTTTTCTGTAGAAAGTTGATGTGAGACGGAATCTTTTCGGTTCTTTACTCATTTTCAACTACAATCATTTGATCACTTGTTGAAACAGTTTGAAAAACAGTGTCTTATTGTAAGTTTTTTATTCACATTTCAGTAATATATTGTTCAGTAATAATGACGTAACATTACGACACCTCGTGTAAATATAAATTTTAAGTTATTATTCTAGTAACATGGTGACCACACCGCTACCACGTATTTTTACTCGATTGTACACATGTTACAAACTGAACACTTAGTGTTTAAAAATAAGTCTACACAAATGTTTACGTTACGTGTAAACACAAAGACTACTTAAAGTTACTGAAATGATTTTCGGTCAAATTGTGTACGAACTAATACCTCACATAGAGACTAAACCCCACACAGTCACCATGTTTCGTAACAGTTACGAAACTGTTGCGACTTGTTACATCTTTATCATATCTGCGACCAAAAAGCGCTATATGGGAGTATTTGTGTGTTATTTTACGAAACATTTATCATAATTTATGCACTTGAAAAATAATTTGAATCCCATTCCATCGTCAGGATGTAGTCGACAAAAGGAATTGACAAGGCCGATAACTTAGCCGTAAGAGAAGAAAAACTTGTTATGAAACCCTGTGCCAACCCATCTGGCCAGCGTGGCACAGTAAGCTAATCCCAACCACCCCTGTGATGAGAGGAGGCCCGACTCAGCAGTGGGTCATTTATCGGCTGAGTAGTAGTATGTACTTGATGCTCTGAATAATAGTTATTTCACTGGACCTGTTATCTTGGCTTATTCGTTTATTTGGAAAAAATAACTACAGATTTTCTTCCTGGCATCTGAAGAGCAGGATTCCGAACCGGTGGTAGTTTCAGCATGAATGTGGGTGGACGCAAGGGTTGTGGGAGATCAAAAAATTGTATAAGAAAGGTCTGAATGTAGATAATGACGACTCATAGTTGTGTATGGAGACAACCACCTAGTGTGGGACAGGGGCCGTAAGATGATAATGGTAATTTTAAATATGACGAGTTTTGTGATAAAACCTACATAGATAAAGTTCCTTTTGAGATTGCGCTTCATACCACCGCGCATTCCACCCGACTGTTCGGGTACCTGTAAAGAGGCCTTCTAATAATTTTGTTTTGCAATGTCATAGTCTTGCCAATGGCCTAATTCTAAGTACACAACTAGTAATAAGTAGTAGTAAGTAGTTAGTAGTAATTTAACTACTAATGTCACAGTATCGGCGCCGCGATGCGTTGCGACCTACTGACTTCGCGTACTATGTCATTTGCTTAAACAATGGTGATAGAGTAGCAATAGCACGGGATGAAGCGCCCATAGCTATTTCGTTATTTTCTACTTCTAGTACAGTCAATCTCAGTTCGTAAACACAGTCGGAATGTCCCCAATTTCTTAATCAATATTCTATTCTATCTTTCGGCGGATTTAAAATGCAAAGTGTCACCGACTTATTCCTTCTGAGAGTCTTAGTCTTGAGGAAATCTTATATTATAGAATCTGTAGCGACCAGAATGCTACATACTTTACACTACTTGCCCGAGAAATAGCATCTAGAAATATCGCCTACGAATGCGAGAATTACCAAAAAGTCCTACACCGCGATACTGAAGTTTCAAGAGCAATTCGCATAGTTAAGAATTCCCCGACTACAACTGTAGAGGGATAGGCGCTGTCACCCCTAGCCAGATATACCACCTCGTCTGGCTTGATGATCTTCCCATTGTGCCTAAATATGTATCTTAAACCAACCTGTCTGGTGAGCGTGGCAACAAATTTTGTTCCAGTAAAGTGGATGTACAAATTAGCACAAACTACATTTGTGGAACACACTCGGTGGTCTATACTAATATTATTATGAGGAAAGATTAGCATGTAAGTATGTTTGTAACAAATTGGCTCAAAAGTATTGGAAGATAAATAAAAAATAAATGTCCACCCGTGCGAAACCGGGACGAGCCGCTAGTAGAGGATATTTTTTGGACTAGTACGACGACGATAAACTAGAATGCATAATTAATACATTTCGTCCGAATTTAGACAGAACCAGATTTCTAAGCGAACTTACTACAACAGCGGTTACACGACTGCGCCAGGTATTCTAGCCTAGCCTATACTAGGCTCCGACCTTACAAATCCAACATAGAAATCCCACATGTATTACAACAATGGCCATTAGCCATGGGAATAATTTTGGTATTTAACAATAATACGTTATTGCATGTGACACACGACACTGTGTTTTAGGCTTTTTATAGGTTGGACTAAACAATAGTTCTATAACTACCACTGAACTGGAAACAATGGTAGCATGGAAGTAACGCAATACGAATTAAAATAAGACTACTTAATGCGTGGGTTACATTATTGTATATTTAAAAACTAGTGGCCCGCCCCGGCTTCGCCCTTGCAAAGCGGGGGTGGGTTATACATATAAACCTTCCTCTTGAATCACTCTATCTATTAAAAAAAACCGTATCAAAATCCGTTGCGTAGTTTTAAAGATTTAAGCATACATAGGGACGGACAGACGACAGCGACTTTGTTTTATAATATGTGTAGTGATAGTGATGGCAAAAGTCGCTTGAATACTAAGATTTTATGGCAATATGTCGCCATAATGTATGTCACAATCTGGATTTAGAATACAGTGTTCTAGGAGCAACGGAATGATCATCCAGCCAGACGAGGAGGTGTGTCCGAAAGGGGGCCGCGGCGCCTATACCCAAATAACTGTAGTCGGGGATTTCTTAACTGGGATGAGAGAATTGCTCTGGAAACTTCAGAAGTAGGTAGTTTTTTGGTAATTCTCGCTCTTGTAGGCGACATTTCATATATTTTTTCATATTCATATATTTTTTTCGGGTAAATTGTGTAAAGTACGTAGCATGCTGGTCGATACAGTATCATCAACCCGTTTCATACTGAGGCTAAGGCTAAGAGTATGCGGCTAAAAGTCACTTAACGTACAATGAAGAGATCTACGCTTCGAGTTACGCTGCGTGTTATAATCAGAAATGGAGAAATCATCAGAAGACGTAGCTCAAAACATTTGCACTTTTGGAGTGTCGTTGGGCAGGTCACGTATGCCGTTAGCTACAATTATGCCTAGGTACAAACTTGTAAAATATGTAGTTTTTTCAAAATTTGTACGGAGGCAAATATGATTTGACTGACTGATTGATATATTTTCACTGCCGAACCAAGAAATGGAAACAGGTGCGATGTCGGTAAACGGCATTTAGTTAATAACTGCGGAACGGATGGACGAGGCAAAATACCTGGAATTGCAAGCACTGTTAGGAAAACGAAGTCTGGGGCAACTCCCGAGTATGTGGACAGACTTTCGCTTGGTATCAGGGGATGCAGTCTGCATAGAGCTGCGGTGTTATATGTACGCTATGTTCAGTAGTGGACAAACTCAAAAGGAACTTTATTTACGTCACAAAACTCTTATAAATCGTCATATTTATAATTACCATTATCATCTTATGGCCCCTGTCCCACACTAGGTGGCAGTCTCCACATACACCTATCAGTCGTCACACCTTTCATACACAATTCCTCGCTCCTACAATCCCTCCATCTCCCTTGATCGCTCACAATCCCTGCGCCCACTCGCATTAATTCTGAAACTACCACCGGTTCGGAAAGCTGCTCTACAGAGAGAAGCGGGCAAGAACTCTGTAGTTTTCTTTTTAATATTATTGGTCTTGTTTACAAACAGCACTAAACAGCATAGTGAGAGCAAGTTCGTCAGATGAGAGAAACACGCTAGGTACATGTTTACGCAAAGAATGACGAATAGGCCTTGCCAGGGCCAATCACAACCTCTGCCAGTGCTGGATCTTCTTAATCACTTTTTGGGCTACACCTGATATGATGTCTTAGGTTCCACACTTCTGTCCCGCGAGCACAGACACTGCTAAGTGTCTGAAACGAAGTGTACCATTTTTAACCCCCGACGCAAAAAGAGGGGTGTTATAAGTTTCACGTGTCTGTCTGTCTGTCGGTCTGTCTGTCTGTCTGTCTGTGGCACCGTAGCTCGCGAACGGATGAAGCGATTTCAATAAAGTTTTTTTTGTATGAAAGGTGAGTTACGGGCGAGTGTTCTTAGACATGTTTGATGAAAATCGGGTGAGCCGTTTAAAAGTTATGAGGGGTGAAAGTGGGGAAGAATAACCGAATGTCTGCAAATATAATCGAGTGGGGTCTCAAATGAAAGCGCATCAC
This sequence comes from Clostera curtula, assembly GCA_905475355.2. Classification (NCBI taxonomy): domain Eukaryota; kingdom Metazoa; phylum Arthropoda; class Insecta; order Lepidoptera; family Notodontidae; genus Clostera; species Clostera curtula. Next base: position 19,467,863 of record FR997799.1, read on the forward strand.
GTGCAATTTAACAAAATCTACATTATAATAAGTATGTACCTATAAAAAGTATAAAATAAAAATTAAATTAAAAATTTAAATAAACCCCCGACACAATAACCTTTAAAAAGTAAAAAATAAAAATAAATACTTTGCGTTGGGGGACCAGGGGTCAGGTAATAAATAAGTGGGAGTGGTCCCCCACCGCGAAGTATTTATTTTTATTTTTTACTTTTTAAAGGTTATTGTGTCGGGGGTTTATTTAAATTTTTAATTTAATTTTTTGTTAATGACAATTAGTTGTTGTAGTAGCCAAAGGTCCGGCTAACTGTCAAGCTTTGTTAGCCTTTCAGTTTCTCTCTGTTTATAAGTCTAGAGGTATTCCGTGTGGTGGCGGATTTAGAAAACATAGTGTTACCACCCTATACCACCCTGAGGGTGCCATACGAGCCGACAAATGGAAATGGCAAGGCCGAAAACCTAGCCACAAGCTGAGGAATACTTAGAACGAAACCTTGTGCCAACCCGTCTCGCCAGCGTGGCACCATCCCTGTGATGACAGAAGGCCTGAATCAGCAGTGGGTCACTTATTTTTTTTATTTTTTTTTTTATGGGCTAGTAATAATAGTGTGTAAAACAAATTTATAGTTTACTTAGCCAAAAACATATACATATTTTAAAATTAATTTCATCAGTGGTGACATCTATCATAAGTACTGTTCAATGGGCGCATAGTTTATATTGGAATGGCCTCTCAAGTTTATTGCTCGACCGCTAGATGGCACTTGTTGGTTGAAATATTCCGCTACGTTCCCGCTGACGCTTCCATAAGGAATGCCTCCTGTAAAATATATAATGTTATGTTTAAAATGTAACAAATTTATATTTTAAATTAATTTAAATATAATTAATTGAGGTTTTATTCCGTGTCGTGACGGATTTAGTATACATAGTGTTACCACCCCATTCCATCCTGAGCGTGTCGTAAGAGCCGACAAAAGGAAATGACAAGGCTGAAAACCTAGCCGCAAGAGAAGGAAAAGTTGATACGAAACCCTGTGCCAACCCGTCTGGCCAGCGTGGCACAGTAGGTTAATTACCCTCCATGTAGTTGAAGGAAGCACGAATAAGCAGTGGGTCATTTATGGGCTGATAATAATAATATTAAGTTACTAAAAATAAAACCAGTGAATGTGACCTAGTCGACATAGAAGGAAAATTTGATGCGAAACCCTTTGCCAAGCTTTCATTTTAATAAGATGATAAAACATACAGAATCTTTTAAATCCAGAAACATTCCACATTTACAGCATGTCGCGGGTTCGATCCCCGCACGGAAGAAATATTTGTACGACCTACAAGTATTTGTACCGGGTGTTTTCTATCCATAATATGTATGTATTTACAAAAAAAATATATATAAGTGGTTAAAATATATACTTAGCTTGGGACGAGATGGCGTTGTGTGAAATGTCCAAGGATATTTATTTATTTATTATATCTTAAATGTTAAATAAATCAATCTCAATGTTAAAAACTAATTAAATTAAAAACTTTCACGTACAAATTAAGGATCAATTACACAATTTGAAGTGAAGTTATTTAACATCACTTAATGAAAGCAAACCAGTACCAATAAAATGTTACTAAGCACATTTATATGCGATTTGCTCAACAGATCTCGCTCCTTAGGGTCAGAGATGATGTAATTATATGCCCACATACTAACGATGCCGTTCATGGTTAATAGAGCCTAAGGCTCTAAGTAGGCGAAACTGTTGAAGGAATCAATGAATATACTAAGTTCATAACAAGGTCTAAATGGCCCTTAAAAGTGTCTTTGCAGAGCGCGTATAAAGGCTTAGATTACCCTGTAGTGCGGGATTGAATTTGATCAGTGTAAAATCATGCCGTGCTATTAAAAATCTACTAAGTTTGTTATCATACATTTATTTTATCGCAATATCCTGAAAATTTTCCTAATACTACTACTCACTCGGCTCATAGCTGACCCACTGGTGAGTTGGGCCTCCTCCAATTACATGGATGGTAATTATGGATTATGGAGGTAATGATTAATATATAAATAATTTATTTTTGAAATTAATTTAATTTTTTTTTCCGTCTGGTGACGGATTTAGAAAACATAGTGTTACCACCCCATTCCATCCTGAGGGTGTCGTAAGAGCCGACAAAAGAAAATGGGAAGACCGAAAACTTAGCGGCAAGAGAGGTAATACTTGAAACGAAACCCTGTGCCATCCCGTCTGGCCAGCGTGGCACAGTAGGTCAATTGCCCTACCTGTGATTGGAAGAGGCCTGAGTCAGCAGTGGCTCACCTATGGGCTGCGTAGTAGTAGATACCAGATTAATCCGTTACCACGTATAATTTCAATGTGTATACTCTCGACTGTGAGATATAGGCCTATTAAACCTTTTTTTGTCCCTCTCTATCTACCCTTTTACACTCTGTATGTAGATGAGTCGAATCTCTTACCATAAGAAAGTCCTGGGCCAGGCAGTGGCACTTCGCCGCCGCTGTCAGGGAAGGCCAGAGCGTTCAGTACCAATGCGCATACGCAGAGGACAGTCCACTGAAAATATTAAGAAAAAAATATTTTCATATTCATCTTCATCACCATTTCAGCCAACAAATTACCCACCACTGAGTCGGGCCTCCTCCAAATTCATGGAGGGAAATAAGCCGACTGTGCCACGCTGGCAAGATGGGTTGGCACCATGTTGGCACTGAGTTTGTATCGAGTTTTCCTTCTCTCACGGTTAGTTAGGTGGTCTGCCACTTGTTCCCTCAGCCGCCTCTTACGACGAGACGGTGTTGGTGACACTATGTATTCTAAATGCGTCACCACACGGACCAATTTCATATTTATTCTTTAAAATAATTATTATTAACGTTATACTCAAATACAATTTAGACGTAATAATTCATGTTTAGTAAAATTTTAGTTTTTAACAACATTTTATATTTATTGATTAATATAAATAGCCTTGTAAAATGTATGACTTAATTTAAATGCCACATAGAGCTCATACAGATAAACACACCCAGACTAAGAGCAAATATATCGTTCACATTATGAAAGCTGTCCGACCCTCGATTCGAACCAGGTACAGTCCTCGCCAATCTTTATGGCCGCTCTGAATGTAGCCGCATTACGCTGCGCACAACACAAAATCAGGATTCAGCGGGACGTGCGCTGGGCGGGGAGGCAGGGCACGCGCCCGTGCGCCGTTTTCACCCGCAAGCGTCCTCGGCACCCGCGTGTTAGTGTGAGTGAGCTACATTCGTATTGGTTATGAAATGTACGATGCGCAAGTTGGTACTCACGGCTACATTCAGAGCCATTTCAGGCCATAAAGATTGGCAAGGACTGTACCCGTGATCCTAAAGTGGCTTAAGTAACTCTTAGTCCAAGTGTCTATAGATATTTAAAGGACATCTTTTAATCAATCAATAATAAAAAATAAAAATAAATATTGATTATCTTGTATTTAACATACCTGTATAGCTTTGTGCATCATTGAATTATATCGAATATCGTAATGATTGCAAAGACCTTGAGAATTAACCTCGTGGATAATAGATAGATACCGTTACGTATTTTAAAGTTAGGTCACGTATTGGCAAAAGGAAGTGAATATATCCGCATATTCTCAACACATATCCAATCATCATTATATATTTAAAAAAAAATGATACGTAAAACAGTGCCAATCCGTCTGGCCAGCGAAGCGCATTAGGCTAATTTCCCTCCATGAATTTGGAGGTGGCCCGACTCAGGAGTGGGTCGTCCTTAGGCTGAGTAGAAGTATAGGATGGGATCGCTGACAGAGCATCAATTGCTAAGCAATGTGTGGCTCTGTCTGATATTGAAAATGGTTCCAACATCTCATTATCCTCGTTTTGCATATAATGCCGGTCCCGGTTGCTAATCTAACCCATAAGGCGTAAGAATCTGATATCAGGTCGTCTATAATTACCGAAAGTTCCACATTACTCTCTGTGTTAATAGTTCTCTATGTATGATGTATGTATGAAGTTCCTACAACGCGACAGTAGACTGCGTACTGTTATATCTAAATTCACGCGGTTAACCTTATGTAGTAAAACAGCTTACGTTAGTCTATCATATTTCATTCCGCGGGTCATTGTTTTTTATTCATATTAGCATCAGAGTGGACTTGACCGTCGCGACGGACAGACATATCTAAATCTTATATTTTCTAATAATTTCTATTAATAAATTCTCTTTTAGCCAGTTTAAAATCTTTTTTTTTAAACTCTATAGATCCACTCCGTATCAGTACGAACTGTGGCTCCCAAGGTACACCGCTGGGCGAATCACATGCCTCGGAATACTAAAAAACCGCCTATCCCAAAAACAAAACAAAAAAGTTTACTGATAAGGCGGAAAATCATGGTAATGACCGATATAAAATATTAATGGAGATCTTTTGCTGTATAAGGTCGAGTCAAGCCTTTATAATAATGACGTGACAAATGACGTATAGCGGTAGAAATGTCACATGACCATGCAAGTGCACTTGATCTTGATCAGCCATGCCACTTGCCTCGCACCGAGGTCGTTTAGCTTTGCAACTGGCTTTGAATCTAAGCCAACACTTGGTAGGCATTTTTTCTGTATCTAAAAGTAAATTCACTGATTATAATATACTTTAATTTCGTGGTACGCGACAGAGAAAGTAGGGTATACAAAGCCCCAAAATTAGTCGTTTTAGGACATTAATGACCCACTACTGTCGGGACTTTTTTTTCTCCTGCGGCTCGATGATGACACCCACAGGATGACATGGGTTTGTGACATTGTGTATTCTAAATCCATCACTACTATACGAGTACCTTAGTAGACGGAGAGTATTCCGAACCGGTGGTAGTTTCAGCATGAATGTGAGTAGTGGCAAGGGTTGTGGGAGATCAAAAGAGATGGATGGATTGTAAGAATGAGGAATTGTGTTTGAAAGGTGTGACTGTAGAAGTAGATATGTCGACTGATAGCCGTGTATGGAGACTACCACCTAGCATGGGACAGGGGTCGTAAGATGATAATGGTAACTTTAAATAATGATGATTTATAGGAGTTTTGTGATAAAATCTACGCAAATAAAGTTCCGTTTGAGTTTTAGTTAGAGCTACATTCAAAATCGTGGACGGTCGATCATTTTATTCAAATGAAATCCTTTGTAATATTTTTGATTTTTTCCCCAAAAAAGGGACGCTGTCAAGAGGATAAGCGTATCAAAGTAAATAAAGTCCGCACAATTACGAGGGTGAATCAAAAAATTCTTGGAATCAATATTAAAAAATGCAAAGATTTAAATAATAATATTTTATTTTTCTACATAATCTCCCTCCAATGCAATGCATTTAGAATAACGCGTTTCTAACTTCCTTATTCCTTGTGAAAAAAAATTATTTTCTTGACTCTCGAAAAAGTCCTCTACGGCAGCTATAACCGCGTCATTATCGTGAAATTTTGTTCCACGAATTTCCTCTTTTAATTTTGGAAATAAGTGAAAATCACTTGGGGCTAAGTCCGGAGAATATGGTGGGTGGTCAAGGAGATTGAAGCCAGCACAGCGGATTGCGTTGAGCGCAACTTCCGATCGATGGGCAGGAGCGTTATCTTGAAGGAACAACACGCCCAACGACAGTTTTCCACGACGTTTTTCTTTAATCGCTTCACGCACTTTCGGGATTAAATTTGCATAATAGGGTCCAGTTATCGTCTGGCCTTTTGGCATGTAATCAATAAAAAGGATTCCTTCACTATCCCAGAACACAGAGGCCATAACTTTGCCAGCGGAAGGAGCAACTCGAAATTTCTTAATGGATGGAGAGGATGGTCGTTTCCAAGACATGCTTTGTCTTTTAGTTTCAGGATCAAAATGGTGGACCCACGTTTCATCCATGGTGACAAGACGACGGCAAAAATTATCCGAATCACGCTGGAACATTTCGAGATTACGCTTGGAAATTTCCAAACGTCGCTTTTTGTTTTCGTCGGTTAACATTCGTGGCACCCATCTTGCAGACACTTTTTTGAACCCCAGTCAATCAATTAAAATGGATTGAACGCTACCAAAAGATATCTTTAGGATCTCAGCTATATGTTTTATAGTCATTCTTCTGTCTTCCAAAACCAGATTCTCAACCTTTTTGACATTTTCTTCTGTAACGGAGGTTGAAGGCCGCCCAGAACGCGGGTCATCTTTACAGCTTGATCTACCTCTTTTAAATTCAGCCACCCAGTACGCAACCGTAGAATAGGGTACAGCATCACCCCCTAATGTCTGCTGAATGTCCAAAAAAATTTCCTTCGTAGACATTTTTTTCAAACTGAGATATTTTATCACCGCACGTAACTCACTTTTATCCATAGTTTTGACTTTTTAGCAACTCGTTGCACAAAAAAATTTATTACATGCGAACGAACTGACAAAAACAAGTGACAGTCTGCATAAATATAGTGTGATAGACACTCTTTAATTTGAATATCGAACTTGATCCAAAAAGGTTTCATATATATGCACTTCTAAGAACTTTTTGATTCACCCTGGTATATTTGTACACAGGTACATGTGAAGTAAAAAAGACAATTCTTTAATATTCTATAAAATTCCTTGACTATGCCGTTCAATAAATAGAGCAATTGCCGTTGACTCCGTAACCCACATAGGGGGACAAATGATAATGCTTTGGTTGGACGAGCTGTGAGTTTTCACGCTACTGTACCTATGCACTTTTTTACTTAGTGTATACTTTTCAATAACAAATTAATTAAAATTAAACAAAAGGTAAATTTTTCTACTACTACTCAGCCCATACATGACCCACCACTGAGTCGGGCCTCCTCCAATCATATGGAGGGTAATTAGCTTACTATGCCACGCTGACCAGACGGGTTGGCACAGAGTTTCGTTTCAAGTTATCCTTCTCTTGCAACTAGCTCTTCGGCCTTGTCATTTACATTTGTCGGCTCTTACGACACCCTCAGGCTGGAATGGGTTGGTGACATTATGTTTTCTAAACCCGTCACCACACGAAAATTATTCTTAAAACACACAGGAATTAAATCTGAAACTGGCAAATTCACCCAATAATTGAGAGAAGTGGTTAATTTAGAAAGTAAAACAAATATAAATGTACTTACCCGTAAACAAAACATGGCGTCAACAAAATGTAATACTTATGAGAGGCGCGCGCGCAACCGTTCGCCATTTATACTAAAGCTGTGGCCCTCACATTTATACATATAATATGTATTAATAATATACTGGTTCCAGGAAGCTAAAGAAGCCTAAATATCTTAAACTTGTTATAATAGACTGATACTGTGTTTTGTAGGGTATTCTCTTGTCATATTTTTGATCAAACTGAAAAAGAAATGCATATACTCTATGTAGTAAGATATTAGTTCTGTTTCATTCAATATTTTGGAGTTTTCTCACTAGCCTTGCCTAGCCTGTATCGAACCTAACTTACCTTTACCTTGGAATTTATCTGAGTGGTGACGAATTTAGAATACAAAATATCACCAAACCATACCATCTTGAGGGTGTCGTAGGAGGCGACTAAAAGAACGCAAGAGGCAACCTAGCCGCAAGAGAAGGAAATCTTGATACAAACCCCGTGCCAACCCGACTTGCCAGCGTGGTACAGTAGGCTAATTTCCTTCCATGAATTTGGAGGATGCCCGACTCAGTAGTGGGTCATATAGGGGCTGAAACGACGACTTGGAATTATCCGTTCACGATATGTCCCAGTACAAACATTCGTTCTGTAGGATCATCAATTTTGTAGAAGTTGTCTGTTGTGAGCGGATTGAATCACTAAAATGTTACGGTTCGAAATCATACGAGTATAAACCATCTATTTTCCACACATTATCATAAACAAATTGTACAAATTTGTTTATGATAACTTGTTTGTACTGATACGAACTGGTGATGTACTGAACTGTGTTGTACTGATACGAAAAGTAAATGACTAGCAATAGTACATTTAGTGCAGTATACTAGTTCTAGGTTATAATAATTGTCGTCGCTCGTCGATGTTCCAGCCCCTTTAAGGCATAATGCTGAGTAGGAATTCCTCCAAGATCGTGGAGGATTAATCTATCAGTTGTTCTGTTACACTTTCACGGCAAACGTGTCCACAACATTTTGTCAGATTTATATAGTTGGAGACATGGAAAAGATTACCCGCGGCTCAAATGATTCCCTAAATATACAACACGTAACTAGAAGAGTTGAAAGTTACCGAGTTTCCTATTGATATTGATTCAAAATATTTAAATCAATGTATAGAATAACGTTGATTATTTTCGAAATTCGAAGGTTCAAATAGCTTAGCAACTACATAATATTGAATTGCATGATAGTTCAATATGGGCACGACAGATGGCGATATGGTCGTAGAAAACAGATAAACTGTGACTAGATCCTAGTTCTTATTCAATTAGACAGATAGCAGCACTTCCAAGTACCTGTAATCTGTCTAGTAAAATTATTATACAATACTAATCATACTTTGCTCCTTATGCTTAGTGTCCCATCGTGTAATTGAGCAGAGCTGCCTACTTCAAACTACTTACTGTGCTGAACAGGCTGACATGTGATGGAGTGGACATAGCTACGCTGGTCAAAATTATGAGTAGTAAAATTTATTCTATATGAGGCCGGCTCATCCACACGATAAACAGACTAGTTAAATCAGGCGACAAAAGTCGGCCCCTACTTCAACGTCATCATTATTGCGGCCAAAAGACGTCCATTGCTGGACAAAGGCCTCCTTCAAGGATTTTTACGAAAGCTCAGGTTCACAGCCGCGCACCCCATCCGCTGGAGCCCTTTGTAACCGACTTCCAAAAATGGGAAGTTATGAGTTTGTATGTATTTTTTTTGTATGTGTATTACTGCGTGACTAAGATTTCAGTTAATTACGTCAATATCAATCTGTTTTCAATCAATCATTTTTTTTAGGTTTATAAGTCTCAGACATCGCCCTCAGGCTATAGGGCATTGATTTCAAGATCACTAGCCCACTCTAGGCCACTGCTGGATACTTAGGCCTTCCCTAAAGGGCACCATAGCTTCCTGCCTTTAGCTTTCTGCACCTAGCTATCGCACCATCTAGCAGAGAGGCCTACACAACGCTTTCTGAGTCGGTTAATGTATTCTAAATCCATCACACAAAAACTTCTTCGCCAAAATCCTTCTCTCTCAATTACCCAACACAGAAATTGAAGTGATCGGATAAATTAAATCACGTTTATAGAACGGAACACTATGAAAAACTAATTTCCTTGAGTCCAGTTTCCAATGCTTGCAACAGACGCCGCGATGTTACTAAATGCAAATTAACTGACATTCAAACTGTGAAAAGATTTAATTGTCAAGCCCGAAATACGTAACAAGTGGGTCGGGTTCCGTCAATGAGTACTTGTATATGCTTCCTATGAAAACATAGAGAATTCTTAATAACTACAGAAAAAACTTAATACTTCAAAAACATGATGAAGACAAAAAAGACTGCGATAAGATGTCCATGGAGAATAACAAACTGAACATACTTGAACTGACTTCTCTATTGGCTCTGCTGCAGCACTATGGACGGCCATTTAGTGACCTATTGCGCTTTAGTTGGGTTGCAAAAGGGGGTGAGAGACGGGACATAGTGGGGATTTTAGTGGGTAGGAGGGCCCTAACTCCGCATCACGGGAATAGGGCGTCACCACCTAACCCTGTCGCATCCACTAGCGCAGTCTCTTCCTACGTGAATGCATGGTACCCAGGCGGCAGGATCCCTAGGAAAAGGGTTTTCCCCACTTCAACAAAAAAACCGTAGGAAATTATGATGAAGACGAACCAGGCAGTAATGCACTGAGACTCCATGGAAAATTATAATTAAAAAATTAAACATAAATACTTTATCCCGTTAATTTGAAAACTGTTTAAGTAATTTCAAATAGGTATTTATACAAATAGGTAAATTATTTAAAGATTCTTGAAGACTTTGAAGACATATTCATTTACAAAATTTACAACAATTATGCTAAGTAATCATCCGTCCATTACAAGGTGCGTCGTTATATATGAGGAAGTGAATAGTAGTGTTACTAATAAACAAAGATATATGGAGTTTTTTTACCAGTTACTTGAATGCCTTTGACCCTGGGATTGCGTGATGGACAGCAACGCCAGGGTCTAAGGTGGAGCACGCAATTCAAGGCCCTTTCGGGCACCGGCTCTCGCATACACACGACGAAACACATTAAAACTGCTTGGCACTGGACTCTAATAATCCTACCACCAAGCATGCTGGACAGGACCTGACTTTGTGGAAATCCTTGGGGGAGGCCTATGTACAGCAGTGGACGTCCCCGTGCCCCGACAAATTGTCCGCTAGGTGGGCAAGCGACTATTGGCAATTATCCTAGGTAACTGGAACCAGTCAATGAAGCTTTTATTGGCGGCAGGTCCCCCAACCTTTTAACTTTTTTCCCACCCGGCGTAATTCTTGATCACCAAGCTAGGCTGTCGTGGATTTTGCGTGCGATCGCACCCGTCTTCTCTTGCTTCATGCTGGAGCTGAACTTCTCTTTCTGTTGCTGGAACACGTGGCAGTGGTTTGTATAGCTTTCTTCTTTATTTACCGTCAGGTGGCTTGCCTCGTGCCTATACTTAGGCGTAGGTGCGTTAAATTGTTAAGTACGCAAAAGCTACAGCGTAATAATAAAACATTAAACTTAAATGAGTCGTAAATGATTGATGGAAACTAATCACCTGTTAAACGCAACGGCGATAATCACACTTTTCAATGGCGGGTTTAGCAATATTTATGGTTACAAATATCTTATGTAATTGGTGATCGGTAACAAATGGACGCATGACGGACTTTATGTAATTGAAGGGTTATAGTATTATAATCTACCTTAAATTTTCCCAGATTATATCACACAAGTTAAATCCAATTTAACTGACCACCATCATTTACATTGAACGCATGGTATGCCTTCCGAGATATGGTTACCATCAATAATTTGGTTAGTCGAGGTGTCAGATGGCGCGTTACAAACTTCTAAAATCACCTGGCTTATATCTTAGAATGCCAGTCGACCACTTTAGGTGCCAAAGATGGTGGAGGTCGCACTATCTATAACATTTATAGTATTATAATACACGTTCATCCAACTCCAGCAGAGCCGGATGTCCGCCAGGCCACGACTTCCTCTCGAGTAAATCAGTTGTATTTATTGTATTTCTAATTGTCATTTTACTTTCTTTATGCTACTACTAGATGGTACACTATTGAGTCGGACTTCCTCTAGTTACATAGACGGTAATAAGCCTACGGTGCCACGCTGGCCAGACGGGTTGGCACAGGCCTTGTCATTTTCTTGTGTCGGCTCTTACGCTATATTAGGCGTCAGGTCTTTGTGCAAGCTACAGATGCTTTCTCTGGGTCTGGATGTTATTTGCATTTGTGAATTGCGTATTTGTAAAGTGCCCCCGCGATAAAAGCGTAGCCGGTGCATGAGTGTCGTATTTTAAAAAAACCGCGGTAACCATTAATCTTGCCCGACCCAGAATTGAAACGAAGACAAGCCTTCGTAATTATTATGTAGCCTTAATTCGCCACTACATATTATTTATGTATTTTATTATTATTTATTATAGTGTGATGTGAATGTATCACTGATTTAAGCGATAAATTTAAAACTGGTCCACAAGATATTACCAAACCACTATAATACTTATGTACTAAACCCAGTCTAGTGGCTACCGGCTCAGATGTTTCGACATGTATGAATTAGTATAATTACAACTAGTTACTTCGGAAACCATATCTTACTCAAGTTAGTTGGTTGAAATTAGTACAAGGAAATATTCCATGTGATGACGGATTTAGAATACATAGTATCGACACCCTATTTCATCCTGAGGGTCCTAAGAGCCGACCAAAGGAAATGATAAGGCCAAGCCGCAAAAGAAGCAAAACTTGATAATGAAACTCTGCACAAATCTGGCCGTCTGGCCAGCGTTGCACAGAAGGCAAATTACCCTCCATGTAGCTGGAGGGTGCTACGCAGCATTTAGCCAAATTTAGATTGCCCGGAATTTAGGACGGGTGATCAATTTGATGCTTCTTTTTGAATGAAGATCTTAGCCGTACTTGTTGCAGTAGTTGCCTCTCTTTACTGTCAAGTAAAACAAATAAAAGTAATCATCATCATCATTTCAGCCAAATGTAGGGCCCCAAAGATTTCCACAACGTCCTGGGCCGTCCACATCCATAGTTTTTCGGTCGTCCGTGTGGGAGGCCTACCAGCGCTGCGCTTTCTGGAACACGGCTCGCACTCGAGTGGAGCAAGGACTGTACTGCGAGCTATGTATGAACTAGTTAATAAAATAATATCAAATCAAAATTTAATTTCATCAAATCAAATCTTTATTATTATTATCTCTGTCCCATCCCATGGCCCTGCAAAGCGTAGTGGACTTTACGCTACTTAAACTTTGACCTTTGCAATAATAGGAAAGTTAAGTCTTTTGCCTGTTATTTTTCTAAATTATTAAGGATCGGCCGTCTCACATAAATTGACTAACAACTCGAAGTTACACGGAGCTATTACTGTGGTTCTTCAGAACTATTGTCTCCGAGACCTATTTATTTGATGATCTACCGGTAATCATCTGGGTGTAAGTCCAGCTTTCACTTTCCACATTACCAAGGATATTAAAATGACAGAGGGGACCTTCGGCTTTACTTGTCATCCGAAGGTCAGAACTAATAATATGTCGGTCGGCCGCCCAAGAACAGTCCAAGCCAGATGTTGCTTAATCTACAAATATATTGTATTCCTTACATTCCGCTAGGCAATTACTTGCTCCGAGAAGAGAAGTAAATGTTGAAACCATTCCACAATAACATAGTGGACAATCTAAATATGGAATACGGTCACAATATCTAGATTTCCCTTCCATTGAAAGGCAGCTTGGGCGAGTCTGATATTATGAAACTGACCTAAATATGTGGCTACAGGTTCCTCATAAGTTAGTAGTATCGTTTCTAAATGGTCGAAAGTTCAAAACTGCGAAAATATTTATGTTATCAATTCCGATTACCACTAAATACTACATAGTGTCACCACCCAAATCCATTCTGAGAGTGCCGTAGGAGCCGACAAAAGGAAAATGACAAGGCCGACAACCTAGCTGCAAGAGATGAACAACTTGAAACGAAACCCTGTGCTAACCCGTCTGGCCAGCGTGGCACAGTAGGCTAATTACCCTCCATGTAATTGGAGGCGGCCTGACTCAGCAGTGGGTAAATGATGACTAAATAAAAAAATATATAAAATGGGTCAACTGCACCTCGTGAATACAGCTGCTGGTTTGTGGTTGAGACGGATAAAATAACGTCAAATCATTTATCAGTTTCGTTAATCATTGAACGTGCTTCAATTTTTCGTTAATTTCTCTTGTTACGTCTGGAGCAAGTGATAAGAGTCGTACGTTATTTGTACAAGCTATGTACTTATTTTTTCTTTAAAGCTGTTAAAAAATTACACACAAATAAAATCATTGTCGTTTCAGCCCATAAATGACCCACCAATAAGGCGTCCTCCAATTCATAATGGGATATTGGTCTACTCTCCACGCTGGCAAGACAGTTTGGCACATGGTCTCTCGCGCTCTCTCGCGGCTAGATGATGTGCCTCTTGCGTTCCTTTAGTCGCCTCAGGAAGGTATGGGTAGGTGCCATTGTGTCTTTTAAATCTGTCACCACAAGGAATATGAAAACAATGCATATTTCGTAAATGTTTTTTTAAACTCGTCTATCAGAGTCATTAAGCTATATTATTTTAAGCACGATAAGGGATTACTTACCGGAACGGTGTAAAATTTAAGAAAATCGAATAAATGACTTGGTATTGTGAAACTAATTTATCGTATATGCATATGGACCACAACGTTCAGAGTCAAAGGGATTAATTTATAACAAAATTCGCTTCTAAATATTTTTTTCACAGGCAAATCAACTCAGAATAAACACTGAATTCAGAATGATGCCATAATCCTTTTCTATTATATTATTTGGGGTATATATTGAAATTTATCGATCAAAACAAACAGGAAGAGACATTATTAATAAAGCAAAAACAAATTCACTTCATTAATTTGGCTCATTAGAGCTCCTCACTTCATTAATTTGGCTCATTAAAGGTCTTTTGACAAATCCAAAAATGAAAATATACTTCTTAATAAAATATCTAATAGTCAAACCACGATTTTCTTAACTCGCTTAAGTCCACTATTTGTGGCACACTTTTCTTAACAAAGCGAACGGCCGAGAACCGATCGACTTGCAGTGAACCGCCGAGGAGATAAAAACGTTCCGTAGCCCATCGACCCGGTTCAGTCAACCGATAGACACCGCCGCGATTCGTGATGTGAACAATGTACATGACAAGCGCCCTATCTCTACTGCTAGTGCTCCAGTGTTGTGAACTGTGTGTGACTATCAAAGTTCCAACTAAATGGGATAACTATGATGAAAGTGAAGTGACTGAAAACGAAGAAACTAAAAACCGAGAAGATGCTGTCAAACCTACTAATCCTCATAATGTGCAAAAGCCGATCCCAATTGAATATTTTGAATATAATGCTCCTAAACCACAGTTTGCTGTAGATGTGGCCAAATTCCATGGTGTTCAAAACCCTGAAGGGCATTATAAATCGTATCCAATAAGACCATACGCAGAGGAGAGTAAGCCACAACTGGGAGTCCATCATATATTAGACAAAGGTAAAATAATATATCAACCTTATCAGAGATATGTAAATAAAAATGAAGGACATCAAACACACGTACAACCTGTATCAACTGGGTACGAAATATTCCATCCGTATAAAGCTGAAGAACCAGCTTTAACACAAATATACAAAGATCCGGTTCTCGCGAAAATCAGAAATGACCTGGAAGATAGTAAGAACAGACTTCAAGTTTATGAAAGGGAAGCAGGAAGACCGCATATTACAAAAGAAGAATATTTAGAAAACCCTGGCGATATAGACAGAAAGCTCTTTCCTATTAGGAATGCTCCAGCACCGTATGAGATTCATAGACCAGAGAGGCGACCTATTTATTATAGAGCCCCAATCATCCCGAATCCAAGGGAAAAAATGTTGAATAAAAAATTCAGACATGCTCAAAATCAGAATTATGTTAAAATACGTCCTGCTCACTACCAGCCGTTAAAAAATCATTTACAACAATTAAGACAGTATCAAGCATCAAAATACGACGACGAACGTAACGAATATCCTCAAACACATACCGATGAAAACTTTGCTGAACCAGATGATGGTTATGATATATATGAAAGAGGCAGAGAAAAATACAGAAAATTGCAAAACAATGTTGATGAATCAATCAACAAAGCTGTTAAAGAAAATCAACCCTTAGGCTATCAAAAATTAGAATTGCAAAATAATGAACCCAAAAATGATGACGACGGAGAAAGTGACGAAGAAGAATTTGTACCGGTAAAAAATTATGCACAGGTCAGAAAAACAGAAGTCGTAAAACATCTACCGAGAAAAGCTGCATTTGACGACGCAGAAACTTTAGAAGAAATTATAAATGCACCACGGTTAAGAGAAGCTATAAAAAGTGCTAAAGCGCAAACGGTTTATACAGAAGAAGGTTATGAAGATGCTGCATACGATCATGCTGGAGAACACAAGAAAGCCTCCGATCATGAAGGACATGGTGGATATCTGAAAGAAAAGCAAATAAGTGCTGGATTATACAAGATTCCATCTGAAAAAGGAAGTCACGAGGATGGTAGCGGATCTAAACATGGTGGCAAAGTATTGCATAATGAGAAATGGAAAACCGATGATAAAAATCACGAAGAAGAAATAGAAGATGATAACTATTCGGAAGTCGAAAACGAGCAGTCCGATAAAATATATCGCAACAAACGTGAACATGAATATAAAACAAAAGAAAATGAACACATCGGTACTACTAATGTAGATAGCCAACATGATGTTGACAAACGAGAAATACCGTTTGAAGTTCCGGATATAAACGTTACGGCAACATATTTGTCAGATGCAGAAATTCTAAAAATTGCTCGGCAAAAGTTAGTACCTGCGAAAGATGATAACACAAAAGAAAAGTATCCATATTATTTTAAAAAATTAAACAGTATTCATAAAGATTCACCTCTTCGTTATGCGGAAAATTTAACCTCAATACCCCTGAAATCAAGAGGTGGTACGGAATTCTATGACTCTAGGTCTAAATTGGAATGTTCAGAAGTTGAAAATGTAGATCCTGTTCCAAAAAAGTTAAAAAATGGTGAAAATCCTACCGAAGATTCATCAACTGAAAATGATGAAAGTGAAGAAAAAGAATTTGAAACTATGAACAAACAGCCACGTCTGAAAGGACTTGGTGACAAAATTGATTGTTTCAAAACAAAATATTTCGGAGAAAACCCATTAGATAGTCCATTTTTCAAAGAGGAAATCATATCTAATCCAGAACCAGTCGTAGTACCAAACTTGGCTACATTTCAACTAAAGCATTCTAATAAACCTGTTGTACCAGTAAATACTACTAATAAAACATTGGAACAAAGAAACTCCAACACAGATATTTTTATGATACTGGATAAATTAAGAACAGAACAGGACACCAAACTACAAGAGTCAATTAATAAAACCAAAGAAAAAATAAGAAACTTTCCATTTGACGAAATTAAAACTTTCGAAGACATACGTGAAAAGCAAGCAATAATAAATGGTACAGTAAATCTTGCAGAAAATATAACGCAGGCACTAACCAAAAGTGCGGTGGAAAATATTTTAACTTCTAGTGAAAGGACAGGTAATATCGATTACAAATCTTATCAAAATAAGATTGATGTAACTAAACGTACACCTAAATTAAGAAAAAAGCGTGCTACACCTTTTGTTTATGAACCATATAAAATAATTAGAGACGGTCAAGTTCAAGACTCAAAAAAGACTACGACGACGAGTAACATTAGTCCCCTCATCAAGCAACTGCAGTCAAGTCGAGTGGTTGACCGGGTTACTAAAGCCAATAAAGAAAATGATAAGCAAGTGAAGAGAAATACAAATACACGCACATATAAAAATATTGGAAAAAAAGATAGAGAACAATCATCGGTTAAAGACAATAAACAAGAAACAACTATAATTGACGTGAGCGTTGATCCGAGGAGAGGCGAGCCGAGATACGAAATAAGACCAAATAATCATAAAGCTGAATATACTCCTGTTGAAAATAAAAAATCAATGACATTGGAAGACTACAAATCTCACACTGCCGATGACACAAATGATGAATCATTAACGACCAAAGACGAATTTATTTCTAATAAATTTACTACAGCACTGTCTCAGCAACGAAAAACAACTGTGCGTCCTTATTACGACGTTTCGCATTTTATCCCAAAAGTGACTGAAATACAAAGCGTCGCCGCATCGAATACTGTTAAGAAAACCGTAACTACTCTATCTCCAAAAGTAAGAAGTAAGAAGAAATCGAATACCAAAAACAATAGCGAAGAACAAGAATATGAAGAATATGATAACGAAGAAACTACGACAACTTCAAAACCATCATTTAGACGACGAATAAAATCTACCACTACTACAGAAATTCCAAGTAAATCTACAGAAACAGAAGAGCCAAAACTTAAATTAGTTACAAGGTTTAGAAATTATAAGCCAGCAGAAACCCCAAAAGTTATAGAAGACATGACTGAACCTACTTCAGTAAACAAATATAAAAAAGAATATGATATTACTGCACCAAAGTATAGAGAAAAGAAAAAGAAAACATCTACAAGTACATTAGTTACCGATACTAAGAAATACGGTGGTGAAGACGACGAAGATGATGAAGACGATAGACGGAGAGAAGAAGTGGATGCCTTAATTGGAGTCAAAGAAAATTTAGATGACTACATACCACTTTATGAAAAAGAAGAAAAGAATAAGAGATTGCGACTTGAACAATCATCTGAAGATGATGAAGACGATAGCTCTGAGAGTGATGATGATGAAGACGAAAGTGATGAATATGAAAGTGAAGAAGATGATAACGAAGATGAAGAAGACGAAAACGAAGAGGAGGATGAAGAAACTGATGTCCCCATTACAACACCTGAACCTACGAAACGTACACTCGTACGTACAACTGATGCCCCAGTCCCTACTATTGCATCACGTAGTGCCAAGTTAGAAGCAAAACCAATAGTTACAAAGAAAAAAATTGAAATACATAAAGAAACGCCGTTCAATAAATCATCTCCACATGTATCACAATTTAAAGAAGATATTGAAGAAGTTGAAATCATCAAAGAAATACCTACAATATCCAAAAAAAAGCCTCAAAATAACTTAGAAGCATTGGAGTTGTACAAAGACGATAGTCTAGCAGAGGACATAAATAAACTTGGAGATGTAGAAATATTCAGTGAGGATATAGATTTAGAAAAGGGGCCAAAACATGGTGGTAATTATAGAACTGCGACTAAAGAAGAGCTGAAGGAATTAGCAGAAGGAACTAAAGCTCCTAAAGATGCGCTAGCTTCTCAGAGTGAAAATAAGAAACATGTTGAAATAGACGAGTATGTCCCAAAAAGGATGCATGGGGGTAATTTGAAGTCATTAACTGATATACAGAGGTCACGAAACTCGGGTAGGAGCTCCAAATTAGTGGAATTGAATGATTCTCCCCCTAGAGGAATGCACGGTGGGAATCTCAGATATGGAAATACCAACAGAGGTCGACGTGGAGGCAGGAAAAGCGAAAAACTTATTGAACTTGACGAGACCCGTGAAAACAAGCGAAATAATCCCAAGCCACGTGACGAAAACTTCAAATCGTTTAACCCAAGACATGAAAGGTTGCACGGTGGCAACTATCGGAGTGCCAAATTAGTTCAGGCATCAGAAATAAAAGAAGATTCGAGTAAAAATGTAAGAAAAAATTCTGCAGAACTACTAAGCAGTTTTGCTCAAGCGGTGCCCGTACTTACTACAACGCCTGGATACATTTTAGACCCTAGTAAACGTATGTATTACTATGTTGATTCCTAAATTATTGATGTACTATAGTCCGCCAGTAATTTGTTTTTCCCTGTAAATTATCTAGGTAAGTAATTATACGCTAGTTAAGACCTACAATTGCAAGTCAAGATTATGTTGAAATATAGTGAAATTCAGTTCAATGTTAATTTCAAGCAATTTTAGAACAATAATTTAAATATACAATAGGTTCAATAGCTTACGGTTTATTTTTATTGTATATCTTGCTCAATTCTCGTGACCTTCAATATTGCAAATCTTGGATGAAAAGTATTCCTAACCGCATTTAAAGAAATGAGCAAAATCGTATAAATAAAAATACTTTTGACAATTGAATGACAAAGTGTTCATTTTTGGATAAAAATCTGACTTCCTCACTGAATGCCAAATTATTGTCTGTGGGTCTGGATTTCTTTTGATATAACACTCTTGTGTAAATATTTTAAAATTATTTTACTGTTTTCTTGGTTTGTAAAGGCCGCATCATCATAAAATCGTATTTAAAAAATCATAAGTCAGTCAGTACTCATATGAATATGGAGCTTAAAATATGTAACGCCACAGATGTGTTTGACACTTTTATATCGTTCCAAAAATAATTCGACAGTTGAAAAAATTGTAAACAATTTATAGGGATTTAAATTATTTTAAGTTAAGATTTGCATTAATTGATTAGAAGATTGTATTAGAAAGTGCCACACAAAAGTGATAAGAAACGTGAAAGTATTATGATATTCTTATAAAATATTTAATCAGTCGCTATTGGACTGTCGAATGTAACTGTGATAGATTTATGTAACTACGTTAACAATTATTTTATAAGCATATAATATCTAATTTATAATGTTGTCATTTTTATTATTAAAGTTTGCTTTAAACTACCCTTTTTTATTATTTGTTCCACAAAGATTATTAACATTTTAACTCTTTAAGATTTCTGTAAAGGTTTATTACAAAAGCAATCAGAGCGTACCAATCAAATTTAAATTACATCTCGAAATATTGGACCTATTAAACAAACAATCACAGACATGTAAACTTGCAAAATGCTCAATAAACATATTACGAAACAATGTTATCACACTATGATTTGTTTCAATGCACATTTGGGTTACGTTGGAAGTGTCACAACGGAACCCAGTTTTTGTGTGAGTGTTACAGTCTTGGACTCAAAGACACCAGCGTCCGAGATGACTACACGTAGTGCGTTCAACTTTGGAGCGTAACCACTTTCACTTTCGACGCCGCTTAACTGTATCCGTTGTGGATTTTGGCATGGCGTTCGATGTCTTTACCTGTTCAAGACTCTTGTCTATTATTATTTACGGTCACAGTGGCAACAAAGAAGTTTTTTTTGTCAACTGCACATGTTCTAAAATATTATTTATATTGAATGTTATATAACCAGTATTTACTTTATAATAAGACACAATTACGTAATTGTAATATTTTATTTCATTGGCAAGTTGTTCAAGACGAAGGCTTACGTTGCTAACTTAAAGTAAAATTGAGCTAAAATATTGGTACAATTTAAATAAATAAAATATCTTATTTTCAATAAATATTGGGTAGCAATTCACATTGCAATTTTCTTTTGGTTTCACTTTGTTCTACAAGTATAATATAATTAACACTTTATTATAATATTAGCATAATTTATTCTTGACACGCTAGGAACAAAATTAATATGAATCTATGCAGTATTAAATTTATAATGTGCTTGAAATATTTGGAAGTTTGAATACTTTGGATACGATAGATTGAAATTTCGGTAATAAGCAGCTATCTGATAATAGTAGTCAATATTTAGTTTATTTTTATATAAATAAGTTTTTACGTTTAATTCATAATATAAAATGTATCCGCTGAAAACGTATTATTTTAAGTTACTACATATTTTGGCATTGCATCAGCTAACAATCACCATAAACAACTACTTTATTCGATTAATACAAACCCTGTTGATACAGATATTACCAAAAAAAAACGATGATAATTAATTAATACTTGAAGTGTAAAGTTCTATTTACCATTAATTTACTCTAAACCTTAGATAAAAAAATCGATATAATTTACTTACTTATAGACTAATTACTGGTTTATCTTTGTGAACTTATAAAAGTAACTTTACCATTTGTTGGTGGGGGGACATTAATAGGTTTCCATTCTGATTCAGCTGCTTTTATATAGCTTGGCTCTATATCTTCTCTATCTATTGGACTCATGCCAGGGTCTTTCTCTTCATCGAAAAAATCTATGATAGGGTGATAATTGTAATTTACTCTCTGCCCGTTAGCACTTATATTTTCATTGTTTATACTAATATCTTTAATTGTTCCTTCTCCATATTCTGTTGTTAATGCTGGTAATTTAGGTGCTATAGTGGCTCTAAATTTTGGGGGGCTAATAGCATGTACAGTTTCAGCCTCATCATAATCATCTTCAATGGTATCATCTTTACTTGTTGGGGAACTAGTTGGTGAAAATTCAATTGCTGACGTTCCTGAGGAAACGAGATCTTCAGGTCCACTGGATAATTTTTTTCTGATCGGTCGACGACTAGGCCTTACCGTCCTTTTAAACTGGCTTCCCGGTAATTTGTATTTTGTTGTATCCTTGACAAAATTGAATGACGAGGTTGCGTCAGGGTTTGGGGGTTCCAAATAGCTAGGTAATGAATCTAAATTAGATTTCGTCGGGTTTCTAGAAGGTGATGGCCGTTTCACGTTTCTAATGGAAGAAGCTTGATTAAAAGTATCCGGAAAATACGTATTTCCAAATGAGTCTACTGGATTTGAAGGCGATAATGAGTCGTCGCTGTCTATATGCTTACTGAATGGTGACCCACTGATCAAATTTTGATTATCAGTGAACGGTGGGAATGATTCTAGAGGCTTGTTTCGAGTAAAAGGAGGAGATTTGAAGGTAGGCCTTTGGATTGTGGGTTGAACATCTTCTAATGCGTGATTCCCTTGTTCTGCTGATAAATCTTCGCCAGGAAAATGTTCCGATGAAGTTTCATGAATTCTTTGACCAAGTGGTGGGAACGATACGCTATATCCTTCAATATGACAGGAACAGCAGGTCGGCACCTAAAAAATAAATTATCTCTTAATATTTTTAAAACATTTTAGCAATTTGTTTATACTTTATTTTTATGATCACACAATATTAGCCTATGAACGGCCAACTGCTGAGCTTGACTTCACCCAATTCGATGAAGGGCTGGGTTCTATATCTTGTTTTTTTACTGCTAGATTTTCTGCTACCAAACAGAGCTGGTTTTGTCGTTACTAGGTTAATTACTTACATTATGAATGAAGCTCGGAATACAGTAGTTCACTAACTACAATTTGTTCACTAACCTTAAATATATCCATGTGAAGACCATTTTGCTGATCCCACGTCAATAGTCGATGGTAGTTATATACTTGCACGCATTTTGATTTGAAATTATCTGTTAAATATGTGCAAGACTCCTTGGGTTTTCTAAAATAAATACATTTTATATTATTATTATTTTTGACTGCCTCGTTGGTCTAGTGGTTAGATGTGCCGCCTTTGGATCAACGGGTCCCGGGTTCGATTCCGGGGTCGGGCAAGTGTCTTTGTGTAAACCAGAGGCACTGGCTCGGAGTCTGGGTGTCATTTCTATCTATAATATGTATGTATTTAAAAAAAAAAAAAGCATATAAGTAGTTTATCATCCATCTCGTTACCATAACACAAGCAATAAGTTGCTTAGCTTGGGACGAGATGGCGTTGTGTGAAACGTCCAAGGATATTTATTCATCTTTGTAATTAAGTATTATTTATATGTTATATTGGTCATATAATTATGTACCTTTTGATTTATGAGTGTTTGCCACAACTTCAATATTAACATTATATTATATAATATTATAATATATATTATTATATATTATAATATATAAAATTCTCGTGTCACGTTTTTTTGTTAATGAAGTCCTCCGAAGTGGCTCAATAGATATTGATGAAATTTTATATTTACATTTGGCAGGTATGGGAATCGGATAACATCTATTATTCATTCCCCTGAATGTTAAGGGACCAATCCAATCTTTTTTTATTGTATAGACAAAAAAAAAAGATTTAATTTTTTATGATAAAGCATACAAAAATACTTGCAACCCTAAAATTTCCCCTCTACGATAAACTCCTATTTTTTAATAGCGATATTTAAAACCACGTTTGCCAGGTTAGCCAGCATGATAGGTTAGATAGCTAACATGTAGTCGTATAATGAAAATTTGTTTAGAAAATAATATGTTTCCCAATATACAATTTCGAATATAAGAGTCACTCTGTCTGTCTCTCTATTACTTTTGAGGATTAAGCCACTAAGAGAAGGGCGGTGGTGACAAATGTGAAGAAAAATATAGGATTAAAAATATATAAGAAAACTGCCATTGTGTAAGATAGAGCTAATGAAGCTTTGGTTGAAGACCCACGATATAAAATAAATATCACTAAATACTGTTCCATTTCAATTTCAAATTTCAACGAAATCTTTTATTATTGCTAAGGACGCACCTACTGAGAGTAGGTTAAATGAAACACCAATGTCCCAGGTGCTAAGGCGCTGGATACGACAGACGAAAGGAAAAAAAAAGAAGAGCAATAAATTACCATTCATTGCTAAAAAGATCACGGACTACAAGTCTGTGGTGTTGTAACAAAATAATAAAAAAAAACCTTTTATTAATAAAGACACACTTACAAGCACTTCTCCAGCCTCAAGGTCTGAGTGTGTTCTCCGGTGTTTACGATGTATTTCCACTGCCCTGAAGTTGCCCTAGCTCGCTGAGGCCTAGCATATTTGACGGTGCTGGGACACATGAACCCAGCCTCACCAGCACTAGCAAAATCCCGATTTGCCGTATCCCCTCGTCTGTAAACAATAAGCAATGCATGGCATGAGATTAATATTAAAATTTATTACCATACTTATAGACTTTAGAGTCTTGGTTTCATTGATCAAAACCAAATCAAAATTGGCATAACAACTATATCATTTATTATTTTTTAATTTATTTATAAACCTTTGTGTTATATTTTATCGGCTCTTACGACACCCTCAGGATGTAATGGGATGGTGACACTATGTATTCTAAATGCGGCAGTGGGTAATTTATAGGTTGAGTAGTAATAGTTTTATTGCTGCACTAGGCACCTGTTAGTAACGTTGATGCTACTTTCGCCGTGTGGTTGCCTGGAAGAAATCGCTTGATAGCGATAACCCCGCCTAAATGTTCTTAAATTGTTATAAAATATATTATATACGTATTTGCTGTAAGCCTCAAAACACGAAATGTTCAGCAGAGACAAAAAACATTTCTAAAATTAGAAAAAAAATCATTACTCAAAAACTATACATCGTAGGAACATGATTTTAAAAATGTATTTTTATTTTTTCTTGTTTTACATGTTACTTAAATAGATATCCTTCTGAGTCAATTAATACCAGTGTTTTGGTGGCTTACAGCAAACAAGTTTTTTTTTACAAACCTATATAACGCTGTAACCATGAAGAATTTTCTATGGCAACAAAACATTCTATTATGTTTAGAATATTATTTTTTTAGAATACATATTTTTTAAGTAAAACTAAATTAGATGTGAGAAACCGTGAAGATTTTATTTGATTTGATTTTATTGTTTTAAGCGAATGGAGTGGGGAAAATATAGTATTAAAATATAGTTTTATACAATTACAAGACAGTAAGTTTGGTATATTTATTCATTGTAAACTTTCAAAACGTAATTATATTATACACTGTTTTGTACAACAAACGTAATTCATCATCATCGTCAGCTTATTTCTGTCCACTGCTGGCTCGCCACTGAGCCCGGAACGTAATTAGTAGTTTAATATATTATATAAAATAAAATTTAAAAAAAAGTTTATTTAAAAGAAAACCTAAAACTTGTCATTAACATAACAAACATTTTCATAATTTAAGCATGTATTTATGCATCATTTGAATGCGTCAAGCTCATTAGGGGAGGCCTATGTCCAGCAGTGGACTATGTGGGCTGATGATGATGATGATGATGAAGCATGTATTAAAAAGAAAGATGTCTTCTAAAATACTCAATGAGAACCGATGAAGAGGATCGGTATCTGGTAGGCGGTCTACTGTTTTATTATTATGTTCTAGGTCCAAAAATTCTTTTGCACAGTTAGATAAAAAAAAATTAACAAGATTTTCCAGGTCCTTGTATTTTTGGGATAAAATCGGCAATTAATTTCACTCTATACAAATGTTCCTTTGGTTTGGTGTTACCCATATTTCCTAGTGGAATTTCGAAACTTTCAGCATCAACTGCCATAGATATTTTTTATAGATCACGTTTGGCTTGTTCATTAAAAAAATTACAACTTAGCTATAGTAGAAATGTGCAGATTTAGATTCTTTTTAAATGATTTATTTACGACGTCATTGAAACCCAAAAGTTTACATCTCGTACTTGAACTTCTTAGGGAAACGGGTTTATTTCTAGCCATTTCCATGATAGTTGGCCATTGAGAAGGAAATTGATCGCGAGGCTTAATGTCTGACAAAGATTTATTTTATACACCGCCGAAAACTCTTTAGATGAAGGCTTCGCAAAACTGGATAACATGATGTAAGTTTTGGTATTTAAAAAACTCATCCTGCCAAAATGGCGTAAGTCTGTTTGAAGAATAGCGTAAGCAACAAATGCATTAAATATACTGGTTTTTGATAGACTTACAACCACGACCACATCAAAATTTTAAAAAACCTATGGCGTAAGCGATTTTTTTTCGTAGTTAGAATTATGAGAGTCTGACCAATCGACGTAGAATTTTTTTCTGATCAAAATTATGTAAAAAACGAACTTTCGATTTTTTGAGACTTACAGCAAATACGTTTTCCTACGTCGATATGTATCTATATCAATGTTTTTAATCATGTACAATATAAATCACTACATAGTATAAAACAAAGTCGCTGTCGTCTGTCCGTCCCTATGTAGGCTTAAATCTTTAAAACTACGCAACGGAATTTGGTGCGGTTTTTTTTAATAGATAGAGTGATTCAAGAGGAAGGTTTATATGTACAACACCCCCCCCCCCCGCTATGCACGGGTGAAGCCGGGGCGGGCCACTAGTGAAAAATAAATAAGAGAATTGTTAGCAGTGTCCACTTTAGCCTAAACATTGACATTGATTGTTACAATATTTTGCTGCCCTCATTACAATATCGGCATCTTACATATTATCATATATCAGCCCCGCCTTCATCCCTATGTATTGGGGTCAACACCGGTCTAACCTAATTCGGCTTCGTCCGGAAATTTGCCGTTTGCCCTCCGAGACCCATCTTGTGGGACCACCGGTATATATGTGGTTAGAGCAGCTGTCAGTTATCACCAGAGGTCGGAGTAGGTAGATTGATTATATATACTTGCGTCAAGATATTATAATATGGACATGCCATTTTATCCATAATGTGCGGCATTTGGTTCCGGTATTTTGGAGGCATATCCATATTATCCTCTACGTTTGACGTCAACGACCTTAAATCAATCTACCTACTCCGACCTCCAGTTATCACGCTACTACGTGTACTACACATAACGAAATGTCTAAAGCATATTAGAAGAATTTTTACTTTACCTTCATCAGAATGTATCAAGAAGGACTTCTCGTACATATCGTAAAAAACATCTTACTGAAAAGCCCACCTGTTAGAGACGAGGTAATGTTGTTCATTGTATTTGGCCTCCTGTGCCGCCGTCACTCCATCCACAGCTCCTTCCTCTGGATCTCTATAGTCAGCCAATAGTGCTGCTGCAGCCGCCTTGTTCCTCCTTATAGACTGTACAATGGCCTCCCTAAAACACACATTGATATTAGTATCATATTTTTATCAATTCTTTATTGTACACAAAAAAGAACAGAATAAACTAACTTATGAAATATCATGGACAAAGGCGTACAGCTTACTTAAATTCATAGAGATATAAAATAAATACTATTTTTGTTAATTATATAAAAGAAGTAGTTTTTGCGTACAAATGTATACAGACAGTTACTTTGAATATGGCTTCATACACGTATATATAAAATTTAAAGCAATAGATTTAATATAATAGATATGATGGCAACAGCGATAAAATATATATTTTTTAACTAGCTTCTTTTTAATACGAAAATAGATGGACTTTCTCGAATATGAGGAGGTGAGAAATTCTATTACCCCGTGGGATGAAAACTGTCCAAGCGGTCCTATTTATGTATGCAGAAGAATGGATAGACCAAACGAGTTTCAATTTTACTGTTTGAGAATACGCACAGTTTCATAAATGATCTTGTGATTTAGCGGGAATCCCAAGTGAGCTGAAATTTGTTAACCAATGATGTTTTAAGATTGCCACTATTGAATGCCATGAGACTACACCAACAAGATCGGCATGCACTAATCTACACTAATCTGAAAGTGACGTTAAAGCTGACGATCTTCTTTCAGCGATATTGAAGAAAAGTCTACATTATAGAGCATGAAATAACCAAGCATGTTAGACGGCTTCAAAAAAATCGTTTAGAGTTTCTGGAAGATAATCTTGCCCCTCTAATATTCCGTTGTATAGTTTATTACATTGTTATGATGAATTCCCAACCTTAGCCAAAACCTTAGTTCTCATAACACTTCACACACTACGCGTATGCCTAATATAACGCCGTAATGGTATCCCTCTAGGCCGTGGGCTGACTTGCAGTTTAACACAAAGCACACAATATCTTATGATCTTGCGTACTTTCGCCACTGCCCCCTATTCACAACTTTTGCTTTCTTTAATATCCTAGTGATGTAACCCGTTTCGATTTTTGAAACTGGTTTGATTGAGGCAGCAGTAACACTTATGATCTCGACGTTATTGAAAAAGCGTGTCATAAGACTAATTACACTGCCTGATGTAATAGAGTTATGCGGTAGTTATAGATCATATTTGACTGTCGCAAAATTTGCTATCAAAGCGCAGAAACTGCAGAAAAGGTAGCCAATAACCATTTTTCAAAGATTCCATAATTAATCATCATCATCATTATTTTAGCCAAAAGACGTCCACTACTGGACATTGGCCTTCCCCAAGGATTTCCACGAAGGAAGAACTTCCTTAACTCTATAAACTTAGATTATTTTAATACTAGCTGACCCGGCGAACTTTGTTCCGCATTATATATATATTTAAAACAAAAAGAAAGTTGGACATAGGATACCTGAGATTTTTACCCCGTCCGTATAAAACCTACTTTAACAATACGCAACTGACAGCGAAACGTTATGTTGTCTATAGTTTAATATGGTCGAAAATTTGACAATTAGAAATTTTGAATTCGACTTGTTTATATTGTTGTAATTCACATAATATCTTTATAACTTGTAGCCTATGTGTTATTCTGATGTATAAGCTATATTATTGTAAAGTTTCATTAAAATTTTACGTAAAATTTTACGTAAGCTTCTACGTGAAAGAGTAACAAACATCCATCCATCCATCCATCCATACTTACAAACTTTCACGTTTATAATATTAGTAACATCATGCAATAAAGCTAAAAAAAAAACAAAATCTACCGTAAACAACAATCCAACGAACATTTACTATTTTTAACCTAGTTTAATCGCATTATCATAATATATTATCATATATACCATATTATCATATTATGATATTATATCATAAATCATAAACTTCACACTTCACCAATCAGTTTGCAGAACATAAACCAGTCGCAAACTCCTGACAAATTTACAACATAAAATAGAAAACAATACCTTACAAAATATCAACAGAACTTACGCTGGATAATCCTCAGATTGTAAACATAGAGAGTTTGTGAATAGTTCACAATTATTGGGGTCTGCAACCGTTGAACTGGGGAGTTTCCTGCTTGGGACTGGTCGTCGCCTGGTCATTGAAGTTAATGATGGTTCAGCAGTAGTTCTACGGGACATCGGTGACACTGGTGACGGCTTAGGTTGTGAAGGTGTGTATATCCCACGACGAAGCTGAGCTCCTACATACCAACATTAATTTTAAAATGGTGAATTGATTTTATTGTATTTTTATATATGAATTGTCTTTTTAAAAGTACCTTTTCTGTCGACAAATCTACTGCTTCCTAAAGCTCTAAGCTTTTCAGCAACTGGCAGATCTTGTGATATGGTCACATTGGTAGACTCAGCAGTCAAGTCCAAAGTACTATTATCAGCCACTGAAGACAAATTAGCAGCTCTACTCTTGAACAATGAAGATGTCGAAGCTGGTAATGGGGTAGTTGATGCTTCGGTAGTCGTTGTCCATAAAAATCTTGTGGTGTTTCTCTGGAATTAATAAAACATCAAGTTACGAACAGTATTTGACTAGGAACTAATAACTCTATTTCTTATAGTAGAAATTGCTGTGCTATATTTACTTGTCATAAAACTTCATAGTTTAATAGGCTTGTAAATCGGAACTGTCGTTATAAAATGTAACGCTTATGATTTGTGAAAGTTATTGTATAATTCACTCTGATAGTAAATACCCTAATCTTAATTATATCTTCCAACTTTGCGTCGTTTAATTAAATAACCTGTCGTAACCTAGCGGACTGTGCATAATGCAATCGATCTGCAGGTTAAGTAACGTCTGGCTCTGCTGAATGTCTATCATTTTCATTATGTTTGACCTGGTCCGTGATTCGAAGGCACGTAATGCTGTCTGTCCCGGCTGCCATTCTACAATCTATGGCAGTCGTTACACGTTGTCAGCAGCGAAACAAGTGACAGCTGGTCTAACTATGGGTTACGGAGGGCAGATGGCCATCATTCCGTGTAAATAGTGGTAGTTATCCAAATCAGGTTAGATCATTGCCGACTCTAATAGAATTTGGAAAAGGCGAGGGAGATTGATTGCCTAGCAAGTGTAACTGTTTATCTAACTGTAGGTTAATATATTAGTTTAGAATTGGTATGTGTTACTCTATATCACCGATTAGCATGTTTATTACTTACTTTATTTTTAATAGCATTAACTTCATTATTAAGACTTGTATCATTATTTTTGACATCGAATTGTTTTCTGTTTGTATATCTCAGTCTAAGCGTGTCCCTATTGTTAGGAGCTTTCGTTGTAGTAGTTGGTTCGACCTCTACATCAACAATTTCATCACTTGATTCTGTGTCTTCAACAAATGATCGTCTGAGAAACTGTGCTTGTGGTTGATATGGTAATTGAACTTCTCTGGGCTCTTTGCCTGGTCTCACAGCACGGCGAATGAGATTCGCCATGTCTAATAGTATTGGCAGCATTAGTTCCGAGGTGTTTGAATCGTTACCGAACATAGATCTCACCTGGAATGTAAACAATACTGCGTTTAATGCCAGCTGCAGTAAGTGTAGTACTACTGTATTAGTTTTGTGCATTAAGAATATTGGTGCGGAATTAATAAATGCACGTGGAAGTGGTAGGGAAGAATGAAGAAGATATACTTTCCTAACCATAAGATCTTGACATATTATAAGTATGGTTTATTCATCAGTCAATCTCCTTCGTTGCCCTGTTTCCCAATTTCTTTGAAGTGAACATGATAAGGCTAACTGCCGGTATTTACACAGAGTGAATTATAAACTACGCATTATAAAAATAATTACCGAAACATTTTTTAGGATTATAATGAGATTTAAAGATACTTAAGTGGAAATAATCGGGTTATTTTATACTTTTTTGTCATCGGGTTTGTAGAAAGTAGCCCTACTTAAAAGCTTTTAATTAGCACGTGCAAAATTTGAATATGGTATCTAATTATATGTATTACTATGACAGCATATTACTGAAAAGGTTGTATGTTAGTCTATTGGAATGGAATATACAAAGGATGACATGCATCTGCCCCTTAGGTTTAAGAGACAAATAGCTACATTGTTAGCTTATAATATACAACCTGCTGACTCTGTCACAGACAATTTTTTATATAATCTTAGTTCTAAGACTTTGACAGACTGTGCTATTCACAGTTCTCTAGACACATCTAGATGTTTAAACAACTAGATGAGACAACAGCCATGCCTTCTGCTTTACGAATTGTTCACCAGAACATGCAGGGCATGGCTAGCAAAGATTTAGAAATCGACCTATTTTTAGAGCATAGGAATGTTCAGATTTTTTGTGTAACTGAACATTGGCTGAAGGAGCATGAGCTTGGTCGACGGAATGGAAATCATAGTATTATAAGTGCCTTTTGTAGAAAGCATGCCATACGCGGTGGGTCGCTTATCTTTGTGTCTCATGAAGTTAAAGGTAAAGAACGCAAGGATATAGTTGATCTCTCTATAGAACGTACCATTGAATTATCGTGTATAGAACTCGTTCACTACACTATTGTCTGCGTCTACCGGCCACCCTCTGGGATCTATAATACTTTTGAGGTCGTCATGGAAAATGTTTTAAAGAAAGTCACTTCCTGCAGTAAACATGTTTTAATATGTGGTGACTTTAATATAGATTTGTTAGTTGAATCATCATTATCTTGTAGATTCATTAATCTTTTTAAATCATATGGACTTACGCCCTCTTTTAGTGAGCCAACTAGAGTAACAAATAGTTCATCTACGTGTTTGGACAATTTCTTCTGTAACTGTCAATTGATAAATAAATCTATCATTAATGATCTCCCATCTGATCATTGCGGGCAATTAATTACTCTTCCCAACAATAAAGCAGACGATCGATTCACATTTTCTGCTCGACCAGTTACAGGTAGGAAAATAGAAAAATTCCAAAACATTGTAGCCAAGAAAACTGTGGCAATGGCTCACGTGCGTGGTGACCCGGGTAGTCAATACGAAAAATTATTTAATATTATTCAGATTGAGTTCAATCGTATATTTGAATTGAAAACCTACACCAAAGGTAATAAGTTGAAGTTTTGTGAATGGGCTACTCCAGGTATTTATAAGAGTAGGAATACATTATATAATTTATACGCTTTGAAACAATTTAATTTTAATTTAGCCTTTCAGGAATACGTTAGGTCCTACTCAAAATTGTTTAAAAAAGTTTGCTATACGGCTAAATCTCTACACATTGGTCGTAAAATTAGACAATCCAATAACAAAATTAAAACCACCTGGAACATTATTAATAACGAAACTGGCAAAGCAAAGTTACCGGAATCTAAATTTGAATTGCATATTAATGGTAGTGTAATAAATACTAACTTTGAAGTAGCTCAATGCTTTAATAATTTTTTTGAAAGTATACCGAAGGAAATCACCACGTCTTTGGCTTCATCTTCTGTCCACGCTGAGATGCTGCTCAAGGATAATGTTAGAGAGACGTCAGGCTTGCTCAGTTTCACTTATGTGACCCCTTCTGACATTGTTACAGCCTTTAATAGTATTACTTTGAAGAAAACAGGTGATTTGTGGGATATATCAACTGTTGTGATTAAAGGGGTTATTTCAGATATAGCTCCTCAGCTTGCTAATATATTTAATGAGTGTGTAGATGTGGGCGTATTCCCAAATTTAATGAAACATGGTAAAGTCATCCCACTCTACAAAGCTGGCAATAAGAAAGAGCTTGGCAACTATAGACCTATTTCCATTTTGCCAGTTTTAAGTAAAATTTTTGAGAAAATAATTTTAAAACAGCTACTGCAACATTTCCACAAATATAAATTGTTACATAGTGAACAATATGGGTTCACTAAGGGTCGCTCTACGGCTGATGCTGGTGCTGTACTCTTAAAGCACATCTATGATGCATGGGAAAACTCTCAAGATGCTATTGGTGTTTTCTGCGATCTATCCAAAGCTTTCGATTGTGTACATCACAACACTCTTTTGAGAAAGCTTCAACACTATGGTATCAAGTTTAACGCGCTTAATCTCCTTGCGTCATACTTGAGTAGCAGAATGCAGTTTGTGGACATAAATGGAGTCAAATCTACTGGATCGACATTAACAATGGGCGTGCCACAGGGGTCTATTCTGGGTCCGTTTTTGTTTCTTATTTATATAAACGATCTCGCCTTCTTTGTAAAAGATATTTGTAACATTGTTCTATTTGCTGATGATACATCGCTTATTTTTAAAGTTGACCGTAAGAAAACAAATTTTGACGATGTAAATAGCGCACTCGTGCAAATATCTCAGTGGTTCACTGTAAACAATTTATTGTTGAATGCAGCTAAAACCAAATGCATTAGGTTTACTACCTCTTACTCAAAAAGTATCGATACTAAATTGATATTAAATGACAAAAATTTGGACCTAGAAGAATCTACAAAGTTTTTGGGCATTACTTTAGATTCCAAGTTACAATGGAGGCCCCACATTCATAAACTCGCTGATAAACTTAGTTCAGCAGCTTATGCTGTGAGACAGGTAAGACGGCTCACCGACGTGGATACCGCGAGACTTGTCTACTTTGGTTACTTCCATAGCGTCATGTCATATGGTATTTTGCTTTGGGGCAACGCCGCAGACATTGAAACTGTATTTGTATTACAAAAGCGTGCTGTGCGTTCCATTTACAATCTAGGACCCAAGGAATCACTTAGAAATAAGTTTTGTGATATAGGAATTTTGACTGTGGCATCGCAGTTTATCCTTGCTAATATCTTATTTGTGAGACAGAATATCAGTCAGTATAAGACCAACTGTGATGTCACTACGTCCACTATCCGTACAAGAAATGGGCATAAACTAGTGATACCTCACCACAGACTGCAAAAAGCCCATGGATCTTTTGCAGGCCTCGGTGTTCGCCTGTACAATAAAATTCCTGACGCTATTGTAGATTTACCCTTCATAAAGTTCAAAAATTTTGTTAAAACTACATTAATTAGTAAAGGGTACTACCGCGTCAACGACTATATGTGTGATAATGATGCCTGGAAGTAACTGTCATTTTGTGCCTGTGCTCTGTTCCTTTGGCCCCTTCAATAATATATCTCATTGGCGAAATAATTTGTACGTAGCATTTTAGAAAATGTCATATATTGTACACTGTATGTGTGAGCAATGACGCAATGGAGACCTTTATTCGCGGATTTGTTTCTTGATTGGCCCTGTCAAGGTCTATCCGTCATTCATTGCGGAAACGTGTAGCGTGTTTATTTATTTATTTAATTTTTTATGCAAAAATGTACATTTCTCTCATCTTGCGAACTTGCTCTCACTATGCTGTTTAGTGCTTTTTGTAAACAAGACCAATAATTTTAAAAAAAGCAACTACAGAGTTTCTTGCCGGCTCTTCTCTGTAGAGCAGCCTTCCGAACCGGTGGTAGTTTCGGCATGAATGTGAGTGAACGCAGAGATTGTGAGCGATCAGGGGAGATGGAGGGATTGTAGGAGTGCAGAGTTGTGTGTGAAAGGTGTGAATGTAGGTATGACGACTGAGAGGTGTGTGTGGAGACTGCCACCTGGTGTGGGACAGGGGCCGTAAGATGATAATGGTGTTTATAAATATGACGATTTATAAGAGTTTTGTGATGAAACCTACGTAAATAAAGTTCCTTTTGAGTTTGAGTTTGAGTTTATTATATTTTAACTGTAAAACTTTCGTATTTCTTTGCGAAATACGCTAAAATCTATAAAAAACCTTACTTGTTGAATTATTGTGTGGAAGATTGGTACAACTATTTACTAGACAGCGGTGTTATAATGCAATTATTATAGTTGTATGAGTGGG
This sequence comes from Clostera curtula, assembly GCA_905475355.2. Classification (NCBI taxonomy): domain Eukaryota; kingdom Metazoa; phylum Arthropoda; class Insecta; order Lepidoptera; family Notodontidae; genus Clostera; species Clostera curtula. The sequence goes on from FR997799.1 coordinate 19,502,759, forward strand.
TCAAACACTATAATCTAAAAACAACGGTAGTTTGACATGACTGTCTGTCTCACCGTACTCATAAATCTATTTTGACTTAGTTCTTTTTTTAAATTTATTTGAAGGGCGTCTTAAGCCTTATCGTTTTCTAAAACTCCAAGTTTGTTGTTTATTTACCTAACGTAATCCACAAAAACACTAAGGCGGTCGCTAGTAATGAGAAAAAGTAGTGAGCGGAAACTCTGAAGTGTTTTTATTGTACAAAAATATGTTTATCTACTTATAATAGGCATTTCATGGCCATGAGAAAACCTAGTTCCAGTTTTCGTGGGACGTGCATTCTTGTATACTATATAAAGTGTGCCCAGATACACATCTAGCAGTAGCTGAACGTGTGCTTTACTGTTTAAGGTTAGAATAATTAAGATGGATGATAAGTAATGTTTTGTTCTATTCTTTCGGTATTAGTCCGTGTATTTTGTTTATGCGCGAATTGGATAATTGGAAGTTAATCGATTCTCAGATCTAATGAATACATGTAGAATATTTGTATAAAGTATCATTTACTACCTCTGTCAATTCGTCGTGGGATCTCTGACTGCATATTTCTATTAAAAATTTTCAAAAATGACGTTTATTGCCCCGAACTTTTATCTAAATTCAATTTTAATATACCATCCAGAACCCGCGACAATCCACCTATATCTGTGCCATTTGCGTCAACGAACTATAGAAAAAGCTCTGGTATTGTGCATGCAAGTAGAAATTTAAATAAGTTATGTAAACAGCATGATATTGATGTGTTTAATACTAGTATAGTCACGGCCAGGCGGCGCCTAAGTCTTGGGTTTTTCAGAGACCACGATGTGGAGTAATCACATATTGGATTATGTATGCTTTTTATTATATTAACTACTAAGTATTGTTTCTTAGTAATTTTTATTCTTTTCTTTCTAAATTGTAAGTTCATGGTTATGTTTTTTATACTCTAGTGTTAAACGTGAGGACTTGTTATTGGCTGTCCGATTACCGTTCAAAATTATTAGCATGTGTTTTATCTTGCTGCAAGTCTTCCATGCTGTATAAATAAATAAATATAATAGATTGTAACAAATTTTGCACAAAATACTGCAGAGTGCGATTTCTTACAGACATCCTTAGGATGGAATAACAGTACGAACTCAAAAGCAAGTTCAAACGTAGTGCAGTAATTTAATTATTAAAGTATGCTGTTTTAATAATCCAGCTTGTCGTCAATATCTTGATTTACAATAAAGATTATAGTTCTATCTATGTCTATCTATCTTAGCTCTTAAAAGACGCACTGCTCAGTCGAGCTTCCCACAATTGCCCATTCTACACTAATGTAATGCATAATTTGACTTCATTTGAAAAAATAAATTCAAATGTTCTTCCCATGTGCTATAAAAAAGACACTGTAGTAAAAATGCACGTCGATTTTCACTCTATTGAATTATTAACCTTATAGCCTGATTTCCATCTTCAAATTCTAAATCCGTCATCGAAAATCGTGATTACATACTAGCTTCACGCGGCTTCACTTGCAAGGTCCTATATTTGGATTTATTAGCTACTCAGCCCATAAATGACTTACCGCCGAGTCGGACCTCCACCTACATGGACAGTAACTGCCCTACTGTACCACGCTGGCATGACGGGCTGGCACAGGGTTCGTATTAAGATTTCATTCTCTTGCGGCTAGGTTATCGGCCTTGTCATTCCCTTTGTCGACTCTTACAACACCTTCAGGATGGAAATTGGTGGTGACACTATGTATTCTAAATCCGCCTCCACAGTACATTGAAATGTATTTATTTATCTGTATTATTATCTGACATTTTGTATTCCTTCATACTTCATACATAAGCGCCGAAGTTATTTAGACTCCGTAGCAGCGAAAGTTTCGATGAAGGCGAATGAACTGGAAAGTGTTTACTTAAATCCAAATGGTGTTTAGGCTTGTAATATCATAAACTTTTATCACTTTGTTATGGTGCTCGTAAACAATAACATTTACCTAGCAATTTATTTGAAGAAATATGTAACGCTAAAGATATAATTAAACGAAAGTCACGAAAGAACATAACAGTATGTTGTTTATATAGTTACTGCATTTATTATTTAATGTTATTTATTTATGTTATTGTACATAAACTGAAATAGGACCGCAATGGAAAAAAAAATGACAAGCCCTCTGAGTTTCTTGCCAGTTCTTCTCAGCAGTGGTCGCGTTCCGAATTGGTGGTAGACTGTAGACCTTTTTTTATTATATAATATCACTATGAATAATGTGTTGACTTTTTGTAAGTGTCCACCTTGAGCTAAACAAAATAAATGATTTGAATTTGCAGAAAATGCTCAACAAATTTGATTTAAGTTCGTTATTCCCTACTTACTCTATATCGAACGTTTCCATTTGGTGACGGATTTATAATTCAAAATGTCACCAACCCATGAGGGTGCCGTATGAGGCGACTAAATGAATGCAAAAGGCAGATCACCTATCCGCAAAAGACGGAAAACTTGAAACAAGCTCTGTGCCAACCCGTCGTGCCAGCGAGGCATAGTAGGCTAATCTCCCTCCGTGAACTTGGAGGAAGCCCGACTCAATAGTGGAACCCCGGTTCGATTACGGGGTAGGGCAAGTGTCTTTGTGTAAACCAGAGGGACTTGCTCCGAGTCTGGGTGTCATTTGTGTACGTGAATTTCATGTTTGTAAACTGCCACCGCGATACAGGTTTTATCTACTGAAGAGGATGCGTTTTAAAAAAAAAAATATTGGGTTGAAATCATGATGATGATATCGAAAAAGGAAATGACAGGGCCGCTAACATATCCGCCGGAGAAGGAAAACTTGATACGAAACCCTGTGCCAACTCGTCAGGCCAGCGTGGCACAGTATTTGGAGGAGGCCTCACTCAGCGGGTCATTTATAGGCTGAGAAGTAATTAAAATTGCTATTATAAAATGGTAAGAATATTGCGTAATAAACATTGGTAAGGTTGGATGACGTAGGTTCTTGAGTGGAGACCGCGAATCGGCAAGCGTAGTGTGGGACGGACCTCTGCTAGATGGAGCGACGATCGGTGAAAGGTTGCGGGCAGCAGCTGGATGCGTCAAGCTGAAGACAGGGCGCTATGGCACTCTTTAGGGGAGGCTGATGATGATGATGATGACGATTTAGAATTTATCAACAGGTTATAATGATTATGTAGATATAACCTGGCGGGGCACCCCACGACACTATGGCATCTAAATTTTAATAGATATGCAATAACGAGGCTTAAATATACCCATTCTAATGGCATTGTGCAATCCATGCATAACAAATGAGTATCTATTTTACAAATCAATTATTGTTGACCCGTGTTATGGTCAGGGCCACAGCGTGCTGCCCAGTTGGCCTTGGGGTTGGAGGTGCCGCAATGTATCACGGGTTCGATTCCGGGGTCGGGCAAGTGTCTTTGTGTAAACTAGAGGCACTTGCTCCGAGTCTGGGTTACATGTTTGTTAACGATTCCCGCAATATATGTTATACTAAGAGCAGCGGTCTGGGTATTTATATTATTACTATTACATATAACTATTATATACATTTAACAGCGTATGAATTCAGAACATCAGTGTCAAGTGATGTCTGCAACTTACAAACGAACGTTAACTCTGACGTAAAAAAGAAATAAAAAAGGGTTTCCCTTGTTTCCTTCCCTTCCCTTGTTGCTAGGTTTTTGGCCTTGTTATTTTCTTTTATGGCCTCTTACGACAGCCTCAGGATGGAATGTGGTGATGACACTATGTATTCTTTTCGTCGATTTTGAATCAAATGTTGCAATCGAATGAATAATTTAAAGCAAAACACTATCAGTAAGTGTAAACAAACGGTGTCAATGTCGCCTTTACTAAGCAAACAATCCAATAGAAACTCATTTTACGAATTGTCTGTTACAAAGGTGTGGTTTACTATTTGATTTCATTCTTTGAACTTGACCTGTTCTAAATTAATATTAGTCCAAACAATGACCCCAAAATTTTCCCCAAGAGTCAATTGGCTATTAGCGTATTATAAAATTCAGTTACTATAGTCACCTATTTTACAATTTATGGTTTTCTTGAAATGATATTGTTGGCGACGGGCTAGTCTTTGAATGTTAAGCTTATTGGTTCAAAATGTTATATTCCCTATAAGTCTTTCTTTAAGTGTAACATAAAGTTGCAATAGTTACTTTTAAGTAAGTTTACTACTAACTAAAAGTTAACTTTTACTGACACGTAAAGAAAGAAATAAAAATGGACGTTAAACAGTTTTGGTTGAAATGCTTTTTAAGTCTCAATTTTTTCATATGGATTCGCAATTTTAAAGTAATCGAAAATACACTCTTTAAACGACTAGTTCAGAATGAAGAACTTTCTTCGGCTTGAAGCGAACGCGAGAGCAAGACATCGAATACTGCTATACTTGAGTGATCTTCAACTATTTCTAGATAACTGTTTGAATATTTATCAATGGTTACTGGGGCAACGGGAAATCGCAATATTCCGCTGTTTAGAAAAAGATAGTGGTCTTGATCGGAGCGTTACTGGTGGGAGCGTAACACTCCTTCGTTATATGTATGATTATCCAATTAGTTTCAATACATTTATCCTATGACGAAGTTGCCACTTCATGATCAGTTAGGGTAACTCGGAGCATCGCTCATTAAAATGCTGCAGACTTGCCTTGTTAACTTGTGTTGTTAAGAATTTACATAATGTCACATCCCATTTTATCCTGAGGGTGTCATAAGCGGAGACAGAAGGAAATGCTAAGGCCGTAAAGCTAGCCGCAAGAGACGGAAAACTTGAAACGAAACCCTGTGCCAACTGTCCAGCGACTGTCCAGCGTGGCATGGAAGGCTAAAACCCTCCATGTAGTTGGCCTCACTCGGTAGTGTGTCATCTATGATCAGAGTAGTAGTAGTAGATATTTTTTTATCAATGGCTTGAATGCTTTCGACCCTAGGCTTGCGTGATGGAAAGCAAGGACAGGGTCTAAGATGGAGCAGGCAATTCAAGGACATGTCCTATCGGGCACTGGCTCTCACATACACACGATCAAACACAGTAAAACTGCTTGGCTGACTATATGTATGTAGGAATATGATATATGTAACAAAGGTTTATACTTTTTCAAAAGCTGAAATAAACCACACATTTTTTTATCATTCGAATTGGCTATCTATTTTCTATAGTTTATTTAATTAACTTTTTATAGGTTGCATCAGGTGATCTTGAAACTGCTTTAGGAAACGAAAGATGGATGTGTTGTAACAGCTAAAATATTAGAGTTTAAATTTATTGGTACAATTAACGTGTGGCAATTCCGGGCGATCGTTTCCGCATTTGTTGTTAGTCATTTTCGCTTGATATTTGGCGTGAGGAAAAGCGTTTCGTAGTCTAGTTTTTATAAAGAAACTATTGGTTTAATTCTGTTACTATACCATTGTGTTAATTGTACACCATTGCACACTGTAGTGTATGGTGATGTAGTATCATCATCGCCACACATCCTTAGACTGTTATAAGAGTTGCGGACTGGATAGGCAGAAACGTAAGCTATAAGAGAAGAAACGACTATGTGTGAGAAATTAGAGGGCTCAGTATTATGTTCATCATTTCAGCCACAAATGACCCACTACTGTGTTGGGCCTCCTCCTAATTAATGGGACACGCTGGCAAGACGGGTAGGCACGGCGGCTGTGTGGCCTGCCTCTGTTCGTTTAGTTAACTTTTGCGATGGTGTGCGTTGGTGACATTGTGTATTCTAAATCCGTCACCGCACGGAACTGTGTGCTATTTACCGGCTATCAACCTCTAAATTACTATTCCCATGTAGTCTGCTATCGGTTACCGGTTCTATATTTCGAAAAAGGTATTTTATTAGTTTTTATAAAATATGTTTCATTGGTTTAACAGATGGCATGAAATAAAACCTTCTACAAACTGTATACGTAGTGTGATAACTGATTTCAAATATACCTGAACAAATCAATTGAAATGCGCAGCAATATCATACAAGTCTTAATAAATAAATTATAACTATTATAACTTGGTGGTAATAAAAAAGCGGAAAATTCGTCATCGATCGTGACAAAGTTACAAATATTTTCAAAAGCGTAAATTTCAAACCTCTTTCATAACTTGTCCAATTTATAATTGCTCAAATTATTGCAACCGGTGATAATATTAGAAATATTCCTTCTAATCTATTCACAATGTGAACTGGTAATAAATTTGAATCGTGATTTAACATTGCGGCACTACGAGTAACAGTGCGCTAGTAATATGCAATTCAATCAAAATAATGGTAACTGTTGTCGGTATGGTGTAAGACGCGACCCGAAAAAAGTCCATGCGGTCTCGGATTTAAATGCATGGTGTTACCACCCCATTCCACTCTAAGGGTATAGTTAGAGCCGACAAAATCAAATATCAAGGTCGATAACCTAGCCGCATGAGAAGGATAACTTGACACGAAACCCTGTGCCAACCTATCTGGCCAGCGTGGCACAGTAGGCTTATTACCTTCGATGTAACTGGTCAACTGTGGGTCATTTATGGGCTGAGTAGTTGTAGTATGGTGTAAGATAACCAATTACCAATTATAAACAATGGCGCTCTTTAGGGGAGGCCTATGTCCAGCAGTAGACTAATGTGGGCTGATGATGATGATGATGAATAGTGCGAAAGAAACTGGAATATATACTTTCATAAGTATTGTATTTAGTTACGTTAAAGTTATATATTATTGATTCTAGAGTAAAGATGTTTTCAGTTGTAGAATATGTAGTTTTCAAAGAAAATGTGCACTACGGAATAATTAGCTAATTAGAATCGTTCAATAATTACATTTTAAAAGAACAAAAACAACCTTTATTATATTTTATTTTAAGTAAACTTAGATAACATAGTTTTAGAATGGTTAGGTTAGTTTAATGTAACCTTAATTTATACCTACTTTAGTATTTACATAATATTTTTATAGCATTGATGAATTATTCATTTGGTGAAATTAAACACTTTATAACGGACTTATCGCATGTATAGTACATTATTTAATTCCCGACGTTTCGAATGCTTTGCAGCAGTCGTGGTCGCGGGAGAGACTAGATGACAGTTGTCTTCAAAAGTACAAAGAAACAGTTAAAATCTACCGCCTATCATTTTGTTTTATTGATAACGTTCCATGTGCACGCAGAAATCGCTCACGGTGTCCAGAGGTCTTGCAGATGAGTATTGATAAATTTAATGACTGGATCCCAGGCAGGTGGTACTTGCCAACCATCCTCTCTATTGAAATTTGGATGTTTTTTAATCTCAATAGCCTCGCGGATCATTCTTGGAATGTAATGATTTTCCTTGGCAAGGATTGGAGGTCTATCAAAGTGAATGTAGTGGTTGGTTTTGTTGAATGTGTGCTCACAAACTGCAGACTTGGTCGAGCGTCTGTTTTTCATGTCAGCTATATGTTCTTTTATGCGGATACCGACACTTCTCTTTGTTTGCCCAATGTATGATAATCCACACTCACAGTCAAGTTTATACACACCAGCATCTTGTAGGGGGATGTTGGACTTCACTGATCTTAAAAGTTGGCTGATCTTCCTGTATGGCTTGAAATAAGTTTTTATTGAAGCACGTTTCAGAATATTGCCAACTTTATCAGTCAGGCAAGACAGCAGGTAGTCGCTCAACTGTAGGTGCTTTGGGCTGGCTGCTGTGACGCATACGTGGGAGTTTAAGGTTGTTGCTCCGCAGGACAGATTTGACATGCAGAAGCTCCTCCTCCAGATGGTTGCTATCACAGATGCCCCGTGCGTATTCATTTGTTATTTAAATCGGAGGTACTCAGTATTTGATGATCTTACAAAAATCTTTTTAATACGTTGTTTCTTTACATTGTGCATTTTAAAGCAATTTGGAGAAAATAATCTGTACATTCTACACCCACTTGCAATTTAACTCAAACCTGTACTAATAGCAAACTAATGAATTTAGTAAAATCTCCCCAAGCAATACACTTTCTGACAAAAAATGACCCAATTCTACCTCTATAGATACATCACCTGAAATTTCTCTTAACGGATACATTATTCCGTGTGAGCGTCGGTGAGAACTATTTGCGAAGAACGTTATTGATTAGCGGCAATTAATTACATAAAGATATATGAGAAATTTTAAACGGTATGGCTTTATTTCGTGGCTATTAATATAATAACTTATTACGTACTATTCACAGAAAAATGAAAGTACTATTACGTAAATCTCCCCTTATTTTTCTTATATCGTAGCGACGGATTTAGTGTACGGCAGATTTCAGTAATGTCACCAACGAATGTTAATAATAAGGCATTAATTTCTTTCAGGGGGTATTACCACACCAATCGATCGATCGTCGAGCGATGGTAGAATGGATTTATCGACTTCGATCGAGCTGCTTGACGTCCCCATTGTCGTCGACTTAGGCCATCTCAACATCGAGCGATGTCATCGGCCGGCTATCGATCAAAGTCAAAGTCATATTTTTTTTTGCATAGGACACTTACAAATTGTCAACATATTAATAAATATGTTGATCGATTGATCGACTGGTGAGTTGACCGGTATCCGTTGATCAATTAAAGCTACCACATCAATCGAACAACTGTTTGATCACCTCGTGGATGAAGTCGCTCTGGTCGTCAAACCTGTTAATTTATTATAGTCAAAATCGACAACCATGCCTTCGATTCGAAAATCGACAATTTTGACAGTTTTATCAACCTACTAATACGGTGTCAGTTCAGGATGTTTGTCACATCATTTTCACAAAAGAGCTTTTGAATTTAGCAGATTGAGGCTATCAATTGCATCATATTGGATGGACACTTCAATAGAAAATAGCAGGTTTGGGGCACAGCCCACAGATAAGAATGTGAAAATGTCAATGTCACAAAAGCACTATAGACATTTATTTATTTTTGTTTTTTGAAACGTAGCCTGTATCGCGCGGATAGTTTACAAACATGCAATTCTCGTAAATAACACATAACCGAGACTTGAAGCCAGGGCCTCTGGATTACACAAAGACGCTTGCACGACACCGAAATAGAACCGGGGACCCATGATCCAAAGGCAACACATCCAACCCCTTTTTTTTTTCGTGGCGGTAAAAAATGCCTGACCGCACATCCCGCGTCCGGGGAGACTACGGGGTAGTGTGGGGCCGTCCAATCCCTAGACCAACAAGGCAGTCAACACGGCTAATAAATAATAATCTAACAATCTAAATTTTATGAGATAAATTCATGCATATGGAATGATTATAACTTTTTCTCAATGAACTCAAACTTAAAAGGAACTTTATTCATGCATATTTATCACATTTTAAATCGCCCTGTATAAAGCTATCATCATCAACTTTCAATCATTTTTCCAAGCTAAGTGCTAGTTTCCGTACACTCCGATTGGTGACATAAATCATTCATGACTTTTATCTGCATGTTCCCATTCACACAATCCACCAATCTCTTTACCCACAAACGTTACGTCCATTCACATTCATGCTTAAATTATCAGGACCAATCTATAAATTCATTGTTTTATCATAAAATGTTATATCACATGCTTAATTCAATTTATAACTGGCGATACCTATCGCTTGGTTCCGATGTCTACTTAACTTTCATTATGTCAATAAGATTAGAGTTTCCGCAAAAACCTAGGCAACCTATAGTTGTTTCTAAACAATTAGTTAACGTTAGTTCACATGTGGTTAATTGCGACAGTGTTAGGAGAAACGGAAAGGAAAAACATGATAACCATGCGAACTTAAGTTCCAGAGGTATTGTACTGATTATTCTATGTGGAGCAATTTTCTTGGCTTCCAGTGTATTGTTTGTTCTCAACAGATGTTTATAGATGTACCGGTAGATACGTAATATAAATAATTCTATTAGAGATTGATAGTTATTATGATTTATACAGGCTGTTACTAAAGCCCTATAACTATCTGAGCTGAAGTCATAAAGCTTATCAATAGAAGCAGCACTTATCTGCGTCTATTGATAAACTTTATGCCTAGTATGAGAGAGACACCCATGTTTTTCTGGAACTGATTTTTATCGCACAACACAGGTTCCAGTGAAAACCAACCCATAAATGACCCACTGATGAGTCGGGCCTCCTTCCATCACATACCCTCCCTGTCATGGAAGGCGGTCTGACTCAGGAATTAGAGTATTTTTTATCATAAAGGCTTCTCAATCTGTAACCGCTCTTCCGGCGTTACTTCTCAAGTTTGTCTAGGGGTAGGGTGTGCCGCATTTGGCTCACAGGCCCCCAATTCCATTCCGGTGTCGGGTAGGTATCTTCGTGTAAACCAGAGGCACTAGCTCTGAGTCTGGGTGTCATTTGTATTCGTGAATTTCGTGTGTGTAAACTGCCCCACGAGAAAGGTTACCTAGTTCTGACGATTCGATTTTTTGAAAAGATAAACTAATCCGACTAATATCAGGACAGTAAGCATAAAAAAAATGGATAATAAATATTGTGTATTTTGTATTCAAGCTGAAGACAGCGCGCTATGGCGCTCTTTAGGGGAGGCCTATGTCCAGCAGTGGACTAATGTGGGCTGATGATGATGATGAATCTATAATACTCGTGCGCAGGCGGGGCGAGTGTCTAGTTATTAGTAAGTGCATCTTTGCTTGTATAACAATACAGGTGAAAACAACATTGTGCCTGTTCTTCTGTTTGTTATACTTTCGCACCTAAGCCGCTGAACCAATTCAGATGGATGGTGTAAACATTCTTAAGACCTCGCTGAAGGACACATGTGTATTTACTATTTATGTAGCTAAAGAATAGCGGTCTGAGTTAGGGGACAAAGCCCAGTCTGCAAGATTAAAACTACTTATAAACTTAATAAGTGTGTTGCTATTTCCATGAGGGGACTATTTCCTAGATGTAAGAGAAGGAAAACTTGATACGAAACCCGTGCCAACCCGGCTGGCCTGCTTGGCACGGTAGGCTTATTACATTCCATGTAACTATAGAAACGCCCGACACAGCAGTGGGTGTGGGCTAAGTACATCTATATTAATGTTCATAACTGCTTTTTATTTTGTCACATGCTATCTTCAATACCCTTCTTCAGAAACCGGCATTCATATCCATGAATAGCGACATGATATGGTGCCTTTTGAGGCCCAACAGAAGTGCTTTAAGAGCTAAATCTTAAACTTTCTTCCAGCATGCGTGGGAGCCACTTTGATTTCGTGTAGCTTTCTCTGTCATAATTTCTTCTGTCTTACAAAAATTGTCTTACAAACACGGGTAGTATCTTCAATGACTCACAGAAATCATAAACAAACGAAACCAGATTTCGCGTGTCAATGCCATATTCTTAACAGTTCACTTTCTTCCGACCGATTCGCGTTTATGTAAATGCATCGATTTTATAGTTTTGAAAGCTGAGGCAGAACGTTTTCAATCGGCAGGATTATTTCGATGTAAACGATGAAAAGTTTCGCTACAATTTGTTACTCATACCATACCATGAGTAGTCTCTAAATGGAATGTGTCAATATTTTAAAATTTATCTTTTTTAAATTAACATAATTACAGTACACATGGATCCTTTATAATAATACTTGATATTTTAATATCGATTTATTGTGCATCTATAATAGTTAGTATTTACAGATAAAAATGATGTGCTCATCAGTTAAGAATAATTGAGAATAAAGTTTTTAAAATAAAAATAATTGTCCTACCTGCGCCAAATTCAATGGAGCTCTTCCTGGTGGTGTGCTGACTTGATTAGCCACCAGCGACGCCAGCGCTACCCTCTGGTTTCCAGAAATTGCCCTGATGATTGGCAGAACTTGAGCGAACTTTCCAACATGATCTTTTCTGTCCATTGCCCTCAACACAGCATCCTTAACCATAGATTCTTTAGACCTTATATTGTTTGAAGACTTGTAGTTCTTAACTAAAGACCTTTTCGTTGTAGTCTCTTCCTGTAAGTTATCTGATCGATCTTCAAAGGAATCTAGATTGTACTGAGGTCTGTGGGAGTTGGTGACTCCGGTAGGCTTTGATATGAACACGGGCGGCTTGACTACCGTTTGGTACTGACGCGACTCTTGAGCTATCATCACTTCATCAGAATCACTGAACTCGAAGTCGCTAAGCTCATCATTAGCCCTAACCGAAAAGACCACGGTAAAAACATATAATACTCTCAATAAACGAGCCATGTTTACCTTAAAAAAGATACTAAAGTTCCATGTCACTTATCACAGATGAGCACGATTAAAAAAGTAAATAGTTTTTTTAACGCGCGGTTTTTTTCTACGGTACGCACGTTTCTCGCGATGCTTGGAACTGAAATGAACGCATGTGCACATGCGAGCATACTCTTCCATCTTACGGTGTCGGATAACACCGGATCTTAACTTTCACCCAAAGAGGTCACTTTTGGTCATCATCAGGTCTTATCAAGAGGTTACAGGTAACCTTTTAAATTGTTACGTAAGTGATTTATGGATGTTTAGTGAGACGTATTCATAAAATTTGATGCATCATGCAATTACAATAATGTTACGTTGTTGCATACATAATATTTTTCTTTGTAAGTTTTCACACTTCAATTGTCATTTTTTTGTTAATGTGTCATTAGATATTATGTCTACTCGCACAGTTTAGAGTCGATATACGATTAGAAGCATTGTTGTCAAACCCAAACCGTCTCGTCTAAGTTAAACTAGTTATGCAACATGTTTACTTATGTAAGGGCATGTAGAGTTTTCCGCAAGCCCAGCTCCGCCTCTAAACTGGTGATAATCTTTTGGATGGTTAATACATCTACAAACGAAATACATCTGCATAGTTCATAATTGGGAGATTATGTTACTCACTTCATTTATTATGGCTATTTTTACTCAACTTTTACTATAAAACGAAAGAGTCTGTCTATATATTCAAAGGCATCTCCGTCAATGTGAAACGGATGATTTATTTCAAGTGGTTGTATTTCGAGATGGTCCCATATCACACAAAAATCAGTGTGATTTTAAATTTGGAATAAGTAACAGACCTTGATTGGTCTCTGTATCTAGATGTCATTTTATGAGTCCTAGTTATAGGTAGCCTTTGGATTACGGGTTCCTGTTTCGATTCCAGGGTCAGGTCTTTGTGTAACCCATATACTTACTCAGGGTCAGATTGTCTTTGTGTTAAGTGTCCCGCGATACATGGTTACAGCTTGGTGTAGAGCAAGTATAAAACGATAGAGAGATAGCTCTTTATTGTATATACACTAATATAAAACTTTCCCACCGCACGCTGGGAAATAACGCGTGTTGTGACAGTCATCAAAACCCAGCATGCTTCGTAGTAGGATCTAACGGTCCACCCGGCTAGCTACCACCCTCACATCTAAGTCGGTCAAGCAGTTTTACTGTGTTTCGCCGTGTGAATGTGAGAGCCGGTGCCTGTCAGGGCATTTCCTTGAATTAACTGCTCCATCTTAGACCCGGGCGTTGCTTTCCATCACGCAGGCCTCGGGCTAAAATTGTATTTACCATTGACAACCTTATTGCTAAAGATATTTTCTCTTGCAGCCAACTAACAAGTAACTGACACAAACAAACCTTCAGCTGGACCTGAGTATGGCACAATAAATCTCCATCGTAAAATGGGCAAGTGGCAAATAAGTAACGTTAATGCAAAACCTACAGGGTGATGCTAACAGCAACCACTTTCGATGTACACCGCAAGTTAGGTGTTGAGCAACTAGCATTATCTTTGATGACCTTTATACAGGGTGATGTCCGTGTGGTGACTGATTTGGAAATAGTCACCACCCATTCCATCTATGAATACTATGATACAAAACTATGTGTCAAGCCAGCATGTACAGCATGGTACAAGGCCACAGTAGGCTATAATTTCCCTCCACGTATTTGCAGGAGGCTGGCTAATCAGTGGGTCTTTGTGTCCTGTAGTGAAACCGAAATCGGCGAAAAGTAATTCGCATTGGATCCAAATGGATTGATGCAATGTGTTTCATTACCCAACCTTTCTATTCTATGTGGCATCATCAAACTCAAAATAACTTTATTTACGGTTTTATCACAAAAGTCTTAAACGATTATGACGTCATATTTAAAACTATCTTCATCATCTTTCGTCTCTTGTCCCTCGCTAGGTCTCTTATCGGTCGTTTCATCTACATTCACACCTTTCATGCACATTCACACAATCCACTCTTTTGGTCGTCTACAACTCTTACACATTGATACTGAAACTACTACCGGTTCGAAGTCGCCTAACCTATTCATCGGCCAAATCACTATTTGACGGAAGACTCTTCCAGATACTTAGGCGCAGTTGCCTAATTCCATTACGGGTGCGTTCCACTTGGCACTCACAACGACCACGCTCACGACCACGGTTTTCGCCGTTCCACTTGGTTCTGGGCGTCACAAATAGTCACAATCGTTTACTCAAGTGGAATGGATTTTGGAGCGTTTTGGGCGTTCATTTAAATAATAAAAATGGCGCGTCTAAAAAAAAACTAAACAAAAGGTTGATGAGGTTATATTACAATTTGTAAGTGGTATTAATAAGTTCCATTACATATTGGTTAAGAGATTTATTAAAAAATAAAGTATATACTTTAATTTTCAAGGAGTAATGAACTAATTTATGATCGTCTTTAATAAAAATGCCTATATCGGCAGCAGTTTGAAATGAGTTGGTGCGTCAAAATAAAAGTACTAGTTCGTCCAGCTCAGATGAAGAAAGAAATAGAATTTTACAAATCTTTGATCGTGAGAGACGAAAAGTTTGACCACATACGCCAACTTTCTGGTTTTAGTTTTTAAAATTGGCGCTCAAATTCTCAAAACGCTCACAACGACCCACCTTTTGAGATGGGGCGTCGTGAGCTTGGCGTGAGCATAAGTAATGACGTCATCAATGACGTTTTCGCCGCGACCACAACGATCGTGGTCGCCATGTGGAACGCCTGAATGAGCATTTTAGGCGTTGCGAACGCCAAGTGGAACGTACCCTACGTTAACTGAGGCTCGATTCATTGTTTCTTACTATCTATAGGTTCAGAGTACTTTCGACTTGCTACTTACAGCTAATTAAACCTTACAACGGATTTTGAAGCGGTTTTTTTTAATAAATAGAGTGATTCAAGAGGAAGGTTTATAAGTATAAAACTTCCCCACCGCACGCTGGGAAATAACGCGTGTTGTAAAAGTCAACAAAACCCAGCACCTTTGGTGGTAGGATCGAACGGTCCGCCCGGCTGGCTACCACCCTCACATTTAAGTCCGACGCCAAGCAGTTTTACTGTGTTCCGTCGTGTGTATGTGAGAGCCGGTGCCCGACAGGGCAATTCCTTGAATTGCCTGCTGCATCATAGACCCTGGCGTAGCTTTCCATCACGCAAGCCTAGGATCAAAGGCATTCAAGTCACTAAAAAGCAGCCGTGCCAAGCCAGGGTGGGTCGCTAGTAAGTAATTTTTTTTTTAAATAAACCACTACGTCTCATAATGCAGCAGTCGATAGTTTTAACTCAAT
This sequence comes from Clostera curtula, assembly GCA_905475355.2. NCBI lineage: Eukaryota > Metazoa > Arthropoda > Insecta > Lepidoptera > Notodontidae > Clostera > Clostera curtula. Next base: position 19,518,377 of record FR997799.1, read on the forward strand.
AAGGAACACATTCTGGTAATACTTCTCAGAATATTAGTTAAGAACGATACATAAACGGTTTATTTTCTGCGAAGCCCATGTATTCTAACAAAATCTGGTTTATGAAATAGAAAAACGAAATATATTTACATGTCAAAGAAACTCAAACGAGAGAATTTTAATAAATATATATTTCATTTGATAAAATAATAAAATTCTATTTAAAAACAAAACAATGACAACACTCTGCACATGAACACTATGGTAACGAAGCTTCAATCACCAAGAAAGTAGTATCTGCAAACCGCACAAATCAAATTAAATTATTTCCTCCTTTGTAGCTGTATTGTGCTTAATAAGAAAGTTAGAATAATATTTTTACTTTTAAATGCAGCTTTATTGTTCTGTAGTAAAGTTTAATTTGCATTGAACGTAACCCTTTGATACAATATTGAAATGCATAATTCTTAAATACTGTACTGATTGTGCAAAGTTCTGGTGAAAAGTTAATTGGAAAATATTATCATGTCTGAATTCCATCGCAGAAAACTGAGAAATGGTAAATATGGCTAGATAGATAGGCCAACCAGTTACTAAATAACGAAATAATAGATTTGGATGAACTTTCAGAATATGATTTGATTTTACAATGTTTCCATGACTATCAAAATTAGTTAGGCTTTGCTTTTAGGATCTCGAATCTGTTAACGGCAGAAGGATCTTAGAACCCGTGAGCCTTGCTTCTTTTTTACACGATATGATGTGGTGGGAGTTCATTTCTTTTTCAAGCAAAATGTTTTCTTTGGTTTTATTCTATATACTTATAGTGTCATTAACCATTAGATTTATGTGACTTTAGTATAGTCGTTTAATTTTAATTACCACTTATAAAAAATGGGGTATACTTTTTAATAAAAAAAATCAAATATGTTAACATCTTTTTTAAAATAGCACCAGCATTTTTCAAATTGTTTGATTATTTTTCTTCTTCTTTTTAAACAGGTCACGTGACTGTTTAACTTATTCCTAGCATTTGAAACTACGGATGGCCGTAGCACCATGCAAGTGTTGTGCTTGGGATTTGATTTGATATAAGCAAGTGGTACCTGTCAGCTATGCCAGGAATACGAAGACAGCCTATATAGCGCCGGCAAAATTTACAAGATTATTATGTACTATTTTTATATGGGACATTTTTATTTACAACTCTACTTAAAATTTATGCAAAATAAACCTCCCGACTAATTAGCTACATATTTTAATAAAACACTTATAAAATTTATCAAAATGAGATGCCCTTTTATATCTAATTTACAACAAAAATTTAGCGTAAATCACAGATATACAGAAAATAGGACAAAATTACTCACCGTATAACAAAAATACTGATTAGCACACTAAATTAACCTTCCCACAACGGATTTTCTAAAATGGTTCTCTTAAACTGCGTAACAGATAAAATCCATATCTCCCAACCTATATTTCTTTTTGTTCATCAGCTGTTTTATTGAAAAAGTGTTTTGGCGCGCTGTTATCGGTGGCGGTCGGGCGACCCAACGCACTCAAAGTTCGCCTCGTCGCATCGCGCTCGCTCCTTTACAACAACACGACCCCCTTTATTAAAAAAATAAGAGTATCCGATGTCCTGCATTTTATGCATAAAGCATTACCCCAGAGAAACCAAAATAGGTTGGTATATAGGTATATACTTTCATTATTCATTTAGTAAAAAGGTGTTTGATTTCACATTAGACACTCCAATTTTATTAACTAACTAGGCAGACCATACGGCCAGAACAGAATAGCCTTTAAGTGTCAAATTTGGTAAACCGGTGCCGACCTCAACGAAATATGATGAAAAAGAAGATGATAATATAAAAAACCCATCAACCAATATTAAGATGTATATTTAACCTTTATTGATTTGTTAAAAAAACTTAGTTAAAACTGGTGGACCTCCCGAGTGTTAACTGATGTGACTGATGGATATTGAGGGTGTTGACTGATGCGACTGATGGACATCGCGAGTGTCCGCTGGTGGACATCGCGTGTGTTGACTGATGGACTTTACCACTTTTCACTGTGACTGAAGAACATTGCGGGTGCGGACTGATGGACATCTGACTGACAATGCAGTCATTACATACATACAGTTTTGCAATTGTTAGTGTATAATAAGATTACACTTAGTTGATATTTTGTTGAACGCACATATTTTGTTTACATGTGTATGTGAGAGCCAAAATAGAGCAAGTAAAATAGAGCAGGCATTTCCTTGAATTGCCTGCTCTATTTTAGACCCAGTCGTTGCTTTTCATCACGCAAGCCTAGGGTCAAAGGCACTCAAGTCGTAGAAATTATAAAAGCCACCCGCGACCATCGCTTTCCGGCGACCCTCAACCGTGTGGGAGACCTACCAGCACTGAGCTTTTGCACCACATCTGACTTTTCTGACATCGTGCTTCAATCCCGCGGACTTTGTGCCCTGCCCACTGCCTCTTAAGTTTTTCTGGTTTGCCTGCGTATTTACCCATTCAGATTCTCATTCTGTTTTCACAGGGAAACTCCGAGCAAAGCCCTCTGGATCTTATGGATAATCTACTAGGTCTTATTGTATGGTAGATACCAAATAGCCAAATAAAGTCCGCGTTTAATATTCGATTCTTGGATCTCTTTGGGTACCTAATTGGCGGAGATGGAAAGTGTAAGCGACGCGACTGGTTGATGACATGCGTGAACTCTTCCCCACTTTTTGGTTCAAGATGATTATAATCTACTACAATTAAGCAATAATAAATTTAAGCACAAAAACTGGAGTTTTGTGGGTAGCGACCGCATGCTACATACTTTACACAATTTACCAGAAAAATCTAAACTAATTGCATCAAGAAATATCGCCTACAAATGCGATAATTACGAAAAAGTCCTACACCGCGATACCAAAATTTCAAGAGCAATTCGCAAGTTAAGATATCCCCGACTACAACTATCCCCGACCCTGATGGATGATCATCCCTTTGCGCCTAAATGTGCATGTGCTCTAGCAATACAAATTTTACCTATTGACGTTTCAAACAGATTTCTTTTCTTTAGCATGTCGATAAAATAAATACTCACTACTGAGGCTCTAATTTAAATTATTAACCCACACTTTGTGTTAAGATTTCCTTACAGCTTACACCCATTGTGGTGAGCAATGGTACAAGTAGGTACTATAAATACGTCATCATTAAGGATTAAGTTTATGTGAAAATGGGATAATATTGTTCTAAAAATAAATATTATCCCCTGACGCAATACATGTTGTATTATTTTATTGTAAATGATACAAAATTTAAAAATTTCAATACATTATTTTAATGTTCATAATAAAAATAATATCTTTTACAACTTACATTACGTTCAGATCTTAATTTAACCAATGCTATCATACAAACATACATTTTTATAAGACTAGAAAGTGATATCGAACTGAGATATGAAGTCCAAGAAAAAAGTGGGTAAAACATATTATAATATTTGTTAAAACACGTATGATAAAATATATATATTTACAGTAACATTATTTATATGTTTTCTATAGCACCATTGTGATCCAACAAACTATACAAAATAATTGTTTTAACTCCTACATTTGATTAAACTCCTTAACATTTAAAACTTTCCAATCTTCAAGTAGTCACAAATGCGGTATATATTGTACAATATACACAAAATTCACTTAATTATTTAGTTATATAGTGTAAATTTTCATATAATTATACCAAAACACTCTTTATTTACAAAATATTAAAACAAAAGACACACAATGTCTTATAATTAGTAGACAATAGGTACTGTTATAAATTAATCAAACTATTTACAATAACAACACAAGTTTTTCATGTCATGTCATACGTGCGAAACCGCATTATTTACTAACACGATTCATTGCAAACGTTTACGTACTCCCAATTTTTTTTTTCAGTCAATTTTTAAGCAATAAAAGTCACTATAAAATAAAACTTCTTGCAGTTACAGGTTATAACGTATATAGTAATTTTAGTATTGAATATTATGTCAATTGTCTAGATTTAATTACGCAAATATTTATTTGCTATTTTCAAAATTTATTCAGTATTGAGTACCGAATAAAACAGGTTATATAATAACCGATAATGAATATAACCAAATAGCGAAAATATTATATTAAAGAATGGACGCAATTATATATGGCTTTCAGTGTATCAAAAAGATATCACATACCATATAATTAAAATGATAATACGTCAAACGATTTAACTTTAGGTACTGCATTCGACATCAGTTGAGCTTGTTCGAGAGTTTCATAATATCAACCATTTACCGCTGATATGAACCTAAAGGTTGCAAAGAACCCAACCAAGGATCAAACCTACTTTAATTATCGGCTGTACAAGTAGATATCACGTTAATTGTTTGCCTCATTTAAAGACAAGTTTTCGATAACCGCACGAATTATTCACAAACACTTCATATGTCGCACTCAAACTCGGAAACTCTCTTATTTCTTCCATCGGGAGCCATTTGGAAATGATTGTCTCTAGTTCCCACCCTTGGAAATCCGTTGAAGCTGTTCCTACTAACCAGTGCGTTATCTCTTTCTCTCTCCCTATGAAAGCTTGAAGTGGAAAGCTTCCCATCTTTTCTTTCATTGAAGTTTGCATCTGTGAATTTTGTATCCGTGAAGGCTCGTTCGTTGAACTCGCCATCGGAAAAAGTTCGTTCGTTGAAAGGCACGTCGCGAATCCCGAAGCCACCCATACGGGGAGTACCAATGCCAAACTTGTTTCTCAACTCTTCGTCCCTGAAGTTGAACGCTCGGTTCTCGAATTTCGTTGGGCCACTCGTGAGTCTGCAAACAAAAATATTTGTAGTTCAATAGTTCTTGGAGCGGTGGCGTGTGGTGACGGATTTAAAATGCATAATGTCACCGCCCCTTTCGATCCTGAGGGTTTCGTAAGAAGTCGAACCCAAGTCGAAGTTGAAATCGTCAAAAGGAAATGACAAGGCCGAAAACCTATGCACAAGAGAAGGAAAACTTGAAACGAAACCAACCCGTGTGGCCAGCGTGGCTCGGTAGGCTTCATGTAATGTAATTGGAGGAGGCTCAACTCAGCAGTGGGTCATTTTAGGGGTGAATAGTAGTAGTAGTTCTTGGAGGGACTTATGCCTTTCCGATTTTCACCAATGTTTGACGATGAGTACAATTAATTTGTTTAGATCCCAAATTGATAATGTACAGGCAAGTTTAAATAAGATGGAAACGCCTTAGCAGGCGATTATGATTGAAGGTCTCCGCTCCATATCTCCGCTGTAAGTAACATAGCAACTCACTGACGGGTTTGTCTGGAAAGCTACCTTTATGAACACGTGTATCAAATCATTTTGCGATCTATGATATCTAGTACTTACTCTCTAAAACACCGCCTCTCCCTATCATACTCCGCCGAAAGACCCTCGTCATCATTAATAATCGCAGATGGGTCACTATATACGGAGGACTCCTGGTAAAACGAGTCCAGGTCCACGTAGTTCCCCTCAGAAGGCTCGTTGTCCAGCAAGTCTGCCAGCTGAGACTTGAGCTGCGCGAACGAAGGTCGTTGGGAAGGGTCAGCGTGCCAGCAAGAGTGCATGGCGTGGTAGAGTTGAGGCTTGCAGTGAGGAGGTCGCTCCAGCCGGTAGCCTTCTGTTACCGCGGCCAGCACCTCTCGGCCGGACATCGTGGCGTACGGCGTTGAACCTGGATTTGAAACACAATTAAACCGAATTCTGAAATGGGGTCTCAGAAGTAATTGATGAATTAAAGCATAAAGATCTCTAAACATCGTTAATGTTCCAAGGAATAAAATTCTCGCTTTGCCTTGATTAAATAATTTCAAACACCTAATAGCACTCTTCCCTAAGAAATCTGGGAGCATAATACTTCAAACTAATTCTCCAAACTCCCTAGTAACTAGTAACAACTACTTGAATGCCATCGTACTGCGTCATTCAATGATTCTTACCAAGAGTAACAATCTCCCACAGCAAGATTCCGAAGGCCCAAACGTCGGTGTGGTGGCTGTAGACGTTGTAGAGTAAGGCTTCTGGCGCCATCCAGCGTACAGGCAGTGCTCCCCGAGGAGCTCGGGCTCCCTGCCCGGCACACCGAGACATGCCGAAATCTGCAATCTTGCATAACTTGTTGTGGTCTACTAGAACATTCCGAGCAGCAAGATCCCGGTGGACAATCTGGAACATTTTTAAATTTACTTTTAAATTGTCTGTTTTATTTAATCTGTACGATAAATAATAAAATGTTATATAATAAGAATATAGAATACATAGTGTAAATAGAAAAAAAAACAAACATATCCAGCCAAGGGAATTAGGAAAGTATAAACTGGTGCCAAAATAAGCCCCTGTACGAACTAGCGGTTGAACCGCCTAGGCGGCTAGCCGCGCGGCCCGCCGCTTTTCTAATTTAATATGCAACCGCTCATGTCTGTACCGCGGCTAACACAAAAGGCTCATTGTCGTCCGTTAAACAGTGTGCGGGGAGACATTGTGACAATAAGTATTATTGTAGTCATAAGAAGTACGAAACATATAGCCGTAGTTACCCCTTTTGAAGCGATATAGTCCATTCCCCGAGCAACACAGTAAGCGAAGACAGTGAGGTCCCGGGAGGTGACGGCGCCGCTACCGCTGAACCGATCTGGCCGGGAGCGGCGTTCCCGCAGGTATGTCAGTAATTTTCCGCACATCACGTACTCCATTATCAACAGGTACGGCTCTGAAATATTAATCAGCCGAATATACTTTCTAATTTAAAACAAACAATCGAGTAAGTAGAAATCTCTTGGTACAAAATGTCGTAGTGTCAAATCATTACCTTGTTCAGTACAACAAGCAAGAAGCGTAACTACATTGGGATGCGTGCCAATCTTCTGCATAATGTATATCTCGTGTAGAAGCTCCTGTTTCTCCTTCTGCGACGCCGTTTCCTTTATGCTTTTCACTGCCACCAGTCGCGTCAACCCGTCGTGACCGTTCAAGTCGTCAGCTTCAGCTTTCCATACCTTTTAAAAGAAGAGTTATATTATTTTGTGCCACAAACTCACAAAAGCAACTACTGACTAAGGTCAAAGCAGTTAAATTTACTCCGATCAAACTTTTGATGGCATGACAATCATTATACATGGCGATCCAAAGGCCTCCATAGTGCCTAATCATATGGATTATATTGTGATATTTATAGGCTGCAGGTACTCGTAAAGATTGTGTACGTTTTATCCATTTAATTTTTTATTTATTTTTATTTATTTAAATGCTTCATGCACTGAAGTACATAGGCGGACTTAATGCCATTAGGCATTATCTACCAGTCAACCTTTGGGTGGTGCAGAGAGGTAAAAACGGTAGATGCACACAAGCGAGGGGAGAAACAAGAAAAAAAAAACAATAGATGTAAAAAATATAAAAAATTAGAAAAAGTTATTACTTAAAAGAGTATAAACTTACATAGCAATATTTATAATAAACTAATAAATACATGTATACCATGTGATCATATATAAATAATGTGATCATATATATATATTGTATATATATGAAGATGACAAAGCTATAAAATCAATTGCGGAGTTTCTGCAGATAATATTTACAATACTTACAGCTAACCGTATTTCGGGTGGAATAGCATTCCATAAGAGAATGGACTGCACAAAGAAAGAACGGTGTACAAGTTCCGACTTGTGAGACGGACAGTTGAGGAGACGATTTTGGGACGATCGCAGATTTTTGGGATGAAGGCAAAGTGAGAGGTCAAGTATGAGGGAGAGTGAGATGAGAAGAGAATCGAATACAACATCGTGAGAGCACGCATTTCTCTTCGTTGCCGTATCGGAAACCATTTCAGACGCCGGCGATACTTAGATACATGGTCATATTTACGAAGGTTGAACACGAATCGAATGCAATTGTTGAGAAGACGGTCGAGTTTATTTAGAGGATCAGCATTCAGGTCATAGTAGCACACATCACCATAGTCGAGGATAGGAAGAATCAGGGTCTGTACGAGCAGCAGTTTGATATTAGAGGGAAGAAAATGTTTTAATCGGTAAAGGGAGCGCAGGGACCCTGTCACTTTTTTACAAACAGTAGCAATCTGCTTATGCCAAGAAAGTGTGTTGTCCATTTCTATACCTAGGTTTTTAACGTTGCTGCTGAACGGAATAACGACACCATTATACAGCAAAGGTGGCAGGTTGATGCTATTCAACTTGGACATGCTTTTATGGGTCCCTATAATAATAGCCTGGCATTTGTCAGGGTTGACTGCAACGCCAAACATATCAGACCAGGTTCTGATAGTGTTCAGATCTCGATTTACTTCGTCAATGGCATCCGCTATACTATCTACGCGCGTTTGAGAGTATAATTGCAAGTCGTCGGCATACAGATGATACGCACACCGGAGGTTAATGATTATGGAATTTATGAATATCGAAAATAATAACGGAGAAAGTATGCCGCCTTGTGGGACACCAGTTTCTAGTTTACACCAGGAAGACGAAGCATCCTCAGTGCATACCATCTGCTGGCGCCCACGAAGGTAGGAGGAGAACCATTCCAGCGCATCATTTGTGAGATGTTTAGTGAAATTATCTGAGCGAGGCACAGTGGAGAAGTGCTTGTTAAGGTCGTCAAGATCGACAGTGTTAGGGAGGTCCAAAAATCGCGACCTACCAACACCGAGAGTCCCAAGGAACTTCCAAATGTTAGCAGGTGAAGAATTAGAAATATTATCGAGAATATGGCGGCGTTTGGTATTGCGTATCATCTGGTTACATCGATTCCTTGCAATCTTGTAAGCGTTCCAGTTGTCGTCACTGCGTTCCCTTTTAAATTTACGAACAGCCCGATCCCTACGCCTCATTGCTATTTTTACACGTCTAGTCATCCATGGTGCTGGAGGTCGCCTTACCTTAATTTTTTTAAGAGGAGCATTATTGTCATAAAGCCGACAATGCTAAAAGTTGTAAAAATATGTACCTGACCAAAGTTGCCTTGTCCAAGTAACGTCTGCAAGCGAAGTTTGTTCCTTGGAAACTCCCATTTTTGATCAGGTTTAGTAGGCGTCGGTAGAGGTGGCCTTGCTACCGGTGTTATAGGCGATTCTTTCTTAATGTCGCCTTCTTCAAAATATCCCTCGTATTCAGTGTCGATTTCCTTTGTCTTTTTATTTAATATACTTCGTAACACAAAAGCTATGATTGCTGCTACTGGTAAAAAACCTAGTCCAGCTAAGACGTATGATGCTGTATACGTTTTTTCTGCTTCTATCACTACTTCTTCGTTTTGTGATGTTAGTCCTACATTTTCGTCACCGTTCGTTTTATTCAACACCGACTTACTTGACTCCGTTTTTGCTGACGTATTACTTGCTACTAGTATTGGCTTTGAGCTTGACTTCGACAATGTTCTAGATGTCACTACAAATGGTGTGAATGATTCCGGCTTTTCAGGGGAAAAGGTAGAAGGTGTGGCTTGTGTACTGGCTGGTGATATTGGTTCCGATACCCGAAGGGTGGTAGGTTCCTCTGTTGTGGTTGTACTCGTCGTGGTAGTTGTGGTGGTAGTAGGTCGTCTTCTTTTAGGAACATTCTTAGGTCTAATCGTAATAATTTGTTCCATTGGTGGTGGGGGAATTGAAGTCGTCGATGTTTCAGTTTCGTTATTCTGAACATCGGTTGTGGATGAAAATCCACTGAAGACTGGAGATGCAGTTACAGGGTTAGATGAAGACAAAGTACTTTTTGTTGTTGTCGTTCTAATTCGAATTTTATGCCTCTGGGGCCTAGAAGTCGATGGTGCCATGGTTGTTTCTGTTGCATTGAATAATACAGTTTTTGGTGTCGTGATGTTAATAACTGGCTCTAGAATATCAATGACAGTACTGTTTTCAGACTCTTTTAAGCCTGAATCAGTTTTATTTTGACCCTTCATGGAAGAGGTTATAGATACAGATGTGACTACGGCTGTGTATACGGATGTTGATGCTTTTTCTGTTGTTGTATTTATAGGCAAAGCTACAGGAATGATGTCTGTACTAGATGACGTAGTAACTCTTAAAGGACGTCTTCGTAAGTTCAAGTACGTTCTAGTAAAATTTCTTGGAGCTCCGGTAACTGTTGTTTTATTTAATGAGCTTGTTAAATTATCTGCATTATCCTTATGTAGGAAGTCAACTTTTTCGAAAGTTGTGTTTGTTTTACTACTCTCTTTATTTTTATCCCATGGGACTGGGGTCACATTTTGAATTATAGGTTCGGTAATATTAAGCTGTGCAATATTTGGAGACTTTGTGGTCGGTGGTGCATTAGTTGCATATTTCCTATACGCATTAACTATACCAACATGCCTTGCCGGTGCGGGACCCTTTAGTGTATTTCTTATTTTATTCTTTTCAATAATATTTTTTACAACTGACACATCCATGTCTTCATTTATCTCTTCTTCATCGACACTAATATTCTTGTATTTTTCTGTAGCTGAATAACGGGAGTTAAACTTTCTTCTACTTTCTGAAGGAGCGGCAATAAAATTTACTGATTTAGTAGAAGCTGATAGTGAAGGCGAATTCGTCAGATTATCATTTAAAATAGAACCACCTAGTTTTTGCCCAAAATACTTAAATGGGGCCATGTCTTCAACAGGTAAATTAGTTTCAAGTGGTCTAAAGTGGTTATAAAGCTCATCTGACATGAATCGTGTCTGATTTTCCTTGTCGTTTTCGGTATTCACTTTAAGGAGTTTTGTTATTTTGGTTTCTGTCTTATTCACAATGGTATTGCTTTCGTTTTTCTCTTCTGTTTCGTTTTCCTCTGTTTTGTTTGCATTATTTTCTGTAGAAATATAAGTCACTGGCGTTGTAACTTCGACGTTGGTGATATTTTCAGTAACTTCAGTGTTACTTATGGTGCTTATATTAGCGATTGGGGTGACATTTTCGGTGTCTGAATAATTAAGAAGGTATAGGCCATGATTAGATTCGTCTACCTGAAACTCTTCTTCCGGGTCCAATTCAATATCTTTATCGAGATTTTCAAATTTTTCAGGAGGGACGTAGACTATACTACTTTCAGTGGTTTCTAACCGTTCTGGAATGTTTGGAGTTTTACTAATTCCTTCTCTTCTTCGATTATTTATAAACCCATTTCTACTTTTGTTCTCTTGATATCCCCTGGGAATGAAAAGATGTCTTATTTCATGTGGTTTTACATCTTGTCGAACTTCTTTCGTTCCATCTGATGTTATTAACTTGAGGGTATGTGTGGGTTCGTTATTGGTGTTTTCAAATGTTAGCCTCTTCACTGTAGAGCCGTTTGAGCTTCTTATTTCTAACTGGGCAAACGATGTGTTTGTTCTGAAATTGCAAAAATAAATAATAGTTAATTGTAATATTTTGTTACTTCTTTAGTAAACAGCATATTTCTACGAAAAATATTATACATTGACATACATTTCAGGTAACGTTTCAGAAAAAATATATATTTATAAAAGGTGTCTTATGTTACAAATGACGCTTTTATTACAATTTGGCTCATAATTGAAAATTTGATGATAGGGAGATTATTGAAAATGTTAATGCTCTCTAAGATTTTGCAGGAAATGTCATTCCATGACCACTGGTGATAAAATATAACTACATAATAAATGATCTATTATGTTGTGCGAATATCTGGATACTAACTTATTTGGCTTATGTGCTAAAGACGTAATCGTGTTGATGTGCGACGCCAGCCTTCCATGCAGCAGCTGCCTCCGCCTTGCAGCCAGTAGAGACAACAGTTGCGAGTCACGCGTCGAGTTTGTACTGCTCGCTGTTGTCGTGCGTCTACCAGATCCTGGAAGAATTGGAATACTTGTAAGAATAACATTTTATACTATTTACCAGATACATTAAAATACAAGGACCGTCTGTGCGAATCATAATTCAATTCGAATGTAATTTGGTCTTTAAGTGTCTGTTACGTTGTCTCACTTCAACTACTGATCCAACTTTAATACATTGGATATTAATATACATTGAATCTTAAAGAAGCGCACCTATTTTAAATGATAATATAAAGGGAAGGAGCTAAAGGCATAAAAGTTTGTACAAAATGGGTCGAAATGTGGACGGTAGCTAGTAAATACTAGAAATATATCTTCTTCTTGTAACTTCTGCTAACCTTCATCTGATAACTACGCCAGAATCAGTAAAAATAGTATTACAAAACAATAAAACATGACAAATGTTGAAATGCCAATAAAAGTAGCGGACGTCAGGCTAGGTCAAAGCACAACAGAAGTTACAATCAATCAAATAAACGCCTTGCGACACTGTCCGTCCAACAATTACACAGTGCTGTAGAAGCAGATGCGATGTCCACAATAGATATAATTGCCCACCATTTAGCTTTGATCCATCCGGAGACCGTCCGAGGCCTTCACCTACAAATGTCGTCGTACCTACTGATATATTAACAGAAGGTCAATTCACTGATGTGTTTTGGTCAGTTTTGGACAATCGTGCACCTTCAAGTTGATAATAATATAGTTACAACACAATATGAGAAATAGCTTTATGTTTCATATCCGGTAATAGCTGAAAGCAGTTAGAGCCTCCTCTAATTGAGTCACTGTTTTCCATCAAATACTACTACTCAACCCATATATGACCCACTGCTGAGTCGGGTGTTATTACATGGAGGGTGATTTTTCTTCCTGTTTGTTGCTAATATATTTAATGATAATGTTATATTTTCAATCTAATGTTTCGTTTGTTTATACAACAGTGGTAAATTAATAAACTCTTTTCCGAGATCCGACATTTCAAGGTAATTGCAAAATATGTACCCGCGGATGACAGGCGGCTAATATAGAAACGGCAACTATTGCACAATAAAAGGAGTCCACTGTTCTGGTGAGAAAAAATTGAATTCATAAATAACAAAATCATGTACATAAATGTCTATTTTCTCCAATATGCGTGATGTCTAGTGAAAACGTGTACATGCAGCTTGTTTTTACCTCGATCAATTTACACGAGTTAATGCAATTATCTACAAAAAACATAGTTCTACTTGATTAAAACACAAATGCTGTTAAAGGGTGTAAATATAAAATTATATCTGGGTATTAAGGGATTTTAAATACAAAAAACCATAAGTTGTTTAGCAGGTGATGGAGCGAGTTATGTTGGGAGGGTATGGAGACTACGAGCTAGCGTGGGACAAGGGTCGAAAGATGATGATAATAGTTTTAGACATGTCGATTTATAAGAGTTCTGTGATAAAACCTACACGAATTAAGTTCCTTTTGAATTTGCGTCTCTCTGAGAGAAAGTATTTGCATATAGATTATCCGACGAAGGACCGAAGTCATCAATATAACTAAAAAAAATTGCAAGTTGATGAAGTCGTAGGCTAGGAGTTCAGCCAAGTAACCTACAAAACGTAAGCTTTAGTAGGGTAGAAAGACTAATACCATGAAATTGATATTGACATGTTGTGTCAATCCCATACATCCACAGATATTTGTGTGGTCACCGATTGAGAATACATAGTGTCACCACATCATTCCGTCCTGAGGGTGTCGTAAGAGCTGACGAAACCTAGTCGCAATAGAAGGACAATCTGAAACGAAACACTGCCAACCCGACAAGTCAGCGTGGCACAGTAGTCTTATTACCCTCCATGTGAAGCGACGCCCGACCCAGCAGTGGGTACTAATAGTAGTAGTAGATACTAAAGCCAGTGTCTCCGTAGAAGGACCGACAATAGTTAGAGCGCTTGACTATCCATGAGTGGCAACTGCAAGTATAGATAAAGTGAGCACACATTAAACAAAATTAAGCCAGTGTCTTCACTCAGACTACATTCAATACTTCATTATAAAGGCGACAGCAGTGACCTTACCAGCACATTTTCAACTAATTTATAAAAACAAACATCGAAACATGGTACGGATGCGCGTCGTTACCATTAATGATTCAGTCATTAAGTATCTGATCTGTTTTTGTGATAATTATTAATTGATTTCTGAATGACTCACACAAATTTGAATGCTTATTTTATGTGGTCTTTACAATGAAAATCGGTACTAAACAAACTATTCTAGATGTCACCAAACCAGTTTAAAAAATAATATAAAAAATACAATTGCTTAAGACCAGAAGTGATTTTCAAATGAAAACTGACGGTTCTATCATTTACTGAGAATACATAATAATTCACTAAGGGTAGAGGGTAAATTTTGCAAGTGTACGGTTAAAGAAAAAGACTCTAAAAAGTCTATAAGACCAATAAGCAACCATGTTACCTGGTACCTTGGGTATACGTAATTAACGTTGGTTTTAATTTAAGTTGGCACCCACTTCAAATAGATATTTATTGGTAATTTTACGCTTTCCAGTTTCTTATATTATTCAATTTTTAGTATATACATGAATACTTTGTAAATAACTATAAACTTTAGTTACCAACATTTTATTATCATTCAGGCAAATTTACAATTGCGTGGCAGAGAGATTTGAACACAACAGTTGTGAATAAAACGGAATCGATTACAGCACACGTATGTGTTTTACTTAGGTTGGATAACGTTACGTAAACACAGTTCGTGCGAATATAAAAGTAAGCTATTTCTAACACGATATTAAAGATGGCGATTAGGATTTGCATGTTTGTGTTACAATTTAAAAAAGAAATATCTAACACAGCACACAAGCTTTTTAAAAGTCTGGTTCGTTAACTCATACGTGAAGATAGAAAAGCATTTTTAAACATAGGACTCTTTCTTTGGTTAGCTCTGCCCTCAATTCGCATATCTTTAGGGTTACACTATGTATATGTTTGTAGTTTTACCATCACACATTCCATCCTGAGGGTGTCGTAAGAGCCAACAAATGGAAATGACACGACTGATAACCTAACCTAGCCGCAAGAGAAGGAGAACTGCCCATCCGTCTGGCCAGCGTGGCACAGTAGGCTTATTACCCTCAATGGAGGAGGCATTATAGGTACGGGACATTAATTATGAGTCACTAAAATGTTTTTTGCGAGTATTAACCACTACGTTTATTACTATTGCCATTGTAATGAATACATTTATAATTTCAATTACAGCAACACCAATTGATTATAATGCAATTAAATCATTAGTTAATGGGAGATTGACGTGCGAAGAATGTCGTGATCTTTTTATGTCAAGGATTTTAATGAAATGAGTACCTAAAACAATTGGCTGGATTTCATAATATAACATAATATGAACACATAATATAACAACTGGGTATTATTGGATTCTGGTGTTGTACCTGAATTTCTGTTAATCTTTGATCATGTTTGTATCTTTGCTTTTTTCTTATCTTTGTTTATCCTTTCTTGAAGTAGAGTTTTTGTCATCCATTACAACACCTCAGCATACGACTAGAAACGGCGACAAATGGTCGAAGCGGCAACGTTTTCAGATACAATACTAGAAATTTTTTAATAATATTTTCTTTTACTTTATTCCTTAAAGCTTATTCCATCCTGAGGGTTCCGTAAGAGCCGACAGACAAACACTGTGCCAACCCGTCTGGCCAGCGTGGCAAAGTAGGCTAATTACACGCCATGCAGTTGGAGCAGTGGCAGACTCAGCAGGGGGTCATGTATGGGCTGCGTAGTAGTAGTTACAGCTTCTTGTAGTGTTTAATGGTTTATACTATTAAACCGAGTTAAAGGCGATCAGTAGCGATGTTTGTCGGGTGCCAAGGCGTTGTAATGGATGCCGACCTTTAGAATACATATATATTTGCGTCATTTATTTGTAAACAGTAGATCTTAAGATGTGTTACCTAAATATAAATCATCCGACTAAAGCAATGTATGAGTGGATGATTGTTTTATGTTTTTTCGAAGTTCTCACGGATTTTTGAGAGAAATCCAATAAACTTGAATTAGCATGTCCGACAATAAGTTTTCTACAACATCTAAATACCTACCTTGGACCTATTAAAAGTTTGGTTATAATAAATGGTTTGGTAGATCCTCATTTTATTTTTCTTGTGTGAAAGAAATGTCCAAGGATATTTATTTATCGTGACACCATTCCATTCCATACTTTGGATGTCGGAAGACTCGACTATAGGAGCCCAAGAGGCAGATCACCTAGCCACAACAGAAGAAAAACTTAAAACAAACCCGGTGGCAACCCATTAGCATGAACTTCGAGGGGGCCCTACTAAGTAGGGGGTCATGTATAGGCTGAAGTAGTCATGTATAAATCTATATATCTTTGTACCTACAAACCTGTTAAATAACTATGACCAGCGTTAGGTTGCTTTTAAAGGGTTTGAAGGCTGGGAAATCGCAGTATTTCGCAATTGTACTAAGATGCATAAAATGCTGCTTAATTTTGCTGACGGCGGTAAACTAAGGTAAGGTGCAATATCTGTCAAGCTCCATGTAATTTCAATTCTTAGACAAACTTAGAACTCAGATATGCCACATGGTTTTATGTAAAATCCTTTTATTTGTTCATAAACTATCAAAATGTAACCAATTTGTAACTTTCCAAATAAGTATTATCCAAGATCTACTGAACAGAATTGTTAGGTAACTGCATGAAAATCGATTATGATGCGGCACAGTATATTAAGAAAATAAATATAAACCTATTCACAACGTATGCAGGTAAAAAATCTACTGCTCAAACTAAAACATTGCGTCAATGTGCCTGACCCGTCAAAACCTAATAAATTGAATGGTCATTGAAGAACCAAATGGATGATGATGATGAAATTATTATAAAAATAAATAATATTAGGTTGACTGGTAGAGAATGCCGCATGGCATTAAGTCCACCTTGTGTACCATGTTTGTACATTAAGAATAAATAAATAAATAAATATTAAGGAAATTTTGTGAAAGTTACATTAGCAACATTTTAGTACTCCGTGTCCGTCCAAACTGATATTAATCTTCTGTGCTCCTTTCGCTTGACCAACAAACACAGCGCGATAATCTTGTGAACTTTAAGCAAATTAGTCCTTTCACTGGCTTTTAGACCGAGAAGCGAGTCCTTCATCCATCACAATTTGTTTAAATGGTAAGTACTATGACTGAAAAGGCTTTATAAAGGTCGGTAATGGGGCTACGCACATTGGCGATGTGATTGCGGCTTAATAAAGAAATGATTACCAACACTGTCTTTAAATGAACATCAAAATGGCTACGGTGAAATACAAAGGATCTGCAGATAAATGCCCTCCTCTAAGCTTGTCATCCATCACTAGGTACATAATATAAAACAAAGTCGCTGTCATCTGTCCGTCCCTATGTATGCTTCAATCTTTAAAACTACGCAACAAATTTTGAAGCGGTTTTTTTTAATAGAAAGAGTGATTCAAGAGGAAGGTATAAATGTACAATACATGCATACATTTAGATATTCATCATTGCACCCGTGCGAAGCCGGGGCGGGTCGCTAGTTTTTATATATAAGGCAGTCGATATACGAAGTCAGTAGTATGATAACTGGTAAATCAAATACTTATAAGTAGTGTGTATAGTGTTTATTTTCTGAAAGACCAAAGATAATTAATACTAAGATATGACATCAATTGCTTTACTGTTCTGGGTTGGATGTGCTGCCTTTCGATCAACGGGTCCCCGGTTCGATTGCGGGGTCGGGCAACTGTCTTTGTGTAAACGAGAGTCTGGGTTTCACACGTGAATTACATGGTCCATACCTAGTGCAGGAGTATCGATTTTATACAAAAAAAAAAATAGAGTATCCTGTATCTAATCATTATTTCCAGGAATTTGGTCCGAATAATAATAATAATAATAATATTTATTCAAAAATCATTTTTTTACACTATAGTAACTATAAATGCAATATTATACTAACTGTGCTATGCTTTAAGTGCCTGAACTAGGAAAACCTGTGTCTCAGGCGTATTGGGCTATAATTTTCTTAAAAATAATCACTTTTTACTTCATTAATAATACACTTTTCGTAACGTGTTACTAAGAAAAAATGCTTTAGCAGGTACAGTTAATTTACTAACAATAATAGCTATATTTTATTTTAGTACCATTAATAACTTCTCTGTATCTTCGTACGATAGATTTTGAAGGACATCTTTCAGTACTTTTTTGCACATTCTATAGTTGAGTGGATAGATGTCTGTTATTGCATTTAATTTATTGTATAGAATTGGTCCTAAACAAATATAAAATTTTGATGTAAAAGCATGTTTTGTTCGTCTGTTTTGAGGGCAAACTATATCCTTCCGTCTCTTATTCAAAATGTCAGTGCTATATGGAAGAGACGCATGCTGCTTTAGTACAGTGCCCAATATAAATAGTTGCCGAACTGTTAGTACTTTACAGGATTTGTAAAGGTGGTTAGTGGGAAAGAAGAAAGGGCGAAAAGTAGATACCTTAAGGATTGCTCTCTGCGCCCTCTCAATAGATATTAGTAACGATTTACTTATTCCACCCCAAGATGTAATACAGTAGCTTAAAATTGATTGGCATAACGCAAAGTAGACCTGCCAAATTATTTTATTATCAGCGATATACCGAAGCTGTTTAAAAACGAAAATCAATTTGCGAAGTCTGCTATTTAATACGTCTACGTGTTGTTTGAAACTAAGTGTTTCATCTATAATGATACCTAGATATTTAATGGTTTTGGTATTTTGAATCATAGGGCACCTGCATTGATTGGTAGAGTTTCTGCAATAATGAGCGTATAGAGGAAGATTATTTGGTATCACTGACTTACGCATGGAAAATCTAATGTAGTGTGTTTTGCTGGCATTTAATGTTAGTAGATTTTGCTGAAGCCATTTATTAACAACATTTAATCCCTGTTGTGCGTATCTAAAAGCGTCTTCTTGACATTCAGCTGAGAAAAGAAGAACTGTGTCGTCAGCGTAAGATATGATTGTGCCATGATCCAGCCTTAAATTGCAGAGGTCATTCATATAAATCAAGAACAAAGTCGGTCCTAGTATACTTCCCTGAGGAACGCCAAAGGATGTGTTTTTTTGATCAGCGCTCGTCACGTTACCAAGCCTTACGCATTGGGTTCGGTCTGTAAGATAACTGGTAAAGAGTTTCAGTTGAGTGCCTCTTATACCTATCATTTCAAGCTTGCGCAATAGAATGGGTACGGAAACTGAGTCAAAAGCTTTCGAGAGGTCCAGAAAGATCCCGAAACTGTTTTTACCATTGTCTAGTTCCTGAGCTAGGTAGTTAGTCAACTTATGGACAGCATCTGCAGTTGATATCTTAGGTCGAAAACCAAACTGATATCTGGACAAAATCGATTTTCCTTCTAGGTATTTCATTAATCTATTATTAATTATTTTATTAAGGATTAAGTATAATTATTAAGGATATTGGTCTATAATTTGTAACTTGGTCTTTACTGCCTGATTTGTATATCGGGATGACAATAGCTTTTTTAAGGCACCCGGGAAAATGTCCTGAAGATAAACATTTTTGGAAAATGTTTGTAAGTGGTGGTACTAAAACATGCTTGCATTTTTTTATGATCTTATTGGGTATATTATCCCAGCCGGTGGCACAGTCATCTTTCAAGCTCATAATTATATTTTTAACTTCAGTTTCGTCAGTGTTGAGTAGTGCAAAGGAAGTTAAATTGTTGTTAAATGTAAGCCGAGTGCTCGCTAGGTGTTGTGATTGATTACTAATGTTTTCGGCCAGGCACTTGCCAGCGTTCACAAAGAAATTATTTATTAAATCAGCCGATGTCGACAGGGATGAGTGCGCTTTAAGTAGGGGTGAGGAAGATTCGTGCTGTTTTGTTGTGTAGGTAATGTTTTTTATACACTCCCATATCTTTTTACTATTAGTTCCCGCTCTTTCAAGTACATTTTTATTGTAGTCTATTTTTACTTTTTTTAAAAGATCATTGCAGAAATTTCGATATCTTTTGTATGTTATTTGCAGTATTTGATTATGTGGACTTGATTTAGCTTTGTAGTGCAGTTTATCTCTATGTTTTATACTGCGAATGAGCCCTGGCGTAATCCATGGCTTTATGTTAAAGATTTTGTTATTCAGTCGAATGTGGGTTGTATTTTTGTGTATTGCTTGCTGAACAGTTTCTATTAAGTAAAGCATACAAAACTGTAAGTCAGCGGATTGATAAACTGGAGCAAAATCGATATTGCGCAGTTCTTCTTCAATTTTGCTTATATTTAATTTAGTAACTATGCGCATGTTTTCGTCTTTCGGTAGTTTGCAATTTAAGGTTAGTAGGACAGCCTTGTGGTCTGTTATTGTTGAATTAATAACAAGTGTTAGTGCAGGAAAGCGGGTTTTAATTATGCTGTGGTCCAAGCAGGACCCACTGTTATGTGTGGAATGCGTATGTGCCGGCAGTAAGCCATGAAAAGAACATAAATTGAGATACTCTTTAGCAGTAGCATCGGTACTTTCTGGCATTATATTAATATTGATGTCACCTGTTAAAATTATGTTTTTAAAAGTAGATAACTTTTGTAAGGTTTCATTTAAAGACAGAATAGGTCTAGGTATTATATCACACTTAGTCGATGCCAGTGCACAACTTTGTAAACATCCATTATGAAACAATTGCTCAGGAAGTAATGAATCTACAGTTATTTAGAGGAACCAGTATTTAATTGCTGGCGAAAGTGTTTTACTATCAATTTGATATTGCGCAACGTATGATTTGCTTAAACTATGTCGTGAGAAAAACGCTTCTGAGAAAATTTTCTATAATTTCGGTTATGGTTGTTTATTGTACGTAATAATGAAAGTTATTATGTAAGGTTAATATAGGTATACGCCTAGACAAAGAGTGATTGCGAGACGGTATGTTACTAATTGCTGCCTCTTCCATTTTTTTCAGGGACGAAGCCGTACTGTGAAGACGAACTTGAAATTTAGCTTGGAGAGTGACACAAAAATGTTTAACCCCGAAACAAGAATGTATTATAATTTTGACATAATTGTTTGAATTATGTGAATTAAACTATTAGGGTTTAGTTGTTTAGGTTGAAACGTCTCGTCGAATTTGGTTTTAGAACATTTATAAATTTGCCATAAAACTGCCACCGATTCGGAGACCTATTTGACAAAGAAGAGATGGTAAGGAAATCTCTGTAAGTAAGAAAAGTGTAACGTTGATTATTTTTCTTATAGATTTTACTACTCAGACCATAAACGACCCACTGCCGAGTCGGGCCTTCTCCCATCACTGGGAGCCTACGGGATGTCACAAGGTTTCGTATCAATCCTTCTCTTGCGGCTATGTACCTTGTCATTTCCTTTTGTCTACTCTAACGACACCCTCAGGATGGGATGGGGTGGTGACACTATGTATTCTAAATGCATCTGCACACGGAATCGATAAATAATCGATCGATAAGATGAGCTTAGTGTGCGTATTTCCATCATTATTATGACACGTGGTTCTCACAGCAACACTGCATTCCTAACTCTGATTTGGCAAAAACCACCGCAATCCTTAGTAGTAGTATTGTTTGTAGAACGAAACGTACCGCAATTGATTTTGTAATCGTTGTAATTAAATTAATTCGTACACCCACGACGGTGCATTTTAATCTGAGATAAAAATATTTATGCAATGATTCTAATATTATGAAACGTTATTTAGTAATATAAGAGATCTTTTTAACGCATCTTTTTATCATTCGAGCATATACATTTTCTTAGTTTCTGATTTTAAGTAGATTATATCATTTTATGACCTGGTTAAGGTCGCCAGAAAGCGATGGATGCGAGCCACCCTATCGCATACAAAAAAATCATTCAAATAGTTTAGCCGTTCTTGAGTTATAAAATTACAAAGAAAAGTGGCATTGATTTTAATATACAGGGTGATTTTTGGACCACTCGCCAATTTAAATAGGTGGTTTAGACCATGAAAGTAAACAACTTTCCCTAAGATACATGGGTCGACAAGTGAAAAAATGCACCTCCACCTATTTAAATTTGGCGGGTGGTCCAAAAATCACCATGTATTATAGATGTATTACTTGTGAGATACAAAGTGATTTCATGCGATGGCCAAGTCAATTTATTTTATTTAAAACATAAAATATTTATAACATGGATATGGTCACTATAAGATGTTATTAGGTTAGCTAATTACGTAATAACTTAAGACAGAAGGCCCTTATTTTTGGACTTGTTATAGTAACGAATTACATGGATCTCACAACTGTTTACGGTAAATGTTCAAAGACAGAACAACGAATATGTTTAATTCTGTTTCGGCTGCGAAACCACCAATACCTACTCGCTCGGCCACATATCATATTCCTTCGGTTGGGGATATAGACTTACAGTCAGTGCCTGCGCATATCACATGTGTTAGTGAACGTAGTGCACACGCGACCCGATTGTCGGTCACTGATCGCGTAGAATAGAGTGCCGCTAGAGGCGAGCTCGCCATTCTTACATGTCGATACTCATTTAATTATTGTCACATACACATCGATTTCGACTTTCGTCTTATCCTCAATAATATAATTTTAAGATAGCTTTATTATTCTGTAGGCACATACGATAGATCCCTATGTGGCGTTCCCTACATCTTCGTATCGTGATCGCCATCTCTGGAGGCCAGACCCAATTGCGGGCCACCTCTAATATCATGGAGGAAATTTAACATGCTCATGTAATGAAATATTTGTATTAAAAAATTGTTTTACGGTTGATGGTAATAGAGATAATCGTTATCCACATTGTGAAGAATTAAGTAATAGTGTAGAAGGCGACTAAAAAAGAAGTTAAATAGAAACAATCATGAAACCATAGTATTCCGTAAGGGCGCTACCCCATTTCATCCTGAGAGTAAGAGCGGACAAAAGGAAATTTTAGGGTCAAATACCTAGCCGCTGGAGAAGGAAATCCTGTGCCAATCTGTTAGCCAAGGTGACACAGTAGGCTACCCACCATTTAACGCGGGAGGCCTGACACAGCATTGGGTCATTATTATGCTGAGTAGTAGATAGAGTTCTGGTAAACTTGCTCACTCAGAAATACAATGAGTGGTGATATTATTTAGCGCTCATACACCCGAACGGCATGTTGCCAACGACACAGACAACTACTGCCGCCGACGCGGGTCGGCGGCAGCCGTTCGACGCGTCGCCGAGTGCCGTCAACGACAGCCGACTGCAGCTAACGGCAGTCGACGGCTGCAGTTATCTGTGCCGTTGACGTGCCGTTCGTGTGTATCAAAGGTGGCTCGCTTCTACCGATACCGTACCGAGATCATAAATCATCATATTTTGTATCGATAATGATCACATATGTCCTCTCATAGCGTCCACAACTATAATTAGTTATGTGACTGTATACATAAAAAGTGGTACCTACATTACTTACCATAGAGACATACTAACACCATACGTAGCGGTTACTAGCTCTGTAACTAGTGGTTAAACAAATCGAAGGCTCTAAGCAAACAATAGTTAAGTCAATAGTAAAGACAGCTAACAATAGTCAACTCGGTTCAGAATTTATTATACCAACAGTTATTATCTGTGGTTTTCGAGTGATTTTTTTGTAACATACAGCCATAAAATATATGATTTTATTTTTTATCAGAAAGTATACTTCTGTTGCTGTATTTCTCTTGTCGTTTCAGGCTTTATATGACCCACTACTGAGTCGGACCTCCTCCAAATTCATGGAGTGAAATTAGCCTACTGTGCCACGCTGGCAAGACGGGTTGGCACAGGGTTTGTATCAAGTTTTTACGATCCTTTAGTCGCCTCTTACATCCTTAGTAATGTGTGGGTTGGTGACATTTTGTATTTTAAATCCGTCACCGCACGGACTACTATTTCTATTGAGGGGAGTGAAATAGGGAATTAAAGCTTATACAGGCTGTCATTGTCATTCAGCAACCCGAAGTCCGCTCCACCGAAGCCGTGGGTGGAAACTAGTAGTTACTTAAACTAGGTTCCAAAATTACCAGCTCTCGCACAAACGGGATTTGAATACCAGTTAAGAAGGACAACAGCAAAGTGATGAAACTAATACAGCTCATAGTCTAGCCACAATTGCCATCCAGTTAAGTACGATTGCAAAACTGAAGATTATTATTCATTGCAAAGACTCGAGTAGCATGAAATTAAAATTCGCGAAGATCAGTTGTCTTTAGAGGGTGAATTGACAGATGGAAATTGGATACACTCTGATTCCTATCTTAACCGCTTTAATTGAGAACAGGTTAGGAATGAAATGGAGGCCGAATGGGACAAATGATTTGCACGGTAGGAGGCCTAGACTAGCTGAATGCAAGTGATCTACTGGTAAAGTTCCATCTAGATATTGATTGATGACCAGGAACTTAACCTCGCGGCCAGCCTAACCCGATATCATTATCATTTCAGCCAAAAGACCTCCCCCAAGGATCACCACAAAGGACCGGCCTTCGTGGAGATTCGGGTATACCCGTCAGATTATCGGTACTTACTGACTATTCTATCGGCTGTCATGTTATGCATAGAAATCCGTTCAACATTCAGCTGAGCCATTGCTTAATCCGAATGTCAGTTGGATCCCACACTATTTGCTAGCTCTTAATGGTCTAGGGTTTGAAAGGATCACGGGTCCCTGGTTCAATTGCCGGGTCGGTCTTTGAGTAAGGATTCAGAGCAGATGTGCTTGCTCTGAATCAGGGTGCATTTGTCCTTGTCAATTATATGTTTGTAAAGAGCCCGCGCAATACCCCTTAGTTCAGGAGAGTCATCTTTAAAAAGGAAGAAGAATTAATCAAATTCTACTACTACTACTCAGCCTATAGATGACTCCTTTTTGAGTCGGGCCTCCTCCAGTTATGGAGGGGAATTAGCTTACTGCGCCACGCTGACCAGACGGGTTGGCACATGGTATTAGGAACAAGTATTCCTTTCATTTCGGCTAGGTTTGAGCCTTGTCATTCCCTTTTGGCGGCTCCTACGAACATTCAGGAACACACAGGAAGGAATGGGGTGGTGACATTATGTATTTTAAATCCCTCACCACACGGATCAAATTCAATTGTCCATACCACTTTAATACTGTGAATTATGACCGCCGTCTCCTTTATGTCTGCTGAATAAGGCTTGAAGCGTACCGTCTACATATTACATAGTTTATGAGTGGGTTCCCACAATGCTTACGATATTATTTATTCCGAGATGTGCATGCAGCGCATGACAATGGCTGCCGAGTGTACGCTAGTCAGCGGGATAATGCTTGGTTCTTGGAATAGTAAGTGCTCACATATGGGTCATTTTCCTTAAGGAGGTATGTTTATACGTACACAGGACTAATCCAATTTTATATTTTTTTCCAAAGCTTATAATAGTGATAGTACTTCTATAGATTGAAATATGTCTTCGCTAAACGCACACTTTGACACAGAACGAGTTACAGACAGAGTTTTTTTTTTAAATAGGTATATTCGTTTTTAAATAAACTCAGCGCAAGTGCTTTAGACAAAGACACGACCCCGGAATCGAACCCAGGACCCGTTGATAAAAAGGCGGTACATGTGTCACACCTAGTAACGTTTATAGACACGTTAAAAATGCTTTTAATTTTATTGGTATGACCAGAACGATATGGCGATTTTTTTTTCGAAACTACTATATTGGTAGAAATAAGCCAGTGTTTTATTTTACTAACTTTACGTTGCGTGAGCTTCGTGCTCGACTGCGCACGCGTCGACATGGCTCTCAATAAATAGCTATTAGTTGAGGTCATGGGCCTGCCTGAGGAATGCACTAACATTATAAATGTTTGTAATAAGACGTCACTTGCAGTATTGAAGAATATGCCAGATACATAATGTTAAAAAAATATCGTAGATCGATCTCGATGGCCCGAAAACCAATAGAATGTGGGAGTTTCGTTGAGTCAGCTTGTAAAAATTTTTATCACGATAGCTTTTCTACTTCTTGTTTTCTTCCTCATACTTCAAGATTTAGAGAACCATTCCTTTCGGTAGGATATATGTTGTTGTATGTAGGTACTAGAATAGGTATTTGAATGACCTTCGCAAAATTTCAGAATAACCAAAGCTAATATTTGATAAACATAATATTGAGGCGTATCCATTGATATACATACATCAGACAGCCGAGATACAAGTCGGCCTCTAACGCAACTGCCACGCCCTTAAAATGTTCGTTAGTTTGCATGGGTAAATTCTTAAACCTCTTAAAAAAGTTGTGGCTATACAGGTAATGCCTAGTAAAAGGGTTACGTGCTTAATAAATAAAATATATATTGGAGGGAATTTATTACTGTGCCACACTGGCAAGTCGGGTTGGCAAAGGATGCTTCCGCTTCTTGCGTTCCATTAGCGCCTCTTACGACACCCTCTACTACTCAGCCTATACATGACCCACTGCCGAGTCGGCCCTCCTCCGGTTAGATGGAGGGTTATTAGCCCACTGTACCACGCTGGCTAGACGGGTTGACGCAGGGTTTCGTATCAAGTTTTCCTTCTCTTGCGGCTAGGGTTTCGGGCTTGTCATGACATATTGTCGGCTCTTACGACACCTTCAAGATGGAATGAGGTGGTGACACAATGTCTTCTAAATCGGTCACCACACTACACCTTCAGGATAGTTATATACAGAATATTTGAAGACATTGTGTATCATAAATCCGTCCTTAAAACGAACGGGTTTAATGTTAGCGAACTGATTCCTAGCCTCTCTTAGGTATGCCTAATGCTGGCACTTCACATGGCTATTGGTGTTCGCTATTCATAAAACAATACCGGAATTATAATGCGCTAAATGATCCTGTCAAAATGACATTATGTTTGAAATTATCAATTAAGAATCTTAGTTACATGCAAATACTAACATCCTTACCGTGAGAATTCTCGCCAATGAGTACTTAAAGTAATAATAATGAGATCAAACTGACAAGTCCATTATTGAAATGTCCAGATTTCAAGGTATACGTCCTACAACAAAATTACCATTGATAATTGAGAGCGATTTTTTAAACTCGCTTATCCATATTTAAGATATTGCACTCTGTGTCTTTAGTACTAAAGTCTATAATACTCTAATGGTAGCATGTGGGTTAAAAGGTTTAGGATAATAGTAGGCTGAAATGAGGGTCAATTGATAATGATTATGATTTTAAGTGTGTGTTACGGTATTAGTGGATGGAGGGCAATGCTTAATGACTGATATTAACGCCTAAACTTTAAAATAATATGTATGGCGAATTTGATTTAATACGAAGTATTCGAAAGACTTTGATATTTTTATTGCATGCTTATCATCATCTACTACTACTTAAACCATAAATAACCCACTGCTGAGTCGGGTCTCCTCCTGTCACAGGGAGGGTAATTAGCCTACTGCGCCACGCTGGCCAGACGGGATGGCCCAGGGTTTCGTATATTTTTTTCCTTTTGTCGGCTCTTACGGCACCCACAGGATGGAATAGGGTTGTGACACTATGTATTCTAAATCCGTCACCACACGGACTGTCATCATTATCACAGCCCCAGAATTGCTCTTGAAACTTCGCTGTCGCGGTGTAGGACTTTATGGTAATTCTCGAATTTGTAGCCGATATTTCTTGATGTTAGTAGTTCAGATTTTTCGGGTAAATTGTGTAAAGTATTAAGCATGCTGGTCGCTACATAACGATCTATTTGAGATTAACAATAATATTTAATTATTATATCGAAGAAGCATAAACATCATTACTCAGATTGCCTTCAGATGTCCACCATTTTGATCGCATCCCGATAAGCTCACGCACAGACAAAGCATATTGAGTAGGCATATTTTGTAGCCAAATATGGCGGTTAAATAAATCGTTAATTTCATACATTCCGTGATAATTCATTCGCCCATGCAGGAAGCATGCGCTGAGAGATCTGCAGACGAGACCTAGCCAGTTTTGTTTGCCCATAAAAAGCGACGGAAATTATGTAATAGCGTGGTGACGGATTTAGAATACATAGTGTCACCACCCTATTCCATCCTGTGGGTAGAATGGGGGATTAGAGACAGAGCTAACAAAATAGCGACCGATAAAATAGCCGAAAGATAAAGAACATTTTATACAAAACCCCGTCTATGCCATCCCGTTTGGCCAGCGTGACACAGTAGGCTAATTACCCTCCAGGAGAAAGCCCAATTAGTAGTAGTGGCAGGTTTCTACACTTCGCTCTAAAAATAAATGCATGGGTTTAAAATTATTCGGAGCTGTTATATGACGATAAAATATTGTTTCTTTGTAAACATAAATTGTATGTATTTCCTACAACATTATTAAAAAAGTAGGAAGACATTCTTTTGATTAACATCTTGTCTTACAAGCAACAAATATGGGCAACACATCAGTTACTTAAATTACTCAGTAACAAATAAAATGTTGCGGCGGATTTATTTGTTCGCTTCGTACAAAATAATGAAGAAACACAATATATGGGAAACGTAATTAATTAGCAATCACCACGTTAATCGTATAATTTTTCAATATGTCAATGTTACTAGTTTTTTATAACATTATTATAAATATTTTTATACTATTAAAGTCAACATATAATTATAAAATTTAACAAAATAAAATATACGTATAAACTAAAACATGTAACTTGTAGTTTGAACAGGATTTCAGTCAGAATAATATTAAAATGGTTTATGTGGAAAATTCTTGACAAAATCATTTTAATTATATGCAATAAAATGCTATTAATTTACTTGTCGTGTTGATTACCGACAATTATTTATGGAAATTGACAAGTCTTTAAAATCGGAATCTAAACGAATTTAAAATTAGATTATCATGGTGACGTAAACTTTTAATTTTCATTCACATCTGTTCATACACAATTCAATAAATAATACTGTAAAATACACACAAGGTTGGTCTCTTTAATTAATTACATTATAATCATCGTAATTAAAATGTCCTTCTATCAGCGCATAAACCCTCCGCGTAGAGTCTGGCCTCGTGTAGTTTGATGAAGAGATAAGATTTGGCGAGACATGATGACATGACGGATAGGTTTTCTACTTATTGACACCCCTACGATGGAATGATATGATGACAGTATATAATGAAAAATAAGTGAAGACATTCTTTATACTGCTCAGTAACCGGTTCCTTATAGATTTAAATAACACGTATCTGAAACACAGATACAGAGTACTACACAACAATAATGGAAGTATCACAGCAATCTGTTATTCCGATCACATAATCACAGATGACAGCGGAAGGGGGTGATTTGTCACGCGAACATTGTCAGAATCAAATTTACATTTCCGATGTACATTGCTGTGAACACGGGTTTATTTTTAAACCATCAGTGGGCAGACCAAGGCCTGCAAATATTTTGAGGTAATTGTTGTTCTAACAATATAAAAACGTTTTGTGTAAGTAATCGTACTTATCCGTGTGGTGACGGATTTAGAATACGCAGTGTCACCAACCCATACCATCCCGAGGGTGTCGTAAGAGGCGACTAAGGGAACGCAAGAGGCAAATCAACTAGTCGCTAGTGAAGGAAAACTAAACTAACTTGATACAAACTGTAGAGGACGGTTGGCAATAAAGTAGGCAACCTCTTTTGTAAGCAGTGAAATATACCGTGGCGCTAGCGTAGAGCTCTATTTTGACATTGATAGCTAATGTCGTCTATGAAAACGAACGGTGCGCTACGGACGTGTTTTTCGCTGCTCCCAATGGCAGACGCCATATTTAATTGAAAATCAAGGAATTTTCATTTTGTCACCAACAAAGTTGCTGGTGAACTTCAGCCGGATCATGTATAGAACACCGCCGAAAAGCTTCATAATGACGAGAAGCGCAAAAAAACGGGAAGAAGCTCAAGCTACAAAAGAAGTTACAGCAGAAGGTATAGAAGAAACAAAAGTGGGCTTTGAAGGAAAATCTGAACCTTCAAAAGCAAGATCGGGACGACGATCAACATCTTCATCTGCTGCAGCACGAAGGAAAAAGCTGGAGCTGGAGGCGGCGGAAGCAAAAGCGCGCATACAAATGGACCTCATAGACAAAAGGCTCGAGGCAGATCTCGCTGAGATCGAAGAAGAGGAAAAATACAGTCCAACTGAAGGAACTAGAACTGAAGTGAGTACTGGTGTCCATCATGAAGTAGAACAGTGGTTGGATAGAAGTCGGTTGGAGAATAATGTGCAGGTGGTCACGCGGAACAATATGGAGGAGAAGCTGTGCACTCAGCAATCCGCGAGCTCACACTGTTTGGACCCAACTGTACTGCCAGCGTTCGTAGCATCCCCACCACAGCCGGGCCAGCCCGCTGAAGGTACCGACGGAACTATGAAGATGCTAGCGAACGCACTTAAGGATTTAGCCGCTGTTACCAAAGCCAACGTGAGTGGACCCAACTCGAGGATGCTCAGCCGCTTATGTACGCCGAAGGACTTACCTTCGTTTTCGGGCGACCCAATGGAATGGCTTCATTTTAAAAGGGCCTATGAAGAATCCTCCCAAGTATGTCACTTTAACGAGAGAGAAAACCTGTGGAGGCTAAGGACTTGTCTACATGGACCAGCTAAGGAAGCAGTATCAGCGCTGCTGATCAGCGCTACATCTCCCGACATTGTAATGTCTACGCTTGAATTACAATTTGGAAACCCAGACGTTATAATCGCCAGGATACTTCGGGATATCAATAGACTGCAGCCCATGTCACAAGAATACCACAGAGACATAATCGCATTCTCTATCAAAGTACGCAACTACGTCGCAGCTGTCACATCAATTGGCCATCATGAGTACCTACAAGGAATTAATGTAGTGTCGGCAGTACTGTCTAAGTTACCAACAGTATTGATATCGAAATGGGCTGACTATAGCTACTATCTCATGAACACGGGCAGCAGCAAACCTAAACTTGTACTATTGAGCGAGTTTCTAACGGAGGAAGCGAATAAAATTTCGAAAACAACGGTGAATCTAGGACATTTATTGAACGTGACGTCAAAACCTAGAAACAGCGAATCCTATCATCATCAGTATCAACGTCATCAAACTGTTTTGGTACAAAATGAACGTACGAACCAAACTGAATACAGTGAATCGAAGTGTGGATTTTGTCGAAAAGATTCCCACCCACTAATGGACTGTAAAAAGTTTAAAAGGTCCTTACGAAGAGATCGATGGTTCTACCTGAAACTGCGTGGATTGTGTTTCAAATGTTTGACTTCACGGCACCTCAAAGAAACGTGTCCCGCACCGGCGTGTGATATTGACAACTGCGGCGGGGCGCATCACCGTCTGTTGCATTATAGAGTAGAAGGTCAAAGTGTCAACGTGTCTGCTGAGAAAAGCTCTGAATGTATCGAGACCGTTGCGAACATTAATATGTCTAGCTGTCGAAAAGTACTACTGAAGACCGTGTCGATTACTTTGCACGGACCTAACAAAACGGAAACATGTACTGCACTTCTTGACGACGCATCTACTGTTACTATCATCAGCGGTGAACTGGCAGCACGAGTAGGATTAACCGGCCAGCGACAGAAAATGCATGTTGGCGGTGCATGGACCAATAGCAAGTTGGTGTGTGAAGCTACGTTAGTCGACGTGAAATTGACAAACAAATATGGTACTTCGTTTACTATCAGAGCACGCAGTGTGGCCAATTTAAACTTACCTGAGCAAGCCGTACGAAATATTGACCTTGCAAACTATGACCTGTCGGAGCAAATAAAAGCTGACCTGTGTGATGGGCTAATAAAAAAACCAGAAATGTTGATTGGTCAAGATAATTACCATTTACTAATGCCATTAGAAATAATCAAAGGGAACTCTGAGCAACCCTATCTCACACGTACGCCACTTGGTTGGTGCATTCATGGATGTATAAAGTCGCCACTGCATGACGTAGAGAAGCAGTCCATCATGTGTTTGAGTACCACTGACATTGACCCAAGTGAGACATGTGATTTAAACGGAATTGAGAACGAGGTGTTGCACAGACCATATTTTTTGTATGAACCAACGGTTAACTGTCCCACTAAGGCGCAGAATCAGCTACGTAGTACGGACGTGGACCTAGAATGTATAAATATCCTTCACGTACCCCCCTTGGACCTATCAGCTGTTCCTGCCCCTGGAATAATTTCTTCGTGGCTACTACAAATTAGATCTACATGCGTTGTTTCAACATTCATACAGAGATATAAAAACCATTTGATTATGGCGCTACGACGAAACTCTGCTAGACGTGGTCGGCTAAAGCATATTTATTCAGACAATGAGAAGATTTTGAGAGGCGCTGATAGGGAACTTAAGAAATCTGTTGAAGAGCTTGACGAAGATTCTCTCAAACAAGAGTCTTTGAACTACGGAACCACGTGGACATTCATTCCCCCTTTGAGCCCACACTGGGGAGGGGCATGGGAAAGACTGATTCGTGGTATCAAGACCACGCTGAGGGCTATATTTAAAGAGAGGTCACCACGCAACGAAGTACTTGGTACGCTAACGTGTCGCGTTGATCGGTGGCACGTGTTGCTTTGTTACCTGTGGTAGAATAGTGCTGTGCCAGCACTGGGGAGGGGAATATGTAGAGGACGGTTGGCAATAAAGTAGGCAACCTCTTTTGTAAGCAGTGAAATATACCGTGGCGCTAGCGTAGAGCTCTATTTTGACATTGATAGCTAATGTCGTCTATGAAAAAGGAACGGTGCGCTACGGACGTGTTTTTCGCTGCTCCCAATGGCACGCCATATTTGATTGAAAAACACGGAATTTTAATTTTATCATCAACACAAACCTTGTGCCAACCCGTCTTGCCAGCGTGGCACAGTCGGCTAATTTCCCTCCATGAATTTGGAGGAGGCCCGACTCAGTAATTTGTTAATTGTAACCCTCTTATTTAAAAGAGCAACCTTGGAGTTTCTTGCCGGCTCTTCTCTATGGAATGGCATTCCGAACCGGTGGTAAAAACAAAATTATTAATTTTATTTTATGATTTTTAATTTTAATTTTTTTCTCTTAAAATCTTTGACTATTTGAAAGCATCCGCAAGAATTTATTCGAATAAAAAACATTTTGGTTTTGATTTTGAGTAGTGGGTCATTCATGTGCTGAAACGAACGAAGTGTTTGTCGGACGAGTGAGTCATCTGTAGGCTAAGTAGTTATTTTAGTAGGTAGGTAGGTAGTAGGTTTAGTAGGTAGTTACGTCAGTCCGTTCCATGCAACCGCAGCATACGCCCACTATCTTTTAGCGGGAATTGTTATGCCGATCGGTTACATGCAACCGCAGCATATCCGTTCGTAGGAATGGTATCGGACCACTGACGAAGCTGAGCTAAGCTCCCCATGGTGGCCCGTTATTCGGATAGGTTAAGTTAGTTCTAAGTTGACCATAGTAGCGATTGTACGCTTTTAAATAATTAATAAATAATTTTAATAATTGAATTTTGTTTTTTAAAAGATCCTCCGTCTCGCTCAGAATTTGACTGGCGCAGCCGGTAGGATTTCCGCGACGCGAAAAACTTGTGAAAATAGTAAGTGTTACGTCGTACGTTCTAACGTTTTACGGAAATCCGCGAACCAAATAAATTTTGTCAAGGACATTAAAAAGTGAACTTTTTAGTGCATCACGAGTGAGTTACCGGAGGAAGAATAGCTACAAGCTTAGACTCAACCGAGGGACATGGGCAGTCTGTGAGTAGACCCAAATAGCTATTCCCAGTCAAAGTCCTATCCTTTTCATATAGTTATAGGTAAATCTAGAGCTTAGAACGCTATTTCTGAAAATCGAAAAGTGTTTCGTGGTTCTTTTAAATAGCATATAAGTTAAAAGATAAATTATATAAATAAATTGAAACTAAATAAATAGCTATATAATATTATATAAAAATTAAATAATATAATAATTGTGTTAAATAAATATAATAAAGAAAATAAATATGAATAATATAGTTCAGATCCCGAAGGAGATTGCGAGCGTTATCCCAAAATTTGACGGGGATGAAAAGCTCCTTAGTTTATTCATAAGAAAATGTGAATACGTTATTAATTGTTGTAGAGTAGACAGAAATTCTGACCAGGATCTTTATGTATTCCATGTTATTACATCAAGATTATCAGGTAGAGCAGCCGCACTTATTAGTGAACGCCAAGACTTGGATACCTGGCCTCTTTTAAAAACTGCTTTAGAACAGCACTTCGGCGATCCGCGCTCAGAAGAGTGCATAGCCATAGAATTAGAAACTCTTAAAATTAATAATGGTGAATCATATTTAGACTTTTGCAATAGAATACAAAATGTTAAAAGCACTTTAATTGCTAAGGTGAACCTGATCGACGACATAAATCTTCGTCGAAGCAAAGTCATAATATACGATCACTTATCAATGAATGTGTTTTTATACAACTTACCGGAGGATTTACTTCGTATTGTAAGATTAAAAGGTGTAAATTCCTTAGAAAATGCCTTAAGCATAGTACTAGAAGAAGTCAATTTTATGTACCAATATAACACACGCAATAGAATGTTAAAATCTCAGAATGTAATACCAGCAAGGCCCCAGCCATCTAACCAAAACCCATTTACAGAGAGATTTGGTATGAAGCCTTTCTTTTCACATAACCAACAGAATCATAAATTTAACAACCCTAGTTCTGCAAATCATTATCAGGCTCAACCCCAATTTAAATTTGGTATACCCCATAGTAGACAAATTAAATTACCGTCGTCGCAACCTCAACAGTTCGGTCAGAAACCGCAACAGTTTGGTTACCGACCACAATTTAATCAAGGTCAACAATTTGGCAACCGACCTCAATTGAATCAAGGTCAACAATTTGGATATAGACCCCAATTCAATCAAGGTCAGCAGTTTGGTTACCGACCTCAGTTTAACCAAGGTCAACCATCTGGTTATCGACCTCAGTTTAACCAAGGCCAACAATTTGGTTACCGACCTCCACAAAAATTACCACCTCAAATTTCTACTGACGTTAGTATGCGTACAGCTCCACAACCTAAACCTCAAGGATTTCGTATGAACGAACTTTACCTAAATGAACCTGAAAATAATTATAATGCTTACATGTGTGACGACCATTCTGAACTAGATTACTACCAAGACTATGACGACCAAAATAACGACCCTGAATTTTACGAGACTAATATACAACCAGACGACCAAGATATAGCTACACAAAATATGGAGAATTTTCCAACCGATGCCTCCAACAAACCCCTGAAATAATAAAGCTTAACTACAATACATTAAAATTACCTTACGTAATAATACCTGAAATCAATGCTAAATTCATGATTGATACTGGAAGTTCAAGATCCTTTATCAGCCCACAAAAATCAAATGAATATTTTCAAAATTATAAACACTATGAACCATTTGAAGTTATTAGCACCCACGCATCTAGCCAACATGATGAAGTTATAGTTATACCTTTATTCCCAACTCTCAATAGTACTGAAACGCATAAGTTTTACATCTATGACGTCGACGGGTGTTACGACGGCCTCATAGGAAGTGACCTTCTGAAACAATTAGACGCTAAAATTGATATGAAAAACGAAATTCTTTACACCCATTCAACAGCTATACCTATTATCTATAACCCTGGCAACGAAATAAAATTAGCCCCACGTTGTGAACAAAGAGTTAAATTACCAACTAACCTAGAAAATGGAGATGCTATACTAAATTATAAATTATTCTGTGAAGGTGTTAGAATGCCTACTGCTTTAGTTAAGTGTGAAAATGGTTACGCAACGACAATCATACAAAATACACTAGACAAAGAAATGACTCTAACAATAACAAGACCATTTATAGTGACTAAATATGACGGAACAAAATGCAATCTGAACAAATTAGACGACCATAATAACTTAGAAATAGACCAAATTTTAACCGAAAATATTAACAAATTACGCCTAGACCACATGAACGCAGAAGAACGAGACAGTATTAGAAACCTTTGCTTAGAATACAAAGATATATTCCACTCCGACAAACTACCATTGACATTTACAAATGAAGTAAAGCACTGCATACGAACTAGAAACGAAGACCCGATTTTTATTAGACCATACCGACAACCCCAAGTAATTAACGACGAAATAAATAGACAAGTTGAAAATATGCTAGAAAACGACATCATTCAAAAATCATACTCACCCTGGAGTGCACCCGTGCACCTCGTACCAAAGAAAATGGATGCTAGCAACGAAAAGAAATATAGACTTGTAATTGACTACCGAAAATTGAACGAAATTACTATTGACGACAAGTACCCCTTACCTAACATTACCGAACTATTTGACAAATTAGGACGCAGTTGTTACTTCTCGACTCTTGACCTTGCTAGTGGTTACCATCAGATTGAAGTAGCAGAAGAGGACAGACAAAAGACCGCATTTAGTACAAACTCTGGACATTACGAATTTTCTCGTATGCCCTTTGGACTTAAGACAGCACCAGCGACTTTTCAAAGGACAATTGACAATGTACTACGTGGACTACAAGGAATTCACTGCCTAGTATATTTAGATGACATAATTATATATTCATCCAGCTTACAAGAACACATATCTAAATTACGTACCGTTTTCGACAGACTTAGAAAGACTAACCTAAAAGTGCAACTTGACAAATCCGAGTTTTTAAGAAAAGAAGTATTATACCTAGGACATTCAATAACGACCGACGGATTAAAACCCAATAACGACAAAATTAAAGCTATTTTAGATTATCCACTACCCCGTACTACTACTGAAATAAAGAGTTTCTTAGGCCTCATTGGATACTATCGAAAATTCATCAAAGATTTTGCCAAAATTACTCAACCAATGACAGCTAGACTGAAGAAAAAACGCTCAATGCCCATTGATGATGAAAATTATATAGCAGCTTTTCAGAAATGTAAAGAAATTCTCGTAAATGCCCCCATATTACAATATCCAGATCCAGAAAAGCCTTATATCTTAACTACAGACGCTTCAGAATTCGCTCTTGGAGCGGTCCTTTCTCAAGGTCCAATTGGAAATGACAAACCAGTGGCTTATGCCAGCCGAACACTTAATGATGCTGAAACGCGCTATAGTGTTACTGAAAAAGAATTATTAGCCATAGTTTGGGCAGTCAAACACTTCCGCCCCTATCTTTATGGTAGTAAATTCACTATAGTTACAGATCACAAGCCCTTAGCATGGCTCAATTCTCTTAAAGAAACAAATAGTAGATTAACACGTTGGCGATTAAGATTAGCTGAATACAACTTTGAAATTGTCCATAAAAGTGGAAAATGCAATGGTAACGCAGACGCCTTATCAAGAATCCAAACGAACGCCTTAGGTAACGATGACAACACCTCAACTAAAGTTAACATTGACAAAGACGAAGACAGAAATGAACACATAAAACAACTAACAAAAGAAATTGAAAATTTAGGTAGAATCCAAAAGAAAACCCTAGGCCGACCAAATGAACCAACACCCTTATCTTCAGACGATGAAGAGGCAATAGTTATCTCAGATACAGATTCAGATAAAAATGTAAAATGTCGTTCGCCTTATTCAATACCATGCCCTTCTAGTTCAACTTTGACAGCCGACAATTCATCTACCGATACGGCACATTCTTGTCAAGATACTGAATCCAAAGGTATCCCTATTTTACAAGAAGCCATTGATACAAAGCCTAACCAAATCTTAGTATTCTCATGGTCAATCGATAGACTATCAGTCAAAAATCTATCCAGACCAAAGCAAACAATTTTAGAAGTTCATTTACCCCTTAATCATCCCGATCTTATTAAACAATTTTTAAAAGAATATATTCGAAACAATAAAAAATATTTCATTTACTTTGAAGACGATAAACATAGAGAACAGTTTACACAAATGGTAATTTAGTTATTCAAAAAGGAATCAGTTCAATTCTTCGAATGTACTAAAAGAGTGGTTTATATAGAAGACGAATTAGAACAAAAGGAAATAGTTGAAAAATACCACACAGGAAAAACTTGTCATAGAGGTATAAGAGAAACTCTAGCACATATTAGACGTACTTATTTTTGGCATAATATGGAACAGACTATATCTAGTTTTATTAACTCATGCGAAATTTGCAAGAAGATGAAGTACGATAGAAAACCGCTAAAACCCAAACTTCAACTATCACAGACCCAAACTAAACCATTGGAAGAAATCTTTATTGATCTATTCTCTATTGAAGGACATTACTATTTAACCGTAATTGACGCATTTAGCAAAGTTGGTCAAGCATTAGAAATCCCCAATAGATCTACCCCTGAAGTAGTGAGAGCCCTTATTAAATACTTTTCTTTTTACGGTGTACCTATAAAAATTAGCTCTGATTCCGGTTCAGAATTCAATAACGCCCTCTTAAAAGAACTTTTAGCCCTTTATAAAGTAGAACTTCATATTGGAACCCCCAATAATCCTAACTCTATGGGTCTCATAGAGAGATTCCACTCTACTTTGATAGAGATTTACAGACTAGCAAAGTATGAGAACAAATACTCAGACGCTGCAAACGTAATGACGTATGCTATAATGGCTTACAATCATTCAATACATTCAACAACAGGTTTTACCCCATTTGAAGTTTTATTAGGACATACAGATACTAAAAACCCATTTAATATAGACTGTGAAAGAGAATACATGCAACAATTAATAAAAGAACATGCAAAGAGAACTAAATTTCTATACAAACATTTAAGCGAAAAGAACATTCAACAGAAAGAGAAAATAATTGAAAAACGAGGTGGAGAGACACAATTTGCTATCCAACCTGGTGATACAATATTTGCTAAAGAAGTTAATAAAAGAAGTAGTAAAGATAAGCCACGTTTTCAAAAGGCAGTAGTTACTGATGAAATTGTTAGAAATGTAGTTCCCATACGCGTGAGAAACCGTCAAACTAAAGCACCATTAAAAAATATTAAACGCCCTTCACAGGCACATCCACGTCCTCCTGGCAGTAGCCATGATGAGCCAACTGCAGGCCCTTCAACTGCAGGATTTAAATAAAAATCCTGGAGTTCTACCTGTGAAAAATGGTGTCGCAGTTTTGAGAAAAGACATTTGGACAATTGTGAAAGTGTTAGATATTAAACCATTAGAAGACGATTTACAATTTAACATTGAACGTCTTTCTGAATTAGATAAGTTAGTTAAGGTTAATTTTGATAAGAATTTTGTATACAATTTTATAGATATAAGAAAACAAGTAGAATATGTTAAGAATGCGACTATATTTAAGTTCCACCAAATTATTCCAACCGTTCGAATCAAGCGAGGTTTAATTAATCCTCTTGGCTCACTTCTTAAAATGATAACTGGAAATTTAGATAGTGAAGATGCCATTAAATACGAGAAATTAATTAATGAAGTTAAAACTCAACAGAATGCTAGTAATAGAAAACTAACAATTATTAATGAAATGATGCAACTCTTGACAAATTCTACATTTATATTAAATGATAACCTTATTAAATTAAACACTAAGATGGAATCATTTGCGAAGAAGCTTGAAGGTTTAAAAGTAGAGCATTTAGAAATACAGTTCATGAATACTTACAATTTATTGATTCATAATTTTCAGCAAATTCAGACAAAATTAGACGAGATAGAAACTAGTGTATCGTTTAGTAGATTAGGAGTTTTACACCAGTCTATTATAGAGTCTGATCAACTTTTATACCTTCTTCAGAATATTAGTAGGATAGAAAATTTAGTATTTACACCTAGTTTAGATAACTTAGTTAAGTTAGAGCAAAGCATTACATTAAAAGCTTATTTTAAAGAAAAACGAATCACTTACCTTTTGGAAATACCTCTAATCGAGAAAGATACTTATAACTATTATAAACTATTTCCCTTACCTGTCCTACGCCGTGAATCTATTAGCTATCTGAATTATTACCTATTAGCAAAAGGGTCGAAGATCAGACTGCTCACTCACCAGTGCGAAGAAGTCGATGAGTCCACTTACCTCTGCACCGACCAAGAGACGCTCCAGTTTGTTCGCGATCCCTGCATTACCAGTTTGATGACGTATGCTGAGAACCTGACGTCTTGCATCCAGATCCCCATAAATATTGAGAAGGTCCGAGCCCAATTTGTACTGACCAACAGATGGATACTCTATAGTAGAGAAGAAGAGATACTTACCAGAACCTGCAGCGACGAAATATTTCGCGAAAAGATTCGAGGAACGTATTTACTTACCTTAGATGACTCCTGCGAGGTGAAAATCCACGATGTAATCCTGAAAATGCACCAGATGGACACGGAAAACATAGAGTACGCAAAGCTGTCAATTCCAAACTTACCTGTACTGCAGTCACCAGAAGACACCAAACTCGCACCACCTGTAAACCTGGAAGGCGTAGACCTGGCTGACCTGAAGTTCCTGTCATTCGCTCTGAAGAAAAGTTTCAGTGATAGTGATAGTGATACCAAAAGGGCAATTATTGAAGTGCATAGCATAAGCATTTGGACCATGTTACTCTATATTTTAATTATTTTAATAGTTTGTTTCTCTATCTTTAAATATCATGATAAACTGTGTAAACCGTGGTTTCGAAGTTCTCCCACAGAAGAGAACTTCGAACTTAAGGAGGGAGGAGTTACGTCAGTCCGTTCCATGCAACCGCAGCATACGCCCACTATCTTTTAGCGGGAATTGTTATGCCGATCGGTTACATGCAACCGCAGCATATCCGTTCGTA
Organism: Clostera curtula; assembly: GCA_905475355.2. Lineage (NCBI taxonomy): Eukaryota > Metazoa > Arthropoda > Insecta > Lepidoptera > Notodontidae > Clostera > Clostera curtula. The sequence continues at coordinate 19,559,199 of FR997799.1, forward strand.
GGAATGGTATCGGACCACTGACGAAGCTGAGCTAAGCTCCCCATGGTGGCCCGTTATTCGGATAGGTTAAGTTAGTTCTAAGTTGACCATAGTAGCGATTGTACGCTTTTAAATAATTAATAAATAATTTTAATAATTGAATTTTGTTTTTTAAAAGATCCTCCGTCTCGCTCAGAATTTGACTAGGTAGGTAGTTTGTATACAAACGAGTTGAATGCGTATTAATATAAAATAAGACTACATACATACATACATATAATCACGCCTCTTTCCCGTAGGGGTAGGCAGAGACCACTTCTTTCCACTTGCTACGATCCATACATACTTGTTTCGCTTCGTCCACTTTCATTATTCCCTTCATACATGCTCTTCGGTTTAGGGTACTCTTGACCTGGCCTTTTTTCAAGACGTCCCTGATTTGGTCTTGAAACGTCCGCCTAGGTCTTCCCCTTCCAACACTTTCATTCACACTCGCCTTATACACTTTTTTCGTCAATCGTTCTTCATTCATTCTCTCGACATGGCCAAACCATCTAAGCATACCTTTCTCAATTTTTGTCACTACATCTTCTTTCAGACCACAACGCTTCCTTATCTCACTATTTCTTATCCTGTCACTCAGTTTAACAGTTTAAGTTTAACAGTTTAAATAAGACTAAATCAGTAATAATAGTATTGATCTATCACTAGGCACATAATACATTAGGTACGTCTATTTTCAGAACAACAAAACTCCATCTAACATCTGAAACGGCAAGCGACAAGATAATGATCTTAATTGTAGTTTGCTGATTGCCCGGTACAGAGGAAGGTAGCAATTTGTCACGCAAACCCAGACATAACATTTCCGTCGCTTAATACTATATTTTCGGCTAAATATCCGTATGTATGATGCATGCGGGATTTGTATATTGCATGGGAATTTCAAGGTATTGCTAGTTTTTGTTGCGTCGGTGATTTGTTAAAAAAACCACCAATGAGTTCCGTACTTGTTTATACGACGTTATAGTGTTATGTATGATACTAAGGTTTTTCAGGGATCATTCTATATAAGATGTTATTAGGAATTAACACTCATAAATATTTAAGTGGGTTTAAATAGATTTAAACACTCTGTTATCATCCATTTATACAAATAAATAAAATTGGAATGTCTGTTTGTAATATTAAAATAACCGCTTTTTACTTAGTGCATGTGGATTTATACACGGTACATATACCATTTTTTTTTAAATTTTGCTGTCGGTCGGTTTGTTTCAGTTAACCACTGAAATGGCTGGACCGATTTTGACAGGACCTTCACAGGCAGATAGCTGATGTACCAAGGAGTAACTTAGTAACAAACAGACTTTTATTGCCACTCTCCTCCGCTTTTCAGGAGCCCATAGTTACTGAGTTTTCCACATTATTGTGGGAAACTTAGCCGGTGTTTCACAATTGTTTAGTGTGTTTCGCACAAAATACTGACTCTGCGTAAACTCTGCGAACTGCACAATAACTTTTTTGTTAAATACCACGCAGAGGAAGTCGCACGTAACAGCTAGTCTATACTAATATTCTAAAGAGGAAAGATTTGTATGTTATTATGTTTGTAACGAATTGACTCAAAAAGTACTGGACAGAATTTAAAAAACGTTCACCATTTGAATAATACATTATCACTCATTAACAAAGGGCTATTTTTATTGCAAGAAAAAATAAACGTCCACCCATACGAAGCCAGGACGGGCCTCTAGTTTGTATATAAAATTTAACCGAAGTACGAAGTTTTTTAATTCGGTCGATGTTCGTATTTGATTCAATCCATTTGCCCTATCTCTAATTAATATTCAAGTACAAACCGCCACATAAACACGTACATTTTAGTAATTAGCACTCGCAATTTGAAGCATTTGAGCTTCAAATTTCACAACTATACAGTAAGGTCACGCTATAGTATCGGCTACTAAAATATATATAATTCTTAACACTTCAATATACATAATAACAGTTCACGTCCGTCCAAATGCGTAGCGTAAATTACAATTTGTTTATTATGGGTTAACGCAACTGATAATTTTGCACTTACTGCTCATGAGGGGTCGGCGTTGGTAGATGTACCTATAGTAGACTGTTTTTTTTCACACACGTCACAGTATGTTTTTTCCCAAATTGTAAGGGATATAATCCCTGACTATATCAGGGAGTAAATATAGTTATTTATTTCTCCATATCAATAACCATATTTACTACCTACATACATGTTAAATAGAATAGAATAGAGAATAGAAAAATGCTTCATCACTACATAGTATAAAACAAAGTCGATGTCGTCTGTCCGCCCCTATGTATGCTTCTATCTTTAAAACTACGCAACGGATATTGAAGTGTTTTTTTAATAGCGAGAGTGATCCAATAGGAAGGTTTATATATGTATAATACATGCATAATTGCACCCGTGCGAAGCTGGGGCGGGTCGCTAGTTATTGCATAAACCAATTAAGGCGTTTACAATCGTCAACGGATATCATTTTTATAACCCTACTCGGTCGGAACGCGGCTCCAAACAAGAAGATCTCTTGGAGCTCGGTGGGCTTGTTTTATTTTAAACGCCGTATTACAATGATCGTGTGCATATAACTAACTAGTTTCGATTGTTTCCGAAAGGCGCTTATTGGAAAAATTAATTTTATAAATAAAAAAATAGATAAAATAAATTAAAAATGAAATTATCAGTCTTGAATGCAGATTGCAGTCCAAGATATTAGCAATACACAAGCGTAATGCAAGTAAACAATACAAGTAAATCCTATAAAATTAAATATTAGTGAATTGCTACCTTTACGGAATGATTTAGAAAACTTGAAACGAAACCCACCTGGCCTAATTCCTTCCATGTAATTGGAGGAGGTCCAACTCCGCAGTAGGTCATTTATAGACTGACTAGTAGTAGTTGTACATAAATGCAAACAATTACACCATATAACGATCAGGTTCACTCGCTAGTAACTTACCGTGACCTAATACACATTTGTTTAACATACTCGTATGCTAAACAAAGCTAGGCCAACGTTACGTCTTGACACCTGTAACATTGTTATCTCAATTATATAACGTTACAAATTGACAGGTCACTGCAGTTAACCTTAGGTTCGGCGAAATGGCCGTGAAGTATGCGAATATTACGTTTATACCCAAAACACATCACACAGGCAAATAGCATAATGCGGAGTTGGACACGACAAAATAAAACCTAAATCATGACACGTCTGAGCGGCTTTTTCGTCAGATTTTCTTTAGTAATAAACAAAAATACTTTTGGTTGAAGACTTTTGTCTTCAGTCAGTCAGACAAAAGTCTTCAACCAATGTGTGTTGCCATGGAAAGGGCTATGCTCGGAGTTTCCCTGCGAGATCGAATCAGAAATGAGGAGATACGCAGGACAATCAGGGTATCTGACATAACCCACCGGATTGCCAAACTTAAGTGGCAGTGGGCAGGGCACATAGCTGGCACGACCGACGCCCGATGGGGCAGAAAAGTCCTCGAGTGGCGACCGCGTTCCGGAACGCGCAGTGCTGGTAGGCCTCCCACACGGTGGACCGACGACCTGGTTAAGGTCGCCGGAAAGCAGTGGATGCGGGCGGCCCAGGGTCGGCTTTTGTGGAGATCCTTGGGGGAGGCCTATGTCCAGCAGTGGACGTCTTTTGGCTGAAATGATGATGATGATGATGACTTTTGGTTTAAATGCCTTCTACTACTCAGCCCATACACGACCCACTGATGAGTCGGGCCTCCTCCAATTACATGGAGGGTAGCCTAACGTGCCACGCTGGCTAGACGGGTTGACACAGGGTTCCGTATCAAGTTTTCCTTCTCTTGCGGCTCGGTTTTCAGCTTTGCCATTTCCTATTGGCGGCTCATACGACACGACGACGATGGAAGTGGTGGTTACACAATGTATTCTAAATCCCTCACCACACGGAAATATTTCTCAATCACAATCCGCTAAGCTATCTTCGTCATTTCAGCCAAAAGACGTTCACTGCTAGACATAGGCCTCCCCCAAGGATCTCCACAAAGGCCCGTCCAGGGTCGCCCGCATCCATTGCTTCCATCGCATCCACCGTGTGGGAGGATATTAGATGTAAATTAAACCGATTTTAGTACAAACAATATTTGATGTAACACGGCAGCAAAAATCTCTTGCAGGTATGTTACTTATGTTAGCCACTTTACATTCAGCTAATCAGCATAATCACGGTTTAACCTGTATAGAACAAAGAGCTTGCAACCTTGCACACGCGCACTAGCCAACTGACTGTACTGACATACATTGGGTACTTCAAGTATCTAATACCATCTGCATAAGTGCTTTTGGAAGTAGAAAATGACTTTGCCAGTTTCAGAACGGTTGGACTCCTTCAAAACTTCAATCTTGAGAAAACGTGTAACCTTGCTATGTCTGTACGCGCCTTTATCCGTCATCATCGCAACTCATAAATATCCCATTTCCATGGTACGTTCCCTACAATTTAGTGGAGGGATATCAATTGAGATCTCGCTACGTCAATATTAATGTAGCTTAGTGTTATCGATGAGCGAAGTAGCCGAAGGCCAAGTCCAAACAGGAGCGGTCACTCCATTAGCATATCGGCTGAACTTTACAGTTGAATTAAGAACCTGATAAACTTTCTTGCTTTGTGGTATTTAGAACAAGGCGTGTGGGAGTGTTAGCGAATTCATTTGTCAATTATTGGTATGTACAAATACTGTTTATGATTTATGTATGAGCTATGGACATATTATTTTGGATAAAAAAAAATTGCTGGTCTACCCTCCATTAGTTGGAGGAAGGCCGAGAAGCAGTAAAATAGTAGTTAAACAGTCTACATATTAAAACGATAGAAAGAAGAGAAAGAGAAAAATTATAGGCCATCATTCCAGAAATTTCGCGTATAAATTTGATAATTAGAAATTAAAAAATAACTAACTTCTGAACAAATAGTACTACATATAAAATGTAAACATTCTGAGCAAGGGATATTTTTACAAAGGTTGTTAGAAGTGCTGCGTTTAAATCCCGGGTCTCTGGTTCGATTCCGGGAACGAGCTAGTGTCTTGTGTGTAAGTAAACTTTATCTGAAAATGTTCGTCCAAGATCGCTCTGCAGAACTCTCAATTAAGACTCCCCTGGAATAAAAAATATCTAAATTGTTTAAGAGCTAAAGACTCAACAAAAGGAGGGAATTTTACTTCTGGCTTTATAAATATCCGTATTGTAACAACAACACACGCAAAACTATTTGAACATCTGGTTTTGTTCACACGACAAGTTCAACGATTCTAACGATAACTAAATATAATAGGTTTTATGTCGTCATTCAATTAAAACGAGTTGTTTGAGCAAGAACAATGGACTCATATTTCCTGGGTTATTGAATTTACAATTGTTTACACGGCACTGGTAACATACTGTCTGTTTTATGCATTCGCAATCACAAATGGTATGGTCAATATTTGATAGAAATGGTTATAATTATTGTCTTTTGTCTTGTACAGCAAACACATTTAGTTTTAGTCGTATATATTAATCTATACTAACATTATAAAGAGGAAATATTTGTATGTTTGAAACGAATAAACTCGAAAACTACAAGAATGATTTCGAAAAATGCCGTGGGAGGCTTAATTTAAGCAGTGGACATCAGTGGCTCATCGATATACAGGGTGGTCAAAAAGTCGTGGATCAAACGAAACCAGCGGTTAGATGGGGCCATCAGCAGCAAAAAATTGTTCTATGGGAGGTCCCTAAGGTCAACCCCTGCAGAGTTATAATTGATTTTGTGTTTTTATGAGAAATTGTCCTTTTTTTACAAAAACTTGATAAAATTCCACAAAATCTACACCCTGTATCTTTTTAAAAAGTTTCAATAGTTTGGTACTGATGAGCCCTTTCGTTAGACATGCTATTTATGGTAGTTTATTGGGTGTGTTAAAGACAACATTAAGTTTTCCGAAAGACATGATTCTTAAATTAAAACTTGTTACTTACTTCGGACCCCACTGTGAAAAAAAAATACTCTACAGAAAAGTGCCACTGTATCACAATTTTTGGCGCATTTAATAGGGATTCTAAAAAGGTATTACACATGGCTATGCGTGGCTTCAATATCTTTCAAGGATGATCTTTCGTAGCAAGGCCAGAGTTAATTCATACATAAAACTCGGTTAGGCCTACTAACCTAACCTTACCTAAGCGTGATCGTTTTCCGGACTACAGGGTCTTTATCGGCGTTTCAGCCCATAAATGACCCACTACTGAGTCGGGCCTCCTCTAAGTTCATGTTGGGAGATTAGCCTACTGTACCACGCAGCCAAGACGGGTTGACACAGGGTTTGCTTCAAGTTTTCCTTCTGTTGCGGCTAGGTGATCTGCCTAATGCGTTCTTTTAGTCGCTTCTTACGACACCCTCAATATGGTATGGGCTGGTGACACCACACGGAAAATTTATTAGAATTGTATTCTTTATGTGCGTACATAATTCGTACATGGAGGGAGTCTCACCGGGTCAGCAAACCCTGTGCCAACCTGTTTTGCCAGCGTGGCACAGTAGGCTAATGTCCTTCCATGAATTGTGAGTAGGCCCGACACAGTAGTGGGTCATTTATGGGCGGAAACGAAGATGATAAAGAATAAACAATGTCACCAACCCATACCATATTGAAGGTGTCGTAAGAGGCGACTAAAAGAACGCATTAGGCAGATCACCTAGCCGCAACAGAAGGAAAACTTGAAGCAAACCCTGTGTCAACCCGTCTTGGCTTGCGTGGTACAGTAGGCTAATCTCCCAACATGAACTTAGAGGAGGCCCGACTCAGTAGTGGGTCATTTATGGGCTGAAACGACGATAAAGACCCTGTAGTCCGGAAAACGATCACGCTTAGGTAAGGTTAGGTTAGTAGACCTAACCAAGTTTTATGTATGAATTAACTCTGGCCTTGCTACGAAAGATCGTCCTTGAAAGATATCGAAGCCACGCATAGCCATGTGTAATACCTTTTTAGAATCCCTATTAAATGCGCCAAAAATTGTGATACAGTGGCACTTTTCTGTAGAGTATTTTTTTTTCACAGTGGGGTCCGAAGTAAGTAACAAGTTTTGATTTAAAAATTATTGCTTTCGTAAAACTTAATATTATCTTCAACACACCCTATAAACTACCATAAATAGCATGTCTAACGAAAGGACTCATCAGTACCAATCTAGTGAAAATTATAAAAAAGATACAGGGTGTAGATTTTTTCGAATTTTATCAAGTTTTAGTAAAAAAAAGACAATTTCTCATAAAAACACAAAATCTATTGTAACTCTGCAGGGGTTGACCCTAAGGACCTCCCGTAGAACAATGTTTTGCTGCTGATGGCCCCATCTAACCGCTGGTTTCGTTTGATCCACGACTTTTTGACCACCCTGTATAGATAGAATTTACAATAACTCTTTTTTTATAATTAGTATTTTTTTTAATATTTTCGGTATATCGGATAGTTTTCATGCGGTTATTAATGTCCATTCATTATAGAGCCGTCAATTATACAAATAAGTATTTTTATTACTTTTAGGTTTTCATCTTTGTAATTTCCTTTGTCGGCTAGATGTGCAATTATGTTTCACGATTTGCGATGACAACACCAACAAAAATCATTGTAAAAGAGACAGGTGGCCCTGACTTACCAGTTGAAAAGAGACTTCCTACAAAATTTCTGTTTATAAAATGAAAGATGGCAAAATAAAATCCATTATGGTTTACAACGAGTACACTCGCAAAAATTGTTTACGATAAACAATAGATTGCAATGCTGACCGATTCGGTTCGTGATCGATGTAATAACGTAATCGATATCCCCTTGAACTATGCTGCTTGAAATAATAGACAACATCCTTAGAACATCACTAGTTGTTTATCTATTTTTTTTGAGATAAACCGGCGTGAAATATTGTTTTAATAATTTAATTAAATCAATGGTCATTCATGATAACCTTGTAACTATGCCTTATGTGTCTTTATTTAAATACATTTTAACCTGATTAAAAATCAAAATCAAAACTCATTTAATCAAGTTGGCTCTTTTGACAAGGCAAACAATAAAATATAAAAAATACCATTTAAAATTACCACCGGTTCAGAAGACAGCTGTACAGAGAAGAGCCGGCAAGAAACTCTGTAGTTGCTCTTTTTAGATCGCCATTTTTAGGTACAAGGCCGGGATAAGACAGATTGGTGAGAGCAAACTCGCGCAATAGTCGCAAAGGGCCAAACATCAGCCAGATTAAAAAACACTTCAATTTCTAGCCACTTGAAATTTGTTGTGTCGAGCTTTTATTAGATCCATATCCAGGAGAGCGCAAGCAAAGGCGCGGACTGCAGGACTAGTTTACTATCATATAAGTAAAATTATAACTAGACAATATAAGTTGCCAGTTCCAAAAAAAAGGCAAATACAAACAAGAAGTAATTTAAAATGTTTGTTTACCTGCTCTACACTATTTTCCCAGCCTATAAACTGCGAGCTACTGAGTTAGGCCTCCAACAATTTCAAGGAAACAAATGAGTCTACATTTATTACTGTTCATAAAAATGTTCTTCATTTCATTTTATTCTGAGGGTGTCCTACTAGATGATTTCATTTAGTAGTATATGGTATCCTAGTATACGGTATCTAGTATATGGTATCTAGTATACGGTATCCTAACTCAGTCACGATATGGATACTGGCATTTTCGTGTTTTTATTAATCTTCTAATCTTAAAATACTAATAAACTTTCCTTTGCATAGATACTATATAACTACTATAGAACTATTGCATTTATGACAATTGAATATTCATAATCTTATAAGTATATCAAATAAAAAACTATTACACATCTAATCACCGTAAGCCATGATCGCAAAAACATCTTGCGTAACATAAGTTTAAAACTTACTCGTATATTACAAACAAAGCTAAGCTTTCTTAACTTCACTTTAAAGTTGAAATTAGAACAGCGAATTATATATGTCAAACTTGTACGAACGACACATAGTCCATATTAGGTGGCCATGCAAATTTTTATAGAGGAAGTCTGTATGTTGGTATAATCCTTAATGTGAATTTTATTAGTAAGTCGTTTTGTAAATTAATAGCAGTTGGCGGCAAGTTATTATCTAATACCCATATTAAGGCAGGATCCGATGGAAGCTTCAATTTGAATAAATATTTGAATATTCAAATCTTTTGTTCATCAATGGATCGTATCGAGTAAAATAATAATGTATCAAATGAAATCTGGTTTGATTCTTACACAATATAGTGTAACTCCTCTGTTAGAGTCGAAGTAAGTCTAGAACTGATTCCATAATTTTGATAATGGAAATATTCTTTACATTTACTCAACCCGTAAATGGACCAAAATACAAAGGATACCAAGGGAAGCCAATTCCATCTTTAGGGCTTTGTCAGTAGCAACTAAAGGAACTATGGCACAGTAAGGTAATCCCTCCGTCACATTGGAGGGGCAATGACTGGGCAATGAAGGCAATGAATCATGGTCTGAAATGATGATGATAAAAGATACCAAAAGGCTCAATCAATTGGTAATCAAGTTACGCGTCTGATAACTAATAACTTTACAAAGAGATACAATTGTTTCAAACCGCAAACCTTAACCGTAAATTATTAACAATAGAGTTAAAGATTGTGATATTTTCCGTGTGGTGACGGATTTAGAATACACAATGTCACCCACCCATACCGTCAAGAGGGTGTCGTAAGGGCAAGAGGCAGATCACCTAGCCACAAAAGAAGGAAAACTTGATACAAACCCTGTGCCAACTCGTCTTGCCAGCGTGGCGCAATAGGCTAATTTCCCTCCATGAATTTAGAGGGGGGCCCCCTCTAAATTCATGGAGGGAAATTAGCCTATAGTGTTAGTAGGTAGCTATATTAGACTCATAGTGGGTCACGAAGTGGAATAAACAGACCTATGTTATTTTGTGTTTTGGGAAATTTTTACCTTGACCCCAACGATACACAACAGGCTAGTTTTTAAATAGTTCTTGAGTTAATTAACTAAAAACCAAACCCCTTTTATCAGTCAACTACATATATTATTATTAAAACTACTTTTTAAATTTCACTATCAGTATTTCGAATCGAATTACACCTTATTGATACTCTTCCGAGACTATATAAATATATAAATAAATATATAAATAAATATCTCTGGACATTTCACACAACGCCATCTCGTCCCAAGCTAAGCAACTTAATGCTTGTGTTATGGTAACGAGATGGATGATAAACTACTTATATACTTTTTATTTTGTAAATACATACATATTATAGATAGAAATGACACCCAGACTCCGAGCCAGTGCCACTGGTTTAGACAAAGACACTCGCCCGACCCCGGAATCGAACCCGGGACCCGTTGATCCAAAGGCAGCACATCTGACCACTAGACCAACGAGGCAGTCGTTATATGTATTAGTCTTCTTAAAATATTTTTGTACTCATATACACACACGTAAACCATGATTATCTGCGTCTGTACGTTACGTTACATACGTACGTTACGGCTATGCAAAACGTAGGCCATTAAATATTTAGGAGGTAATATAGGTTACAAACAATATGGTCAAATAAATAATGGCATAAAAATGACACTATCACGGTAGACAAATCTATCTAGACTGGAGAAAAAAAAGACATCGATCAAGTTAAAACCATATATTGACCACATTCATCGACTGTAATACGATTCTGAATAAGATCAAGTAAATCCAAAGGGTGTAAGCTAGCGCACAAGTTGATGGCATCATTAACCTGTCTACCCATAATGATTCATAAGCCACTCTTGCCACATAGTTTGAGCAGAAGCCAAGAACCTTATAAGGCGGACTACGATCACTTAACTATTGGCTTTATGTTCATCATCTTGTTATACAATCAGGTCCACGATTTTTTATTGTAGCTTTTATTCTGGACATGTTAAGGGAGAGCCTCTCTAGCCATTTCAATTCCTATAAAAAATAACACGTTTGGAGCCAAACCGAAGCTTTAGTCTGCTACTATCTCCACCCGTAATACCACTGCTGAGGTGACCCAGTTCCTCCTCCAGTTTCATGGAGGTAAATTTCCATGGTAACAATGTTGTAGTAGATCTAAAAACTCATAATCTAAAAAGAACTTTATTAATGTAGGTTTTATCACTTAACTCCTATAAATCGTCATTTTTTAAAGGGACATTTTTAATTGCACCTTTATTTAAAATTTAAGCAAACTAAATGTCCCGATCTTATTTGCCACTGCATATCAGATAAATGGCTGCATAACAAATTAACTACTTGATTACCTAAAAATACTTAATTAAAATACGTATAAAATTAATCAAAATCAGATGACCTTTTTTTTCTAACTTACATCCAAAATCTGTAATTATAGAAATCTAACTTACCACTCTGTAATTATAGAACAAAATTACTCACCGTATAACAAAAATACTGATTTTTTAACTAAATTAACCGTCTCTCTCTTATCTCTCATCTCTCTCATTTTTACATTATCAAATTAAATTCCACGAATTTACTACTCGAATTTTTTTCTTCACCTGTTTTATTAAAAAATGTGTTTTTTTTCCTAAAATAAAAGTAGCCGATGTTTGCATTATAATATCACCTAACTACCAGTAATTGTCCCGTCAATATCGGTCGAGCCGTTTAAGAAATCCGATATGATTCATATTTCATGGTTTTAATTTTTCCCGGGGTACGATAATTTTTTTCTAAAATAAAAGAAGCCAATGTCCTTACTTAAAAAAATACTACTTTAGCTACCTGCTAGTGAAAGTTCCGTCAAAATCGGTCCAGCCTTTTCTGAGATTAGCCGGAACATTCAGACAGACAGACAAAAAATATATTGCTATTTTGGTATAGGTTAGTTTAGTATATAAACCCCCTCGACTGTGCTACCACCTTGTCGTGGCGAGGGGGTTTGAGTGCCTTAACAGTTTAGGTTAGGATGAGGAGGGTTAGGTGATGGATTAAAAAAAATAGATTTACATATTTTGTAGCACACACAGTATTATCAGTTTTACATTTAATTAACAGATTGTCATTCAGTAAAACAGTTTAGCTTTATAGATTAAACAATATATCTGATTTGATTTATTTAGTGTGCAATTCAGTATTTTTGGTGGTGATTTCTAATATTAGAATAGAAATTTTTGTTATGCGATTAAATACTACCCTTTTTAAAACTACCAAGATTCTCTTGCGGCCGTTGTTCTACGCTAGGTGGTTGTCTCCATTCAGTCCTGTCGGCGTCATATCTACATTCTTAAGCATGTCTTTATTCACACCAATCAATCCATCGATCCCTTTTTGGATCTCCCACACCGTCCATCCATGCTCATTCTGAAACAAGCACAGGTTCGAAATCTGCTTGCTAACAGCGAACAGAACGGAACTGAATACGAATACGCCAGACTGGTGTCGTTCAAACTTGTCCATGGCTGCCGAAAAGTCCGACTGGAGTAACGGACAGCCGCGGAGAACAAAAAAAAGACCTGCTAAGTGGTTGTCGATTATGTTTTTATTTGCTTTCTTCATTCAAGGAAAAGTCATATTAAATTTCATGCACGTATTACCTTCCATTTCAATTGACAAACATTCTATTTATAAATGAGCCTCGCAGCGGCAGACCACCAAGTCCGCCACGCTCATATTGACAACTCCACATCCTTGCACCAAAGGTAACTGTGAGAACCGTACGCACGATACGACTGTAAAACTGCTTCGAGTTACAGAAAAACATTTCAACCAAATGCTATTGGGCAATGGAACTTCAAACTTGTCTTAAAGAGGTAGAATTGAAAATGTTTTAGAGGAAAAAGTGTGGCTGGTGAGATATTGAATAGTTGATAGAATTGTGAGTAAAGGTAGATTTATCACTGGTAGGTACCGCAAGTTAAATATGTGTAATTTGTTATTTTAAAATCGTATGTTTCTAGGAAATAGAGATGAGGAAAATGGTTTGCGTTAGTGTGGTTAAGAATCTTATTTCTACAGGTGTTTTATTTTGATATATTATTTTAGACGTTGGCCTTGAAATTGGGGTCTCATTAGGTACCTCAAATTTATTCAAGGCGTTACTCTCTCCATCAGAGAGCTATGTTCGGGTTCAATAATACTGTGTAATAAAAATTCATGAAATTCAAGATTCACTTAAGAGCTTTAGTGACATAGCACGTAGAATTGTAAAGTTGAAATGGTGGTGGGGAAGAACAGACGGCACTTCAGGCTGCTAAGTCGTAGGGTGGTGAAAATAGAAACACAATTAATGTGATTGACATTGACAGGTCGTGTCAATCCCATTTATTTTTACATACAGACCCTTAAAACCATACAGATTGCGGTCGGCGTTCTGGTGGGTGCCCACGAATCAACCAAAAACAAACAGCAATCACAAAAATTCAGCAGTAGACGCTACTGGCTAATAGTTAGTAGAATTTTCTGGAAATTTACTTGGAATTTCAAAACAATTAAAATGTTGACGTCAACGTTTAACGTCAACATCAAAATTAAAATGCTCACCGCACAACCCAGGCGTACTTCAAAATATATTTATTAACCTACGATTGTTATCACATACCTCCATGACTCAATGTTCATTATTGGAACGCAACTTTGAATAAATATCATGTGCTGTAATAATAAATTTGTCTTCAAATGTGTCCCATAATAGCTTTTAAAGCACCGAGTTAAAGGTACTGTAGGAATGTAAAGAACTTACATTGCTGGTTATTTTTTGCTGCTAATTAAACCTAACTAAGCCAGATCTATACTATGCCTCGTTCACGTTAAGAATGCGCTAAGCCAACGTTATCCGCCGACTCTGTTCGTGAATTTCATGTTTGTAAACTGCCCCCGCGATGCAGGTATACCTACTGCAGAGGTTTCTTTTTTTTTAAGCACTAAACCATGACCCGAAAGTGAGATACGGTTTATTGCATGAAGGCACAATTATGCTGCCTTGTTGTTAACAATTGTGCCTTCATGTCCCAACAATTGTCTTTATTTAATTATTATGATGCTTACTCCATTTCACTGTTAATCGTGTGAAGACGGATTTAGATAAATAGCGTCCGTCCCCGTTCAGTTTGACGATGACGCCTCGCAGCAGACGTCTAGCAAAGTAGTTATTCTGGCTGCAAAATAATACTTACTTTAAACACATGTGTTCTAGCTTTCAGTACTAGTCCAATATGTTGTTAATTTTATCTGGATTTTTGTCCTGCAGTATAATGTGACCTTTTAATTTAACTTTGCAGTCCTTGCTGTTCGATCGGTGCCAGCATGTTTAAAAAACGGCATCTAATGTCAGTCTTTTGACAATACTGATATACTCCAAGGTTCATCGATTTAAAAGAAGCCAAACTGGTTTCTTGTTTCTCTTAGCATTTCGAATTGGTGGAAGCTTCGTAGTTGACAACTCAAAAACGTTATGTAGAGAAACCCATTTGAATACAGTGATATCGGAATGTAGAATACGACGAAAGGCCAATCGTTAAAATATACTCACATGGCAAGATTTATAATTTTGCCATTTTATGAAAATTATCGTTCGTCCGGTTGGCGCCGGGGCATGCCACGCAACACTCCTCACTTTCACTCAAAACCTTCGCTTTTACGTAACATCACATAATGATTCCTAATTTCTGTTTTATTTACCTCATGTTACGTTCCAGTTTTGCTTACATCCTGGCATATTACCTGCAAAAGAAAGATATCATATGTTACATTAAATTACGGATATAATTAACATTAGCGCAGTCAACTATCTGATAAAACATGGATGTCCGGTTGTTAATTACTTGCATTAGATTAATTTATATGAAAAGTACAATTACAACACAATTTTGCCGGTACGAGGTCCAATTACCGTCCGAGAGGATAGTACCACAGTAAACATACTAGATTTGTCTACCGTGATAGTGTCATTTTTATGCCATTATTTATTTGACCATATTGTTTGTAACCTATATTACCTCCTAAATATTTAATGGCCTACGTTTTGCATAGCCGTAACGTACGTACGTAACGTAACGTACAGATGCAGATAATCATGGTTTACGTGTGTGTATATGAGTACAAAAATATTTTAAGAAGACTAATACATATAACGACTGCCTCGTTGGTCTAGTGGTTAGATGTGCCGCCTTGGATCAACGGGTCTCCGGTTCGATTCCGGGGTCGGGCAAGTGTCTTTGTCTAAACCAGAGGCACAATTGAATATACTACTTTTCAGCCCATAAATGACCCACTGCTGAGTCGGGCCTCCTCCAACTACATGGACGGCAATTCGCCTACTGTGCCACGCTGGCCAGACGGGTTGGCACAGGGTTTCGTATCAAGTTTTCTTTCTCTTGCGGCTAGGTTTTCGGTCTTATCATTTCCTGTTGTCGGCTCTTACGACACCCTCAGGATGGAATGGGGTGGTGACACTATGTATTATTCCGTCAATTGAATATAGTTCAAAGTCGATACCTATGTATTTACATTACTATTTATTTATCATGTTTAGATTTGTTTTTGTATACAAAATATTTAGTTTTTATAAACAGGACATTTATGAAAAGGTTCGTTATAATTGCTTTGTTAAAGTAAAGAAAATAGTACCGTATAGATTGCGAACCAGCTTGTAGGGAATAAACAGTAAATACATTGTTGGCAAAGGTAAAAATATTAATACACGACAACAAGCAATGAAGTCTTTATAATCAAAACAAAACGTTGCGTCTGACATGTTAATGAGGAACGCAGAACAATGAGAGCTGGCTGACGCAATGCGTGTGCACATATGAAATTAATACGAAGTGGCATGCCACAGCAATGCGATTGGCAATACGAATGTCATGGTAGTCATTATAATTACAGCAATTTACTATTATGATATTTAGGTGGGGTAGAGATGTGCAATTAGATGGAAAAGATATTTTATGATTATTTAATTATTATATTCCGTGTGGTGAAAGATTTAGTATACATAGTGTCACCACTCTATTTCGTCCTGAGGGTGTCGTAAGAGCCGACAAAAGGATAGGATAAGGTCGAAAACCTGGCCGCAAGAGAAAAAAAACTTCATACGAAACCCCTTTTTTTGGTTTGGCGGGAAAAATGCCTGACCGCACATCCCGCGTCCTGGGAGACTACGGGGTAGTGTGGGGCCCTCACCCACTAAAACAACCCACCGTGCGCCAACAACCGCCCTCACGCGGTAAACCACGGGTACCGCGTACGTTGCTACCGTGGTCCGCAGGCGGCAGCCCCATCGGGCACCCTCTCCCGTGAGACGCCCCGCGCACTTGGGCGTCACACCTTCACGGTAAGCTATTCCGGCGGACGGTGGGCTATCTCACACGAAACCCTATGCCAACCCGTCTGGCCAGAGTGGCATAGTAAGGTTATTTACCCTCCATGCAGTCGGAGGAGGGCAGACTCAGCTATGGGTCATTTATGAGCTTAGTAAGTAAGTAATCATTTAATTCGCGAATGATACCCAGACTCAGAGCAAGTGCCTCTGGTTTACACCAGGACACTTGCCCGACCCCGGAATCAAACCGGGGCCCCGTGATCTGAAGGCGGTACATCAAACCCCTAGACCAACAAGGCAGTAATTTAATTATGTTTAATGTCTTTTCAAAACGTAACTACACTACAGCTACATTTCTACAAGAGAAACGTAACTAAACCAGATAAAGGCTGAATCGAGGAACAAAACAATCAAATTAATAGGAGAAATTGAATAACCAAAATTTACAATTTGAACCAACTACCAATACTACTAGGATATAGCTAAACCAATGAACTGGTTATTGAAAAATATGACCTAGAAGTACTTCTTGCAACCAGGTAAGAAAATCTGCTTAAATAAAATAAAACAGAATTATATCCATTTGTTTCGGCACTACGATGTCACAGACGTGAAACTTATAAGCCCTCTTATTGTCAGGGTTTAAAAATATAGATGCTTGAGAAATACGCTTAGTAATAAAATCGTTTATCAACATTACAACGGCAATTTTGTTCACAGACTATCAAGTTCATATTTTGTTCAATATGAGATTAATAAGATTGGTAAAACTCATAATTAGGATATGTCACCAACCCACTTCATCGAAGTAATATGGTAAGAAGTTCGGAATGAAATCGATCGTAAACCTAGCTGCAATAGAAAAACTTGACATAAAACCCTCTGCAAACTAACATCACCTTTTAATTGGATAAGACTTAGCTACGGACTAACAAGATACTTATGAGTAGAAATGAATTCATAAAGTGTACAGTGAAAATAAAACTTCATATTTGGCAACCGTTTAAATAGTCCTCCCACCTTCTGTAATACCAAGGTGTTAAAATATCCAATCAATGTTCAAAATCAAACCGTAGTGTACAAGTACAACTTCAACATCAAAGAAAGAGAGGCGTGGAGGATCTTATGCAACAGGCCCAGAACTTATTCTATGCAAATCAAACAACCAGATATGCTAAACCGACGGTGTTGACAAGTCGGTTAAGCTGTTCTTAGCTAATCGCGCGTTTAGCAACTCTTTCACAAGTTTGACTGTACAGCATTTTTTGTATGGCGTTATTCACCACGAGAGTGGCTTGGATATATGGAATGAACCCGTTCATTAATTCATTTTTTGGGTACTCCCAAGATTTCCGCGAAATACGATAGTTACACTTTGTTGTAAAATAATGGCAATTTAAATAAGCGTTATTGCCTAAATAACTACTTCATTGCCTTCGTTTTGAATGGGCGTTAAATAAAAAAGATTTTTTTTTACATATACTTAAGGCGCGCACACGACTAATGGTATCTCTTTCTTCACCAACATATTCACAAGTGCCACTGCCTTTGGCGCGGCTTGCAACACAATGAATTACGTATTTTAAACCTGTGTCAAATAGCATCTCTATTAATAAGATCATTGGAATTGGCGTGATTAAAATCCGAGTACCCAAACTTTCACATTCTCAGTATTCATTAGACCCTATATTACCAAATTGATCCAATCTGACATTAAACGGTTTTCAATACACTTGAGCTCCACAATTGACGGGTCCATTCCACGCAACATTATCATTACGCTTACACAACGGTCCGTAATGGCCACTCCAGCGCATGATCGCTATGGCCACGCTCGATGCTACCGTTAGCCGCATTTCGTCATACTGACGCGTGCGCGCGTTTTGCTATCTGGCACTTGGTCA
This sequence comes from Clostera curtula, assembly GCA_905475355.2. Classification (NCBI taxonomy): domain Eukaryota; kingdom Metazoa; phylum Arthropoda; class Insecta; order Lepidoptera; family Notodontidae; genus Clostera; species Clostera curtula. The sequence continues at coordinate 19,577,496 of FR997799.1, forward strand.
TACGTCATGGAATTGGTTAACATTGAAAGGACCTTTTGGTGGAAAAGTGCATCTATCTCTTCTACGACCATTGGCAAAAACAGTAGGGCATCAGACTCCGAGATGCCCCGTCTACACAAATAAATCTCACGGCCTAAAGGTGATCAAAATCAAAATCAAAATGTTTTTTATTCGAATAAATTCTTGCGAATGCTTTCAAATAGTCAAAAAAAATGTATTAAATTTAAAAGAAATTTAAAAATAGCTAATCATTTAGTTTTTACCACCGGTTCGTAACGCCATTCCACAGAGAAGAGCCGGCAAGAAACTCTGTGGTTGCTCTTTTAAATAAAAGGGTTACAATGATGGTGGTACAAACAAGTCTTACAGATTTGTGAAAGCAATAACACGTATAATCATGTAGCCTATAAAAAAATTAAAAATAAAAATCAGTGATATTACACACAAATGACATGGTGCGTGCTGAAACTGCACTCACATACTGTTTACAAACTTCACTAATAGGAGGACTAACACTGCATATTTGGTTTTGGTGAATGGCTCTTGTCTGCCAGCCAGAGATACTTGTGCCTTATCCCACTTTTACAAATATAGGACAAACTGTTTGGAAAAAAAAAATGCCCGTCTATTTTTGGAAGGAAGATCTTACTGTCTGACTTATCCGTCGTCTGGCTATTCGGAACTCCCCAGAATTGCTAGGAGTTGGACGTAACACTAAAAATTCTTCACATTTTGACTCTCATCTGCACGCCCGCCTAAAGCTAGGTTTTAAGTATCAGTATCATGCTTTTAGTAAGGATTACTGTGATTCTAGTCACATTTAGTGACGCACAATTTCAACACCTTCAAATATCTTCTTAGATTTAGGCCATACCGTTTACTTTAAGCTGCACGTGATCGAATCATTATAGAAATCATACATACATACATATAATCACGCCTCTTTCCCGTAGGGGTAGGCAGAGACCACTTCTTTCCACTTGCTACGATCCATACATACTTGTTTCGCTTCGTCCACTTTCATTATTCCCTTCATACATGCTCTTCGGTTTAGGGTACTCTTGACCTGGCCTTTTTTCAAGACGTCCCTGATTTGGTCTTGAAACGTCCGCCTAGGTCTTCCCCTTCCAACACTTTCATTCACACTCGCCTTATACACTTTTTTCGTCAATCGTTCTTCATTCATTCTCTCGACATGGCCAAACCATCTCAGCATACCTTTCTCAATTTTTGTCACTACATCTTCTTTCAGACCACAACGCTTCCTTATCTCACTATTTCTTATCCTGTCACTCAGTTTAACTCCTATCATACTTCTTAACGCTCTCATCTCAACTGCATTTATTCTGCTTTCATGTTTCTTCTGCCATACCCAACTTTCACTTCCATACATGAGTGTCGGAACCAACACTCCCTCATGCACAGCCAAACGAGCCTTGTTAGACACCTTCCGACTGCTCATAAAGGAGTGCAAAGCTCCGTTCACCATGTTCCCTGCATTCACTCTTCTTTCGATATCACTCTCACACTTTCCATCTCTTGTAAACTCTTGTAAAAATCATGATGTGATCATTATGGATCTGTGTCTTATGTTAATACGAGTTGTAATCGGAATAGGATTAAAAGTGTTGACAAATGATTATCATGAAAATGAATAATTGATTCCAAAAGGATATCACGAGCACAACGTTGATTTGATTGATTTAAAATCGACTGATTTAATCGGAACAAGGAAGTCGTAAAAAGCCAAGGCACATAAAATTGTCTTGAATATTGTACAAATCCTTGAATGGGTTGAATAAATCTTACTTAATTTGGAGAAGAAAAACAAAACACAAATTTGTACCATTTAAAAATACTGTAGGACATACGCAAAGAGCAAATATTGTCTATATTTTAACCAAAACATTGATTTTAAGTCTACCTATAAAAAATTGACACCAGTATTCCGCCGATACATTGAACATACCGTTGCAATGTCTAATAAATACAACAATGTTCCACAAAATGAAGACAAGATGCCAAAAACTTAAGCCAAATGGGACAACATCTAAACGCAAATACAAACAAAGTCCACTTGAGAAAGTAAACCAAGTCATCATTTACGGGGCCCACGGATACTGTCCTGCTCGCAAAACCTACTAATATCTTAAAACAAACACGACAAAGCCAGACCAATGGTCATAGAAGTGAAAGTGCAAACATTGTACATACATGTATCTGTTACGGACATCACTGAGGAGCAAGAAACAGTAAGAGAGGATACAGACAAAGACATACATAAAGCCACAAAACATCGTTTAAGCATTCTCTTTTGAGACTGCATTGTTAGACAGATTCTTACAATGCTGCTCGCAAAGAAAAACTAGCAAGCCAAGTAAAATGGATGTTGAATTCGTTACATAAGAATCAATAGTAAAAACATTTTAAGACTATTTTGTAAAAGACAGTTTAGCAATTCGGCTTTTAATATATGGTATCTCTATAAATTAAAAATGCATTTCACCTATAAAAATTTCGTAATTAATTTTTATGTATCATGATGTGCTACTGTTTTCTACTATTCACTTTTGGATGAAGTCAATTTACTCACCCAACGTAGAATGACTTAAGATACTGTACAATACTATGTACTTTATTTTGCCAGTAATTTGCTATTGAACCGCTAACTAGACAATACTTAATCGTAGATTATTTCCATGGTCAAGAATAACGCCCAACTGAAAACATCTATTAAAACCTAGGTTTAATTTGTATTTAGGACAATGATAGCTGCAAATTATTACGTATGCATTTAAGAAATAAATTTTAAGTGTATTATTCACAAATACAGTCAATAAATCCATTATCAACGACAGCGTCAAATTAGCACCAACCTCATGCCCAAGAATCAAAATCGGTGTTAACTATTACAGAGAAGCGGTCACACTGCATGCTAAGTACCTACGCATAATTCTTTGACGGGCCAGTGAATATTTCGCAATGTATCAGTGTGAAATTACAACACACAGGAATACTAACGGGTCGCCTTGGTAGCAGCTTAAGGATTACAACGTGTTCCAGTTCAGATGGACCAAAATTACGAATGTCGTTCGCGATTTTATTCGATAATTAATAACAAAAAACTATATACAAATCGCACATATTATAAAACTTCATTATGGTGGTACGCAGTTCGCCAAGAGAGGTAGTATATTATAGATGCAAGTTTGCAAAAAAACTTACTTACGAATAATTTAAAGTACTGAAGAATCACAATATTATATTTTATTCGTCAAACATTTTTTAGAAAATAGTTCGACACATAATCACACATCCTATTTTATTGTCATTACTGTCAGACTTCTGGGTACGTAGACTGGTGGAAGTGATTAATTGTAAGATCAATTAAAAAGGAATAAAAAAATTCAGTTTATAAGATCAATTAAAAATATTTTTGCATAATTTTGTAGATTTCTTTTATACAAAAGTTATTCCGAGGAAAATGGATTTGAAAAGGAGAAGACGCGGCGTCGTCCACATTCATGTAAAATATTGCTTAAGGTAGATAATAATTTGTTATTGACAACCAATACTAAAGAGACCTCAACCTCTAAGGTCACGTTAAATATTTTTTACAAGAAAACAAAAGCAAACAGTGCTAACCACGATACTCCTCACAAGTTACCCGAAGGCAATAATAGTCCGCACTATTATGAAATTCTTACACATATTATACAATGATTTCTCACAGGTTTATTATAACCATGTTGAAGGCACTGTCTGAGGTCAGGACAATGTCAAATGTTCAGAAAACGATAATAAATTTAATAGAAATATTGTTTCTTTAAAGGCTTTGCGCTTCATATTTGAGATCAGTAAGCGATGAGTCTTTAATCGTTACTTTTGAATTTACTTAAACTCTATTCACAAGTCGCTAAAGACCAATATTGCAAAGTGTCAGCTGTATAAAGAGAAGTAATTAGATTATTATCATCATCGCAACTCTCCAAGACTCACTGCTGTGTTAAGCCTCCAATGAAGTTCATTGAGAATAAATCTTCTTCATTTCTTTAGGATGGAATAGAGTAGTCTTACGGTTTCCGTATGGTGATGGATTTAGAATACATAGTGTCACCATTCCATTTCATCCTGAGGGATCCGCAGGAGCCGATAGAAGGAAATGACAAGGCCGAAAACCAGAACCAGAAGACACACACACACACAGTAGGCTAATTACCCTCTATGTTGTTGGAGGAGGGTTATTTATGGGATGAAAAGAGAGAGAGAGAGACACGGTTGTGTGTGTTCAGATAAGTATAGCATATTCGTGCTTGAAAGCTTAGCCATGTCAAGTAAATTTAATGATGTGGTTACAAATTAATCATGAGACCGGTTCCGAACAGATAACCACGAGGTATTTTCTACTAAGGTCACCCGGTTTAGTGAGATAAAATATGAAAGCTGTCAGCTAGTACTACTTTCTTATTAATGGACCTAATTAATCTTGTTCTATGACAATTAACTGATAATATTTATTAAAATAAACAATTCTTCAAAATAATTGTTTAGGAATATGTCATAGTTGTTAATATAGTATTCTTAAATTAACAACGGTGACGAATTTAAAATACATAGTGTCGCCACCCCATTATATACTGAGGGTGTCGGTAAAGCTAACAAAGGAAATGACTAGGCCGAAAACCTAGCCGCAAGAGAAGAGAAACTTGGAACGATACGTTGGAAATCCTCATTTAAACCCGATCGCTGAACGCCAGCGGATCCTAAAGGCACGCAAGCCCCCTCACCACAACATGGTGGCGGCACGGTCGAGGGGGTAGAACGACACCCAGTGCCAACCCATCTCGCCAGGGTGACACAGTAGGCTAACTACCCTACCTGTGATGGCAGGACCCGACTCAGCAGTGGGTCATTTATGGGTTGAGTAGTAGTATAGGAAAAATCGAATTTAGAAAAACGTCGAAATCTCACTCATACTTCAACATACTATAACACAGAACTATTTCTTCTGATTAGCTCTATGCGCTCACTTCGGATGACTATAACGGTATTGTTACAGCATGTATATTCAAACTTCCCGCCAAAAGAAACAAAGAAATTAGTGCAACCTCGATGTGTAAAGCACGACACTTCTATAGTCGTCACCTAAATAGAGTTAAAGCCACGAAACGTGTTCTTAAAATTAAATAAACAAAAGAAACTCTGCTATTGGAACTCGTTAATATTCATTACTTTAGAAAGTCCTAAAATTGGCACTGAAAGATGACCGTTATGTAAATTCGGAACGAACAGCTCTCAATTTATCATCCAGATTACAAAAACTATACTGAGAATGTCAAATTATAATTAAGTAAGCTGTTTTCGGAAAAATAAAATTATAATTTTTTTGTTTAGATATGTCGCAGAATGCAATTGATCCGCAAATTGCGAAATTTATGTTGCAACATTCTCCATGATTCGCTGGGAATCTACAGCTATCCAGGCTATCATTCTAACATATAAGTAAGAAGCATTAAAAACTGATAACTACCTGGTCTAATAAAACATCTGCCGCTCAATGGGTCTCCAAGCAAACAACGCATGTATACATACTGTGATACGGTATAATTAGGTATATTCGTCAAACTACAAATCTGTTGTATCGACAATATACACTATAAGGACCGAATCCACAAGACAATGAAGGATCACCATGACATAAATACTACTCCTGGGAACAAATTTCAGATTGATTGTATTTCGCCAAAACGTACTACGTAGCCTTTGAGATGTTATCAACGGTAGTCGAATATTTACGGGCTATTCAATTGATAAGGTTGACTACACAATTGTTTGAAACAATAGCTATTTGGCCTTAGGGATTCAAACATTGGATGTGATTAGAGATTGCTGTTAAATCATCATCATTTCAGCTCTAAAATAGCCCACTGGTAATTAGAGTTTTACTCTGGTCCTCTTTTTTAATCCGTCCCGTAAAATAATTAAATGCGTCGGTGACGTTACTATTCTAAGTCCCAACACAGAGACTAGCACTTCATGTGAAATCTCTTAATTGCTGATAATAATTGAGAAATTGAAATTAGTGTAAAATGATTTTTCACTGATATCAGAAACTTATTAATGTTGCATTTATCCTGGAATGTATATTATATTTCTAGCAAAATATGTGCAATAAAATGAAGGAACAAAAAATTACGACGTAACGAAGAAAATATTAACGAATTATTTTCAGCCCATATAATTAATGATTGCAGAGTCGGGCCTCCTCCAACTACATAGAGGATATTTAGCCGAGTGTGACATGGTTAAAACCATTATCAAAACCACGCATAAAAGAATAAATCAATACACACAGAATCCTTCAGCTGTCGGTAACTATAAGCATAACCTTCAAAGAAAACCATTCAATTGATCTACATATTTGCATATAATTGTAATCACGATCTGGGAATCGAATAAATCATACGCAAGGTGTATCGATAGGGTACAAATCATAAAGCAGTAAGGTGGGTGTAACTCAGTGGCTAGAAAGGCCTGTTGACAACTTCATGCCGAAGGCCACATATGGGCATAAGGCGTGTATAATGTTATTGGAAGTTTATCAATAAAGCCTTATTATTAATTATATTACTTATTTTAACCGACCACAAATAGAGGGACGTTGTCAGTTTTACGTGCATAGCAATTCTTTTATTTGATGCCTATCATTTGATGTATATCGAGTGAACATAACTATATATTGGGATTAATTCTGTTCAGAAGTTTGACGATTTATCTTCAACTTTACTGGACGTAATAAGACACCCCATTTCTTATATTATTATGGTGGCTGCTCTTACAAAAGTTTAAAGCTTAATTTTTTAGGAGAAAATCTGAACTAGTCGTCTGATTGGCACATGGTTTAATTTTGTAGGAATTATTAAAAAAACGAAAAACATATTGTCGATACAATGAAATCATGTGCCAAGTATATTTCCTAATTTTATTGGGGTCGTCACCGGGTTTATCTGATGATTGCGGTCTGTCCTTCACGACCCGTCCAATAACACCACCGGTAATTATATGAGCAGACATCCTTTAAGTAAGACAATAAATATGGCAAAAAAACTAGTCGGGCAAAGACTTCAAGAAATGGAAACCTCCAATAGAATTCCTGTTCCTATCCATCTGGCGTATGACGGTGGAAGCTCCGTAGACGATGACATTGGAAGGAACTTACATACTCGTACATACATAAAATCGACATCATACCGATTTCTGTACATAAATCAAAGCAAGTACCAGAGTTAAAGATTTGTTGATAGGCAAAACACATTAGCAGTAACCACGAAAAGTTTTAGAAGGGAGGTTAAGGTTTACTTAGATGTCGAAACTTTTAACCTTTAGTGGCCGGCGATAAGCTAAGAATTTATTGGTTTAATAAAATAAACAGCACGACTAACTATTGTCAAGGCTAGGCAAATCGCCAAGAAATTTTAATGACAATGAGTAACTATGGATGAATATTTATTACAATGGACAATAGGAACGACTTACAAAGTTTCACTCTACTAAAAAATACAAAAATAATGGGCAATTTTTAACTAGTAACTTGATGGTAGCTATGAAGGCGTCTTGACATTCTCTAATTTTCCTCTGGCCCTAATCTGATTTGATCAACTACCAATATTTATGCGCCTGATAACTGTCAGGTAAGCATCTCCTAGTTGTATCGTTTTGGTAGATTTATTCTCAAGTTACCAATTTCGGGTGATGACTAGCATCGAAGTTATATGTATACCTAATAATGACATCTGAGACCGATGCTTTTGCGAGTCCTCCGGTAACCTCCGACGTGGCAGGCTGGTTAAGCTATCTCGTAAGCTCGAGCAGAGCCAGCTCGAGCAGCTGGAGAAATTCAGCGAGAATGTATAGAAGTTTCCTGCACATATGGGAAGAGTACGGACTTTGTGTGACACTTTACCATCTCTATGCGGCCGTGAACTGCTACATAACCCAGCCCTGTCCCGCAGGCTATAAAAGGTTACCCCACGATAAAAAAAGGCCAAAGACATTACACTCTGGCGCTTATTAGGGGGCTTCTTACGTTACCTATATGCTGATGATAATTTGTTGTTTAAATCATCATGTAGGTACCTAAATATTTCGCAAAATTTCAATGTAGTGGGCAGATGAGGAATTATCTCAAACTAGTTGTGTCACAACACTAGTACTCTTTAACAATAGGCATATAGCTGTGGGCTACTGATTAATGACTTCAAGTTTACCAACCGGTGATGTGGAAACTGCGAAATTTGATACCTTATTATTAAATTTTATCGATTGCAGTAGCAAACGCTTCGGAGAATAAATGCACTTGAATAGAAATTATTATAAACCATTCGGAAATCCGAACTAATAACTTGAATCTGTATATCTCTCTCTGTTACGGTTTCAGTCCATATCCATTATAAGCGGAAATAAATTGGCGAATCTCAGTTTTTATTTTAGTATCCCGAAATATTCTATCTTCTTTATCTATATATAATACTAATATCTATACTAATATATAAAGCTGCAGAGTTTGTTTGTTTGTTTGAACGCGCTAATCTCAGGAACTACTGGTCCTATTTGAAAAAACCTTTCAGTGTTAGATAGTCCATTTATTGAGGAAGGTTATAGGCTATATTTTATTTTCAAAAAAATTAGGGATCCGTATGTAAATTGCGATTTTGTAAACTAAGGTGTAAAATCGAAAACCTATTTATGCGTGCGCTGCAAAAACTATTGACAATAGAACAAAATGATGTACTACGGGTTTGTAGGTCTTATAAAGATCTACAAAAAAGCGAGAGCACATATCCATAGTTTAGTCACAATAACCGATTTTATGTTCATAACAAATAATATCCATAGAGATAAGCACGGGTCCAAAGCCCACGCGGGCGAAGCCGCGCGCAAAAGCTAGTCTATCTATATATATAAACAAAAATTAATTGCTGTTCGTTAGTCTCACTAAAACTCGAGAACGGGTGGACCGATATGGCAAATTTTTGTCTTGAAATATTTGTGGAAGTCCAGGGAAGGTTTAAAAGGTGAGAAAATCTTAAAAACATATTTTTTTAATACGCATCATTTTTGTTCCAGTTAAGGTTTGCACATATTTTATTAAAGCATTCTGGATTTTTTATTTAATGATTTTGAGGCGGTACGAAATTGCAGGCTCAGCTAGTTATTAATTTAAATGTGAAAGCCAAGATGGAAATGTTTTAACAAACATCTATCCTTTCCTATCGATCAGTGAAGCTATTCTAGCATGATTGAGGTTACTCAATCATGCTAGAATAGCTTCACGGATCGGGGTGAAATTTAATATAGATATAGCATAGCATAAGCTTTTATAATTATGAAAATTATCTGGTTCTCTTATTATCTAGATTATATTATTTTTTGATAAATAAAGAGTCAAGTTAATGTATTAAAAGTTAAATAAAATAAACCATTTAAGGGTAACATTAGTACAGTTCAGTTTCTAAATGTCCACATTTGTAACAAATACCAACGTTCTCAAGGCATCTCGCTCACATCGGCAACCGCTGTAATTAGTCAGAGGCTTTGCGACATTTCGCTTGAAAGGTGTTGGCCTTACCGTGGTAGGCCTACATATCTTCCGCTGTCTGTATAGTGTAGATAGACTATGTATGTTACACCTCAGGTGGATATGTAGCTTAAATATAGGTATATCAAATACCTGCATAATGTTGTTCTTCAGTAAAACATTATGCTCCGCTTATATATCACCCACTGATACATATTACTTTACATAGAGGTTAATTAGCCTTTTGCCGGTTCTTACGACACCCTCAGGATGAAGTGGGGTGGAGACATTATGTATTCTAAATCCGTCACCACGCGGGCAATTTTAGTCATTATTACCACAATATTGCTACGTATTTTCGTATATACTACTTTATTATGATTGACAATATTTTCCAAGAACGAGGCGCGTACTTAGCAAAGGTACGAGTATGTACGTGTTGCCATATAAAGCAGAACCTGATTGCTGTTTAGAAAAGTCTATTTATGTGTATGGCATTGACATAATACATGGACGAGAAAAACTATTAAGTGGTGAGTGAATAGTTTAGAAGGCATACTTAAAAGTAATAAATCAAGGAAGGCCTTGTGGATATTGCGGAATGAAATTGACCTTCGGGAAAAGCAACGTCTGGATCAGCCAGTTGTTAGATGAGTGACCCATAATATTAGCATCTGATCTCATTCGTGTCCTGGCTGCTATTTGAACGTGTGGCAGGCAGATTCAACAAGTCAATAGTGTGAAAATGGACACTAAATAATTCCCGGCTGATCCATCAGATGGGTCTCTGAAGTCAGACGGTAATCTTAGTGTAGTAGTCTACTACCACTGCTAAGTCGGACCTCCTCCAATTTTATTTAAGCTACCGTGCCACGCTGGCCCAGCACTCGGACAAGTCAGTCTACTACTGGCCACGCTGGCCAATAGGGTTGGCGCAGGGTTTCCTTTCAAGTGTTCCTTATCTTGTGGCTGGTCTTAGGCCTTGTCTATTTATTTTGTCAGTTCTTCCGTCACGTCAGTTTTGAGACGGTATGTATTCTAAATTCGTTACCACACGGTATCGTAATCGCTTGGTACAAAATTGGTAGTTAAATGATAATGGCTTAGACTGGCAGCCGACCAAAATGAAATTGAGAAAAAGCGAAATCAAAGGAACAAATAATTCTGTCGTCAGGAAAAGCGCGTCGCATAAAACTACCGACAAAAAATCCGCGTTTATGTAAAAAAAGGGTCCAAAAATTTTTGTGGAATAAATATAGGCTGATCTGTTCAGGAGCTTGTTACTGACAGACGCGACTCTCTTCCATTACGGGTTATAAAATAATATAAAACAACGGTAATAATTTCATGCTTATTACTTACAGAGAATCGAACCGTATAAGTACGGAACTTTCACTAATAAATAACACTTGAGTAAACCACTTAAATGAAATAAGATACAGCTAATGAAACGGGGCCCAAATATTTACGACAAATAAAACCGTCCGTCTTGTACGCGCCATATTTGGACGATATTTGTTCTGCATGTGTACAAAATGATGTTGGTGAGACCGTAATAGTATGCAGACACACGAGTAGGTAACATAAGATATTGGTAGGTTAATGCAAAAGTAATGAAATAGTTTTATTGGCAGTTTTTCGAAGGAGTTTCTTTCCTGGTCGTTAGTTTCTTTATTTATTACTAGTGGCCCGCCCCGGCTTCGCCCGTTCAAAGCCGGGGTGTGTTATACATATAAACCTTCCTCTTGAATCACTCTATCTATTAAAAAAAACCGTATCAAAATCCGTTGCGTAGTTTCGAAGATTTAAGCATACATAGGGACGGACAGACGACAGCGACTTTGTTTTATACTATGTAGTGATGCTGCGTGTTTGGAACGTATATGTGCGGCGGTGATCAGTTACCATCAAGTGACCAACTTGATGGCTTGACTCCCTCTATTATAAAAAAACAGAATAAATGGCGCGACGCATTTAATAAACATGCTCTTGCCTTGTGGGAGGTTGCAAACCTCTGCGAGACTATGCCTCCCGCAAATATACTCTATAGACCCGTATGTACCACTGTGAGACACAAGTGTTTGTAAACTGGAGGCACCAGAGGCTGGGTGTCATTTGTGTTCGTGTATTTCATGTTTGTAAACTGCCCTCGCGATACAGGCTCTAACATATTCAAGGGATTCATTTAATAAAATGCGCCTGACGCACTTTAGTACGGGCACTCAACCACTCTGGGGCTTGTGTACCGGTCCCATTGTTCTTAGTCTCTCCACACCTCTCCCAATATTCTTTGCGCGTGTCTCAGGATTGCTTTCAACAGAAGCTTTTTGTAGTCTCCGGGGTTCCGGTAGCCTGTTCCGGATGGTTCATATGGTGTCTTGCCAACGTGTCGTATTCACAAAGCAGATGGAGCATTGACTCATTTGTTTCTCCACTGGTTTTGCGAGTCTGGTTCGGTAGTCTCGGCAGTCCAGTGAAGATAGCTTTATCATGATACAAATTTGTTCGTCCAGCCTTTGTCTACTATTGATAAAACTAGTTTGATGTGCTTTGCTTTGTACTTAAGTGAGCAAAACTTTCAAGAACATAAATTTTGCCGGTTCTTTAAGTACTAAAAATATTGCAAAATGTATGTCAATAATATAATAGACGGTTCGCCAAAATAATCTTAATAAGGTTATAGTTAGATTTTATGAGCCGTAAAAACACCGTATGGATAACATTCCTATGTGTCTAAACACGGACGGAAGGCATAAATCAGAAAGACGCAGCATTCTAACTAAAGTGGAAACAATTATTAGATTGGATCATCGGATTGTATCCATATGATATCATCCCAGGGTCAATCATCTCCAGCCTTAAATCCTTTTAAAGTTATTTTGAGATCGAAATACACTAAGGTCTTTTTTATTTACGTAAAAGGGAAGGTATTCATAATGCCGACATCAATCTTTATGACACTACATACGTATTCAAAAAAACGTATTCCTATATCAACCATAACTACTGTTAGATGTATATGCAGAGTTATTTGATATAATAGAATCAGTTTCAAGATGATCAGCAGCAAAACTAAGGTAAATTGCAAATCTCCAAGAAATTTACAGATGAAATTATATACGTATTTCATAGAATAAATAGAGCTGATGTAGGGACCTCGCCTAATTAGATGAAATAGGACTCATATACAGATAAAAAAGCCCTGTGAGTTTCTTTCTTCTGAGCAGTGGTCGCGTTCCGAACTGGTGGTAGACGGTAGACCTTTTTATTATATAATATCATTATGAATAGTGTGTTGACTTTTTTTAAGGGTCCATCGTGAACCAAACAAAATATTGACTTTGATATTAGAGTCTGATAATCAGATGTACATCAGCTATTAGCTTTAATATACCTAACAATTTGCTCAGCAACTGCAAAGAGTGACTAAAACTATACAATTTCTAAGTGCTCTGCAAAATATACGGCAAATTTTGAGTACAATGACACACACAAGTCACGTAATTCACGGATCGTGACGATGGACAGGCGAGCACAAAAACGCCAGATAATCATTTAACATTGCCACGGCAAAAAAGAGTAATTTTTTGAAGCTACAGACTTTCTTGTGCGTTATACTACAAAAAGTATGTGTGCAATAATTATAACTAGCATCCAGACGCGACTACACCTGTGTGAATTATGAAGCCGTGCTAAGCTTGCTGGTGTATGGAACCTCGATTCTTCTTATAGTTGAAGAACAGGTTAAGTTACCCCTTATTATTTCACAGTCCTGAAGGGTTCGCAACTTAGGGGTCTTCCTCAAAGTACAATCCTCGCCAATCTTTATGGCCGCTCCGAATGTAGCCGTGGGTACGAACCTGCGAATCGTACATTTCAATACGCTAACACGCGAGTGGGGTGCGGGCGTGCCCTGCCTCCCCGCCCCACGTTCGTCCCGCTGATACCTGATTTTGTGTTGTGCGCAGCGTAATGCGGCTACATTCGAGGACTGTACTTATATGATTATTTCTAAGGTATTTAACTTGTTAAATTATGATCTTTGCAATTATTTTACGTTTTTTTTATTAAATATACGGTTGTTTTCCTTTAATTTAAAATATGTTTATTTTATGCCAACTTGTGAGTGAAAGACAAAACTACATGAACATATAATATGTACTTTAAATCGTCTATGCAGGTAATTGGAGCATGAAACAGCTTATGTAAGAAGTAGACATAAACATAACATTTTATTCACTGGCCTTTTAATTTGTTACTTACAAGAACCTGCACATTTAAGAGTGAATTCCTACAATCAAGCAAAACGCATTATACCGAGGTCAGTAACCGCAGACCACTAAATTGTGCACAAATTAAGAAATTTTTGGTGTTCTGCATATTTATGTATTCGTCTGAAATTCCACTATGGGACGTTTACCTTTTGCTATTTATTTTGTTCGTCAATTTAAATAACGGACCTGTGTGATTTTATTAAACATTGAACTACCAATTTGTCGTTCCGAGGCCAGAGTTCATATATATTTTAGAAAACTTCTGCACAAACTTTCATCTCATATTTCGGATGATATCTGAGACTGTTAGGTCATTCGCCTAAATATATTGGATTTAGAAAACATAATGTCACCAACTTATCCAATGTCCAGGGTGTCGTACGAGACGAGTGCCTACTTAGCAGCAGCTTAGCAGCGAAAGAAGGAAAATTTTCATTTCATGCATATGTAGCACATACTTTCTACTACTACTACTACTACTCAGCCCATAAATGACCCACTGCTGAGTCGGGCCTCCTCCCATCACAGGATGGCTTGACACAGGGTTACGTTTCAAGTTTTCCTTCTCTTGCGACTAGGTTTTCAGCGTTGAGATTTCCTTTTGTCGGCTCTTAAGACACCCGAAGGATGGAACGGGGTGGTGACACTATGTATGCTAAATCCGTCACCACACGGACCTACTTTCACTAGCCTCTATATCTACGTACTCTTAGTTCCATCTAATCGTAACACTGTGTGTCGATTTTGTAAGAACAAGCTTATTTAGGCCACTGCTTAAAATCTCTCTTTTACTTATGTTATTAAGTATTTCCTTATTGCATCCAAATCTAATATTATGAATACGAAAGAAGCTGCGTCAGTCTCTACCTATGTCACATGTTAGTCTCTGATCCGATTTTGATAAAAATGTAAAGTATAACAAATTCAAATAATTTATTTTGCTTCGGCCACGATGACATTATTCGTAACATTTATGTAATGTAATTCAACATTCGACCGTCTACAACCAGTTAGGGACGCGACCACTGCTGAGAAGAACTGGCAAGAAAGTCAGAGGACTTGTTTTTTTTTCTTTACCTCACTATGGGACCTGGGAAAATATCAATGGCATTTGGTCGCTAACATGAAATCTATGTAGACTAGATCATGACATACAGATTTTTTTTACCATTTTTGAGAATCCTAATGATTATTTTTTAATAATCTAGAAACGACTTTGACTTGTATTCCGATATCTATGTATTTTCCTATATCTATTTATATATATATTTTCCTTTTAACTATATTTCTTTTCTCGACGAATGCCTTGCTGCAGTCGTGGTCAAGAGAGAGACTAGACCATCTATTAAATGCAGAAAGCTTAAAACCGATATGGGTATTACAATTACATTATTAAATGTTTCTCGGTACTTTCTCCACATTTAACTTGACTTACGCCTCATTGTGTTTGAGTTACGGACATTATCTAGAATGTGTGGGATGTTTTGTACAAAGAGAAAACGCAACAAAGACGATTGGTTAATATATCTTTGCTTTGTTGACTGCATTCTTATGTTAAACCATCTCTTGAATAGCCAATTAATCATTTTTGCTAATTAAATTAAGGTATCTACATGCCCTTTCTATCTCAATTTATAATCCTCTCAGTATTTCGATCCGAATTTCTCTATTCACTCAAGGTTTTATGGTTGGCTATTAGAAAACTTATGTATGACTTAAGCTCTTACAGTAAAAATACATAATAAATGAGCCACTGTTAAGATGTGGGTCCTTCAATTGGGTATCAGAAAATTATCCCACCGTATCACGCTCTCTTTACGGACTGGCTTCCCATCAAGTTCTGTCTTGTCATTTGGCTAGAGTTCCTGCCTATAGTTTCTATTGGAATGTAACCGTCTATACAAATTCTTGATCTAGTGGAAAATATAATGCGCATATTATTTTTAACAAAAACTGGGGAATTATTATAATTGTAAACTATTTAACACCATAATAAATACAGAGACAACAGAATCTTAAGAATAAACATAGAGCTTACAGTGGGGGACTTTATTCCTTTCCTCGAACTCTTCCAGACTACCTGAATTAACACTTTGTATAATGAAAGAAGACTTTTAATTAATACATCAGATAGACATACCTAAAGGGTAAGAATCATCTATAAAATGTACCAATTTAAATTACTTCGTAATAAAATGAACTATTACCCAATCAGCCATATTTGTAAACATAACAATTTAAATTTATGTATATTATCAACAAACCGATATATCAAACCCACGGAATGCACTTTCCCAAATAAAAACTGGGAACAAAATATCAACAACAAGCGCAATAATGGCTTTTAAACCATCCACGGTACAGTTTATTTCTACTTAACAACAAAAGCTGGCAGTTAGAAAGCAGTTGTCCTTGCCAGTAAAAGTGATCGGTGAAAGTGCCCAACGCTGGATTACCGCTGATTACATGTTACACCGTAGTCGTGCCTAGAAGCCGGCTTCCTTATTTGAGGGAAGGCCTGCACTGAATGTATCGTTTATGACATCACTATTGGCTTAAGTGCTGGAATGAAAGTTATTTGATTGAGGCTAGAAATAAATTGTTATTGCGGTTAATGATGTCTTAACGGTTTTGATTGTGTTTTTTTATTTAAATCCCAACGATTCATATACTTTGCATTGCCCTTGGGATCTGCAAAGCTTCCACCCACTATTGAGTCGGGCCTCCTCCAACTACATGGAGAGTAATGTAGTTAATGGTACATGCGTCTGGAACGTTGAGATTTAAATGAAAAACACGATCAGGACTGTAAAGATATCATTTATCGCAATGTGCAAAGATCGCGAAAACCTAAATCATTATAAAATTGGTGGTTTACGTTTCTCAGAAAGGATTACCATAAACTTTTACTAACACCTAATGACATACATCCAGAGCAAATTCAATCTACCGCCTACCCAAAGCGTCTTGCCCGACCCTGGAACCGAACTGGGACCCGTGATTGACAACTGGTTAGGCCTTACCACTACTACTACTATTCAGCCCATGAATGACCCACTGCTGAGTCGGGCCTCCTCCGGTCACAGGGGGGGTAATTAGTCTACTGTGCCTCGCTGGCCAGACGGGTTGGCAGAGGGTTTGGTTTCAAGTTTTCCTTCTCTCGGGGCTAGGTTTTCGGACTTGTCATTTCCTTTTGTCGGCTCTTACGACACCCACAGTATGGAATGGGGTGGTGACACTATGTATTCTAAATACATCACCACACGGACTTACAGTAATATTTAATTCAATAGATGCGAAGGATGTGACACTGGTAGTGTATGACGCTGTAAAAATTTTCATCATTCCATGGTTACGACCCGTCTAAGGCCATTGTGGAAATGCTTAGGAAAAGTCTATAATCATCAAAGACTTGATTTAGCCGAAATGATGATGATGAAGTATTAAGCACAACTAAGGCCAAAATAATATTAGGTATGTTAAATAATTCGTTACATAGTTTAATGTTTAAGGAAGACATGAAATTTCCGGCGCAAGCGCATCTTTCAAGATGTTCCGTGTTTTTTTTTATCTCTAGCTAATTATTTAAGAGTTTAATTAAACAACTATGTGAGTAACTTCAGCCCTTTGTTTAATAGAGTTTTAAAAGACGTTTTTTGTTTTAACCATACCTATATTTTTCCGCATTCAAGAGTTAATGTAGATGTCTAATGGTGAAGGCATTAAGATTTTAATTAGTTGGAAGGTTAATTAGTTTTAGTTGGTATGTAGATAATTACGATCTTGTTTTTAAAGTCTGATCTTACATGAATTGATAATACTCTATTTTGTATTTTAATTTGGTTGAATCATGGACGTATAAAAAAAGTCGGACAGAGTCTCGCTAACTAAAAACTGTGACATCATAGTCGGCCAGATCAGCTATATGTACAGGCCAGCACGCACACTTTCACACATTAGTCGGCCATTACACGCGTGAACATCGATGCTTAAAGACGCAATATGCGGCGAAAAAATAAAATCTATAAAGCATGTCTTGCGTGGTAAAATGGTGTAAAAACCGTAGTGACCGAAAGAAAAACAATCCAGGAATCACGTTTCATACGTAAATGAATAATTCAATCACTTATTTCCAGTTAATATACATTAAAATCAATTTGTATTTGCTAGAACAAAACAATTAATTTTAAGTTCAGTGTTGCCAATATTCACGTGTGCAAATTAACCGAAATGTGGGCAATTTTCGTTTATTATTAAAATCAATATATTATTATGGTTAATTATTTAATAGTTACTACTGGGTATTTTATTTTATATTCCTTTTGCTAGATTTTCTAAGGAAAATTAAGTATGGAGAAATGATTGAATTAAAATTACTTAGTAGAAATTGTAATGGTGAAAACGATTGGATTCCAAACAAATACAGTGTCATTTGCAGTCTATATTTTGATGCGGATGACTTATAAACAACTAAAGGAGGACTCCGGCGTGTTGTTACTTATGCAGTACCTTAAAAGGTAAATTAGCAATCTACCAAGACATGGATAATACAAAAAAAAAAATGAAACTATGCCGCTTATTTTTTCAAAATTTAAATGTACATTGTAGCTATTGTGTCGGTATATAATAATAATAAATATCCTTGGACATTTCACACAACGCCATCTCGTCCCAAGCTAAGCAACTTAATGCTTGTTTTATGGTAACGAGATGGATGATAAACTACTTAAATACATTTTTTTTTGTAAATACATACTTATTATAGATAGAAAAACACCCAGACCCGGGACAAATACTTGTAGGTCGTACAGATATTTCTTCCGTGCGGGGATCGAACCCGCGACATGCTGCCCAGCAGTCGATCGCTCAACCACTGCGCCAACCGTGTCGTCGAATCGTAAACTTAATCATACATTATTTTAATCCCCAGTGATTTATTTTGTTTTAATATTTGTTCGAGTCAAGACACGTGGTACAAGACAGTTCCTGTTACTGTACCATTTAATACCAGTGCTTCTCAAGAGGTGCGCAATAAATTATAGTTAGGCAACATAAATATATTATAACAAAAAAATGTTTGGTAATGAAAGCATTTCTTTTAATTTAGAATCGTTTTCAACACATCTGGTTATTATAAAAAAGTAAAAGTATAGTAGTAATATAAAAATTTAAAAGACGTTATTATAAAAAAAAACTCAGCATTTAGGATGTTAAAGTTAAACATAACAATTTGGAACAATTTTTTTTTTATGTTTTAACCATGTTTTTATTGCAAAATTTTGTGTATCTTGGCAACCCCAAAATTAACTCACACATACAGAGCTGCCGCCATTTTGGCGTCTCACTTTTGTCTTAGCCAGAGTTCCGTCCGCCTTTTTTTATACGTCCATGGGTTGAATAAAAATATATCAGCGCATGCAATATAGAAATTGGTATTGTGGTGACTGATATAGAATACACAGTATCACCACCCCATTTCATTAACCAAACCCAATGGGGTTTGGTTAATGAAACCAATCGTAAAAGCCGACTAATTAAGAGCCCTCTCACATTTCGGCGTTACGCAAATTTAGGTATTTTACGCACCGACCGCGGCAAACTACGCCAGCGATACTTTCTTTCATGCTTCTCGCTCGCACTATGATACTGTGAATACGGCGACTAAACGATCTTGATCTTCCTTAGCTGAAGTTTGTTTAGGAGGGAGTTTAGTGGGTGGAAATTTTTTGACGTGTCATTTCAATTGTATTATGAATTTATTTTGTTATATTTTTCATTATTTATGAACTTTACTGTTGAAATATGTTCACAAATATTTTAATTGTTATGCACTAATCGATTATTATATGTACAGTCGATAGCATAGTTGTATAAATTGTATTATAAATACGTAGGCGGTCTGAAAAGTTTCCGACCTCAACGTGAAGATGTCAGCAATCTCTACATATAAAAATGAATTGCTGTCCGTTATTGTGGCCGTCCTGTTTCACCAAGACAACGCCCCGTCTCACACCTCAACAGTTGCCATGGCGAAAATCCATGAATTACGGTTTGAACTGCTTGACCATCCACCTTATTCACCAGATTTAGCCCCAAGCGACTTCTTTCTGTTCCTTCAACTAAAAGCTGCGCTCGGAGGACAAAGATTTTTGTCAAATGAGGAGGTAATCACCTTCGTGAACAATTATTTAGCAGAGAAGAACGCTGAGTACTATTTGGAAGGATTAAAGAGATGGGAGCATCGCTGGGAGAAGTGTATAGAGTCACAAGGAGACTGTGTAGAAAAAAAAAACAAAATAAAAAAAAAACTTGTAGCTATGTTAGGTCGGAAACTTTTCAGACCACCCTCGACCGTCAGCCATTGGACCAGCATTCACCAGCATGACACATTTTAATGAATACAATGAACTTAACAATCTGTGTCACACGCTTTAGGTATTGCAAATAAATAAGGTTGAAATTCCTCTGTTAGTTTGTTATGCAGTGTACGGTTGGACTTAGCTACATGAGCGAATTGAGATGTATGTAGTAGTATGGTTGCAACTTATTCTATTAAATAAAATAACCAAATGTAATAAGTATTTTTTAATTATTTGGTACAGTAAAACACCATATTTTTACATTAGAAAAATATTTTCCGCAAAGGCATTGATCGAGCTTTTCTTGAGTCGATAACTTCTGGCAGTACACATTTTTCATAAAAACCTGGAATTTGGGTAACATGTTTAACGATCAAAAGTCGTCGTCTTTGTAGATTTTTAAAATTTTTAGAGGAATATCTGGTCCAGTCCATATGGCAAGTATGCAGACATTTTTTCCTTCCTTCCTTCCTCTATATCAACCTATCCCTAAACTAAAACTTAAAACTTCTATAACTCTTCGACTTTAACTTTAACTTATCGATATTAGATCATTCATGAAAAGTTTCGTCCGAAAAGTGGTTATTTCTTGGATTAAAAACTGAAGTTTAGCTATTTTCAGTTTGAAAAGATGTGATCGGATCGAGTGTCGTAAAGACTTATTCTCTCCATCAGTATAAATAAAATGGCACACATTAGTCTCTTACCATTTCCATCGCTTCGACTAGATTACTTGATGTTGAAGCAACAACATTATCAGGATTACCTCGTTTTTTCAATCTAAAATGATTATAAAGCATTAATACCAACTTATTTTTCTGTACACACACATAGACACAGATTACATGATAAACCACTCAATACAAAATTACACTATACGAATATACTGTCATAAGCGTCTAGAGACTCGAAGGTGTAGGCTACACCTTCGAGTCTCTAGACGCTGCGAATGAAAATGTACTTAACCGTACAATCTTAAAGTGTGTTTTGCTTTAAAGCTGACGCCGCCGTGTAATTTGCTAAACATAACTTTCAAATGACAGTTGATAATGAAGAACATTGACCATCCCATTCTTATCTCGGACGATTAATCACGTATCTTAAAATACAATACACGGTTTGACCGTACTAGAAAGTATAGGATTAAGACTATGAGGTGTATAAAATAGGAACTTACCTTGCTTCTCTTGCTTTCTGCAGAGAAACAATATTTCTTCTTTTACGTATCGCAATTATACTTGTATTTATTTTTCCCCATTTCGACTGGTAATAAAACTCGAAGTAGCTACAATCAAAATAACTTTAATAAGTTGACTTTAATAAACTTAAATACATATAATGATAAAAATAAATAAATAATAAATAAATTGTAATAAACTATAAATAACTTTAATAATAAAGTGTGAACTTTATACTAATTGAAATATACCGTTAGAAAATAAATACTTACAAAGATCAAAAACTGTGGTCGTAGTTAACACGCACACAAAAGCAATGCTGCAGTGTCTACACGACAATCGGCGCACACGACAGTGGTATCGGAACGAAGGCGCGCGGGAAAGAAACTGACATAGGTCCAACCTCAACAAGCGCTCGCGCGATACTAATCGCAGACGGCCGGCGCAGTGAAATATATAGTATTTTTATTTATTTAATTAGAAAATAATAGTAGCGATTTAAAAAATGAAAATAATACCATATATTAAGCAAATTTTGATGATTATTTTTGTATAAATTTTACGCCTAAATAATGGTGGACTTTGGAGATATTGCCGCTTGTTTCGAAGCCTTTTCGGTCGATAATTGAAATACGTAGATATTTTTTTTCTTAGCATAATAGGCATATAACCAAAATGTATTCTATTATTATTGAGGTATAGGATATTTGAGAGCTAATTATATTTTTTTTTATGGGAGATATTCAGAAGAGTCTCCAAATTAGAGCTCCGAAATCATGTCTCCGTGGGTTTTTGCCGAAACATGCAACGGGAGAAAGCTTATTACTATATAATGAAATAAGTTATCTAAAATCGGTTCTGAGGTTATTGTAGTAGAGAAAACGAACTATTTTTACCAAGTAATTGATATTTAATACAACGAACGTAAAATATACAATTTCAAAGTCGAAAACTTGCAATTTCGTGTTTTTTTGTGAAAGGGCTCTTAACAGGAAAATATATAACCCAAAAAAATCTTCATGCGAAACCATATCAATCCAGCGAGGAACAAATTGTTTTTTAACCTTACAAGTAATTAAAATGTATTTATATTCCATTCAACAGGGATTTTATTTCACGGGTGCATAACCTTGTCATGTTTAATATTTACGACATCCCGAAGGTATTTTCCTGAATGAGTTTGTGCACCCAACAAAAAAAGAAAATACTCGTATTTTGCCTTAAAATGTTCGTACCAATTTTCACCTGTGGAAATATGTCGGTTGAAACCATAGACATTATTAGGCATATACGCCAAGTAGGTTTCCTACTTCAAAACCTCGTTCATGCGAGCTTGGTATTCTTATTAAGTTCATAATGAAACCAGCTCACACTGATTAAGATAAAAACGTTATTTCTAGCAACGTTATTAGCACATGTTTGTGTGTGTGTAAGCTATTATCTTCTAAAAGAAAAATAGGATTAAAGTTTAATCCCCATGGAAGCCATGACAAATAAATGAAGAAGAAGAAGAACTTTAGTCCCTTTAGATAGTTTAAATTTTTGAGCGCATTTCGTTTATAGTCCGGGGTCCCCCGTACATTGATTTCACTTGATTACTATCAAGCGAATTTTTCGTGACCGTGAAGCTAACCATACATTTTGTAGGACAAATACATTTTCGAATAATTTAGATAATTATCATCAGATATACCAAAAAGCACCCGGTTAGTAATAATTTTTTTAGAATCATAAAATCAACATATTTCACCCTTGCTACCTCTGTTAGCTACCACAATCAAGAGTTGTCGACAAGAAAATGTTGGGCGTCTCATGAAAATGAAGCTACTCACGAAAAATTAGCTTGATAGTAATCAAGTGAAAACAATGTACCGGGGATCCCGGACTATTAGGTTTGAAAATATTCTTTATGGTTCCGAATTTGATGTTTGTACAGTGCACATACGCTTCAAAGTATGTTCTTTAGTGAAAATAAATATTAATGAAGCGAAGCACCGTCAGATGCGTGCGCTGTGTCCAAATGATTAAGCGTGTCCTACAAAAACTATTGTTCAATACAACTTCCGAAATAGCAGATAATTCTGAATAGTAAGTAACTATTTTGGAAAATATACCGAACTTAATTACTTACTGACTTTTACCTGCAGAATTCAATATAATGCACCCTTTACGAACTGAGTTAATGATTGCTTGGTGATACTACTACTACTATCTAACCTATAAATTATCCACTGTTGAGTCGGGCCTCCTCCAATTACATGGCGGGTAATTAGCCTAATTAACCACGCTGGCCAGATCGGTTGGCACAGGGCTCGTATCAAGTTTTCCCTCTCGTACGGCTAGGTTATCAGCTATGTTATTTTCTTTTGTCAGCTCTTACCACACCCTCAGGATGGAACGAGGTGGTGGCACTATGTATTCTAAATCCACCACCAGACGAAAATTGGTGATACAAATCATATCAATTATTTTATCAGTATAAATCATTGGCTAAACAGATGGCTTAATGGAGCGTAATGGACAAGTGCGATAGTTGCATAAGATACTACAATGCCCTTTTGTCTTACTGCGCAGGAGTGGATCAAGGCTATAGGAATCAAGGCATGTGTACAATAGAAATCAGCCCTACTTTCTCTTTAATTAAGGGATCAATTTCGCATCAAAATATGCCTTTTTAGCTCATGCTCATGGAAATGCCTGTGTCAAATGTCACATGACACGATTCAAGGAATTGGGCTTTACGGATTTACCAGGAGGAGGTTTGAATAAATAGGTTGTAGTCTACTACAACCTATTTCGTGTGGTGACCTACTCCGTGTGGTGACAGATTTAGAATACACAATGTCACCAACCCATACCATCTTGAGGGTATCGTAAGAGGCGACTAAAAGAACGCAAGAGGCAGATCACTTAGCCGCAAGAGAAGGAAAACTTGATACAAACCCTGTGCCAACCCGTCTTGCGAGCGTGGCACAGTAGGCTAATGTCCCTCCATGGATTTGGAGGAGGCCTGACTCAGTAGTGGGTCATTTATGGGCTGAAACGACGACAACCTATGTAATCAAACCTCATCCTACCCATCGAATGACTAGCAACTTAGTAATGGCTCACTGTGCAAAAGAACTTACTAATCTAAAATGACCTTACTGACTACACTGCCTACCTTTTTATTATTATATATTAAGGTAGGTAGTCCATGTGGTGACAGATTTAGAATACATGGTGTCACCACCCAACACCATCCTGAGGGTGTCGTAAGAGCCAAAAAAAGGAAATGACAAGGACTATTACCTAGCCGCAATAGTAGGACAACTTGATACATAACCTTGTCTGGCCAACGTGGTATATTGGCTAATTACCCTCCATGAAAGTGGAAGAGGTCCGACTCAGCAATATGTCATTTTTGAGCTGAGTATTAGTAGAAGTAGTTGAATGTAAAGTATTTAAGTAATATTTAAATCTGTGTTCAACTCTCCCACAGATACTCATCGCTCTTTTTTTCTCTTTCGCTCTCGGAAAGGTTCCATTTTCAATCATAGCAACATTTCAATAGCCCTCAGATTTGATTGCGGAAACCGATTGGAAACTTGGAAGTCTCCAAGCAACAGGTCGGCAACATCAGCGACACGTTCACGGCTATGACATAGTGGTTGCCCAACGCGACATTTTGTAACATCACCAACACCGACAAACATGCTGACTGTTCGTTTTGTTGGTGCCGTCGCGTCATTGACCTGGATTTGATGCAGTCTGTTAAAAATTGTATATACTTCCAAATTCCGGATAAATTTGGGAACTAATTTATGACGCACTACCTGCGAACCGCGGTTTCACCCACGTGGTGATCGAATATTGTGACAAATATATATATTTTTTATTTTAATTTTGTGTTATATTTATATAAACTATATTATTGCAAAGATTCGTCGAAATCCATTCAGTAGTTTTTGCGTCAAAGAGTCGTTTCGTCGTTTCAGCCCATGAGTAACCCACTACTGAGTCGAGCCTCCTCCAAATTCATGGAGGGAAATTAGCCTACTGCGCCACGCTGGCAAGATGGGTTGGCACAGGGTTTGTATCAAGTTTTCCTTCTCTTGGGGCTAGGTGATCGGCCTCTTGCGTTCTTTTAGTCGCCTCTTACGACACCCTAAAGATGGTATGGGTCAAGACGTCAAAGAGTAATAAACATAAATTCTTACAAACTTCCGCGTTCACAATATTAGTAGGGGTTATACGGTTCAGACGCTACTATCCGTACCGTAACTACTCGTACGTAGGGATTAAGAATATGTTACCGAACCTTCGTGAGGATGTTTGAGGTGAGTTAAGAACTAAGGCTGAAAACCGAACAATCGGCACAAGCGAGGAAAATACTTTAAACTAAAAATGTGCTTTCATATACTTAAATGTGCTTGTGGAAATCGCTCAAGCACGCCAACGTAAGCGTAGATACTTTCCCTTCGTGGAATTAGAGACAAGTTCAATTCAATGTGAGGCTGTAAAGAATCGTGTCGATGTGTTCTCAACATGTTAGTACACCGTCGGTGTATGAAAAACTGGCTCAACTATGCAAGCTAAACTAAACTAACTTATTTTAGCTGGCGGTGTTCGTTCGGCTTAATGCTTCATATCATGAAGGAATGGTGTGTATGTATATTTGTAACGAATAAACTCGAAATTACTGGGGCGAATTTCAAAGGATTCAATATTGGAATGTTATAGGTATTATCCTTGACATCCGTGCTTATCTTGGCCCTTGTGCCAAAACGTGGGCAAAACGCTCAGCAAAGGCTAGCAACATCATAATGAAGAAAAAATTTATGTATGTTTGTACCGAATAAATTAAAAAACCACTGGACCGATTTCTAAAATTCTTTTACCATTAGGTTGCTACACAGGTCGATGAGTATTGGTGCGAGATCAGCACAGGTTTGAAGTAACCCAACCAAGACGTCTACTTTTTCGATCAATCCATTTGACTATTGCCCCATTGATAACCGGCTACAAAATTATGGAAGTCGATATAATGTTTTACGGAGGATATATTCATTTACTGGTGTGCCGGTATCGGTGTCCGTGTCAGATACAAACGGTCTAAATGTCAACTTCGTGAGACGCGCTGCCGCGTAGCAATGTGGTAAGCGCGTATTGCTGTTTGTTGTGTAGCTCGGTGTGAAGTATTGAGTATTTGTAAAGTAATTATGCTGCGCGGTTACCAAATAAGTTACAAGGAACGACCACGACTAGATCATCATTTTTTTAAAGGCGAGTTTCGTAAATGTTTAACAACATGGGAGCTCTAAAAACTAAATCTAAAACTGAAAAATAGACACTGAACAAATACATTGCTCAGAAATTTAATAGCTCCTATATCTATTTTAACCCTACAAACTAACCGATAATCCTTTTTGTCAATTACATTGTGAATTCTAAATCCCTACTAGACCACACGGAATACCAAAAATATAATATATTCCAAAAAGAATCAGTCTAGCGATTCAAAGGGGGAACGCTGCCAGTATCAGATATTGGGTATTCCCCCGCCCCCTTTTACGCCTTTTACGATTTTTTTTAGTTTTAGGTTGGTTGGTATTTGTCCATTAGGTACTCTATTTATGTGTGAAAAAATACTTCCATTAAATTAGTTCGGGGGTTTATTAAAATTTTTAATTTAAATTTTATTTTCTGCTTTTTATAGGTATCTGCTTATTATGATGTCGATCCCCACCACATATATTTGCAGATATTGGGTATTCCCCCGCCCCCTTTTACGCCCAGTATATTTTCAGGACTCAACTTATTTTCATGGAACATATTAATTTGTAATGTGCACGTGATGCGCTTTCATTTGAGACCCCACGCGTATTTGCAGACTTTATTATACTAGACTTATTCTTCCCCACTTTCACCCCCCATAACTTTTAAACGACTCAACAGATTTTCATCAAAGATGTCTAAGAACACTCACCCGTAACTCACCTGTCGTACAAAAAAACGGTATTGAAATCTTTTCATCCGTTCGCGAGCTACGGAGCCACAGACAGACAGGCAGACCGACAGATAGACAGACACGTCAAACTTATAACACCCCTCTTTTTGCGTCGGGGGTTAAAAATGGATATAGGTCCTTTTTATTTTTTGTCTACACGAACGATCTTCTCGAAATAGTTCTAGTTGGTTACATTAAGATTTCTAAGCACCATTACAGAAACAGTACAAAAAATCGCACTACAAATAAGCCTAAAAATTATAGCTACCTCGCTACATTTTCTTTACATCATTAAAATTTCACCCTCAACTTAAAAATAAACCAATGCGCACATTACGTCTTCCAATGTAATAAATCAAGTACGACCTGTCCGGACGACGCACTGGCTTCCTGTAAACCGCCAATGACTAAATCACCTCGCCAAATGTCAATGTCAAACTCAAGAGCAAAGGGCTACTTACCAAAATGACCCAAAATGTAAAAAACAGAACGTGCGAAAAGATCATGTGCTATTTCGTCATATGTGTTTTAATACCTGGCATTTATTTCTACCAACTGTGTATCGTATTCCCAAATCTAGTCAAACAGTTTAAAGCGGGCCTCATTAAACAGATTGTTCATCTCTGCCTCGGCTTATTCTTCTTCATAAACATCACAGGAAATATAATGATGAGCATCTTGACTAATACTTGCCTAGAAAAGTCTAAGGTCTACCTAGAAGGCGACTACTGCGAGCTGTGCCGCATGAGCCGGCCACAGAAAGCTTGGCATTGTTCAGTGTGCAACGTGTGCGTGTTAAAAAGAAACCATCATTGCGGTATCATATCGCGCTGCGTTGGATTAAACAATCAGCGATACTACATCTTATTCCTGGCGCACGTATTGATCGCCATGATATACACAACTTACTACAATTTCTACTTCGTCACTTCGAAGTATACGGACAGCGACTGGGTATTTGCTATGTTCCGGGCTATTAACCCAATGGTTCGGATGTTTATGGTGGAACCGTTGCAAATCAGGGACTTGTTCATAATGGCTTGGCTTTGCAACGGGGGCATTGTGCTCTGGTCGCTTGCAATGTTCTCGTACCATATGAGGAATGTTCTGAGAGGCGTCACCGCATACGAATCGAAGCACCGACAGTTTACATGGGAAACTGATTGGCTGAAGAATTGTTTGGACGTTTTTGGAGTGAAATGGTATTATGCAATCGTGTGGCCATTCGCTAGCAGCCCTTTGCCAAAATGTGATAAATACTCATGAAATTAAACATAATCAATTTTATTATACATCATTGTAAAAACTTTATGAGAGTGTATTACAAATATACAATTTATTACCCATTATTAGTCTATATTGTAGATTTGTTGTTTGGTGTCGTTGTTTGGTTTGATACCTAGGTGTTGCATGTTTTTTCTCATCTAGCGATTTGCTCTCGCTATGCTGTGTAGTGTTTTTTTTTTTGTAAATACGACAAATCATGCTAACAACGTAACTACAGAGCTTCTTACATGCTAGCATTCCGAACCACCAGTAGTTTCTAGTTTCAGTATGCACGTTAATGGACGTACACATGCATTATGAAAGACATGAGTGTAGATATGACGCCGATAGGACTGGAGACTACCGCGTAGCGTGGACGACAGTAGTACAAATACGACGATGTATAAGAGTTTTGTGATAAAACCTTTAAGCATTTCCTTTCGAATTTGAATTTGTGTGTTTTAATAAAAACAACTTCGCATAGGCACAACTGCATTACTGGAGATTTTACAAATTTACTGACTTAAGTAACACCTAAACTGAAAGCAACTCGAGCAAGGGCAGAGGAGATCGTGGTATTAAGTACGTTAATCTAAAATTGAGCACGTTATACTTATTTTCCAGCAAATGATAGACCAGTAAAATCAGTAGGTTTTGACACACTTTAGCGTCGAAATCAGATTGGCTTGATACAGTGCTGATTGGTCACGAAGCCAGTTAAGACATACTGGCAATGAGCACGTTCTCAGTATTTCCGCGGAATTAATCTCACCTGCATTTTTAGCACACCGAATTCGTCCTACTATCTAATGTTCAACTGTTATGCGAAACCAGCAATCTGGTTTTCAGATTAAGTAGCCACGAAGGTTGGCAAGTAACTTCTACTGAATTTATGGAATACTTGATAATTGTATCCGCATGGTGACGCATTTAGAATACATAGTGTCACCACCCCTTTCCATCCTGAGGGTGTCGTAGCCCAGAGAAAACTTGATACGAAATTCTGTGCCAATACGTTTGGCCAGCGTGGCACATTAGACTAATGACCCTCTCTGTTTTGGGAGGAGGCCGACTCAGCAGTGGGCTGAGTAGTAGTAGTATCACTGGATGCGGATGATGGATGAGGAAATTTTTTAATTCCACCTGAAACTAACTAGTCACCAACGGGGTTAAAAATCACATTCACTACCTAAGACCTCATCATCGTCGTTCCCTGATACAGTAAAACTTGCTACCATTTTGGCAAGCCCCAAATTTTCACCAAAATCATTTCAGACCCTAACCCACGACCGAGTAAGGCCTCGTCTACATTCATGGAGGGAAATTAGCCAACGATTCCTCGCTGGCAAGACGGATTAGTACAGGGTGTGTTTCAAGTTTTCCTTCTATTGCAGCTTAGTGACTTGCCTCTTGCGTTCCTTTAGCCGCCCCTTACGATACCCTCAGAATGGTATGGGCTGGTGACATTTAATAGGTATTCTAAATCTGTTAGCACACGGAATGGATCTTCACTATCTATATCTACTATCTAATTATCTTCTTCTTATAAATAAAATTAATTGCTGTTCCTTAGTCTCGTTTAAACTGACCGGAGAATGGCTGGACCGATTTGGCTAATTTTGGTCTTGAAAGTCGTGGAAGTCCAGGGAAGGTTTAAAAGGTGAGAAAATATGTTTTGTTTGTTTATTTATTGTGAGGCGGTACCGTTTTTGCCGGCTAGTATTATTATAATTATAAGACGCTCGCACCCAGAGGTCTTGGCTAGCGGGTTAGAAGCATTCCCCGACCCTTGATGCCGGGAACATCAGTCCCCTTCGTCCACCGAACGAACGAGCAGGCCCAATACATAAGTATTATGTTGTCTACTGGTAGGCCCAGGGGCTACTCATTCGTTCTACTATTTACGGTGAGCAGTTTAGCCAAGGAACGAGCGCGTAACGGTTACATAAGCGGCGACAAAGTGTAAGCGTGGAATGCTAATGTGCGCACGCGACTATGATACATCGTGGAATAGGTAGACGTATTCCTGGCACAGGTCATTACGAGAATTAACACATAAAGGGTATTTTATTTGTTTACTAGCGACCCGCCCCGGCTTCGCAGGTGTGTAATTATGCATTTATTATACTTATAAACCTTGCTCTTGAAACACTCTATCTATTATAAAAAACCACATTAAAATCCGTTGCGTAGTTTTAAAGATTTAAGCATACATAGGGACGGACGGACGACAGACACTTTGTTTTATACTATTTAGTGAAGTGATAATGGGACTATTTATTAAAATATTTAATTTATTAGCCTTATTGCGTAGACAGAGTTGAAGAAATAAATATCGTCATAAGCTAAAAGCTTTATGTGAAAACCAACGAAACCTGTCTGGCCCGCCAAATCAAAAATCTAATTATTCACGTTGGCTTATGTCAGCTCTTTTGACCTCAATATATATTCTAAATTCACAATTTACCACAGGACATCAGCACAGCAGCTCTGCAGAGCAGCCTG
This sequence comes from Clostera curtula, assembly GCA_905475355.2. Lineage (NCBI taxonomy): Eukaryota > Metazoa > Arthropoda > Insecta > Lepidoptera > Notodontidae > Clostera > Clostera curtula. The sequence goes on from FR997799.1 coordinate 19,608,644, forward strand.
CCCAACCGCAGAGAATAGCCAGAAACTTTGTAGTTGCTTTTAAAAATCGCCTAGTTTGTATAAAACCTGATAAGACAGATTTGTAGAAGCAATTTCCGGCAATAGTCACAAAGAGCCAAACGTCAGCATAATTTTGTTAGTATTTAGAACTGCATGCCTAAGCTGATCAACCCCAGCAACGGCACCTGTTCATAAGACTGCCGCATGTGATAGACATCACCCTTCTCAACCTTATTACAGGAAAGAGCCTTAAGATCGGATATCTCGTTGTGAGGCAACTAAAGATATGCAGCAGAAGGAGAATGAAAAGCCCGTGCTAATTCGACGGGTTCATGACGTGTCATGACGGATTTAGAATACATAGTGTTACCGCCCCATTTCACACACACAGGCACAGTAGGCCTGGAAAAAGCCCCACTCAGTAGTGGGTAATTCATGGGCTGAAGCAAATCGAACAAAATATGGACTTGCAAATACTTCCCATCGATGACAGTTGCAGATTAGTTGGAAAGTCGTGCCTTTGGCAAATGTCGACGGGTCATGCCTCTATTAAAATGATCGATAGTTCTAGAAGGGAATCCAGTTAGTTTAGGTTAGGCGATCAAACAAAACCCAGACCCCCTTCATACAGATTTTGTAAGGGGTCTTAGACAACTCAAAAGGAACTTTATTTACATAGGTTTCAACACAAAACTCATAAAAAGCGTCATATTTATAAATACCTATGATACCTAAGATATAAATAGATACATATAGATATTTATAGATACCTAAGAGAGACCAGATATAATGTACCTAAAATAAATACATAAAAGTTATTAACTAATTACTTCATATAGTCCACACAGAAGAAATGCAACAGCTGTTATAGCACTAAGTAGGCGTATATTTAACGTTTCCATTATATTGGTTGGGCGCCATTTTCAATACCTATAAAGTTCACAGGTTATCGAGTGAATGGCTTTTCAAGGGAAAACGACAGATTGTGTTAGAAAATGTGACAATACTAAGGAAACTATGGTACATAACACAAATGTGGGAAATTATTTATGTATAACTATTTAAGTATGTTGGTTCGTGTGGATTCAGAATACCATTTCATACTAGGAGTGTCGTAAGATACTAAAGAAATTAGACCGGTAGAATACCTGGCTTGTGCCAACTAGACTGGCCAGAATGGCACAATACGCTAATTCGCTCCACTCACAATACCCAACACAGCATGATGATAATGTTATTTTTTTAAATTTCTTGTTCAGATTCCAATGAAAACTTATTTAACCATAATAACAAAATATTCAATTTAATTACAATGTAAAATATTTCTAATACAGGGAGAGTATTAGAAATATTTTTAACGACAACTCTCTATCACCCTATAAACGATATCACTGTATATAAAATCTTATTTTTATTTCACCTAATTACTGACGGGTGATCTAATAAATTTTCTTGAAAGAAACGCCTATCATTTCCCGAGTCAGGAATCGAACTTGAACCTTCAACTCTATTCCAAAACACGACGAACAATGACCCTATTTTCAACTACCGGTATCATGCTACACGACCGACCTGCTGTTGCCAGCCGAACCGATTGCAACAATCATTATGAAACAATCTATTTCCTATCGACAATGGATCAAAACGATTATGTCAGAGTCACTGAGATGAGTTTTTGATACGAAATAAATTACCAACCACTACAATTGCTATTACATAATACATCTTTTTATCACAAAATACCCGCAGTCATTGTAAAATAAATTCGGCAGCTAACACAAATATTATTACAAAAAAAATGGCGAAATTTCAAGGCGGGCTTCTATTTTTTTTATACTTAACGGTACAATCGAATAATCGGAGTCGTGAGTGATCATTTAATGCAATTATTGCAGAATTTAAGCAACTCCGAATAAATAATAAAATCGTGTCTCGGTGGGAATACTTACGATATCAGCATAACGATGTTTGTGAATAATGTCTTACCTGTAAGTAGAAAACGAAATTATTTAAATATTCAATCATTATAGAAACAGTCGGATTTAACGTCGGCATTAACACTAACGTTCTGGAGTCTTTTAAAATGTTATTTTTTTTAATTTTGTCTGTCTACTGAGTGCTTTAAAACATTACCCACCAATAAACAGTATGGTGTCGTATGATGCAAGGACAGGCAAAAATCAGTATAAATATAATCAAACTCAATAAAGAAAACAAAGCAAAGCCCCGCACAGCGTAAAATAATATAACTTTCATTTTCAAATAAATAAACGGTATGCTAATTTCATCTCCTAAAACTATAGCTTAATAGTCCTTGTGGTGACGGATGTAGTAAAAATAGTGTCACCACCCCATTCAACCCTAAGGGTAACGTAAGAGCCGACAAAAGGACATGTCAAGGCCTATAACCTAGCCGCAAGAGAAGGAAAACTTGATACGAAACCCTGTGCCAACCCGTCTGGCCAGCGTGGCACAGTAGGCTAATTACCCTCTATGCAGTTTATGGGCTGAAAAGTATACATGATATAAATCCCTGAACTAGTTCAATAATAACTCGCACACAGACGCGCTTATATTCTAGGTTTTTTAGAAAGTTTTTAGCCGAAGCACACGGATGTTGTCTATTGATCCGTAAACTATATCGAATCGATCAAGCCCTATCAATCAACATGAAATTACTAAACACACAAAAACGGAAGGGCGACCCATTATGATGACATTAGTCTCATCTTGCAACCACCATAGCAGAACGGCATTGTCCAAAATTCTATCAAGAGGTTTATTGTTTGGGAAACTAATTTAAAGAATAATCGTCGCTGTTTATTTTGTTCTTTTACGCTTAAATCTGGGCTCCCAAACTTCTTTTAATCTTGTTTCAAAAGCGTGTGGCATAGGCCTGAATTGACAGTATAGTTTTATGTAGTAGGTTACCAAAACTGTCAAAATCGACAAGTGACGGCTTAGATATTTATGAGTCGCAGACTCATGAATATCATGATCATGATCACATATAGTTAATAAATAAATAAATAAATAAATAAATATCCTTGGACATTTCACACAACGCCATCTCGTCCCAAGCTAAGTGTGTTATGGTAACGAGATGGATAATAAACTACTTATATACATATTTTTTTTGTAAATACATACATTTTATAGATAGAAATGACAGTGCCTCTGGTTTAGACAAAGACACTTGCCCGACCCCGGAACCGAACCCAGGACCGGTTGATCCAAAGGCGGCACATCTAACCACTAGACCAACGAAGTCGCCTTGTTGGTTTTTGGGTTGTATGTCAGGCGACAGAATGTGACACGTTAGAGCAGGGAGTTCATTGTGATCAAATCCGTAAAAATCGATACAGAGAATGGCAGTTTTTTAAAAACAAGTGTGTATACAAAAAATAAACAAGTAACAAATTATAATCGTTATCCCATGGCAAAAATCGCTACCTGGGTTGAGTTCCTATAATTTTATGGAATAAAATTAGCCTAATATGAAACGCTGGCTAGAAGGGTTTAAGGTCTTCTCTTGTGGCTATATTTTATGCTTAATCTGGGTCTTAGTGGCCTCTTGCGACGGGCTCCGGATTAGCTATGTGAGTGTCACATTTTAATCTCAACATTACTAAGGTTTATTTTACTATCATGTTACATCTTAATTTCTAAATTAGCAGTATAGAACAACAGAGGATCGGTTCTGCTCCATTAGGACAGTTGCAGCTAGTCGTGCGTTGGAAATTAGCAATCCCTTTAGATGGTTGGTCAAGCGACACAGATCGTTTGTATTTTTTCTGCATTTCATTAATCATTTTTGTGATGTTACTTCCAAAGTGAGGTTAAGTTTATAGCAACAATTATAACTTCTGACGAAAGAGAAAGGCAGTGCCTGTATGAATTGGACGGGCGTGCAGCTGTATCGTATCACCTGTTCCTGAACGAGGGAACAGATTTGATTCTGTGTATTTTGTGGTTTACCCAAGCCACATTTTTGCCAGCATCTAAGAAAAGTTTAATTGAAATACTGATTTCAGTTTTGATTGCCAAAGAGCAGATAATGAAATCGGAGTGTGCATTTGAATGTGTGAAGTGAATTAAAATAATTTGTCATCGCGTGTAGCCCACATTCGTGTTATGTCATCGAGTTCATATAACACTACTAAATAGCGAACGAGCCATTTTCGGGTTTCGCAATTCGGTATCCACTACTCAGCCCATCGATGACCCACTGTTGAGGCGGGCTTCCTCCAGTTATATGAAGGGTAATGAGGTGTGCGAAGGTTTGCGTAAATTGGTTGAAATATGAGGTAGACATGAGAGGCCGAAAATGTAGCCTCAACTTATTTGTCTACGTTAATTATTGGTTGTAATATTTTATGATTTAGTACGTAACATGTAAAAAGGTTTTCGAATGGTTTTGAAAAATGAAAAGGGCCAAACCAACTGAATTTCATCAACATGAAACTGTAATAATACAATTTAATTGAGGAGATTTCAGCCTATGGGTGAAACGCAGTAGATCCACAGGTAGAGGAACGTCTTTGCTGGATGTTCATAATTTCTAATATCAGACCTCGTCCGTGCTTCGGAGGCCACGTAAAACCGTTCCTCCTGGCTGCCAGTCTACCGTTACATATCGTCAGTAGCGTGAATATATTTACCGATTGTCCCATTTGATGGGTCGCGGAGGGCAGACGGTAATCGCTCCCTGTAAATACTGATAGTTAGCCAAAACGGGCAAGACCGATCAAACCCCAGCAAAATTGGCATCAAGGCGAGGGAGAAGATTATTCGTGGAGCTTTGCGATGCTTTTCAATTTGTTTTGACCTTGAACTTATCAATGTATCAATGATTTTTTTATTCAATTTTTTTTCCTTAGGTCTCGATTGACACTTTCAAATTGCAACTTTTTTTTTATTATATAATAGATATTGATTTGTTACAATGATTTGTACATTGTTAGAGACTTTTCGCCAACATCTCAATTTATTCAATTATTACTTAGGTATATTGTAAGTACATGCAATGTAAAACCTATAAAAATTGACGTTATAAACAAAATTGTGTAAAAAAACATAGTTTATAACAAATAACTATTATTTTAAATGAACTAATTACTATGTGACATCGTTCCCGACGATGCAATCGGAACAATTCGGACAAAAACATCGATCCCATTTACGATCGAATCGATTCATAGTCACTATATGGATGGTCCACAATAGGTTACGTAAGCCACGGAATTAGGGTTAGGAGCCAATGTTAGTAGGCAAGTAATCTATAATGATATCGATTCTTCAAATTATCTGGATTGATAAAAGTAAAATAATTGTATTAGGTACACTTTTAAGTCATTATTGTAGCCTTGGCAAAAAGCAGGTTAATAGTGTATATCGAAATATAGTGTATTTAAGTTCACATATTCCCAAACTTACTTGTCGCTTTATTACAAATTAATACAAAACAACAACATTAATTAGATTAGGCCCCCACTCATTTACTGACAAATTAATTTAATTTTAATCGGATATTGGCGGCTATATTGGATACCGCTTACACCGCATGATATCTATGGTTGGTATTAAATATTGAGTCAAGGGTTTTAAAAGAGATTGAATCAAGTATTAGGAGATCACCAGGCCCTTGTAAAAGTACAGTAGCTTAGACATATTTTGAGCCAAAAGAGCGGCAATAGGGAAAAGTTCGCGCATGTCATCAATCCACTCCTTGATTACACCTTTCTTCTATTTTCTCCATTCAACATCCGCCAAAGACAGCCAGAATTCGAATATTCCGCAGGATAGATTTTGGCTCAAGTTAGTAACTAGTTTAGTTTGTGTGTCTATTAGTGCAGTGCTGGTAGTCCTTTCACACGGTAGATTGATGGCCTGGTTAAGGCAATTAAGGTTTCTAAATCTGGTGGAAAAAAGGTGGTTTAGGACCGTGCACGGAAGTCCTTGAAAGTTCAGCAGTGAGACGTAGTCTTAGTATCTATTAGTGTAAAATTCTCAAACTTTGAAAAAACTCATAATTGACTAACTCGTTGGTGTGCATGTGCCGCCTTTGGATCAACGGGTCCCGGGTTCGATTCCGGGGTCGAGCAAGTGTCATTTGTGTTCCTAAATTACATATTTGTAAGCTGCCCCCGCGATACAGGTTATACCTAGGGGCTGGGATTCCGTGTTTTCTTAAAAAAAACATCCTATAGACGACAAGAAAACCTTTTAAAAACGAATTGACTGCCAGCCCTAGTGAAAACTGCCCGTATTGTAAGTGGGTCTATTTTACCACGCCAATGAGCAGTAACGAACCGTGAATGAACACTGATATCAACATGACGAAGCGAAGTTTTTTTACGAGGTATTGTGGACTGACCTTTATCTGACCTTAAGGGACGAGCAGTTTTGTGAAATGTTGCAGAAACAAACAATGAAAATGCATTCTTTGGATACAAGTTACTTCCGATGTCGCGACAAGTTCAATGTTATTCTATTTTAATACATGGACATTGAAGACGTCATAATGCATAGCGGAATTAAGTAATCAGTAAGTCTTGCTCAGGCCGGTATAGGGGCATCTCCTCCACATTTCTGTAACCTGCATAAGCATAAGCTGTCGACCTCTGCTAGAGTTCTAGCATTCATGGAGTCCAGTAACGTGAAATCAGCTAGCCAACAAATGATAATTGGTAGTCCCACTATGTGGACCTTGGAGGGCAGCTGGCAGTAAATACTACCGGTAATTAGACGTTTTTGTTTATCTGCATGTTTGTGGAGGAACTATTAGATTTTTTTCGTTGAAATATGTGTAATCTCTCAAGGAAGCATTAATTATTTCTTCGGACATAATGCTTCAATTAAATCACGTAATCTTTATCGGTCGTCAGTAAATCACTCTATGGCATCACGATGGGGCAAATTTTCACTAATTATACATTCATAGTTGGCAAATTGTTATACAATGCGGAAGCGAAGTGACTCGATCGTGACTTGCTCCACAGTTGTGTTGGTGCCTTTATTGGGGCGTAGGATGGCCCCGCCCCTGGCACAGTAATGGGCATGTACCTTTATAACAGAAAGGAGGTTATGAATTATGGTGTTATTAATACTTTCCACAAGTACAAGGTTCCCTTAACTGATTCTACTACTATCGGCCCAAAAATTACCCACTAGTCGGTTACGTGGAGGGTAACTAGCCTACTATGCCACGCTTGCCAGACGTGTTGGCACAGGGTTTCGTATAAATTCTTCCTTCTCTTGCAGTTCGGTTATCAGCCTTGACATTTTCTTTAGTCGACCCTTCGGCCCTTAGCATGGAATGAGGTGATGACACTATGTACTCTAAATCCGTGACCACACGGACTGATTATGGCCTCGTTCAATTTCATGAAAGGATGTTGGGCTACCGTGTTACGATGGTCAAAATTACATCTCTTGCGACTAGGTAATCTCTTGATTTAAGTTGGAAATTCTGGCATTCCTCCCGACCGGTACGTCTAAGGTACTGCCAAAAGCCTGTGCCCAGACAGGAACTGGGTCAGCTAGTGTGCCGTGCCTCTCAACGTGTGTGCACCCTGCGGTGGGTTGGGCCAACAGAGAGATCCGGCCGGTCGCGCGCAGCCAAGTTATCTTATTCCATCCTCTCACTACTACTACTACTCAGTCCATAAATGGCGCACTGTTGAGTCGGGCCTCCTCTCATCACAGGGAGGATAAATAGCCTACTGTGCCACGCCAGACGGGTTGGCACAGGATTTCGTATCAAGTTTCTCTTCTCTTGCGGCAAGGTTTTCAGCCTTGTAATTTCCTTATGTCGGCTCTTACGACACCCTCCGAATGGAATGGCTTGGTGACATTATTTATTCTAAATCCGTCACCATACGCCCAAAGCATATATTGTAATCGTAATTAAACTTGTTAATATAATACCTCCATGACAAGATTATTGACACTTAACAATCTCTTTGTTTATTAAATTAACATCGCTAAATAATTATGCACTATAACACAAAGTCAATAAAGTCCAAAGTTCAATAGAACCAGATATTTAACATTACTGCATTGTTTTGTGGGATGTGTGGGCTCCGTAATTGTTGCTTTGTACAAAAAGCCATGGGACCCATTATTATACTTTTTACAACGTGCATGATAAATTGGGCAATGGAACTTGTAACTATATGGGCGGAACTCAATGTCAATGTAAAAAAAAAAACAAAACGTGGATTATGTTTAAGCAGATATAGAGTCTACATTCATCATCATCTTTGGCTACTAATGATCGAGTGTCTGTCAAACTAACTGCTATGGATTTAGATTCTAAATCAGTCAAACGCCCTATTATAATTTGCAATAACATCACTAATCACTTCCCTGTTCTGATTCACCTCATTCCTCATCTTTTAAAGAACAATCTTATAAAGAACAATCTTTTAAAGAACAATCTTTTAAAGAACAATCTTTTAAAGAACAATCTTTTAAAGAACAATCCAAATACATCTGAACTCTTTTGAAACAATTAAACGATTTTGTCTGCGTGGAGACGGATTTCAAAACAGAATGTCATCAACCCACACCATCCTTAGGGTGTCCTAAGAGCCGACTGTGGGGACGTAAAAGGCAGGCCGCCGAGACGTAAGAGAACGAAAACTTCTTAGAAACTTTTTGCCAACCGTCTTACACACTTTTGACTAATTACCCTCTGTGAATTTGAAGGGTGGGCTCCCTCAGTTGTCAGTGGTGGATCATTTATGGGCTAAAATGATGATGATGATGATGGCAAACAAACAAACAAACTAAATATGACCAATCTCCGTTAAAAGCGTTCAAGCCTCCCAAGTTATCTGTCCCTCCGTACATCTATAATATAAAATTCTATGTCTATGGTTAAGTCGATATTTTGAAGTAAACGATAAGAACTTCCAATACCTTCAAACATGCAATAAGTCTAAAACGTGGGTGGAGATAAATGATGATAAAGAAATTATTCTCAGAACCCAACGTCTTGACATTATGTTAGGACAACAGCCTCCAGCCTGGACTGAGATCATCCAATTAAAATAAGTCTGCACAAACACCAACAAAAACTCTTTGTACCTAACGCTAGTGTTAACAAGGATGTAGCTGATAAAACTAGAATACTTGATGCCTAGTAGTATCAGGGCGATAATGGTGAAATAGTTTTGGTGACTCTAAAAGAGGTAAAATGATTCATTCACCTGTGACTTAAAATGACCTTTTGCCCTTTTTTGTACGTTCCATAATTCTACCTCTGCAGGGCCCGTGGTTTTGTTGTACTTTTTAAGGCATTTCTGAATTTTAGGTATTTCTGAGTCCTAACCCAGACAGAGCCTGTGTGCTTCAAGTTCGTGTTTGTGCCAGTGGTTTCATGTCACAGATTTAGAATAATTATGATGTAGATTTAGAATACATCTAATGTTGCAAAAGTCTAAGCGATGGTCCGTAAGGTGAGCCACGCATAAAGAAGAGAAGGAAAACTTGATACAAACTCGTCTAGTTACTGTGGCACAGTAGGCCAATTTACCACTGAGAAATTAGAAGGCCTGCAAATAGGAGGATTCAACAGAGAGTCATTTATGAGCATATATATTTTTTTAAGTTGTTTAGTCAATAAATTTTACAAAAGTATTACAATACAACCTTCTGCCAAACTACTTAAGGTTGATGCTCCAGGGTAGCCCGCGAAGTTCAAATTTTCTTACGTTTTTTGCAATTTGCAGGTCAGTGCTAGGTTGTATGTTGATTAAAATGTTATTCGCGGCTGTAAGACGTATGTAGATATAGAATTATAATCATCAAAATCATCAATACAACCCTCCAAGCTCATAAAGGTGCAAGAAAAACTTTTTCAACGTCAAAGTCATTCTTGCACCTTTATGAGCTTGGAGGGTTGTATTGATGATTTTGATGATTATAATTCTATAACGACATACGTCTTACAGCCGCGAATCAAATGTTCATCATCATACAACCTAGCACTGCCCTGCAAATTGCAAAAAACGTAAGAAAATTTGAATTTCGCGGGCTACCCTGGAGCATCCACCTTAATGAAAGACAGTAATGGTGTGTAATGACAACAGTTCGTTGCCATCCGACGTATTCATAAAGCCATAAACCACTATAAGTAAGACAATCGCCCAGTCTAAGAATAGAACCGGATCCAAAGACAACAATTTCAACCCCAAGTAATTGAAAACAAGGTGTCAATTGTTTATTATTAGCCGTCCTTACCTCAACTGTGCTAACTACAAAGACGCTTTTCCGACCACCACCGACCAGTGATTGCATCATTGCACTACTGCGGCATATTGAGTAACTATTTGCTATGCCTTCGAGAACTTTGACATTTTGCTCTTCCTAGGCTAGTGAATCGCTTTTCATCATCAGCAATTCAGGCCATAAATTACCCACTAATGAGTCGGGGCTCCTCCAGGTTCATAAAGGGCAATTAGCCTACTGCACCACGCTGGCAAGATGGGTTGGCACAGAGTTGTGTCAAGTGTTCCTTCTCTTGCGGCTCGTATTTCTGTATATTCATCTATTTGACTATTATTTGTACCACCAAGGCTATGTCGAACTAAAACTAAATACATTTATACCGCTAGATTTTTAGTACCCATTTTAAATTAAAATTTTGGTCCTACCACCTTTATTGTAACCCTTTTATTTAAAAGAGCAACCATGGAGTTTCTTGACACCTTTTCTCTGTGGAATGGTTTCCAAACCGGTAGGAAAACATAAATTATTAATTCTTTTTAAATTTTCTTTTTATATTATCTGTTATAATCTTTGATTATTGGAAAGCATTCGCAAGCATTTATTCGAATAAAATCATTTTTATTTTTTATTTAAACCTTCATCTTACTTCATTCCTTTGAGTCACAAAGATTGTAAAACTTGATGTGTTCAAATACTTATACAAATAAGTAACTCCTTTTAAGGTTTTACACAGAGACTCACAAAGATCAACAAACTGAAGGGCAAGGGACCAAGGCCAAATAACAAAAAGTCGAAGCAAATGTTTCAAGGCCACTATAATTTTAAACCGACTGACTGGCGGGCAGCAGCTGGATGCGTCAAGCAGAAGACAGGGAGCTAAGGCGCTCTTTAGGGGAGGCCTATGTGCAGCAGTGGATCTATGATAATGATAACCTATCTAGAAATTGAATGCTGTGCCAAATAATACTGCCATGAAAGAAACTCTTACTCGTAAATCTGTGTTCTAATGGCCCTAAAAACATTGAGTATGATAATTTGTGATCATCATCCGTCCACTCTAGACCACTGCTAGACATAGGTGATCCTTAATCGACTGGGGGCAAGGATAAAAGATTGTAATGTTAAAATACAAAATTGATGTATAACGTAAGAATATATTTTGCAGAAATAATTTAAATCCATTTTAAAATAATTATTGTAAAGCTTGTGTAGATAATATCTGCACAGGCAAAATCAAGTGTATTAGCAGAGAATAGGCAAGGTAATGCAATGAATGAATTTCCTCCAGCCGAGGCACGTACTCGCCTATAAACAAACAACGACCTCCCTCCAACTGCTAATTCAATTGAGGTCGGCGCCGGCGGTACGCACTCACTACAACATTATTGTTGCGGCTTAGGATTAGATACTTTAAGAGCCTAGACATGTTTTATGACAGAACTAGATATACGTGTATACCTACATAATTAAGTAACTATAGATAAGATATACTTAATTTAAATTTACAAAAAGAGTTACCATCGTTGTCAGATAAACGAAATTTAAAGAAGTATCAACTAGTTTCACAAGTACTACTAGTTTCGGAAACCAATTCTCTTCTAATCTGTTTCACAAATATTGCTTGCGTAGAATTGATGTCATTACTTCATTAGTCATCAAATTTATCTTGCACATTAATAAAAAAAATAGAACTCGTTTAGTATTTAAACATCAGTGTCACAGCAATGCAATTTGCTAATTTCAACCCGAAAGTGTCGTAGGCGGCAAACTGTCGACACAAAAACTGAATTTACGTATTGTATGTTTTACTTCTCAGTCAGATTTCATTTTACGAAATTGTCTTCGCAAAAAACTGTTGGCTACATTTAGATTCGGTTATTAGAATCTCGGTAATTACTCAAGATAGTAAAAAATAATGTAAATTACTCTTTTCAATGCCATAAACATTTAAATATCAGATAGATCTGACGTAAGGTAAGGAATGGGGTAATCCTGTGGTGAACTTTGAAGTTTACATGACTTAGTAACACAGGGTGCATTTTGAAAGGTCAGTGTTTGACCAAAGCGGAAACTATAATGAGTATATAAAAACGCTGTTGTTGAAAACTTAAACGTGGTTTTATTTTTATAAATCGTTATCTTTTCTTTTTATGTTTTTAAAATAAACGACACCCCTGGACTAGGTATACCTATCCTGTATCGCGGGGGCACCCAGAATGACACCCAGGCTCAGAGAAAGTGCCTACGGATTCACAAAGACACTGTCTCATCCACCCACTCGAGTATAGTTAGTGAAAAGACTAAGGTGCGCTTAACCTAAAATAAAAAAGATGACGCTCCTTTTTTTTAATTATCGCACAAGTACATTAATATTATGTATATAAGGGATTGATATCCCTATATCATAGGCTATATAAGTGATCATAAGCAACAATAATAATTTCAGTAACCATATTTTTAAGACCTTTTGAACGGTGAACTCGTGAACACTGGGTACCTCTCAAACTGACATCCTTCTAGAAATCCCCTGTTGGCTACGAGACGGCTGTACCTTAGTGCTCCATTAACCGCGGCCCAAAGCCCCCAAGGTCGGGAAGCATTAGAGAGTGCAACCCGCGGCCCTGGAGCAGACCATCGAGAAACGCCAGTGGGCAGGACGGGGCGGTAATTACCATCTTTCTGCGGCCCGGTCCCACATAACCTGGCTATTAGCCTATTAGGCTATTAAGCTACAAAAACAAACAATTTAGCAGTAATTTATAACAGACATAATATTGACAACACGAACATATTAATCCGAGCAATAAAGCCGATAATGTCAATCTCAGACTAACACAATTCATCCATTCCGGCATTTAGACGAACTAAAAACGTGGGAGCGTTCCGTCCAATTCATTTGTTTCATTTCATTACGGTTGCACACGTTAATTTAATAAAGGTCGCATACCAAGATACGCTAAAGTTGCGGACAATTGCGAGTAAAACCTTAAATTAAGTAAGATTTTTTTTAAATTAAGTAGTAATTTTGCCAAAAATATTTTATTTATTTATCTCAGCCGCCTGCATCATCATCATCATCATCATTTCAGCCAAAAGTCGTCCACTGCTGGACATAGGCCTCCCCTAAGGATCTCCACAAAGGCCGGTCCTGGGCTGCCAGCCAGCCGATTAATAAATATCCTTGGATAATTCACACAACGCCATCTCGTCCCAAGCTAAGCAACTAAATGCTTGTGTTATGGTAACGAGATGGACGATAAACTACTTATATAATGTTTATTTTGTAAATACATACATATTATAGATAGAAAACACCCACACCCGGAACAAATACCTGTAGGTCGTACAAATATTTTTTCCGTACGGGAATCGAACCCGCGACATGCTGCGCAGCAGTCGATCGCACAACCACTGCGCCAACTGTGTCGTTTGATTTTGATCCGTTTCCTTTAGTATTTTCGGCAACGCAGTTTACCAGGAAAGGTTACGATCATGGATAACGATACCTAACAAACCGAAATATTGCCAAACCAGTTCATCTCTGATAAAGGCAACTCCCTCAGTCAACATATTAGCTATAATGGCTACCAAATTTGTTTTTATGCTACAATCTCTAGTATATCCGGACCGACGTATTCTCTATTATATGTACTTAGTGACACTATTATCTACATTATTCCTGCCAATAAAATAACCACTGCTGAGTCGGCCTCCTCCAGTTTTATAGAGAGAAATCACCCTACTGAGATTCACTACCCTCGTTGGCTCATGGTTTGTGTCAAGTTTTCCTTCTCCTGCTGCTAATAAATCCTCAAGGTGGAATTAGCATTGGTTATATTTTGTATTCTATATTATTACGCGGACTGATCTATTGTTTTATTGTAATTTTAAATTAAAGCAGGGTCTTGCCAGTTTGTTACTGTGGTCTCCACCTTGTTACTGTGCACCTTTCAGGGGGTATGATTTGTGGCTATGGGGACGCCGGCTGGTGAGAATAGTTCACAAAGGATTTTACCCCCCGCAAAAATAAGGGTCATGTTTACTACAATAAATAATCGTTCAATCATTAATCCAGCTCACTTAAAACACTAGCCCTCGAAAAGCCCTCGAGTGGAGTTCCGTAAAGTGCAGTATTGGTTAGCCTCCTACACGTTGGACCGACAACTTGGTTAAGGCTCAGGAAAGCATTCGTGAAAATCCTTGAGGGAGGCCTATGTCTAGTCGGCGTCTTTTGGCTGAAATGATGATGGTGACTTAATATACTATGGCTTCTTAACATTATTAACACACATTAAACACCTTCACTGTATGTATGTTGACCAATATTAATTCGTCACATATATTCACGTCGCGACTTCATAATAATTCTTAGCACAATTAAAAGCAGACGGATTCTCTTGGCCTTGCGGCCGCGCGTGCTTTTTGCTACCAACGCCACTCAAAAATTAGTTTTTGCCATCGCTAATTATGTTATTTGTGTCGTCATTATTTGCTGTCTTAAGCATAACTCGCTTTTTGCTTAACTTGCGTGAAAGACGTTTTTTTTGTCGAGAATCGTGATGATGATTCTGTATCTAAATGAACTTTGTGCGCTACTTAGTGCTTTTAACTTCAATGTTATCTTAGCATGTACTAGGGAAAATTTAAGTTTCAACGTTTCTTATAAATGTACACCTGTATCAATGTCAAATATACATATATAAGTGGTATCTAATTAAATAAATATTTTATCTATTTTATATAAATTAAACAAAATCAAAGTATACAATGGAGATAGACAGTGGGATGATTATAATATAAATAATATTAGTACAATTATTAGGCCGCGTGATGACGGATTAAGAATACATAGTGTCAACGCCCCATTTCATGGTGTCGTAAGAGAAGGAAAACTTGATACAAAACTCTGTGCCAACCCGTCTGGTCAGCGTGGCACAGTAGGCTAATTATTACACTCCATGTAATGAGAGGAGGCCCGACTCCGCAGAACATCGTCAATGGGTCATGTATGGACTATTTATTAGTTGTAGTACAAATATATTCAAAAAGGACGTAAAATGTGGGTACATACATTTTTTTAAATAAAGTATAACTTTTACAACCCTTCTTTCCCGAAGAAAAATCGCAATTTTTAAAGAGACGCACCGTGATGTTTCTAACCTAGTCAGAGTGACAAAGTACGCTGATTTCTCTCCCTAAAATTGAAGTCAGATGTTCTATTAATGGAAAAGTTATAGTTCGAACATTTGAGTTCCGTATGAATTGAATTCGATGCCTAAAATTAGGTATATAGGTCAAACTTGCAAGAAACTAAACAATAGGCAAAAACCTGTTTGTTGACAAACAAATACATTTCTAATTAAACTACTTAAGAAATTGAATTGTCATCTTATGAAGGCGTTTGACCTAGGAAGTGAACCGCAACTGCCATTTCACACTCTTCAAGTTTAGCAACCAAATCAGAGAGCGCTGTCAAAAAACTTGCACTTTAGAAGCGTGAAACGAGCCATCAACCAAGAGATGTTCTTGAGCAACTATCCGACCTCAAGCCTGTGACTAAAGACGAAACCGATTAGCAAACGGAGGAAGTAAAATCCGGAACGTTTTAGTATCAACTTCGCAATTTGCAGATGCTGGCAGGGTTGTCTCTTGCTCGGCTTTTTATTATTGAAGTAGCTAAAGTTTCTTGCTGCACCGTCGCCATAACTTAGTGGTTAAATGATGCACTGCTAAGAATGGTTTTCTCCCGAACTCACAACTACTACTACTCAGCCTATAAATGACCCACCCTGGTTAGATGAGCAGGGGTTCGTATTAAGCTTTCTCTTGGGGCGAGGCTTTCCGCCTTGTCATTTTCCTCTGCCGGCTCTTACGACACCCTTAGAAAATCCGGAAAATCCTAAATATAGGTACTATCTACTGTTCTGACCTAATCCGTGGTTTTATGGTTTAGCTTCAAGTTTTACTTTTATCACGATTTCATCATCATCATCATTTCAGCCAAAAGACGTCCACTGCTGGACATAGGCCTCCCCCAAGAATTTCCACAAAGGCCGGTCCTGGGCCGCCCGCATCCACTGCTTTCCGGCGATCTTAACCAGGTCGTCGGTCCACCGTGTGGGAGGCCTACCAGCACTGCGCCTTCCGGAACGCGGTCGCCACTCGAGGACTTTTCTGCCCCATCGGACGTCGGTCCTGCGAGCTATTTTATCACGATTTATTTTGTTTTAATTATTAGTCGATCTAATAACACTTATAGAAAGAGTGTTCGGTCAGATTAGTGTAGAATCTCATTGCAATGATATTTTCATATCACCAGAATCAATATTCGAGTTTGAATTAATCTTCAGAGGAATTAGAACTTAAATTATGGTTGGGGAGACCTCTCGGTAAATATTAGGGTGCCAACGCGGAGTATTGGCAGTGGAGTTTTGGCATCCTTGGTATTTTGAATCTAGAATTCGACTAAATGCTATTTAGTCTTAACTTTCTTTTCTCACTTCGTCTCATAAAGAGTCCGTTAAGTTGTTGTTCAGTAACGCCGTTTTATATAATACCTTAAAAAACAGCTACGGAGTTTCTCTTCTGTAGAGCCTCATTCTGAACCGATGGTAGTTTCAGAATGACACATGCATTGCAGATGCATATATGGGTAAAGATATGCACGTATTGTGTGAATGAGGACATGTGTATGAAAGGTATGGATGTACGAGTAGATATGTCGTCGATAGGAGTGTATGGAGACAACCACATAGCGTGGGTCAGGGGCCCAAAAATGATTATGGTAGTTTTAAACAAGACCGTGTCGTGACGGATTTAGAATACACAATGTCACCAACCCACACTATCGTGAGGGTGTCGTAATAGGCGACAAAAGGATCGTAAGAGGCAGATCCCTATTTATAGACCATTTATAAGAGTTTTGTGACAAAACCTACATGGACAAGGGTCCTTCCGAATTTGAGATTGAGTATAGTTAGATGGACAAGGGTATCTACTTTGTTTATCACAAATTAGTAATGTCAGCTCATATTGTATTAACTGTTGCTTATAGTCTAGTGAAGTATTTTCCAATTTTGGGCAAAAAATTACGAGATAACAATACTGTAAGGTTTAATATAAGACGCGGACCAGTGTTATTCTTTTCGGTCTTCATCCGGATTTTGGCAATTGGAAATATGGAATGTTGATTGCATACGAGTACGCTGGCTTCCGATCATGGGCCCCAAGTACGACCTTAGGACGAAATTTGCTAGAAAATCTAGGTGCTATTTGCTTCCATAATCACCATATTTGTATGAAGTTCCTTCCATAATCCATGTAAAATGTCGTTCGTAGAAAAATAAACGATAAAAAATAAAGTATAACTAACTACAGCCTATTCATTACATATTTGTAAATTATCAAATTGTACCTATTAGCTAAGCTAATTAAGTAATTGTTTAAGACATTACAATGATTAAAATAAATTGGTGCTAGTAATGACTCAAGTAATTAAAATCAAGATGCTTGACAATCTGCTACTATACAGTAATATCTATATGGCGGGTTACAACATAAGTACCTATCTGAACTGGACAACTTTTTTATCAAGATCATTATTGTAGGTGTACATGTAATAACTCAAAATAGGGTTGTCAAACACGAATTACAACGTATGAATAGTGTAATTACAGTCACTTACAGGTTTAGTAACGTCTGGATCTGCTGGATTTTGGATATGTGCATCATGTCCATCATTTGTGTATAATACCTGACATAGCCATATAATAACAGGTAAATAAAATAAATAAATAAATGGTGGTTCCACTAGATGGAGGATCGCGGAGAGCAGACGGCAATTGCTTCGTGTAAATACCGGTAGTCAGCCAAATAAGATTAGACCTTGGTAACGTAGTTGGGAAGGATCTCCATAAATACCCTCTCTAAGCCCCAACGGCTTTCCCAACTTGGTGGAACTGTACTATTATTATCTTTACGGGAGGCCTGTCTTCTACAGCGGCTAATACCTACCTAGGCAACCCTCAGCTTATGTCTCAGACCCGATGAACTATGAGATCATTTCACAGTTTGCAAGCGTAGCCTATAAAAACATTGACACTTAGCTAAGTATTTTATCGCCATGTTCGCGTTCTGATGACTTAAGATGTGCTGTCTAAGGTCTACGTCTTCTGGAGCTGCACCATCCACGCCGGGGTCTTCTCTCTTACAGGTCCCCGAATTTCCCACCATGAGGCCCCACGGTAATGAAAGCCTAGCTCCACGAGCAGAATAACCGTATCTCTTTTTTCATCAACTAAATTGCTCTAACTGGGATCAATGATGCCTTTGTGCGTTATAGACGCCTCACTATTCCATATTTTAACTGACAACTAATATGTACACTTCAATTTCACCAACTTCTTAAATGGTAGTCGTCGTAATTTATTGATACACATTAAACCAAACATGGCGTTATTCATTAGCTTGTAGTATTTACTTAGTGGCTTCACCTGTTCATACTGTGGAACTACGTCTTAATCATTTGACCCTCAACAATCGTCTAATTAGGTAAAAATGTAATATTGGTGTTAAAGTTAAATTTCATACCAATAAAAAAAAGGAATACGAAATCTAATACACATAAATGGAGAAGAAATTTAAGCGTAGGTGCATATATATGAAAGTACTATTATTGCAAAGAGAACAATATGAATGTATAACAGATTGATTTCGTTTATGGTTTTCTTTCATTTTCCTAACAGGAAAATATTGCTACATTAACTATTTACTATATGTCATCCATTAGGCAAAGCCACTATCTTTTATATGACACATTAAACTTTACACAACAATACGTTCTAAAGCAATATGATACTTTGTAACAATGGTAAGCAATTCTCATAAAAGTTGAAATCCTAATATTTGACTTGGCTGTAGTCAAGTAAAACACAGTTGAGAACATTATTCACTTCATTACTATTACTAGATTCCCAGTGAACGGTATAGTGACTATTTTATAGGTATTCAAAATGAACGGTAATTTAGACGAAAACCAGCATTTTTTTACAAGCTAACGGAAATCCCGTACGAATCGCATTAATAAACTTGATGACCTACAAAAAGCTACTAATAGCTCTACTTTTTTTTAAATAAAAAGAAGATCTTTGTTGAAGTTTATTTAGTAGAAGAATATTTATTATAGAACTTATTTCCTTTGACGGAAATTAATTTCAATCTTATTTATCACTTATAATACAATTAAAATGGAATGTTATTATGAGGAATCCAACCAGAGTTACCGACATAGCACACAAGATTGCCAAACTTATTGGCAATGGGCAGGGTACATAGCACGCAGGACTGACGCCCGATGGGGCAGAAAAGTCCTAGAGTGGCGACCGCATTCCGGAAAGCACATTGCTTGTAGGCTCTCACACGGTGGACCGATGACCTGGTTAAGGCCGCCGGAAAGTGATGGATATGTGGCTCTGGAACGTCCTTCGTGGAAATCCTTGGGGGAGGCCTATATCCAGCAATGTACTTCTTTTGGCTGAAATTATGATGACAATATGTGTCAGAGCTGTTTAATTGCAATTATTGGTTAATTTTTGCCTATTTTTTTCTTGGTATAAATAGGTAAATACAGAAATGTTATGCTCTCTATTAACGAAACCTTCGATTTGTACTAACAAAGATTTTTAAGGGACTAGCTGTCACCCGCGACTTTGTTTGCGTGAATTCGTTAGTTATTTTTTTGTAAATAGATGTCACTGCCCCAACTTTTAACTATTTACAAATTGCTGTATAGGAGGTAATGAATAGTTATTCAGTTTCAGAAATACAATATTAGTAAGATATTAGAAGCTCCGTGGAATTGAGAGGTACTTACCACCCGTAAATACAGGTTTTTAAAGAAACTCATACTAAAATCATCAAAAAGGGGATCTTGTCATTGTAACGCCATTTACCGATTCCAAAATGTCTTCCGTACAGAAGTGCCGCGCCATATTACATATTACGATTACAGTCAATATACGCTTTACAAGATACCAAACCAAGTGATATTATTTTTGGAGAACAAGACGTGTCATATATTATATACACCATCCAAACTTACTGTACTGTATTGTGAACAAATACGCAATCCGATTTATATTTATAGGAATAGTAATAGAGAATATTTTTATAATTGTTTTAATCATTTCGTCGACACTACACTAATGGATACACAAACAGAAAAAAAAGCAAATAGCAATTAAAATATAACCAATTATCATTACTCGGTCACGATTCGAATGATTGACGTTCCGATAACGGCTCAATGGGGAGTTCCTATCCACCGCTGAATTTATTTAATAATTAAGTATTCTATAGTACAGCAATAAAAATTAACACCGTTGAAGCTTTGTTGGTTATTTTATTTAGATTTTTTTGTTTATAGCTAATTTCCAATGGAGGCAGCAATTTGACTGCCTCGTTGGTCTAGTGGTTAGATGTGCCGCCTTTGGATCAACGGGTCCCGGGTTCGATTCCGGGGTCGGGCAAGTGTCTTTGTCTAAACCAGAGGCACTTGCTTGGAATCTGGGTGTCATTTCTATCTATAATATGTACGTATTTACAAAAAAAAAATTATATAAGTAGTTTATCATCCATCTCGTTACCATAACACAAGCATTAAGTTGCTTAGCTTGGGACGAGATGGCGTTGTGTGAAATGTCCAAGGATATTTATTTTTTTATTTTTTTTATTTTTAATTTGACTTGAAACCCGTGGTTTAGCCAAAAAATCCTGAGACGGTAATGGTGACGGATTAATATGAAACCGTGTGCCAAGGCGGGCGCGGGTGTCCCCTCGGGTTACCCAACTCGGCAATTATTTATGAACTACGATGATGTAAAGAAGCGTGTCCTGAATTTTCGTACCACTTACTTGCGCAGATGAAGTGAAAAACTAAGCCCTAATTTGCATGATAACAATCAACAATGTATTTTATTCAACACTAGCGACCCGCCCCGGCTTCGCACGGATGCAATTATGCAAGTATTATACATATAAACCCCTTGAATCACTTTATCTATTAAAAAAACGCTTCTAAATCCGTTGCGTAGTTTTAAAGATTTAAGCATACATAGGAACGGACAGACCACAACGACTTTGTTTTATACTATGTAGTGATAGTGTTATTACATAGTGGTTGTTGATAAGTGGCATTTCAATGTGACTGAAGAGGTAAATGAGCGGAGACAACGCTAACGTTCTAGCCTCCAACCGTTGTTTACTAAATTGCAGTGCAATCGTGCATGCCAGGGGTACATCTTGTGGGTCAAGTTAGGGTTACCAGGGCCTTTCAACATTATTTATTATTTATTCTGTAATACCTACCTACTTCCCCTTAGCTTCTACCCGTCTAGATTTCAATCCTGTTCTCAATACCTAAGATATTGGAACAGTGGCTTTACAAAAGTCTTTTTATTCCACTATGGTGCTGCTCAAGTATACGGCTTGGCAGAAGGTACGTACGTGCGACTCAAAATTATGTAGCCCATAATTCCGTTTTGGCAGCCCTAGGGTATTCGCCATTCTGAATCGTGATTCCATCGTACCGTGTAAGATAAACTATGTAGGAGGCTTGTGTCCTTAAATTATGAGCTTTGATGCATGACTTCTTGTGTAATCTCGACGTGCGTGCCTTATGACCAGCTGTTTTGGAAGCAAATTTGTTCTATTGAATTTCCCATCACAATCCACCTGTAGTTAAGTGAAGTGCAAAGGTGGAAACAGATCTAGGAGATTGTGTCCAACTATCACTCTCAGAGGCCCACGCAGTGCCAGGCCGGAAGGTGCTAATTCGCTCTTCATTTGATAGATCCAATCTCGTAGGTTAGAGGGAGCACGTGCGTTACGTCCACGCTCCCTGTTTGTGATTTTAAATAACATAATGTTACGTTGATATGGTGAATTTCTTTGCTCAAATCTCCTATTATCTCATAATATCAGTCTGAAGAAGAAAATGAGCAGAAAACCACATTATAAGTACATCAAGACATATTTAACTGCACGTGCGTTATTGTCTTGACGTAAAATTGCTTGAACATCATAATGATTGCAAGGTTCAAGGATCGATCGGGTCAAAACAAAAACTGTGAAGTAAAAATACTTCAATCATTCCATTGATGCTCATTTATTTTTTCTTGTGTGGTGCTATGTTTTCGTTTTTGTTAAGTTTTTAAGGATTTTAAATTGTTCTTTTTAATTGCTTAACCTTAAATATTCTTGGTATATTTCATTATTGATACAGGATACATTAAGTAAAACGATGACTATAAACATTCTGATCATTCAAAACTCTAGTGTTGATCAAATATTTTCGCGCCATAGAAGTGTGATTGATGACTATCAAAACATACGTTTCAGATTCAATAGATCTATTAGTAGCGACATTGTTCTTTAGTGAAAGAATAAAATCGACGTGGTATTCTACCAGGGCGTAGTACCAAACTTCCTTATCAGAGATATATCAGGCGGAGCATGCAGTCAGTTGAAGGAGTCCGCTTTTCCTTTGCCAAC
This sequence comes from Clostera curtula, assembly GCA_905475355.2. Lineage (NCBI taxonomy): Eukaryota > Metazoa > Arthropoda > Insecta > Lepidoptera > Notodontidae > Clostera > Clostera curtula. The sequence continues at coordinate 19,631,429 of FR997799.1, forward strand.
ATCATGTCTTTCCACTATCATTGTAACCCTTTTATTTAAAAGAACAACCGTGGAGTTTCTTACCGGCTCTTCTCTGTGGAATGGCATTACGAAACATTAAAGACTAAATGATTAATATTTTTGTGTTATTTTTTTTTCTTTCTGATCCGAGTATTTGATAGCATTCTTTAGAACATATTCGAATAAAAACATTCTAATTATGATTTTTCGTGAGGTACGCGGTGACACGCCTACTGCTACGATTGTTCATGTCATGAGATCATAATCACTAGACGTTGGAACATCGCTCCAGTAGTATAAAATGTGCAAGTATAACATGAACAAAAAGAGACCAGCCTTATTATGGTTCCAGGTTTAGAGGCAAGGCAGAGTGGAAGATAACAGACCACATGGTTGATAACCATCCCAATTAGCATACCATCAATATTGTTACCACGTTCCGAATATCGGAATACTCTTATCATCATCATCTTTTCAGCCAAAATACGTCCACTGTTGGACATAAGCCTCCCCCAAGGACTTCCACGAACTCACGAAGGCCGGTCCTGATCCGCATCATACATCTAATGAATAGGATTGTGACACTATGAAGCAGCTGCTCCATAAAAGTATAAATACATAAGTTACGTATTCTACGAATGAACACGATGTAATGTAGGCGCTGTATTTGCGCGGGTCTAAGTTCTGTGAACGATGGAGGTCATGAGAACGTAAGCAAGGATAAACATTTGCCAGAGTAAACTGAAGAGCATCGCATGATATATGACGAATAAAATATGATGACTTAAAAGATTTAGAGGAAAAAAGTACATGATATTTAAGTTAATTATTATTTGTTTGAGACGAAATAACATAGGTGTTACTACTGTTGAAGGTATAGCCAAATACTGCTGGCTATCTGTCAAAAGAGACGTGTGTCTGATACAAACAGTGTTCTAACAATGACAGTAAAAATAAATATGTCTGATATTTATGAAGTGATGATTTATTTATAGTAAACTAATAAAGCCAGGACTGCATCTCTGCTGAGTTACTCAAATTTCAACAGTTACTTGCATCAAACCATTCCGTACTGAGTGTGTCACCTGGCACGTAGCGTGTGTAGCCTGAGACTATGATGAGCATATATATCCTCACGGGTATTATCCAGTTTAGCCTACGTCGAGCTGTGCGTGGCCAGACGGGTTGCTTTTGTCTATCTTTCGGTGACATTAATAAACCGTCACCAGGCAGAAATATCAAATGAGTTACGTAAATCAAACCATTCTACATCGTTATATAGTTTACACTGTTGGGTTAAAAAAAATTTTACTGGTAGAGACTCGAGATGGAAAATTGATCGAGATGGTAAGTCATTCGGTAGGCCACCTTTATAGTAATCTTAGTTCGCCAGTTATTACTCCTTGTAAATGTCAAGCAGGCAGTAAACATTTCAACAATTGCAACCATTATGTACCCATTGCAATAAATATTGAATAGAAGCAATATCGGGAAAATGCGTTTTGTGTATTGATAGCTTTTTGTAATGACGCTATATTTCTGTGGTTTACAAGTCGCTCTTGCGGTGGGCAAATGGTCCATGCAAATTCAGCGGCTTCAGACCCACATTGTCAACGATCTTAGCTAACGTTCCGATAAGTTCCACGCAATATAAGTGTGAATGAAAACAAGCATCAGCATGCAAGGTAATTTTATGTATACTAGCCTAATATAAACCACTATTTTTTAATTACAACAATAAACAAGGTTGTTTTATTATGTGTTTCCGTTTCTGATCACATTTATAAAATAAAAAAGGATATGAAAATCCAATAAATATCCAGCAAAAAACATCTGAAAGTATAAGTTGTAGGCAAAATTGTGGTTATTTTTGTTATAACTTTGCTATTTTAAATTAAAAAAACCAACGGAATATTTACGATCTAATAAGCATAAAACATTATTCGATGTGCCACTAATCCTATGAAATAAACTCACCTTACAAATAGACATAGAAACTACACATCAAAAATATATTGCAGAACTTATGTAGCACAATACCACCGCAGCCATAGCCATCGCTATTCACTCATTTATATGCAAAACGAATGCTATATATTTAATGTCTATTTCGTAGTTTGAGTTCATAGTAGTTATGGTTTGAGCAATTTCATCAGTAGGTCGTATTGGGTCAGACTACACAACAGGTTATGTCACACATTCTTACTGGAGAACTGTGAACATCCATGCATTTTAAAGTTTTTTTTATATATACGACTTGAATGCCTTTAACCCTAGGCTTGCGTGAGGAAAACAACGCTAGAGTCTAAGGGAACAGGCGATTCAAGGAAATGCCCTGTCGGGCATTTCCTTGAACATACATGCACACGGCGAAACACAGTAAAACTGCTTGGCGCCGGACTTAGATGTGAGGGTGGTAGCTAGCCGAGTGGACCATTAGATCCTACCACCAAGCAAAAAACTATAAAAGTAAATAAAACTGAGGTGCCTGTTAATGACAAAACATTTACTACTATATCCCAAAGCTCACTCCCTCCTCTTTACTCGAGGATCATTAGCACATATACACTACACATAAAGGTATCATGGAAGACTATTCATATTTTTAAGTTATTTTGTTTATTTCAGGGAGTTCAATATAGAGTTTAAAAAAATACAGTATGATAACCCAATGTTCGCCAAACTGACTGGCAAGGCACATATTCCACAATATAGATGACCAAGTAAGAAGATCCCCGAATAGCGACCACGTACCCAAAAACCGGTACTGGTAAGCATCCGTCACGGAGTCCGGGATGTTTACGGGCGGCTCAAGAGAAATGCTCATAATAAAAACTCGTGAAGAAGCCCATGTGGTAACGTTGAAGGCAACCATGACAACTGAAGTTATACTTACCTCTCAGCCCATAAATGACCCTATGATGGGTTGTAGCTCCACCAACTATATGAATGGTAATAAGCCTGCTGTGCCACGCTGGCCAGACGGGTTTTGAATTGCCAAGTTTTCCTTGTCTTGCGGCTAGGCTTTCGGCCTTGACATATCCATCTGTCGCCCCTTACGGGATGGAATGGGATGGTGACACTGTGTATTCTAAATCCGTCACCATACAGACAACTGAAGCTACAAACAAATAAAATACAGTAACCGGTGCGCGAATCGCCGGTAGCCCCAGCGAGGTGTCGCTACTTTCACTGCGAAAGTAAAAGTTCGCAGCCCGGGCCGCCTCTTCGATATCACACTGTATTTTTTACACTCGGCTGTGTATCTGTAACTTAATATTATTAATGCTGTTCTGACTTTCGCTACAATATACTGTACTCTTGAAACGTATACGGTGTACCAAAAAGAACATAGACATTGTCAAAGTTTTAGAGGAAAATAAAAACAAAATCAATAATATAGGTAAACAAAATGGCGTAGTAAACTTAAAGGATTTGTTAAAACTAGTCCGATGGAAATGAAACTTTAATTAATTACTTAAAATCGTTGACCAAAACAGGTTAATCCTGATGCACCAGAACAGACAAGTTTAATTTATTTTTAACTTAATATTTATAAACAAATTTGACTTATGTAATTAGAAAGGATATGATTAGGTAGGCATAGTCTCGGCACAGAATATGGTAAGTTATTCATGAGGATTTCCTACGTATAACAAAATATAACTTTAGCCCAACTGCTGAGACGGGCCTCCTCTGGTTATATGGAGGGATATTAGGCCAGACGGTTTGGCACAAGCTTTCGTATAATTTTTTTTTTTCTGTTAGTTTGCCTTGACATTTCCTTTTGTCGGCACCACACGGATAAGTCCGTTTAGTTAATCCCATAGTTGTCCTAATGATAGTATTCCATCAACTCTTTCTAAGTAGTCCCAAAGAGACTCATGTAAAACCATACTTATAATTAAAGTTAGTATATTTTACCATAAAATTAATATACGTACTTAAACTTTACAATCCTATCAATACAAAATTGATATAAATAAACGTTTACATAATAACAATAAGTGATACTTTCACCGATATCATAACAATATTAAAAGTGAATTGTATATTATACCTACTTCTGCAGAAGGCATTCCAGTTAAGGCTAGGTTACGTTAGACAAGTAGGATTGCATGCATTACACCCACAGCTAGCTGAATGGGATTCTTAAGGCAGCTGGGAATCACTTACTATTCAATGGAGAGAACTATGCTACGTGTCACTTCGATGGTAGAATATGTCTCGAAGGATTGCACTGTTGAAATGGCATATCATGTTTTTGTTGTCTAGATCGGCGTCGAATGCCGGTAGTCAATGGGCTAAAGAGGTGTATGGTTTACAGTGGACACATCTAATAGGCATTATTTGTTCATTTGATTTGAACTGCGTGTTAAGCAACCCTGGCACCGCTGAATGTTGGATGGATGTCCATCATGTCTAACATTGGTGTGTAATATCTGACCTTCTCAGTGCTTCGGAGGGCTGGTAAAGCCGGTCAGATCAGACAGAAACTGAAAGCTCGTATAGCCATATAATTACCGGTCGTCCCACTAGATGGGTCGCGGAGGGCAGACGGCAATTTCACTATAAAAATAGCGGCAATTAACCAAACCAGAAATCTACTGCTGTGGCGGGCTTGCTCGAATTTCACTTAATGAATTCATCTTGCTCTGCTACACAGCCCCGTTTGCGATATTCTAATTTTCCTCTTCATGTCTATTTATATCAACTACTACAACTTCACCCATAAATGACCCACCGTTGAGTAGGGCCTCCTCCAACTACATGGAGAGTAACTAGCCTACTCGGCCAGAAAGGCCCAGGGTTTGCTATTAAGTTTTCCTTCTCTTGCGGCTAACCTATCTGCGTTGTCATTTCCTTTTGTCGGCTTTTACGATACCCTCCGGACGGAATGGGGTCCGGACAGAATGGGGTACGGAATGGACGGAACATATGTATTCTAAATCTGTCATCACACGGACGTAGTAATGAGTAAAAGTGTTCGAATCAACTCTCTAACCACATAATATTGACATTATTAACCTGTCACAATAAAGCAGGTTCTACAATTTTGTTAGAAGTGGATTGAATAACCCGACACGTGTTAACTAAGCGTCTGTAATGTGTAGGTTATGTAACTGTCAATTTAAGTTTTTTTGGCCGTGTTAGTCTGGGGACATGGTCCGTTAGGTTTGACTGGACTATTATCTAATATAAATCTGATGCTGTAATATTAAACTTTCATTATTATTTAAATGCTTCGTAATTGGAATACTACCCACACTTTTAATATCGTCTCGATTGCTTTACCATTCACATGGTGAAAAGCGTTCTTAAATACATACACGGGTTCCGTTTATTCGATTGAAAGGCCACTGGGTTTACGAACTGAAACCTACACAGACACGCGAGTATAACAAGGATCTGCTTGAAATATAACGCCTTCTCTAACTAATGCCACAGGACCTCATGCAACCTGAACTACATTAATTAACGATATCTAATCTGCAAATTCTACCGTGATTTAGATCCATGTTATTAGTTAAATAAACTACTAGTTATCAGCGTGGTGACGGATTTAGAATACATAGTGTCGCCACCCCAATTCTTCCTGAGGGTGTCGTAAGAGACAAAAGGAAATGATAAAGCCGAAAACCTAGCCGCAAGATAAGGAAAGCTTGATACGAAACCTGTCTGACCAGCGTGTTACAGTAGGCTAGTTACCCTCTATCTCTACGCGCCCCGGAGTCCCACATACCCCGGCCAGTACCCAACGGCCGGGAATCCATGAGGATCACTGACGTAAAAAAAAAAAAGGCTAGTTACCCTCTATGTAGTTGGAGGAGGCCCGTGCAGCAGTGGGTCATTTATGGGCTGAGAAGTAGAAACTACTACTCAGCCCATAGATAACAGACTGCTTCCTCCAGTTAAATGGAGGATATTAAGCCTACGGTCCCCCCTGGCCGATAGAGTTTCATTTGCCTGCTCTCGTGGCTAGGTTATCGGCCCTATCATTTCGTTTTGTCGGCACTTACGACACCCTCAGCATGGAATGAGGTGGTGTTATTATGTATTGTAAGTCCGTCACTACTCGGATAGAACTACATACAAAAACTGCATCATTGGTAAATTTGCAGACACAGTTCTTAACAGTACAACGTTCTAACCGATATTTTTGAAGTTGGAATGGATTAAGAGATCAAGATCGAGTATACTCTATCATTTATAATTCTGAAAGGATCGTATTATTGTTAATAATTGTCAGGACTTATAGAACGTCCGAGCGACACTTGTTTACAAACATAGCACGCAAATCATGCAGCCAGTTGTAAAACAGTAGGACAAGAATGTCGTCTATACAAACCGGTTGGGACTGAGAACGATAACATGATTCGACCCGGTAGTGGCTACGACATACATTTTTGCACCAAACAAGAGATTTCGCTGAGATAATGTGGGCGTATGGCTACGCACCGTAAGTCATCATCATCATCATCGCAACTCATTAAATACCCACTTCTGAACCGAGCCTCCTGTAAGGCACTTGCTCTGAGTCTGGGTGTTATTTGTGTTCGTGGATTACATGTTTGTAGCTGCCCCCGTGACACAGGTTATATTTATTGCAGAGGATGCCTTTTACAAAAAAAAAATCTGGAGTCACATAACATCACCGTTGTTGGTTGGTATGAATTACGCGTATTGAGTGTTAAAGATTACTAAATGAATCCTCTAGGCGGTAGACTATTGTCACAGTACTATTGTCTACCGACTAGAGGATCAAGGTACACAGGAAAATGTAACGATAGAGTGTAAAACTTTTATAACACCATTAGTACCACGTTAAATGTGAATTGTCATTTTATGAAATAAATTATTTAATTAGTATGCCATCTTATCTGGCCCACATCTCCAATAAATTGTGTACCCGACTCAGTAGAGGGGCTGCAGCGGGTTTTCAATTTTTGGCACCGTCAAATATTCGGAAATACCGCGGAGTACAAGTAGAAAATGTTTAGGAATCGTTAACCTAGTGACACTATTTCCGTTTCAAACTGGTTCTACAAATTACTCAAACAAAGTTCATCCGTGTTTAAGAATAAATTAAAAGTAAAACACAATTTGCCGCCGACAGTAATCAATCAAATATTTATGAAATATAATTGATGAGCGTTATGCGTGATCGCAGCAAATATTGTTATTTGAGGCACGACAATCACGATATTGTTCATGGTTCCCCTGGCTCCAAAATGTTATGGTGGTACTTCACATTCTTATGCATATTCTAATTGTATATAAAACATGTGACAAAAAGGTATAATAAGATAGTAAACAATAGTGGCGCACATAAATACCCCGTACGAATAGCAAACCCGAATAGTCATGTATGGTGCCAGCATTATAATAATTAAATAACTGCTTGCATTTGAAATTCGAAATCGAATAGAGAAGGAAAAGCCTCCTCCGATACAATGCATTTGTCTCTCGCTTGCTACTCTACTCGATCTTCTTTCATGGGGATTTCCCCGTTTTCTTCTCTTTATTATGGGGAACCAAATTGCGATAAATTTTGTCATTAACAAAATATAAACTTATTTATGAAAAGTAACAAAACACGTTGATACTCCGTAATTTTAGACAAATAATACCTAATTAAAATGGTTTCCTTTTACAAATAACAAATACCGGTAAATGCATAAATACATATTTTTCTTAACTACACATTTTTTTTTCTTATTACCAACATTTTGACGAATTCAGTATCTCTGTTTTTGAAGTTGGTTAAAGACGTGTTTTTGTTTATGATTATACTAGCTGACCCGGCGAACTTTGTTCCGCATTATAAATATTTAAAACAAAAAGAAAGTTGGACATAGGATACCTGAGATTTTTATCCCGTCCGTATAAAACCTACTTTAACAAAACGCAACTGACAGCGAAACGTTATGTTGTCTATAGTTTAATATGGCCGAAAATTTGACAATTAGAAATTTTGAATTCGACTTGTTTATATTGTTGTAATTCACATAATATCTTTATAACTTGTAGCCTATGTGTTATTCTGATGTATAAGCTATATTATTGTAAAGTTTCATTAAAATCCATTCAGTAGTTTTTACGTGAAACAGTAACAAACATCCATCCATCCATCCATCCATCCATCCATCCATCTATCCATCCATCCATACTTACAAACTTTCACGTTTATAATATTAGTAAGATTTTTAGTAAAAAATACACGAAAAGCACCTCAAGCGTGGATGCTTGTGTATTTTTCCGAGTCACGTCTCACCGATTCTGGTTATTATTACACAACAATTATTTATTTTGAGTAGTAGGTATATTTTTAAATAGCATGTACCATTTATCTATCAGCTTTATTTTTTTATAACTAACAAATTAATTATGTAATACGCAGTTCAGTGGATTCAGTTCTTATGTACGTAATTTTTTGTCGAATCTAAAAACGTGAATGAATATTATGGATAATTCAATAATCATTGGTGATGCGGACAACTTAATATATATAATAAAAACTCAAACACGGATATCAAAGCAAAATATTCATAATTTGTAGTCTATGGCACAATCTATATTTAACTACATACCGAATGGAAAATGAAACCATCAACCCACGTAGATACAGTTCAAAATCATTTGACGAAAGTCGGGAAAGCGTAGATCAAGAATTCTATCGCGCGCACGCGCTTTTCCCAGCCTATTGCTTTCTAGCGGCCCATGCGTGACGAAACATTAACTTGGAACATGTACCTGTCCCTTTCATACGTACTTTTAGTTATAAAACTAAGACAGATAGAGTACAAATGGAATGTGGTGATGACACTATGTATTCTAAATCCTTTACGACACGGACTAGTTTAATGAACAAATTCTTTATATTATATATTGATGATTGTCAATGTCTTAAAAGACATAAAGTATTTAGAGAATTGCATCTACTGGAACTTAGCCGGCAGAATTTCTGCGGCAGTTATAAGAAAAAGTTATAGAACATGTAGGTACAACCAGAGTTTTTGGATCTGTATTTATAAGGTCTAAAAGATTATTATTAGTTTGCTCTCACAAATTTGTCCTTTTCCGGCCTTGAACTTAAAAATTGCAATCTAAAAAGAGCAACTAGAGTTTCCTGCCGGCTCTTCTCTATAGATCTGCATTCCGAACCTGTAGTAGATGGTACATAATACACTCGAGAGCAATAAATCCGGGTCACTTAAAGAATCCTAAAAATCTCGGAAACTAAAAATGCTAGGTTAATGCAATAAATCGTATTTAATAGACAATGTAATACTCCTTAAATGAAGGTATTAAAACTTCTTAGTTATTGTAAAGTTATATCATAAAAAAATCAAACTTGAAAAAGGGCCACTTTCGAAGATGGAACTACGAAATTACAGCATTTGGTTTTGCTTTTGTTTGTAATCTGTCATTTATGTGGGTACATAAACCATGTTGATAGTGCTCTATATTCATTATTCAAGCTGAAATTATGTCGCTTACGCCTGAAGAATGCACCAGAATACTTACAATGCTGGAAACCGGCCGGAGTCAGCGCGATACAGCCAGGACTGTCGGTGTGTCGCTGTCAACAGTACAAAGACTTCTCCGACGTTACGAAGAAACTGGTTCTAACCTACGCAGACCAGGAACGGGCAGAACCAGGTGTACCACAGCACGAGAAGACCGATACTTGGTGAACACCATGCTTCGAAATCGCTTTCTCACAGGAACTGAACTCACAAATCAGTTTCGACGCCTCGGAGGAAGTAACCCAAGTGCATGGACAGTAAGACGTCGGCTTGCTGAATCTAACTTACAACCCCTTAGACCTGCAAACGGCCCTAAACTGGAGCGTGGGCATCGTATTTCAAGACTAAGATATGCCCAGAGCCACGTAAATTGGAGTATTGAAGATTGGTCAAAAGTTATGTTCTCCGACGAATCAAAATTTATGCTCTACAAGCACGATGGAAGACACAGAGTGTATCGAAGACCAGGGGAAAGATTCAAGCAAGCATGCATCGAAGATAAAGTAGCCTACGGTGGTGGGTCTGTACTTGTGTGGGCCGGAATTTCTTCTGAAAGTCGCACAGAGCTGGTGATCATAGAAAACGGCTCTTTAACTAGCGTAAGATATGTGGAAGAAATTCTCAATGATCACGTTGGTCCATTTATGGTCAATTTAGGTGAGGATGCTATATTTATGCATGACAATGCCCGACCTCATACAGGTAGGATTGTGAATGACTACCTTCAAGAGATGAACATTACTCGTATGGAGTGGCCAGCGCGCAGCCCGGATATCAACCCGATCGAGCATGCTTTGGACGAGCGAGGCAGAGGCGTAAAATAACGAAACCCTCCCCCAATCACGCTTCGTGAGCTCAAAATTGCTCTCACAGAGGAATGGGAGAATATTCCCCAAAATCGTATAAGGAACTTGGTGTACAGCATGCCAAACCGCGTAAACGCAGTAATGGAAGCACGAGGAGGCAATACGAAGTATTAAAATTCAAGAAAATCGTAATAACGTTCAAAAATTTCATGTTTCCTATTTTTGTTTTAAGGAGAGATCAGCAGTTTTTTTCTTTATGTAATTTTGTATTAATAAAATGTATGGTGACTCATATTTTTTTACTTTCATTTAAGGAGTATTACATTGTCTATTAAATACAATTTATTGCATTAACCTATCATTTTTAGTTTCCGAGATTTTTAACATTCTTTAAGTGACCCGGATTCATTGCTCTCGAGTGTACATTATAAATTGTAAATTTTATTTTATTGTTTGACTGGTCAAAGGAGCTTTCATGAGCCAACTTGATTAAATGAATTTTGATTCAGATTTTTGATATTGATTAGTTTTCTACCAATAAACGATTTTACCTCAAAACAAAATTTAAGTTGACTAAAACAACAAACTACACACAAAAAAAGTTTTATGATTAAATGTGTCCATGACTTTAGTAAGTTATCCTATTGATAAGAACACAAAGATAATAAAGCTAATTAGCTCTGTGCCGTAACTGCATTCAATTGATGCACTATGGTACTCAGAAACAATTAGTTGTTCAAACAATGGCGGACGACATTGGCAGTCCCTTGACCTGACCTCCAGAGACAACCTCGCAATATGACAAACTCCCAAACACATAAACTATGCGTGGCTAAGAGTCTACTTAGAATAATATAAATCTTAAGCTTTACAGCCGCATTTTTTTTCATTACTGCTTTTACTACTGTTGCTCAGCCCATAAATGACCCACTGCCACCTCCAGTTACATGAGGGGTAATTAGCTTACTGTGCCACAAACTTATCAACCATGTTCAACCAGTGATTGTGGCTCGACGGGTTGGCAAAAGGATTCGTATCAAGTTTACCTTCTCTTGCAAGTTAACGTCCTTGTCGTTTTCTTTTATCGATTCTTTCGATACCCTCAGGATCCAGGACCCTCAGATAATCCATCACTAAGTAGATCGATGTTACTAGATTATGAGTAACTGGCAATTGGCTAATTGTGTTCGCTATTCCAGTTTGGTAAGCTATTTATTATATTATTATTATATGTACCACTTTTTGACCACAATAAAGGCATAATTTGATAATTCTTTATGGTTGTGCACGTTATACATTAGGATTGTAAATATAGCCGATAGTATAATATAACTATGTCAATCCATATACTCGTATGTATGCTTTGTAGTGATTCACCAAATTTTAAATAAAAAAATCTTCACTAAACATCTAGATGCGTTAAAATGTACCCCATTCCTATATTTTAATTCAGCCCATTTTGGGTATTAGTATTGTGGAAACAATGCACCATATACAAACGTTTTTACCAAAAAATAACCGATTTGAAAAAAGAGGCACTTTATAGCGAAATATAACAACTTCAAATGGTTGTTTATTTTTCGCCTTTGAAGTCGTTAGATAACTTTTTTATACTTTTTTTAGTGCAAATAAATGTAGGTATGATTTGGAAACGAATTGCAAAAGATTTTAGTGTAGTTGTAGTAGTATAGCGTTGAGCGAACCGAAATATGTTGGTCTTCATAATTGTTTTTTGTTTGCAGTAACGTTCGCCTGCACTTTTCCACTAACAACCTCGGTGATAACATCTGTACACATACAATGGATCGTCAATTTCAACCTTATTGCTCGGCAATAAGATCTCTTTATCACAAGCTTTGCATATTTTCGCTTTGTGGGCTGGACATTACTGTATACATACATAATTTAGGAATGTCTAAATGGCAAGTTGAAGTCGGAAATCCATAATTATCATGCGACTAACAATTTTCAGCTTTATTGTTTCCGTTGTGAGGTCAGTAATTGCTTGATGACTTGTATGGAAATATTTAGCTAACCCCGTATTTAGTTCTCGGCGGTTATTAGGAAAATTGCACATTAAGTTTTATTATAGTACCTAAGCTCATATCGACATTATAATAACAATACTCGCCACAAACACTTGTTTGTTTATTGCGAAGTACTATTCATACAACGCTCATTTTATCAGACAGAAATCGCACAGTGGTATTTCCATTATAACCATATTCTTAACATTACAGATCATTCTATATAAGAAGTTAGGTACGTAGTTTCTTACCAGCTCTTCTCTGTTGAGTGGCATTCCAAACCACTGGTAGTTTCAGTATGAACGTGGATGTTCCTGAGGGTTGAGGGTGAAGAGATGGATGTATGTAGATATAACACCGATAGGAGTGTATGGAGACTACCACTTAGCGCCGGACAATGGCCAAAAGATGTTGACGGTAATTTTAAATATGACTATATAAATTTAAATAGTTTAATAAAGTTCCTTTAGAATTTGTTTTTTTTTTTGCTCTATCACTACATAGTATAAAACAAAGTCGCATTTTTCTGTCCGTCCCTATGTATGCATAAATCTTTAAAACTACGCAACGGATTTTGAAGCGGTTTTTTTTAATAGATAGAGTGATTCAAGGGGAAGGTTTATATGTATAACCCACCCCCGCTTTGCACGGGCGAAGCCGGGGCGGGCCACTAGTTTTCCAATAAATCCCGAAACAATAATTAAACCTATATGAATTAAGCAGAACCCCCTGTAACCATACAACAAACAAAATGGCCACCAAAAACCAATAACTACTACTACTCAGCCCATGCATGACCCACTGCTAAGTCGGGCCTCCTCCAATTACATGGAGGTTAATTAGCATATACTGCCACGTTGGCCCGACGTGTTGGTACAGGATTTCTTATCAAGTTTTCTTTTCTTGCGGTTATGTTGTTGGTTCCTATAGTAGGCTCTTAAGATATCCTTACGGTGGAATGGGGTGGTGAAACTATGTATTCTAAATCCGCCACCAAACAAAATTAAGTACTAAACTTGTAAGAGTAAAACATACGATTTCTAAAATAAACTTAGCACCATTTTTAGAAAAGGTTTCAGCATTTGTATAATAGATTCTATTTGTCGGTATCAATTACAGCACTAACGTCATGATACAATAGCTACCTATTGTTTCTTAAATAACAAACATAAACAATATAACTAATTCAGAACATTAGCTATCAAAAAGAATTTGTAATAGCTCTCGTCTCTAACCATGCAAGGACCTTATAATGTCAGTACCAAAATGATCAATCACTCTCACACTCTCACAATAAATGGCCTCAATATTATTAAACAAACCTTGTCCTGACCACTCAATACTTCTTTCTGCTATTAATCATTATACATTTGAAATGTATCAGTCAAGTGTTAAATAGGTGATTAATTAATTCGTTCAGAACAGATTGTTACACATTTAAATAGCGTGGAAATTATTGAGTATTATAACAATCTCTTTTATACATCGTCTTCATAGAAGAACAAATCTACACATAATAATGTTGTATGATTAGACATTCTTTTTTGAGTGTCATTAAATGTAATGAACTAATGATAGGTGGAATAATTATTTTAGAGTTTTTTTTTTCTTCGTTGTGGCTCTCACGGTTTGTGTTTAGCCAATGTCAAGTCACTTTGTATCATTTCAATATTATTTCTCTCCATCATCATGGGTTTGCCATTTCCCTGTTAGCCACTCATAAGTAATTTCATTTTGAGTGTCCCCCTCCCACGTGGCTAAGATGTTCTGCACGGACGTGGGGTTGGCCTTTGGGAGGGAATTTTTGAGTTATATTTAAATAATATTTTTTTAAATCTGATTCTGAACGATTGCCTGTTACTAAAAATTAGAATAAAGAGTATATATGCGTACCTATGTGTGTCAAGTACATGTTAGTGTTTGTAATGTTGTTTTTATTGATTTATTTTATTATGCACAATTAAAAACAAAATTGCATTCTGCACTTCTTCTATAGATAAACTATAAGTGTAGAAAATTCTATTTTAATGTCTATTTTAACGTTTTGAAAGATCGCTTTGTTATTGTATCCAAGAATAGGACCAGATTTCCAAACTGGGCCCCAACTTGCTACTTTCTATCGACGCGGACGTCCCATTCGACACGATGCAATCGATAGTCTATAACTGCCAAATTCCAAATAAAAAAGTTAAGTGCTTGTGGGAAAGTGTATCACATACATCCCGAATAGACACTAGCTAAAACTGTTAAAATCGTCAATCAATAGCACGTTTAGGTTTATTGTCGTTTTTGATTATATTGAATTAGCAAGTCCCTGACTGAAAGTTAATAAGAAGATAGGTAGGTACCTCTTCCACTGATAAATGTCAGTTCAGGGTTTCGTATTGTATGAACAAATAGTTCATTTGTTCATACAATGCGTCACAATATCACATAATATGACAAAACAGATAAATGTGTTAGTTAAAAGTGAGGTTATCGCCACTAATCGGCGCCAACTCAGCTCAACAGGTCTCAACTTTCCACCAGTAATGCTGTAATAGTGAGTCCATATTTAATTTTACGTAATCTAATTTACACATGCGTTAACAAATATATCGAATTAATCAAAACCAATAGCCACCCGACTTATCGTAATGATTGGAGGTGTGAACTGTGTTACTTGCACAGTGAACGATAAAACGATAATTAGATAAGTAGGTACCGATTTTATTGTAACAGTTTGATAAGGTATATAAAGACAATGTTTCGAATCGTGGTCAATCAAAACTAATACTGATACTATAAGGCGAAAAGATTTGTGTTCTTGTACGAACAAACAAAAATATGAATACAATATAATGTATATGTAAATAAAATATTATATGTAACGAATAAACTCAAAATCTACAAGACCATTTTCACAAATCCTTTCAGGACTGGAATTAAAAAAATTCCCTGTGTCACAGGCTATATGCAAACCCTCGATAAGCACGAGTTGTGGCCCACCAGGGTGAAACCGGACACTATTGGCTAAATATAGGTACATAGAGACTAACGCGGAATATTAGGATAAGTAATGTTGTTTCCAACTGTTTTTTTTTTAATATAATGAAGGAACTGTATATATACCTATCTATCCATAACAGAACCCTGCCAATGATTATGAATCTAACAATTTGTAAAAGTATGAAAATGTTGCGAATTACCTAACTAAAGTCTATATATGATATCAATATCAGATCGGTATATTCTAGAACGACCGAGATTCCGAATATTTTAATCCAATTCCAACAACGACGTCACAGCATGCTGAATGATGTAAACAAACGAAGTGTTAACAGATGGGCCATTAAGAAAAAAAACTATAGCACTCAAACTAGTTATGTAGCATCAGTGGCAACATAATGCCTAAAAACAATTCTAATTCGGCAACGAACTGTTATTTTATGACTATTTTGACGGTATTTTACGCAGCAGAATCCTTGAATT
This sequence comes from Clostera curtula, assembly GCA_905475355.2. Lineage (NCBI taxonomy): Eukaryota > Metazoa > Arthropoda > Insecta > Lepidoptera > Notodontidae > Clostera > Clostera curtula. The sequence continues at coordinate 19,647,263 of FR997799.1, forward strand.
AATTAATTTGGTCTGTTGACAATATTAATGTGTTTTGAAGAGAACTCTATTATAATGTTTCCGTCTGTTGACGGGTTTAGAACACATAGTGTCACCATCCCATTCCATCCTGAGCGCGCCGTAAGAGCCGACAAAAGGAAAAGACAAGGCCGAAATTTAGCCGCAAGATCTTACATCTTAAGTATATTATACTATACTTGTATGCTCGGGTCGGTATTGTTTTTAATGTTTGGTGAGAATTGCGTCTCGAGTATGTTTGTGCCGAATCCTTGAATCGTCCTTACTTTGACGTGGGAACATAAATACAGACTGTTACGACTCTATATAACATAACGTAATAGAAACCGATATCCGGAGGGAAATCGATTCTGCGTTCCGGTGCACGCGTCGCACCAATACTGCGGTTGCCTTCATTCATTTGAGTGAGTAGGTAGGCACTTATTGAAAATCCGATTAATACAACGAGAACATGGTCATAATATTCAAATGGCTTAAAAGCTTTTCTGCAAAGATAGTTAAGAACATTCTCATTTATTACACTTTACAAACAACAAAATTATTAATAAAACCTCCCCTTTTTCATTAGTGGTTAAAGTAACTTTAGACGAAGAAATTGGTCAGAAATTATATTGGTTAAAGTTCATACGTATTACTGAAATTAGAAAATATAATTTATTATAATATATTAATGTCTAACTACATATTACATAGGATAAAAGTTATTTTTCCAAAACCTAAGAGCAAAATTACTTTACTTAATTTATTTTGCATTCGATTACAGCATATATATATTAAAATTTAACTAAAAAAATAAATAATAGAATCTGACACCGGGCGATTTGAACAAAATTAATATTAATGTCTGTCATTTATTGCGATAGACCTGTGAAAATATTTGAACCAGGCTTCAACGCCGTTCCCCGTGGGGACAAAGTCGGTGCGATGCGCAGCACGGGATGATACACCGGGGAGGATGTTTAGTGGGTATGGGGACGACAGCCACACACACCCCACACTGGCTTTCCCAAGGCCGATGTGAATAGCCCATAAAGGATTTTTCCATGCGCAAAAAAAGGCTTCAAAGCCGCTATTGAAAAGTTAGTGTTCACTAAGAGACAAAATATCCGTAACTGTAGTTACAGAAGCTTCTAATGATGGTAAGGAATGCTTCGTGTGAAAGGCAACAGAAGGCCAACACGACACCCACATCGCGGAGGCTGCACTGCTTATACACTACGATAAAAATATGCATGTCATCATAAAAGCACGCGTGTCTTCTTTGATTCTTGTTGATACATCCATGAGACGTTTTTTGTACTCTGTAACTCCTAATCTAAAACTACATGATGCAAAACAAAGCGTTTTACATGATTAAGGATAGACAGGTGAGTTGGTCACTTCATAGATTTAGAACTTCTTTATGTTTGAATTTTCAAATAATTTGACGATCACAAGTATTGCACAACTGGATGTCCCATCATTCAAAAGATTGTTCAAAAGTGTTTGCAACGAACCGACTTGAATAAGTCTTGTTTTCTCCCAACGCCATTCCACACCAGTAATTTTAGGTTTTAATTTATTTTATATACCAATATTCTACTACTACTACTCAGCCCATAAATTACCCACTGCTGAGTCGGGCCTCCTCCCATAACAGAGGGTAGTTAGCCTACTGTGCCACTCTGGCCAAACGGGTTGGCACAGGGTTTCATATCAAGTTTTCCTTCTCTTGCGACTGGGTTTTCGGCCTTGTCATTTCCTTGTTGTCTGCTCTTACCACACCCTCAGGATGGAATGGGGTGGTGATACTATGTATTCTAATCCATCACCACGGACGATACGAATATTCATCACTAGAGAAATAAAAAACTATTTCCATTGCCATTTCTGAATAAGAGATGTTTTAAAACTATTCAACGAACAAGTTTAGTTCCCAGACCCAGGTCTGGTATCCAATCCAATTTGTCTTAATAGTATTAAAAACAAACGGTATCTCAATTCCTAAACGTAGTGAACCTGAAATGCTAAACGAACATTACCACGTACTCAGCAATCAACGCCATCGCCCACCTCTGCCTGATAAAAAAAATACACAAACCGAGGTTGTAGGGAACTGCGTGGGCGTAGAATAAACGTTCCGTAATTTTGGTCTTGAGCAGATGTGCGAGGTCGGAAGTGATATGTGAGTATTTATGCTCACATCAACAAGCGTGATATTTAAAGCACAATTTAAGTCATGGGTAGCTTTTTTGTAAATACCAATACTGTCAAATTTCAGCCGCGAAGCAGTAATACAAATATGTATCAATAAAAAAGAAGAAAGATGGCGATATTTTTACAATCACAGTTTGGTGCGGCTAGAGTTAACTGATTTAGGGTTTTTATATATCACTAGCGACCCGCCCTGGCTTCGTGCGGGTGATGAACAATGAATGCAATGAGGCAATGATGAACCTTTAAATTTATCAGTATTCCTCTTCAATATTACGGATGTATTATGCATATAAACATTCCTCTGAAATCACTCTATCTATTAAAAAAACCGCTTCAAAATCCGTTGCGTAGTTTTAAAGATTTAAGCATACATAGGGACGGACAGACGACAGCGACTTTGTTTTATACTATGTAGTATATCACTCATATATCAATAATTATATCAATTTTCCTAGATACAAATGCAATTTGTATACTGACGATGAGTAGGTACCCAATTAGCATGCTACTAAGCGAGCACCCCTATCCCTCCATGTTGACGTAAATTCTTTAAATTGTCTTGCCTGCTTGCATATTTAATCATCATCATCAGACTTCAAATTCTTCACCACTGTCATCTCATTTACAAGTGACTCATTACAATGTTTAAAACGAAAGTTAACAAAATAATAATCACTTGGAGAGGAATGTTATGAAAACACGTGAGCTGTAAGTGACGCATCGTTGATCTCACTCTCCCTAAGCATTCAACTCATTATAACACGGAGACAATGCCAAATCGTAAGCAGGCAAGAATAATAAATATTCTAAATACATATTCTAAACTAGCGACCCGTCCCGGCTTCGCACGGGTGCGATGTTACCCGTGGGTGACGCCGCGGGGCGAAGCTAGTCAAAAAGCCATATCATCAGCTACCTATCAGTGAAAGTCCCGTATAAATCAGCCGTTCCAGAGATTAGCCGGAACAAACAGAGAGACAGCGAAAATTTTAAAGAAATGTTATTTTGGTCTATGTACTGTAAAAAGTGGTTATTTTATTATTAAAAACAGACACTCCAATTTTATTTATTTGTATAGATGTATAGATAGACGACACTTTAAGGGCCCCTCTGATTAAATTTCAGAGTCCTTTCGTAAGGTATACTACTCTGGGTCTGGATGACACTCTTTCCGTGAATCGTGTGTATGCAAGAAGCCACCTATTCAGTAGGTAAGATATCAGATGTTGGTTATTGTTATTCAAGTTTTAAGACTCTTGCGAAAGACTTTCTTTAGCTAGTGATATGAATTTTTTGGTTACGATACAGTTTATTTACCTTTTTTACTGAGTAGATATCATAAATGCTTTAAATAAAATCGTAGTTATAACAAACATAATTAAATACATTTGTATAATATTATAATTTTAAAGAAATTATCCAATTAAATGCATCTCAAGTGAAGGAATCGTATATGAATGTTGATTTAAGCGATAACAATGGCTTACCTATTATTTAGTAATCAATCAAACTTAATAAAGCCAATAAAACTTATATCGGCGTCATGCAGTCAAAACAGATTTACTGCAATTTTACAATTACCTATGAAAAATACCAATAGATTCAATCTTGTAGTTCTGTCAATGAAAAAGAAGAATAAATAAAGACGTACGGAACGGAAAAGAACAAAATTTTGAAAGAAATCTAGTATTCATCTAAAGAATCTACAGTAATCTTTCCAATTGACTTATCTCAAATTGCATCACTAATTTATAACGTGAATAATGGCGTCATCTTATGAATGATAATTAAAATTAATTCTAATAGATTTTTTACCTAACTTTTCTTAAACATTTATTCAGTCTTGTCCATTATCTCACCAATTGTGAATTTAGTAAAGCCCCCTTACAATATCATTTCATAATACTGCGTTACTAAGATATAATTTAGTTTTTACCTCTTCGGACCGAGTTTAATTGCTTATAAAATTGTAGCCAACTATTTCAACTAAACGCTCAAACTTATGTAAAACGTTGCTAATTTAATGACGACCTTCATGGGTCTCTAACGTTTCAGCGTTGATTAGAAATTTTTGATTCTATAATTGAAGTTAAATTTTAATTCGATTTTCGGCTATTTATTCCGTAGGCGTCGGTAACGATGGAATTCCCTACCTATTTCAACATACAATAAACCTCAAATCCCCTATTTCTATAGTCAGTACGGAAAAGACGGCGATCTAAAATGTTTCATTAGCATCTCCGAAAATAAATAGACGCGTTATTTCCTACCTTCCATAGCAAGATACGCAAAGGTAATGATTGAAAAAGTAAACATGAAAAGTTTTAAATTAAACACTGAAATTAAAAACGTGCACCGGTAATGTTATCAAAAAAAAATTAGACTGTAGATTGACTGTTTCTTTGTGCTTTTGAAGACAACTCTCATCTAGTCCTCCCGTAACCACGTCTACTGCAAAGCATTCGAAACGTCGGGAATTAAATAATGGAATTCAATAGATGCGATAAATCCGTTAAAAAAAGGATAAATGTCTATGAGTAATAATCGCGAAAACTTAAAACATTCATTCATTTTCATATCCTTCAAAGGGGACGCTCATGTGAAAAGGAGGATATTACAAAATAAACAATTCAACGCGTTTGTAATCGAAACCTGCGTTAACGCTAATTGCAACAGTATGCCTCACGTAATGAGCCCGTAACTTGAACGAACCAAAAATATGATAATACAATTAAAATTGAACCTTTATTACACTCAGATAGAGCTTAAAAGTAGTTTGTAGTGAACAGTATGTATTTAGTAAGTAGTATTTGCGCAACATGCATGTTTAAAAACCAGGCGGTGTGCGGATAGCGGAACGCATTCTATTTTAGGGATCGCTGTCCGATTTTTAGACATCCTTAAGTTGTCAGCATAAAGTCGATAATAGCTTAAACAAAACATTTGATCGGTGGTCATATCTTCAATCAAAAGTCACGAAGCTTTGTAATCAGACAATTTTGAATTATGTAATTCAATAAAGGACCCAACGAATGATATAAATTCGATTGTACAATCGGATCGCGAATGTCGAGATCAACGACATAATTATTCGTTAACTAATTCCGATAACGATGATCGATTCGATTGTGCGTCGCAGTAGCCACAAGATGATTGCCAATTACTTCACCGTTAAATACAGAGAGCCATTAGACGATCTGATAAAAATAGTTGACGATGTTGGGAAACTTATTACGATAAGCATCGAATTTCGTTCAAATTGGCGAATATGAGATATCGAAATAACACAATTGCTCAAGAAAAAAATTTAACTGCTAATCTGGAAATAATTTGTTTGTTGCATGGAAGATGGCTTTTAGTGACACGGCCGCCAATTGTATGTGTGTAAGTGGCAAATTTACAATAAAGTGTTATCTATTTAAGTATCTAACTAAAACCATCTACTTAAATTAATCGTGAGTATTTTTGCCATTTCTGAACATAAATTTGAAAAACATAATATAAAAGTTTGTTAAACTTATGCATCTAATGCCAGGGTTTTGTAAATACAGTGTCATGAATCCATTACATCCTTTGGTTATAGTAAGTAGGGTTCATAAGTAGAAATCGTTGGGCTTTGTTCCCGGGAAAAGTCGAGAAATCATGTACGTTTGTAGAAAATAAACTTGCAGAGTTTTAATTTGTTTATATTTTACTAGCGACCCGCCCCGGCTTCACACGAGTGCAATTATGCATGTATTATACATATAAAACTTCCTCTTGAATCACTCTATCTATTACAAAAAACCGTTCCAAAATCCGTTGCGTAGTTTTTAGGATTTAAGCATACATAGGGACGGACAGACGACAGCGACTTTATTTTATACTATGTAGTGATGATTAACATGCCATGAATGGTGCTATGTGATGCAATTTTAATTTACATTTACTTTCCACCTGAGTTTAAGATATTAAAGTTTTCTTTCGTGTTTTATAGAATTTTGTTTACAAGATTTAAGTTGACTTTTTTTCTTCCAAATAACCAGCCCAAAATTGTGCTGTGATCCTAATGTTAAGTTAAGTAAAGTCGCATTTTTTAAGAAATACAAATCATTTTTTAATGTAGTTTATTTACATTTAACTAAAGTGTGTAGGTACCATTTTGTTCGATAACTTTTTGCCATCTTGTAGGTGGGGACATGATCCCATTGCTATAGAAATTTTGGGACTTCTGATCAAAATACCGCGACAAGTGGTTTTGGCAGTCCTCTCGTGATGTTAACCTGACACTGCCTAAAGAATTATGAAAAGACCGAAACAGGTGGAAATCATAAGGTGCAAGATCAGGACTGCGCATCAGATCAGGGCGGATGCATTAACACCTCCCAGCCAAACTCTTAATTTTTTTCGCGGGTGCGATGCATATTTTCCTTTTTTGTAGTAAAATTTTAAAATGTATCGAATTCCTTCAATATATTCACTCATCTTGACAGTACGTAAAACAAATGAAAATCACACATTTTCCTAATTTGAATTTGGAATTATGTTCTTTAAAATTTAAACTTTCAATGATACCAAAACCAGCCAGATACAAATAGTATAGTCAAAGAGATTTTATTACAAGTTCATACATACTATAATGCGAAAAGACTTTTTCCCCAACCTAATATTAACGTTTTCTTTCATGTTGATTTTTTGTTTAGTTTAAGTTCTAAATAACCAACTAAAAATGGTGCTGTCATTATGATTATGAGCCAGAATTTTTTTTTTCTGTAAATTAAAAAAAAAATCATATGATTAATGTTTTTGAATAAAATCGATGAAAGTTTTATAATTAATTTGATACTTCTATTTGAGAGGAAAACCACTGAATTTTTGACGCAATTGGAACCAAATAATATGAGAAAACGTACGTAAGTGTAAATTTCTCGACAACCCGAGAGTCCCGAGAAATTATCCTCGAGAATTCTCGAGACCCGAGAAATTGAAAAGCTCGAGAAACCATGAACACTAATAGTAAGACACTCTTATAGGACCTTATCAGAAAATTTGGCAAACATACCTGATCAGAATCCGATATTTCATAGGCCGAGGTATAAATATTTGTTTAAGAATCTTTATTAGAAGTAATAATAGTACTTTGCGACACTTACAAACTTAGGAGAAGACTAACTAAAGTAGGTCTAACGTGAAGGTATTCTAGAGATTTGAACGGATGCCAAGCGAAAACCCATTCAGGTTGTTAGGCTGCGTAGTCGACTTAATATAGCACTTAAAGTTTACGCATCCTTAAACATTAAATAGTTTATTTGCTTTAGCAACCGTTAAGAAATCGAGATAATGAAGACGCAGAACTGGTTCGTTGCGGCTGTTTTTAATTACAACGGCATTTGACTTTGTTTATCCCAGAAAAAGTTCAGCTTAAAAATGCAGAAAATCTGCAAGACACTTAAACATATCGACTTAATATTTAGAAGCGAGGATAAATAATTTTCATAATTTATAGAATTAAATAATACAGAAGAAATTATAAGAATTTGACTAATATGACAACGGTTAGTCGACTCAAGTCAAGCTGGGTACTGTTTAGTTTAACTTTTTAATATGATTAGGCAACAGATAGCACCACTCTACAATTAATGCCTATGAAAGCAATGAACCAATGAAATCACAAGTACTTCACAAATCTTCATGTATTGTATACACACCAAAATATATTAACACACTATGTGGCAACAAGACCTTAGTCCAATTAACCGTAGTGCCACACCGTACACAAAACAATGAAAACATAAAAGAATGAATGGCCGATACGGCGGCGTTTCGACTAAACTGTATTCACAAGTAACAACCATTTACTGATATTGTAGATAACAAGCCCAAGGTTTTGGACAAGAAAAAAGGAAACAACAAATGCAAAAACCAAATAAACCGTCTATTTACAATTACCTACTAAACCTAAGCTAGTCTCTAAATTATGTCTTTAACATCCTTAGGTACTAATGTTTACAATTGGTTTGTTTTGTATATTGGCACAGTTACTTTAGACGTTGGAATAGTTGTCATTAGATATTATAATATATTATTCCGTGTAATGAAGGATTTGCAACACCCACTGTCAGCAACACATACCATCCTGGTGTTTAGGTTATCGTAAGAGTCGACTACGTTGTCGACTAAAGGAGCGCATTTCAGTTCAGTTGGTTGCAGCGCAGTTCAGTTGGGTTGATATATTTTATTTCATAATCGTCGTCGTCGTCACTATTTGGTCGTGCCACGCTGGCCAGACGAGGTGGCATTGGGTGTCGTATCAAGTTTTCCTTCTATTATGGCTCGGTTTTCGCCCTTAACATTTCCTTTTGTAGGCTCTTATGACAATCTCAGGATGAAATTTATTTATCACTTTTTTGTATATTAAATACTATAAATATAAAACATAGTTAGAATGTAATTATGTAATCTAAATCCGTCACCACACTGAACTGCTAATATATTATGATCTATTGCACATTGTCTTGCTGACTCTTCTCTGTAGAGCAGCACTCCGAACCGGTGTTCGTTCCAGTATTAATGTGGATGGACGTAAGGGTTGTGGATAAAGAGATGGATGTATTGTCTAATTGAGAATACAAGAATTGAGAATAAAAGAGAAAAGAATGTAGATATAACGCCGATACGAGTGAATGGAGATAACAACCTAGCGTGGGACAAGGGCCGAAAGGAGATTATGGAAGTTAAACATGGCGATATGTATGAGAGAGAGTTTTTTGACAAAACCTACTTATACCTATGTATAAAGTTATTTGATGTTGTTGAGTTTGAAGTAAATGAACGGCACCACAAACAGCAGATCGGCCAAACCCGACAAAGGTCAGTGAAAACGCTCCCCTCCGCATAAACCGCGATTGTTTGATACAGGAAATTCCGTTTGTATTGTGTTTGATATGTAACTGTATGTAGTAGTATGTACTAGGTACCTCTAGTGCTCCGCTGCTAGATACTATATTTCGTATATGTCGGCCAATTTTGTTGTTGGAATTGTACTTCCCTGGGCGGTATTTCAAATCGAATAAAATAAAAAAATATTGAATCAAGAGGTCCGTTGACCGGTCGAAAAATAATTGGACATTCACAGTTACTATGTATCTGTGTGGTGACATATTTAGAAGACACAACACATACGACAGTATGGAGGGCAAGAGGCAGATCATCTAGCCGCACGTGAAGAAAAAGTTGATAAAAACCCTGTACCAACCTGTCATGCCCGCGTGATACAGTAGGCTGATTTCCCACCACAAATTTGGAGAAGGAGCGACGCATATTGGGTAATTTATGTTCTGAAATGATTCATGTTGACAGTTACTGTTCGTGTAGCTGTTGAGTTGGATCGCCGGAGTGCTTTATTGCCATTATATATTAGCCATATAGTTACTTTAAAAACTCCCACTTGTTTCATTGACTGTATGAATGTGATAGGTTGGTGTTTGAAGTATGAGACATATACAAGTTATCTTAGAAGATACTTAGAGGTAAGTATTTTGTATAGGAATATAAAATAGTGTACCTAAAATAACTAGTTTGTCTGGAATTTCTTTGGTGAGAACATCTCACCATTTAAACCTTCCTTGGACTCCAAATTTCTCAAATCAGTCCAGCCGTTCTCGAGATTTTGTGGGAATAACAAAAGACAATTCATATGTATATAAAGATTAAATAGATTTTTCTATAACAGAATAAAAATCTTTTATAAAGACTGATAAAATAAATACGACAGAAATAAAAGAAACTATTTTCATTTCACATATCGCAAGGTTAAGTAACATTAACAATGCATACTAATCGCATGGTAGCGTAGGAATCAATCAGTGGAAACAGGCAGACAATCTAAAGATGTTGCAATAGTGAATACGGAGTGACGATTCCGAAACAAGACAATTTTCGAAGCTATTTTCTCGCACACAATACCTGACTGATTGAACAAAAAAAGATTTCAACACTACATTGTTCATGTTTTTATTCTGCAGTGAAAGAAACTTTAGTACAAGGATTCACTGATATTTGTAGTACACGCTCTTAGTATTGTTAGATTGATGTCTGCCCGTATGTGGTAAGATTGTGTAGCGAATTGAATTCATAGACATTCAACTTCAAGGGTCAAAGAGGGTCGGGTCTGTTTCGTAAACCATAAGACTAAACGTTTTGTTGTAACAGCAATTGTTTGTTTATGATTGCTTTTTAATTAAAGTAGCAATTCGAAGCTTTCGTAATTTAACTTTATCTTGAGTAAATCTACATGTGATAATTAAGATCTAGACAAAGGGAAATTAAAGTCACTTGATGTTCAAAGACGAAAATAAATAAATTGTCGAAAGGACTGTGGCAGAACCTTTGTTTGAAATTTGTAGCAAAGGTCAATAGGTGACGAAAAATGCTAACCATTAGGCGGATTCGACCTGCCTGAGTCAGTAGTAGTATAGAAACGGCATGGGACTCTGTCATACAAATAGGTGCTTACCGGGCATGGATTCTTCGATAAGTACCTGCACCAAATCGCAGGTCTGGGAGCCTGAGAGGCGAGCCCTGGTAGCACGGGTCGGGGGGAAATGCGAACCTTTGGCGCCCCAAGCGTGCCGTGTGAGGGTATAACGCTGGGGTTTTAGTGGGTAGATGAGTAGCTTCCGGACTCCCACATAATCGCCGGCCCCACCCCCGAGGGGCAGCAGTATGCATAAAGCAGTTCCCAGCGAAACAAAAAAAAATAGTAGTAGGTAGTATAGAAAATCGCTATCCTGTTGGTGATTTAGAATATATCATCATTGACTTATTTTATATCAAGGGTCTCGTGGGAGTTTAAAAGAACATGATCTAGCCAATAGAACCCTATGTCCAGCAATGGTACTAACGTGACTCTGGAAGATAATTTTCGTTCATAAAATTGAGTGCCCTTATTTATTGAGCGAAACTTTTACTAACCAAGTTCTCTTCCGCTATTCAAAATTAATTGGCTTCAAAATTAGTTTTCTTTAAACATGTAATTCAATGCGAACAAATATTGAACAGTACGTATAAACCGTTTACGGAATAAACCGCAAGACAAAAAGTTACATAGCATACAAAATTAAACGGTACATCCTCACAAACAAAGATTTAACGTATTGTGTATCGTAGAATACAATCGCTAATGTATTTGTTATGCATAGGAGTTTTATTCAAATGCGTGGCCATGCCGCGAGGTAATCTGGCCAGTGCCTTTAGAATGTTGTCATAAACTCCGAACCAATTTTATTATCATAATAATGTTACTGCTAATAATTTGTCGAGTGAGACATATGGAATCAATCATAGGGGTATTAGGGAGGCATTTGACAATCTTTAAAAATACGCATTATTGACACGTCATGTAACAATTTTGCGTAAATCCTTATCAATACGTGTAAATTTATAAACGCTAGTAAAAATATACGTCCATGCGGTGATAAGTTTAGAATAATGTGATCAATCCTCATTTTCTATACTGCCGTGCTAATGATAAGAGCGGCAAGTGCATGACAGGAAGTTCCTAGATAATGGCGCTTAAAGTTTAAAATTATTTTTTTTGTAGTAACTGCGCTTATAAAAATCAAAAATGTAATCATACTAGCACTTTCTTTTTAAACTGTCAAAGACAAAGTTATAGATCTCGATACGGCAATTCCGAAAATGTAACTAACTCAATTTGGTAAAAAAATGTTGGTTACGGCGGTTATTATAAGCGCGGCAGTATACCGAGTGTGTTATTTGTAGCGATCAAAGGAACTAGATTAGTAGAAAACTTCACAAAAGAAGGAAAACTTGATATGAAAACATTTGACACTCCGGACAGCGTGGTACAGACAGTAGGCAAATTACCCACCATCTAATTGGTGGAGGCCGGGCGTAATTTAGGGGTGATAATAGAGATGATGGTGATGACGTATTATTAAATCACGTCAAATTTTGTAAAACACAATGCCATGAATAATTATGATATTAAATTCAAACTTTAGAAATTTTCTTTACACAGATTTAAAAGAGCCTAACGTTGCATAACCAAATCCCTATGAAATAATGGCAGAACTACGTGCGTTACCATGCTTTGTAATGGAAATCTGAATGGTTCGCACGCACCGTTCGCTTGGCGTTGCGTAAGCCAGCACTGTGGTAAGAGTACCTACACGAGGGCTCAAAATGACGGAAGGTCGATGCCTTCTATTCAAACTCTTCGATATCTACGTAAAATTCTTCCTTGAGACTTTAGATACTTCCCGTACCAACAGGTATTTGAAGCAATTAAAGATAGTAATAGTAAAGTTACTCTTGAAAAAAATATTGTTGTACCAATTAAAAACTCTAACTTAAGAGGAACTTTATTTACGTAGGTTTTATCACAAAACTCTTATAAATGGTCCTATTTAAAATTACTATTATCACTTTACGGCTAGTTCGTAGTCTCTATACACAAATATCAGTCGTCATATCTACATTCACACCTTTCATACACAATTCCTCATTCTTACAATCCATCCATCTCTTTTGATCGTCCACAACCCCTAAACTTTATTAATATTTTGAAACATTGCAATAATCTTGGGAAATTCGTCGGAAACCAGTAGCTTAAAAATACCTTCACCTGACTATTAAAATTATCATACAATTGAAGAAATACATACACGTAGTTGTTACGTCATTTTTCGATGAATATCAGGACTCGCGTCAATTTTTTTTAAACAAATGTGGATGTGTGAAGCAGACCTTAATATGACAACCTGTGCTAACCAATCTTGCTCCTGCTCGCGCAAACGAGAAACCCGCATTATCCGCAGTAACAGTATGTCGCATATAAAATACTAGACCTTGAAGATTGAGAGTGAAAATACTAGACCCTGCTTAGACTAATATTTTATTCCATAATATCCTACGAATAATAAAACTTTCGTAGATAATATCCTAATGCAACTGTGCAAACTGAAGTAAATGTTGTGTGCATATGCATAGATAGACGAAATCCTAAATAAATTGTTTTGACCTTTGCTGGTGTTATAAAGCCTAACAATAATACTATTGTTTTAAGAATTATATTAAAATTGAAAAAAATACGCGCTTACTTTCAACGTAGGACGTCAGTAGCTGATATATAGATAGACGGATTTAGAATGAAGTATGTAATGCATCTATTCTAAACCTAATAAAATGCTCTATTAGCGTTTAGCTTAATCTTTTTACTTATTGGTAATTTAATTATCCTGGTGGAAATTTTATGTGACCGATTCAATTCAAAGTAGATCCTTATGACAGCCAACAAGCGTTTGCTCATATTATAGGGGTTTTGATACCTAAGGTTATTAATTGGGGTAACAATTAAGTAATGGGAAAATTAGCCTTAAATTCCCTATAGGCATTTTACCTATATAATTAGATCCTTTAATCGTATCCTCAGAACATGAGTGTTCACGGGCAGTCAGCGCGGGACGGTACACTGGGGGATATTTAGATAGCGGGGGACCCCCCTCGCAGCTCGCGCGGGGTGAACCTTAGCCCCACGAGCCCCACACCAGACCTCCCCAGGCTGATGTGGAAAGTGCATCAAGGATTTTCCGCCGAAAGAAAAAGTACTTACACGAGTTGATGACACTATTGAACTACGATGATACTATTGAAAAATGCGTGGACGCAATAATTATGACAACTTTTATGTAAGAACACGAGTATGTAACGCCAGGTGGATAAGTGTAGTAGTGTTGATATGTTTGGTACTAAGGTTACGATTATTTTGGTTTGTGATTTTCGTAAGAGGCTCGTGTGGCATTTTATGAGCTGAACCGGTTGGCGTTGTTTTGGTAATGTGGCCGATGCATTTGCAGTGATCGTGCAATACGAGTGGAGCAGTTTTATTATATACACTCACAAAAACAGCTCCACTCAATCATAATTTACATATCGCTATCGAACTTTCGAGCAAGGTGTTCAGTACTTCCCTTATCTACTCCTTAATTAACAATGACCGAATGTTTATGAACCTCTAGTGGCACCATAATTTTGATCTTTATAGAAGATTGACAATAGATAACAATTAAATCGTAATTACCACCGGTGACCTCAAACATTAAATTAGCTCTAAGTTACTTCGAGAATTCTTGGAAGAACTGGGCTAAAATATTTAATAGGCTTTGTACCTGGTAGGGGACTTTTCGCGTCCTTCCGCTGCTCGACCTCTCCTGACACTCCATCCTCCAGAACATCCTCACATCTCGCGACACGCACAAGCACAAAAGCGCACAAACACACCAACGTAATCCTCATCACTCCCATCTTCATAATTAAAACGATATATTTGAGTCAATAAAGCCCATTTTCGATCGTCGATCGAGAGAAACTCAAATTGAAAACAAACAGTCACATTTTCGTATTATTGATTCCTTAACAACTAAAATAATCCCTTAAATGGAAATCGCGACTTTTTCGTAAATATCACACGCTCACTTATCATCACGACACCAATTGCCACTGTTTTTAAAAAATGGATAAATAAAAAGAAGAAATTCGTATTCGATTTTTTTAAATGTCAAACGTAAACACGCCGTGCGCGGGGTATTGACAACGATGGTACTGTCTGGCTGGTGGGAGAATGCCGTTACCCCCACCTGCGCGCGCGCAACCTACGAGAACGATCAATGGACACCGATATCGAGAACCGGCGGTAACTGTAGCTGAGGTTTCTAAGATAAGGTATCGGAGAAAACGGCGCCCGTAATAACATTAATGTCGTATTAGTGGTTAATGTACCGTTCACCGCTCTTGATAACAATCTCGCTGCCCGCCGGTGCAACTGGTTGGTATTTTGGAATTTCTACTTCTCGTCTAGGCGACGCTATAATAATCAGAGCACACGGTAATAAAAATTAAAAGACTTTCTCCTATTTTTTTATATTAAGGTGAATGTTCCAGGGTAGCCCGCGAAATTCAAATTTTCTTACGTTTTTTGCAATTTGCAGGCCAGTGCTAGGTTGTATGATGATGAACATTTGATTCGCGGCTGTAAGTCGTATGTAGTTACAGAGTTATAATCATCAAACTCATCAATACAACCCTCCAAGCTCATAAAGGTGCAAGAATGACTTTGAGCTTAATTCTATAACTACATACGCCTTACAGCCGCGAATGACATTTTAATCAACGTACAACCTGGCACTGACCTGCAAATTGCAAAAAACGTAAGAAAATTTGAATTTCGCGGGCTACCCTGGAACATTCACCTTAAGGACCTGTAATTTACACAGGCGCAACAATATATAATATATATTTCTGCTGATATAGATACTGTGTGCAAAATTTTGAGGAAAACCAATAGTTTAAAGTATACAGTTTATTTATGTTAACTACCTGACCCGGCAAACATCGCTATTAAAAAATAGGGGCTGTTTGTAGAGGGGTGAAAATTTACGGTTGTATGTTGTGTGTTTGTATGCTGTGCTGTATCATAAAAAAATAAAACTAATAAAAATAAATAATAATATAAAATTAATATCTAAGAAATAAAATTTTCGCTTGTAATGTAAAAATATAAAAAAATAAAACCCTTAAGGGGAATGAAAAATAGATGTCCGATTCGCAGACCTAACCAACTGTCCCAACAAACGTGGTTTTGCCTAATATGTATATAAAATTCTTTAACTAATATATAAAATTCTCGTGTCACGGTATTTGTTATTTTACTCCTCCGAAATGGCTCAACCGATTTTGTTGATTTGTTTTTAAATGTTAAGGGTGGTCCACCCCATAATTTTTTATTTTTCATGATATGGAATACATACTATCAAACCCTATTTTTTATAGCGATATTTATATGGCAAAACATTTGCCAGGTGAGAATAGTATTAGATAATATTATTTAAACAAAATAATTAGAATTTTACACAAATAATACTTTAAATTAAATTAATATATTTAGAATTAACCTTATCATGTCACAATAAATGAGATTCCATTGTCTAGCACCACAGCTTTTCAAAAAATATTTTGTCACATAAAGTTCATCATTGTTGACTTCATCATGACTCCTCACTCCCCTTTTTATGTTTGATCAAATGTTTGATCAACAGTTTCATGCGATCAACTTTCTTCTTTAACCTTCGTTTCCCTTGCCACATGAGATTGAGCCTCCTTTTTCTATTTTCAGCAATTATTTCTAATCTGTGTACTTTGTACTTGAGTTTGGTGACCTCATCTGAATCTGTGGGTTTGATGTCTACTGGCTGCACTCTAGTTATTGTAGGCTCTGGTTCTTGTAAAGGCTAAAAGTGAAGTAACACTGCAATTAAATGTATTTTCTTTCTTTCTTCAATTATAATATACTAGCGACCCACCCCGGCTTCGCACGGATCAATTATACATATAAACCTTCCTCTAGAATCACTCTATATATTTAAAAAAAGTGCTCCAAAATCCGTTGCATAGTTTTTAAGATTTATGCATACATAGGGAAGGACAGACAACAGCGACTTTGTTTTATACTATGTAGTGATATACCTGTGCAAAAAAAGGGAATTTTTTGGAAGGTTATATTGAAAGAAGTATGAAGAGGAAGCCAGTGCAGAGGTCTTCAGGAGTCAAGCAGACTATATAATATATATGCCTCTGTACCAGGGACTTAAACATTGTCACCAACCCATAAAATCCTGAGAATTTTGTGAGAGGTGACTAAAGGAATCCAACAGACAAACCACAAAGCAACGGAAAACTTGATACATAAATAAATTTCCTCCCATGAATTTAGAGGAGGCCTTACTTGGTAGTGGGTAATTTAAGGGCCAACTCACTGAGATGTTAATAGCGGGAACAGCTTCTATAGCCAATCTTCTTAATCCACTCTCTGTTATATAAAAGTCTTTAGCTTCAAAGTGTTCAGAGCAAACAGCACTTGATGGAGTTGAAATCCAGTCATTTTCTCTGTTGACTGCTAGCTCCCACTGTTGTTTCCTTTCTTTGTCTCGGGGAAATCTGCAATACATTAATAGTGTAAACATTTCCTATTAGAGAATTATATATTTGAGAGAGAGAGCGAAAAGAATAGAGAATATGAGTTAACATCCACATCATCTCAGCCCTTAATTGAACCACTGCTGAGTGCCTCCTGCAACTCGGAAAAAAATGAACACATATTTGCCTGGGTTACTGGAAAATTGGTTTGGTATCTCTAGGTCTAAACGTGGATGGATTTTATAATTCAAATAATTAACTTTTAATATAAAAATAATTCTAATTTCATTTATTAATTACCCTTACCTGTGAAATGTGATTCCGTGTTTATCCTTTGATATCTTTGCTGACGTGTTCTTACAATTGGTCACAGCGCATGTAACCATTGTACTAATGCATTTAAGATGCAATAGATTCACTGAAATGGACAAAAACTATTTACACAACCCGCAGGAATACAAAAAAAAACATAACAAATAAACGTCAAAATCTAACTGACGTCCGACACTCTGACAGTGACAGACGATTACGCTATGAAACTTCAAAAATACTTCTTCTTCTTCTTCGTTTAGGTTTTGGCTTCCATCGTTATACCGATGATTTTGCCAATGACAAGTGTGTTGTGTTAGAAAAGTTCGTGTGATTATGAAAGTTAAATTAATTGGTCATAAGTTGCGTTAGAGTTAAGAAGTTAAATGTTAGCAGGTAGCGCTATAGAAAACAATACAAAGCATTAAAGTACAGATTATAAATATTAAATTGATAGAGCAATATTATGGAAACCTTAGATATTTTGATTAAATACAAACTAGACGTACTTTTATCAGTTCGATTAGATTAAAGGAGTTCGTTATGGGCTTAGTTCTATTTTAATATTATTGATACTAAGGAATTTATAAAGCACTTTCACAAAAGGGGTATGAACCAGCGATAGCAGTTAAGGGATATTGACGGGGCGGGGAATATTAATTGGCAAAATGTCTTATAGAGGAACTATTAACTTGGGACAGGAGAAAAATAGATGATCTAAGGTTCCCTCTGCAAGTCCACAGTCACAAAGTGAGTGGACCCTCACTCGAATCTTGGCTAAAAATACAGGTGTGCAGACAAAACCTAAACGTAACGTAACGTGACGTAGCAGATTTGTTGACATTCCTAAAACGAGAAAACAAAGGTTTAGAGGGGATTACAGGTGGGATAGAAGCAAAGTATCTACCTTTCGTACGACTTTGGGATCCAAATAGTATTCCAGGTCTTCATAACTGCAGGCAATGATGTTAGAAGTAAAAAGGTGTAGATAGGTTATAAGCGGTCAGCAAGCGGCACGTTAAAAGTAGGCTAATTAGCAAACCTGACCTCAGTGTTGCGTCGCTGGCGTCAACAAATGCACGTCAAGATCCGCGTGTAAAAAGTGCTTTAAAACAATTAAAAATGCCATCGTGTGATATGAGATATAGCACAAACTACTCTAACAAAACTTCTAAAAGTCAAGGAATCACTTATCATTCGTAACTATCACTATTTCCGTAATATAACTAATATTTTTTACAAATTTAAAATGTTATTCGTAAAATATGGCGGTAGAAATCAATGAGTGGAACAAAAGTATCCTCATTACCAAGTGCAAAAGAGATAGATGTCATTACGCATCATAGACTTTATAGAAACAGACATGTGAGTTGCATATCGGAGTAGGTACAAAGGTAAGGTTATTAAGTGATGTTATTTTTTGTAATGCAGTTGTTATTTAAATTAAATTATTTTATTTTTCGAGTTGTGTTACTTCAGTAATAAATAAACTATTAATACAGGGCAATTTTTAATTAACATACATCTCAGAACTTGGAGTACTCATGATTATAAAACACTTTTACTATGGGAACAACTCTGAAATTGTGAAAAAACAAAACAGCTGTTTCTAACATATATGTTTACATAGCGAGACAGTTTTTACAAAATATTTTTAGGCATAAATCTTTGTAGAGCAAAATGTTATGTCTGCTTTAAGTAATCTATATTGTTTCTAGTGCATGTGACAACGCATCACAACAAATTATATTTGTCTCTATTTAGCACGTGATTATTAAATCATACCATCCTACTTTCACGACTCATCTAATGCAGTGTGCATATTGCATATTAAGTTAACTATGTGTGCGTTGGCTTGCCATTTTTATAGATCGAATGTTGTACAGGTAACGTATCTACACCTTTTTACTTCTAACATCATTGACTGCAGGTCTAACAAGGGAGCGAATATCACGGGAATAAGAGGAATTATATGTGTTACACAAAACTACTTCGTTTTACTCATGGAGGTAGTTATATGTCAGTTTTAAGGCCGCTGCATACGTGACGGGTTTTTATACGGACGGGACGGGACGGGAATTATTGCAAACATCGTTTTGATACAAAATGTATATAAAATCGTCGCCGACGATGTTTGGCACGTCCCGTGAGTGCCACGTTCCCGTCCCGTCCGTGAAATATGCACTTTCATATACATTTTGTATCAAAACGATGTTTGCAATAATTCCCGTCCCGTCCCGTCCCGTCCCGTCCGTATAAAAACCCGTCACGTATGCAGCGGCCTTTAATATGTAAAATAGATTTGTAGTTTTATTAGAGAAAAAAAATCGATATTTAAGTTATAATTTGTGTCTAGCATAAAATAGCGAAATAGATAAAAATAAGAATCATAGTTATTTATGGCAAAAGAAGTCAACTGCTGAACATAGCCTCAAGGAATTTTGCAATCCACTCGCAACAATAGTACTTTATTTAATTAAAATAGCGATGAGAGAATTAGAATATAATGTCCTATTATTCCTGTGTCATAAATGCTATAATGGCGTCACCGTCGGGGTGAAGTTACTAGAAAACTTTAATATTTTACAGTAAACAGCCTATTAAAGTAATCTATAATTTATTATATAAAATTGCTGTTCGTTAGTCTCGCTAAAACTCGAGAACGGCTGGAAATATTCAGACATTCCAATTGTAGCTCATCTAACTTAGTGATTGTTTGTTGTGCAGTGTGTGGTCTTGCGTTGTTGTGAAGCAGCAGTGGCCTAGACCGATTGACCAATCCCGGTTGTGTAACAGCCAGTTCTTCCTTCATGGTTGCTGACAATAAATCCGCCGTAATCGTTTGGCCAGATTTTATAAAGCTGTAGTGAACGACACCGGCGCTAGTCCACGAAACACTCACACAAGTAACTTTTTCTGATTTAATTTTCGTTTAGGGCAGGATTTGGCAGGATCTCCATTGTGACGAGCGCTTCCGATTATTGTACAATATACACTTTTCATCACAAGTACCTATTGATTAGATTTAAAATCCCTATAGTATTGTGTCGGTTGAGCAAAATAAGATAGCAGTCGACGCGTGTTTGTAAGTTCGATTCACTCAATCCATGAGGTAACCATCGTTCAGGTATTTTTACTTTCTCGATTTGCTTCAAGTGGATTAATACAGTTTTATTTCTTACCCCAAAGCCTGCAGCTATCTCTGAAGTGCTTTGTGATGGATCCGCTTCCACAATAACCTTTAATTCTTCATTTTCCACTTTGGTCTCCGGCCGTCCACGGGGTTGGTTCTGAAGGTCGAAATTTCCAGAACGAAAACGTTGAAATCAAAAACGTACCGTTTCTTTTGCGACACCAGCGCCGTACATATCACTAAACCTTCGATCGTTTCTGCAGCACTGGTGCCACGGTAAAACTCGTACTCGTAAATAAACCGATATTTCATGTTTTCCATTGTGTGGTAATATGCGACGCCAAAGAAAAAAATTATGAGGAAAAAACAAACAAATGACTGTATTCAAAACCCAAATGTACCAGCTAAATGAATTTATAAATTTGATTTTGAAATCCTTAACCAAAGAGCAGGTTTTTCAGATCAAAATGGTCAGTATGATAAATAAATAAATAAATAAATAAATAAAAAGCCTTTTATTTCTTGCAATCATTAAAAAATTGAATGAACATTAACTGAATACTTAAATTGTATCTATTAATTCTGATCTAATAATATAATCTAATTCTATTCATATATTTCATCATGTATAAATTATTCTAATGTGTATATATTATTATCATGCAATTTTAATTACCTACTTATAGCTTTGTAACAATATTTAGATTCATTGTGCAAGAACCCCTCTTGAGAGGGTGAAGGCCTCCTCCAGTTTTTTCCAGCGGTCTCTATCTCTAGCTTTTTGTGTCCATAGCTTTCCCACTACTTTAGTGATATCATCTTCCCATCTTGTTGTTGGTCTGCCTCTCTTTCTTGTTCCTGCTGGGCCCAGCCAAGAAGTTAGACGGCTCGTCCATCGGTTGTCGGTCATTCTAGCGACGTGACCGGCCCACCGCCACTTCAACTTTAGTGAGTAGGTTATGGCGTTACTCCTGTTTTTTTTCTTATTGTAGTATGTGGTATTTTTTTTAATATTTGTGATGCTCCTCTCCATACTTCGCTGACAAGATCTAATTTTCTTTTTGATTCTAACAGTATATTTCCAAGTCTGACATGCGTAAGTGATAGACGGAAGCAAGCATGTATCCATCACTTTTTTCTTTACTTTTATGGGCAAAGAGCTTTTCAATATTTCCTTCATACTCCAAAATTTTCTCCATGCACCGTTGATTCTTCTTTCTACTTCTAGGATATTATTTTCTTTTGAAAAAGAGATCTGTTTCCCCAGGTACACTTATGAATCGACATATTCTAGAGACTCGCCGTTTAGGTTGATTTAGTATTTTACGTGGTTAGTCATAGCCTTTGTTTTATTAATGTTTAGTTCTAGGCCAACTTTCTTACTTGCTATTTGTAGGGATTTTGACATCGATTCTATTTTTTTTTTTTTTTTTTTATTACTAACTGTCCGGCGGTTGACCTCTATCTCACCTGATGGTAAGTGACGATGAGGCCGACGGTGTAACCCGCTGGGACAGTAAGAGCCTATTCACTCCAGACTTGAAGGCATCCAAGTCATATTTACTTGGAAATACAGACGTAGGAAGCGAATTCCACTCCTTAGCGGTCCGCATCAAGAAAGAGGAAGCGAAACGCTTAGTGCGAATATGTCGAATTTCAACCGCATAAGGATGAAGTCGCTCCCCACGCCTGGATGTCCGATGATGGAAAGGGGATGGTGGAATTAATTCGTGCAATTCCTGCGCACACTCACCGAAATGTATCCTATAAAACACGCAGAGGCAAGCAACTCGTCGTCGGTGCTCGAGGCTCTGCAATTTTGCCTGTACCAACCGCGTATCACCAATGAGCTTGTAGGCCCGGCGCTCCACAGAATCCAAGGCGGCTAACTGATACTTGGCTGAGCCATCCCAAAGGTGGGAACAGTACTCCATACCTGAGCGGACCTGAGCTTGGTAAAGAGTGAGAAGCTGTCCAGGTGTGAAGTACCGACGCACCTTAAATAGGATACCAAGTTTCTTTGCTGCAGTTTTCGCTTTGGACTCTATGGAACTCCCGAAGTTAAGGTCTGAACATAACTTCATGCCCAAAAGCTCGAGTCGACCCGCAATTGGTACGGACACATTTCGGAAAGTGGGAGTCAAGTTGAACGGACTCCGCTTTGCGGTGAATAGACACGCCTGTGTTTTGGTCGCATTGAACCTGACTAGATTGTCATCGCCCCAGTTGGACACTGACTTTAAAGTCAAGTTCAGACGTTCCACCATGGCCTCCCTAAGCGACTGAATCTCATTACTGGTGGTCCGGGCATCAGATACGTATCTCTCCGTGACCGTGCTGTCATCTGCATACCCAAAAATACCGGGTTTAAGCAGGTCGTTAATATGCAGCAAAAAGAGAGTCGCGGAGAGAACGGACCCTTGAGGTACACCGGCATTAATTGTCACTTGATCCGATGAGTAGCCATCAATGACTACGCGGATGTAACGGTTCCTCAGGAAGTCAGAGATCCAGAAACACAGACTAGCTGAGATTCCGTAAGCTGGAAGTTTGCCCAAAAGACTTTCATGCCAGACCCTGTCGAAAGCCTTTGAATATCAAGAGACACAGCAAGAGCTTCACCGTGTCTCTCGATGGCTTCACCCCAAAAGTGTGTTGCATACACAAGAAGGTCCCCAGTGGACCGGTTTCGGCGGAAACCGTACTGTCGGTCGCTGAGGAGATCGTTACCTTCAAGGTATGCAAGGAGTTTGGTGTTCAATACACGTTCCATAATTTTACAAAGTATGGAGGTGATCGAAATGGGTCTAAAATTCGACGGGTCGGCACGATTGCCTTTTTTAAGGATTGGTTGGACGTTGGCAACCTTCCAGGACTTGGGGACATGCCCCGTCTGCATGGAGAGGCGGAACAGGCGTGTAAGAATAGGAGACAACTCCGGGGCACAGGTCTTTAGCACAATTGCTGGTATACCATCGGGGCCGCTAGATTTATTCACATCCAGACAACGTAGTGTTTTAAGCACCTCTTTCTGACGGATGCGTATCTCTGGCATCGACGTGTCGCAGCGAGGCATTGAAGGAGATGCAGCGTCACCAGCATCTAGACGTGAATTTTCAGCAAAGAGGGAGACAAATAGATTTGCCTTCTCCTTCGCAGTGTGAGCTAGCGACCCATTAGGTTTCAGCAATGGTGGTAGTGATGACTGACAGAAGTTCCACCGTCCGGTCTCCACCGATTTGGCGAGGGACCAGAATGCTTTACTCCCAACTGGGTACGAAGCAAGCTTAGTCCCGATGCGACCAACATGGAGGAAACGAGCTTTCCGTAAAACCTTCTTGCAGGACTTGGCAATTTTGTTAAAAGCCTGCTTTTTAAGGTGTACATCCGGAGCTTTGCGGCTACGAGCATCCGCCCAAGATAGGTATGCCGAATGTTTATGTGCCTCAGCACTGGCACACTCAGCATTAAACCAAGGGCGTGCTTTGCCACCGAGTGCGATATCAGAGTAAGGAATAAAATATTCCATACTCTGACGCAAGACATCGGTAATAGCTTCCGCGCAGCTCGACGGATCATCACAGGAAAAGCAGGCTTGTTGCCAGGGATAAGACGCAAGGAAATGCCGCATCTCGTCCCAATCTGCTGACTTGTATCGCCACACCCGCCGTAAGCCTCTTGGGCTGGGATCGGGCGGTGAGTAGTGCGATACAGATTTAACCAGACAGTGGTCGGAGGTTCCCAAAGGGGCTGACACTGACACATTATACCTGTCCGGGTCGGTTGTTAGCAGAAGGTCCAAGCAATTAGGTGTGTGGCCAGCAACATCTGGAATGCGTGTCGGTTCGTCGACCAGCTGAGTGAGATCTAGCGATAGTGCAAACTTGCGCGCCTCCCTCCCAGCATGGTCCGTAAACTGGTATGGGCACAACCACTCTTTATGATGAGCGTTAAAGTCCCCCAGAAAGACCAACTGCGCACACGGGTACCGCTGCTGAGCCTCACCAGCCATATCACTGAGCCGTTCGAAGAGTCTCGTTGTCTCCTGATCACCGCTGTGCGACCGGTAGACCAAGGCGTAAACAATCTGTTCAACGCCCGTGTCCACCAGTAACCATAAGTTAGAAAAACTAGGATCCTCAAAGTTACGGAGACGCTGACAACAGATGTTGTTGTAAACTCTTTCATAACCTTGTCTATGTACAATGTCTTTACCTTTATATTTGTCATTAATAAAACGTCATTCTGTAAACTATCAAAATGTGTTTGCATTTATAAAATTGGCGACGAGTTAAAAAATAAAATGAACGATGAACAATTTGCGTTGTTTCTTCGCGCACAACAGGCGCAGCAAGAACAATTACAAGCACATCAAGTGCAAATAACGGACATATTAAAATTGTTGATACAAATTCAAAATGGGAACGACGCCCAATCTACAAGGAAAAACGTGACGAACGATTTTCATGAAAATTGCGACAAAATAACTATTATCAAAAATTTTAACCTTCATTACGACCCAGATACACACAGGATTGACGATTTCATTGAATTTTTTGAATCGAAATGTAAAATAATAAACATAAATGAAGATAGTTTGAAAAGAGATCTTCTCTTGAATACATTGACACCCGAAATTTTTCACGAGGTGAAAATTGCATTAACACCGAACTTTGACTCAAGCAATTACACTGATATTTCTACAAAGCTTTTAAATTTGTTGAGTGTTAAGAAAACGAGATACAGAGCGTTGTCAGAATTTTGGTCTTGTGTCAGAGAAACAAATGAAACTATGGAACACTACGCCAACCGCCTAAAAGCCCTCAGTCGGGATTGTGGATACAAGGAAGAACTATTGGAACGCCAACTCCGGGACCGCTTTGCGACAGGGCTGAACCACCCCGAACTTGAGACGGACCTGAAACAAAAATGGCCTGAACTACAAGAAATTGATGAAGGTATAATAAGCGAAGTAACGTTCAATAAAATATTTGCTATTGCACAATCACGAGAACAAGCCGAACATGATACTCCACCAACTAATGTAAACAAAATTAAAAGAAACATACCAAGAAAACAATCAGCTGAAGACAAAAGTCCACGGAAGCTCCTAACAAACCAATGTTTACGTTGCGGTGGTTCTGATAAACATACAGCCTCTAAATGCAGAGCAAGAATCCACGTATGCCGCGAATGCAATACAGAAGGACACTTCGAAAGTTGCTGCATTAAAACAGGACGCGCTTATATCTACAAACAAAACAATATCAAGAGAATTAAGGAAAATCAGAAAACATCTGCAGCGAATACTTCTGAAAGTAGTGACGATGAAGAAGATTATGTGTGCAAAGTAGAAACGATTCGGAACAAAGACTGCAAACAAATAGATGTTCTTATCAATGGAGTCAAGTGCACGATGGATTGGGATCCCGGTTCAACATATTCAATTATTGATACTACATTATGGAGAAGAATTGGATCACCAACACTTAGTTGCGGTCCAAAACTCAAAGCGTATGGAAATAATATTTTGAAAACAAAAGGGATCACAGATGTTGATGTCAAAGTCAACGGACTACAAAAAATATTACCGGTCGTAGTAATGAACAACGCTAAACCTATGCTTTTTGGTTTGCAATGGAGCGAGATGTTTGAGATGAACTTTCCAAAAGCTGTATACTCAATTAAAACGTCCCTTCCAACAACATTAAGTCACGTGATAAATCAATATAAACAACTATTTGACGGAAAACTTGGAAAAGTAATGAACTATCAGGTCAACATACACATTAAACCTGAATCTGAACCTGTACATCTACCAGCAAGACCAATCAAATTCAGTTTAAAGAAAAATGTTGAAAGAGAACTCGATCGACTTGTTGATGAAGGCATCATTGAAAAAGTAGATCCAAACACCACACCAATTGAGTGGGCTACACCAACAGTAAATGTATTGAAACCGAACGGAACAATCAGAATTTGTGGTGACTACAGAACGACATTGAACCCAGTCCTTGTAAAACATTTACATCCAATACCTATTTTTGACCAACTTCGTCAAACATTATCAAATGGAATCATATTTTCGAAAATAGACCTTAAAGATGCGTACCTACAGTTTGAAATCGCTCCCGAATCAAAAAAATATTTAACATTATCTACACACAAAGGCTACTTCCAGTACAATAGAATGCCATTTGGAATCGCTACAGCACCATCGATCTTTCAACACTTTCTTGATCAATTACTTGGAAACATCCCAAACGTCGCAGTGTATTTTGATGATATCGCTATAACGGGACTAAATCTAAAAGAACATCTACAAACACTGTCAATCGTATTCGATAAACTACAACGTGCCGGATTAAAGGTGAACCTTAAGAAATGTAGTTTTCTACAAAAGGAAATTGAATACCTTGGTCACACTATAGACAAAAATGGTATACGCCCAACACAAAACAAAATAGATGCCATCACGAAAGCTATTCCACCGTCAAATTCAAAGGAATTGCGATCTTTCCTGGGATTAGTAAATTTCTATGAACGCTTTGTACCACATCTACACGGATTATGTGCAGACCTACATGAATTAACTAGTGGTAGAAAAACATGGAAATGGACTAAACACGAAAACCAAATCTTTGAATCAACGAAGACATTCATTGCTAATTCTAAACCTCTGATTGCTTTTAACGACCAACGTCCGCTATTTTTAGCTTGCGATGCTTCTGAAAAAGGTGTCGGTGCTGTCTTATTTCATAAAAACAAAGACATTGAGCAACCAATTGCATTCGCCTCTAGGAAATTAAGACTAGCGGAAAGCAAGTATTCGGTTATTGATCGTGAAGCTTTAGCAATTCTTTTTGGCGTAAAGAAATTTGATCAATACCTACGTGGAACAAAATTTACCTTAGTGACTGACCACAAGCCACTTATACATATTTTGGGAACGCAACGTAATCTCCCAAAACTAGTCAACAATAGACTAGTCAGATGGGCTCTTGTGATCGGGAGCTACCAATACGACATATGTTACCGAAAAGGAGAAAACAATATTTTAGCAGACTGCCTTTCTAGATTGCCAAATCCAGAAACTCTACCTACCGTAACTGAAACAAAAGTTAATAGGATCAATACAAAGCTATTTGGACACCGAATAGCAGACCTTCAGCTATCGGAAAAAGATTTAAGTGACAAAACAACAAAGGATCATATTCTCTCTAAAGTAAGCCAATGTTTAAAGACTGGCTGGCGAGAAATAGATTACAATCAAGACATGAAACATTATTACAGGAAACGATTCGAACTGTCTACAGAAAATAACATTTTAATGTGGCAAGGTCGAATGATCATACCCGATGTACTTCGAAAAACAATTCTTACATACCTCCACAGAGGTCATCCAGGAATTTCTGCTATGAAGTCACTTGCACGGTTTTATGTCTGGTGGCCATCACTTGACGATGATATTAATGCGTTTGTCAAAAGATGCTCAAGATGTCAACAAAATCGGCCGAACAATTCAGAACTTCCTGTATTTTCTTGGTCGATTCCCGAAGAAGTGTGGGACAGAGTACACATTGACTTTGCAGGTCCATTTGAAGGAACATATTGGCTAATACTATGTGACGCCTTATCGAAATGGATCGAGATCCACTGCATGAAACAGATAACTACAAAGAAGCTTTGTGACACCTTAGATGAGATATTTTGTACATTTGGCCTTCCACGAACAATTGTGTCTGACAATGGACCCCAGTTCACATCATTTGCATTTCACGAATACTGCAAAAGCCATGGGATCGCTCACGTCAAATCATCCCCGTATCACCCACGTACAAATGGACTAGCTGAACGACTTGTTAGAACGTTTAAGTCAAGGATGACTGTTAATGCGAATGAGTGCAATGGAAGTGATGTTAAAAAGCGTTTAATGGAATTTCTTTTCACTTATCGCAACACACCCCATACAACGACTGGTAAATCGCCAGCTCAGATGATGTTTGGTAGACAGATGAACTCCTTACTTAGTAACATCCGACCAGACAAGAGAAGGACCCTACAACATAAACAAGTTAAGGCAAACATAGAAACAACTTCAAGAAATTATTATCCCGGAGAAAGCGTTTATGTAAAGACACATTTAGAAAAGGCATGGCAGCCGGCAACTATTACAGCACGAACAAATAAATATTCGTATATTGTTCATACTCCAAGAGGAGGAGAAAAGAGAAGACATGCTGATCATATCAGAACCAGAATCTCTCCTGAATATCCGGAAATACGGACCGGTGCCTTAACTCCGAATACCTCTCCGGCAAACAATGAGATAATGAACAGAACTATTTCTTCAAATATATCCACACCGCCGATGCCTACTTCATCTTCTACAACTGCACCATCACCGTTTACTCCTGAACCGACGTCCAGCGTTCCGGGACCACCACTGGTGTGGTCAGCCCAGTTTGCAACGCCCCAAAGTACACCCATCGTCGCAGCACCACAGCCACGTCGCAGTCATCGTAGAGTCCAACCTCCGCGGCGGCTCATTGACGAAATGTGATTGGGGAGAAATGTTGTAAACTCTTTCATAACCTTGTCTATGTACAATGTCTTTACCTTTATATTTGTCATTAATAAAACGTCATTCTGTAAACTATCAAAATGTGTTTGCATTTATAAAAGATGTCATCGCGAACATACAAGCAAACACCAGCGTGTGGTATAAAAGAGTGCTCCAGGGTGTACCCTGGGTATTGCAAGTATGACGCGTCTAATGGACATCTGATTTGCATCTCAGTGAGGCAGAGCAAGTGTGGCTTCTCAGTCTCAAGGTGGTGATGGACTGCTACGAGATTTGAGTGCAAACCTCGGATGTTTGAGAGGTGCACTTTAAGTGAGAGGACGTGCTTCCGCTGTAAACACTTGCTCTTTATCCTTTGTATAACCATTAAATTTTGTGTGTGTGAATAGGCGGAGAAGACGGAAGTTAAACAAGCGCCGAGTCGGTCACCCAGCAATGCACAGAGGTCAACCACACGTGTGGGAGCCTGGGCTGGAGACTGCGGGGACGCCCGAACCCCCCCAAAGATGTCTATCGGGTCCTCTCGTCCGGTCGCCAACCGGCACGATAGCGCATCTTCGGGATTTTTCGCGAGTTGGCGGGGCAGCCTTTCACGATTGGCGAGACCATTACTTGGGCCCCCAACTACCTGCGGTCGGCCAGCGGAGCACCGTGCTTCGGATCCCGCTACCCTCCCGACCAGGCACCCGGCGTGGCAAACCAATGGCACTGAGACCGGTTCCCAACTCGGCGTATTTGTTTAGACCCGTCCTCTCAAATAGCTTCTCCTGTCTTCATACCGGAACACGACCAAAATCGTTTGGCGGTATGGCTTAGGCAGGAGGGTGGTGACTAGCTACGGCCGAAACCTACCACCAGGATTGGCTGCTCATTTAGCACTACCCAGGGGGCACGTGTAGGGTAACTAGAGTAAAGCCTACGGACGCGAGCAGCTCTGCCCCCCTCTTTAGCACTCTCTGAAAATAAAACAATATCATCGGCAAATCTTAGGTGGCGAATGTTCTTGCCATTAATGTTGAGACTAACTCCTGTCCAGTCTAGTTTTCTAAAGACTAATTCAAGTACTGCTATAAAGATTCGGGCTGATATTGGGTCTCCTTGCCTCGCCCCTCTTCTAATAGATATAGGTGGCCCCGTTGTCTCCAATTTAACTCTACTTCTGCAACCGCTATAAAGATTTCTTAGCACTCTTATGTACTTTGTCTCTACATCTTGGGTTTGTAGAGCTTCCCATATTGAAGAGTGTAAAATAGTATCGAAGGCTTTTTGGTAGTCAATAAATACTAAGTATAGTGGTCTTCTGTACTCTTGATATTTCTCTATAATTTGTTCTATTGCATGAATGTGGTCTAGTGTAGAAAAACCACTTCTAAAGCCAGCCTGTTCAATGGGTTGATGTTTTTCTAGAGTCATTCTTATTCTCTTCTCTATTAGTGCTGAAAATAGTTTGTAAATTGAGAGAAGCAAGCTGATCGGGCGATAATTACCTATATTTTTAGGATCTCCTTTTGTTGTACAGCAGTATCATTTCTGACTCTGACCATTGAGTGGGTGTGGTACCAGTGTCCAGTATTTTGTTGAACAGATTTGCCAATGGAGTTGCCAAATAGGTTTTGGCTATTTTTAATGCTTCGTTTGTTATTTTGTCTGAGCCAGGGCATGTTTCCATTTTTAATTTATTTATTCCTTCGATAACTTCCGCTGCGTCGATAAGACTTATCTCTCTGTCGTTATCTTGTCGTTGAGAATTTTCGTTTGAAGTTTCTAAGCCTTGCCAGTCGTATAAGTGCTTATAGAACTTTGATGCAACTTTTAAAATATCTGACCTATTGTGTATCTCTCTCCCCGAACTTTGAAGACTATCAATCCAACTTTTATGAATTTTTAGCTCTTTGTATGCTCTCTTTAGGCTACCTGTTGTCTCCATGTGTTTTTTGATGGTTTTCATACGGTGGTTCTTGTAATCCCTTTTTATGTATTTGCTTATTAGTTTGTAGAGAGCTTTCATCTCGTTTTTCATTAAACGCGTTTTGGGTTTTTTCCTATGCAGCTCATGTCTTCGATTTATGAGTTTTCTTGTATGTTCCGATATAGCATTGTTTTTCATATTATGTTGGATGTGCGGTGTTCTATGGCAGAAACTATACCGTCATAAATTTCCTGTATGCTATACACGTTTTGTGAATGTTCTTGCTCTATCATGTAACTTTTCATTGTTTCTTTGTATTTTGATACTTCATTTGCGGTTTTCAATGAACTAACCTTTACATTCACTTAATGACATTTTGCGTTATTTAAATTAGATGGTAAGACAAAAGAGATTAACTCTTGCGTGAGTATGAACAAACAACGCTGTACACAACCCCAATATGATTCTGAATTACAATGTTTCAACCTGGTCCATCAGAACATTCAAGGGATATTAAATAAGGAATTGGAAATTGATTTATATCTGACTTGTAACAATATAGATGTATTATGTATTACTGAACACTGGCTTAAACATCATGAATTAATGTTTAACTTCACTAATCACCAGGTTGCTAGCTCGTTCAGCAGAACAAATATGATCCATGGAGGCTCTCTAATAATAATTCGTAATAATTTAAAATTTAAACAGCGTACAGATATTGTGAGTCTCTCTGTTGAGCGAGTTATTGAGATTGCGAGTATTGAGCTTGAGCAGTTCATTGTATTGAGCATATACAGACCTCCTTGTGCATGTTACAACCTATTTGAAAGTGTTATGGAAGATATACTGTATAAAATTTCTTCATCCAACAAAACAATTGTTATCTGTGGAGACTTCAATATTAACTTACTGGAAAAATGTTCTGTAACTGATAAATTCATTTCGTTATTTAAATCTCACAACCTGTGTAACATTTTTCTAGAGCCCACTAGGATTACTGCCACAAGTGCCACATGCATTGATAATATAACTGTTTTGCATTCCAACAAAACAGGTATTATGTGTGCAATAAAACACACAGCGTTCAATTGAAGAAGGCTAGTATGTACTCACCTTTAAACTAGGTATCTATGGTCTAATTCGTCCATTTATCTATGGTTTTTATACCTTTCTCTTTCTCTCACCAGCTGGCGTCCTCTTCTCTCCGATGAGGCGGTCGCCATTAAATATGGCCGCTCCATGGACCTATAAAAAAAGGCGGACGGAACTCTGGCTAAGACAAAAGTGAGACGCCAAAATGGCGGCAGCTCAGTATGTGTGAGTTAATTTTGGGGTTGCCGAGATACACAAAATTTTGCAATAAAAACATGGTTAAAATATTAAAAAAAAATTGTTCGAAATTGTTATGTTTAACTATAACATCCTAAATGCTGAGTATTTTTTTTTATAATAACGTCTTTTACTTTGAGAGGTTTTTGAAATTTCCTCTAATTTCGAGATGTGTTGAAAACGATTCTAAATTAAAAGAAATGCTTTCATTAAGTACCAAAAATTTTTTGTGATAATATATTTATGTTGCCTAACTATAATTTATTGCGCACCTCTTGAGAAGCACTGGTATTAAATGGTACAGTAACAGTTTATTCCTCTGCCACGTGTCTTGACTCAAACAAATATTAAAACAAAATAAAGCACTGGGGATTAAAATAATGTATGATTAAGTTTACGATTCGACGACACGGTTTGCGCAGTGGTTGACCGATAGATTTTTTTTTTGTATTATCCATGTCTTGGTAGATTGCTAATTTATCTTTTAAGCTACTGCATAAGTAACAACACGCCGGAGTCCTCCTTTAGTTGTTTATAAGTCATCCGCATCAAAATATAGACTGCAAATGACACTGTATTTGTTTGGAATCCAATAGTTTTCACCATTACAATTTCTACTAAGTAATTTTAATTCAATCATTTCTCCATACTTAATTTTCCTTAGAAAATCTAGCAAAAGGAATATAAAATAAAATACCCAGTAGTAACTATTAAATAATTAACCATAATAATATATTGATTTTTATAATAAACGAAAATTGCACACATTTCGGTTAATTTGCACACGTGAATATTGGCAACACTGAACTTAAAATTAATTGTTTTGTTCTAGCAAATACAAATTGATTTTAATGTATATAATCTGGAAATAAGTGATTGAATTATTCATTTACGTATGAAACGTGATTCCTGGATTGTTTTTCTTTCGGTCACTACGGTTTTTACACCATTTTACCACGCAAGACATGATTTATAGTTTTTATTTTTTCGCCGCATATTGCGTCTTTAAGCATCGATGTTCACGCGTGTAATGGCCGACTAATGTGTGAAAGTGTGCGTGCTGGCCTGTACATATAGCTGATCTGGCCGACTATGATGTCACAGTTTTTAGTTAGCGAGACTCTGTCCGACTTTTTTTATACGTCCATGGGCCGCTCATAGTCTTCGATACACCAGCAAGAACATTGCTGGAACGCTGTGTGTTTTATTGCACACATAATATAACTGTTTTGCATTCCAACAAAACAGGTATTATGTGTGCAATAAAACACACAGCGTTCAATTGAAGAAGGCTAGTATGTACTCACCTTTAAACTAGGTATCTATGGTCATTTCTCTATGGTTTTTATACCTTTCTCTTTCTCTCACCAGCTGGGGCGTCCTCTTCTCTCCGATGAGGCGGCCGCCATTAAATATGGCCGCTCATAGTCTTCGATACACCAGCAAGAGCATTGCTGGAACGCTGTGTGTTTTATTGCACACATAATACCTGTTTTGTTGGAATGCAAAACAGTTATATTATGTGCTTTCATAAAACACACAGCGTTCAATTGAAGACCTGTTTGTTATCTGCTGGTGCTGAATGACACTATGCTATGATGAATGTAACCAGAAAAGGCTCTGTAGTCTGTAGGTACTGTAACAGAGATCAATGTAATCAAAATGATCATCTTTAAATGTAATTTAAACCAGTAAGATAGTAAACAAATTCAATGCTCAACTTATTGAGATGAACTTACTTATTGACATCTTGCTTTTATTAATTATTCGAATAATTGTTAAATAAAAATCCAATAATGTTTGGCTCCATAGGCTAGAATTCAAAATTCTAATAGTTTGCTAAATCAGCAATCGTTAAGCAAATCTATAATAATCGTTAAGTTGGTACACAAATTAAAACAACTATCAAATATAATGTTGGCCTAGATCAGCCTTACAATGGCAATGCAATTAAAACAACCATCAAATTATAAAATGTTGGCCTGGATCAGCCTTACAATGGCAATCCACTGGGTGACAAAAATTGTAATTTTGGATTAATTTCCAATTTATTCTACCAATATCCTCCCCTGGACAGGTACATTTTCAATCAGGCCATTGGAGGCTACTACTATCCCAAATTTTCCGAAATGGATATCAATCTGATTATATTTAAAAATGGTACAGATCTGTTCTCATATCATAGTCCTCAAGTAGGTCTAAGTGTCCGGAAAGTGAAATATCTAAAGCTGTTATACATATTAAAGATTTCATATCTTTATAGAGATAATAAAGATATCTCGCATCAAGAAGATCCTTTCTTCTATGTTTTGTGCTTTCAATTAGTTCTTTTTGTGACTGGGCAAAGATGTTGATCTGGATGTTTCCGCAACAACCAACCATTGTCTAAGTGACATATTGTCAGTCTTACACCCAAATATTGGCCAAGGCAAACTGTATTATCCACAAAAATGATATTTTCACTACTGGCTTATTAGATAAAGCGAGGTCATGTATTTTACGGCCAGAGGCTAATATGTGTATTAGAGCACTCCGTTTAGAGATTTCAAAAGGTGGCCTCAAATTTATGGAGATTACAGACCAATTATTTAAAATCCATGTATCCCAGACTGATATGAGAGTCTTTCTGTTATGATTAGAAAGTTGGCGCTGGTTTGCTTTAAAAACCTGTTGTATGAAAGCTTTTTGGAAAGTCTTCCAGACAAATACGTTGAAACTGCCGACTTTTATAGTAAAATGGCATATACTACAAGCAAGCTTGTCTAGAGATAATTTAGCTCCGTGCCTTTTTTTTTTTTTTTTTGTTTACATATACTACAAGCAAGTTTGTCTAGAAATAATTTAGCTCCGTGCCTCTTTTTTATTTTACTAAGTGCCACTAACTGCATTCTGATCTGACCAGCGTAGCCAACGCTTGGTTGGGGAACTATAAGTATAGAAAGAGTAGATGTCCGCTAGCTACTCTCTAATAAATTCTGTTCCTCTAAGGTCCAGTTTCCAATGTTATCGTACCACCCCCAATTTCCCACGCATGTAGAGACCACTGGCCTACTTGTGAGGGGATAATTCCGTTTTCAAATCTATCAGAACCTTCCGCAGGTTTCAGTATTGGTACCGGCTCTGCTAGAGCTCGTGTTCGCAACTCGGGTAGCCAAAAGCACTTGGTCTACTCCAGCGCTATAAGATATATTGTAATATACGACTACTACTATACTGTAACCCTTTTCCCTGTTTCCGTGTGGTGACGGATTTAGAATAAACAGGGTCACCACCCCATTCCATCCTGAGGGTGTCGTAAGAGCCGACAAAAAGGAATGACAAGGGCGAAAACTTAGCCAGAAGAGAAGGAAATTTCTTAGAGACCCTGTCCCAACTTGTCTAGCCAGCGTGGCACAGTAGGCTAAATACCCTCCATGTCATTAGAGGAGGCCTGACTCCGAGTGGGTCACGTATTGGGCCGAGTAGTATAGTAGTAGTTGCCCTGTTTAAACAAGAGCTAGAACTCTGGGTATTAATCTTGGCGGGGGAAATACCCAATCCAACCGACAATCCCACTGTCGCAAAAGACTGCGGCACCATCTATAGAATCAAAGGTTACGAAGTTTGGTACGATGGTTCTCTTGAAGCGAATAGGTCTCAATGTGGGGTGTCCAAAACATTGAATATGTATAGCCTCCGTGGCTTGTGGGAGTAAGTACCAGCCCAGTACTTTGCGGCCCCTAGAGAGGCGATCCGCAATTCCGTTTAACCTCCTCGGGAGGTAAGTGGCTGAGATATCTATTTAGAAACGATCTGTCAGTTTTAGGAGACTGGATATCAATTATAGCAAGGCTATTGATCGTCCCCCCCCCCCCCTTTTTTTTTTTTTTTTTTTTTTTTTTTTGAGGTATGCAACAAGGATCTTGTTGTCTGACTATACCAGAACATTTTGCCCCTTTTAGAGCCATCCGATGGCTTCTTGTGGTGGCAAATAATGCATACATCTTTAGGGTTGGAATGCCAATGGTTCTGGCCTTCTCCTGAGAGGTACTGATTATTTAGATGACCTTTCCAGCTTGCATACGCTGCATCTGAGTCTAGGCCGTGTGTTATGCTGACAGGGCATTGAACCCTGTCCAGACATTTGATAACGCCCTCCAGATCTTAAGGGACTGATAAAGATGATACCTTCTTTACCTGTAGCTTGCTTTTTGGGAACTTCTCAGGAACGGTTTCAAATTGCAACCATGGAGTCGACCCTTGGGGATGGCATGGTTTGCAAATTTTTGCAAGTGCAATAGACTCTTCAGATTCTTTTTAAGAAATTCTGCTTTGTTTAAGATTTTTGAAATTAAACTCCTTAAGTACCTACTTTAATACTTTCTTTCGAGTTTCA
Organism: Clostera curtula; assembly: GCA_905475355.2. Lineage (NCBI taxonomy): Eukaryota > Metazoa > Arthropoda > Insecta > Lepidoptera > Notodontidae > Clostera > Clostera curtula. The sequence goes on from FR997799.1 coordinate 19,684,092, forward strand.
CAAAATGTTGTTGGGTATACCAAAGCACCAACTACTCTATTTCCTGAGAAGGTCCCAGGACAGATATTTAATGATTCACATGCCATCTCAAAGATTCAAATCTATACTTATAATAAATCTGTAGAGAGGTCAATTCTGTACATGAAATATTTTTCCAAAATAACTATCAGCGGGTGATTAGTGATCGATACTGACGCCAAAAATGCAATCAGTAAAATTTTTGTCTGTCTGTCTGTCTGTCTGTCTGTCTGTCTGTATGTTCGTTATAGAAACAAAAACCACTCGACGGATTTCAACAAAACTTGGTACAATTGTTCTTCATACTCCTGGGCAGGTTATAGTATACTTTTCATCACGCTACGATCAATAGGAGCAGAGCAGTGAAGGGAAATGTTGGGAAAACAGGAGAACTTACTCCATTTTTTAAGCTTCCGTCGCGTGTGCAGCTTTAATAGTTAAAGCTACACAGAAATCATGTATGACGGAAATGTTCTCCTTAAAATTATATAAAAAATATTCCACGACAGCAAATGTCTATCTTTTATGGTTGACTCACAATAACACGTGTAACTCCCGATAGCTTAGCAGTTCAGAGCTTTCTGATTATATTTGTCTACTCTTACGTTTATAACACTCTCAATCATCCCTAATTAATAAATGTTAACATTATTACCTATTTAATAAAAAAAGAATCATAGAAATCGGTACAGAAACACCAAAGTTATTCATGAAATACGCTAATAAACCATCGCGCGTGATTACTGAATCATGCTTTAAGGATTATTTTTGTGTAACCGTCGCATCGGGTCGTCGCGGGAGGTTTAAAAGGGCGGGGTATCCAAACGCGAACTTCATACAATATTTGGATTTGGCTGATGATGCGAGTAGACGTTCCGAGTATTCGCCCTTATTGACAGGCAATATTGTTTATCAGCGCGACTTTTAGTCTTTACAATAATTTAGTTTATTTAATTTTATTTTGTTGTTATTTCATAAAATAGGTATTAGTTATTTTGGTGGCGTGTTATATTCGTTCAAATTACAAATTATTAATAGTTATTTCTTTTTAGGTGAAGTAGTAATAGGTTAGTAGTAGTTAGTTAGTAGTAGGTAAGTTTTGGTTAATTTATGTTCAGTTTTTTTTTAATAATAATAATAAGTAAGTAAAAGCGTAGGTACTTTTATTAATTAAAGGTATAGGTATTATTAATTATGTTATAGGTATTTAGTTTTAAGTGAAGTAGGATAGTTTACCCGGAAGCTATGCGCTGAAGTATTTTCGTTGTATAGGTACTTAAGCCTCATGTGAACGTGATCTAAACAATATTACCAATCAATACATTAACTTAATAATACACAAGGAATTACACACTGACGGAGTTGCGGGCACAGCTATCTATATATATAAAACTCTTCCGTTAATGAGTGACTGACAGACAACGCACAGCGGAAACGAATGGCAGTAGAGATATGAAATTTGGCCTGCGTGTTTGTTGGGAGGAGTAGGCTACCACTAAGAGAGGATTATTGGAAATTCCCTCCCAACGGGGTGAAAACGGGGATAAATTGTTTTTTTCCGGAAGTCATTATTCCACGCGGACGAAGTCGCGGGCAAAAGCTAGTACTATAATATATTCACCATTGTCTTTGCAATTTAAGTTTCCAATGTTATGATGGCTTAGGTTTTCACAATCTTTGCACATTGCAGGAAAAGGCCCCTTGACAGTGTGTCGTCTCCAACCATGGACAGTGCAAAAGTGTCTAAAACTTTGCAATTTAAATTTTAAATAAATATACATAAAATAGCACCATAAGAATCATTAAGAAATCATTTCCTGCAATGTTTCCAAAGTTATTTGATCATGAATGATCAATAAAAAGAATGGTCCAGGTATACTAACCCGGAATCCCTGTGATTGTTGGGTTTCCGCAACCCAATTTATTACCATAGCAAACATTCTTGGAACTTATGATAGGCCTTTCTGCCAATTAAGGCAATTAATTAGAGCAACTCATTGTTGCAATAGATCTGAAGAAACATTCTGTGAGTTGGTACAATTGGTAAAAGAATAAAGGTTTGTTGGATATCTATCTAGTCAGTCTTTGCTCTGCAAGAATTCTGACACATGTATCTTTGATATCAGGTGGAATGTTATGTGGATACATCAAAGTATTGTCCCCTGAGATATGGCATAAACCCCCATCTGATTTCTTTACTAAGAAAATTCAACCCGGTTGACCTGGATCTGTCGAGGTTTTGCCAGCATTTTCTTGTATTTAAGATCTATTATTATAGCTATACCTTAATTTCTGTACTTAAGGCTAAAAATTTTATTGATTTGAGTAAAAACTCTAGTAGAGGATTTTGTATAAATGGTATCCGAACCACTGTTATTAAATGAACAACATAGCTGATTATTTTTTAAGTATATTATGTTTCTTTTCTGGTATTAATTATTTTCTATGTTGAAAACTAGAGGTATTTAATGTTCTCATTAATATAAACTAGAGTGTTAAGCGATAATTGAGACCCACCTAAGGAATCAATTATACAATGTACCCAGACTAAAAATACTTTCTTCACTGAGATGAACATCTGCCCACTGCCAGTCTGCAGATTGTTTCTCTTGTAAATTAAGATTTATTATTTCCTATTGATATTTATATAATAATGTATTATCTAAGTATAGTATATATAAAATATTTGACAAACAAATTATTAATATTATAGTTAATAAGATGGCAAACATCTTAATTCAATTTAAAACCCGGCCTAGCCATGTATGATTGTAAAGCATTATTCAACATTTTGCTAGTCAATCAACTTATGCTTGGTTAAGCTTCAGCTTATCTGCTACTGGGGTTATTGCTTTTTATCAAAATTAGTTACTCAAGCTAGTTAGTAGCCCAAGCTCTCCCTTGGTCAAAGCCTATTTGGATTTACGAGACACTGTTAGGAAGAGGGTCTACGATCCCTGAGTTGTTGGTAGTAACGGGATCAAGGGTTACTGATTGTGTGAAGTGAAGCAACTGGTTTTGTGATATGTACTGTGATATAAATCCTACTTGAAAAGTAAGACATATCAATACGTGATTTTGTTTGCCTTTTGTTGGAAATGGTACGCTCTACTTGTCCGCCGAGGACGAAGAGGTTGATGACTCATCTGAGTTAGGATTTTTATAGGCTGATCGCCCTCTGAAACATCACATCTTACAATGTTCCCACTTCCAACCGGCGTTTCAATGTTTTCTTGCGAAATCATATTTAGCAATTAAAAACACTTACCAGATGCTAAATTTGAACTGGAAAAAACGCTGTGTGTGAAAAAATGCAAAAATGTTATTATTTAACTGAAATTTCAGTAGAATGACTGAAAAATTCAAAATTCCACTAATTTCTGTGGTTTGTTGTTGTCGTGAGACACTAGCTATGAGCGGCCATATTTAATGGCGGCCGCCTCATCGGAGAGAAGAGGACGCCCCAGCTGGTGAGAGAAAGAGAAAGGTATAAAAACCATAGAGAAATGACCATAGATACCTAGTTTAAAGGTGAGTACATACTAGCCTTCTTCAATTGAACGCTGTGTGTTTTATGAAAGCACATAATACCTGTTTTGTTGGAATGCAAAACAGTTATATTATGTGCTTTCATAAAACACACAGCGTTCAATTGAAGACCTGTTTGTTATCTGCTGGTGCTCAATGACACTATGCTATGATGAATGTAACCAGAAAAGGCTCTGTAATCTTTACTGTAACAGAGATCAATGTTATCAAAATGATCATCTTTAAATGTAATTTAAACCTGTAAGATAGTAAACAAATTCAATGCTCAACTTATTGAGATGAACTTACATATGTAATAACCTCTTGCTTTTATTAATTATTCGAATAATTGTTAAATAAAAATCCAATAATGTTTGGCTCCATAGGCTAGAATTCAAAATTCTAATAGTATGCTAAATCAGAAATCTTTTAAAAAATCTATCATAATCGTTAAGTTGGTACACAAATTAGAACAACCATCAAATTATAAAATATTGGCCTGGATCAGCCTTACAATGGCAATGCACTGGGTGACAAAAATTGTAATTTTGGATTCATTTCCAATTTACTCTACCAATATCCTCACCTGGACAGGTACATTTTTAATCCAGCCCTTGGAGGCTACTACTATCCCAAATTTTCTGAAATGGATATTAATCTGAATATCTTTAAAAATGGTAGATTTGTCCTCATCTCATAGTCCTCAAGTGGCCTACTTGTAAGTAAGTACTTGTAAGTGTCCGGAAAGTGAAATAACTAAAGTTTCTTCTCTGTTTTGTGCTTTCAATTAGTTATTTTTTTTCTTTCAATTTGGATGTTTCCGCAACAACCAACCTCATTTTTCAAGTGACATATTGTCAGTCTTACACCCAAATATTGGCCAAAGGCAAACTATACCTATTATCCTCAAAAATGATATTTTCACTACTGGTATCTTATAAAGCGAGGTCATGTATTCTACGGCCAGAAGCTAATAGGTGTATTAGAGCACTCCATTAAGAGATTACAAAATTTCTCAAATTTAAGGAGATTAAAAATTAATTAATTAAAATCCATGTATCCCAGACTGGTATGAGAATCTTTCTGTTATGATTAGAAAGTTGGCGCTGGTTTGCTTTAAAAAAAACCTGTTGTATGAAAGTTTTTTGGAAAGTCTTCCAGACAAATACGTTGAATCTGCCGACTTTTATAGTAAAATGGCATATAAATACTACAAGCAAGCTTGTCTAGAAACAATTTAGCTAAAAATCTAGCTACTTTCTAACCACTAAGTGCTAAGTGCACTAAGTGCTACTTAACTGCATTTTGATCTGACCAGCGTAGGCAACGCTTGGTTGGGGAACTATAAGTATATAAAGAGTAGATGTCCGCTAGCTACTCTCTAATAAATTCTGTTCCTCTAAGGTCCAGTCTCAATGTTATCGTACCACCCCCAATTTTTCACGCATGTGGCACTGGCCTACTTGTGAGGGAACAATTCCGTTTTTCAAATCTATCACCTTCCGCAGGTTTCAGGTTATATAAACCTTCCGCAGGTTTCAGGTTATATAAACCTTCCGCAGGATTCAGGTTATATAAACCTTCCGCAGGTTCATAAACCCTCTGCTAGAGCTCTTGTTCGCATCTCGGGTAGCCAAAAGCACATGGTCTACTTGTGAGGGGACAATTCCGTTTTTCAAATCTATCACCTTCCGCAGGTTTCAGGTTATATAAACCTTCCGCAGGTTCATAAACCCTCTGCTAGAGCTCTTGTTCTGGTCTACTCCAGCGCTATAAGATATATTGTAATATACGACTACTACTATACTGTAACCCTTTGCCCTGTTTCCGTGTGGTGACGGACTTAGAATACACAGTGTCACCACCCCATTCCATCCTGAGGGTGTCGTAAGAGCCGACAAAAAGAAATGACAAGGGCGAAAGCTTAGCCAGAAGAGAAGGAAAATTTGTTAAAGACCCTGTCCTAACTTGTCTAGCCAGCGTGGCACAGTAGGCTAAATACCCTCCATGTCATTAGAGGAGGCCCGACTCAATAGTGGGTCACGTATGGGCCGACTAGTTTAGTAGTAGTTGCCCTGTTTAAACGAGAGCTAGAACTCTGGCTATTAATCTTGGCGGGGGAAATACCCAAACCAACCGACAATCCCACGGTCGCAAAAGACTGCGGCACCATCTATAGAATCAAAGGTTACGAAGTTTGGTACGACGGTTCTCCTGAATAGGTCTCAATGTGCCCAGTACTTTGCGGCCCCTAGAGAGGCGATCCGCAATTCCGTTTAACCTCCCCGAGAGGTAAGTGGCTGAGATATCTATTTAGAAACGATCTGTCAGTTTTAGGAGACTGGATGTCAATAATAGCAAGGCTATTGATCGTCCCCCCCCTCTCTTTGATTTTGAGGTATGCAACAATGGTCTTGTTGTCTGACTATACCACAACATTTGCCCCTTTTAGAGCCTGATGGCTTCTTGTGGTGGCAAGTAACGCATACATCCATAGGGTTGGAATGCCAATTGTTCTGGCCATTTCCTGAGAGGTACTGATTATTTAGATGACCTTCCCAGCTTGCATACGCTGCATCTGAGTCTAGGCCGTGTGTTATGCTGACAGGGGATTTGAACCCTGTCCAGATATTTGATAACGCCCCTTCAGATCTTAAGGGACTGATAAAGATGATACCTTCTTTACCTGTAGCTTGCTTTTTAAGAACTTCTCAGGAACAGATTCAAATTGCAACCGTGAAGTCAACCCCTGGGGATGGCATGGTTTGCAACTTTTTAAGAAATTCTGCTTTGTTTAAGATTTTTGAAATTAAACTCCATAAGTACTTTAATATTTTCTTTCAAGTTTCACAAAATTTTGTTGGGTATACCAAAGCACCAAATACTCTATTTCCTGAGAATGTCCCAGGACCGATATTTAATGGTTTACATGCCATCCCAAAGATTCGAATATCACTATTGTCTTTAAAATTAAGGTTCCAATGTTATGATGGCTTAGGTTTTCACAATCTTTGCACATTGCAGGAAAAGACCTCTTGACAGTGTGTCTTCTCCAACCATGAACACTGCAAAAGTGTCTAAAACTTTGCAATTTAAATTTTAAATAAATATCAGACAATTTAAATAAAATAACATTAAGAACCATTATGAAATCATTTCCTGCAATGTTTCCAAAGTTATTTGATCATGAATGATCAATAAAAAGAATGGTCCAGGTATACTACAACCCGGAATCCCTGTGATCTTTGGGTTTCCGCAACCCAATTTGTTACCATAGCAAACATGCTTGGAACTTATGGAACATAGGCCTTTTGCCAATTAAGGCAATTAATTAGAGCAACTCATTGTTACAATAGATCTGAAGAAACATTCTGTGAGTTGGTACAATTGGAAAAAGAATATGGGTTTGTTGGATATCTATCTAGTCAGTCTTTGCTCTGCAAGAATTCTGACACATGTATCTGTGATATTAGGTGGAATGTTATGTAGATACATAAAAGTATTTTCCCCTGAGATATGGCATAAACCCCCATCGGATTTCTTTACTAAGAAAATTCAACACGGTTGACCTGGATCTGTCAAGGTTTTGCCAGCATTTTCTTCTATTTAAGATCTATTATTATAGCTATACCATAATTTCTGTACCTGTATCTGTATTAATTTGAGTAAAAACTATAGTCCACCGTTACCACTGTTATTAAATTAACAACATAGCTGATTATTTTTTAAATTTATTATGTTTCTTTTCTGGTATTAATTATTTTCTATGTTGAAAACTAGAGATATTTAATGTTCTCATTAATATAAACTAGAGTTTTAAGCAAATAATTGAGACCCACCCAAGGAATCAATTATACAATGTACCCAGACTAAAAATACTTTCTTCACTGAGATGAACATCTGCCCACTGCCAGTCTGCAGATTGTTTCTCTTGTAAATTAAGATTTATTATTTCCTATTGATATTTATATAATAATGTAATATCTAAGTATAGTATATATAAAATATTTGACAAACAAATTATTAATATTATAGTTAATAAGATGGCAAACATCTTAATTCAATTTAAAACCCGGCCTAGCCATGTATGATTGTAAAGCATTATTCAACATTTTGCTAGTCAATCAACTCATGCTTGGTTAAGCTTCAGCTTATCTGCTACTGGGGTTATTGCTTTTTATCAAAATTAGTTACTCAAGCTAGTTAGTAGCCCAAGCTCTCCCTTGGTCAAAGTCTATTTGGATTTACGAGACACTGTTAGGAAGAGGGTCTACGATCCCTGAGTTGTTGGTAGTAACGGGATCAAGGGTTACTGATTGTGTGAAGTGAAGCAACTGGTTTTGTGATATGTACTGTGATATAAATCCTACTTGAAAAGTAAGACATATCAATACGTGATTTTGTTTGCCTTTTGTTGGAAATGGTACGCTCTACTTGTCCGCCGAGGACGAAGAGGTTGATGACTCATCTGAGTTAGGATTTTTTATAGGCTGATCGCCCTCTGAAGCATCACATCTTACAATGTTCCCACTTCCAACCGGCGTTTCAATGTTTTCTTGCGAAATCATATTTAGCAATTAAAAACACTTACCAGATGCTAAATTTGAACTGGAAAAAACGCTGTGTATACTAATACGCACGTTCAGTTATTATTTAACTGAAATTTCAGTAGAATGACTGAAAAAATCAAAATTCCACTAATTTCTGTTGTTTATAGTTGTCGTGAGACACTAGCTATGAGCGGCCATATTTAATGGCGACCGCCTCATCGGAGAGAAGAGGACGCCAGCTGGTGAGAGAAAGAGAAAGGTATAAAAACCATAGATAAATGGACGAATTAGACCATAGATACCTAGTTTAAAGGTGAGTACATACTAGCCTTCTTCAATTGAACGCTGTGTGTTTTATGAAAGCACATAATATCTTTTGCAACATAAAACCTACCTACAAAGCAGTAATTAGTGCTTTAGACTCCGACCACTGTGGCCAGCTTGCCGTATTTCCTATGAAACCTTTACCAGTGCAAAAGAGAAGCATTACTTTTATTCCCGTTAATTCCAAGCGCATAGAGTATTTTAAGAATAACCTTCTAGACACACTGCCGGTGTTGCCTCATCAAAATGATTCCGTACCGAACGAGCTATACAATACGTTTTTTAAATGTTTTAATAGAGAATTTAAAAGGGTGTTTAAACCTAAGACTGCTACGATCGGTGACCGAGTCGTTTTTAATGATTGGGCAACACCTGGTATATACAAAAGTAGGAGACGGTTATTTGAATTGTATGACCAAAAGAAACACAACCACTGTGCTTCTTTTCTAGAATATGTTAAAATGTATTCTAAAACATTTAAAAAAGTGTGTATTTGTGCAAAGGCTTTATTTTTAAAAAGGAAATTGCAAAATGCCGATGACAAAATAAAAATGACTTGGAATATAATAAATACTGAAACCGGCAATAAGAAAGTTCAGAAAACTGATTTTCATTTAAAAATTAATGATCGATCTGTGAAGTCAGACTTAGAGGTAGCGACAGAGTTTGAATCGTTTTTTACTAATATTCCTTTATTAACAACCAAAGCTCTGGACGCATCTCCGAGTTTAGCTGAGTCGATCTTAAAACAGAGTGTTGCATCATGTAAGAATACTTTTAATTTTTTGCCAGTAACTTATAAGGATATTATTACTGCCTTTAAAAGCTTAAATATGAAAAAGACTCATGACTTATGGGGAATATCTGTATATTTAACTTCTTCAGTTATCGAGATCATTGCTCCCAGTTTAGCTATTATTTTTAATAATTGTGTTGTAAGTGGAGTTTTTCCTGACCAGATGAAACTCAGTAAAGTTATACCCTTATTTAAGGCTGGCAGCGCTGATGACCCGTCAAACTTTCGGCCTATATCGGTGCTTCCAGCATTAAGTAAGATATTTGAAAAAGTTATTTTATCCCAAATTTCAACTTTCTTTAACAACAATCAACTGCTTCACCTTAAACAATTTGGTTTTACTAAAAATTTGTCGACATTAGATGCAGGAATCGAATTGATGAAACACATATTCGAGGCCTGGGAGGGTAAACAAGATGCTCTCGGCATTTTCTGTGATCTTTCCAAGGCGTTTGACTGTGTTCATCATAATATTCTGGTCAGGAAGCTCCACCATTACGGTGTTAGGGGTAAAGCTCTTGCCTTGCTCGACTCCTACCTGAGTAATAGAGTCCAGATGGTTGAGGTCAATGGTAAGCGTTCTCAAGGCTCTGCTGTAACCATTGGTGTCCCGCAGGGCTCTATTCTCGGTCCATTTCTGTTCCTTATTTATATTAACGACTTACCATTTTATGCTCAAGATGGTCATGACATTGTGTTGTTCGCGGATGACACTTCACTATTATTTAAGGTGAAAAGACAGCTCAGAGATTATGACGATGTGAACAACGCACTGTCCAAAGTTGTTCATTGGTTTAACACTAACAATTTGCTACTTAATAGCAATAAAACTAAATTTTTAAAGTTTTCTACACCTAATGTAAAGCACTTGGCAACCAATGTTCAATTACACGGAGCAGATTTGGAGCCTGTGGATTCTACTGTCTTTTTGGGTATTACCTTAGATACAAAATTACAGTGGAAACCTCATATTAACAAACTGGCAAGCAGGCTAAGTTCGGCAGCGTACGCTGTTAAAAAAATTAGGCAGTTAAGTGACGTTGCTACAGCCAGAATAGTCTATTTCAGTTACTTCCATAGTATTATGTCTTACGGTTTATTACTCTGGGGATGTTCTGCAGACATAGATACAATATTTGTTCTCCAGAAACGAGCAGTACGAGCCATTTATAACCTAGCTCCCAGGACATCCCTTAGAGACAAGTTTAAAGAAATGGGCATTCTTACTGTAGCTGCCGAATACATCTACGAAAACATAATGTATGTTCGTAAGAATGTCGTAAAATTCAATAAATTAAGTGATACTCACTCTGTTAATACTAGGAATAAAAGTAATCTTGTTCTACATGCTACTCGTCTCCATAGAATTAGTAACTCATTCGTAGGTCAATGTATTCGCTTCTACAATAAAATCCCTACGAAGTTAAGAGAACTTCCAATTAATAAATTCAAAAAGCTTATAAAATTTCAACTTTGTAAGAAAGCCTACTATAGTATTACAGACTATTTAAATGACCCGGTAGCTTGGGATTGAGCTGCTGAGCTCAAATACTATGAATAGATATACGAACAAATGTATCTTTGGATCTGAAACTGCAGTCTTGCTGGAACTAATTTTTTTCGAGCTTTACTTTTTATTGCTTTACCGGTGATCGGGCTCGGTTTTGTGAGTTGTCATGCTCACTAAAATACTCTGAGCAGCGGTAGCGACGTGTGACGGGTCGGTCACTTCCCTTTAATATGGTTGAGGAGACCGATGGCTGTCACATGCGTTATACTTGTGAACAGGTGCTGCTGTTTGGGGTTGGTCGGCTCACTGGACCAAGGAAGATTTTATTTTATTTCATTAAAGTTTGTTTTGTTTTGTTTTAATATTCAGATTTCAGCTGACGCCTTCCAGATTCGATTGAACAGTTTGTTTTAAGGAATTTGTTGGGTAAATATATACATATTAGATTATGACTAGGACCGCAAAGTAATACAAAAAAAAAATGACAAGCCCTCTGAGTTTCTTGCCAGTTCTTCTCAGCAGTGGTCGCGTTCCGAACTGGTGGTAAAGAATATTACTTTACATTGTATAAAATTTTATTAATATGTTGACAATTTGTAAGTGTCCATTGTGTCCTATGCAAAATAAATTATTTGACTTTGACTTTGACTTTAACTCCTCGTATTATTTAAATAATGGCAGCGTTTTTTTTCATTTCTTTTAATTTTATTGATATTCTAATAAGTCTGTGGTCGGTGGGAAAATGTACATTAATAACTTGTATGTCTTGTACGTTTTTGTGGAGGTTGGTCAAAATATAGTCAATCTCGTTCTTAGTCGCTCCATCTGGAGATCTCTGGATTTCGGATGCAAATTCCACAAGTCGCTCACCTCTACTGTTTCTTATGCCATATCCATGATTCTTAGTTATTAGACTTTCTTCAGGTTTAGGTTGACCTATTTTGGCATTGAAGTCTCCCATGAGTATAATATTTTTGGTCGAAGTATCTAGAGCTTTGTTGACGGTGGTGTAGAATGCGTCAATCTCGTCATCGTCATCGTCAGTATGATACAAAACGCTAATTTCATATGTGAGGACCTAATATACATATTATATTATTATTCACTATGACCATAGTTTCACCATACTTTATATTATTGCCTACTCGAGTGTAATACGTATTATAATAAAAAATGCATTGTACCTGGCAGTTGATTTTCATGAATTCATAATGAACCATACTAGGGGTAGCTGGTGCTGCAACTGGACGGGAAACCGATATAAATTATTTTAAAGTAGTTGTAAAAGCTGATTTCTTTGACACTTTGACAGGCCTTTATTATCAAGTGTATAAAAGGCACAATTTAAAAGCCGCGACTGTCATTTGAAACAAGTGCCTGCTTTAAAAACATGAATTCTGTTTTAGAAACATTAGAAGACGCTGATCGTCCATATTTGGGACCAAACTACTGGATCTTAAAGAAAGCAGGAATCCTCTTACCAAAAAAAGGAATAGCTAGACTAATCTTTCTGATCATTCATTTTTGGGTGACGACTTTTGTGATCACACAGTTTATAGAGTTGTACGTAATACGACATGACTTGCATCTGGTTTTGACCACCTTAAGGATAGCCATGTTGAGCACAGTGTGCGTGGTAAAACTAATTACCTTTCTCTTATGGCAAAACCAATGGGAAGAGGTCATAGGGTACGTAAATACTGCAGACAAATTCGAAAGAGATAATCAAGATCAGATCAGAGGGGAAATTATAGCCGCATACACGAAATATAGCCGCAGTATGACTTATTTCTATTGGTTCTTGTCGTTTTCTACTTTCTTAGCAGGTGACTTAACTCCACTGATGCGCTACTTGTCAACGACGTTCAGGGAAAATTTACGTAATGGCACAGAATCGTTTCCGCACATGTTTAGCTCTTGGATGCCTTTTGATAAGAACCAATCACCAGGATGCTGGATAACAGTAGCTTGGCATGGTGTAATATGCTTTTACGGCAATTTTTACATAGGGGCTTTCGATAGCTGTGTACTTGCATTGATGATATTTTTTGGAGGGAACATTGATTTACTACGTATAAGATGTGAGCAAATATTTAAAAACAGTTGCGCTGATCAAGATATGAAGGAATTTCAAAATTGTATCCGTGAGATACATAATATACACATTGATTTGATAAAGTAAGTTTAGTTGTCTTTTACTATGTAGTTTGATTGGAATCATCACTTTTGTTAAAGGAAAATACAAAACATAATAAATTGTGTATTTTACTTTTAAAATCGAATTGAGCATCTTTATGCTGCTAGTCGACAAAAATATACAATGGCTCCTGGGAGCTTTAAAAATCTTCCAGGTTTAGGTATTTATCATAACCTGATATTAACTCGCATAAAGGACGTCATTAAATTCAAACAAGAACGGTGTTTTTATGTTTAGATATTTTCTCAGATTAATTTTTGTTCAAAGGAATTCGAGGCTATTCAATTCAGTGCTGTCACCACCACTATTCATATACATCGCGGTCTGTTCCCTGATGCTTTGTGCAAGTATTTATCAATTCGACGTAAGTACCTACCATATGGACAAAATTACATTCAACACCAAATATTTCACTCTTCGTAGTAGTATCTCGAGATATTTCTTATGTTATTTTTTACCTAACATTTTAGGTGCTACGTTGTTCTATCGCACTCTTTTGTTTAGTCAGGGTCTTCGGCAGCTGAACAAGTAATGCTTGCCCAGTACCTGATGTTTGGTATTGCTCAATTGATTCTGTTCTGTTGGCACGGAAATGATGTACTGTACAAAGTAAGTTTTAAACTTATAAATATAGGATTGCGTAGAGTGAGATGTGTGTTCATTTCTTTAAAACAGTGTCATCATCATCATGTCAGCCAAAATACGTCCACTACTGGATAGGAGGGCTCCTTAGCCACCGGGGACACCGCGAACCATCGCAAAGAAACTTCGAGCATAGCCCTATCTCCATTGCCTTTTGGGTGACATTGTGCTTTTTGATGGAGCCCATAGTGTAAATAAAGAACACACTTAACAGTGTAGCGCACCGTATATTCTATCTAATTCGATGGTTATTTCCGAACCATTTCATTGATTTTAGAATGCTACATCTTGCTCCCCTTGTTAGCGGGGAGCTAGAAGTTTGGGGCTCCATAAATCGAGGCAGACCAAGGCCCTCAAATTTCGTGAACATGTTCCCCGCAGTCGAGGAACGCCGTTTCTTTTTGTGGGTTGGTCTTGGCGTTAATTACCATGTGTCCGCCTCTAAAGTCCCACATACCTTAGCTATAAAAAAGGCTACATCTTGTTAACGATTACCTAAATAAAGGTAGCTAGTGGTATCTAGATATCCAAAAGTAGATTATTGAAACACTACTTCTATTTACAGAGCGAAATCTTGTCACACGGAGTTTACGAAAACAATTGGTACAATGCAAGTGTCCTGCAAAGGAAATACCTTTTAATTCTGCAGATTCAACTTCGAACTAACGTCATTTTTACAGCGGGGCCTTTTAGCAATCTTACACTACCCACATTTTTTAATGTAAGCATTTTTTAAATATCTTCAGGGTTTTATACATGACTAGTGGGGTGATCAAGCATGCGGAGCCTGATGGTAAGCGGTTCACTTTACTTATGAACGTTAGCAATACCGGCAGCATCACTAGCGACGCTGACAGAAACTGTGAGAATGGGATCATTTCGCTACCAACAATATTATTTCCCTGGTAGAACTCAGGCAACCTTAGCTACGCACATGGCCGAAACACCACCAAAGAATAGCGTTGAATAGTATTTGGTGAGACTACATCTTTTGTCCAGTCATCATCATCATCATCAGCCCACATTAGTCCACTGCTGGACATAGGCCTCCCCTAAAGAGCGTCATAGCGCCCTGTCTTCAGCTTCCATCCGCATTCAGCTGCTGCCCGCAACCTTTCGCAGATCGTCGCTCCATCTAGCAGAGGGCCTTCCCACACTACGCTTTTGCCGATTCGCGGTCTCCACTCAAGAACTCGTCTACCCAAGCGGTTGTCGGTTCTTCTAGTTTGTTGGTGGTTTTCCGAAATACCTCTATACTTTATTATGGCTATATTAATGTTAAAAAATGGTTTCCTACCTTGAAGCAACAGAAGACGGTTTAGCTGTATGGAACGTCTTAGGGGTGTCTCACAAACAGACCGTGTATTATGTTGGAATCACCTAAGATTCCAACAACTTACAGAAATCCACCCGCAAAAAGAATGTATTGATAAATCTAAACTATAACTTATTTCTATATTATGTTGATGTTATGATAGACGTAGGACTGTGAGCTTTTGAATCAAGGGACTGATATTTAATAAAGAAAGTGCTCTATTGTAAAAGTAATACAAGCCATATTAAATAATTACTACGAAAATTTCATACGTACGTATGTTTTTCTTTACAGATAATGAAAGCGGCTTACAGTTATTACACGCTTATACGAAAGTAAAAATAAAATCGTTTTAATGAAACTAATAAAATCGTGCACACTACAGAAATTGATTCCTCAACTTAAATAAATTTTACCAAAATTATATTTTGTTTTATTACCCAATTTTGGCAATGCCTGCCTCAGAGGACATGTATTTTATAAAAAAAGTGGAGGAACATCATTTTTTTACAATTTTAATAGGTCCATAGATTTTTTTTTTATTCGTTCCTGATGGAACAGGCTAGGTTCTGAGACTATGCTGCCTAGAGGTCCATAGATATCCTAAAACACACGTCATTCACAAAATAATTAAAAAAGAAAGTTTTTTCTGCCAAATTAAGGTGAATGTTAAAGGGTAGCCCGCGAAATTCAAATTTTCTCTATTAGTTATAGAATTATAATCATCAAAATGATCAATACAACCCTCCAAGCTCATAAAGGTGCAAGAATGACTTTGAGCTTGAAAAAGTTTTTCTTTCACCTTTAAGAGCTTGGAGGGTTGTATTGATCATTTTGATGATTATTATTCTATAACTACATACGTCTTACAGCCGCGAATAACATTTTAATCAACATACAACCTAGCACTGACCTGCAAATTGCAAAAAACGTAAGAAAAATTTAATTTCGCGGGCTACCCTGGAACATTCACCTTAAGGGTTAAGGTGAATGTTGCCCGTCCCGTCATACACTAGACACAAAATCATGTAAAAATTAGCATACATAGATTTTAATATTGTGTGTTCACTTCACTTTTTTGTTTAATGGCTTGCCATGTTACATCAACATAACTCCGCCAATGTTACGTTGTACAGCTACATGCATGTGGAAAGCAAAATAACAAAGATAATAATCTAAATTGCGGATACCGAAGCGTGAGTATTTGCACATGAAGGCAGCTGACAGGTACGTGATAGACATGTCCTGGCTGACAGTTACCCGGGGTACTCGTCTTTCTCTTTCGCCGATGCTTCTTCTTTTGGTTTTCTTTTTATAACTTTTGAGCTTTCAGTTAACGTAATTACAGAGAACTTAATTAAAGCAAACAGATTATTTTTAGTTACTATTGAGTGAGAAATCACAGTGTTGCAGTGAGGTTTATACGTGATTGGCGCGGCGAGGGTTCATTAAACTTACGATGTCGGGCAAGCGGTCTCAAAATGTCACAAATGGTATAGTTGTGAATGTTTTGTAAACCGGCCGTATATTTTCACCTGGTGACCGTAAGCTAGGTGCTAAGTAGTTGCCATTGCTATGGAAAACCAAAATCCCCAGGAGAGGGTTGTGCCGGTGCAATATGGGCGAGGATCGAGAGCTTTTCGTCAGTTCAAGAATCCTCCACAGCCCCACATGTGCATTCAAGACACAATCAAAGACACACCAGAGAAACTCTTTATTAATGTGCTAGGGTGGCAGAAAATAGCTAATCCCAAGCAGTATTCTGATCCTATACCTTTGTATGGTGGCATGCAGGTGGGTTTATTTTTGATTATGTAGATGTGTTGCACTGCTGGGTTTTTGTAAATTATTAACATTGAATAGCATCATCTTGTATCATCCTGATTTCTACATATCTTGAGAAATTGTGTGTGTAGCAACATAGATATCATCCATAATGGGGATAGGGATAAGAAAGTATATCATATGATCAAAATGTTTTCTCTTTGCATTTCTAATTTTTTACTTTACTTAATAAAAGATTAAATCTATTATTTCAGGTACCTCAAGGATGTGGTCCCAACAGCAACAAACCACCAATGTTAGTATTTGCAGTAATGGTTAACCCAGACATACTGAAAGCTAATGGGAAAAATGCAACAAGTCCAACTGTAAGTGAAAAATCAAAACAAACCACATTTTTAATTATCTCAGGAAAAAATATCTGGAACTTTTAAAAAGTATACCACAACCACCCAACAATTTTTTATCTTTTGTAATGTTGTTATAGAATTACAAATATTTTTTTACAACCTGCTGCATTAGACAGAATGAAGAATTGATTCACTTTCAGAACCCACAACAGTAATAAAAATTAACAAAAAGTTAAAAGTCACATACAATGCAGAATCAAATGAAATTCAATTATGTGTTTGTTAGGAAATACAAACACACCTGACCAGACAACAATATAAAAAAAAGTTTTAGAATATTGACTATATGTTCCAGGACCAAGAAGCTCTAGTGAATCTCCTGTGTGACTTTGTAGAAGCCATGAATCCCGGACTGGTGATGGCAAGACACCCAGTCATACTCAAAGATCGGGACCTTGCTGGGGAGCTCAAGGATGTGTGGCTTGCTGTACAAAACAAACGGGAACGGGAGAAAGGCTTGGCACAGGATATAATGTATAAGGTGATAAAAAAGTTAAAATTGCGGAATGAGAATTTATGGTCATTTCAAAAAAACATTTGTTTAACTTCTCAGCAAATATTATTCACAAATGATGGACAGTTGATAGATTACAATCAAAGTATATTTTTGTTTTCTCTATAATGAAAATGTGGAAGCCATTTTTAGATGTGATCAGACCACGCATTGTGTATTTATTTATACATACACTAAAGCAGTTACAATGAAAGTATTCTATCAAAACAGCTCCAATCTAAGTTGACACATAATGACATAGGACTACAAATAAACAATAAACAAGATTATACAGTAGTGCTGTGCTATAGGAATTTTCCATTCTAATTATAAAGCACATCCAATGATGCTAATAAGTGTTTTTTAGGGCTAACAATTTAACTGGGCAAGCCAGCTAAAAAAGTTATCTACCTAACTGATAGGCTTAGCTAATTTAACTTAATTAGCTCAGCTAATTAGCCAATGGTTAGTTACTGTTCTTTACCTACAGACAGGTTAAAAAATTATTAGGTGTTTTTTTTGTTTAATCAAACAATCATTGCGAAATTATAGCTGAAAAAAAGAATTAGCCATTGGCTAAAAAGCTAAATGGCTTGTTGGTTAAATTAGCTAAGCCTATCAATTAGTTACCTAATTAATTTAGCAAACTTTTTTCCCGGCTTGGCTAGTTTATATTTTATATATTTATTTGTACATACTGTTTTACAGGTTTTTTAGTTTATAGATATCGCCAAACTGCTGTACAGTTTGTTGGCGACATAGTGCTCTCTTATAAAATATGTAATCTAATATAGTATAGTAACCATTTAACATTATTATAACCATTTAACTAGCTAAGTAACCATTTAACTAGCTTTTGCGCGCGGCTTCGCCCGCGTGGGCTTCGAAAACGTGCATATTTTTTATGAACATAAAATCGGTTATTGTGACTAAACTATGATAGTTAGATATGTGCTCTCGCGGACTTTTTTGTAGATCTTTATAAGACCTACAACGTAGCGCACGCATAAATAGATTTTCGATTTTACACCTTGGTTTACAAAATCGCAATGTTCATACGGATCCCTAATTCTTTTGAAAATAAAATATAGCCTATAACCTTCCTCGATAAATGGACTATCTAACACTGAAAGATTTTTTGAAATCGGTCTAGTAGTTCCTGAGATTAGCGCGTTCAAACAAACAAACAAACTCTGCAGCTTTATATATTAGTATAGATTACAGTATTACAACCATATACAAAGAAAGAAAAGAAAGAAAAATAATTTATTCGGCGCAATTTTAAATACTAACTATAATTACTTAAACTCTAATATAAATTGCGCTGAAACGGCGCTGGTTCAGCATAAGCCAGACGGGGTGCCTGGCGCTGGTTTTCAACCAGACCTCTAAATGCCGAGCGGATGGAAAACCAGTTTAGAAAAATTAAAATTAACAAAATATATGTGATATTACTTATCAAAAGATACCATAGGTAACACTAATTAGTGTATCTAATAAATACTTTTTCAATTTAGATTTAAAATCATTTCTACTACTACATGTGCAGCCCTAGTTTTTATCAAAATATTGCTATGTTCAATTTTGTTTAACATGTACTTAGTTGATGACTACTGTAAAATTGCTTATTTTAAATAGAACTTATTGATTGGGCATATGACGTTACTTCCCCGAATTTGTTACTTGTTGGGGTAGCCCCCAATAAGTAACAGATGGCGTAATAACAGGAAGTATATTTCCACAAACTACGGATAAAATATTTTTTTTTTTAATTCAGGAAATCCATTTGCGTTTTCAGAAAGACCGGGCTTGAGACTCCTATGAGCGTTGAGCGTGATATTCCATGAAGTTCAGATTTTGGCCATTTACGCACATTAAAAAAAAAACATATGACTACTATGGTATATCACTCGCACTCGCAACTCGGCACTCAGGCAAACGTGACGCAATAAAATAAAAACGTTTTCTATTCGAATAAATTCTTGTGAATGCTTTCAAATAGACGAATAATAAAAAAACACAAAACGTAAAATAATGAATCATTTATTTTTTACCACCGTTTGACAAAATGGCATTACGATTTTATAGAGAAGAGCCGGCAACGAATTCATAAATTGTAATGGTGGTACAAACAAGTATGACAGATCAAAAAAAAAATATTTTTAAAATTACTAATATGACATGCATGGTCCATGCTAAAACTGCACTCTGTGTACAAAAAAAAAACTTCGCTAATGTGATGGCAAAAGAAATCAAAGCTAGACCATAACATAGCCGACGTTACTCCCATGCGTCATTTTCTGATAGATGGTCATTAACTTGATAGTTCGCTTTTTTAATTAGACCGGACTACGTACATTTTAAATATGTATCTCGAAAGATCCAGATGCTTCAGGTAATTTGTTGAACAATGGGAATTCAGAGACCTACAAAAGAGCCATTTACTTTTTTAGCCGGTGGAATGGTGTAACTAGCTTAGGCCTAATTCTTGTAGGGATATTAGAGGATGAGACGTCACCATTTTTTTTAATTCTATTATAATTTTGTTTAGCAAAAAAATATATAAGAAAGTATGTACCTGTTTATAGAGTTCTTTCAGCGTTTCTCTAGGTCCTACATTTTAAATTTCACGTAAAGCGCGCTTCTGTTGAATAGGTTTATTTTGAATGTCGGACCCCAGTCAGATTCCATGCGACAAAACGCTATGGAAGTAACGAAAGTAAACGAGTATTGCCGTATCTTAGTCAGTGTGTCTAATAACCTGTCTAACGGCAACTATAACAATGGACTAAATCCACTCCATTTATTGATCCGAAATATAGAGTTTTTTTGTTGGCATAAAAATATCAGCCCGACAATAATTGATCGGACAATAATTGATTTGATTCCTGAATATTTCTTGCACAGGTCTATGATATCGATGGCATCGGTGACGACGTTAACGATGATGACAACACGAACAACCCTAAGAACGCAAAATCTAACATTGATACATCCCCAAATGATAGAAAACAAATCAAATCATCCAAACAGATCTTACTCAACGCCGGGCAGAAATCTGAATTCGACGTTGGAATGAACAACTGCCAAATAAATCAGAATAGAGATAGTAAATCTGGGGTACGTGCTCCAGATACCACATATTGCTCACAAGTCTACGGTCAAATAGTTTCAAGCCGGGAAAATCACAATCAAATCAATGACATTCAAGAGAAGTTAGCGTCAAATGAAATGAAACCTTCAAGCTCATTTCGGAAAGACTGGAATCCAGTGCATGGGAAAACAACAGAGGGCTGGAACGAATTTTCAAAACGCAACATATCATCAATACAGAGAGAAGAGAAAAAACAGAGGTGTAATAAAGCGGATAAAACTAAGGTTAGTAATGGTAAACATTATGATTTCTTCCCGTATTTCGACAATAAAACGGCCAATGAAAATGATAATGCCATAGTTGACAGTGCTACAAAAGAACCAAGTTTGAATGATGACAATTCTAAAATAATTATAGACCCAATGCAGAAATTAGTTCTGCATTCGACTGATAACAATATATGTGATAATAACACAAGTGCTCTCAGTTCAATAGGCTCATAAAATGTAGCTTTTACAAACACTTTTTGTATGGCCGTTGATGTTTGATATATATTCGCTTTACGTCATTTACATGATATGGTTAATTGTATAAAAATATCTAAATGGTGTAACTATAATTGTTTATTGAAGATTGTGTAGATGGACGGTGTATGCTTGTTTTCACTGATTTACATTGACGCTGTAGCTTGATATTACTCTTTTGTAAAATATTTTTCTAAAACCATCAATATTTTGTAATCATTATTGTTTCTGCCCGAGCATGGATGTGATTGTTGATTTAACTGAAGCAAGGAAATCTGTGTCAGTCATCTAATAAAGGATATGTACATCAATTCAGGTTTCACCCCTTCTTAAAGAGTTAAATATTTTCTCTTAATTACTAAACAGATGCATTGCGGGAAATAAAAATCATCCTAGGTCATCTACTCCACAAAAGATCCTTCATGAAAGGACACTTATTACTTCTGTTCCATACATATACAGGGTGGTCAAAAAGTCGTGGATCAAACGCAACCAGCGGTTAGATGGGGCCATCAGCAGCAAAAAAATGTTCTACGGGAGGTCCCTAAGGTCAACCCCTGCAGAGTTATAATTGATTTTGTGTTTTTATAAGAAATTGTCCTTTTTTTACTAAAACTTGATAAAATTCCACAAAATCTACACCCTGTATCTTTTTAAATTTTTTCAATAGATTGGTACTGATGAGCCCTTTCGTTAGACATGCTATTTATGGTAGTTTATTGGGTGTGTTAAAGATAACATTAAGTTTTCCGAAAGACATAATTCTTAAATCAAAACTTGTTACTTACTTCGGACCCCACTGTGAAAAAAAAATACTCTACAGAAAAGTGCCACTGTATCACAATTTTTGGCGCATTTAATAGGGATTCTAAAAAGGTATTACACATGGCTATGCGGTGCTTCGATATCTTTCAAGGATGATCTTTCGTAGCAAGGCCAGAGTTAATTCATACATAAAACTCGGTTAGGCCTACTAACCTAACCTTACCTAAGCGTGATCGTTTTCCGGACTACAGGGTCTTTATCGTCGTTTCAGCCCATAAATGACCCACTACTGAGTCGGGCCTCCTTTAAGTTCATGTTGGAAGATTAGCCTACTGTACCACGCAGCCAAGACGGGTTGACACAGGGTTTGCTTCAAGTTTTCCTTCTGTTGCGGCTAGGTGATCTGCATAATGCGTTCTTTTAGTCGCTTCTTACGACACCCTCAATATGGTATGGGCTGGTGACACCACACGGAAAATTTATTAGAATTGTATTCTTTATGTGCGTACATAATTAGTACATGGAGGGAGTCTTACCGGGTCAGCAAACCCTGTGCCAACCCGTTTTGCCAGCGTGGCACAGTAGGCTAATGTCCTTCCATGAATTGTGAGTAGGCCCGACACAGTAGTGGGTCATTTATGGGCGAAAACGAAGACGATAAAGAATAAACAATGTCACCAACCCATACCATATTGAAGGTGTCGTAAGAGGCGACTAAAAGAACGCATTAGGCAGATCACCTAGCCGCATCAGAAGGAAAACTTGAAGCAAATCCTGTGTCAACCCGTCTTGGCTGCGTGGCACAGTAGGCTAATCTCCCAACATGAACTTAGAGGAGGCCCGACTCAGTAGTGGGTCATTTATGGGCTGAAACGACGATAAAGACCCTGTAGTCCGGAAAACGATCACGCTTAGGTAAGGTTAGGTTAGTAGGCCTAACCGAGTTCTATGAATGAATTAACTCTGGCCTTGCTACGAAAGATCGTCCTTGAAAGATATCGAAGCCACGCATAGCCATGTGTAATACCTTTTTAGAATCCCTATTAAATGCGCCAAAAATTGTGATACAGTGCCACTTTTCTGTAGAGTATTTTTTTTCACAGTGGGGTCCGAAGTAAGTTACAAGTTTTGATTTAAGAATTATTGCTTTCGTAAAACTTAATATTATCTTCAACCCACCCAATAAACTACCATAAATAGCATGTCTAACGAAAGGACTCATCAGTACCAATCTAGTAAAAATTATAAAAAAGATACAGGGTGTAGATTTTTACGAATTTTATCAAGTTTTATTAAAAAAAAGACAATTTCTCATAAAAACACAAAATCTATTGTAACTCTGCAGGGGTTGACCCTAAGGACCTCCCGTAGAACAATTTTTTGCTGCTGATGGCCCCATCTAACCGCTGGTTTCGTTTGATCCACGACTTTTTGACCACCCTGTATATATGACGTTATACAAAATGAGATATTGTTTATGCCTTCAAACTATATGAAAGGGGAAAATCTAGTTAGATGCTACGAAATATGAAAATGACAATACAGCATTATGATAATGCCATGCTTATGTGTGTTTGTGTGTAAACGTAGTATGATTTTATGTGTGCGTGTATTTTTACAAATTGTTGGAAGTGCCACTTAGCTGACTAATTTAAATTAGGCTTGTCAATATACGCGTTATTTAGTTGAAATTAATTAAATTCAAATGAGGATTTCATTAATTCGGAATGAAACTCGACCACCATCAGGAGATTTTTTAAAGTGAATCTGGATGGCTTTCAATGTAGATTTAACACAAAGTTTCTTTGTTAAATATACATTGAAGGCTTATTTTATACAGTTTCTTCGATAATCTAGTAATGCAGTTTTATCTGAATCAAAATCTGATCTCAAGTAAGACCATCAATACAAGTATTACTTATCAATTTCCTGTTTACTTAGGAAATTTTATTCTCCGCAAAATGGCCTGATTTGTATATAGTTCGTCACAATACCCAATCTAAGTATAGTTTATTGTTGCCAATTGGAAATGTGTGCTTTTCACCCGAGTTTCACAAGTGTATAAAAAATAGTGAATAATGTAAATAAAACTCAAATCTTGTCAATGTTTATTTATTCTATGCTAAAATTCTGATTACTTACTATGAATATTTTTTTTAAATATTTGGAAAATTAAGTCAATGTTGGCTCTACATTGTTATGAAAGCAATTGAACTATCGAATTTTAAATATATTATAAATCCACTGTAATATTATGAACCCTTAGAATTGATATAACATAAAAGATAATTCTATTTGTGTGGAAAAAACCAATGGCTTACCTATGGATTGTATAGAAAGTTTCAAAATATTTTTTCTTTATTATTAAGTACATAACATTTTAGAGTTGCCGGTAGCAAATTAAATCATACTTCGTTTATAATGTATATGTCAACGGAAAACAACAAGAACCGGAAATTTATAAATTTCCTAGGAAGTTTATAAACGTCCGTAGGTTTCCAAACGAGAGATAAATTGTATTATTTTACGCCCACATTTTCGGAAATTTATAAACTTACAACCTCTCGTCGTAAATTTATAAACTGACGGATATCCATTCGTAAGATTCTAAACGGTTCGACCAATCACAGTAGAGCGTTTAATTTTACGCTTCTATATGATACGGCAAATAACACACTGTTCTCTGATTGGTGGATGTTGATAGTGGCATGCTTTTGTCCATAGACGTAGGTACAATTAGACTTGCCAAACTATAAATTTATAAGTACCTAACAGTATTTTTACGTTACAACTAGGTAAGTACCTATAATACAGGGTTACTGTTTTACATAATATGCTAATGACCCCTACTTCACTCTACCAAAATAAAACAAAAGAAATCGTGTGATGCGAAGTTAAAGAGGTTTATTTAAAAAAAAGAACCCGGCCTTCTACTAAAAAAAACAAACATTATAAAGTTTAATTTCAAAAAAATTCGTTGGCCTCAGGCGAATTGCCAAACAGACGCTAAGTAATAAAAAAATGCTTAAAAACATGTAACAAATTAAACACAATAAAATAAGTATTTAACTTAAAAAAACCCTGATATCGGGCTGCATAACTTTTTTTATACCTGTTTCATTGATACCGTTACAATGAGTCCAAACACGATACAGTTACTTTAATTTGGTAAGGAGTTTGGTATCCTAATATCCTATAGATTCCTGATGATGCAGCTGCATCAGGTCTAGGTTACCACAAGTAGACAATATCGAACAATGGCGGCGGAGAGGAAAGAAAAGGAACACGTGACTTATTCAACCAATCAGAGCGCCCATGGCGTTTGGTTATTGCTACTTATTATTTTACGCGTGAGTTCAGTAAGTTTATAAATTTCCGAAAATGTGGGCGTAAAATAATACAATTTATCTCTCGTTTGGAATCCTACGGCCGTTTATAAATTTCCTAGGAAATTTATGAATTTCCGGTTCTTGTTGTTTTCCGTTGACATATACACCTTCTATTGTTCCACTATTAACGTTTTCGCTAGTACGTTAATTGAATGTTAGATGTTAAAATTATTCCAATTTAAACATAATACGCGCAGGAGCCCAATTTTTATACATATTAAAATTATCTTGGCGTCGTTTAATTGCATGTAACTTGTGTGGAATTATTGTTAAATTAATAAAAAACGCTTTATTCCGCCTTCTTTATGATATGTCCAAACACTGCCAAATTCACGTAAAACAACGTTATTTTAGTGACGTGTGATAAAACAATCTTATTGACTTACATTGTAAGTGTGGTTATAGCTAGGAAAATGCCGAATAACTGACTTGTGTATTAAGATATTTGTCACAGTCTACTATATATATCAAAGAGTACGTACGAAAATATACGTGGGGTATTTTCTTAATCCCCGTTTATTTTACGATGAAATGTTGTATTTACACGGGAATTATAAAAAAAGACTTGCCTACGTGGTGCAAAGACGGAATGGTAAAAGATTAACAAAAATATTTAATTTGATAAATCTTGAAACACGAGGAAAGCTCCTGAGTCATTTATATGATTTATTAAAACTTACAACTATATAATTATTAATTCCCTGTATCGTGTATCTTTCACTTTATATGTTTTAATAATTACACTAATTATAACACAGATATTATATTTATTGATATTCATTAGTAATTGGTTAAAATTTTCAGCGAAGGCAACTACACAAGTCATCTAATACATTTTAGTGCAATCTCTTGGTTATTTGTAATTAGATTTTTATATTAAGTTTTTAGTATTTAAGTTGAACTAAAAAGAGGTCGAGATCTCAGCTCTACTCGAATCTAAGGATATAATAATTCCTAAATTTCTTTTTGTCGCTCAAATGTTAACTTAATGATACTGTCAAAAACGTACATAAATAAAACTGGAGAACTCTTAGCTGTCTATTATACAAAAGATTCGTTGGACATCCTATTATTTATGTAGTAACGATTTTTTTAATTCGCTACTTATGATGAATTTTCCTTGTACACCGGCTTGTCATATTAACCCTGCACGCAAATGGCGCCAAACATGACTGGACTGGGCGTGGATTTAGTTTTTTTTTTATTGAAACACGACATGGTTTCATATATTTACAAATTGTTGCAAATTCGAATACGGCACATCATTGATGATTTGAACTTTCCAATATTACCCCCTTTCTAAATTGACACAATTTAAAGAAATAACTTTTATTTGGTTAAATTAGTTTCAATACAAGGACGTATAAAAATGTTTCAATAACTATGTACGATTTGTATCGAACACTCTTACACGACACCCGCGAACTTCCTTTCTTTGGTGAGTCGATTGTAAGCTTGTAAAAAAATGCTTGTAAAATTGTAGCTAACAATCGACCTTTCTCTTTAAGAACGATCAGTTGGGTTAGCGAACGTACCTTTTACTTTGTAAAGAAAATAAATCCTTAGAACATGTTGAAAAAATATGCAAGATGTGCACTTTTCGAAATTGCGTATTTGACATAAAAAAATCACGTTTTTTAATCAAGGCCAAAATTATGTTAAGCGAGTAATAATTTAATTTGATCAAGTGAATAAAATTGCATTTATTGTAAAAGAATTTCTACCTACTTCTATAAAAATATGGAAATTCTTTAGATTTTAGTTTTTGTAATAATTAGTATTCATTTCGAGTTAGCAATAATATTTTTTATTGATAATATGTGCCCTAGGTACTATTAGATCATTGTGCTACACAATATATGGTTCCTTTGATATAAATTATATTAATTTGTATTATAATAATGTATATTTTATTGGATTTTAGTTTTGTTATCCATATACGTAATATAACCTACATGTAATTCGCAAAACAGACATTACTTTGAGACTGCGCTGTCCTAAATATTATTATCAAGGGTCTATGCATATGGCAAACTTAGCATGCGTGAACTGACGACTACCCGTTTTTGAATATGAAATATCATAAGATTCTTGCAATCATTCTATTGTTATTATCGCGTTCTCTGCAAATAACAAGTGAACCATATGCTTAGGCCCTATTAAAATAGTCTGTAACCCTGCTGTAGAAACCAATTTCTATTTAGGTACCTACTTTTTCATAATTCGGTCTATAACTCGACTCTACACTTATCTACTTATGTATGTTGGAATTTTATTCAGATCTCTTGTTTACAGTATTGAAAATTACACGTAATTTATAAGACTGGATAACGTAGTTTTTATTCGTCGGTCAATCTTGTCCAATTTTGAAAAAAAAGAACAAAAATTAGAGTTTTTCCCCCACTCCTGTTGAAAGGCGAAAAGTTGTTGGTATACTCATTCAGAAATACACATTGTTTAAACTAATGATGTGTCGTTGATTGATTTTTATTCAACACAACGAAACGCGTTGAGCTCCCAACGTTGAAAAAAACCGTCAAAATTGGCAGCGATTTAATTCGATTATGTTGGATGCACTCCATTACTACCTGAGGCAAACGACGGACTTCTTAGTAGGTACAGTCCCCGCCAATCTTTATGGCCGGTCTGAATTAGCCGTGGGTACGAACTTGCGCATCGTACATTTATTAACCAATACGAACGTAGCTCACTCACACCACCACGCGGGTGGCGAGGACGCTTGCGGGTGAAAAAAGACGCGCGCGGGCGTGCCCTGCCTCCCCGCCCCACTGATAACTGATTTTGTGTTGTGCGCAGCGTAAAGGCGCATTTTCACTAGGCGACATGTCGCAGATACTTATCGCTCGACATTCACGTAATTGTCTCTGTAAAAGTTGTGGGACAATATCCCGCGACATACGACTCGGTCTCGTTCACATTGGCCAGTCGTGATCAGTATGTCGGCCGAGAAAGTAGCGGGAAGAAGTAGGAAGCCGCGCGCGTCGACGCTCGCAGACCATCGACTAGCGACAAGTGGCGCTACCCGTAAATGTCCCTAGCGACGTAGGGCGACATCGCGCGAGACACGTGAATTTTGTGTCAAGCGAAAGTCGCGCACCAAATGTCCCATAATGAAAATGCGGCTACATTCAGGGCGGCCATAAAGATGGGCGGGGACTGTACTAATGATAAAACGCAATGTATGTTGGTTTCAGATGTTATCGACTTTAATAGGTATATCGCAACGTTGAGTGCCCAACGAATGTCATAGCAAGCAATCATTGCCGGCTACGAACCGCATGATATGCATAGCATTTTGATAGATTTGATTTCAGGTACATAGAACGAGATTATATTTTTTACTTAATTGTATCGCAACGAGCAATGTAACCATATACGTGAGTCAAGTGAGTGAGTGAGAAGAGCAAAGATACAGAATGAATATGTATGCGATTCGGCTTAGTCAAATCTTGTTATACCCTGTACAAGATAGCTTGAGTGATTTGACAGACGGGCTAGTGATGGGAAACAGAAAAAATCTAGTCACAGTTACAAGTATTTTAAAACGTCATTTTTTGGACTAATAAGTAGATATTATCTGTTTCCCATCACTGTTCGTCATTGCAAAGTAAAGGTATGATTCCGAACTACGCTGCACGCAGCCGCAGCAGTGCTGTCGCGGCACTAATGGTACCCATACAGTATTTTTAAAAGCATATGAGATTACATTCCGAGCTAGGCAGCAATGTAGTGGTTGGATTGGGACCAGTAGTGCCGCGACAGCACTGCTGCGTGCAACCTCTGGTGCAGCGTAGTTCGGAGTCATACCTATAAGTCGATCAGAAAAATTGACATCGTTCAAATCGATCATGCTTTCTTGTACAGGGTAAAGAAACACGCGTTGGAATTCGATAGTTGGCTGGCAAAATATTCCTATCATTGGCGTTTACATTTAGTGCCAACGTCAACTCAACGCTAAGTTTAAAACGCCTACTACTATTTCAAACGATCCTATATTATTACTAAGTAGCATTAAAAGTACACACATAAGGCGTCGAAAATTGTATGCTGGTGCAATTGCTTTTACTAAAAAAGTAGGAATGCCAGCGAATGGCGCGGATGTCCTCATAGCAAACAAAATGTTATGTTGGTACAATAGTCTTGAAGCTTTATTATATTAGTGATGGATAAATTATACAGAAGTCCGAAGAGTATAATCGGCCCCTGTGTCTAGCTTTTGTGGACTATGAGAAAGCTTTTGACTCCGTCGAAGCCTGGGCTGTTCTTGAATCCCTTCAGCGATGCCAAGTGGACTATCGTTACATCCAAGTCTTGAGATGTCTGTACGATGAGGCCTCTATGTGTGTCCAAGTACAGGACCAGCGTACTAAACCCATCCAACTGAGCCGCGGAGTGAGACAGGGGGATGTAATATCCCCGAAACTGTTCGCAAGCGCTTTGGAGGATGTGTTTAAGACGCTGGACTGGAAAGATAAGGGCATTAACATAAATGGCCAGTAAATCTCACACTTGAGATTTGCAGATGACATAGTCCTAATGGCGGAGTCGCTGGAGGAGCTGCAACAGATGCTGGCCGGCTTAGCATCAGCCTCGCAACGGGTGGGTCTCGGCATGAATTTGGATAAAACCAAAATCATGATGAATGATCACATTCATCCGAGACCTATCGTTGTGAATGGCCGTCTTGTTGAAGCTGTTTCAGAATATACATACCTCGGGCAAATTTTGCAATTAGGTAAAAACAGCTTCGACAGGGAGGCCAAGAGGAGGATCCAGCTGGGCTGGGCAGCATTTGGAAAACTTCGTCGGGTCTTCTCGTCGCCCATCCCGCAGAGTTTGAAAACGAAAGTTTTCGAACAGTGCGTCCTACCCGTCATGACCTACGGCGCCGAGACGTGGATACTCACGGTGAGACTAGTCCACCAATTTAAAGTCGCTCAGCGTGCTATGGAGCGAGCTATGCTTGGAGTTTCTCTGAAAGATAGGCTCCGTAACGAGACTATCCGACAGAGAACCAAGGTCACCGACATAGCTCAGAGAATTAGCAGACTGAAGTGGCAGTGGGCTGGTCATATCTGTAGAAGAACCGACAACCGCTGGGGTAGACGAGTTCTTGAGTGGAGACCGCGAATCGGCAAGCGTAGTGTGGGACGGCCCTCTGCTAGATGGAGCGACGATCTGCGAAAGGTTGCGGGCAGCAGCTGGATGCGTCAAGCTGAAGACAGGGCGCTATGGCGCTCTTTAGGGGAGGCCTATGTCCAGCAGTGGACTAATGTGGGCTGATGATGATGATGATGATGATGGATAAAAGGGTAGAATACCACATACTATACCAGAAAAGAGTGGTGTAACATTAAAAAAAATCTAGACAAGTATTCATATTTTATTTCTTTTTTAAATTTATTTTACAATGTTCATAATTATTTAACAATAACAGCATTTCCTGATCAATTACTTATTTTACAAACAACTATCATCATTATGTTTACTGGCCAGCAGTAAAAATTTAAGTATGTTTGCTGTTTCAAAATCATATTTTTATTCTTTAGCCAATTTAGAAAAAAAAAATTAAGGCATGGTTTAAAAAACAATAGCAATAAATTTCTATAAAATCACAAATAGAACTAGCTAGCATTGAAATATAGTTATTAATTATAAAATCTAAATAATCATGCTAATATTCTTGTGACGAAGAGTTGGTGTTGTGAGCCTTGGTGTCCACCTTTGTCTTCTTTGGGAGTAACTGCTGTGCAATATTGGGGATTACACCACCCTGAGCTATCATTACTCCTTCTAGCATTTTGTTCAACTCATCATCATTGCGAATAGCCAGCAGAATATGACGGGGAACAATCCTATGGAAATTAATATAAAACTGGTATGATTAATTTTAAGTAGGCCCTAATAGTAGTAGCCCTAATACACATTGTCAATACAATTTATTTTATAAATAAGACCTAGATTTCAATAATGGTATCTTTTTATATTTAAGGATATTTTCTTTTCTACAATAAATAATTTATCTAAGAATTAAAGATCGTAGATTTTCACAATAATTTCAATAATTTCCCACTAAGAATTTTATTAAAGTTAAATGTATTGTGAACATGCAAGATTATTTTTATGTGGGTACTTGTGGAATCATAGTATTGTAGTCATCAATACTAAATATCACCAAAGCACTCCAACAAATTACCTAGACTTTTTATTGTCATGAGCAGCCTTTGCTGCCAACTCTAATATTTCGGCGGACAAATACTCCAGAACTGCCGTCATATATACCGCTGCACCAGCTCCTATCCGCGGAGCATACTTCCCTTTTTTCATAAAGCGGTAAACTCTTCCAACTGGGAATGTTAAACCTGAACGGCCGCTACGTGACTTCGGCTTACCCCTTGACCCTGAAAAATTATTAGTGGATATGGCGAGTATGTGCCATAAACATGGTGGGCTTGAAATTAAATTATCTAATTAATCAATCTTACGTACCCTCATTGAGAACTGGCATTGTGATGTCAATTTAGTTATTATGAAAGGTTGTTGCCCTGACTGAGCAATAGTTTTGCGAGTTTTGCCACGGGTTACCGCAGCAATCAGGTACTCTACACACTTTTCGACTTATCAACTCAAATTTAAGGATTCACTATCTGTTTAAATTATTATAAATCGGAGTTCTAGGATCAAAAACAGCAGTTCCGTAAAGATTGTCCGTTTAAAATGAAATTAAAAATGTATCTAACAGAATTTTTGCTATTGGCGGGCAGGTAATCAGTGCTGCCATATGCGATGCGATGAGTTTGGCCAGCGAAAGCTGTTCACGCATTATTTTCAGAATTTTTTATATGGCAATAATTTAAGACTGTCAAAATCACTAGTATATTTCTATGAAACAACTTGATACTTTTCGACTATTCATAACCGCAATATCTTGATTAATAACAAAAATGCCGTCCTGCGTGTTTAGAAAGTGTACAAATGATTGTTCCAAAATTAATAAATCACAAGGGATTTCCTATCACATATAAGTACATAAAATATATTTCGATGTAATAGTGTATTTGAATAAAATTAGTTTATTAATATTCATAAATAATACTAGTAAAGAAACGAGACAGTCAATACTTTTTATCGCGAGCACGACAAGGACGCATGTACTATGAACATAGATTATAAGTATAGATGCGAACGTAGGCAATAAAGTAAGAATAACCCTGTTGAACAGTTTACCTGTTTTTTTTAATTAATTAATAATATTTGTTGTTTAATTATTTGTGATGTTTTAATATTTGTCATAGACCAGGCAGAAAAGAAATAAATTCGAAGGTGTTTAATTATTGACTATTGTGTTACTATGGTAATTATTTGTTGGCGATGAAAATGGCGATCTAAAAAGAGCAACTACAGAGTTTCTTGCCGGCTCTTCTCTGTAGAGGTGCATTCCGAACCGGTGGTAGATGGTTAATTTTAAATTTTATTTTATTGCTCGGCTTGTCAAAAGTGCTATAATGAGGCAACTTGATTATATGAGATTTGAATTTAAATGGATATTAAATAAATATTACCCATCCATACATATCGACCCACCCACGACTGCTGCAAAGAATTCGAAATAATGTAATAAACGCGATAGCCGTTAAAAAGTGTTTAATTTCCTTGTACATATTATTAACTGTTTCATCAAATTTTGTTTCTTACCTAGTTCCTATCGAAATATCCTTCTGTTCAACAAAATCGTAATCTATGGTTCGACATAACACTTCAAGTGCAATCGTTCCATTATAGCTATCTTTTTTACTCACGTGCTTAGCCCATCTTGTACTTTCCACTATTGCTACTTGTCAACATTGCGCACTATATCTGTATCTGTATTTATTTATGGCGGGAACACATTTGAAGAGTCGGCTCATTAAAGTTAGCCCCCCAAAAAAATGATTTTTTACTATTTTACTTTTTTTCTATTAAGTCATTTGTTATGATTTGTTAGCTGTTAATAATTGTTTGTTCTCCATTTATTAATTTATAAAAAATAATTAAAAATAAACCTTCAAGTTAGCCCCCCACTTGCAATTTATAATATTTTTCCGTCAATACTGAATACTGATACTGAATTTGACTGCCTCGTTGGTCTAGTGGTCAGATGTGCCGCCTTTGGATCAAAGGGTCCCGGGTTCGATTCCGGGGTCGGGCCAGTGTCTTTGTCTAAACCAGAGGCACTGGTTCGGAGTCTGGGTGTCATTTCTATCTATAATATGTATGTATTTACAAAAAAAAAATGTATATAAGTAGTTTATCATCCATCTCGTTACCATAACACAAGCATTAAGTTGCTTAACTTGGGACGAGATGGCGTTGTGTGAAATGTCCAAGGATATTTATTTATTTATTTATTTAATACTGACTCGTAAATATTTATTTTCGATTGCTCGTACATAAAATACGTTTGTACTCTTTCGAAATTACTCAGTTTTTGTTTAATTTGCTATTTTAATTAGCTGTATATTGATGTCCTTTTTCTTCTGTGGCAAATATTGCATTGCCAGTATCAAGTTACAATATAGCGATTTTTATTTTTTTTAAGATAGGGATACCAAACATTGAATAAAAATCCCTACAAATCGGAATTTTGGAAAGGAATCGGGAATATATAATAAATACAAATATTTTTAATTAGGTGTTGAGATTATAGTAATTATTTATAACTAGCTGACCCGGCGAACTTTGTTCCGCATTATATATATTTAAAACAAAATGAAAGTTGGACATAGGATACCTCAGATTTTTATCCCGTCCGTATAAAACCTACTTTAACAAAACGCAACTGACAGCGAAACGTTATGTTGTCTATAGTTTAATATGGTCGAAAATTTGACAATTAGAAATTTTGAATTCGACTTGTTTATATTGTTGTAATTCACATAATATCTTTATAACTTGTAGCCTATGTGTTATTCTGATGTATAAGCTATATTATTGTAAAGTTTCATTAAAATCCATTCAGTAGTTTTTACGTGAAAGAGTAACAAACATCCATCCATCCATCCATCCATCCATACTTACAAACTTTCACGTTTATAATATTAGTAAGATTTTAGCAAATAATAAAACGTTATCGATAAAGGCAATTAAATTATTTCTTTGTTGATATGCTTGGAGTTTCTCTGAAGGCTAGGCTCCGTAATGAGATTATCCCACAGAGAGCCAAAGTCACCGACATAGCTCAGAGAATTAGCAGACTGAAGTGGTAGTGGGCTGGTCACTTAGGTAGAAGAACCGACAACCGCTGGGGTAGACGAGTTCTTGAGTGGAAACCGCGAATCGGCAAGCGTAGTGTGGGACGGCCCTCTGCTAGATGGAGCGACGATCTGCGAAAGGTTGCGGGCAGCAGCTGGATGCGTCAAGCTGAAGACAGGGTGCTATGGCGCTATTTAGGGGAGGCCTATGTCCAGCAGTAGACTAATGTGGGCTGATGATGATGACGATATGTACTGTAAACTGAATGACGAAAACTTCTAAAATGGCGTGTTAGTAAAACAGCCCCCGCAGTCCCTGGGTTTCGTTTACGACATCTCCCACGTCCCTTAAGGACGCGCGGCGGCAGAGGGGGTGGAATAGGTTTCTATATTAAGCGAGGAATTAACGTTCGTTTACATTCGCATCCCGTAGATCCCCAACATTGGAGCGTTGAACAAATGTGGTTCGTTTTAAGCGTCAATGGAACCAAACTTGCCATAGGCACAGCATATAGGCCGCCGTGGCAGGACGTTGATATATTTTTGGATGCTTTAACGAGCTCAATAAATTCCCTGTCTTTTTGTAAGCACACTATTTTGCTAGGGGATTTCAATACTAATTATTTCAACCACTCAGACCCTAAAACTATGAAACTTAATATTTTTCTAAGTTGTATAAATTTGAAACAACACGTTATGACCGCCACACATTTTACTGACCACAGTCAAACCCTAATTGACTTGGTTTGTTCAGATGTTCGGGCATATAATATTGTAACAGACCATATCACTGGACTTGGGGGACACGCGTTTGTAACAGCCACCTTTCTTTTTAGGAAAACCAAGATACTGCCCATATCAATCACCAACAGAAATCTTAAAAATATTTCTCTGGATGAATTAAATAAATATCTAGATGCCATAGACTGGACTTTACCTATCCCCTCTAAAAATGTAAATGAAATGGTCAGTTACCTAAACGTAAATTTGTTATTTATATTTGACACGCTCGCACCTTTAAGGACCCACATTTTGAGAGAGATATCTTATCCGTGGATTACTACGAATGTAAAGTTCATGATGCGCTTACGGGACCAAGCTCGAGCTCAATACTTGAAAACAAACTGCGAAAGCAATAAAATATATTACAAAGACCTTAAACGTCTTGTGAATGAGGCTCTATTTAATGAAAAAACAGCATACTACGACCATAATATAAATAATAAAATTAATTGTCCCAAGACTCTGTGGAAAAATTTAAAAAGAACGTTATTGCCTCCAAAAAATGATACTGAATTACCATCACATTTCAACGACCCAAACCATATTAATTTACATTTTTTAAATGTCCCTTGGAACACTGAAATACCCTTGTCGTGCCTTACTTTTTATGAATTTAATAAATTTAAGAACACTACGTTTTCCTTGCAGACTGTGGATCAACTTGACATAGCCAAAATCCTATCCGGCCTCAGATCCAATGCGGAAGGTTGCGACCACATAACACTGGAAATGTTCTTGTTGAGTCTCCCGCAAACCTTAGATTTACTCACGTCTATCGTAAATACGTCTATTACGACATCAACCTTCCCCGATATCTGGAAGTTGGCCAGTGTGCGTCCGATCCCTAAGATACCTAATCCAACCGATGTTATGGACCTGAGACCTATTAGTGTTTTGCCTTTTTTGTCAAAGGTACTGGAAAGGGTAGTTAACAGGCAATTATCTAAATACATCTCGGATAGTAGTATTTTGCCTGAGACCCAGTCTGGATTTAGGAAGGGTCACAGTACCGCTTCGGCCCTACTAGACGTGACTGATAATATTTTGGCTGCTCAGGATGATGGAATGTGCACGCTGCTGGTCTTACTAGACTTTTCCAGGGCTTTTGATTCTATAAATTTAACATTACTTCTTTCCAAAATGTCGTATTACGGATTCGATCCGGATACTATACGGTGGTTTAGTAGTTATCTAAGTAACAGAGCCCAATATGTAGAGATTCGGAACGCAAGTGGGTCAAGGCTATCATCTGGTATTGTTTCTTTAGATAAGGGCGTACCCCAAGGTTCAATATTGGGACCCACTTTGTTTTCGTTATATAGTGCCGATATCGTTAAGGTGGTGAATAATTCCCAATACCATATATATGCCGACGATGTGCAATTGTATATATCTTTCAAACCTCAAGATTATTCCACGGCAGTAAAAGCTATTAATGAGGACCTTAATAGAATAGTCCAATGGTCTAATCAGAACTCTTTCATCCTAAACCCTAAAAAAACAAAATGTATGGTTTTCGGTACTGACAGCCAATTACAAAAACTACAAAGTATATATGACACTCCACCTGTCGTAACTATACTTGGAGAACATATTGAACGGGTGAGTGAGGCGCGCAATTTAGGCTTATTAATGGATCAATCTCTACGATTTGAGAGTCACATCGCGAATTGTGTGCAAAACTGTTTTTACCGGCTGAAAATTTTATATAAAATGCGTCCGTACCTAAGCCAACAATTACGAATTCAACTGGTTGACTCTGTTGTGCTTTCAAAATTGAATTATGCAGATACTGTAGTTGGACCCAGGCTACTAGCTCGTACCGAGAAATTGTTGCAAAGGGTGCAAAGCGCGTGTGCCAGATTTTGTTTTAATATTCCACCGAGAAGTCACGTAACACCTTACTTAAATAAACACTTCATACTTAAAATGAAACTGCGAAGGAAATTACACCTTGCTTGCCTTCTCTTCGGTGTGATTAGAAATAAATGCCCCTCATACCTGCACTCCAAGATTACGTGGATGAACAGTCACCGTCGGCGTGAGGGTCGACGTTGTGCTCAGCAACTGGCTATTCCTTCGCACAGATCTGCTTCATTCCGCGGCACTTTTAGATACGCAGCTTCCAAAATTTGGAATAATATACCACCACCCATCAGGGAGCAAAAACATATATATAGCTTTAGACTACAATTAAAAAAATTTCTTCTGTCCCATCAAATTAAGTTTGAAATGATTAATGTTAATGATTCTGTAATTTGACCATGCGTTTTTTTTTTTTTTTTTTTTTTTTTTTTTTTATGTAAGAGCAGGCAGATGACTGCATTCCGCCTGATGTTAAGTGGAAATGCCGTCCAGAAGTGGGGATACCTAGTGCTAGACTGTAAGTATAGCATTAGCCATCCCCACCCTGCCGGCCCGCAAGATGCCTCTTCACGCTTCGTTTGAAAGACCCCATATTGTAGGTAGGTGGAAATACGTGCGCAGGGAGGGAGTTCCATGCTTTTAGGGTGCGACAAAGGAACGAGTTGCTAAATTTCTTCGTTCGCGATGGAATGGCGGCTACGGTGTAACGGTGGCACTGAAGGCCCGCACGCGTATTACGGCAAAGGAAAGGGGAGGGAGGGATAAGGGAGAAAAGCTCTTCTGAGCACTCCCCGTGGTACAGTCGGTAGAATGCACTCAGAGCAGCAATATTACGACGGAGTTTTAAGGGCTCGAGATTCATGGTTACATTTTCATCACCTATAATGCGAATTGCTCGACGCTGCATCCGATCCAAAGCTTCAAGTAGATACTTAGCGGAGCCGTCCCAGAGGTGTGAGCAATACTCGGCGGAGGACCGCACCTGAGTTTTATACAACAGGTACAGCTGCTCAGCCGAGAAAAAGCGCCGCACCTTGTTCAGGACTCCGAGTTTACGTGAGGCTGTTTTGATCACAGCCTCGATGTAATTTTTAGGATTTAGGTCGCAGCAGATTTCCATACCAAGCAAGGTGATGTTACTCTGCAACGCAAGTGTCGTGCCCAGAAGAGACGGGAGAGGAAGAAATGGTGACTTTTTAGCGGAGAACGCGCATGTTTGAGTTTTTTTGCCATTGAACTCAACCAGGTTGTTAGATCCCCATTCTGTAATGTGGTTCAACGTCCGGTTAAGTTCAATCACCAAATTGACTCGTTTTTCGGCAGTCTCCACTGGCCCTGCCCCCGGATGTCCGAAGTAGCCCGCATGAACTGTACTATCATCTGCATAGCAATGAATGTTACCTAATGGAAGCATGTCATTGATATGCAGAAGAAACAGGGTGGGGGATAGCACGGAACCCTGAGGTACACCAGCGTTAACTGGTAGGAGTTGCGAAGAGCATCCATCCGAAACAACACGTATTCTACGCCCGTGGAGGAAGCTCGCAATCCACGTGCAGAGCTGAGCAGGCAGACCATATGCCGGAAGCTTGGAAAGAAGGCTTTTGTGCCAAACGCTATCAAAAGCTTTGGCGATATCAAGGCTGATTGCTAGCGTTTCGCCACGCTTGTCCATAGCCTCACCCCAGAGATGTGTGATGTACGCTAGAAGATCACCTGTGGACCGATTCGGCCTGAAGCCATATTGGCGATCGTTTATTACGTGGTGATCTTCTAGGTAATGGATTAGTTGATTATTTATTATTTGTTCCATTGTTTTGCACATCACTGAGGTGATAGCTATTGGCCGGTAGTTGGCCGGGTCGGCGCGATCTCCCTTTTTGGGTATCGGCTGCACAATGGCTTCCTTCCAAGATTCCGGGACACTTCCCAAGCTAAGGGAAAGCCGAAAAAGACGCGTGAGCACAGGAGACAACTCAGCTGCGCACCTCCTTAGTACTATAGGCGGTACTCCGTCGGGCCCACTAGCTTTCCGTGTATCAAGTGACTGTAGTGCAGTGCGTACATCACGTTGCCTGATTTTTAGGTCAGGCATTGAAAAGCCACAGTGAGGAAGCGTTGGTGGCGATGCATTACAGTCATCGACTCGGGAGTTAGCCGCAAAGAGTTGCACCAGAAGATCGGCCTTCTCCTGAGGCTTGTGGGCCAGTAACCCGTCTGGACGCCTGAGAGGTGGTAGCGAAGGTTGGCAGAAATTGCTCTGCACGTTTTTGGCCAAACGCCAGAAGCTACGTGAACCTGTGGGGTGCGAAAGCAATTCCTGGCCAATCCGCGCAATGCGCTGGGCATCCGCCCTAATGTAGGCCTTTTTGCAGGACTTGGAAGCTTTATTGTAAGCTGCCTTCAGAGAGTCTATAGCAGGGTCGCCATTAGCACGACCTCTGATCCAAGCGCGATAGGCCAACCGTTTCGTGGAAACAGCATCAGCGCATTCGCGGTTGAACCAGAGGTTACGTCTATCCTTACTGATGATATCCGAGAACGGAATGTAGTATTCCATACCTAACTTGATCTCCTCAGTAAGGGCAGCGGTGCATAATGTCGGATCACTCTCTCTGAAGCAGCGTTGCTTCCAGGGGACAGAAGCGAAGTAGTCACGCATTCCATCCCAGTCTGCAGAGCCATAGTGCCAAATGCGACGAGTGCTTGCTACTGGTCGTGGAGGGCTGGCCCACGGGACTTTGGTGGATATTAGGCAGTGATCGGAAGAACCTAGGGGCGCCTGGACCTCGACCTGGTATTCTGCCGGGTGTGTTGTTAGTAGGAGGTCCAGCAAAGAAGGCGCATGACTGGCTATGTCCGGGATTCTGGTAGGCCTATCGACCAGCTGCGTCAGATCGTGCGTCAGAGCGAATGCATGAGCAGATTTTCCCGCATGGTCTGTTTTATGGGATTTCAGCCACATATCATGGTGTGCGTTGAAATCGCCTAAAAATACCAATTCTGCGTTCGGAAATTGCTCCTGCGCGGCATCAGCCACTTGGCTAAGGTGATTGAAAAGTTGGGTTGTCTCCATATCGCCGCTATGGGATCTATAGAGGCCAACGTAGACTCGACTCTGAAGACCCAAGTCCACGTGAACCCCAAGGATAGAGAAGGAAGGGTCTTCCAAGCAGCGGAGACGTCGACAACAGAAACCCGCCCTGACATACAAGCATACCCCGGCCTTGGCTTTGAAGGACTCTTCTAGTACGTAGCCAGGATAGTCAAGGTAGCTTGCATCGGCAGGGCGGAGTATTTGAGTCTCCGTAAGAAACAACATTGCTGGCCGTGCTGTCTCAAGGTGTTGGTGGACGGCGACAAGGTTGGCGTGGAGTCCGCGAATGTTGCAGAACTCCACCTTAAAAAGCGATGATTTGGTGGGGCTGTGCACCGCTGAATGACCAATATTCATTGTTTGTGCTGCCATGTTATAAGAGAAAAACGAAGAGAAGCGTGAAGTGAGGAAAACTTTGCCACGACTGAAATAA
This sequence comes from Clostera curtula, assembly GCA_905475355.2. Taxonomy (NCBI): domain Eukaryota; kingdom Metazoa; phylum Arthropoda; class Insecta; order Lepidoptera; family Notodontidae; genus Clostera; species Clostera curtula. The sequence continues at coordinate 19,724,859 of FR997799.1, forward strand.
ACGAATTATAAGGGTGTGTGTGTGTGTGTATGTGTATGAGTGTAAGTGTGTGTGAAAGGTGTTTCACCGAAGGGTTGTACGGAGAGAAGAAGTGCTGAACCGCCGGACGGAAGGGCCCCCGAACCCCCCCAGAAGTGGCAGCCGGGACCCCACCTTCCGGTCACCAACCGGCACGACCGTCCACCCCGGGATTATGCGTGACATGATAGGGCAGCCAACGCGAGCTGGTTAAGCACGGTTGGGCCCCTGTACTGTGCCACGGGCGGCCAGCGGAACAGCCGTTTCTTCGGGTCTCCCTGGCCGGCGGATCAACGCAATTCTCCCCATACATTAGTTTGGCAGACACCCCTAACGGCTCAGTCAGTCGTAGCAACGCTGCCTCAAGCGCTGGTAGTATGCCGGCTGATCTCGAAACGCGGCTGACAAGCAGCCACTTCACGAGTTTTTCGTCGTGCATACGGTGGTAACAAACCAGGCGGGTAAACCCTACCACCAGTTGAGCAGTTACCAGCTCTGTATTCCCATTAGTCGCCTCTTACGACACCCATAGGGAGGAAGGGGCAGTGATTTGTATTCTTGCTCCGTCGTTACCGTTATGTAATCAATTTTTATATCATTTTGTTTTTTTTTTAATATTAGTACCCACATTTTTTATTTTATTAGTTATACAATAGGAAAATTTATTAATATTTCATATATACTCACATGCAATTTAATCTTAAACAACAGTTTAATTTTGAATAAGTCTATTTATTTATTTTTTATATTGACCGTTTTATGATATTCATTTATTTATGGTAATAATTTAATATGTATCTATTACACAAACCCTCACACACACACACACACACACTACACAGCGGGATCACAATACATTGCAATACCCATCCGTGAGTCACAAATAGGGTTGCCAACGGAAGATCAGCGCTGGGTGAAACCCAGCTAATGCTGAGATGGTGACCTATTCGGCAGGACATGCAGAAATACTAAATCTTTTATAATTGTTATATTCTTATTGTCTTTTGGTGTGTCCTGTGGGAATAAATATATTTTTCTTTCTTCTCTAAAACAATAGTCGTTTGTCATTTATCTATCAATTTAAACAACGACTTAGAGCAAAAATATTTATGGATGAACACAGCCTTGTATATTTTTTAAAATATAGACGTTTATTAATTTTTAAATATAGATATATGAGTAAAATTTAAAATAAATGCAATATCTAATTTTCTGATTTATAAATTAATAAAAATGTTTATTTAAGTATTGAAAGTTGACTTCAATAATTATCGTAGCATTTCGAGTGTAACAGAATGGGAACTTAACGACTCATGATAAGTTCACAAAATTTTAATTTAATTTATTACGATACTTGGTTAGTTAATGTAATTTTGATATAAGTAGATATAATTCGAATTTAATCATTGTTAAAAATAATGGTCCTTCAGGATTTATATTGTTTCCTAAAACGATCAAAACCGCGTTGAAAGTTTAAGCGTTTAGTTGACGCATGCGCAGTACATATATTTTGCATACATATACAGGGTGGTCAAAAAGTCGTGGATCAAACGAAACCAGCGGTTACATGGGGCCATCAGCAGCAAAAAATTGTTCTACGGGAGGCCCCTAAGGTCAACCCCTGCAGAGTTATAATTGATTTTGTGTTTTTATGAGAAATTGTCCTTTTTTTAGTAAAACTTGATAAAATTCCACAAAATCTACACCCTGTATCTTTTTAAAACTTTTCAATAGATTGGTACTGATGAGCCCTTTCGTTAGACATGCTATTTATGGTAGTTTATTGGGTGTGTTAAAGATAACATTAAGTTTTCCGAAAGACATAATTCTTAAATCAAAATTTGTTACTTAATTCGGACCCCACTGTGAAAAAAAAATACTCTACAGAAAAGTGCCACTGTATCACAATTTTTGGCGCATTTAATAGGGATTCTAAAAAGGTATTACACATGGCTATGCGTGGCTTCGATATCTTTCAAGGACGATCTTTCGTAGCAAGGCCAGAGTTAATTCAGACATAAAACTCGGTTAGGCCTACTAACCTAACCTTACCTAATCGTGATCGTTTTCCGGACTACAGGGTCTTTATCGTCGTTTCAGCCCATAAATGACCCACTACTGAGTCGGGCCTCCTCTAAGTTCATGTTGGGAGATTAGCCTACTGTACCACGCAGCCAAGACGGGTAGACACAGGGTTTGCTTCAAGTTTTCCTTCTGTTGCGGCTAGGTGATCTGCCTAAAGCGTTCTTTTAGTCGCCTCTTACGACACCTTTAATATGGTATGGGTTGGTGACATTGTTTATTCTTTATCGTCTTCGTTTCCGCCCATAAATGACCCACTACTGTGTCGGGCCTACTCACAATTCAGGGAAGGACATTAGCCTACTGTGCCACGCTGGCAAAACGGGTTGGCACAGGGTTTGCTGACCCGGTAAGACTCCCTCCATGTACGAATTATGTACGCACATAAAGAATACAATTCTAATAAATTTTCCGTGTGGTGTCACCAGCCCATACCATATTGAGGGTGTCTTAAGAAGCTACTAAAAGAACGCATTAGGCAGATCACCTAGCCGCAACAGAAGGAAAACTTGAAGCAAACCCTGTGTCAACCCGTCTTGGCTGCGTGGTACAGTAGGCTAATCTCCCAACATGAACTTAGAGGAGGCCCGACTCAGTAGTGGGTCATTTATGGGCTGAAACGACGATAAAGACCCTGTAGTCCGGAAAACGATCACGCTTAGGTAAGGTTAGGTTAGTAGGCCTAACCGAGTTTTATGTATGAATTAACTCTGGCCTTGCTACGAAAGATCGTCCTTGAAAGATATCGAAGCCACGCATAGCCATGTGTAATACCTTTTTAGAATCCCTATTAAATGCGCCAAAAATTGTGATACAGTGGCACTTTTCTGTAGAGTATTTTTTTTTCACAGTGGGGTCCGAAGTAAGTAACAAATTTTGATTTAAGAATTATGTCTTTCGGAAAACTTAATGTTATCTTTAACACACCCAATAAACTACCATAAATAGCATGTCTAACGAAAGGGCTAATCAGTACCAATCTATTGAAAAGTTTTAAAAAGATACAGGATGTAGATTTTGTGGAATTTTATCAAGTTTTAGTAAAAAAAGGACAATTTCTCATAAAAACACAAAATCAATTATAACTCTGCAGGGGTTGACCTTAGGGACCTCCCGTAGAACAATTTTTTGCTGCTGATGGCCCCATCTAACCGCTGGTTGCGTTTGATCCACGACTTTTTGACCACCCTGTATTCAGCTAATTAAAATAGTTAATTAAACAAAAACTGAGTAATTTCGAAAGAGAACAAACGTATTTTATGTATGAACAATCGAAAATAAATATTTACGAGTCATTATTGACGGAAAAATATTATAAATTGCAAGTGGGGGGCTAACTTGAAGGTATCATTTTTTTTTTTTTTTATATTAATAAAATGAGAACACTCTATTATTAACAGCTAACAAATAATAACAAACGATTAACAATTGACTTAATAGAAGAAAAATTAAAAATAGTAAAAAAAACATTTTTTGGGGGGCTAACTTTAAATAGTAAAAAAACATTTTTTTGGGGGTCTACTTTAATGAGCCTGAAGAGTCGGTTAGTATGAAGGTAACATATCTAGTAATATCAAATCATTGATTGCCAGTATCAAGTAGTAATGTAGCGACTTTAAAATTTTTAAAGATGGCAAACCAGACATTGTATAAAAAACCCTACACATCGGAATTTAAACCTTTTCTACACGGTTGGGTCCAACCACCAACAGAGGTCACCCTTGTTGTTCCAACCAAAGTTGGTTTTAAATCTACACGATGTGTAGTTGAGACAACTCGTCAGTCGTTATTAGACCGCAAAGAAGTGAAAACTGATTAATAATGGGACCCCTTTCGAAACCATAAAAGGTTGGGATAGCTCTAGCTTGCATAATGAATAATATTATGTGATGAAAAAAACGACCACAAAATCATACATAAAAATTAATAAAATAAAACGGATACGACGCTTCAAGGAGCGCTCCAATAGATACAAACAGAATCGCCTCTTCCAAAGTGATGCAAAGAAGGTATATCGAAACTGGGAGCAAAATAGTCGGCAAATCAGTCTTGGTGTGACCCCGGATCCAGTCAGAATGTATACATTTTGGCAGGATATCTGGGCACAACCAATTAATCACACTGAAGGCGATTGGATGACTATTGTTAGGCGTTCATGTGAACATATCACGGCCATGGAACAAGTGATTATCAGCCAGGCAGATATAGCCCGTGCAGTCCGTCTGGCTCCAAACTGGAAGAGCCCGGGACCAGATGGCCTGCACAATTTCTGGCTTAAACGGTTCCACAGCTCACATGAACGTCTGGCAACACAATTCCAAAACGCTATTTCATCAAAAACTTTGCCTACATTTTTGACTAACGGCGTCACATACCTTCTTTACAAATCCGGTAGTACCTCGGAACCGAAAAACTATCGACCTATAACTTGCTTGCCTACCACCTACAAGCTGCTTACTTCCATTTTAAAATTCAAAATTATGGATCACATTTTGGCTAATAATATCATGGCCACCGCACAAAATGGATGTAAGCCACGGTCTCGGGGTACTAAAGAACTCCTCCTTATTGACATGACTATTTGCCAACAAGTTCGTCGAGTCAAGAAAAATATTTCCATGGCCTGGATAGACTACAAAAAGGCGTATGATTCGGTGCCTCATTCATGGCTAAGTAGAGTACTAGATTTGTACCGTCTCCATCCAAATCTATGCTCTTTTCTTAGCGTATGCATGAGCCAGTGGACCACACGTCTCTGTCTGCCAGACATGGCGGGGTTTTCTGACTCCACAGGCTTATTAAGGATAAAGCGTGGAATTTTTCAAGGTGACAGCCTGAGTCCCTTGTGGTTCTGCCTAGCTATGAATCCATTAAGCACGCTACTAATGGATTCAAAGATAGGCTACCGACTCCGCAGAGATGGTGAAGTCATATCACATCTTTTATACATGGATGACCTCAAATTGTATGCACCAAAGAAATCTGATTTAGTATCATTATTAAAGATCACAGAAAACTTTAGTAATGATATTAAAATGGAGTTTGGTGTCGACAAATGTGCGGCCATTCATTTACAGAGGGGCAGAGTTGTAACTTCGGAAGAATTACAACTCTCTGAAAATATGTCATTCAGATGTCTCTCGGAGTCGGAAACCTATAGGTACCTTGGAATGGCAGAAGGACTAGGTATAGCTGACAAGGAGATAAAACAGGCATTGACAACATGTTTCTTCAGCCGCCTTACAAAAGTACTTAAAAGTCTTTTATCTGGCGGTAATAAGGTTCGTGCTGTCAATGGTTGGGTTATGCCTGCACTTGCTTACTCGTTTGGCATTCTAAGGTGGACTCAGACTGATTTAGACGCCTTGGATAGAAGGGTACGTAGACAATTTACCTTATATCGAATGCACCACCCCCGTTCGTCTGTTATGAGGTTGTATATCCCACGGAAATGTGGGGGACGTGGTTTTTTAAACGTCAAAACTCTACATAACCGCGAGGTATGCAATCTGCGGGAATACGTCCTACAGTCAACCGAGGATGTGCACCGAGATATGGCCAATGTTGACAATTCCTTCACACCTTTATCCTTGGCAAAACAGAATTGGCGCAAGCCCCAGGTGTTAAGCATTTCGGACCGCACGACTATTTGGAAAAGCAAGGAGTTACACGGAAGGTTGCTCACTGGGCCGGACGTAGACCAACTCGCTTCTGTGGCTTGGCTACGCTTCAGTAATCTCTTCGGGGAGACTGAAGGGTTTGCATGTGCAATTATGGACGAAGTTATCATGACGAATAACTACCGGAGACATATCCTAAAGGATGGGACTGCCGACATCTGTCGAGCCTGTCATCGTCCAGGAGAGTCCATTAGGCATATTGTCTCTGGCTGTTCTCGTCTTGCTAACGGAGAATACTTGCACAGACACAACCAAGTGGCCAAGATAGTCCATCAACAACTTGCCCTTAAATATAGTCTTGTGGATACTGAAGTGCCCTACTACCAATACCAGCCTGCGCCAGTTCTCGACAATGGTCATGTCACGCTCTACTGGGATCGATCGATTATCACTGACAGGACTATTCTCGCTAATAAGCCTGATATAGTGATAATTGACCGATTGGCGAGCCGGGCAATGCTTGTTGACGTCACTATCCCGCATGACGAGAACCTCGTTAAAGCCGAAAAAGAGAAACTCACCAAGTATCTCGATTTGGCTCACGAGATTACCGCAATGTGGCATGTTGATTCAACAATCATTGTGCCGATAGTTGTTTCAGTAAACGGTCTTATTGCGAAGAGTTTCGACCAACACCTCAAGAAACTCTCGCTGGGTTGCTGGATTAAGGGCCTGATTCAAAAGGCTGTCATACTGGACTCGGCAAGGATCGTGAGGAGGTTCCTCTCTCTGGAGCCCTGAACCGTCGGTAGCTTAGGTCATCGACCTCGTTTTCGACGGTTTTTGTCTATTTTTATGTATATTTTTTTTAAAACATTTTGTATTTTTTAAAAATATATGTAAAAATATGAAATAAAGAGACATGGAAATAAAAATAAAATAAAAAACTAATTTTAATTAAAATTCAGTTTGGTACTATTATAGTTATAGTCCGGTAAATTTAGACATTCGAAGTTACTTAAAGTCCCAACAAGCTGAATTTCTGTGAAATTGTTCACAACATAATTATAAACAATGTCTAGAAGTTCCCCATCATTCCCGTGTAAGGAGTTTTACATTAAAAAGGATCACAACTGACCCGTGGAGTAGGCCTACTGGAGAAACCACGATAAAAGACGCGCTAAGTACACTACCTCATAGGTGGCGTGTGCATATTATGACGATAACAACATTTATAACTTTTTGAATCGTTAAATATCTCAGATATATACCTCAGAAACGGCAAACTCAGATTAATATATGAGAAACGGTGGGTCGTAAGAAAAAAATTATGATAAATTTTTTATAGATAATTTTATGATCTACAATTTTTGTCTGAGGTACTTTTATGATAAAACTTACCGTTTTGCTGAAAATCGCGAAAAACTCATTTTTTTATCTTTGACCTTGAATTTTTTTTTCCTTACAGGGGAATGATGGGGAACTTCTAGACATTGTTTATAATTATGTTTTGAACAATTTCACAGAAATTCAGCTTGTTGGGACTTTATGTAACTTCACTCTCATTTTTTGGTCTCAATTGACCGGACTATTATAACTATATGAATGTTACTGTTCTAACACATTCTTAACATTCACATTCTTAGAAAGTGTGAAGTATATGATTTTTATTTTATTTTGATGGCATGGAAATAGCAATATCATAAAAATAATTATGAAAGTACCCTTTTTTTTGCTATAGCTACATCGGCTTCCGGCTCAAATTCGCGTAGTTTTTCCGCAAGCAATTCCCAGGCTTGACTTTTTTGGTTCCGATCCTTTTATAAATCAGAGCCAATGTCCCAGAGGGTGGGCAAATTTCTATATAGTTCCAAGAACTCGCTTATAACTTCCCTTTCTTGTCGTGCCGCCGCCATCTTCTTTCAGAAATAGACGCCAAACAACATACGCGCTCGCCGCTCGCTCGACGTTTGAGCCGCAACTACTCAACTACGTACGGTCGCAGGCCAACAAGCATCCACATGGTCGCTCTTCAACCCAATGTCTTCTATTTGTCCTTGGTAGTGAGGGATGCGCTCACGATCAAGGTGGTTGGAAGGTCACTCGGTTGGTCAACCAAATATTGACATCAACCAACTTCTACACGGTTGCTTTTTGCTCCAACTCAACAAAGGTGACCTCTGTTGGTGGTTGGACCCAACCGTGTAGAATAGGTTTTAGGAAAAGGATCAGGAATACATCAATACATATATTTTTAATGAAGTGTTGAGATTAAAGTAATGATTTTTAATCTTATTATCTAATATAACTTTATTGATAAAGGCAATTATATTATTTCTTTGTTGTCAAGTACTGTAAACCGAATGAAAACAATAACAACAAACAAAATAAAATACATTTTCTTCTTAAGGTGGGTACTACCCTTGCTACCCACCCTAAGAAGAAAATGTATTTTTGTTATATTCTGTACAAACGCTTGTATTAAGGTGGATGCTCCAGGGTAGCCCGCGAAATTCAAATTTTCTTACGTTTTTTGCAATTCGCAGGGCAGTGCTAGGTTGTATGATGATGAACATTTGATTCGCGGCTGTAAGACATATGTAGTTACAGAGTTATAATCATCAAACTCATCAATACAACCCTCCAAGCTTATAAAGGTGCAAGAAAAACTTTTTCAACGTCAAAGTCATTCTTGCACCTTTATGAGCTTGGAGGATTGTATTGATGATTTTGATGATTATAATTCTATAACTACATACGTCTTACAGCCGCGAATAACATTTTAATCAACATACAACCTAGCACTGACCTGCAAATTGCAAAAAACGTAAGAAAATTTGAATTTCGCGGGCTACCCTGGAGCATCCACCTTAATAAGCTATAATAACGATGAGAAATTACAATGAAACTGGCAAATATATTAGAGCAAATGGTATCGCAATTGCCATAAAATTAGGATACTTACTTTTCTCTTTTTCGTTTGTTGTTGAATGTTAACATTGTAAAGTAAATGTAATGGTTAACAATTACATTACATTTAGTTTCAAATTTTATTGATTATTTTGATTTGAATCAAATCAAATAATTTTATTGATTGAAAATATTGAAATACAAAATATTGAAATAAAAATACAATTTTTACAATTTCTACATATTGATTTGATTGATTGAATTGAATTGATTGAACCTAGTTTTGAAGTTTGAAGTGTTTGAACAGAGTGTTGTTGTGATAACGAGATAATTTCATAAATCTGCATCTTTTATAATTTTGCTTGAAAATCTAAATATTAAGAAGTGGCTACGCGTGCATTTCCCCCATGGTGTAATCATTATTTAAGTCCTGAATAAATTAGAAAAGAGAAAGCGGTATTTGTTTTTGAGGTTAAATAGCACCATGCACAAAAACAGATTGGCAAGGGGTAGCAATATGCGTGGTGGAAATAATGCACGAGGCTCTTACCGGGGTGGTACCGGTCCAGGCCGTGGTTGGGGCGGTAACCGTGACCGAGGAAATCATAAATTCGATGGTGGATACCGGCACAAAAACAGCTTTGGTGATAATAACCAGTGGAAACCACGACCTAGGAGAGAAACTCCCGGTTTACGACTAACAGAAGTTCAGATCGGAGCCACAGAATACATTAGTGAACATGAAGGTTTCAATGGAATCATTAAGTCAAGGTAAGTACATTTGTATAAACAATTTGTAATAAGATAAAATAGAGCCTAGTGAACAGTGTTGAAATTGTTTGTGTTGTTGAATTTAAATATTGTTATTAAAATATCTATGATAGTTAATAAACAAAGTCAGTTACATGACAACTGAGAGCTGGTCTAATTAAATGACCTAGTCAGTGGGTAATTTTGGGTTAGTAGTAAAACAGAAAAGTATGGACGGTTCTTGGGGGATGTCTTTTGGCTGAAATGGTGATGATGATGAGTAAACCAACCACTGAATACTGATGCTAGGCAAATCAGTTTTGCTTAATTTCAAATCCAATGAAATGGACAAAAAGAAAACCTGCTATGTTCTTTAAAAATTAGCTATTTTACATGGCAGATCTTTTCAACTGTTATATTATAAACATATTAATTTTAACACAGATTTTAAATTAAATATTTCAGATATTCCGATTTCCAAGTGTCAGAGATTAATGAGAATGGGGAAGTAGCTAAGCTTACAGATGTTAATCCCCCAATTCCTCCTGAAGATGCAGTGGTGGATGAAGATGAGGAACTCCTAACCAAGTATAACCTGGAGATACTCCCCATAGACACATGGGATAGGATCAATGCTCTCATAATGGAAGCAGAGCCCAAAGAAGAACGAGTTGAAGTATGTGAATAATTTTCTTACTCTATTCTGAGGATCTGTCTGTGTCATATATCATGGAAGAACCTATGGTTGCCTGACAACGTGACTAAATCTATCACATTTGTCTATTTCATGTTGCATAAGATCTCTTTAAAAAACTTAACGGTTATGTTAACATTATTTCAATCGAAATATTGTTAACATAACCGTTATAAACTACTATTATTTATTTTTTTTTTTATAATTATTATTTATAAAAAAAAAAATATTGTTGTATTATGCCATTCAAATTAAATAAAATATTCCACCTGTTCTCTAAACATGCCTGTTTTGTGTATTTAAGGGCAGACCCTAATTAAACACCTACATATGAATTGGGCCTCTCCAATTTCTAGAAAAATTGAGGATAGATTTATTATTAGAACAAATTACTAAGATTTATTAATTAGAAAAAAATCACTTGTTGTTTGCAGATAGATGTGACTGGAGTTACTAAGGAGCAAAGGACTAAGATTCATGAAGCAGTGAAAAGGGCATTTGGAGACAGTATTGTTGGTAGTACTGTGACAGTTGATGACAAAAAGTTTGTCAAATTTGAGAAATACAAAAAAGGAAGTGAGTTGTTCCTACATCCATGAAAGTAAATTCTGTTTCAAGAAAGAGAATCACTACATTTTGATATAAATCAACATCAACTCAAAGTCCAAATTGGAGATACTTGTCATACATTATCAAAATCAAAACTAATTTAATCAAGTTGGCTCATTAGAGCTCACTTGACAAGACAAACATTAAAATAAAATTTAACATTTTATATTTTATTTGATTGAACATACTTGTGGTTTTATGTATTTAAAGTACATACTTGTAGTTTTAGGTAACCTTCCCTCCTAGTAATATGATTTTTTCTTATATGTACAACATGGTACATTGGTAATTTTTTTTCTGTGTTAGCACCGTATCTCGAAAGTGTTGGAGAAGATTAAATTAACTGACATTCTATATTTTTGTGGGTTGCAGTTAAAATTGACAAAAGAGTAAAGTGGATATGGCCAGGCGACTATGTATACTTTATATTACATAAAGAGAACATAGACACAATGGAGGCTGCTGTGCGTATTGCTGAGCGCTTAGGGGCACAGTGAGTATTATAATAACAAATGAATTTGACGTAACATGGACAGCAACAATTTTAACTCAATTTAAGATCACTTCTCAACTCTGTTGCCAAATGCCAGACTATCCCACACATAATATTGTTCTTGTCTTCTAATTGACTGACATCAATATCAAAATGTTTTTTACTCTAATAAATTCTTGCAAACGCTTTCAAATAGTCGAAAATTATGTATTACAAAAACAAAAATTTTCATTTATATAGATTTTTTTTTAATATTAATCATTTAGTATATTTGCCACCGCACATAAGATAGAATTTATATCTGTTTTTGTTGTTAATATTATATGTGTAACATCTCTTTATTGCATTTTTTTTTTTTAAAACAGTAATTTAGAAAATATGTATAAATTGAAAACCCATAAAAAAAGAGCTAAGCTAGTCCTGAATCTATGGTAGCTTAGGTACTGAAGGACCAGGGTTCCAGAGTGTGAGAAAGCTTGCCAAATCTAGGATGACAGCCTTTTGTATCTGGCCTCTCAGAGATAGTTTCTTTATATATGTCGGTCGAAACTCTTCTCGATAAGACCGTTTTCTGAAACGACCATCGCCACAATGATTGATGAAATAACATGTCACATGGCGGTAACCTCGGATTATGACGATATTATTAATACTTTATATTTATTTGCGTAGAATTTTGGGACTTGGAATTTCTTTCATGTATTTTGACAAATTGGAAGTCCAAATTATGAATGATTTCATGAAAATATTGTAAACGCTTAGATCGATTTTAATCGGATAGCGGCGTCTATTTAGTAAAGAAAGTAATGATAATTGAGCAGTCTCTAAGAAGACGCTTCCACGCAGTATGAAGCCGTCCATGCTGGGCTACGCGGGCACGAAGGACCGGCGCGCGAAGACGTCGCAGTGGATGAGCGTGCGGAGGGTGGAGCCGCGGCGCCTGTCCGCCGCGGCCGCGCGCCTGCCGCAGCTGCGGCTCGGGAACTTCTGCTTCAAGGACCAGGGCCTGCGGCTGGGCATGCTCAGCGGGAATATGTGAGCGCTGTCAACTATTATCTAAACTCACCTAAAAGGGAAAAGTGACCAAAAAAGACTTGAACTGACTGACTTGACTTTTGAAGACTGAAACCAGTCATTCCTAAAAAAAACAAACATTGAAAAACATACAACCGAATTGAAACCCTCTTTATTGAAGTAAATAAAAGGGGTGTTAAATTTTTTTTAACGTGAAGCTATTAGGCAAACGGCAGGGGAGTAAACTCGGAGATACGTGTTTAGTAGAGCGCGGTTTATTTGGGAATAATAAAGAACATAAAGAAAACTTAAAAAAAGACACCAGAGTGGCCAGGGTGTTCACATTGTTAACCAAAGAGGTTTAACAAAAGCGATAGTCATCCGTTCAGGTAAGGTGCTATACCAGAAGTAGGGGCATGAAGTATCTGTCTCCTGATGGTTGTTGTCGCCAATTGTTTATACCTACTTGTCCTATGAATTTCGCCATAGTTGGCTTTTCAGGTGTTTCTAATACCTACTTTTTAATTTGAATATTTGTTAAGTATTATTATTTTTTAATTTGTTGTTAAAGTTTCAAATTGAATGTCTTCTTATACTATTATGATGGCGCCTAAGTATACGACCAGCCTGAAAATGGTAAGCCATCGCGTCGATGATCCTGTAGAAGTCGAAAGCATGATAGTAGCAGCATGAAAGCCTAGCAGGTTACGTCAGTGCCAAAGCAAAGCTACTCCTGATAGACGTCTGGCGATCATACTAACGCTCAGCTCGCTTGATGAGAGTCCATAATTTGTGTAAAATATATCTTCCTTCGTAAATACTGGTTTTTTACGTCGGAGATGCTCATTGTTTCCCGGTCGTTGGCGCTGGCCGGGTTATGTGGGACTCTGGGGCGCGTAGAGATGGTACTGACTACCCACTAAAACCGACGGCGATCCGCGACTGCCCGAACCAGGGTCCCGGCATTCACTCGATAGGAGAGCATGCTTCGGGACTCTGAAATACTAGTAGTTAACCAAATCTGGTTTGACGAGTGTTAACATTATATTGAATTTTTATTTTAGTTATGATATTTTATATGTAGGTTCCGTATAGCCCTCCGCAACGTAACCGGGCCTGACGAGAAGATAGACCTCGCTTGCCAGCAGCTCAAGGAGAGAGGGTTCCTCAATTACTACGGGCTGCAAAGATTCGGCTCACGTGCTGATACACCCACGTACAGCATCGGGTTGAAGTTGCTGCAGGGGAATTATAAAGAGGTATATATTGACCTTGTGGGCTGGTCTGTGTCGTGATGGATTTAGAATACACAATGTCACCAACCCAATCATCCTGAGGGTGTTTTAAGAGGTGACTAAGGAACGCAAGCGGCAGACCACTTAGCCACCAGAGAAGTAAAACTTGATAAAAACCCTGTGCCAACTGGTCTTGCCAGCACGGCACAGTCGGCTAATTTCCCCCTATGAAATTGGTGGAGGCTGGTCTCAGTACTGGCTAATTTATGGGCTGGAATGATGATGATACATTCACCTTCCTTGTGGTAACTCCAATCCATTCCACCCTTAGAGTGTCGTAGGAGTGACTCGATAAGCCGGAAATATTTATATATAAATTCTACTGTACTAGAAGTGTATGTCACTGAACTCCTCCTTAAAGACTGGACCGATTTGAATTCCTTTTTTTGTATACGTTTAGGTGGCACAGAAGATGTTTAAATTCACAAATCAGCCCGACAGATAGTGCTGCAGTCGGAAAACGAATATCATGCAGGACAACGTCTGCCCAGTCAGCTAGTCAAGTTATAATTTTTGACTTAAATACATTTTACGACATTGTTGGGTTGGAATAACTTACTTCGTGACTTTACCATGTTGGTAAAGAATATGTATTTGTTGGCCGTAAAATTAACGTTATGATTGGAACTTTATGATATTAATATGTGAACCAAAAACTTTGTATCAAATTATTGTAGGAAGGGTAGAACTTCGTCATAGTGACAGTTTATATTTAGAGAGTGCTAATATTTTATTAAAAAGTATGCATTAGAACTAAAGTAAATTCATAAATCACACACACTATTTACAATATTTATTTATAAACTGTGTGTTTCACACCCAGATGCAATATTATATTGTTTTGCTTACTTGAAATATCATACAAGATTTTTCATCGTTATAAGTACCATAAAGAGGTTTTAGCCACGCAGGTTTCTCGAATCGCTAGTTTTAGTAGTCACGAAAAATGCATTGATACGGTAAATTTGATAATATTAGTACTATATTATTCCAAATTGGACCTTATTTCCAGGCGATAGACGCGATATTGGAAGTGCGCGAGGGTCCACTGGAGTACGCTCTAGGTGTATACAAAGAACAAGGACCGGAAGCTGCATACAGAGTTATGCCTAAAAAAGGTGGCAACTCATCTCATAGCGAACTCAAATTGCTTAAGGCATTGGCTGAAAACCCCAACGACCTAATAGGAGCTTTGAATAGAGTAAGTTCTAATATACTTTCTTAATTATGTACTTTTCTTGCCTCCCTATATCATTGGGGTAGGCGTCAGTCTATCCGTGTAGTGGATTTAGTATACATTCACACCACACCACTCCACTCCATCCTGCGGGTGTCGTAAGAGCCGACGGAAGGAAATGCCAAGGCCCGTCTGGCCAGTGTGGCACAGTAGGCTAATGCCCCTCTCTGTGAAGGGAGGAGTCCCGACTCAGCAGTGGGTCATTTATGGGCTGAGTAGTAGTATATTTACGTACCCTTCGAACCACGCAGGAGGTTACAATCCCTGGTTACCCATTGATTGCGTTCCACACTCCACTGATATCAGTTTTACTAGATTAAGGTGAATGTTCCAGGGTAGCCCGCGAAATTCAAATTTTCTTACGTTTTTTGCAATTTGCAAGTCAGTGCTAGGTTGTATGTTGATTAAATGTTATTATTCGCGACTGTAAGACGTATGTATGAAGCTTATAAAGGTGCAAGAATGCCTTTTCCTTTTTCTTGCACCTTTATAAGCTTGGAGGGTTGTATTGATGATTTTGATGATTATAATTCTATAACTACATACGTCTTACAGCCGCGAATAACATCTTAATCAACATACAACCTAGCACTGACCTGCAAATTGCAAAAAACGTAGGAATATTTGAATTTCGCGGGCTACCCCGGGAGCATTCACCTTAATGTCTTGTCTTGACTGCTTCGTTGGTCTAGGGGTTGGATGTGCCGCCTTTGGATCAACGGTCCCGGGTTCGATTCCGGGGTCGGGCAAGTGTTTTTGTCTACACCAGAGGCACTTGCTCTGAGTCTGGGTGTTATTTGTGTTCGTGAATTACATAATGACTCGAGAGTGTGTCTTTATACCCTAGAAGCCGTAACGTCTCCCATCTTCCATGGTTTTAGTTGAGAATGTAAATTATGTCCAGCTGGCCCGCAACACTCGGTTGCTGTACGTCCACGCATACCAGTCGTGGGTGTGGAACAGAGCCGCGTCCGAAAGAATCAAGCGATTTGGAACCACTCCAGCGGTTGGGGACCTCGTTCCACTGCAACAACTTGCTGGTAAACCTTATAATGTGATCTCTCCATTTTTACACTATTAGGTTAGCTCAAGACGGGCTATCTTTGTTGCTACATATACCTGTACTTATACTTATGGTTATAATGGGCCATTTATTGCTCTTAGATGACGAAGAGAAAGTGACTTTTTTAATTAAATTTAAATTCAAATCATTTATATTGTATAGGTCACGATGGACACTTACAAATAGTCAACATATTATTCATAATCAATTAGGTGTACAAAGTTCAGTTTATTTTTCATGTTAATTTCGTAAAAAAGTGGGGATGTAATATTTTCAATTATATTATGTGCCTAGAAACCGATTTATATTTTCCATATCCGATCTACGTTGCAGTTGAAGTCGAAGACGATGGTGAATCGGATACCGAAGAAAATGCAAACGAAACGGATGCCACGCAAGAGGAGGACGATGCACGAAACGGCGGACAACAAGATGGCGCCGATACACAAAACGGCGACCCTACTAAAAGCACAGAGAAAACAGATAAGAAAAAAGAGGTCCGGCACATACCCGTGAAAGTTTTGACCCAGGAAGACGTAGACAGCGGAAGCTACACGATTTTCGACATCATCCTGCCGCTACCGGGGTACTCGGTCGAATATCCGCCGAACATGAGGGAGTACTACGAGCAGCTGCTGACGGGCGACGGGCTGACGATGAACCTGAAGCGAAAAGTAAAGTGAGTGGTCACGCCGTTGCGTGGTTGTGTGGTTGTGTGGTGAGCCAGGCCGATGAGCAGCCGAGCCGTGCCCGCAGGTGCTACAGCATGGCGGGCGCGTTCCGGCGCGTGGCGTGTCGGCCGGGGGCCGTGGCGTGGCGCCGGGCGAGGTACTCCGACCCCTTCGCCGACCTGCTGCCCTCCGACGCGGACCTGCTGGACCACAAGCCCGTCACCGCCATCCACCCCGGTCAGTTCCTCCGCACTCCCTCGGCAACGTTTTTCAAGTACTCATGTTGAAATTTCATTAATTACAAATCACTACATCCGAACCGTTTCGGTTTCACACGAAATTGTTCTACTACCGAATCTGGTATTCGATTATCGAAGTGCACGTTTGAAGGTTGGGAGAGCTTGCACGATGCTTTCGGCGTATTTTGTGATTTATCTAAAACCTTCGATCGTATTACACCGTTGCAGTATCCGCAATAAAATCTTGCCTTAGTGATACAATTCAGAGGGTTGGTGTCGATGGCATAGACTCGCATGGATCGATGGTCACGATCCATGTGATCGCAATAATTAATTAGAAGTTTGAAGTCGCTATGGGTCTGCCCCAAGGTTCGACCGTGGCTCCGTTTTTGTTCTTTGTATACATGAACGACCTACCTATATTTTTATTATTACGTGAAAAAAATTCGTGTGAATTGTCTGTTGGTTTAAAAGGAATACCTTGCTTTTGTTGATACTATTGATTTGAAAAAATAATAATTTGGTACTGAACAACCAATGTACAATTGAGTGGAACAAAACTGGGACCTATTGGGTCAACCGTATTTTTAGGTATTACAATTGATGATAAACTACATTAAAAAGTTATGTATTAGATTAAGATCAGCGGCTTTAAAAAAAAACTTCTCACAGATGTTTAAGCGGCTTCAATAATTTATTTAAGATACTTCCTGATCATGGTTACTGGGGATTCTCTGCAGACCTTAATAGCATACAACATTACAGAAAAGGACCAATGCAAAAGACAGCCAAGACGAGGTTTCACAAAATAGCTTAGTACTAAAAAGCTTATTTATTATTGCTAATTATGTAAATGACCCAGGAGCCTGGGACTAAGCTGCTTATTGCCAATATACTTATTTATGTTATCACTACATAGTATAAAACAAAATGGCTGTCGTCTGTCCGTCCCTATGTATGATTAACTCTTTAGAACTACGCAACAGATTTTAAAGCGTTTTTTTTAAATATATAGAGTGGTTCAAGGGGAAGGTTTATATGTATAATACATGCATAATTGCACCCGTGCGCAGCCGAGCCGGGTTACTAGTTTTAAATATATGAAACAGGACCACAAAGACATATAAAATAATTACTGTCTTATTTTATATTATATTAGTGGCCCGCCCCGGCTTCGCCCGTGCAAAGCGGGGTGGGTTATACATATAAACCTTCCTCTTGAATCACTCTATCTATTAAAAAACACCGTATCAAAATCCGTTGCGTAGTTTTAAAGATTTAAGCATACATAGGGACGGACAGACGAAAGTGACTTTGTTTTATACTATGTAAAGACTAGCTGACCAGTCAAACTTCGTGCCGCCTAAGTATCATGTTTTCTAGCCTTTTAAACCTTCCCTGGACTTACACGAATATATCAAGACCAAAATTAGCCAAATCGGTCCTGCCGTTCTCGAGTATTAGCGAGACTAACGAACAGCAATTCATTTTTATGTAAAAGAAGTTGTCAATTTGAATTTGATAATATTTATAACCAAAGCAAATTCTAGGTCCGACCTTCAAGCATCAAGATTGCGTCTTGCTATTCAATAAATATCTTATACTGTTTCAGATGGCAAATACAAGGCACTTCTCCTGACTATGAGTCTTCCATCCAGCTGTTACGCCACCATGGCGTTGCGGGAGTTACTCCGGGCTGACACTTCAAGCAACTTCCAAGCTCAGCAGAATGACTACCACAAGGCCGGCAAGAGACCGCAAGAGAGTGAGCCGGAAGGAGGCGCCAAGAAGGCCAAGCAGGAAGAATAGGTCCAAGAAAATTATCTGGTGGATGTGGAGCATTAGCATTAATTAGTATTAAACACGGTGGACCGATGACGTGGTTAATGCCGCTAACAACAATGGACGCGGGCGGCCCATTACCGGCCTTTGTGGAGATCCTTGGGGCAGGCCTATGTCCAGCAGTGGGCGTCTTTTGGCTGAAATGGTGATTATGATGATGTCATATGCATGGCAAGAGTTCCTTAATAGTGTCCGCCCATCAGGCCAAAGGCGCTCAGGGTACAATAAAAATATGCTCGGGCATTCTGAAAGATAAACTATCCGATACAGGACCAAAGGATAGTCTATCTTTAATATCTATCTATCTATATCTACTGGTCAGAGAATTAGAAAATTGAAGTGGCAGTGGGCTGGTCGTATCTCCTTAGAGGAAATCAAGAACCGACGAACTGGGGTAGGCGAGTTATTGGGTAGAGACCGCAAGCCTCTATTGCACGGAGTGATGATCTGCGAGAGGCTCCGGGAAGCAGATGCCTCGAGCTGATGGCAGGGCAGGGTGCTATGGCATTGTGCATCCAGCAGTGGACACGAGTGAGCTGATGATGATGATGATGATGATGATGTTGAATGGACGAGCAACGACTCGCATATTTGGAATACAAGTGTCGCCTATGTTGGCAACTGCGGGTGTCAGACTGATGTGTGAACTTTATCGATCTGTTCTGTTCTGTTACCAACACGCGAATGATTTCTCATAAATCGAAGGACAAGGAAGAATATAGTGACGTATAGTACGCTAGTAATATTTTAAACTCATCATAATAATTACGTTAATATCAGAGTTAAACTTAAACCGTTGTTATTTTGTGTGCCAATAACTTCAAAACTCATTTTATCAAGTTGGCTTTCCTGACAAATCAAACATCAAAATAAAATTTAATATTTACCACTTACCGCCGGTTCGAAATGCCGCTTTACAGAGCAGAGTCGGCAAGAAACTAAGTTGCCACAACATTACATTGCTAGTATCCTCTGATTGTGAGTGCTGTTACTATTCAGTTCTGCTGATATTTTTAATATATTAACTTTGAATTAGTAAGTGTGGCATCTCTACAACTGAAATGGATTCATTCCTGAAGTAAAGACCTTTTAGTGAATGAAAGAATTGTTGTTGCCAAAAGATGTAGCAAAAAGGCAATTCAGAGTATATAACAAAAAGGGGTACCTATATAAATCTGCAGTGAAGGCATAAGGATATACCTAAAATATTAGTTCCTTTTGCAATCATAAAGATAAAACCGAATATTTTCGTTCATGCTCTCACACACCCAGTGTATTATAAATTATAATCATCAGTAGTATCAACGAAATATTATAATTTTTAATATTTTGTTGATATGGTGTGTTTATGTAGTAATTAGTTCAATTAACGGTAATTGAACATTATTTTTGTCTATAAATTCCATTGTGAAAACATTGTGATGTGTTTGTAAGTGTAAAATATGTTTACAATAAAGTTAAATCGAATTTAGTCGTTTTCATGAAACTAGTTTCCCAGCTTTTATTTGCTAGAAGTTGCTATCTACCAGGAGGGTATTGTACATCAACCGGTGGTAACAGAAATTGACAGACGTTGATCATAGTACCCAAATACTATCGTTAAATGAAATTGAAGTATGTATGACATCACTAACTCATTCATTCAAGTCGGTGTGGTGACAGAATTAGATTACTAAATATCACCACCCTGTTACATCCTGAGGGTGTCGTAAGAGCCGACTAAATGAAATTACATGGCGGGAAACCTAGCCACTAGAGAAGGAAAACTGGAAACAACCCTATCCAACCTGACTGGCCAGCGTGGCACAGTAGGCTAAATTCCCTCCTGCAGTTGGAGGAGGCCCGACTCAGCAGGAGGTATTTTCAAATAAGCCATTCCATCTTGAAGGGTGTTCTTATATGAAACCCTCTTACGAGCAAAGATAGCGAAGTGGTTTTGATAAAGCAAATGTATGAGGTTGACACGATCTGTTAATGACAAACTCAAAAGGAACTTGTTTTACGTAGGTTTTATCACAAAACTCTTATAAATTGTCTAGGTGGTCGTGGTAGTCTCCACGCACCTATCTGTCGTCACACCTACTTTCACAATTCCTCATTCTTACAATCCTCCATCCATCTCTTTTGATCGGCCACAACCCCTGCGTCCACCAACATTCATGCTGAAACAACCACCTGTTCGGAAAGCCACTCTACGAAGAAGAGCTGGCAAGAAACTCTGTAGTTGCTTTTTTTCAAGTTATTGCATTAAAGCATACATGTCTCTTTCTATTCCACTAAAGCGTATGTTTCAAAAACCACTTGTTTAGCTGAATGGCGGACCAGAGTCCCACACAGCCCGCACCGGTCTTCTCTAGGCCAGGTGAATAGTCCATTAAGGATTTTACTCGCAGCAAAAGGCATAACTTATATCGCGGAGGCTGGTTACACACATGTAATTGACTAACACAAATTACACTCTCACAGCCTGTCACCGTAAGAATGCTGCAACCATTGTCAATGTCTAACATAGAATATAGTAGCAGAGATAGTTAAAAAGCTAGTTTGGTAATAAAAGTCCTGTTAGTTTGCAACCATTATTAGTTATTACGGAATCAAAAAAATGTAATCAAATTTTGTTCCAAAGTTATTACATTATTAAAATGTTGATATTCCAATCTTAATTAACGTCTAACACGTGGCTCTAGTCTCAAACACTATGACACTTATAGGTATAAACAATATAGTAAACCTAATCTACAGAGCATAATATGATGACACTATCCGCCACAAGAGAAATAAAATTTACCGTGCCAACCAGCGTGGCACCATAAGCTCAGTTGCTCGATCCGTTAATAGGTTAATGTAATGTTAAACATTATGATAGATTTAATTTCGAAACATGAGAATTCCGTGACTACGCATTAGAGAGTGCTAATTTTTTAAAATGAAATAATTTCTACCAGTTTTAAATGTTATTTGAGCATCACAATGGAACGATAGAATATCGTCTATGGACTACAGGTCTACGTCTGTGGGAAGACTGGAGTCCTCCGTGGACGGGCAGGCCTTGCTGCCCACCCCACCCCGTGGGCCGCCAGGTGGGCCCGCAGTTCTCCCGGAGTGGGAAACGAGCGAGTACACCACGTGCACTTGTGAGGCTTGTTCTGAAAAATAAATATGGTTAGGTTGTTTATTTGATTCAATACAGGTGATATCATATGTTTTCGCGATTATTACCTAATACCCAAACGTCGGGAATTAAATAATGTAATTTATGCGATACATGTTCATGTTTTACCGGCTCATTAGTTTGCTTTAAAAATTGAAATAACTGAATAAAAACAATTTCCGTTTTCTTCCATCATTTACCAGTTTTTGGTTCCAAATTTTAAGGGCAAAAAATATAAATAATATAAATAAAAATAGTTTTATTGAATTAAGCCTAAAATAAAATAATGGTAAAGTAACTACATACATTAAAGGCTAAATCTAGTCACAAACACATTAAAACCCTGTTCTCTAAACTAGGTATACCTGTATCTTAGAGAACAGTGTCCCTCCGCAGACAATGTTACGAGCCAATACTTCTAATTAAAAATTAATTAGGTTATCTTTAACATTACAAAAAATAATAACAAATAATAATAGTGTGTGTGAGTGTTTGTGTGTATTAATGTGTGTATGAGAGAGAGAAAGAGTGCAAGCAAGCTTAGATTGAAATTTGAATGAGAGATTATTAACTTATTTAAATTTTATTTGGCCTAAAAGAAGATCCTCTGTATTTTGGAAACTTAATTTAGATAGGAAATTGTTTAATTTACGGCAACATTCCCGTTTTGTCACACTAAACAATTTTAATTCTTTGTTTAAAGAATTATACAGTTTTGTGCTGTTGACGTAAAACTGACGCCTGGCAAACGATGTCCTGTGAGGTTCCAAGGGAAAAGACCTATCACTCTATCTACTTCTACCAATTGGTTCTGTGGGAGGACGGGAAGAGTGTTTGCGTATTACCGCTCGGAGCACATAAAGTTGCCTGACAGTTAAACCGCATTCAGCAAATAGCTGTAAAGTGGGATATCTTCGGGGTCAGGACATCATAACCTTTAAAACCGCTCGTTGTGCACGTTCAAGCTTATTAAATACGTTTACAGTGGCTCCCCCCACACTGGAATACAATACGATAAAATCGACTGGCACAGAGCTTAATAGACTAGTTTCAGGGTATTGCTGTCAGCAGATCTACGTAGTTTTTTAAATACATAGATCAGTTTGCGGGTTCTGCCTGAGAGCAAATCTATATGCTTATGCCAGTTCAGGTGTTGATCTATGTTAACGCCAAGATATTTAACACCAGTTGACCTAGCTATAATGAGACAGTCACATTCGAGAGGGGGCAGATTGGTACAGGTGTGGGCTTGAAGAACAGATAATATCGGAGAGGACAGGTTTGATCTAATGGCAAACGGAACATATACTGTTTTCTGAAAGTTTAAGGTAAGCCAGTTGTTGGATACATTTACAACTTAACAACAAATTTTACAAATTATTATTATTTACAAATTAAAATTAATATATTTAAAAAATATATAAACTGACTTCAAAAACCTTAAAAAGCGCCTTTTCAAGTCGGTGCCAACTTAAATATGTGTGGTTTTATTTGATTGAGTTTCCCTTAGGCTATTGGTAACAATAAGTTTCAGTCGCCAGTTTCGAACGTGGCCTCTCACACGGTGGACCGGTGAAAGGTTACAGGCGACTTAGGACCGCCCGTTGTTGGCAGCCTAAGTGGACTTTAATTAAATGATGACGATGGATTTCGTGTAGTAAAGTTAAGTTTAGAGATTAGCCAAAACGCTCAGAGGCCGTCAGTTATGTTTCTAATGACAATAGGTTGTTGCACTCTTTAAAATAGCAAAAAAGGTAATAGGTATACACCTGAATTGGCGCCTAAAGTAGAGATGTATGCCAATACTTATTATAATACAATCATAATCTATCCCATAGAATTCTCTCGGTCTTATTTGCCGTGCTTATTTAGGTATGCCTTTTGATTTCATTTTGCACACATCAGCATTATTATCGATCCTTTCGGCTACATATTCGTAATAGATAATTATTATGAACAGTATAAATGGCTATTAACTTTAGAACACAGTTAGGGAGGATGGGTAAACGCGGTTAAAAATGGTTTGAAATATCACCTTAGTGTGCGTCATCCGGTGGTAATAGAGATTGGAACTTGCTGTGAAGCATTTTCCGCATTCAGGACACTTGTGTGGTTTTTCACCTGTTCACAGAACAAGAAATTACACATATATTTAAACTGTTATGAAATCCACAGTATAATTAGCAAATAGATACAACATAATCTAATTTCTTTGAAACAATTAAAAAAACAGTCAATTAACAAACTTTTGCAATGTAAATACGTGTGGTGATGGATTTAGAATACATAGTGTCACCACCCCATCCCATCCTGAGGGTGTCGTAAGGAAATGACAAGGCCGATAAAAGGAAATATTGATACGAATCCCTGTTCCAACAGTAGGCTAATTACCCTCCATATAACAGGAGGAGGCCCAACTCAACATGGGTCATCTATGGGCTGACTAGTAGCAATAAAGATGAAATTAAGATTTGTTCACTTGTTCAGGAACTGTGATGCCACAGACCGACGCGTCAATCTTAGAACACCTTTCGCCAAAAGTTTTAAATATATACAAATATTTGCGAATTTAAATTAAAGCTGGGTTTTAAGGATTATTAAGGCTTTCCTTGAATAACGATTTGCGATCCATAATCAGTGCGTAAAACTCAAATAATTTTATGAAAAAATTGCATTCCTCTCCTATTTTTTCACATCATTGTCATCATTTACATAATTTTGCTTTGTCTCGATTTCATTGATCGGCACCAGTCTGACCTGATGACTCTTCTAAATAATATTGTGATTCTTAATACAAAGCGTACTTGTAAAATGTTTTTAGACTATTTACTAACTTAATAACTATTTTTTTTAGAGAATTTGTGAAGTAAGAGAATTTGTGAAGTAGGTACCTGTGTGTATTCTGCGATGAGTGTTCAATGAGCTAGATGTGCTGAATCCTTTATTGCACACGTTACATATGTGGGGTTTTTCACCTGTGTACAAAAAAAACACCATAAACGGACAACGGACATATTGCCATTAATTGATGGCAGTGACACTACCAGAAACTGAGACCAGGTTTAGGTTGGAACAACCTCAAATTTTGGCACTCCTCGACACATACACCTAAAAATAAAGGGCCAGCCTATGAGCCTTTACCACCAAGACGCTTACTTCCAAGTGCGGTCATGCATCTACGTGGTTATAATACATAAAATATATACGGGGCTAATCATTTCTCATAGTGTCAATATATACCTAAGCTAAATAACATAGTTAAAATAATTTGAAATCGAATGAATACGATTTTGAAATTAAACACTTTTTAACGGATTTATCGCGTGTATATTACATTATTTAATTCCCGACGTTTCGATCGATGATTTTTTATAGAATACTCCTACAAACTGCAAACAGACTTTTTAAACACATTATGTGACCTTTCGTAATGTAGTTATGAGGATGCTTGGCCTAAGATAGCTTTAGAAGATATTATCAAATTGAGTCGATATTTTGGGTATTTGGTTAAGTTGTGTTGAATACATTAGTTGGCTGTTAAGATGAATGACAGTTTGACTTAAATAGCAGATTTATTTTACAAAAACTTAAAGCGTCTATGTACCTGTATGTGTCCTCATATGCCTTTTCAACAAAGAAGGTCGATCAAATGCTTTTAGACAAACTTGACACGGTAATATATTTTTCATATTGCTTGGTTTTGGAGGAACGCAATAGCTGTCTTTACTGCACACTAGATTTGTCCTTTCGTATAGTTTCATAAGATGACTATTCAATCCTTGAAGAAATTTAAAATCTATAACATTTAGCATCTTTTTAGGCTTCTTAGACGACGTTGAGAGATCAAGAGGCTCTGTTTGTATCTCCATTTTTCGCAGTGGGCTAAATATCGCTCCTTGAAGTGATATAGACAAAAATATCAATGTTAAAGACAATTATTTTCTAACAATTTATAACTGATTGATTTTGGTTAGATTAAATATTGATATGCAATCCCAGATTTATGAACTTTTCAATGAAAGCAAAATCTTATAAGGCATAAGTTTTTTCCTTATGCAGATTCGTCAAAGGCTTTTGTGATTTCACGAAAATCTGCATGATAATTTAGATCACTAATGAGTTTAATCATCAGGTTCTGAGTCTAATTAATTGATTTTAAATAGTCCCTATCACCAATTACGACCACTATGCTAAGGAAAATGATATTCCTCCGAATTTTCACAAGTAACTGTCATAATTTCCTTTTTGGCCTGCTATAAATACGTTCCTGCGTTGACGGTAACAAATGACAGGGTGATATTAGTATATTGGTTGGATAACTGTTGTGGAGGATCGTTTGGAGTATTGTGGTGTTCGCAACAATGAGTTTTGTAGAGCACGGTTCACTAATCGACGTGATTTGACTATTTTTGTGGAGGTTGCAGAAGTTTGAAAATTTGGAGACGGTAAATACGCAACTAGAACAATATTTTTTCGGTACATACTTATTTCAAAATAAACCACACAAATACTATCCAGTATAATGTATAATGCCGAAATTGAAATGTTTTTTTTTTGTATTAGAAATTGTCCTACTTAAAATAACATTTTTCAAGTAATGGTTTTATTCAGTCCTTTAGCACTATGCACTCCATATACATATATGTACTATATCCATATAAACATGATTTGAGTTCAAGAAAACCAAGTCATTATTGTTCTTAAAATATAGAGGTACTTGCGTTTTTAAACAAACGTTTTAATGGAAAGACAATTCACTGTTGTCGGATAGAAAGCGAGTCAATTCAACATCTGTAAGAAATATTTAAACTAAGCAAGTCAGATAATACTCAGAAACTACGTATTAAACATCATACATAGCTTAAGGAACAAATAATCCTAGGGCTCAGAAAATACACTACCGCATCCAAGATTCTTGCCTCAGTGGCATGTATTGAAGAAAACGTAATCGCCTATAAAGGTGACGCTGCGAAACCCACCTTTCAGGCATTGTGCGACAAACGTAGGGCAAATCGCTCGCTCGGCGCCTACAAATATTTACGATCGCTTGTATTGTGACCGTCGCCTACTGGAAACCTTTCAATACACGGGGGATTGAGATTTTCTTTTTATACTTTAAATGATAGATTTTGTTGGGATGAATACAGTATACACCTACTTGGCATTAGAATTACGGTATGGAGGTGTTTTATATGTAACATAGGAAGGAACGAGTTATCTTGTTGGGGTTCCAGACTGGTTTCTATATAAGTTCCTATCTTCTTCGCCAACAGCTTCGCCAGTTCCGTTAGTTTCCCATAATATGCTTTTTTGGATGTTTTGTTACATATAGTTAAAATCGCCATTTAAGAGCTAAATGTGGAACCATTTATCTCTTAACTCCGAACTTTATATGTACATAATATATCTATCAGTGCTAAGACGTCCCTCGGTAATTAGCTCTCCGTGTATTTTACGTTTTTACTAGCCCCAGAATAAGTTACTTTTAAACAAAGTTACTTGGGTGACCCTGACCCGAACCGGAGACGTGTCATCCTAAGGCAGCGTTTGCAACATCTACAAGCCGTCAAATGAACATCTAAAGGGTTTATCATCGGAGATTTGTTACTTACGTGAATTCTTCCTCGCCTTTTCCCCGGTGAATTTGATTTGAACTACCATTATTACACGAAGAGATTGCCGTGTGCTCACCGCGACCCATCTAAAGGGGCAACCGTTCAATATATAGTTGGACCAGCTGCCTCTTTTCACTGTACCTACTGACTGCGTGTAACAACTGAACAACTGAGAATGGCAGCTAAGATCTTATTAAATTACTATTGAGAATGAGGATGTCTTCGATTTGTCGTTTTTATTTACAGGCGCAAAGGGATGTTAGTCTGGCAGGAAGCCGCGGCGCCCATCTCCCGATAACTGTAGTCGGCGCTTTCTTTAACGTGCGAATTGCTCTGTAAACTTCGCTATCGCGGTATAGGACTTTTTGGCAATTCTCGAATTTCTAGGCAATATTTCAGTATAGTTCAGACTTTTTGCGTAAATTGTGTAAAGTATGTAGCATGCTGGTCGCTACAAATTTACTCAAATAGTCATCAACTGGAAGTGTTTGAAGTGCGGCTTTTTTATTTAAGTAATTTTTTTGTGACACCCTGTGTACGCAGTTTTGGACACTGTATTATCACAGTTTCTTAAAAGCAAACGGCATTTCCCCAATCAACTAGAGTGAGTTACGTACAATAGTGATCAAATACCACCTCCAAAGAAGTGGGGTACTTTTTCATTAGCTAAAAACCAACATTGTGCGTATAGGAAGTGACGGCACGTATTGACATTGTAATATTGAATGACGTCATTCCCCAGGGGATTTTGGTAATAAGGTTGCATTTCACTGCTATCACCTTAATAATGTTTTTAATCTTTTGCCACAGGTTATGAATGAATCAACATGGTGTCGGTTTTTTATAGTATTTATACGTTTCTTTTCCCTGCTGTTATGGTGGCATTTCACTTCAATTCGTATTCACATATTTGCCACTTTTCCCAATTGTAATTGATATGAATGGAATTTTCATCAAAAAGGCCTACAAAGGCCTATAAATGACCCACTGCTGAGTCGGGCCTCCTCCAACTACGTGGCCAGACGGGTTAGTATAGGGTTTCGTATCAAGCCAACATATATCTTGAAGACGTTTTCGAAGTTTGTCGCAGGTGGTTTGGTTCGAGATCGGGACAATAGTAATAGGTTTTAGTGGATAACCCGAGCGCACTTGACCATTTTCTCGCCCCCATGGACTCCCACATACCCCAGTCCCTTACCCTGACTGGGGACTTATAAAAGGTTTAGTATCAAGTTTCCTTCTTCTGCGGCTACGTTTTCGGCCTTTAATTTCCTTTTGTCGGCTGTTGCGGCACCCTCAGGATAAAAGAGGGTAACGACACCATGCATTCTAAATCCGTCACCGAACGGAAGAGTAATAAGGTTATAGCAAACCTAGAGTTTTGCTATAACTTCTGAAATATTCTTTAATTCATTATTTTAATTGATTTAATGGGCGCAGCATTCCTTAAGTGTTATTACTGTAAAATGTGTGTTGATAACTAGTTTAGAGTAGGTAAAGTGTCGAATACATTTGATATGTATTTAATCAACAGTTAGCTGAGCTGTTTGTTGTATGGGCCACCATTATAATTGTTATGCTTCGTTAGGTCCCCGAAACCGTCGGTCCCGAATGTCTGCGGTCTTACAAGTATCTAAGGCAGTCGACGTCGAAGACTATAACGTGGGACCTGACAGCAGTTCTTACGTAATGAGTACCGTTCGTTGCCCGTGTGACGGATTTAGAATACACGGTGTAACCACCACATTCCATCCTGAGGGTGTCGTAAGAGTCGACGAAAGGAACTGACAAGGCCGACTACTTGAACTGTCATCTTCAAGGTTTCCTTCTTGATACGAAACCCTGTGCCAGGCTAACTTGGAACAGTAGGCTAATTACACTCCATATAAGTAGGGGAGGCCCGAACCAGTAGTGGGTCATCTATGGGCTGAGTAGAAGCAGTAGTAGTACATAGTTCCGAGATAGATATTGGGGGACAGAGAGCAATCTAGTAAATATAGCCAATTTCGACCGTAAGATGACGACAATAAGATTAGAAATAGACAAGCTAGATATATAAGCTGAAGTTATTCCGGTAAATTTTCGTAGCACACTACAAAACCTGCTTCCCGCCTTTCTTGTTACTTTAGCGAGCCAACTCAAAGCTATTCAAATTCGCCGAGTCTTATTCAAATGTTTCAGCAAATCCGATTTGCAGGCAACTTGTTAAAAGTGCCCTGTTTTAGTTCTCAGTTAGCCGCGTTTTTTACCTTTGTATTTTTATTTTTGACTATTGTGCGGTGGAAAGTAAATATCCGTGTAGGTGGA
Source organism: Clostera curtula (assembly GCA_905475355.2). Classification (NCBI taxonomy): domain Eukaryota; kingdom Metazoa; phylum Arthropoda; class Insecta; order Lepidoptera; family Notodontidae; genus Clostera; species Clostera curtula. Next base: position 19,754,469 of record FR997799.1, read on the forward strand.
AAACGGAACAAAGGCCGTGGGGTACAATAAAATGTATTTCGTATTATTCATGAGTTGGCCTCCTCCCATTTTCTGGAATGAAATCAACTAAAAGACAGAAGACCGCAGCAACCATTTTATTTTTAAAACGAATTCCCTGCTTTATGTATAACCTGTATCGCGAGGGTAGTTTACAAACATGAAATTCACGAATACAAATGACACCCAGACTCAGAGCAAGGTTTACACAAAGACCCGGCCCATGAATAGAACCCGCCTGTGATCCAAAGGCAGCATATCCAACCCCTACAACAAGCAACTTTTATGTGGTGTTGTGCAGCTGCGTGGTGGACAACAACCCAATGATTCATCTGCTCACGTTCCCACTTGTTACCTGGTTGACATCTCCAGTTTCCCAAACGTCTCTAGGTGAAAGTAACCGCTTGCCACCATACGGGACGTATACATAAGCGACACCCTAGGATTTTTTTTTATCAGTCACTTCAATACCTTTGACTTTAGACCTCGAGATGGAAAGCAACGGATGGTTCTAAGCTGGGGCAGGCAATTCAAGGAAATGCCCTACCACCAAGCAAATTGTAGTATTAAAAAGCCTTCATCGGGTCAACGAAATGGGTCTGGACTTCATTTCAGGCATTCGTTCTTTTGGTGCTAGGTTTAGATGCTGACTGTGTAATTCTTTAACTCTTACGATACCTTCGACTTCTACATGTATCCAACATTGTATTTTCGAAATCCATGTTGTCAAAGTTTTGGCGAGCGCCTGTCCCTTAGCTCGGGAATTTTACCGAGTAATAAGGGACAGGCGCTACTTATATTTATTCCTTCTACATAATGGAAGAGAGTGATTTAAGTTAGTTCGCTATAAATGGCTTAGTCATTTTAAGTGGCGTTGATTAAGTTGTTGAAGGCCTCAAACACTTCAAACGCATCTGTATTGCAAAACCAGTCTTGTTTGGAAATTATTTTCATTTATTTCAAAGAAACCCTAAAAATTTACAATAAAGTTAAGCACTATTATAACTATCACAAGCGTAAGTGGAATGTAAAAACCCCCAGTTCACCGAGTACGAGTCGCCAAACCGTTGGAACAAACGAAATCCTCAAAGAAAAACAACGGGGAGATTGGAAGCTTTCATCGCTCAACGAGAGATATCAAAAAATACATCGGACGGACGCTCCGCGCTTTATTAAGAATAAATTTAGGGAGGACGAAGAGGACAGGCTGGAGTACAAGCAAGAGCGGTAAGCGGGTGTGTGATTCTGTCTCATGGTTTGATTTCAACGTTGTGATTTTAACACACTTCATTAACATTTGATTATATAAGTATAACTCTTCCTCATCTTATTATAAATTTCCTCACGATCAATGAAATTCCCCAGACTTACATGATTTATCTAAATACCAGTATTAACGACTGCACTCCGGTGCTCGCCTCTATATTATGTCAATAAGGTAATGGTACAGTGAAATCGACACACTGGCATAGTATGACACCGGTTCCGGTTTAGATAAATGTAGTGAAAATTTTATCAAACTCTTTGTAGATTTCGTGAAGATTATTTAAAACTCGACGAAAACCCGCAAGAACATTTGTGTGCATTTTGTATTGTATTATGGACGTAAACACATATATGGTGTATTTAAAAAAAATCAAACAATAATGTTAATAGTATAATTAAACAGTTGTTAATGATGTTGATACATAGGTATAATTGTAATACTTCCTATTCCACTGATTAAAGGGACCATAATGTGTCGTTCCGCTGCCTCTCAAGCCTTGCACAGGGGTACAACGAGGTGCCTATCTTCAGGCTAATGCATTTATGCAACAGACGCGACGGGACGATCGATACACCGAGTAATTTGACGAAAATATTGTGAGAATACCGCCTTTTATTTCTTACTTTGTTTCATTTTGTATTTGATCGGTCTCAGAGGGTAAGGCCTGGCCGGTCTATTAGCTTTCCATTTCTATGGTAAAATATAAATGTTAAAGGTACGCGTTAAATTTATTTTGCTGAAGGAGGTGAGATGTTATGGAATAATTTAAAACACCCAAGGAAATAGTTTTTTACGTTACATAGGTACCTATATAAGTTAGTACTTGCATTATTCAAGTAATTTGTAATTGGTAGTAAACATTATAAATTACATAATTCTATTTTCTTTTGTATAAAATTCTGATTAATTCACAGTAGTTTTTTATTTATTAAAACATCTAGTTTTAGCAAACCATTATCTTCAGGTTTCTTAGTTTGTGTGAGTACTTCGTTATTTGGAATGCTGTCAAGAAAATCCTTGTCTAACTTTCGGTTATTTACTTTGAAAACTCTAGAGTCGACGTTAAACTAATTCCACATAACATAAGTTTTTAAAATATACAGTTTCAGAGCTTTGTTCTTTATGAAGAGAATTTCTTCTATAGGGTTGATGGAAGACGTTAGCTGCCAATGCTGCTTTAGGCGCAAAGGGATGATCATCCAGCCAGGCGAGGTGTGATGTCTGGCTAGGGGTCGCAGCGTCTATTCCCCCAATAGTTGTAGTCGGGGATATCTTAACCTTGCGAATTGCTCTTGAAATTTCGCTATCGCGGTGTAGGACTTTTTCGTAATTATCGCATTTGTAGGCGATATTTCTTGATGCAATTAGTTCAGATTTTTCGGGTAAATTGTGTAAAGTATGTAGCATGCGGTCGCTACATGGCTCCCCCCCAAGACTGGAGGTCGATCCTCTTGAGTTGCTGCAGTGTGACGAGCTTGCAAGTGCCAGGAGTGCTCGGAGCCTACGGTGAGTCGAGACTGAGCACCTCAACTGTGTAGTGGAGTTCACTGGGCGGTTGAGTGTCGTGCCGCAGAACCAGGTAGCACGGTGAGTCGGCTGGGCGTGGTCCTGTTAAGGCTGACGTCTTGGCTTGCTATGTAACGGCTGCTGCAGCTGCTGAGGAGTGTTCGTCTTTACCAGGTTGACCAGGCAGGAGGATGTTTCAGACTCGTCGGAAGGTTGCTCTGGAGTCCAAGGTCGGGGGTTACCACTTTAAGGATCTTGCGTGTTCAGATCACGTCGGGGTCACCACTTTAGGCGCAAAGGGATGATCATCCAGCCAGGCGAGGTGTGATGTCTGGCTAGGGGTCGCAGCGTCTATTCCCCCAATAGTTGTAGTCGGGGATATCTTAACCTTGCGAATTGCTCTTGAAATTTCGCTATCGCGGTGTAGGACTTTTTCGTAATTATCGCATTTGTAGGCGATATTTCTTGATGCAATTAGTTCAGATTTTTCGGGTAAATTGTGTAAAGTATGTAGCATGCGGTCGCTACACTGCCATAGTTTTATTGAGTTTTTTGTGATTGTAATTAGTATTATTATCGTGTAAGTAGTGGGTAGTCTAACGCGCAACGGGATGTCTTGATGGATTCGTTGATTACTATATTTTTAAAGACGAAAACTTTACAAGCTCTTTACAAACATATACCTAACTACTTATATCTGACTTTCTGCCTGAACAAGAAGTATGTCTAATTTACACAAATCCAAAACCGACCCCGGAGTCAAACCAGGGAACCGTGTTTCAAGGCAGCGCATGCGGAGGAAAAAAAACATGTGATAAGCATAAGCATTGGACTGTATTTCACAAAAAGGATCTATACTTGATATTATAAACAAGAAATATTTATATTTTTGTATGTGTCTGCTTGTAACGAATAAACTAAAAACTACTGGACTAATTTCAAACATTCGCTTACCATGAATGCTACGTTATCCCTAAGTAACTACGAATATTATATGCTATATGCAAATGTTGAATTAGGTTGAAAAGTTAAACTATAACATTCACACATTATTTCTCTGTCCATAAATAGTCAATCTTTCTATAATTTGGTGAGAAATAAGCCTAGCCGACCAGAAAGAGAAAACTTAGTGGCTTGTATATTTTGAGTTTTATAATTATTTATGAAGCGTTGCTCTTGGCATTATTTTCCAAAAAAAAAAGTTTTGCCTGTTATTCTCCGTTGAGCCGAACCGGTGGTAGTTTTAAACTTGACGATTTGTAAGGGTTTTGTGAATACCTATACAAATGAAGTTAATTTGAGTATCTAGTGTCTTTAGACGCGTCTTTTAATACCCTCACATCGGGTTGAGGACTCTAACTGGGTGTTCTAAGTCAATTTCACAATGTGGATAAAAAACATAAATTATTAAGAAGTTAAATTTACCGTGTGCCAACCCTATCCTGCTGAGTGGGCGTGTCGGGTGGGCGTATCACAAGGCGGGTCCTGCAAGTGTGTCAAGTGACCGCCAAGATGGATGGACCTCCTCGCTGGCACTCGCAGGCTGCCCGGGGAAATTTACTTATACTGTACTATCATATACTATAGACTATACAGCACACTGTTTGCGTGGGTTTTTTTGGATGATCTGCTCTCATTCATGCTTCGGAAGGTATACAATTGGTTCTGGACATTCTAACATTCGTCACACAAAATTAGTTAGGAGAAAAAATACAGTTGGCCTAACCCAACCGTTACCAGTAGCCCCATTAAACTGGTATTCGAGGGCTGATGGTAATTCCGTGCAAATGCTATTAGTTTTTATCCGTGTGGTGACGGATTTAGAATACATGGGTCACCAACCCTTTCGATCCTGAGGGTATCGTAAGAGTCAACAAAAGGAAAATGGCAAGGCCAAAAACCTAGTCGTAAGAGAAGGAAAACTTGAAACAAAACCCTGTGCCAAACCATCTGGCCAGCGCAGCGTGGCACAGTAGGCTGATTACCCTCTCTGTGGTGGGAGGAGGCCTAACTCAGTAGTGGGTCATTTATGGGCTGAGTAGTGATACGAATGAATAGTTAATTATGATATTAGTTAATCACATTGGAAGTATTCGCGAATGCTTATAAACTTCAAATGGCTCAGCAGATTAGAGGTCAATACAACTCACTCGAGAACATTGATATAATCAATGATGTTACAAATAAAAGGTGTAGATACGTTACCTGTACAACATTCGATCTATAAAAATGGCAAGCCAACGCACACATAGTTAACTTAATATGCAATATGCACACTGCATTAGATGAGTCGTGAAAGTAGGATGGTATGATTTAATAATCACGTGCTAAATAGAGACAAATATAATTTGTTGTGATGCGTCGTCACATGCACTAGAAACAATATAGATTAATTAAATAAGACATTTTGACAAGTCTGTGACGCGTAATGACATCTATCTCTTTTGTACTTGGTAATGAGGATACTTTTGTTCCACTCATTGATTTTTACCGCCATATTTTACAAATAACATTTTAATTTGTAAAAAATATTAATTATATTACAGAAATAGTGATAGTTACGAATGATAAGTGATTCCTTGACTTTTAGAAGTTTTGTTAGAGTAGTTTGTGCAATATCTCATAACACACGACGGCATTTTCAATTGTTTTATAGCACTTTTTACACACGGCTCTTGACGTTTATCTGTTGACGCCAGCGATGCAACACTGAGGTCAGGTTTGCTAATTAGCCTACTTTTAACGTGCCGCTTGCTGACCGCTTATAACCCATCTACACCTTTTTACTTGTAACATCATTGGGTATAATCATAATCATCCTTTCAAACACAAAAAACCTAAATATAATGAAGTACCTACGAGTAGGTTCATCTATAACCTTACATCAGTTACAATGTCTTATAGCTGCATGTTTAATGCCTATAAGATTTAGAATACACAATTTCACCCATTCGTTCCAATCTGAGGGTATCGTTAGACTAAAGGACCAATAAGAGAAGATTAACTTCGTATACCTAAACATTATGCTGCAGTAATTTGATTTCCATTCATGTAATTCAGATGGGGTTAAGTACCTTCCAAATAAAATAAAAAACTCTGCCGCTTTATAGTATTAGCATATACGGTGAAACACTCCAAATAAATATCGTCTGAACTTAATAACGTTGCGTGCAATATATCAGGCAATTTTGTCGAAATAAAGCGGCACTGTCGCGTAATTCTTTCAATTTCATCATGTCTATTTAAATGAGGTTTGTATAACACTCGTCTGTAAGTGTGGGGAGAAGCTTTAATATGTAAGAGACATTCTTATTATGTCGCGGTGTGTGCGTTCACATTGACGTCCGGGAAATGTCTCGGAGATGTATTGATGTATGGTTGTAAATGGATACAGTCTCTGACCACCTCGAGAAGATGGTGAAACCATCAATAAGTCCTCTAGCTGGAGTTACAATCAACATACTAAAAGGCATTAAGTAAAAGTTAAAAAATGCTGCTGGCTGTTAAACTTATGCTTTGTCTTAATAGGTAGTAAAAAATAAATTAAAAATTAAAAGAAGCCCTCGCCATAATGACCTAAAAAGTAAAAACAAAAATAAAAAAAATACATCGCGTTGAGGGACCGCCCCTACTTATTTATGACCTGTGACCCCTGGTCCGCCAACGGGATGGTTTTTTTTAATTTTATACTTTTTATAGGTACACACTTATTATTATGTCGATTTTGTTAAGTTGTTAATACATAGATTCTTGTCGCATCCTCATTTTCTCCCCACCACATAATATATTTGTAGATATTGAGTATTTTCCCGCCTTTTTACCTCCAGAGATTTTTCAGGGTTCAACCGATTTTCATGGAATATATTATTTTGAAATGTGCACGTGATTTTGAAATGTGCGCTTTCATTTGAGACCCTACTCGATTATATTTGCAGACATTCGGTTATTCTTCCCCACTTTCACCCCCCATAACTTTTAAACGGCTCAACCGATTTTTATGAAACTTGTAAGTATGTAACTACTATATTGAAATCGCTACATCCGTTCACGAGCTACGGAGCCATAGACAGACAGACAGACACGTCAAACTTATAACACCCCTCTTTTTGCGGCGGGGGTTAAAAAATCTGTACAGATGTCATTAATATCACCATCTGGTTTACAGTTTTTTTTTTAAATAACGCTGTGAATGTCCCATTTAATCTTTAGAATTAATTACTCTAAACTAAAAGTAAGGAGTGGTCACTACGAGAATGTATGCCATGCTCACTGGAGGAACTTACATAGTTTATTTAAAGGTTAGTTAGTTATGATGATTTTAATATTATCTACAACTAACGCTTTGGTTCTAACTATAACTGTAATGTCAGCATAAGGTAAATAAATAAATAAATCTTATAACGTCGACGAATAACAATCCCGCTATACATTTGTTAATTTCAAACGGTATCCGGCGATTTCAATAAATGCCCCAGCCTTTTTTGGTTGCCTCATAGTAATTATTCTCTTAGTTAACTTTACACACATCATAACTTTCTTATCTTAAATGAAAATCATAAAGTCCTTATTGCTATCCTTCTTAACTTATTGATAGATCAAAACTGCATGTAAATCTGTGCCATATATTGAGATTATCAAGAACGTAGACACGGCCGGGTATTCCATTCCAGTTCGAAGACCAGAGTAAATATGTGTTTAAAGACGGCCCTAACTACTTGTCTATAAGAATCCAAAACAGGTTCCCTTTATGTCTGCCTGTGCAAGTTGTTTTTCTCGTAGGACAATGAAAACAGTGGCCCGCTACAATTTTTCCAATTTCGCCACCGTCGACGTGTCGGGAAAAATCCTCTTTTGATTTATATTTTAATTCACCTTCTCATTTCAATTTATGGACGATCCTGCTCGCGGAATCATTTGTACCTGTCTGATGTCTTATACATGCTAATAGGTACGCCATGGTGTTCCGAGTTATGCGACTTTGAAGAAGCTGATTGGAATGTCAGGAGAGTTTTACTTCTGTTCTGATATTCTTGCGGTGCTCGACTTTTTATTGATTCGTGAAACACAATTAGTATTGTTATTTGTTTGTTTTCATGTTTGTCTGTAAAAGTAGCCAAATGATTGAAATCGTCCATGGTATATAAGTCTATGTTTTGATAGTTAAGCAACATGCTGGATGTTAGATGGATGTACATCATATCTATTATTTGTGTATTACAATATCTGACCACCGGCCGTCGGTCCGTCTGCCATTCTAGTATATATGGCAGTCGTTACACAGTTCTTTTTAGTACAGTTTAATTTGGTAATTTTTTTGTCACAAATGACGTATAATAGATCAAACTTCGTTTAATAAAAAACGTTATTGTATTATAAAGTATCCCAATCTGGGGTCAGAGCAAGGATAGCACTTAGAAAAGCCCGCGAAATAACAGATGAGCTTCATTTAAATATTTCCAAGGGACATTGGAGGGTGTTTAGTGTATGCCTAGCGTCAGATTACACTGGAGGAATTGCAACATGCGCCTTGTACAGAGGCTCCCTTTTTGACACATGCAGAGTACAATACGGTTAAGTTTATTGTTTGTTTAACACAATAAACTATACCCCTTGGTATATGGTTTATTGGCGACAGTTTACAAACATGAAATTCACGAACACAAATTCAGAGCAGTCACTCAGATTCAGAGTAAGTGCCTTTGGTAACACAGAGACACTTGCCCGACCCTGGAATCGAAATAGGGACTTGTGATCCAAAGGCAGCTCATATGACCCCTAGGCCAACAGTGGCGATGAAACGCTGATTATGCGTACAACATTCCAAGTAAACTGGACGTCTACTTTGATACCTAATTATGTGGTTGTCATTTTCTACCAAAATACGAGTACATATATTCTGAAAGACAATTTTGTTCGATTCACAAAGGACTCCCTTGTGTATAGTATGATTTATTATAAGCTTGTAATTATTAACTGACACAACTTGACACTCGGACCCAGAGTAACTGTCTTTCATCATTCAAGACCCACGGTTAAGTCGGGCATCCTCCAGTTATATGGAGAGAAACTAGCATAGTGCTCACCAAACGGGTTATCACAGGATTTTGTATCAAGTTTTTCATTTCTTGCGAATAGATATTCAGTCTTAATATTTATAAAAAAAAACCCTTCCCCAGGTGCGAACCAAGAACTGTTAGTTACCAAGAACTGAAAGTTCGCTTTTAGCTATGTAAACATGACTGTCATATAAAATCTGTTATCTGTTTAAAAATTGTTTAAAACCTGCTTTCTTTTTGTATATTTTCAGAACATAAATGATCCACCAGCATGCAGCTAGCCAGACGGGTTGGCACAGGGTTTTATTTATAGTTTTCCTTTTTTTGTGAATAGATTTTCTGCCATGTTATTTCCTATAGTCGGCTCTTACGACACCCTAAGGATGGAATGGGGTGGTGAAATTATGTATGTTATATCTGTCACCACACGCACAAGTCGGGTGATTGACATGATTGATTTACGATGTTCATGGGAAATTAAAGATTTCCTCCATAAAACCCACGGAAAAATATCGACAGATTTTTATTCTAAATGAAATTTCGGGTAGTGTGTTTGGTGCAAATGAGATGCAGGTTGGAGTCAATATTGAGGGATCAAAGCGCTGCTTGGGCTACTCCTTGCCACCCATTCCTATCCACTATCTTTCGCCCGCGGCTTCGTTCGCGTAGATTAAGTTTGTCATAGACCGAACAACCAACTAATCGAGACAACAATGTATGTGCTTCCATTTATGTATTTATCAAGATCGTCAAAGTTACTCTCAAATTAATAATATTACCTATCTATATAGGACAGTACAGTTTTATTTTGTAATGATGACTGAAGAAGGAAACCCATTTTTAATAAAAATAGGAATTAGAAAACGTTCTCTCTCTTTTACCTATATTATCTCTATTTTGAGGATTGTTTGTCCTGACGGAGCTGCGTGGTTGTTGGCACACTGATGAAAGTTAATACGGAGAAGGTGTGCAGAAATGTAATACTGCTACAAAACTTTGCATAGGAAATATAATAATTTAATAAATAATTATGAGGAGGTTCCTCACTCTGGATCCCTGACCACCGATGGTGTGTGCCTTCGGCTCCGCCATGGATTCTATTTTGTGTGTATTTATTTAAATAAATGTATTTTTTAGACTATATTTATAGAAAATATTTATGAAATACGAACAATAAAGAGATAATGGATAATAAATAATACGTTACTTAGACATCAATATGACTGTGTAACACAATTCAGCCCGTAGCCCGCAGCCGCAACAAAGAGAACCTTGATGCGAAACCTGTGCCAATCCGCCTCACCAGCGTGGCACATAAGGTGGACTTAACGGCGAGGTCCGCCTCAGCATTGGCTTATTTATGGGCCGAGTAGTGGTTTCATGTACGGTTTTGCCGTGCAGGTATTTTTCTTTAATTTCGGAAATAGGATTAGGCCGAGGCGATTTACAGTATCTTTAGATATAAAGGTATAGGTAGCCTAACCTATACATCACTGTGGTTTAATAGTTTTCCAAAAAAAATCCACAATTTTCATTGAAAAATTTAACTAGTTTTTCCAAATTTTAACAATGTAGGTACATGTACTTAGTATATTTTGACTTTTGCTCTGACAGTGCTCCTGATTCGCACTGTCTGTGTGATAAATATTACTTGTGTCCGAAATATTTGTAAACAACTGAGACTGAGACATAATACTAGTTATTGCGGAGGAGTCAATTTGCCAAACTTACAGAATGGCAATAAATGTTTGTGTCAATAAGTGTTTGGGTGAATGTCAATAGGTATCTGTGGTGATTTTGAAGTTTGGCTGTTAAGTTTCTCGGGAAGTTCAAGATCTTATTCAGAATACGGTATCAATAAAAAACAAAAATCCATCAAAAACATTTTTGTAATGTGCAACAAATTTAGACATTTCCTTAAAACTATTCAAACAAGATCTATTTGTGGATACGGAACTATATAAAAAAACAAACTTAAACTAAGGTTGACAACACTCACGGATAAAAAAAAGAAAAACTGGTTTCACCTAACAAATTGGAACTTGCTGACCCTAGGAACTCTTAACTCCTACAACGGAACATTTGTTCAATGGAACAATTTCACACTGGAACAAAATCTTCAATGGACATCAAAAAACTGTTTGTAACGGAAAAGTGCTCATTTCGTGACTGTCTTGGCCACCACAGGAACGGATGAATGTAGTTACTATGTACTAACCACCACCCACTTATGCTAGTTAACATTACTTTAATGAAGCCATGTAATCATCTTGTTATCTGGAACAATTAGAAAAGAAAGAAATCATTATTTGCGTAATTGGATTTTTGCAGCTTATTGCTGTGCGGAGTCCCCTCCAATTTGATGGACGGATAGCTTCCGTATACTGGTCAGAAGTTTCATATCAAATGTTCCTTCTCTTTCGACTTAAGTAACAATGGTAGGAAAGCGATTAAGGATCTTGGTTGCCTTTTATGTCTACAATTGGATTGGGTCGGAGACGTCCTTTTGCTTCGGCACCGGCCCTCATTTTGGCAAATGGCAGTCGTAAAAAGGGCTGAATGGCTCTGGAGTGTAAATACTGGTGTAAATATTACCCAAACTAGGCAAGACTGATAGCAGACTTGACAGAATGAAACGGTGAATGGAGCTGGGTAGACAGAATTAGAACGTACCTAAAGATTATTTGTTAAGATACTTACAGAAAAAGAATAAAAGTAAAGGACTATATCTAGGATTGTCGCGCGCGTAGCTGTGCGCGGGTCACGTGGCGAGCCGCGTCAGTTGCGCGCGCGCAGGCCAGCCGGCGGGCGGGCGACGTCGATCGACGCCGGCGCCCGCGGCTCCGGGCGCGTCGCGGCCTGTCGCCCGCGCCAGGGCGCAGCCCTGCCTACGAACAAACGCACTCTTACTCTCGGGTTCACGACAGGTTAAATACCGATTTGAGAGTGTAGGAATACCTGGTAGAAAATATGTGAAACCCTTGTAAATGTATAAGTATGTAATGGACGGAGTCTATCGCTCACTACCCACTTAAACATAATATATTTTCACAAAAGTATCATCACACACAAAGTGAAAATGGATGAAAGATAACCTACCATGATGCTACAGGTCGCGAATATGCAGGCACCCTGGCTCACTGCGAAAGAAAATATAAATTCAGAACATCTTACTGGTTAGCATTTGACACAGACATTTGATTCTTATAACTTTTTGAAAAAAGGTTCGTCGAGGTTATCTGCGGTTTAGTTCCCAATTCAAATATCTTACTTCTAAGAGTAAGAGAGCTGTCCGTGTGGTGACAGATTTAGAATACACAATGTCACCAACCCATACCATCATTACGGTGTCGTAAGAGGCGACTAACATAACGCAACAGGCAGATCACCAAGCCCGAAGAGAAGGAAAACCTGGCACAAACCCTGTGTCAACCCGTCTTGCCAGCGTGGCACAGTAGGCTAATTTCTCTCCATGAATTTGGAGAAGGCCCAACCCAGTAGTGAGTCATTTATGGGCTGAAACGACGACTTCCAAGAATAAGACCGGATTTCAATAAGTTAATTTATCTACCTTATTATAAATTGTAACCTAAGCGACGCCTTCCGCATAGCATTTTTTATACAAACGCAATAAATAGATTTTTTTTACTAAAGTCGTGCAAAAGGAAGACGCACATGGCCTATTACAATCGGATTGACACGGTCTGGAAAAGGAATAATTGCTGTAGATATACGGTAAAGGGTAGCTATTAGCATGCTCGCCTTCACGTATAACCCCTTGCCACCTTGGCCACGCGACTCGCGGCAAGTTTGTCTGCCTCTTCTGTTCCTTTTGTCACCTCGTACGACAATCTCAGCATGGCATAGGTTGGTGGGATGCTAACGAACAAATCGCGAATGACAAACATCGTTTAAACGTGAATAATTATGAGACTGTTTCAAGCTTTGTTTAAATTGTGGAATAACTAACGGATAACTGCCAAAATAATTAATTGGTAACAAGCATTGCAATGAAAAATAATCGGCAAGTGGTAAAGATAACACAAAATGGCGACAGTAATTAATTAGAGAAGTCAACAGTGTACTCACGTCCTGCCAAACGCCCGAATGCGAACTTATTAGGGCTCGATGGCCTTTTATAGGATTGTGCACTATCACCAAGTGAAATAAGGATGCAATTGCAAAATTAATTTAGGGTTAAAGAGAAAGAGGGGTGTTATAAATTTGATCTCATAGCTTCTGAACTGATGATCAGATCCTCGTTTAGTTTCTTTATTATTAAAAAAAAACTGCTTTCAATCGAAAGTCTACGTTGAATAAAAAATACTGTCCAGCCATTTGATATTATTTGATATACAAATATTTTATATTTATGCTGATTTCTTAAACGTTGATTTTTGGTTAGGTATTTTAGTTACAAAAACAACGGCTGAACTATACTGGCAAGGTTAAAAGCTTGCTTCAATTTGCTGAAACACTACTATTTCTGAGCCAGTCGTTTGTAACAACAAACTATGTTCAGAGATTTTTTTTTTAAATCTCTTGAAATGTTTGATTAGTGAGATGAGAGATTGAGGTTTGTGGTCAAGACTCATTGAATGGTTCTGGGTAACGCTTATAGTGTCGAATTTGACATAATTGAAAAATTCACTTTTTACCTATATTATAATAAAGAGCCAGATTTTATAAACATTTAATCGTTGTCACCGTGATCAACGTGAAAATGGCGCTGTTATCAATTCTGCTTTTACAAAGATAAAATCTCTTTAAAAAAGAAATAAACCGTTCTAAAAACCATTTTGACCATTTGAAGTCGGTGTCTACTAAATTATCGTCTGTGTCAATTTAGGTTGGATTTTAAGACGGCTTAATTGTTACAAACATTTTATCTTATAATCTGATATTACTCTCCAAAAGAAATAGTTTAAAAATGTGTAGGTATAATTTTAATTTTACAAAGTAGGTAATCGAAGCAAAGTTTTATTGCTAGAAAAAAAAGAATAAATAGGAAGCAGTTGCCTTATTCAGTAAAACAAAAATGCTGGTACTATTATAAAATGTACTAGCGACCCGCCCGGCTTCGCACGGCTGCAATTATGACATATTAACCTTCCTCTTGAATCACTCTATCTATTAAAAAAAACCGCTTCAAAATCCGTTACGTAGTTTTGAAGATTTAAGCATACATAGGGACGGACAGACGACAGCGAAGTTGTTTTATACTATTTAGTGATAGTGATATGTAGTGACACAGATATAATAATACTAAAGTAGTAGTAGTGATTAGAAAATCTTTTCGTAAATGTGCATTTACTCCGTTCGTTAATTGAAATGATCTCGCTCCATATTTCACGTTTACCCACATCCATTTATAAATCTAAGATAGTTCCAGAATGTATAAACCGGTTTAAATTTGATTTGTGACCATTGATATATATTAGTATTGTTTACATAATATTTTGATTGCTGATGAACGAGATTTCAGGTTATAAGCGTCCCTACTAAGAGCGGCATCCTCTACTTCTGATGGGATATCAGACTAATGTGCCATGCCTCCATAACGTTTCGCATAAAGTTAATTTCATTTCCCTTTTGGCAAGATTATATGCACACCTAATTAATCCCTTTACTCATCTAGTAGTTGTAACATCGCATTGGCGCTAGAGCTGTTAAGGTGTTATTTGCGTAATTATAAATAAATAAATAATAAATAAATCTCGTACACACCCTTAGTAATGGGTTAGTGAAATTCTGTGATGAGTCACCAAATTTAAAATTGTCTACTGTTCAGTAGAACAGAATGTGATAACCATAAACACAAGAAGGTGAATTAATAGAACTAACAGGTTTACAGAAGCTGTCAATAGAAAACTTAAGTAAGGAATTACCAAGTACATAAACAATATTACGAGTCTCTCAGAGAACCGACTACAGTCAACTTCAATAAAATACCCACCGAAAGACTTTCGCAATTACATTAGTGGCGTCTCAAAGATAAAAGCCTTATGTACTTTACCTAAAGCACTAAATCAAGGTACATAAGCCCCAATATACTACATAAAGCGGCCATTTTGGCTGTGGAGGGCAGCCAATTTAATAAACTCTGGATCCTTAAAGATAAATGTCCACCCACCACCCTGTTGGGAAAATATTGCTAAGTTTTCAGGAAAAGCGGGATAGGGGAGGAGTGGTGGGCGTGGCGACAGCACGCCCTCCTGAGTGGGAGGAGCTTCCTGTCCTGATTAAACGAATTGTATACGCCAAAGTATATCTCCGGTGTACTTGAGTACTTGATTAAAAGCTAAGTCATTCTGTTTGAGTGGCAGATTTCCAGATTGAGGGTAGTTGCTAATAAACTTAGTGCTAATGCTTTTGTTTTTCGGATAGAATACTGTTATGTACCTTCTTATGAAACTGTTTATCTGGGAATGTAGTTATTTTAACTTGGATATGTACACAATAGGAAATGTTAGTTTTTAAGGTAGATTACTATGCAACAGAAAATATACTACAATATTTTTTTTATTTCTTATCTTTTAAACTCATATTCACGGGTCTTTCCATTTCATTAGCTTCCAATTTTCAAATATGTCTTCAACCTTAAATATTATGTGTTGTTCAACCTTAAACATGTCTTAATTGTTATCATAAGTTTTTTTTCATCATATCAGCCAAAAGGCCACTGCTGCTGGACATTGGCCGCCCCCAAGGATCTCCACAAAGGCCGGTCCTGGGCCGCCCGCGTCCACTGCATTCCGGCGACCTTAACCAGGTGGTCAGTCCACCGTGTGGGAAGCCTACCAGCACCTTCCGGAACGCGGTCGCCACTCGAGGACTTTTCTGCGCCATCGGGCGTCGGTCCTGCGAGTGATGTGCCCTGCCCACTGCCACTTAAGTTTGGCAATCCGGTGGGCTATGTCGGTGACCCTGGTTTTCCTGCGTATCTCCTCATTTCTGATCTCGCAGGGAAACTCCGACCATATAGCCCTCTCCATTGCCCCAATTGTTATCATTGATATTTAAATAGCAAATGGTCGCCCGTTAAAGCTGAGGACTAGTTACAGCTTTAGTTATTTTTAATTAGGTTTAAATTTGCAATTATGTTTTGATATACTGTTATTTTTATACATTAGGACACTAATTCTGTTCTACAGTCGTGATCGAAGGTCTGACAACATTCACATTAATGTTCGGTTTAAACAATAATTATAAATAAATATTCTGTGTGCTGACACGGACAGTGTCATCAACTCATGCTAACGTAAGTGGGTCCTACAAAGCGAGTGCACCTGAAGGAGATAAATCAGCAAGAGAAAACCATTGGGCCGATTCGTTGAGCAACTCAGGCACTGTAGGCTACAGACTACCTACAGCCTTCGATTTAGCAGTGACCCATTTATGTGCTTCTTCTTTTCGTTTCGATGGCAAACCGTAGGTACAGTTAAATCGTTACGGCCCAGAAAGCCGCCACATTGACTGCGTTCTTGGTAGTCTAAGTATTACTTCTCAGTCCCTAAAAGACCCACTCCAACAGGTCGAGCCTCCTCCAACTGCATGGAATGTCAGATTTCTGTCCTATCATTTCCTTTTGTCGGTCCTTACGATATCCTCAGGATGAAATGGGGTGGCGACACTATGTATTCTAAATCCGTCATCACACGGATTTTTATCAGTACGTGCGTCGGAGTGTAATTAGCCTTTTTTGTTGGGTAGAAACCCTTTTGGAGGTTATCCGTCCATGGCTGCGGCGGGAATCCCAAGCAACCCAGACCAGGTTTTGTGCGGACTTGGGTGCACCACATCGTTATGAAAATGTTTGTACCTAATATAAGTCCGCTGTGTTCCGACGCCAACGAATTCCGCTACAGGCAAAACAGCCTGCAAATGAATTACCACAATTTTATACAAAACTAGCTTTGCTTGTGTGGACTGTTCTGATAATATAAACTCGCTATATAATATATAGCGAGTTTATATTATATTTATGTCAAATTGCTCTGGTAGGAGCGAAGACCACTCTTGGTTGGATCAGACATAATTCAAATCAGTTCAGCCGTTCTAGATATATAAATGGTATACTCTATTGTTCACACATTTTTATAGATATATTAGCGACTACACAATTTCTCGCGTAACATGTTGATTGGTTGACTATGTCGTAGATTACACGAACTATGATTGCTGTAATCTAGTTGAAACGTATGAAGGTTAATTTTCACTTATACTACACAGTTATTATAGTGTAACACGAGAAATCCTGTAGCATAAAAACAAAACACAATCTTGTTACAAATTGTATTATATTTGACACAAATTTTGTTTAATTTACCTAAACGAAAATTGACTCGGAAAGTTACTTGTGAGAGGTTTGGTGGACTAGCGCCTGTGTCATACACTACAGCTTTCTAAAATCTGGCCAAACGATTACGGCTGATATCTTTTGTCAGCAACTGCAAACCACGAAGGATGAGCGTGGTTGATTCAGGACATTGTCCTACTCGGAGCGGGTCAGGGAGGAAGACGTCCTGGCCGACCCGCGCCGCAGACGGAGGCCGGGGAGGAGGAGGCGACTGTACGCCCACCTCCTTCCCCCGCCATAGAGGCCGGTGGTGGGTCGGGGGACCCGCCACCGACGAAAGCCTCGATGACTGAGGGCGTCCCAGTGTACCGGGGCGCCCTCTCTGATAGTCGCTTGCCCGCGTAGCGGGCACCTCGTCGGGGCGTCAACGTTGACTGCGCTTGCGCGAACCGTTGGCGCCCCAAGCGTGCCGTGTGAGGGTATACCGCTGGGGTTTTAGTGGGTATACGGGTTCTGTCCCGGGAGTCCCACATAATCACCGACCTCTCCCCCGGGGGGCGGTGGTATGCGTAACGCATTTCCCCAGCGAAACAAAAAAAAAAAAAAAAAAAAAAAAAAAAAAGACATTGTCCTACTCTTGTATGTTTTTATTTCATTTAATGTAATTTTTGCACACCCAAAAGGGTAAAATATAGAATTGGACATAATATATACTTTTTAACCACAATGTATGTACCCATATTCAGCAAATAAATAGTTTGATTTGATTTGACGAAGGAAGAACTAGCTGCTAAACAACCGAGATTGGTCAATCGGTCTAGGCCTCTGCTGTTTCACGACAACGCAAGACCATACACTGCACAACAAACAACCACTAAGTTAGATGAGCTACAAGCCCCGGACCTTGCTCTAACAGATTACCATTTTGTCCGGAATTTGGACAACTATTCCTTATATCCTATAACTTATACAAAAAATAAAGAACTCTGATGCGACAGTCCAAACCCCTTCAAAGAGTTTATTGATTCTGGCTCCCATGGTCTTTTTAGTAAAAGGATCATTGAACTACCTATGAGATGGCAAAAGTGCATAGATAACAGTGCATACTTTGATTAATTCAATATATTAACAAAGAAAAATTTGCATTTTTATTCCTCCCGTACAAAACGCCAATTTCATATGTGAGAACCTAATTATTTACAAAGCTGCCTTGTTAAAACCATTCAAACTAACTAATATCACTAACAAAGAAAAACAAAACAATTAGGCATTAGCCAATTCAGTTTAATTACTTGCTGCAATAGTCCACGACAAGCGGTGCCATCCGAATCACCCCACAAAGGGGTCCGAACCCAAATAAAAGCTCAACAAATTAATGAGCCCAAGTTTCCCCGGGACCACAAAAATGCTAATTTTCAACTACTCAACATTCTTTCGGTTTTACTCCAAATACAATTTGTAAATTTGTTTACAGTGGCGATAAAATTAAATGCACACTTTTCACTCATTAAATTTCTTTTATATCAAAACAAGGTTATCTGATTTAACAGCAATATTAATTTAATTGTAGTGAAATATGTCTAAATACATGCGCATATGTATTTTACATGCGAAAATATATGGAGACATTTAATATCTACCAAAATCACTCAAATTCAATCGGTATATTGAGCAAAAAGAGACGAAATAGGTGTGATTGTGATTGTCAAGTTCGTGAAATAGTGAATAGAATCTAGACTATCGCTATTTTAGTTATTACACTGCTAACAATAGAAAATACACCTACTTAAAAGTTAATGCCATCATTTCAGTACATAAATATCCCATCATAGACAGCCAGACTGTTTGACTGTTGTTATCCAATTTATACTTCTTAGGGCTCCAGGTTTTGATTTGCTTTAAGTAAAGACTTGCAGTAGGTATAAGAATAGAATAGATTACATTTATTTATTAAAATATGGTGTACAGAGTTATGTTTACACAATAGGTACCAAACTAGGCAAGCCTGTGTCTTGGTGGCCTGAAATAAGGCTAATGTATTGTATATCCAATTGTACGCGGCGCATCAATTGATTCAGCAATCAATTGCATAAGAATTACAGTATACAGTAGAATTACAGTTGACTACATTTTCAATAAAGTACAAAATGATTAAATGAGATAGAACAGAATAAACTAAGCATTATAAGACTTTTGTGTGTGATTGTGAGTGATTAGAATGTTTGTTATATCATCTAGAAAAGTGTGATCCACATGTATTGAGTGTATTGTGTATATATAATTATTATAATCTATCAGTATAAAATCCTAACGGACCATACTAAAATAATACTATTAATTAAAAATGCCCAATACTCATAGAATTTTCAACTTGTAACTCAGTAATCGACCAGGCTTTAATTGTAATTCTGTTGTCATAATATAAATGAAAATGTTTCTAAATTTAAGTAAAGCGTTTATCGGATTTAGAATACATAGTGTCATCGGCTCATTCCATCATTCCATCTAGTCGCAAGAGAAGGAATACTTGATATAAATCCCTGTGCTAACCCGTCTGGCCAGCGTGGCACAGTAGGCTAATTACCCACCATGCAATCGGAGGAGGCCCGACTCGGCAGTGGGTCATGTGTGGGTTAAGTAGTAGTAGTGCTTCTAAATATAATAGACGTTGATAACCCAAAGAACAGACTCATCACTATCACTACATATTATAAAACAAAGTCGATTAATCTAACGGTACATTTAATTTGTCTCCAACTGTTCGCATCTATTGTTCCTCGAAACGTAAAAACAAAACAAAAGCAAAATGACGGAACAAAATCCGGGGAACTTTGGGAAAAAGGACTATCTCCTCCCAGTTCTGTGTCTGTCTGTTCTGTGTCTTGGTGGCCTGAAATAAGGCTAATGTATTGTATATCCAATTGTACGCGGCGCATCAATTGATTCAGCAATCAATTGCATAAGAATTACAGTATACAGTAGAATTACAGTTGACTACATTTTCAATAAAGTACAAAATGATTAAATGAGATAGAACAGAATAAACTAAGCATTATAAGACTTTTGTGTGTGATTGTGAGTGATTAGAATGTTTGTTATATCATCTAGAAAAGTGTGATCCACATGTATTGAGTGTATTGTGTATATATAATTATTATAATCTATCAGTATAAAATCCTAACGGACCATACTAAAATAATACTATTAATTAAAAATGCCCAATACTCATAGAATTTTCAACTTGTAACTCAGTAATCGACCAGGCTTTAATTGTAATTCTGTTGTCATAATATAAATGAAAATGTTTCTAAATTTAAGTAAAGCGTTTATCGGATTTAGAATACATAGTGTCATCGGCTCATTCCATCATTCCATCTAGTCGCAAGAGAAGGAATACTTGATATAAATCCCTGTGCTAACCCGTCTGGCCAGCGTGGCACAGTAGGCTAATTACCCACCATGCAATCGGAGGAGGCCCGACTCGGCAGTGGGTCATGTGTGGGTTAAGTAGTAGTAGTGCTTCTAAATATAATAGACGTTGATAACCCAAAGAACAGACTCATCACTATCACTACATATTATAAAACAAAGTCGATTAATCTAACGGTACATTTAATTTGTCCCCAACTGTTCGCATCTATTGTTCCTCGAAACGTAAAAACAAAACAAAAGCAAAATGACGGAACAAAATCCGGGGAACTTTGGGAAAAAGGACTATCTCCTCCCAGTTCCTGTTTTTTGTCTGAGACACACACATATTTTTAACTAAGTGACTTATTTGAATAAAAAAGCCGCTCCCTTAACCGTTAAAATGTACAAAACTGTTACGGAACGCGCTCGGCACGAGATTTATTTCTTTGTGCGCTCTTTATTTGGGCAGATAGCACAATGGTTGTTATAATTTACCTCCGTATATTTTTTAAATCGTGCACTTTTATCACATCTGTGTATGTTAAATTTAAACTGGGAAGTTCTTTGTATAAATTTATGTACTACATGTAAATGAAGAGAGTTTTGGTATTGCGTGATTTCAAGCCTGTGAGATAAGAAATTGTAATATTGTAGAAGTTTTTAAGAATGACCAAAACTGCGACATTTAAATAATTTTATATATCCATCTTAATTGATTGAATTTGTAGCCAATAAAATTGTTAGCAAAAAAAGCACTCACACTTTAGTCTTAGCTAAATAGCAACACACAGGACAATATAATCCGTCTACTTTGCGTAATATTGTTTATTTTATTACGAATGTTTTTAAATATAATGCAAGTAATGATGCCTACTCCTTTAGAACGTAAAAAGATCTGCCACGGGTTTCACGACCATCGTGATGTAGCGAACTATTCGATAATCGTACTGTACAAACACTCGTCGGACTTGCACGAGTTAGGGCACCAATTGAATATCTACAGGGTGTAAAGGATTGAAGACATAGTGTTTTTTATTAAACCTAACGTTTCAGACACTTGGCCCGTGATATAAAATAACACAATTTAAAACCCGTCAAATGCCACAATGTGTAATATTATTCACAAACTGGATGGACGATAATTTTGAAGATGAATGAAATAAAATGACAGTGGTAAAAAAACGTCGCATGTGTCTAGAAATAAAGCCACACCCACACATGATCAAATAAACGGTTAGTAGCGGTTATCCCATTTGCGCTCAGTGAATTACTATATTTTGTTTCCTTCCCAACGAGCGAATGAACAAGTCGTCTGTTCTGGTCTGTGAAGTAAATTCTTTAGGTCTTCTTCTGGTAACTTCTTGTAACCAAAATCAAGCGAGCAGTTATATCGACTGGATCACCCTTTAAGAACCGAAACCGTGGGAGCAGGCGCCTCTGGCGATGACGCGCTGCAACCCAATATTACCGTAACTTACCGGTATCGACTTCCATAGGGACGCGCCTAATGTCAAATACTTTTTATATTAGTGATTCGCGAGCGGTGGCGGATTGCAAATGCATATTGTCACCTAGCTTTTCTATACCGAGAATGTCTAACTCATTTATTTTCCATAGAATACTCTTGGCACTTTGGTTTCTGTAAATTTTTTGACATTCAGTCCTTGTATATTTGTGTGTATAATGTTTAAAATAAAAACGTACACATTATAATATATATATAGTAATAGATACTGGCCTATGTCCAGCAGTGGACGTCTTTTGGCTGAAATGATGAATGATGATGATGAATAGATACTACCTAGATTGGTCCTGAGGCGACGGATTTAGGATATATAGTGTCACCACGCCATCACAGCGTCAGACAATAGGAAATGGCAGGCCGAAAACCTAGGACGAGGGTCTCCGGGCGAGGGACTAGGGGGTTCTCCAATATATATATAAAAAAAGGCCTAGGCCTAGGCCCAAGAGAAGGAAAGTTTGTTACGAAACCCGTCAGGCACGCGAGGCACAGTTGGCTAATTGCCCTCCATGTAATTGGAGGAGGCCCGACTCAACAGTGGGTCATCTATGGGCTGAGTAGTAGTAGTACTTATGTTTATGATTACCTAAAGTATAATATAACATTACTGTAGTACACCGCCGCCAACCACAATACTACAAAAATCTCCTGTCCATCCAAACGATGTTTGGTAGACATAAGATCATCTATTGAATTACGAGCACCATAAGTTGTCACTTATTTGTTCTTAAGAATTGATTCTGAAGATTTGGTGTACAATAAAGAGTTATTGTATTCTATTGTTACCAACTCACACTATCCTGAGGGTGTCTTATGAGGAGACTGAAGGAATGAAAGAGGCAGATCACCTAGCCACAAAAGAAGGAATACTCGATAGAAAACCTGTGCCAGCGTGGGTCAGTAATTTACATCCATGAATTTAGAGGCAACCTGATTCAGTAGAGACCCATTTTTTTTCTATTAGAAATAAACGGAACCTCTGCCCTAGGTATAACCTGTATCGCTGGGGCAGTTTACAAACATGTAATTCACGAACACAAATGACACCCAGACTCGGAGCAAGTGCCTCTGGTTTAGACAAAGACACTTGCCCGACCCCGGAATCGAATCCGGGACCCGATTATCCAAAGTCAGCACATCATCTATTTCTGTGCTAAAATTATACTAATCCACTAAAATGCCACTAATCGCAATGTTATAAAATGGTACTTTCAATACAAAAGTTGTCTTGTAGATATCGTAAGAGGTCGTAAAGTTACCAATGGCTGTACAAAAAGTAAACTGTAGGTAGCTAACTACCTGCGCATACAAATTGTTACCTGGTCTAACTGTATAGTTACCGATGGTCCCAGTAGACCAATCGTGGAGGGCAGATGGCAAACGATGCGTGTAATTCTATATATTATCTATACACATTAATACATGAAGCAAAAACTTTGAACACCTTTTTACGCGAAATGCGCGGACAAAGGAGAATGAAATTTCCCACACTTCTAGTTTATTTATAGAAGGAGTGCATAGTTACTGCTTTAAAAGTATGTCTAAAACATACATCTTCTATCTTCTTCTATCTTCTATCTATCTATACTTATAATAAATCTGTAGAGAGGTCAATTCTGTACATGAAATATTTTTCCAAAATAACTATCAGCGGGTGATTAGTGATCGATACTGACGCCAAAAATGCAATCAGTAAAATTTTTGTCTGTCTGTCTGTCTGTCTGTCTGTCTGTCTGTCTGTATGTTCGTTATAGAAACAAAAACCACTCGACGGATTTCAACAAAACTTGGTACAATTGTTCTTCATACTCCTGGGCAGGTTATAGTATACTTTTCATCACGCTACGATCAATAGGAGCAGAGCAGTGAAGGGAAATGTTGGGAAAACAGGAGAACTTACTCCATTTTTTAAGCTTCCGACGCGTGTGCAGCCTTAATAGTTAAAGCTACACAGAAATCATGTATGACGGAAATGTTCTCCTTAAAATTATATAAAAAATATTCCACGACAGCAAATGTCTATCTTTTATGGTTGACTCACAATAACACGTGTAACTCCCGATAGCTTAGCAGTTCAGAGCTTTCTGATTATATTTGTCTACTCTTACGTTTATAACACTCTCAATCATCCCTAATTAATAAATGTTAACATTATTACCTATTTAATAAAAAAATAATCATAGAAATCGGTACAAAAACACCAAAGTTATTCATGAAATACGCTAATAAACCATCGCACGTGATAACTGAATCATGCTCTAAGGATTATTTTTGTGTAACCGTCTCGCATCGGGTCGTCGCGGGAGGTTTAAAAGGGCGGGGGATCCAAACGCGAACTTCATACAATATTTGGATTTGGCTGATGATGCGAGTAGACGTTCCGAGTATTCGCCCTTATTGACCGGCAATAATATATATTATCAGCGCGACTTTTAGTCTTTACAATAATTTAGTTTATTTAATTTTCTTTTGTTGTTATTTCATAAAATAGGTATTAGTTATTTTGGTGGCGTGTTATATTCGTTCAAATTACAAATGATTAATAGTCAACATTTTATTTATTTTTAGGTGAAGTAGTAATAGGTTAGTAGTAGTTAGTTAGTAGTAGGTAAGTTTTGGTTAATTTATGTTCAGTTTTTTTTAATAATAATAATAAGTAAGTAAAAGCGTAGGTACTTTTATTAATTAAAGGTATAGGTATTATTAATTATGTTATAGGTATTTAGTTTTAAGTGAAGTAGGATAGTTTACCCGGAAGCTTTGCGCTGAAGTATTTTCGTTGTATAGGTACTTAAGTCTCATGTGAACGTGATCTAAACAATATTACCAATACATTAACTTAATAATACACAAGGAATTACACACTGACGGAGTTGCGGGCACAGCTATCTATATCTATATATATAAAACTCTTCCGTTACTGAGTGACTGACAGACAACGCACAGCCGAAACTAATGGCAGTAGATTGCTGAAATTTGGCCTGTGTGTTTGTTGGGAGGAGTAGGCTACCACTAAGAGAGGATTATTGGAAATTCCCTCCCAACGGGGAGAAAACGGGGATAAATTGTTTTTTTCCGGAAGTCATTATTCCACGCGGACGAAGTCGCGGGCAAAAGCTAGTTTAAGTTAAACCTCTACTCTATGGATGAGTTGCTGTTCGTTAGTCTCGCTAAAACTCAAGAACGGCTGAACCGATTTGGCTAATTTTGGTCTTAAAATATTCGTGGAAGTCCAGGGAAGGAGAAATTGATCTGAGGCGGCACGAAGTTTGCCGGGTCAGCTAGTTAAATCAATAAAAAACTACACGCACTACCATGTATTTGACACGCACTCGCATATAATATACTCTTGTTTATCCTTAAACTCTGTGGTCAAAATAAAGAATTTATAGACCACTATTAGTTATTATCCAGCCCATAACTGACCCACTGCTGAGTCAGGTACCTCCAATTACATGGAGGTTAATTAGCCAACTGCCACGCTAACCAGACGGGTTAGCACAGGGTTTCGTTTCAAGGTTTTCTTCTCTTGCCTGCTTAATAACCTATAACCGCCGATAACCGGCTACTGTATGTGGCCGATAACCGGCTACATACAGTAGCCGGTTATCGGCCTTGCCCTTTCCTTTTGTCAGCTCTTACGATACCCTCAGGATGGTATAGGGTGACACTATGAATTCTAAATCCGTCACAAGACGGCAATCGCTCCGTGTTAAAACTGGTAATTAGCCACATCAGGTCAGACCGGTGGCGGATGCAGTGCCTCAATGAAATTGGAAACAAAACGCGAGGGAGATATAATATGACAGTAAGGATGGTCTGGAACGAAGAGCTAGGTATTGTTTTTTTATTTGGTAAAGCTTAAATTTACTGGCAGCCCTATGCTGTGCAAATAGTGGGTACCCAGTAGTAAGTTAATGCACGGTTCGGAATAATTCGCGTCTAGGGTAAAAAGGCAGGTCATGCTTCTTATCATAAAGAGTTTGTAGTCAGCAATCATAGATTAAACATTCTGTGTGGAGACAGATTTAGAATACACGATGTCACCAACCAATACCACCCTGAGGGTGTCGTAAGAGGCGACTAACGAACACAAAAAGCATATCTCCTAGCTACGCGTCTTGACAGCGCGACACGGTAAGCTAAATCCCCTCCAAGAGTAAGAAGGAGGCCCGACCCAGTCGTGGGTCATTTACGGGCTGAAATGATGATGACAGGGATAAAATGCAATTGCGCGGTGATGGGCGCGGCCCGACAAAATTACGCCAGCACGGACCAGTAGGCTAATTCCCCTCCATGAATATGGGGGATGCCCGACTCAGTGGTGGGTTATTTGTGGGCTGAAACTACGAAACGCCCAATCACATACCCAACCTTCACTATCACTACATAGTATATAACTAAGTCGCTGTCGTCTGTCCGTCCCTATGTATGCTTAAATCTTTAAAACTACGCAACGGATTTTGAAGCGGTTTTTTTAATAGATAGAGTGATTCAAGAGAAAGGTTTATATGTATAATACATGCATAATATTGTAGAGAAACACTGATAAATTTAGAGGTTCATATTGACACCCGTGCGAAGCCGGGGCGGGTCGCTAGTATACATTATATGAACAAGATGTCAAAGCTTTTTTTAAATCCTGCACCAGGTATAACCTATTTAGGAGGACTATTTACAAACACGAAAATGACACGCAGACTCAGAGCAAGTGCATCTGATTTGCTAGACTGGCTAGACCCCGGAATCGAACCCGAGTCTCTAAATTAATGGCACCACTAGACTACTAGACACTTACTAAAATTGGTTATTTGCACTGGTTTACAAAGGTTACTGATGTACTCATAGCGGGTAGTGTGAAAACACATTTTTGATGTTAAAAAGCCTTCGTAGGTAAGTTTCCAAAAAAAATACATCACAGTTGCAAGGGAATTTGGACCTTCTTTTCATGAACCTAAAAATTTTAATAGATTAAACCTAATATTGTGCACGTCACACAACTTAACCCTATGCTTGGTGTTGACATATCCAAATTTTGAGATGCAGCGTGGCGGAAAACGACGTTTCACCGGTGCTCAGGGTGGAGCCAACTGTGACGTCATATTATCACTACGATTGGACTGGTTCACGACATTTCAATACTATGACGTAAACACGCATACGAGTAATATATGTAAGTAGTATATGTGCGAGTAATATTGCACTACGGAGATATCATGTGTTTTGATTTAGTGTCACGAATTTAATAAGATATTTCTTATAATATGTCTATATACTACTACTCGCTCGTTCGTTTCAGCCCATGAATGACCCACTACTGAGTCGGACCTCCTCCAAATTCATGGAGGGAAATAAGCCTACTGTGCCACACTGGCAAGACGGGTTGGCACAGGGTTTGAATCAAGGTTTCCTTCTTTTGCGGCTAGGTGATTTGCCTTACGTTCCATTAGTCGCGTCTTACGACACCCTCGGGATGGAATAGGTTGGTGACATTGCGTATTCTAAATCCGTCACCACACGGAGTACTACTACTACTACTCAGCCCATAAATTACCCACTACTGAGTCCTCAGGCCTCCTCCCATCGCAGGGAGGGTAACTGGATAGATAGGCTACTGTGCCGCGCCTGCATGATGGGTTGGTGTGTCTGTGTGGCGACAGCATGCTACTTACTTTACACTATTTACCCGAAAAATAGCATCTAGAAATCATCATCATCATCATCAGCCCACATTAGTCCACTGCTGGACATAGGCCTCCCCTAAAGAGCGCCATAGCGCCCTGTCTTCAGCTTGACGCATCCATCTAGAAATATCGCCTACAAATGCGAGAATTACCAAAAAGTCCTACACCGCGATAGCGACGTCTCAAGAGCAATTCGCACAGTTCTGAATTCCCCGACTACATCTATCGGGGGATAGGCGCTGCGACCCCTAGCCAGACATACCACCTCGTCTGGCTGGATGATCATCTCTTTGCACCTAAATCTGTATAAAATAAGCTAGTTAGTCTAGAGGTTGGATCTGCCGCCTTTGGATCGTGGGTCCACGGTTCGATTCCGGGGTCAGGGAAGTGTATTTGTGTAAAGCAGCAGCTTCCTCTGTGTCATTTGTGTCGTGAATGACATGTTTGTAAACAGTCCCGCGATACAGGATATATCTAGTAGATTTCGTTACAAATAGAAAGTAACAAGTAATTACTTTGTATCCATATCTTCTGTTAAATATAAAAGAAATCAGACTAAGCTAGGATTCTCCTTTGTCTTTGTCTACCTCAATATGAATAGCGATTCTATTGGTTCAAAATACTCCATCATAGCTAGGTCCGGTTTGGATAGCTTTTATTTGTATGGTGTATCTCTATTTTCTATAGTATATTGTGTCACCAATGTATTCCCTGAATTCTGGTGGAAGGTAACTGACAACCAGTCTGGCAAGTGTAGCACAGTAAGCTAATTTTCCTCCATGGATGACGCCTCACTCAAACTATGCTCTAACATGAAGAGTTGCTGCAATTACGAGCATTGATTGACATGTGAATTATATGGTACCCACTTCTTTGAGCTTCACAAACACTCCTTTATTAAATCCAAACTGGTTTTATTAGTAAATACCTAAACTCTTTGACTATCTGTCACCTTGAGACATTCTACAAACTGCTCCTAACCTAACCTTTTATGGTTCAACAAAAGTATAATCGCCTCTCCATTTACTTTACTACAGCTAAACGATTGAAAGAAAGCCAATTTGTGTAGATCCCATGCAAAAATATTCAAAACAGCGATTTAATGCCGCCATATTGACACGCAGATGCGACACGCACGCCGCCTAGCGGACGGTACTCACACGATCCAGCATCAAAGATGGCGGCGGACCTGCGCCACACACTAACACCTTCGGAGCAACCGCAAACAACACTCGGACACAACACTTCACTGCAACGCCGTGACGTCACGATGCACTTGCACTTCATCACCAGCACTAATTACGAGGAGCTATGCCTTCCCCGGCAGCGGATCGCCGAATGAAAACCTCCACCATGTTGTTACTGAATTTTATACTCCATCCCAGTCAGCAGAGCCTCCAAGTTTGCCTCCTTCAAATTCGTTATGCATACAGCACCAAGGGCTGTTGAATACCGTTCGCGTTTATTTATGAACAGGCAAACTTCTGGTGGCTGGTGGGACGTACGAAATACGTTATAGGCTCGCCTCCCCCGTGCGACCGGCCAACGGGGCTCACGCCGCCGACAATGCATGCGATCGCTGAAAAAGGGCTTTTTATGTATTCAACTTCACAACTCTGTAGCTCATCTGCAAGTCGTATTATGGACCTAATTAACAAGTTAATATGGGCGATCCGGGGCCGCCGCGTCTGCGCAGGCCGCATGGATTGGCCTCCCATTTGCAAGTTCCAAATTCGAATTGACAGAAACGGCATGTCGTTCGAGATTCGTCGTTGAAATTCAGGTGAAAACGTTTTTAAAGTTTCCCGCGGCGTTAGGTGCGTTTTGAAAGCGCGCGATTGCGACTTTGCAATTGTAAGGAGCGCTCAGATATTCCGCCCCACCCGACTCCCCCATCACAAAGTATAATGATATCGTCGCCGTCGTTATTATGGCATTCGTCATAAATATTTCATAGATGTAGCGGGGGCAGTAATGACCGACTGACCAGCGTAGACGCCATCTTAGATTGTGCCCATTAAGGCCCCGATCTGCGATTGCGGCCCTCCAAGGATTGCTGTTATGATATCTGTTTTCAGTTACCATGTCGTTATAGTCTGTGGAATGATGCAACAGATAATAAACGGCCGGAATGTGCAGGTCGGGGCGTTTGTGGAGACTGCTCCATTATGCGCAGCGGCTTACGCAAATCCTACTTTCTTATGCGTTATTTTGCGCGAGGAGACTTGCATTGTCCTCTACAGAGCCAGGCGGCATCATAAGCCGCTAGTTTTAGGCCAGGGAAAGAACTATCAATCAAACTGCTCATAGATTGGGATGCTTGTTTCATGTATATTGCATACACCTACTTCCTCTTGTGAAAATATAAGGTCCCAGTTGAAGTGAACTGAGCTCATATTATAAACTGTAACTATCTATTCTTTTTAGAAAGATCTTTCTAATTCCTGTCACGTTCGGAGTAAAATATTCCTTTTAAAATACAAGTTACTTATAAATATAAATATCCTTGGACATTTCACACAAAGCCATCTCGTCCCAAGCTAAGCAACTTAATGCTTGTGTTAAGGTAACGAGATGAATGATAAACTACTTATATATTTTTTTTTTGTAAATACATACATAATATATTGTAGATAGAAAACACCCAGACCCGGAACAAATACTTGTAGGTCGTACAAATATTTCTTCCGTGCGGGAATATCTATCTAGGTGAAATATACCTAGCCCAAAACATTCTACAAGTAAGTACTTACCAGGTAGGCAATTTCTTATCAAGTTTGCTTCCAATGTCTATATTCTTGTACAAATGAAGGTTATGTTTCAGACACACAAGGACCGTCTTCCAACTAGACTTGCCAGACACGTGCTCCCTCAAGGTGTGTAATTAGTTCGTCCTCGGCCGGACACCGTCCTTTGATCATACCGCCGCGCTTTGATCGTCCGACGACATCATGTTGAAGACATGCACACGGTAGCTGAACGGACCTTCGTTGAGATCTGACTCTCATTTAGACTTAATATTTTATTAGAATGAGTGATTAAATTCCATTGCTGTTGCGTTTAAAATACACAGCGTCCCTTCATACAACATCTTCCTAAAGCTTTTTTGTATGAAGGACCAAAAAAGCTAGGTAAGTAGACATTATAACCTTTATGTCGATTCCCATTTCAAGCCCTGGTTTATTTCTCTCCATCAATTCAGACGAGGTCTGGGTCACCAGTTAGTGATTAATGGGCTGAGAAGATTAGATTAGTTTTGCTTAAAAATCAACTATCGTAAATGTATACTAACGACAAGCATTGTATTATGAAGGCATGCTTTCCTCAGCAAGTATTATGACTATATCAACATAGGCAGTAGGTATCAACATATGAGAGAGTTCTGCGATGACGATAGTTTTGTATAAACCACGAACTAGAATATTCAGACTATACAGGCTGCATCAATAGGTATAACCAAAGAATCGATAGTACTGTTGCTTTAGATTATATATGGAAACTTTCAGGACAATTATAGCAACTTCTTTTTCTTGGAATTATTGTCACCAGCCGGTGACGAAAGCGTCGCAACTCGCGAAATGAGCCCAGAAAAGCCAAGGAACCTTATGTAACTCACAGATTTGCTTCTTTTGATTAGCTTCACTTCGAATGGCTGTAGGGTTTTTGTTATACCCTGTATAACAACCCTCATTCATTTTAAGAATACTAAGTTGATTATTATTCTACTACTACTACTACTCAGCTCATAAATGGTCCACTGCTGAGTCGGGCCTCCTCCCTTTACAGGGAGGGTAATAAGCCTACTGGGCCAGACAGGTTGGCACAGGGTTTTGTATCAGTTTTCCTTCTCTTACGGCTAGGTTTTCAGTTTTGTCATTCACGACACCCTGAGACCGGAATGGGGTTGAAAAAATATTATTCTCTTGGTATGCAGCAGTATGTAATAAATTGTTAAATTTTGTTAAATATTGTAAAAGCGACTTTTATTAGTGGAAATGATGATAAGTTAAACTAAATTTGTGCCTGTCGCATGTCCGTTTTACTCGCCAGCCACGAGTCAGTACAGTTCTACCGATCTCCTTTGACGGGAAACTTGTTAGAGGTCCGTATTAAAATTCAAAAACGACGCACGGAACTCCGTCTCGATTCCTGAAAACATTATTCAGAGGATTTGAATAATGATTTTGTTTTAGTCCTCGCACCTTGTTTAATGTATGCAAAGATTGGCGCTTAAGGCCCCTAAAGTTCTATAACATGATTTTTGGTCGGACTTAAATGGTTTTGGAACTTAATTTGGTGGGCATTGCGGTTGTTTATGCAAGAGTTTTCCACCTTTGTGACGCGGCTTGTGTAATTTCCCGCCTTTTAACTTGCAAAGTGTGGATGGCTTACCAGACGGGGTTTTGCTTTGATATATTGCTCTTGGTAAACGAGTGGCAATCATTTCCTTATTTTATTAAATTTCAGGGTATTTTTTTATTTATTTATTTTTATATATTAGATTATCAAGAGCGATGTAACGAATAAAATTTTATCACTACATAGTATCAAACAAAGTCGCATTCTTCTGTCCGTCCTTATGTATGCATAAATCTTTAAAACTACGCAACGGATTTTGAAGCGGTTTTTTTTAATAGATAGAGTGATTCAAGGGGAAGGTTTTTAAGTATAACCCACTAGTATAAGCCACTAGTAATTTATAATTCAAATTCATTACAGATTATCTATACCCCAAAATAAATTTAATGTTTAAAAAGACCTTATTCTGTAATTTCTCTCAGGCAATCACTGAAATCCACTTATTTCAAACACAACATGTTCCATGGTTTTATACCAATAAGGCCATAAGTGACCTCTTACAGTCAGGCCTCCTCCAATTTCGTGGAGGGAAATTAGCCTACTAGCTATGCTGACCGGCACAATGGCTAGCTGGGTTAGCTAGGTTGATTGACTCTTGCGTTCTTTTAGTCGCCTCTTACGACGCCCTCAGGATGGTATGGGTTGGTGTTTATCCTAAAACCATTACTAGGAGAAAACTATCAGGCACCTTTTTTATAAATTGGTCAATGAAATCAATTTCAGAAGTTAAACCATAAACCGCCCGTTAAATTCAAAGTAATCCAAAGAATATAACTCGCCGTGTATTATTCAAATTTAGTCGCGAACAGTTGAGTCGTAAAAAATATGAATATGATTTTCTTACGCGCTTTGCGCAACTTTTGCACCAAATGAAGCGTATTTCGAGCCATAACACTCGCATTATTCCAGAAAAAAGTTGATGTAGGCGCCACTGAAAGACGACTTAAGCCTGTAGGAGATAGTACATGTGAGACAAAAATCGCAGATGAGTAAACTTTTTTTTTAATAGGGCCTAAAAGTTAACTAGCCTTTTTCGGCGGCTAATTGTCCTTTTTGGACTATTTACACTGGCCTGGAAAGGCCACTGTGGGGTGTGTGCCACTCTGGTCTACCAATCAGTGATATGAACTGCGTCCCTATACTAAACATCCCCCCGGTGCACCGTCCCGACTGTGTCTCCACGGGAGTGTGAACTAGTCACACTGGCCAACCCGTTTGGCCAGTGTGACTCAGTAGGCTAATTACCTTGCAGGCATTGGGGAGATGGCCTACCCAGTAGAGTCGTAGTAGTGTTAACTAATATTCATAAAGCTCGCAAAATAGGAACCTGGCAAGTGGTCAAGATCAGATCAACCTTTATCAATGTTATTTAATTAGCGTTACTATTAAAAAACTACGAATTGTTTACTTGTTATATCCTCATGAAACACGAAAAGATTTCAGTCGCAACGTGCATAGCGGTCTTTATTCAAAATAAGTCTTTCGGAGAGGGAAATGTGCAACTTTTTATACACATTTTACTGACTAAATGACGTGAAACAGTCTTGCAGATGCTTCGAGAAGAACTTTTTTGGGTAAAGTACGTGAAATCAAGGAACGTGTGAAAAGGTTAACATATTAGTATGTCACATGATATACATGTACATAAAGTGTCACCACGTGTCGTAAGAGACATAAAGTAAAGTTTGGCCACGAGAGAGGGAAGACTTGATACAGCACCGTGTGCCAACCCGCCTGGCCATTGTGGCACAGCATGCAAATTTTCCTCCATGTAACTCTATTTGCTTTATGGACCGAGATGTTCAAACACCCAACCTCTTGAAATGTCTTAGTTTTAAGAAATGATCGTAAATAGATGATCTACTCATCTGAAGCAGTCTTCTGATTAACATGATCAAGGGAAATGACAAAGAAACATATCGACGTAGTAAACAGTAGTAATTATTAACATATAAAAAACATTTCTCCTGCCTTACTGATAACCTGTATCGTGGAGTCACTTGACCTAAAATGACCAAGAATCTCTAACGCTTGCCTGACCTCGGAGTCCAGCCGAGATTAAATGGGCTAAGAGTAAATGTGCCAGATTTTTCTCCTTTATTTGCTATGTAGTATCATTGCAACAATTGAAAGAAAGAAAAAGAATAAGACAGAAAATACATTTCCGTTCGGCATAAAAGACATAAAAGGCACACAATAAAGAAATTAACAAAAAAGACAATTATGTTTAATATCTCTCATAATGTAAGTTTAAACGCATTTCTCTTAATCGCAATAGCAGGAAGAAGACAATGCTAAAATTAAAAGCGAGAATCTGTTAGCACTTGTTTACCGTGTCGTATGTAAATGGATCGCCACTTGAAACGGAGCTTACTGCTTACCCCCTCGCGAAGATAGCTTAATGACGCCGAGATAACGACCTGTTTTGAAAAGCTGCCTTGTTTATTTTTCTGTTGAAAATGGTGTCTGTTTATGAAATTCAATTGAATTAGAAGATTTTTAGACAATAGCTTTTAGAATGAGAATGAATACACAAATCCTTAAAACAAGAGCAACTTTCAAAAGGTAAAGGAAAAATATTTTTTGAATACATGCTTCTGATACCATTAAAATATTGTTTAATCTGAAGACACTTTTGATTAAATCTTTTAACCATAAAAACTGCACTTTACATGAAAATCGGTCCCAATTTAATTTGGCACCAGTTTCAAAAGTTTCTTAATTATTCGTTATTTGAAGTCGGGGTACACTTTTTTTAATAACAACGGTTTGACAAACTTGCCATTCAAATCTATAAGACAAATATTTGGCCAATCCAAACAAAGCCAAACGAAACATTGTTTCAACAAGTCCGGAGGAAATTAAGAAATCAATCGAATAACGAACCAAGTAAACACGCCGGTTTTAAGTAAATATTAAATTAAAATTGCAAATAATTTTCAATCTCTTATGAAGTTAGTTAGGACGAAATCCCCGTGACTGATTTAGAATACATAATGTCACCACTATACTTCAGGTTTTTGTAGCAGCAGCTTTTTTAGACAGCGAGTAAGAGCATTTTCTTTTTTAGAATGTGCACAATATAGTTTAATAACAGCATATTGAGGGATACTAATTTCAACCTTGACGAATTTTATTATAAAAGATCTTATGTAAAAAAAACATATCGGACTTTTTTGTTTTTAGTGATATATAATATTTATTGTACCAATCATAAAAATTAACATTAAAATACGTATAGAATAAAAATAAACAGCTACTAACTACAACTAAAATTATGCTAAACTCATTGAGAACTACAATTATAAAAATGGAATATACACCAGATTACTGTCACCGGGTACGGTGCCATGCCCTGAAGGCTAGTAGCTTTGCCATTAATTAATTGATAAGCAATGAAAGTTGGTCTTAATGTACTATCGTATAGCTTAACCCCAGTATTCGCCAAAAACAACGTAGTACGGCGGCGCCCTCCCAGACGATATCTCGCCAAATCAGTGCCGGGACGGAGTTAAATTTTTACCTCACTTATTCATGGACATTACTTATGCATGCAGCACGCGGAAATATTACAAGATTTTAATGAAAGAAATATTAATTTCCCGGCGAAGTTTTCTTTGCGGGCACGACGCGAGGGCGGAATTAAGTTTGGGCGGGCCACGGTACTGCCGCCAGCTGGAGATGGTTTACGGGGGACTTTCCGGATGGGTCATGCTTGTGAAATAGTGCATTATGTTTGAAGTTTTAAACTTGCAATAGAGTTATATTTTCCTATAGGTTTATTGACCTTTTTATTTTGAAAGTGAGCTGATTGAACCAATATTTGCTTACGAATGACGACGTATGGTCAAAATTCTAACTGATGAGTTTTATTGTGATTACTATAGAGCTGTATTACCTTTGAAAAGCTCTGAGGTCAACTATTAATTGCTTTAGATTTTATTAGTATGTGCCTTTTAGTAATATATGTAGTTTTCAAATAGTTGTAGAAACCCAAAGCAGGTTTAAAAAATGTAAAATATAAACTCAAACTCAAAAGGAACTTTATTTACGTAGGTTTCATCACAAAACTCTTATACATCGTCATATTTACAAACACCATTATCATCTTACGGCCCCTGTCCCACACTAGGTGGTAGTCTCCACACACACCTATCAGTCGTCATACCTACATTCACACCTTTCACACACAACTCTTCACTCCTACAATCCCTCCATCTCCCCTGTTCGCTCACAATCAATAATCAATAAAGATTAAAAAAGAAATTCTCATAAAAACTGTTACAAGTGAGTAATGGAAACATATCAAGCAGACACCGTTGCTTCCATGTTGAAATAAAATAAATGAATACCTTGAGCATAACACCAGAATATCCTACTTTACCGCAGTATATGGAGCTACTAGCAGTCGCCAAATTTTGCTGGAAATTATGCTGCACTGAACTTTAGTTGGGGCAGTCTGCGGTAAACGTGTTGTTCTATCCTTTGAAGACTGAATTTTCAACTTGCAACCCTTTTTGATTCACACCTTTTGCATTAAAATAGTTTTTTGGGATGAAACACATTGGAAGCACATTACAAATTGTAACTGTTTGTGAGTGTAATTATAATTCGTTTACTGACGCATTAAGTATAGCTAATA
Organism: Clostera curtula; assembly: GCA_905475355.2. Classification (NCBI taxonomy): domain Eukaryota; kingdom Metazoa; phylum Arthropoda; class Insecta; order Lepidoptera; family Notodontidae; genus Clostera; species Clostera curtula. The sequence continues at coordinate 19,791,233 of FR997799.1, forward strand.
TCATTAAGGCATTAATATTCCATATGGGGTGATTTAAGGAATAACCTGACGGAAAATCTGTGTAGCTTAGTTCCCCGCCATTGATTTAGAGGAGGTTCAACACAGCTGTTAGATATCAACAAACAGCAAAAATATATGACTTGAAAAAACTTAACAAGCGCAGGGCAGTTACTTAATAGTTGATTGTTGATGCTATTTATTTAATAATACAGTGTAGGAACATGATTCTTCTTCTTCCTATAGGGTCTCTCCAACAGTGAAAGCTGCCAGTCAGCTGCACAAATTTTTCACGGCCAGCGAGGCTGCCGTGTAACTCCGCGCCATTCATGAATGTTTGTTTAGCTATTAATAGTAGTTTATACTACATTTAATACATATTTTGTAATGATAATTAATTGTCAAGTCAAATAAATTAAGGTAGAAAATTCAACTATCGAAAATGGTAACAAAACACTTGTTCACAGACAAGATCGTTTTCAATTTTCCAAGCGCTCATTACAATACTTGCACCAAAAAATAAAGTCATGAAACCAACGAAAAATGTACTTTATTCAGTAGTAATACGAGTGTCTTTGTTGGATAATCGCTGTGCACTCACATTAAGTGATTCCTCTTAGTTTAGTCATAAAAATGTAAATGCTGCATAAACAAATAAAGCATAATGTATGCTAGGGGAGAGTGAATTAATATCAGTGTTTTGACTATTTCGGGACTTCCCTAATATTAAAGGAGTTTTGACACGGTTTTTTCTGCAAGGTTTTTAATGATTTGGTATGCAATTCACTAATGCAAAGCCACCAAGAGCTAGTATCTAGTTTGGCCTGCATAAAGATACTTAACCGATCACTACATAGTATAAAACAAAGTTACTGTCGTCTGTCCGTCCCTATGTATGCTTAAATCTTTTAAACTACGCAACGGATTTTGAAGCGGTTTTTTATAATAGATAGAGTGATTCAAATAGAAGGTTTATATGTATTGCGAAGCCGGGGTCGCTAGTTGAATATAAAAAGTAGTTTCCTCCCACAAAATTTAAGGAGGCTTCATTTAGAAGCGGAAGCGCAGAAGCGGTATAAAACCCGCTATAAAAACTAAAAGGTCCAATATTTTACTAATAGGTAGGTACTGTAAGGATATTTTATATACGGCCTCCAGAATCTGTTTATCCATTGATAAGGGCCGAATCTCCGTGGGCATTATTTATCGCGCGAAAGTGATGGATGTGCCGGGAAAATATTGCGCACTAATCAGCCGGAAAGAATATATTGCCTTCGCCGTAGCTTTGCGCGAATAGAACGGTTCTACATTTGAATTTTAAATACAGGAGCGCTTTTTAGAAAGATTTATATTTTTGGGTTCTTGTTCACAATAAATATGTTTACGCATGTTCGAACGCAATGACAGAAGAACATACTTATATTCTGACTCTTGCCCATCCTATCGAGCCACGACAAACAAAGTTATCATGAAACTTTATACGTACCCAACTGGAAGATGTAGCCAATTTACTCCCACCAAATAGTAAAACAGAAGAGACAGTAATAGTGTAATGTAGGAATGCTTATTGTTAAAATAATGTTGCCAAAATATTCACGTAAGAATGAAGTTGACCGATATTTTTTTTATTTACTATCACAAACTGCGGCCCGCCAGTGGCGCCATCTGCTATCGAAACTTCACAGTATGATGGATTTGTACGGAAAATTCTGGAAATCTCCCCCAATACCCGCTCCTGGAATTATTTAAATGTATTCGGGTACCTGCGGGCGCGTTTTGTTTCGCCATTGTTTTGTTTGGATTACCGGAACAGGATTAATTTAGTTATTGGTTCTGTTTTTCTACGGTAAAATGAATCTCCTCTTTTATTCTTAAGTGATTGTGAACAAACTGTCTACTCAGGTCTTAATTTAGCTTCTTCAAATATAGTTCGGCAGCAGATGCAAATACTCAAGCTAAAAAAGTATAATACTCGTATGTGGGAATGATAGATCGCAATGACTAATAAACATTTTGATCTAGAAAGATTGACTAAGGACATGTAGGTGCAAGAAGGTGCTTTGGTGATGGGTTCCACCAACAAAAATCGGACCCACCTGCTCCCATACACTTGCTCCCAATCTGGTAGTAAGATGTTGGATCGATTTCTATCATTTGTGTGATATGTGTGTAATGTAAATAACCTCCTCCGGGCGTCAGAGCACGTGGCACGCGAAGGCGCAACTCGGTCCAGGCTGCAATTCTACCATCTGTGGCATTCGTTACACGAAGTCAGTAGTGTGAAAACTGACCGCTCATCTAACCAAACGATTACCGGTGCTCCCACTAGATGGGTCGCGGAAGGCAGACGGCAATCACTCCGTGGAAATACCGGTATTCATATAAATTAGTTAGGAAAAATCTGGCTTCAACTTGTTATATTTTTCTTTCTATATGGAGTTTCTTGCCTGTTCTTCGCCATAGGATCTTAATGTGTACTGCTGATCATAGATCTCGATAACTTGCAGCTAACTCCTTGAGTTTCCCCGTCGCCTGCTAATTCACCCTTTCACCTTTAAAATGATTCGCTGGTGAAACTACCTAATGCCTAGTTTTAAGTCAACACTATCTACTGAAAACTACTAGGACTTAGACGAACTTACTGTTATTTTTGCAATGCAAAATACAAGCATTTCAATCCTTTTTTTGCCTAGATTTTAATTGCCACTGGTTTATGATCATATAATGAAAATTTACTGAATTTCTCAAAAATCGTACTTAGTTATATTCTTCTGTATTATCGCAATTATCAAAACCTTTGAATAATACTACAAGGTTTCTTGCGCATCACGAAATAGGCAAATGAGAAAATAAAATATTTTTTCTGAATACGTTTCGATCAAAATTTAAGTTGAATTTTCAGTTTGGCTATTTTGTATAGCGCTAGAAAACGTGTAGTATTTTTTAAATTCTGTGGTTCTTGTTATATTTTCTTCGACTAAGTTTATTAGTAAAGCTTCAACAAATTATAGAGTTATAATGGTCGGATCAGTATTTACGTTTATGGTCGCTTACTGTGAAGGACGGCTTCCGTCCGTGGATTCGCGACACTTCAGGCTATTGTTCGTGACATGGTTTCTTTTATCACAGTGTCATAGTATATGAAATTAAGTAGAACTTCTTATCGTCTTCTAGACCTTGGGGTTAACAGTTGAGAATGTTCGTGTTCGTGTATTGAGTTAGGAGTAAACTTGCTTAGATGAGACGTGCGTTTACTGCAAGCGTGTGGATGGAACTGTATCGCGAGTCAATTAAGTTTACAAGTATATGGTGACTGATATTGTACATTTGGGTGCATAGTTTAAAATTTACAGTATAGGTTTGATTATTTCAGCCATAAGAAGTCCATTACTAAAAATCGGTGCGTCGACGCTTACCGTGTCATTTACCCATTTCAGCTTTAAATTAAATTCATAATTTAAAAATAGAACGACGAAAAAAGACTATACGAGAAGGGACCGAGAACTCCTCCAACTACATGGAGGGTAATTAAATATCCTTGGACATTTCACACAACGCCATCTCGTCCCAAGCTAAGCAACTTAATGCTTGTGTAATGGTAACGAGATGGATGATAAACTACTTATTATACATTTTTTTTTGTAAATACATACATATTATAGATAGAAAACACCCAGACCCGGAACAAATACTTGTAGGTCGTACAAATATTTCTTCCGTGCGGGGAATCGAACCCGCGACATGCTGCGCAGCAGTCGGTCGCTCAACCACTGCGCCAACCGCCAATTAGCCGCCTATGCTACGCTAGCCAGACGGGTTGGCATAGGGTTCCGTATCAAGTTTTCCTTCTCTTGCGGCTAGGTTTTCGGCATTATCATTTCATTTTGTCTGGCATTACGACACCCTCAGGATAAAATAGGGCGACACTATACATTCTAAATCTTAACCAATAGAGTAAAGTGCCCACTGCTGAGATGATCCTCCTATATTTACATGGACGGAAATAAACTAGCAATTTTTTGCAACGTTTTTTATGGAGTTTTCCTTCTCTTCCGACACTATGTGACCCAATCCGCAATCACACGGCCAATGGGTGATTAACCAACGGGCGCGAAAAGTATTAATTTGAAAATGGAACAGCATAAACACTGCACTACGCCCAGTGTTGCCATATTTTCCACGTCGCTTGTCCCGCGTGTGACGGAGTGCCCTCGTGACGTAAGCTATGTGCATAAATTTCCTGGAGAGTTGTGTCATGGCGACCCGCCACCTTTGTGTAGCTCGAGAGCCTCGTCTGACGATCCCGCGCCTCTGCCGCTCAATGCAATTTATATTCTTTTTCATTTTGCTTGCTCTCGACTAGGGGATTACGAAGGAAATAAAATGTTTTCAAGGAAATTTCGACTACATCACATTCCGATTAGTATTTTTAATCTGGTCCATGTGGAAAACTGTTTCAATAATGAAATGTCGCAAGATTTGCGATGTATACCTTTTTAATTGGTGTATGTGTTCGAGTAAATTAATAATAGTCCGCACTCCTAGCTAGCACCAATGCATTCGCTATTCTTAAGACGGCTAGTAACGATTAATGTCTGTAAATTATAATATTTTAAAGTATTTGGAGTCAGATTCATTCCTGATATTGAGAGCAGCAGCAATTTGTCAATAAAATTACGGCATAATGGTCGTATTTAAATATTTAAAAAAACATACAGAGCTTGTGTTTTTGAAGACGGTTAAAGTAGATTCTAACTAACGTGCAGAAAGGGCGGCAACAGATTGTAAACTGTCTAACTAGAACTAATTTTACGTACGTTCTACGAATGTTACAACAACTAGATAAACAGAAAATTTAGCTGCATTCGATGGAAAATTTGGCATTGGGCCACTTCGTCCGCATGATATAACAACAAATGTGTTGCGTGGTCCGTGTCGTGAACTTAGAATACATGGTGACATAAGAGCGGACAAAGTGTAATGACAAGGACGATAACTTGGGCACAAGAGAAGGAAAACTTGATATGGAACCCTGTAATTTTTTTTTTGGTATCGCTGGGGATTTCTTTGATGCATACCGCCACCCTCGTCTTCTCCTCCCTAGCCTCAGTCTGCGGCATTCTCCTCTCTGACATGCTTCGCCGTCTCATTCTGCGACATAAAGTCCGCGCGGAAGGAGGCCATGACTTCTCAGTCCTCCTCGCTGACGAGAATCCGTCCGAGTAGGTTCGACCTCGACGTATAATTCTCGTACAGTAGGCGGCGGGTCTTCTATGGGCCGAGTAGTGGATGTAATGTTGTGTATGTTTCAATAAAACCGAACTACACTGAACATTACAAAACAACATTTAAAGCTATTGCTTCACTTTATTCCTTACCAGTTTATTAATAAGTTTTCAATATAATGGCGTCCAACAAATCATTCTTTTATGCTCACTATAACAAAGTCAAATCCGAAAGTCTCTACCATCGATAATTTAGAGGTTTAGAAGGCAAAAAAATAAGTGAAGTGACATAAATAAAGTTTTAATTAAATTATGTTCATTTACATATGTGTATCCTATGAATATACTATAAACACACAGTGTAACAAATTATATAACAGCCAGCATTTAGACTCCTTTATCTGTCTTAGATCGCAATAACTTAATACTACTAAATAATAAACTAAATGTAAACTAACTGAATGATACTCTCAGAAGTCCATTGCATTACACATAAATTTACGAGGAAAATAAATTTATTATTCCGACGAGTAAAAACGCTGTATCGAACTCGAATATCAACGTCGAAGTTTGTCCAAAAAACACTATTCAACAAAATTGTGTCACCGCAGCGAAATTCTTGGAGCACCGTTAAGAAAAATTCCTGAATTTTGATGTCACAAACTTTACCTAATTACGAGTCAGTCCAACAAAATAACAAAACTGGCAAGACCACCACATTCTTTATTCGATCTTGATTGACGTCTGTTTGAATTCCGAACGCGAATAAAAGAAAAACTTTGTCACATTTCTGCCAGTGTTCGTCGTAAATCAAAGAGGTTTTATATTGCGTTTTTTTATTTATCAAGTCGCTGAAAAGGGTTTAAGGGTAGCATAAAAACTTTCTGGTACCTTTACGGCGGCGTGAGAAAAAAGGGTAGGTGAGTACGGAGAGCTGATATTAAAATGTTTGATGTAAATTTCAGTCGTTCAACGGGCTATATTTCAGGAGCGGTTCTGCTTGTCTGCGAATTTGGAATTCATGGATGGCTTTTAGTCTAATATTGAGGTAAAGCAGTGACTTAAGTACCTACATAATGTTGTTGTTACAATTAGTGTTGTAATACGCAACAAGACAAATGGCCTCCGAGCGCATTGAGCTGCTCCACTTTAAATAATACAACACCTACTCAGCCCATATATGACCCACTGCTGAGTTAGGCCTCCTCCAGTTACATGGAGGGAATTAACCCTACTGTGCCACGCTGGCCAGACAGGTTGGCACACGGTTTCATATCAAGTTTTCTTTCTCTCTCGGCTAGTTTATCGGCCTTTTCATTTCCTTTTGTCAGCTCTTACTGAACACCCTCCGGATGGAATCGGGTGGTGACATGCTTCCTCTGATAGAGCTCTAATCACGCGCAGGAATACAGCACCACCCAAGGATGATGTAATTTGGATACGGTATTGAATACGGTAAGGACCTCCTCCATAGAATATACCGCAGCCTCACAAAATGCCCATCGAATTAGAAAAACAACCTAGTGGTTCACTTCAAGGCTCAGAAAATGAACTGCTAGATGCATTATGCTTAGTGTGAATTACTTATTATACGTTCCCTAGATATAAACTTGTTTTAATTTTTATTCTAAAATCTTGAGGAATACAAAGTTCATTGCGGAATGAAGAGAGCTTAGTATAAAATGAGTTTACAGTTGAGATTAATAGGTGAGGTTTTTATTAAAATACAGCGGTTAATTGAAGATTGAAGGGCCTAAGATTGCAGGTATGGATTTGGATAGCTGTTTCTAAATTGAAAAGATATTTATTTTATTATTATTTATACTTATTATATTTTATTGAAGACACAAAAATAATAATTTTATGAAAATAAATTACTGTGCCGTACATTCGTAATTTTTTTTATAGGGCAGGCGTTTAGTCTTGTCATTATCACACTTTAAAATATCGCTAATTTATTAATTAGTAAAATAAATCTCAACAAATATTTTTGACTAAGTTTAAAAATATTTGTTGAGATTTCTCAGAGAAGGGCCGGCAAGAAACTCAGTAGTTTGCTCAGAATTGTTAAAGCAGTTTAAACTTGAATATAAACTTATAAATGGCCAACATTATTTTTATAAGTTGTATGTTAATATGTACTAGCTGTAAGATTCCGGAATAGTATTAAAATAAAATAAATATATGTTTTAATAGCTTTCTACATTCGCCTCGCCTTACGCAAGAAATACTGTAGTATTTAAAAAAACAGTATTAATAATATTTTCAACTCGTAAATACATGTCGTTTCAGCCCATAAATGACCCACAACTGAGTCGGGCCTCCTCCAAATTCATGGAGTGAAATTAGCCTACTGTGCCACGCTGGCAAGATGGGTTGGTACAGGGTTTGTAACAAGTTTTCCTCCTCATATGGCTAGGTGATCTGCCCCTTACGATCTTTAGTCGCCTCATGCGACACCCACAGGATAGTGTGGGTTGGTGACATTGTGTATTCTAAATGTGATATCAAGTAACGGGTAAATGGTGCCTAGAGCAGTCTGATGTAAAGTGCAGTCCCGAGCCCGTCCCTGGCAATGATAAGCCGCCGAGCAGCCCCGCTGTTTGTTTTGATTGTATTAATTAAAAGTGAGAATCCCTCAAAGTTTTATTAAGATTAACACCTCTCTTTTCTTTCATTAAAACTCACTCCATATTCATGTTTTCCGGCGGGTTCAGTAAAGAGGTTTTTCCTTTTATATTTATATACCTTACCTTACCCTTTGCAATAGACTTTTTCATAACCAGGTGGCATCTTGAAAAACGGACATTTAAAAAGTACCGGAGAATCGGTGGCTTGGAAGAAAAGTTTACTTTCATTATGTTATTATGATAGCAGATTATGGTAGTAAGCGCTCGTGTAAGGATGGAATTTAATGGAGAATTACTTTTTGTCGCAGTAGGAATTAAGCCCAATGCTTGGAGGCCTCAACCAACTTTCTCCGCAGGTTCCTTGGCGATATAGAATCAAAAATGAGAAAATTGTGTGTTTTATTTGAACAAAAAAACAAGGCAGCTATTTTTAAAAACATCATGAAACCCTCTAATTCCCTCTTTCTTATTCATTGCAAGTGTATCGCAGTACACCTTACTCACATATTCCATTCACGCTATCATATCGCCCCACACGATGAAGGCATAAACCCTACCATGGGCCCAATAAAACCCTTTAGCCCGTCTATAGTATACAATTAAATTGAACCTGTATTCTTTGTGAAGTGTTATGGGAAACTCGCGGGTACGGTTAAAATATTCGTTTGACTGTATTTACTTCGTATTTATCCTCAATAATATACGAAAAAAATTAAATGTTTATAGATACACATTTAGTCGAAAAAATGTTTTAAACCCGTGTCAACTTTTGCGCCAGGTCAGTGGGCTTACTCTCGAATGCGATTCCGATCGATCGGGATTGGAATTGTGAAATTCAATTCCTTGGTGCTCGAGTTATCATGCTCACTTTAAGACTCATGGCAGTGGTGGCGTCGTGCGGCGGGTCGTTCTCTTCCCTGCAATATGGTTGAGGAGGGCGATGGCTGCCGCATGCGTCATGCTTGTGAACAGGTGCCGTTGCTGGGGGTCGGTTGGCTTGGGCATTACAAGGTTACTATTGTCAACTAGATCTGGCTGATGTTTGGCCCTTTGGAACTATTGCGTGGGTTTGCTCTCACAAATCTGTCTTATAACCAGTCTTGTACCCAAATGGCGATCTAAAAAGAGCAACTACAGAGTTTCTTGCCGGCTCTTCTCTGTAGAGGTGCATTCCGAACCGGTGGTAGATGGTAAATAATTAATTTTAAATGGTAAATATTAAATTTTATTTTTTGTTTGACCTGTCAAAAGAGCTCTATTGAGCCAACTTGATTAAATGAGTTTTGATTTGATTTGATTTGACGTTTCGTACTCTTGAGCACACTTGAACGCGACGCTAGCGCTAAATGGTTTTAATATTGTAAAATACATTAAATCATTAAAAACATTACACATAAGTTACACAAAAGCATACCTATATCTTCTTTCATTTATAATTTAAAGTCTGTGGTCAAATTAAGAATAGAATTATAATTAACTAGACTGCGCGCGTTGCTACGCCACTAAATAAAATGAATATGTTTCGTCAATCCCCCTTTTTGGTGGAATTTCGTAAAATATTACCTGACCTCTACTCGGTAAAAAGAATATTCCTACCAAATTTCGAGTCTCTAGGTCTTATGGTTCCAGAGATATCGTGATAAGTTTCGCCCGTAGGGCGACCCTTAGTAATATCTAATACTAAGCATTCGAAACGTCAGGAATTTATCTTATTATAACATTAATATTTTTTTTCAATCTATACTCTATACTATACTAATATATAAAGCTGCAGAGTTTGTTTGTTTGTGTGTTTGTTTGTTTGTTTGAACGCGCTAATCTCGGGAATTACTGGTCCGATTTCAAAAAATCTTTCAGTGTTAGATAGTCCATTTATCGAGGAAGGTTATAGGCTATATTTTATTTTCAAAAGAATTAGGGATCCGTATGAAAATTGCGATTTTGTAAACCAAGGTGTAAAATCGAAAACCTATTTATGCGTGCGCTGCAAAAACTATTGACAATAGAACAAAATGATGTACTACGGGTTTGTAGGTCTTATAAAGATCTACAAAAAAGTCACATATCTAACTATCATAGTTTAGTCACAATAACCGATTTTAGTTTCATAAAAAATATGCACGGGTCGAAGCCCACGCGGGCGAAGCCGCGCACAAAAGCTAGTATTATATAAAATCAATAATTTTCATATCTTTCTTTACATTACCGATATACGAATGCAAATATTCCCGATAAATTCCCGCATTGGAAAAGAATCACTTAAAGATTCAAGACCGTGTTGGTGCATCTAAAATAAGCGAGTATCTCTCCCAATTAAAACAATAGCATGGAGTTCACTCGAAAGCCTCGTTATTGCGTCCCGAAAAAACATCTGTCCCTCAATCCCAAAACGAAAACAAACCCCACTCGAGACCCAACGAGAAATATCACTCAATGCTGCGCAAGTATATTTTCAAAGCTTTCTTTTCTCGTTCTGTTTTTATCCTACTTGACTCCTAATGTGCTGAATTCATACATGAACAATCGCCATCTCGAGTGTTCTCGGCTTGAGGGGGTGGGAGGTCCTTTTGCAACATTTTGCTTAGTTGGTGGGGTGGAGTTAGGGGGTGACACGCCCGTCTTCAAGACGCGGTGGACTCTGGAGTGAGGTTGGCCCGTATTTTTTTATGGCTGGTCGAGGAGAGAATTTTAGAGTTACTTTGATAGTCTTATATTAAAGTATTGTAGGTATCCTTGTAAATTATTTCGCAAGTTCTTTTGGATGTCATAGTATAGTCAAAACGTATTAAATCATCTCACCAAAATCAGCATTACGTGGTCCTTATTTCTCGCGTGCACTTTCATCTCATCAGAAATGATGAATTTCAGCCAAAAGACGTCCAGTGCAGCTAATGATTATAGTCTTCGCCAACGAAGGGATTTTGGTATACTGTGCTACGCTGGATGGCCTAACAAAATGTTTCTTTCTCTTGCAGCTAGTCACCTCGTACGAGACCATGAACTTGTTAATGGAACTATAAATATAATATAACTATGTTTTGTAAATCCGCTGTCATCGTATATTCTAATAAAAATACAGAAATGTGATCTCGGTAACTATTTTAGATCGGCATTAATTAAACTTTTAAGATAATTCCAACGACAAACTATTCAGCAAAACAAAGAGCCTACTTCAAATAACACAATCACTTACCACACAAGAACATCCATTTGCCATATTTCTGCGCCATTAAACGCGACCAATAAAGCACACACGAGTCAGTAAAATTAATTATCTCTCGAACAAGGGTCGCAGCCACTCGAGATATTGAGCGGCCAATTACATTAACCGCCGCATAAAACTGCTATGATAATGCACAGACTGATTTTGTGAGGTCACTGTATAGCGATGAGCCTCGACCTGAGGGACGCTCCCGGGCAAAAACATTGCAAGTGACATAGGTACAATATTTAAAAATAAACCAGATAGTTTAAAAGACAATTTCTATTGCTATTTGTTCTTATTTTGCACGGGCCTGTATTGTTTACTGTTGAGGCCGCTGACTTTTTGATGGAGCGAAATTAGCTTACGATAAAAAAAACTATTGAAACTGAAATACTGATAACGAAATAATTAAGTAAACATATATTGCAGCGTTCACCTTATTGTTTCATTATCATTAATTTCATTTACCATTAGAACGCTCAGAGTCACCCAAAGGGCTAGCTCGGAGTTTCCCTGTGAGGTCTATTCAGAAATGAGGAGATACGCAGGCGAACCAGAGTTACCGACAAAGTCCACAGCCCACAGGAAAGCGTAGTGCTCGTAGGCACCCCACACGGTGGAACGATGACGTGGTTATGGTCGCCGAAAAACGATGGATGCGGGCGGCTCAGAACCCGCCTTTGTGGAAATCCTTGGGGGAGGTCTATGCCCAGCATTTCACGTCATTTCACGTCACGTCATTTAGCTGAAATTACGAGAAATGATGAATATACGTTTGCAGATAGCATTACCAGACAGGCTACAAAACGACTTTACATTTTTTTCCTTGTCTTATGACAATTTTTTCTACTTAACTAGACCCTAGTCGCCTATTATAGGAAATTGGTGACACCATTTTATAAAACCGATATCACACGGACAAGAGTTTTCGATGCGCAGTGTCATCACACTATATTCAAGTGATGGGAGCAGGACAAGAGCCACAAGAGTTGGAAACATAGAACCCCGACCAGCGTTATTTTATCCAAGCGTATAGGGGAAGACCACATGAGTATTTTATGGATTGACTTTCAAAAAAGGAAATCACATAAATGGTATTTGCAGGCTTCTGGTAGAAATTCGTAACATTTTCGTTGAAAACTCAGCTCTGTCGCAAGGTAAGCCGTGCTAAGTGCCATGAATAGTCATGGCGACCACAGCGTTTCATTACAGGCGACCGCGACCAACGACCACGGTTTATTTTACACTCTGCACAAACAAGATCACTGCTGAAATGCGGAGTGGATTTCAGAAAGGTTTGCTTCAAAATCACTCTAAGACCCTTTGCACTGAAGTGTGAGTGAGTTAGACCCTATTTTGTCAGGAAGACGGTTCAATGTTACTGATTTTGAAATTCTTGACTAATTCTTTATAAACTCTTGACATGTTAAGTAAGTGACAGTTTGTTTTCCATTCTGAAAGAAACAAATGTGATAATTTGGCTATGAATACTAATTTAAAATAATTTTTAGTATCGATACATGGATGATATATTAGACTTTTGCAATGAAACCTACGTAAATAAAATTCTTTTTGAGTTTCAGTTTCAAATTAAAGAAATAAATACAAATATTGGTTGGCCTTTCATTTAGTAATTAAAATCTTGTCAATCATAAAATCTCAAATTTTAACATATCCGATGCTCTAAAAATTTAGATAAGGAAGTATAGAAACTTACATTGATGCGAGATTTCTTAGAATAAAATGCCAATACAAAAAAATACTGTACGAAAATTTTATCAAGTACATAATAACTTACTTTCGTCTCTTATATACCAAAAGAAAACTTACTTAACGAAATCTATGGTATACATTTTGAGGAATTGAGGAATATTATAATTATCGATTTAAAGAATCTATCTTAGACTGTTTAGTATCAAGAATACCTCTGGAAACAATATTTCTATATTATGAGGCCGGAAGATTATATTTTGGTGCAGACATAATTTATTATATTAACCAGTTTCCTGCATGTATAATGCCAATTTTTTAATCAATTTCTTCAAGGTACAACTGTTTCTTCGATTTAGTCGAAGAAGACAGATGTTATACATAAGATATGTAATAATTTTACATTGTTAAACTAAGTATTGTTCATTTCTTGTACAAAACTATACATGAACATTTCACAATGCAAAATAATTTAATCTTACGTATCCTTCAAGCAATTAACTCACCCTAAAACAATGTAGCGAATAACAAACATAACTTACAGAACGTAATTAAATACTGAACTTATCATAATGAAGTCATACCCGCCGCCATTACTATAAACTTGCCACAGAATATACTCTCAAGGTAAAACTGGCAAATTTATCAGACAATAGTCTATAACATTTATTCTTTACGCAATAAGGTTTATTTTAGGGTTTATGAGGTGTTTAGTATGAACTTTGTGGCAAGTATATAGGGTACAATAACGGGCAGGCGCAAAGATGTCGCCTGACTCCATTTATCATGATGCTAGTTATGACAAGTGGGCCGTCTGCCACAGACTCAGTCAAGATGCTTTTTACAAGGCACCTACTCTTGTACGAGTAAAAAGTAAGAGCTTTGGAGGCGACAGCGACTAGTAAAATAACGGGGAACATGTTCGTCAAAAACACTAGGGATCAACAAATGTAACAAGCTTTATTTGTGATATCTAAATGACGACCAAAATGGATTTTATGAAATCTATGTTCTTTAAGAAAAAGTATCTTTATCATTATAAAAACTAAGTCCAAAAAGTCTTGGGCCTGGAACTGATAGTCAAACTGCGAATGACCGTCATACGCGTCAAATCTGGTATTAAGGAGCGAGAGAGAACAGCCTTACTGAGTTGCACCTGCGCAGGCCACTTAATCTAATCCGTGGTCGGTGGGCCAAAGTCGCCACAGACAGACTGAATGTTCGATGAAAGAGAACAGGACCGAAATTGAGGTGGAGTGACGACGACTCCTGTGCTGAGTGCTATGACTTCTGGGACGAAGCTGGACGGCTTCTGTGCCGACTAGAACCAGCTGGCCTTGGAGAGTGAACGGCGAAGACAGTTGGGGGAGACCTTGCCGAGCCGTAAGACAGTTTTTTTATCAGTGACTTGAATGCCTTTGACTTAGGGTTGCGTGATCGAAAGCAACGCCAGGGTCTAAGATGGAATAGAGAATTCAAGGAAATGCCCTGTCGGGCACCGGCTCTCACATGCACACGACGAAACACAGTGAAACTGCTTGGCGCCGGACTTAGATGTGAGGGTGGTAGCTAGCCGGGTGGACCATTAGATCCTACCACCAAGCGTGCTGGGTTTTGTTGACTTTGACAACACGCGTTATTTCCCAGCGTGCGGTGGGCATGTGTAATATTCTGCCCCGTCCCAAAACGGGGAATGATTTCGTTCAGCGGGTTAAATCTGGACAGCTTTGTCCTAGCTTCTTTATCTCTTAATAAGACAATTTTTATGGTAGGTTTATTTTTCAATTAAACAACTATGTCTGATCTGATGCCCTTTTTTATATTGTAGTGTTGAATACGTCTCCTCCAAAGGTTTCCATCCAACTTCTCCTTGGCCAACCTCCGTGGTTACTTGTACGCAGACTATGGTAATGAGCGGGGGTGAGTTTTTGCTACTTTCATCCCCTACATTAGAATAACTCGCGGTGAGCCACGGCGGCCTGTCGACTGCGCAGAATAGTTACTTTATTAGTTCTGCGTTTGAACGATTAATGGCTTTGCTTGGGAGCTAGCGGGAGTTAAGGCAAGACTAGCTAGAAAAAAAAGCCTATTCATAATTCGGACTACTGAAAGTTGTGTATGGAGACAACCACCTGGCGTGGGACAGATAAAAACCTACGTGAGTTTGAGTTTGATTTAATAAGGATATGAACCCTTGCCCATATTATGGAACCTTACCATATGTAATATGGTAAGGGTTCCAACTGAGCTAATGCTGCGATGAAGGCCTTTTCACCAGAACATATGAAATATGAATTGGGATACGTTGATGGTATGCTGAATAAATAAATAGAACATAGAGGAAACAAAAGAAAAAGTAATCCATTGTTTTTTGTTATTATTTATTGTATTTTTTATTGTTATTATGTATTTATAATAAATTATTAAATATTTTAGTCATAATTTTTATAAAATACTAGCTTTTGCGCGCGGCTTCGCCCGCGTGGGCTTCGAACCCGTGCTTATCTCTATGCATAATTTTTTATGATCATAAAATCGGTTATTGTGACTAAACTATGATAGTTAGATTATGTGCTCTCGCGAACTTTTTTGTAGATCTTTTTAAGACCTACAAACCCGTAGTACATGGTTTTGTTGTACTACGGGTTTGTAGGTCATGCCGTCATGGTACATGAGCAATAGTTTTTGCAGCGCACGCATAAATAGGTATTCGATTTTACACCTTGGTTTACAAAATCGCAATTTTCATCATCATCATCATCATCATCATCAGCCCACATTAGTCCACTGCTGGACATAGGCCTCCCCTAAAGAGCGCCATAGCGCCCTGTCCTCGGCTTGACGCATCCAGCCGCTGCCCGCAGCCTTTCGCAGATCGTCGCTCCATCTAGCAGAGGGTCGTCCTACACTACGCTTGCCTATTCGCGGTCTCCACTCAAGAACTCGTCTACCCCAGCGGTTGTCGGTTCTTCTACAGATATGACCAGCCCACTGCCACTTCAGTCTGCTAATTCGCTGAGCTATGTCGGTGACTTTGGTTCGGATAATCTCGTTACGGAGCCTATCTTTTAATTTTCATACGGGTCCCTAATTCTTTTGAAAATAAAATATAGCCTATAACCTTCCTCGATAGATGGACTATCTAACACTGAAAGATTTTTTCAAGAAATCGGACCAGTAGTTCCTGAGATTAGCCCGTTCAAACAACAAAAACAAACAAACTCTGCAGCTTTATAATATTAAGTATAGATAAACAAATAATGTTTTACTTTTTATATATCAAGTGAAAAATATGATTATAGAATACATATCATAATGAAATAAGCGTTTTTGTTTAGTTTAGTTATAGTATAGTTACATTTATAAATCAGAATTTAATGACTAAAAGAACAATAACTTATACATAAAAAAAACACTGAATTAAATAATAAAAATAAATTAAATAACTAAAATTACAACAAAGGAATTTGCGCCAGATCGCTGTCATCGGGTACGGTGCCAAGAAGGCTGGTAGCATTGCCACGTTGAATGGCAATGCTAATTCGCTGAGCGAAGTAATAACCAGCCTTCTTGTCACCGGTTAAATTTAGGAGGCGCCGGGACAAATCTTTGTAAAAAGATTTAAATTCCGTGCCCCACGGACCAAAAGTTTCCACCCCAAGCGGCACAAACATGTAACTCGAATCGAGCTGACTATATTTGCGCCGCTTGAGGGATTCAGCAGAATCCGCAGCGCTGCCAGCCCTTTTCGCAGTATCCGGAATATGCGATGGCGCTAGGGTGTCAACGCATGTGACATCCCATACCAAGGGCCGTCCCATGGTCCAAGGTATAAGCGTCATCCCATCAGGTCTCTTGCCATCGTCACGCATCAATCCATTTGGCTCCAAAATGGATGGTACACCGGCGGTGACAAGAGTCCGACGAACTACGTCATTAAGAGTGGCATGCCGCGATATTCTGCCTGCACTTCTGTAACAGGAAAGTCCGTGGTGGCCAAAACGATCAACTTTAGAACCACAATGACAGTTATGTGGCGCAAGGCATTGGATGCCTAACCTAAGAGATACGGCCAATCTGAACGCAGTAGAATCAATGAGGGTGCCTAAATGTTGTGAAGGGAGAGCCTGCAACCAAAGACCAGATTCCCACTCTCCCACGGCAATAAGGCGCGCACACTCTGTGGGATTGCTAGCGTTAATAATTTGTTGTTTCCGCACAATCTCACATAGCTGCACGTCCCATTCCCGCTGGGAGGATGGTATTGATGGCTGGCTATCATTTGGGCAAAGCTGTTTCCAAGCATTTTTACCTTCTTCCAGGTAGGATATAGCATAGGCGGAAAGAGAATTTTGTAATATACTTTTAACGAGCTCCTCCGTGCTATATATAGAAGACAAAAATGCTGGGAGCGCTACGTTGGACAATTTTCTGACTCCCAAACCTCCAAATCTTATTGGTAATGTGGCCTGGCACCACGAAACATCAGAGAATTGGAGGTTCAGAATTTTAGTTAAAGTTTGCCTAATAATATTGTCTAATTTTTGTAAAAGATCAGGGAACTTCCAAAGAAGACTACATCTCAAACTGTATGTAAATTGAGGTACAAATAGACAATATCTAATGATGAAAAAGGCCATATGTGTATTAATTTCTAATAGTCGTTCCGAAAAATCGTAATATTTTTTAATTTTTTCCGCTACGAAAGACGGGACCGATTCTTCAAAAATAGGGGAACCTAAAAGGTAAAGCGAATCTCTACTCAACATTTTTATGCTAGGCGCCAAATTGTCGAAGCTTTGGTGTATCAAATTTGGGTTTGAATAGGTTTTGTTCAAAAATAGTTCACATTTAGAAAAATTTAATTTAAGTCCAATGTTTTCAAATTTGTCTTTTATAAAAGACAAATCGCGTAAAACGGTTTCGACGTCACCGCCTATAGTGCCATCATCGAGATACCACACATTGAATTTGGAATTTAGATTACTTATTATCGGATGGATGGCCAGACTAAAAATTGCAGGACCTAGAGGATCACCTTGTTGGCAACCTGTTGATGATAAGATTAATTTGTTTTTGTAGATTAATTTTGTACTAGTGCCGTAACACTGCGAAATGAAACTATAAGTTACCGGCATCTTACTTTTCACTTCACTCAAAAGGGCTCCCCTATCGATTGAATTGAAAGCGTTGCGTATGTCCATTTTTAGTAAAACGTTACCACCATTTTCATTTAAGTATGTTCGTAGAGCATGTACAGCCGCTTCACAACCTCCACGAGAACCGAAACCGAGTTGAAATGGGCGAAAGTACTTACTAATGTGTTCCTTAACTTTTGCGCAGCATACTTTTGCAGTGAGCCATCGAAAAGTCGTGCCAACGGCTATGGGTCTTATGCCTCCGTCTTTTTTTATTAGGGCGCATAAGTTTGCTCCATACAGAATATCGACGATCTCACCACAAACGCGACCTGACAACATTAAATTCACCAGGGCTGTCAGGTCCTTTAAAAGTGATTCGCCGGTAGTACCATTGCTAAAACCCAAAAGATCTTTGAGGTGCTGTGGTGTTAAAGAGTCTAAACCACCGGCAGAACCACTTGGGAAGGAGATGATTGCCCTCATGACATCATTCTCGTTGACTTGAAGGAACCCATCATCGGTTGAGCTATCCGGTAAAACCAGATCTTTTGAAGCAGAAGGATGTTTTTCTTGTAAAGCCAAGAGCGTGTTAAGGTTATCTGGTGCTAATTTGTCGCTAGAAAAAAGTTATCTGGCAGCCCCTTTTATATCTCCCTCACCTAGTCTTTGTTCTACGTGACGATAGCCCAGTCGTTGTGGTAGTTTATTTTCAATAAAACGTTCAGGTGTTCTTTGAAAATATTCACAGTTTTCTTTGATTCTAGAAGTTAAGCTATGTTTATTATTATGATCATTCTTGACATGTAATATTCTATATGGTTCAGCTATGTTCTATCAATAGTTACATATTTTTGCTGAATAAAATATTTCATTTATTTCTGTAAGTAAGCATCTAGTAATCAGGATAGATAGATAGCTCAATTTGACTGAAATAATGGTGGTATGATTAGAAGTTCGGTTTCTCACTCGTACGTCAACGTCGTACATCTTGGAACTGCTTCTTTAAGGGGGTTGTACCCAAAACAATTCGGTTTTAATCCTAATTGATGATTGATATGCCTTGTTAATACTCGACTTGTGATAGTTACACGCACATTCTTCAAGTCTAAATAACAAATTATTTGTCAATTAGGTATAGCATTTTGTTGCTATGGAGTAATTTCGATGTACCAATATGAACTAACAAAACAAAACAATACATCGTAAACATTTTCGCCTGTCATTCGTCACAGGCGCGCCGTAATCTATCTCTTACGTTTCGCTACACCATTATTTAGTTCCGCCATCCACCGCTAGATGGCGGTTTTCTCATTTATTATGCATACTGATGACCCCGGGTAATGAGCTCCCGCCATTATTCCAAAGGTTTTCCTAAAGAAATTCGGCAAGACTGGCTCAGATTAAACGAAAGAATGGCTTGATAACTGCCGGGTTTAATGTTTCGGTTATTCAGTTTAACGTTTCAATTCGGTTTAGTAATTAACAGCGGTTAGATGTTCTCTTGAAAGCTGTTTAAGCAAGGTTTTCTATCTGCATCAGTATCATAATCACAGTCCACAGCTGTCGAGTCTTCTCTAATTCAATGGAGGGAACTGACCGTTCTAAACTACTCTGACCAGAAAAGTAGGGGTGGTACTGGGTTTGGTACTAATTACGCTGTCCTTCTTGTGCTGCCGTGTTGTGCTTCTAATTACACTCTCTAGATGGAATGGGCTGGTCATAGTATGCACCCTAAACCTATCACCATATAAACTTAAGAAGCAATTCTTCGTACAAGAAATTGATCACAAAAAAGTGAACTATAAAATATACTTGACAAAGTACCGATAACATCAAAAGCTAACATTAAGCCAGTTCAATAAACAGCTACTGGCAGGAAAGAAAACACTCGCAAGGAGGACATAAATAAAAAACAAAAATATTTACACGTCAATAGGGGATACTCTCGGACCGCTGGGCAAAGAGATATTTCAAGCGCCCCTTTGGATTTAAGAAATATTGTTTCACTTTTAAATGGTAATGTGCGCTGGTATTTGCGAGAAGTACACAACATTGGATAGGGTCGCGGTTGTATCGACGATATGATGTAGGTTTAGTATTTAATGAATAGTAACGAGGATAGTTCAATAAAATTAGATCAAGTATGGCGCGTTTTTACAAAATGATGTAGATAGCTAACAAAGCTTACGTTATGTCCAATTTGTTTGTATTATTGAATTATCATTAATTATATCTTCTTCTTCTTCGTATTTTGTTTTGTGGCTCAATTTAATAATAATAAATGTCCAAGGATATTTCACACAACGGGACGAGATGGCGTTGTGTTAAATATCCTTGGACATTTCACACAACGCCATCTCGTCCCAAGCTAAGCAACTTAATGCTTGTGTTATGGTAACGAGATGGATAATAAACTACTTATATAAAATTTTTTGTACATAAATATTATAGATAGAAAACACCCAGACCCGGAACAAATACATGTAGGTCGTACAAATATTTCTTCCGTGCGGGGATCGGGTTTCTTAAAAACGATTTCACCCATATAAAATGCTGAAAATAAGCGATTGGGTGTTGTTTGAGGAACGTATAAGTTAGTAACAATATGAATATGTTGAGTGTTGCAAATGACAAACGAAATTATATAATAAAAGTATGTGCAAGGGAAAGGTACACAAAAAATACATTAGTACTACTACTCGGCCCATAGATAACACACTGCCGAGTCGGGCCACCTCCATTTACAGGGAGGGATTGAGCCTACTGTGCCACGCTTGCCAGATATTTTAAATTGGCACAGGGATTCGTATCAAGTTTTCATTTTCTTGTGGCTAGGTTTCAACCTTATCATTACCTTTTATCAGTTCTTGCGACATCTTGAGATTGGAATGGGGTGTGACATTATGTATTCCAAATCCATCACCACACGGATTCAATAAACTATGCTAATCGAGCTTAAATTTGAGATTGAAATAAGCGAACTGTACAACCATAAACAAAACCCACAAACAACACGAGTCAATACTTGATAAATCACACGAGTTCTAGCCAATCCATCTTGTTTCCGAATTAGAGGAGCACTCCATCCCCTGCCCATTCATATGCACCCTGACCACCGTCCACGGCGAACGAAAATAAAAGAGAATTTATACCAACGTTATGTTTTATTGTTATTACCTTATTCAGTTTCATTTTATCAATTTTCCTTCGGCCATTGATAGTATTCGCCAGGGCATTGATGCTTATTTTTCTGTTGATGCGCTATTGAAAAGGGTTGTCTGAGGATTTTAGGAAGATTGGGCTATAGCGAATATTGCCTATGTCGGCGTTAATTTTATAGGGTTTTATGGGTAATTTGGGTATTGAGTTATTATAGGCGATTACGTTATATAAAATTGTTTATTATTTACTGAAGTAACTTAGCATAAGGAAGCAAGTATTTGTGGAACACCTAATTTAGTTTTAGAATTTGTTCCGATCACCACATCACAATTATTTCAGAAGAAGGAAGAATGGAGAGTGCTTATCCACAAGATAAGGAAAACTACCGAAAAGTGCCGACGCAAAAGAAGTTATAATTAATAAAAAAAAGATGTTCAATTAAATAGTACCAAATTAAAATGCTTCTGTTCGTGAAATACCTACTGCCACAAAAACAATAGCGATGATGTTTTTTCTTATCGGGACCCCTATTCATGTCGGCACCAACTCTTTATCGGGCCGAGTTTGTAAACACCTATCTGCATTTGTCACGAGCACTGCTAATTACTCCTGAATTACCATACTGCCTCCCAATCATCCCCCGCGTGTCTGCAGTGAGTGCTCTAATCCTATTTCTTATCTTTTACGCGCTAATGTCTTCTGATTTGCATTCCGTTACTTACAAAAAGCTTGCCAATTTAAAGTGTTGACTGTAGAATGTTGTAAGGTATTGAGAAGACCTGTTATTTTCGAGCGCGTTACTTTTTTATGGTTACGTAAATTAGTTATTCACGATACTTAGTATCCAGATATAATAAATACTCCTTGTATTTTTCTAGTGTTTAGGAAAATATCTAAGAAAAATGCTGCTATTATAGTTTCAGAAAAATGTACCTTCGCATTCATTAAACAGTACGTTATTAAATCAATCAATCAAATCATTTATTTTGCTTGGGTCACGATGGACACTTACAAAAAGTCAACACAATATTCATAATGACAAATGGTCTACCATCTACCACCAGTTCGGAACGCGACAACTGCTGAGAAGAACTGGCAAGAAACTCAGAGGGCTCAGTAATAATGTTATGTCATTTATACCAAGCTTGGTGTTGTAATTAAAACTATTGTAATTGTCAGAATTATTTGATTGTACATCTCCTTTATTCTATTAGCATTGTATTCTCTAAGTAAATTTTTTTTTTAATATGGTATTTTGATACTCTAAGTGGTTGTATTCAAAGTAGTTTTTGATAGTATAGTAAGAATTATAAAAAAGTAAAGTCTCGAAGAATTTAAACAATTTTATTTATTTAGCTACATCAAGTAGTTCTTACATTTACATTAAAAAACATAATACATATTTTCGAAAGTCATTAAATCTAAATGCACAACCCAATGCAATAAACACATAACATTTAAACATATCATACTGGCAACACTGCAAATTAAGAAGATTAAGTAAAAAAAGCTTTCCGTAAGGCGGAATCAAAGGCAATGCTAATTACGTTGGGCGTGAGCGATATGGTAATGCGCAGCGACCTCTCTTGCCAAGTAGACGAACTAGCTAGTGAAGTTGTTTTGATATGCAGATGTGAGTGTTCACGCTTACAATATTTGTTATTACCAGCTAGTAAAATGAAAATCAAATTCCATTAATAGGTATACTTCTTTACTTACACGATTTAATGTTGTCTCCTTTTAATTAACTAAATATTGTATCTACTTAAAACGTATTGATCAGTAAAGTAAAATGCGAATTGGAGAAATTCGTGGTATAAGTATTGAAACCAGTTTTATTTTGTTCAATAATAACAGCAACAAATTATTCAAAGTAAGGAAACCCATCAATAATCCTGTAGGAATAATAATAATTACCCTAATTGCCATTAGAATTCTGGAGTACTTTAACTTACTGTGTAATTAGTTTGGAAACTTCTAGACAGAGTGGCAGGACATCGCGCATCTCCATTGCTATTTTTCGATTTCCTGAATATATTATGAGTAATTTTTAAAACTTTCTGTTTGTCCATCCATCCCTCCTCGGTACGGCGGCGGTTTTAATTTTTCCCATTTATTAATTTTCATCTTGACGCTTCGGTAATATATTCCATAATGCTCGGAAATTAAAAAGTTACTGTCAGTATTAGCTAACTGAGATATAGGGATCTACTTTGATTATAAAAATATTAAAAGTCAGTCAGTTCATATCCAGTTCTTTGATGGCTGTGAGACATCAAAAATAACTTTCTTTTTAAGATAACTAACGTCAGTAGGTACTATGGGAACGTTGTCGTTAATATAAGACTTGGTAAACTGTCGGCTTGTAGATTTGATATCATGTCGAAATAGGGGTGGAATCACAGATCATTGGTTTGATTCCTGGGTCGGCCAAGTGTTTTTGGACTTACTTTGGGTCTGAGTGTAATTTGAGTTCGTGATTTTTTGTGTTTGTAAAAAGTTGTTTTTTACAATATTATTCAATAGACACTTGCAAGAGACTAATTATAACGTCAGTGTGCTGACGGAATTAGAATAAACGATGTCATCACTCCATACCATCCTGAGGATGTCGTAAGAGGCAACCAAAGGTGCCAACTCGTCTTGCTGAGATGATGATGATAATTAAGTATAACACGATGTTGCAAGCATGTTAGTGTGTTCGGAGTGAGGATACATTTCCTGTAACTTAAGTAAAGACTCATTCAACATAACATCTAGGAATGGTCACCCATAAGACGAAGCTCAAGACGAGGGGTTGTGATGTGAAATGCACAGGTACATAAAATATTATCTTTATCAGCTGTTCGAACCATGCCAGTGTTCGAGTGTAAATCTCCAACAGCCCGTGACCACGTAATAACGGGCCGTCGAAAACAATCCCGATACTTTGTATTCACTAAGCGTACTTGCCACTAAAACTGATGCCCATAACCGTAGATTACCGTGTGTTACTGCTGTATTCAAGAATTGTTTTCGAGACATTTCATCGTTTGTTGAACTTAATGTTCTAGGTTTTGAAACGTCTTTTGTCGAAGCTACAAGTGTACTGGACGTGGGAGAATAAATAGCCAAGAGTTTAAAGAAGATTTGAAATCTGGGCTAGAAAATTTTGTACCGTTACTTTCCAGACATATGTTACGCAGTAAATGCCTCGCATATAATTTAGTTAGTAAAAATAGTCCATAAAGTTATTATAAGAGGTCACATATATACTATAAAATACAATTTAAATAACACCATGCAAAAGTTAATAGTATTTTAATATAAAAATATTATGTTACAGAAAGTAATAAAAAAAAAAGTTATATATTTCTCTAATAAAACTATTCTATTACAGATATTTATCACTTAATACCTGCAGCTGGTGAAAACATAACAGGTCAAATTATGGTGGCATGTTGAATGGATTGAATAGATTTTTTAAAATTTGGTTTGAGTAAGCACAAACCAAATGTATCAAAAATATAACCATATAACTATACTAATAAATTTGGCTGATGGTTTGGCCAAGATTTGACATTACATTTGTCAATATTCATTTATTTGCAGAGAAGAGGCGAAAAGATCGGTGGGTGATTTTTAAGAGGCCATTTTAGAAACATTTTTTTTTATATTTAATTTTAAATTTATATTTAAAAAGGTGTATAATACAGATTTGTGTTTACAATAAACCCCGTAATTCCGTAAAATTTGCTTCGAACATTGCAGGAATACATTTTTGGATCATTTTACCCCATTTACAATTATGCTCATATACCATAGAAATCTTTGTGATAGTTGTAGTTGAACAACAAACTAAGTTCAAAGAGGAAATCAGCCCACTGTTCCTCGACCGTACGGTACATAAGACTTGAAATAAAGTGCTATGAGTTAAAAAAATGATCATGAAAAATTCCATAACAAAATTAGGTTTGGATTGTCCGCGTGTCCATCACCATGGTTTTAGATTCATCACATCATCATCATTTCAACCAAACGAGAGGCCGGTCCTGGGCCGCCCGCATTCATCGTTTTCCAGCGACCTTAACCAGGTCATCGGTCCATCCTGTGGGACCCCATTCTTATTCTATCACCACATTCTAACGTGAGTATAAAGTAAAAGCCGAATAAAGAAAATGACAAGGTAGAAAATGTAGAACCTGGAACCAACCCATGCGGCCAGCGTGGTAGAGCGGCATTTTCCCCCACGGAATTGGGGGAGGCCTAACTTAGCCTCGGTTCTTTTAGAGGCATTGCGTGATAAAAAGGTGTAGACAAATTATGATTTGTGCCAGTATATTTTTTCGTCGTTACAATCGAAGGTCCCGCCATACGGCGTGGTCCCAGCGTCCGGGACCCACGCATTCGCGCACCGCATACATTTGCATTTCATTTCATAACCACTGAACAGGGGAATAAAATTAGACGCACATGCTACGGGTCGCTTTTTTAAAACCGTTGTTTTTACTTTTTTATTCGTATTATCCGTTTCGCTTTCCAACGGTCGTCTACGTAGTTTAAATGTAATTTTTACATTAGTTTAACCTTTTTAAGTATTTATCTTTCAAAAAAACGAAACAATCTAAAATTGTTCCACGGTGCTACGTTCATAATTTTATTTATACTCAGAGGATGTATTTTAAAAGTACGGCACTTATGTTAATGTCACTACTCGCTCATAGATGGCGCTCACGTTAGTGAATCAAATTATCTAATACTAGCGATGATGATGAACATCTAAGGGGCTGTCCATTAATCACGTTTTTTTTATCATTTTTTAACCCCTCCCTCCCCCTTGGTGATACGTGGTGACTCCCTATACAAATCACGTGTATTTTTTAGTAACTACAAAGAATCTTACACTCAAAATAACGACAATACTCGCCGCTTTTCGGTTTAAAAATCACGCGTTTGACGTTTCACGAAAAAAGTAATACACGTGATATCTTACTATCCCCCTCCCTCTTGTGATATTTCGTGATTTTTGCCGGACCCCTCCCTCCCCCTTTCGAACCTCACGTGATTATTGGACAGCCCCTAATTTATGCATGTATTATACATTTAAACCTTCCTCTTGAATCACTCTATCTATTAAAAAAAAAGCTTCAAAATCCGTTGCGTAGTTTTGAAGATTTATAATATGTAGTGATGATGATGATAGTGTTAGTGATGATGATAGTGATAGCGATATAATATGTAGTGATGTATGGCAAAGGAACATTTTAAACACTTTCTAATTTGTTTTTCATAATTATTTACAAACTTATTTTTGTTAACTAGCAGTAACATTACGTATTCTTACGATTTCCCTACACCGGTGAAACAAGATATTCTCAAGGAAAATCCTACAAACATTATATACGTGAAAGTTAATAAATATATGGATATAAATATATGTGGTGTAATTTATACGTCAGAATAACACATGGGCCATAATTTATAAAGATATATGTCTAACTATAACAGATTTTTGTATTTTTTTGTTAAATATCACGAGATATCACGAGATCTTTGTATGATGTCACAGTGATGACGTATAAAAGCTGCTTATCCAAATGAACACAAACAAGATGTTTAGCACCACCCGCTGCACTAATGTGAGCAAATTTATTCGACACCTAACAAACAGCGTATGAATCTATTAATTTGATATCTCGCAATTTACACAGAAGTGAAGGACTTACGAAGCTTGGAATCTTTATTTGACTACAGATTTATACACAAAACTTAGGTGCGTCTAATTTAAGTTGGCACCGACACAAAATTGTTGTTTTTTTTTCGCTTATTTGTGCCTATTTTGAAGGCGGTTCTTGATTTGCAGTGAAATTTGTTGAAGTCGTTTGGGGAGGCCTTTGGCTGAATTGATAATGATTATTTTACCAAATAAATATAATCAGGTACATGTATACTACTACTACTCATCCCAACTCAGACCCTCTGCCGAGTTGGACCTCCTCCAATTATATGGAGGTTAATTAGCATACTACTCAGCTGATAGTACCCACTGCTGAGTCGCTCCTCCCATCAAAAATAGGGTAATTAGCTTACCATGCCACGCTGTCCAGACGGGTTGGCACATGTTTTCGTTTCAAGTTTTCCTTCTATTGCGTCTAGGTTTCGGCCTTGTCGTTTCTTTTTATCGGCTCCTTCAACACCCACTAAATTCAAATTCAAAACTCATTTAATCAAGTTGGCGCATTAGAGCTCTTTTGACCAGTCAAACAACAAAATAATATTTAATTTAAAATTTACCATCTACCACCGGTTCGGAATGCAGTTCTACAGAGAAGAGCCGGCAAGAAACTCTGTAGTTGCTCTTTTTAGATCGCCATTTTTAGGTACAAGGCCGTGATAAGACAGTTTGTGAGAGCAAACGCGCGCAATAGTCGCAAAGGGCCAAACTTCAGCCAGATCTAATCAACAATACTAACCTTCTAACGCCCGAGCCAACCGACCCCCAGCAACGGCACCTGTTCACAAGCATGACGCATGCGGCAGCCATCGCTCTCCTCAACCATATTGCAGGGAAGAGAACGACCCGTCGCATGACGCCACCACTGCCATGAGTCTTATAGTGAGCATGATAACTCGAGCACCAGAAAACTCAATATTTAAAGTTATACTAATAAGGCTCTCACATACTGTGTATAAACATCACTTAAAAGAACAATATTTCTAATTACTTTATCAGTATTCTAAAAGTTTCTAAATAAGAGCATCGGACAAGCAACAACACAGATCAGTCATTTCCAAGCATTTTTATCTAAGATATAGTCGGACAGGTACATGTATACTACTACTCATCCCAAATCAGACCCTCTGCCGGGTCGGACCTCCTCCATGTACACTGGACGGAATAGAATAGTGACATGTATTCTAAATCCTACCACTCAAGTTGTTTGTATAAGTAATATAAATTCACCTCCTCAGCTAACCAGAGAGACCGCAATCAACAATGGTATTCAGCAAAGAGCTGACTAATCTTACGAGTATCAACCGCTTCCCATAAAAGATAGGGGATCTATATCTGCCACGGAGTCACCAAACGGCCAGCCATATGGGCATTTCGTTTCTCATGCATATTTATAACTCTGCCGACCCCAACGCGGCACGCCGTAGCGAACGGCCAAATGAACCAACGTTTTCAAGAGATAGTTTGTTATCGATGACTGGTGGTGACTGCTAGGGAGGGAAATCTCTAAGAATAAGTGGTGTATATGTCCTGACATTTGCTTTTACTGTTCCGTGTGTTGCCTTTGTCCGTGTGGTGACGGATTTAGAATACATAGTGTCACCAACCCATTCCATCCTGAAAGTGTCATAAGAGCCGACGGAAGGAAATACCAAGGTGGACTACCTAGCCACAAGAGAAGGAAACCTTGATAAGAAACCCTGTGCGAACCCGTTTGGCTAGCGTGGCACAGTAGGCTAATTGCCCTCCATTAATTGGAGGAGGGCCGACTCAGCAGTGGGTCATTAATGGGTTAGTGTTGCTTTTAACCAAGATAGCAGCTCCAGCTCCAGACTAGCTCCACTCGGTGGAACTCTGTAGTATTTTATGCGAATACTGGTTGATTATTGATTATATTTCACTTATGTTTTACTAACATAGTTTTTAAGCTGCCTGTCACTAACCTATGGACCTCTGTTGTCTGCAAATAAATAAATTATATTATATATATATATATTACATACACAACGATTAAAAAATGTTTTCCATAAAGGTGATTTATGTGTTTTGTGATAGGCAAGGATAACTTTATATGAATATTTGTGTCAACCCCGCCTAGTCACCTTGACAAAGTAGGTTTATTACGCTCTTTCGGATAAGGAGAGGCTTCGGTTCATGGTTACCTTGGCTACAATGACTTGTGCACGAAGTAACTTATCGGGGATAGACTTTTCTAAGCTACACAATATATACTTTAATATTAATCAAAACATATTACAAGTCAGTTTCATTAAAACAAACACCGATGGCTACCGACTTCAACTTATGTCATTTCCATAATAGCTGACCCATAAACCACGCGACGGCAGAAAACCAGTTATTATACACCATTAAACTAATACACAGGAAAATACTGGACATTTCCCTAGTTAATGAAGGCGGGCTCTGCATACACAGTACATGTGGAAATACAACAGTAGCTTAATTAAGCTTTTGTAAGTTAAATAAACCAAACTTAAAACTTGCCAAACTTAAGTGGCAGTGGGCAGCGCACATAGCTCGCAGGACCGACGCCCGATGGGGCAGAAAAGTCCACGAGTGGCGACCGCGTTCCGGAAGGCGCAGTGCTGGTAGGCCTCCCACACGGTGGACCGACGACCTGGTTAAGGTCGCCGGAAAGCAGTGGATGCGGGCGGCCCAGGACCGGCCTTTGTGGAGATCCTTGGGGGAGGCCTATGTCCAGCAGTCGACGTCTTTTGGCTGAAGTGATGATAATGATGAAGTTGAATAAACGAGCGATGAACTGGTATTAGGTCTGGATGTAAGTATGGTTTTTTTAATTAAGTGGACGGGATGTCATGTATATAGATATCTATGACTTATTAACTACATTATTTTATTTTATTTTATTTTATTTTATTTTAAGGGTTGGGTTATATGCAAGTAGCATGCATAGTTAAGTTACAAATAAAGCGAGTCTTCTAAAGGAAGATTGTCATGTTCGATTATTTTTTCCTGGGCTATGTAGTTATTATGTTGTTGTGTCTGTTAGGATAATTTAAACCTTGTTGCTATTTTTTTAAGCAAACTGTTAAATTTAATGTCTTTCGTAGAACTTAATCTCCTGCACCATGCCCGAATAAGAAGAACTTTAATAGCTTTTTATCTCTCATAAAACTTATACTTGTTAGTGCACCATTTGTGACGTTGATACAATGTTAGCTTACTGCTTATATTATGCATGTTCTATAAATAATTTGGGAGAGCGAATATTGGCTATAAGCAAATGCAATTTCAGCTCAATTTTAATGTAATTGAAACCATGTGGAGCTTAATCCGATTGATTTGGTTATAATTGGGTCACATTAAAGGTACGCGTAGGTAGTAGTAGAACTACTACTATTCAGCTCGTACATCCTGAGCCAAGCTGGCCAGAAGGGTTGGCACTGGGTTTATATTAATTTTTCTTTCTCTTGCGTCTTTTCTGTCTCATTATTTCCTTTTGTCCTATTTGGAAAATATGAATATGTTACTTTCAATATTCTGCTAATTTGGAATGTTATTAGATTCCAGTTTCGTTTAAAGTAATGTATTTCTTAGTTAAATCTATAGTTACTTTATTGCATAATAAATTTTTATAAAACACAAGGTTTGGTATCTATGCATCAAATTTTATGAACATGAATATGTATTTTTTTAATTATTTTATGAGTAATAAAAAAGCGGTATACTTACGTCATACTTTTTTAGTAAAAGTAATATTTGCGCAAAACCTAATCCTTCTTCAACTTTATGGCAGTCCACACTATCTTAATGTCCCGACCAGTTATATTTAACTATTGTTTTAACCTAATGCGGAGTGACGATATCGTGACGCGAACGAATAAAGCGGTGCCGCTTTGTGTGACGCCGCGTAAACTAATTGTTTATTAATTTAACCGTAAAAATATTAAAGTAACTGCCAGCTTTTTAACTGATGGAAAACGTGAATGTTGTTTATTAGTATTATAACTAACATGAATAGAGATCATCGCGACTACAGGTTTTGAAAAGAGAGAGACAATTACTTTGTACTAGGTTATGTATATCTGTGTCCGTGTGGTTGCGGATTTAGAATACATAATGTCACCACCCCATTATACCTTAAGGGTGTCGTAAGAGCTGACGAAAGGAAATGTCAAGGCCGATAACCTAGCCGCAAGAAAAGGAAAACTTGAGACGAAACCCTATACCCTGTGATTGCCCTCCGTGTAGAGGACTCCCGACTCAACAGTGAGTTGTCTATGGTAGTAGTAGTAGTGTACGCCAGCCCATTCCGGAGTGAGCTTATCTTACCGAGCATGACTACCGTTCAAATCAAAGATACCCGTTTGGGGAGCGACCTCCCTCCACATTACTCTTGGGTAGTGTTGTGTTCTTACACGTAAGTAAAGTCACCAGAGCTATAAGGCTTTATAACTTGGTGTTGGAAGAGGAATGAACGCGTTTTTCCTTTCGACTACCACCATCATGCATTCTTATTAACAGAGGTTTTTTAAACAAATGCCTTGCACTACGAGCATATCGCGCGCGCGGGGCAGTTTACAAACATGAAATTCACGAACACAAATTACACCCAAGACTCGGAGCAAGTGCCTCTGGTTTACACAAAGACACTTGCGTGACCCCGGAATCAAACCAGGTACCCGTGATCTAAAGGCGGCACATCTAGCCCACTTTTTTACGTCGGATATCCTCATGGATACCCGGCCATTGGGGGTTGGCCGGATTATGTGGGACTCCGGGGCGCGTAGAGATAGTAAATAGCGCCCCGACCCACCCACTGAAACCGACGGCGACTGGACTGCCTGAACCAGGGCCACAGGAGTAACTCCCACATCTAGCCCATAGACCAACAAGGTCCTGTAAAAGAGAATAGACAAGCAGGCCGGCGGAAGACGAGTTCTCTCTACAATTAGTCAGTTGCCGATTTTCGTGTAGGTACATGCTACAGTGTTGTGCGAAGGAAATTTATCTTTATCTTGATCGGCTAAATGGCCTGTGAGGCTACACCACTCTGTACCGTGTATTTTTATGTGTAATTAGTTCCGTGTATATTAAGTAGGTCCTGATACCATCTTGCTGGGGGACGATAATAAGCAATATATCGGAGACATTTTTCCCGTCCATGTCTTGTGGTTTGTCTAATAAATAAATAATAATAAATAAATATCCTTGGACATTTCACACAACGCCATCTCGTCCCAAGCTAAGCAACATAATGCTTGTGTTATGGTAACGAGATGGATGATAAACTACTTATATACATTTTTTTTCGTAAATACATACATATTATAGATAGAAATGACACCCAGACTCCGAGCCAGTGCCTCTGGTTTAGACAAAGACACTTGCCCGACCCCGGAATCGAACCCGAGACCCGTTGATCCAAAGGCGGCACATCTAACCACTAGACCAACGAGGCAGTCGAATAATATAATAAAGATACATGTTTAGTTCCAGTGGTTACTTATATTTAGGACTAGCTGTTATTATGGGTTCTTGAAAAGCGGGGGGTGTCAATAAAAGTAGCCGTTGGCGTAAGTTACTCCTTACATCCTTACATCAGATATCTTCCAGTGAAAGTAAAAAATGGTGCAGCTTTTTGGTATATGTACCGTTCTTAAAAAGTAGTAAAACGTTAGTAAAACGCGGTTATTTTAATATTACGAACAGACTCTCCCGTTTGAATTAGTTGCATAGATTGCGGTCGGGGTCTCTTTTGGGGTCCATACTAGCTGTTTTAAAGGTAGTTTTTAATAATAGTTTCTACGTAAATATCAAATTTGAACTGTTGGGTCTGCGTTGTGTCTCATCAAGCCGGGCCTTAGCATAGTTGTGTTAATTAATAGTTTCTTCCCACCTGTTTCCTTTAATCGGGTTATAAAACACCTACAAGATTTAACGGGTTCATGTAAATATGAGTCCTCAATCTGCCACCATACATTACTGCTGAAGTTTGACCGAGCTTGCTCACATAAATCTGTCGACACAATCTTTGTATACTAAAAATCCCGTTAAAAAAAATATCTACTACCGCGTTTTTTGCTGTCTCTTCTCTGTAGAGCAGCCTTCCGAGCCGGTGATAAATGGTAAACAGTAAATGTATATTGACGTGTAGATTTTTTATATTGATTTTGTGTTTAGGCAAACAGAAGGAATTTTCTTGGTAGTAGGATTTAGTATTATTAACAAATAACGTTTAAGGATTCCTTGGTAACGTGGAAGACAGCGTGAAACCGGGGCCCGTGATCGCGGCAGCGAAGCTAATGCTATGCAAATGTATGTATCTCACAATCGTACTTCCTTCCTCCTAATTATGCAGGTAAGTACAGCCCTACAGTGCCCTTAGTGTTCTAACGGGGCTTATAGACAATTACTTATTTTTATATACATATGTCTATTTTTAAAGTTGAAACCGATATAGACTTTTTGAGGATAAATAAACTTCAAAGACAGAAAACGGTACATAAAAAATCCATTGAATAACCCAAGAATAAAATATCCTAATGATTTCTTAGGTTTTCGAGATTGTTACACATTGAAATTAAACACGTCGGAACAAATAATGAAATATACACGCGATAAATCCATTAAAAATTGTTTAATTGCAATATAAAATATCCTAGTTAAAATCGGTGCTTAACAACGGATTTCTAGTCTTAGGTTTTCACGTTTATACACATTGAATTTAAGCTCAGGGAGCGCTAACAATAAAACAAAATTATGGGCATAGGTAACTGTTTCTTTGCACTTTTAAAGACTGACCATGACTGCTGCAAACCATTCAAACATTCGTTTAATTTCAACGGGTTTAAATTTTATGGATTTTAATATTAATTTATTGCTTTATTTTTAGTACCAGCGGCCCATCCCAGCAGCGTCCCTAACGGATGGATTTTATTTTTAAATAGCCTTTATTAATCAGTGATAATGTAGCATTCAAATGGGGAAAGAATTTAAAAGATCGGTTCAGTACTTTTTGAGCCAATTCGTTACAAACATACGTACAAATATTTCCTATTTATAATATTATTATTAATTATAATAAGTATAAGTATATATTATTATTTGGCTATCGCAGATGTCAGCACCGTCTTAGAGGGCTGCATGGTTAGGTTACCCAATAGTAGCGTCTGCGGGTGTATAGCCGTGGGCAGTAGCTAGTTGAAATATAAAGGAGCATTTGCATTTGACTGCTTGAATACTATCTATAAATATATATAAAAAAAAACAATTTAATTATTTGTTTATAGTTGCATAACGTCTCTCAGCTATATAATTATTTTAATTTAAAACCAATTAAGTCGGAGGCCATTCGGGAAATTAAGCTTTTACACACGACGCATTTTTTATGCGTCGACGAAACGTGTTTATGGTTGAAAAGTAGCGATGTAGAAGTAGAAAAATACTACCGTTTCAACCAGTTCGAGTGATTAAAATATTTAGAGGGATACATATTTGTAACACTCGGCACGCGGAATACATTCAGCAGACTTTGTTAATCATTCGTATACAGGTTATAACAAAAGCCCTATAGTTTGTGTTTAACATTTTTTCTATCTTGAAGTGAGCTTAGGAGTGCGTTACACGTATTTTTTAATCTCATTCTTATTACAATTCAACAAACAAAAGATTCAACATTCACTGAAAACCAACCAATTTGAGTTCCACAAGTTTTCTTAGGGTTTCTGTGCGTATTTATTAAGTTATAGCATTTTAAGAAAAAAATAAAAGCTTTTTCCCTAGTTTGCACACAATATGTATATTCGTAGTGCTATCGAACGTATAATGGCCGTATAGTTATATCCTCTATATCAAGAAATCTTATTTAGAGTTATATCGGTCCTAGCCTAGAAAGGCACCCAGACGAAACAATAAAAGTCTCACTTCGCCATGCCCTGGACTACTGCGAGTTATAGAAATTAGGAGATTCAAATGAATGAGAATGCAATTATATTGCCACGTAGACGCTCGTAGCCGCGGCTCTTTGGGTAGATAGGTTGCAGTGACTCCCACATTCGAAATGTAGCTTGGAGTCAGTGGATCCGTTCTATGCAATACCAAAGTTTGAGGCAATACTTGAGGTAGACCTTCAGCACTGGATGACGGTATTTTGAACTCCCCAGTACTGGATTTCTCTCGATTTCTCATGACACACATTTTTTTTTGTTTTTACTGTAGAAATGCGACAATGTGGGACTCCGGAAGCTACTCGTCTACCCACTAAAACCCCAGCGGTATACCCTCACACGACACGTTTGGGGCTTCACAGGTTCGCGTAAAGGCATTCCACTGTGACGCCCCGAAGAGGTGCCCGATCCGCGAGCGGCTACCAAGGGGCGTCCCGGGCAACTGGGACGCCCTCAGTCAGTGAGGCTCTTGCCGGTGGCGGGTACCCAGACCCACCACTGGCCTCCCCTGAAATCGAACCTGGGATCCCTGCAACTTCTAAAGGCGTTCTTATTACCTGGAATTATGCAGTCCAACCATTCTCGTCTCACTCTAATTGTATTGTTCGAAGCGGCAGATATATGCGGTTGTTGTGCGATAAAAGCATGGCATGAAGGTATCTTTAGTGCGCATCCTTGTCAAATGAGGTCGCAAACAGACAGCCGATATTTATGTGAGCATAAACTAGAAGAATTTAAGAAACATGTTAATTTTATTGTTTTTAAATTGGTATATCCACTTAGATGCCGATTCTAAATATCGCACCAGTTTCAATAATTTATTCAAGACACGTAATGTATTCTGTACTGGCTTATCAACGCGGCTCCGCCCGCGTGGGCTCTAAACCTGTGCTTATTTCGGCATCGCATATAGCTATGTTACTCTGGGATAATATACCATTCTGACTATGATAAAATTTGTATTTAGAATACACAATGTCACCAAGAATACATACTGTCTTGAGGGTGTCGTAAGAGGCGACTAAAAATACGCAAGAGGCAAATCACCTAGCCGAAAGAGAAGGAAAACTTGATACAAACCCTTTTTATTTTTTTACGTTAGAAATCCTCATTGGATACCTGACCGCTTAACGCCAGCCAGCGGAAAGAAACCCTGTGCCAACCCGTCTTGCCCACGTGGCACAGTAGGCTAATTTCCCTCCATGAATTTGGAGGAGGCCCGACTCAGTAGTGGGTCATTTATGGACTGAAACGACTACCAGTAGTTATTGGGTTTATTCTTTACAAACATACAAATCCTTAGTTTTTATAATACTGGTACAGATTTGCTATTTTGCGATTGAATGGAGGTCTAGATTTTCTTGTTCTCATTGATATGGTCGGTAGCACAATTATTTAAATCGAATTACAAATCTTTGGTTGATGATTACATGGGATAGTCCTTCTCGAGCTTTTTCCATACCTAGACAAAACACTATAACCATGAGTATAGATTTGAGAAATTACCTTTATTTTATTGTGGTAACGCAAAATTTACCAAATGTACGAGAATAGGTTCTATCATTTCCGAGTGATGTCCGGATGAGTCCGTGCGGTGACGGATTTAACACCTATGTGTTGACACAATGGGGGACACTATGGGGGTAACACTATTGTCACCACCCCATTCCATCCCGATGGTGTCGTAGGAATCGACAAAAATAAATGACAAGGCCGAAAGCAGCCGAAAACTTGAAACGAACCCCTGTGCAGTAGGCTAATGCCCCTCCATGTAGACTTAGTAAAATTTCTTGAATGTTTAGTTAATTAAGTTAATTGCATTAATATTTTCAATATGTTGATGCCCAGGTGTTCATCTCGCAGGGACGGTTTCTAATTCTATCCCATTCTGAATGCTGTTAACGACCGTTAAGAAATTAGTGTCAACCGCCATTTAATTTGAATATTGATTTCTAAACTCGAGTATTGCATTTCAATATTCAACATGAGGGGTAATATTTAAAATATTCAGAGAAACGGTTAATATACTATTTACCTAGTAGTAACCTGTTCCGGCTTTCCGTAATTAATTGATTATTAATAATAGCCATTTTAATCAATATCAAGCTGGTCGAGACTATCCGTTAGCTTATTCTGGAAAGATTATCATAATTGCTCGGGCCCTTCTAGGGGTAAACGGTAGCACTGGACGTCATTTGGCTGAAATTATGATGATGATGATTTGCCATTTGCGTTCCTTTAGTCGCCTCTCAGGACACCTGTGGGATGGTGTGGGCTGGCGAAATTGTGTATTCTAAACACATTTGGTCTATTTACATTGTAAAGAAATACAAATATACTATCGCGAGATTTAATGTTCTTTATCCCAGACCGTAAATTAACCATTGTTTAGCTGGCTTTTCCGAATATTTTCATGTCATGTGTCATGATTTTAGTATACCTACGGTTTCATGACAAGATGTCCTTGTCTTCTATTTGGTTCGGGCAAAACATCTCCCAATT
Source organism: Clostera curtula (assembly GCA_905475355.2). Classification (NCBI taxonomy): domain Eukaryota; kingdom Metazoa; phylum Arthropoda; class Insecta; order Lepidoptera; family Notodontidae; genus Clostera; species Clostera curtula. The sequence goes on from FR997799.1 coordinate 19,828,449, forward strand.
TTGTATATGAAAAATGCAGACCATAGTTCTGTGGTTACCTAACGTTTGGTTGAGATGACAATCTCTATGCTGGTGTGCGGTTCACATGACAGGAACTTCGGATGACCCTCAATGCTGACGTCCCTCACCGGAAGAATCGGACAGGGCGATTAATGTGGCTATTTGTGGGGGTGGAACCTATGTATTTATCAGGTAAAACTTCAAATGACCCAATGATCGGGCCAATTGTCGGAAATATTTCACGTTGGTGGTGAGAAAACCCGTTGTCCCTATGGTGAGGGATTTAGAATAAATAGTGTCACCGTCAATTTCCTTCATGAGGGTGTCGTAAAAGCCAACAAAAGGAAAGGCCCGTAACCCAGCCGTAAGAGAAGGCAAACTTGATAAAAAAAACATATGAATATTTGTTTAATTTCGTTCCTACAAACTTATTTTAGTTATATATCCTTGGACATTTCACACAACGCCATCTCGTCCCAAGCTAAGCAACTTAATGCTTGTGTTATGGTAACGAGACGGATGATAAACTACTTATATATTTTTTTTTTGTAAATACATACATATTATAGATAGAAAACACCCAGACCCGGAACAAATACTTGTAGGTCGTACAAATATTTCTTCCGTGCGGGGAATCGAACCCGCGACATCATCCCGTCAGGCCAATGTGGCACAGTAGGCTGATTACCTGTTACTGGAGGAGGTCTGACTCAGCAGTTGGTCATCTATGGGCTGAGTGGTAGTAGGCACAACCATCTATGACACTCTCATTTCTAAATCCATTACACTAACAGATAAATTACTGCCAAAATTACGGTGTAAATAGTGTTATCAGCGATTTTCATAGATATCGTCTTTTTTCGTCGGGCTTCTGCAGGCTTCGTCGGCACTACTGAGTCGGGCTTCCTCCAAATTAATGGAAGGAAATTAGCCTCCTGTATCACGCTGGGAAGACGGGTTGGCACAGGGTTTGTATCAAGTTTTCCTTTTCTTTCGGCTAGGTGATCTGCCTCTTGCGTTCTTCTAGTCGCCTCTTACGACACCCTCAAGACGGTTTGCGTAACATAATTAGGCTGCAGGCGAAGCAACGTCTGGCTCTACTGGATGTTGGATGAGTGTCCACTATGTCCATCATTTGTGTATAATAATAAATATCCTTGGACATTTCACACAACGCCATCTCGTCCCAAGTTAAGCAACTTAATGCTTGTGTTATGGTAACGAGATGGATGATAAACTACTTATATACATTTTTTTTTTGTAAATACATACATATTATAGATAGAAATGACACCCAGACTCCGAGCCAGTGCCTCTGGTTTAGACAAAGACACTGGCCCGACCCCGGAATCGAACCCGGGACCCGTTGATCCAAAGGCGGCACATCTGACCACTAGACCACGATTACACGTAAAACCGTCAGTCCCTGCTGCCAGCCTACCATATATGGCAAGCGTTACACTAGTTAGTAGCGTAAAACTAACAGCTGATCTAACCATATAATGACCGGTAACTCCACTAGATAGTCGCGGAGGGCCGACGGTAATCGATCTGTGTAAATACCGGTAGTTAACTAAATAAGGTTAGACCGGTGTCGACCACAATGAAATTGGGAGAGAGGCGAGGAGGGAGCTCAATAACAATGTTCTCGAAATGTCACAAATCTAGTTATATGTTTTCTATTTTCGATCATCATCAGCTAACAAATGACCTACTGCTGGGTCGTGCCTTCTCCCATTACACGGTAATTAGCCTACTGTGCCATGCTGCTGGCCAGATAGGTTGGCAAAGGGTTTTGTTACAAGTTGTCCTTCTCTTGCGGCTAAGTTTTCAGCCTTGTCATTTCCTTGTATCGGCTCTTACGACACTCGCATGATGGAATGGGGATAAATTAAGGGCCTTTGAAAGATAGTGAACACAAAGTGTAGCTATAATATAAATGATGGCGTAGCTCAAAAACAATAGTGAGTGGTCGGGTTGTGATATCAGGAGCGTGTTATTTCACGGCGCTCTGTGCAAATACTCTGCTCCACACACATAAATATACGGGATATAAATTATGATTAAGTAAGTATACAGACATGACGACGCACTGAGTGGCGAGCTAAGGCTTTGGCTAAAGTATTTAACTGCCTCGCAGTAAGCGACAGGTGTAGCTCAGAATCTATTTTATCTAAATTACTACTACTACAACCCACAAATGGCCCAATGCTGAGTCGGGCCTTCTCCAGTTACATGGAGGGTAATTAGCCTACTGTGCTATGTTGGCCTGTCGGGTTGGCAATGGGTTTTGTTTTAAGTTTTCCTCCTTTTGCGGTTAGGTCTTTGGCCTTGTCATGGGACGTGACATTATCCTTAATCCGTAACCATACATACACATGTCAGGCTTACTTTTAAAAATCAAATAAAATAAATGGGGCGACCGGTAGTAATTTGTTTTGACCAGATGCTAGTTTTTATGCTATAGACTGTATAGACTGGCATAGATGGTAGAATAGCTCCCGGCTGCTGCGGATTGGATTTCTTCCAGCTGTCACTGTCATCTATCAACCTGAAACGTCACTGTTGAACTTAAGCCTCCCCAACAGATCGCCACGTATTACGATCCCGAGTAGATCGCTTGCACCGACCCCCGGCGGCCTTTATAAGGTCGCCCGTCCACCTAGCCCATCGCGCAACTTCCCTGCTTACTTTTATTTTTTAAAATCACTTTGAATAACCTGTATCGCGGAGGCAGTAACAAACATGTCGTTCACGAACACATATGACACCCATACTCAGAGCAAGTGCCTCTGGTTTATACAAAGACACTTGTCCGACCCCAGATTCGAAGACGTGATCCAAAGGCGGCACCTTCAAGCCACAGACCAACAAGGCAGTATTTCGGTGGCTTTGGTTCTATCTGCGAAACAATCCTGTTTAATCTTTGACGATAGTCAGGTCGTTGGGTATGATTCGGGCTCCATGCGATTACGGAGGACACCTGTCGCCTTTCCCACGGAATTTATAATTGGCGGCGGTGCAGCCCACAGCCCACCGGCGGCTTTCATTGCGCGCTACATGGATTTATTACACGCTAGTTTGGCGAGGAAATTCAGGGGAAATCTGTTAAAATAGGTACATATTTTGAGCTCTAATACTTCGGGAAGTTCCAGGATGTGAGGTTATTTCAAATAGTTGCTTGCAATGCTTAAATTGTCCCTGTGGTGAAGGATTTAGAATTTTTAAATGGCATGAAACCAGCAGCAGGCGTAGGAAAACTTGAAAAAAGAAACAGTTTTAACCCGTTTGGTCAGCGTGGCACAGTAGGCTAATTTTTCTTCAGTAATTGGAAGAGGCCTGACTAAGTTGCAAGTCTTTTATGGACTGAGCTGTAATATATGGTGTCAGCTCATCATTGTCATCAAGTCCTCCCAATCCATAGAATACCCACCGCCGAGTCGGGCCTCCTAAAATTATTCGGTGGGAAATAATATCCTTGGACATTTCACACAACGCCATCTTGTCCCAAGCTAAGCAACTAATGCTTGTGTTATGGTAACGAGATGGATGATAAACTACTTAGATACATTTTTTTTGTAAATACATACATATTATAGATAAAAAATCACCCAGACCCGGAACAAATACTTGTAGGTCGTACAAATATTTCTTCCGTGCCGGGATCGAACCCGCGACATGCTGCGCAGTCGATCAAGTTTTCTTTCTTGTAATTTCCTTTAGTTGGCTGCTACGGAAGTATTTGGAAGGTGGTACTATAATTTATTTTATGAGTCACCTCTCACCTGAATGTTGAGTCAAATATGTTTGTAATTCACGATTTATTAACCTACATTGTACTGTTAATAGTACTATTGATATTTTTGTTATGCACGTAGGGTTTTCATAATATTTTTTTACAGTGGACATGGCGGATCGACGCAACTGGCTCAGGATTTGTTGTTGCGGAAATCCTTGGGGGAGACTTCTGCCCAGTATTGGTCTTTTTTTTTTTCTGACAGTAGCGTTATTGACCAATGGCTTTAAGTTGTTTCAAACCTAAGGCATTTGAACCTATCGTCAAAAGCATTACCAGCAAAATATTAGCAGTAAGAACCGTATCGTTACGAAGGAAAGGCCAGCGACTTAGTTCGTCAGAAGCCGAGGCGCGGTCTAATGCGTCCGGCTCATTTCACGCATCGCCTTTCTGACTAATGGCTGGCGAATGCACTCCTCAACCGTTTAAGTATATGGTATATGCTCCTAAATTGCTACCTTTACTCATTGTGCAACTTTTGATTAAGATATGTTGTTGTAGTTTTTTGTGACTCGCTGCGGTTGGAGTAACACTCATACACGTTTGCTGTCATTGGTGGCTAAATCATCATCATTGTTACGCATTCCCATTACGAATACAACGTGTCAACCATCTTTATCTCTCGTCAAATTTACATCCATGCCATTTCTTTCATATTTTCATTCACGCAATCAGCCTTTCTAAAACCATTGACATTCATAGTAATTTCCTTTCTAGTCTTTATATCTTCACATCATATGTCCAAGCCAAGATAACCTTTTACTGATTTTATTGGTGGTTATATGTCACACATCTTAATAGATTTGTTGTTACTTTTACTGGGAAAGACTATGGCGCCGTCCTATTGCCATCGCCCGCGCGATGATGTGTCCGTCCGACAAAAAATGATCGTGTGACCGTGCGATCAAACATACTGATTTCTACTGAATGTCCTATTGAAGGTCGTGCGATCATGCGATGCGACCAAATTGTTTAAACGCATTGTATTGATCGGACAACCGTGTGTTCAAATATTCTGATATCTACTAAATGTGATATGGTTCGATTCCAAGGATTCTTATGATGATATTTCAAGAGAACTTAATTAATAAAACGCGTGCTCATCTCATTGTTTGGAATAAATGGAGTGAAGACTATAAAAACAGGCCTAAAAAGGACAAAGAGTGGGCTATTATTGCAATGAATTTGAATAAAATAAGAAGATTAAGTGAAAATATTTTAATAAAACGTACATTATTATTAATGATTAATAAAACTTACAATATTATTATTAATCATCGTACGACCGTAATAGGACAAATGTTTTCTCATCGCGCGATCGGTTTCATCGCACGATAAAATCGCATCGCCACATCGCACGAGCGATAGCAATAGGACGGCGCCTTATAGTATATCTGGAGTCAACATTTTTGTCACTAATCTGGTACTTAGCCACAAGGCCTGTAGAGAAGCGGTTTGCTGCGGACATTTGCAACACTAGAAGTACTGAACCTGAAATAGTAGTTTCCTTTTTCTGCCAACATCATGGTTCCTCTGGTGAATTTCTTCCGCTCAAATGCATAACACCACTCAAGCTTTTTGGTATTTGGGTGTAGGATTAAGGTAGAGGTTCTACTCTATCTGGTAACTCTAGTTTGAGCGGTGCTTCATTATTAACATCACCTCAGCCAATAAAAGATCCAGTGCTGAATTGAACCTCTTCCAACTGGCCGGGCAGGGGGGCACAGTTGCTTTTAAAATAGAACCTTCTTAATTTTTCCATTCTTGTTTTGTTTGGTAGTAAATATCAATGAGCTGTGCTATTTAGCGACACGTAAACAGAAACAGTCATATCTCTCGTATCGCACACAAACACATACAAACAAAGTGGTTTGATAGAGTATATTATTTCATGTACAGGTAAACAATGAGGGTTGCTGGTTAGTTATTTTCGTTCATTTCATGGTTGGAGGCGCACAAATCGATCCAGAACAAAGCTTAGGTGACGTGGACAGTTCGTGTAGTTTATATTCGTGTCTTATATGCAATAACTGCAGAGATCCGACTACTAACTTTGTAACGAGTTAGATATACAGATTTTACTCGGATTTTTTTGATCGTCTAATTTTCTATGCCGATTTAAAATCTTTTAGTAAAACCTTTTTTCAGCGTGGGTTATTTTGGCTTTGACAGAACTTTAGGTATGTCGTTTGTATTTGTTATCAACGCTATTTTTACAAGCATATTTTCAACTATTTTCTGTAGATGTTAGTATTCTATAGAACTTATGGCTTTCACTTTTAGCAGTATAATTGTATTCATCCATTTTATTGGTTTGTTCAATAGAAACATCGACATTATTATTTTTTTAGTTCTTGAACAAATTATGTTGGTTAAAAAAGCCTACACCTTCATCAATCAAATCTTTAGGAAATTCATCGCCAAAATGTAAATTTATTAAATCATTCCTTAATTATATTCGCTTACGTAAATTAATCATGATCAAATTAACATTGTGTAAACAAAAAATGCTCCGCTTACAGTAATCTGTATAAATATCAATTTATTAACATGATAAACGATATTAATTGGCCACTTAGCATAATTTTAAAGTTATGAATGGAGACTTTATGTGTGTATGTTGTGAGAAAAATTCCGACAAAGATAGCTCACTAGCGCCAATGAAAAAGTTGTTGAAACCTCCGACAATGATAATGGCGGCTCATGTTTTATTTATAAAGCTCTGCATTAATGAACCACAAGGTCATTAGAATTCATTTGCTCGGCTAGTACAAACGTGTACTTTCACACGTGCTCCATTACATAATTATTATAATGCGGCACGTTTAAGAATTTCACTTTTTTGCATTTTTGTTCGATATTATTCATACGGGGACTTAGATATGAACCTTCCGCAGTTCCGCTACTCGGTAGGAGATGGCGTTGCTAGTACTAAAGTTACGGGACCCTCGTTTTCACGCTATCCACGTAAAACGGTAGACGTTTTAATAAAAGTTTGTTTCGGTGTTTATTTTAGGCTGCCGCTTGTCTGGGTTCGCAGACGAGTTTGGAGTAACTACAGTTTTAAATTTAAATAATTACAATGCATTCTTTATTGTGAATGGGTTTGCGATCGTTTTACTGTTCGGGAACGTGGTACGTTACGTTCGATTACTCGGCCGTAAAACCGCGATGCGTATTGCAGCCGGTTTTATGACGCTTTTGTGATAATTTTACGCGGTACCAATTCACGAGGATGTTGGTATTTGTAAACAGTCTCTTGTTTATATCTAGCTGCGTTTTATTTGCGACCTTCTTTGGTGGTTGAATGTTGTTTATGGCAACGTTCATCAGTAATGTGTCATCCATTCCGATTATAACTCCTAATTCATCAGCTGGGGGTTTTACGTGTCGTCATGAGTTATTTTGTCAACTTACAGGCGTGAAGTCCGTACCGAGGCTTATCATGTTCAAATTTCGTTTATTGTAAACTTTTATCCTCTATTTCATGGCGGTCATTGGTGACAACAAGTAGCCATTGTGCACCAAAATGCATCAAAGATGGATCAGAGGTATGGACATACAACTTTTAATATAAATTACTAACTTGCTTTTAAATATACACGAAGCCTTAATTAAAAAACATTTACCATAACTCGTACCACCTTGCCTGTCTATTAAAACTGACAAAACAATCCCTTGGATTTGGGAATCTCTACAAAGGCGAATCATCGGTGTGCAGCCTAATTAATAATTCCCTCCACAATACCTTTGGTGTACCTTTGAGTGGTGAAGTGTGAAGCTATGGTAATTAGGGTGACTCAAAGTTTGGGACGTACCGGGTTCGATTTTGTACCGAAGTACGTTTTGTTTTGGTCGGCAGATTCTGCATCATAATATAAGCTATGTAGGATATTATAATATAGTTCACCGATTTGGTTAATTTGTTTAACCAAAATTTCGTCAATTTTGTAGATAAGTTAAGTTAGATGCGATAAATCCGTCTGGACGGTGACGGATGTATAATACATAGTGGCACCACCCCATTCTATCCTGAGGGTATCGTAAGAGCCGACTGAACGTAATGACGAGGTTGATAACCTAGGCACAAGATAAGGAAAACTTGATAAGAAACTCTGTGCTAACTCGCCTAGCCAGCATGGGACAGTAGTCTAATGACCCTCCCTGTGATGGGAAGAGGCCCAACTCAGCAGTGGGGCACTTATGGGCTGAGTAGTCAGGAAGTAAGTAACCAACTTATATAAAACTTCAAAACAGACAAACTCTTTTTATGAAAAAGAGTCTTGTTCTGTTTTGAAGTTTTATATAAGTATCTATATACTAACAATCATAATTATTAGGCAAGAGGCTTCGATGCTCATTATACTATTGATATCCGTTAAGACAAAACAAATAAAATAAAATAATTTATTTTGCTGAGGTGCCGATGGACACATAAAAGAAACTCCCTCTGAGTTTCTTTTATGTCATTTTATGTTAAAACATATCCACTACAATATTTCTCAATCTTATCAGTCAATAGTAAAGTATAGCTAAGGAAGATTTTCCTTTTACTTTAAACTGAAATTTTGTTGTGAAAATCGAAAAATCAACAACTCTTTATAACTAGACGTCTCTTCATATCGCATTACAAACCTTATCTCGATTCCACCTACATTCGCGATACGTTTCCCGTAACACACACAAACACATACACTGTGTGAGTGAGATTTTCCTGGGACACGCTTTCTGTAGTAGTGAGTGAGATTACTCTTTCCTTTCTATATCGCTGTCCCTTTCGCTCGTTATACGTTGTAGATATAGCGGGTGTTGTCCGACAGTCTATTATTGTATGTTCAGTCTTTGCTTTTTGTAAATGTTTATCGCCAGGATTCGGGATTTCAATGTTTTGGCTCTATGTAATTTTGTCATTAATTGTTTATTACTCATTCTGTTTATATTTGTCTTATTCCATCATTGATTCTCTCACTATTGTGCCGGACCTCTGATTTTATAGAGTGACACTAAGTAGTTGGGATAAGGTTTTGTATCAAGTTTTCTTGGTTAGATGGTTAGGGCTGGTATTCTGAATCCGGTACAATTGGCAGAGACACTTCAATTCACTTTAAATAGCTAATTGATGAGAGCTTAAATAGTTTACAATTAAAAGTATCTGCGTTCATGACAGTAGGTATATTGAATTTGAATAATTAATTTCAGTGCAAGCTTCCAGTCGGTTTCATCTAAAACTATTTAAATCCATTGCGGATTTTAATAACCATGTTTGTTTATTAAATGTTTTACTATAAGTTTTGTTAGTATTCAGTTGTTTACGTGCTTTATATATTAGTCTATACTAATATAATAAAGAAGAAAAAGATTTTTACTTATGTTTGTAGCTAGTAAATTCAAAAACTACTGGACTCATTTCAAAATCTCTTAGCTTTAATGTAACGCCGAGATAAGCACGGATTTGAAACCGACCCGGGCGAACCCACGTGCAAAAGCCAGTTTTGTATAAAAGTATAACTATTATGCGAAAATCCTGGAGAGGTTGTGATAAAGGATTCGGTTATACAGAATATAATTTCAAGACTTCTCACTTGTGACTTCTGCCTTTTTTGTTTCCTGAGTCGTTCACCTGCGCCCTCAGGTCGGAGAGGGTTGGTGTATCTATGGGATCTAAATGAAAAGGAATGGTTCACGGTGGATGTTACATTGCCATGCCCAGATTACCACGCTGATCAGAGAGGCTGTCTATCCTTTGAAGGTCGTCTACAGCATTCTATGTATTCCAAACGCAGGTAAATTATTATGGACTTGCTTTGCCTACTTGTGATAAGATGGACCAGCTACATATACCTGGTATTAGCTTTTGCCAGCGGGTTCACTAGCGTAGGATCCACAGCAATTCCTAATACCAAGCGTCTAATGAACATCAGTGTATGGTACAACAGTAGTGTGTGGAAGTCTGATATATTCAATGATATTTATTGTTACTGCTTTGCCCCCCTGGCTATTAGCGTAATAATAAACTGGCTATGTAGGCGACGTGGCTTTATCATATCGGATAAGTAGTTTCCGAGACTAACGCGGGCAAACAAACACTCTCTTTACATATTAACTAGACTAACTATACATACTAACCAAAACTATACTATGCCTGGATAAGAAAAGGAGAGAGATAGTCTCTGTCTTTTTCGGGAAGTCGGTTAAGTGTCTTGGCTATCCCGTGCCTTCAATGACCAATCATACAAAATAGATCTGCTGCCATACACTTAGTGCTAAGTGTGTACTGTAGGGGGTGGGAGGGGAGGCCGGTAGGCGGCGCCGCGCATGCGTCCCGTTGCCAAGACGACGGCACGTAGCTGTCTCTGTGTGCGTGCAACGTTGCGAGCGTAGGTGTAAGTACGGTGTGCAAGTGTGTGTTGCTAGAGGGAAATAGATTTCTTTGATGGTATTGCGAATAAACTTGGCGTTTTTAAATAGTACAAGTTGTTGACATGTTAAGGGAACTTTTGAATGGCTGTTGATAGTATTGCTTAGATGTCCGGAACGCGGCCAATCATTGACTAAATGGTCTACGATAGGCCATGTGGTGACGGATTAAAAAGACATCGTGTCACCTAAAGGGACTAAGATATAAGTGAAGGAACAACGTGGAGAGAAGAGATGGAAATCTTGATACGAAGTCGATTTATCTGGCTAGCCCCAACTAATGAGTCTTTAATTTTGAATGGCTTGAGATGATGATGATGTTTGACTAGCGCAAGGTATAAAATGTTAGCCTGCGTCAGGCTAAATAAATTGTATTCTAAGAATAACCGATGATATTAGAATTTGCACGAATGAATAACTAAATTAATTAAATCTGTGTAGTTGGTTAAAGTTGTTTCTTAGGTTAATGAGATCTTAGTAAGGACAAACATTTCAACCCAAGGTATTCACTAAAAAGTTGAATCAGTATCAATATCTGGCGTTACAATGAATAATACTTACCACACACGGATCCTCATTAAATTCCGTAAACAAACCTGTGACGTCATCCATTTTCCATACCGACCGTACTCCCGTGTACCGCATTCCGCACACACACAGCCACGCATCAGTGTGCGTGCGTCACGTAGCACGCACACACGCGCTTCCATCTCACGCCCCGCACTAGCTATCATATCTACAACTACCATTGTACTACACTTCACTTCCACTCGAAAACTCCTTCGAGACTTGCAAAGGAATTTTCAGAAGGGCCTTTTCTTTGAACCTTTTGCTGTAAAACGGCTCTTAGCCGGTGTAAAGGGATGTATTGGTAGTTAGTGGTTTCTTTGTAGTTCGCGTCTCCCGGGAGTTGTAATCGTAAAGAAAATTCGAATACTTTATTTCTAGTGTTATCGCCCGGATGGAGTGTTTTGCTTCAGTGTTTCGCAATTGGAGGCGTCAAGCCCTTGACCTAACAGACGATGTATAATCCGAAAAATTTTGTTTCATTATTCATAAGTTGTCTACATTCACAGGCGTTTCCAAGAATATTCAGCATCACCTTTTTTTGTTGTATATTTATTATATTATTGTGATATTATCTTATTCTTAAACTGGATTAGTTTTAACCCGTGTGAACCGTAACAGTAATATTCGATTAAGATAAGCAAATTATGTTATTGTTGTATCGAATTCATTCGCACCTTGGTAAGATTTGATAAGAGTTGTACGTAGAATATGTTGTATTTTTAAGTATAATTTTAAGGTTTTATTGAGGCAATAAATTAATTCTACAGGTATCATACCATACCATACCATCCCGAAGGTGTCGTAAGAGGCGACTAAGGGAACGCAAATGAAAGGCAAATCACGTAGCCGCAAGAGAAGGAAAACTTGATACAAACCCTGTGCCAACCCGTCTGGCCAGCGTGGCGCAGTAGGCTAATTTCCCTCCAGAAATTTGGAGGAGGCCCGACTCAGTAGTGGGTCACTCATGGGCTGAAACGACGACAGGTATCATAGGAGCAGGTGCTGGCAAATTTTCTGCCATGAAATAAACTTATACTTAGAAGATAACTTATAAAATAAGGACATAGTATTGTTCAAACGTATAGATGTATTTTATTTAAGTCACAAACATGATTAATAGGTTATTACAATTTTATTATATTGAAAATAAACACTCATTTAACGGATTTGTCGCGTGTATTTTACATGATTCTCCCGTGACCACGAATGCTGCGAAGCATTCGGCAAATAATGTAAAATATGCACGATAAATCCGTTAAAATTTAACTTTAATTTTTAATAAATGCGTTTATATTACATAAATAAAATTTCAGTTCATGAATTTACTTTCGAAGTTATGCCGTAAGAGAGTTGTATGTAACATTTTACACAATACTGGTTAGTTATATAGTATGAGTTTCTATCACTTTGAACCAGATATTATTTTATTTCTAATCGGGTGCTAATATTTAAAGGTTAGAGATCTTTCTCTCTGTATATATGTCTTAAAAACATGTTTATGGGCTTATATACCTTCCTGAGCTGAATGAATGTGATATGAAAATTGCGGGAAGTCTGGTTCATGTAACTAAACGAATCACGGCTAGGCATGGTTATATCTGTGATAAATATCTTTTGGACCAACATTTTAAGATTCAGGGAGTTCAATAGGAGATTATTGAGCTTCTCCAACTGCCATTTCTTCTTTCTGTTTTGAAATTGAGGTGCTTAGGATATCAGATTTGACGAAATATGGGACTGGTTTCTCATAATCATATCATTATTTAGCCCATAAACAACCCACTGCTGAGTCTTCCCATTACAGGAAGGGTAATTGGCCTACAGTGCGACGCTGGCCAGACGGGTTGGCACAGTGTTTCGTTTCAAGTTTTCCTTCTCTAGCAGCTAGGTTTTCGACCTTGTCACTTATTTTTGTCGGTTTTCACGACACCCTCAGGATGGAATAGGGTGGTGACATTATGTATTCTAAATCCCTCGCCACACATAATCTCTTAATCATAGGACATATGAAATCCCAATTTCGCCCCTCAAATGGCCTTAAGTTGAGATAGACTTCCTCCAGTTTGATGATGGGAAATTGGTATGCTGATGCCAATTTCTGTCACGTTGGCCAGATGGGTTGCCAGGGCAGGCGCTGCACTTGATACTCATGCCAACAGGCTAAGCCACTGGACGAAAAGCCCCAGGAGCTGGTACCAAAACCTCCTCCAGCTGTTCCAAAAATCGATTCAGGAAGCAAATAAGAGTCGCTGCGAAGGTCACGGCCCATCGATCCGACGTAGAAAGTGAGACCGGCTGCCACTACTAACCGTCCCGCTGGCTATGCAGGCTGAATTAATCGCGCATATATTTGAATACATTTCGTGCGCTGCGGAGTCGTCGCCCCCTTAACTTGGAGCGATTTTGTTTTGCCAAACGGTTGTTACGTTGTAACAGTTGTTTTGTCGCGGAAACTTGTTTCGCGGATCTGTTAGCTTCTGTCTTAATTGTCTGAGACTGATACCTTTCATGGACCCGTCGACCATTACCTTGTTGCTGGGGCGCTGCTTTTGGTATTCCCTTGGAAACAAGAGATGGACGTGTCAGTGCTTATAATTCCCATTATGCTATTTATTCCACTACTGGACATAGGCCTACCCTAATGACCAACCTCCTTTCTTTAGCCGGCCCATAGAACTGCTGCCCGCTGCTTTTGGCAGGTCATCGCTCGATCTAGTAGGTAGGTGTCAGCGGTTTATCCTGCAAATATGATGATAATTTGACTTTATTGTGTTCGTTTTCGGATGAGATTGATCGGTGGCAGTTGAAAGCTTCAGCTGATGGTAACAGCGTCGATAAGAATCTATGCAAAAAAGTAATATAACTAATAAATACAAATAAATAAATGGAAGTGCCTATACGTAATACCAAAATGACAGTATTTTTTATAAATGCATATGAAAAAGTATCACTATCACTACATAGTATAAAACAAAGTCGCATTCTTCTGTCCGTCCCTATGTATGCATAAATCTTTAAAACTACGCAACGGATTTTGAAGCGGTTTTTTTTAATAGATAGGTTGATTCAAGGGGAAAGTTTATATGTATAACCCACCCACGCTTTGCACGGGCGAAGCCGGGGCGGGTCACTAGTTAATTATAAAAGCACTGTTTGTTCCGGCTAATGACCGTAACGACTTAACTGATTTTGAACTTTGAACAATAAGTACAAATGTTTGTAATTACCTTACCTTAAAGAAAGTACACATTTTCTCGAAATAATAACACAGGGTGAATAGACGGCCAATATCTCAAGGCTCCGTCCAGCTGAAATACAGAATTCAATAAATTAGTTACGAGCCACAATAATTGTTTTAGCTACACTAACTGAACCAGATGTTCTACAGTTTTAGTAGTCTGCGGGATTAGACGTTAGAGTTTTAGCTTAAATGTATTTTAGGGCGATTGTCCATTGGGTCTTTGAATTAAGGATGGTCTTTGAATTTAATTGGTGGAAAGTTTGTGTATCACTTATTTAGAGTTAAAAAACCGATAATTTCTGATACATTAAAATAAATATAATAAATATCAAGTTATCAAAAGAAGTTCAGAATGCTGTTGATTGACACACCTATCGAACGGGCTAAATCAGAATCGATTTATCCATTCATAAAGAATAATATAATAATGTTAAACCAATCTAATTAACATTTGCGTAGTTCCGCACACAAATAATCCTAATCAACCGGTTTTATATTTCATTCACTATCGGTAAATACCCTTAGTCCCACTCAAAACTCCAAAACAACTTAAGAATTATGTCTTAAAGGGTATAAGGAATTTACTAACATAGTGATCTCTTCACTCCTACTGCTCAGCCCATAAATGACCCACTTTTGAGTCAGGCCTCCTCCAGTTACATGGAGGTGGCCATGGAGGTTCCTTCTCTTGCGATTAGGTTATCGGCCTTGTCATTTCCCTTTGTCGGCTCTTACAATACCCTTAGGATGGAATGCGCAGGAGACACTATGTATTTTAAATCCATCACCACACGGACTCTTCACTCTCTTTACTAGAAGGCTTTAAAGCCAGTGGACTTGCGTCTCTATGTTGGCGTCGATATTTAGAGGAGCAATCAAATGATTGTGTGCCTGGCGGGTCGATAATCATGTTAGAGTTAATCAAAACTCAGATAAATAACTACGCCCATGTTTACATTATGAAAATTTACTATGCATACAAATATAGAGGGTAAGTACAGAATAGATTAGATACCTTTCTGCTATGTATCTTTTACTCAGACAATCACATCTTAATTAAACCAAACCAATTTGGATTCATTCGTCACACTTTATCATCGTCATCAACAATCAGCCAAAATCAGATATACGCGTCCTGGCGTCCATCCGAAAGCCGGTCCTGAGCCGCCGCATCCATCGCTTTCTTAACCAGGTCAACCTTAACCAGGTTGTCGGTCCACCGTGTGGGTAGCACTGCGCTTTCCGGAACGCGGTCGCGACTCGAGGACTTTTCTGCTCTGTTTTTCTTTTCTGACCATTTAACTTTGCACAGGTCCAATTTCTTCTCATTATCCTATGCATGTAGCATGTGGAGTGGATAGAATAGACAATAAATTGTATTGCTTCAATCAATTCTGGAGTTTATTGTCATCAACAGGATGTACTGTTTAAAGAACCAGGCCAGAACTGCGTACAGCTAGCGAAAGACACTGAGTTGTCTTTCCGGCGTGTGCCAAAACATTGTTAATTACGGTACCAGTGTATTCTATGGTTTATAAATACATCACGTGGAAATACTGGTGGTGGCTCTGAACGGTCTGAATTAGGTTTTGTTTAAGCGAACATGATTCGTTGAGATCCTTGGGATGAGTGCCTTTGTATTGCTATCTGTTTCATATATTTTGTTGTAGACTACGCAATCTGAAATAAAAACAATAGCTTTAATAAAAATACGATCAGACGAAGAACAACTTCTTTAGCTAAGATTTCGCTAGCTAGCGTAACTTGATATCTGAATATTATTAGATATTTAGAGCCGACTAACAACGGATTACTGAAATGTATTAAATCCTACTAACTATAGTATTTTAGACGCGAAAGTTTGTAAGAATGTACGAGCATGGATGTAAGTTTGTTACTTTTTCACGCAAAAAAATAATAAAAAGATTTTGATGAAACTTTTGAAACGAACTGAAATTTCTAAACTGAATAGTAACACTGCTAGCAGTTAACTGTGTTGCTATTTAATTTAAGACCTCGAATCAGGATGTTTTCATTCTTGCGTCTAGCAACCCAGCGACGGCCAGCAAGTGGAAGCAGGTTATTGTAGGGTCGTATTCCGCTCGTTTCATACATAACGAGCGTTGGAAAGTCGAGCGATTGTCACAAGAGGCCTATTGCTATTCCGGAGGCGCTACGCGAGCATGTGTTGAGCACACGCCCAGCCAAACATTAGTGAGTGTACAGACATCGGTATCTAACCAGCCAGTAACCTAACCTGCCGAAAGTTTACCGATAACGTCGTTAGTCTAGGGGTTAGATGTGCCGCCTTTGGATCAACGGGTCCCGGGTTCGATACCGGGGTCGGGCTGGTGTCTATGTCTAAACCAGAGGCACTTGCTCTGTCTGGGTGTCATTTGATTTCGTGAAGTACCTGTTGTTAAACAGCCCCCGCGATACCGGTTATTACTAGTACAGGGGTTTCGTTTAAAAAAACCGTCTTCTTTGATGCTATAAAATCAATATGTTGAAACGCGCTTTTCTAAATTGATCCTGATCGATGAACATACTCTTATAAATCTGTACGCTACCGTTAATGATCTTAATCTGTCAGGAAACAAACAAGTGCAGGGTTGCCGCATTTATGCTGTAACTACTACTAGGTACTCAGCCCATAGATGACCCACTGCAGAGATGGGCCTCCTCAAGTTACATGGAGGATAATTACCCTACTGCCAGATGGGTTGGTGCTGGGTTTCGTAGCAAGTTTTCCTTCTCATGCGGCTAGGTTATTAGCCTTGTCATTTCGTTTTGTCGGCTCTGACGTCACCCTCAGGAGGTAAAGTATCATTGCCTAGTGTGCATTTTCTGACGAATTTACATCAGATATTTTCACGAGATTTAGATATTAAATATGTATTTGTGCTTTTTATGGTTTGTCAAGAAACTATTGACGAACGAAATCTGTACGTAAAGTATTTAAAAAAATGGTAACAAGTTTGGTATGCTTGGTATATTAATTGTAATTATATTATGGCCAGGTCTTAACGCAGTAACTGCTCACTACAGCAGTTACTGCAATTTGAATCTGTGGTCTGTCTGCGAGTCGCAAGGAATTCAAAACGCAAATACAATACTGCTTGGTATAGCCAAATTTTCTGTTACGTTTTTTAAACAATACCCAGACGTCAAATGTATATGGCTAAGATGGCAATGTTGATGATTGTCCTATGTTAAGGTTCCTGTACGCACATCTACTCTTGTGACTCTAGTCTGTACAACGCCCAGCATTACACTGGCGGCCATTTCCACAGCCTACTTACGTGCCGAACGGTCGGCCATCGATGCTATCTGCTGATATTGCCTTTTTAGCCGCCACCCGTTAGCCATCCGCCATTATTGAGGATTAGAACTGCCGGACGAACTAAGTACGAAATTCGGGAACTAGTTTAGATACGAGAGATGATTGGCTTTTCAAATCTCAACGCATGCATTTGGACTGCAAGAAAATTGCTAGATAATCGGTTAAAACATGCTATAAAATAAAATATAGTGTAATTAACGATAACATTGGATAATGTAAATTTGCAGATGATGCCCCAGTGAACAGAAACCAATGCCAAACCACGACAAGTCTAGAAATGGAAGTTCAAATGAGTCATTATTTTAATAAAATAATAAAGAGTGAGTAGTTGAACTATGTATTCATCGACCGATGCGTCAAAATGATTGCATAGTTCAATGTAGTGTAGTGTAAATTCAATTACTTATATCATCTTGAAGGATATGAATCCAAGTTTTGCTTTAAGTGTCCATCTTTTATTTTCAATTTATAGAAAAACAGTAGGGGAGTGGCAACTGGGACATAAAATAATTGCCTTTGGAGCATAAAACGAAAAATTTCAGCCAACTACTCCTAGGAAGACCTGTTTCTTTTCAAACAAGGTAAATGAAAAGAACAAAGTAAGTAGACGTCAAAACGAGCACTATTGTATAACTTCAGCATTACCAAAAAACAAGCTTAGGCTTTTTTCAAACTTGTCTTTCAGAAGCATTACTGTGTTTGAAGCTTACAGAAACAAGGTGGAGGGGGGTGCCTCTAAAAAGCCTCTCCCTACCTCGGGACCATCGACCTTGCTATTGCAATGCGCAACACGCGCAATACTTTTGTCGCTGAAGAAGGTCACGCCGATCCGCCTTCAGACTGTATGTAGGTTACGTGGCAAAACATATGATTTCGGCCAAGGAGACGTCGCTTGAAGGTATTATACGGCGTTTTATTTTAGTCACCTAAGACCTTCACGACATTTAAATGGAATAGCTTAGCAAGGATTCCAGGGTGCTTAAAAATTATGTTGTGTGGTGACAAATTAGGGTTCATTGGAAATCGGAAATCGGGAAATCGTTGGGCTGTGTTCCCGGGAAATCAAGCTCGAGAACTCGAGAAATCATGTACGTTTGTAGAAAATAAACTTGCAGAGTTTTTATTTGTTTATATTCTATTAACATGCCATAAATGGTGCTATGATTGTAATGTAATTATAATTTACATTTACTTTCTACCTGACTTTAAGATATTAAAGATTTCTTTCGTGTTTTATAGAAGCTATTTTGTTTACAAGATTTAAGTTGATTTTTTTTTCTAAATAACCAGCCCAAAATTGTGCTGTGATCTTAATGTAATGTACTCGTAAGTTAAGATAATAGGTTTCGTCGCATTTTTTAAGAAATTTCGAAACATTTTTTAATATCGTTTATTTAAATTTAACTAAAGTATGTAGCTACCATTTTGTTCGATAACTTTTTGCCATCTTGTAGGTAGGCACATGATCCCATTGCTATAGACATTTTGGGACTACTGATCAAAATACCGCGACAAGTGGTTTTGGCAGTCCTCTCGTGATGTTAACCTGACCCTGCCTAAAGAATTCTGAAGAGACCGAAACATGTGGAAATCTGAAGGTACAAGATCAGGACTGAAGATTTTATTACAAGTTCATACATACTGTAATCCGTAAAGACTTTTTCCCCAACCTAATATTTACGTTTTCTTTCATGTTGATTTTTTGTTTATTTTAAGTTCTAAATAAATGGTGCTGTCATTATGATTATGAGCCTGAATAATATTTTTTTCTGTAATATTTTATAAAAAAATATTTATAAGATTAACGTTTTTGAATAACATCGATGAAAGTTTTATAATTAATTTGATACTTTTATTTGAGAGGTAAACCACTGATTTTTAGACGCAATTGGAACCAATTATTATTAGAAAACGTACGTAAATGTAAATTTCTCGACAACCCGAGAGTCCCGAGAAATTAGCCTCGAGAATTCTCGAGACCCGAGAAATTGAAAAGCTCGAGAAATCATGAACCCTATGACAAATATAGAATACGTAGAGTCACCACCCCATTCCATCCTGAGGGTGTCGTAAGAGCCGACTAAAGGAAATGACAAGGCCTATAACCTAGCCGCAAGAGAAGGAAAACTTTATACGAAACTCTGTGCCAACCCGTGTGGCCAGCGTGGCGCAGTAGGCTAATTACCCTCCCTCCATTAAACTGGAGGAGGCCCGACTCAGCAGTGGGCCCTCTAACGTAATAGTATTACAGTACGTAATAGTATTACGGTATTCGCTCAAAAAATAAACCTGTAATTGATATAGGTTCCAGCTAATAGAATTGAATCAGAGCTGGTGTAAGGATAATTTGGTTTTAATCTTCACCAGACGCTGACTATGGTCGGTTTTATTCGCTCCGTAATTTTAGGAGTCGGTACAATCATAATAGTGGATTATGAGTGGAGATTATGTCGGAATTATTTTATGCCAGGTTATTATAATGGAGGTATGAAGAAACCCAACAATAGTCACGAACTATTCATCATTATTATTATCTCCACTCATCATTTACACCTCCGTCGACTTATTGGAGGGAATAATGTCGATGATGACGTTCGCACAGAATTATTGCATAATATCAATATTACCAAAATTGATTTTTATTAATGCCATCAGTGGGCGTATCTAATACAGCATGTGATAACGTGTGATATTTGGTTACTTTCAGCCAAGTTTCACGGCCAACAGAAGGCTTTCTCCACACATTTGTGCGTCCTGAGACAAGCGCGAGACGCGACCAGCCTCTATGAAAGCGTATCTTATGCATTTTACATGAGCCGTGCCACGAGGGCCCTTACCTCAGCCTGCACACAGCCAAAGCAACACCCCCACATAAGTTAGCTTAATACGCACAGAGATAGACCATTGTCATTGGAACAAAAACACGCACACAAGACGGAACTCGTCCTAATTAGTTGTTTGTAAACACGTGTCCGTTTTGCGTTTGTGTGAGTTCGCAGATGCGTATAAGGTAGCTGCCAGGAACCATGTAATATTATGGAACATAGGGAATTTTAAAATGAAGTGAAGAATAAGCGTGGATGTTACCAAACTAAATAAATCATATTACATAAGTGATCAATTGCATGTGTTTTTAGACAGCTCCAATTTTGTTATTTCAATATTATATGTCAGTGAAATAAACAAAAGCAATCATTCTTTAAACTGCTGTAAGATACGTAAAGTCGTAGCAATACAGTTAAACTGTCACTTAACTTAGACAAACGATCTGGAAATGTGCCAGAGAAGGAAATTAAGATTTAGGGACTTTCACCTTTAATACAAAATGACAAAATTACTTGTCATGTGACATTGCAATTTGTAGAGTTTTTGCATATGATTTATTACAGATTGTTCTTGGATTTAAGCTAATTAAAGCTACCAGCGATGATCCTTATTTTGTATTGATATTCTATCAATAATGTTAGAGCTAGACTTGTCTGAAAAAATATGCTCTGGTTCCTATTTCTTAAAATGGTATAGAAACTGTTTGCCTTCGAGATATTTATTTGGGCAAATATATGTAATAATTTTGAACTCTTATTAATTAGAAAATAAATCGTTAAGTCCCAACTTTATGTACTGCCCCTGGAGGTGTAGGACCTCCGCCTAGAAGGCATTGTTCGGTCTTTTATCTTCTTAAAAATATGAAAGGAGGAAGAGAACTAAATATGTCATTATTATAAATAATGTTGGGTCGTATGTTAATATATTATTATGTTGTCGGTGTGTGCTAGTGTTCGGTCGTAATTTTAATTCTATTACTATTAGTCGTCGACTATTTTGCGATGTTTCATATTGCGAAGTCATATAATATGAGTCTATAAAAAGACGTCCTTGATGATTTTGAAAATGTTCGGTTATTACGTGATATGTGTGTGATCCCTTCAAACGGGTATTGTTTTTGGCCTATAATGAAGTCTCGCGGTGACGGTGTCAAGGGCCGCCAGTTCACGCTTTGCATATTTTGGTTAGGGTAAAGGCAGATACGGTTTTCATACTCCTTGAATAAAACCAACATGCTCATTTTAAGTTATTTTTCTGTATTTTCTCACTCACTTATTGACTCAATTTTGTATTATGAAAATTGAAATTGAAATTCAGATCTTAATAGGTACTAGTGGTCGCCTGGTGGTCGAAGTTTGACCATCATTAATTTGAATTTTAGTTCTCTAAAATCTCTATTTGGCGACAGACTTCACTATCACTACATAGTATATAACAAAGTCGCTGTCGTCCGTCCGTCCCTATGTATGCTAATAAATCTTTAAACTAGGTACGCAACTGATTTTGAAGCGGTTTTCTTTAATAGATAGAGTGATTCAAGAGGAAGGTTTATATGTTGATGTCTTAGGTTTTCACGATCTTTACACATTGCAGGAAATTATCTCTTCACGGTTTTGACCGTTTTATTTTAACCGTGAAGAGATCATTTCCTGCAAGGTTTATATGTATAATACATCCATAATATTGTAGAGAATCACTGATAAATTTAGAGGTTCATCATTGCACCCATGCGAAGCCGGGGCGGGTGGCTAGTTAACAATAAACAAAAGAGTATATATGCGTTCGTGTGTGTTAAATACATGGTAGTGTGTGTAATGTTTTTATTGCTTTAGTGTATTTTTTTTGCGTAATATAAATTAATATATTAGCATTCTGCAGTCTTTCTCTATTTAAACTATAAGTGTGGGAAATTTAATTCTCCCAGGTCAGCGTAATTTTCGTAAAAAGGGGTACCTACAAAGTCTTGGCTTCACGTATTTATATTTAGATTTACTAAAGAAGTGTTGATTGGATTCTGCACTGGTCACTGGTGATATTATATTTTAATCAGTTGCTAAAGTTGAAGTAATATTTAGGATAGTTTATCTTAAAGTGAATGAAAAACAAAACGTCCAGTAGACAAATGTATAAAACACATTCCTACTCCTGCGTCTATGTAGTCTAGCATAACATCTGTATAAATTACGACAGAAACAAAAACAGAATACTAATCTATGCAACATAATAGTAAATATCCAAAGCAATAAAAAAACAGAGGATAAATCAACAGAAATCAACCACAGTGTCCAATTCGTTAGCAAAGTGTTTGAGTTTACCAACAGTTGCCTTCATAGCCAAGTATCGAAGGTTCCAGAACTGAGCTAATATTATTTCAGAGTGCCCAGACGCGCATCCATGGCCGTTCATTAACCGCCTTCCCTCCGTTCACAGGGGGTTGCCCTCTCTTTAGGTTCCAAGTAGTTATTCCATGTATAGTTATTCGCAATTAAGCCATATTTAGTAGCTGTATTCAATATCTATCGGCGATAAATAACTACTAATAACCGTCATTTTCTCCACGGATTGGATTTTTTTTGTTTCAAGTTTTCGTTCTCTTGCTTTTCGGCCATGGAATTTCCTTTAGTCGGCTTCTAAGGCACCCTCAGGCTGGAATGGGTGACATACTGTATTCTAAATCCGTCACCATACGGACTATGTAAGTAAACGTAGCCGCACTATCGCCATAGCGCATAATGCTTAAGTTAATCGTTTTTATCCATATCTGAAATAAAGAAAGGTAAAATTATCAAGGACATCCCGATATAATTACTCACAAATTATACACGTTTGGAACACACAAAAATATAGGAAGTGGAGTTCATTTTAAAAACACAATATGTGTCCAACTATCCAGAGGGTGTCATAAGAGACAAACTAGCCGCAACAGAAGGAAAACTTGATGAAAACCCTGTGCCAACCCGTCTTTCCAGCTTGGTACAGTAAGCTAATTTCCCTCAATTAATTTGGAAAAGTAGTGGGTAATTTACTGCCTAAAATTTTGATGGCTTCTCTCTTTTCCTGCCAGTAAGAGCCAGTAACGCCTCTGCTTTTACAAAGGTCTATAGGGGTTAGCCGCGTACCTTAAAGCGCGCTGGTTGCTTGAGCTCTAGCAATACGAGTATGTACTAAAATATAAGTAACCGTTACAATTTCTATTCTAATATGTATACACCTATATCTCCTGATAGTACATCTTTCGGCGCCAAAGAACAGCTAATGTCCGATAAGGCTGACAATTAAAGCTATCGGAAGGTACAGATCTGATCTGAAGTAGAACGCCTCCACATTTCGCGGGTCGTACTGCCACTATGGCGCCAAGCGAGGTGCGCGCAGAATCTTAATGCACATTAATCAGACATCGTGTAGAATTGCCCACGAAAACAGCTACTGTGCACCGCTAACCAAGACTAAATAGTACAAATAAAGGTATTGTGACATTGTTAGTAATACTGTGATTATACCGCGAACTTAGGTGTCTTAAAATGACAGTTAAAACAGTTGTCCGTAGATCAACCGCTTCGATGGTGATCGATCGATCGGTACTTGTATTTTGGGTACTTTTTAACCCAACATGAAGTTAGCAGAGGCAACAGCCCCTCAGATACAGACCAGTAATATTGTTGTCCGAAAACCAAATCTAAACCTTTATCCAGTATCGCTTGCAATCTCTAGTCAAGGCGTCCCAACGTAGCCAACGTACTACTCAGCCCATAAATGGCCAGCCGGGATGACACAGGGTTTCTTTCTCTTGCAGCTAAGTTTTCGGCCTTATCATTTCCTTTTATCGGCTCTTACGACTCCCTCAGGATGGAATAGGGTGGTGACACAATGTATTCTAAATCCGTCACCAGACAGACTTATGTACTATGGACATCGTTGTCGGAGTTAGGACTAAGCCCCAATGTATCTGCTACACTGCTGCCTTTCTTTGAATTGATTTTTCCGTCTCTATCAATATAATGTCAACTGTTTCACGACAAACGTCAATTAATAAATCAATGTAACGAATTAAAACAAGCCATCCACATTACTCTGGCTCGTCTTGAAACGTTAAAAAATACCAATAATACCGATTATTCTATTCTTTCTATCTGGAGGGACGATACAATACGGCTGTACTGACGTTTCAATGGGCGGCCATGTTGGAAATTTGTAGGCTCTGCTGCGCCGGCGCATCTCGCGGCCGTTTTGTCAATACTGTCTGCGATTGTACCGTTTAATCAGTTTTGCATTCAACTGTACCGCCTTTGACGAGTAATTGGTTTGCCGATTGAAATGTTAGTGCCGCTGGCCCTTTTATTTTAGCACCCGACTGTACTTTAGAATATGTAACTCGATTGCGTTTGAATATTACACCATCGATTGTGTGCTTGTATGTTTACCGATATGTGTACTGCTATGATATCTTATGCCAACTCGCTGCAACGGTACATGTTTACAAGTATGACGCAGGTGGTATCCATTGCCGCCCTCAACTAAACTTAATGGAGGAACACTATCCACCAAACTACTACTGCAATGAGTCATATGAGCCTATAAACAGTCCGTTGTTGAGTGAAGCTTCCTCCAACACGTTGGAGGGAAACGCTGCTATGATGGCTAGACGAGTTGATTTTCATAACTAAGTTTTGAAGACATATCTGTTGTAAGAGGAATGTTTACAGTCTAACAAAAACTAAGCTATAGGAAATGATACCATAGAGTTAATCAAATTGAGTTGCTTTGTGGTTAATGTATGTACTATATGTCTTTTTTATTATTTTACAAGATTACTAGTGTGAGTTCTATCATCATTGGTTCCCTGTGTTCTCAAGTTATGACAGTTCACCAAAATGAAAATTAAAACACTGACCTGCAATACTAAGTACTGCACTTTTAATATATATATTTTTTCTAAACTATAGAAGTTAGAGATATAAAAAAAAACGTTTTATAGCAAATGTTATTAGCTTTCTTTGTAACTATAGCAAACTCTACAAACTTTTTTTCGAGTCCTTTTTATTTCGAAAGTATATCTTGTGTACTTAAAAAGTTATTGCAATTTTAAAAGTGTGATACTTAGTTTTGCAGCCCAGTTTAGTTTATTTTACTAAATCAAACACATAAAACATTCGTTTGTGGCAAAGCTACGTGACAATTCCGCAGCTCATTCGATAGCAGAACATGAAAACTCATAATGCGAAAACCACAAACTCAATCCAAACAACAACAGGCAACACTTAAATCAACAAACGGAGAGACGTCGATGGTGGACAATTAAAATCTAAAATAATATCGACGCGAACAATAACGAAGCTAACCATTAAAATAAGAGGCAGAATGTTTAATGAAGTTCGGCTTGAAATTTAAAAAAACCGTCAAGTTTCTTTTTGACTTGTGCCATAGGGTTCTGCTGTGTTAAACTTGATTTTTAATATAATATTCTGTTGCCAAGCTAAGAACAAGGCGGTATGGCATTAGCCAGTGAATCTATGTTCAGCTGTGGACTAATCTGAGAAATGTATACCTACAGTATGGAGACGTTGAAGTTGATTAAAGAAACTGGACAAGAAGAAAGTGACATTCTTTTCGTCCATCAAATTCGAAGACAATGCAATCGATATATTTCAATTATAAACTCGTACCCTGGCAAACTTCATACCGCCATATTAAGAGGTAATATGGCAGTACGAAAGTCTGACCGATACAAAAACAATAAAAAAAAATTGCAAATGTTCGGATATAATGTGAGTATACATTTGGGCATAACATTTTTATCTACATGGATAGGCAATAAAAAGCAAACCTATGGCATTTTTTCAATAATCTCGAAAATTGTTAAATGTAATTTAGCTCAAGTACCAAATAGGTAATGTAAAGGATCCCTAAAACAGGCGAGTTCCTGGAGCAGCGATGGATGCATAGAAATATGGCGTCTAGATGCGGGGACCAATCAAAATTCTTCGTCAATTAAGTAGAGATCGCGGCAAAAGGAAAATTGAAGGAAAAACTGAGGGTGGCTTTGGTACATAGTGTTGTGCTCCACAGTCTATATCGATTTAGTAACGGTGATAAAAGTCAAAATTAACCGCATGCTACTATAATGGTCTGCACAATATAGGAACCACCAGAGGAAAAGCATATCATATTTAAGACCAAGGATTTTTATAAAATTTTCCCTTCTGTAGCGGCCAGGTGATCTGCCTCTTCCGTTCCGTTAATTGCGTCTTCCAACACCCTGAGTGTAGTATGCGTTGGTGAAGTTCTGGATTCAACATTTTTGACTATTTTACTTGTCCCAATTACAGAATGTGTGATCGATAAACTTAAATCATAAAAAGTGTTTATTTATTTCAGTTTCAGATTTTCAAGTACTATGTCAGTGCCTAAGTGTAATATGCTATGCTTCTATCCCTAAATCCAAATTCAACCAAGCGTAAATAATCAGAATCATCCAGCGGGAAATTCACGACCGACGTCGAGTCAACTCGATTTTGATGAGGGCATCGATCATTTCACATCCCTAGCTCCGTCTAGGTACGAGACTGTGTATTACTTATCCGGACTACCCAATTCCGTACTGTTTTAAAAACTATGGCAAATTAGTTTGCATCTTTATAGTTTTTTCGCCTGAGTATAATAGTGTATTCGTGACTATAATTCTAAGTCTATCAGCTTCATCAGGAGAACCGTGGTGCTGGCAAGTGTTGCAGGTGTATATGGGCAGCGGTAATCGCTTACCAGCAGGTGAAGGGTTTGCCCGTTTGCCTTCTTATATAAAAAAAACATCAATGTTAAGTAGGCCCTCCCATTGAATGGAAGGAAGTTTGTCTATGAGCTAATTTTGCCACGTTTTTGGCTTCTTTATTACCTTTACCCTCACACTTTCTAAAATAATGCATGTTTCTATTCAATGCAATTCCTTTATTATTCTTTATTGCACACAGTACAATATAAAAACATGATCATTTGGAGATAAATGTACACAGGCGAGCTTAACTCTATAAGCTTTAATATTAGTATTTCCATATTACTTATACTTTATGTACAATTATTCTAACCAAATTAGTTACTTAAAACCAAGTCAGAAAACAACTTACATTTAGACTTAACATAAACTTAACTTTGATATTAAAGTATATTAAGATGTTATAAATGGGTGCTCGGATCACTGGTTACTCCTATCTCGGTACATTTTTCAATTCGGCTCGAATGACGACGCTGTTTAGAATACTGTAAACATCTATATCTGACGGTAACAACTTGGTGGTAAAGTGAATATTTAAGCGCCACCTTCGTGGTAAAATCATGTTGAACTTGCCGACTTAGGAAAAGCTGCCTCTAGTACGCTATGGAAATAAAGTGTGTTCGGTCCGCATTGTACGGCGGCCGTCGTAAATGGATTTTATCACTATATAAATATCCCCCCATCTTTGCGTTACGACGCTAAGCTATGTCACGTCACCGGGATTGGGTTTTAGTAGGCCTGCCGTAGCGTGCTGCGTTTTACGTCTAGGCGACAATGTTTACTAACGATACTTTTCTACTTATCGTAGCATTAAATGTTTTTTTTTAATATATGTTTTAACGTATCAATGGGGCTCTGCAGAGTCTCTCACTCTGCAGAGTGGTCTCGTCTAAATTGCTACAGGGAACTTAGCCTGTTGTACCATATTAGCTAAATTAGATTGTTTTAGGCTTGGCTCGCTGGTAAGTGCAATGTAAACTAATCTTCTATGTCCTGTATCGGTATTTAGTATACAAAATACTAGCTGACCAGACAAACTAAAAATACGTTTTATAAAAAAATACTCTACGATCTATTCTCAGACCTCAAAAATATATTTGTTTTGGATTTTGGGTCAAGGCTCGTCTGCAACCGACAATATACTCTAAATCGGTATTATCGCGGTTATGTGTAATGTTCCATGGCGTGATATTATTTGTTTCCTCAATAAATAGGCGACACAGTACAAAAACTCAAAAGGAACTTTATTTACGTAGATTACATCACTAAACTCTTATAAATCGTTATATTTATACATTCATTACGTTATCATCTTACGGCCCCTGTCCCACACTAGGTGGTAGTCTCCACACACATATCAGTCGTCATACCTACATTCACACCTTTCATACACAAATAAGCTTATTAAATTAACCAAAAATATTACTCTTCTTTTTTGGGTTTTCAGATAAAACCTATAAGCTAATTCACTGTGTCAACTACCGCCAAACCAAATTTTATCAAAACCTGTCCAGCCGTGTTTGAGTTATAAATGATGTAACTAACCCAACCTTGTTTTATTTATGCAATTTAAAGATAACATACTAAAATAAAAGACAATTTTATTAAAACGGGACCGTGCAAACCAAACAAAAGTACCAGGGACGCATAAAATCAAAGCGGTGCGTCACTAAGATCTTGGACGTCCGAAAACGAGCGGTCCCGAAGGCAGAATTACCCGTCAATGCCCCACGGCTCATTTGCACTAAAAGCTGCGCCCCTGCGATCGACCCCGCTAAATTGTGTATTAATAAGCCTGAGACCTTTCGATCCAAGATGGTTTTCTTATGGGACGAATTTCTGGGGTTAACGCTAAAGGAATCAAGGGTAAACCATCTTTTCACTTTGGTGTATATTTTTATGGAAACAGTTATTTAATTTGTTTTTTTTTGTGTGATACCACTGAGTCGGGCCTCCTCCAAATTCATGGAGGGAATTAGCCTATGAATAGCCCCCTGATGCTGCAGTTGATTACTCCTTAATTTAACTAAGCGCGTCACGTGACATCGTTTGCATATCAAGCTTTCCTTTTCTTTGCAGCTAGATGGACTCAGTATACATTTTAGTCGCAGTCGTACGACAATTTTGACATGAATTTGGTTATTGGAATAAGTAGGTATTTTCAAATACCTAATCTATAAATAATAAATGTATTTGAAATCCAAAATCACAAGAATCATTTTTTTTTGTTTATTTTTTAACAAACCTAGTTGAAAATTAAACTGATTTGACATTACAGAACACACAAAGGTTAGCTAGCTGCCTTGTTGCTAGAAACTCTTTGTTTGACTGATTAAAAGTCAGATACAACTGAATAATGACGTGTTGTATGAATAACTAGTTCACGCTTGAGACAGGATACTGACCCCGCACCAAATGCCTGAATCGGGCTTCCTCCCATTTCATTGAGGGTAATTAGCTTACTATGCGTCATTGGCCGGACGGGTTGGCACAAGGCTTCGTTACAAATTTTCCTTTTCTTGCGGCTAGGTTGTCGTTTCCTTTTGTCGGCTCTTACGACACCCTCAGGATGGTACGGAGTGGTGACACAATGTATTCTAAATCCGTTACCACTGTAAAGATTAAAAATTAAAATAACTAGGACCTAATCCTAATGGAAGGACGGCGACTATAAAGCGAATACGGACTAAAGCTGGCAGTAAATAAAGCAATGCCCTCATTCTGAAATCATTATAGCCGAGCCATATCGCACATAAACCACAAAGCACTCCTTGGCTCGGATGGCTCGGCACCTGAACAAAGCCTCCGTGACCTAAGCCTTACGTATTTAGGTTGCAGTATGCAGCCTAACAACCTCGTACTAAAACAGAATATCGATTACTTTCGCTACTATAATGTAATCCCCCGCCCACTTTTCGTTTTTTTAGCTCGGGATAATAATACGGTGGTCTCTGTCTGGCGCACGGGGTTGCAGGCTTCGTCCCCTGGGTATCGCCTCCCGCTCGCACCTCACCCCCGCCGTATGTAAATGATCGTCGCATCGGTTGTGTGTGCGAAGCCTATAACAACAGTGTCCAACACAGCGATCACTCGATGTTTGAGGTTTGCTGTCCCGATGGCTTTTGTCCTATTTGGAATGCCAATTTCGAGACGGGACCGAAAGTTCTTCATCGTTGGCGTATCTTTTTTCATGTTCAAGTAATTGGTTTTGACGTTTTCTAATCTGTCTTCATTTCGGGTTTAAAACTAGCTGGTTTTGTTTTAAAAGTTTCTAGCACTACCTTCAATGATGACAGATTTTCGTTGGAAATATTATCCTCTTTTTCATCCCTTTCAAGTTTTCCCGGACAAAGAACATACATAGGACAAAGAACACACCCTTCGTTGTCATCTCTTCACCAAATGTCATGAAATCGTTTCAGCGGTCAAGGTGAGAAAATAGAACAGCAGTTACTCTCGTACCCTCTCTCTCTCATGATTAGTAATTAGTTTTTCTTTTTCTTGTGAAATAGACAGTTACAGCTAATTATAAACTGTTATAAATGACGAGTACACTTTTGAAAAATACGAGTGGTCTACGAAAGAGGTCAACAACATTCTCGTAAATTCTTTTAGAATGTATAAACATGTCTTTTTTCTTGAAACATGGAAAATGTTATCTACGTCTCCATGTTACGATGCTCTCAAAATGTTCACTAACCGATGACAAAGATAACAAACCGGGGGCAGTTTGAGCATAAACAATTTTCAGTTACGTTTAGTCTACGCTGGGGAACATTTTTAAACAATAATAAGCTTTAACAGGTTGTGTTAAGGTGGAATTAAGAGCGTGGGTTTTATTGTGCATGGAACGTTCCGTTTTGTGCCGTGACGTCACGTGAACGTCGAAAATGACACATTTACGAGCAATAATTTACATTATTTCGGTGTTAAAGCTCGCGTGTCTCCCGATTGATTTTACGTCGGTCGCATCTCTGCTTCATTCGAATCACTCCGTACACGACCGACTTATTTCGTAATGGTTGTATTGCGTGACATTTTTTGTTTGGTGTGTTTTGTTTTTGTTTTCGTGTCGTGTCAGTTTGTCTGCTACGGGACATAAGTTCGCTGGATATCGCGGCTTTATTGGTTTGTACGCGATTTTCCTGGCTTTACAATAACTGATAGGACTCCGTGGACTGTTAGATTGTCTGTCAGTGTTTGTATCCATAGTAACACAGTGTGTTGATACTCTGCTGTAGGCCGTTGGGACATAAGCGCACAGCCTAAACTGCTAGAGATTTAAGAATCTTGCAAATTTGATTATTTACCGCTTTGCATGGGTACAAACGATATACCGCGGTGGATCCAACAAATATTTTTTTCCTTAAATAGCATGAGAAAAAATATCTTTTAAATCGGATCTAACATGAATAGATCATTCATTCAGAATGCTCCTAGCCAGAGATGACATCGCTAGGACCTCTTCAGGTAATACCTACACATATTGCAGGAAATGATGTTGATGGCTTCACGGTTATGATCGTTTTATTTTATTTTATTCCCAACGTTTCAGACACTTTGCAGTTTGAACTGTCTGCAGTTTGAACTGCAAAGTGTCTGAAACGTTGGGAATAAAATAAAATAAAACGATCATAACCGTGAAGCCATCATTTCCTGCAATGTGTAAAGATCGTCAAAACCTAAGACATCAATACCTATACATTCTCTCATTACTATAAAATTATGAGAGCGTCTTTGCTGGTTTTAGACTACCCAGAAACAAAAGAGTTAACCTTTAGGCAGTCTGCAATCCATTCTGGGCACGAGTTCCGCAACCAGCCACTAAAATAAATAACAAAATAATTGATATGAATCTAATAAAAACTTGAAGACACATTGATTTCCAGTGATCCAAGTTTTATTTGCAACAAAACAGTACACGCTCCGCGGCTTCGCGGAAGGCGACTAATGAACATCTTAATTGGGTGGCGCGCGTGTGTCCCAGCCTTTATCTAAGGCTTGATTTATACGAGCAACAACCATTTGTAAGCGAGAGAATGGACAAGTGGCCTAGACATTACGAGTAGAACAATAGTAGGAAGATATGGGAAGGGCAACTCTGTAGTACCATCAGTAGGGAAAATTCATGCGTTTAGATTTAGTACATCTATGTACTACTGCTACTCAGCCCACAGACCCACTGCTGGGTCTGGCCTCCTCCCATTACATGAAGTCTACTGTGCCACGCTGGCCAGACGGGTTGGCACAGGGTTTCGTTTCAAGTATTCCTTTTCTTGCAGCTGGGTTTTTGGTTTTGTCGTTTCCTTTTATCGACACGACACGGTCGGGTTGGAACGAAGTGGTGAGATATTCTACATCAGTAACCACACGACTGATCTATATAAGTTTTTATGAAATCATTATTTAATCTCGCTTCAAAATTATTTATTTATTTATTTATTCTTCATGTACAGCAGCAGGGTACATAAGGCGGACTTAATGCCTTGCGGCAACTATAACATCGAACCTAATCTGTACTTCAGGGTACCTAAGAGCAGTCGTTCCCAGCTGCCATTCCAACATCTATGACAGCAGATACGTAAATTCAGTAGCGTGAAAAGTGACAGCTGATCTATCTAAACGACTACCGGTAGTCCCAGTAGACGGCAATTCGCTTCGTATTATCCAAATTGTTTTATGAACCAAAACAATGTCGCCTGTTACGAAATATAGCAGTATCTTGTAGACTGATATAAAACTGATTTGACTCTACCTGAGACGTTGAGTTGCATGTCTGTGCACCCTGTATAGTATATACGTATGTATAGGGTGTGCACGTATGCTCAACTCACCGGATTCTAGCAGATATGAAGCTTCGTACCGTCAGAGTAAATCTGCTCGGTACAGTGGAGATTAAATGTTTTATGGTCTATTGATTTATCTTTTTTTTTTTATTAAGAAACGCCAAGTAATTACGGGAATGATTTCGGTCATCTTGCTTAAACGCCTAAGGTCTAAGAAAAAGCGCGTAGGTGTGAATGTTACGGTCGAATCAAACTAAGTATTAGACCTGCTTCAAATATTGTGCCCATGGGTGATTATTTGCCTTATTTAGACTAGCTTTAACCTGCGGCTTTGCTCGTATTGGAGCCATTAATTTGTTTTTTTTTTTAATATTCTATGTTACGTCTAATACCTCTAAGAATATTTGTACAAAGTTTCACGATGATCGGTTAAGCAGTTTTCGCGTGAAAGCGTAACCAACAAACATACATTCACATTTATAACATTAGTAGCGATAACAAGGATCTTTCCATTTTGTGTGCGCGACAGTACCTCACGTCGTCTGATTTATCATATTCCAGCGGAACGGTGGTTGGAGCGACAATTGTAATGTAAAACCGGGAACGGATTCGAACTGACTTCGTATCGAAACTCCGATATGTAAGGCGATGCGCCACGCGCGCACTGTTCTATTTATTTGGCTGTAGCTTTCCTTGCTGTAACAAATTGAGGTATATATAGTCTACAATCCTTAATTTAACACAGGATATGAAATCAGTTTAGCATGCGTAGAAAAGTAGGTTATCTTCCTTTCATATAAATTGGAGGAGGCGTGGCTCATCAATGGGTAATATATTGGTAGGCTACGATAAATGGCTTTTTATTTTAATTTACTTTTCTCAGATTACACACATGTAAAGATCAGCTTAAATAAGTGAATAAAATTGTCATATGCCAACTATTATATTATAAAGAACCAAATATAACACATCACAATCAAAACTTAAATATATCAGTTGAACACTCAATTATGGAAGGAATATTAAACGCAAATAAAACAATGGTAGCCATTTCTCTCGTACACGAATCAAGGGAACTTTGTGAAAACAATTCAATACTATTTCTTTGAAATTGATCAGCAACTTTTTTTGATGAATGTACGTTTGTGGCGAAATCACGATCGTTTTAATTTGCGCGACACTATCAGCTGTAGAGGGTAGTAATAAGGGTGATTTTCGAGTGAGATGGCCGGGTGTCGTGTTGGTGCAATGGCGACCCAGACAGGTATCGTGGACAACAATGATGTACCTCAACCAGTCTGATTGCGAAGGGTTTTTTAACCAGTATCCTCTGAGGGCTACTACGAAGAGTCACTAAATTTAGATGCGGCATTTATCTACACAATCCTATTTTATTTACTCTGGTTGTATTCATATGTAGCTCTAATTTTCCGAAGCATTTATATATCTCTGTCTTTGTAATTGGACTGCCATACGAAAGAGACAGCTACAGATGTAATACACGTTTTAGTTTTTGAAAGCTTATTAAACTATTTATCAATAAGACTGTGAATGTTAGTAAATCGACTCAATAATAATCTATTTATAAAAACATATGCATTCATTCTGCATTAGGAAAGGAAGAACAAGAGTGAGCGGCTTAGATGCAAGTTCTACTTGTTAGTTATGGCAGTGGCTATGCCAGCTAGGAGCTGTTTTGGAATAAAAGCCGTAATTTTTAGTAGTAACTATTGTTTGGAATAGTCAAAATATATATTTGAAAACAATCAATAGTTACTTTTTATAAACCTAAAGTCCGCCCCAATAAGTTCAGTATCCTTATAATTACATGCACTTAAAAATGGTTTGAAGGCTATAAATCATTCGTGTATAGAAGCCATGATACAACCATGCCAAAAAAGCGGTCGCCTTGCCAAGTTTAGTTCCCACTTCATTACCATGCAGAACCGTAAATGAGGTGGATTGGACCAGCTATGCCTATACAGGACAATAAGCCACGCATATGGGTTTGGCACATGGTGTAGCCAAATCGAGATTTCCGTTCCGAAGGTATTTAACGATGTAGCGTGACCACATTGAGAAGAGAAGTTCTAATTGACGTCAAAGGTTTGTTTCTCGTCATTTCAATTCAAACTCAAACGGAAATATAGGTACGTTTTATCACAAAACTCTTATCAATCGTCATACCTAACATTACCAATATCATCTTACGACCCTTGTCCCAATAATAAATGTACGTTGTAGTCTCCATACACACCTATCGGTTGTCATATCTTCATTCACACATTTCCTCATTCTTACAATTCATCCTTGTTTAATTAGAGCACTAAGCAGTATAGTGAGAGCTAGATCGCCAGATAAGAGAAACACGCTACACCTTTAGGTATTGACAAATAGCCTTGACCATTAAAGGAAGTTCCTGAATTCCACAAGAACCAGACCTGAGTCGCACATATCCAAAAGTCATTGACGACCTAAGTCATCCTACCAGTTACCGTGCTTATTTTAGGACTTTCCTCCGCTGTCAGTCCCTTGCCTTGCGAGTTTGTGGTTAACTTACTAATGCCAAGATTTGGAGATCTTGCTGATGGCGAACAAGCTGATATTAGATCGTTCTTTTTTTCCCAAGAAAGTGTAATGTGTCAAATGCCTTCTCCATTGCCAGCCGCTCCTGCCTCGAAGACACCGAGCGCGGGCCACACCGCGTCACTCCTTAAACCTCTTCGCCTTATTTCACTAGCGTTCCTTTTGTTTCGAGGGCACTTGTTTATTTTGCGAGCGATCTTATTATTTTGCTACCGTTGGCCGCATTGCAACGTTCTTGGGTTTTTGTTCGCATGGGCCGCGCGCTCGCGCACAGTAGCCGATCTCGGAATGGAGTAAAACTACTAGTGTAAGCGGCCGACGTGGTACGTCGTCTGTTATTGCAAATGTAAAATATTATGAAACTTTGTGCGGTCTTGGCTCTTAGGAATAACTATTTAAATACGGGAAGAAGCTTACACAATGGTATGTTTTATTTCTACCAGGGTCAGTGCCTAAAAGAGCTTCTAGAATGCTTAGAAGTAACTAAACACTTTTGAATAATTTAATATACACTTCGTGTAGTGCAGTAAACCAATGGGGGAGATCTCTCCATCAAGGACATACTTATTATTATTACAATATTATTCCAGGATCAATAGCATAATATGCATACACTCGTATATACACCAAAAGAATAATTAAAATATAGTTATTACTTGCAAAAGAAAAAGAAAGTGTGTAGGAATATCATTTGCTGTTCCAAGTTCACCTCTCGCGCTATAGCCAAGACTCATCGGTATTGTGTATTTATGTCTCTTTTTTACCTGTTCTCAATGCCACGTCAAGTTTTTCTTCACATCGAGGTCTGTACTATGTGTGTTATGTAACGTCGCTTGCTGATATGATCGCGAATCCGAACGCAATTATTTCTGCGTTCCAATTTGGACTAGTGATGCGTTCACTCCGATAATTCTTACTTATCGGTTCGGATAACGTATCCGAAAGATTTAATGATAGAATCAGTGAGAAATCGGACGCCACTGTAATATATTCTTTACTAACATGGTTTAACAGTTGTTTCTGTATGATAAAATCATTACGAGTCGAATTTGACGCTTTTTCGGTTTTTTCCTACGGTTCTTGTATTATAGCATTTACGAATACTACTTTTATTCAGCCCATAAATGACCCACTGCTGAGTGGGGCCTCCTCCAATTACTTACTGAGCAAATCGCCTATTGTGCCACGCTGACTAGGCGGGATTGCACAGGATTTGGCATCATTTTTTCCTTCTCTTAAGGCTAGGTATTCGGCCTTTTCGGATATTACGATAGCCTCAATACGGACTTAACCATGTCATTACTTATTTTCAGTTGTGTTGTTTTAATCAACTTCATTAATTATATATATAAATTACATTCACCGCTGGTCTTTTATCTAGGTCAGAAAATGACCGCATATATCAACAAACTAATTAAATGTAACATTCCCATCCCTAACACGAAGAGGAATGACTGAAACGTATACAAGACCATCTCTCATGTCAAATATGGTTTTTCATGGGGCATTCAAATCATAACGTCATGGGGCATGGCACCAAATTAAGTTGAGACTGGT
The DNA here is from genome assembly GCA_905475355.2 of Clostera curtula. Taxonomy (NCBI): domain Eukaryota; kingdom Metazoa; phylum Arthropoda; class Insecta; order Lepidoptera; family Notodontidae; genus Clostera; species Clostera curtula. The sequence continues at coordinate 19,865,337 of FR997799.1, forward strand.
GAACTTTATCTAGAGTTTTGATCACTTTGGTATTGAAACGATTCATTCAGAGATATTTGATACGCTTTTAAGATTCATACACAAAACAAAGTAGGTAGTTAACCTTTTATAATTTCATTAATTCATTCTAGAAATTGTTATGACAAGATGTATCAATACGGCTCATGGTGGTTAATTAAATTAGTATTTTTAGGCACATATTTTGGGCCTTGTATAATTGTTCAGATACTATATTGGTACGTACATTTAAAATAAACGTAATAGTAAAATCTGAGTGTATGGTGAAGATTCTAGGTATAGTCACCAACCAATTCCATATTGTGGTAATGGTATGTGATTCGTGATTATGTACCTAAATATCCTGTGTCAACCAATCTGGCAGGCGTGGCGAAACCGACTAATTTACCTCGATGAGTAATAAAATAAAAAGTAACCAATAAGGCAACGGTTAATACTAACTTGCCAAGCCAATACATTTGAAAGCCAACACAACAGTAGGCCCTCTAAAGTTTGATACGATGATGTTGGTACATTGAGGCAACTACAAAAATAAGAACAATTCTAATTAGACTTTACCTACAGCAGCGGTTCAGTCGGACTTGTAAACAATTCGGTGTGCGATACATAAAACACAGAGCTACAACAAAACGAGCGACTAACACTGTCGTCTACTTAAGGCTAACTGAGATCTCCTTTTTAGGGTGGGGGGAGTGTGAACACCGCGTGTCCCGGGACTAATTAACTGAAACATGCGCGCGCGCCGGCGCGTTAATCACAGCTCCGTGGATCCAAGGGATTATGTGCAGAAGAAACATCCCATTAAAGATTAATCGTAGATCGTAATAAAAAATGTATATTCTGAAGGAGGTCGGAGGGTGGTTCGTAAGATAACCTATGGAGCTAAGAAGCGAACAAGAACATAGTCTTTTAATAACACCTCCGTAGCTAGTCTGAACAGCTGATATCTTGGGATTGGGAAAGCCAAATACAACATTTAAAAAAATACACGTTACCCTTGGTTTTTAATTATCATGAGGCAGCCGCTCGATGCCGAATGCTGTTCTAAGGAGAGGAGTTGAATAATCTCTGGAATGATTAACTTTTTTGTCGCTTTGGTTACAAAATCCTTAAGTCATGGAGTTGTAAGAATAGGCGCGGGGTACAGTAAAAAAAGGTAAAATGTTACATATACCATTATATTAAATAATAATAATATATTACAGAATAATAGGCATATTTCTATCCATACACGGCATGTCTGTACTTATTTACTGAACACCAGTAGCGCCTTCGCTTTTCCCTTCGAGTCTCTTGCGCCCGCGACGACACAGAGTTGCTTTTAGTGTGCGATGTTGGCGTAATCTAAGGAATTTCAATTAATTATATTATTTCGTTAATGAGTTTGGAGAGGCTTGGATTAAGGCCGCGTAGGAAATGGATATGTTTCGGTGCACTACCATTTTAGTCGCTTCGTTTACGTTTTAGTTAAGAAAAGTATTATCGTACTACTACTCGGATTTCATCATAAATATTTATGATACACTAGCTTCACCCTTCGGCGTCACCGCCGTATGACAATAACCGCGGGTAATATCGCACCCGTGCGAAGCCGGGACGGGCCGAAAGTTATATATAATAATAATGATATGTACTCTACGTTTTAGTTACAAAACGTGTGTGTGCGAAAAATAAAAAGGCAGTTTTTAGGATATTTCCGGCAATTATTCGATTTTTACTCACCATCCTTGAACTTCAACAAACATTTCAAAAAAAGAATTGGCCAAATTGGTCCAGGCTGCGCTTACCAATACATTTTGTTATTCATTTTTATATTATAGAAGATAAGGCGATTTATTTAAATGATTAGGATTCATAAGATTGTAGAACAGGTACATTATAATTCAGGAATAATAGCCGGCCGTCTGTCTGTCAGTATGCATGTTCGCGCTAATCTAAAAAGATACTTCACGAATTGCTTGCCGTTCGCAACTATCAATTCCTGAATATTGGTATAGTTAAGGTTTTTGTGAAAATTGTTTGAAATATAACGATAATTTTAACAAATATCAAACACGCCTATGCCTTACACTGTTTAATTACACCTTAGAGGTGTAATTAAACAGTGTATTAAAATCAAAAATAATTAAATTCATTAAGTTTGAAGAATGGCGGCACTGTTCCTCTTTGATAGGTCTACAAACGAGACGAGAATCTCAAACGCTTTAATAATGTTCAATACAGAATAAGTTAAAAGTGTCCGATAGAAACCAGGCCTGTTCTCTTTCAATAATTTTGCTAAATATTTATCAACGGTAGAGTAAAATAATCATAATTTAGTCAAAGGACCTACCTTTTTCATCCGTGTGGTGATAGATTTAGAATACATATTGTCATCACCCCATTCCGTTCTGAGGGTGTCGTAAGACCGGATAATAGGAACTTACAAGGTCTAGCCGCAAGAGAAGGAAAACTTGATACGAAAACCTGTGCCAACCCGTCTGGCCAGCGTGGCACAGTAGACTAATTAACCTCCATGCAATGGGCAATGGGAGTACGCCCTACTCAGCAGTGAGTCTTATGAGCCTCAGATCATAAGAAACATTGATGAACCTACTACTGTTACTACTCATAGTAACAGTAGTAGGTTCATCAATGTTGTAAGTACAAATCCAATGAGCACAATACAACAAATCAGCATTTTAGTGAGTTTTGGGTGGAGATGTTTCAAAGCGTAGGTATCGGTATCAGAATTGTGCCCCCGCACACGAAACCAAACAGGACAAAAAGCAATGGTCTGGTACCACGACAGGCGCAGGACACTCGCCTTTTTTCAACCTCGAACAATCGCTACCGAGTTAGGAATTTATTGAGTCGTATCGCAAATAAATAAAGACGGCTAAGAACGTGCGTCAAACTCGCTGCAACGTTCCGTTTAAACTTGAATTATAAAATATGTCAATTGGTTAAATGTTTACATAAAAAAGTAAAATATGAGTATGAGAAATCAATTTTTTTTTCACACTGAACAGAAATAGTGGATTAGAAGATTATAGAATAGAATAGAATAGAATACTCTTTATTGTACACCAATAATATAAAAGGTTAACATACCATCGGATATATATATGACAAAGAAATGTACAATGGGCGGTCTTATCGCACTAGGCGATTTCTTCCAGACAACCTTTGGATGGATAGGAGTTGTGCACGTTACAACGGTAGGTAGCGGTGTGCAATAAACTATACAAGTATGACAAATACATGAACAATAAATATAGTATTCTAATACATAAATAACTTTTAAATACTATGGAACCTATGTAATAACAATAATATGATACTATACATATATACCAAATATATTATACATAAAAATACTATATATGTACAAATAAAGATAACAGATAACATTATAACTGTAAGTAATGTTCCTTTAGAAGCTTATTGAAGGTTTCTAAAGACTGTGCACATCTTATTGTGATAGGTAACGCATTCCACAAACGTATTGCTGTAACCGTAAACGACCTATCCATAAACATAGATGTATGTTCAGGGAAATGCAGCTTAAGGCTATTTGATGATCTTAGGGACCTCTTATGTGTGTCACAAAGGAACTCGAAACGTTCTTTAAGATAAATGGGCGAAATGGGATTAAATAAAATGTTGTACAACAACGAGACAATATGAGCATTCCGGCGATGACGAATTGGCAACCACTTGAGCTTTATGCGAAAAAAGGAAACGTGGTCATATTTGCGGAGTCCAAATATGAACCTTATGCAAAGATTTTGGAGTCGCTCAAGTTTATTTAGCTGCTCTTCAGTTAGATCAAGATAGCTGACATCGGCGTAGTCGAGTATTGGTAAAAGGAGCGTTTGTGCGAGCACAATTTTAGTGGTAATTGGTAGGAAGTTACGAAGACGCCTGAGAGATCCTGCTGCCGCGAATAGTTTGCGACTTAAAGATTTGAGTTGTGGAGCCCATGATAATGTATTGTCAAATATAATACCCAGATTCTTGACGTTACTTGCGAATGGTATAATGGCCCCATCGTAACGAACTTGGGGAAGTTGTAACGGATCTACCCTGGCAAACATTCGAGGGCTGCCCATTATGATGGCTTGCGACTTAACTGGGTTTATTTTGAGGCCATATGCGTGACTCCAGTCTTTTATTCTGGCTAAGTCATCATTTAAGCTCTCAACAATAGCTGGCAACTTAGCAAGTGGACCTTGTGAATAAATTTGAAGATCGTCTGCATAAAGATGGTAAGAAGAAGAAAGATTATTTGAAATGGTATTTATAAAAATAGCAAAAAGTAACGGGGATAAAACGCCACCCTGCGGCACGCCAGCAATCAAATTTACCCATGTTGAATATGAGTTATCAATACGGACTCTTTGCCGACGGCCAGACAGGTAAGACTGAAACCAATCAATTGCCATTGGAGATATGTTAAGGGCACCCAGGACTGCCAGGAGAATGTCAAAATCTACAGTATTAAAGGCATTGCTGAAATCAAGTAATAAAAGAACTGTGAGTTTGCCAGACTCCATGGCACCCCTGATGTCATCCGTAATTTTGACTAGGGCAGTAACGGTACTGTGTCCAGGACGGAACCCAGATTGCATAGGATCTAGGAGATTATTTGTACACACAAAGGAATTGAGTTGGATATGGATAAGACGTTCCAGGACTTTGGACAGGAAGGGAAGAATGGATATGGGGCGGTAGTCAGAGAAAGTAGTGGGATTTTTATTCTTGGGCAAAGGAGTAACTTGAGCTTCTTTCCAAGCAGATGGGAAAGAGCTACTGGATAAAGAGTAATTTAGGATGTGACAAATAATTGGTAGGAGTTCATCTAGGATTGGGATTATCATATTACGGCTGACATTGTCGCTACCGACCGCGTTGGAAGATATCGACAGTATGCTTTTCTTAACATCACATCTGGTAAATTGATTAAAAACAAGTGGTTGGTGATTAGGAGTTGGAAGAGATGAAAGATGCGCTAAAGTTTGAGCTTTTGCTGTAGCATAGCTCGAAGAAGAAGAAAAATGCTGATTAAGCGAATTGATATCTATTTTAGTAGGAAGTTTATCTTGACTTTTTCCAACTCCCAGAGATCTAAGAAATTTCCAGACCTTAGCTGGATCGTCATTTTCTACGGATTTATGGATATTGTGGCGTTGGGCGTTTCTACACATCTTATTGCAGCGATTTCGTATGCTGATATATTTCTCCCGATTGTAGTCAGTTGGCCGACACTTGAATTTAGTCTTAGCTACTGCTTTCTGGTGTATTAATTGTTTGATATCGGCATTTAACCACGGTGCTGGTAGGTGTTTCACTTTAATGGCCCGAACAGGAGCATAAATGTCATACAACTCGATTAATTTGGATGCAAAAATGTTAACCTTATTATCGATGGAAGTGGAATCTAAGAGTCCGCTCCAATCGATATCACTAGCTGCTTCTCGAAGACTGTCAAGGTTCATACCACTAAAATTGCGCTGCAGAAGAATTGTTGACTTCGACTTAGGTGGACGAATCTTATAAGAAAGGAAAATAAGGTCGTGATATGAGAACATGTCTGCCGAGCATTGTCCATACTTGGAGACATGATCACGAGAAGAAATGAAAATCAGATCAAGAAGCGATGGTGTAGTATTAGGAAAGTGGTGTGTTGAGTTTAAGGGTAGAATGAAAAGATTTGTCGATTCAACAATCGATATGAGAGAAGTGGTACGAGAGTCATTTTTTAGGAGGCAGGTGTTAAAGTCACCCATGATAATAGTATGACTGTAAGAAGGAATAATGTTTTCTAGAAGTCTTTCAAATGAAGAAAAGTAATTGTGTTAGTTGATTATGTTAGTTGCTGATAAATATTCCGCTTTAGAGTGACGTACAACGAGTGTTAAGTACCCAGAGAGAGAGACAGAGAGACAAACTGAAATAGAGGAAAATCTCAACTAAAATCATATGCTATCCTCCTGGCACAATCGACTTATTTCCACCATGGAATTGGGAGGAATTCTGCCTAAAAGTAGGTTATTTCATTTGATCGTTATTACTTAATAATAGTTTCGTTGATGATACCGTATAAAAGCAAACGCCAAATTAAATTATTACTTTATGCTTGGAGCCATATAGCAAATAAATTAGTAATTATGCGGCTGTACTAACCTTAAATGGTTTTCGTAATCGTTTAAATTAAAATATTTCAAATCTTTGCTCTTTCTAGGTACAGCTGGCATCGCATTAGGTTGTCGCCTTATAATAAAAAAAAAGCCAACATAAAACTCGTAAATGTTCGATTTGTTACAGAGATTGAGGAACTCTAAAGCGAGTGCATCGTGGTATATGTAGACGGGCCTTCACGAGCTCAGGATTGATCTCGGACATCAGCTGTCTGCCGCACCTTGAACAGAATATAGGATGATACATTTTTTAAACTACCAACGTTAAAATATATTTGGTTTTATACACAATCTCGTATTCACGTTACTTTGCACTACTAGTAATTTCACGATAATCGATCACACATGAATAATATGTACTATATTTACTTTTAAACTAGCATTGTAAACCACCGGTTTGAAAGTCTGCTTTACAGTGAAGAGCCAGAAAGAACAAAGATTCTTTCCAACTGTTACTAATCGCAATGATAACGTAAATTTCGTGATTATAGCATAAATTATATTAAAAAAGACATTGACAAAATGAGAAGTTTTTCTGAGGTCAGGTAAACATTTCGTGATTACGTTTTTTTTGTATTATTAATTATTACAAATAGAATCGAAAACATGCACTCGTAGTTTGAAAATCACACAACTTGAAAAAAGATTTATGATCACAGTTCAAGGAGGCATCACCCTATACATCACCACAGAGACACGCGAGGCAGCCAGCTAATGGCATCGCCGCAACATAACCAGCACATCCTGTCGCAGACTGCGCGTGCGCATGCACACATAGGACTCACTATCCGACCAGCGCAGACCTGATAGGCTGGGTTGGCTAGACAACTTTTTATTTAGCACCTCAAATAGCAGTCGCATATTATATAAAAGTAAACTGCCGTTGAAGCCTTAAAGCCGGGCTGCATACACTGTGTATTTATAACAGGTCATTGGTTCGATTCCGGGCTTGAACAAGTGCTTACTAGTATACTTGTCTTGGATTTAGAATGTATGTTGTTCTTGTGAATCCTAATTTATTGATGAGGAGTCCATTTTATCTCGTTATCCAAACGGAATTTCCATTAAGTTTCGTCTCGATTTGTCTATCTTTTTGGGCGCCGCCTACGACACCCTCGGGATGAATGGAGACATTATATATGTGCACTAGCTTCAGGTCGCGGCTTTTCCCGGTGGGAATTCTAGTTTTATTAAAAAGAATCACGAAATATATGACACGGCCGGATGTTTTCCGTTACAAAAAAATATTCACTATTTCAGGATGTTCTAGGTTTCATCCAGATAGATTCAGCCATTCTGGCGTGGTTGAGCTAAGAACACCCATACTCCATGTAAATTTAAGAATTGATAATGTTAGCAAGAAGTATCATTATACAGTATACGATTACAAACCGCATAAATGGCCACAAATGTTGTCAATCCCACACTAGTTCCACGTTCACGGCTGTGAGGATCCTTCAAAGCAAGCGATGGAAACATGGTCCCGTTATCATTAATAACTAAAACATCAATTAACATTCAGGCACATCACAAATAGTATACGCAAGCGTCTTCGCCCTCGGAAAGCGAGGGCAAATTGGCACTCACCGAAGTGTTAAGGACCTGAAACGCCTCGGAGAAAGGTCATCGGGTAATTAAGAATCCCTCAAGCAATCACGATATGGGCGCCCTGTGATTGGCTGCAGTGGCCGCCCGCCTCGCCAGATCAAAGGACATGGTGTCACTTGTCAAATGGAATATTTTAGGGACTAGCGTTTGATGTTCGGGATGACTGTGATGTGTTTTTAATTTTGTTTTTGGGCGTTACTTGCGAATTCCGAGGAGGGTTTATTGGGTTCCGGTGATTATATTAACCTGCGCATTGTAACACTGGTTACTATTAAATACTACTGCTTGGGCCATTTTTCCACACGTTTTGAAAATTGAGGGTTTCTTTTATTATTGAAATTGAAACTACAGCAATAAAAAAATATGTGTAAAAAAAAAGTGTTCATATTGATGGAGGGAAATTAGCTTACAGTGTCACGGCTGGATGGGTTGATACACGACCTGTATCACGGTTCTCTTCTCTTGCCGATGGGTTGTCCGTCTCTTGCGTTCTTTTAATCGCCTTTTTTGGTGGACAACTCTTGGTGACATTGTCTATACTAAACCGTCACCATACGGTCTCAAGGACTACTTATGAATAAGCACGCTTTGTAAACTTAGCTTATAGTTCTGAATCCTGGTAGAATTTCAAGGTCTTGAACCCTCGCTTCACGACGACAATGATAAGCTCCCTTCGCCGGGCACCCCGTGATAACGACCTGTTGTAATCCAACAACGGTCAACTTCTACCGTGAGTCAGACACGTGTTGTTAGTTTTAAATGTGTACAAACTGGGAAACATTGGAATCGTTAAGAACGCTTTGGTTTTAAGACTGAACCAAATGAATTTGCTTTAATTAATTATTTCTGAATATCATACTCTAATAACATAATCTACGTTGTTGTCTAACTATACCCACGTTACTCATCAATAAGACTAAATCCAAGAGCAATGAGTCAGCCATTCCAGTAATAAATAGCTACATATTATATACTAGAAAGTCTCCATACCGTCTTGGGGGTGTAAACAACCCTTTAAAATAGTGTACCATTAGAGGGTAACGTCGGGTCGACGGAGAGGGAGGGAAGGACGGCTAAATATCTTTTAGTATCTGCAAAACGTCTAATTTAGAAGCGAGGCTTTGATGTTGTTCTACCGAACTGTTGTGGTATGGAGTCGCATTGGGGTCAATAATTATTGCGATGTTTCGAATTGAGTTCGAAGGGTTCAAAGAGTTTCCTGTTAGCGTTAGTTTAGTGTGGTTGTGTACGTAAAGATTTGATTTGATACTACGTTTACTAGATGTCATTGTATGTATTAGGTACGATATACTTAAGGTATAGTATTCCGTGTGGTGACGGATTTAGAATACATCGTGTCACCACACCATTCCATCCTGAGGGTGTCATAAGACCCGACAAAAGGAAATGACAATGCTGAAAACCTAGCCGCAAGAGAAGAAAAACTTGATACGAAAGCATGTGCCAACTCGTCTGGCCAGCACAGTAGGCTAATTACCCTCCCTGTGATGAGAGGAGGCCCGACTCAGCAGTGGGTCATTTATACCTTGAGTAGTAGTAGTATAGTTAAGTTGTTGACTATGTTATAATGTTTTTAGCTATAAACTTATGCTGTCAATACAGAGCATAATTGAATTATGATTGTAAATTGATTCCGCAAAAATCATGAAAACAGATTATATTTTTATTTACAATACCCACTCCACAGTTTCTATACTTCTTTGGGTCTCGTGTGAAGACAGTCCCCTGAGAGCGGCCTCTCACTCACTTATCCATCTCTATCTGATCACTGGCGAAGATGGGATCTTTTGATGGGTCCCTATGTATCAACATATTATGTACTTTGGATTAAATCGATATAATAATTTTATTGATGTGTTTGGATAATTACTATGCCATAAAAATGTTGTAGGTACGATAGACACTTTATAGAAGACTAACGTTCATCATGTTAGCATGCATTGGCTTCCTGTATACATGTTGTCATTTAATAATAGCAAATGTTCTAATAAACACTGTTTTGACTTCCTGCCTGATAACAGGAAGTCAAAACAGCGTCTTAAATGATATCCGTGATAAATATTAAACTGTTCACTTCCGGTTGTCAGAATCACACCTTTGGCAAGAATTGCCGGGAGAGCGCACTATCGGGTGGACCGTCGACTGGTGAGGTCGATGATTGCTATTGTGTACGTGTACTAGTGTAAAAAGTGATAACTGTAGTGGATTATTAAATTCAGTATTAGTAAAGTGATATTTTATTTTGTGATCGACAAGTATATTACGCCTGGAGGAAACAAGAACGCATACATGCTTTTAGTTCAGAAGTGGGATGAACGCAAAATACGCTTCTGTGCCATCCAAGAAAATAACGAAAATGGATACAAATAATAATTATTCGAGACTGCTGAGCTGGGCTTGCGGTTTTTACCCGCGTGGTGATGGAATTCTTTTTTTTCCGTCTGATTTTGTTCCTACTTGACACTTATCGTTATATTTTAGACAATTACCAAAATATCTATAAACTGTAGACTTATGTGTTATTCTGATGTACAAGCTACATTATTGTAATGTTTCGTTAAAGTCTATTCAGTAGTTTTTAGGTGAAAGAGTAACAAGGATCCATCCATCCATCCGTACTAACAAACTTTCGCGTTTATATTATTCTAGATCTGGCAGTCCTGTTCTACCATCTGGATCAAAGGAAACTCGACTAGATAGTGAAGTTAAGGGACTGGACTGAAATAGACGTGATTAGGATTTCCATAGAACGAGACTGAACTCCCGTGCCGGTGAACTTGAGCAGCGGCCGAGTGGGAACCAATGGATTTTTTTTCGAGGCGTGCTGGCGATCCCCGTGCCGGTGAGCTTGAGCAACGGCCGGGTGGGAACCTATCCTATTGCTTTTTGGTGAGTCTCGTGCTGGTGAGCTTGAGCGACAGCCGAGTACAAGCCGTGTGTTTTCTGGTGATCCCCGCGCCGGTGAGCTTGAGCGACGGCCGGGTGGGAACCAATTGATTTTTGGTGAGTCTCGTGCTGGTGAGCTTGAGCGACAGCCGAGTACAAGCCGTGTGTTTTCTGGTGATCCCCGCGCCGGTGAGCTTGAGCGACGGCCGGGTGGGAACCAATTGATTTTTGGTGAGTCTCGTGCTGGTGAGCTTGAGCGACAGCCGAGTACAAGCCGTGCGTTTGCTGGTGAGCCCGTGCCGATGAGCTTGAGCGACGGCCGACGTTTTCCAGTAAACGTACAAAGTATATTATGAGCGGTGAGCTTGAGCGACGCTCTAGGAACATGGGAATTGGACATAAGACCAACGTATAATTCGGATTACACTGAGGATGAATTGAGAGGACCACTAAGAAACTATACTTCATCACGAAATACACCTGACTGAGCGAGATCAAGCAGATCATGGGACAAAAGGCGTTACAGAAGCAGATCACTGGACGAGAGGCGGTCAAGAAGCAGTGGTCATTATGATTTTCAGAGGCAAGGAAGAATTATGGTATGAGAATTCAAATTCTAATAATATGTTTTTTCAACTTTTTTCAATGTTGCGCTGACATATATGAACGGGAAGGACGGGAAATCTTTTACTATGCACGTCCCAACCTCATGGATTAAGCAGTAATGGTCAAAATCTACCTGGTCAGAATGAAAAGCGAAACTTTTCCAATCGTTTTCATGTAGAGAAAATTACGCAGAGTTACTAGCAGAGATGCTTACATTGAGGGGTAAATATGGGGAACCTTTAGAACAGTACTATTACTCTAAACTTAACTTGTTACATAGATGTCAGATAACGGGAAAAAGGGCAGTAGTACGAAAATGCACGACTCAAATGGAAAATATATTGATATTGTAAAACTAAATGGTATTCCCATTTCTTGTTATGTAGATCTTGGTAGTGAATTTTCGATAATGCGACAAAAGGCAAAAGATTTTAATTTATGTACGTTAAAACCATTGTTATTTATCCCTAATGAAAGGACTAGGTAATAAATTAGTGCAACGGGTGGGTAAAGTTAGGGTGACTCGGGGAATTAGGGAAACCTTTGATATTCTTGTCAAGGATGTCTCTGTTTTGAAATACCCAACTCTCTTGGGTCATTCTTTTACCGCGCTTCCTGGTATTCTTATAACTAAGACACCATCTCGTCTTATATTCCAAAGAACGAATAAAGTATTCCTGATATCTGAGGAATTTAGGTGGAGTATTTACTGGTCAGGTTTTTTTTTAAAAAAAAAAACGGTTTTGTGATTGCATCCGAGTTTTATCTTTTGCCTGGAGAACATACATTGATCAATGGTGTAGGACAATTACTATTACAAACACTAAATATTATCGTATTCAAACAAGATATTTTTAATTGCTCCCGCCGTATCTCTGAATGATGTTAGCTGAGTATTCCAATTAACCATTTCGGATAACGAAGATAATGATTCTATGAATTATGGTGACTCTTTAACTAATACAGAACTCTACAATTTAAAATCTGTTTTACGTTAATATAGACTGTTTTTCTAAAAATCTTAAAGATCTTGGTTATGCGAGTACGACTGTGAGCGAGATGGGAAGTATACTTAAAGATTTTGAACCTGTTGCTTATTTCCCTTATCGGATGTACTATTCTGAGAGAACACTAGTCCGGGATATGACCCAAGAAATGCTGAATGCTGACAAGAGTCATCGTCCCCTTATGCCAGTTCAATAGTGTTAGTCAAGAAGACTGGTTGAAAACGTCTTTGCGTTGATTACAGAGCACTCAATCTTAAAACAATAAAGGACCACTACCCTATCCCTCGCATAGACGATCAAATTGATCTATTGGCTGGTCATGAGTGGTTTTTATCATTAGACAAGGCCTATCAGATTCCGATCTCCGAGCAGTCTAGAACTAAAACTGCAATCGTGACCTCGGATGGTCAATTTGAATATTTGCGAATGCCGTTTGGCTTGGTAAACGCTCTGCCCTGGTGGCGTCCGTCCCGGTGCTAGAAAGATCAATGCAGTTTCAAATTTTGCCATACCCCATAAAAAAAAAACATGAGATATTTATGGGGCTTATGAGATTTTTTTTCTAGATTAGATATAGATTAGATAGAGATTAGAAAATTCGCAAAGTTTGCAAGGCCCATAACAGACCTTTTTTGCAAAAACTGTGAGTGGGTCTGGGGTTCCGAACAGGCCTCCACCTTTCAGACTCTCAAAGATGCATTAGTAGAACGCCCTGTTATTGCTTGGTATGGTCCCTCATTCGAAACGCAACTACACACTGACACATATAAACTTGGAGTGGCCGGTATTCTCTTACAAAGAGGTTAAGATGGTATGCGCCGACCAGTTTCGTTCTATAGTCGAAAAACAACTATTGATGAGTAAAAGTCACATTCGTTCGAACTGGAGACGTTAGCCGTTATTGCCTTTCGTAATAGTTTTAGAGTATATGTAATTGGTATTAATTTTAGAATATACATAGATTGTAGTGCCTTGAGGACGACACTGACCAAGCGCGATCTTATTTTATTTTATTGATTTAGAATAATCCCCCGAATAGCGCGCTGGCGGATACAAATACAGGAATATGATTGCGATATCAAATACAGATTGGGTAGTAAAATGACGCACGTCGATGCTCTGAGCCGATATCCCATCGAACCACCTATTCCAGAAACCACACTTTTGATATCATAGATGTTGAAACAGATAATTAAATTGTTAGAGTATTTAAGATATAATTACGTCCATCACTATCATTACATGGTATGGAACGGGTCGCTGTCGTCTGTCCGTCCCTATGTGTGCTTGAATCATTGGAACAACGCTGCGGATTTTGAGGCGGGGCAGGTCGCTAGTTAAAAATGTTTTGACTAATCCAGACATTGATAAAACTGTCGACGGCCATAATAATTTTAAGATTAAGAATGGTCGTGTTTACCGCATAGTAGAAAACGGTCTTCGATGGGCCGTCCCAAAAGCACCTCGTTGCAATTGTGGATTTGATAAAATAGTAGCCCGGATTAGGGATTCATTTTGGTTCCCTAAGATGCAACGTTTTAAAAAAAAAAAAAAAGTATGTCGCCGCTTGCCTTGAGTGCGCGCATCACGAAGTACCTGGTGGTCCCTGTGAGGTGACTTAATCCTATACCAATAGTGAAAAAAAAAAAACCGGTTCATACGATACATGCGGAACACTTAGGACAATTTGTACGCGGCAATTTTTACTTACTTGTTATTGTCGATGGCTTTACGAAACATACAAATATTACATCAGTTAGGAATACCATAGCAACCACAACAATCCTAGTTATAATGAATCACATCAGTTACTTTGGTGCCCCGTAAGATTGTTAACCGATAGAGGTTCATGTGTCACAAATAACATCGTTGGAAAACTGTTGCAACTCCAAGGTATAGTCAAATTGAGACATTTGACCGATCGCTTTTAGACGCGCTTTCCACTAAGACTCACGGAAAAGATGATAGGACTTAAGATTAATATGTACCAGATATACAAATTAATACCACAAAACATAAAACTACACAAAGAAGTCCCTCGGAGCTACTTTTCGGACTGAAAGTAACAAATGTTTATGACTCCATTTTAAGGGATATTATTAGCGATACGTCAGATAATAATTTAGACTTTAGAATAGAAAGGGAAATTAATTAAAACGATGGTAAATCTAAGAAATTAGTAGCAAAATATCAAGCGACCTTATCATATAGTTAAAATACTCCTAGTATTATTCTAGTATATTAATATAGTTAAATATTCCTAGTAGAAGATGCCCATAACTAGAAAACACCATCATAAAAACGAAACAATTGTAGCTAGAGATAAATTGCGGCCTTGGCTTAATCTTAGGACTGCTTCAGCAAGTACTTCTGACAGGGAGAGCAGAGAGAGTGAGGAGTTGTGTGTGAAGGGTGTGAGTGTGGGTATGACGACTGATGGGTGTGTGTGTGGAGACTGCCGCCTGGTGTGGGACGGGGGCCGTAAGATGATGATGGCATATACGAATATGACGATTTATAAGGGTTTTGTGATGAAGCCTACGTGGGTAGAGTCCCTTTTTAGTTTGAGTTTGAGTAGGTATTCAGATGAGGCAGATGAAGTACAGATTGAATGTGATAATTATTAGTTATTTTTGTCTACTTACAATTATGATTGTTTACAAAATTTTATGTATCCTTATATTTAAAAAAAAACAAACATGTAGGAATTATGGTATTAACCTACGAATAATAAAACTTCGTAGGTATTAACAAAGTTATAAGTAATCAAGAAATCATGTTATGTTTTTATGTATTATGTTTTAAATAAAATCTGATTATTTTATGTACTTATTCTTTGAAGTGAGTCTGTATAATTTACAATTGTCTAAAATTATGATTATTGTATGAAGTCCACGAGGGTAAAAAAAAAAAAATATCTTTATAAATATTTTTAATAGTATTCATAGATTATATTATATTATTATTCATTTGTTCGGTACGAGGACGTCACCGAATGTCAGATGGCCGAGCTGTTAGCATGCATTGGCTTCCTGTATACATGTTGTCATTTAATAATAGCAAATGTTCTAATAAACACTGTTTTGACTTCCTGCCTGATAACAGGAAGTCAAAACAGCGTCTTAAATGATATCCGTGATAAATATTAAACTGTTCACTTCCGGTTGTCAGAATCACACCTTTGGCAAGAATTGCCGGGAGAGCGCACTATCGGGTGGACCGTCGACTGGTGAGGTCGATGATTGCTATTGTGTACGTGTACTAGTGTAAAAAGTGATAACTGTAGTGGATTATTAAATTCAGTATTAGTAAAGTGATATTTTATTTTGTGATCGACAAGTATATTACGCCTGGAGGAAACAAGAACGCATACATGCTTTTAATCATTACCCCCGCCCCGGCTTCGCCGGCGGCCGGGTGTAATGATGAATCTCTAAATTTATAAGTGTTTCTCTACAATATTAAGGATGTATTATACATTTAAACATTCCTCTTGAATCACTCTATCAATTAAAGAAAACCGCTTCAAAATCCGTTGCGTAGTTTTAAAGATTTAAGCATACATAGGGACGGACAGACGTCAGCGATTTTGTTTTAAACTAAGTATGTAGTGATGATAGTGAAGCGAATATATTGGAGGACTATATTCTTTTATACTTTGGTTAACAATCTGTACCATCATCACAGCACACATCAAACAACTGTCTGTTAAAACGAGGCTCCACCAATATTCTGAAAGAAAGTTTGCTAAAAATATCTATAACCTTTCTAGTATCCTTCTCTTTGACCTTTCTTTACTGATTACACTTTTCTGATAGCCTTCTACCACACCTTCAGTAAACAAAGCGTTGGCGGCATATGTCTTTTAAATCCATCCTGATATCATGAAGGTGTGAAGCATCACACTTATTGCGGTAGGTTAAGCGGTAAGATCATATTGTAAATATCTCCACCAATGCTGTGTGGTTGCGCGTATGTTGCGGCAAGTGCCAAAGTTGTGGTTTATGCTTAACATGAACTTCCTTTGATTAAAGCTTACTTGCTTTGTAATAACTGTTTTGGGATATTTAGGTTGTTTTTATTTGAGAGTTGCAGAAACATTGGGTTTGTTTATTGCCATGTTGACCTTTATGACTCCATTTTGCGGAATACTAACTAACTTTTATTGTCTTTGGATGATGTTGTGTTCCTGCACCTCTAGCATATAAACAGTGCCCATTTAACACTTGATACAAATATTAGTAGAGTACAGTTCTGGACATCTTGGAAATGTTATAGGATTGTTGCCCTTTTATTTTTATAATTGTGACTTTGATCTTAAAATTTTCCATTTGCTCCGTTTCAGGACTATGAAAATGATCGCTGTTACAAACCAATTTCTTGTTCCGGACGCGACCCAGACCTCCCTCTACAGCGAGATTAAGAATTATTACTCCTTATCTCCATGACAGTCGACAACTCGTCGCGATTCGCTCTCACTGCGTCACACCCGATATCTCAGTGAAATTATTTCTACAAACTTTACCTAACGGTTGAACACCCCTGCCCGGTGCGCCGCGCACCATACAAATTACAACTGTATATTTAGAAGCCAACAGTCTATTTCAGACCGTATCACTCTGCAGCTTTGGAGACACGTGATTAACGAAAAGCGGGAAACTGGGAATCATTTCTGAATTCCCGAAAGGGACAGGTGATTTGATATTATGCAAATTTGCGCCGAGTCCGAGCGAGACGGAGATAGAGCTGAAGTTCACTCGAAGACACGTCTCGGGATAAAATTTATACTCGGATGAAACGATTTATTACAAAAGCGTTGAGTAGGTACTCGAAATTAATTACACTAAGTTTTGCTTTCATTTTGTACCATTGTGCGATGTTCGGGGGATTTTCCTTGTCTTGTCGAGATATCGGTGGTTTTTATTACGGCTCTGCCGAGGGGATTTTCTACGTGGATATTTATGACAAGTTTGTGGCGTTTTATTTTCTTTTTTTGTGTTGTCTGTGATATAGGCGTCGGATGCTCGACGCTTACACTGTCTTCGAAGGCATTAAGTTATCTTATCGTTAAAACGTGATCTAATTTACTTGTGAACCCGAGTTGTGCCTATATCGCTGATAAACCATACTTATGGGAGGTGAAAAAAAACAAAATATAAATCCTGACTATATATTTTAGGCGGTGTTTTTATTTTATTATATAATTTATATTTAACTTTTTTGTAATATTTTATTCAAGAAATAAAAGATTAAAGATAATAAGAAGTGAATTGCATGGAGTAAGAAGATAACGAAAAAAGTCGACAGGCCTGTATCGTCGCTCGTTATCAGTTTCGTTAACAGTTTCATCAAATATTTGAAAATATTCCATTTTGGTTGAACTGTCTTTCGAATCTTTCGATTCGTCATTTTAACCCATCAATTATTCTCTACCGAGTCACTAGAGAATAAGTCAGTGCTGTTAGTACATCCATCTTTCTTCTGAAATTTTGAGCGTAGTTCCTATAATCGCATATTACTTTACTCTCAGGACAGAATGTATAGTGAGTTCAAATAATATCGATTAATTTATTACTTAGAACCACATTAGTTAATAGGTCAATAATATAGCAGCCGGTCATTTACCCAAACCAAGGCGGAATCGTGTGTTGTGGCGACGTCCACTTCCGGCGTGCGGCGCCACGGTCCGGTTCCGGTGTCCTCGGCACCGTAACGTCACAGCCGGTGCGTGCTACGCACTTCCGCCGCAGTTCTCTGTAAATAATAGCTTGTTTCAGGAATTTCAGAAGATTGATTAATAAGGTTAGATACAAGTTTTGGCGTATTTTTGTTTACCACGAGGTTGGCTCAAGCATTCGGCCCAAGGTGTCGCTTAAGGAAACTTGTCAACACTGGAGATGTCACATGTGTCACAGGCCCTGAAGTGAAAGCATGACGCTCAAAACAAGGTGAAAGTGGATTCCTTTTGTTATCAACACGATGACTCCGTCAGCTTTTACGACACCCTCAACATGAAATGGGGTGGGGACACTTACTAATTTCTCAGCCCATCAAAGAACCACTGCTGAGTCGGGTCTCCTCCAACTACATGGAGGGTAATTAGCCTACCCTGCTGGCTAGACGGGTTGCTATAGGTTGGTGACACTATGCATTCTAAATCCGTGACCACACTGGCTTTTCATTTATATCTTACTAGCGACCCGAGTCGCACGGGTGTAATGATGAACTTCTAAATTTATCAGTGTTTCTCTGCAATATTGTGGAAGTATTATACATATAAACCCCTTGAATCACTCTTTCTATTAAAAAACTGCTTCCAAATCCTTGGCGTAGTTTTATAGATTGACGCATACATAGGGACGGACAGACGACAGCGACTTTGTTTTTTACTATGTAGTGATGATTAGCCCATAAATCCACTGCTGAGTCGCACCACATTAAAGTGTATCTATCTATCAGCCACAGATATTCAGTGCAACACACATGCAAAATATAAGTTTCTCTGTATCGATAATATGTTTCCCAAATAAAATAATACTTCATAAAAACAATCTACATTTTTATGCAATGGATAGCTATTAATTCGCGGACTTGTATTTGATTAGCCCTGACCCAAGGCCTAGTTGTCATTCATTGCGTTAACGTGTTGTGTGTTTCTCTCATCTGGCGAACTTGCTCTCACTATGCTGTTTAGTGCTTTTTGTAAACAAACCCATTGATTTGAAAAAAGCAACTACAGAGTTTCTTGCCGGCTCTTCTCTGTTGAGCAGCATTCCGAACCGGTGGTAGTTTCAGCATGCTTGTGGATGGACGTAAGGGTTGTGGAAGATCAAGAGAGATGGATGGATTGTAAACATGAGAAATTGTGTATGAAAGGTGTGACTGTAGATATGACGACTGATAGGTGTGTATGGAGACTACCACCTAGCGTGGGACAGGGGTCGTAAGTTAATGATAATGGTAACTGTAAATAAGACGATTTATAAGAGTTTTGTGATAAAACCTACGTAAATAAAGTTAATTTTGAGTTTGAGTTGAGTTTTAGAATGAACGTTGTACTCAAATTATTAAATGTGAGTAAAATAACATCAAACTACGTTTAAGTTCCGCTTCAGTTAACAACAAGCCCGCAAAATATTAATACATAAATCAAACAGCGATGAACAGCAACTCTTGCTGCTGAGGTTTCAGCACACAGATCCAACGCATCGCTATGTACAGTCGGAACCGACCACCGCTCTTTTTTTTTACCATCCGGGCCTATAGCCAAGTGGCTTTCGTATCACCCGCTTTGGTGGAATAGAACAGCAAATGCATGGGACCTGTCAATGTCAAATCCAAATACTGCCTTGTTGGTTGCCTTTGGATCATAGGGCCCCGGGTTCGATTCCGGGGCCGGGAAAATTTCTTTGTGTTAACTAGAGGCACTTGCTCGGAGTCATTTGTATTAGTGAATTTCATGTTTGTAAACTGCCCCCGCCATACAGGTTATACCGGTTACGTTTTTAAGAAAAGAAAAAAAAAACTGCTGCTTCGGGCCTCCTCCAGTCTCATGAAGAGCCATTCACTACCATGGTAGATCATTTCCTTTTGTCGGCCCTTACGACACTCTCAAGATGGAATGGGGCGGTGGGTGACACTATGACACATCTAGTCAAGTATATAAAGATAACTAGTAAAGTCTCTTTGCTAGTCTGGAATGTGGTCTTTCCGAGTGTACCGTCGCCGGTCTAGGCTCTTCTTATTTTGAAAGTGATACATGGAACCTTTCAGAAGTAGTACTTGCATAATAGCAAAAAATTGACGCATAAAGTCGTAATGAAAGATTTCTGTTTATAATATGAAACCTTGATTCCGACTGTACGCAGAGAGAAAGTGTACCGGGGGTGCATCCAATGAATATGTATGAGGGGGACGTAGGAGGGTGAAGTGGGGGGTTGAACTCGGTGTAAATGGAAATTTCAAACAAAAATACCTCAAATATGAACATGAGCCGGACTCGTGTCGCGGACTACGGCCATGCGTGATAGCATGGCGCCAATAAAACCAGCGGTTGTAGAGATTCCTTTTTTGAATTGTCCTCGTAACTCGACGCTGATTCGCTGAGTTTTGGGGTCCACCTGATTGGCGTGTTTACATGATCCAAAATTAACATTGAAGTAATTTGTTTCGATGGAATATTTTACAATGTTTTTGAAACTTGTGTCAGTTAACTCGAGAATGACAAAGAAATATTGATAGAATACCTAATCGTTATGAATATTTTTATTTTCGTAGAATTCTCAGTTATAAACAACTACATTACAAGAAATTCGAAAAGAGCACATCAAAATCAACAATTTCAAAAACAAAATGTAAATTATGGTTTTATTTGATAGGATATTCTATTAAATAAAACCATAATTTACATACTTCGTCGTAATAACAAACCGTTAGGACCTAAAAACGTATTTACAGACGGTATGTATACTTTCAGTCGATGGTGTTGCCATAATTAATCCGTACACAACATGGCGATAAGCCGGAGCAAGTATTTAACGCATTTGTTAGGCGTCAACTAACGTTATTAGTACAACAGTACGACGCACTAATTGCTTCGTCATATTTACATTTGTGGGAGAAATTAATTGGCCACTATTTCGGTTTTGATTTTTAATTAAGCTTGTTTACACCCTCTTTTTACTATGTAAAATCGTAGGTACAGTACAAATAATGTGTTAGGTGCAGATAGTTTTTTTTTTGTAAAAAAATTCGATAATCTGTTAAACGCAACTACAGAGTTTCGTGCGTTTCGTGCAAGGGACACCAAAAGAGGTGGATGGATTGTAAGAATGAGGAATTGTGTATGAAAGGTGTGAAAGTATTTGAGATAGGTCGACTGATAGGTGTGGACTACCACCAAACGTAGGACAAGGGCCGTAAGACGATATTGGTAATTTTAAATATAAAAATTTATAGATTTGTGACAAAACCTAGTAATAATAATATGTATATAAAAAAAAGATATTTAAACATAGAAGAACATGGAAAATGCTGCAACACAAAGCACTCTGTTCCAGTGATATCATTAAAAACAGTTTGTCATAAAACAAATATTAACGGTGGTCAGTGGGGCTCAATTTGGAAGAAGGATTTTACTTACTTTTTACTAAGGATTTGTTACAGCAAGGAACGACGTGAATCTCTATATGACACTAGTGTCAGCTCTCAATGATTCTTCATTAACTATATTGATGTGCATACATCATTTTCTTCAGGTTGCACTTAAAACTATATTTTATAAAAATGTGCTGTAAAAGTAAATTGTTCATAAGTACCTACGTATATTTTATTTAAATCCCAACGTTTCAGACACTTTGCAGTGTCCGTGGTTCGTGGATGAGAATCACAAAGAAATCATTTCCTGCAATGTACAAAGATCGTGAAAACCTAAGACATCATTAGGTCACTATTATATATACCTACGAATATTAAATTCATGTTTCTTTATTCTTTATCTCTGTTAAATTTAGTAGTCGTTTTAGTATAAGAACATAGTTAATAAGATTAGCCTCTAGTTAGACGTTTTTTTATTTTTATACAATATTGAGATACGATCTATTGAACTGCAATATAATAATAAAATAAAACGATCATAACCGTGAAGCCATCATTCCCTGCAATGTGTAAAGATCGTGAAAACCTAAGACATCATCTTTCTTCTTCTTCAAAGCTCTACAAAAAAGCTTATTACCACATTTATGATTATGTAAATGACCAAGCTGCCTGGGACTAAGCTGTTCAGTGGCAATTTAAGTACTATATTTATGTTATTTTAAATATACGAAATAATTACGAAAATTAAGAAAAAAAAACCCAAGCTCTCTGAGTGCCAGCTCGTCTCAGCAGTTGTCGTGTTCTGAGCTGGTGGCATGTTACGACAATTTTCTAAGTGTCCATTGTGACTTAAGAAAAATAAATGATTTGAATTTATCCTCAAACTAGGTGACGTTGATTTGAACGTCTCATAAAATATTTTATTTTTACTAAAGAAAGGTCGTAAGAGGCGACTAAGGGAACGCAAGATGCAAATCACCTAGCCGCAAGAGAAGGAAAACTTGATACAAACCCTGTGCACACAACCAGTCTTGCCAGCGTGGCACAGTAGGCTAATTTCCCTCCGTGAATTTGGAGGAGGCCCGACTCAGTAGTGGGTCATTGATGGGCTGAAACGAATGAAACGGACGAAAGAAAGCGTGATTCGTTCACTTTTGTTCTAGCGAAAGCAAATATAGCAATAGATTAAGCTAGAGAATACCATACGTCCGTCGGATAAATTTGACAAGAAGAGAAATATTACAGCCATCATTGTAAGTATTTTCTGTCAGCAAAAAGCAGATCTAGAAAACGTCTTGAAGAGTCCTCAACTCAAGAGGCGATACCCCACAGACCCACTCGAGATTCGCGTTGCCAATAAAACACAGGCAAGGGGGGTAAAAAACTGACACGTGCATTCATCTGGCAGTCTGAAGAACAGCAGACGGTGCAATCTGAAGTGTGCACAACATGAAGTTAATCGTAAACC
Source organism: Clostera curtula (assembly GCA_905475355.2). NCBI lineage: Eukaryota > Metazoa > Arthropoda > Insecta > Lepidoptera > Notodontidae > Clostera > Clostera curtula. The sequence goes on from FR997799.1 coordinate 19,888,229, forward strand.
ATGCTAGAAGGCACTCGTACATGGATATGATTGTATAGCTTATGTTTTAAGAAGACGGTTTTTTTAAGTTTAATCAAACGGGCGAACAGATTTTGATATGTTTTACTGGGATTCAAATCAATCAAATCACTGAGTCAGAAAGCTGATCTACAGAGAAGAGCTGCTAGGAAACTCTGTCATTGCTTATTTTAAATAGCTATTTTTGTGAACAAAAAATCAATAAAGGAACATCATTAAAAATTAAAATAGTTTTTTATAAAATTTATTCTTGGTTCTTAAAAATATAATTGTTTAAATCACACTTTTTTAATATTAAATTAATAATTCTAATCGAAATGTTTGATTCAATCTTATTTCGGCCTCTTTATTTTTCTTTGTCGGCTATTACACAAACCTCAGGATGGAATGGGGGGCGGGGGTGACGCTATTTGTTCAAAACCGTCACCACACGGATATTTTTAAGGCCTACTCAGTGAAACGTCCATGGCAAAATGTCCTAGCATATACAGTTCCCCACACCGCAAGAGCTAGCGTGAAGATTATTATCTAGGGACTTTTAATTTCGCAATTTGTTGCGCGACACCCCTTGCCCTGGCAACGAGGTATAGACGGACAGATGGAGTTGTCTCATGTGACGTGCATGTATGGAGATTATATTTATAGATAACACTTTTGTATTAATCAGTTGTCTCGGTTTGGCTGCTAGGGTGTGACATTAAGGCGACGATGATTTTGGCACACGTTTACTTGCGACAATATTTGTATAAAGAAAGATGTCATGTTAGTCATCCGAAAAGCAAATGAAAAATTAGCACATCAAGTTTTACTATTATTTATGACTAGCGGCCCATCCCAGCTTCGCACGGGTGGACATTTATATTTTAATGGTTTCTAGCAATTAAAATAACCGTAAATAATTAAAACCGGTCCAGTACTTTTTGAGCCATTACGGTACAAACATACATACAAATCTTTGCTCTTTATAATATTAGTTTAAAATATGATTTTATTTTGTTTTACTTTATTTTATCCCATATTAACAGGAGTAATATGAACATTATCAAACGTTTTGTTGGTCACAACTTAATTTGTTAATATTCCCAGCTCTGATATCCACAGATTAAAGCTATGAAGAAAATAAAAAATATGAAGTTCGTAGACTGGTACTGAAGAATTCATAAATCAGCTGTACATTTTAATAGTTAAGAGTTCTGGTTGTAAATTACTTTATAGTTTGTGTGCGTTAGTTGTCACTAACCACCAGGAGCACTGAACATGTTCCTAACACATTTTTATAACATAACTTCTAAATTATTTCATCATGCCAGACGGGTTGGCACAGAGTTTCATATGAAGTTTTCTTCTTGCTGTGTTAGGTATATCCTTAAGTCGGCATTTCCGACACCCTCACGATAGGATGGGTTGGTAACAATACGTATTTCCATTGATGTCATAATTTCAATTCTGCCACATTAGAATCTCCCTGTGGATGTCACTTAACAAAATCGAATGCATCGCAAAATGCACAAAACAAGCTTTCCTCCCATAATCCAGTATCAAAGTTATCTTTTTATCTACAATTAGGATTTCGTCGCCTCCCCTAAGCCGGGGAGGCGCGAACTATGGCATCAAAGGCCGTCCTCTCATTATGCCACGTTATTGAGTTATCAAACGCCGCGGAGGGAGATTAGTTCATACTTCTATACACAAATCCTATCACACAAGCTGACGCCTTCGGTCTACCACAGAACATACCACAATCGACCTTTAACGAGTGCAGCGCTTAAACTAAAATCAACCCTATTGCTATAGTTACATCGTTCAATTTTGTATTCGGAACGTCAAGGAGCTGAGTGAGTATTCGTGGCTCCCATACGTGTACGCGGTAACAAGGAAGTCGCCAGGCTGTTATTTGTCAATGCGAAGGGATAATTTGGTCCCTTAATTTAAAACGGCATATAATGAGATGCGTATTCGATTATTTTTCACATATTTGAGTTATATGATGGGAAGTCAGATTCTAAAATTATTTTTAGTAGTAGTTACCCTATTATTGTTACATCCTTAATTTTATTAGTAGGTAAGCTGTGCTAATTGGTTTTGTCCAAAGTGTGATAAACATGAAGCACGGACCAACGAAACTGGTGCAAGAAATGTCAAATCAAATCAAGTAAAAAAGTCAAATAGATATGTCCGAAGGAAAAAATAGTTTCAGGCCTACGTAAGTGCGTGGTGATGGATTTGGAATGCATAGTGTCACCCCCATTCCATCCTGAGAGTGTCGTAACCTACCCGCATGAGAAGGAAAACATGACAAGAAACCCTGTGCCACAGATGGCTAATGCATTTGTAATTGGAGGATTGGGCAAGTGTCTTTGTGTAAACCAGAGGCACTGGCTCGGAGTCTGGGCGTCATTTCTATCTATAATATGTATGTATTTACAAAAAAAAATGTATACAAGTAGTTTATCATCCATCTCGTTACCATAACACAAGCATTAAGTTGCTTAGCTTGGGACGAGATGGCGTTGTGTGAAATGTCCAAGGATATATATATTATATTTATATTTATGTATGGGCTGAAGTAGAGAACTACCCAAAATCATATTGGCAAAATCGCAGCAAAGGGACTTTAATAAAAAGTTGATAGGTATTTTAAAAACACAGATGATTGATCAAAATCCTCATTTTGGGCTCTCTAGTAACGCGTTCACAATAATATCAATATTATTGCGGACGCGTTTCGTTTCCAAACTTTCAGAATTTTCACACAGTTTGAAAAGATGTACCGGATTTAGACGAAATAGCCGCGATTGGTGTATGAAAGTAACCTTTCACATTTGACTATCCTTACACCTATACTTACCTTCAAAAATAGTTTGATTAACGTCTTTAAATTATCGCCCTGTCAGTAATTGTTAGAAGAGATTAAAAATCCCCGTTATATCACCAGCCTCGTTGACCTTGCAGGTCCCTTTTTCCATTCAGGAGTCAGGCAAGTGTCTTTCTGTGTGAGACGCGTATTCTAGGTCTTTAAATTTTACTTGTTCATTTATAGAATTACATTTTTTGCAACAGTAATTTGTATTCTATACCTACTCATTTGTAGGGGGACAAAGGCCAATGGCTCTCCATTGGCCTTTGCGGCTATGCTCGGCGTTTCCCTGCGAGATCGAATCAGAAAGGAGGAGATACGCAGGAAAACCAGGGTCACCGACATAGCCCACCGGATTGCCAAACTTAAGTGGCAGTGGGCAGGGCACATAGCGCGCAGGACCGACGCCCGATGGGGCAGAAAAGTCCTCGACTGGCGACCGCGGTCCGGAAAGCGCAGTGCTGGTAGGCCGATGATCTGGTTAAGGTCGCTGGAAAATGATAGATGCGGGCGGGCCAGGACCGGCCTTTGTGGAAATCCTTGGGGGAGGCCTATGTCCAGCAGTGGACGTCTTTTGGCTGAAATTATGATGACTCATTTATAGAATACAAATTACTGTTAGAATAAATCGACAGTTCAATTCAAATAACTTTAAAGTCGGTGTAAAGGTGTGATTAAAACAACAATAAAACTAATTAAATTGATTAATTGTCAAGCACCGGAACGTAAATCATATCGCATCAACAACCCAATTAACAATTTCACCCTTCCCGGAATTGGACTCGACGGGGCCCAGTACGGGGTGTATAGAGACGCAGAAATTTACTAACGCGTATCTGGTCTAATAACAGTAGGTACCTATTAGTGTTGCCAGCATTTGCTATTTACTTGGATTGTTCCTAGTTAATGACTCTGATAATTATCATGTAACTTTTTTTAATTTTATCATACATTTATGAGTTTGGTTTCTGTTAATTAAATCTGGCACATCATCACTAAGTTTTCGTTGCTTTGCGGTTAGTTTATGTTATTGATAAATCGATTTAGGTTTTGCTTCTTGTACGACGCCCACCCTTAGTATGGAGTAAGCTCGGTCTCAATCCATAACCATACATCACGTTATACTTAATTAATATCCTAGAAAATGGGTTTAAGAGTATTTATTTTACTGAAATTCCATTTATCTGAAAGATTTGGGTAATGTAGATTATACGTGAATCAAACGAAGTTGGTTATATTAATCACATAATAGACTATATTGAATTTGTCAGTCAGGTATTCTCAAGTTTCATGGAGAAAACTCAGCCAAAGGTGCCGTCATTGGACGATTTGTTACAGTTACAATTCAACATAAAAAAATGTTCCCGTTTTTGTCAAATTAATTATGTACTTGTCAACTCAGTGACTCTACGCATTCTAAAAATCATAACAGAATTTACCCATATGTTAATACAATGATATCAAAAATACGAAATTACTTAACGCGGTTCTAAAATGACCTTTGTAACATTTATTAGTACTGCAACTTTATTATAAAGCTGAAACTATCCGCAAAAGGAGGTGTCGAAGTGGCAACACTAGTTGACACAAGCTAGTCGGGTAAAGAGGGCGACCGAATGATTCGTTAGGAGCCAGCCGAGCGTTCACCCGTGAACGGGGTCGGGTATGTGCGTACCTGTTATGTACTGTGATACTCAATATTTGCATACATATCAATGCGGGGTGTTTAGGGTAAATACGGGCCGCTGTGACGTATTTGTGTTGACATTTTTGATCTGTGGGCACGTCGCATTTGGTTAGGTATGAGGGAGCTGTTCCATTTTGAAGTATTTTTTTAATGTACATGTATGTTGCTCGAGGAGAGCAGGAGATCGTAGACTAGCTTAAAGAGAAACACGCATCTGCAGGTTGAGCTACGTCAAAAACCAATTAGTTCGTGGCCTTCCAAATTAGGTTTCACAACTACTACGAAAGACACATCGACTAATCTGAATATTTGAAAGAACTCTCAAGACTTCTCACAACATTATATTTTGATGGCCTGCTTCAGCCAGATGGACGCACAGTATAATTGTAACGTCTAAAGATCTTCGTCCTTTGGAGGACACATAAAGTAGTAATTCCCGGGTCCGATTCCATCAAATATGACAGTCACGTCAGACCACACAAAGGCAGTAGAGGGAAAAACCAAATATGACTGGTAGTGCCACTAGGTGAGTACCTATCAAAGAGCAGACGGGAATCACCTCGTTTGAACATTGTTGGTTTGCCAAATCAGGTAAGAACGGTAGACGACCACAACGAAATTTAAGGAGAGGTAGATTTACAAAAATACATGAGGTATTTTTATATTTATGATTCCCTTTTTTGCAACAGTGTAATAGAGTAAGTGCCAAGGGTGTCAGAATATAATGTTTGAGCGAGATTGGCGCGATAACCACGGACCCCAGCGAAACCCGATCCGCGAATTCTCTTGGTAATTAACCACCAATTTCGTTTCTTGATGCATTTTTAAAAGCGTCCGACGGCTTTTTAATGGTTATTTTATGGTGACGGATGGATTATTAAGTTTTTATGGTGCGCTGCAGTGACAGATGGGATGTAGTTTGACACCAGATTTGAGAGAGGGTACACAGTTACCGAATTCGAGGGTCTGATTTATGTGTGAAGATGTAGTTTTTATTATTGTCGTGGTCCGTTCAGGAATATGTTGTTTTGAGGTGTTATTTTTGTTTAAGGTTAATGGACCAGTCTTAAGTGCGTAAGTGTTGAGTGAAACTGTCTTTACAATATATTTATTTTTGAAATACAATGTACCTTCAGGCCATTCCATCGTGTGGGGTGTCATAAGTGGTGTTTATGGAAATTAATTAAGCAGATAATCTGCAGAAATGCGATGGTTGAAAAATTACTACCAGAAATTAAGATGAAAAATATAAAAGAAATGTAAATACGACTAGACATTAATATCCTTAAAACGAATAAATTAAGTAATACTCAGACCATGCCCACAATGAATAAGAGTTATAATTCGAAAACCATCGATATAAATCCCATTACTGATAACGGCATAAAAGCAACTGAGTTAAGCATCATATTGGCGTGAAAATAAAACTTGCTGATCTGTAATCGAATAACGTATAGTGATTACAGCTCTATCTATATCATACTCCCAAAGGAGCACGGGAAAATTAAAACAGACGATCTAGCGTAACGCCGTCATAATTAAAAAGATAAGAAATATTTTCCTTGCGGAATGGAAACCCCTTCTGATGGGGGCGCACGTTATGGGACCGGTTAACTGGTTAGGGCACCCTAGAGACCCAGGTTCGCATCGGTTGCGCTTTAGATAGATGACGACATACTATAGAGGTGTCAAGAGAATTGTGTTGGTAGCGACATCTGCAGATTGGGTGACTTAACTTTTGAAATTAAACACTTTTTAACGGATTTATCGCGTGTATATTACATTATTTAATTCCCGACGTTTCGAATGCTTTGCAGCAGTCGTGGTCGCGGGAGAGACTAGATGACAGTTGTCTTCAAAAGTACAAAGAAACAGTTAAAATCTACCGCCTATAATTTTGTTTTATTGATAACGTTCCCTGTGCACGCAGAAATCGCTCACGGTGTCCAGAGGTCTTGCAGATGAGTGTTTTGCTTGAGATTTGATCAATTTAATGACTGGATCCCAAGCAGGTGGTACTTGCCAACCATCCTCTCTATTGAAATTTGGATGTTTTTTAATCTCAATAGCCTCGCGGATCATTCTTGGAATGTAATAATTTTCCTTGGCAAGGATTTGAGGTCTATCAAAGTGGATGTAGTGGTTGGTCTTGTTGAATGTGTGCTCACAAACTGCAGACTTGGTCGAGCGTCTGTTTTTTGTCAGCTATGTGTTCTTTTATGCGGATACCGACACTTCTCTTTGTTTGCCCAATGTATGATAATCCACACTCACAGTCAAGTTTATACACACCAGCATCTTGTAGGGGGATGTTAGACTTCACTGGTCTTAAAAGTTGGCTGATCTTCCTGTGTGGCTTGAAGTAAGTTTTTATTGAAGCATGTTTCAGAATATTTCCAACTTTATCAGTGATACCCTTGATGTATGGTAAGACAGCAGGTAGTCGCTCAACTGTAGGTGCTTTGGGCCGGCTTCTGTGATGCATACGTGGGAGTTTAAGGCTGTTGCTCCGCAGGACAGATTTGACATACAGAAGCTCCTCCTCCAGGTGGTTGCTATCACAGATGCCGCGTGCTTTCTATCTCAGCTTCGTGGTCACACTAATACCCATGTTAAGGATTCCTACCACTTCATAAGTCAGATTGAAGACCTACACCTCACTGATGAAGATATCATGGTCAGTTTTGATGTACAGTCATTATTCACAAATCTCCCACTACATGACTGCATTGAAATTGTTAAGAGGAAGCTAAATGAATATGAGCTGCCTTTGGAATATGCAGAATTATTGGAACATTGCCTTACATCTGGCTATCTATATTGGGAAAGTAAATTCTATATGCAAATCGATGGCGTAGCCATGGGCTCCCCAGTATCCCCTGTAGTCGCAGACATATATATGGAGGACTTTGAGGAGAGAGCCCTCTCCACTGCTTTGGCCATGCCGAAGATATTCAAACGGTATGTAGATGATACTTTTGCCATTCTTTCCCAAAACCAATTATCTGCCTTTCTTAACCATCTAAATTCCATTGATAGTAAGATTCAGTTCACTATGGAACCAGAGAGTAGTAACTCATTGGCTTTTCTTGACATATTAATTACCAGGAATCCTGACAATTCATTAGGCCATACTGTGTATAGAAAACCTACCCATACAGACAAATATCTCAATGGCAATTCACACCACCATCCATGTCAGTTAGCTACCGTAGGCAAATCTTTGTTACAGAGAGCACGCGGCATCTGTGATAGCAACCACCTGGAGGAGGAGCTTCTGTATGTCAAATCTGTCCTGCGGAGCAACAGCCTTAAACTCCCACGTATGCATCACAGAAGCCGGCCCAAAGCACCTACAGTTGAGCGACTACCTGCTGTCTTACCATACATCAAGGGTATCACTGATAAAGTTGGAAATATTCTGAAACATGCTTCAATAAAAACTTACTTCAAGCCACACAGGAAGATCAGCCAACTTTTAAGACCAGTGAAGTCTAACATCCCCCTACAAGATGCTGGTGTGTATAAACTTGACTGTGAGTGTGGATTATCATACATTGGGCAAACAAAGAGAAGTGTCGGTATCCGCATAAAAGAACACATAGCTGACATGAAAAACAGACGCTCGACCAAGTCTGCAGTTTGTGAGCACACATTCAACAAGACCAACCACTACATCCACTTTGATAGACCTCAAATCCTTGCCAAGGAAAATTATTACATTCCAAGAATGATCCGCGAGGCTATTGAGATTAAAAAACATCCAAATTTCAATAGAGAGGATGGTTGGCAAGTACCACCTGCTTGGGATCCAGTCATTAAATTGATCAAATCTCAAGCAAAACACTCATCTGCAAGACCTCTGGACACCGTGAGCGATTTCTGCGTGCACAGGGAACGTTATCAATAAAACAAAATTATAGGCGGTAGATTTTAACTGTTTCTTTGTACTTTTGAAGACAACTGTCATCTAGTCTCTCCCGCGACCACGACTGCTGCAAAGCATTCGAAACGTCGGGAATTAAATAATGTAATATACACGCGATAAATCCGTTAAAAAGTGTTTAATTTCGACTTAACTTTTTATTTCTAGATTTCTACAGGAGTATTACGCATAGTGCTTTTAGTTGATATCGGATGTGTAATTATTTCAGCTCTTAGAATATTATGTGGTATATCTGATCTGTTTTTATATGCACGCATATTCAAAATAAAAATTTAATATTTTGAAAAATATTTTACCATTAGGTTGAGAGAACAAAATTTTAAGTAGGTAGTTGAGTTTTTTTATAACAACATTAAAAAATACTTTACGCGCACGAATACTTTTGGATTACATATATAACATCTGGAGTCAAAATTCACTTTTAGCGTGGTACTGTAACGAATATTTCATAAGTCAGAGATAAAAAAAACAACATAAATGTACTGTGAAACCTTGAACTTCATTATATTGTTCGCACTGTAAGCGGCAAGTCTGGTTCGTTGATTAAGTAAACTAAGATAACATTGGCAATATAGTGAAACGTCAGAAGTCAACAAGGGCCGCGTTCGAGGGCTGGTTTATCTGCCGAGGATACTGTTCGAGATGATTGGATTGAATGAGACGTATTGTCTGGCACGGGTTATCGGTGAGATGCTTTTGAAGGGACCGAGTGTATTGCCTTTAAAGATCCTTTTTATTTATGGCCAGTTTTCAGGGTCAATGCTGTTTGGTATTTCCTAGTTAGGAAAAAGAAATAGGGTTTGCCCCTACTCCCATTCAGGCCATTCAGATACCAAATACACGTTGGTATCGTGTAGATATTATTAGAATAGGCTACCACACGCATTACTAATAAGCGGTAGTAAGAACTACCGGTTCAGAATACTCATATATGATAACAACCAGTTAAGAAATTTCATGCTTATACTTGTTAAAACAATAACAATAATGTTAATGTGGCAACCAGAAACACTTTTGCAGCAACTGCAAACTGATGTGCGCAATAGTAATAAGTATAATAACAAGTCTGCATTTAGATTTCTACTTAAACGGTGTTCATGAAACTGAATAAAGAAAACAGCAGACAGAAGCAGGACTGCGCCACAGACTCCGTATTTCCCAACAACAAATCGTATTCAACCATTGTTAATCACTTAGCTTCTTACCTAATTAAGAAATATATCCGGCATAGGCAGCGGCCCGGTAATCTAATCTAAAAATGAGTGCCATAACTCCCGGAATATCGATGCGCTCCCTACCCGGTGCACGTGGCCGGCACTACCTGCCCTGTTTAGTATTCTGGTCTGGTGTAACCGGGTATTGATTGCCGCCCTAACCGGGGCCAAAACAATGCGGGGTAACGATTTTTTTCCTCTGCGTTTCCTTGCAGTTTCATTTTGTGACAGCTTACAAGAGGACCCTGGATTTTGAGGAGCCTGTCAGAAATTTTCTCCTTCTCTTTTTATTTTCTCTAATTGGTTACCTTAACCCTTGTAATGTGGAAATGACATGATAGTGAGGTACATTACCTTCCTTAATAACAGTCTATAGTATGAAAGTAAGTAAAAGTAAGTAGTAAGGTCTATCACGTATATATTCATTCATTAGTTGATGATTAATTATACAACCTTCTACAAAAAATGCATCGACTACCATAGATGGTGCAAATTATTTTATCTCCATATCTGTTTCGTTAAGTTAATCTATTTAGTCTTCATCTGCTTCCTTACTATAGACATTCTGAAACTATTAATGTACATCCACCAACTCATTAGTATTCCAGCCGATAATGTCCTAAATTGAATTGGAGTCGGCAGTTGCAAGCAATATTATTTCATATCGGGACATTATCGCAGTTTCTTGGTATTTTAGCTGGAGCTACGGTCACGTAGTACATTAGCACTACACTATGCAGCAGACAACCCTTGGAATTTGGCCTCGGGTCAAAGGGACCCCTTCACTAGCTATATCAGATCGAGGAATGGCTTTGAGAAAATTTACAACGAGGAGACGATTTAAGTTTGAATAGGAGGAAATGCTTTCGTTCAAGAAGGCGGGCTTCATGTTTTCCGTTTGCTTTGCTGTTTGCAGTATTTTATGAGATTCCTATTTATTCTTACTCTTATAACTACTTTCCCAATATACACAGGAATACCTACTAAGTTCACTCATTCAAAGTGTAGGGTAATGTAGCTTACTGTGCTTCGTTGGCATACGGTGTAAGTTGATTTGGCACATGGCTCATTCCTTTAGTCGCCTCTTGTGACTCTCTCAGAATGGAATAAGTTAGTTCGAATGCGTTCTGTGACCAGCCTATAAAACATAAGTGTCTATGAAAGCAGTCATGTATTTTCCATCGCGCAAACGAGATCCAAAGCCACATTTGAGTACTGAGTCGACAACAGCAATGATATTGCGATTATCATCGACGCAATAAACGATTTGTCGTAAAACCGAGACGGATCTGCGCCCACGCAACGTTTGTCTGCTCTCTGTAAGCACCTCGTAACCATACAATTGAGTACGTACTGGTTATGATTTATGGCGTATGGGCTTATCTTCATAGACTTATATTAAGTGCTTGACACATATGAATACGTTTATTAGATTTTTATTAATATGATAGATTTACGTATGTCACCATAATTTCACACATTCAATTAATTACATCTGAGAAAACTTGAAAATCTTCATATTTTAACAGATTGTTCCATCGTGACAACGAATGTTGTAAAATATTAGTAACTAATGTCGGGAACTTTTATGATGTTGGTCGCGGAAGACTGTCCAACAAATCGTATCTAAATATATGGATAGATTTGTTAACATCATACAAAAATTGTATTTTTTACTTCAATGCCATTAGTAGAAAATCGATAGTAGCATTACCGAAATAGGGTGAATGGCAAGATTAGCGACCTTATCCCCAATTTTATCTAAATACTGGCCGTAATCCGCGTGTACAATGGTGACAAAAATAATAAATATGGCGGCTCCGCCTACCAGCGCGTAACACACCAGTACCATGTGGTTAGGTTAAGAGGCAGGAACTGAAAACAAATATTTATATAACTTTAGTATACAGGGCTGGAATCGATTTGCTTTTCAAAAATATCATGTTTAAGGACGTAACTGTATTTCAATTCGTAAATTATTAAAGACTACAGAGGGTATACTTATAACTTTAACTAGGATGCGCCACGTGATGGATAAATTCGTAGTTCTTGAATAAATAAAAAAATCGTGTAGTTTCTGTGTATTGTGTAAATAGTCAGCGTAAAAAGCAAAGTGTAATTTGCATATGAAAAATTATTTTAAGCGTTTCAATAACAATTAGTTAATAATAGTTACAAAAGTGTGTAAGTTAAGAGATGTACAAGATTAATAGAAACTTTTTATAAAATGTTTCTATTAATCGTTTTTAAATAAAAATACACATTAATTTAATCACGTAGTACAAAATTGCGACGGTCTCTTACACTATTAGTTACAATATTTTTGTATCAAAAAAATTGGGGCGAGAAAAAGCGAAATAAAACAAAACGGCCATTGATATTGTCAGGGCATTGTGACTGGCGCACTTACTAAATGGTTACAATTTCATATTAAGCGTTATGGTGCCCGTGTGGTGACGGATTTAGAACACACAATGTCACCACCTCATACCATCCAGTGAATGTTAGAATAGAATAGAAAATAATATTCTTCATTGTACACCAATAATAGAAAAGGTTAACATGGCATCAGAGAAATACAACGAAGAAATGTACAATGGGATACGAACCCTGTACCTATTCACCTTGAGAGCGTGGCACAGTATGCTAATTTCCCTCTATGAACTTGGAAGAGGCCCAACAGTAGTGGGTCATTTTTGGTCGGAAATTAACAAAATCATGATAAAGCTATTAAACAAATTGCCTTTTTTTAAAAACAATTGACAGCTAACTTGTATTACATCAACCAACTAGTGAAAATATGTTACGTATCTTTAGTGTCAATATTTACGAGTATAATCTTGAGTTTTCATGATGACAGTTTATCTATTCTATATTATACCTGTGTAATTTTATGCTAAACGTTGTTATAATATAAAATAGATGATAAAATGTCCATGTGGTGACGGATTTAGAAAACACAATGTGGTGACCCACAATATCCTGAAGGTGTCGTAAGACGCGACTAAAGGAGCGCAATCGGCAGCTCATCTAGCCGTACGAGAGGGTAAGCTAGATGCAAACTCTGTACCAACCCGTCTTGCCAGCGTGGCATAGTAGGCTAATTTCCCTCCATGAATTTGGAGGAGGCCCGACTCAGTAGTGGGTCACAAATGGTCTGAAACAACGAAGACGAATGGTTCGGTATGCAGCTACAGTGACGAGCCGGCAAGAAACTCTATTGTGAGTTAAATACTGTAAGCTTATTTATATAAAGCATCCTACGATCATTCAATTTGAGAAAAAAAAACTATTTATGTAGTGAATCCTCCTCTCCCTTACCATTTCGACTCCACCAGCATAATTGAAATTAACTCCTTCACCATCAACAAAACGCATCCCAATATTTTCATAAAACGTATCGCAGCCGTAAAAACAAAACGCGTCCCACCCTCCTCACGCCTAATCTCCTAACAAAGCGATGTTGGAACATTTTGGCGCGAAAATAATGAAGTGCACGTGCCCAACGCTGGGAGCTGAGGCCTCGGAGACCAGCACAAAGGACACGTGTCGATCGCTATCAATGAAACTGGCTGACGATTTGGACTAAACAAAACGCATAGAACGCAGGGCGTGGTGTCCGGCGCATTCGTAAAACATTAGACGATGAATTATGGTGAAATGGTGTGATGATATGGGTTCTCATGAACAATTTATAGGAAATACGAAAAAAGTTTATATGGTGTTAATTAAGAAAATAAATCGATATTTTAATTAACAAAGAATCAGTCGTATCGCTAAATAAAACATATAAATTTTATATCTGTTATATAAATGGGCAGTAATGCGATTTATTTCAAAAGTAATTCAATTGCATGTAATAAAGGTAACTTAGTTAATAATGTAAAAACATATGATGCACTTGAATATAGCATCAGAAGAACCAAGGTAAAAGTGATTTTTGATAGATTTATAAACCTAAATTCACTACTCTTGTTCAGTAGGTGGCACTTAGAACATTTGCCTAATACTGGTGTTGTTTTTTGTAAATGCGGATAGCCAAGTGATAGGCTACTATCTTACCCGATTTTGATTTTGTCAGAATTTATAGAAATTTCTGAAATTCTGTGCCATTTATGACTTAAAATCCTTCCTCCAAGTTGCCTGACCCTGGAATCTCTTTGATCCAAAGGCAGCACATCTAACCCCTACACCAACAAGACACTTCATCATCATCATCAGCCCACATTAGTCCACTGCAGGACATAGGCCTCCCCTAAAGAGCGCCATAGCACCCTGTCTTCAGCTTGACGCATCCAGCTGCTGCCCCCAACAAGACACTTAAGTAACTTTTAATAAGTAACTTTCAAATATATTTTTTCATCAATTATTAAAGCTGTAACAATAAAATACAATACCTCAATGATCTAAATCACCGTTTATTGCTAAATAATAAGGTGTAAAGTTAAACGAGAACATAAAAGGGACAGCACAAATCAGAACCGACAGTATAATAACTCCTACGCATGCACAAGACAATGAAATGATGAAAAGTAAAACCAAAGCAAAAAGTCAAAGACACTGCACCCAAACACAGCGATCATGACTTGCATTCGTATTGCGAGCAATAAAATAATAATTATACACATGTGACTTATTAGCTGTACATATTACGATTCATGACGAAATAAAACATACTGGCGATGACAAAGTTCCTTTGCAATATAAACTCTCTGCTCCTACACCTAAAGTGTATATTGCAGCTATGAAAGCTATGATTTATGATGTTTCAACAGTTACAGACGAGAAAGTACGAACAAAACAACAAAAGATTTAACAATAGGAGTACGTCGTATCATTTGTTAAACGTCCCTTTTGATGACGTACACTATTATTTTATGAATGATGCTGGGGTGGATGTGGGGAAGTAAATACTGTATTTTGTTCTGCGATGAATATTACTTTCAATTGTTAATGGCCAAGTCTATAGTACAGTTTGGTTTTCCTTTCCAAGTGTCTCAAATTGTGCCAATTGCTTCATGTTGTGTAGGCCTTCCAGATTCTGTTTCTGGTTTAAGGTTTGTTTATGTGTATAACTATGAGCAATCCAAAAACCTTGTCATACATGGTGTATGGTCAATTTGCTAGAAATGCTACGTAATAAAGGAATCGCGTAAAAGAAATGTTTAAATGACAGGCTTTTAAGAGCATTTATAAAAATACAACGCTCTTCAGATATTGTAAAAATTATAATAAAACAATCGGAGCAATTGCTACAATAATTTATTATAGCAGTACAATATCGTCACACGTCGACAACCCCATTCCTAAAGTATTTTTTAGCGCCAGCATCAACACTCATAAGACTTATAGTATCTGTGATATTATTTGAAAATACACTCTGAGCAAACCCATTATAGTTGATTATCAGTAGTTTCAAAGGTTATAAGTAAGGGTACGTCGAAAAGCAGTGTCATTTGACTAACGACACCTTAATGCGAAGTATTTAGTCAGAAGCGGAATGGTTTATTGTGCGAGAGCAATGTATCGAAAAGTTTTAATTTTGGTTTATGATTCGTAATGCTCCCCTCAGTTTGGCAACCCTTTGCGTTGACAGAATGCAACGTCCTTTTTAGTAGAAATGAATTGCCTAATTAGTCTTTTACTGTAGGTAGTAGATTTATTTTCTTCTTCTTATTGAAGTTACAGAACCAACTTCTTACGTACTACTAATGTGTATTTGGTTCTGGAGAGATTTTAGGAAATTAATAATTAAATCATGTTTTTTTTTAATTTATGTGTTTGGAGGATATATGTGTGGGGAACCAAAATTTTACCACAATATTAAATATAAATATCCTTGGACATTTCACACAATGCCATCTCGTCCCAAGCTAAGCAACTTAATGCTTGTGTTATGGTAACGAGATGGATGATAAACTACTTATATTTTTTTTTTGTAAATTCATACATATTATAGATAGAAATGACACCCAGACTCCGAGCCAGTGCCTCTGGTTTAGACAAAGACACTTGCCCGACCCCGGAATCGAACCCGGGACCCGTTGATCCAAAGGCGGCACATTTAACCACTAGACCAACGAGGCAGGAGTTCCAGTAAAAATCATTATGATTATTCGACAAACTTAATAACTTATGTTCCATTATATTTCTTCAGTTCTTATCTGTGCTAATGAATTTTTCATCACCAGCTGGGGACCAACATGTTCCGAAAATAAAATAACAAGTTACTTTTGCCTGAAATTATGCACACAAAAATATTCTTTAGAGTACTATTAATTATTTTGTTATGGCCATCTTTTATACATCACCATAGCACCTACTGCTATGTCTGAACTCTGGCGTTTTCAATCAGATGGATAATATCGTACTTGTATCATCATCATCATCATCATCAGCCCACATTAGTCCACTGCTGGACATAGGCCTCCCCTAAAGAGCGCCATAGCGCCCTGTCTTCAGCTTAACGCATCCAGCTGCTGCCAGCAACCTTTCGCAGATCGTCGCTCCATCTAGCAGAGGGCCGTCCCACACTACGCTTGCCGATTCGCAGTCACCACTCAAGAACTCGTCTACCCCAGCGGTTGTCGGTTCTTCTACAGATATGACCAGCCCACTGCCACTTCAATCTGCTAATTCTCTGAGCTTGTATGTTCTTGTTAAATTGCTTTCTCCATTCAAACCCCAATTGGTACTCTTGTTACTACTGCCACGTAGTTCATTCCGTTCAAGATTTTGTTACAGAAATGAGCCATAGCTTCGAAAACAAGCTCAAGTAAATGCAATAAAGTCGACACCCTAGGCCGTCAAGATTAACCGTTCTAATGCCATAAAGAACGCTAGTGCAGGGGCTAAGCCAGCGCAGCGGGGTGTCTTTGTGCCATTTTATTGGCGTCCACAGACTCCCCGAGGTGCATTGTAGCAAGTGCTTAGCCGATTATTGGCCGTTCGCCCTGAAATGATATGCCATATTTGTTAATACTCTCATTGGGGCAAGTCATTTTCTCCTAAATAATAACAGTTTTCGGTAATAAATATTTTTGTAGTCTATTAATGCTCTGCGAGACATGACATTGTTTTATTTTCAAACAATTCGTAGGGTATAATATGTCGCTAAAATATACAAAAGTATGTGGCGAATTTAGCAATAATATTATCTTGTGGTGATCTGTCTGGGTAGCTTAATAGGCTAATTTAACTCTATTTTTTTAAATGGATTTAGAATACATTTACCATCCTGAGGGTGTCATATGAGCCAACAAAAGGAAATGATAAGGCTGATAACCTAGCCATAAGAAGGGAAACTTAAAACAAAATCCTTCGCCAACCCGTCTGCCCAGCGTGGCATAGTAGGCTTTTTACCCTCCCCGTTACGGGAGGAGGCCCGTCTTTTATGGGCTGAGTAGTAGTAGTAGGAAACTAAGTGGGTTTTAAGCATAAATCTTTAGAATAGATCTCTGTGCTCAGTAAGTGGGAATAGCCTAAGGCTACTGATACCACTTGTTACAATGCATTAATGTTTTGCGCGGAAGGTGCACTTCGATTTTCGAGCGACTTTCAGTCACTTGAATTTTTATTCATCATCATCTATGGGAACAATCGTATTGATGTGTTGGGCATCTTAAAGTTTATGGATGAAATTGAGATGGACTTTAGGGGGTTTCATAGTCATTTTTCGCTATTGTGCTACTAGATTACCTGTCTAGTTTCTTTTGCTTTATTACGCATTGAACTAGTTCAGTAAAGCTAAATATAACAGATAACTATAGATACGTCACATCTTTTTTACCATTGATAAAATTAGCGTCGTTAACAATTATTTAAATGTCGGCAATGTTCACGTTTTTCATTCATTAACAAATTAATTGTAGTACCTAATAACAATTCGCTAATTTCGGACAGTCGTCAACAAGCAGAGTGGCGCAGTGGAAGCGTGCTGGGCCCATAACCCAGAGGTCCGTGGATCGAAACCACGCTCTGCTAAGCCGTCTTTTTGGTATTTTTTCCAAAGACAAATACACTGAATTTTCGCTACTACCGCTATTATTTTTATGTTAAGCCCTAAATAAACGATGCGGAAACAGAGTTTAGTTAAAAAACAAACGGATAGCACAAACAGTATTTTGACGTCGACCTTTGTTGGTTTTATCATGGGATATTGATAATTTTCAGCACATGGTATGTTTTGGTGTTGTTTTTTTAATAGTCTGCTCTCGGCAGTGACCCTTGCCTTATATTTTTATATCATTTGCCTGAACAAGCAAGCATAAACTATGTTTTTTAATTGGTTTTTTGGTTGTATTACGTCATGAGTTTAAGAGATATTCTGTTTTAAGTAAGTAATAATAAATGAAAAATTAATAATAATAAAGAGATTTCCGGTAAAAAGTCAGCATGATTACGGTTAGCCTACGCCTACGTCTTGATAAGCCTACGCCAAGCAGCAATTGTATATTCTCTAAAGAGCTGTGTTTTTAACTGTTTATATAATCACATCTAGACAGACAGATATTCTTTAGGGTACACATTCACGCAAGAGGGACAACGAACAGTGACGTTTAAAAAAGAGACGTGGACTTATTTGTTCAAGGTTGTATGTGTTTTATTAATTAAATTTTGACATCTCTGCTTACCCCGTACTTAGTCGTGATAGCGCACAGTATATAAATGAAATAGCACGCATATCTCAGTCCCGAGACGTGCCGTGCTAACTGACATGCACCCTCCAACTTCATTACTGTACCCCACCGCTCGCATTATTATGCTAATGTCAATTTAAAACCACTTGTTATCTAGTTAGCGACGAAAAATACCTAACTGCAGACCCCATATTAGCCTGAAGCTGCTCATTGCACCGAAAGTAATCAATAGCAATTGACAAACGAAGCGTTCGACTGTCAAATTTTAGTTTTCAGAGCAACAATGTACTGCATCGAAGGTTCTGCTTTAGCTGGTGCAGAATTCTCGACTCTATGGCTTTTTGATACGGTTTATTGTGCCTTCAAACAGGTGCAGGTGCGTAATGGGGGTCTTGTTATGGTAATCGCTGCCCTGAGGCTAGGCTAAGGGCACGGGTGCTTCATGTGCAAGATTCGATAGAAGTGGTCATCGATTGGCAACTGTTGGGTGTCGTTTATTAGTTACCAGTTGCCTATGTAAGCGCCGGAATAATGTTCTGTTTCTGTCTATGATGATAAGAATAACCAAGATTAATTAAAATAACCTTCTCGATTGTTTTGGATCCATGTGCCCAACATATTTGAGGAAGAATTATATTGTGTAACGGCAACTGACACCAACCATACGAGCATACTTTTTGTATCCATGACTAAATGTACGAGGAAGGCAACTTTTCTTGCAATTTCTTAATTTTAGCCAAAATTAAGAATCGTTAATGTTCACAATTGACAATAAAACGGGCTTATCACTTGAGAAATGTGGAAAGCGGATTAAAATGATTTTAATTTAGTCACCCCCCAGCGTGCAAAGGGTTGGAAATAGTTAATGACAGAAATTATGTCTGAACGCCGCATCATTCTCGTGCGGACCGCTACCATCGACAATTTATTGCTTTTCAAATAGTTCGCGATTATGATCATTTAGGGTTATTCATGAAAATTGCTTATTTATATTCCAGCTGTCTTATATTTTTAGTGATAGTATTTTGTAGATAACGGTTCCAGAGGGGAACCAAGCATGAACTGGAACTTAAAACCTAAAATCCCACAAAAAACCATTACGACGTGTCAACTTTTCGAAGAGTATCAATCTCGCCATAAGATAAAGCGTAGTGGAGAGACAGAATAAGAAGGATGATCTTCCCACTATATGAAATTCTTTACCACCTTGATGGGCTCTACTCCTGAATAAGCTTTGAATAAATGGGTAAGTTAATAGGCTGTTTGTACGCCCTGCGACGAAAGAATAAGTGGTGCAATTACCTAAAAAATAAATAAGGATATAGTATCAGGTATACTTAGAACATAGGTACTCGCTTGGTACAGATATTAATGCTATTTCCTACATTATCGTCGTCGTATGTGTCGTCATGTTGAACGTATATCATTTCAGACTCCTAAAATACATTAAATCTTCAATTATGATTTTCCAGAATGCCATTTCAAATCTGCTTAAAAACGCATTTTTGTAAAAAATATCTCTATAGGTCTAACTCCAAAATTAGTCAAATAAGCTCACTTTCTGGAATTTTTTGCTAAAAAATATTAAAGCTTCTCCCCGACTGCCTGAGAACCTTTAAAATATACAATTTTAGTTGTGCGCGTGATATCTGTATAATATATTCTAAATGGTCTGTATGACTATAGATACCTTGTCGACAATTACTGTATATCTAATAATCTAATTTCAGTCTATAACTGGATCCTATTCATAGTCAAGACATCGTGTGATAAACTGGCACAGTCCGACGCAGTACGTCACGTCCACGGCGACGCATACCAAATGCCATTCCAGAGCTCTGATGAGGTCATTCACTATGAATTATCGCCTCTCACTGCACACACACCTCTCTCCGTTTAATAAAATTCCAAAAGAAATCCTATCATTTAAGATAATAACGCCACTAATTCTCATTAGTGATCATCAAAAAGCTTGAGCTTGTCTAAGGAATGTTAAATTTGAATAATCTAAAATGTATTCTAAAATCAAGTCTCATTTGACCCAATTAATAAGTCTAAACAAATTAACTAAACATCGAAGTCGTTGTTTTTGTTTACTTACGATAGGACGTAACAAACACGCACTCTCCACGCATTATCGCTGTCCCTCTCCAACAGCCATCCGTCTCTGTCGCATTTTGACAGATCAAAATGTCACGTGACTGGCACTCGTCATCGCTTGACGTTTCGAATCTTAAAACAAACCAATGAGAGAATTCCAGGTACGCGCGCGCTTTTTGACAGATCCGTAAATGTCATCACAGATAATACACGAAAACAATGACATTTCCGCGCAGTTTCACTTTTGGAACCCAAGAGTATGTAGTTATTTATAATCATGCGTTTTCAGCGTGTAAAAGGTATTTTTCTCGCTTTATTTTACGTGTTACGTTAGAGAGGCAGCGAGTTCGCTGAAAGACGTAGCCACACTGGCTGAATGCCGGCTTACTCTCGCTCGTTCAACTAAATTTTCAATTCAAACAGGGTCTTTATAAGGGTAGTGACGCTGTACAAAATTTACATATCGACGTAATAAACCAGGCGGGTGTCTGATTTGAATTCCGAACGTGCTTCATACAATTTTTGTTTAGAACTTCGATTCTTTTTTCTGATGGATTTATTTGTTCGTTCTTTTATGTCAAATTCATTGGGATAAAAATATGCTTGTGATAGAGCTTCAGTTTTGTGTCCCTAAAGGGCCGGATAGTGACGGAATCCATGCATTTACCAACCCATTCTATCATGCAGTATTCTAACCATCGCTGCTAGTTAGAACGCCGCAAGGAAAACTTGATAAGACACCCTGGGCTAAGCAGGAAGTGTAGACAAATTTCGCTCCATTAAATGGGACTTCTGACTTCAAAGCGACTAATTAATATATATAATAGGTTGACGAATTTAGAAAGTATATCTTCCTGAACCTATTTCGCTTAACAGTACTACACTCAACAGCTACAACAGAAGCCATACAAACCTTGAAAAAATACACAGTCTGCGGACAGCGCAGTAGGCTAACTTCGTTAAATTCGAATTGAAATTATGAAGTCACAGGTGTTTATTTAAAACAAAATGTTATCATAAACGTTTCCAAATCACATCGTTCAAATTGACTGAACAAAAAAGTGATACAGTTAATGATCCCGTCATCCAATCATTTTTTAAGAAACTGTGATGATTGATGGAGCGAGTTCGCCTTGCGGTCACTCAATATTTATTTAAGCAAGTAAGTATTCTCATTACGCAAACATGTATGCGGAGGATTAGCATTTTGCTGCTTATTACGCACTGTAAGGTGCGGTTACAATCATAGCGTATAGCGATGATATAAATATATCAAATATTGCTAGTATCAATACGAAAAAATTAAACGTGTGTGGAATATGAAAAAAAAAAACATTTTTTTTTTTACATTTAGAACAAAATTCTATGCACTTTTTGGTTCAAGTAGCCTTTCTAGGAGATATAGCTCATGGTGCTATAATAAGTATCCACGAGAGTCCCACACAAATTCACGAGTTCAGAATTAACTTTAATGCCGGCTCTATACTTACGTGAGACGTCGCACCGAGAATTCACGCCGTGAATAAACGCCGTGATGAGCGTGTTCGCGACTGTGATGGACGACGCCGTGATTTCTGACGCAAATCCTTTGTCACGGGACACTGACCGGGGAACGGTGCGAAGCGCGAACGAGAAGACTCGTGATTCGCAGTTATCACGAGGTATCGCGGCCGTTCGCGCCGCGTGTGTAGAGCCGGCTTAATATGTATATTAAAACCATTCTATATTTTTTAATTATTTATTCATAGCAAATACATAGGTTGGATACATATGAATTCACAGATAAAACAATTAAGGAATGTAGAATATAGCAATTTATTTAAGCAATTGCCAAACTTAGTTGAGAAAAATAAATCATTATTAAATAATGTAATTTTAACAGCGTTGGTATAAATGTTGAGCATTAAATTCGAGCTGATGCTAAGTACCTATTGCTAGTATATTACTGCAAATTAATGCGGTCCAAAAAGATTTTTACATTTCAATTATTTAGTTAAGTATTTAATATGGGAAACCAATGGCTAAGTGATTTTATCAAACAAAAATACCAAAAAACTACAATTATTGCTTTTCACGTTTGTAGATCGACCATTTCTGTTTCATTTCGATTTCAAACTAACCCAAATTATTTAGCTTCATTGCTTTTTGTTGTAAAAATGGATTACTGGTAATCCCGCTGTCAGTCCCACCTCATCCTTAATCACTTTAGGTAAGTGGAGGCGCGCGCGCAGCTCGATCTTAATCACCGTTTCACACGTGTTGCTGTGAAAAATGATTCGCCGTTTAGTGAAAACTTGCTACACATATTTGATTGATACATTTAAAATAATTAACATACATGAATGGTTGAACTAGTAATCTTCAGAGTTTTGTATGAAGCATTATTTGGTTCACCTGTTGTTACGAATGGTGATGGAAAATTCCGTATTCATTCTTCGACTGTCTTAAACTTAAGCGCTAATGATAATTTCAGCCAATGAGTGGAATTTGTGACTATGAGATGGTCCCTCAAGAACCCCATAATGATTGGCAGCTAAGTAGCACTTCAAGCTATCTTGATAATTTTGGGTCACCTGGCAGATCCCTTAATTAGAACTTAAAATTGACTTCGCTGTTTATAATATTTTGACATCGGAATTTAACTATAAAACTCCTTCGATTATAAAATAACATTAACACGCTATGAGGACAAAAGCGACAACATTTCCACATAAGGATACATCGCTTATCAAACGTCACAGTAAACAACTTGTTAACAGTCGTGATTGTGTTACTAATCAACTGGTTATTGCTAATTTATTTATGCAAACGTACGTCTAGATATGTGTCATTAGCGGCCATTAGATTGCAACTATGTAATTATTGATCAGGTAACTGATTCATGCTGGTTAATCATGTTTTGCATGGACAATGATACGAGGAGCTGATGCGTGTGATTATGAAATTAATATTTTTATTATCTACGTAAGTGCACAATAAACGAACAAGTCTCCACGCCATGCGGCACACTGCGGCAGGTAAAGGTAAACTTACCGATATAATAATCAGGATATAGATCCGTCCCATATTTATATGAAATAGAAAGACACTCTGTACTACATAAGCACATTTTATAATAAGTATTATTTGGATTTCTAATAATAAATACTTACTTCAAACTTAGTAAACAACTTGGTCTACTGAAAATTCTCAACAAACTACAGAAATCTTCCGTTTTAATGCAGTGTAAGTAGTGGTACCTAGATATGATGTCCCTATGAGATTTTAAATGTCCTCCTTCCTAGTTAGGTTAGAGAGGGCAACTCCTATGGCGCAGCAGGTATTTTCCATAGAAGTGTTCCATATGTAATGCGAGATTTCACGCAATTTTATCTACTGACGCATCACATATACCCTCGAAATGGAACATTGTATTTACCACGCGTCCAGAAGCTAAACTCGATACTGGGACCTTAATAAATGTCCATGGAGTAACGTTAAAGAGATTCTTCTTGGCTCACTACTACATAGCTTAGCCGTTCTAGTTTTGAAATTGAAAATTCAAAACAAATTGAGCCACGAATTACCGAAGACAAGCCAGCGATGATCGGCCCGCGTGGCCACTATCGATTTTTCCGTCCGCCCCCAACTTTGTTGACAAAGGCTGGTTCTTAAGCCAAATGAGATGCACCCCAAAGAATATTATGGGCAGACATCGTTCCACTATCTCTAGATATATTGTTGTGAGTGTAGATATCTCGGGTCGCTCATATCGGCACTTTATTGATCTTTTAACCGTTCTGTACTCGCCTGTACCGTTGCTTTATTAAAACTGTTTCCTTGCGAATCAATTATCTTATTATGACAATCGACAACAAAACAGCAGCACAGCAGGTGTTTGAGAAGTTTGGAAAACTAATGCAAGCTCACACCTGTAACATTAGGCTGGTCCAATTTATATAGAGAACGAGTACTAGAGTGGAACACCCACACGGGCAGCTGTGTCCAGACGCGCCGTCCTGAAACCTGCTATTTTCTATTGAAGTGCTCATCCGACATGATAGCCTTAACCTGCTAAATTCTTGTGGCAAAAGCGTGTGGAATATGTAAAGTGTTGGGTTACTTTACCAAAACTGTCCAAATCGCTATTCAAAGTACGGAAATTGTTGATTATACTCTCTTGAATTAGCGGTGTTTTGCTTGTTAGAGCGACGATCTCTCAGGGTAACAGACGGAAATAAAATACGTAGACCCATTTACTAAGATCGTATTAATGTCCAGCAGTGGGTTGTTATAAGCCAATGAATATGGCGATCGTGCGTATAGTTTCTGATTACATTTACATAATCATCGTAGTGTGGGACGGCCCTCTGCTAGATGGAGCGACGATCTGCGAAAGGTTGCGGGCAGCAGCTGGGTGCGTCAAGCTGAAGACAGGGCGCTATGGCGCTCTTTAGGGGAGGCCTATGTCCAGCAGTGGACTAATGTGGGCTGATGATGATGATGATGATGAATCATACTTTAAATTTCATTTTTATTCACCCACCTTAAAAGTTCACTTCAATCATTGATATAGATTTCTTGAATAAAACATTCTCAGCACCAAAAAGAATCCACTCCTAATCCTAACAGGACACTTTTTATCTGTACTGAAATATTAATGGCGTTTTGGCATTAAAAAGTATTAGTGCCCTTGTTTATAGTGGCGAATTTGAATGGAATTTGCATAGCGAGAGCGCCGGGTGAGCCGGGGCGTGCGCATTATAGCAATGCATTCGACAACACGTAAATAAATAAAGATAAACATTGTTGAATGGTATTAGCTCGGATGGTGTGGGAAAATGCTTGCATGCTTGCACTTGGCGTGGCGCACATTAGTATGTTCGCGCGGTTTATTGAAAAATTTAGGACTGGGTATTTGTTTGACACCATGGGAGTGAATATAAAAACAACAACATTTACCTGAACAATAATCTAAAATCTGAAATCTACTCATGATTTTCGTTTTTAATTGAGTACATTGTGTATAATGATGTCTTAGGTTTTCACGATCTTTACACATTGCAGGAAATGATGGCTTCACGGTTATGATCGTTTTATTTTATTTTATTCCCAACGTTTCAGACACTTTGCAGTGTCCGTGGTCGCGGGACGGGAAATAAAACGATCATAACCGTGAAGCCATCATTTCCTGCAATACATTGTGTATGTTACAGCGACTGGAATAGTATAGAAAGTATAAAAATGAAGAACAAAAGAACAACTTCAGCTATAACTAATCACTAACAGATTTCAAACTAACACCACGCGTCTGATTCACGGTAGAATATTAAGTGTTTGTCCGATATTTCAGGTTGTATCGCACTACGCCGCCGTGGCCACGGGCTGACTGGCGAAGGCAGTTCCGGGTGATTAGCCTAGTGACTTTCGAAACTTGAGCTTTATTAGAATAGAAACGCAAATGTTTGGGATCGGCATAATTAGGTCGTGTCAATACCATACACTTCTATTCTAGAAAAGCGTGCGATATGAAAGCTACTTGGCTATAGGCCCGGCATTGTCTTTTGAAACGCGTAACTCAACACCTACCCTCGCAAGCTTTATCACTTTTTTCACATTTACTTGAATTGTCGATGGCACAAATTACCCACTTTTGAGTCGGGCCTCCTCCAATTTCATGGAGGGAGTTTACCCTACCGTGCCACGCTGTCATTCCTCTAATCGCTTCAGGATAGTATGGCTTGGTGATATTGTGTATTCTGAATCCGTTCCTTAGTTCATCATCATCATCATCATCAGCCCACATTAGTCCACTGCTGGACATAGGCCTCCCCTAAAGTACCTTAGTTATCACTTAGTAATCAGATCAGGTTGGTCAGCTAGAGCTTCCATAAAGAAATCACGAAGAGTTGAAAACACAGATATAAATTGGGACATATTCAATGTGAGGTACCTACATATAATTCGCGCTCTCTATGTCACTAGATAATAAATGTAACCAATTACGAAATTGAGCACTGGTAATAACAACACGAACAAATATTACCCATGGTGCTAACTAGAACTGTTGACAAAAAACAATTCCACAAACGAATACACAAACCGCAAAATTAATGAAATGGCAGACACAAGTCGCGTTGGCCTGCCCGATTAAAATCTATTAGTACCAAGGGGAAGGTTCATTACTATTCACATCACGCACGAATCATACGCAAATGTGTAATCTTTTTATCGACGTCTGGCCCGCTGGACGTATGTCAACCTTTTTATTATTGGTGTACAATGAAGAGTATTATATTTTAGTCCAATGATGTTACAAGTAAAAAGGTGTAGATGGGTTATAAGCGGTCAGCAAGCGGCACGTTAAAAGTAGGCTAATTAGCAAACCTGGCCTCAGTGTTGCGTCGCTGGCGTCATCAGATGCACGTCAAGAGCCGTGTGTAAAAAGTGCTATAAAACAATTGAAAATGCCGTCGTGTGTTATGAGATATTGCACAAACTACTCTAAAAACACTTCTAAAAGTCAAGGAATCACTTATCATTCGTAACTATCACTATTTCTGTAATATAATTAATATTTTTTACAAATTAAAATGTTATTCGTAAAATATGGCGGTAAAAATCAATGAGTGGAACAAAAGTATCCTCATTACCAAGTGCAAAAGAGATAGATGTCATTACGCGTCACAGACTTGTCAAAATGTTATATCTGATTGAATCTATATTGTTTCTAGTGCATGTGACGACGCATCACAACAAATTATATTTGTCTCTATTTAGCACGTGATTATTAAATCATACCATCCTACTTTCACGACTCATCTAAAGCAGTGTGCATATTGCATATTAAGTTAACTATGTGTGCGTTGGCTTGCCATTTTTATAGATCGAATGTTGTACAGGTAACTTATCTACACCTTTTATTTGTAACATCATTGTTTTAGTCTATATTATGGCCAATCCGTCATCCCAGCTGGGCACAGTTGGCTAATATCCCTTCAAGAATTTGGAGGTGGCCCGACTCAGAAGTGGGCCATGTATGGGCTGAAACGACAAAAGAAGACAAAAGACTACATTATGGAAGCACATTCCATGGTCAGGTCAGTTGTTTTGTACAAAACAAAATACACAATATACTGTGTTTTTCAAAAAGTACTATATTTAGTGTTAAATTTAAGGTACATTGTTTTTTATTTTATTCCAAAATCAAAATTATTATTTTTAAAAACAAACTCTTATCAGTGATATCGAATAATCGCAGAGGTGTAAGTGGTATACATAAGTAGCAGATATTGGTGAGAGCAATTACACGAAATTTATTAAGTTTCCCTTAATTTCCTAAGAGCAAACAGTGAGTTGAAAGTTGTTCACAAATAACAGAATCTTCTTAAAGTCACTAACACCATTATCACTGAAATGTTACCACCTTTGTAAAGCTGGCAATGTAATTGTTAAAGTAGTTGGCTTCTATACAAATCCCTTTCGACTTAGGTGGGTACCATCGCCTATATTCGATGTCTACATAGTGCTATACATTTTACAAGTTTACGATAGAGACGAGTAATTCCTTGAAGGCGTACCCGTAGACATCTGCTTACAACCCCCGACACGACATGCGATTGATCGTATCGAAATCGTAGTCGTATTTCTTGATTAATAGTGATACAGCCGTCGACGTCGCCCGGTAACCGCTTATCATCACGAGCCGTATGCCTGACCTAAAATTATTATAATTATGATACTTATTTTACTTAACAGCTTGAAATACTAATTTTGATGTAATTAAATTGAATGAACGAATTATTTTATTTCACAAATGAAATTCCGTTCCCTTTGTTCTTTTACTTGATTGGCACGAAATTTCAAAACATCGATTGAAAGTTTCCAATTAGGATACGATAAAAATATCGTATACAATAAACTGTAGCTCAACTCTGTCTAGAGTAGCTTCAGACAGAATAACTTGAACTGAAAACTCGATTAGTTTCACCAACTCGATGTATGATGGTACATATACAGAGTGTAACAGAAATCCTATAGCCATAGCTAAATGATCGATAGATGACACACATGCTGTGTACAAAATATAAGCAAAAATATCTTATTTGCTTGAAATGTTAGTGTTAGTAGGAAACATCATGAAATTCTGATTACCAAGCTTAAGGGATAATAATAACGACAGATAGCTGACTTTCAATGTAACCCATGTTTTGTATCTTGTTCAGATAAACGTCAATATCTCACTCATAATTCAAGATATCGCAAGGACTTTATTTAAACAAACAATATACTATATAATCACGTATATTAAGTTTAAGGTATAAAAAATAAACTAATTAAACCTTCTTAAACTATGTATTATGAGTAAATTTAGGAAAAATTTAATTGTGCCCTATAGCTGCCACTTGGAAAAGTACCCTGAAGACTAGCAGCGTTCACGCGCTGGATAGCTATGCCAATCCTTTGTGCGACATACGTGCCAGCCCTCTGGCCACTAGAAGTGTCATCAAACCTTCGCAAGGCTTTAAACAGCCGGACCCAATACTCAATCAACCGCAAACGGGTCAAATAAGTAGCCTTCATCAAGCCTACTATTTGCACCGTTTAGTCTCACTTTAGATGGCTTTAAGGTTTTGTTACATCCTGTATAGACTTTTCTACTCTAGAATCCTATACTATGCTATAAATGAAATACACGACCACAAATGACAACCAGAATCAGAGCAAGTGCATCTGGTTTACACAAAAATACTTGCCCGGCCCTGGAATCAAACTCGGGAGCCTGGGTTAAGCCCCTAGACCAACGAGGCAGTTGTCGAGGCATATATGACTAAAAACTTATACATTTTTTATAATGTAGTTAACTTGGATAATTATTTCTAAATACGTCAAATAATAAATATTATGTCCATTATGTCTAGGTATGTCATGCTTTTGAACAGGTCACATTAAAATATACGCGATTAGCCCATTAGAAGTATTTCATTTCAATGTGTAAATAGGTACGTAGTGGAGGAAAAACACTGTCATATAGGGCAGGGGTCAGGCAGCACACATTGGCAAGGGTAGGGCCACTTGGTAGGAAGTGGGGCGGACCGTAGCGTTCGGCGGAACGGCCAGAGGTCAGCCACTTCCGCCCTTGTTTGTTCTCACAAAATTTATGTACTCGGACCATGTTTAGTTTTGGTTTCATTGTTATGAGTGTTTGATGTGTACCAGTAACATGATTTTTTTTCTAGAAGAGAGATCTAGCAGAGAGCTTTCTCCTCATAAAATTAGTTACTTTTAATTAGGAACTTTCAAAATTGTTTTAATATTTTAATTTAATAATCAGATGAATAAATCAGGGAACAGGATACACTGCATTCAGCGATGTAAAGGTGCCAGGTGGCTTCTGGCTCTACGTTAGACACCTAGCCTCGTGAGAAGGAAACCTGTTACAAACCCTGTCCTAACTGGCCAGCATGGCACAGTAGGTAATATCCATGTATGAATTTGAATAGGCTCGACTCAATGGGTTATTTATGATGATCTCTCGATTCCCATGTCAGGCTATTGGTGCTATAGTTACTTCGACGTTTCGTCGTTTCAGCCCATGAATGACTCACTACTGAGTCGGGCCTCCTCCAAATTCGTGGAGGGAAATAGTTACTTATTATTATTTATACACACACTACGTAATTTGAGTAACTGATTTTTATATTATTCTAATTTTTGACTATGCTACATGTTTATGCGAGTTATTGCTTTCACTAATCTGTCAGACTTGTTTGTACCACCATCAATGTAACCCTTTTATATAAAAGAGCAACCGTGGAGTTTCTTGTCGGCTCTTCTCTATGGCATGGCATTCCGAACCGGTGGTAAAAACCACGGGTTCGGAATGCCATTCCATACATCATCATACATCCATGCCATAAATTTTTCTCATAAAATCTTTGAATATTTGAAAGAATTCGCAAGAATTTATTCGAATAAAAAACATTTTGCTTTTTTCTTAATCTACGTAAAAGTTCGTGACATCAGCAAAAGCCGCTAAATCATTATACTGCCAACGCTGCTTCAAGAATATTCATATGTGTCTCCAACACTAGCATTCCATCGCACTATCAGATCTGCCAGGTCAGAGGTTCATTCTATTTGATCGTCGTTTTACGAGTACCACACTTTATCCAGTTAACGTCTCGACTCAACGTCGGCAACTGTCCGATACAGATTGATAACATCCTCCCTTCGGCTTATTGACACCAGCCTCTTGTAATCTCATGTCCGGGTCGGACATTTTAGATGTACCCTTAGGATTGTCTTTTCTTAAATGTGGGTAATGGAGGATCAAAGGTTTGAGAGGGCGTTAAATAGAGATAGATGAATGATGTGTGATTATTCCCAATGATCACTTGGGAATAATATCGACATACTGCATAATGAGGTGCTTGTACTGGCGGACTTACAATAGAAATGTCACAAACTACTACCAATCGGAGGGTTTCGTTACAGGCGACTAAAGGAACGCGAAAACCAGACAACTACAAGAGAACGAGAACTTGATACCAAATCTGTGCCAGCACGTCTTGCCAGCGTAGCACAGCAGGCTAACTTCCTTCCATCAACTTGAGGAGGTTTCACGTAATGTTTAGTGGATGCTATAATTTTTCAGTAGCCTCCGCTTGTGGACTGGCTGACAAAGATTAATAATTTTATTTACGTATTTTCATTCAAATTTTCACCCTCCTTATTACTTTTCATTCTTGAGCTCTTTTGTGTTACCGAAATTAGTGTGAAGAACATTAGCCTGAACGAACATATAAACGCCAGGACTGAATTGTGCGCTCTTATATAAAATGTAACATAATATACCACTTCTTGGGATGGACACGGGCTTATAACACGTAGTGTGACCTCCTCATAGGACCCTATGGGTATTTTTGGCCAGGTCAGCGTGGCTGAGGGGTGAAGGTACTCCACCTTAATAATGGGTAGTTTATTACGCGAGTTTATGAAGAGCTTTACACCAATTATCAGTACCAGTAGTCAGTACCTATTAAAATTATATCAGACTATTCCTAAATTATTATTATATTATACCTATATTCACTCCCAACCAACTCTCCAATCTGTGCGGTTCCTTAGTTAGAGATCAACGGGGATGGGACTAGAGGAGTGTATTTAGCACTGGATGGCGTATATCTGTTGACACATCGCGCCCTCCGACTGCTCTGCCATTCTTATCCTTTTACTGCCGTTTAAGTGGCCCTTGTGGATCGGAGGGCACTTTCCTACTGTAGACCTTTGATTCGATAGTTTTTAGATAGGACAGTACGGAGAAAATATCGCTGTGTTAAAAGATACTACATCTTTTAACACATGATCTCCATTTATCACTTTTTCATATTTTAATATATCTGGATGTATCTAAATGTATGCATTACATGTTAATATTTATTGTTTCCCTGATTTCAAGATAAGATGAAAGAAGGAAAATTTAAGGAGTAATCCGTCAGGAAATTAGATTAATTTATCTTTCTCAAATTCAGAGGCCTAGTAAACAGTGGGCCTCTACACATAAAAATTAGTCAAAAACCTATAAGAAACTATTGTAAAAATTTATACTATAACAACAAAAATATTTTAGTGATTAAATTTTGCCATAATGGTAGTAGGAAAATGAGATCACGAAGTTTTGTTTATTACACATTGCCTTTTCTAGTGACTTTCAACTCTATGCAGCAATAGTTTCCCAATGAACGAATTTTTCAACTGTTTACTAGAAAAGTTGCGCGTAAGGCCTCTTGAACGCCTCTCGCATACAATAAATGCTTTTATCAGCATGTACCAATAGGGGTGACACATTCTATTGGATTTGCTTATACTGGTTAATTTTATTGATCAAAGAGATGAGAGTGCAAAGCTGCCGTTCAACATACATAAACAGTTCAACTGCACCAAAAAAGCAGCGATGGTTCAAAACACCAGCAGTTTGACTCATGCAGATATGTTTAGCTACTGTATACGAGTACCTGACAAGTATCAACCAGTGTCTGGTTTATTGGATCACCGCTAATCATCTTATCTTATCCCAGAATTGACAAGGTTGATCAAACGTAGGGTTTTTTTTTCGAAATAATATTTTGAGGCTTAACTGATTGGAATATCAGCAAACCAACGAACCAAAAAAATAATCAGTTACAAAAAACGATTATCAATCATCGCTGCCTAACGCTGGGCTTTAAAGAATGGAGTTTTGGACAATGACACTATTAACACGATCACTGTGTGTGGAATAAAGTACAGTCGCAAACATATAACATTAAAAATTGTGGCAAAAATGGCCGTATCTTGAATGACTAAGAATGCATAAAATCTCCTCACCATTCCACCATGAGAGTATAGTATACATCGACTAAAGTTACTAAGTTAGTAGAAAAGGAAACTTGCGATGCTGCTAAACCGTATCACCAGCGTGGCCTAGTAGGCGTTAGATTCCCTCAATTTGTTGAAAATAAATTACCTTCGATCAAACTAAAAGAAGCGTTTTAAAGTGAGTATTTTATGGACTAAGAATATAAATGGTGATGATATAGTAAACAATTGTGTCGTTGACTGTACTGTCACGCACTACTATCCACAAATTAGATGAGTGTAATTAGGTGTTGCGGTGATAAAAAAAATACCGTAAGGGAACTAACTCGAACGCTAGCAATGTTGTTTGTTGATAATAAAAGAATCGTATTCTTTATTCATAAAACGGTAAACGCGTTCGGTTGTGATTTGGATATACATTTGTGTAGGTCATAAATTATTTCGCTCTCGCGATACAGATTATGTAATAAATGATTGAATGATTTTATTGCGGTAACAGACCGAATCCATTCTATCTCGAAATTGTCGTTGGAGGACACTAAACGTAAGCAAGCAGGGACAAACGAAAGCTGTATAATAAAAAAATAGGATATTTATCCAGGCTTGTATGACTACTTGCAAAACGCGTTTGTATCGATGCTAAACTCGATGTAGATACACTAATATACTATTCAAGAAGTAACTTAACTATTAGTATAGAATTACTATAACTATTAGTATAGATTAGGTGCATATGAAACATAAGATGCCAAGACATGCTGCGCCGGCCCAATAAAACTAGGCAACTGGCCAGGGCGTTGGTCACGAAGCCAGCACGTGCGCACAAATGGCCCAACACAGCCTCAGAGGTGCCGATACCGACAAAACTATACAAAAACCAACTTTTGTTTCTCGTTTACACGGCACATATTGTCATTATTGTTTGGCACGTGGTCGGGAATATATAATGTTTTATTATTGGCGGTTACGACTTCACGCAATTAGCGCCGGGCACCGACTGATAATACTTTCATTTGTTCTGAGAAGCAGTTATCTGGGCTTCGCTTGTGCAGTTTCTGTGGCCGCTAGTTTACGGCTCTGCGATAGCTTGGGCTAGCAAATGTGTTACTTGGTCAAAGAATTTCGGAAAGCAATAACTTAATTTCTAGTATTGCTTTCCGTATTTGCCAACAGCATAGTCTGATTTTGTTGCTAAAATTTAGCACACTCTGTGTAGAATGGGGACAGAAGACTATAGTTCGTTAGCGTTAAGAATGCTCTTAGTCATCAGCACAACTGCAGGGTAATGGACATAGAGGACAGGATACCACTGTTGCTTTCGAAAGTATGACTTCAATAGGTCACTGTTAATTTGACTTTCTAATTAGGACCGATTTGATTGGTTAGAGTGCGTGGCTAGGCTGGCGGATAATGATGTCTTATTCTATTCTTAACGCGCTCATAGTATAGTTTCAACACTTGTGCACCTGTGAACCTCACCAGACGGAACATTTCTCTTCGTTAAATCGATTCAATCACTATTTAACATCCTTAGGCTAAGAAGAAGTGGTAAAGTATGTCTCTGCTTCTTTCTTTTACTCTGAAATACCACTGGTTTCATCTTTATGTGATCATAACAAAAGACTTTGATCAGACAGAATGGGTGCACAAATTAGCAATATCCTACCTTTCACAACAAAAGTTCAAATGGGACGCAATAATCCCCCAACAATTTCACACAATGGCGCTAACCACCACGACTTTAAAAGTTTAATTTGGGCATTACACGCACTTTTCGATGGAAGATTAGGCTGCATCAGTCGTTTGTGGTGAGCAAGCGAAGCGGAGCGCAAATCATAGTGGTGGCGTGTCACTTTGACACCTACATCCCGAAGTCGCAACCCTGACAGAAGTGCCATTGATTAAACGACGAAATCTGTGTCAAATGTTTTTATAAAACAATTTTATACAATAAACATTGACAATAAACAATTATTTGCACAATGATCATTCATTAAATTTCCATAGTTTGTAAAAAAAACTCTTCACTTTTAACTGATTGTTACTTGAGACACGAATCTAATTAAAATAATCCGTAAATCATAACAGTTCAGATGAGCCTGAGACCACCTTCTGTTCATTTCTATATTATTATTTGTGTACAATAAAGAGTATTATTGTATTCTATTCTAATGGAACGGAAAAAATCTTGCTAGAAGTAAAGCCAATTTTTTTTATTTTAATGTATTTTAAGCTTAAACTTTAAGCAAAACATACTCGGCTGGACGCACTCATTTTGCTCACAATAGAGGAAGTGGAGTAACAACCTAGGTTGTGTAACTTAACAGTCACAAAGTTGTCTTAGGCTTTCACTACACTTTGAAATCACACTTTTCACTTTTGTAGAAAATCTGGCCTTTTGTGCACAGGAAACGATATTAATAAAACATTAAAAAAAAAACTGGCGGCCGATACGTTTTCTTTAGATATTTTAAAGCTGTCTTCTAGTCTCTCTCCTTAACACGACTGCTGGTATTCAAAACACTGAGAGTGAAGTAATGTAAAATACACGTGATAAATCTGTTAAAAAGTGTTTGATTGCAAAATCCCTTAGTTGTTCACGTTAATGAAAACCTGCAACGTGGTAATGATAATATTATATTATTCAAAAGTGACTGTAATATCTGCAGGTCATAATCTATGCGCGTGCGCCGATGCAAGTTAGATCGCCCGCAGTGGGAGACGCGACGACAATGCGCAGGAAGTGTCGACCAAATCGAATCACACGCACGGACGTGTTGACTAATTCCATTTATATTGTCGAGAGCATTGTTTAAAATGATGAGATTTCTTTCATTATGGTTGAGGTGAGAGCTTTAAATGGAAATGTATGGCGCCATAAATGTAATGCTTGTTGATACTGTCCATGCTGGGTTTACAGAATTAATATGGTAAATCTTATGTTACAATACAACTATGACGTGTAATTATTTTACTATTTGATTCTAAAACGTTCTTCAATTCGTTTAAATTTGATTAAACATAACACTATGTTAATATTAATTCATATAACATGAACCCAGTTTTGACTTTTGATAGATCAGTTTTAAGGACGCTCATATCCGAATAGCGCTCCAAGAGTCCCACTACTGAGTCGCGCCTTCTCCAAATTCATGAAGGGAAATTAGCCTATTGTGCCACGGATTGGCACAGGGCTTTTATCAAGGGTAATAAGACTAAATTAAAACTGAGAAAAACGGTAATTTAAGAGGTTTGTCTCTCAAATTATAACAATGTAAATCTAAGCTGTGTTTGCAAAAGAATTCATTGTTTCAAATATTTCCAAACCCATACACAGGAGACTTGTACCACCCCATATACTATAAAAGCAATTTCAGAAAGGACTTGCACACAAACCGTTCAGCAATAGAAGTTCCTTTCTCGGAAGACAGCTCGAGTGCTTATCGTAGTTGTAAATCAATATATGATTACAAATTTAATGCTACTGTTGGCCTATAAATCAGAGATTTTAAATTACGAGGTACAAGCGACGTATCGCGACGCGTGAGGCCCCCTAGTGCTGCGCCGTTGTGTCGACAGTCGATAAATCGACTGCTCTGAGAGATCGCGTGTTAGGAACGCCACTTTATAAATAGAATCGCGGGTGTAATTGTTTGATATTGATAAATCATTGCGAGTATGGTGAAATTCAATTGATTCAGTATTACAAAATTATTCGTGTTGTTCTTATTATTTTTGCCAGTCTAAAATCATTTAATAAATCCCTGTGAGATTTGCCAGCATTAATTCAACGAAAGTGGCTATTAGTATCATAATTTTATTATTGATCAAAGTTTTTACATGTACCTACTATTTAAACAAATTTATAGATAGTTTAGTAAATAGTAACTAGTAGAATGAGTGTAGTGTTAGAACCCAATGAATCAAATATTGAAATAATTTTATCTCAAGTGTCACCAACCACCACTATCCGGAAGGTCTCGTAAGGGGTGACATAAAGAACACAAGAGGTATAAACCCTGTTCCAACACGTCTTACCAGCGTGGAAGTCGGCAAATTTCCCTCCATGAATTTGAAGGAGACACGTCGCAGTAGTAGGTCATTTATGAGATAAGGTGATGATAATATTAACAAGATAACAATTTCGTATTTTTATCGATATTTGATTATCACCAAAGGTTACATCTCTATTCACTAGATAACGACCAACTTTTTAATACAATTAGAAGGAAAAAGATTAGAAAGAACGTTGGTTTAATTTAATATTATAAACACTGATAGTGTAATAAATGGTAAACCAGAGTAGTTACATTTCATTTAAAGAATTGGCATCACTGAACATAGGAAAAAGCATGAAAGTGCGCATATTGTTGTTGTAACGTGATAATGTAACTTTTATAATGGATAATTTACTGGCAAAAGGTCAATAATTGAGCTATATTCAATGGACTAATGACTATTATGCTTAAAACGTAGGACTAATTATTTACACCTTCCTTTTTGGCAAGCAGCCCGCATGTCTTTACACTAAGTGCAGCGAATATGTATCACGTCTAAATGCCATTAAAATCATAGTTTATATATTTAAATAAGAATTACTACATTATAAGAAATTTCTTTTTAAAATATTAATAGAAAATTCGTTATATAATCTTTATTTATTTTTGTTTGTTTAAATAAACGATCTTTTGTTAGATATCTTAATATAACAAAATATATTTTTTGTGACCTTGAAGTCTATACATAGTATACATAATAAAGAAATGTACATTATCCTGCAGATGCAGTATTTATCATCGATGATTTGTCAATAAAATTTCTCTCATCAAAATCGGCATGTTTTGTTAATTGGAGATAAATAAACCTGTCACGCGGACGAACAAACATATCGAGTAATTTATTACGAAATTGATTAACTGTGTGGTAGCGATTAGTTACTGTCATTAGGGAAATTACAAACATTTTTCTTGCCTTTATTTTATTAATTTGTCAGTGCTTATGATATTACACAAGCAAGCAATTTATTCTTTAAGCTATATTACACTGCTGAGTCGGGCCTCCTCCAATTACATGGAGGGTTATAAGCCTACTGTCCCACGATGGAAAACGGGTAGGCAAGGTTTTCGGCCTTGTCATTTCGTTTTGTCGGCTCTTACGACACCCTCAGGATGGAATGGGGTGGTGACACTGTGTATTCTAAATCCGTCACAAAACGGACAATTGAAGTCAAAGGTAAGCCTATTTTATATAAAAAAGACATGAAATAGAGATATTCATCAGCTATTTCAAGCGCAGTCTTTGGATCACTGGGGTAATTCAGAAATATTGTTCTGAGTCCGGGGTGCTATGCTCTTTAATTACGGCAGGATATAAGGATAAGTCTTGTAGTATTAATCTACTAATACAATCCTTAACTGAATGCAGTTTAAAATCAATAACCCACATTATCATACATGACATTTAACAGAGCTATAGCAGAATTTTCGAAGATTTATAACATTGCCCAGTGCAACAATAAAGCCTCAGCTCTCAATATACTGAAAACACTTAAGTAGGAGCAAATTCGCGGACTTAAATCATCTCACGGCTCGCGCCCGCGGCGTCGCTGGCAATTTATACATATTCCACAGTATGCATGTATATTAAGCAGTAACTTAGCTTATATGAAACTTTTATTTATAGGTTTTTTTATAGAAATAACCCACTGCACTATGTATGACCTGTATCGCGGAGGCAGTTTACAAACATGAAATTCAGGAACACAAATGATACCCAAACTTGGAGCAAGTGTCTCTGGTTTACGCAAAGTCACTTATCCGAACCCGGAATCGAGGCAGGGCTTCAAAGGCGGAATATCTACCCCTCAAACCAATACAAAAAATAAAATAAAAATTCAAAAACGATAATAACAAAATACTAAACTAAATCTTATAAAACACTAGGTGACCAGGCAAACGTTGTTTTGCCATGTATTTAAATAGGGGTTGATCGTAGAAGGGTGAAAGGTATAGGGTTGTATGTATTTTTGTATCATAAAAAAATACTAAAAAATAACAATACGTGTGCACCCCCTTAACATTTAGGTGGATGAAAAATCCTTGTTGCCCGTGACATGACACGTTGCTGTTTTCCATCGTACAGAGGTTCCTTTTAAAAAACTACATGGAGGGAAACTAGTCTACTGCAGCACGCTGGCCCGACGCGTTAGCAGAAAGTTTCTTAATAAATTTTGCTTCTCTTATCGTTAGGGTTTCTGCTTATTTTTTCATTTGGTCCAAACTTACGACAGCCTCATAACGGAATGGGATAGTGACATTATGTATATTCGCCCTATCAAGCTGGTACTGAATCAACTGTGGGTTGGGGCTTCGACAATAATAAAGATTTGATTGTTTTATCAAGACTTAGTTTGAACTGCGTTTACTGTTTATAATGATTTGCTGATATTCAGTGTTTCCCTCGAATGGTCCCCAGTTTGCTGCAACTGGTGTGCCACCTACGGGAAAGGTGTGTTAATCGTTTTTATATGCTAACAAGACGAGAAACTCCTCACACCTGTATCTTTTGAGACAAGGAATAAATACTTAAGCCATACCTAAATAGTAGAAGCTCTTAAAATAGATAATTTTCACTAACATTACGATTAATTTCGTATTTACAACAACCAGCATTTTTCTGAGTCTGGGTCGGTTTGTGGCAAGACTATAAAATAGAGCTATGGTCTATTTTAATTTCAAGATCTATGTCATTTGTATGTTTGTCAATGTATTTTTATCTCTTTCCACAATAAAGAATGTCTATGTCTATTTCGTCGTAAGAGGCGACTATAGGACCACTAGCGTGGCACAAAAGGCTGATTCCCCTTCATGAATTTGGTGGAGGCCCGACTCAGTAGTAAGGCTGAAACGACGAAGACGAACATTAATTTTAATACTTTTATTTGCTGTAAATAACAAGATTAACCATAACTATATCTTAGGTAGTATGGGGGCGCTATGGCGCTCTTTAGGGGAGGCCTATCTCCAGCAGTGGACTAATGTGGGCTGATGATGATGATGATGATGTCTTAGGTTTTCATTATCATCATTATTACACATTGAAATTAAACACGTTTAACGGCTTTATCACGTGTATATTACGTTATTTAAGTCTCGACATTTCGAATGCTTTGCAGCAGTTAAAGTCACGGGACTCTATGACAGATAAATCCAGGTACAAAGAAACAGTTAAATCTACGATTAACTACATTATTTATAAAATTAGTACCAGAGGAAAATAATTTTCCGTTACGTTGAGAAAGCGTGGCTTACATTGAATAATCGTTCAAAATTTCACATCTCTGCTCAAAAGGTTAAACAGAAATTAAAATGTGATTTATGTATGCCAATTTTTTTGTCAGTACTTTGAATGGTTACAAACTATGGAGTTTCTGGTAGTTTCGGTAGACGTGGGTTTTCGACGATGACTTTCCTTGACGTGGTAATAATGTAGAATGGAGTATAAATCAGTCTTTGTGATTTATCAAGCGAAATTGCTAAATACAGTTCATTATAGACACGTCGTGTCTCGCATAATAACTTAAGAAAGCTGATAAACATAGTTGAAAAATCTAAAATATTATTTTGGAATGAAACAGTTATGTAATCAAATACTAATAATAAGAAAGCTCTTATCTATTTTTTGAAGGTTGGATTTATTTATTAACGATCATGATCTATAATAAATAAATCCACCCATTTTTAAATGAACGCTTTATTATCAGATTTCCAGGTGCATTATACACAAAAATATCGTTTTATTCGTATACTATGACTGATAGTATTGCTCATTAATAGGAGTGTGTCGACAAAAACATTTCATTACTATTCTGTACAAGATCCGTCGTTTGCAAAAATGGATTGTTCACACTAGATTATTCGCCAGCTCTACGATAATATCGAAATACTTCACCTCAAAGTTGTAGCCTGCGACATTTACAAGCTAGCCCTGTGTCTATTTAGGTTCAAACGGGTTACACTGACACGCCACAACCTTTGTTCTACAAAACGAATTTTACAAGAACGAGGGCTGTCAAATGAGAACAATAAGATTTGAGAGTGAACGCGTCCCGGAGCCTGGGGTGAGCCACTAATGACTTGGCGAAACCACCAAGCTCCTTCCCAAATTAAACAAGGTAAAAAACCGGGCAAACGATCGATCACCACAAACAAAACACAGAAAAAACCACATGGAAGGATGCGTGGAACAAATTAAAAGCTCAGCATGAGGCTCGGCGATCCACGGCTGAGGGCAAATATTAAAGCTGTCAGTTTTGTGTAATTTGAAGGCTCGTTTTCGAGTTGTAAGTTATGTTATTGAATGTTTTCGAGGCATGGCTGTGAGAACCGGGTGGCGAGCCGAGCAAACACGGGAAAGTAAATACCATTTGTATTAGAAAACTGAAATAATACAGATACCATCAGTGTCTTTTATTCCACAAATTACTTTCTATAAGCGGACGGTGGTCACCGTCGATATTCGATACATAGTTAAGGGCCATCGCGTTGTCTACAGCAAATGTGGTGTCCAATAAAATGCGAGAGAAATGAGCTGTCATGCTTTAAAATACCATCGATACCATAAAAACTGTAAAGGTTGCTAATAAAAAGTAAGAAATTATCGGTGTCCCACCGACAACTCCATTACTAGATATGCTGTTAATTGCCGACGCCAGGTCTGTGCCATTCGCCAAATGGGAGTCCATTATGGAAGTGCAATTGGTGAGATGGGTGATAATGCGCCGTCAAGTGTGGGTGTGCGTCAAGGATGGGTACAGTACCACTTTTTCAATACAAAGGCAATAAAAAAGCACAAGTCACGCACTAAACGCCTCCCCGCGCCGGCTCGAGGCGTCGGCCAAAAGAAACAAACAGAATAGTTAGAAACGCACACTCATGCATCCACAAAATTATTTTCGCTTCGTAACACGTGTCAAATTTCAATTTTACTAACGTCGAAATTAACAGTGGGCGTAAACAGATTATTGATATTGTAGACGATAAAAAAGTAATCGATGATCGTATGGAGCGCTCTCGTATTGTTAAGAAAAAAGTCGGCCATTGTTACGTGTTTAGTATTTTTTCGTCCGATTAAACGCGTTTGAAAAAAAATCGAGTTCATCAATCAGGGATGGTGTTATTGGTGCACAATGGCGCTTCTTGCGATCTCCGTGGAATACGCTCGGTTCCTGGAAGATGCCACGATTTTTCACTTTTTAAACGAGATCAATTTAGTGACGTTTCAAATTTAATGATTGTTTGTTGCGATTCTATCGACTTACAAAATTGGGCCTTTTGAGTTCAGATGAGAATTGATGCCTCGCTAAAGATAACATGTTAGATGTATGAATCAATTTAAATTTAAAAAAAGCCAAGTGGCTTAATTCCACCGTCAATAAGTTGGTATTTTTTTTGTAAAATCGTTGTAAGACACATACATTAAATGTGAGTTTAACCAAATAAGCAGCTCTGTGTTTTTATTTTTATTTTGATCTTGAACTACAAGGGACTAATTGCCTTAGTTTTCAAAATTAGTAATGTGTAAGTTTAGTATTGTAAGTACAACTATGATCCTTGTTTTCTTAATTCATAATAATTCTTATTTAGAATATACAGAACACATTCACAGACTTTCTTTCGTCTATATTCTATAGAGCAGCATTTTGAGCTGGTGGTAGTTTTAATTCTGACGATTTGTAGGGATGTTGTGAAAGATACCTTTATAAATTTCCAAAACATCACCAAGCCAAACTCACAGATTTGTTATTAATACTATGCACTTACAAAATGTATTATTACTGTAATATCTGTTATACTTAAACGGGCTAGCGAAAAACAAACGATAGAAATAAACCCATAAACATTATGTTATTTACTTTTGAGTTGTCTAATTATCGTTTCTGTTTCGTAATTCATTCGCTAAAAATTTTATTATTTCATACTTTCTTTATTAATAATGAATATACCACCATAACGTATACAATTTATAAAGTTGTCTTTTATTTATTCCCTGTAAGTATTATTTACACTAATAATAAATCTTGCAGGGGCACAATATTAATAACAAATCCGTG
This sequence comes from Clostera curtula, assembly GCA_905475355.2. Classification (NCBI taxonomy): domain Eukaryota; kingdom Metazoa; phylum Arthropoda; class Insecta; order Lepidoptera; family Notodontidae; genus Clostera; species Clostera curtula. The sequence continues at coordinate 19,931,140 of FR997799.1, forward strand.
AGATAGGCTGGGAGATGTGCGTGCGCAAACCGGCGACAACGTCCAACAAAACGTTATTAATTTTAATTAAAGCCTTCGTTAACTTTGATTAATTGAAGAGCCTCGCCATGTCTGAACAAGTATAATTAGTATAATCGTACTTTAATATATGTACACATAAGGCCATAGTGCGAATGGTTTTGTATGGTTATTGAAACCAAAAGATGAAAAACAACTGAACCACAAAAAGGAAGGAAGGAAATTGGCAATATTTTTTACTTATAATACAGCGTTTATGTTAGGAAAGTAACTAGTGTATAACTCATTCTTGCTTAAACCATTCAATTGGTTTAGATTATGTTTATCTTGGATCTGGAGAATCTTGGATGATCTTGAAGAAGAAAATAAGCTAATTATCGCTACGAAAAAATAAACGTAGTGTGAAATAAGGGTTGAAAGTGAAAGCCTTATTTGAATAGGAATAAAAATGTCCATAGCTATTTAATGTTTTAGGTAGGAAAAGAGTACCAAACAAATTTAAATTCACGAATATTTTACAGTCGCTATCTAAACACAATATTGGCAAACGATCCGTCCGACAATATCAAATATTAGTTCTCGAACAATACTCTATTTAAACACAAACGGCAACGTTTTTTCGCCACAATTGTTCCCCTTCCGTAATAATGCTTCTAATCATAGGTTTGACACCCCCTCGGCTTTATCCTTCTACTACAATGCTACTTTTACCATATGTATGGTTTCCATTTCTGCTTTGAACTTTAACATGAATAAACTTTTCTTTTAGAACCTGCAATGTGTATGATGTGTAGCTAAGTTATTGTCTTAGAATTGCATAGCCTCAAGGCATCGGTTATGCTAGTGTTGAACGTCAAAGCTGCTAATACGCTGGATTGTGGGGTAGGCAGGGTAATTATAGCAAATGCACATGGCCGTAAAGCTAGCGTATCTTGGTATTCTGTGCGAATAAAATAAAAACTTTTTGACAAAGTATAAAACCAACATCAAAACAAAAATAAAAACGAATAAGTAAAAAGTAACCGATAAACAACCGTTGGAAATTGGTGGCAACCTGAATCAAAAACGACGTTTAGGATATACACAGTAACACCACAAGATTTTTTTTGTCTTTTTGAGTGATTTAGGACTACAAAATCCTAAATCCCTCAAAAAGACAAAAAATAAATCAGTTTCCATATTTTTTTCAAAAGTTTTAATTTTTTAATACGCTTTTATTAGCTTCACTTGTATGTATGTATGTCTGCAACGGAATCTTTGATCATGATTTTGACCCACTTCAAAACGTCGAAAAAAATAGAAAATAAGTTTTCATAAATTTGAATTAAAAATAGTGTCAGAAAAAATGTTTTTTTTTTTTGTAATAAGCATGGGGTGCTTTTCAGGATATTATCAAAATAACCCTTCTAGTCATATCAGTTCATAAAATATTTAGAACTATTGATACCATGTACCCCACGCTTTTACAATAAAATACGTTTTTCTGACACTATTTTTAATTAAAATTTATTAAAATTTATTTTCTGTTTTTTAGTTACATTTTCTATAAATGCGTATTTTTTTGTTTATTTAATCTATTATTTTTAGAAGTCGGTTAATTAAGAGACGAAATTCTTTTAATACATTTGTATGGCACACCAACGACTTATGTTAATTTTTCATAGACTTATTTACAAATGTTTATGGATTATGACACACAGAGAAGAACTGGCTGGAAAGCAGCATACACGCTCTCACCATACACACAACACTGTTTGCTGTACTCGTATATCAGTTGTCTAGCTTGTTACAAAGATGATAATGAATTACAAATAACGTAAATGCGTTATTTAGACATCTGTGGACATATTTGCACTACACTATCTCAAAGATCGTGAAGTGGTGCAATATAAAAAGGAACCAGCCCACGTGACATTGCCCCATCGTCGCCTACCTGTCGGTATGCTGTCACAACATCCATTGACAATTTTTTCTGTGCGCTCTGACAGGATGCGCGCCTACGTGCACTGAGACAAAGCCGGGTTCATTAGCATAGCGCATGGGGGGTGGGGTGTGGCCAGTATTAATCTCCTGGCTCGTGCCTTACGTCTGCGCTGATTAAGTGGGAGGAAGAGATCTAGTCAGTCGTTATGCAATTATTAATCCATCTTAAATGAAGTCTAGCTTGTTAATTGTTGATATATCGTCGGCGTTTCAGCTGAATGAAATTCAGTTCTGTCAACCTCCATTGGATTTAGACACCTTAAATAGGCCAGTAGTCTACCCTGTGGGAGGCCTTCCAGCAGTAAGCGTTGATCGGCTATCCAAAGCGTAGAATGCGCCGTTGCAAGCCCAAGAAGGTGTTGCAAGCATAAATTTTAACCAGTTTTAGTTGCTATACTATCTTAATTCTTAAATTAACCCACTTCTAAAAGTGGGCTTTCATGTTCGGCTGTGTGTTTTTAATGTATGTTTGTAATTTTTACAAGTCAAGTTTTTTTGACTCGACTTCATGTTCAGCTTTCATGTTCACTTAGACGGTGGACGCCATTCTGAGACGTTGCTGCACCGACGCGACGGCCAGTCACGTAGTGTGATGTTAAAATAAAACATTTCTGTCTTAAATCTAATGAATGAATGCCCACATGGATTTCCATACATTCAACCGCTCATTCAACTATCAAATCAGTATCAAAACATGAATGGTTTATAGTAGTGAATGGAACACATGAGACACTATTGACGTATCATGTGCTACATTGCATTCGAAAACAAATTGGGCTTTATTAAAATAAATCACAAGAACCTAACGTAGACCTTAACTTTATTGTTATTAGGCACATTTTGACTTCTGATAGTGATGAAATAAATCTGTCCAGAAATGAAAATTAAAAGATGATACAAATGGAACCATAAACCTTCACAAATATGGTCCAAAGGTGAACAGCTAGACCGTCTGCTGACGCCAAACATGTCAAGTCATCAAAATATGTACTGGGTGATGAAGATGATGTCTGATATGGGCTTACAACGGTTACAATAGGCGTTGGAAATCGATTTGAGATCTTCTGATTAAAGAAAGTGTTATGGGATTTGTATCGATTGTGGTATCGGAATTATTACAAGCTTTTAAACCTTTGCGTTAAAGAGTTAATCGGATGTAGCCAAGGATTTTATTTAATAATGAGATGAAATAGATAAAATTTGGTTTTGGAATTATGTGAATACAAATTTTGAGTGGAGAATAAATTTAGTATCTTTGAACTTCACGGGTTTGTGGATAAGATGGTAGATAGTCCTTCGAGTAAGGCGTAATGTCTCTAAAATGTTTTGGCTGATTTGATTTCGATTGATACACAGAAGTTCGTACTTAATAGAAAGATTAGAATTATTTGCTATAATGTTAACATTTTAATTCCATTATTTTTTGTCTTTTAGTAGGCACTTTTCTCTTGTCATTCTATATATATTATAGGTTACGATATATTATATTGGTTACAGGTTACTTTTCTTTTCACGTAATGAACAAAAAATGTTGGTCTCTTACCGTATTATCTTCAAAGCAAGGCTTTCCTTGCCCGTTCGGTCCATAAATAAACAGCCAACCCTAAAAAGGTATCAACGCTGTGCCTTTCATTATTGACTGTGGGCGTTTATTAGTTAAATTTAAGGGTTATTACGTTATCGTGGCTCGTGTCTTCGGATCTTTGTTCTGACATGTGGTACGGAACAATGAGCCTCGTCTTGTGAGGCCAGAGCCTGCTTTTTGTCTTTGTCTTGATGCTTTGTTCGGGCACGATTGGCGAGATGTGAGCTGTCTGCAATTGTGACTCATGCTCACGTTTTTCTTTTGGGATTTTTAATTTATAGCTGGACTCGCGTCCTTGAGTTTGCCTTCACTGTAAATTATTTATTATTGCTATTTTGTTTCTTGTTCCTTCAGACAAAAGTACTTTATTTATTTTTTACAAATTTGATTACATCCTGACGTTGTCGTAAGTAGACAGTAGAGGCATGCAGTGTTGTTGCAAGAGAATAACAACTTCAAATGAATGTTAGACTTAGCCTATGGCAATGAAAGCCAGTATCCCTATAAAACCAAATTGAAGGAAGTATGGTCAGACAATATCCATTGTATTTTATGAACTGATGCTAGATTTTGAGCCAATTTGACAGTAGGTTATTTTTTATAAGAATAAGAGTCTTTTTAGTCGTTCCGTTATTTCCTGTGCGGCATACATACTCGTATTGTGAGGTCCAGGGCGTGGCACTGCGGCGCTGGCGTCGCGATGCAAACAAAGACGTTTAATTGGTGGTTATCGGCCGATAAATCCGCGCAACCACTCATTATCCACTAGCCAGTGCTTTGTTAATTGAATGTTTTGCCTTTTTATGCGCATTATTGTGTATTATAGTCTTTACGAGAGAAAGATTATTGTTAGTGCTAATTTTAATTTACTCCGGTTGGCCCGGCTGTGTTCTATTTCTGAGTTCGAGAAAATAATGCCGAAATTTTCTGTCATTAATTTTTAGCTGGCATTGGTATTTTAATATTCGGAATCTAAGTAAAGCTAACAAAGTCATCATTTGACTTTAATCCATATACATCCTTTGTACCCAAGAATATAATTATGAAAACATTGCAATATTTAGTTAAATCGCCAAGTTTCAATCTTTTCCCAAAATCTGTACAAAAATCCCGAGAAATAAGAGCATACATCTTTCTCACCTCGCACGCGAATCGGACATTGATTTATCGATGCTTTATTTGATTCGATTGTATCATCAGGACGTCATAAATCGAGCTCCCGGCGAGTCCCCTCCTAGTATCGATACAAGTGCCCTTACCACTGGAAACAATGTTTGTAAGTAGCCAGAGCTAGAGTTTTCATTTGTATTTAAACGTCTCATTTAAAAATCAAACCTGTGTAATTCTTTTTGCAAGACCTTGAAAGAAATATTAAATGAATATTATCAACGTTTTAAGCGTTTCCTTAAATATATTATACAATGAACTAACGCTGCAGTTGCCTGTATGTATGTTTGTTCTCGATCAACTTAAATGACATTCTACGGATTTGCTTCGGTGTTGAAATTAAACACTTTTTAACGGATTTATCGCGTGTATATTACATTATTTAATTCCCGACTTTTTGAATTCTTTGCAGCAGTCGTGGTCGCGGGAGAGACTAGATGACAGTTGTCTTCAAAAGTACAAAGAAACAGTTAAAATCTACCGCTTATAATTTTGTTTTATTGATAATGTGCACGCAGAAATCGCTCACGGTGTCCAGAGGTTTTGCAAAAGAGTATTTTGCTTGAGATTTGATCAATTTAATGACTGAATCCCAGGCAGGTGGTACTTGCCAGCCATCCTCTCAATTGAAATTTTGATGATTTTTAATCTCAATAGCCTCGCGGATCATTCTTGGAATGTAATGATTTTCCTTGGCAAGGATTTGAGGTCTATCAAAGTGAATGTAGTGATTGGTCTTGTTGAATGTGTGCTCACAAACTTCAGACTTGGTCGAGCGTCTGTTTTTCATTTTCTGAACTTGATTCTTATCACAATACATGGGTGGCAGTGAAAACTGAACTACTAGTTTGAGTTCCACAAGACTTCTTAGCATCTTTGCGATAAAAACCCTCCCGGATTTTCCTGAGTGTTCCAAACAGTATCTATATCACTGTGGTATCGATCCTTTCTTTATAGTAACAGAGTTTTTGTTACATACTGTATATGTATTCCGAGATAAAGTACGCCTATGTTCAACTTACTATTGCATAAAGAATAAATAAATAAGCTAGGGTTAATAATGCACGCGGACGGAGCCGGGCGCAGCAGCTAGTCTTACATTATAATTATGTATTGTATTGGCGATAATAAGCATTATAACGATAGCACTGGAGTTGGGATTGATCGTTCTCACTGGTGTATCGTAGTAGGGGCAACGGATACATTTTCACGGAGTCAGTAGAGTTTTCCTGATGTCATTATGTCAGTATTGGTGATAACTGGATGTGGGGATCTTACTCCCCATTAAGGAAATACACTGTGCGATATGTTTGGCTTTGGTTTTACTATAATTCAAGTAAATAATATCGCTACTGATGTTTTATACTAATTGGTATAAAAAAGTAATTGTTTTAATAATAAAAGCTTCTAACGTCGGAACTATGGCATAATGATGATTAAATTCAAAAATCAATATAGGCAATATTTTTTTTAATCTATACTTATATATAAAGCTGCAGAGTTTGTTTGTTTGTTTGTTTGAACGCGCTAATCTCAGGAACTACTGGACCGATTTCAAAAAATCTTTCAGTGTTAGATAGTCCATTTATCGAGGAAGGTTATAGGCTATATTTTATTTTCAAAAGAATTAGGGATCCGTATGAAAATTGCGATTTTGTAAACAAAGGTGTAAAATCGAAAATCTATTTATGCGTGCGCTGCAAAGACTATTGACAATAGAACAAAATGATGTACTACGGGTTTGTAGGTCTTATAAAGATCTACAAAAAAGTCCGCGAGAGCACATATCTAACACGGGCGAAGCCGCGTGCAAAAGCTAGTAAAATAATAATATTTTAATATGAACTATCATTTTGTGGAAATAAAGGGTAGTGTATTCAGATCTAAGTTATTCAGGTTGTTGGTCAATATAATCAACTGTCAAAATCTCAAAATATATTAAAGGTCTGAAAATTGTTTTATTTTTATTACAGGCAAATGTCACCTCAATTCCTCTTTTCTACCCTTAACATTTCTCACTATAACTACAATACTTCTCAACCAACTCCATCATTACCCACAAAATATTGTCCCGCAATTTGGCAACAGTAAACAGGCCATCGCTCACGTTTCGTTCCACCGACAGTTTCCGCCATCCATCCCTAGTGCAACTTTCCCGAACCACATTTTTTCTTGTCCAAATAAATTAATACAGGCGTCTTGGGCCCACTCCGGTCGGCGACTTGTCAAATTAATTTCTTCTCACAAGACAATTTGTCTGGCAAGGGACGGAAAAAACTTGGCTATCGATTGCTCAGCGATTAGTCAAGGGAACAGACCCTAGCGAGAGGTTGATGGCCTCTATTGCAATGTTTTTTCTCTATTTTACGCCCACAGCAATTAGGTAACATATTCTTTTTTCCTTAAGAAAGGCAATGGGGCCTAGCCAAGTGGATTTCGTGACAAACGCTTTGGTAGAATAGAAAGACAACCGTATTAGGCAGGTTATCGACAATTCATGTCAATTCCATACATTTGGTTTTCAAGGTGTTTCAAATTTAGATATTCGAAAATTATAGTGTCATGGTATGCTGCCGAGGGACTGTGTAGTATTGTATTGTTTATGAAACCAAATAATATACGAATAGTCAGTATTATTTTAATTTTGAAATAGATCTTCGACGCCTGTTATCAACATCTCCTGAACATTTTAAACCTGTGTCAGAACAAACTGAAGGCGAAGGAAACTTTTTATAGGTAATAAAATAAATAGGCGGGCGCCACGCACGGCCGCATCCACGCCTCCATTACCGCGCTCCGAATTAAACTGCGCTTTTTTGAAAGCAGCAATCTCCTCGGTCACAGTCGATAAAATTGCTCCGTGCCGATTGTGGTCTTCCAGGGTTACGTGGCGCGGCTTAGGGGCAGCGCACAGGGGACTACAATTTTAATGGGCGAAGTTCCAAAGTAGACTTGTCAACGTTCTTTAACAATTTTACTCAGATACTTTAGTATTTGGAGGCGTAAATAATGAATGCCTCTTCATGATGATGCCTTTTAAATATGCCTTCTACGACTATTCAACCCATGAATTTAATTCAGTTGGGCTTCCTCCTTTTGCATGGAGGGTAATTAGCGTACTCTGCCACGCTGACCAAACGGGTTGGCACTAGGTTTCGTTTCCATACTAAAGTATTCTAAATCTGTCACCGCACATATAGTCATTATAAGATAAATAGTTAATATGGTTTCACACGCTTGACGACTAACTACATTATATGCCCCGAGATGAAGAGACCCATATCAGTAGCAAATATTTTATGGGTCAAGATTTCGATCACGTCCCTATTTGCTTCAATTTAGCTTAAAGCACTAAATTTACTAAACATTTTGTTGCCAAAAATGAAACTAACGTTTTCGCATCCTAATAAATGCTTCCTTAGATTGTGCTAGTAGATGCCCAGTATTTTCGCAATTAGCTGAACTACATTACAAAAAGAATTTTTTGAAAAGTCTTCCGCAAGTTTGACCAAAATTTACTGTGTGGTAATGTGCTGTGCTGTTTGGTAATGATACTACCTACCTAGCTGAAATATTTAAAACATACCAGTAAAGACGTTATTTTAGGCGTCTGAGCGCAGCTTCGCCATTTCCAAACCTCATGCTCATTGCTAGTTCACTTTCATCCCCTTTTGAAGGGGTAAATGGTAAATTCTGTTTTTCTGCAGGGTACACCAAAATTGCTTGTTTGAGTTTGTATTTTTAATTGCAATAGTAAACAATACATCTGGATGATGTATTTTTTGCCCAGCGTACGCCTTTCATCTAATTCTATATAGCATAGAGTTACCATTTCCTTATATCGCCATTACAATATAAGAAAACCGATTGCCATTGATTTATTTCCCATAGAGGCAGAGATTAATAATTAATCCGCCAATAATACCCCATCGCTGGGGTTATTGGCGGTGGGGTCACGGGAACACGCCATATGGGCCCAATATCAAGGCGCGTTAAAGTCGATGCGCTGAATTAACTTTGATCCTGGTCGTAATTTGGACATGCGTTGAAACATTAGTACCTAAGTAGCTGCTTTGGTTTTTCTATTATAATTTATATGATTATTTCTTATACTGCCAGCTTCAGATTTAATTATGTCTTCCATCACTGTGCTTATGAATATTACACTTGTGGCAATGAAAAAACGTTAATTTAATTTTAAAATTAAACTAAAATTGTTGGCAACTGGGCGATATAATTATGGCCTTTTCTTATGTTTTTTAAGTTTATGCCTTTTCTTATGTTATGTTCTTTCTGATCTCACATAACGTTGTGGACTATTGTGTGTATTAAAGAACGTATTTATTTTTAACTATTAAACATTATCGTTTCACTCTACACATCCGTAAACAGCCCTCTTGCTCGCGAACTTAAGTTGAATAATGTCGACGATAAAGTAACTAAAGAAGCAGATAATTGAGTGAAAAGAGTATGAAAATTTTATAAGAACCCAGTCTAATTTTGATTCTTCATTATTTAAGTTTTTTTTAAGTTATTATATCCTAGTATCGAAAACCATTATCTAAATGAAGAATTACAATAATAGAAACTGAATATCCATTTTGTTATAAAATAACAGACTTGAAATTTTGTAAAAAGCGTACACACTAGTGGACTGTAGCTAGTTATGCATAGTAACAGTAACGATATCGGTAACGCAATAACCCTGGGCCTGTCTAATTTCGTGGACGATGTAAGGGTTACGGATATTGACACAAATGTTGCGACCGACGAGCCCTTTGTTTGCAGTTATTGTTTCTCTGATTCGCTTCCAGACCGCGTGGCTAATTCATTTACTCGTTTTAAGGGCCCTGATTGCGGAGACTCTATTGACGTGCATCTGGAATTAGAGAACAGAGATCCCATGATTCACTTTGCTGCATAAATTTTGTTTATTTTGAATTGAGTTGTGTGATGAATTTTATATTTTATAATTTCAATATATTAATCTTTTCTAATAGTTTCGATAGAGCGTGTTAGGTCCCTTTGGTGAGGGATTTAGAATACATAGTGGCACCACCCTATTCCAGCCTGAGGGTGTCACAAGAGGCGACTGAACTCGCCTTGCCGCAAGAGAAAGAAAACTTGACAGAAACCTTGTGCCAACCGGCCTGGCCAGCGTGGCACAATAGGCTACTTACCCTCCATGTAATTGAAGGAGAAATAATAAACGAACACCCAACATAAACAATTGATCATTATTAAGATTTGGACCGAACCTATCCGAAATTATATTAAATTTGAACAACACACAAAGTCACCTCAAACGAAGCCGCGCGACGCGACAGCTTGTTGAAATCAAATTATAAATAGGAGAGGGGAACAATAGTGGGGTCCGCAATGTTGCCAATATTTTGAAGCAATTCCCTATTTAACTTATATGTCATATTTTCATTGTTTAGGATTTTTAAGGCACAAACAGACTAATTAAAGGACTGCATACGAATGTCTGTGTGGTGACGAATTTAATAGAAAATGTCGATAAAAGGAAAGGAGGGTGATGATAGGTTCGCCACAAGAAAAGGAAAACTTGATAGGAAACACTGTGCCAACCATGACACAGTAGGCTGATTAAGATAGGTAAGAAGTAATTGGAGAAGGTCAGCTTCGGGCTGAGTAGATTAAAGTGTAATGGATACAAGACAACAATTAAGGAAAGAAGTTAATACTTAATAAAGATAAAAAATCAGGGAAAACTGGGGAAGTATTATATTAAAACAGAAATTATAACAAACATTTAAGCGTTAATCTCCCTGACGATAAAAGTGATTGATGGAATGGAGTACGCATTGAATACGACAACGCCGCAGATTATTTGGAAAATATTATCGCTTCAAAATGTCACGTTTTATAGCTCGAAGTAGAAGTAGAGCTACATACGAATTTTGGACAAATAGTGGGCAAAGACATTTACGAGTACAGCACTAGAAAAAGCATCATCCATGCGTAGAAGCCAATAGATTGCATTTCTGTGGACTCAGTCTTCTCCACCAACATTATAAGTACCAAAATAATTATATGTACTAAATATACTTTATTAGCTTTAGTAGAAAAACTTTCTTATGGTTGGAAACATGATGATGATAATGATAATGATACTTCATCATTTAATCAGTGGCTTGGATCTATCCGTAGGGCCTATTCTACTGTAATTAATCCTGAGCCGTGCACATCCATTGGATCCTAGCCACCTTGACTAGGCCGTTTATTCACCATGTGGTTTATCATACTAAGTTCCGTAACCTTAATAATATTAGAAACGTTGTAATTATAGTTTGTTTGTGTATGTAATGTTTCTTCCCATACCAAGCAGAAGTTCATCAATTACAAAGCCACAAAGCCCAGATCGTCAGGAATAATGTTCCCGCTAAATGCCTCTTCCCCGTGTATGGGGTCTGTTACATCGTGTCAGCGAGAGTTTGATGTTTTTTGATGTCTGTGTTGAATGGAACTTTGGCAACTGTTTTATGTTCGACATGGAAATTGCCTGTTTCGATATTGCAAACCAATTTTACTTTGCAAAGCACTGTACTATAAACCTCAAATACAATACAAATATTAAAAATATGTAAAACATGGCCTCTGTATAACATCGAAACTCAAGAGGACAACTGATACTTATTTATCAACGTTTCGGTACAGATATTGTTTTACTAGTTGCCTTAGCAGACTAGGCGTTGCATGTGCCGCCTTTGGGTCACATTTATGGGTCGGACAAGTGCCTTTGTAAAACCAGAGGCACTTGCTCCGAGTCTGGGTGTCGTTTATGTTCGTCAACCACATGTTTGTTTACTCTCCCTACGATACATGTTCTGCCTAGTCCAGGGGTTTCGTTTGAAATCTCCTTCTTCTTGGACGAACCTTCTACAGCAGAGCTTACAACAACAATCGTAGGATAAACAAACAACTTTGATATCAACATGACATAATTTAACGAAAGTTAAACTAAAATGAAACAAATGTAATAATAACGTGTTACAGCATAGTACAAAGTGAGCATTTGTGTCATATGTCGCCACCACCACCGCATTCGCGGTCGTCAAATCTCCGTCAACGCCAACTGACGTAAGAATTGACGAGATGAAACATCACGATTCGCTGCGCACTTTGGCCGTATCGAAATTAAATAACCATATTTTCTATAAGTACATCAGAATTACGTACAAAATAAGTGCTCTTACCTCTAAAAATTATGGGTGTTCATTCAAATTTGTATCCCACCCGCTTGCACCTCCACAATGGCGACACGTCACTTGGTTTTGAGCGCCACTGTGGATGAAAATTTAGTAAAAAAAACGAATACGAATGTGGAATGCCAGCATGAAACGAACTTGCATGCATTTTTGTAGTATCAGTTCCATTAGTTTTGTATTACTTTGAATAACATAACGTGTATTAGATGCCAAACCTAAGCTACCGAGACGACCAATTGGCATAATTGATTTCTGCCTATCTATACAAATTGATTATGGCCCACTGCTCAGTCGGACCTCCTCCTGTTACACGGAGGGTTGGCACAGGGTTTCGTATATATTTTCCGTCTGTTGCGGCTAGGTTATCAGCCATCATTTCCTTTTGTGGGCACTTACTACACCCTCCGGATGGAATGGGATGGTGTGGTGGACACACTTCGCTATAATGTTAATTAAATGGAATACAAGTATGCAGGCTGTAACAAAAACTCTATAGCCATAACAAAAGGATCGAAAGTACTCCTGATTAAGATACTGTGTGCAAAATTCCAACCAAAATAGGTAACGCGTTTTTCTTTAAATTTTGTTAAATTGAAATTGTGGTGACTTAAGTAATACCACAGAGAACCTTAAAACACTATGCTTGTCCAATAATAAAAACGATTTCTATATGGGTCAGATCCCTGTTTGAAGTAAAATTCTGGTTCAGAAAAACATCGATTACTTCCTGAAACGAAAATATAGATAAACATGTAACTACTTCTTTTGATTAGCTCTATACTTCAACTTCGGATGGCTATACGGGTTTTTTACTTCCTACATAATAGTGTGTTTAACAAAATATCTACAGACATTAGGATATACTACACATTATGCACCTATAGAAGGTTCACAATTAAACAACTTAGTTTAAAAATATGCAAATATGTATTTTTTATATCTCATACAAAACCACCGACTCCGTCAAACGTAACAATAACACAATTTGTTTACACTACACACTAGTTATACTGTTCTATTGTTGATTTTTAAAAAAGTTTTTTTTTCACCCTCATACGAAATAAAGGGTAAAACTTTAATCTTGCCTTTTTTATTGACAGTCACAGCGTAAAAAATACTTTGAGGATTTTATGATTTTATTGCAGTCGGCAAAAGTTTGCGAAGGCGATTTTGTTAGGTTGTGGTATGGTTAAAAGCTAAATGTGTGTTAGGGGACAACCGTGACGAAACTGTGACTAGGGTTGTGCGGTGATGCAACCCTTCAGTTTGCACCGCGATCTGCGGCCACTGAGGGATGCTGTTAACTGCCAAAAAGTGTACTTGATACTTTCAATATTTCATTCTTAAATATTTTTACTAGGAGACATAACAATTGTTTTCAGTACACGGGTATAAATATACCAGTAACTATGCGCTCCTGATACCCCTCCGCCCGGATTTCAATAAAAATAAAGCCTAAGTTACTCCTCGTTACAGCAGCAACCTGTCAGTGAAAGTCCCGGCAAAATCGGTCCAGCCATTTGAGAGATTAGCTGAAACAAACAGACAAACAAAAATTTAAAAAAAAAGTTTTGGTATGCGTACCGTGTAGACTTCCAAATGCATTTTGTAAAAGGCGGTTATCTTAATAGAAAAATACTCTCCAATTTTATTTATTTGTATAGATAAAGAATATGTCTATGTGTATACCAGAGGGCTATTTTTACTGGATTTTATTTTTACCTTATACAATGGTTTGTCTTTTTAAACAAATTGATTTAACATTAGAAAGAAGAAAGAAAGAAAACACATTTATTCAACAAAGCACACAGGACAACACAGCTTGGTTACAACATTGAAGCTCGGATGTTTGTGCATGAACTCCACATGACTTCTAGCGCACGCCATTTGTATGCAAATATTTATGTTCGCTATACGTGTTTGACAAGTGTTCTATCACCACATAGATATACATTAATAACGAGCACGCATAGCAAAGCGGAATTGCACCAAATACTTAACCACCAACCACACAAACATAAACAAAGAAAAAAATGTAAAAAGTAATAAAAACTAGAAAATAAATTGGGTCTGTGTGCCTTGCCGAAAGGTCACCATCTCAGCATAAGCTAGGTGTGGAGCACCCAGCACTGGTTTTCAGATAGCAACCCTTGCATGACTCCCGGGCGAGGGTACTGTACATTAACAACAATAGTAACATAAGACGGAGAAAAAAGAGGCAAATAAGAAAAGAAATACTTATAATATATTATACAATATATATATATCTGAAATTAAATGCAGGTAAATCTAGGGTAATCATAATAATAAAAAAAGAAACACACACAGTGCAATCCTACTAATAATATAAACGTGAAAATTTCTAAGCCTGTTTGATACTGTTTCACGCTAAACACCACCGAACAAATTTTGATGTAACTTTACAACGATCATCAAAAATAATACACAGGCCACAATTTTTAACGATAGTGTGTGAAATACCCAGAATATAACGATAAATGTACGGTAAGCGCGGGTGAAAACCGCGGTGCGCAGCTAGTGTATTGTAATTTATTGTAGAGGAAGAAGGTCGTGATGCAACGTCGATCATAGCAATGTATAATACCACCATTAAGCTAAGTAAGAAATGAACTACAAAATAGACAAATTGATGTCAACACATTCATATTTAACTTGTTGCAAAAGTAGGAATTTTTTTAAGTTGCGCCTAAAACAGTGTATATTTTGCAGGTTTCTGATGGGGGGTGGAATGTTATTCCAACATTTCGACGCTGCGTATTTAAAACTGCCGCGGAAGGATGCAGACCTATGTGAAGGGGTGACAAGTTGCTGCGCATTGCTTCTCGCTTCGCTTTGACGGTGATGGCTGGTCCATGTTATTTTAGTGTACAAGTATGACGGACACTTATTTCTGATAACGCCAAAAAGCAAACATGCCAGGTGAAGTTTCCGCCGCAATTTCATTTTTAAAATTTGATGTTTATTAAGAAAGGGTGTGACATGTGTTCGAGGTGGAATGTTGAAACAGAACCGACTACAAGCCGCTTGTACTCTTTGTAAATTTCTTTCGCTGCTCGCTAAAAGTCTTGGACCAATTACCGTATCCATGTAGTTAAGTTTTGACAGTACAATTGACTCTACCAGCTGCATTCTGAGATGTTCACTAAGGAACGGACGTAGTTTATAAAGTACTTTCAGCCGGTAGAAGCAATTCTGTATACAGTCTGTGGTATATTTTTCAAATCTTAGGGAGGGGTCCATTAGAAGTCCCAGATTGCGGGCTTCATATACACGATCTATTTGCTGACCTGAGATAATAATCTTAAGGGACGAGACTGCTGCACCCTGCAACTTAGTTAGTTGAGAGTCAGTGCCAAATACAATATATTTAGATTTATGAGGGTTGAGGTTGAGAGAATTTATACTGGACCACCTTGCCAAGCTTTCTAGGTCTTCATTGATTGCATTTACTGCAGCTACACAATCCTGAGGTTTGCATGAGATGTAAATTTGCACGTCATCTGCGTATATGTGGTGCCGGCAGTGTTTGATGGTGGCGACCATGTCTGCGCAATATAGATTAAAGAGAGATGGGGCTAGTATTGCGCCCTGGGGGACGCCCTTAGCCAAGGGAGCCATATTTGATACGTGTTTTCTGCCGGTCACGTCACAAATTTCGATAAATTGTGAACGATGCCTAAGATAGCTGTCAAACCATTTTATTGTGCTTGGCTGAAATCCGTAGTATGCCATCTTAGAAAGCAGTAAATTTAAGTTGACAGAATCAAAGGCACGTGAGTAGTCGAGCAATACCAGAAAAGTGCACATACCATCGTCCTGAGCTGTCAATATGTCGTCTGTCACGCTTAGCAAAGCAGTTGCAGTACTCCGGCCTTTCCTAAAACCGGACTGGGTCTTGGGAAGGATGTCATTTGCCTCTATGTAGTTAATAAGCTGGATATTCACTATTTTTTCAAGCACCTTGGATAAGAAAGGTAAAATACTTATCGGCCTCAAATCCTTAATCTCCGTCGGGTTGTTATTTTTTGGGATAGGCCGAATAATAGCCACCTTCCATAGATCGGGGAATGTGGACGAGCTGTCTCATACTGATGCAACGAAGAAGAGGCACAAAGATAGCAGTTATTACAATAAAAACCACACCACAGATGCTACAGAATTATACTTACAGACAGTCCCCTTTTCATAGAGTATAGTATAGTCATAACTATTATAGCTTAAATGTCGATTAAAACAAGTATCAAAATCTCAGGTCACACTAAAACCATCCCTGTAGCGTAGCCGTGAAATTCGTACAATAAATGCTTTTGTATTGTGGTGCCATGTTGACTTTTGGACACTGCGATACCGCTCTAAACAATCAACTGTGTTTGGTCACGAATAACTAGTGTAGAGTTCTCGTACACCCGAAACCGTCTAAATACCTATAAAAATACTTACTTCACGTCATAGTTTAACAAATAGTTTAAAAAAAAACTGACAGTCACATTATGTAATAATGCTTAATAAAGTAACTCTTTTTGTTTCTTAATTTTTATACCCAAATCACTGATCAACTTTTTGTAAATGATATGATTGTTTTCCACAATGAGAACTAGTTTATTATAAAGTTAAATAAAAATAAACAAAAAAGTGGCCGCAGATCACAGTTTTATATAGCTAACTATTTGAAATACTGGCAGCTACAGGGTTATTCAGGTGGCGACGAATATTGAATATAAAATGTCACCATTCCATACCATCCTGAGGGTGTGGTAAGAGGCGACCAGAGGAATACAATAGGCAGATTCTCAGACAGGAGATAGGCTAGCCGCAAGAGGAGGATAACTGAATTGTGCTAACTGGTGTTACTAGGATGGCACAATCGGCTAATTTCCCTCCATGAGTTTGGAGGAGGCCAACTCAGTGGCGGATCATTTATGGACTGCAATGACGATACAGGGTCGATATTCTAGTGAATAGTGATCTAGGTTATTACATTTGTATATTAGATTGACGGATTTAGAATACATATTGTCACCACCCATCTCATCCTGAGGGCCGCCTGAAGGAAATGAAAAGGCAAAACACCTAGTCCAAGAGAAGGTAAACTTGAAACGAAACCCTGTGCGAAACGAAAAGCTTTCCTTGTCATTTGGCTAGATGACCTGCCTCTTGCGCTCCTTTAGTCGCCTCTTACGACACCCTCGGGATAGTTGTGTATTATAAATTCGTCACCACATGGACAATGGCCTGTTATTATTAGTAAAATATATCTTACTCGGAATTCAAATTGAGAGCCTTCGTTTTTAACCACCCAACCGACCTATTGGCATTTCGCAAAGTGACTTCACGCTTTAGCCTTAAAGTGAAATACAAAGAAATTACGATCCTAAGGTCTGCAATTAGTCGCGTAGTTGATGCGACGGGCGATGTTATCAAAGCTCTTTATATAGACGCCAGCCGGCAGGTGGTGGGTTCGATGCCCGGTTCATTATTGTTAGGTAATTGGACGAAGGTTAATACGGTTACTTGCTTCATTAAGTTTCGTTTCGGTAATGGGTACAGGGTTATTCAAAAGACAGTTTTATTTTCGATATTCTTTTCGTTAACATCAATTTGTGTCGCGCCGCCCACGTTAGTAACTTAATTACTAAATATTATTTAAACGGCTAAGCAAAAGGATGTTATTTTCAAAAGTATAAACACTGAATTTAATTATGGATTTACTAAAAGGATACGTAATTTGAATAATAAATGATATGCGATTTTTTTTAACGAAACTCCTGCACTAGGTATAATCTGTACCGGCCCCCCCCCCCCCCCCGGTACAGATTATACGGTATAGTTACAAACATGTAATTCAAGAACACAAATGACACCCAGACACAGAGCAAGTGTCTCTGGATTACACAAAGACACTTGCCCCACCCCGGAACCGAACTCGGGACCCGTTGATCCGAAGGCGCCACATCTAACCACTAGAACACTAAGAACTACGAACTAAGAATACATAATGTCAGGAACTAGATAAGCAGTAAAACTAGTCATAATAGTATTAAATCTTCACATGAAGTTCTCTATCTACCAACTTGTTAGACCATAGTATTCTGATTCCCCTGCAAGAAATGGGAGGAGACAACAACGAGTACGACAACAATAACAAAGTGATAATAATATAACTTTACGGAACAGTCCAAATGTAAATAAAATGTCATTTAAAAATTTCGAAAGGACAGTTATTTGAATTATTTTGACCAATCACGCATCGTTAAAATATCAGTTCCGTAGTTAAAAACAGATTGTCATACTTAACACTGCAAGACTGGTAGAAATTTGCACTTTTCTTACGTTAATTGATTTAGTGGCAACATTGTTGTCGATCGACAGGTGTTGTCACGTTAACACGTTGATTAGTTTATAATAGGTCTATTAATCTTGTCAGGGTAGGCAGCTTACTGCGAAAATAATGTTTGTTGATTGTTTAGACTGTGTTCTTTGTATGCTGTCTATCAAAAGGAATATGCATTGCAGCCGACGCAGTCTTCTTTTTGCGTTTGCAGGCTATAGATGACCCACTGTTGAGTAGGGCTTCCTCTAATTACATGGAGAGTTATAAGCCTATTATGCCACGCTGGCCAGGTGGGTTGTGGCTAGGTTATCAGCCTTGGCATTTCCTTTGGTACGTAAGACGTACGCTCAGTATGAAATCTGGTGTTGGCACTTTGTAATCTAAATCCGTCACCACACGCCTTGGAACAGTTCATTTGTGAGGCGATAGTAACCTCAGACAAAAAAGTGTTGTAATAGTTTCTAATTTCATCCGTCTACCTATATATCTATGGCATCGTAGACTATCCTAGGCGGGTAAACTGATTTTCATGTTGTTATTTTTCTATATAAAGTGTGTTAATGGAATTCCTTACTAGTGTTGTATTATTGGATTTAAACTTTGTTTGTAGTTGTGTCAAGGGTTCTAAGATCTGCTCTAATGGCTATCTTGGTAAACCCATTACCATTTTAGAAGTACAATTTTTAGAACTTTAGTCTTTATTTACATATAAGCACGTTCCTATTTATAAATATAAACGTGCTTTTAACACCCGTTGATTTCTCAATTTGATCCTTGTTGAGCCTCCAAGTGACAAACGGCTGGTGTTGTCAGCCTCAATAATTTGCTCGGAGCGCGCGGCTCTCGCGGAATTCCGCTGTGATTAATCAACCCTGGCAACACTTCATCGCGCGATTATAAGCTTTTAAATATAGGCGGGGGCGCACTGGGCCCGATATAAATTAGCTAGTGATGAAAACGACGGGTTGACTAGTGAAGTCCCATATCCTATGTTTATCGATACATACTTAGTTAGTAACTAATTATTGTGGTGTCCTCGTCTCAAGTAGGGTGTCTCTATTCTAACATCTAAACATTTTAAATATTATTTATGGCACTTTGTTATTACGGTAATTGAGAAATCAGTATGACCGTTGGAATGCCAAAGTCTTTGACGGCCACGGCTTTATCTTGTTTGTATATTTTGAAGAGTAATTTTCAATGAATATTTTTGTAGAAATAGAGATTTTACTAAAATATTTTGTAATTTTTTTTTTTTTTTTTTTAAAATGATTTTGTTTGTTAAGTCTTGCAATGCTAGAAAGGTTTTTCACAATATATAGTTAGGGATGTAATTCATTTGTGTTTCAAGCTAATGCACTTTACGTAACTTTCATTGATTTATAATTTTATCGACATTAATTTGTTTAAAATCCAAGTGTGTCACCCATCACTACTCAACCCTTTCCCTGGCCTGGCCTGCATAGCCCCGAGCGCAACGAAACAGTTAACTAAATTAAAGTGAGTGTGAAGACCGCTGCAGGGTTAACTATTCCATTTCATTTATTGCACACAACCCTTCGCTGCTTAATAAAGATATAGGGCCTATTAACAGCAACGGAGAAATTGCATGTCGTTGGCAATTTTAGGCATTGAGAATATTTGAAGATTAACATCAAGCCAATTCCTTAGTCCAGGGTACCCAGCTTCGTTGTCTTAGTCAGATATACATGCTTATGTGTACAAATCGCGAAAGTTTAAAAATAACAAATACATGCTTTGGGTCTATATATTAGTACTTTCAGGTTTTGTTGAAAGTCTCGCAATACAGGGATACCTAGTGCTCACAAGTCACCTAGACTAGTGCTCAGAATGAAAGAAGAGTAGAGAATATTCGTCAAAAAGTATTGGCAAATACTGAATATAGCTGTTTCTCATTATTCATGAGGCGGAAAAAATAATATCTAATTGTGTCTTAGAATTTTGCGATTATTACACATTGAAATTAAACAATAAGCGGATAATTTACATTATCAATACAATTCTGCAGTTTGTGAGCATACATTTAATAAGACCAACCATTATATTATTCATTTTGACAAAACTCAACTTAAGTGATAAATCAGTTAGTGTTCAAAATAGTATCTGTGATTGTAGACGAAAGTAATGAATTACTGTCAAAAATGCAAATGTGAGTAATTACTAGACCAGAGATAGATGTTGTGTGTGATAGATGGTGATGTTTTATGCATTATGCAAAACTATGACCGATCATAATAAAATCCATTATCGGATGTCGCACGTCAATTTGGAGCCCGGCTCAATATATCCGATAAGCCGCAGACAGTCATCACCGAAATATCCGAAAACAAAAACTGAATATCCGCGTCTGTAGTGTGACCACAAATGATGAATGTGGGAAGACTTGACAGAATTATTGGATGTTCGCATTTTTTTAAATAATTTATTATTAATTACCCATATAGTTATTTTTGATGGTATGTACAGTGAGGGATTATAATAATAATAATAATAATAA
The DNA here is from genome assembly GCA_905475355.2 of Clostera curtula. Lineage (NCBI taxonomy): Eukaryota > Metazoa > Arthropoda > Insecta > Lepidoptera > Notodontidae > Clostera > Clostera curtula. The sequence continues at coordinate 19,951,995 of FR997799.1, forward strand.
TAATAATACTTTATTTCAGATAAGCATCCATAAATGGTTAGTTGGGATTAATAAATAACAAATTGTACTTATATACTATGTTAATGATGTTAGCACTTATTAAGAAAAACTAATTAGAAAGGAAAACTGAAAACAAGGAGTTACAGTTTACCTTCTCATTCCTATAGCTACCTCTATCCAGTGTCTTTGGATGGGGCAGTCTGGTCTTTCAGCAATCATTTTCAGGATGCCGTTCCGAGTGTTACGTAAGCGCTGCAGTAAGGAAGCAGCTTTTTTACGCCTGATGGCGTAGAAGTCATCAGTGTGGGCGTCAGCAAACATTTTCGAAGCACTGCAGCGCCACGGCAGTCGCAACAGCATCCTGAAAGCATTGTTGTACTGTACACGTAGGACATTATAGGCTCGGCTCGTGTACCACACCCATAGGCCGCTGGAGTAAAATGACTGACAGAACGCCTTAAACAAGGTCACTTTGACGTCTGCCGTACAGCGGGCGAACCTACGGGCGAGCATATTGCTCCTCACCGACAACGCCCTGCGCTCACGCTCAATGTCCACATCATCTCGTAGGTCACTGGTGACAACATGACCCAGATACCTAAAACTATCTACTAGATTGAGTACTGCGCCATTGAGATAGACCGGAGGTACATGACGTGGTTGTTGATTGGGTGCTTTAAATACTAAGATTTGGCTCTTTTTGGAGTTGTATCTGAGGCCATGCACCTCCGCATACCTCTCACAGAGCAACAGTAACTCTCGTAACCCACCTATCGAGGGACTCAGCAACACCATATCATCCGCGTAGCTGATGTTATTGACGCAGATGTTATCAATGTGACATCCGACATGAGTGTTGCTCAATCCCTCGATAAGCTGGTTGATATACAGGTTGAATAACAGGGGCGAGCTTATGCCACCCTGTCTTACACCACATTCCATCTTGTACTCATCCGATAGAGTACCGGCCCACCTCACATGATTGGTTTGGTGGGCATACCAATATCTGAGGAGTGCCGTGTACTGCGCCGGCACACCCGCGTTACCCAACTTGTCCCACAGCACATCATAAGCCACAAGGTCGAAAGCTTTCGACAAGTCGAGGAAACACGCATATACCGGCGTTCTCCGCGCGGTATAGTACTTGACGGTGTGCTTGAGAGCAAGAATAGCACTCTCCGTGGACAGACCCGATCTGAACCCAAACTGTGCGTCATGCACTTGAACGTGCTCAGACAGGCGGTCATTAAACAGGCAATCAAGCACCTTCGCCATGGTAGTCGCGAGTGAGATGGGCCGATAGTTATTTCTGTCAGATGTGTCACCTGTTCTATTTTTGACTATAGGAACTACTATCGTTCGCATAAGCGGTTCCGGCAAGTAAGAGTGACCCAGGCATAGTGTAATAAAAAGTGATAACACTCTAGGCAGATGAATCCCCGCATGTTTGAAGTGCTCGATGCTGAGACCATCATGACCTGTTGACCTACCGCGTTGCATCTTCGTGATAATGGAAGCTATTATCTTACCTGGTATCTTTGTATGTCTGTCTTTCAGAATGGTCTCAGCATCAACCCTGTTATTGGACACAGAGCTTAAAGGAGAGCATAGAGTAAAATGGTCTTTAAAAGCATCCGCTATTAGTTTATGCTCAACAATTCCACCAACACTCACCGGGAGGCTCGGCTTAATATTCATTTTGTTTGTATTTTTCCAAAATTGCTTAAATTTTTTTTCGGCGTGGTTGGATGCGAGTATATCCATTTTAAGCTGCTCTTGTTGGTTTTGACACCACTTCAGCTTAGCCTTAAAATGTCTTCTCGCCTCCGCCATGTCACAGAATATTCTACCGTTGGCTGGCCGACCAGCCATTACCCATGATTGGAATTTAAGCCGAGCCTCGCGGTGAGCGGGTGCAACATGCTTATTCCACCCAGTAATATAGCCACCCTTCCTTCGACACTTTGACTTGGATGTCTGTATGGCCGCTTGTGATAAGATATCTATAATATTAGAATACATTTCATCGAGTACTGAACGATGTTCTATTCGATTACAAAAACTATCACAACAATCAATAAGCCTCTGAGGAATGTCTATCATTTTCAAACGAGAGTGACAGAGGTCGTGGTAATCGCTAACCTGTTGTGCAGTCCTCCGCTCGCCCCATAAAACACGATTCTCAATCTTTATCTTAAATGTATCATTCACAATCTTAGGATTAATTTTATGAATATTACATGTAACCTCAATTGGAAAATGGTCGGACCAGTACAAATCATACAGTACTGTCACACCGATTACGGATTGCCGGGCAGACTCAGTGATAATGCAGTGATCCAACCACCTGCTACACCCATGAGATTCGCTTACAAAAGTATAAGTATTACTGTCACACATATTTACATCAATACATAACCAACTTTGCTCAGAACAGAAATGTAACATTTCATTGTAAAACAACTCATTCGGATGTGCATTGAAATCACCTAAAATATAAAAAGCTTCAACTCCTTTACTTTCCTCTATTTCCATTATCGAACGAACAGCGCTAAGACAGGCCGTAAACTCCGGCAGATTATCATTAGAATTTGTAGGCATGTAGACACTAAACACAACAATAGATCTATTACTTACAGTTATGTTGATCGCACACACACGCACGTTGTTACACTCGATCGGTACCACCGCGTCGAAAACATCCCTACGCCACAGTAACGCGACGCCGCCATATGGCCTGCCACATACCAGGCCCGCCGACGAGTCCACTGCTGACGTCCCGGTGCAGCCAAACCTGTCGTCAATAGTATCAAGTAGAGACAAATCGTGTGGCAACAGCCATGTCTCTTGAAGGGCTATCACATCGGCTGACTGGCATAACATCCTGATCCCCTCCATTGATCTTTTGAGCGATTTGCAATTAAAACTTATTATTTTACTAAGACTCTCCATTTTTAGTAATAAGGTGCTCTGATTTTTCAACATTATTTTGCCTCATATGAAAATGCACAAAACGTCTCAATGATATACCAGATGGCCACAGCTTATCGTCCAAAAACGTTTCAATTCTGTGCTTAGTCACAAACAGCTTGTAGGCGTTATAATCCTTTTCCCGTTTCATTTTAATTTTGACAAGTGTAACTCGCTCTTGAGTCTTCTCATACACGTAACGAATAATATCTTGCTCAGACACCGCCTTATGGACGTTCGAGATAAATAATGGGACTTTTGTGGCAGCCGCTCTAAACTGTACAGATTTATCATCAATCAAAGCGCTTCCTCGTTGACTAACAAGCCGCTGTTTACGTCTCCGCCTATGCACCAACGTCCATTCTGCTTCATTAATATTATTAGATGCCTTCAATTCGCCTTGATTTCGAAACACTTCGGAATATGAACGAGGCTTATCTTTAATGACATTTATTTGTTTACCATAGTCAGCTGATTTACTTTGTAGCTCTGGAGGTTGTAATAGATCAGCGGTGCATGAGGACTTATTATTCTCAGTTGGTATTGCGCACTCGCTTATTCTCGTGTTAAAACATGCCTTCATCTCGCTCGCTGCACCCGATGACGACGTTGACGACTGATGTAACGGTTCCTGCGTGAGTGAGCGAGATGGAGTGTTCGCTGTAAAATTGGGCTCGCCAACAGCTGATTCATCACTACTCAGTGTGGGTACCGCGATCGGTCCACTATCGAAAGATTCAAGTCTACCTCCTCCTCTTTTATTTTTATTAACATTTTTCTCTTGGTTTAAAAAAGACCTATTTTTATAAAATTGGTTAATTTGCTCATTTAATTCAGCTTTAGTGGCGTAGTGATGTTGAAAATCTTGAACGCTTTTCTCAAGCAAAACGATCTTTTTTAGCAGGGGGGTTACATCGACGTGATCGAATGTAACAGGCGGTAACTTTTCCAACTTTCTGGCCACAAACATCGGAATTTCCTCACAGTTTGTCTCTTTAAGTACACAAATTATATCGTCTATGTCTCTTCGTGTTTTTCCATCTCGCTTTCGTGTAGTAGGTCGCTTACGTAAGGATTCAAATAGTAACGACTTTGCTAATTTAATATCCTCTGCACTGAAAGCACTTTCACATATTTGCAGCAGACTTTGTTCGTCCATAACATCCAATTTATTCTGTATAAAGGCTAACACCTCACATATCACTATATTACAACTTGCACACTTTAACGTACTAGATACGTTATTCATTTTTTTAGAGCAGGCACCGTGCGTCCACTCTCGTCCGCTGACGAACAACGACCTATTGGTCTTATACAGGGTGGTTCAAATTTTCTCTTCCATTCTTTTCACGCTTCACTTCACTAAATATATATATTTATATTATATTTTTTTTTGTAAACGGTCTAATGTAGGTGGGGATAGCCGGGAAATCATCCCCGCACATATTAGTCATGTAACATGACTAATATGTGCGGGGATGATTTCCCGGCTATCCCCACCTACATTAGACCGTTTACAAAAAAAAATATAATATAAATATATATATTTAGTGAAGTGAAGCGTGAAAAGAATGGAAGAGAAAATTTGAACCACCCTGTATAAGACCAATAGGTGACAAAGTAGGTCAAAAAAAAATAAGATGCAACGCTTCTTCTACAAGTAAATATTTATTTACATAAAACATCAGGATACAGCTGGGGTCGGACGAACCTAATTATAGCCGATCACATTGTGTTCCACATTCGTAATGCGCTGGACAAATTGCGTTATAACTTGAATGTTCTAGGTTCTGACATGCAATTTGGAATAACTAACCCTATCGTCCTCCATAATTACAGTATCCTCCAACACAAATAAACTATAAAATTAACAGTTGCGGTAAAGCCGCGCAGATTCTATTCGGAACCAGTATACACAATTACCCACATTACAAAAAATAATAATAATCTAACCAGGTGGGTTCAACGCTAATGCGAAGTAAAAAAAAAAGGTTACATATACAACATAATCTAGAATAGAATAGAAAAATGCTTTATTGTATAAACCAATTATGGCGTTCACAATCGTCATCGGATACATCACTTATAAAATACTACTACCAGGTCGGAACGCGGCACCAACCGAGAAGACCTGATCTCTTTATCCCATTTTGTACATCGTAAGTGGTAATTATAAAAGCTTAAGGCCATAGAATCTAGCCATAACAGAAAAAATCTTGGTATAAATATCGTACACATAGTATTTGTGTAAAGTCTGTCCAACTAATTTGTGACCGGCTGAACTCAATGGGTCATGTTACAAGACATTTATAGCATAACGTTAATTTTTTTTTTGAGTGATTTAAATGCAAGTTTATGTAATGTAACGGTTAGTTTAAAAAAAATAAGATAAAAATAGATTAATAGAGGTAAAAACTAATATAAATATATTGAAAAAAGTAACTACAGAGTTTCTTGCCGGCTCCTCTATGTAGAGCAGCTTTTGTATACTTGAGTTATTTTACTTTTCTTAAAAAAGCTTATCCTTAGTTTTCCCTTACTTGTGGCCACAGTATCGCGAAATCTCTGCGCAGTGTTGACATTAACAATTCCGATGAAGCTTTCAGTTTATCCGCATATGTTGGACGTCACTCGTGCCATACGTCATTTGGCTATTTTGCCGCTAATCCATAAAACATGGCCTGAAAGGATCTAAACTTATTGGCAGCAAGGGTTATTGGTATTGAGCGGATACGGTGACACGTCCTTATCGTAATTTAAATTCAGTCACTGTGTTTTCTGTGCTTGGAGCGTAATTGTGGTGGAGTTTAACATTCAAAATTGGAATTATGGTTAGGTTTATTAATAAGATATTAGCTTCATTGTAGCTAATGCCACGCCCAAGATGGAACCCGTTGATGATGCTGTTTGTTTGCAATCAAATGCAGAGGCGCTTGCTCTGAGTCCGGGGGCATTTGTGTTCGTGAATTTCGTGTTTGTAAGATGGGTTACAAGAAGTTTTCCTTCTCACACAGCCTTATTTTCTGTTCATCTGCTTCGTTCCTACGACACCTTCAAGATGGATCCCGTTGGAATGTAAGCAGGAGGCCTGATTTAGTACTATCTAGAGTGTCAAAAGCAACTTATTACTAGCTTCTATCTATTAGAAAACTTACAAAATCACTTAAGAAGTGACAAGCAACCTTGCGATGATAGTTAAAACATTTCCATTACCGCTAGAAGTGAATCCAAGTACTTGCGTGGGCACGAGCAGCGAGCTAAGGTCGTCACGACTATGTTCAACTCGCTTATAGGTTATAGGACAACTTGGATAAGTTACTATGTACTTGCTTACTTGACAGGTTGCTTAGATGGTTAAAGGACTGGTATCAATAAAGCCTCGCTAGCGGATTGAGCTTAATTGAGATGTTGTTTAGTATTCAGTCGCAGTCGCTAGGACGGTTGAATGGTCAAATTAGTTTGTGATTACTAGTTGTTAGGAAGAGTAAAAATAAGTGGCTTATCAAGGCATATAAAGGGAGCAATTGAGTAAGTGAAATATGTAGGGTAAGTATTGGTACAATGATGTAAATAGCTTTCATCAAACTCATAGTAATCAAAGTTTTTCTTAAGGTTTTAAGTTTTCCTTAAGGTTTTTATTTCTGTCCAGTTCTTTTAGTATCATATGTTCCTCTCAGTATCATATAGCTCTCTCTCTTGTCCGCGTGGTGACGGTTTTAGTATACATGCTACCACCACCCCATTCCATCCTGAGGGCCGTAAGAGTAAGCGTAAGAGCCGATATAGCCAACCCGTCTGCCCAGCGCGGCCAGCTCCATGTAACTGGAGGAGGTCCGACTCAGCAGTGGGTCAAATATAGGCTAAGTAGTTTCTCTCAGGGTGGAATGAGTTGGTGACACGCTGTATTGTCGATTGTCACCATTCCTTTTAATGTTCACAATGCACTCATTCGTATATCACCCACTGAACACACGAAAAGCGCACACGCATGTCGCCACGTGACTCAACACAAAACACAATGGCCATTGTTTTACCCGCTTTCTATTAACCTTTTACTACCGGCGTTGTGAAAAACCTGGACGTCTTACCGCGCTCCTTGCGTGGGCAGCAACTCGAGCTACTAAGGTTATGGATACGCTTCTTCTCTAAGAATGTCACTGCTTCAAAACAGTCCATGGCCGGACATGAGTCTCGTCCAAGGTTTTCCACTGGCTCGTATTCATTGGATTACAGTGATATTACCAGGGCGTTGACCTTACTTTTATACCCATTACAAGGAGCGGTAGCCGTCCATCTAAAAAGGTACAACGGTCATGTATAGACCAGCTGTCAATTCTCGACACTGACAGCAAGATCCAGGGAGTTTAATTTCCCTCCACAATCTCATCCAACTGCCTTGTTGGTCTAGCGGTTGGAAATGACTGGGCTTTGGATCACGGGGCCCTGGTTCGATTCGGTCGGGTCGGGCAAGTAACTTTATGTAAACCAGAGGCATTTGCTCCGAGTTTAAGTGTCATTTGGGTTCGTGAATTGCATGTTTGTAAACAGCTATGCTCGGAGTTTCCCTGCGAGATCGAATCAGAAATGAGGAGATACGCAGGAAAACCAGGGTCACCTACATAGCCCACCGGATTGCCAAACTTAAGTGGCAGTGGGCAGGGCACATAGCTCGCAGGACCGACGTCCGATGGGGCAGCCCCCGCGATGTCATCATCATCATCATCATTTCAGCCAAAAGACGTCCACGGCTGGACATAGGCCTCCCCCAAGGATCTCCAAAGGCCGGTCCTGGCCCCCCCGCATCCACTGCTTTCCGGCGACCTTAACCAGGTCCTCGGTCCACCGTGTGGGATGCATACCAGCACTGCGCCTTCCGGAACATCCCCGCGATGTAGGTCAACCTAAAGCAGGGGTATCGATTTAATAAAATAAAAAAAATACTGACGCAGCTGTGGCTAATTTATAGGCGTACTAAAACTACAGTATTATGAAATATTTCTGTTTAGTAAATTAATCATGTAAATATTTTTTTATTGTGTCAATTTACCGTATGTATTTTTCGTGGCTGCATGTTTTGTGTCATATACTCGTACGTGGCTGTATGGCACCAACATCTGGTACAAGACAGTTGCGTGTCCTCGTAATTTCAGCAGGCGGGGCTGGGTGCTTTGCTAGGCCACTGTGTCTATCTGTGTCACTTTTACAATTAGCTTGTGTATTATTCACCTATTGACTGGAAACATTATTTTTAATTTATAAACTCAAAAATATACGGGGACTGTCTTTAAAGTAAAACTTTAAAAGCACGTTAGTTACCGACATTAAAATGTGAATTTAACCTAGTGTGGTTTTTACACTAAGTACGAAGAAACATCTAGAAGGAGCTGGATTAGCACAGATTAAGCCACATATATGAAACTCTTTACCAATCGTCTGGTCAACTAGCGTGGCGCAACTCAGAAGGTCTACTAAACTACTGGAACTAAATCAAGGTTATTTAAATATCAACTTTTAAAACCCTAGCTAAAATAACTTTAAAATACCGTATTAGATACCTTACTGATCACATAATACGATGTAGTTCCGTATATTAAAAAAAAACTATTTACAGAACAATATTTATATAACAGAATAAAATATTATGCCATGTAAAATTCAACATCTTTCTTGTGAACACAACATCAATTTACAGTCCCTATTTTATTGTATTGTTGTTCTATATGTATCAATGTTATAGAAAAGAAAACGAAGTTTGGCATACGTCGCACTGTAATAAAACGTGTTTGTCCGTAGAATGACCAATTAGGCTTACTTATGCTGATTTACGTTGTAATAAACTTTATTGAATAATTTTACGGCGGTATAAATTATATCTCCATTAGGTTAATGACGAATTTACCCCTTCTAGTTTGGGTAGATTTGATCTATCGTGTTCCTAAACTACTAATTGAATCTCTCAGGATGGAACAAAAATTAACACTAGACGACATTCTTGTCAGAAAATCGGTCAGATAATGATAGCACGTATTTATGCAAAGAAATGGCCTGCCTGGGTGGAGGACGGAATCGCTGTACCACCATGATTGCAGTTGAAGATATTCTGTAATCATTGCTAAAGTGATTTAAGCTATCGTTTCCTGCTATTCCTACGCGATATCTTGTGATATTGTTACTTTCATATTTGCTTAACTAAACTATGTAACAATCAAACTGGTACTTCTGTTAAAATGTTACATCCAAAATACCTCCCGTAACTTCTAAAAAACGAATCAAATCAAATAATCAACTAACCTTTTGTACACTGACATGCATTTAACGTCCACGAAATCGATGTCTGGCTCGGTAATCATTAATTACAACAAATAAACGTTAACTACGTTCTCATCGCAAGCGCACGCGGCCGTCAATCACCGACGTTTTTGTCGGCCATTCATCGGCTATCGGCTACCAACGGCCATTGTTGCTGACCTGTCTCAAGATAGTACTAGCAAACTTTTGAGATGGTTCCGTATGAATTGGTCAAATTTTATTCTACTACTACTACTTGGCTCATATTTGATTCACTGCTGAGTAGGACCGCCTTCCATCACAGGAATATATACCTACTGTGCCACGCTGGCCGGGTTGGCACAGGATTTCGTTTCAAGATTTCATTTTTTGCGGCTAGGTTTTCGGCCTTGTCAGGTCTTACGACACCACCGAGATGGAATGGGGTTGATGACACCAACATCAGGCAAACAGTTACAAAGTTTAAGAGAGAGAAGATAGTAAATAATCTCACGATCTGGAGGTGCTCTGGGGTGACAGTGGATCTCTCTCTTTTTTAAGGCTTTGTGACGTGTGAGTCACTCTTCTGGTGTTACAATCCTATGGAAGCGAAGGTATAATAATGGCCAAAGAGCTTCAGCAAATAGTTTCGTGAAGGCTTCCGAGGCAATTCTGAGGATAGAGGAGCCCCCAGAGCCAAAACCCACCATGACTCCGTGTGCCGCTCTTCGCCTGGTCTCTCCCCGTGGGCCCGGCGACCCTGAGCAGGTACGGTCCCAACAGATCCTAAAGGCACGCAAGCCCCCTCACCACAAAAAGGAAGCAGCACGGTCGTGTGCCAACCCTTGTGGTCAGTAGGCTAATTACCCTCCAGTTAACGGGAGGACCGACTGAATAGTGAGTCATTTATGAACTGTGTAGTAGTAGTGTGTATTTAGGTGTGGAATATTAGGAAAAATGCAGATAACTTGTAGTAATCACGGATCCCCAAAATACAGCACAGATACTTAATGTACAGATAAGTATTTTCAATCCAAACAATTATATCGAGAGGTGAGGAAGCTATTTGTTTTGTTATAATGCGATTGATATGTAATGATAAGAGTCGTTTGATGTGAAGAGCAGGTCAAGAAACTGTGATTAATATTTGAGGTAGCTCCATTTTTGACAGTTATTGAATACGTGTATTGTATCAATGGCGGTTATTGATGCGGTATAGTGTTTAATTATATTTGCTTTATTAGATATTTGTATTTTGTTTTCTCTTAAAGTATACTAATGTGTGTTAATTTTAGCGTGTAGATATACTATAAGAACCACTGATCGATGTTATTATATTGTTTTAGCAGGCATTGTGGTGATGGATATAGAATACTTAGTGTCGCCATAGAATTCCATCTTGAGGGTGTCGTAAGAGCCGAAAAAGGGAAATGATAAGGCCTAAAATTTGGCTGCAAGAGAAGGGAAACCCTGTGCCAACCCCTCCAGTCAGCGTGGCACAGTAGACTTACCCTCCATGTAATGGGAGGAGGGTCGACTCAGCGGTAGGTCGCTTATAAGCTGAGTAGTTGTACATAGTATATTATTTTTAAAATGAAATGAAATATTCAGATGGTATAGTCGCAAAACCAAAAATACTCCAAATATCTGCCAACTCATCTGACAAACATAGCTCAATTCCCTCCACTAATTTGCAGGAGGCCATTTAAGGAAAGACATCGCGACTAGTGATAGTGCGCTAAATATAACTTAAAGTGATTACACACTTTCATCCTTCATCCAATGATACCGCTCTCCATTCGTTTCGCATAAATCTCCCGGAGCCAACTTGTCCCACACATCCAAGGAACGCGATAAAACATGAAAAATCGTTGGCAAGTGAAAACCGCTGTGTTTCCTTGTCCCGGTAATTGTTTCCCACGATCGCCGGGGTCGGTCTAAATCACCGGGAAATCAGATAGTGGTCGAATAAAATTGTGGGCTGACCACCGGCCGGGGAGGTTTGCGGAGCGGGACTTGTACTTGCACTGATCACTGTTGCAAAACTAGGAGACTCGAGAGTAATTCGATTTGTTTAGTCAGCTTTGAATTTAAATGAAATTTGAAATTCGAATTTTATAAAATTTAATCATCCTAACACACAAATGATTACATCGTAATGTGAAATGAAACTTAGTCTTATTAACCTCTGCCGAAAAATAGGTGTTACGGATTAGATATGTGTATCTACCGATTGTTTGTCTGTAACGCTATAGCTCTTGAACGGTTGAACTGATTATAGTTTTTTCGTAAGGTGCTTAACTGAGGATATTCCGATCGAGACATAATAATTCGGGAACCCATGCGAGTGAAGCTGTGAGTACAAAGTAGTATATGTTTAATACGCCCACCATATGTCGATTATATATTTAAAGATGTACGTAACAACTATTAGCATTTCCATACAGAAGTCGTTTTCAGGCCTCAGGCATCAGGCCATGCTGTGATAGCGGAGGAAGTCGCGACACGCGGTGGGCGGACGCACGGGAGGTCATGTTTCGGTGTCGCGTGCCACTTGACATGACAAAATTATTCCAGACATATGTCAGAATTAGCATATGTATTGATCAATACGTGCCAAAGGTGATGTACGAATACTGGTAGCATGGGTACCGTCGCTCTAGGTTTTGTGCCGAACATATTGTTACAATATCGGTGTCAAGATAAAATTATGTCACCGGAGGTAGGTAGAGGTAAAATACATCCTGCTAATATTCTAAACGCGAAAGTTGTAGATTTGTTACTCGTTCATGTAAAAACTGATGAATGCATTTTGATACAAATTTACAATAATAGCTTACACATCAGCCAAATCGTCAAAATGCCACAAAAATCTAGTCATGGAACAATTTTGTGTACTTCAAGTCGGAAAAATAACAATTAAAGAACATTTTATAATCTTCATGTTTTCTGATGTATAATTTTAACCTTCCTTTCTATATAAGGATCATCATCACAATGATTTCAGCAAATAAGTTATCCGCTACCGAGTTGGCCCTCCTCTAATTTTATGGAAGGAAATAAGCCGATAGCATGGCACTATCGGTTTGCACCAAGTTTTTCTTCTCTTGTGGCTAGGTGATCTCGTGTTTCTTTAGTCGCCTCTTACGTCACCGCCACGATGGTAGGGGTTGGTGACATAGTGTATTCTATATCTATCACCATACAGATAAAACCAGTCAAGCTGTATATCTCTGGGGCGGGTCAGTAGTGACTGATTGTTAGTTTTTGCGAGTTCATATTGAATACGGCTCCCGCGGGATGAAGGCTTGATATCTTCCGAAGTCGGAGTTTCCTCGTCGTTTTCCTTGACATTGACTTGTTGCTTCGAGTTTATCTGGATTGAGCTGCTTATGGGGGTGTCTATCGGCGTTTTTGTCGTATGTTCATTTCGTTTTCTCGTTTATTGAGGCTTCTCGCTTTCATCCTGGCATTAGATAGGATTAAGATATATTCAGAGTGCTGTTCGTGTACGTTAAAAAAGAATGCCACCTAAAAGCAGCGCTCGTGTTGTAGTATTTCAACCCCGTACAGAAATTAGGGTGTTATACTTTTTGACAGTTCTATGTATCTCTCAGAAATTAAGGTGTTCATCTTAGCACAGTTATCATAACCATATTAGTTATTAAATAACCAACTGCTTGGTCAGGTATTTTGCAAGCCAGTTTAAGACAAACCACTTACTTGAAATATTCTAAAGCTAGCAACACAGTAAGAATACAACTTTTTCAATTAGCCAGTTGAAAGCAAACCCTCCGTTTCGCCCGGTGCACTAAGTAATTGTTACAAAAAGCGCCAGAACCGCAGAACACACGCTCACCCAAATGCCAAACCGCTAACGAATGGAGCATTTGTAAAAACGCCGGTTCTAACCGCAACCGCAACCCAACGCCGCTACGGCAAATGAGCCGAATTACACCGCATTAGCACCGCCCGGCGTTGCACGTTTTGTTCCTAATTGATACGTTTGTTTTAGAAGGGTTTTAATAATACGCTAACTCTTTTTTCATGTATCACAATCAGTAAGTAGCTCTCTGTAGTGGCGAATTTGAAACATAATAGGAAGTACGATGAGAGAAAAGTAAACAGAAAAATCAAATGCAACGTGCATTGTCGATTTTGAACCGTTGTTAAGCATTGTGTCTGTTCAAGACGTATGCCACACGCCCTCGGCAAGTTTTTTTGTAATTTAGTAGAATAATGCTAGCAGTTGTCGGGTAAGCGCTTAAGTAAAGAATAGAAAATTCGAGACCCTCCCTCACCACAATAAACCGCGTGCTCAGAGTAGGCAAAAAAACCTTCACACTCATTTCAGCCAACAAAAATCAGCTGATAAATGAGACCTCCAATTTGATGGAGTTATATGACGTGTATGTGTAAGGCTGGCCAGGTGAAGTAGCACATTTGATGTAGGTATTTATATAGGGTAATATATCGCTTATTAGTTTTAGTCGTACTTAAACACATTCGCCCGAAAGCTGACGAAATTATTTAATTTTTTCTTGAAACCCTGCTCATTTCATAGGAGCCCTACTAAAGCTCCGCAAAAATCAGATTGATTCTGGCTGACGATTTGCACGAATGTTGGCTTTTGCCATGCACAACTTGGGCGTGGGCTGGGCGATGGGCAGACGAAATTTATTCTACTCATCGTCTTGGCCTGTGATTTGTGTACTCACGTGGTCGATGTTTGCATAAATAAGAGTACCGCGCTAAAACAAATTGTAGAGGAAAAGGACAATTTGCAGAAAAGGCACATTTTGTATAGGGAACATTTTATTTCCACAGTGTACACTGTAGGGCCTGACGTTAATACTAATGTAGTTTATTGCTTTCATTTGAGGTTTATACACACTGGCACACGTTTGGAATCAAGACACCATGAATTTGCAGGAATATTAGCTTTACTTACGCATTATTAAATCAGACAAAGATTCGGCACCCAAGCCAAACTGATACAGTATAATTAGATACAATATTACGTATATACATAGTCAAAACCTTATACTTCAAATATATTCTAATTTATTTGCACGTATAAACAACAGAAATCCAATAAAATACTTTTGATAAACTATAATTCTTTAAAACTATTAATCTTCAATACTGTCAACATGAATGTAATTTTACACTAACGTATAAACGTTATCGAATATTTCGCATACCGACATCGATGGCTGTTTTTAATCTGGCGACTGTCGGATGTCCGCTAACCCTAACACATTCCCGTCATCCAGACACGACCACTCCAGAGGGGACGCGACATTCTTAAGATGTTTCCCGGCATTTTTGCAAGACAAATAGCAGTCGCTTGACCGAGATGACATATGGGCGCGCGGTCGGGTACGCCTCATACACTCCCCGGAATTCCCAGTTTTCCTCTCTAGTATTCAGCACTAAGACGTTTGTTCCTGTTACAACCTTCATATTTTAACCCCAGGGTTTTGTCTCCCGGAAAACCCCCCCCTGCAGAGTTGGTCATGGCTGAATCACGCTGGCTTTGCCGGTTGCTACTTTGCCACCAAGTTTTCAAACTCACACCAAGTTTTCAAACTCGTGTGCTTAGATTGTATACCTACCAAGTTCCTTTATTACTTACTATATTAGTATTATTCTAGTGGCGAAGCTTTTTTAATTGTTTTATGAAACAAACAGTTACTTGTCAAGAAAAGTTCCTGGTTGGTTAAAAACATGTTTTCCTTTTTTTTCTCCAATCAATTCATACCAGATCACAATTGCCACCGTGTATCATATTTTGTAGTTGCTTCAAGGTTTCCTCTTTCACCCTATACGTAACCTATACGTTCTTTCCTCTTTCACCCTATACGTAACTTTCCAGATAAATTAGTGACTCTTAATTACACAGAAAAGAATTTGTAGAAGAATGTGTGTTTAAGAATGGTTTATTCTTAAGTCCGAATAATAGGTGCCAACCGGAACAGCC
The DNA here is from genome assembly GCA_905475355.2 of Clostera curtula. Lineage (NCBI taxonomy): Eukaryota > Metazoa > Arthropoda > Insecta > Lepidoptera > Notodontidae > Clostera > Clostera curtula. The sequence continues at coordinate 19,967,215 of FR997799.1, forward strand.
CAGCTGGGATCGTCGATGATTTATTCGCTGGTCGCGAAAACTTTCAGGTCTAGTTTCGGTTTACGAGCGTCGTATTTATGGGCGGCCGAAGTTGGTCCGTGGTTATTTATTATGTTACTCTGGCGAAATTAAGTTGGGAATGCAAGCCAGATTGTATATCTCGTGTGTGCTATTCATGAATTTTAGTGCGACACAAGTGTTTTGCATAGGTGAGTTGTGGGAAACTGTGCTGTTTGATTAGCGGCTTTGTCATGGTGGAATAGTGTAGTTAGAATACGTCATGCTACTGATTCATCAAAAAGGTGTTGTAGGTATTTTAGAAGAAATTGATGGGAAAAGAAGACGTATTATGTCATCATCATAACTTCCGCCAAAATAACTCTACACAGGCCTTCCCGAAACTATTCCACATAGGCCAGACCATCGGATTCCGATACCCTTAACCAAGTCCTCGATCCACGTGGCGGAGGACAACTAGCACTGCGCTTTTTGGTACTAAAATGTTTTGTAGCCACAGTTAGCGTGAACTCTACTACTGATACATTTCCTCCATAAAAATGCAGGAAGCTTGATTCAATATTGGGTAATTTAAAGACTATGAATTATTCAATATACTTTAAACTGAGGTTAAATAGTTATAATATGCACGCTGTGATCTACCTTTATAAAAAAAGTCTTACATATCCAAATTCTGTATTTATGGTAGTGAAGATATTAGTAAGATCACTTACAGAGCAAACAGTCCCATGAGCAACCGCAAACCGCAAGACGTATGCGTCGAGAATAACCCACAAATGAGCGGTGCTTAGCGCCGCCGTGAGTCGTTTGCGGTCGTTCAGGGCACACTGATTGTTGTGCGTTATGTTCAACAAACTTGTGGATAATTTTATAAAGTTTTACTCTTTCGCAGTTAACTGATTTAATTTGATACCAATCACCATCAGCATCTTGGGTCACAAATGAGACATCGCAAAGGACATCTTCAACACTTGAAATGGAATGGGCTCCTAGCATGAAGACGTTTCAACAGTTTGACGAGAGAATACTTTCAAATTTGTCTATAAAATACTGTGGGAATCACTCAAAAGGTAGTTAAGTGGTTTGGGGTGCGCAAATATTTAAGTATTTCTCTATATGTCTTCATCTATCAACGACTAGTTTTATTTTGATTGAAATAGGTGCTGTGTCACTGGCATTTAAAGCAAGAATTTGCTAAAGATTTCGTGAAGTTCCTACCTTGTGTAAAGGTTATAAATAGGAGCTATTGGGTGGACAAGGGTCAAGTACGAAAGGGCCCTGTCTTGTCCGATGATGTCGGATTGCTTGCTTCCCCGATCTGTACCGGATTATTGACACGCCCGTCTCGAAGAGCATGCTTATTAACATTGTTGGTACAAATTGAGAGATCAGAGCGGGTTGGTTCAAATTATATTTTAATTTTGATCTAGGATTGTCGTTCGTCGTTTCAGCCCATAAATGACCCACTACAGAGTCGGGCCTCCTCTAAACTCATGGAGGGAAATTAGCCTACTGTGCAACGCTGGCAAGACGGGTTCGCACAGGGTTTGTATCAAGTTTTCCTTCTCTTTCGGCTAGGTGATCTGCCTCTTGCTTTTGCTTCTTTTAGTCGCCTCTTACGACACCCTCAAGACGATACGGGTTGGTGACATTGTTTATTCTAAATCCGTCGTCATAAAGACAATAATGTTTGTAAAGTAACTCATTTGATAATCTGATGGTTGTATTTAAATATATTTTCATGTTCATCTCCTAACATAATAGATCCATTTTTATGAATAAAGTATAAAATATGTTATAGTGATCTCTAGTGAATGGGTCTGCAATCTGATGGAAAGAATATACAGGGTTGCATATCAAGATGTGATCAAGATGTCCTCTAGCAGCTAGTGTCTTGTCCCCGTATTTTGCCCCGAATATTTTGTACTAGAACTAGTATTACTTAGTAGAACTAGTTAATATTTACACGAAGCGTTTACCATCTGCTGTTCGCAATCGAACTATTCGGACAAGCAATAATTATTTGGTTAGACTAGCTGTCATTACGCGTAACGACTGCTATAGGTGGTAGAACGGCAGTCAGGCTCTGCTCTGTAGAGCAGCATTCCGTACCGGTGGTAGTTTCAGCATGAATGTGGATGCAAGGATTGGGCGATCAAAAGAGATGGATGAATTGTAAGAATGAGGATTTGTCTTTGAAAGGTGTGACTGTAGATATGACGACTGATGGGTGTATATGGAGACTACCACCTAGCCGTAAGATGATAATGGTAATTTTCAATAAAACAGTTTGAGTTTGATAACATAATAAATGATACTTATGTAATAGACATAAGTCTCTAACATGGACCAACATATCTAAGAAGGATGTCTTTGCCGGATAACCGGCGGGGGTCAGTACAGGCACGCCAATTTGCTTTGTCCTTACTTACTGTCTGCTCCGCCATGCCAACAATCCTGAATGTAAGGACGGCCTTCGTTAGCCCTTTCGGTTTAGCGATTCAGTTGTTGGACAGCGTCCTGGGATTACCCAAAGTAGATTCTGTGGTTCGTGCATTCTGTTTGATATTCAAGGCACATTTAGTTAGGAATTTTGAATAAGTTGCTGTGTAAAAGAAAAACGGTTTAATTAAATTCTCATATGACGGATTTAGAATGCGCAACGTCACCAACCCAAATCATCCTGTGGGAGTCGTAAGTGGCGACTAAAGGCACGCAAGAGGTAGACTGATAAGAGAAGGAAATCTTGATACAAACTCTGTGCCAACCCGTCTCGCCAGCGTGGTATAATAGGCTAATTTCTCTCTTTGAATTAGCAGAAAGCCCGACTCAGTAGTGGTGCCTTTATGGGCTGAAATAGCATCGTATAAATCTGTATACTCATCAAATCAATCACGTACTGGATAGTTGTTGACTAGATCTGGCTAATGTTTGGCCATATGCGACTATTGCGGACTTTCCTCTCACAAATCTGTCTTATATCCAGTCTTGTACCTAAAATGGCGATCTAAAAAGACCAACACACAGACAGAGTTTCTTGCCGACTCTTCTCTGTAGAGCTGCATTCCGAACCGGTGGTAGATGGTAAAAAAACAATTTTAATTGGTAAATTTTAAATTTTATTTTATTGTTTGTTTGCTTGTTAAAACAGCTGTAATTAGCCAACTTGATTAAACAAGTTTTGATTTTGGATGTAAATAATTTTGTTATTTTAATACAAGTAAATAAAATGTTGTTGTCCCTAGTAACCTTTTAAAAATGCTTTCTTAAATATTTTATCTTTCTCAAGGCACATAATCATTACCGATGCTTCTCTATGGGAAGCTCTAACACTTTTCCCTAACCGTCACCATTTCTCAGTAAACCCTTCAATATTAAGTTTTAAAGCGTCATAAAACGAGATGGCGTGCAAAGGGTCATCAGATATGGGTCCAAGCGCGTTAAGGGACCTCCAGGGTAACAGACGCCTTCACACATACTCTTCAATGTAGATTTCCCTTTGCTATGCCCGACAGATTTGCGAAGATATGTTGAGAATATTCTGACAAATATATTTTGAATTGGACGTTAAAAATACCTTTGACGAAATATTCTATAAACTTTTACTTGTCACAACGTACTTTCAAAGTGTATCTTCGTACTTTACATACCAAGAAGATGATACTAGTTAAGATACTTTATAACAGGGTAGAAGCTAATGTTACGTTAAGTGTCTCAATAATGTATTACCAAAATGGACCTGTTGTGCGTGGTTCGCGTGAAATATGTGTGAAACAGCGTAATTTACCGCAAACATGCGTAAACAGTAATTAACGAGTGGGCAATACCACGCTCAATTTGACAAGAATTATTTGTATTGCTTTTCTAATCACGCGTACTAGCTCATATTATTACGATTGTAAAACAATTATTATTTTAGGAGGACCTTCTCCTTGTGTGTGTGATTACAAATTATTTCATTCTCTATCTTGTGAAAAATACGTCGCGTTCTGAGGAAGAAAATTAAGGAAGTAGAAGGAATAAAACCCAACTGAAAAAAAAACCTTGACAACATTATAGAGGAACATTACACAAAGGGTATAATGGAGAGGGATATCGGATCAGAAATGTAGAGATGCGCAGGAGAACCAGAGTTACCGACATAGCCCACAGAGTTGCCTAACTTAAGTGGCAGTGGGCGGGGCACATAGATCCCAGGACTGATGCCCGATGTAGCAGAGAATTCCTCAACTGGTGGTTTCATTCCCCCACATGAAGGACCGACGACCTGGTTAAGGTCGCCGGAAAACGTACACGCGGTCGGCTCACAACTGGCCTTCGTGGAAATACCTTAAAGGAGGCCTATGTGTAGCAGTGCGCACATGTTTAGGCTGAAATGATGATGCTGGTGATTATTCTTATTTGCCAGGCTGGCCATTCGGAAAGTTACATATAGCTGCTTAGAAAGATGAGATTAGCAAACATGCATACTAATCTACAGACAGCAGAACTACCTACTGCTGAAATATTTGTCAGTTAATAACAATACTTGGTTAATATTACTTTCACCTAATCTATCCCATAGCCACGCTTGCTGTGTAATAATCTCGCTTAAAAATGTTATTTTTTTTAGATAAAGTCAAATTTAAATCTGTAATTATCAGAAAACCAATGAATACATATTTGCTTTTCAGATAATGTCTGTTTGTACAGCAAAATGATCTACTTAAAAGTGCTATAATTTGTCCACACCGGTACGCCGCATAAATGGAAAGGCCTAATTAGCGCACGTTGCCACCGAATTTCTTCCACACCTTACCCCAAAGCAGCCCATCAATATCCAAAATTGACATGTCCAAAATGTCACCGGGTTTGTTCCACCAATCATTTTTTACACGCTCTTTACGAAGTGGGTATTATTAGCGCTGACTTGCAACGGTCACTGCGCACCTTGCGTTGCCACCACCTTGCGTCTTGTATAACGTACTGTGTCCAGATACACCAAGATATCCAATCAATAACAAATTAAAACGACCTATCATCTACGCCGTTGTCAGTAGCGGTTAAATTTTATATTCAGAGTAGTAAGGTAGAAATTTAGTTGTTTCAAATACTAAGGCGTTCGGTGGGGTGAAGCCGGAAAGATGCTACCACCCCACATTAAGATTAGTTAGCTAAATATAAAGTGAAATGTTTTTTATGGTTACTGTATTAGTGGACACGGCTGTCTAGTGAAATTAGTTGCATTCTAATTTCGTATGAAATCCGTTGAGATCGACCGATAATTCTTCGTCGGTAGGGTCAGTGGGGAAAGTGAGTGTTTAGGCTTATTTGGACGTCATGGTGTTGGTTTTTGTATTGTTCTACGGTGGCGCGTCTATGGCAGGTGTGGAGGCTTAATAAGCGTAGTGAGATTGAATAATAGCCGTCCAGTTTTGTCGTGGTTTTGCCAAGCTTATAATATTGACGCTGTGTGAATGTTTAAGACAAATTTAAACCGCTTTACTGGAAACGGGTTTATTTACAAAAACTTTATGAGTCGTAAAATCATCAAAACATCAGTTAGCATAAATTGGTAGTTAGTCAATTCAAGTAAGCCTGATAGCAGATCCCAATAACATTGGCAAAAAGGTGTCAAGATTGAAATTCATAAATCTTAAAATAATACTTTATACGGATTTCTCAAAAAAATATTACGTATTATCACTACTTACCATTTTAATGGACGATTAAAGAAGCGTGAATATTATAGCCCGCTGCGGCCGAGATGACGGAAATCGTAAAAAAATACAGCACTAGCTTTTTCAAATAACTTAGTACTCCACATGGACGTATAAAAAAAGGCGGACAGAACTCTGGCTAAGACAAAAGTGAGACGCCAAAATGGCGGCAGCTCTGTATGTGTGAGTTAATTTTGGGGTTGCCAAGATACACAAAATTTTGCAATAAAAACATGGTTAAAATATAAAAAAAAAATGTTCGAAATTGTTATGTTTAACTTTAACATCCTAAATGCTGAGTATTTTTTTTTATAATAACTTCTTTTACTTTGAGAGGTTTTTGAAATTTACTCTAATTTCGAGATGTGTTGAAAACGATTCTAAATTAAAAGAAATGCTTTCATTACCAAATATTTTTTTGTGATAATATATTTATGTTGCCTAACTATAATTTATTGCGCACCTCTTGAGAAGCACTGGTATTAAATGGTACAGTAACAGTTTATTCCTCTGCCACGTGTCTTGACTCAAACAAATATTAAAACAAAATAAAGCACTGGGGATTAAAATAATGTATGATTAAGTTTACGATTCGACGACACGGTTGGCGCAGTGGTTGAGCGATCGACTGCTGCGCAGCATGTCGCGGGCTTGATCCCCGCACGGAAGAAATATTTGTACGACCTGCAAGTATTTGTCCCGGGTCTGGGTGTTTTTCTATCTATAATATGTATGTATTTACAAAAAAAAATGTATTTAAGTAGTCTATCATCCATATCGTTACTATAAAACAAGCATTAAGTTGCTTAGCTTGGGACGAGATGGCGTTGTGTGAAATGTCCAAGGATATTTATTATTATTATATACCGACACAATAGCTACAATGTAAATTTAAATTTTGGAAAAATAAGCGGCATAGTTTCATTTTTTTTTTGTATTATCCATGTCTTGGTAGATTGCTAATTTACCTTTTAAGGTACTGCATAAGTAACAACACGCCGGAGTCCTCCTTTAGTTGTTTATATAAGTCATCCGCATCAAAATATAGACTGCAAATGACACTGTATTTGTTTGGAATCCAATCGTTTTCACCATTACAATTTCTACTAAGTAATTTTAATTCAATCATTTCTCCATACTTAATTTTCCTTAGAAAATCTAGCAAAAGGAATATAAAATAAAATACCCAGTCATCATCATCATCATTTCAGCCAAAAGACGTCCACTGCTGGACATAGGCCTCCCCCAAGGATCTCCACAAAGGCCGGTCCTGGGCCGCCCGCATCCACTGCTTTCCGGCGACCTTAACCAGGTCGTCGGTCCACCGTGTGGGAGGCCTACCAGCACTGCGCCTTCCGGAACGCGGTCGCCACTCGAGGACTTTTCTGCCCCATCGGGCGTCGGTCCTGCGAGCTATGTGCCCTGCCCACTGCCACTTAAGTTTGGCAATCCGGTGGGCTATGTCGGTGACCCTGGTTTTCCTGCGTATCTCCTCATTTCTGATTCGATCTCGCAGGGAAATTCCGAGCATAGCCCTCTCCATTGCCCTTTGGGTGACTTTGAGCCTTCTGATGGAGCCCATAGTGAGCGACCACGAAAATACCCAGTAGTAACTATTAAATAATTAACCATAATAATATATTGATTTTTATAATAAACGAAAATTGCCCACATTTCGGTTAATTTGCACACGTGAATATTGGCAACACTGAACTTTAAATTAATTGTTTTGTTCTAGCAAATACAAATTGATTTTAATGTATATAATCTGGAAATAAGTGATTGAATTATTCATTTACGTATGAAATGTGATTCCTGGATTGTTTTTCTTTCGGTCACTACTGTTTTTACACCATTTTACCACGCAAGACATGATTTATAGTTTTTATTTTTTCGCCGCATATTGCGTCTTTAAGCATCTATGTTCACGCGTGTAATGGCCGACTAATGTGTGAAAGTGTGCGTGCTGGCCTGTACATATAGCTGATCTGGCCGACTTTGATGTCACAGTTTTTAGTTAGCGAGACTCTGTCCGACTTTTTTTATACGTCCATGGTACTCCATTAATAAGTCGTAAATTAACTGAATTTTGATATGGTTTTAATAATATATTAAATATTAGCTTTTCATTTCATTTATTTCTAGCGGCTAGTTCGCATATTCTGACATAAGAACTATGATTAATTACCCAGAATTGTATAAAGATATCAAATATAAGGAAAGTAGTGACGGAATTAAAATCGATTTCGAAACTGAGGGTAACAACTGACCGAAAACGATAAAACTTGATACGAAGCACTCTGCACTCTCTCGAATCTAACTGGCACGCTAGGCTGATTTCACCTGTCGCGGAGCATGTCCCCCCAACGGGGAGCGCAACCCCATTGGGGGGCATTCGTGGGGCCGCCGTTGGTTTTAGTGGATAGGTTGGAGCGCTAATTACTATCTTTCCACGCCCCGGAGTCCTAAATACCCTGGTCAGTCCGCAACTGCCGGGGGGTATCCATGATGATTTCCAATAAATAAAAAAACGCCAAATATCCCCTCAATGCGATTGGATTTCTGACTCAGTAGTGAATCTTTTTCTTTAAGGGTCGAAACTTAGCTGTCTAATACCGTCTCTGAATCCCCGTATTCCACTGTATCGAGTTTTATTGACAGGCAGTTCTTGGATACGTGCTATTAGCACCGCAAGTGCTAATGGACCGCTTATTACCATATTAGGCGATCGCGAGATAACACCTGCTTGTGCGCACGCCGTAATGTCTAACGTTTATGGACTGCCCGTTGATTACTATTGCGTTTTGAATTTTGTCCGAGTATATTTGGATTTTATTTGATGGCAAATAAATTTTATTAATCAACTTGGATACATATTATAAGCAATAATAAAATTATTTATGCAATAAGACAGGGGTCGGCAACCTTTTGCGTATAGCAGGGCCACAGAGTAATACAGAGCGAAACCTTCTAAAGAGTGAGCAAAATTGTTACCTATTCATAAAAAGTTGGCACAGGAGGATTAAAATAAATACACAAAAGTTTGTTTACATCTATTTGTCACTTAATAATTTGAGACATACTTTTTGTCTTAAACTTATCACATCATTTCAAAAAGTCTTCCCTGGTCTTTGGGATAATTAAAAAAATATATGTTTTTATTTTTCGATTGCTGTTCATGCACACAGTACAATAAACCATATTTACACTCTTTCTAATTTATTCAAATTTCAATTTTAAACAAACACGCACGACGCGATACGCAGCGAGCGGTGAGGTAGCCCTATGTTAAAGCACTGGCCGAACTAGTATAAACCGGTTTCGTTCCGTACGTGACAAACCGCCAGTGCTCCCGCACACACGCGCATCATACTTGTAGTGGTGTACCTACCGTGGCGCTGTTCTTAGAAGGTATCGCTCTGTCCTTTATCTACTTCTGTGGCAGGGCCACATATGTTGCCAGAGTATTATATGCGGGCCGCACTTATTTTTATTAACTCGGTCATGAATTTTTGATATTTGAAATAAAACGCATGTATATTCATAAAATCATGTATATTTAAATTGAATTACTATATTAACTTATAAGTAACAACTAGTGAGATTTTTGCGGCTGCATTTGACTTACAAGCGGAGGAAGAATACTACTACCCCATATCCTCCCGTGGGTGTCGTAAAAGGCAACTAAGGGACAACAGACGTTGGGCAGCAGCGACGTTCTGTTCAAAACACACCATCCATCACTGCGATCACCAACCCGCCTGCCAAGCGTAGCGATTATGGCAAACCCCCCCATGAATTGTGAAGTCCTTGGGGGAGGCCTACGTCCAGCAGTGGACGTCTTTTGGCTGAAATGATGAAAAATGATGATGATGTCCTCTTGCTTTGATATTTTTTTCTTATGGACCTCAGGCTTGCGGGCCACACCGAGATAGTCTACGGGCCGTTTGTTGCCGACCCCTGCAATAAGCAGACAGCTTATTGCATATTTAAAATGAATTAATTGATGCCTTTCTAAAAAATAATTTTTATTTGGTCACGAACAGAGGTTCATGTTACAGGTGTTACAGACGTTATTGTAAGTTTTAATGGAAATAGGAAGATATCTAGGGAGACAGAGTCCAACATAAACCTAGTCCCCAAATACCGTGTAACGAGAAGTGATCTACGTCTTCCAGATGGCATCTACCTAACCTAAGAAAATTTCCCTTTTTTATTCTACAGTATTCTTCAGCAACTTCTCCAATTGTTAGGGTGACCATAATCGTCGGCAGTGAAGCGTGGAGATATCGTTTAAGGAATGTCCGGCAGATGGGTTGCCACGACACCCCACAAATGTCAACGGTTGCCCCGTGACATTTATTAACAGCGTGGAAGGGTTGGACGGAAAATTCCTAAGGTTTTGCCCATAGTCTGGCGGAGCGAGTCACATCAGTATATGCATTTTGAAAATGGAAATAGAACGTCCAAATTGTAGTTGATGATAACGCGGTTAGAATGATGATTTATTTTTTACATAAGAAGCGTATCAGATTAGACAGTGCTAGCAGTGTCACAAGGTGGATCGAGACCCTGGTGAAGATTCCGAGCGTCGTCTTGGTCCAAAGGTACAATACGTCACTGAATCTTCCCAAATTTCTCTCCTGAGAGAGTCGTGTGCTCAACAGTGAACGTTGATCTTCATAAAGTTTTCCGTACATTATGCAATATTAGCGATTTGCAATACGTTACTATATCAAATTTCATACCGGATATGGGTTTTGATTGGAAATAAATAAAACCCTGGCTATGATTAAACAGAAATAAAAATATAGCCTTAGTCCATACATGACCCACTGTTGGGTCGGACCTCCTCCAATTGGAGGCTTTCTGTGCCACGCTAGACGTGTTCGCACAGGGTACCAAATTGTCCATAGTTTTTGGTATTGAAATCCGCTACTCGCGCCTTCCTTGCCACCTGTCTTCAGAAACGTTTTGTGTAAAACTACTACGCCTCACTACATCCAGAGGTATTCTTGGCACTATGGCTGCCAAGGGAGTGTTTAGTGACATTATCGAGTCCACTTCGCTTTCATGCCGTCTTCGACGATGTGAAAAATTTCTTCGTCTTAAAAAGATTTCAAAAATATATGTTTTCTTGTATATACTTACAAATTAATTGGCACACGATTGGGCAATTAAAAACAATATTAAATGTACGTTTGTATGTTTAAAAAAGGGTTTAATACTTCTACATTTCCATTTCATTTACATTTCGGAAAAGATTTCCTTTTTCAATAATCATTAAAATCCACAACGCAGTACATAAGCTTTGTTTTGTATTTTCAAAATAACATAATATAGTCATCCCCTATTGATTTGACATCAACATATTTATTAATAGATTATTTAATAATGAATTCAATATTAAAACAGTCTTATAACTGCAAACCTCAATAGATTCCAAAGCTGGTCAGTAGGTACGCTCTTTAAGTTTTTTCGTCGCCAATTTTCCGAACAATTTATCTCCCTGTAATATCGGCTTGATAGAAAAATGCATTATTAACCCCATAACCGCTCCCAATATCGTAGTAATACCCTTTCGCAACAACAAAGCGAGTTGGTGTAAATTACGAGCCCTGGTGGGGCCCCCATTGTCCAGCGCCGGGCTACTTTGGGGTGACTTAAATCCGAAATTGGGTATTTCGAAAAATGTGCATGTGTCATTTATCACGACCCTCGGTTTAGCGCGGGTGGAAAAAACCTAACCCTATTTAAAAAACTACCCCTACTAATCCGCGAAGGGCTCGCGCGGCGCACGCAAACTGTATTAAAATGTGCCGGTATAAATACAATGTCGCGTAAATATTGGATGAATACAAGAGAACCTTGAAAGAGATAATCCTTATTGAGATCGGATGTCAAACAGCCCCCGCGTGAGACAACGGGTTAATCAGCGTGTGCGGATAATAAACACTCCTGGGATCTACTAAATTTGCATTTGTTTCACGTTCTTTTATTCTGTGGAGGTAGGCAGAGGGCTGTTATGATTTGAGTAGTATTCTTGCTTTTTGTGCCCACTTAACATTTGATTTAAATTTATGTAAAGTGAAGAGTTACTTAAGTTACCTATATAATTTGAAACCAGTGCTAAATGACCTACTTTTATACTAACTTAATTTATGTGAAAATTTTATCGTAGTGTTCTTAGATCTTAATAATACACATACACACAAAGACTAGGTTTGTTAAAAAAACAAAAGAACATTTATCTCATTTAAAACAAGTGCGCCACAATGACTCCCCTGAACGAACGTTAGTAATTCGATTACAATTCCTCATTTAATTGAGGAAATTAAGACAGTCGCGTGTCATTGTAAAAGCCGCTATTGGGCCGTGCAATAGCTCGGAGCGTTTACAATGGCCGTGCGGTTAAACTTTTCAATATTTTGGTTGGCTCGGCGGAATCGCACGTGCCGCCGCGTGCGTCCGCGAATCCCCAACAAACGCTTTATTTTTTATTATTTTCATCATTCATATTTCACAATAACAACTGAGAAGGCGTTTCGCACGGTTAGCTTATGAAACCACTTTTGCGATTTCGCGGGGGGCGCATCTCGGGCTTACCGCAAGGGCCACTTCTAGGCCCGTTCCTATTTATATTATAGCACACGGCGTCGCGTTTTGTGATCCACTTTATCAAACGCTTTACAGAGATCGCGCGGTGGGGTTCGAACGACTAGGATAATAATTTAGGTGGAATTCTACTTGTGACGTCACGATGCGGCTTATTGTGTTTTTTGGCGTGGGATTAGCGAGCCGCGGGCGGTGGCCATAAAAAGCCGGCGATTTCAGTGTTACGATGGCCATGGGCTCATCATACTTGTGTTCGGCACGTTATTGATTTCCCCGATATTATATTAGATACTTGGTGGTGTATTTATACCAATGTATAAAAATATATATTTTAGGATAACAAATGGACCATTTAATGAGTCTATAGAATGATATTTCTAACGGATAAAATACAGTAGCTCAAGTAAATACAATCACCCAATAGTATCAAACTTATACTCGCAATGTGTTGATTTCTTAACTTTCATTGATCGGTTTGATACATCACAATGTAAGGAAAGAAACAATATAAACAGGTATAGCAAGATACAAGCACATAACCCCAATGGAATATAATAACAATATTTTTAAACGTTTTCCACTTATGGCAATCATAAAATAGAATAGAAAGCGACATGGCGGTTAGAAATTGCAATCGCAAAAACCTCCCCACGATACACGGGTTCACGTAAAACGTAATGGGAAATTACTGTAAAATAAAAAAAGTCTCCCTTAAACAGGAGCCCTTATTGTTACTGCAATTTGGGTAAGACTCCCCTGGTAGGGCACAGCGCATTCCTATAACTTTCAACTTAAAATTTGATGACACCAAACTCTACTCGTACATTTGTTTTATATTACCCGAAAGCATAAACCGATCTGGTCCGTGTGGTGAAGGAATTTGAATACATAGTGTCACTACCTGATTCCATTCTGAGGGTGTCGTACGAGCCGACAAAAGGAAATGTCGAGGTCGATAACCAATCGAAAGAGATGGAAAACTTGACACGAAGCACTGTGCCAACCCATCGCCAGCGTGGCACAGAAAGCTAATTACCATCCATGGTGTATCCAGTTTTCCATATTGAACTTAGGTTTTCAGCCTTGTTATTTATTTGGTCGCCTTTTACGACACCCTCGGCCTTGAATAAGTGGTAACACATTGTATTCTTAATGTACATCATACGGACAGACACCTTATTAACATAGTCAATTCAGGTTATCCTCGGAGTCCTTTTTTTCTGTTAGTATTTTTTTATACGGAACCAGTATTCTAAACTGTGGAGATGGTAACATTATGAGTACCAACTATTGAGGCTTCCCTCAAGGCGAGGTCATAAAACTTGAACGGTTTTAATCGAAACCTTCGTATCTTTGTTTCGTTTGCATTGTCTTTTGAACGTGTTCAGACTATCGATGGCCTGTCCCATGTAAGTCTACAATTGTCACATTTGGATTCGTTAAAACTGATAGCGATATCTTAGCTGCTAATCTGAACTGTCGGTTAGATGTACGCTAAAGTATTTCTCCAGATTTCAGATTTAGAATCCATTGTCACAAAACTATTATTGTATTTCATTAACACCGAATGTGATGTAAACTTTAATTCTGCAATAAAAGGAATATTTGATACAAAAACATGTTCAAGCAATACCACAGTAGGTTAATTTACATTCCTAAAATTGAATGAAGCTCGAATCACGGGGTATTTTATAGGCTAAGAAGAAAAGAGAGCAACAGCAAGTAGCACTATATTAGGGTGTGCCTAGGTTGAAGTCTCACTTCTGACTGTGATGGCTGATGAATGAGTTTCCATCTATGGCAGCAGTGTATTTGTAAAGACACTTAGTCAGTAGCGTGAAAGCTGGTCTAACCAAATAATTATCCGTTGTCCCGCTAGATGGGCAACAGAGCGCAGATGGTAATTACACTGTGTAGATAAATAAGACTCCTTGTTAGACAAAGAGTTGGATGAAATTCCAAAACCACGCATTCTCGGTTCGATTCTGAAGTCGGTGATTCTGGAGGTAAGCTAGAGGTACTTGTCCTGAGTCTAACTGGGTCTCTGTTTTGTTTCTGTTTTGATTCAGTTTTGAGACTGATTCTGAGATTGTTTCTACCAAATTTTAGTCTACCTGGTCTCAGTAAACCATCATTGATCATCCAAAGAGTGGTGGGGGATATTCTAAATACAAATCAGCAAAAGGTGAGAAGGATCAAATATGATTTCGGTCATATTTGTGTAGCACAAATGCAATTTAAAGGCTAGACATTTTACACCGACGAAATATAATTGGGATACAATCCCAAGTGCATGCTATAAAAAGTACTTTAAAACTTAATCCTCGGAGCGAGGCAATTAACTTTTTAATTTCAGTGGATCATAAAGTGGCGCACACGCCTATCGGTAGCCACTAGCCACCGACCCGCAGAGATGTACAAAAAAAACTTGATTAAGATAGCCATTCACTACACGCTTCTGTTGTTCCGTAAGTAATAACTACCGTTCTTTATCAGGGCGCTGAACGCACACTTGGGTCTTCAAGTTTACGGATTGTTTAAATCTAATTGAATCATAATTTCAAATAGCATCTTGATTGTCGAAAGGTAGGCTACTCTTCAGAAACCGAACATTTGCATTACATTTATGGACAAAATCAAATTGAAAATATTTCAATTGTTAGTCAAAAACTAACACTAAAATGCGTGTTGTCTTTTAAGAGTTTACCAAAGGCCGATTTTTGGCACTTTTCTTCTATCAAACTTGTCTGGTTTCTATTCAATTATTCAATACAAGGGGAAATAATATGGAAATTTTCAACCAGCTAGCCAAGTTTAGTAGTGTATACCCACAAGTACAGGCATCCGTGATGACGATGTCTCAGGTATAAGAAAATTATAAAGTTGGTTGTAATGTTTTAATTGATCCAAGTTTATAGGGAATTTAATTTAAAACCTGACACTAGTCCTTGTATCTTTAGAGAAATAAATTTGATAGAAGTGTCATATTTCTGGTGTTAAGATAATAATGGCAATACAATTATGAAAGATCATCAAATTAATAAAGAGAAAACGTTGGCATTTGACTGCTTAACATTGTTGTCTACTAGTTTATTGGGTTTAATAACATGAAACATATACATAATTTTGTCAGTGAGGTAATTAAGGTTAGTTTATAAACATATTAGGGTTTGATATATACACACCACCCCATGCCATGTTGAGGGTGTCGTAAGAGACGACAAAGGAAATGACAAGATGGAAAACCAGCTAGTTTAACAAAAGGAAAACTTGATAAGAAAGCCTGTGCCAGTTGGGCCTCCTCCTTTTAGATGGAGGGTAGTTAGGTTGGCACAGGGTTTGTATAAGCTTGCCTTCTCTTGCGGCTAGGTCTTGAGCCTTGTCATTTCCTATTGTCGGCTCTTACGACACCCTCAGGGTGGAATGGGGTAGTGACACAATGTATTCTAAATCCATTACCACACGGAAAGGAAAGCAACCTTTTTCTAGATTCGACTCGATTAAATTCATGCTAGATTTTTACGGGGCATGTGGTGGTCCTGTTATTGTGTATGCGAACGTTCCCACTAGGACTTCCATGGGCGAATCGTCGTAAATAATATGATGCCTACTACTGAGTTGTACCACCTCCAATTTAAGGAGAATAAAAATTATTTGTTTGTATTCGTTTACACCGACATAAAATAAGGTTATTCTCTTACGCTTGGATTGTGTGGCAAACCTTTAGTTTAATCGATTCATAAGACTTTATTCAAATGGTATTATTGGATTAACACTCTTCATAAAATAAAATAAAAACAGTTTTTTTATTTGTACTAGAAACCAGATATCGCGACTGCGACTCGCGACTTTATCTGCGTGGTATTTAACAATGTGAAAAACTCAGCTCCTGAAAAGTGAAATAGATTTCATCGTCATCATCATCATTTCAGCCAAAAGACGTCCACTGCTGGACATAGGCCTCCCCCAAGGACTTCCACGAAGGCCGGTCCTCCAGCCACCCGCATCCATCGCTTTCCGGCGACCTTAACCAAGTCGTCGGTCCACCCCGTGTGGGAGGCTACGTACCAGCATTGCGCTTTAAAAGTTTTATACTAAATCGTTTAAATAATAGAAATAATGAGTAACGTTTACTTTGCCACGATATCTTTAAAAAGTAATCACAAAAAGTGGTTGATGTTATTGCACGTCCATTAAGCTATCAAACATATTAATGTTGCTTTTTATCGTTTCATAGTTGCAAAAACGTTAATACGCATCCTTCGTTACTATAACATAGTTCTTTTGATTTTTTCAACAGAAATGGTATTTTTATATTAGAATCTTGGTTTTGCCGCTTATAAATCCGACCTCTAATTGGCATTGTTTTTTTAATTTGGGAGATTTTAGTGAAGCACATGTTTTTTACATAAATATAGGTAGTTATTTAATTTAATAGTAATCTTAGGTATTAAAAATCATAGGACAAAAAAAAAGTGTGTGTGTGTGTGTATGTTTGTATTTGATTTTTATGTGGCATTTTTGTAAGATAGTATATTTAAGAGTGATAGTTGAGTAACACAGTCTCTTCATACGTGAGTTTTTTTATCCAATTTGTTACGGCTTTCTTACAATCATAGTTAGTTTTCGTGTATATGTATATTTTTTTGTTTACCTTGTTGTATAGTTCGGCTGAGCGTTTATTGAATTGTCTGCAAGCAAACTCGGTTTTAGTCTGGGGAACTGGAGCTACCAAGTCTTTCCTTCTTTTCGTTAGATTTTGTGTATCTAGTGGTAGGGTTTTATGTTTTTTCAAGACAGTTGGTATTATGTACAACTTTCTTATCGAGATTATATTGCTATAGGTAGTCTTAAAATTATGCCAAATTGAAAACACAAATTCAAATATCTGGTAACGTACTGGCAAATGGGTGTGGGTTGTACCATCCGTGGTTACAAGTAGACTCGTCGATGTAACTCAGAGTCGACTTACTAAAGCTCGAGTCCGTATGCTTACCCTCGCTCACTCACTGCTCAGCCCGTTAAAGACCCACTGCTGTATCGACCCTCTGTAATCGGAGTGCAGGAGAGAAACCGACCTACTGTGCCATGCTGTCCAGACGAGCTGCCACTGGGTTTTGTTTCAAGTTTTACTGCTCTTGCAGCTAGGGTGTATGCCAAGTAATGCCCTCAGTCGGCTCTTACGATAGCCGCAGGATGGAATGGGGTGGTGAAATTATGTACTCTAAATCATCACCACACGGATTTGCTCTAACTATTTTTTTCTGACACTTTCGGTACTTTGGCTCATAAAACTAATGACATCTACACACTCACTACACACACAGCTAGCTTTTTTTATCACGGAGACAGCATTTACTGAACTCTGGATTCCACGGTGATGATCTTCGGTAGCCATACTCTCGATTGAAGCTGTAGTATTCTTTTTTAACTCTACTGCTTCACGCGCAATTCTTGAAGAGTAATGGCGGTCAGTTGAGTTTGTTTATGTAGCTTAATCCTGTGAGTTGGTTTATGCCCTTAGTTGCTTCGTTATAGCCGATCCAGACCCGTTTCATAATTATATAAAATGTATACAAATCGTGTTTTATCTAAAAACTATAACGTATCGTAAATTATCTCAGGTTTTCACGATCTTTGCACATTGCAGAAAATGATTTCTTGACGGTTCTGATCGTGTTGTTTTATATTAATCCCAACGTACGTTGAGAACCGTCAAGAAATAATTTCCTGCAGTCTCTATCTCCTTATTTAACATAGTTGTAGAATTGAGTACTATAAATAGCAACTTTAAAAGTTAGAAGTTGGATGCTAGATCAAGGTGATATGCGTTATACCCATTACTATATAGCCTCATTAGCCTCATTGGATTCGTACAGAGTTTCATTATATTAAAAATAGTTCACTTGTGACAAAATATCTACATATTTCTAATAGTCGCATCTTACGACAGCATTGGTTACAGAATATAATATCAACTCAGTCACCTGCTAGATGACACTTCTTAGGCTTCTCTTGATCTCAGCACTGCTAAATTCTATATGGTTAGACCAGGTTGAAATATATAATGTGTTATCTGCCTACTGATGATTTATTTTAGATTTAAATTTAAATGTACAGCACATACAGTAACGCCAAATCGTTTGCTTGAGGTAAAATCGTTATCGTTTTTTTTTAATTGTATGATATATTAATTTTGAATTTGTATTATATTAACTATTATTTTTTTAATGTTTTGAATTGGAATTGAATGAAATCATTATTGTAATTTATATTTTTGACTACACTATCGCATTGGATTGTCTGTAATGATAGCTGTATGTATGTCTAATAATAAATAAAATAAATTTAAAACAAGAATTAACGTTACAATATCGAAGCCAATAATAAATTAGAATGTTCCCGACTGTAAAAACGCGCGAGATGGTTCTCCGAAATTAACCCTAGAGGTACCGCGCACCCATCCCTAAATAACGTCGCGTACGTGCAAGAAGGAAGTATTAAAGTCGTACAAGTTAACCCCACGGATGCCTGGGCCCGGGGCCCGGGACCCCACGGTTTAAATACATCCGATAAAAAACTAAACGACACCCCTCGGATCTGCAAAAAAGCGATCCCCAAAGAAAAGTCGAATGGAAACGTCCATAAAGGAAAATTTATCCGCAAATTAATTTGTACCGGTACGAAATAAAATTAAAAGTAATTCCGACGCATGTACCGTCAAATTGATGGCTTTAATTTTTTTCTAGTTCTAATAGATTTGTCCCCGGGCGTCGCGATAAGTTTGTGACGTTAATACCTGGGACCGTAGAAATTATCTATCGAGTGACTCGACAAAGCCGCTTTCTTAAGTAATTATGGGATTTAGATACGGAAAAATTCTACATCGCTATATCGGTTATTGTTGGATTGGGGGCAGATATTTTTTGTAACTGTGGTTCCATTTTGTTAACTGTAAATATTTAAATTGTTTACAAAACATTTTCAGGCTGTTTATTTTTAAAATTAAATCCTCAATCCTAAGATTGCCGTATGTAGCAACAGAAAACAGCAAACTCAGCTGGTCTTTATATGAAACCTTGTTCCATCCGTCTAAAAATTGGAGGAAGCTGGTCTCCAGTGTATTACTTAGAGACTGAAAATACACATGACTGCCTCGTAACTCTGGGGGTTGGATATGGTCGACTTTGGAACAGGTGTCTTTTGGTAAACCAGAGTCACTTTCTCTGAGTCGAGCTGTCGTTAGGGCTCGTGAATTTGTAAACTACCCCCGTGATACAGGTTATACGTAGTGCAGGGACTTTGTTAAAAAAACAATTAACTGTTCAATATGAAATTATATGTTGCAATATTTAAAGCGATATTTCTCAGTCAGTTCTACCTTACGGCTATTACTAATTTGTCATTTAATTATGACAGTTGCATATTTATCTTCGAAAACAAAATGTTGTGTGAGAACATTGTGTCGAAATAGTGGAATTTTCGCCATTAGCGTGGCCTCCAGTCTCATAGATCGTACGCTGAGTGATTTATAGTACTGGGTCGAGTATGTTCCTGATGCAATGTTCTTAATCCAACACGATTCGGTTTTCCAATTGTCTTTTAAAAACTGGTTACCTTTCGCATGAAATCATTATCGTTTGAATACTACTAACATACTAACGTTTTTCATAATACGGAGAATAGTAGATTTAAAGTAGAAAAAAGTTTTCTATCAATCGCCCGGGATTGAAAGGTTCCTAATTATTTAAACTTATATATTATAAAGTATCCCGATAAAAAAATATTTCATTTTTTAATCGGCATCCATTATTCCTATTTTGTTGAGTAGCATTGTATCTAAAAATCATAGATGGTTTTAAGCACATCTCTATCATTATAATATTATGTTGTAAAACTTACAAGGCAAGGCAGTATTAAAAAAAGTATGTCAAGAAATGGGGCGAATAGAAGTGACCGAATAAAGAATAAACGACCCAGTCGGCATTAGATTTTTATGTTCGTATCTCGTAGGTTGTAAATAACATCGCTGCTTGTTCCCCGCTCACTCGGAGATTATTACTGATTTATTTATTATTTAAGCAGAGTGATGGATGGCTGTGGTCCGACGCTGAACTGCCTTTGATACTGCGTCTTTATATCTGACCTTTGGAGGAGGTCACAGCCTAGCTCACAGTGCGGAATGCAATTGGCCTGCAGGCTAAGCAACTGTGGCCTAGCTGGTAGGTGGATCATTAGAGAATATTGGAAGCAGGTTCTTGAGGGCCGGCAAAACAGAAATCGGTGCCGGCTGTCATATAAACATGTATGGCTATTGACAAGAAGCTAACTTGGAAGCTGACAGCAGGTCTATACGAACCCCTGACACACGGCAATTAGCACAACTGACCTTTGGACAGTTTATTAGAATGTAGGTTGCAGACGTTTTGACACATCATAATTGTTTTCCATTACCCAACGTTGTTTATCGACCGCTAATTGTTTTAATTCGGTAATTTTGAGGTAAAAGTATTGATGGCTTAATTGCCTTTGGATGTGGCCTTTTCGCGAGATTGCAGATCGTAACTTGTTATATCGAACTGTTTTGTGAAATCGTGAGTGCAGTTATGAAATGAAAAGTGTTTTGTGACTTATACTATTAAATGTTGTTGTTCATAAGTAATGTGTTAATTGTTCTGTGACATTTCTTTTTGGATACTTAGCGTTTGTTTAGCCATAAAGATCACTTGTTGCAAACTTTAACCCACAACTGGGTTAATGAAAACAAAATAAAAGTGCAATTTCGATGTTCTTATTTTACTTTTGTAATGCGATTTTTTATTAGTATTAAGTGAAACAGAAATAACCTTAAGGTTTCGCCGAATTTCGTTTCAAAATCTTGAGACATTTTTTTTCTCTTTATTTGTTTAGGGGCTTATCTCCCAGTGGATAAGTCAGCCCCAGCGTTACCCTTACTAACTATTAAATACAATTTATTTATGTACTAGGAATATCAAGAATCATTGATGCAAAATCATATTATCTATTAAAAATTTTGCAACATCAGATGATGGTCTCGCTAATATACTTAAAAAGCTCCCTGATCATATCTATTTATTTGGAAATTTTGCATCAATGTTTCTCTCGCCCTCTGGTATTTAATACATTCCACAAGAATGTGTTGGACATCATCAACCTTATCACACGTATCACAATTGGGAGAATCAATCTTCTTCATTAACTTGAGACATTTGATGACATGAGAAACTAAAAAGGTATTAAGTCAAGTGGTACGTGAGTGGCTTGGTTTTAGCGTTTTATTTTATATCATGCATTGAGGAGCAGCAATCAACGCGTCATAAATTTATAACTAATAATAATTCATAGCACCAAAACATTCCACTTTTAGGTATCTAGTTTTACAGAGAGAACAGCCTCATTCCGCGTCGTGGGAACCGCCACGCCATCTGGCGGTCCACACTAATATGAAGAAACCGAACGGTAAAGCACTGAACGGTACGGCCCGTATACGCTATAAATAAAGCTAGTGATATTTATTTTTACTGCCAGATCAGATGTGGATAGCGAGGTGAAAGGCCGGAGATGACACCGTTCCACTAGGTAATACTTGCACATGGTGTGTTAACATCACCTGATCGGTGGTGGGAATCCAAAGAATGGCTTGCTGTAGCGTTAAAGACTCATCATCATAATTTCTGCCCTTGACTCACACCTCTTCCAATCCTATAGAAGATAATTAGTCACGCTGGTGAGATTTGTATGAAATTTTCCTTCTCTCGAAGCTATTTGTTTGCCTTTTATTAATTTGAAAGTTATATTGATGAGCATTCTTGTACTGTATTTCAGTGACTGCCTCCTCCTGCAATTTAATGCTGGGAATGACATGGTCTAATGAAAATGTTTTCTTGTTTAGATGCTGCCTTGCTAGATGTTTTGCTTAATTCCTTTAGTCATGTGACACGTTAAGTGTGGATTCGAACCTCGATGGTCGCCCGCAGGTGCAACTTATAGCGTATGGAAGTACAACGAGGTATGGCAGCGAGAGAACCACTACATTGACGTTCCACACTCAAATCAATATATAAATACATAACAAAGACTAAATATTCTATCATATTTTTACAGAATAGATTCTAACTATACTATGGTGCCGGATTTAGAATACAATCTGTCGCCACTCCATTTATTCCTAAGGGTCTCGTAAGAGCCGACAAAAGGAAATGACGAGGCCGAAATCCAACCCGCAAGAGAAGGAAAACTTGAAACGAAACCCTGTGCCACCCGTCTGGCCAGCGTGGGCCACAGTAGGCTAATTACCCTCCCTGTGATTGGAGGAGGCCCGACTCAGCAGTGGGTCAAATATGGGCTGTGTAGGAGTATACTATTCAAACATCGTGATCACAAATGCAATGTAAGAAAACAGTTTTTTATGTTGTGTCTTTGAATTTCGTCATAGCCATTGAAATTTCTAATCAAATTCTTTCGTATAATTGCCTAATCTTCCCACTTTAAATAGGTGGTGCTTAATCTTGGTGCTTCCCCGGCAAGGTATACTAACCGACCCTAAAATGTCTATTTTTAGGGGTCCGTAATGAATTGTTGCATAAAAAGTCCTTGATAAAATGCCACATAAGAAGTGTTAATAAAATAACGATTTAACCCAGCCCTTGTGCTGACGGATTTAAAATACGATGATTAACCCTTTCTTGAGTAACTAAGGAAACTAAATATGACGAAAAACTTGCCACCATTAACGGGGAAATGTATATAAAATACTGTAATGTCCACTTGTCTGTCTACGTGCGTGCCACAGTAGGTTATTTTTGTATTCACATATCAATTCGGAGATCAGATTTTGAGCAGTGGGTCAATAACATGAGTACATGATGTTGAAAAATTAATTTGTTCTTAAATATAAATGAGGTGAAAGACCAATTTTAACTAATGAAATGAACCACCTTAAACGTAGCTCTGTTCTGTAATGTTTATTTAATTTTAAATAATTAATTATGCGTCTCGATAAATATTAAAATGCATACCGATATAGAGGCACTTATGGTGATTAAGGGCGTATTTAATACATTTTCATTTTATAAATAAAGAATTTCTACTTTCCAAAGTTTGTTATGGAGTGATGTGATAATTTTAGTTTTCAGACGTATGCAATTTTTTACATATTTTGAAAAGTACAATCGCAAATCGATGTGTACGGAACTGTCATAAGCTGTAGCACAGCAGTACTTGCCCTTTGTTTTTTTTAAATCCCCCGTTATAAGTTTTAGCAAGTGATGCGGAATGAAACAAGGGCGGACTAGATTTAGAGCCAATTCCAGCTAGTATTGATTGTAATGTCGCTTTTATGCTTCGTTTGTTTTGTGATTGCGATTTTTCTTGCGCTGATTATTACAGTCGCGAGTTAAGTGTATTGGAGCGGCATTAAGCAATTTATGTTGTAAGCAATGTCAGTCTTTATCGTTAATCTAATAATTTTATTGGTAACATAAATCAATATTTTTAATTAAAATCGTAATTAATCAGTCCTTAAAATAATAATTGAAAGGTATGATAATTTCATTATTTAGTTAAAAAAAAAAAACAATAGTAAAATAGAATAAAAGTCATTGAATGAATGAGACAGCAGACTTTGATAGTGGTAGATGGGCACTTGACATGTGTTATTATTGTGGTAAGCACATTACGTAAAGGGATGCCATAGTGGATGTTAATGAGCGTCAAGATGAGCACGGGCTAGGAATTAAGAATATATCTAAATATATCTGTCCTGTGACCATAACTGCTGCAAAGAATCCGAAAGTAATATCCGTTAAAATATAATAATCCGAAATACATGTAATACATCCGTTAAAAAATGTTTAATTTGTATGTGTAATAATCTCGAAAACCTACGACATCAATAACTAACTTAACTAGTTTACAGTTTTATAACTTTATAGCTTGGCTGATTTTGACGAAACGAGTATCAAATGAATTATTTAGAAATATATTCAGATTTTCGTACTTATTACATGGGTTCCAAACCATGAGCAGAAAGCGCTGCAAAAATACTGTGTAATGGTTAATAATGTTGATAGTATTCCTACTATTCAAACACATATTTAGTAAAGCACCCAAAATGCACCTTGCCTTATCAACATTCCAATGATCTAAGATAGCCCAGAAGCTGTAGAGGAATTTGCATAATTCATAGGTTAATGGCGTTCGTAGCGGTGTTTGGTCAATTAAAGAAATTAGCTTCACATGAGACGTGTGTGACAAAGTTGCCGACACCCGTGCCCGATTACTGATTATGTAAATCAATAGCCATATATTAAACATTAATTATGGTATAGATTAGATTTCTGTTTGTATGTCGCGCTAATAAAATTTGGCCGCGAATCGGACGGGTTTTTTGAAAAATGCCTATTTGATGACACTGGTACCTAGAACGAGACCAATATGGTCATTAGTCAAATAAACCTCTATGGGTGATTACTCTTTGCGATGAAGACTCCCATAGCAGTTTGTAGATAACAGATATTAAAAAAAACACCATAGAGGAACCAAGGTGAGTGGCATTGCTAGAAGAATTACACGGCTTAGTGGGTAAATCAGCAGTCTAAAAAAAAAAATAGGAAAGCCTGTTTGTGAAGTGCCTTAGACGTGAGAAAAAGTACATACAAAACTAAATCTGCCGATCTGGTTTTTTTTTATATGATTCATGTACAATTCACATTCTGCTCGATTATTTCGGACAAAGTATTTTATGCTTAAATTACTAAGGAATAGAATATTGATTGTAATGAGTGTATCTAGTAAAATACTTTCATACTTACTCAGATCGGGATGGGTACAATTGAAATACACATCCGTTGTAAGGTGCTCTTATCATAGACTTAAAAAAAACAACAGATGTTCTTATACTCCATTGTTGAATTTTTGTTGTAAGTTACGAGCCGCGTAGGACAATGTCTTTTTGAGACATTTTTGTTTGATTAACTAAAATCAATGAAACAAAAATCGTTTTAACAAAAATTCAAACCGAATACAAAATAGGCAATAAAAAGTGAAGAATTAACAACCATTTCAAGTCGAATCCAATCGAATAAAAAAAATGGTATATGTTTATAAATAACCATCACAACAAACAATAATAAATGCTTTATTTATTATTGTTAACAAACAAAAAAAAATTGAATAGGGCATACAACCGGATCGAGAACCTCCGCCATTTTGAATGATGAGTGTTTGAAGAGATGAGTCTTTTGAAAACACAGATCACTCACTAAGATACCTCTACACATACCTTATCACGCACTAAGGCGCAGTATAAGCAATTGGTATCGCGTTCGAAGGGTTACAAATAACATAATGGGATTTGTGAGACAGCATGCCAACCGACCAGCGGTGTGTGGGTTCAGCGAATCGTTAGCCTGTGATATTGTTTATTGACACCCATAATTTGGTTAAGTTAAGGATACTAGATTACATGTATCAATTTTAATTGGGAAAGTCACAAGTTACAGTGAACTATCGTAAAAACATATCTTATTTATCTAAATAATGATAATTAAAAAATAATAGGATATTGAAAAAAAAGAACAACACGGGTTTTTATATATATATATTTTTTGATAAATATGACATGTTGTAATATAATAGCGCGCAGGACCGACGCCCGATGGGGCAGAAAAGTCCTAGAATGGCGACCGCGTTCCGGAAAGCGCAGTGCTGGTAGGCCTCCCACACGGTGGCCCGATGACCTGATTAAGGTCGCCGGAAAACGATGGATGCGGGCGGGCCAGGACCGGCCTTTGTGGAAATCTTTGGGGGAGGCCTATGTCCAGCAGTGGACGTCTTTTGGCTGAAATGATGATGATGATGAATATAATACATAGTAAAGTTTAAAAAATAGTAGAGAACTATTTTTGTGTCCAAAATAGATCTTAGTGAGTACGTGTCAACCAGTGCTAGTCTTCTGTTAAAACCTTTTATGAAAATAATATATGTTTGAGAGAAATTACAATTCGAATACTGAAAAATAATATTTTATTAACGATTTATATTATAAAGAAATCATCAGATATAAATAAATAATTCGTCCTATTTGTTATACAAAACTAACTATTTTGCGAATAGGTTTTTTTAGCTTCTATAATAATAAGACAACTACTTTTAAGTATCTTAGTACTCGATTTATACTGCAATAGAACTAGGCTGCGTACACACTGGCCGTCGCCGCGGGAGACTGGCGCGCGTAGGTGTCCGTCACTGCAAGGTGTGGTGGCAGCATTATTTATGACACCGTAGGCTTGTGGATTTATAGCAGCCTGTGTGTTCGTAGTAAGAGCTTGACCACGTAAAGTTTACGGCATTTAAATAAAGTATATCTCCTTAAATGAGCTGTTAATTATTTGATTGTCATGAGCAGATTTAATAGTACAGTTTTCGATGTAAACGTCGCCATCTCTTGCTATCGCTGTCGTATTTCAAAATCTACTTTAAAGTCATCTTGTAAACAAAACAATTTGCTTGTACATAATAATCCATTCGCTTAACATAAAAGCGCACTTAAACTATATGGGAGTCCACTATAATTCAACTTTTTGTTTTAAAACTTTTGAACAATTGTTACTAAGAAAAGACCGCCTCTTAGCCTAAACTTCTCATCTCATTATAAATTAGACGGTTGCATATTTACAGCACGCAGAGAGTCCGAGTGAATTATAGTGATCCTTGTTTAAACTGCCCTCTCTGATAATACTTTATTGTAACCACAACTTATCGACGTTTCAAAGTTGTAATTAAAAAGTCGATTATGTTGACCGAAGAAAGCTGATATGAATAACATTTTTTAAATATAAAATTGTTACCCGTGGCTTCGCTCACATAACATACGCACACGTATATTAACATATAAGATTGCGGTAAAAACTTTTAACACAAATGTAAACCGAATTAGTGCCTATTTTGAAGTCTCTTTACATGTTATGTTCAAATGTTTATATTTGTAGATTTTATGTGCAAATAAACATATGCTTTGTGAATAAAATGAATAAAAAATAGTCAAATCACTTATGTTAAGATTTCTGCCCAACATTTGATAGAAAATGTATGGGACCTATATGGAAACAAAACCAAACGAAAATAATATATTTTAGAATTGGTATAAATATGACTGAGTTATGCGGTAACAAACGTATAACCGAATTAAGGACCTCCTCCTTGTTGACTTCGGTAGGAAAGAGAGTTCAAATTTAACCCCTTTTTGATCTTTAGTATTTGATTTTTATATAATGCTTGCTAAACAAAAACCAGACCACAGGAGAAGTTAACCTTCTGGCAAGTTAATTTTCTTATCGTATTCGCAATTTTTTAAGTTTATGAATACTTAGCTTTACAATCATACTTGACTGGTGGTCGCCCAGAGGTCGAAATTCGACCGTAATTAATGTAAATTATAGTTCTTTAAATATAGTTCTAATCTCAATTTGACTACAGACTTTGACAATAAACAAAAGAGGTGACCGCCATGTGGAGTGTTGAGTGAACCAGTATCATTCCGATCATTGTATCAGTGCATGGTTTGATATAGAAAAGTTTTGATGAACATCTAAATCAACTTTTGATATCCGGTTGGGCTTGAGACGGCGCGTATTGTTAGACGGTTCCCGTCTTTCCAGCACAGACCACTAGGTGTCTTGAGATCTTTCCGCCCCTAGGGAAGTAATGATTTTTATATAATATTTACAAAAAAGTTTCCTTTTTTATGAACATTATGTAAAAAATATATGAATAAAGAATATACAAAATAAAACAAAAGAGTATAGATGCGTGTGTGTCCGATACTATGTTTTTTTTATTGAATTAATGTATTTTATCCATAATTTAAAAAAAATCTATTAGCATACTGCACTCCTTTTTTATATAAACTAAAAGTGTGGAGAATTTCATACACATCCGTCATTTTCGTAAAATGCTTTTGCTTTACGAATTAATCTACAGATATCGATATTGCCCATCATCTTATCACACATTCTATAATTAATTGGGATAGTTTGCCCTAATGTCAAACGAAGTTATTTCGTTTCTCGTTTATAAATACTTATTAGATTAGATTTGTCATCAAATTTATTATCTCATAAGCAGCTACATAAAATCGTGATCACGATACCATCTATTCATTTATCTTAATTAGCGACAACATTTAAATGCATTTCTAACTCATTTCCAGTATTCATTACATACAAATGATTGAAACTCGCTCTCTGGCAGTATTTGTATCCAAACAATCTTCCAAAAACCGGTCGCTATATTTCATAATGCACTATTTGCACCAAATACGGACGTAATAAACAATACTGGACCATTTATACTGAGACGCAGTTGATAATATTCTTTAAACGGGCATTGTTGAGCTCTACGATACGATGCAAATGTCGTGTCCTTGTCGCGGTTTTATTATTAAATTATTTGACATTAAAATTTATACTTCTATGAAAAGGAGTCCACTTCTGGCCTTTAATCAAGTAGAATTAATCTATAATCACTTATGTTTAGAATCGTAAGAATTTTTGTAGTGAGTTGCGTCATTCTTACAGCTGTACAAACTATATTTTTACCACGTTAATTTCTTAATAACAAAATTGTAAATTTTGGGTCATCATCAGTATAGAGCCGGATTTGAGAAACATAGTCTCCCTACCCAATCATTAGACAATCGTACGAGGCAATGAGGTGAGTCCAGATAAGCAATCTGGCCGCTAGAGAAGGACAATTCATCTAGTTGGCACGGAATAGCAGACATTTTCCCGTCCATGGGGGACCCCCCCAAAGACCCGATTGAATCTTCCAGTGAGTTATGAGCTAAAACGTGATGAGATAGACCTTTTTTAACATATTCTTACTAATCTCCGAGTTAGTTATCGTGTCGTATAGTGTAAAAGCCACGCCGGGGGCCGTGTGTTCTTAGCGCCCACTTCCTATACCACGTGTCGCCAATGGAATGTAGGCTGCGGAATGTCACCCGGTTGACGTGTGGTAACTTTACGATATTGTCATGATGATATACGAAATATTATGTTTAAGTGTGTTTAAATAAGTTTAAGCTCAGAGCTTGGGGCCCCTCTAAGCGAGGCGGTCGTAAGCCGCCGAGGTCGTAGACCATGCACGTAGACATGGAGCGAATCCTGTGGCTTGGGAGCAGGCAGTCGATGAACGCTGTTGGTTTTAGTGAGTAGGTCCGGGCGCTAATTTTTATCTTTTCGCGCCCCGTAGTCCCGCATTACCAGGTTAGCCCCCAACCTTTCCGGCTATTTACTAGTATTTTACATTTAGGGATTTCCATCTGCACATCGAGTTCCGTCTTGTAAGTCTTAGTGCCTTTAGGTGCGTAAACGTTTGGTCAGTTTAAAACAGCCTTGAAAAAGACGGTCAAGACAAAGCTTTACAAAAAAGCTGCTTGTGCTCTGCTGTCTGCTTGGGACTAAGCTGTTCAGTGCCAGTATTTTATGTTATTGTACATAAACATAAGAAATAGGACCGCAATGAAAAAAAAATGACAAGCCCTCTGAGTTTCTTGCCAATTCTTCTCAGCAGTGGTCGCGTTCCGAACTGGTGGTAGACGGTAGACCTTTTTTATTATATAATATCACTATGACTGTGTTGACTTTTTGTAAGTGTCCACCGTGACCTAAACAAAATAAATTATTTGAATTCAGAATTTAGTCCAGCTGCTAGGTTTTACGTCACTGAAGCTGCTGGCCCGAGATTTCAGAATAACGGCCAAATGCTGGACACGCCTTATGTATCAGTATGTATCAGTATGTCTTATGGAGGTCTGTATGTAGGAGGTCAGATGTTATAATAGGTCCTTCCTGTTTCTGGTTACCAGCCCCACGTTTCACTGAGCGAGACATCGGTTAACCAGTAGGTTAATATCAAACTACCCGCTATCTATAGCCTCCACAATATTTACTAGATCAAGTTTTTTTGTAAAAGTGTTATTGGTTATAGCCTAATTAACGTATGATCTTGAAAAGATTGGACACATGGTGCAACGCGCACCTGTCGGCGGCTGCGTGCTCGTGCGTCGGTCATTACGATTCCTAATTAAATTATTTCGACCGACAGACGATCAGCGTCGCCTGCGGCCATTTTACAATGCTCCAAAGTATTGAGCAAAGAGTAAATAGTACAGATAATCAAATGTTAATTGTATCATTTACTGCTCATTTTTCCTGAGCGTAACGCAACCAATCTGCAAGTTACGCAACATCTAGCTCTGCTGATGCTTGTTCATCATTTGAGTGTAATATCTGACCTATTCCTACATGTTTCGAAGGGCACGTAAGTCGTCCCGGCTATCATTCTACTATGACATATCGTAACACAATATAGTCCGTAGCGTGAAAACTTATAGCTAGCCTGAACATGTAATTAGCAGTGGACCAACATGATAGGTCGCGGAGGGCAGACGGTAATCACTCACTGAAAATTCTGGTAGTTACGCAAATCAGGTTAGACTGGTGCCGACCCCAATGATATTGATATATACCAATTGGTTTCAATGCCGCGTCGCCTTTGAATCAAAGAGGCACTTGCTCTGAGTCTGGTTGTCATTTGTGTTCGTGAATTACATAAATAAATAAATATCCTTGGACATTTCACACAACGCCATCTCGTCCCAAGTTAAGCAACTTAATGCTTGTGTTATGGTAACGAGATGGATGATAAACTACTTATATACATTTTTTTTGTAAATACATACATATTATAGATAGAAATGATACCCAGACTCCGAGCCAGTGCCTCTGGTTTAGACAAAGACACTGGCCCGACCCCGGAATCGAACCCAGGACCCTTTGATTCAAAGGCGGCATATCTGACCACTAGACCAACGAGGCAGTCAACATGTTTGTTAACTGCCCCCGCGATACAGGTTATAACTAGAGCAGGGGTTTCGATAAAAAAATATTACAATTCATAGGTAGAAAACTGAAAAGTCACTTCTCGGTATAAGTATGCAACAAATGCGTCTAATAATAATGTACACAAATAACGGCTTGTGTGTAAGGTTGTGCGCTTTTATTGCCCTGTTTTAAGTCCAAGGTATTTATACTGTCTCTCCCATACAACTTTATGCCGGCTCTACAATTAATGGCCTCGGGTACATTGTAATTCGTTGGTAACAATCAGATTTAGAACTTATAAAAACGTCAGAGACAAAATTATCAATTAGTACATTTCCTTTTTTATGTGAGGGCGGTTAAAGTCTTTTTATACAGCTTGTAAAGTGTTAAGGTTTGATAGGTGAGAAGAGTGGGCGTATTCAAATTCAGTTGTGT
Source organism: Clostera curtula (assembly GCA_905475355.2). Lineage (NCBI taxonomy): Eukaryota > Metazoa > Arthropoda > Insecta > Lepidoptera > Notodontidae > Clostera > Clostera curtula. Next base: position 19,998,890 of record FR997799.1, read on the forward strand.
GCAAGCATTGATTGAATTTAATGAAGATACAACAGTCTTGCTTCGAACTTTGCCGACAATTATGGAATAGGAACGTCGGGAAAAAACGTAGTTTGTAGCGATCTATGAGCTACAATATACCGACGCTCCTGCATCCAGTCAGTGAAGGCCCGATTTGGTACTAGGCCACGTATTGGGTTAGCGTTGAGCGGTATTGTTGATTGTTTATGCAATGGTATATTTTTTCTTCAAATGAAGTACTTATTTTTAAGTACTATTTGAAATACAATACAAGAACTCACCCCTTCCCTAAAACGTTTAATAACTCACCAGTTAACTTTCCTCTAATTTAAGTTAAAATACTGCGTTGCAACGGGGTACCGAAGACCGAGTCTATCTTAACCCGTACTTAATGACGGGGGTGCCTTAAAGCCGAAAGAAGGGTTTAGGTTGGATTCGTTTCATAACTAATCTTTGTTAAGTACGAGTAAGTAATGAAACTATTTAAGCTGACGACATTTTGCAGATTTCAGGGATCTCATTAAAGTGAATTAAGACTAGATGCAGAACTGAAAATTGGTAAAAATTTAATTGGATTTGCCGGACAATCAAAACATCACCAGAATAGCACCGTCTTATCTCTGAACTCTACATAAAAACCAATTTTACAGTGTAATATATCCAGTTACTGCTATGCCGGGCCTCCTTCACGTTAATGGAGGGAAATTTGCCTACTATCCCACGATGGCAAGTCCAGCGCGTGCATCACCTGATCTGCCTTTTGCGTCCCTTAAGTCGCCTCTTTAGACACCCTCGGGATGGTAACTATGGGTTGGTGACATGCTGGTGTATTCTAAGTCCATCACCACACGGACCAAGTATTTGAATATACTAACTACTACCAAGTACTTACTCAATACTGAAGGGGTCGAGCGTGCCCACCACTATAACATAATAGGCAGAATGTCTAGACACAAGATAAGGTAATTGACTGCCTCGTTGGTCTAGTGGTTAGATGTGCCGCATTTGGATCAACGGGTATCGGGTTCGATTCCGGGGTCGGGCAAGTGTCTTTGTCTAAACCAGAGGCACTGGCTCGGAGTCTGGGTGTCATTTCTATCTATAATATGTATGTATTTACAAAAAAAAAAGTATATAAGTTTATCATCCATCTCGTTACCATCATAACACAAGCATTAAGTTGCTTAGCTTGGGGCGAGATGGCGTTGTGTGAAATGTCCAAGGATATTTATTTATTTATAAAAAAAAGGACATCAACGGTCATTTATGGGCTGAAAAATGATGATGACTTATACACCTAAGTCAGTAGTAGGATACTTGTGGCCATAGATGATGATGGCGACTTAAAAAGTCAGCTTTTGTCAGAACTACGAGCGCCCATCTGACGAACCGGCCGATTGTGCACCGCCACAACCAGTTCCGATACTAACGTGGATCTGTTAATCTGTTGGGCGATGTGTTGCAATAAGTAGTCCGGATTAGGAATGAACAAGGCATTAACTGGCGTGATTGATTGATGCGGCGCCTTATCTCGGGATACCGGTACACTCTAGTTCTGGTACTAATTAGCTCGCTTTATCGTGCGGGACATTTGTTTATGGACAGAGATTTGTGAAGGTCGGTGAAGTAAGTACCTGATTAATTTTATGGATAGATTATTTTGTGCATTATTTTAAAAATACTTAACCAACGTTAGTAATTTTAGCACCCTGATGCGAATAGAGCCTTGAAACGGTTAGATCTAATGACAGGAATAAATAAGAAAGGAATAATGAAAAAACACGACTAGATCACTTGCTTTCTAATTAAAAAACATAACATAATCCGTCGATCAGCTCCCCGTTTTAGTTTTTTTGTTTAACGGCGAATGATAGTGGAATGTGCCTAATTAAATATAAACAATTACATTAGTTTTGTAATTTTAAAATAATCACAGAAATTATGCATCAGTGATAATTTTAAACGTCATTATTATTAAAAATATGTGAAATACAGTCATAAAGTCAGATATTTTTTTAATGAACAGAGTTACAGACAAACAGTGTAGCCAGTTTGTATAAATGACGCTCTATATTCAAGATCGTAACTCAAAGTACCAACCATCTTAGTACTTTCATATATTGTGTGCGACAACCCAATTCAGCCAAAGTATTCTTAGTCACAAAACCACAATAACAGTAACCAGGCCATTACTATGCGCAGCAGCGTCCGCCAGGAATCACTGGGCCATCGACACCATTCAATACGGCGAATAGATTTTTTCTACAACTGCATCAAATATATCACCATCGTAAAAAACTACAGTACACGACATTCTTGTTTCGGTATTGACTGCTCCACCTTTGCATATAATTTTTATTATAAGGATAGTTACCTAAGCTAAGATTAGTAGCTGGAAAATAATGAAAACTTGAATCCTATACCTTTCACATGTGAGGAAACTGAGCCAACAACTTCTTCATAATGTTATTTTTCATCAAACTCAAAAGCAACTTTATTTACGTAGGGTTTTTCACAAAACTCTTATAAATGCTCATATTTAAAATTACCAATATCATCTTACAGCGCCTGTTCCATGCTAGGTGGTAGTCTCCATACACACCTATCAGTCGTCATACCTACATTCGCACCTTTCATACATTCCTCATTCTTACACTCAACTTAATGATTTTAAGCGAATAAATTTTGTGAGAGCTTTGCAGCTGTATATGTAATGTATTTTAAAGTAACATAAACCAGCTTACAAAAGCTTTGGCCCAGATACTACTAGAACACACTATATTTTTGTCAAACTTTATTCCTCGAATAAAGAGAATAAGCTCCTCGAATAAACGATCAAGATTAAAATTTGAATATGCTATATTGAATACGTTACGGTTGCATATACTCCCTATAAACCTCGAGCCCTTTGTCTAAAATAATGCTAATAACATTTGCAGGATTTATATATTTAGAAAAGCTTGAAAAGTGCCCGAACAGTAGCAGCGTTATTGGGAATATACCATATCAAGTAGTCATAAAAATAGATGTAGGAACGCATAACGCTTTCCGCATCAATAATTCAAGATTAGACGGTGGCGGTTCGGCCATCTCTGCCAGTATTTGCGGGCTTGTGGACTGCTCGTGTGATTTGATGACACTTTCCTTGAGTGCCTGTGTCGGTTACGATACGCTGGAATTGTATTTTATTTTTTCTTAACTATTCATAATATGAGTATCTATGTTGCGCTGGTATTCACACATTTTGTAGAATTTCTCTTTTGAGGTCTATGTAAGTTAATGTGTAAAAATACCTAGTGGGTTAATTAATATAAATTGGTGTACTATATTTTGTAGATGCTTGCCAAATAAATTTAAAATTATTTTATTAATTTCATACAGACAGATCTTACAATAATTAATGTTAAACTAAAAACCTTTTCGGAATTCATTGAACTACTGACGAATGCCTACATACACCCAAATAAGCTATATCTTCCTTTTTAAAGTTGGTAACATCGAATGAATTATATTAGAATATTTGCAGGAATGTTACCAAGTACAGCACCAATAAAATGCTTAAAACAAACAAATAACAATACCCTTTCTCTGTTGTTGTGTGCCAAAGTCCCCTGCCTCACGTACGATCCGTCTGTCCTGTATATCTTTTTAAACGCGTGGCATTATTTTTTTGACAGCTCCACCGCAACTTTGTCCCCTGTGCTCTGGGTTTTATCACATTTATTTAAAGCGAAACAATGAAAATGTAGTAAACCTTGTTTATTTAAAGAACAATCAAAGTAACGAATGTTTAGTGCTGGTGCAACGAGTGAAAAGTAATAGTGTGTCGAGAGTTGCGCTTCACGAAGATAATGCACAGTTGCTTTGATTGCAGCGTGGTGCTATCTATAAGCTGAAATGTCAGAACATAAAGGTTTGTAATATTCCGCAAGCTAAAGATTTTTTTTAAAGATCACTAATGAAGTGATTAGTTACTAGTAAAAAAACTATCACTACAAGTGTAATTCTAAGATTATAATGTTTCATACATCAATGCGCCAAGAAGTCATTTATCCAGAAAAAGCATCAGTGTCGAGATCCATTCCAGATCCATCCAGGATCCATTCAATTCCGCGTCTGCGGCAATAAAACGGGATTGTCACGCACGTACACATTGCATAAAGCGGTCGGCATGGAGAGCTGACGTCTAACAAGAAAATACTAAAATATGTAAAATAAATATCTTGAATGATAGAAAAAAACAATTTAAAAATGTATTTTGTCAAAGTTATGACGTAACTAACCCCTTTTTAAATAACTGAGAACTGCGATCACCCTCCCAAAATCCATCTAATCTAATGTGCCAACCTGATCATTAGGTAATCGGGTCTATGTGAAGTGTTCCATCCCTGGTTACTACCAGAAATAACCTAACTGGGTTTTCTGCATTACCATTTCAATTACTCGCTCCAGCTTGAAATGGGCTGGTACCATGTATTCTAAACTCGTCACCACATAATACATAGAATGTGTATAGACTTCCCATAGCGGGTTTTTTCTATTACGATAACGATATAAATGACTGTCGCTATTTATTTGGCATATGAAATTTCTAATTTGGTAACGCACTCTTTGCCTATTCCTTCATGTACAGTGGGGACACGGGGACCGCTGTTACCCCAAGGGGGATCACGCACGGAGGGATTTCAAGAAAAAAAAAAAACAATTTTTCTGCCTCCTAACTTATGGTTATGAGTGCTGTGACGGTTTTTAATCTAGAAACTAAGAATAATATAAACAACGTGAACAAAGTAATTGCATCAGGCAATTGCTGATGTCGATTTACGCGCCTTGTTGGCGTAGACTCTAGAGGTTACAAGCACTATCCCTCCGAAACACACAGGAGGTCAGATGTTTCACAAATGCTGGATATCACCCAGCATCAAAATAAAACGGCAGATCATAATCGGTTCATGTAAAGTGTAGAACTTACGCAAACAATCTCGTATGGGATTTACATTTGATAAAACAAGGCACACATAGTTATTAATTTCTAATTATAAGTCATTTCAGTTTATAAACAAGGAAATATTTATAGAATAACTATAAATCGTTTGGCAGTTAACTTTATTTGTATATTTCGTTTATGATTCACTAAGCATCTTTTTTAAACAAAGGTGTGCATCTCTGCGTCATGACCTCTTTATATCTTTCATTTTATTTTATCTAACCTCTACCCGTGGCTTGGCCTGCATAAATTCCAAGGTGTTCCCAAAACGATCTTAAAATAATTATTATACTTTACGTTATATTTTATTAAGTTATACGGAAAAACAGTCCTTTTGTAAGTTAACACACTGATGCGTGAATAATGATAATATCTAGCATTATTATTAGCACACTTAACACGTAAGCGTTAACATGAATTTTATAAAAAAATATGTACTCAGAAACGAATTTTTTGTAGTCGAGCTTACTTAAAAGCGATAAATATCCAATACAAATTTGAACTAAGTGACTCACTGAGCCAATTTTGATACAATTTTCGTCTCGATGTTATTTTGATATCATAAACAGACATATCAATTTCATATTTGTTTATATAGACAGAACCTTTTTTGAATAAAAACTTAAGTATGGCAAAAACGCAGTGGCAATTATGGACTTGTTATTTTTTCGGAAATGTGTCGTGGCGCACGTTTGCGCGCCGTGACCGATCTCAGAGATTTATTGGCTTCCTTGTTCCAATCAAGGGATATATTATATCGTATGATCGATGTACCATCATATTTTTCACGGATGTAACTTATTCGTGGCTTACTCAGAAGGGTTAAAGACGAGAAAGTTATTTTTCTGTTACCGTAAAATACGCGCAGAAATTATATAATGTGTTTGAAAATTGTCTTTCATCATCATTTCAGCCAAAAGGCGTCCACTGCTGGACCTATGTCCAAGGCCTATGCCTCCCCCAGGGATTTTCACAAAGACCTGTCCTGGGCCGGCATCCATCGTTTTCCAGCGACCTTAACCAGGTCATTGGTCCACCGTGTGGGAGGCCTACCAGTACTGCGCTTTCCGGAACGCAGTCGAGGACTTTTCTGTCCCACTGGTCGTCGGTCCTGCGCGCTTTGTGCCCTGCCCACTGCCACGTAAGTTTGGCAAAATTGTCTTTAAATGAAGCTAATTTTAATGTAGGGCAAGAGAAGGAAATCTTGATACGAAACCCTATGCCAACCCGTCTGGTCAGCGTGGCACAGTAGGTTTACTGTTTACCCTCTATGTAGTTGGAGGAGGCCCGACTCAGCAGTGGGTCATTTATGGGCTGGGAAGAAGAAGAAGAAGAAGAAGAACCCTGAAATAGACTACTAGGTCTAGTTGTAATATAAACTACTTCCCATTGAAGAGTGCAGAAAAATAAAATGTAAATTCTATTAACAAATAAGCAGAATTTTATTGGCATAGACACGTAACGTGGTGATAAAGAGCATTGGCATCCTGGAGTGGTAATAAGGCAACGTCCGTGGCAACATCCCGATCAGGTGGACCTTAAAATATCATTTATCGACTACATTGCATTCGATCTGGCTCTCCAATCGTTGAACGCCAGCAGCCCATAAACCGTTTTCATAAAGACATATCAGTTAGTAGTATTCCACCTTTCGGTACGACTTTTTTTGGGTGGACAAAGGCTCACTCAAAAATGGTTTCAGTTCAATAAAGAAGCGAATATAAGGAATGCGAGTGGCACGTTCACTGGAAGGTTAAACAGAAGTTGTTCCCCATAAAGTTCACAAGGCCGACCTCCAAACATAGTTTAGCCGAATGTGGAGTACAGAATGCCGAGAGATTTCTATCCGACATTCCAAAACCGATCCAAAGTACCATAACAACAATTTTAGTGGGAAAATCAAGTAGTCTGAGGTAATAAATTATTTACTTTCGCCACTTAATAGTATAGTAGTTAAGATGTCGAAATACTTTAATATTAATCCGTTATCACTTAAATGAGGGTTAATTAATTACCTTTTAGGCCTATTCTACCCATTTGATATTGCAATATTCGTATACTTAATGTAAAAACTTATGAAAATTTCGCGGATACCGGCTTATAATTGGCACACTTATAGCTCATTAGAAGCAAAGTGCAAAAAGTTACTTTTTCTAATAAAATATGTATTGGGATTAATTAGGAAGCCTTAATAAAATAACTTTCCGTGTGGCGGCGAATTAATAATACATAGTGTCACCACCCCATTTCATCCTGAGGGTGTGGTAAGAGCCAAAACAAGGACATGATAATGCTGATAACATAACCGCAAGGGAAGGAAAACTTGATACGAAACCCTGTGCCACCGTCTGGTCTGCGTGGCACGGAAGACTAATTACCCTCCTTGTAGTTGGAGGAGGCCCGACTCAGCAGTGGGTCATTTATCGGCTGAGAAGAAGTTAATTAAATAAATGTTGCACGGAAGTACAGCCATTGACTCTGATACGCGAGTAAAACCTGCATGTTAGTGGTGTTACTTTATTTGTATGTGAACTTTTTTGTTTGGGGCCTAAGATGGTACACGTTCGCTTAGAGGTGTCTGTTCACTTTGGCCATAAAGATGTTATTACCTTGTTGGGCTAGGGGTTGGATGTGCCGCCTTTGGTCAGTCGGTGCGGCATGCAGTTCTAAATACTGCTGATGATGCAACCATTGCGCGGGCTTGCTCCCACAAATATGTCAAATCACTCTTTCATTAAAAACAATCTGGTTTTTAATAAACAACTAGAGCCTTCCGAATCGGTGGTAAATGGATTTGATTTGTTACCAAAGAATAGCACACTAGTCCGACTAAATGTGTCAAGGAAGGCAGGTGGCAAATTAGTTTAAGATTGAAGATAAACTATATAATAGTCTTCAATCATACATTCGCAATAGCATAGCTTTCTATTAACTGAGCGTCTGTATGCCATCAAATGAATCATTAACTGGTGCAATTAGAGCCCGGACATTATGGCGCAATTAACGAGATTAACCAATAAATCTCGAGAGCTAGGTGTCACTGTAAGACGGTAATTGCACTAACCAGTTTGTCTAGGTGCAATATGCGTATTGTATATATACCTATGTAACGTCTATATAATATTTTAATATACAGCATATAACTTTTATGTTAATGTTATTTGTATGTTATGTTCTCGACTTGGCTTATCTAGGTACTGACAAGCGCTATCTGTACGGCCATTCTACTACTACTCGGCCCATAGTTGAGTCAGGCCTCCTCCAGTTACATGGAGAGTCATTAGCCTACTGTGCCAAGCGGGCTAGACGGGTTGGCACAGAGTTTCGTATCAAGTATACCTTCTCTTGTGGCTAGGTTACCGGCCTTGTTATATTCTTTTGCCAGCTCTTACGACACCCGCAGGATGGAATGCGGTGGTGGCACTATGTATTGTGTAATATTTGCTTGTGGTGATGCCGCTGGTGTATATTTAGGATATATAGTCTCACTAACGTTTTCAGTTTTGAGAGTATCGCAAAAGCTTATTAGAGGAACGAGCCCTCTCGAGATCTCATTAGGTTTCTACATAACAATGTTGTATTCTTGGGTTTCTTTTAATTAGTGACAAATCTAGCAGTCGTTAATAGATTTTGAATTTTGCCAAAAGATTGTGTTAACCGATGGCATTCTAGGTTTGCTTGATGGAAACTTGACTTCAACTTCAGCCGGGATTTGTAAATGTTATATTAGTTGTACAGTTTAATTTCATGAGGAATGTCGTTTAAAGCGTTGTCAGTATAGTGTTGTCGCAGCGGCATCGATTGACCGAATCCGGGCTGGATCCAGCGGGATCCGTCGGGATCCGCGTAATTCCTCTGCCACGTACGTGACCCGCGTGCGTAATACGCGCAATCGCTCACCCCATTACGCTACGATACGGCGCGCCGGCGTAAATTCCGAGATCCAGCGATTTATTGTAATTTATCGTTATTATTTACTGATATCGTTCTGGGCACTCTATGCTCGTGGCCTAAATGTTGTTTTGGATACGCAACTCACTTGTTAGCTTGGCAGTTGCTAGTATTCTCGTTATGAGTGCCAAGTCTTATTCTATCTAATGTAACAGCAAAAACGGGAAAATATTTTAACACTAACTAGTCTATTAATAACGACATCAGCAGCAATAAAATTGCAGGTTAACAACGTCTGGCTCTGCTCGATGTTGGATGGGTGTCCATCATGTCCGTCATTTGTGTGTAATGATTGACCTCCTACTTGCTTTAGAGGGTTGGTAAAGCTATTCGACCATCTATAGTAGTTAAGTACCACGAGAAGTAACAGCTGGTCTAACCGTATAATTACCGGAGGGCAGGTGGCAATCGCTCCGTGTAAATATTGGTAATCTGGTTAGACCGGTACTGACTCTAATGGAATTTGCGAGGGAGATATAATGTATCTTGAGTCGCAGGTACGCAGTTCGATTCCGGGTCGGACGAAGTATTTGTGTTACATAGAGATTCAGTTATGAAGTATGTAAGTAGGTACTAAGGAGTGCTTAGTCGCATAATTTGTTGATTGCTGGTCCATGTTCACAAGTTTTGCGTGTGAATCATAGGCTCCCAGTGAGGTTATGTAGTAGGGCAATTCGTTTGTATAAAGGTAGCACATAGTATCACACTCGCATGTCATATTTGATATTAAGGGCGTTGTGTGGATGGAACATTTGTCAAAGAAGTCATACAAAAAATTAAATAATGTAATATATACGCGATAAATCCGTTAAAAAGTGTTTAATTTCAATGTGTAATAATCGCGAAAACCTAAGAAATCATTACTTAGTAATGGAGTTAGACTTTCTAAAAAAATACTAATAACTCTAACAACACCAACCAATATTGGAAATAAATAGCTTCATTTATACGTAAATAGGGTTCGAGTGGTGAAAGATTTACAATACGTAGTGTCACCACCCCATTTCACCCTGAGGGTGTCGCTAGAGCAGACAAAGGGGAATGACAAGGCCGTAAGTGAAGAAAAACTTAATACGAAACCCTGTCCCAATCCATCTGGCCAGCGTGGTAGGCTAATTTCAACAGTGGGTCATTTATGGGCTGAGTAGTTGTTACTATTAAAGTATAGGTACGTAGACAAAATTTAAAAAACTAAAAAGGCAGTAGTTCTACGTTCCTCTCACTAAGCAGAGAAAAATTGCCTGCACCTATGTAAAAAGTGAAGCAATGTGTCACCAATGTTAAGTTCTGTGAAGCTAGAAGCTATTATTTAAAAAATCGCAAACGTTATGTGATATTACCATCTTTTAAGCATCTTGAGTACTTCGTAGTTCGTATGTATGTTTAGTTTAATATCATAGGATACCGTTCGCTTCAGTTCCTGAATTACAAGTCGTTATACAACGCATTACTCGGATCGATGTCTGATCAAACCGTAGCAGGCAATCAGACGTTTTCCAGGATACACTTCTCCATTATCCATTGCTTTAAACTTGGCGTAACAAAATCAGAAAACTCTTATAAAACTTGCCACAATTCATTTAAGTTTTAGGCATTGCTCCTGGATATACGAAAATAATATTTTTAAAGGACATCAGTCCCTCTTGTGGGTATCCTAAGAGCCGATTCAAGAAATAAAACCTACCGGAGAGTCAAAGTAATTTTGAAATGGAGTCATGTGGCAACCCGTCTCGCCAGCGTGGCTCAGTAGGCAAAGGAAGCCCGACTCGACTGTGGGTCTTTTTTGGGTTGAGAATATACATACATACATATAATCACGCCTCTTTCCCGTAGGGGTAGGCAGAGACCACTTCTTTCCACTTGCTATGATCCATACATACTTGTTTCGCTTCGTCCACTTTCATTATTCCCTTCATACATGCTCTTCGGTTTAGAGTACTCTTGACCTGGCCTTTTTTCAAGACGTCCCTGATTTGGTCTTGAAACGTCCGCCTAGGTCTTCCCCTTCCAACACTTTCATTCACACTCGCCTTATACACTTTTTTCGTCAATCGTTCTTCATTCATTCTCTCGACATGGCCAAACCATCTCAGCATACATTTCTCAATTTCCTTCCTAATTTAGATACTGGTGTATCATGTGAGTTTACGGACATAATTATTGTGACACTCAGAGCCAGAGCGAGAATTGTGGCCGTCACCACTATCCGCGTGGTGACGGGTTTAGAATACATAGTTTCACTATCCCATTCCATCCTGAGGGTGTAGTAAGAGAGACTAAAGGAAATGGTCGAAAACCTAGCCGCAAGAGAAGGAAAACTTGAAACGAAACCCTGTGCCCTCCTTGTAATGGGAGGCGGCCCGACTCAACAGAGGGTCATTTATGGGCTGAGTAGTAGTAGTGTTGCTACGGGGACCTATGGTCTAAAATCAGCACTTGAAAACTCTTTATCAGCAAGACTGTGAGCTATTTGAAATTCATGACGTAAGGTTGCCTATCTTTAATTACTCGTAAATACTTATTTACATCAGTAGTGGGTCATTCATGGGCTGAAATGACGACGACGACTTAATGTGTAGCTTGTAATTACTAACTTGTCGCCTGTATTTTTGAGGATTGATTGTATTTCAGAACTCTAACAATTAAAATAATTAGGTACTTGAGACTTCCTTGCGTAGGAAGAAGTAAAATGTAATATAATTATATTTTACTTATATTTAAAACTATAAATTTATTCATTGATAACATGCTTTTACAGGAATCAGCCGAAGAAAAATACCTAGGACTGACTTTGGACAGTGAATTAACATGGAGGTCACACATAAATAAAATTAGATCTACTTTGTCATCACTATCAGGACGTCTTTACGGTGTTGTTCGATGTCTTCCACGAAAAGTAAGACTGAATATCTATAATTCGCTCGTCAAACCGCATTTAGATTATTTAATAGAGATATGGGGCAGCGCAGCTAAAACCAATGTAAACAGTATCCAAACTATCCAAAATAAATTGATAAAAATCTTATTTCATTACGATTTTCTTACACCTACGCATACAATTTATTCCGAAACTAAATTAATGAATATAAAACAAATGTATTACTATAACACATGTATACTTATAAAAAAAATTAAAGATAAAAAAATACATTTAAAACTTAATTTTAAAACGAATGCAGAGGAAGGGCTAAGACCTCTGCGTAGCGCTAATGATATCTTTCTTGCTAAGACGCGCACGAACTATGGTAGGAAAAACATAACATACGAAGGAGCGCAGATGTTTAACAAATTACCACAAGAAATAAAAACCTCCAATAGTTTTCAAATCTTCAAAACAAAATTAAAATTTTATGTCATTAATAACATCTGAATACGGCCCTGGAGACGGCTTCTTAGCCTACCCGCGTAAAATGATTTCTGTTTCGCACGAATCTTTTATTGCTACCTACAATAACCCATTATGTTACAAAAAGAATTGTATTATGTTGCGATAATCTGCTAAATTTTGTATTACTGGCTCTGGTCACTAATGCTATGTTTTAGTCATAATATTATGTTTCTCATTAAGTGAAATTTGTTGTGAATTTCTTTTGAGGAATAAAGTTCTTTAACCACAAATATATGATGTACTAGTTTATAGTTCTTGGCATATTCTATTATTTATATTTTATGAGTAAAGTGTCTGTACATAAATTAGGCATGGGAAAGAATTATGAATTATCGATATTTTATAAAAGTTGACATAAATATTACTATTCATAAGTAAAACAATTTCAAATTTTACATTATACGTAATTTGTTTGGCGGCGTAGTCAGAATAAACCTGTGTGAAGATAACTGAAATTGTTTGGAATGTAGTTATGGATACTGATTTAACACTTGCAAGGTTTATATTTTGCTTTTGTTTGAGTACTTTGTAGTATTAAGGTAACATTTGACCACTAATTATATTATCAGGTCATTAGGTTGCTTCCAATGATGTCTTAGGTTTTCACGATCTTTGCTTATTCTGCTTATATTATATTATATTAATATTCTGCTTATGCCTTTTCGTGCGGTTTTGATCGTATTCTTTTATTTAAATCCCAACATTTCAGACAGCGTCCGTCGCTGCCAGCGTCACTGCGAAATCACCTGTTAAGGATACCCAAACATTGTTTGTCAGTTCCATCAAAATCACCACGCGTTTGCACGAGAAATAACGACGACTAAAATTACTAGTACATAGTGCGCTTTCAGTGCAAGACAAGCACACAACTGCAGAAGACTTGTATAGTGGTTTATGTATCTCTCACATAAGAGTGCTTAAGATTTTTCTTACCATTTGTTATTTTTTGTAATTATTTATTTTATTCCAAATTTAAAGTTACTACTGTAATTTAAAATTTAAGTAAACTACTAATATTTTATTTAATTTTTATTTGAAATTTGAGGGTTTGTAGCATCGAATTTGTATTTAATCGATATCAATAAACATACCAACTGCACACCCATCCCTAGTAACTATCGAGGAAGTGCTGGCCTTGATCGGTGCGCACGCATCGCAAGCTACTGCGCATTACGTCTAGAACTAGTCATGTAGGTACTAAGGTTTGGAACCAATATCGTAAATATTATTTTTAATTATCAGGTTCTGACGTGTAAATAGTCTATCTGCGGAAAATTACAGACAACTGCTCCGAGAGCTTTGCATTTATTATTATATTTTGGCGCCGCCTAATCTATCGATGTACTGCAAAGACCATAATTTTTAAACAATATTTATAACTCAATTCTGTAAAAAGGGAGTTACCAGTTTAATGGTTTACGGGGAAATTTTCAAACACTAGATATTTGTCTCCTAGAAACTGACAGTATGCATATTTAATCTATATTTAAAAGAAAATAAATATTACTTCCTTTAGTCAAATTACGTTCAAAGTAACCAGTCCACGGCTTTTCTCATAATCGCTCATAATCGTTTCCGCGATTATCATACACCACTAACAACGGATTATGGAAAATACTTCCGATATTTAAAAATCAAACATCAGTACAAGGGATTTGGGTTAAACTGATATTATAAAGTCTGACCTCGTTCATTGATCAAAATTATATTAATTCAAGTTATCATGTTCCGCAAAACCATAAATGAAAATATTTGAATTTAATATGTCGTCGTTTTTAGCCCTTAAATGACCCACAGTCCTCCTCCAAACTCATGGAGTGAAATTAGCCTACTGTGCCACGCTGGCAAGACGGGGTTGTATGTAAATACATACAAACGTATGTAATTTAATTGAATGTGTAGTTTGGCTAGCATTATTTTTTATTAGTCTACGTAAATTCTTATGTTATAGTGCATGAGGTGCTACTACCTATTGCCACAGTAAGTCTTAAATCATGAGTGTATGAGTAATTTCGGTTCAATGATCTTTATTCTCATTATGACAAGTGTTGGCTTACCAACAATAATTTAGCCTATAAATAATAAATAAAGTATCAGCAACTATCAAAATGACTTCAAAACATTTCGGTAATCCATACTCATGCGCTATGAATACAAATAAAAGTATAATAAATTACCGTAAAATCGCAGTTACTTCCGAATTGATATTCGTATGTAAAGTTATTCATAATTAGTAGTTAAAATTACACAGATTATTTATCAATGATTTAAATGTATATTTATTACTACTTCGGATGTTTAACGCCAATTACTCGTATTGTTATGGTGTAACGAAGTGGTTATTGCCTTTTGTGATCTCATCTGATTTCGTATTCATATCACTTTGGATCAAAGTTGGATTATGTTTTTATCGTCGTAATTATTGCTGACATATTATATTTAAAACAACTTTCATTACGTTTCAGACATGAAGTTAGAGAGTTTATTTTAATTATTTTGGAGTCTACAGTCTTACCAGCCGTCTCCACCCCGAGGATGTCCACTAAATGTAAGGCTAAACAATTTGAATGAGAACCATGCAAGTATAGCACAGTAGTTTAAACTCCCTTCTTCCAAAAGTCCTTCATAGACTTGACAGGTGATGATGATACATTTGTGCAATGGCGTTATTGAGAAAGACCGAGAGACTACCAGAGAAAACAT
This sequence comes from Clostera curtula, assembly GCA_905475355.2. NCBI lineage: Eukaryota > Metazoa > Arthropoda > Insecta > Lepidoptera > Notodontidae > Clostera > Clostera curtula. The sequence continues at coordinate 20,013,919 of FR997799.1, forward strand.
AGAGGCAGCAGCAGAAAAAATCCACTTTTCTATTTTGCTATCATGTTATTTAGGTCCGTGTGGTGACGGATTTAAAATTAATTAAGTCACCACCCCAATCCATCCCGTGGGTTTGGCTGCTATGGCTGCAATCCTTGCTGGAAGAGAAGGAAAACTTGACACAATTATCCATAGGTACAAGGTTACAACCAGGAGCTTGATGGTTTTCTAGATTTAAAAAGTATTCAGCATAAAACATAATATTAGCATAATTTAAATTTGGTACGCAAGTCACTGCGTGATATAAATAGTAGGATATACATATTTATAAAAGGACTAAGCCTACTCCTACTCCGAAACGAACAGTAATCCTGATGCTTAGCAATCAATATAAATATCCAGATCAAAGGAAGTTCAATAAGATAATAAAAGTTGGCGATTTGCTCCAACCAATCTATACTAAATCCTATCAGCGAACTAGTAAAAAATATTCTTAAGGAGCTTAGACACTTTAAAAAGCATGCTATGATTTGGACTAGTCGTAGAAGATGAAAATCTTGATACGATACCGTGTACCTTCTCATCTGGCCGGCGTGGCACTTCAGGCTCAATTCCATCCATGTGGTTGGAGGGAAATCTTATTTGTTGGTTTTTACCCCCCAAATGTGGCAACCCATTTACAGGTTAAGAATGTTTGGTGTGTTCAGAGGGGGGAGGGGTAACCTTGGGGGTAATTAGACGGTAGGAAATCGGACGGTAGGCAAACGAAAATGGGCTGACGTCAGCCCGCCGCTACTTAACTCTTGGTTTAGTAAGAGATGATGTGATGTGGATTTTTTAAGTACGCTAGTGCTATGTGTAAGGCTCGTTATATTCTCACATGTGTAGTGTCGTGACACGCGGAAGAGATTGCGATCGGCGTGTCATTAATCACGGTAGATCACGAGCGACGTGACTGCTCGCTACCGGACGCGCGTGCCCACCGATCGGTGTGACTCTTGGGAGAAACGAATTCTATGTTCTTACTTTCCGAGGCCTTTCTCCTTGAGAGTATCATCATCATGTTCAAATCATAATTTTACCAGCCCATAAATGAGGGTTTCCTACCCTAGCGGCTAGATGGCGCTTCTTCAATCAGAACTTACGACACCATATACTATAATTGGCTGATCAAATCCCTAACTGTATTGAGGGAAATTAGCTCGCTGTGTAATACTGGAGGAGTAGATGTAGGCAAAGTAATATCTCTTCAGTCGCCCCTTACGACACACTGAACACGACATGGGCTATGACATTTATTATTCCAAATCCATCACCTTAATGTACTACAATTATGTATTTGATTAATCCTATCCAACGCCCTCTGCACCGGCGACTACTTGAGGTGTCACTTCATTATTTACTCTATTCGTTTAACGCTACTGTACTTCTACTACTCAGCCCATAAACTGCTTCTGAGTCAGGCCTCCTCCAATTACATGGAGGGCAATTGACCTACTGTGATTTGCTTATATCATCATCATCATCATTTCAGCGAAAAGACGTCCACTGATGGACATAGGCCTGCCCCAAGGATTTCCACGACGCCCGCATCCATCGCTTTCCGGCGACCTTGACCAGGTCGTTGGTCCACCGTCACTCGAGGACTTTTCTGCCCCATCGGGCGTCGGTCCTGCGAGCCATGTGCCCTGCCCACTGCCACTTAAGTTTGGCAATCCATTATACATATAATATACTTCATTATGTAGTATACTTATAATATTTACATTATAATATACTTCATTATACAATATACTTAAATTGTATTATTTTTTATATATTCTTCGCACACCGTAAAAAAACCACTGGTGCAATTATGGGAGAAAAATCAATTTCTAGCAGTGTTTTAATTTTAATTATTTAAATCTGTGGATAGACGCTATGGAATACAACTAGACTAATTTCAGTCACAAAGAACTGCAATCAGCTCTTGTGATCTAATGGACAGATAAGAGCGCGAGTTATCTCTTCCTGGTATTGTATTAACATATGGCGAGAAGGCTTTGTTCAGTGATACACCTAACTAAAGTGTTGAGTTCAAATTATTACGATACTTTATATTAAAGTGGGACGGGAATGTGAAATAATTTAGCAGAAATTAAATTATATTAGTAAGTGTCCGTGTGCAGACGGATTTAGAATACGTAGTGTCACTACCCCAATTCATCCTGAGAGTGTCGCAAGTGCCGACAAAAGGTAATAACAAGGTCGAGCCCCAAGAGAAGGAACACTTGATACGAAACCCTGTGCCTATGCTCCATTTAAATGGAGGAGGCTTGACTCGGCAGTGTGTCCTCTACGGGCTGAGTAAACGATGGAACTGCTGCCGATTTATAAGTATTAGGTCTCAAACTCTAAACAACTGGTATGTCCTTCAGAATGGTCTCTAAATAACCGAAGCCGCATCAGCTGGCCACATCGCCCGGGGCACTCGCCTTTACGACCAGACACCACGCGACCTGCTCACGCGCACCCCCGGCTAAAATTACCGCGAATCGAGGGTATAAAAAGATACTTATAGTTCTTTTATTTTAGTGGTGGCATTTTAGAGGGTTTATACCAAGATTTCCTGGTATTGGGGCTGCACGATGTAGTCACCTCTCTCAATTGCCAGCGGTGTAAAAAATGTAAAGAAAGTCGGGAGTGACCACTAGTCGTGTGACCGACACCGATGCACCTCGCAAGGCCGCGACTCGCGTTTATAAATCAACAGACGTCATGCGGTTTCGAGTATTTTTCCTCCATATAATGCGATTAGAATTACGAAATAGCATTTTATTGGAGCCGCGCGCTATTGGTACAGTCGGCGACAAAATGTTACGTTGTATTAATACAGCGGTCATCAGTATGGTGAGGGAATTAGTATGCGTGATGTCATCGCCCCATACCGACCTGAGGGTGTCGTAGGAGGCAGATCGACTAGCCGCTAAAGAAGGAAAATGTTATACAACTATTTTAACTCGTCTTGCCAGCGTGGCACATTACGCTAATTTCCCTCCATGTATTCCGAGGAGGCCCGACTCAGTAGTGGGTAATTTTAGAAATAAAATGATGTTGATGACGAATACAGTTGTAGGTCACATAGTGTCACCACCCCATTCCAACCTGAGGGAGCTGACTAAAAGAGAAGAGAAGCTCAAAATGGAACCCGTCTGGCCAGCGTGGCACAGTTTGGCTAATTAAATTCCCTCCAGTCATTTGAGGACTCAGCCTCTTGACAAGACAGTCTCTTGTAAGACCTGAGTAGAAGATAACGTATTTAAAAATATATATATACCATCCTGAGGGTGTCGTAAGAGCTGACTAAAGACGAAGTCGGATAAAAATTCCAAGGAAGATATCCTAGCCACAAGAGTAGGAAAACGAAACAGCGTGCCACAGTAAGCTAATTTCCCTGCATGTGATTGAAGGAGGTGTGACTCAACAGTGGGTGTTTTGAACCGTGATCCTGGTTCAAGTTATATATTACTGTGTGCTTTGATGCAACTATAGGTAGAATATACGTAATATTACATATAGAGTATACAGAATTTTCTGACATTTTCGACATACAGGCTATTTATACAACCGAATAGTTCGATTTTTTGTGACATTTGTATTTTTTATCATTACATACATTTCCGTATTGTTTTTTTAACAGTTGGTTTCGTCTCAAGATATTTTTTATTTATCAAAATGTTTCTCAATATACCATTGCGTCGATTAACGAGTTATCTCAAATATTTCTATGCGATTTATTAAATATAATAAGTAGGTATATAGACAGTGTATGTAGACGAGTGTACCGTCCGCATGAGGCTAACGGCTTTCGTGCAGCGAAGGTCGGTGATCTTCTTTAATTGATTGTCTCCAGGCTGGCATCTTGCCTCAAGGTGGACCAACATTCTAGCGGCATTTTGTACCAGTTACTAATATGACACTTTGTCACTTGTAAGATTTGACCCATACTCGTTCGACCTCTCAAAACACTTGTAAACTTAGAATGCTCCTTTAAATTATATTATTCCAGTTGTAATTGTTTGCCCCTAGAGTGGCGATCCGTGTGGGTGGGGGGTTAGAATACATAGTTTCACACCCATTCCATTCTATGGGTGTCGCAAGAGCCGACAAAAGGAAATGACAAGGCCGAACATGTACCCGGAACAAGGAAACCTTGAAACGAAACCCTGTGCCAGTCTGGCTATTTCCCCTCCATGTAGTTGGAGGTGGCCCTACTGCTGAGCTAGCCACATTTGTAGGCTGAGAAGTAAGTTACAAGTTGATAACTTCTTCTCTTGTCTATTTTTCCCACTGCTGTACTACGTGATGTTGTAAACACTATTAATTTATTTACCATTGACATTTTGTGTATCTACACGTGTGCTACATTTGTTCGGGATACAAATCAAACTTCTACACTGTATGCCATTGATACTGGTCGTCATGCTGATCTAAGGGTTGTAAAAACTGTTTGTAGATCGGTATTCCCAGGTATTTGTGTAAGCCTGAAATACTTTGTCGCGATGACATCGATGCGTAGTGAAACGACGTAGTGAAACCGAACCTGACCACAAATATCTCAACAGTATTATCCGTTCATAGTTTAAACAATCAACAAAATGAGCATTCTGTTGCAGACACATAAGCGTTCTAACCAGTTTGTTGAAGAATACCGAACTAATGACCCATTTCGTGACCACAACATTCTCGTAATCGCGAAATCGCCGATCTGCGAACAAGCCGGAAGGCATTACTCGGCCTTCGCTCGCGAATCCTCGACATATAATAACACCAATAATCCTGTGGTTATCGATTAGCAACAGAACCGATTTATCGATTAAAAAAGTGTGCCATCGTGATCGGAAACGGCCGTTTGTCTGCGGTAAACGGTGTTTGTATTGAAGGAGTCGAAAGTAGTTCGGCTCGCTTGACTACGTTTAGAGATTGAGTGTGCTTCTGTAAGATGCAATGATTGTAGTGTTACGGTTTAGTCGCACTATAATTACGACCACAGTAACATCATTTGGTAATGTTATGGTACTTGCGAGCGAGTAAGGTCGCCAGCGGTCTAACAGGTGGCACTACCAGAAATAACGAGTGTTCCTACTATTTGCACTCAGCCCATAGATGACCCACTGCTGGGTCGCGCATTAGATGGAGGGTAATTATGCCACGCTGGTTTCATATCAAATTGTCTTACTCTTGCAGTTAGGCTTTCGGCCTTGTAAGTTCACCCACAGTATGAAATGGGGTGATGACAGTATGCATTCTTAATCTAGCTTAACATTAGTATTAGGGGTAGTTGTAGATGATCACAAAAGAAAACTCCGTATATTTAATTATTTTATGAAATGCAAATTTTATACCTAGCTAAGTTACAAACAACAATTTGGTAACGGAAAAGCAACGGACTACTACAATACCGTAAGTCGAATGTACCATTATCCTGGCTTTCTCTAAACTACAGAATGAATGACAGTATTGAAGTTAGTTAGTTAAGAAAATTTTCCAAATGCTTTCTCTCGAGTGATTTCACTACTCATAACAGCAGTGACTTCAGTGGCTTTACCGTTTTGAACTTGGGTTAACTCTTAAGTGGCAGGAGTTATTGCCAAAGTCACTTACCGCGGTCTAAGGTCAGTCGGTAACTGATCGCTGATAGATACCTAATTGGACACATAAGTGCGTTTATGTTTATTGTGAGGTATTTTTTACCAAACAAGTATTTTGTGATAGTCATGTCTAGATATACTACTACTAATCAGCCCATAGAGGACCCACTGCTGAGTCAGGCCTCCTCCAGTTGAACTCAGGGTAATCAGCCCACTGGGCCACGTTGGCCATACAGGTTGGCACACGGTTTCGTATCAAGTTTTCCTTCTCATGCGGCTAGGTTATGGGCTCTAATGATTTCTTAGGTTTTCGCGATTATTACACATTGAAATTAAACACTTTTTAACGGATTTATCGCGTGTATATTACATTAATTAATTCCCGACGTTTCAAATGCTTTGCAGCAGTCGTGGTCGCGGGAGAGACTCTCCCGCGACCACGACTGCTTATCAATAGGTTATGGGCCTTGTTATTTCCTTTTCTCGGCTCTTACGATACCCTCAGGATGGAATAGGGTGGTGACTCTACGTATTCTAAGTCCGTCCCCACACTGATTCCTAGATATGATTTTTAGATTATTTTCAATTAAATAATTATACTTACTGTTTAGTGTTGGATTAGAAACACATAATATTACTATCCCATTACAACTTGAAAGTGCCGTAAGCGTCGAGTAAAGAAAATAACAGTTAAGAAACCATGACATAACAAGGCAGAAAATCGCCAATATATATTAAAACCTTATTTCGAAACCCTGTGCCATCTCCTATGGCCAGCGTGGCACTGATGGTAAGATATTTTATTTTATTAAATTATGATAACGATTTTTTTTCACTTCATGGAGCATATCTACGACATCGTATAATTAATAACAAATTGTTATTGCAGATTTGCTATAAAATGTTTAACATAAATTTAGAATATGCCATTAATTAATGTCAAATTTGGCATCACTAAATGATAATGTAACTCCGCCTACCACTAACAGATGTTACTTAAAATATGTATTCTAATTAAATTCATAATAATCTCCACATTTGTCAATAATTCAATTATAACTGTTTATTTTTATTTCTGATCCATGTTGGACCAATAAAGATGTCGTTTGCGTCAATTCACGCATTAATTGTGGTTAAAGAACTTTATTCCTCAAAAGAAATTCACAACAAATTTCACTTAATGAGAAACATAATATTATGACTAAAACATAGCATTAGTGACTAGAGCCAGTAACACAAAATTTAGCAGATTATCGCAACATAATACAATTCTTTTTGTAACGTAATGGGTTATTGTAGGTAGCAATAAAAGATTCGTGCGAAACAGAAATCATTTTACGCGGGTAGGCTAAGAAGCCGTCTCCAGGGCCGTATTTAGATGTTATTAATGACATAAAATTTTAATTTTGTTTTGAAGATTTGAAAACTATTGGAGGTTTTTATTTCTTGTGGTAATTTGTTAAACATCTGCGCTCCTTCGTATGTTATGTTTTTCCTACCATAGTTCGTGCGCGTCTTAGCAAGAAAGATATCATTAGCGCTACGCAGAGGTCTTAGCCCTTCCTCTGCATTCGTTTTAAAATTTAGTTTTAAATGTATTTTTTTATCTTGAATTTTTTTTATAAGTATACATGTGTTATAGTAATACATTTGTTTTATATTCATTAATTTAGTTTCGGAATAAATTGTATGCGTAGGTGTAAGAAAATCGTAATGAAATAAGATTTTTATCAATTTATTTTGGATAGTTTGGATACTATTTACATTGGTTTTAGCTGCGCTGCCCCATATCTCTATTAAATAATCTAAATGCGGTTTGACGAGCGAATTATAGATATTCAGTCTTACTTTTCGTGGAAGACATCGAACAACACCGTAAAGACGTCCTGATAGTGATGACAAAGTAGATCTAATTTTATTTATGTGTGACCTCCATGTTAATTCACTGTCCAAAGTCAGTCCTAGGTATTTTTCTTCGGCTGATTCCTGTAAAAGCATGTTATTAATGAATAAATTAGGGTAGCCCTGCAATACTTTATTTTTAGCTTTAAATATCATATAGCTAGTCTTTGATATATTTATTGTTAGTAGATTATATTGGAACCAATCATGTAATTTGTTTAAGTCTTTTTGTGCAAGATGTATTAGCTCGTTTACTGAGGAACCATAATAAAATATACATGTGTCATCAGCGTATAGGCTAATTTCACCATTCAAAGATACATGGCTGATGTCATTGACGTAGATCAAAAAGAGCAAGGGTCCTATTATTGATCCTTGAGGTATTCCACACGTAATAGGTTGGATAGTACTTTGGTATTTTCCGATTTTTACAATTTGAAAGCGGTTTGTTAAATAAGATTCCAAAATTTTGAGCGCATTGGCAGTAATCCCAATTTGTTTTAATTTTTTAAGAAGGAGACTGTGGCTCACGGTATCGAACGCCTTTTTTAGATCTATAAAAATACCTAGGCCCAGCCTTTTTCCATCAATGTTTTCTTTGATTTTAGTAATAAGGTCCACAGTGGCGGACAAAGTATTTGATTTTGGGCGAAAGCCGTATTGTCGTTCAAAAAGAAAGTTTATTTTATTTAGGTAATTGTTTAATCGAACATAGATAATTCGCTCAAAGATTTTGGAAATTGCAGGTAACACCGATACAGGTCTGTAGTTACTAGGATCTGTTTTTGCTCCATTTTTAAAAATGGGTGTGACTTTTGCTATTTTGAGCTCGTCTGGGAAGTCGCCTACGTTAAGACAATGATTAATATTCGAAGTTATAGCAGGGATAAGATACTCTTTAATACATTTAACTACCTTTGTATTGATCCCGTCTATACCTGTGCTACAATGAGCATTTAAATCATCAATAATTTTAGCAATTTCCTTTTGAGTGCATGGTGTAAATTTTTCTAATTTGTTATATTCTTCAACTTTGTTTTTCCAATTAAAAATTTGATCAATATGGTATTTTGGAGGGATTTGCATGGCTAATTGGGGACCTATTGTAGCGAAAAATGTATTGAATAGTTCACATATCTGATCACCGTCAGTAACCAAACCGGAGACGGTCATAAGCTTTGGAGGTATAGGGTCAGATTTAATTGTATTTTTGCAAAATGTATTTATGAGCTTCCACATTAATTTAGGATCAGTATTAACTTTATCGAATTCGCGGTAATAGTAGTTCTTTTTTGTTTTAGCAATCAAAGTGGTGGTTTCATTTCTTTGTTTTTTAAAAGAAGCCATTAACACTATATTTTCAGGATCATTTTTTAGTTCTCTCCAATATTCATTTCTTACATTTATTTTGGTTATTATATCCTTATTAATCCAGTCATCCTGTGGTAAATTCTGTATTTTTATCTTTTGTGTCGTATTTTCTTTCACTAAAGTTTTAATAGTCTGTTCTATCAAGCTATAATCGTGGTTTACTGTATTAATGTTAGTGATTTTAGCAAGCTGGTAAAGATTTTCGTAATTTATGTGATCATAAAGTAATCTGGCTGGGGGTTCTGGCTTAGCATTTTTTAATCCTAGAATAATTTGTTGATGATCGGAAATCGCCGAATCCATTATTGCTACGTGAACATTTTTGTCTTTTAGGTTTGTTATAATGTGATCCAAAATGCTGTGGGTAGTGGCTGTAGTTCGGGTTGAGTATGCGGTGTCTATTTTATTTAAAATGTAATATCCATTTTCTTGTATTATTTCTTTATATTTTCGTGTGCATTTATCATTTATTAAAAGGTTTATGTTGAAATCACCAAAAATTATAGCCCGATTTCTTTGTTGTAGATGCATTTCAAAATCATCCTGAAAACTGGCTACGTTTGCATCTCCTGGTCTATATACCAAGCCTATGTCCATATTATATTTTTCCGTATGTATCCATAGATAGTTGTTTCCGTTTGTATATATTTCTTGAGTTAAATTATGTTTAATGTTATTGTGGATATATATAGATACTCCTCCGCCTCTTCTGTTTGGTCTAATATTATAATAATGTGAATAGTTAGGAATTTCCAATCTTTTGGCTTCTTCTTCAGACTTGATCCATGTCTCTGTCAAAAGCACAACATGTATTTGCACATTTAACGATTTTAAGATGCATTTAAGCTCATCTAGTTTCCCTGGTTTAACAATACTTCTGATGTTGCAGTAGAAGAAATTAAAAGAACATCTTTCCGTCTGTAAATCATCATAACTTTGTATTAATTGGTATGTAACTTTATCTCTGTTTTTAGTAGTGTTAAGTTGTTTATGTGTTCTTAGTTTTTTGGTGTCGTAATAATTTTTGGAACGCCTTTTATGTATTTTATCGTGAGATTCTCTTCACCTAGTTTTTGTCTGTTACAGAGTTCTTCTCGTAGTTGTTTCATGTATATTTGTTGAGTAGGCGTTTTGTCAGAGAAGATTTTTATTTTTTCATCCAGTAAATTTCCTCTCTTTTGTAGGATTTCTTGAGGTTCCAGCGATGATTTAAAGCATACCTTTAAGGAGCGGCTGACGCCAGGTTTATATTTCCCAAGTCTTATAACTTTCAAAGGTTGCGGTTCATTCTTCATTACGGTTTTCAGTAGCTTGACAGTTTCCTTACTGTCGTATGCTTGCCTTTTTTCAAGGTTCCTTTCTTGTATTTCTGGAAGCCCAGTAATTATGACGTTTTTCTCTCTTTCTGTGCGGTCCCGAAACTCCTGAAGAAGAGTTTCTTCTGATAGAATCATACTGGTTGAAGTGTGTGTAACAGTTTCCGTTTTTAGTTGTTTTAGTTCATATTCTAAGTTCTTAAGCCTCTCATCCGTAGCCACGCTTTTGCTCTTCAAGTGGGAAACTTCGCTGATAATTTTTTTGTGTTCCATAACAAGGTGGTCAGCTGTGGCCTGAACATTGTCCACTTTCGACTTAATTTGAGATATATCTTCTAGTAAAGCTGTAAAATTCTCTTTTTGCGATTGTACAAACACTTCAAACATATTTCTTATTTCTTTACGGATCTCGCCCAGCTCTGCACTGCATTCACAGTCCGTCCCTGGTTGCTTGCGCTTACGCTGTGTAATGTTTAATTCTGCGACACCTGTTAGCTTCGATAAATCGGGTTGCGATTGTGACTCACCGCTCTTTGGAGGAGACCTCATTAGACTCATGTTAGTCAATTTTTTATTCACACTGGTAGTAGTTAAAGGTCAATAGAGCACAGTGTTGTTTCACGCAGCTTGCTTTGCGGTAGGAGTGACGGAGTCAAAAAATATGTTTTGTCTCGCTTACCCGAGGAGGTGAAGGGCGCCGCTTAATGCATGTACGCTTGAGGCGATATGCACCAACGTCGGAAATCACTTACGTGGGCTTATACAAAAAGTATCTATGTTCTAACCTGATGAAGGTTTAATTTTGAATACTTTGAATTTAACTCTAAATTTAAGAAATTAGAATAACTAGAGGCACGTCCGCTCTGGTCACTTGCTAAAAATGATATTATTTATTTACAATGCCAAATGAATAGGTTTTATTGACCAAACGTTTCTCCTCTCGGGACAATCGCAAGCCTTAGTTAAGCTAGTTGAAGAGGCGACTAGAGAATTGTCTTTAATTATCTTCATGATCGCAAGTGTTGTTTATTTTAGGCAGAATTTCGCAGAATCTCTATCTCTAATTGGGTAAGTATACTTTTAGATGTGTGGTGACGAATTTAGAATACACAATGTCACCAACCCATACCGCCTTTAGGGTGTCGTAAGAGGCGACTAAAATCAATGTGAAAGTAAAGTAACAATGTGAAAGTATTTTTGTCTGTGTGTTACATTTTAGAAATTAGGCACTGATTGTTGGTGAACTTTGATAATAGGTTTTAAAATAAAGTTTAGAGATGGTGATGAATTTATAATACACAATGTCACCAACCTCCTAAGAGTATCGCAAGAGGTGACAATAGGAACGCAAGAGAACTAAAAGAACAACTACAGTAGACTAAGTTTTCTCCATGATTTTAAAGGAAGCTCGACTCAGTAGCGGGTCATTCACAGGCTGAATCGGCAATAAACATTTAAATTGAACATAGGCGCACAATTTATTTCAAGCTTTTCGTCTACCCAACCATTTTTCATCGCTCAAAGTTCCATACAACTATGGCATGTCTCCTTGCCAGTGCTAGCCATATTTCCTGCCTTATAGGTCTAACTAACCTACCCAATCAAAATAAAAAACTGTCATCGACAAATGAGGCTGAGTGATGTCCGACTGCAGCCCTAATGAACGTCCCCGCGTCGTAAACCTTGGCGGGTTTATGGTGCACTAATGGCAGAGTACACGACACTCGCGTGTCCCGTCTCATACTTGACCTACGCGTTTATACGCAATCAACTATCACGTATTAGATAGCAGTTACTTTGTTTACAACGTATAAGCAGGAATAACGGGACGTCCTTGGGTGGTTTGATTGTATTCATTCGCCGTCGAGCTGTTATCACACGTGGATTGAGGGTGGGACTACATAATAATGTGTTTCTATGAAGGACTTATTACTAAGGCATGCTTTATCTGATATTTTCATATGCTTCTGGGGTCCAGTTTCACCTTATTTGGCTAATTTTACCAGTTACTATCAGTCCCAGTCTCACGGAGCGACTGCCTTGTGGCATCCAGTACCCATCAAGTGGGAAAATTGGTAGCTTGTATACCAGCTGTCGTTTATCGCGGTACTTACTACATTTATCGGACTGCCATAGACAGTAGAATCTCGTGCTGCTACGAGGGAAGTCAGATATTGTAAGTGATGAACACCCGTCCAACACCCAGCAGTCAGCCGTTGCTTACCTGCAGATAAATTGCCTGTTCCTACCCGCTACGTCCTCCTCACCCGTTAACATTATATCGGGTGGCATACTGAGGCAGTTTATCTATTTGGGACTCTCTCTTTCTCTTATTTTTATCTAGGCACAGCAACATTAACCCTATAGCCATAATGAAAAAATGGATAGCGCCAACTGTCGGTCGAAAGTAAATAACTATACTTTAAAAATAAGCACTGAAAACCGAAGAATCATAATGGAACAGCTTTTAGGATAATAATAACGAATATTATCATTCTGTGGTTGTTTTCAAGAAAACCGCTGTTTCTTAGTAAAATTCTGGTTCAAATAAATATCGACTACTCCTTTATACTTTAAGATAGAAACCAATTTTAAACAAAAAATTGCTTCTTTGATTAACCGTATGGTCCCCATTCCTTCATGAGGGTGTTGTAAGACCCGACGGAAGGAAATGACTAGGCCGAAAACCTAGCTGCAGGAGAAAGAAAATTTGGTACGAAATCGATCAATAGGTACTATTGATATGGCAGCGTGGCACAATAGACTAATTACCCCCCATGTAACTAGAGGAGGCCCGACTCGACTGTGTAGTTGATGCCCTGCAGCTCACTTAATAGGCTTCACAGAAAATGACAATACCATTAGAATATTTTTTATTCATGCAATATTTGTGCTGATTTTCCCTGTGTCAGGTCCTAAAGTGATTTGAAATGCCACTATCACAGATTGTAAAGTCAGTTGTCCAGTAAAATATAATTACTAACATTCAATCTGTTAACTTGTATACACTTGTAATTACTAAACCTGTTTATCCATAAGTCCCTACTAAGGCAGAAAATGTGGTTAGCCGATGTCTGGTCTATAAGTCATGTTTTATCACACAGATCTGCTGTCTGCGATTGCGGTGTAGTATTTATTGCCTCACAGAACCAAACAGCCTGCATACCTTTACACGAAAAGCTACCTATTAACGCCAATAAATTGAAACTTTGTGCTTAGATACGTTTGCAGCTCTTTCCTTGCTTATCATCATCTCAGCTCTAAAACTGCTGGCAGCTGAGTCGGAAATTAGCTCACTGTGCCACGCCTGCCAAAAGGATTGGCACAGGGCTTGTATCACTCATAAAACTAGGTTGTCTTTCTTCTTCGATACGAATTTTTTTGTAACAATATATACACTATTTTCGACTAAGCTATCAAAGACTTACTGACATAAGTCTTGAAAAGAATGGTGATTAATCGATTTGTCTACGTAATAATGTATCATCATCATTTCAGACAAAAGAGGTCCACTGCACTCCCTCTCAAGGTTGGACTTACCTAACTTGACTAAGTGTACCACGTCAACAACTTCGAGAGCCTCCGATGTCAATTGGAGTGGCTTGAACATGGTTATTGGACATGATTGATCTTTGTCTTCTCCACGGTCATCTTAAGGCCGACTCGTTCGGAGGCTCGACAGATGCCATCGAGCATCGCAATTTATGTATGAATATGCAAAAGTGAACTAAGTGGGCGCTCCTGCAGAGCCCCGCAATTGCTTAGGCGTGTTAATAGGACTTCTGTATAATTAAAAACTTATCGGGACTTATCGCGCACAGAATTAATACCTGTTTTTGCTCGACGTTTCGACCATGTTACAATGGCCGTGGTCGCGAGCTGACTGCAGACCGCAAGTTTTTTCGGTGGGAAGTGAGGGTACTTTGGTCTCCTACCCTCACTTGGTTTTGCACACACGTAGGGTTGTCACTACGGCACACCACACTGACTGTATCGGTTGAAAACTTAGTACCTATACCGCGAACTACACATTTGCTTATAACGGGGTTCCACGATGCCGCCAACTTGAATCCATCTTCTCGGTTGAAATTACGATGTTTTCTGATTTCCACCGCTTCACGAACCGTTCTCGCATAGTAATGCCGTTCAGTGGAGAGGACTTTCGGATCGTGGAGCTCGATCCAGTGATCAGACCCCGCCTCAAGCAAATGCTCAGCAATAGCAGACTTCTGTATCTGGTGATTTTTGACAGCTGCGATGTGTTCTTTTATCCTTTCCGCAATAGTACGCTTCGTTTGACCGATGTAGGAACTACCGCAGCTGCAATCCACCTTGTATACACCGGGAGTCTGGAACGGAATGACATCCTTCGGCGTCCTCACATGCCTGGTTAACTTGGATAAGGGGGTATACACCGTTTTAAACCAAGTGAGGGTAGGAGACCAAAGTACCCTCACTTCCCACCGAAAAAACTTGCGGTCTGCAGTCAGCTCGCGACCACGGCCATTGTAACATGGTCGAAACGTCGAGCAAAAACAGGTATTAATTCTGTGCGCGATAAGTCCCGATAAGTTTTTAATTATGTGTTCAAATCGCGAAAGTTTAAAAAAAAAAAAAAAAAAAAAAAAAAAAAAAAAAAAAAAAAAAAAAAGGACTTCTGTAACCCTTATTACAGTAATTAATAGGCCATGATCGAGTCTTCAGTTCCAGATGAACAAGTGTAAGTAAGACAACCGAAGTATTTAGTTAGATAAACTTGGGCACAGATATAAATATTTAGTAGTATGCTTGATTGGATATTATTATATTGGTTGGACTTGAAATAATTAGTGTCACCACCTCATTCCATCTTTAAGGTGTCGTAAGAGCCGGCTAAGAGATTATGAGTAGACAGAAACATAACTTGATACCCTTGTTTTTACGTTGGAAATCCTCATGGATACCCGTGACCCTGATAGGGCCTTGGCCCACTATTAGAGCGGGCCCCACGCTTTTATGGGGGAGCTCTGGTCACTCCCCAACCCATCGACAGGCACGTGCTATGTCCCGCACGAGCACCCCGTCAGGTGCCGGATGAAGTGGTGTCCTATCCACGCGGTTGTCGCGACAGGCCAGGACTCAACGCCTGGCCACCCTCCACTGAAATCAACACGCAGTGTGTCCGGGCAGTTTAAGGCTCCCGATGCAAGTCTGGGGGCAGAAGAGTGCCCGGAGCCAAAAACCACCACGCCTCTGTGTGCCGCTCTTCGTCTGGCCTCTCCCCGTGGGCCCGCCCGGCATGGGTCTAAGCCGGTATTGCTGGTATTGCCCGCTAAGCCGGTATTGCCCCAACGGATCCTAAAGGCATGCAAGCCCCCTCACCACAATAATGTGGCAGCACGGTCGAGGGGGTGATGCGCAACCCTGTGGCAACTAGTCTGTCCAGTAGGTTAATTTTGCTTACATGGAACTGGAGGAGGCCGGACTCAAAAGTGGGTCACCTATGGGCTTGGTAAGTGTAGTTTTCATTTCGTACATTCAACTATTCACGATTCCAACGTGCTTTTTGTTCGTGTTTGTTCGCAATGCGAGGTGCAGTAGCGTGTCCCGGCTAGTCTATCAGCTGCTATTCCTAGTGACCTGTCGCCAAGGAAGGTCGTCCGGTGTCGCTGCGGACTTGTATGGCCACTTATTGAAACTGACGTCGGTGGGATAAGGTGGACATACTGCTACAGGTATTTTGTTATAGTAACTTTCAGTAATGGGGGTCGAAAAATATTACAATATTACATCAGTATCTGTTATGAGAAACCGGAAATACCTACGCGAGAAAATCTAATAATCCGACGTTCTATTTTCAAGAACGCGCAGCGTTCTCTTTGAATTCTATTCTTCCGTAATGGTTCCGAAATTATAGTCGGACTCACACACCCAGTTCGTAATATATATTTTTTTCTGGAGATTCTTTATCTTGGTGTTAATGAGATTTGGTCCGTTGCTACGCCACTAACTAAAATAAATTTGAAGGAAAGAATTTTTTTTTTGTTCAGATACCTTTATAACCTATCTTCAGCAGTATCATGCACGATATTGCTGAAGATCATCATAATATGATCAAATGCATAGTTTACGATTCTTTAGGACAAACATTCATTGTTTTAAATAAGATAGATAGAAGATGGCCACTATCCGTTCAATCTAGTAACACAAAAGCAATAGAAATAATTCTGGAATGTTAGTCTGATTAAAAAAAATATAACTTAAAAAGTTTGGTATATCCACATTAGTACCACGGCCTCAGCATCTCACGTGGTCGGCTATCTCTATCTAAAACGTAAACAATCTGGTCCGCGCTGATTTCAACTTGGCCACACTGTCGCGTCGCTCGACGGAATGTCCGCTAGGCCTGTTATTCGGGTGCATTGGGTGATAAGCGACAGCGGGTACTGAAGCTCTTGCTTCTGTATTCATTTCTAGCAATTCACCCTTCTCACGCTGTAGGAGGGACGATTTGTATTTGTTTGTCAACGCTGTTTTTGACAGACTACCTCGGGATATATCGTTTTAAAAGCTGACCCGGCAAACTTCGTACCGTTTCAGATTCAATAAATAATCTCATCTTTCAAACCTTTCCTGGACTTCCACGAATATTTCAAGACCAAAATTAGGCAAATTGGTCCAGCCGTTCTCGTGTTGTAGCAAGACTAACTAACAGCAATTCATTTTAATTTATATTAGATAGATTAATTAATTGAGGTATTTTTGTATATTTCTTTTAAAATACTTTGTATTTTTTTTTAATATATGTAAAAATAAGAAATAAAGCTATACCATACTATACCATAATTTTACGTCATTCTATTTCAATTCGTCTAAAAATTTTGAGAATGGCCGAATTTGTAGTGGCTAATATAAGGACTGAAATTATGATGATGACATTTTAATCTAAATAAAAAAGACTAATCATAGTCTGATATCAAGACATATTCCCGTTTATTTTTTACACCATAACTATTACAACTATTTTTTGCGGTTTTCTTAATAAGCTATCTAAAATAAATACGAGTACATCAGTAAAGGAAATTTTAATTATTTGCGCTTACCTATCGCTATATTAATAGATCGCTGTCGCGTGTGATTGCGTACGGTGCAATTTGTAGTAGTCCACTCGACCTCGGCCAGTCTTATCGTCAGTGACCATTTGCCATCTATTTTATCCTTCTGCGAGGTATCAGGTGTCGATTTCTATAGTTTAATTTACTGCTATGATGTGGAAAACCCTGAGACTTGTGTATATTACATTTTTGTAATATAAACAATGTAATATACACAAGTCTCCGTGTGTGTTGTCCTTGTGGTGACGGATTTAGAATATATGTATAGTGTCACCACCCCATTCCATCCTGAGGGTGTCGTAAGAGCCGACGAAAGGAAACGACAAGGCCGACAATCCAGCCGCAAGAGAAGGAAAACTTAATACGAAACCCTGTGCCCACCCGTCTGGCCAGCGTGGCATAGTAGGCTAATGACCCTCTCTGTGATGGGAGGAGGCCCGACTCAGCAGTGGGACATTTATGGGCTGAGTAGTAGTAGTAGTTTAGTGAGGTTTTGAAATCGACTTGGCAAAGCTGCGAACAAAAGCTGGAGATTTTGTACTGCCACTTGTGAATAACGGTTGAAGAAGAGGTTCAGTTCAGTTCGAGAATGTTAAAAAAAAAACATTTTTTTAATTACAATGGAAAATGTATCTTATTTTTACATTCAGATAATATTCTTGACCCATACCATATTTTCAAGCTAATGCTAGCAGCCGGTAGAAGAAATCTTATAGACCTACTAGCATTGCTATTTCTACGTAATGATGCAATGGAATCGCTTACAATTCCACACGCGTCATGTGCTAATCGACGTATATTGCACATAAACGGTGCGTTTAGCCAAATATTAGAAAATCCTCACTTCATTGAACGCATAAACGCTGTTATTAGATATTAATATCATGTTTTAACAAAAACTAGGCGAATTGTGAGACTAAATGCGGAAAGTGGGTTCCGTAAATATTTTGGAGCAGTTTCTACGGGCGTCCACGTGGGTTTCAATTCCGTGGTTATCGCGGCTTCACATAATGCTACTCAGGGATAATAAGCATTAATGGGGAAGTTTGGAAATCGGTTCAGTAGTTTTTCAGTTTATTTATTACGATCATTCATACAAATCTTTGCGCTTTATAGTATAAGTGTAGATTACGGATTAATTCAATAGAAATAAGCTATATGTTAAACCAAAAACAGATGTAAAAGTTAATTGCGAAGACTGCCTACACAAGAGTCTATTTCTGCTCCTACGACATGCTCAGGATGGAATGGGATTGTGACACAAAGTAATCTAGATTCACCATCACACGTACACGGATTGTGGTATCAATATTAAGGTAAACGAACAGGCTACAGATATTCAATAAAATTAGTATTCAATTTGCAATAGCCCATGGTGACAGGTTAAGAACATATACAGTCCTAAGAATGTCGTAATAGGCGCAAAAGATCGCAAGAGGCACACCACCAAGCAGCAAGAGAAGGAAATCTTGACCCCACCCCTAACTGTAGGCTAACTTCTCTCCATGAATCTGGAGAAGGCCCGATTCAGCAGCAGGTCATTTGTATACTGAAATGATGCTGAGTTTGCATGTCAATAGCTGTGTAAATTTTGTAACCACATTTTATCTTCAATTTCTTAGAGGCATTTCTTCTTAGATATAACCCAGGATCATAAGAAGGCGGCGATAAACATTTTCTTTCAACGTAAGTTGCAACAAAATGTGAACCAACGAAGTACCCTAAAATATGGACAAGAATATCTCGTTAATATTTATCAGCGTGCGTTGAAATCTTTTGCTTTTCGATGCGCGCGTCCAGTTCCGATGGGCAAAAAATGGAATAAGTTACTGCCGTTCTCCTTGGGCGAATTTGAAAATGCGGCCTAAGCTATTTTTTTACATAATTACATGTAGTTTCTGTGTTTGTTTCGATTATTTCCACGAACGCAGCGATTCAGGTTTTGATTTCACCGATTGGTTACGATTCTGCAATGTATGTTCATAACTCCTAAAATAAATGAAATAACTATGAAGTCTAATAAATATGACAAAAGGGTCTGTAAAATTACATTCTTACATACACGTTGAACCACAATAATTGTACAAAATAAACAAAGATAAGAAGAAAATAATTACAAGAAAATTGTGCATTAAGAAACTGATTTCGTATATGGGAATAATGTGGATGTTTATTTTACATTTTAAAAAATCCTCTTTTTATTAATATTATCACACGATAGGAATATATTTTATGGTTTTAAATGTTGTTCAGCTTTTACAACTACTATTCAGGCTTTAGATGACCAACGGCTGAGTCAGGCTCCCTCCCATTACACGGAGGGTAATCTGTGTCACTGGCCAGATGGGTTATTCTTACCTTGCGGCTAGGTTTTCCATCTTGTCATTTCCTTTTGTCGACAACACCCTCAGGGTGAACCGGGGTGACAGTCATTATGTATTCTAAATCCTAATTTATTCGGCTTTTTAAAATGTAATCAAAATATGACTCTAAACTGGCAAAAAATCGAGACACAAAATTAAATGAAATTTCATCTTTTGAATATCTGTGGTCTACTTACAAGATTAAACTAGAGATCGATCGCCAAGTCCTATATCCTTATTACGCTGTAAATAATTCATTTATCATACTATAATCGGAAACAAAACCAAAACGTAACTCGTATAAACTTCGATTATTGAATGAAATAGAAAGAGACAGATTTACTTCGGTACATACAAGAAAAGGATGGGTATATGATTACTGCGCCATTCGATTTCAAGATCGATACACAATAAATCTTAACACTTTAGAGTTACGTAATCGTAAAAATTATTCTTGAAATAGTAAAACGTATATTATTATTGTTAAAGTGACTACTTGGTAAATATAGGGCCAAGACTTTCTTACACATAAACTGAGAATGTGTTTTTGTATTTTGTACATATTGACGTGCTGGCACTTTTTGTGCTATCCTATTCGAAACCTTGTATTCAACTATCGAAAGGCACTATTTCCAAAGGCGAGATTTCCAAAGCCCGTCTGTTTACGCAATAAAAACGCTATTTAAGTGTTTTAAGCTTTTTTAATTTGACAGACATGTTAGATAAAAAAAACTAAAAAAAAGTTGGCTACGCTGTTTGGGGTTGATCAGCTCACTGGATTCATTATTATATGAATTTCATTCATTTTTTTTATATAATTCATATTTCTGTTGAGCGCCTTTCGTAATGAAGCAAAACAAGCTAGTTATAAGAACATGGTCATTGTTATATAGCATTAAAAAAAAACAAGCCCACTGAGTTTTTCCTGGCAGGTCTTCCAGGTTGGTGTCGCCTTCCGACCGGGTAGTATTGTTGTAAAAATTATGTATCCTTTGACGATTGTAAACTCCATGATTGGTTGATACGAGTACAATAATTCATTTTTCTATTCAATTTTATTCTTATTTTTTGTACATAAATGAACAAATTTACTCTATTACTGCATGGACAAATGCTCAAAGAAATTAGAAATATAAAAAAATATGTTCCTCAACCCAGCTAATAATATTCACTACAGAACCCTTGAAAATAAAAGTGTTCCAGCGTGACTCTTCCTTTTGTTTGTCTGGATCAGCGTCCTCGCGACTGTTTGAGAGACAACTCGCGGCTACCGTGTTTCCAGTTCGACTCTCGCGCAGTATTTTATTTACGACGGCGATTTATTCCAGCTTTTATGGTGGCAATTGCTTTAAAAGTATTGGATATCAATGGAATATGGTTTTCATAATCGGACGGAGGGTTTTACGAGAGGAATATGATCGTTCCACACAAATTGATTTTGTATGTTTACTGCCTGATTCTTTATACAAATGTCAGCGGGTATCCTCATAAAATTATATTATGGAAAGTATCATCGTCAAAAAGGATTTATTTTCCTTGATAACATTAAATGAATTTTGATATACATAAGAATGTATCAGTTATCTATCTATAAGAGTAACTGGCAATAGTCTACGCAGAATCCTACTACCTAGCGACCTATGGGTGAGGCCTCTGTTTACCGTCCCACCTGCTTCCTGAAGTATCTATATATTGCTGTAAAGTAGACAGCCTTATCCTTATTAAGTGGTGTATCTAGAATACGTTGTGTCACCAAACGATTCCATTCTGAGGATGTAATATGTGGTCACAAAAGAAACAAAGCGCTCGCTGTAGATTACATCAATGACATGTAAGTAAAAATATTTTATGCTAATTCATGAAAATATAGGCGGAAAATGTTGCCTGTTTTTTCTTGAACCGATTAATAAGAACTAAATATAAAATAATAAATATCGAACATTGAAATACCAGGGGTAATTGAAGGGTGTAACAATAAGTAAGTCTATAGACATCCGATGTGAGGATTTAGTGCCGACTAAAAATAACTACTTTATGTATCTAGTTTATAGTTTGATTAAGATACAGACATTATTTTGATCCAATATCTTGTCCACAAAATATTATCCATTAAAAAGCTACATTTAATAATATGCATGGATAATGGGTGTTTCTGTTTCTATTTCTCTAGCAGTTGGTGACCAAAACCGAAAAGAAAGAAAATTGCTTATATTTTCGTGAAATGTTGCTTACAGCATCTTGTTCAGTAGTACCATAGATCCTATCGTTATTGCTATAGGATTTTGTTACACCGTGTATAAAATTTAATTCTCTCCCCTCCAGCCCATTTGGCACAGTACTGTTGGCAATTCGCTCTTCCTAGTGAAGCATCCGGCAATTGGGTTGAGGTAAATCAGCTCGTCAGGTCTTCTGTGCCAAGTCACATCATAAGACACTTGCAGGATATAATAGGCTGGTGCCACAATTTACTCTGAATCCCGTCCCCACACGTCGAAATCTCTAATTACGGCCTAATGACCGTAAAACATCTTAAAACACTATAATTTTGACAAGCGCCATGATGGATACCGCGTCTCCAAGATATGGAGCCATTACACTGTCACGTCGTCGCTTACAAGTGGTACAGTTATACGATGACAAACGAGCTGTCCACTTGTAATTAGCTGATTAATCTATCAAATTACTGCGGTTGTGAAACTATGAAATAACGGGGAATCTGTTTTAGAAATGTTTATGGGCTCCAAAACGACATGTACAGGGTGTGATAAAAACCCTATAGCCATCTGAAATGAGGCCATCAGCTTTGGCAATTCTGTGTATAGATAATTTTCTGTTTATAAACTCTTTATTGCACACTATAAAAAGACATGTTATATTGAATGCAGAGATTATTATAGTACTGTCCATAAGACCAGCGTAAATTTAATGTCTCAGGTTTAGTTCTACTGAAACAGCAATAGCTGTAATAATGATAACCAGGAGCGACGACTTTACAGGCACCTCGTAGCACGGTGGTGGTCAGTTGTTCGTTTCATCCGACAACGAGCAGAGTCAGCCAGGCTAAGACCTCCTGAAACTCCTAAAATAAGAGCATACTCTATCAGCAATATATCGTCGTTCGTCGTTTCAGCCCATAAATGACCCACTACAGACTCGGGCCTCCTCCAAATCCATGGACGGAAATTAGCCTACTGTGCCACGCTGGCAAGACGGGCTGGCACAGGGTTTGTATCAAGTTTTCCTTCTCTTGCGGCTAAGTGATCTGCCCCTTGCGTTCTTTTGTCGCCTCTTACGACACCCTCAAGATGGTATGGGTTGGTGACATTGTGTATTCTAAATCCGTCACCACACGGACAAAATATGTTCTTATCAAATACCTAACAATGTTATTGGTGTCCGATCTCCATCTACTCAAAACATTACACATCGGGCAAAGTCACTGACCTTTCCTATGTTATACGTGTTATTGCTTTTACTAATCTGTCGGTACTTGTTTGTACCACCATCATTGTAACCCTTTTATTTAAAAACAACCATGGAGTTTCTTTCGGGCTCTTCTCTGTGGTATAGCATTCCGAACCGGTGGTAAAAACTAAATGAATAATTTATTTTACATTTTAATGTTTGTTTTTTTTTTACCATTTGAAAGCATTCGCAAGAATTTATTCGAATAAAAATCATTTTTATTTTGATACAAAAAAACATTTAATTAGATTTGCTAATTTGATCGAAAATTAATAAACACGTCGATATCGACAGCCAGCAATCACATAAATCCTGCATTATCATATCAATGGCGAATTACCATCATTTGGAATTAAGTTATCGATTTATCATAATCATATTAGACAGGTCATTTAATTACTACTCATATATAATTTATATTATGTTAATAGTTAAGTGGAGCTTTTATTACTCCTTAATGATTGTCCGTAAGTGAATTATTTTTCAGTTCCTGTAACATTTCCTATGATGATACGTAAATTCGTTTTTGTCAGTTATATTTTACAGCTCTACTACTGGTTCTGCTTCTCCACGCTGACTCGACCAACCTATCTGGCTCTCTTATCAAGCAATTATCTCTTTACTTATCAACATTGGGTTCACATTATTAAATGGTCCTTCTCTTTTAACTGGTATGATTTCGACACTATATTTCCATATATGTATTGCAAATGCATCACTCATTACATAACACGGACCAATAATAATATTGATAAGTGTTTTTGCCAATTTTAGTAAGTCTGTTTTCAATATTAGATATTTATAAGCAATTCGAAGATTCAATCGTAAATTACCTAGAATAGAAAGTTTTGACGTAATCGTTTCGAACTTTTACAAGTATTTTGGTAGAAGAGTAAAATTCACTTTCGTTTACGGTAGCGGCTCGGTTAATAGAAACATTAAAAACTAATTTCAAGTCGTAAAATTTTATAATAACATTAGAAAACTTATTTCAAAATTTACCAATTATTAGGTATCATAATAGTATTACTTGCCATAAACACTACTAATGGACACCAATAAGCTGTCTGTTATAAATAATATTATGTTAATTTTGTTTTATTTTGAATCATAGACACACTTTTGTATTTCTTCATACAGTAAAATATCATAAATAGTTTTATATTTCTTTTTATATATGCAATATCCCCATATAATTACATTACAACGTTAAAAAGTGTTTAATTTTAATGTAATAATAGCGAAACCCTTAGACGTCATGACATTCTAACATACTCATTTTTCAAATGTAGTTTGTTATATTTCGACACTATTCCGACGAGAAATCTGAGCATAGAGATTATATTAATCTTATGACTTCAATAACCAATAAATTGCTGGATACTACACATCTCCAAGCCATTTCTACGAGAGGTTGTCTTGATTACTTTTATCGAAACCTCGTCAACACGGATGTAAAGATTAAACCAACTCAACGGCTTATTAAACAGATTAATCCCCGGCAAAGTACAGTGCAGCAACCGAAGTTAAATTATAAGTGCTGTCCAACGTTTATTATTAAGTGTGCTCTAGGCGGTACCAGGAGAGCAGCGCGCGCAAGAGCTTCCGAATAACCACCGACGTAATACGCAGAGTATTAAAGAAAATTGCTAAATGAAACAGTATCGTAAATCTTGATTTAAAATGGAACCACTTACGTCATATCGAATACTGCGTACAAAGAAACTTGAATGAAGTGACTGCAACTACCTCTGACGTTTTACCACGAAGTAGGGCTTTGTACTCTAGCCTACTGGAATAGAGTTAAAAACGGTTTGCGTTCCCTACCATATTGCAGGTGGACTAGGCAGCATGCCATCTCAATAGCAACACAAACATAGGGAGATGCATAAAAACAACACTCGAGGTTGGGTGCGCAAGTACCAGGCTACCAGGTATGAGTTGGAGGTGATCGGTAGCGGACCGGTCAGTAATCATACCAGTGCCTTTTAGGGCGTGTGTTATGATCGCCGTAGGCCTAGTGTGGATATGACAGACTTACAACTGTAAATGCACCTAAATTATTGTTATTCGCCAGTTGATTTAGACTTTGCCTCGGGTTATCCATAATAAAAACAAAATGCCAAACAAATAAGCGACTATAACAACAAATAACTTTAATAAATTTAAAAATCACTTTTTTACGAGTATCATTGTTAAATACTACTTACAGTAGGTTCACCAAGTATGCAAAAGTCACGTTTTCAAAATCGAAATATTTAATTTTTATATTGAGTTTATATTCAGTCAAAAAATAAATTAATATTATTTTATCCCACTTAATCACAAATAAGTAGAATGCTTAAATAGAAAATAGTAATAAATCTTTCCAAAAAGAAAAAATTCGCTACGCTAGAAATTTATAGTGGAATTATTAACTTTGTAAGAATCATATCCTTATAACTCGAACGTACATGCCCTTCTGCATCCAGTTTGTCGAGTCTCATTAAGACAGCAGTTAGTACATCTGAGTCTTTCCATAAATTGGCGGGAATACATTCGATCTCCTCGTGGCTTATGTTCTCCTTGTATTCGAGTACTATCTATTCTATAGTCTATGATCGTAGATAAAATAGATTTCTTCGCTCAGGACTGAAAAAGCACAAGTGTCATCAACCTTCAACTTATTGTAGCATTATTGAGTACATTTTACCAATCAGTTATATTTATTCCTGAAAAGTTTAAATCGCATTATTTCGTAGTTTGTTACTATAATATAGTTAAATATGACAACCCGGGTAACAAATAGTGCAAATAGTGTAAGAAAAATACTATTTTTTTTTGTTTTAACTATTTTTCATAGCATCGGCTACATGTACGTTGAGTACTGTACTCGAAGTACATTTTGGGAGCTTTCAAATATGTAAATTTCAACTTTCATTCATGTTTTAAAGGTGTTTCACGACTTATTTCCTTTTCCCTAATCTTCATTGTTCTAATCTCAATCAATCTTGACTGGCCCGTTGGTCTAGTGGTTGGATGGTTGGATGTGCTGCCTTTGGATCACGGGGTTCCAGGTTCGATTCCGGGACATGGCAAGTGTCTTTGTGTAAACCAGAGGCACTTGCTCCGAGTCTGGGTGTTATTTGCTTACTACAGAGATAAAGTAAAAAAAAACCACTTACTCTTAGTAAGGCGTGACAAAAGGTTTAAGAGAGATGCAGAGCTCAGAGCCTTCAAATAAAAAATAGAACACGTTTTTAAGATTCCTCGGTCTAGAAGAAATTAAGCTGCATGGACAAACCGACACATCATAAAATGGAGCAAACCAACCAAGTGCATCCCACACGGTTTATCTCGGACATCTTAGTGGGTGTGAGCTGATAGCAATGGAATCGAACCCGCTATCTCGCTACCGGCCTCAAATGCATTTCTCTTGTTGCCCTTAATAAGATATCTAACCGACCTTGAAGCATCAGGGCTCCGTTGGTCTTATTGGGATTCCGTAACCTTTGCTTTTCCGCTTATTAGTTTCATCGTAATTATTATTTATGGCTACTTTACAAATAGAGGTAGCGGTAGATTATGTATGTATAAATTAAATGGTTGCAAAAGCATCTAATTGAAGTAAATTTATAATTTTCTGTTTATTTTCTTGTTTAGATAGAGTGAACTCATTCAATCATGTATTTGGAGGAAGCAGTTGGACGGAAATTTATATATTCTTAATAATAATAATACCCATCTTGCCAGTGTCGCCCTTCACTGATTTCTCTATAATAATGTTCAGAAGTTGAGGAAGTCTGAGTGGAGATAGATTTAGAGTACATAGTGTCACTACACCATTCCAACCTGGTCTTAAGAGCCGACAAAAGGAAATGAGAAGGGCGATAACCTAGCTGTAAGAGAAGGCAAACTTGTACGAATCCCTGTGCCAATCCGTCTGGCCAGCGTGGCACATTAGGCTAATTACCCTCCATGTAATTGGAGGAGGCTCGATTCAGGACTGGGTCATGTAGTAGTAGTAATATAATAATTCCAGATTGAACTACGGAACTCTATCCGGAGTGTGATATACTCCACAAGGCGTGCCAACACCTCCTCACTAACAGTACACTTACTTGTCCCTCTAAAATGGAATCTATGTATCAACTAATCGTGTGGGAAATAGTTGCGTAACAGTGAACGGAGCATATCGACACCTGGAAGATTTACGTACCTATCTACTCGAACTGCAGTAAAGATTAGATTCAATTGCGATAAGATCAAAAACGTTTTTCGTATCGATCGACCCGATTTTCCATATATTCGACAATAAACGTCAAGGATTAGAAACGTGCTGGTAAAGTTTAATAGTTTATGAGGTGACTCCGCAGTCTACTGGTGTAAAAGTTGAAAATAGTTTTGAAGAATTTGGGCCACTCTGAGATGAATCAGCCTAGTTTGAAATGTTTCTTGTGACAAAATAAACCATGACAAAATAAACCATGACAAAATATTAGTACAGATTTTCGTTGTCTACGAAAAAGAAAATTCTTAATGTTTTAAATAATTTTGAAAGACGATAGATATTTCTCTATTCTAAACATATTTGTATGCATCACATTAGTGGTTTTGATAATGATAACTATGTTATTAGAGTAAACCATTTTTCATTTCAAGAATAAATTGTTTGATATCAATTTAAATCAATTTATTGTAGAAAACGTGCTGCAATATCGAATTCTATATATTGACAACACTGCCTGAATGTGGTATATCGTCATTACGTCACCGTTCAAATATTTTGATAAACTTTCAAATTCCAACTACGAATTCTTGATACGGGTGAAATAGAAATATCTAAACAAACCATTCAGTCAATCACAGCTAAACTATGCAATAAAACCAATAAAATGTATCGGACTAACAAACCGTAATAGCTACGGTAATAAGCGTGTACAATCATCGGCCGTTATGCTCTTACGCAACCGCCCACCAATCAGGCAGGTGGTTAAGGATTGTGAACTTGTCTTTTGGAAGACAAATAAAAAAAATACTCAAACATTTTTAATACTTTCAAATTTTGACAGCCTTACTGGTTTTTGGGTTCGATTCTGGTTTAGCGTCTATGTGTAATCTGTTTTCGTAAATTTCATGTTTGTAAACGGATGAAGGAAATAAGCAAGGGTTTGGTTTAAAAAAAATATACGACAGGTTTTTTTTTCCGAATCATAAATCTTATAGCAGGTCTAACAAAACGGTATACCCATAAGCAAACATTAATTATAGCTGCGTGCAGCTTAGGTTCTATTGCAATATATTCTAATTGCACAGTTTCAGCTAATTATAAAGTTAACGGGCGGTTACGAAAAATATAAGACATGTGGACAAAAATCTAGCTTCATCGGCTAAGTACAGTAATAGACATGATAGCTAGTTGGTATATTTGCACACACGCAAAAAATCTAGCCACTTGGGGAAGACACCCTCATTCCGAGAGACTTATCACCCATCTGGCCACCTCTTCAGTCAGCATCCCTTTTCCCACCATGAAATTGGAGGAGTTCTGTGGGTTGCACCTACTTCAAATTATCAAATCAATAACATACGCTAGTTACAAGCCCTTATGAATAAGTCACCGGGTACCAGGGTAACATAAACTTGGAGCGATTAAGCCAACGAAATAAGTAACAAAAAGGAATTTTCTCGGGTAAAGTGCACAAATGCCGTGTTTATCAGCGGCCATCGTCTCCCGCGGCGCCTGCGCACACCCACTTACTAATTACTCGGACCGGGAACATCTTTATACGGTACACGTGACCTGCTCTCGGGAGATTTTAGATGCACGTTTTTGTGGGTCACTGTTTGGAGAATTTAAAATATTTTACTTTAGAGTACAAATTGCATCCTTTTGAAGCCAATTACCAATCTAACCGGATTTAGGTAAATAGCAGTTTACTCTCCGATTTTGCCCTGTATCTTCCGAGACGTTTCTCAACTGTTTCCCAATAAGACACTATTTATTCCCATAGGAATTCTGTACGCCAATAAGCTTAGCACCTTCGTAATGAGTTCTCACACCTCTTACGCGCAGGCGCAGGTCACCTGATCAATGGCCGTCGTAAATGTCCAGCCCCGACTTACATTAGTAGATAAAGTGCTATTAGAAGTGCTTTCAAATAATTAAGTTTCAAATAAAAACATATTGGTTCGTTCATAATGTCCGTCCATGAAATCGGGAGATGCCCGAATCAGTAGTGGGTAATTAAAGAGCTGAAATTATATCTCAATGCGCTATTTTTTTACAGGTTTAAAAATGTTTCCTGTCCTGTACTGCCTTTCTCGAAGTTAGATAGTTTCAATTATTTCTTTGACATTGTAATTTCCTAGAATAAATTATGGGGTTTTAAAACTTTGAATATCTCACAGTAATATTGAAACTCCCGAGCTAGTTGCTTTTATTCCATAAATAGATAAACCGCTAAAAATCGGCTAAAAATATTATGCTTCTTAAAAATCGTGTAACGTTACATAACACTAATGAAACAATAACTTACAAAGAAACCAAAAATTAAAGATATCATGAAAGTAACATGTGCTTTCTTTCTATAAACTTTATTTTTTTATCAAAAAGGTCTATTCTCGTGTGTCTTACTAGATATTCGATCCACGTGTATCCGGACAAGGGTGCGCGCACGCATACAGGTATAATTGCCACATAAATCTCCGAGTCGCGAGATTGATCCTCTCACTTTACGAACGGAGCTATTAAAGAAGTTTAAATACGTACACCGTATTACAACCTTAATAGTGAGGAGAATTTTCAATTATTAACCTTCATAATTACCTTTAGCATGTAATTGAAAATGTATAGGAAACTTGCTTAATTGCTTATTACAATGTCAAAATCAGCGGAGAGTGATCAGTGAACATCTTTGAATGCCAATCTAAGTTGGCAGTAAATGTCGATTTCATAACTTTCTTATGAACTCTGGACAAGATTGTAAACTTCCAACATTGAAAGAGACCCGCTTCTGATACATGGGATTTTTTGTGTTCAAGTAATTATTTCAATTGGAACACATTGTTTGTAAAAGAGTTTATGGATGCAAAGTTTATAATTTTACATAATTTACATGCCTTGCCCACAACCAAAATCTCCCTTTCTATCTATCTATCTATCAGCCACAGAAGTCCAATGCTGAACATAGGCCTCCCCCATAGATTTCCACAATGTGCGATCTCGTGCAGACCGCATCCACCGACTCCCAGCAACCTTTACAAGGTCGTCCGTCCACCTAGTTGGGGGTCTTCCCACGCTCCTCTTTCCCATACGTGGACGCCACTCCAAGACTTTTATACCGCAGCGGCCATCTGTTCTTCGGGCCACGTGGCAGGCCCATTGCCACTTCAACTGTGCAATCCTTCTAGCTACGTCGGTCACTCTAGTTCTTCTACGGATTTCCTCATTTCTGATTCTATCACGTAGAGTAACTCCGAGCATAGCTCTTTCCATTGCACGTTGGGTGACTCTCAGGCCCATTGTGAACGCCCACGTCTCTGCTCCGGATGTCATCGCTGGCAACACGCACTGTTCGAAGTCTCCCTTTAGTTTACCAAAACTACTACCACTACTCGGCCCATAGATGGCCCAGTGTCCAGTCGGGCCTCCTCCAGCTACATGGGAGCGTAATTACACTACTGTACCACACTGTATCGATTTCCTTTTCTTGTAGCCAGGTTTTCAGTTTCGCTTTTGACGGCTCTTCCGACACCCTCAGAATGGAATAGGGTAGTGACACTATGTATTGTAAATCCGTCACCACATGAATAATTTTAATTATTAAAACGTTATTAGATGCAATATCTGTTGGCAGTTTAAATTTTTTCATAAAACATAAGAATAATGTAGTATTGTGCATTAAACTTCTCACTAATGGTACGTACTATATTAAAAGTCTTATAAATGTAATACTTAAAAGGGATCCTACTTTTGTTCATCACGTTAGTCCATTCAGACACGGATCACAACTTCCGCGGATTACTTGTATTAAGTACCAGTTTGTTTGAGAGCAACATATCCCGGCTCCTCTGACCGTCACATATCAGTTATTATCGCTTTCAAATCCTCCTGTACAGGCTACATGAATAAATTATGCTACTGGAGTTAGGTGAGCATGTGTGGCTATCGCCGCCTGTGTTTATTGAGTCTTTATTTAATCTCCTTTTTTAATTACTTAAGCGAGAAGAAAGTCCAATGAATCAGGATAACTAACGCTATGCTAACAGAACTAGGAAAGTGTCCGATCTGATGGATGGACGAAAAAACATTAGCCGTTGGGGATAGCTTACAGTAAAGAGTGTAATATTCCAATGTACAGTCAAAGCCTATCCACAGAGCCCAAAAAATGCCACTTTAGGAACCAATTACCTGGTTACCTGGCTTTTAATATTTATACCTACTTATATATTTAGAGTCCGATAGGTGTGCGAGTTGCAAAAGAGTAGGGCAAATAAACCTTTTATTTCAATTCAAACTTAATCGAGTGCCGATATATACATAGTTACTGTAGCAAAGCCAGTAGACAGTTGACAGTTTCTAAACATTTTCACTCGACATTTCTTATGAGATCGTCATTAGATCGATTCCGGCGTCGCATCTTTATGTACACCACTTGCTCTTGGGTTTCTGTTGTGTCTGTCAACCACAGGTTTGTGTGATACCCCCGCCACACAGGGACACCAATGCGGAGGCAAATGAACGCAATCTACTTTTGACCTAAATCTTGGAAGATGTCAAGGAGCCAAGTCCTCATTAACCCGCCTGGTGAGTTACCATCCCACTCCTTCCTAATCGGTCCAATATAAAGTCTCCCAGAGGCGCGTCGTGATAGCGCGCTATCTGGCGATAAGGCCGCCACGACCGCCGACTTATGTGTGCGCCGGTCCTAATTAACTCGTTCATTAGCCGTGCGTGCTACCGGCCTAAGTGCCTCGAGTGCTGCCCATGATTTATTGAATGAAAGCTTTCGTGATTTCGACACTTAGTTTTATGGATAAATGATAAATGGGATAAAAACTTTCCGAGTACCTCTAAGTTTCTTGTTTAGGTGGTTCTTGGCACGTCACTAGTGTTACTTTGGGTCGTTAATTTATTGACTACCTGACGAACATTTTCACTATCACTATCACTATCACTACATATTATAAAACAAAGTCACTGTCGTCTGTCCGTCCCTATGTATGCTTAAATCTTTAAAACTGCGCAACGGATTATGAATATACATATTTATATTTAATATGTAAATACATGTTATGACTAACTTAAAGTACATAAAGCTATCAGCA
The DNA here is from genome assembly GCA_905475355.2 of Clostera curtula. Taxonomy (NCBI): domain Eukaryota; kingdom Metazoa; phylum Arthropoda; class Insecta; order Lepidoptera; family Notodontidae; genus Clostera; species Clostera curtula. The sequence continues at coordinate 20,046,348 of FR997799.1, forward strand.
CACTCCATACTGAAGGTTCTGAAGGAGGAACTTGAACAAACTAGTTGACTAAACTCGCCTGGCCAGAGTAAAGCCCAGAAGGCCGTGAAATGAAAGAAAGCAAGACTCGGTAGTAGGTCTGTGTCATGTGCTGAGAAGATGATAATTTTAGCTGCCTGTAATCATGAAACACCGTGGTTAGTAACTGGGTGGTTTGGTTTCGGCTCTTATAATATATATTTTTAAATGGTACTATCGCTTCCAAATTTCTCAGGACTAACTTGGATATTCCCTACCAGCTTTAGTCTGCATGGCTAAAAATTTGAAGTGAGTATGTGTGGTAGAATCTAAATAGAGTGGCTATTTAGATTCTACCACACATACTCACTTCAAATTTTACACATACATGCAGAAATTTACTTTTGACGCTACACTGTCAGGTCATAGGCAGCTGATGGCTCAATAAAAATGGCTGCCTCACCAATAATAGCTATAATTCACAATAGCTTACGTTTGCGTAATTAACTGTAAACGAATAGCGATATGGAAGGCTTATCTCGAGATAACCCGTATCGGGTTACCGCCGAGTGTGAGCCGTGCGTTTACCTTAACCCAAACAGCAACCTGTTTGGTATCGAATGGGACTAGGCATGTGTTTATTACAAGAGTATTCGTAACAACGTGACATTCCGATGGAAGTCTTTCGGGTTTAGCGGTATTTGAAATGTCTTCACTGGAACTATATGGAACTGTCCATTCGGACAGCACCTTAACTAGTTTAAGTTAAGGTGCTGTTCGACCGCAAGATTTATTGTACCTAGTGTTGCCATTCCGTTTTAGAGAGAATCGTACTAATAAAATAAAAGACATGGATCTAGTATGTTCTGCATACATCTAGAGACGGAAATTTTGATATGGAATCCGGTGCAAAACCGTCTGGATCGACACAGGGATACTAGGCAAATTTATACCCGTTAGACCCGGTTGTGGTGTTAATTGATTACATTGGTTTGATACTATCTACAGCTACTTATATCTATCTAGATAGATCTAAGTAGACTGCAGTGCCATCTGTCGGGCTGATTCGTGAATCTAAACCATCCTCGGTGCCACCCAAACACATACAATAAAAACAATCAAATCGGTTCAGCCGTTCTTGAGTTATAAAATTACAACGAAAAGTGACATTGATTTTTATATTTTAAGTTATAAAAATCAATGTCACACAATGTCACTATACTTATTTTAAGTTAGCTTGACAAAAAGTGCATCGCCTAAAAAAGTAAAAATGTTGGGTATCAAAACCCAACGTGGCCGATAGAAAATGCAGCGTAACGTTTGTTTCTAATTAGATGTTTATCTAGAGAATATATCGCTTCCTTAGTCAGTTCCAAGGTGGCGATGGAAATTTCACGGTAGCCGTGGTCAGGACACGATAGACGCCGATACCCATTAATGGTAATTATTTGGCCTCACGCGAGCTATTATTAGTGCAGTGATCTTGACTTATAATAGCAATTATTCACTTGCACTCACCCAAAATCAATATGTCCCATTACTGAGTCAGGCCTCTCCCATCACAGAGAGGGTAATTAGCCTACTGTGCCACGCTTACTATACGTGTTCGTACAGAGTTTCATTTCAAGTTTTGCTTCTCTTGTGGCTAGATTTTCGACCTTTTCATTTCCTTTTGTCGTGTCTTACGACACCCTCAAGACGAAATGGCGTGTTTTTTTATTTTTTTTATTTATTTATTAATTTCTTCACCTTATCACTAACATTACAGGCTTAAATCCTAAAGCGTTAGTGAGGCACTTAGCTCATAATTAATTACTTACTTTAAATAAAATGTATACAATAAAAAACAAGATATACCAAAATAAAAATACAATAAAATACAATAATAATACATATATAACACTATGTATTCTAAATCCAGTCGTTTATAAAATTATTCTTATTTAAAACAGACTTATGAGTCAACAAAATTTGTGAGAGCAATTCATGAAGATAACAATGGTACAATTTTAACACTAGTCAATTAATAACAACATTAGGAGCAATTGTTAAGGTTAATCAACATCTTGCTCAGCTGGATATTGGATGGGTGTCCAATAGTTGTGTTTAATATCTGATCTTACCCATGCTTCGCAGGACACGTGAAGGTGTCTGTCTAAGGCAGTCGTTTTTGACTACATGTCAGTATAGTGAAAACTGACAACCGACCTAACCATATGAAAAAGGCGAGGGAATTTACTAGCAGCTAAAGAACCAACAAGTCCTGTCTTGAGGGTGCCGACAAAATATGCTAAACAATCCAACATGGCAAAAAGGTTCATTTACTTCTAAGATATTGGAAGAAGCCCGATTTGGCAGAATCTTTTCCAAGTAGGTAACTGTTTGTCTATTAGAGTATATTTTTACAAAACATCAAGTTTTAAATATAACATAGAGAATTTAAGATCAAATTTATTAGTTTAAATCATTCTTGACGATGCTCGGTTATCGGTAGCCTGTACACCACTCGAACGCGGATTGAGTATAGACGTGTTATCTGCTGCTCTAATGGCCTGAGAACATGTCAATTCATCACAAAAAGTCTCACGCGCTTTGATATCCTTTTAGGGTTCAATAGTATAGCGGTGATTTAAAATTTTTACTCAAACATACGAGGGTGAATCAAAAAGTTCTTAGAAGTGCATATATATGAAACCTTTTTGGATCAAGTTCGATATTCAAATTAAAGAGTGTCTATCACACTATATTTATGCAGACTGTCACTTGTTTTTGTCAGTTCGTTCGCATGTAATAATTTTTTTTGTGCAACGAGTTGCTAAAAAGTCAAATTTATGGATAAAAGTGAGTTACGTGCGGTGATAAAATATCTCAGTTTGAAAAAAATGTCTACGAAGGAAATTTTTTTGACATTCAGCAGACATTAGGGGGTGATGCTGTACCCTATTCTACGGTTGCGTACTGGGTGGCTGAATTTAAAAGAGGTAGATCAAGCTGTAAAGATGACCCGCGTTCTGGGCGGCCTTCAACCTCCGTTACAGAAGAAAATGTCAAAAAGGTTGAGAATCTGGTTTTGGAAGACAGAAGAATGACTATAAAACATATAGCTGAGATCCTAAAGATATCTTTTGGTAGCGTTCAATCCATTTTAATTGATTCACTGGGGTTCAAAAAAGTGTCTGCAAGATGGGTGCCACGAATGTTAACCGACGAAAACAAAAAGCGACGTTTGGAAATTTCCAAGCGTAATCTCGAAATGTTCCAGCGTGATTCGGATAATTTTTGCCGTCGTCTTGTCACCATGGATGAAACGTGGGTCCACCATTTTGATCCTGAAACTAAAAGACAAAGCATGTCTTGGAAACGACCATCCTCTCCATCCATTAAGAAATTTCGAGTTGCTCCTTCCGCTGGCAAAGTTATGGCCTCTGTGTTCTGGGATAGTGAAGGAATCCTTTTTATTGATTACATGCCAAAAGGCCAGACGATAACTGGACCCTATTATGCAAATTTAATCCCGAAAGTGCGTGAAGCGATTAAAGAAAAACGTCGTGGAAAACTGTCGTTGGGCGTGTTGTTCCTTCAAGATAACGCTCCTGCCCATCGATCGGAAGTTGCGCTCAACGCAATCCGCTGTGCTGGCTTCAATCTCCTTGACCACCCACCATATTCTCCGGACTTAGCCCCAAGTGATTTTCACTTATTTCCAAAATTAAAAGAGGAAATTCGTGGAACAAAATTTCACGATAATGACGCGGTTATAGCTGCCGTAGAGGACTTTTTCGAGAGTTAAGAAAATATTTTTTTTTCACAAGGAATAAGGAAGTTAGAAACGCGTTATTCTAAATGCATTGCATTGGAGGGAGATTATGTAGAAAAATAAAATATTATTATTTAAATCTTTGCATTTTTTAATATTGATTCCAAGAATTTTTTGATTCACCCAGGTATATTATTTATGTTTATTATTGTTATAATTTCAAGTAATATTTTGAATTCATGAAGGTTTCAGGCTTTAAGAATGAGTGCAGCGAGCACCGCATCCGGGCTTAGTGCAATTTGAAACGTATGAAGTAAATCTTCTTAATTGCAAATTTCTTGTTTCACGAGATTACGTTGAAATATTTTTCGTGAAGTTTAAAAACGTACATTTCAACAAGATAATAATTTTATGCATGCAATTATCTTCTATTATTAAGTAAAAATTATCTTATGTCCTGGTATAATATTTTCACTGTTATGATTGATGTATCCTCACTGTTAATTCACGTCCTTATTAAGTTTAAGGCTCAGTATGTACCATGTTGAGAACTTCTGGTAAAGATTTCCATCTCTATCTGCCTCGCTCGATCTCATACAACACCTGCAGCAGGAAATGTGTTGGTGACATTATCAACTCCTCATCCTACATCGTTAATAAATATGAAACGATTAATGTATTGTGACGGAACCTTAGCATTTAATTTTAGATCGGCTACAGACATTCACATGAAGCGACGCGGATGACGGCCGACGACAAGTGACGTCCGATTTTTGCGCTCCCCGATAACATGTAAATTACGCGGTGCTTAGCGAAACAAACGAGGCAGTAAAACCGCGGCGTGAGTTTATTCGCCCATAAACCGACGTGCAAACTTGTGCTCAATGAATACGACCTTTTAGTTTTGCTTAAGAATGTTTTCATTCTCGTTCAGATTGCAATTTTGTATTTTTTATATGCATTTGATTACGATGTTTTGTCTACACCTGTTTTTATGTTGTATTTTTGTTAGGTTGTAATCTGGCTCGAATTAATATTGCACTCATTTTTTTAACATGCTCTTGTGAATGTAAATGTATTAAAGGTATGTTGTCATCAGTCCACCTGTGACCACGGCTGGTCCTTATCCTACCTTTACGAATATTTCTATGTTTAAAAGAGGAAGTTATGTTTTATATGACGGTAACATAGGCTTTTTTAAATATAAACAACTTTAAGGCTCGATTGTTTGATTTCTGAGAGTCTACTGTACACATGTTATTGTACAGTATACTCTCACAATTATTGTCAGTGTCTAATTTTGGTTAACTTAATTGTCATTCGTGTTTATTTGTATGTGTCTAAGCATAGTAATAGCCCACCACGTAATACTATTAAGATGTAATTCTAATAGGATACAAAATATGTTGGACTGTCTTTACACCGGTGTGTTCGTATATCCAGCTCCTTGTAATAAACATTCGCATCAATATCGGGGTCCCATAACGCTGGTAGCATTATTCCGTCAGAGTGGCGATAAGCGACGTATTACCCACCAAAACATTATAAACCGCTTCTGTTCGTGTGACAGGCGTGTTTTATTGTCCCGATATTGTATGTAAAAGGTAGAAAAAGTCACGGAGTCGAGCGGAAGCCGCCGCTAAGTCGTCGATAAGTGGCGGCCGACAAAGGCCCTAATACGTTTAGGGAGCATTATAAATCAGACGGCGAGTTATCACCGGCACACAATTAAGACATCCACCGTCCTCCGACGTCCGAGCACGCACGGTATCCTCGGACAAACACCTCTGATGTTTTCAACAGTACACGACACGATGACTGACGTCGTGTCGTTACACATAAATATCTTTAAATATGTGTACATCAAATTTATAATCGGAATTTCAGTAATGTTTTTTTTTCTTTTACACAAAACCAACACATATTGCCAATATCAAAATTTTTCCGAGCTGATTTTCCGAAAATGTACAACAATTAATCAACATCAACTTTTTTACATAAGCGTATGCCACTATTTTATTGCAATACAAAAACCCTTCTGATATGGAAATAATTATACGTATTATTCTTTCCTCTATTCCATTTTATCCGGTGATGATACTTTACTCGAGAGATACCATATAGAAGAGGTAGCTACTATTGTATATTTATTAGACCATTGAGTTATCACATAACCTTCTATCATACACTTTCCCAATTTAAATGGGAATTTACCAGTCTACTAAGAGATTCATCTTGTAGGACTACTGGTAATAATTTAGTTGGACCAGATTGAAATAATTTGAGTATCGAATGGCAGTCAAGAACAATAGGAGTTAGAGTGGCAGTAAAGACGTGCCCTCCAAATCCAATTGACTGGAGAACAAACATTGTAATATTATCAACACCGTATAATATTTGCTTAGCCTACAGGTTATTGCGTGCCGCACTATGGCCTGGGATGTTCGGGAGTTTCGCTGATTTAATAAATCCAATTGGAAATAATATTCCCGCTCGGAACACTCGACCGCGGGGTTCGAATCACCAACTATTTCGCAACAACAAAAGCAAAACTCGATAACAACACTCGGGGAATCGATTTCGAGAGTAACCATTTAATTATTTTATCGATAATCTCGCATCGACGGCGGGAAACAAAAAGAGTGCAGAGTAATCGTCGCTTAGTTCGACGCCCAGTAGCCGGAGGCGGCTGCCGCTCGATTTTATCGTCTCATAACCGTCTCGATTTATATGTATCGATTATATGTATCGATCCCTTGATACGAGGCGTTCACGGTCATTTTGTGCGCTTTTTGGGGTTCATTGAGTGTTTTTCCTCTTGGAGGATCTTACTAAACACACTTCTATACACCATATGATTTTAAAAAGCAGATATAGAGTTTCTTGTCGGCTCTTCTCTGAAGTGCATTCCAAATCGGTGGTGTTTTTATACGCAACGATCTTGTAAATGTTTTGCAAAAAATTCTATTCAGTACCTTATTTTTGTATTTTCGTAAAGATTTTTTTACTGTGGTCATATTTAAAATGAAACTAAAAAGTTATTATCAATTACAATTCTCATCTCTCTCTTATTCCAATAAGACCGTCATACTTGATAAGAATAAATTTAAATTTATGTATGAACATAATTTGGTGACATTCTTGATACTTAAATTAAGTATATTGTTTTCAATACAGTAATTTACAATATTACATATGTTATCCGTATGCATATCCCTCGCAACATCTCTCCGCCCGCTCTTTGCCATATTTTTCGCTCCTCATGGACCGCCGCATGTTCTCTAAATAACAATTTTGTTCGATAAGTAATTAATAATGGTTCTCTTTTGGCCGTAAGTGTATATTTTATTACTTCCAAATAAATTGGTTTGAGCTTGTAATTGGTAAGTGCTCCAACTATGTAGTTCTTATTAGAAACGTATAATAACAGTCGTTAGCACATACTTGAGTCTTAAATAATATGACGAATCTACGGTTCTTCTTGAATGGTTTTAAGAACATTTAAAGAGAGACCTTTTTACACAAAATACTATATATACAAGTTTAAAATAGGTACTAAAAAGCAAAATATAAAAATACATGTGAAAACATGTGAAAAAATGGTGGTTTTCATACCTACATCATAAATAACGTCGATGTCAATTTAAGTTTGCACCGATTCACATGTTTGTATAGTTTTAGTTCTTGGTTGTTTTTCTAAATTCTTGAAGGAGTTCTTGAATTTATAAAAGAAAGTTTGTAAAACCGTCTTAAAGGTTATATAGTAGTTATAATAGGGCCCAAGAACTCTTTTTAGACCAAATAATATAATACAAATTTCGCCTTCTACACCATTTTTATTATCAGCCCATAAAAGACCCACTGCTGAGTCGGGCCTTCTCCAATCACACGGAGGGTAATTAGTCAACTGTGCCACGCTGGCCAGACGGGTTGGCACAGGGTTTGTGTTAAGTTTTCCTTCTCTTGGGAAGAGGTGATCTGCCTCTTACGTTCCAATAGTCACCACACGGAATATCTGTCACCAGACGGAATATATTACAACGTATAATAATTAATAAGAAGCAAAATTTATGAAGATCGCCAACAGAAGCTCTCACTAGGCACCCGGGTGAGGAGCCTGACATAGAGGGCTGTACGTAAAGATACGGCGCATATTGTGAGAAGGTACTCTAGATCATAACTACCGGTGATGTAGGCCTTTAGCTGCCCCATGGGTTTTTCTTAGAATACGTGATATTTTTATTAGTATTTTTAAAAAATACTGTACCTCAAGATGGTTCTAAGGTCAGACGGCAATCACTTTGTGTACATTAGGTAATTAGCCAAATCGGTAGTTAGTCCCATTATAGTTGGAATAAGCAATATTAGAATAAGCATTAAATTAAATTTTGGGTCCAATGGAATAATCTGCTAACAATTTTCTTGAACTTGAGTGAACCATAGCTATTAGAGGTTATCAGTGGTATTTAAGAGTCGATTCTCACGCGTTAATACCGCGGTTCTATACCGAGATAAGTCGGTGCCACGTTAAGAGTACATTTAACTGTGGATTCAATTAAAGTTTGACAGCCCCACCGCATAAAGTAGGCAGGTTATGAGCACCAAGGATTAGCAGGTCGCCGGTGGCTGGTTTGTTCTTCTTGTCATAAGTCTACCGATGGGCGATGACTTTAAAAATCATAATTTTGAAATCATTTAATCAGCCGTAGTTCTAGGTTCTTGCTTTTTAAAGACAAAGTTTTATCGTAATAATCACCACCGTCTCAGCCTTTAGTTGCCTCTACCACTCAGCCCATATATGACCCACTGTTGAGTCAGACCTCCCCCAGTTGCATGGAGGATAATAGCATACTCTACCACGCTGGCCTTTTTTAACCCCCGACGCAAAAAGAGGGGTGTTATAAGTTTCACGTGTCTGTCTGTCTGTCGGTCTGTCTCTCTGTCTGTGGCACCGTAGCTCGCTAACGGATGAAGCGATTTCAATACAGTTTTTTTGTATGACAGGCGTAACTCACCTGCACGTGATGCGCTATCATTTGAGACCCCACTCGATTATATTTGCAGACTTTCGGTTATTCTTCCCCACTTTCACCCCCCATAACTTTTAAACGACTCAACCGATTTTCATTAAACATGTCTAAGAACACTCGCCCATGTCTCACTCTGTTTTGCGTCGGGGGTTAAAAATAATATGTTGCATGAAAATCAGCTGACAACGTATACATCTACATCATAATAAGCGTGTACCTATAAAAAGCAGAAAATACCAGGAGTCAGGTAATAAATAAGTAGGAGCGGTCCCCCAACGCGATGAATTTTATTTTCTACTTTTTAAAGGGAACTTAGGTAATTGAGTCGGGGGTTTATTTAAATTTTTAATTTAATTTTTATGCGGCTAAGTTCGGTCTTGTCATTTCCCTTGGTCGGCTATTACTACATCCTCATTATGTGATTGATTGGTGGCAGTCTCTTTTATCCCCATCACCACACTGACAAGCCTAAAACATAACAAAAGTTTAAAAAAATATCGACGGCTTTCCAATTCCCGTTACAACAGTTGTAATTTCAAAAAGAAAATATTTTTTTGGAAACTGTAATAGGTAAGCAGAATGGTTAAACTACTACGGTCCAATTTTGTAAGAGCAATTACCCTTCAATGGCCGGCCTGTGACGAACTGACTTGGCCCGCTTTATTGGGGCAAAAACGAGTACACATTACGACTGTTTGCTGACGATTGCCTTTCAGTATTTGGTGAAAGACGGGAATCAATTGTAGCACATTTTTTGTGTTGGTAACAGGGTGATTTTAATTTTGGCACCACAATGGTGACTATTTGTTTTGCATATACAGTAAAAATTTTGAGATAACCATAATACATTTTAAAAAATAACTTTCTTTAAATAAAATGATCTAAAAGCAAGTTTGAACAGGTCATATGATTAATAAAAGCTTAATTAATATTTTTGGAAATTTAATGCATTCGAGCACAATCGTCATAATAAGGAAATCGGTATGTAGAAGGCGCTGACTTCATATAGTTGTTTAGTGCTTATTTTCACTATACAGAGCAGATTTTGAAGTATTTTTACAGTTTGTACAAATATTTTATTTCAATATAGGAAAATAAATAAAATAAATAAACATGACTTAATATTTTTTATTACTATCTTAGATCACAAATTGGTCTAGTGAGTCAGATGCTCTCCTATTTGATGGAGGGAAATGAGATTTAGTAATTACAATCAAATTAAATCTAATAATAAAATGATGGATCGATAACACGTTGTTTTTTTAATCCAATTATATAAATAATATCAAACCCTTTGGAAATGTAACTTAGAGACCAAAACAAATCAACGCATCATAAAAACAATTGGGTCAACCGTTCAGGACCAGTATTGCCACATATAGACAAGCAAAACTTTTTAATCACTACCAAAGGTGGCATACCTTTGGTAGTGATTTTAAAATCTTTTACAAGTAAAGTGCGACACCCTGTGATAACAAAGCCGCAAAGATCCCTTGTAATTAAATTTACAACTGGAGTTTTTGCCGATTCTGGCCATTTGTTGGTCCGTGTGTTGCGTCACACCCTGTCCGGTACAACACAATGCTATCTTCCATTACACTATTTATTTTGGTCCGACAAAAAATCGGAGCAAATTGTTACCCGTAAAAAAACCGCGCCGCTATCATTTTGAGAAAGGTCGACAAAAAAGGGTTATTTTTACTTGTTTCCAAAATGTTAATATTTTTACAATATTTGCACTAGATAGTTCAAGTGTTTCACAAACCAACAGTTTCAACAGTAATTATCTAGTAGTGCCCTTACTTAACTGGATGGTAGAAGGTCAGTACCTAGAAAACAAGGCCACCCCTTTTATTTAAGAATAGGAGTTACCCAATAGTGGAATATATCCCAGAAATTATGACGAGACATACCTAATAAAATGTTCAAGATTATAGAGGAATAAAAATAATACCATATTTAACTTAATAGCTGTTTTTATTCTCATAACTGCCGTTAATAGAACATAAAGTTTCGCGTAGTACAAATAAAACAGTTATCAGTAAAAACAACATAAGAGACACCTACATTTAGTACTAAACAATGCTCGGACGGTAGCCGTTGAAAAAACTGTAACGGTCTCGTTTTTTAACGACGTCTTCCAAAGAACCCTTTAGTGAGAAATGCCGTTATGACCGAACAAAGAATCCTAGCTTCATGGCCACCGATAGATTATGCAAAAACCCTACAGCGTCTTCCTATTCAGTGTATCAATTCCCATGCCCTTATGAAAGGATCTCAACGGCAATCGATATTCACGGAGATGACATCTTGTTTGAATATTCACATATTTCCCATGGACGCGATTCAATCGAATCAAAGGGTTGCTTAGGGTGGATGCGTCTATAGGCAAATTCGATTATCTCACGTTCTCACGCACATCCCGCGGCTCCACTATAAATCTTTGCATACACAGCCCTAATAAAAAAACGCTATTAAAAAAGAAACTATCTGTGCGAGTCTCCCTACCGAATATGCATAAGAAAGGAACGGTGCACACCCAAATTATACGCCAAGGTGACAAGTGCTGAGATCCATGAACTACGACAATTATGAGCCACCCTTGCCGTACTGGCAAATACAATACTTCCTGGGCACTCGATACGCTCGCTATTTTTTTTCTATGCGTCTCGCATACCTGTAACCCTCGCGCGAATGTGGGGACAGTTTATTTGCATTTTTTTTGTATTGTACCTTTACAAATAGTATCTTAACCCTATTCAGTAATGTCAGGGGTTAGGTTGCACTTAATATTCCGAAAGGGCAGGTACATTTCTCTTAATATTCTCGCATAAATTATAGTCAGGTACATTTTGCGCTATTGTGCATCGCCGAAGGGTTCCGGGATTAAAATAGTGTAACCCCGATTCTATTTGTTTGCGATTTTCGTTTTTATAACTGGGTGGTACTAAGTCCAATTTTAAAATTCGCCACCTTTGAACTTTGATTTTATAGCTCGACAGTGGCCGATCTACGACGTTCACTTCCTGAATGGTTTAACCCGTTTCCTTTGTAAGAATTTATGCAAAAAAGCTGTACCCATCCTATTTTTTTATTGAATAAAAATTTAGGGGCATGCACATTATGCAAATGCACGCATAAATTTTAATACGGCGCTAGCGGGTTTGCTTTGTCAAATCGAACCTTTTGTGCATAATCTTAAGAAACAATTTTGACACTACTACTCTCGCGCTTTTTGTAGATTATTGAGTAAGTATGCAATTTTTTTGTACTGCTTACGGTTTAGAAACGCAGTTCTTGATGTTTTTTTCTCAGGACCACCGAAGAAAGATTCCGTTAGGAGGTCGTTTGTGTTACCTTTTTATTGTGCATGGAGTGACATATGAACCGGGGCCTGACTTTGGATTAGAATATGTAATTACTTCCTTTACGGTTTTCGGAAACGGTTGTTTGGGGCCGTTACACAGAGGTGCCACCTTTGGCTCACGTGAGGGTTGCGGTCGGATCATCCAGGTTGTTGTCTTGCAACCTTTTCCTATGGTAATGAGGTTTTGAGATGTCGGATGAGGCTTATGTTGTATGTGAATAGTGTTGTTCCGTTGCTTGCCATTTTAACACATTTTGTCATTGTGTAATTCAAATTCCAGTGTGCGATAGAAGTTCAATTTTTCAGTTCTTCATTTCACGCATTTGTTTCACTTTCTGGCTGTAGCAGAAAATCAGCTTTACAGGAATCTGTAGTATAATGCTGAGTCGCAACTATTTAGCCACATTGACGTATATTCTCGCTTGTCACCTTCTGCTTTTGAGTGTAATTCAATTGTGTCTAACAATCAGTGTTTATTAATAAGCTATGATACTGCTATCATTGAATTTGACCTAATTCCATTTTAAAACGTAATACAATTAACCGTTTACTCCAGGTAAAGAAATGCTTTTAAGGGCTCCTTTACCCAAACAGAACTAGAAAAAATGGAAAATTATTTTCATAACCCGTCGAGGACTGCAAAAAATAAAGTTACAATTAAACATTATGTTTATGGCCTGCACTTTTTATTATAAAACCATTACCAATAATGTCGTTCAGTCGACAAAATAAACAAACCTCGGGTCCGTTATTAAAAAAAATACAAAGGGCGGTGCACTGATTGTCGAAGGACCGCGTTCGCAAAAAACACACTTTTTTTAGGAAAAAAAGACTTGGCCTCTTTTTGCCGTGCCCCATTGTCTCGGTGCCATTGTCTTGGCGATTTGAAATATTTTATGCTTTCCGGATGACGATAATGTTTTTGACTTATTTTTCGATAACTATTATTTAGCGAATTTATTGTCAGTGAGGAGCTACCGTTGTTTTTGTGTCGGCGAATGTGGAAAACGATTTTATCGCTAAGCAGCAATTTGTACACGGATGCCGTCGCACTATGGCATTATAAAATAGCCCAATTCCACGTTGCGCTGACAGTTTTGTTCATTTCCAATTTGATGGCTGTTAGATAATGTTCCGCTGAACTATCCGTGTTAACAACATTTCAAATGCATTGTATTGTTTTTTATTCGTAAATAGGGAATGTTAATTATTAATACAGGTACGACAGCTGTTGAGCTTTGTTTTTAAAAATAATGAATGTGCGAACATACAACATGGGCGTTCCATGTTGAACTGACATGTAGAAATGTCTTGCTTTTTATATTGCGTATATTTCCAGTGCTTTGAAAGATGCAGAGCAACTGTGGTCACAGGAGAAGCACTTATGTGTATGCTAAGAAACCAGACTTAATAAATGAGCTTACAAAATAATCTTAACCGGTTCTGCTATTAACCTTTTATTAAGCTAAGTTAAAGCATGATTTCCTGCTACAATTATAACGTTACTAAAATAGTAACGTATATATAAACGAATGTAGATATTAAATATCGGTTGACCATACTTTACTACACACATAGATGTTGGTATTACCTATCGAGACCCAAAAAACTACAAAGCGAAGCAATAATTTACGTCATTTGAGAAAGCAAGCTTGGCTCGCAATAGCTTTCGCCAATCATTGACAAACATGCAGATGACACGAAAACCAATAGGCAAATGTTTGAAAATAAATTAGCATGATTACGGCCCATATTATGATTTATAGTCAAATTATGCGACCAGTACCATCCGATAGCAATCAGTGCGCTTTTTGTCAAATCGCCGATTAACATGAGAATGGCAAAGGTGTTGCAAATAAATACAATGATTTATATTGTTTATTGGTTAGCGATTAGAGGCAGCTGCTGTCCCTTTTCGTATACAATATCTATTTGTTTGGTTTTTGTTAAATAAATCGATTTTAGTTTATTCACTAATTCTTAATAATATAAATTCCCCAATATGGTTGGTATGCAAAATAGTTAATCGCCAATAATTAATCTAATAGCTGGTTAATATATTGACTTTATAAACTATTTTATAGTCAGCATAATTGTTAGGGGGTCATGGCAGAGTACGCAAAACACGGTGGAAGCGTAGTAAGTACAATAAATAAAATATATAAAATGGTAAAACAACACGACATAACAAGATAATGGACTACACAAGACAATAGAATAAACTTGACAAATATTCAAAACTATATTTATAAGCAGCCTGTGCTGCGTTGACTCCATGAAGGTGATACTTCAACACACCCCCTTCAACTCATGGACTCAACGCCTTAAAAACTAAATTAAGTCCGCACACACAAACCTAATTCTTTTGATGTTTATATGTAAATATAACGCCGTCTTTACTTTCAACATCGGTGTTTCTTCTTGAAATCCTCAATCCTTCCTCTTCCAAGATTTTCACCCTCAGTGGTTCAGGCTTCGGAAGCTCGTCCGTAGACTCAATGAGAAAAAGAATCGAGATGTTCGCCCACCTTTTGATTTTCACTCATTTTCTGCAACATGAGCCTTTTCATCAAGGTTGCTTTCTTCGCAGGGCCTCGTGATGCGAACAAACTCTTCAACTTCAGCCAAACATTTCGTGCCGTTGTCACCTTTTTTTTTAACATGACGAACTACACTCGGATCCAATGCCATTATCAACTCAGATGTTACTTTTCTATCCGCAATATCCCATGATAATTTTGCAGCATCATCATCCTTCGGCTTTGGCTTTTCTCCACTTACTTCCCATTAATTATTTCTTGTTAACAATGCCTCCATAACCCTTGTATTTTCCAACAATTTTTCTCCCAACAATTGTTTTATACGTACATTTGACATTTTTCTCGCCGAATTGTACTTCTATTTATTATACATTACACTACCAGTATTTAATGAGTGTCTCCTGGGCCATAACCCTTTTGATTTTTATTTTTGTATTCCGTACCGTTATCCGTTTGAAATGTTTTTATTTTCCTGCCTGTCAAGTTTTCGACATGACATTTATAAATTTTAAATTTTGACAATACGTCACTTTTATTTCGTATCATAAATACTTCACACCAACGAGTACAGTCTATAAAAGTGACAAAATATTTGTTGCCTCCGGGTGATTGAGCTCTCATTGGCCCGACAACATCGGAATACACTATTTCTAGTTTATCATTACAGGGTTTTCTGGACTTCACAAAAGGCAACGAAATCATTTTTCCCTTAGCACACACGTCACAATCGCGCAAGTCAATCTTGGCCTTAGATGGGCCTATGCCCAATGTCTTCAGTACCTTCATAAGATCCCTAGCATTCAAATGACCCATACGCTCGTGCCATCCATACAGATCCACATTATTCGCAGTTACTGCTGATGCTGAAACATCGAACCCTTGTTAGGGGGTCATGGCAGAGTATGCAAAACACGGTGGAAGCTTCGTAGTAAGTATAATAAATAAAATATATAAAATGGTAAAACAACACGACATAACAAGATAATGGACTACACAAGACAATAGAATAAAGTTGACAAATATTCAAAACTATATTTATAAGCAGCCTGTGCTGCGTTGACTCCATGAAGGTGATACTTCAACAATAATCTTCTAATTCAAATATTTATTATACCTAAAGTATTATTTTTGTACCTAAATAATTTAGGAGCTAAAAGAAAACAGCAGCTACAGCAACCTGTTGAGTCGCGCCCGTGAAAGGGCGGCTTTTATAGCAGTAAAATTAAAAAAAATATATTTTATTATGTATTGATTCACTTTTAGAGTGGAAAGTTGCTAAATTATTTGTCCTTATTTTAAGGTTTTATTTCGAATATGGTTACATTATAGGTTGCAATGAAACAGCTTAGCCATTCCAAAGTGTACCTAGTTTGACCTAAATTTATTCGATAAATAAATTTAATTAAAAAGTGCGGGAGGCCTAGACGGTTCTGATCGTGTTCTTTTATTTTAATCTCAACGTTTCAGACACTACAGACATTTCCTGCAATGTGCAAAGATCGTGAATAGGTTTTTGTAATATCATGCTTACCTTAGTCTGACTCCTGTACTTTTCTGTTATGTCAAATCATATTGAAACTTATTTTAGTATAATATTAACCATGGGTATATATTAAAGATGAGTCATTTTATGTATACAAAAAAACTGTATCGAATCGCAAAAAAAAACGGCAAATCACACTTTTTGCAGCTGCACCAAGTCCTCATATGCAAATATTTCGCCATAAATAAAACCCCATTTAACTCTATCAATAGTTGATAAATGCTCGATATTTATATGTAAATTCTACCCCCAGAAGTCGGGGTTACGAACTAGCGGTTGCTTATTTGTGACATTGAAGGAATCCAAGTCAATTTGCATTGCTAATCAGGCGCTGACGGTTCCATTGGCCCTGATATTGACTATCGATGATTAAGTGATTTTAGTTACTTTTGCATTGTAACGCGCAGATGTGTGGTCGGTTTTAGGCAAATGACGATAGATGGTGCTAGTTGTGCCAATCGATCGATGTCATTTGTTGAGTGAGATAGACACAACAGAATTATTCGTTGATTCTACTTGAAGAACGTTCAGAAACAGATACTTTCCTATTTTTCATTAATGTGGATAGATGATAAAATTAAAGTAAATAAAATATCAGTTTTTAGGTCGATGTGCCAAATAGGGTTATTTGTCTAAGTTATATTATATTAGCGTTTAGCAGATAATAATGTATATTTTTGATGCGAATGAAAAGGACACGTAAAATATTAAACTCCGATTAAAACAACAAATTCTAAAGGCGTGGCTAGATAATTACGCAGTTTAACGAAATTAAGTTTAATAACATCTAGAGAGGAGATTGAACGATAATTCATGATGCACTGAGAAATAACAGACCCTGGGCGATTACGTCAATTATTTTCTAAGAGTATCGCGCACAGTAGCTGCATGGTAATAGGCTCCTGCTCGAGATAAACTTGTTCTTTACGTTCAATTATGATTGAAATAGAAGGTTACCATGTTTCTGTAAAATAATCGCAAGCCACATTTTATCTGTCACCAATATGATTAAGTAATAATGTCACTTTGGTCTGGATTTCGGCACTTTGGGTTGATTTTCGTTATCCAGTGAGATGACACTTGGTTTGCAGAATACCAGTGCTATCTTAAAAACAGAAATTAATGTGGTGGTATCAGTATGAGTGTGGATGGACGCAAAGGTTGTGGGAGATCAAAAGAGATTGATGAATTGTGAGAATGGCGAAATGACGACCGAGATCTAAGTATTTTTTTTATTTTTATTTGAGAGTTGAATAATAATATTTTTTGGTTAATTGCAACTGTGACTCGTGTGTCCATGGCCTTGTTATGGAGAATGACATTGGTAGCAAACATATTTTTAATTTTTAAAGTAATTGTAATATTACAATTTTAAACAAAAGCTTATTAACTACGTCTCACGATTATAATCATAATATAAAAATATATAAAATATAAAATATAAAAAATGAATTCAGGTATAGTACTTAACTTTAAACTACGGTTATGCTTGCCAAAAAAAAATAGCGAATTTGATTAAATGTTTTCCATATTTTTGTTATTATATTGTTGTCACATAAAAGTAAAAACATTAAGAATTCTTTTTGTAGAAATTTCCATACCAGTCCAAATATCCACTATGCTTAAAAAAAACGCTTTTTAGAAAATCTAATTAAAAATATAAAATATTTTTTAATAAATTTGAATTAAAAATAGTGTCAGAAAAAATGTTTTTATTGTAAAAAAAAGCGTGATTGTAAAAAAAATATTTTTTAAGTACATAAGATTATTTTTTAGTTGAAATATCATAAAGCTATTGCTAAATAATCACTAAAAATATAAATAGCAATAGCTTTATGATATTTACATCTCTATGAGCTATTGCATCGAAGAGCGGTGTTCCACCTTGAGCACCGTTATTATTATTATTCTGTTAATGATAACGGGTCAAAATGTTTAAAATATTGAATTGTCATCGGTCCTTATTATGTATGCCAAATTTCGAGTTAATCCTACGCTTTGAAGTGGGTCAAAATCATGTTCAAAGATTCCGTTACATACATACATCTGAAGCTAATAAAAGCGTATTAAAATGTCATACGTAGTTAGTAAATTTAATCAACTATTTAATTAAATTTACTAACTACGTCTGTCATTTTTTTATGGGCAGCAGGCAAACAGAGCTTAATAAACTGTTGTACAGGTCACAGGTCACTTCAGCCCTTAATTGCCAAAGAACACAACCATTTTTGTCGTGTTCTTTGGCACATAATAAATCATTACAAACAAGCTTAATACAATGTTGCAGTTAAAAGGTCACAAGTACACTCTATGTATTAGAACCGCTATTAAAACCATCATCATAAAGAAACTGCCTTAACAAAGTAGCATGACCTTATCAGGATAGAAAATATAAAACGGCATAATATGAGACGAATAGTATTTAACTTTTTTGCTGCCAGATCCGTGTTCAACGTGGTTCACCATGGGTACGTGCATGGGTAGTGGCAGTACGGTAACTGATTGCCTTCAGGGAGTTGGCTAGAATACCGCCATAGTACTACTTAGCCCATACATGAGCCACTGCTGAGTGGGGTCTCCTCCAGTTACATGGAGGGTAATTAGGTTACTGTCCCAAGCTTTCTTCTACATTAAGAAATTTGTGCGTACAGTTCCTTATCGTACTTATTAAGTATTTACACTGGTTAAATAGTTAAGTCTCACAATCGTAATCACTTAAATATCACACAGACGTCTCTTTGCTTGCGATCTACAAATTCTTCCGACATAAAATTTACGCACTGAGACAATTTGACGAAGTAATTCATTGCAAAGTGTTTTTACCTAAATTTTCAGTTGAATTCATATTCAAATTTAAAACATTAGGTTCAAGTCATGGTTTATTACGAATTTGATTGGGGTAGTATGCGAAAAATTGAGTGTTTGTAATATTAAAACAACCGCTTTTTATTATGTGTATATGGATGGATGTCTACCAAAACAACATTTTCTATAGTTAATTATTTTCTGTCTTTCTGTTTGTTTCGGCTAATTCTTGATATGGGTAGACCTATTTTGACGGGAGTTTCTTCGGCTTTTATTGACACCTCCTGAGTTTTACACATTGTTAAATACCGCGCAGAGTAGTAGTATGTAGAAGGGAAACAGCTAGTTTTAAGATATGAATAATTAAAAATTAGAATGGAGACTTTTCACGCTGCGAGTTCGCGTTCGTAGTGCGTACAGTGTGTCTAGTATATTATTTTTGTTACAATGTCATTACGGCCGTGTTCCAGCCAAATTGCAGCGTGCAGTGCCACCATGCATATTCATCGCCGTTATTGTCTCACGAGCATATTGTGCCTGACAACCATTAGTTGACCCCTCACACCTGTCGAGGCAAACCTTAAATCATCCGCATCTCATCAGTGGCGCGCGATGCGGTAGTTCAAACTAATGTGGTGATGCGCTAGTGTAAATAAAATGTCAGGCTAGACTGTTGGTTCACTAGTGTTTTTATCTTAGTTATTATAATGATAGCATATAGACTAGGCTATATTTGGCTAACCCCTCATCATCATCATGACACACTCCTGAGTCAGGTCTCCACCAAAATCGCGGAGGAAAATTAGCCACGCTGGCAAAATGGGTTGGCACAAGGTTTTTATCAAGTTATCCTTCTCTTGCAGCTAGATGATCTGCCTACTATTTTCCTTTAGTCAGCTCTTACGACACCCTTAGGATGGAATGAGGTTATCACATTATATTTTCAAAATACGTGGATAGAAAATGCATAGATCTAACCAAAAAGTTATATCTTCATACATGTTACGCCGGGGCCTGACAAATTTAAAATTCGCGAATACAGATGATACTTAGACCCAGAACAGTTGTCTCTGGTTTACACAAAAACTTCCTTGGCCCTGTCCTACCAGGATCCCGCGATCCAAAGGCGGCCCACACAATCCTTAAATGCCTTTTAAAGATCCAAACAACACACTGTAATCTAAGCTATGAGTGGGCGACGTATACTTTGGAAATATTTCTGTGAAAATTTGACTTCAAGATGGATGGAACTAAATAACTTCTTCAATTTATTAGTCTGCATGTCTGCTTTTATACTCTAAAACGATTGCACATAATTGGATACGCTTCGTTGTTGGATTCGCATTGCCGTAGGTCTAATTTGTTATCTGTTTCATCTTAATGCGCCACATGGAAGCTAAATTATGGAAACTAACGTATTATTATAATATATAAGTTACAAAAAACCTGTTCTGAAAATTTTAAAAGCACATTTGTATTATTGTGAACTGACATGATAGATAAATAAACAATCATGATTGGATATAACTATTTAAACACATCATCGTCATTTTACCTAATCCCAATGTTGAATCAAGCCTCCTCCAATTACATGGAGGCAAATTAGCCTAGTTTACCAAGACGGTCAGACCCATTGACTCTGAAAAAAAAAACAAAATAAGACAAAAAGAACACAAGAAAGTATTCAACAGACTAATAAATATCCAAATATCATATTTATACATAATCCTCTCTCTCTCTCTCTCTCTCTCTCGTCGTTAATTTACGTAGGTATTATCACAGAAGTCTTATGAAATCATATTTAAAATGACTTAGGCCCACGTCCTACGCTAGATCGTAGTCTCCATACACACCTATCGGCCGTCATATCTACATTCACACCCTTCACATTTTCTGATTCTCTCAATGAATACATCTCTTTTGATCTGCTTTTGCGTCTATCCACATTCATACTGAAACTACCTTCGGTCTGGAAAGCTGCTCTGAAATTACCAGAGAAGAGCCGGCAATAAACTCCGTAGATGTTTGTTTTTTTTTTCAAATTATCGTTCATATCATTTTTAACTGTCTCTACTTCTCAATCGCGTTATATATTAATAGACGTTAAGTATACAGGTTGTATTGATATAAATTTGGATGTATGCATTGGTATTTAAAGATAGGCGCTCGAGCGGCTCTCTCTGACCTCGGCTTTCGCAAAAAAAACTTTATTAATCAGCCGCCAAATCATGACCTCGCGGCCTTTAGATTTATCAATTTCATTTATAAGTCACGATACGATATCGTTACGACTTATTAATAATACTGCAAAATAATATTGCATCTACCAGTTTACACGGAGCGATTCTCGTGTGTTCGCCGGGACCCATCTAATGCCATGACTGGTAATTTTTATTTAAGATTAGTTCACAGTTTACGTTACGGAATTATGTGTCGACTGTTCTCTTTTTTCTGGAGTGCTTGGAATTGGAGCGAATAATTAATAAGTCCCTTGAGAAAATATTAGTAGTCTGGTTAACTAAAACTATCGAAGAATACTTGATTTGCATCTAAACTAAATTATCACATACTCATAATAAAAAAAAAAGAAAATTGAAGATTCACAATTTATCTCTCTATGTAAATAGTTTGTGTGTCGTAACTTGTAAAGGGCTCTATGGACCCGCCTTCGCATTAATTTATGATAAATTGAATTAAATGTTACCCGTAATAGGTAACTCTTGCTGTGTGTAATGACCACGCCACATATTACCTGTGTGATCATTTATCACTACCAAGTACCGGTGCCACGGTTATTCTGTTGATAACCTCATCGAAGGACTATCGGCCTATTTGATTATCATTATGTTTGGTTTCACTAGCGAAATTTCTTTGACAACAAAGTTGTGAAATAAAGAGATTGGAAAAGAAATGTTGATATGAATAATCATGTGAATAGGTTTGTTATGATATAATGTAAAACATCAGAAAATCTGTATGTATAAGGCGTAAGTTTCCAAATTTAAGAAACGATATAATGATCAAATCTGATTTAGATTGAATATCAATTGTCTTTCTTATAAATGGTCCGTTAAAATATGGGTTTACGCACATCTTAACCACTCTATTTAAGTAGTCTGTTTTGTATTTAGTCACATTAAATTAAATTTCTGTCTTTATGAATAATTTATAATCATAATTAATCTCCGAATAAACACACGACTTCACAATAAGTTGACTAATTACTTTCACAATATAAAATAAAACTTTCAATGTATTTTATTTTAACAACAACTCCTTCTTCTAAAGATAACTGTAATTTTATGTAAGTATCATATAAGTATAAGTATAAGTCAATCGTTGTTTTCTATGGGCTAAGTGTACCTATTATGTGAGATCACTATGTACCACCATTATTCAAAGTGCTCCCTATTCCTAAGCACCTTCAGAGGCCATATTCTATGAGAGGGACTTGTATATAGGGGGATACATAACTAAAAATGTATTTTTTTACACAAAGCTAAGAAAACTCGATTAACGCGCTTCATCTATCAACGCGTCGTGGCACTACAGGCAGAAAAACAAAGTGATAGACAGATGCGCCAACTTTATAGCACTCCTCTTTTTGTAGGGGGTTTGAAGCAACATGGCATCAGTCAGTAAGTGCAGCTAATTGCGAGCTCCCGCCACATTTTATTTCTGACACCAATTAGTTTCTTGATGAGTATGATTTAAGATCTTTAGTATCGCTTTTGTGATTGTTCTTTTGTAAGAGTGACGGCCGCAATAACATCCACTTCAAGGCGGATGTGCTAGTTTTATTGAATTCTCTAGCATTTGATGGTCAACAAGAAGAGAATCGTGTCTGTATGTCCGCACATGGACAGACTGTATGTCCACAGTGAGGGGATTAGAATAAATAGTGTCACTACCCAATTCCATTCTGGGGTGTCGTAAGAGCCGGCAAAAGGAAATGTCAAGTCCGATAACCTAGTCACAACAGAAGGAAAGCTAGATACGAAACCTTGTGCTTACCCGTCTCGGCAGAGTGGCACAGAACGTCGATTACCCTTCACGTAACTAGAGACAGACAGACTCGGAATAAAGCGGTTCTGTTGAACATGCTTTTGATTTTTTAAACCAGTTTCCAAGCGATTATTTTGCAAAATCGTTTTTGCGTATACTATAGTGAAGAACAATGTTGCAAAACTGTGATATCCCTCGTAGTGATATTTTTAGAATGCACAGCACTGTGCTATGAAAAACGTTCAATCAACACATTATAGTGACCTGACTCTACGTGAGATTTGAAATTACTGAGGTCAAGTTACAACCTTACAACCTGTTGGGATGAGAAGTTACCGTCGGCTATGGACATTTGCAACATCAGAGACTTGACTCGCGCATCTCCCAACATTCTAAATCTTATAGTAATTCTAGGAAATATGTAAAGTGTGTCATAGAATGTGTAAAGTATAATATGTTTGTCTGACGTCTGTTCCAAAATCGGTCGAGTGGTCAACTAGGGAGGCGCACCTAATGTGCGCACTCACTAATTATCGCGCCTTAATTAGTTTAATTAAGACGGCAGTGCGCGTGCGCAGCTCATGTTGCTGCCATGCTCTTAATAGCTGTCGACGCCACTTTTTTGGACGTTTTTTTCTATTTCTATGTGAATTTTCCACTATTTATTCAATTAAAATTTTAATTATACTTAAGGTCATCTTTTTTATTTTATTACGTATCATTGTCTAGCAAGGTTGACGTTTAAATTATACAGGTTTTATCTTCAAGTTATCAGAGTTTTATAGCTATGATGATTCTTGTATAAAGTGCTTGTGATTTTCAAAGTATTTGTTTAATTTGCTATGATGGACTTATTCCGCAGTAGCTTTTTTCATGACGTTGCTGTCAAACACGTAAATCGACAATCAAATGATCTAGGAGTATTAAATAGTCTTTAGCAAAATTAAAGGTTTGATTTGTTAATTTACTTAATTAACATACATAATATATTATTGATGCAACTTATTTTACTATTTATAGTCGTTAGCGGGAGACATTTTTACACTTTGAAATTGAACACTTTTCAACGGATTTATCGCATGTACATTAGGTACATTATGTAATTGCCGACGTTTTGAATGCTTTGCAGCAGTCGTGGTCATGTGAGAGACTTGATGACAGTTGTCTTCAAAAGTACAAAGAAACAATTAAATCTACCGCCTATAATTTTGCTCTATTGATAACGTTCCCTGTGCACGTCGGGCATTAAAAAAATGATATTAAATTTTTTAAATTCCCGACACGCGTTATTACGTTAAAAAGTGTTTAATTTCAATATGTTATAATCGCGAAATCTAAGACATAATTTTCAGATCAGTTACAAGTTACGTACTGGCAGGCACCTAAACAGCATTCGAAAACCTTTCATGACAAGACAAGTTTCCGATGCACCTCACCAGAAATTCAAGCATTATAATGTTACTACATTAAATACACGATAATTCTATTTCGTACTAAGATCTTTGAATGATGCCAGAGTTTTTGTTGCTTGTACTATTAGTAGCGTACTATTTAGGGTGCTGAATGCGAAGGGCCCGCAAAAACGCGACACGCGACGCTGCCCTCCGGCCGTTGCGTTTTTGCGCCGCTAACCTTTGCACATACCTACCAGCCAACTACAAGTAATCGCATTCCTGGCTTTGTTAAAAGAAACACTATTTCATGAACTTTGCTGTTGACCTTACAAAATCATTCCGCATTTCATTGTTATTTGTCGAATCGCTCCTTCGCTCTAAGAATCCGTTTATTGTAAAATTCTGTACATGGAAGCCAGTGCAATCACCTATTGGGTAAACAAAAAGTTACCTCTCGAAGAAAACATCTTCTGTTTTTTTTTCCAATGTGACAGAATGTCTTACTGCTCGTACATCCATAATTTAAGAGTGTTTGTAACCATGTTTGACATTTTAGAAAAAAGCATCTCTGTGGATTATTGCATTCCAAACCGGCAGCTTCACATCTGACGACCAAAAGTATTTGTATTTAAATTTGTTATATATACCTAAAATTATTTTTCTTTCTTTTATTTTAAATGTTCAATTCATTTTACTAAATTGTACTACTTAACATAACTTGCACGTCAGCCCATAACAGTTGTCCGCCACTTTTCTGTAAGAACTTTGGCTCCTAAAACGCAGGCCACTGGCCTAGCTTAGGAGGCAGGAGTTTAAATCAATATCTGACACATCTATAAATATGAAAATAACTACCACCATTTATTCAATTTTTGCAACATCATTCCGATACATGATAAGGTTAATATGACACTTCTAAATGAAGAATTTTTCAATTCCAACTTAAAGCAAACAAAAATACCGAGTCTCAATCAAAGAAGCACTCGTACAATCACTAGCGGTAAACTAATTCTACCAAAATACAGAAATTTATATGGAAAAAGAACACTGATATATCTCATACCCTGGCTCATTAATCAATTACCAACTTCATTAAAAGACAAAATTACACAAACAAACATTAAAAATACTTTAAAGAAATATTATTTACAAAAAAATCGTACTTCATAATTAATCAGCATAACATGCAAAAGATGTCCACATTTGGGAGCAACCTGTATTCTTTTTATTACACACAAATTCGCAAGACTTTTATCGAATATACTACCCACCATTAATATAATATTTTGTAATTCTGTTTAGTTTTTAAGTACCTTCATATTGTAAGAAAACTATTGCGTGATTACTTTGTGAGAAGATCTAGTTTTAAACGACGATACTAGCGCACAGAAAAGCTCGAATGAGTTTATGTTGCGCTATTCCACTCAATGTAACCAATCTATGTATTTGCTACGAATAAATAAATAAATAAAAATCTGTCAACATTTCAGTGTACTATGTTATTATATTTCTACATTTTATTTTGTACAAATAAAGATTAATAATAATTATTAAAATTAAGTTGAATTATAAAATGGATTGTGATCGATTTTCGGTGTCAATTTAAGTTGACACTGACGTCAAATGGTTGTCTTTAACGAAGTCGGCTTTTTTATTTTCTAGGAAACAATGTCTCCTACGACCACGGACACTGCAAATTGTCTGAAACGTTAGGATTTAAATAAAATAACCTGATCAGAACCGTCAAGAAATCATTTCCTATGACATCAAGCATGCTTTACAGAGCACTAATAACAATCGAATAATAAAAATCGAATCGGTTTACACAGGACGTTGTATGGTAACACACATAAAAAATAAATATACAGCCGAATTGAGAACCTCCTCTCTTTTGAAGTCGGTTGTAAACAGAGTGACTGATTGAGAATACAATATTATTGTAAACCATCCCCGGTGCCCTGCACGAGGGAGCTAACGGAATCGAAGAAGAAGATCCTGATAATAAACCTTATAATCACACACAAATTTCTTTTTAAATTAATTTGTGAGTCGGCAAGCTCGGCAGTCGGACATATTTTATAGGCAGGTGCCTAAACTGGATCCTAAGTTAAAATAAACTATACTAGGTACTATATTTGACTACATTACAAATAGTTTCTTGAGCATGGAAGGCTACAAACATTTTACTATAAATTTTAATTATTTTATTTTTAACACGCTGGTCCAAGGTAGGTTAGGTTAGGTAGGTGAAAGCTGTTGAACCTCGCAATGTCCTTATACTCCTGGTGCCAAATGGATCATTGGAACGTGAGTATTGACGCGTTCATTGTGGTGTTACCAGTTTACGGATATTTATAATATGATATATTGTGTCTGCTAAACGCTAAAACTCACTAATAACTCGCTAAAAGGTAAAGGATGGTCCGATTTTGAGCAATATTTTAAAGGTGTCTACTGCAGTTTATTGTTACATCGGGGCAATATAATTGTTTTTTAAAATTAGGTTATTTCAGAACAACGTATTTGGGCAAAACTTGAAATTAAAAACTCAAAATTGTCTTTGTTCGTTTTAGTCTTTGTCACAATATTTTTACAAACTTTTAGGATTTATACTACGAACAGTTCGGATTGCTTCTCTAAAGGAAAGAGCCGACAAGAAACTCTACATAATATAATGGTGACATGTGTTTTCACCTTGCTTGGTCGTCGAAGCTTCTTCGGAGGAAATTTGCGTCCTGTGTCACGCTGGCAGGCACAGGTTTTACATATTATTTGATGGCTTTCTACAACACCCTCAGCGTTCTTATACGGAATAGTAATAATAGTTATTCGCTCTCTGCATAGTCGATTTCTGCTACGAGCTGAAAAAAATAAATTAAAAAGTTACGTTGTCTCTCTCAGTAAGCAAAATCGCATTTGTTTTCTGATTCCAGGCAGCAAAACCTACATCTTTGAGCTACTGAAGTGAAAATATATCCACTGTGCCCTGTGCAGATTAGCTGAAAATAATATCGGTGTTTCAAAATACTTGGAAATCATTATAAACTTATAGAAATATTGAGCAGCAGTAGCAATCAATTTCAGCGTTTATCAAATTGTTAGATAATACTGCTATTATCTTATAGCAACACTGTCATGCTCGAACCTCGTTGCAAACAGTCACGTGCCGGCCATCTATCACTCGTCACCGATGTGGTGTGGTGAATGACCTCATGGTGTCCTGTCGACAATGGTGAGCTGTGACGTCACGACTCCGTTCAAGCTATCTCAAATATGGCGTCCTCCAATGTTGGCGCCATATCTAACGAATAAAGTGTGCAATTCAAATTTAAAACCACGTCCATTATCGTGGTAATGATGTGTGGTGTCATTCATTCATCATTATTTATTTCCTTATTTTAATTTTAAACAGTTAGGTTTTTAAAATATTAGCTATGTCAATAACTTTATATGGTGGCATAAAATGCAGAAAGTCATTTCAAAATAATTATACAGATATTCCGAAATAAAAAATAAACCTTTACATTTTTTTTAATCCTTGTGTCTAAGGAAAATTTTACATTTTGATAATTCCCAACAACATATTGCCATAATATTATTAAATCAGTCAATAAAAAGAAATAAATGTGACAATGAAAACATTTTAAATAATTATAATAAGCCCCACACTATCTTGAGGGTGTCGTAAGAGGCGACTAAAGGATCGTAAGAGGCAGATCACCTAGCCGTATGAGAAGGACTTGATACAAACCAACCGACCAACCCGTCTTGCCAGCGTGGTACAGTTGGCAAAATTCCCTCAATGAATTTGGAGGAGGCCCGACTCAGTAGCGGCCTGAAAAGACGACGAAAATATGTAATAATAAAATCCTGCTGTTATCAAAATAAACTTTCATTACTTTCTATGATAATAATTCGTTAATTCAACTGTTGCTACAGGATAAGTCTAACAAAATTTGTACGTGGCATGAAAATACATGTAGTAGAAATCACAGCCGAGTGGTATTGCCATTTCTTTTGAACACTGTAGTTAACAATTATGCTCCAGCTATGTGCAATAATTGGCCATCATTACACTGCCAATCAAAACGTCAAACAGTTGATAATTTCGAGCAATCTGGGTTTTAAAGAAAACAAATCATCGAGTTGTGTATTATTTTTTACATAGTAAAAAGTTGCCATCTTTTATTACCTATTTCTATTCGCACTTCTACCAATTCTATACTGTGATTGAATCTCATTTTGACCATCCACCGGAAAAGACTTTAGCTAATGTGACGAAAAATGACAAAATAATAGACGGCAGACTTAACTGATTCTTTGTAGCTACTTATAAATACAACTTTCATATCGTCTCTGCCGTAACCACAACAGCTGCAAAGCATTCGAAACGACAGGAATTAACATTGTAATTTAAAAGCGATAAATCCGTTACAAAGTTTTTATCTTCAATTTGTAAAAATAGCGAAAACCTAAGACATCAATAAAAGAAAATGATTTCTCGTATATGTTTCTTTATAATACGCTCGGAATTCTGCTCGACAAAGAATTTGAGAGTAATTGGAGTATATCCAAAGTTTAAAGTTATACCCCTTTTTTTCGTTGAAAATCCTCAGCTTAGCCGCTAAGAACTAGCCGGGGTGTGTGGGTTCAATTTAAATATCCCATCTGTCTTGTTCCGATTCTTGCAAATCAAATCACAAAAGAATCGCGTGAAAAATTAGATATAAAGTAACAAAAATAAATATAAAATATGGATCCCATAAATTATTTAAAGTTTACCATACTCATAATTATTATGCACAATAAAACTTGATTTTATTTCAATAAATAAATTATCGCTGAAATAATTAAATTACTAGAACGTAAAGTTAATGACTTAATTACATTCAGTGAAATTTTATTACATTAAATTCATATCAGTGGGCAGAGGCAGGCTTAATGACCATTTTATCTCATTACCTGTTCCAAAAGCATCGCTGTGCAGTTAAAGATGACCGTTTTACGCCTAGACAAGACATTCAGAAATTACTGCGCGCAATTAAAATAATATTATTCAAAGCAAGTCGCTTCTTGAATAACACCTCAATGTTTAATTAAAAAGTACTTCCACACCTGTCATCAACGCATAGACAAAGTAAAACGTCTATATTTACTTTGCCAAATTACCGACATTCTCATAATTGCTGCAATTAAGAATAATAAATTCATTATTAATTTAATAAGGGGAAAGCACGTAGTTTATATAAACTTAGCCATGTGTGTCTACAATCATATTCTCATAAGAACTGTATCGTATTTTCCAAAACAAATATCTGTAAAGTGTTGATGAAAACTATAATATCGTAGTAGATAATGAAGGAAGAAGATTAAGTCCTTCTTGTACAGAGTTCGGGTTTTGAGGCTTCAACAGAGGCGAGAATATTGGGCGTTTTCGAAATATCAATCAATCGTCTCTTTTTTGAATAATTTTAGCAAAGAACATTTGTAGCATTATCCATGCCGGACACTCCACGCCACACATTTTAATTGGCCAAAAGCATTCTCTTTTTCGGGCCGTAACGGCCGGCTGTAGTTTCACAGTTTTAATTGTAGTTTAATGGCAACCTGCAGATAGCACATCAGAGGAAACCACGCGATGAGGTACCCAAATAAAAAAACAACAAAATTAAATTTAGGTACAGTGCGCGGTCTTTGCAAAAACGTTGTGGGTCCCGTAGTCATTATTTTAGGAACATAATGGTACAAAACACAATTTGTGAAATTTTGAAAAAATAAAGCAAATTAGCTGTCAGGTTATATTATATTTGGTTAGTTTTATTTATTACAGGAAATTATTATATTTGGTGTTAACCTGACAATATTTGGTGAAATTAGAAATTTAAAGGGCCTCTAAACACTACATTACACACAAATTAGGACATGTATGGCTAATGTAAAATATAGAGTGGATGTCAAAACAGCTCATATTGGCTGAACTTAAACAAATATATATTTGTAGCACCTAAGTACTTTTAAGATCTAAAAAGAGCCTTGACGTAGATTATTGGGAATACCTATTATAAGTAAGACTTTTTTGTAAATATTTGTTTCGGATTATGCATTTTAATGTGTTTTTTATACTTCCGCTACATTTTGTATAACGTCTTAAGTAACTCTAAAAATGAAGCTTAAGTTGGAAAGCAGATCATAGCATGTCGTGTACTTCTGCAAGGTTCCAGCTCGGTGGGCGCCTTGCTGTAATTACACAGGTTCAAATCCGGATAGCTGAACTTTTTGCCTCGTGTGCTGTATAGAAAGTTATATTAGACTTTTACATTTTTGTACCTGTGATATTAGCTGCGCATGAAAATGAAATTTATAAATATATAATTTATCGAAACCAGCTTATTATAATACTCTGTTTTGATTTAATTTTTAACCTTTTTTAGCCGATACCGGCCTTAGCTCAGGCACGTTTTGCTCAGTCAACTTTTTAGTTTATTTAACATTGCCTACCGAAGCGCAGCTGTACTGAATTTGAAAATAACAATTTCTGATTATATAAGATATCCTGGGTATTAAGTGTAAGTCCTGGGTATCTACTTAGGATATTAGCTTTTGTTAGCCTGGGTCTAGTTCAGGGTGTCAGTTTTTATTTGAGCAATTTGTCAAAAACGACCACCTTCACAAAAGTATCGGTTCAAATTTGATTTCCAGCTTTTAGCCCCATAGTGTAAACGATTTCACTTTAACAAATCATTTTAATCACACTTAGGCAAATGATTCGAGCATATTAGTAACAAAGTTATTATTTAAATACAATAACAAACAATCTCTTTGGTTAGTTTTAATTCATGCAAAAACGTAACCGGCATTCAACGCCTTTATGTAATGTTTAATGCGATAATTACAACTTGCTGTACATAATGAATATAAATGAGAAACAGGGGCGCTATATTCTGTGCTCGCGGTACATTTCTGATTTTGTTTTGACGTGAGTTTAATCGGTATTTGACTAGCCTGACATGTATGATGCAACAAAATAATCTTCTTTTTCAACATAAAACCGTAGTTTTTTTTGTTTTGTTATTGCACTTTGCAATGAAATATGAAATTACTTTTGGCGCAGTGTTCATATTTTTGCCTAAACGGGGACGTTTAGTCAAAAACACTACCTAAACACGCTGTAACAAATTCCACTTAGCCATTCAAAGTGAGACAGATAAATTAAATAAAGAAGTTCTGTGTTAAAATGGTCCTATATTTTGAAGTATGACAGTAAGTTTATTATCAACGATTAACTAAACATGATTTTAACTTTAAAACATCATCATCATCATTTCAGGCAAAAGACGTCCACTGCTGGACATAGGCCTCCCCCAAGGATTTCCACAAAGGCCGGTCCTGGGCCGCCCGCATCCACTGCTTTCCGGCGATCTTAACCAGGTCGTCGGTCCACCGTGTGGGAGGCCTACCAGCACTGCGCCTTCCGGAACGCGGTCGCCACTCGAGGACTTTTCTGCCCCATCGGGCGTCGGTCCTGCGAGCTATGTGCCCTGCCCACTGCCACTTAAGTTTGGCAATCCGGTGGGTTATGTCGGTGACCCTGGTTTTCCTGCGTATCTCCTCATTTCTGATTCGATCTCGCAGGGAAACTCCGAGCATAGCCCTCTCCATTGCCCTTTGAACTTTAAAACATGGGTCCACTTAAAATCAACCAACTAACTTTCATTATTACTTATAAAATCGTTAAGTTTACATTCTTTGTTAGAACACACTGTGTTACCACCCTGTTCCAACCTAGGTTCTCGTAAGATGATGGTCCAACTAAAGTGACAAGGAAGAAAAGCTACCAATAAGGAAAACTTGATACGAAACCCTATCAACACGTCAGCATGGCGCAGTAGGCTAATTTCCTCATTGTAATTGGAGGAGGCCCGTCCCAATCTAATATGGGCGAGGATGTCGGTGGGAATACATCTATTTATCCAATAGTCTCGCTGTCAGCGCCAGCTCAAAATTATTATTGGATGTAAATGGGATAAATAGCAAATTGAGCGTGGTAGTCATAATTCAAGTAGCACTAACATTTGACCTTATAATCAAGCGCAATATGCTCAACCTTTAATGCATTTACTATTGTAAATCAAATCACTGTTTGTCGACTTAACGCTATTTATCTTGTAAGGTAATCTAGCACCAACAGACATTTAATATTATAAACAGCCTTTGTATTTCACTCCAGAGGTATTAAATCTCTTCAATATTTGTTTAGCTGTTGATCTATACTAATTTTATAAAGAGGAAAGTTCGTTTAATTAAAAACAATCTTTATTTTCCTAGTCATTTCCCTGCTTTATAGGTACTCTATTAGCCTAAACTGATAGCCATGCCAATGTTCGTGCAAATTTCTGCCTGGGTCATTATTACCTTAATATAAGATGAACCCCATCCAACATCTGACTGAGCCAGCTGTTGCTTAACCTACAACTCAAATGCATTCAGTATAAAATAATGTATTAAAACTCTCGACTACTCTGTTTCTGCTGTAACAAATTACACAAAAAAGTATTTTTTTGTACACGCAACTTGTAACTTGAATGTGGATAAAAATAAAACTTGCTGTAAAAAGAAATTATTGAGCTATTAAGCAAAAAGCTCTTAGGGTCTAATAGCTTTTTATAACTGCAATTGCACCTTGAGGCGTATTGAGCTAGGAGTGATGATAAAACGACTCATTTACTACGGCGCGATGTTAAAGTGAAATGAATGTGGAGTTTCAGTGTACTCTCAAAATAGACTAAGTTGGTGACAATGTACCTATTCTAAATGAGTACCCACAAGGCTTTAGCACTAAATGCTTCTGCAATAGTATTATTGAAACTCACCATGGAACTGTCGCCAACATTCTTCTGAACTTCAAGGACTATCCGTTCACCATCAGATAGTCGAGCTAGTTAAGCTATCTAGTTACACCAGCCATCATATTTACGAGTACCTTTCCTGGTTGTTCTAGTGAGACACTAATCCTGCTTCGCAGGACAGGTCCGCAATTAATGAGTTATGTGCAGCAATTAAAGGATTATGAGTTAAATGCGTAGTAAGACTTTATTAAACTGGTTTCATAAATCATATTAATGTTATAGAAAATACGGTAAGACTAGGTTGTAATTTTCTTAGGTGTTTGTGAAATCTAAAAGCTAAGTATCAGTTGTAGATCATAAAACGTTTCAACTAAACTCTTTGTCCAGTGACTTTGGATTGCAAGTCCTATATTCAATTCCGAGTCGGACAGTTGTGCTTAGGTATTTCAGAGATGATTACTATGGATGTCATGTTATCTGTATCAGTAAGTTACACGTTTGCAAAAGGCCGCTACGCAGGAACCTATATTTGTGAACTCTATTTGAAATCATAATCCAAATTATAAGCAATTCGCCAAGTTCTAAAGCAAAAACTAAACATTAATAGCACCGGTTACAAAACTACTAACTAGGCCTAGATCAGTGGCATAGGCTATCATCCAGCACAATCTCTTGTAGTGAAGCCTCTCTGGGACTATCTATTCTCCAGACACGCCAAGCATTATGTTTTTTTTTCTTAGTCATTCGATTTATTAAGTTCAAAGATGATTGTTGCCAATTACTTAATAATTAAATCTAAAAATAAAATATTATTATTTCATTCATAAGAAATGGTCTACTTTTCAACGACATAATATGTACAATAATAAATATTAATGTAATGAGATATACACTAAATACGTACGAGTACATATTGATACAACAAAAAAGAAGCATACATTAAATGCATGATGATTATGTAGTGATCTATCTACATTTAATGTCGTGCGATCAATACACATTTCATAATGGACTCGATTGAGGAACCATTGTTTCATTGCATATAGATATGCGTTCATATAGAAAAAACCTGAAAGTCGTAGCAATATACTATTCTGCTCTTACTAGGGACACGAAATTAGGGCATACGTATGGTCTTTAAGGTTACATATATGCAATGTTCTAATCTCATATTGGACGTTATATCACAGAGTAATACAGAGCGTAAACTTCTAAAAAGTGAGCAAAATTGTTACCTATTCTTATAGGGTTGGCACAGGAGGATTAAATTAGGGCGTCACAGTAGAATGCGTTTACGCGAACTTGTGGCACCCCAAGCGCGTCGTGTGAGGGTATACCGCTGGGGTTTTAGTGGGTAAACGACTCTTGGGTAGACGACCCTTGTCGGAGTCCCACATAACCACCGACCTCTCCCCCGGGGGGCGGTGGTATGCATAAAGCATTTCCCCAGCGATAACAAAAAAAGGAGGATTAATTTAAATAAAAAAGTTTGTTTACATTTAATTGTCATTTAATAATTTGAGAAATACTTTTAGTCATAAACCAACCACATCATTTCAAAAAGTCTTCATTGATCTTTGGAATAATTAAAAAAAGATAGGTTTTTATTTTTTCGATTGCTGTTCATGCACACAGTACAATAAACCATATTTACACTCTTTCTAATTTATTCAAATTTCAATTTTAAACAAACACACACGCATGACGCGATACGCAGCGAGCGGTGAAGTAGCCCTTTGTTAAAGCACTGGCCGAACCAGTATAAACCGGTTTCGTTCCGTACGTGACGAGCCGCCAGTGGCCCCGCACACACGCGCACCGTGCTTGTAGTAGTGTACCTACCGTGGCGCTGTTCTTAGAAGGTTTCGCTCTGTATTACTCTCTACTCCTGTGGTTATGTCACAATACATGTCACTTGGACGGTTGACACGTCAAGGAGCCAAGATAAATCATAGCGCACTTGCCACGGGAAAGTAGTCCAGCGAGTGGTACAGGTTTCGGGTTCGATTCTTGCGTCAGGTTGACGAATGTGGGCCAGGTGATGGCTGACAGCGATGATAACAGCGGATGACCGGTTCTTGTTGCAAATAGTTGTTTTAATCTTGGCAACTCGAGACTAAATGAAACTACGTTGATAAGGAATATTAATTATGGTTGCTGGCGTACTTGTTGAAGCATGTTATCATTTTGAGCTGTGATATACAGAAGGATTGCTGATTCAGTAACAAGGAAACGGGGTTCAATTAGCTCGTTGTACTTTACTGCTTTTCAAATGATTGTATAAACTAAAAGCCATTTAAATACTTCTACTGTTATTGTAGACATATTTGGTATAAGAAAAATTTGCCTGGCATTGAACAGTTAGTTATCCTTTTCCTGATTTAGTCAAATCTTATGCAATTTGTTCAACTACTGCAGTGTTCAGAACTACAAAGTCTACATTCCCATTCATTTCACAAGTACTGGGCTATGAAATATATTTTTAAAAGTACATTCCTACCTAGACTGAATACTAAAGCTATGAATATCTGCTTAATACCGAGTCTCACCTATGCAATTCAAACGTGGACACTAACTAAAAAGCAACAACAAAAGATCAGAACATGTCAGCGAGGCATAGAAAGAAGCTTTATGAACATCAAACTTAAAGACCGTGTACGAACTACGCTGATAAGGACCAGAACAAAATCAAACGATATAATCAAGCAGATGTTCAAGCAAAAGTGGAGATGGGCAGGCCATATCCAGAGACTAGACCCAATTAGATGGGCTCAAGCGGTGTCAAACGGGATAGACCATTTAGAAGATGGGACGATGACATCGAATCCACAGCCGGTAACCTATGGGCGAGAACCGCAAAAAAAACGAGAAAAGTGGAATCATTTGGAGGAGTCTTTTACCGCTCTAGGCGGTCCGTACATCATCATCATTTCCTACTCAAATTAACCTACTAAAACAAAATAACTAAATAAAATACTATAAGCACAAATATACTAACTTAGAGTAGATTTTTCACACGTAGATAGTTCTATAAGATTTTTTAATTAAAGTGAAATGTAAATTGCAAGGAAATAAAAGCTAATTATTATGTTGACTATATTTCTGCGTAAGCTTTACTTCTTGCACTAAGCCAATATTTACAACTACTACAAATATAATGCACGACTATTTTAATAGACCAGCTCAGCTTCCAGTCGTGTAAATAATAATTATTGCGTAATCAAGATGCGTAATAAATAATAAAGTTATGCATAAATTATAGCGTGGCGGACAATGGGTGCGCTCGCGCAGGCTCGTTGCCTTTCTATAGGATCGGCCTTGCGCAGTCATTGCCAGATTAACGTCCCGCGCGACAGATCGCAAGATAGAGCGCGACACCATTCCGGTGTTACCTACACGGTGAAGTCCAACCGGACTATTATGCTTAATTACTTATCAGCCCATAAATTATCCACTACTGAATCGGGCCTCTTCCAACTGCACGGAGGGTTATTTGCCTATTGTGCCACGCTAGACACGTTGGCAGAGAGAGGGTTTCGAATCAACAATTTTGTTTAGAAATCAAACATCCACGCAAATATTCGTATCTTGTATCTACCTCGATAGTGGTGCAGGTCTACCTCGGAGCATCCTCGTGTTCCTCCTACATTTATTACTTTTTGGTCAGAAGTACTTCCGTTCGGATTCCCCCAAAAGTCTGTGTCAACTGCAAAAATCAAGTTTGGGTGTAAATAACACAGATTTTGGTTCACTATGTGCCCAGATGTACGAGTATATACCCGTTTATAACACCCCGTACGTATATTAGATGGATTTGACACAACAGTTGATTTGTGATATTACAGGTTAAAACATTTAAAAGGACATGTTTGCAGTTTTTCTCGTTTGTCGGTATCATGCTTCTTCTGTCAGTTTGGTCGCACCTGCTGTTAACTCCTTAAACGACGGTTTAACCCAATTACAACGACACGACACGTCGTACGACATGTCAAAATAATTGACGGACTGTCGGCTCTTGGCTTCACGTTGATTGCCCATAGGCCTATTGAAACTATAAAATGCACAAGCCTATCAACAAGCCATCGACAGCTGTACCTACAGAAGATATTATGTATAATACTGTGTTGCTCATACAAAATTAAACGTAACAGTATTAATGAACATTAAACACTTAAAGATCACGAAGAGCCTAAGCAATTTAATATTTCGATTTGACACTGTCAACAAGTCATCCATTTATAGCTCTGTAGTTTCTAATAGTCATTCTCCCTTGCTAACATTACAACCCAACCAGGTAATCTAAACTTGCTGTTTCCTACTTCAATAAAAGTGCCCGTCCGAAATAATTGTTTGATTTTATTTAATTATATATTTAGTTATTTAAGTGGCCTTATGTATACAAGATACGCCACGTTTCAAAATAATTTATCATCCATACATAAATAATTATTAGAATCTAGGTAAGTTAATTCCCTTTTATAAAATTAGAGCCAACGTTCACATAGCATAGTAAATGGACGTATTGAAAAGATGTGCATGAAAATTCAAAGACTATTTCCTTTTAAAATGCATAGTTTCAATGTCATAACAAATGCTTACTTATCTGTTCGATTTAATTCAAAATTGGATAGTGGTAAGATCACCCTCTCTCTATTCACCATCAAATCATCGCGGTCATCCATCTTCACCAAAGCCAAATGTGACAGCGCATCCACGCGGGTAATTCTGCCCACCCCCGAACACAATGGCTCGGTGAGTTATTAGTTTTTAATTATATCTGATTGAAATTTCAAAAGATAACTCACTCTGCAATCTACGCATTTATCTACGAGTATGTTAGTTCTCTCTTGACAAGCTACATACTGGCAACCATCAAAAGACACAAGAACGACGATTGATGTCAAGAATACATGTGCATAAACATAGGTTCATTAATGAAAGCACTGCTGGGGTTGGTATTTATACTTACATAATTCTTCAAAATAAATAGGTATACCTTATTTAACTGTACTGATATCATGTTGTTTCAACAGCCTTAAAAAAGAGAAGGTTCTCAGTTTAATATTATGATTTTTTGTTCCCATAAAACTCCGTCGTTTTTAGACCATTTATTTTTATTCGATGGGTTCCATTCCCATTTTTTTATCGAAGTCGAGTGAGATTCAGCGTTTGAAGGCAGTTTGTAAGTGAGTATAATCTAAAATTTTCTCTTGGAAAAATTGCAATAAGTAATTGGCGACAAAGTAAATCATAAGTATAGTACTTTTTTTATAGGTAAGAAGAGTACTTTTTAATATATTTTTCATAAATTTCTCCGGTGTATGATATCTGTTCCAGTGGTTATTTCTTGGTCAGGTACAGTAAGTATCCTTTCCTCCACAACTTATTTCCCGCTGCAGCATTATCGGATGCCGTTTCCGATATATCGGGCAGATCGATCATGTTATGACAAGGCGCATCCCTGTATTGTTGCAGGTTTAAGGGTTGCCCCTGTTCAGTGGCGCAGATGTGGGAATATCTTTGGATGTTCCATTGCCTTAGTAGATATAAGCAAGTAAGGACCTATTCTAGTTAAATGCTCCATATTTCTGTGTAGAGATCTTTCATAACGTTTGTCACAATTTAAGTTACGTGCAAGCTGGTATGCACATAATGGTGTTTGAAATGGCTAGTACGATTTCGATACTAATACCGCACAATTGTATTTAGCTGCAATTGGTGTCATAAAAAAATGCTGTATCGGGTACCTTTCAGCTATTACATTAAAGTTGTTGTCTTCCGAACCATATTGACAGATGCTTAAGACATTTTAGTGTTTATTAAAGTTAAGATTATACAGGATATCTTGCTTTATATTGCAAAACAACCTATGTTAAGAATGACTTTCTTTTCTTGGCTGATCCAATGTCTAACAGTTTCACAAGAACCAATAGAATTTCTATTAACTTTATTTTTAATGATATAGATACTTAATGATACCAGTTATAGTTGTATATTGAGCAATTAATCGAGCATTTAAAAATAATATTAAGTAACGTAAACAAACGTAACCCCAAGGCAAACAAATAAAACAGTTTATAGTAGAAGCAGCAGTAACCAGTTATAAAGCGGCGTAACGACACGATAACTGCCACATTAAGAGCCGGAGGTCAACGCGTCTCACTGCGTTTCGTATGATTTATGTTAATAGCGCACTGACGCCAAAATATTTTAAATTCAAATCATATCATTACTAGTAGGCTTCAATGGACTTACAATTGGAGTTCTTGTCTTGTGTGGAAAAAAACAGTTACAAAATATTTGCTGTTTCCAACTACACCAGTAAGTCCAAAACAAAAGTTCATAATATTTTTTTTCAAAACAAACCGCGGCACTTTTTGTAACCTCTACAGTTTATAAACATCAGACTCAGAGCAAGTGCCTCTGGTTTAGACAAAGACACTTGCCCGACCCTTACCGACTTGGAATCGAACCCGGGACCCGTTGATCCAAAGACGGTACATATAATTTAAAGCTACTATTGATTCTAGAATCCATTATAGTAAGATAAGCATTAAAACAAATACTCGTCACACTTCACTACCATTTTATGCCACATCCAAATGAAGGATACGTGATCATGTTCCATAGTACAGTAAAGAGGGTAATACTATTGTGTCGGCGGACGATTGATAGCCGCAGGATTACTGATAACGCCTTATTTAATTTTACCGGCATTACCGACTTTGCTTCACAAAGAAATAAGGCCTAGAAAGGGTCAATGCAGACATGGGATGACGTCAAATGCTGTAGCCCCCCTTTCATGATGCGAGGATAGAAAAACGACTAGCATGGCAACTCTAAAGAAAAATAAGAAACGGCTTTCTTAAAATTGGAATTGGCCCCAAAAAGTGACCTTAAAATTTGGCAACAACTGTAAAATGAATGATAGGACACATCATCATCATCATCATCATCAGCCCACATTAGTCCACTGCTGGACATAGGCCTCCCCTAAAGAGCGCCATAGCGCCCTGTCCTCGGCCTGACGCATCCAGCCGCTGCCCGCAGCCTTTCGCAGATCGTCGCTCCATCTAGCAGAGGGTCGTCCTACGCTACCCCAGCGGTTGTCGGTTCTTCTACAGATATGACCAGCCCACTGCCACTTCAGTCTGCTAATTCTCTGAGCTATGTCGGTGACTTTGGTTCTCTGTCGGATAATCTCGTTACGGATCCTATCTTTCAGAGAAACTCCCAACATAGTTATCTCTAGTTACATAGTTATCTATAGTTACACAGAATTATCTCTAAATTTTCAATTCAAATTTCAATGCAAAGATTTAATATTAGAATACGCTGTTCTACGTTGATTAGGTGGCTTGGTCCAGGACGTTTGAAGTTCTTTATCTTTTAACTAGCGATCCGCCCCGGCTTCGCATGGGTGCAACTATGCATGTATTATAAATTCCTTCCTCTCGAACCACTCTACCTATTTTAAAAAACCGCTTCAAAATCCGTTGCGTAGTTTTAAAGATTTAAGCATACATAGGGACGGACAGACGGCAGCGACTTTGTTTTATACTATGTAGTGATTAGATTTTCTGCCTATAATAATTTAATTAAGTCTCTTCGAACTATTTCATCCTTAGGGTTGGGGGAACTATGTATTTAAAATTCTGATGGAAAACTTATGATCGGTAATAAGACTAATATGCCTCGCTGGCCGGACGGGTCGCCATTCGCTTTTTAACAAGATTTTTTTCGAGGCTTGGTTGTCTGCTTCTTGCGTTGATTTAGTAAGTTTTATAAGCTTCTATCGTGCTTGTGCGATTGGCTCCGGCCGAGTAGACGCAATAGCATTTGCTATAGGGCTATAAAGCTAATAGTCTCTTAGTAGCAGTCCAAGCAGTGCTCACGCTAACGACGCGGGGCAATATTCGTAAATAAATACGTCATAAAGCGCCGTCACGCGAACGCGTCGTTTCCATTACCCACTGACATTTGTAAATAGATGCTAAGTACAAGTGTTCTTTTATAGTGTAGTTCAATTGGGGTTTAAACTTTATTTGATCGTGAATCGCAAAACATACTTCCAGAATGAAATAAAGCTTTAATTCGAATAGGGGCATTATTGTACTGTGGTGTCATCTAGCCAAGTGTATGACTAGTTAATCGTTCGAGCGATTTGTAAACTTCGTGTTTTGATACCTTCATGGTCTTCAGTCTACAGTGTTCTATATTGCCTTGTGCTTATACTATCGCTCTTGATATGTCGTTGTTCACCTATTTTCTTTCATATATTCTTTATACGTTTTACTCAGCTTCCAGCTTTCCGTTGCTACGCAAGAGCTCTTTGACACCTGCGAATGTATTGCATTTTGATCTGACAGCCATTTCACCATGCAGCCACTACAGTGTGAAAACTGACAAGCTCATGCTTACATATTCACATGTGCAATAGTGTGTAAATAACATCCCTTGTTTCAGAAACGTTTATAGATGACTTGAATGTTTGAAACTCAACAACTGCAGTATAAAGTAGTTTTCCCTTTATACAAAGTAGCAATGTAATTGTAGCGCTAGGAAGTGCTGAGGTAGTGAGGCTCGCGAAGGTCCCTCGTCACAGCCGCGTGTGTAATAAATCCGACAGTAAAAAAGCGCATCCGCCATCGTACGTTTAAATTAACACCGGAAACATAAACAATTCACATTGTTGGCTTATTATTGTGTACGCAGGAACGTGAGCGACGCCATTCCAACACTGAACCAGGGATTCGATGAAGATTCAGAATGGTAATTTTTAACTTTGACTTCGTCTCAGTACATTTGTAACCCACATTCCTTTACCAATTTCATTGAGGGGATCATCATCATCATTTCAGCCATAAGATATCCACTGCCGGACGTAGGCCTCCCCCAAGAATTTCTACGAAGGTCGATCCTGAGCCGCCCGCACCCATCGCTATGTCAGTAACCCCGGTTCTTTTGCCTTCTGCGGCCATTTATGATTTCATCCCGCAGGGAAACTCCGGGCATAACTCTCTCTGTGTGACTTTGAGCCTTCTGATGGAATTCATATTGAGGACGATACCAGACATAAAATCACACTCGGTCCCGTTCGGTCGCATGTCCTTTAGTATAAGCATGAAGAAGCTAAGCTAATTTCTTAAAACCAATTTATATCTTAATATAGCAAGCCTAGGTAAACACGATAAAGCTTGTTGCCTTACTCTGCTGATTAACATTGCCATCTTTACAAGACGGGCAAAATAAGAAAGAGGACTATGTATACTCATTGGATTAACATTTATTTTGTCAGTACACAAAAAATATTTAAACGGTTTAAGCAAGTTTCCAATTATATCACGATCACGCACAAGCTTTAAGGTTTTCATAATAAAGATCAATTACACGCAAAACATAAAACAATTGGACTTTCTACAACATGTGTGGAATACGAAATGACTTGCCCAGTGTAATGGAATATTGAGATACATAATAAGAGCATTTTAACCTCTTCAACCGACTTCAATAAAAGCTCTAGAAAAAAAAACCATTTCAAGTCGTTGTTTCCAACGATCCTCTTATACTCTTATACCCTCGTATCCCCCTGGCATGGGGACTAGCCGGGGTATGTGGGGGACTACGGGGCGCGGAAAGATGGCATTTTCCGCATAATTTACCTCGCTTATATTCGCCAATAAGATGGTCAGAATTAAATTCTTCTCTCAATACTGTAATTTAAATAATAAAAATAAAACAGTTTTTGACTAGCATTGCTCTATCAGAATAAGTGTGGTGACGGATTTAGAATATATGTAGTCACCACCCCATTCCATCCTCAGGGTGTCTTAAGAGCCGACAAAAGAAAATTACATAGCTGAAATCTAGCCAAAAGAGAAGGAAAACTTGATACAAAACACTGTGCCAACCCATCTAGCTGATGTGGCACAGTAGGCTAATTACCCTCCCTGTGATGAGAGGAGGCCCGACTCAGCAGTGGGTCATTTATCAGCAGTGTACTAGTAGCAGTAGTATCAGAACAGGCATGGTTTTGGTAGCGGAAGGAACGCACTTTTCACCTTCCATTATGTGGGTCCGTGACCGTGACTGAACTCCAAAGACAGTTGTACCCTCTCACCACCACCAAAAAATAAATTGTTTTGGCAAATGATGACTTTTTGTATCAAGGTGGAGCGTAAACATTTGCTACATCCATGATATAAACGGCAGCCGGCCAGCAATGCGTCCTCGCCTCGCGGCGCAAGGTGTTTCCTCAAGAGCCCGCGGCCTGCGCGTACGCAACAAAGGATACGCGATATGTGCCTGATATGCGGCTTACGCTTCCGCGTACAAAACAGTTTTAACTATTTTTATTGTCATACAAACCATACTTATGCTTAAGTAATGGGTCACTTTAGTCGATATCAGAGGTTAAAGACAGCACGCGTCATAATATTGAAACAGAGAATGATAATAAGAATAATTTTAAGTGTGAAAGCTATATTATTCAATTTCATAGTTAGGTGATGTATGTTGGACGGAGATGAGTTTCCAATGAAAATGTTTGAACCCGACCAGTGTTCGAATTACCAACGATCCTACCGTTAAAACTTAGAACAACAGGCAATTCAATGATTCATCTGGAGTTGTGTATATCGACAAGCTGTATAATCAGCCAGTGTGCTGAATATCTTTATCTCGTGAATTTCTGTAACAATTATTTTTAAAAATATTTGGCTTACGTTTGACCTCAATCTCGCTTGATGGTGTCTGTTCACTTTGGCCATAAAGAGGTCCAGAAAATATCTTTCTGAAAACACAGACCGCGGTAGAGAGTTCCACTCCTTAGCTGTTCGCATAATGTAAAAAGAGTGTGTTATGGTGTTAAGACAACTTAAATGCAAACAACGACAATCTTAATCAAATAATATCTTCCAAACAATCAAATGAACTTATCAATCAAGATCTGGAGGTCGGTACCGCTACCGGCGGCGTCGGCGCACGTGAGAATCGTTCGTTCAACAATAGCGGATACGCCGATACTGCGGCAGATAGCCCAAGAGCCTACGGCAGCCGTGACCGTCGCTTCGGTTTCAGCTCAAGCGCCAAACTTAAGCAAAAAGCTAGATTGAAAAAGGCAAAGAGGTTT
Organism: Clostera curtula; assembly: GCA_905475355.2. NCBI lineage: Eukaryota > Metazoa > Arthropoda > Insecta > Lepidoptera > Notodontidae > Clostera > Clostera curtula. The sequence continues at coordinate 20,090,763 of FR997799.1, forward strand.
ATAAAAACACTGCTTCACGGCTAAAGCGTCGCTTTACACGTATTTACTTAAAGCAAATATCTGTGATTGTTTTTGTGCTGATTTCATATAGCTAACAATTGTCATAGATGCTCGAGTTACTTGCACATCAATTTAATTCCACACTTTCCGCTAGGGCCTCCTTGGTTAAATATACTTCATGAAAGGAATTTCGTACTATAAAAACATGAGAGAATGTTATTGCAGAAGTATCCCCTTAACTATAACTCCTTGCTGAGCGGAATTGATGGATCTGCTGCTAAGCCTTTCTTCGTGAACCAACTTGGACGTCAAATATGGGATTAGATTTAATTAATTGATTACGACTGTAAATGTAACAACCCTAATCAACATTTGAGACAAAGAAGTTCCTAACTCCGATATGGTATGGTCAAAATGGGTTGTTGAAGGTTTTCCTTGTTTTCGTTAGTCTCACCGAACATTCTTGTAATTTGTTGTTTCCAAATATTTCGTTTTAAACACAGTTTTGGGAGTTTTATTAAAATGTTATGTATTATGCATCTACTACTTCTACCAGCCCATAAAAGACCCACTGTTGAGTCAGGCCTCCTCCAGTTACTGGGAGGGTAATTAGTCTATTAGGCCACGCTGGCCAGACGGTTTGGCACAGAGTTTCTTATGAAGTTTTCCTTCTCTTGTACGAGTAGATATAGTCCATCACCACAAGGACGGTAGTATGTATGTACTCTTCTCATGTCTAATTAATCGCCAGGTACTTATTCTTAACTCGGGGAAGATGTTATCAATGAGAATTGAACCTTTTTGTGTTTAGGTATTGTAATATATCGACTACAGTGTTGTTTTTTAAAAAAAGAGCTTATTTTTGAAATATTTTAAAAATATTATATTTCTAGTTCTTGGGCGGAGCTCCTGTCAAATACTAATGCACGTTACCATATTGCAAACAATGAATGAATATTAATGCATATATGCTTCAGGTCACATCAAACCGCTCAATGACAGTCAAAAAACGCCAACAAACGACGAAAGGCTTTCGAATATCGAACGCACCTGTTCCACATACAAATAAGGAAACCACCAATATTATCGGCCAATCAGAATGCCGGCAATCCCGGCGCTTGCTCACGTTAAACTTTTAATTGCCACAATTATATAAGTGAGTTTATTTGACGGCGTGGTGAGCCATTGTGTGGTACTCCCACGGTCCCTCACTTTCGGGACACGTACCCAACTCGTCTGATGCTTATCAGCAGATCTTGACCTTGTGCCGGGGCGTGACCTCTGCGTCTTTTCTCACAATACATTCTCGGTATCTGACTTCCGAATCGCGCCTGTTATTGATACTTCCGTAGGATTTTCGTGGTGCCAGTGAAACAATAGCCCATTTTGGCGTTGCAGTGGACACAGCTAAAGTCAGTGAACTTACAAAATTAAAGAAAACCACTCAACTGATACAGTGAAATGAAATCCTCGTAAATGTGTATGCTTATTTCTGGTTTGTAGCTGATTGTAGGCCTGTGCAACTGTTTTAATGTTTTCATTACAAGCGTGGAGGTAGCCCAGCAAGCAACGCCCGACTCTGCTGGATGTTGGATTGGTGTCCATCATTGGTAATATGAACCTACTCGCAGCTGCGCCCGCCCGCACCATTCTACCTCTTGTGGTAGTTGTTACACGTAGTCAGTAGCGTGCAGACTGATAGCTGGTCTAAACAAATAATAACCGGTTGCCCCACAAGATGAGTGGTGGAGGGCAGAAGATAATCGCTTCGAGAAAATATTGGTATTTAGCTAAATTAGAGTAGGTACAGTGCCCCTTTGAATGGGAGTTAGGCGAGGTGAATTCATTTGACATCATTTGAGACATTGTATTGTGTGTCCGTGTGATGACGGATTTAGAATACCTACACAACGTCACCAACCCGTACCGTCATTAGGGTGTCGTAAGAGGCGACTAAGCCCCTGTACACTGCCTAGGCGACTAGCCACGCGGCCTGCCGCTTTTCCAGTTTAATATGCAACCACCGCCATGACACCGCGTTAGACGGTTGGACCGCGGTTGCATATTCAAGTTGAAAAGCGGCCAGCCGCTAGTGCGTACAGAGGCTAAAAGAATGCAAGAGGCAGATCGTTTTTCCCAGGACCAAGCCCCAAGAGAAGAACTTGATACAAACCCTTTTTTTTTTTTTCTGAGTGGGGGAAACCCTTTTTGCCAGTTACTCTAACGCCTCCATTCGCGGAGAAAAATGCGCTGCGAGTGGAGGTGATAGGGTTATGTGCGGACTCGAAGACGCCCTAATCCGGTGATGCGGAGGCGGGCGCCCCCCCTACCCACTGATATTGATACAAACCCTGTGCCAACCCAGTGGGCTACTTTCCCTCCTTGAATTTGGAGGAGGACCGACCCAGTAGTGGGTCATTTATAGGCTGTAACGACGACGATTGTGTAAAATAAAAGCATAGTCTAGTAATAAAATGTATGTATATTTATGTAATATCAAATTCTGGCACAATCCTACATAATTATTACAAACGATTTCAAGGCTACTAAAGTTTTATTTGTAATAAGCATACCTATCTGGAAATATGCATGTTACATTAATATAATATATTCAAATTTATTCGTTTGAGTTAGGAAAACATAAAAAAACTTTTACTACCTACTTAAACAAAGCCAAATATTTATGTGGCACAGTCTGATAAAAATTTACTGTATTATGCTATTTTTTAATCACTCGATTCTCTAAAAAATAAATATCGAATACTAAAAGTACAAATCTATATAATTGCTTTCCTAATTTTAGTAGTTCGTGGGGATTTCGAATACATCGCGAATGACTCGTATGAGCATACTAAACTTGATATGAAATCTTGGGTTTCTGACTAGCGTGCTAGCTGACAGTCAAAATGATTAACCATAATAATTATTATTATTTTTTGGTTATGCTACATGTATATGCGTGTAAATGCTTAATAGTTGCGCTAATCTGTCACACTTGCTTGTACCACCATCACAATAACCCTTTTATTTAAAAGAGCAACCGTGGAGTTTGTGGCTGGCTCTTCTCTGCGGAGAGGAATTCCGTAAATAAGTTTAAATGATAATTTGACTATGTATTTAAAAGTATTTTTGACAATTACGAGTAATTCGAATAAAAAACAAATAAAGAATTTTGATTTTGACAGTTTTGGTAAGTTACTCATAATATTGTAGTATTCATATGGCACGCGTGCAACGCGTTTTTGACCCAAGAATAACTCTTGAATGTAGCAGATTAATGTATGTCGGATAATAGAAAACAGCAAGTTTGGTGCCCAGTAGTGTGTCTCTGTTATGAGAAAGAGAATATTCAACACTATCATATAAATATTCGTACGTATCTTTATCCACATAACATACAACCAATAGCAAAGCAAACTACACGTGTCTCTGTGGGTTCTCCATCATCACCACAATCAACAGCGCCCAGCTTGTTCCCTCCTCGCAGATCTGCGATCTGACCGGGCTACGTGTCTGTAGCACCCAGCGCCATAAATAGCCAATATCCACATCATCTCACCTCCTTATCTTGTACACCGCAGCAGTAATAGGGCTGTCACTTCCCTCGGCATACCATCTTGAAACAAATGAGATACACGACAAATTGTCGTCAAATAATTCGGAATGTGATTAAGAGGATAATTAGGTACTGCAGTACTTTTGTGTAAACTAAAATATCTATGCGAGAGTTTAAGTACGAGTATATAAATCACTACATAGTATAAAACGAAGTCGATGTTTTCTGTCCGTCCCTATGTATGCTTAAATCTTTAAAACTACGCAACGGATTTTGAAGCGGTTTTTTTTAATAGATAAAGTGGTTCACGAGGAAGGTTTATATGTATAACACACCCCCGCTTTGCACGGGCGAAGCCGGGGCGGGCCACTAGTAATAAATAAATATCCTTGGACATTTCACACAACGCCATCTCGTCCCAAGTTAAGCAACTTAATGCTTGTGTTATGGTATCGAGATGGATGATAAACTACTTATATACATTTTTTTTTGTAAATTCTTACATATTATTTATAGAAATGACACTCAGACTCCGAGCCAGTGCCTCTGGTTTAGACAAAGACACTTGCCCGACCCCGGAATCGAACCCGAGACCCGTTGATCCAAAGGCGGCACATCTAACCACTAGACCAACGAGGCAGTCAATATTAAGAATTACACGCTTTACATTGTGTTATTTGAAGTAACTTTAATTTAGATAACTGTTGTTTGCCCGACGTTGTGCCATGGATTACACCCCCATGGCCATACCGTTCAAGTCATAAGTTTAGTGTACAAATCAAGAAAGTTTAAAATCGAGCCTAAAAATAAGGTTGCCAGCTTTGGTCTCTGGGTGAAGTGATGATGTGAAGAGTTCTTAGTCCTAAGCTATATATAGAGAGCACCTGGCAGCATGTACCTACACCACAATAAAGTGTATTTTGGTATTTACTCGAAGGCGAACGCGCGACATCAGATAACGTTCATTGTCGACGAATCGGCTTAGAATTATCCTATCTCTCCTAATCGGGGCGAGGTACGGTCAGACGCAGAACTGAAATCGATTTCACAAATTACATTCTCTTTTTATTTCTTTAAACAAAATAATATGGGTGTAAATCACTAATGATAAGTACGGTACTTTTAATCTCAGGTGTTGTTTTGGATGTATAAATTAATTAATTGAGACGTAACAAGCTCAGTGACTAGTCAGGTTCTCATATTCTTCTTTTTATATATATAAAAGAAATGTTGGTCTGAATGTCCTTTAAAGAATTGTTAACTATGCATTTGAACATGTGATGATCTTCAGCAAAGTATTGTGCATGAACCCAGGAAGGAACAAAACAAATAAAAAAATAAAATTTGTGTAATGTCTTTCCTTCAAAATTTATTTTAGTTAGTGGCGTAGCAACGCGCTTGGGGTACAGCTAGTACTCTCTAAAAATACAATTTATTTACATTTGTCAAATTTAACAAATAAAGGAAATTGGGTAAAGCCTAACCTCTGTTGAATTACAGTTCCTCCAATTTTATGGGGAGTGTTACTTTGCAGTACCAACCTGGCCTGCCACCGGGTCTATATCCTTACTAGGGTTAATTCCCGGGAAATCGTTAGGCTTTGTTCCCGGGAAATCTAGCTCGAGAAAAGTCGAGAACTCGAGAAATCATGTACGTTTGTAGAAAATAAACTTGCAGAGTTTTAATTTGTTTATATTCTATTAACATGCCATAAATGGTGCTATGATTGTAATGTAATTATAATTTACATTTACTTTCTACCTGAGTTAAAGATATTAAAGATTTCTTTCGTGTTTTATAGAAGCTATTTTGTTTACAAGATTTAAGTTGTTTTTTTTTTCTAAATAACTAGCCCAACATTGTGCCGTGATCCTAATGTAATGTAAGTTAATATAATAGGTTGGGGAAAAAGTTTCGTCGCATTTTTTAAGAAATCGTTTATTTACATTTAACTAAAGTATGTAGCTACCATTTTGTTCGATAACTTTTTGCCATCTTGTAGGGACATGATCCCATTGCTATAGAAATTTTGGGACTACTGATCAAAATACACAATATACAAGTGGTTTTGGCAGTAATCTCGTGATGTTAACCTGACACTGCCTAAAGAATTCTGAAGAGACCAGGGGCGTAGCGTGCCTTGGTGGGGCCCCGTATAAAAATTTATTTGCCCATGAATCATATCTTTCACTAGCTTTTGCGCGCGGCTTCGCCCGCGTGGGCTTCGAACCCGTGCATATTTTTTATGAACATAAAATCGGTTATTGTGACTAAACTATGATAGTTAGATATGTGCTCTCGGGGACTTTTTTGTAGATATTTATAAGACCTACAAATCCGTAGTACATAATTTTGTTCTATTGTCAATAGTTTTTGCAGCGCACGCATAAATAGGTTTTCGATTTTACACCTTGGTTTACAAAATCGCAATTTTCATACGGATCCCTAATTCTTTTGAAAATAAAATATAGCCTATAACCTTCCTCGATAAATGGACTATCTAATACTGAAAGATTTTTTGAAATCGGACCAGTAGTTCCTGAGATTAGCGCGTTCAAACAAACAAACAAACAAACAAATAAACAAACAAACAAACTCTGCAGCTTTATATATTAGTATAGATTATATATTAGTATAGATTTGTTTATGTTATATGTTTCACTTCGTTGTTTTTTTTTAGGGGGCCCCGTATAATTGATACGGTTGATACGGTTCTAAATAACCAACTAAAAATGGTGCTGTCATTATGATTATGAGCCTGAATAATATTTTTTCTCAAATATTTTAAAAAACAATATTTATAAGATTAATGTTTTTGAATAACATCGATGAAAGTTTTATAATTAATTTGATACTTTTATTCGAGAGGAAAACCACTGATTTTTAGACGCAATTGGAACCAAATAATATGAGAAAACGTACGTAAATGTAAATTTCTCGACAACCCGAGAGTCCCGAGAAATGAGCCTCGAGAATCCTCGAGACCCGAGAAATTGAAAAGCTCAAGAAATCATGAACCCTAATCCTTACCTTCTATAGCGGCAAGATCTTTTGGCTTTAAATCTTATTCAACACTAGAATTAAATGGAGTATAGGTTTTCCTAATACTCGTATATGACCACAAGCACATTTTAATACAATTTTGTTTTAAGTAAACAATTTTAGAAGAATATTATGATAACTTTTTAATGCAAACGGTATGTGCAAATTCTTTTTCCACATACAGTGTAACCAAACATGGACTTTATGTACTGGCATTAAAGTCGATCAACTGTGCACATTCAGCCTTGTGACGTAATGTGTGACACAAGGATTTGTCTATATCGTTTAGAAATAAACGATTTGTTGATTGTGTTATGTTTAGTTGACGGGCGAGTTGTGGCTGTCACGCCGGATTACGGGTGGACGGCAGTGGTCCGGAGGTTGGACGCTTGTATAGAAATCAAAACAATCGATCCTTATCGCTAATACCTTACAAATGCTTCAGATACTTCCGGCATAACAACATTGGGTTGACAATGCCAAAGTATAAATCGTGCACGGTGCAACACATTTTAGTAGTTAATCACTTTAATGCTCTTCTTCGAAAATCTCGACCCAGAAGAATGTTTGTTTTAACTGTATATTTGGCAATTATTACAGAGAATGTCATGTGTTAATAGATTATGTCAATAATAAATTTTAGTAGGCAACAAATATACACTAATAAACAAAAGGGTCTGAAGTGTTATGTGTCAAGCAAGGCAGGGATTAGCTTGAAGCTACACTCAAAATACAGTTCAGTGTTTGTCACTGTGGATTTAACTTGTGCAAAAATGATATACTGATTGATAATTACCCAACTTCCTTGTGCAGCGTGGCATGGCGGCAAAGCAATTTCCATCCACCAAACTAGGGAACTGAAGCACCAAAGTGTAGTTTTATTATGTGGTTTATTTTATTAATACATCATTTTGTCTATAAATGTTTTTGGTCTTCTAGTAGAATCAAGTATGAATAGTATTCCTATAAAACACGACCCGTGTGTCCTTCTAACAGTGCAGCGGCTACAGGGTTAGCGTGGCTCTGTCTTCGTGCGTCGCCGGGTCACGGGCTTTGCCACCGGGATAATATCGCAGCCTGCTTTGTGAGGCACGTACGTTGCTTCCTTTTGTCGTTAGGGGACACAGGATCGCTCCAAGGGATTGACGGGAATATTAATTTTTTAGATGTTGCCCTTTCAAGGATCATAACGGATCGTTTTGGTAGCCTCATCCGATAAAAGTGCAGCTATCCTTACTACTGCTACTACGCAGCCCATACATTACTCACTGCCGAGTTGAGCCTCGTCCCATTACATGCAGGATAATTAGCCTAATAGGCCACGCTGGGCAGACGAGTTAGCACAGGATTTCGTTTCAAGTTGTCCCTCTCCTGCGGCCAGGTTTTCGGCCTTGTACTTTCCTTTTGCCTATTGTGCGGTGGTGACACATTAACTTCTAGCAAATATTATTGACTTACGTAATAAGTACCAAGCAAAACTCCTTTTTATTCACGAGTCTCATCATATTACATAACCTAGTTCCAGTGACACATATTTAATTGCATAGACAAATATCACTGTTTAACAAATGATCACACTAAAACTACCTTCTTAGGTACTAGATTTGTGATTTTTTAACGAGAGACTTTCTTATTCTAGTTCAAGTTAGTGATTACCGGACTTACACAAGAACTCTTTACTCAAGTAGGTACTAAAATAATGCATGCTTATACTTTTTAAAATGCAAATGTAATTGTATACATTTAAACGAACAACTGTCGTCACTGACAGAGATGCAGAGTGTAAGTGTTAATTCGCTGCGCAGTTTATCGCGGAGGTAGCGCATAAAGAGGTAAACACCATTATCGTACGTGGTCTTGCTCCGCCATTTTATTGTAAAATTTAATACGTTTAAATCTTACTTCTTACTATATAATATTATAAACGTGAAAGTTTGTAAGTATGGATGGATGGATGTTTGTTACTCTTTCACGTAAAAACTACTGAATGGATTTTAATGAAACTTTACAGTAATATAGCTCATACTTCAGAATAACACATAGGCTACAAGTTATAAAGATATTATGTGAATTACAACAATATAAACAAGTCGAATTCAAAACTTCTAATTGTCAAATTTTCGACCATATTAAACTATAGACAACATAACGTTTCGCTGTCAGTTGCGTTTTGTTAAAGTAGGTTTTATACGGACGGGATATAAATCTCAGGTATCCTATGTCCAACTTTCTTTTTGTTTTAAATATATATAATGCGGAACAAAGTTTGCCGGGTCAGCTAGTGTTGTATAAATGTAACTCATAATACGTGAAGAAATATTTGATAGAGTCATAATGCATAGTTTTAATTGATCTGTATTTAGTTGATCATTCGCAAACAACAATAAGTTGTGCAATATTCATAAAACTTTACCTAATATACCCCAAACCTTCCTAAGTTAATGGTAAAATTGTAATAGTAAATTGTATAGCCTATAACTTGTAGGCATGACACTAACTGCGCCACCGCGTCAAGATATCCATCAGACACTCCACAATGAATGCTTCGTTTTTATGAATGCGCTCCATTCATCCCATCCCCACCGCCAACTCATTCTATATTTTGACAGCATCGAGCAGACGGGAGATGAGCTGATTCCTTCATATAAGTATATCACATGCGACGGAATGCTACTCATAAAGCCCTGAGGCATGTAGTATTCAAGGTATTTTAGATTAGAGTATGTAGAGAAAAGTCACCTAGATACATCAATATTTAAGCAGCATTATCTTCTGTAGTCTTTACCTTTAATAAGGTCCTCTAAGTGAATATTTTCGGCACCATTCAGCTGAATACAAAAAGGCCTATCGCGAGATCAGTTGTCGTGCCTCACCGGCTTGTGAACGCCATGCGTATTCAATTTATATCAGAGTGAGTCGACTTTATGCTTCAAGTTTACACCGCGCGTCATTTCATATCTAGTTATATCGCAACCGATTCCTAAGTCACGTTGCCCATAAATATTGTCTCGATGGCTTTTAAACAGAACTCAGCTACTCGATAGCGATCTTAATTTTGTCGTGACAATTTTGTATCGATACTATGGCAGTAGTAAAAAAGTACGTTGAACGGTGAAATTATGTGCTGTGAAATTATCTGGCAAATGTGGTGATACTAAAGTGTATGAGTGTTGGGGAACATTACAAATAGATTTCTAGGACTTGAATCGTTTTATACCAAATTCATGTTCTTGTGTCAGACTTAAACAACTACAGCAATAGCCCGAACGGCATACCGAAAGAAATTGTTTTATTAAGACCATATTTCGCCCTCATTTTAAACCCCCTTAATACATCTATAATAAATTATTAAAATGCCATTTACCAGGTATATGATATTTTTAGGTATCGGTATAGGATCATAATCAAAATGTAGATACTGTGTCTATATACCTACCTTTAATTTCATCAACTTCAATTACGTGAATTACAAGTTTGTAAACTGCTCCCGCGATACAGTCTATACATAATGCAGGGGTTTCGAAAAAAATGCTAACAATAACACGGTGAGAAGAACGTGTAAGAAACTCGGGGATGTTCCTATTTAATATGTGCAATTAAACCATTAACCCCAATGTAAAATGACAAGCATTCTAATTGATTAGAAAAACAGTCGACATGACAATAGTATTTAATTGCTCTCAGTTGCGACGATCGTGACAGAACAGCGTCTAGGCTGGAGGAACCATGGTGTCAAGGAGCTCCGGTGCCGATCCAATGGAGATGTTAGGTGTCAGTTACGTAATAGCGGTACAATGGGTGGAGACCAACATTGTTCTGTATCCAGATAGCTGTGACTATTGTCCGTGACGTAAGCGCCGATAGGGTTGACACTGGCGGGCTGGCTGGTTACTCCACCGATACACCATTAGAAACACTACTTATTTGAAAGAAAAAGAAAGAAACTTCTTCGCAACCCTCTGAGTTGGGCCTCTTCCAATTACACGAAGGAAACTCTCATTTAAGCAAGAGGATGAAACGCGTTGCGTCGATGTCAATAGAAAATATAGCGGGCACTAAATAAAACTTAAAATTAACTAAATCAATTCTGCCCATAGAGCCCCTTTGACAAGTAAAAAATTGGCACTCAAAAATACTATTTACCATCGGTTTGGAATGCAGCTCTACATTGAAGAGCCGGCAAGAAACTCATGTTACCTTTTTAGATCACCATTTTTTGGGTACCAAAAGAGCAGAAAGGGCTAAACGTCTTAGAATCCTTAAAATTCCATGGGGCATGACCAATAAAGTTCGACCGAAACTAACAATCGGATATTATTGGTAACATAACATTATAGAACGGACAAGATAGAGTTGGAATTCGACTTTTTTCAAATGTATGATGGCATATAAATGTTGAGATTGACATCTTCCACATATAAATTAACGAGCTGTAATTATTACACAAAGTCGCTAATGAATTCGCCAGCCCTACGGAGGCGGGACGTGCGTGGGCGCACCCAGGTACGCAGCCAACACGGCCCGATCACCTTGAACATTTCAACGCTAAACCTACCAGAACTATGCACAAAAATACCACTTGGATCTAAACACATCTGTCCTACATTTGTCCTTTGTTGGTAAATATATTAATGTTGCTATTCACTACGATTACTGCAGCCTAAGACGTTTAATATGGATCCTTGCGTTGCCTATCTGTACCTTGTGATAGAGCTTTTGGTGAATTTACTCACGCTCAGGAGTAACATAACACTAGCGAAGGATGATGATATTTGGCTCCTAGACGGAGGTTCTTCCCCAGTCGGGCACCTCCAGTAAGCTGGTGGTTATCATATTTGCCCAAATCTCTCTAGATTAAAAACGATGTAGAAAAAACTCTATGGCATAACAAAAGGATCAACAACACAAGCAGTGACGTTGATCCTTTTGTTTTGCTTCTTTAAAAGGCCAGAAAACCGAAGAAATCTAATGGAAATTGTTTGATGAACTTAAAAATTCTAATTCTGTAAAACGTCGATGTACTTTTTAAACACACAACCGCTTATTTTAATTAGTTGCTATTGCTTCTGATGGCTATAGGGTTGTTACACTTGTATATTACTTTGCTATGGCTTCTGTCTGTCGCTTTCTGAGGTTTAGTCCCATCTCTACATAAATTTTCATCAGAAACGGGTAAAATAGGGTTGTGGTTCCATCACGCTAAAGACCTCTTCCTGGGAAGGCTATAGTGCCCTGTCTTTTCTACTACACCAAATTTGAGGACCTCAAACTGTACCATATTTTCTTTACTTGCGACTAGACTATCCGCATACCTATTTGGATTCCTTAGCCCCACGGCCTGGGCCCCAAACCTGCTGATTTAGTATGATTGAAATCCACAACCACCGGTCCCTGATCCTCGATTATGATAGTTTTGGTAACGTACTTCTACTATAGCGTCAGTTCGGGACACATGCCTCACGATTTTGACGAAAGAACCTGGCAATACCTTTTGCAGTTGCATCGTGTCGAATGGGCACTTCAATAGAAAATAGCACGTTTGGGACCCAAGTGTAATCCCTGATGCAGCCATTCCTAAAACTCGGTTCCAAACTTGTGTTGTCCGTTTGTCCACAGATACTTGTCTTAACTTAACTTAAAATAAAAATCTATAAAACTTTAGGCCGCTTCTGACAAAAAAAAACTACTAAATCAACCAAAAACATGTCGTTTCTTCATCCCCAAACATTCCTCGAACTTGCAACACCCTGTGTTACTACGGCTTACGAGTATTTGTTTTAGTAATGAACATACCGAGTTTTAAATAATAAAATTTATTCATAAGCGCACACTTACCATATTTGAGTGTGCGAACCGGCGTCCATATGTATGAGTGCTTAAGATATTCTTATTTATGGGTCTATGTCAAGGTCGCCGCTAACTGCGGATCCATAGCTTTGCATATTTAACGTACCCACAGTTTTTTCAATGAGAATCGGACCAAATTGCAGCGGAAGTGAGAGATGTACTATGTCTATGCCAAGCTTCAGGACATTTGGTTCTTTATTAGCAATTTTAGTTTGCGGCCACTACTGGGGCTCCTCCAACTACATGGAGGGTAATAAGCCCATAGTGCCACGCTGGCCAGACGGGTTGGCATAGGGTTTCGTATCAAAATTTTCTTAGGCTAGGTTTTCGGCCATAGCATTTCCTTTTCTATCGACAAATGGGGTGACGGAACTATGTATTCTAAATCCGGGTAAACGTTGGTTTTAGGTATGATTAAACATAAATTACTAATTATTATGAGGAACTCTCTTCCCGCAAAAATAGGTGCAATAATTTTAAAGATTAGTACGACATGATACCGAGACAAGAATAAAGAAGCGCTTTTAAGCAAACAGTTGCGTTGTTAAGTTGCTTATAAACTTATTTACCCAAATGACAAATATTAGGGTTACAGGTTTTGAAAATTTACGAACTGATAATTGATAATGTAATTATTCAATTACATTGTTACCATGCGATATAAAGAACGAAATCTTTCAAATCACTCGTGTAACGGTAACTTATTACAATGGTAACTACCAGTAAACGTTTGTTATCATTATTTGATACAGTTATGTGGAGTCCTACGTGAAACGTAGCATTGAAGTGAAGTGGAGACCGTCCCGCCGAAATCCCGCATCATGGCCACCACGTGCATTATATCAAATTATTCATTCGCGCTGCGCTAAAACCGTCTGGTGTTCGTTCAATTTGTAATTCAAATAAATTCTTGGCATTATCCCGCGGTGACTAGCTGTCATAATTGTAACGTGTGATTTTTTGTCTGTGGCTTGTTTAAATGAGCGATAGATTAGCATGAGCACGTGTTGCTTTATTTGCGGTTATAAGTTAATTATTTATTTATTGCTATTAACATTATATTTAAATTGATTTGTTGCAGAGCCGCGTCCATTGTGAGATAACCGATACTTGAATAAATATGTACCTAATGAATAAATACTGTTACTTTTCCAGTTTGCATGTTATGATAATGATAATATGTAAATACCTGGCGATGCAATACAAAAACTTCTCCATGTTTGTGCTATCATTTTGTGAACTCTGATAGGACCTATGCTAAGAAGAGGCTTCTTTAATTCCTAGAGGGTAAGCTCTCACGCTGGCTGGTAAGTTTTGCTGCTAACTGATTTCATTAGTAGGCTCTTACGATACCCTCAGCATAAAATCCTTTCGCGATACTATGCAATATAAGTCCTACTCAACCCAGTCTTAATTATTTAATGCGTGGACTAATTTTCTTATGACAATGCATGCTTTGATATCTCCCTATCGCCCAGCATCGCTCCCGCCCCGCCCGCAGCAGTGAGCTCGGGTTAAGTGCCGGCTCACTGGGCTTTGTTTCCATTATTTTGCATATTCATTCATGGCTTGAGGCAGGTCAACAGTTTTTGTAACTATGGATGACACACTTTTAGGGCAGTTTTTTTATATAGCTACATTTACGATCAGGGGTTCAAATATCTTTTACCGCTTAATTTAAAACTAGTGATATTAGGGATCTAGTTAGCTTTGATTAAGTATTTTAAAATGTAATATGTAAAACTTATAACATTAATGATGTAAAAGATTCTTGAATGTTATCCATTCTTGCCTTGCTGACTCGCTGAGATACATGATATATTAATATTATGTACTTAGTAACTTTATTTTTAAAGACAGCAATGTAGGTAACTCATCAATGCTGAAACTGCCTGAGATTTATCCTCTGTATGTGCCATTTTATTGTATTTTATTCCTATGTATGTGTTTTTCTTATCTGGCGAACTTGCTCTCACTATGCTGATAAGTGCTTTTTGTAAACAAGACCACTGATTTGAAAAAAAAACTTATTTATTTTATTTTTACTACAGAGTTTCTTGCCGGCTCTTCTCTGTAGAGCAGCATTCCGAACCGGTGGTAGTTTCAGCATGAATGCGGGTGGACGCAAGGGCTGTAGAAGATCAAAGAGATGGATGGATTGTAAGAATGAGGAATTTGTGCATGAAAGGTGTGACTGTAGATATGACGACTGATATGTGTGTATGGAGACTACCACCTAGCGTGGAACAAGGGTCGTAAGATTATAACGGTAATTTTAAACATGACGATTTTTAGGAGATTTGTGATAAAACCTACGTAAATAAAGTTCCTTTTGAGTTTGAATTACAGACAAGCCCCGAGGACAAGCCAGTCACGGTTGTACGATCAGATGAGAAACTAAAATAGTTTTACCCCTTAATTACTCCGTTTGGTAATGGATGGTGGCGTCGTGCGACGGGTCGTTCTCTTCCCTGCAATATGGTTGAGGAGGGCGATGGCTGCCGCATGCGTCATGCTTGTGAACAGGTGCCGTTGCTGGAGGTCGGTTGGCTCGGGCGTTAGAAGGTTAGTATTGTTGATTAGATCTGGATGTTTGGCCCTTTGCGACTATTGCGCGCGTTTGCTCTCACAAACTGTCTTATCACGGCTTTGTACCTAAAAATGGCGATCTAAAAAGAGCAACTACAGAGTTTCTTGCCGGCTCTTCTCTGTAGAACTGCATTCCGAATCGGTGGTAGATGGTAAATTTTAAATTAAATATTATTTTGTTGTTTGACTTGTCAAAAGAGCTCTAATGAGCCAACTTTGTTTTGAATTTGATGAAGTTCTAAATTCGGATGCATGGTTTGTGCTTTGCAAGATGTTGTTCGAATTTGAAAATCGTGTTTTCAATTCGTTTTAAACCAAAATTTCGCTGTCATCACTATTATGAAAGCATTGTCAGAACGTCCCGTCCCATATTTCTTGTACAAGATGGCTATGGCTGATGGCTGCGATGGCCAGTCGCGTGCCCAGAAGCCATCGGCTGCTCAGCCAGTACGTGTGAATGGCGACGCGTGTTCGTTGGCTCTAATGAATATGTCAAACTTACGCTAATCGCTTCACATACTACATTGTTTTGCATAATAATATCGTAATTTGCTTTTTGTGATTAATCGGTCCCTTTGTAAGAAGAATGGCAGCAATTTGTATGAACATATGTTACGCACGATATTTCTGAAAACCCATGTTTTGCGAGCATTTTTACAAAGATTACAGGACTCAAATGACAGCTAGGCACAGGGCAGCCATATCTAGCGTAATCGGAGGCCAAAAGTAGCGGCATGCGCTGATATTCCTGATGATGAAGTTCTGATGCCGGTATAGTCTTGTGGCAGGCTATGCTATTTGCAATACTATTTGGCAACAGAGGTAAGATTTTCCTCGTTCCAATTACATCAATTGAAATTATCAGACGGTATAGGTATAGAAATTTGTATAACTAGAAGGACAAATATTTGAATAAAAATCCAAACCAAATAATCCGAAATTTATTTTAACAAGGCGTAGCTAATTCCAAACGAACTATACTAATTTGTTTTGATGGATGGAAAAATTGTGATTACGTTCAAACATCTGATCTGATGTGACAATGTGGCGTGTTATGTAGTAGCCACTTTCTCGTACTTACTCAAGCAAGGCTTAGCCTCATTTTTTATAAGACTGCTACCAAGAGCCACAACCTGCGCGTGATACGTGCCTGATGCCACAACTGCCTGCCTAAACAAATTACAACTGGACGAGTGTTCGCAATTCTGTAATAACTTCCGAGGCCTACCATAGAGCGCGAATCCTTTCACGTTCTAGAAAATGTGTGTGATAGTGTTTCCAAGGCAGACTGGTTGTCGCTACGCCGATTGAGATAAGCCGTACCTACATTGGGTCTAGCTATCGTCTGTGCTGCATTTTTGAGTTTGGAAATACTTTATGCATGCTTATGCATCTTCATCATCATCTGTCCTTCTATGGAGTCAAGATTCCGCGTATTTCATGGATGGCAATTGGAAAGAACCGGAGAGCTAGCACTCGTGTACCTCTCTGGTTTCGTTGGATGGCTACTGAATCTATACGAATATTATAGAGAAGGAAGATTTGTATGTAAGTTTGTAACGAATAATGTCAAAAACCACTGGAACGATATCAGAAATTCTTCCGCTATTGGAATGCTATATTATCCCTGAGTAAAATAGGCTATTATGTGAAGCCGATTTATGAAGGGGTTTGAAGCCACGTGCAAAGCTAGTAGTAGAATATATCCTGAGAGTGTATATATATTTTATGCCGGTTGGTGACATTATGTGATCCAGTCACCAGTCCAAAATAGTACCTACACTGGTGTGGCATCGGGGGAAATATTGTTTCGGAGTGGGCCTTCTGTCTTTTTGTATCAATCGTCATTGAGTGGATTCTATTTATCGTAGACTAGTGCCAGTCGTTGGAGCGTACTTCCTTGAGCCAATTAAAACAAGTCTGACGTGCCTACAGCCCGCACTGGCCCCTCTGCGCCCGCGCAGGCCGCGTAGCGCAAAAACTGTGATAATAACTGATTGTGGCATTATATAAGTCTAGAAGTTTAGGTGATCAATCAATCCATTAAAGATAGAAAGATTACAAGTTAAACAATTTTGCATTTAAAATCCATAATGTCGCCAGTCCAATTTATTCTGAGTGTGTCCTGAGAGCCGAACTAACAATTTGTTTTGTATTTTGTTTGGAAATATTGTAGTATTGTTATTTATTTATTTATTTAAGGCTTCATGCAACATTATTGGCGGACTTAATGCCTAGAGGCATTCTCTAACAGTCAACCATTGGGTGGAGCAGAGAATGACATGGGCTAGATGCACTTAAATAATGAAAATTAAGTTTAGTTCTAATAGACTTACATACAAAATTAATCAAAATATACTAACTATATACTATAAAGAAAAATACATACAAAATAAAATAAAATAAAAAAATATATAAATTAAAATAATAAGTACATAAACTACGTAAATACATTATTTTATTGCATTTAGTTTTGAGAAGAATCAAAAAATTTGTCGTGACAGTATTTTCGCAACGCGACCTTAAAAGAATGCAGAGAGTTGGCCATCCTGATTTCAAGGGGGAGAGCATGCCACAGAAGAACAGATTGAACAAAGAAAGTTGAGTGAATGAAGTCCGATCTGTGTGAGGGGCATTGTAGGAGACGATTATTTGAAGAACGGAGGTATTTAGCATGGTTGGAGGATAAATAGTCGAAATGCGAAGACAAGGTATATGGGGGATGGGACGAGAAAAGTATGGAGACCAACATTGTCAGAGCACGCATTTCTCTGCGTGTTGTTATAATTGACCAGAAAAAAACTACGTTGTATATGTGACCAGATGAGATTGAAGATAAAATATTAGTGAAAATTTTGTAAGGCAAAACATTATGTATTATTCAAAACTTACTTACAACACTTTGTCTGTTGGTTGTCATTGACAGTTAAAGTACATAGTGTGATCAGCCCAGTTTATTTGAAGAGTATTGCGTCTAAAGGAACTAGTTAGGCTGGTAATCTAGCGACACCGGGAGGGAAAACCATCCCCCACCCCATGTTGTATCCATAGCGCAGTAGGATAATTTCATGGCATCAACTTTGAAAAGACCAGACTTAAAAGTGAATGAGAAGTAGAGTTAGAGTAAAATAGTAGAGTGGAAGGTAGGATATTTGGATTGGACAAGCTTAAACGTTGGTCGATTAGTTCTCACACCCCGTGGGTAGCTCGGTCTAGGTTATACCTTCGTGGGAATCCAACGGGTGGCAAGTACCAGCAAAACAACTAGCTCCATTGTACCGGCATGACATTTACGTGGCACGAAGAGCCGACCCATTGTTCACGTTTTTACTTAGCCGTTTGTAAACGAACCCTAACATTGGCGATAACTTGGGACCTTGATAACTTACGTGTGAAACGAAAGTAACTTAAACAATCAAATGTTAAACAAGCTAAACTAATATAGTAAGCCATTTAGCAAAATTACACTTAACTCAGCGCCATTGCAGTCACCTACATAAATTCCAAAGCGAATGTCCCTGGTTATTTAATTTTACACCATTAAAGTAATTAATTTATAGAATACATACAATATTTATCATTGACGTCAATAAAAATACCAAACTAAACCGTATTTGTGGTTGGGCCGTTTTGTTTTTAAATTTACTTTTTTAATCTCCTAGGCAATAGTGGATGCAGTACAGCCATCAACATTTTAGTGTTATCGGCATAACTGCTACATAAAGATGTGGTTTTCATTCGTGGAGCGATACGCTAGTAATTATGCCCAGGGCTGGAAGACGCGGGCGTTTTCTCTTAATAAACATGACATGTTTACGAGACAACGAGGCGGCGGTTTTCGCCACCACAAAAATGTTGTCTCTGTGCGTGCAGTCCGGCGATTAAGCGCTCTGTGTTGGTCTTGTGCTGATTATGTAGACCTTTGTCTATTTAATAACATTTTCTGGGTGGTAAACATTTCCTAATACATAGTGTCACCACCCTATTCCATCCTGAGCCATCAATTTGACAACTTGACGAGTCCTCTATTTTTACAGCAATCTGGCCAACGTCGAACAGAAGACCAATGAGGTCTTACGTATTCGCAATTAATACTCATTGAAGTTTTACGGATTTATCTCATGTATTAACAGTAACACTTTTACGGATTTATCTCGTGTATTTTACGAGGGTGAATCAAAAAATTCTTGGAATCAATATTAAAAAATGCAAAGATTTAAATAATAATATTTTATTTTTCTACATAATCTCCCTCCAATGCAATGCATTTAGAATAACGCGTTTCTAACTTCCTTATTCCTTGTGAAAAAAAATTATTTTCTTGACTCTCGAAAAAGTCCTCTACGGCAGCTATAACCGCGTCATTATCGTGAAATTTTGTTCCACGAATTTCCTCTTTTAATTGTGGAAATAAGTGAAAATCACTTGGGGCTAAGTCCGGAGAATATGGTGGGTGGTCAAGGAGATTGAAGCCAGCACAGCGGATTGCGTTGAGCGCAACTTCCGATCGATGGGCAGGAGCGTTATCTTGAAGGAACAACACGCCCAACGACAGTTTTCCACGACGTTTTTCTTTAATCGCTTCACGCACTTTCGGGATTAAATTTGCATAATAGGGTCCAGTTATCGTCTGGCCTTTTGGCATGTAATCAATAAAAAGGATTCCTTCACTATCCCAGAACACAGAGGCCATAACTTTGCCAGCGGAAGGAGCAACTCGAAATTTCTTAATGGATGGAGAGGATGGTCGTTTCCAAGACATGCTTTGTCTTTTAGTTTCAGGATCAAAATGGTGGACCCACGTTTCATCCATGGTGACAAGACGACGGCAAAAATTATCCGAATCACGCTGGAACATTTCGAGATTACGCTTGGAAATTTCCAAACGTCGCTTTTTGTTTTCGTCGGTTAACATTCGTGGCACCCATCTTGCAGACACTTTTTTGAACCCCAGTGAATCAATTAAAATGGATTGAACGCTACCAAAAGATATCTTTAGGATCTCAGCTATATGTTTTATAGTCATTCTTCTGTCTTCCAAAACCAGATTCTCAACCTTTTTGACATTTTCTTCTGTAACGGAGGTTGAAGGCCGCCCAGAACGCGGGTCATCTTTACAGCTTGATCTACCTCTTTTAAATTCAGCCACCCAGTACGCAACCGTAGAATAGGGTACAGCATCACCCCCTAATGTCTGCTGAATGTCCAAAAAAATTTCCTTCGTAGACATTTTTTTCAAACTGAGATATTTTATCACCGCACGTAACTCACTTTTATCCATAATTTTGACTTTTTAGCAACTCGTTGCACAAAAAAATTTATTACGTGCGAACGAACAGACAAAAACAAGTGACAGTCTGCATAAATATAGTGTGATAGACACTCTTTAATTTGAATATCGAACTTGATCCAAAAAGGTTTCATATATATGCACTTCTAAGAACTTTTTGATTCACCCTGGTACATTATTTCATTCCCGATGTTTCGATCGCTATGCAGCAGTCGTAGTAATGTGACAGGCGCTTGATTGTGGCATGGTGTGATGTGATGACAAAATAGGAGAATTAAAATAGATGCATAGGGCTTCAAAAAACGCAGCGTTTCTCCCGCTCGTGTGAACACTGCTTGTCGCGCTGATGTACCGTTCGATACTATCTAGTGCGTAGGATCGTCGCTTGCGATATCAGAAGCGTGTTTATTGGTTGCGACTGTACTCGGGTCCAACTGAGATGCTACCTACCTACTTTTGTCAAAATAATTAAATGTAGACGTAGAGTGTTCCGTATGCTCATTTACAGCCATCAGTCAATATAACATTAACAGCATGGTTGTAATTCAGGATCAATTGAAACTTAAAAATTACTTTGTACACCTTAAAAATTATATCGAGAAATCACAAGAACCTACAGAAATTCATACCTACCCGTCTTGCCAACGTGGCACAAAATGATTATTTTCATGGGTTTGGAAACGACCCGATTCGGTAGTGGGTAATTTATGCACTGAAACACCGGCGACAGAAATAATAATATAATCCGCGAGGCATAATGAGAGAGTCTTAACATAACCGTGAAGACTGGAAAAAGAACTCCTAACAGAAACTGCAGTCAAATAGAAGAGCTTTACAAGGAGAAGCATGTAATTGGCAGCGGAAGGAACCTATATTGCCATTTTTCTGCTAGTTTAACAGAATCACTATTAAGACGTTCACGTTCACCTGTAGTATTGTGTCCAATAGTGTGCAATAGTAGCCACTTGCCATCAGGTGGATCGTTGGAGTGCCGCCCTGATGGTATAAAAATAGCTGGGAGGCTTGTCGTTCCCGAAGGTAAGGAACCCAAGTGTTGTGAAACTTCCCAAGTGGCCCCATATTATTGGTGTTCTATTGACTGAGTGAAATTTATGAAGCTGTGGGACGAGTTTTGTGTTTCGACCCAACCGGCTACAGTTAGCTTTTATTCGACAATCTCGTGCCATATGAACGATTTCTAATGCTATTGTAACAACCAAAGTTTCTATTATATATATATCGATAAATTGTAATCTTTATCGATCCGTGTGTTTAGTGCGAGTTTTTAAGCCAGTCAATAGTGTTAATGTCAACTACAATTTGTAAGAAGGTCTGTCGAATCCAATTCTATGGCAATGTGCCATCAATTCATTTTAACCTCCGAAGAATAAGAGGCTTTTTTATGACTGTCTGTGGCATAATTACTCAGACCGATAAATGTTTTTTTTCTTTGCACTATCATATCCTATCTAGATCGCGTGGGCTATTTCAAACATGCAGTTAATTGTCACACACATGAAGATTATTAAAAAAAACTCAATATTTTCTTTGTTACGGGCGAATGCGATATTCTTTAGCTGAAAAACTAAGTGCTAAAGTAAATTTACAATGGGAATTAAACCACTTCTTACGGTTCAGAAATGTGCGCGATCAACTGTAAGCTGATTGGTAATGGCCGATCATTCGCCATAAACAAACAATATAAAAACAAATATTAAAATATTTGATAGTCGATAACAGAACCAACGAGCTAGTACATACAACACTTGGTACGTCGTAAGTTACGTACGTAGGCCAAGAGGGTTCGTGTTTACCTTACCGTCATTACAAATGGGTACTGTTTATAGGCTATTTATCACTATATAGTAACATTTGGGAGGATTGTGTCTTTTAAACAATATTTTCTATATAGTATGTATCTCTGTAATGCATGGGATCTTTAAAAACATTTAGTAAAGGAAGTATTCATTACTTATAGACCCTCGTTCTGCCAAGCAATCTAAAGTAAGACCAGTGGGTAAAGTACCATATTAGTGCGATACGATAAATTAATAAGGCTCTATAAAATCCTTGGTATGGTGGTAGTTCTGTCGAGAATAAGGAAATGTTATAAGATTATAACATTATTATATTGCAAATCGTCTCTCGGTGTAACATTTACGTATTTTAAATATTCATTACGTATGGATCGCGTGTAAGATAGTTTATATCAATACGTCACAGCTCGCCGTTTTTGTTCGCGAATGCAACGGATAAATGTAACGAAATCCAGTAATGCATGCGTGATGAATATTTGAATATTTTTGGCACGAAATAAAGACTTGTAGCGGGCTTATAAAATTAATTTATGCTTCAGATAATTCGTATTTAAGTAGTTACTCTCTTTTTACAAGTATACTGTTCACGAACACTGCTGGTACCTAGACCTAGAAAAGAATTTTTTTTGGCTTATAGAAAGGGACTGGTCCGACTCTAAAATCGAACCGGAGAACGGTGATCTAAAGGATCGCTTCAGCCGTCTAACAGAAGTTATTTAAAAAATAAATGTATTTATCAAATACTTTTTTAATGACATAATGTTGTTTTTTATAATGCGAGGAAAGAAAGGTCACATCGAGCCACAAATTGCAACAAAATGTTTGATTGCACAGAGCAACGCAGATAGTGTAGCTTTCACGACATAGACACTTTATCGTTTCAATTACTTTCTCGTTTATATTTTATTAGTTACATCGCTATCAGCTTATTAATCGCGACTCCATTAGACGTCGACATAGTTTTTGCACCTGCAATTACCGCCGGCGATCGATATTCATTTATCGACGGGTATGTACAATATCGCTGGTAAATACAGCGTGTTCTCAAATTTGGTTTCAATATTTTATTGTTTAAATACATTTTTGGGGACAGCCTTAGCATTGTGATTACTGTATTGCGATAATATGTAATCCCACATTTCACTACAGAAGTTAGTTTGGTAATATAATACTAGAAAAGTACAAATGATTAGAATAAAGGCTTTTAGAAAATAGTATTTTATTGGACTACCAGTCGCTTTGGTGTTCATGGTAATGCATTTTAGGAACGAAACATATTATAGGCAGGTCATAAAATTTAAGTAAATTAAGAAACTTTTAGCCAGATAATATGCCTTGTTGGTTTAGGGGATAGATTAGCCGCCTTTAGATCACCGGGTCCCCGGTTCGATTCCGGGGTCGGGCAAGTGTCTTTGTGTAAACCAGAGGCACTTGCTAGGAGTCTGGTGTCATTTGCTTAAAATATCTACTACCCCCTGCCGAGTCACGACTCCTCCAACTACATAGAAGGTAATTGGCCTAATGTCAGCCAGTCAGTTTGGCAGTACTACTACTACTCAGCCCATAAATGACCTGCTGCTGAGTCGCGCCTCCTCTCATCACAGGGAGGGTAACTAGCCTACAGTGGTTGTACTTCTTTTGCGGCGTTGTTTGTCGGGTCTTAAGATACCGTCAGGAAGAAATTATATGGTGACAGTGTGAACTCTAAATCCATGATTGGAATGCCCGTATGGTGGTTAATGGTAAACACCATTATTTAATCTAAATCCAAGAAATCATAGCCGTGGCGATATGCTATGGGGCCAGCCGGGTCTACGACCAGCCGGTCCCAGGGGAGGCCATATACGGCCCAGGGATGTAATTACAATAACTTACGCTGGTAATTTTCGCGGCATTTTCCCAGACGCGATGTGCCCACCCGACTGGCACGGCATCGCAAAAACTGCCACCACCACGCTCAAATGAAGATGTGTAATTAGTTGTTTTTTATTGAACCTATCTTTATTGGTATTTTTTGCCGCCATGTACTGGCCCCAAGCCAACGGCCGTTTGCGTTGGCTGAGCTTCAAAATAATTAGAGGGCTGAGAAGCGACTGTGCTGCTTGTTCTGAACACTAACAACCGCTGCCTCGGCTGAAATGGATTTCAGGAGGCAAAATATATAGAAGAGATTGTACTATGTCGGGGAGTTTGTGCAGGGAGCCTTTCTATTGAGCCGCCTTTCAACGTCTCTGTCCCATCTGAATGGAAAATCATCACTATGATTTCATCTGCTTAAATGTGCCATCACATCAACAATTCATCTGCAAAAAAATAACACTTCATAATGAAACTACGCAGAGCAGATATGAGGGTAAACCCATGTTGAGGAACTCCAATCTCACGCAACCTTTATACTTTACCATAGCATTATAAAATAAATTAAAACCAATTATATTAAAACGCATTGCATCAAACATGTACAACCATTACGCTGGTGGAGTCAGCTAAAGACCTCTTCACGTAAACATCTGATTTTATTTCAACCATTTCTATGATCCGGCCCGAGGCGGCGCCATGGCGGCTATGAGTCTCCGTTTAAATATGCGCATGTTATGACCTATGATAAGCCCTCTTATATTTTAATTACTTTAAATAGTATGGAGAAACTTTTGATTACTAGGTTCTATAACCGTAATTACGAGAGGACGATAGAAATATTGTAGCACATTTAGAATGTCATGCATCCTTCGTCATCGTCACTCTCAGTATGAGGGTGTCGTAGAAAGTCGTTGAATCTAAATTTGCATAAGTGCGAGAGTAGAAATAAAAAATATATAATAAAACAAAAATTTGAAGATTTCTGAGGCTTTCGCAATTATTACACATTGAAATTAAACTTTTCGAATATAGAATAAGGGTATAATTTCAATTAAGTAAATTAAAATTTTATCATTTAAAAAGCTCTCACGAAATTCTGTTGTTACTTTGTTTTAGATTTTTTTGCATTTCCCCTTTTTAGGTAAAAGCCCGGGATAAGACGAATTTGTGAGAGCGAACTAGCGCAATAGTCGCAGGGGCCAAGCATCAGCAACATCTCCTCAATCATAGTAGCCTTTTAATGCCCGCCAGCAACGGCACCTGTTCACAAGCTTATCGCATGTGGCAGCCATCACCCTCGATGGCAACCTCATATTGCAGGGAAGACAACAACCCCCACATGACGCCACCACTGCCATAAGTCTTAAAGTGAGCATGATAACTCCAGCACCAATGAACTTCATACCTACTTAAAAAAACGAATAAAAATGTTTTATCAGATCTTCCTCTTTCTGTTTCCAAAGGTAAATAACTCGTTCACCAACCTCAAATAAGCAGCGCGCACCAAATGGAAAAGACTATAAATGGTATCGATGGAATCGATGCACAAATTAGCGACGATGCGAATTAAGTCCCGGCGCATTATATTTTACAACAAAATACCAATTTTCCTTCAAATCGGCAATAAATTGTAGCGCCCGGAGCTGCGCCTGCGCCGCCGACCGAGACGCACAGGGCCTTAATGGCGGCCCAAGCGAAAAAAACTTACAAGACAGAATTTTACGCAAAAATACGGTTCTGTATAACAATTATTATTAGGAAAGCTAGAACAAAGGTGAAACGAAAAGTGAGTGAATGATACAATGATAGAACACTGACTGCCTCGTTGGTCTAGGGTGATACCGGGGTCGGGCGAGTGTCTTTGGCTAAACCAGAGGCACTTGCTCTGAGTCTGGGTGTCATTTGGTGTCAACTTACCCAGCGATACAGGTTATACATAGCAGGAAAGTCGTTTAAAAAAATGATGATGACAGAGAATGGATGCGAAAACTAGTTTGGGATCATCTTCAGTTATCGATTGGACTTAAGTCTCCTGTAGGTAATGAGCACTCAAGTTTTATGATATCAGGTCCCATTTGATAATTCGAAGTTAATGTCTTACCAGACAACATTAACCACATGTTTACCATTTTGTCATTTTATTTTCACGTTAGGAAATTAAAAATGTGTGTTCTTCTTTTTTATGTCCTAATGTACATTTCTATGCCAGAATTCTTCAAAATTGCATCTACCAGAACGCAGCAGATAGTGAACAAATTTACATAACTGATTTCGGTAATCCCTCAAAATCATAACTATTACGAATACTCGTTCAGACACTAAATACATCACGACTTAATAGCTAGTCATCTCTGCAATACTGGGAGCTAAAATTTATAACGCCAATTGCAAATTGACTTCCATAACAGCATTCTCGATAACTTAACATTCTCTCGTTAGCTCTAATCCAAGTCGTGTCCAAGTTACGTACTTCAAGTAATTACAAGTATTCATAACGTAATGTGACGGGTGTGGTTTTAACAATTATAATAAATCTGCACAAGAAATGAATTAAACTTATAAACAAAGTGAGAAGGCAAACTGGATTTCAACTTGTGTATACAAGATTATGCTCGGCGAGTGGAGTAGAAAAAAAACAAGAGGAGCAATTTAATTTGCCTTTTTTCCTGGTTTGTTTCTGTTTTGGACTATACATGATTTGTAGAATATTACTACGAATCAATAATATAACACTTAACACGTTTTTTTAATTACGCAGGACGTTTATATGTCTTACTAGCTGCGCCCCGCGGTTTCATCCGCGCTAACTTATTGTCGTACCGCGAGTGACGCCGTGGGGCGAAGCTAGTTTAAAAAAGTAGCCTAAGTTACTCTTTATATCATCAGCTTCCTATCAGTGAAACTCCCGTCAAAATAAGGTCCAGTCGTTCCATAGATTAGCCGGAACAAACAGACAAACAGACGGACAGACAGGCAGACCGACAAAAATAAAAAAAAAGATATTTTAGGTCTATGTACTGTGTTTACATACTTTTTTACGCATTTAGCTAAAAGTTGTTATTTTATTAGTACAAACAGACAATCCAATTTTATTTATTTGTATATATGTATATATGTCCTATACGACACAGTTCTAGAGGACATGTAAGTATAGAATAGTAGTAAATTTCCTCTTTTATATTATTGGAAGATATATTATTCTAAAATAATACAATTATTAAAAACATAATGTAAGACAAAACAACTTCAAAAACAAAAAAACAACTTCAATCAATTAATGAAATGCATTTCCCGTAAGGCAAAATATTATACGTTACTTAGGCTGACATGTTCGCAGTACTGACACTTGACAGGCGATGGGGCACACCGCACAAAGGCTCTCTATACTAGTGGCGACCACGTACCGGAGTGTAATAGGCAAATGCAGTGCCTTCAGGCCTACCTCACGGTGGACTGAGGACCTGGCTCAAGTCATCGAAATTTGATGAATGCGTCGGCTCAGGACCGGCCTTGTGTTCATGGGGTATGTCTGTGTTCACCAGCACGCTTATTTCGACTGAAATGGTGATGATGGTTATATGTTACATTATATACTAGAAATAAGGATAAAAAATTGAAAAGAGTAAGGAAAAGAGAAAATTGATGTTATACAAAAAATATAAATGTGCAACCAAACAATAAAATCAAAACTATCACTCGCCAGGTTCTTATGGAGAATTAGACTCCTAGCGCTAGTTCGAAGGACATAAATAATCTGCGCCGGAGAATGGAGATCGCTGAGCCATTACACGTAACGCGGGAGCCCGCTGCGTGAGATTAGCATGGCCGCCGGGCAACGCCTAGCCCTTACCACTGATATCTATTACTCCACTACTACAGCAAAAACACACACGTCGTGTGTAATTGGATTCGGCAAATTGGTAACATACACGCATAGGAAGCAAATTAAAATATTAATTATCAGTTTATACTGATGCTTTTTAATAAGCCACCCTAAGTAATAATATCTAAAAAATATCGTCATCTCAGCCGTTTAACATCCCGGACCAGTTAGAATTGTCTAGTTTCTCTTCGCCTATTCTTCTTCTAACTACGAAGCTTACTTATCTAGTGACTTATTTCTTGCTCCTTTGGTTATACTAGTTTCTAGGCAAAGGATAAAAACGTGTACATAGAAAATTGATTCCGAGCTTAAGCCATTCTATACAAATGAATTCAAAATTTGACGAACATTAACCGTAACAGTGGTTCCTAATTCGCTTATAAAAAGCTGAAAGATGTCGAGGTAAATTCTTCTTGGTGGAAGGCGTGAAATATCCAAAATGATTCCAGTAGTAGCGGCCGCGGTTCGATTAGCCGCAGACCATAAATAGTCGCGCCAATCAGTTTCACTGACAACGCCGTCGCCCTTTCAATAATATCTACGTTTACTTACATAAACAAAGGTGGTTATACCTTTTCGTCAAACCTGTTATCCCATTTGCAGTTCGTAGATATATAAAACTGTTAAATTCGTTGTTACCCGGTCTCCTCAACGACACATTATAGAGTTTAGCTTCTTTCGAAATGACGAAAAGATGAGGGATCTTATTCCTTAATTGATATTATTGCCTAAGTATTATATTTTCAGAATACACTGTGCAGGTGTTTACTCTATCCTAAAACTTACTTACTTAAGTTCGGATTTGAACAGAACATGCCTGGTATATAGGTCATTTGTAGGCTACGTCCATCAGGTGGTAACGATGAACAGAACTAACTGTATTAACTAAGCGTTGTGTTGAGTGTATTAATTTCTGAAGTCTACGGGTTTGTTTGATATTCCTGCTACAGAGACGAGCAAACCAAGGGTTCCGCCTTTTCCTAAAATATTATTAAAAACAAATGGAACTTCTAAGCCGCTTTATCAACCATTTAAATGTTATGTTGGTCCACTCATAAACACAATATCAATAAATTTATCTAGCCATTTACGATTAAATGTTTGTAGGCCACTCAGAACAGGTTCCACAATTATTAACAGCTAGTTTTTGTTCGCGACACCATCTCAACATTAATACCAAATGAAAATAAAATATCATTTGTGAAACCTTTTGCAAAAAGTATTACCAGACCGTTGCAATAAATAAAAAGTAATAATAGTTTACACCAGTTAAGCAACTGCTGTAAACAATATTAAAAACGAGCCACTGTTGAGGCAGCCGTCCTTAAGTTGAAGTCCGTAATAAATGTACCATGGACTGACTCTTTTCTGCAGCAGTCTGGATCGATAATTTCTCAGCGCTTCTGTTTTTATTATTAGACTAGCTTCTGCACGTGTCTACGCCTGCGTCGATTGAAGGACCTCTTTCAAGTTTCATAATAAAATACAATGGTGTTATAGGTACTTGGTACCTTGTATCGCAACACCCAATTCCATCAAATATTTACCAGCTGTTGCGATATGAAAACTTAACAGACAGACTGTTACATTCATATTTAACTCATTAGTTTTGATTAGTAGAACAGTAACTTGCTGATCACATTCTTTGGCGGTGTGCTGACGTCATTAGATAGCGTAGTTTATGGTGATGGTATGGCAAGCGACTGCGCCATCTACCGGCTGGTATGTGAACTAGTGAAGTGTCGTCATTCACGGCCTTGCCCGTGTTGATCTCAAGCAACTTGAGCTACCGGTATTCTGTGTCGTTTGATGAATAACATAAGATAAAATATTATATCATTTGGATAAGGTTTTGCCCCGTTTAGACCATAACTACACTGCTTGTTCTAAAACTTTCTTCACTTTACCTTCGTTCCACACAATTCAGATCATTATTTCATTCATTACCATCCCTACAATGTTGTTACTGTCCTACAAAAGTCACAGAACGCAAATACACCAAGCACTCGCCAAAATGAACAAACAGAATTCGTCACTAACCGGGAGTACGAGCAAACTAAAGACGTAACTACACACAATCACAAAAAGTACAGCAGAACCGAGCTGTTCAATTAAACGCCTTTAACACTTACAAACCTCCGAATTAACATGTCATGAATATTATTTAACTTTTTCTCAATTATGTTAATTCGTAAAGTTATTTGCCCTAGTGCGGAGGGATCTGACATTATCTTTAGCAAGAATTTGCATACATTACAATACTTAATTCGAGCGAGATCTGTGTGCATTAAAAAATTCAACCCGGAAAGTGATAGCCGGCGCGTGCGCACCTCCAGATGACAGGCCGAATATTCAAATTGTTTCATTACCATTTTTGAATAGTGAATCATTTTACAACGTCAAAAATGCTTAGTGTTTTATTGCATTGTTTGGTATGAATAGCGGTAGATTTATAACATATACACATATTTTAATGCGATGTTTTTGCTAAAACATAATTATTTGTGGGCTATGCAGCTACTTAACGATTGAAATAATCAGGGTTTCGTTTTTAACCCCAGTGTTATTATGTTATTATGGTTTCTTACGAGTAGCTATGTATGAAGACAGTCTATTCGGGTCTTGACAAATTATATAATATATATGAGCTGCTAACTGATTACCACGAGTATTCGAGTGACCCGTGCACTTTGTATCTCGCTTTTAGTGTATCGATTACGAATGATGATTGACGATAGCCGTATTCAAATGATCGAATGATTGCCCGACACTTATTATCATATCAAAACAATGAATCAACTTTATACGCTAAGTAATACATTAAATGTTTTTACGATCGTTCTTATTTGTTGTTGGGATCAAATTGAGATTTATACGTAAATTTAAATGATTGTTAAGTAATATTACCATACGAATTGTATGATCTGCTTTAGATTATATCATGTTCATTAGCTTTTTGCAAAAAGCACATTATTAATTTATGACTGTGATACCTGATGTAATTCTCTTTTGATTTTTGAATCCTTTTAATACATGTCAAAACACATGATGACAATGACTAAATTGCAATTAGAGACGAATCTGATAGTGAATCATTATTAAACACATGCAATGAACATCATTATTTCAGTCAACCAAATCTGCAGTTCGCCATATACGAGTACGTCCCCTTATAGTTTCCCCAACGACCAGCGCTAGTCTTTCCGCATCTATCGCATTCCGTTCCTTAAAGAGTATACCTACGGTACCAGCACTGCGTTTTTCGGCACATGTATGTCATTTAAGGACATTCCTTTTCCATAGGATATCCGTCCTACGAGCTATTTGCTCTGATAATTTAAATACAAAACAAAATTAAGTAAGCAAATACATATTGCATATTGTGGATCTGTATTCTTTTTGTATGCCCGTATGGTATCAGCACCCCTTTACCTCCTGAGGGTGTCGTAAGAGCCGATAGAAGGAAATGATACGGCCAACCTAAACAGAACATAAAAGAGATTGACAGAAATGTTTCTGCGAAAACATGTCTGGCCAGTGTGAAACAGTAGGCTTATTACACTCCGTGTAAATGGAGGAGGCCCAAATCGGCTATGGGTCATGTTTTGGCTGAGTAGTCTCTTTACAATTATATCAGGTTGAGACTGGTTATCTGATTTGGTTATTAACACAGAGTGAATGCCGTCCTCCGAGATCCGAGAGTAAACATTTTAGTTGTGTTTCGGTAATCATGAACTGATTGTCACTGTCAAAATTTTTCACACTCACAAATCACACTATCCATCCAGAAAAGATAAAGAATCGAGATTGAATGTGGCGTGATCTTGTGGAATAATATCAAAAAAATCTTATGATAAGCTTATATTTTTTACGATCATAATGGCATTTTAGAAGTCTCTCATAAATCACCAGTGTTTTGAGGTTATAGTCAAGAACGCATGTTACGCAAGTTTTAAGTACTTACATAATTTATTTTTGCGTCAAACGCGTTTACCTTAGCTGTGTTTAACAATCTAATGGAGGATCGTGAGCTGGTCTGTCCATTCTTGTTTATAACTAAGTGCTGCCCGCGGCTGTGCTCGTATAAATTTGTAGCCTAGAGATTCAAGTTGAACTCTTATGAGTTTTCTTAAATAATATTTTTTATTAACAGCAAAAAAATAACAGCCCCTGTATAAAAAAGTCCTCGTAAGAGTTAATATTATAAACTTTTTTGTTAACCAAATTAAACACAAGCTGTGCAAAATTTTCCAAAAAAAAATGTATTTAAAAAAGAACAAAAATATAATCCCTACAACTGATCCCAAAAATACAAAAAAAAATCTGTCTATGAATAATAAATGTTACTATTTATAATAAAACCGAAGTAGATTTATTGTTTCAGTATTTTTTCAATACATCTAGTATTTCAAAACTGTTATTTTCACTTTACGTTTTATTCATATATATGGGTCTAAGCTTCGATGCATACTTTTTTTGTTACGAAAACTAAGTGAATACTAGCTCTCAAAATGTGAGCCATAATTGCCTTCAGTATGACTAAGAGTATTTCGAGTCCAATATTTGATCAAATAAAACCATATCACATTGTGATTGGTCTACTGGCCGTAGATTATGCGCCAACTTTAATTTTAGACAGCACTTTACATTAGATGACAGTTAACAACACGAAGGTAAAGCGGTTTGTCAGCAAGTGAGAACAGGTCACCAGTTGTCGCCAACGCGGTTTGAGCTTCCATCGTGACTTGAAGCTAAGCGAAGATATGTGGATGCTACGGTATACGGGTAGAATTAACCGAAGAAAGCACTAAGCATGAAGCTGTAATTTTTTGCTGTACCTTGTATTTAATGGACGAGTATATCCTACACTGGTCCCATGTATTAGCATAGGACTGTATGCCTAAAGCAAAACCAGCAAAAAGTTTCAAGCACTACCTGTACATAAAATTTTTCTTAGATATGAATGCCAACCAGATATTGAACGTCACATTTTTTTCGTTCAAAGCTTGGGAACATTGAATAGATTTTAAGATTCGGTAGTTGACCTGCAAGCAACGATACGCAGCTCATGGTCGTTCACATGAACAACAAACGCTTGCACCCATAGTATTACAGATTAATTTCCACAAACATAGCTTTGTTATAGCTAGTAATGGCGCGCGTGGTAGTGGACAGCATTACTGCTGGTGTCGACACGTGACACGCTTCCTCGTGGGTGTGGCAGGCGATCTCCTTGACGGCCCAGCGACCGGCCGCTAATGCCTTCGCTATCCTTACACATAAACTTACGCTGGAATTGACGAAGGAACAGTTTTATTAGTACCAATCGCTTTGTATCTCAGTGTTGTTACTATTGGGTTGTCGTTAGTAGATTTCTTTTCGGTGATATTGACAGCTCCATTTAGTTCAAGTACTAACATCTTACTGCACGATGCAGTCGAGCTAACTCTAGATTCCCGTATTTCAAGTCCTGTGGCTAAATTTTTTACCAAATAGTTTCTCAAGTCATCACGACACTTTCAACATGAAAACGGCCATCGATAGGGTTATGTCAGGAGTAAACTAGAGTAAAGTTTTAAAGGAAAAGACCAGAGTGTAGTGTGTAGATTGGCCTTCAAATTATATTGACAAATGATTTGCTATCGTATCATTTGGATCTGCCAGTGGCAACAGTCCGCTTGCGCTACCGGTCCGCAAGGCTATCCACTGCGTAAAGCATACTTGCAACATTGACTGCGGTGAATCCATCGTTTCGACACTGCTCTAGAAATTGATATGGTCACTTTGAAGTAAAGGTGGTGATATATGGCGGGTGGAGATAAATGCACTCTTTATTATACATATCATAAGTTTATTAATAAAGAATAGGTTATACATCTTACGTGTCCTCCATGACACGTAAGATGACAGAGTTTCTTAAATTTTCCTTAAGTTTTCTGCTTATACTGTACATCTTTCACATCACATGTAATCAATATTTTCCACGTGTAAACATAAAGCCCACAATTAATCTTAGTGATATAGATCATAAAGAGTAAAAAAAGATAAGTTGTGAGACGCATCCTTACTGTGTGAATACTTTGCGTCATGCCAAAGTGTAAAGATTGTTTTTTTTTTTTTAATTTTAATGTTTATAGAAATTAATTCTGTGTGGATGGTAAGTGCTCTCAAAACGATAGTCTTTAGTTGATATGTAAGACGCCGAGCTACTAAATAGAAAGTTTGCGAATTAAGAAATTATATTCGTTTAAGTAATTTCCAATTAATACTGACAACAGTAATTAGAGGTTAAACGAAATACCGCGTCTTAAATAAGTATATATCTACTCGCATTTATAGCTTTTAAGTAGAGTAGAGTAGAGTTACTTCAATCATTTTAATACCTTATATCGATTACCGAATACTGATTTTTAAATAAACAGGATCGTTTTTAATGTCAATTGCTTAATAAATGGAATTTTAATTACTGTTATTGCCTTACACATATAAAAAATATTATTATATGGAGAAAATATTGACTTTCTTTTGAACTTTCATTAGCTAAAGAGAGTTAGCTTGGTTCGAAAGCTAACGAAGTGATGGCACCTGTTGGCAACCAGCAACGTTTATTTACGGCGGTTCTTAAAATTTTCAGTTATGGTTAGATTGTATTTGACCTTTCTTAAGAGTCGGCTTATTTAGTTATCGTTTAACGTTTGCCATCGATCAGCAACAACACAGTACGCTGCGGCAATGTATAAATTGTATGAGAATTTGAGTGTAAGGAAAGTACTTTAACTTACTAAGTAATGTCAGATAATAAAGATGAGGTTAATTACACATACTATTGCTAATACCACATAATGATCAGCTACACTGACAGTCTTGCCAACTCATACACTCATCAGGTAAAATTAAATTATCAAGAAAAAAAAACAAATTTGTTTGAAAATCTCTGAAACATATACTCACTACACATCAGCAACGTTCTACAGTAAAAAAATCTTTGACAATCGCTTTACCCACTGTTATGACTCATGTTGGGTTAATTCTTATTTTCAGTACTTACTACTTTTTGTACCACAACAAAACCTGCAACTCTTAATTTTTATTCCGTATGACGTCGTATTACCGAATTATTGAAAGTAAATTTTAAGTCGAGTCGAATTAGTGTGTATTTCTAATATCGCATTCCGGTCATTAATGTCGAAAAAACTCCAACAACTCGTAAAGGGCGAACCTTATCAGCGGTGTTCCGTGGAGCAAATCGTTTGGCAAAAAGTGGTTATTTTAGTGAGTGCATGGACACCGGGCACCGCCTAACAGTTCAAGAGAACGTTTAGTTTGTAACTCGAGTAATTAAAAACAGCCGTCACGCCAATTAATTTCTCAAAGTCAAATGTTATTTGGTGGTTTCCAACTGCGTTAGCACCGTGACTGCGTGTCGGAGAGATGGACCTACTTCAAGAATTAATGAAATATTTCTATATTCGCATATTATTTTTAATAAAAGTTATATGTGTACAAAGAAAGTATAGTATTGGACCCTACTCAAAATGTCATTATTCACACATTACACTGAGGCTCAGTGTAATGTGTGAATAATGACATGACTATTAACATTTTGCTTTTACAAGATCTAGATCAAGAGTAGTGTTTGACTAAGTTTACACGCGAATTAATCGATCCAGCTCAAGCTATCTAAAAAGATTTGGTTCACCTGTTTGCTCCAGCGATCCACGTGACTTAGGCCCGCCACGCTTTGGAAGGTTTATGGCCACCTAGTGCGCGACGCTCAGTTAACTCTGACAGACCTGTGCGCGGAAGATTTACAATGCCGTGTGTTGGTTTCTCTTGGGACGGAGTGGCAGTTGCCTAATTAGCACGGTAATGAGTGCTGATTGTGGCTTCATGCATTACTTCTATGTTATGAGACGGAGTTGCTTTTGGGTTGTTTCCACTAATATCTTACTTTCTAGGCTAAAATAGCATAAGACTTCGTGGTACTTCTTCCGCGATCTTTCTACCTAAAATCCGGGTTGTCATCTTACCTAGGTATTTAAAACAAACAGTACCTCCCTAAAGACAACTTTGTGATTCGGTAAACAATCTTCAGATTTACTCATAGGTTGATTCGGTGGAGTTTGATATAACAACTCGTCTCATTTTATTAATATTGTAACCTGTTCCAAGTAATACTTGGAAAACAAAAAAATCGAGACGACGGTAAGGAAATGATACAAGTTTGGCATGAATCTAGGTTTTATTGCATAAAACATAATAGCTATATTGAACAGAGTCACCGTTTAGAATTGCTGCTATTAATCCTATTGCATAACCGAACTATACAGAGCTGACAGGTTTCTATCCATTGCTGGTAAGCCATTGATTGCGCTGCTATAATACGATTTATACTTGTCAATGTATGATAGTGCGAGTGATTATGTTTGAAGCTGTAAGGCCAATAAATTAGGAGACGGAAACTACAATATCTAATGATAATTTCTGGGACGTATTTGTAAGCCTAGAGGATACTTCTCTAGGCGTTGCATAAACTTACTGTTTTCTAAAATCGCATTTTTACAGTTAATTTTCATTCATCCAATGTATTTTTAATTAATCC
Organism: Clostera curtula; assembly: GCA_905475355.2. Classification (NCBI taxonomy): domain Eukaryota; kingdom Metazoa; phylum Arthropoda; class Insecta; order Lepidoptera; family Notodontidae; genus Clostera; species Clostera curtula. Next base: position 20,127,249 of record FR997799.1, read on the forward strand.
ATAGCCATTATTGGTTGCGTTCCGATATAAAATAGCAGATGATGTTGCTATGCCATTGCTCTCCGTGACCTAGCGAGATATTTTTTATTATAATATGAAGTTAATCCGAACATTAAGCAAAGCAACGGGCGTGACAGGCGAAATCGTAATTAACGGCTCATATCTCGATCTAAACACACGCGTACGCATAGCCGTTGCTCGTGTTGCCAGGATTTTGGTGAACACCTATTTTAGATAAATTTCTTTCAATTTAGCCCATCTTTTGACATCGCACGCTTTCGCACTTCTTTGAATAAACAATCAAACTTATGACGAGAATTGACAAGAACTAACTTCTAAAGTAAGTTCTTGTTAACTTCGCGTATTAAATAATACGTATTAACGAAACTATTCGGCTACAGTCTTAAAATGTTACAATCAATGTCTTATAATCTATTGACCTTTGCCCTGTTAGTGAAATCATCTGTAGCTACTAGCTTCTTTTGAATTGTTTTGATCATAGTAAGCTTTATCGAGCTACATAAGTTCCGAATATTTTAGTTACTGAGCATTTTGTTTCATTTTATTTTGTTTTGTATCGAATCCATTTTTGGGTGAAAAAACAATATTCCTACTTATTTTATGGTGTGTACTTCTTAAATATTTGTTTTCTGGTAACCCAGCTGCAAGTTTGGGCGCTGCGGGGCCGCCGACCCCGCGAGCCGCGGTCTCACATGTCACCACAAATTTCCCTCGGCCGGCCTAGCCGATGGCACTCGAGAGGGCACTTGCCGGAAAAAACACCAGTCATGTGGACGAAAGTGGAGAAATCTTACGGGGGACACTGATTAGCGACATTAATTGTAGGCTCTTGTGTTGTAATTAATAATTAGAAACTTGTGTTTTGAATTGCGGTTTCTCAATATTCGCATTTTGCTTAGGGCGTTCCCACTGCGGTAGGTCACGGGGTCTCTTCGAATTCCTAGTGTGTCGACTTTCTACATTAACAAAATTAAATCTAAAAGCAAATAATGGCCACAACACCGTTGGTGTCGCTATTTTGTCTATTTTTCTGCTGCTTATTTAAATTATTACAATATTGTATATTGTACAACATTGTATGTGACGATAATGGTTTCAATTTATATAGCGACCCTCATATCCCATATATTAAGACCTATAAATTAAAGGAGACAAATTAGCCCAGTGGCCTCGATACGAGTTGGCTCAAGGTCTATTTCAAGGTTCCTTTCTTTGCTGGCTTAATTTTCTGTCCATTTAGTTCTTTTACCAATCCTACGTTATCGTCAGGATTGAATACTTTAGGACACTGTATTTTAAATGCTTAGCGGGCTTCATTTATATTGACGCTAGCGCCCCGCCCCGGCTTCGCACGGGTGCAATGATGAACCTCTAAATTTATCAGTGTTTCTCTACTATATTATGGATGTATTATACATATCATAACCGTTTCAAAGTCCGTTGATTAGTTTTAAAGATTGAAGCATACACAGGGACGGACAGACGACAGCGACTTTGTTTTATAATATGTAGTGATGATGAAGGAGGATTGTCGTAATGAAACAACTAAATTTTTGGAGAGTGCAACGCTGTGGAGCGTAATACATTGACAGCACTGTTTGTTATAAATCCCATGCCAAAGTAACTGTGAAACGCACAAGTGACTGTAACTACATTTAGTAAAGAAGACATCAATTACCACCATTACTTTTTACGTTTACGAGGACACGTTTATTTATACTATAAAATTCCAGTAATTAAAAAACTAATAGTCTAGTTAAGCCTACTATAATTGATTCTCATTAACATGAAAATTGTGTGTTGGAATTAAATTCTTCTCACGGTCATCAAGTTTTTTTATCAGTATGTCAATGGGGTTTTTATCTATATTACAATAAAACGGGATCGGCCGCGAAATATATTTTACTGATAAAAATGTTGATTTTAGTCCAAGTCTGGATCAGAAAAGTTGTTAAATGGTACAGTAATTCGTGCATTTATATTTCAAATTACACAACATTTTATTATTATTATATTATATAATCACGCCTCTTTCCCGTAGGGGTAGGCAGAGACCACTTCTTTCCACTTGCTACGATCCTTACATTCGCTTCGTCCACTTTCATTATTCCCTTCATATATGCTCTTCGGTTTAGGGTACTCTTGACCTGGCCTTTTTTCAAGACGTCCCTGATTTGGTCTTGAAACGTCCGCCTAGGCCTTCCCCTTCCAACACTTTTATTCACACTCGCCTTATACACTTTTTTCGTCAATCGTTCTTCATTCATTCTCTCGACATGGCCAAACCATCTAAGCATACCTTTCTCAATTTTTGTCACTACATCGTCTTTCACAACATTTTAATTCTAATATAATAAAGATTAAACAGCATAATTTACTATTTTACATTTACAAACTAGAAAATGCAGTAAATCAGTTTCAATTTCTAAAGTCGTAATGTTTACCCGACACAAAAAGATCATCTTAATATTATGATACTAGCTTAATTGTATGTTCATCATTTCTAGGACAATGCATTACATACAATTTTTGTAAGTAATAAAATCACTTATCCATAGAAAGTTAATTTGACATGAATTGATGTATTGTTAAAGTCTATATTTGTCTATTATTAAACGTTTCGCCCATAAAAACTTACAAATCACCGTTCCCCACATCTGCATGTCATCTCATTATAGGCTAATCGTTCTCATCACAAAAACAAGAAACAATCATGCCACACAATACCAGTAGCAACCTTCTAACAATATACCCTATTAAGATCCATCTCATTCAGCGGACAGCAAACACACGGCTTCCTTTCAGCGCTTCAAGCGATGGATTATCAGATCCATAGATCGACGCTTTCGATAATATCAATTATTGAACGATAAGCTCTCAGCACATGCAGTGCTGTAAAGCGACGCTGTCAGTTGTTAGCAGCCGGGGCTGTTTGACGTCGGCTCTTTCCTTTTGGTTGGTTCTTAATTGCAATCAGTAATTAACTCTGTAATAATTAAGTTAGTGCGTACAAGTAGTGCAATTAAAGGTACTGATACTAGCTTTTTATCCAACGTTTGTTTTCAATCGATACGGAAACTTTTGACGGTTTACGATTAAAAAGACCTATACTAAAGAACTAAATACTTTTTTGCATTCTTAGATTATAACGAGTGTTTCCATTACTGTCTTTAACGTAACTGATGAAAGTAGTTATTTATAGAAGCTGAGTTAAAGAAGTGGATCAACGGCATTTAAACAGCTGCCCCATATACTGTCAAAAACAGGGATCGGTTGCCGTGGTGGTACCAAGATCTTAGCTACGTGCTACATGTGTTAAATTGATATTTGCCCTAAACGTCTTCGGAATAAACATTTCATTGCATTATCATCGCTAGGCCACTCGATATTGCCTATTCTTAAATCTATATCTTAAACCTTCACAAATTACCCCAACTAATCTATCCTCCGTATCGCAGATATTCTTCAAAAACATGTAGTTAATAAACTAAACTGGCCCCCAGACCCGAGACCCGAATCAAAATGCTATACTTCTAGGGTCAGGCAAGTAGGCCTATGAGCCGCACATATAGCATCCAGAAATCGCGGCTCCACGGCTGGAATTAGTGGTTAAAAAGTAATCTTGTTTCCGCGGTCAAAGGTAAATAATGGTTTACCGTTCGCTTCTCGGAATGCTGGCGGAGTGTGACCCCGATGGAAAGTATCAATTACAAGTTTCTAATCGAAATCGGCAACAAATTACACATCTGTCGCTACGCGAGCTTCGTTCTAGAAGTGACGCAAGCGCACACTTAGTGACAAACACATCGGAGCTAAGTCAGTGGTGCTCCCGTAGTTCGGGTTCCGGATAACGATTAAATCTCTTCTCATCTCAATGATTTTTTATCTTCCTTTTGCATACCTTCAGTTACCTCGACACCCGGAGGATGGAAGAGGCTCACCAGGTCACCGTCACACGGAAAACTAGGATTAAATAAAATGTCTACCGTAGAGTTTTTTTTAACTAGGGGTTATTTATTATTCAAGACAGTGCAATATCTTATTCATACTGAAACTACAGTTGGGGAGCAAGTGACCACTTCTCAATTTTTTTTGTATGCGGATCTCCAAGAAAGGTGTGCGCGTGCGCCCGCCGTGGTTGCACCAGACTAGTGTGGCACAGAACCGTATTACTTGATAGTGGTAGCTCAGGGGCCAAGTGACAAGCCCACATGAGCACTGTTTATTGTCTAACTTGACAAATAACCCAGTGCCAAGCTATGCTTCCTCCATATTGTTTGACGGAAATTAGCCTACCTACTGTATCGCGATAACTATATTTTCCTTCCGTTGTAACTCGACATCTTTTTTATCTAGTTCCTTTAGCGGTCGACACTTCTTTTCGTGGTAAAGTCCTTGATGGTCGAGTTATCGCGCGCTGACTGCCCCGTGGGTCCTCCCCTAGCGATGCTGGTGACATTCTGTCAATCACCTATTTAACCTTTCCCCCCCGTCTGTTATAGTTTTGAAGAAAAACGTGATGAAATTAGAAATGTGATGCACCTAAGATAATGTTCATGCGTATACGATCCAAACATTGTTTGAAACGTATTTTAATTTATCTACAATTTGTTCCCCATTCAAGTTCCCCAAAGTACCCTATAAAAGTCTTAAAAAAATCTCATAACATCTTTGACTACTGTGAAGCTTGTTAAAAATTACACACTTCGCCATAAAACCAAACAGTGGGAGTCCAAATGGGCGGCCAGTTGGCTTTTTATGGAAGAGAATAATTCTAAAATCACATACTTATAATGAAACACTAAACCAAATAAAACCCGATAATCATTGAGTTCTATAAAACAGCCGTAAAACCACAACTATGTTATTGTTTTACGATCTGGAATAGAGACATCAAAAGTGATGTTCGTTATCTTACTGTCTTTTGGTTCCGGTGAAGAATATCGCCCACGGGATGAATGCTGATCAGTCATGAGTTGAATCAATCAGATATTGAAAAGTTTACTATTCTGTTTTATTACTTGCGTGTTAGTATATGTATGTGGGCCATAACTCGTAAAAATAATCGCACCACAGGTGTAAAAATTTATATTCTACAATGGAACACCCAACATATACTAATAACATTTATTTGTTGGTAAGTGTAAAGGATAAACCGGTGCCAGCCTCAAACAAAATTGGGAAGAGGGAAGAAAAAGGGTGGTTGGATATTGTGATTAATTTATGACTGAATACTACATTCAAATGTAGCTTTATTTGATTGTAATGATTTAAAATAAACAAATAACACAGTTTAGGATATTCGTATTATGATCAACTTGCCTTCTCGTACTACTTACCTACCTTTAACTTCTTTGTTATTGCAAGAAGCTCAAACCAAGGCAATTTAAATTTAAACCTAATTAAATTAATCCAAAAATAAAGCATCAGGAAATATACCATTGGACTTCCTGAAGTTGCCGGGTGGAGACCCTCAGACCTATTTCTGGCCTCTTCTGTCGAATTGCTGCAACTTTCTATTTTAGCAAGGTAACAAGAAATCGTTCTTGTTTACATATATTGAGATGGTATTTAGTAATTAAATTTATCTATAAAAATAAAAAACTAAAAGAATATTTAATATAAAAATGTATCGCAGTAATGTATGTTACTGCGCATAACTTCCGAACGAGTGCACTACATTTGATAGATTTTTTCTTACATTCATTATTATCAGAACAAGGATTGTTAACTAAATCAAATAATTTGTTGTTAATTATCAAAATATGGCGGTACGAGGTTCAGCAGGTCACCTTGTTGAATATAAAAATGAGAACAAAGTGCAAACCAATCGACTTTACAACTTAAAATCAGTAGCCAAATTAATACAAATCGATTTTCACACCTCAACTTATGTTCAACACAAAACGCTTTATTGCTGAAGCAAGATTAACAATATGCACGCGCATCTTTTTGCGCATATCATTGTTGATGACTATCATTTTGGGTTGATTTATCCTTCCTAAATACTGTCCTTCAGACTATCCCATCTGTATTGATGTTCCTATGTTTTAAATAATTGTACGAACTGTGGTCGCCATAGCAACTTTTAATAAATTAATATACTCACTACATCCCAATACTAAATGTTATAAATTTTTACCTAACGCAAGCTTGAAAATAAATCAAAGATTGACTAAAATTCATCTTATTTTTTTATGATAACTGGTTCTTCGTCCAACACGCGAGGTAGCCAAAGCAAACATAACTAGTATGTATTTTATTGTAAAACGATGTTTGTCAAATCATCGGCGGTTAGTTTTGTGTTTTCTTTCTCTAATACTCTCTCCCGAGCCTCTCTTACTCTGCAACCGTAAAATGGCAACTTATACGTTTAGTTTAGTTAATGATCGTATTTTACTAAAACAAAGTAATGGGATGATAATAAAAAAAGAATAAAAAATAATGTAGTAATATCGGTGTGGTGAATCCTAGAATAAAATATCGTGGCACCTTAAAACCCGGCCAAACCAAATAACAAGGCAGAAACGGTAAAGAAAAACGCATATCAATACAAAGCCCTCTGCCAAACGTCTTGTGAGCGTGACACTGTAGACGTTATCGGAGACCTGATTGCTGATCATTTATGGACCAACATGAGGATGATGATGATGAAAATACCTGTGAAGCCTTACCGGTCGTACTTTTCAAACAAAGGAACATGTTAGCAAAGATAGAAATGTTTCACACAAATATATGGCAGCAGCATTGCCTAAGGTGGTGCGTCCGACCATTTTCCGGGCGAGTTGCGAGTTGGGTGAGGTAACGCGGCCTCGCGAAGGCGATTCCACTTGATACACCTAATTAATTATACGTTATCGATTGTTCAACGCTCATTAATTTGCCAAAATACCAGAGACAAAATCGTAAAATTTTATGTCTCAGCGCGACGTCGAGGTTATAACGATTTTTAACTATCGAATGATTTATTTAATGGCCGCTCTAATGGAACTCCAAGACGCTAATAGTAAATATTTAATTGGTTAATGTTACCGGTTTTTTGGCGATGTCACGCTAACCCTACGCTTCCTTGTGTACTCCATTATGGCTTGTCATCTTTAGGAATTGTACATCGATATGACTTTTTAAAATTGTCTTACTTTTTGGGAAGTGTTTAGGGAAATTTATTTTGCATCGTGTCTTTACCTTATTCTAATCTGAGCATCTCGGAAGTAGCTATGAACAATTTCATAAGTGTTGTAATATTTCCTGATATAAGTAATATCGAGATGGACAGGGGAAGAAAATATACGACTTTTTAGGTAAAGTTTGCAGGATTCAGTTGGGCGAGCACATGGGTGTGTTGTTAGCACTCAAAACAACAAAAGCCCGTGCTAGCCGATGCTCAGGAACAAGGTGTTAGTTTGCTACACCCACGCATGCTGTTGGAGCAGTAATATAGTGTGTGAACTGAGTTTGTTGTTAAGCCATACATTTGTGTTATTGAGATGTAAAAATTTGAAATGGAATCAAAAGTATACTCGAAATAAAAACAATAATTAAATTACATCAACAATTGACCGCCATGTGGAGTGATTAGTCAAGCGGTATTATTATGATGGTTGTATCAGTGCACAGTTTGATATCGAAAAGTTTTTATGCCGGCAAAACAACGTTTGAGGGGTCAGCTAGTTTAGGTATATATATAAATATATTTAATTGAATATGCTTGTCTAGTTGTCGTCAATGTGCCGAAGTTAAAGTCATCATCACAGGTCACAATTCATCTGACATCATGTTAGATGAAGTGTTTCGCCAGTCTCCAAATGCCTACGTAAAATGCCCGTTTAGAATATATTAGACCATAAACAACTAAATGGTTGGCACCCAACACGTTTTGGGGCAACAATAAAATGTCATATTTAAATTGGCTCCATAGATCCAAACCTCGTGTCATACATAAAAACATGGCTATCTGTAAACATTTTCATTTCCTAATAAAATATTGACAGAATATAAATTACAAGTCCAATAAAAATGTTACACAGAATCAAATATTTATGTTACTATTTTAGATTATTAAGTAACGTAATGTAGACTTCGCGCAGCACACCCTGGAGGTGTGCCGTGCATGGGACGGGCCTCGGTGGAGGCTCGTCTCTGTTGTGGGAAGCCTCTCGCTGCCGGACCTTATTCGATCCATGGCCCGGAGCGAGAGAGCCTGGAGAGAAACGACCTCATTCTGCGAGGTCGTCATGTCCGCCAAGGAGGCGGCTGAGAGGGAGCGGGAGTTGGCCTCCCTACGTCCAACTGGGCGCCACCGCAATCGGGGCCGTAGGGCGCAGGATGACATCCGCCCACCCTAAGTGGGTCTGCGGGCGATAGACCTGGGAAATCCATCGCCTGCGCAATATAGACCCCGGGAGGAAGGCGCGCTGCGTTCCGCGCGTGCCTCCCAGCGGTGGAATGGGGGGAAGCTACTATAGCTATCCCCTGCGTAATCGGAGGGTCCCGCCTCGGAGCTTGGGGCTCCACTAAACGAGGCGGGCTGAGGTCCCCAGGGTCCCGGAGCATGCTCTCCTATCGGGGAGTGTATCCCGTGGCCCTGGTTCGGACATTCGAGGATCGCCGTCGGTGTTAGGGGGAAGGTCGGGGCGCTATTTACCATCTCTACGCGCCCCGGAGTCCCACATATCCCGGCTAGTCCCAACGGCCGGGAATACATGAAGATCTCCGACGTAAAAAAAAAAATACACAGGTTTGTTGTTACCTGTTTTGTTGTCCAATCTATATAGCTAATTTATTTAAATAAATTTGTAAATGGCACAACAAATATTCTTTAAACTAGATAAAACAATGCCAGTTTTTAGGATTTAGGCGCAAAGGGATGATCATCCAGCCAGACGAGGTGTGATGTCTGGCTAGGGGTCGCTGTGCCTAACCCCCGATAGTTGTAGTCGGGGATATCTTAACCTTGCGAATTGCTCTTGAAATTTCGCTATCGCGGTGTAGGACTTTTTCGTAATTATCGCATTTGTAGGCGATATTTCTTGATGCAATTAGTTCAGATTTTTCGGGTAAATTGTGTAAAATATGTAGCATGCGGTCGCTACAAGGATAACAGCCGTTTCTCCGCAAACAAGGTTAACAACTTATCTTTACTGGACGTTTTTCAGCAAATGGAAGGATTGTTGAAATAACTTTGAATAAGAGATCAATTAGGCGTACAAGAGGAGAACTATGCGATTTTCCTTCATCTCTGCAATTGCTCTGTTTCTCCGTAGGATGGCCCCCGAAGCTAACTCGTGGTTTTTGTAGATAGTAGCACATCACTACGACTATAAACTACGTACAGCTATGCTACAGTTTTAGCTTTAACCTAGCTAGGGAACATGCTATAGATTTCGAGGAGGCAATTCATTCTATCCTACTTCCTACTAATATAATAAAAGCGAAAGTTTCTAAGTATGGGTGGATGTTTGTTACTCTTTCATGTAAAAACTACTAGATGGATTTTAGTGAAACTTACACGATAATATAGCATATACATCATAATAACACATAGGCTACAATTTATAAAGATATAGTGTGAATTGTCCAAAATATAAGATTAAGTGTCAAGTGGGTAGAAAAAAATATAACGATAAAATAAATTATATCACCACGCGGGTAAAGCCGCGGGGCGCAGCTAGGTCGATTATAAATGCGACATCTGAGAGCCGTAAACTACATCACCAAACCTGCACTCAAATACTCAAAACATACACGTATTTTATCCCTAATAATATAGGCACCTACCTTCTCATATTGCCTTCCTTGTACAGACAATTATCTATTATATTTTCATTATCTGTAAAGAAGAGTTCGTGTGTACTCTCAAATTTCGTTAGAACTACCATTATTCCACGCGCACGTGCAGGCAAACCGTTATGCCATGTGGCTCCATTACAGAGGCGCACTCGTCGAAGCCCACCGAGCATGCAGGCGCCAGCGTCTTCCAATATTAGCCGTGATTTGTGCCAAATGGAATGTCCCCCTAAGTGGGTAGTAAAGAGCTCGTTACCTATTTGCGCCGACCTTGGCGCTCTGCGCCAATATTTGCGCCACGCATGTCCGCGTCGCGGCCATTACGCACACAGTCAACAAAACCTTAAGTGCAATGAACTAACATCCGCTATTAAAAGACTGCACAATCAAAAAGTAACTTTATTCAGGAGATGAAAAATCTACCTGCCTGTATCAAATCTAATAAAGATTCTGATTTATAGGATGTATCTAACGGTAATGTGGATCGCCATAACATCTGCATAGATTTTTAGTCAAAAGCTCTGACTGGTATGATATTCTTCTCAGTAGGTGCTCAATAATAACGTGCTAGGTCTAAGTAAGTCCTCCAAAATGTAGACACAACAGTTAGCATTTTAATACCCACTTGCTAAACTCTACATTAATGATTCTTATAATATCATCTCATAAATCGGTATACCTAATAAAATGAAGTCACATTAGGTCAAATATAAACAAAGATGAAGCTACGTCTGTCATTAATCTTTCTAGTCGTCTTAAAGCGCCGCTATCCAGCCTCTAACGTTGTTGACTGCTAATACAAGTAGTCAAAGTTTATAAAAGGTGTATGTTATTAAATCATTGAATAATGCCCTCATCTGCTTCGCGTTCATTCATCAGTTTGCCGAGATCATTAGCGTCGTTCCAACTCTGTTTGTTCTCTACAAGTGAGCTAATATTACGTCAGGTAACACCGTACTGCTATACTGTCAAGTTTTACCGACATATCGTACCAGCGGCTGCAGTCTCGACATTGATAACGATCACTTTGCGACCGAATTCGGTCGTTAAGTCCTAACGATCCGATCATAGCGATATTTGGCAGTCTCTACGGTCAAAGCTAACCAATGTCATCGGTATCTTAACAATTTTTGTTGCAAACTTTACGATAATTCGTAATGTTTACGAATAACTTTGCGACCATTTTTGACAGCCCGCAAAGTGATAGCTACGATCGTTAGCATCAATTTTTTTTGCTAAGGTTACGAAATTAAACCAAAAATCTTAATGAAATCATGGCGGAAGAATATTTAGCGTGGGATTTGGTTATGCTCGAACATACCCGTTCGTTGGTAAGTATGAGGCCAAGATTGGTTGGATGAAAGTTAAGACCACTGACTGTTTTAACCATATAATCTTTTTAAATCTTACAGGTGATGATGGATATCCTCTTGAGCCATGGCTAATGACCCCAATTAAGAACCAACAGATTGGGGCACTGGAGCACCGATACACAGATGCTCACTGCTCAGCTAGAAATGTTATAGAAAGGTGCTTCGGTGTACTCAAGTCTGATTTTAGGTGTCTGTCTCACCAACGACAGCTAATGTATGAGCTATACACTGCTGGCCTTATTGTGAATGCATGTGCAGTGCTACACAACATGCGTGTAAAACACAGGTTGAATATACCAACGATATTATGACTTCAACGATTGAGAATAATGATAGACTTACTGATGATGGATTAGAAGAGACAGGTATTAATATTGTTTAGATAATATGTTATACAATTTATTATTTAGGTGTTATCCGAATCATCTTAACATTTTGTTTTATTACAGGAACTGGCACTGGGCGAGCTGTTGCAGAGCGCATACAATGGCGACTCATTCAAACTTATTTTACTTAGTACCTATATAATTAACATAACAATGTGTAAACCTTCATTACAATAAAAAATTAATTATTTTTATTATTTTTATTAATATACTGCAACATTGCATCTCCAATTTTACTTAATGCCAGTGCAAGTAGAATTGATGCTTCAGCTTGCGCCTTGGCTGACTCAGCCTGCATTTTAGCAGCCTCTGGTTGCATCTGAGATGCAGCTGCCAGCATCCCCATGGATTCGGCATTACTTTCCGCTACGACAAGAAAGTCCCTCCGAGCTATGTTGTGCTGCTCAGCAACACTTCTGCGAGGATTCAGATTCCTATTTCTCTTTGGTGATGTGGCAACAGCTGCTCTGCTGCTTATCACTTCTTTGACAGTCACTCCTGACTCCATTTCAATTTGTACCATATCTTTTGCTGGCATAGAGTCCGGGCAGTTGGTGCCAAGAGTATACTCCACACCAATGAGGGAGACTATTCTTTTTTCCACCTCAAAGAGCTGTGGTAATGGTGCGATTGCCAGTTTGCAGCTTATCTTTTTTTAGTTTTGCTGCTTTAGTGCAAGCCCGGCTTTTGAAGTCCCTCCAAACCGTCATCCACTGCTCAGGCGTCTTGACCGATCCGTTGGGGAGTGAATTTAATCGTTCTGCCACCTCTTTCCAACCCGTTTCAAAATTATCACGGCCCTGAAGGCCGGTAAACTTTCTCGTGAATAAGTATGGACGAGCTTCCAAAATTGCTAACAGCTCGTCCAGTTGCCCACTTGTTACACGTGGTGCACGTATACGTCTGAAAAATATCAGCAAATATTAAAAATGTATCAGTATATTACTCAGGCGTAATGTAGTATAAATACATTTCATTTCATGTAAGTATAAAGTTGTGGTCAACATTTAACAAATTACATTTTAAGATATGTGTTGGCTGAACTTACTTACCTGACGCAGCTCGCTCGGGGGCTTGCGTACTGCCCTGTGACTGCGTCATTTTCCCCCTCCATGGTTTTAATAATGTTAGGATAATAATACAATCACAACAGGTTTTTTTAGTTCGACTCAACAAAACTTTGACAGCTTTGACATCAGTTTACTACTGTTGCAAGGAGGCAAACTTTAATGTCCAATGATATTTATCAAATGTATGTGTTTCTTAAAAACAGTAAAAGTAGCAGTAGTAGTAAATACAAAAATATATTTTCAAGGTAAGGTTTACATAGATTTTGTATAATTTTAAAATAAAAACATTAATATATGCTAAGTAATGTTTATAAAATTTCCCTACAAAAGAGGGAGATTTTTTAATAGCTAATATTTTTCCACAAAAATCACCGAACTATGAATATGGTTTTCGTTAGCGTTCCGACACCGTAATGTCAAGTTTAGCAACGATTTTTCTCGGTATCTCGACTGTAGAGAATTGCATTTGACGTAAGCATCGTTACGGCAACCGATTTTTTTCGGTAAGACTTAGCGATCGTTAGTTTGCGATAACATCGCTATCTATGTCGAGACTGCAGCCCCTGCTTAGAAGTAATAAACTCTACGCCATTGCAATACGGGTTTTATGTTAGTTATGTAAATAAATGGTCGCTGCGCGCGCCGCCGTTCGCACCAAATAGTGTTTTATCTTTGAGCTGCCGTTGATCCATCATTGAAGTCATAGATTAAAAATTAGATCGTGATCATAAAACATAAGCTACTGGTCACATGATTGTCTCACCTGCCGTTTTTATACTCTGCCGTAAATCCACAATCAACCCTAATTAAAATAAAGATTTTTTGTCTAGTCTGACTGAGCATTTCTAACATATCATTAAGAACAACTCATGTTTACAGAAAAATATTAGGATTTAAGGTAAAGATCATGGTAAAATCATGGTTTTTTGTGTGAAATTAAATTTATTAATTACAAAAAAAAACAATCGATGAAATTTGTCTAGAAGCCTTCGTTTAAATGTGATATTTTTGTATGCATGTCTGATTTAATCAATGTGGCAGAACAAAATGATTGAGTTGACTCGTCTGACTCCAACTAATCTATCTCTTCACACAAGACAAAGAATGTTTAATTACTCCGCAGCCTTACCTCTGTTGACAGTCGCGCTGCCGCGGTCTGCGCCCGCGCACCCAGCTTCTATTGATTCTTGGAATACCCGCCAGTAGGTGCTTGCTCAGGTTCTACTGTTACTGTTGAGTTTATAGAGTGATTGTGGGAAACGTCACTATTGGGTCAATGATTGTTTAAGAGGTTTCTTAGAATAACTATTGGCTTTTTACTTTTATTTACTTACAAAGTACATAATAATTATGTAGTACAATTCTTATACTAACAAATCATTTGTTTCTCAAACCAGTGCTAATGCGCCCACAAGTTTGATCGAGGCTGGTGCAAGCAAAGTGCAAGCGAAGTGTTGACAACTGTGCGTTTGCCGTTTACCTTCAATTTGAAAGATCAAAATATTACTTATTTGAATTAAATACTGCGATGTAACTGACAAGCATCAACATGCAAGACAAGCATGGTGGTTCATCTGATTCCACAACTGCTACGAATTTCTTATTTATTCCACAGTCCAAATTGTGTACTTTGGAGGGTAATATTTTGTCCATGCCTTGATATATTTATCGTTTCCTGGACGACGACAAACGTCCGTAATTGAGCAATCACGACGACACTATAACTCGCCTCAAACTATCGGATTACATACACAACCCTATCGATGACCATTCACTGCAACTCTTATTCTTTAGCGCTTTTAGCCACATGCATTATTTAAGTCCCTTTCCCGCTTACACCAATACAGTTTTGTTAGACAGAGATAGGATCACGAGTGACCATATTCGGAACGCAGGTGGAAATACTGACCACTGGTCAATAGGGTTATCGAATTACAGACGATGTGAAATTTATCGATCTACACAAGCCTGTACGTGTAACGCGGTGAATGTTTAAGGAAGACGTATTGAAAGTGACCGTTGGCCGCCATTTCGGGTGTTCATTGTCAATCGTGTGAATATGTCCATTTGAAATGGTAATCGATCGTGAACACGTAAAGGACGTTGAGGTCAAACCGAAGGGCACTACTATTGTGTGTTTGCTGCGTCTTCCTGGTGACACTGCTATAAGTATGCTAAGTAGCTGCTAGCTGGTGTCATGTTTTGAAATCGATTTTGAACGAAAGACACCGAGTCATACAAATCAGGCTACAATACTTTCTAAATGCTTACTTCAGAGCTAATGCAAGAATCATTAGGGAATATGTGTTGCAAGTCTTTTTAAAACATACTCGTATATGCGTAATTTCTGCTCAATGTATAAGAGAATAGATAGCCAAAATGTCTATAGAAATAAGTAGTAATCGTACCAAAGTGCATAATTACAAATGTCAATATAATAAATAAATAAAATAAATATCCTTGGACATTTTCACACAACGCCATCTCGTCCCAAGTTAAGCAACTTAATGCTTGTGTTATGGTAACGAGATGGATGATAAACTATTTATATACATTTTTTTTTTGTAAATACATACATATTATAGATAGAAATGACACCCAGACTCCGAGCCAGTGCCTCTGGTTTAGACAAAGACACTTGCCCCACCCCGGAATCGAACCCGGGACCCGTTGATCCAAAGGCAGCTCATCTAACCACTAGACCAATATTATTTGCATATTTTAATAAATAGTCAAGCTTATTATAAATTCCGTTCGGTAATTAATACAACAGTAACGATAAAATATACGTATTTATTAGAAAGCTTTGAAAGGCGAAGAAAGCTCTGATATTGATCGACATTATAAAAAGTGAAACATATTTACGTATTTGTTTGAAATCAAGCCTTTCCAAAACATTTCTTCTGATCTTATCTCTAGAAGCACTAAACTCAAAACGAAGATTATATCAGCGGCAGTGTAACTATCGCCTTATAAATATTTGCACTGTCCTACATCGCTCCCCGTCTACCAATCCCACCAGGCACTAGGTAGAGTTGTCTGCAGGACTGCAAGTTCAAATCTATTAATAAACATCACGCAATACCTTACCTTGTTACTGGAGACACGTTTGCACAAACGAGATTTATATTTAGCGATTTCCATACTCGTTCAGTAATCGAGCAAATAGTTATGCTAGTTATCCACCATAATACTGTTTCATTTAAAATGGTGCAAAACCGTCAGGCATGACACATTGGGATTAATGGAGTTTTACAGCGTTGAACAGTCGGCTAAGTTGCTACCGCGATATTGGTAGAGACCAGCCACAGCAATGACCTGACAAAGAACCGAATAGCCATGGTTAATTTTTATCCTCACATTAAATTATGGAAAAGTCAAGCAAATGGCTCTCCTTGGCTACACGACTTAACTATGGACGGTAATTCGTAAGAGACAGTCGCAATCAAAGTTACATTTAAGCCAGGAGACCCACATCGGAATGGAAGGCTCTTCAATAAAGAATAGCCTATCGAGTAATTCGGCGTGTCCGGCCTCAGCCATAAATTCCCGCGGGCCGCGGGCTGGCGTTACCCAGCGTGGGGCCGGCTCGCATTACCCCTCACGCGGCTAATTGACTAACTCAGATATTTATATTAGACTTTAACATATTTTATACCAACCGTAGTAGTCCAAGAGTTGACTTAGCTTTAAACGGACAAGAGAAAAAGTAAAAATCTGTTTTAGTTTTTGTCAGATCTTTAACTTTAATTATGTAGTTTTATTAATTATTTGTACTTCAATTAACATATTAAAATCTAATATTGATTTGGAAAT
Source organism: Clostera curtula (assembly GCA_905475355.2). Taxonomy (NCBI): domain Eukaryota; kingdom Metazoa; phylum Arthropoda; class Insecta; order Lepidoptera; family Notodontidae; genus Clostera; species Clostera curtula. The sequence goes on from FR997799.1 coordinate 20,143,701, forward strand.
GTATGACCAGAGCACGGGTAGATCTTTTTAACTTTTGCATAGAGTAAATTGTAATACATTTTATCCAATACCTGTGCAAAAAAGTTTTCATTTAGTAGTAAAATATTTATCAAACAATATTCCTAGTCTCAACCTCTCTGACCTTACCGTCTGTACCGCAAAGGATAATGGATTGGTGCACGGTGCAGCTTCATTCTAATAGCCAATGTGTTTGTTTTAAATATGATTTCTTATCAAGCTTTAAGAAATTATGAAACTCAGAACCTAAACATAATGTTGTAAAGCAAATCGTAAATCATGGATTAAAATTGCTCGAAAATGCGTCAGAAATTATGATTACATCAAGATTTATTATCACCGCGTGTAGGCAGAGTGGGTGCCATGAATAAATAGCAATGGCTATATTAACGCAAATCGTAATCAAAGCTTTCCGTCGCTCAATATCGCCTTCGAACTTCACGGTTAAGGGTCCAGCCGGAAACAGACATTCTGGCATCGAACGATCAATAACTTAGAATCAACAGTAGCCAAATATCTCGGCCTAATCCGAGTCGAATCGCTGAATATTTTTCCATAACGCCACGGAATCGATGATCAGAATAGTGAAGGGACTCGATTGCTCGTTTTTTTTTTGTGAGAACATTTCGTTTTTCAATCACAAGCCAACCTTTTTACGGAGCTGGTGTACGTGGAAGGCGATAAATATCGGAGCTTATGGCCGCGGTCGGCTTTGAGCCGGGCGCTTTATCCAGATTGCTACAACATTTTTTGGATACTCTCATACAAGATGTCCTATGAAATGACAAGTGAAAGTTTACTCTATGTAACTTTATGAGTGCAGACGCACTTTGGATTTTCGATTGTTTTAAGTGTTGAAATCTGAACCCGAGAATTGCATTAGAGCAACCTTATTCTATGAACAAAATACAAATTGCTCACTACCTATCATAAATGTATTGTATAAATGTAGCGTTAACACTTTTTTTAAAGGTCATAGACGTCATTTGAGGTATAGAAAGTACATGGTAGCTCTGGCTCAGAATATACAATACTTAAAGTAGGCTTAAATACGACTACGTCTTTATGTACACCAGTGATCAAGATAGTGGTGATAATGATATTCGATGTCGATGACGCCGCACATCGGGGATTCCATAACACTTAGTACTATCGACATATATAACTTCTGCTTCCTGATGGTGGAAGTTTTCGTATTGTTGGAACTTGATCGAAGTTTATCCATAATGAGTCACCAAAACCTGTGATTCTCGGCTCAGATCTAACCCACTTCGTCAATGTAAACTCTATCACTGTAATTAATTTTAATAACGTTCTGTAACGCATGTGGTGAAATACATGCGCAAAATCAATAATTTGGTCTTCGAAACGGACAGTCTAGTATTATTGCGCAACATAGCCAAAATTTAACTATCATGGATTGCATCATGTCTGTTCTTATTTAAAGGTTGGCAAAATTGTAGATCTCACATTTTGTTTTATTAGTTCGATATTGCTTTGTGCGTCTTAATTATGTTTGGACTAATTCAAATAAATGTATATAAATAAAGACAATGTTCTTAAATCATTCATTTATTTCGTCGTTAAACAGTTAAAACAGTTAAACTTCGTTAAAACAGTTGTAAACGCTAACTTATCAAATCGATCAGTAATTCCTTTACTTAAAAATATATAAATAAATAATATGTAACAAATATAGTGTACGTTGCTTCTTCTCTTCAATCCAGATAAATATAGAAAACTGATTTAAGCAATTGAGATGTTAGCAATATTTTGTTTGGACAGTTTTGACCTTGAATTAACACAGAAACACATTTTATTTGCATCCATACATTTTTGCATGAATACTTACGTTGTCAATACGCATAGCCAGTCCTATTATAATTAGCATTCAAATATATTCCGCATGACAAAGAACCTAATATAAAATTTCAATATTTATTCAATAAAGAGGTGATGTGTTAACATAGGTGTTTGCAAAACACAAGTCATTATGCGCGTGCAACAAATTATAGTGGTCACGTGGAGTCGCCGAGACTGTTGCAGGGTACTGGGTACCAGACCCTGGGAGATGTTTGGTTGGACGTCGCCCGAAATTACGACAACGATAGCTAAAATCATATTGGCGTGTATCGTATTGATTTGTAGGATACACATTGCGAGTGTGATGAAGTAAACTATTGAAAATTTGGGGAAGTTCGCAGGAATGTATTACACGTAATTTAATGGCCGATTTCCAATCTTTTTCTGATACTAGCGACCCGCTCCGTTTTGTTTTATAATATGTAGTCACAATCCAATCTCAGCTACTTCTACTTAATAAACAGTAACTATGAAATATTTAAATCAACGGCCTGGCCTTTTGGATATTGATTCATTATTTTGATTTAGACATTATTTTGGTCAATGAGAAATGATGAGTAAACCGCACCTAATACTGGAACTGGCCCCATTGTTGCCATGCGTCATGCTTGTGAACAGGTGCCGTTGCTGGGGGTGGGTTGGATCGGGCATTAGAAGGTTACTATTGTTGGCTATGATCCGGCTGATGTTTTGCCCTTTGCAACTATTGCGCGAGTTTGCTCTCACAAATCTGTTATATATCCAGTCTTGTACCCAAAAATGGCGATCTAAAAAGAGCAACTACAGAGTTTCTTGCCGGCTCTTCTCTGTAGAGGTGCATTCCGAACCGGTGGTAGATGGTAAATAGTTAATTTTTATTGGCAAATTTTATTATATTTTATTATTTGACTTAGGTTAGCCAACTTGATTAAATGAGTTTTGGTTTTGATTGTTGGCTTATGTTTGCTGCAGTCCTCCGCTCTACAAGCAGTGGGCGCGCAACCGCAGCGCAGGCGCCGCTCCCCGCTCCTCGAGCTGCGATGACTTTTGACTTTAGCGCGGTTAAGCTTCATAATATAATTGAGCCCGAACAAAATCCGGCCCAGTATTACCATACAATGGGCAAGTCAGTTCCGTCGCCCGCCGGGTCGACGGGGGCAAAAAAACACTACCACCAGCCATGTATATCCAAATTGAATGACCTAAGGGCTAACATAGTATCTTGGTGAAATGGACTCTATACATTTGCCAATAAGGAAGTATTTAGAATGGAGCTTGTAGTTCTTTAGACGTTATAAACATGCTTGGAAGGTTGGCAGCCGTCCATCGAGGGCAAGCCATCGTGAGCCCGACGACTGTTTGACGAGTGACATGAACTAAAAAACGCAGTGTAACTTACCCAACGGTGGGGGAGGCCGGGATGCGCGAGAGTTGCTACTGCACAGGTTTGACTTATTGCATGGGAGTCCCAGTTTTTGTATATTCCCAGTGCAGCAAATCTTGATCCAGTATTTTTCTATAGCTTGATAAGTAGGAACATAATAATATGTTGATATTCTTTTACCATCGCCATTGCTGTATTACAAAGTCTGTTTTATTACTTTTGAATCAATTCTGAAATTATTTAATGCTAAGTTCCTTTCTATCCATTACCTCTATAAAGTTTTTTTGGCAGCAGTGGGCTGCAAAGTCGATCTTCTTGTCATAGGCACAGGTTGCCGTTCCATGTTTCCCTTCTCTTGCTACTAGGTTTTCTGCATTTTCCATTACTTAGTCACTACATAAAGTGCAAATTTATTTACTCAAATGATAGACTATCAACTTTAGTTAGACTGGTCGTCAATAAATAAATAAAATGTGTTTAATATTTTCTAAAAAGAAGTATGCGGCAACGAAATTTTATGGGAAAAGAACTAGAGTATAAGAGATACTATAGTTTATTTTGCCAGTTTTTCTTCTGTGTAATAGTGCTTTTCTACCGAAATCAGAGATGCGCACAGTCACAAACAAACAATTTAATTTATAACCTATACACACACACTATAGTAAACACTTTCGTAGCCACTACTTATTTTCAGCCGGATTGGGAGACTGAGCAAGTCTCTGGATCTGCGTGCGCTGTTTGCAGGATGTCTGATTGATGAGGTTTGTTCGGCTTACCGTCAGCGGCTACGACGGGTCCAGTTGTTCACGTCTCTTATTTACTTGAGACACTATGAGATATTTTGTAAGCGAATGTGAAGACATGATCTAGCCAACGCTTAGACAAAAAAATAGAAAAGGCAGGGTATTTTATACAGCACGGTTATCCTACGCAATGTATCATAGGCTTGTGTGGTGATAGGTTTAGAATACAAGTACATTATTTCTTAAACCCATTCTCTCTTGAGTGTATAAGAAGTCTAAGTGTGCCTAAAACAAGCCAAAGGAGAATATTTTAAATTAAACTATATATTAACCTACGTGTGGTGACGGATTTAGAATACGTTGTGTCACCACCCCATTCCATCCGTCTGCCCAGGGTGGCTCAGTAGGCTAACTACCCTTCATGTTATTGGAGGAGGCCCGACTCAGCAGTGGGTCACGTATGGGCGGAGAAGTAGTAGTAGTATACGAAGCCAGCGTGTGACAGTAGCTCATTTATATAATTCCAGAAACTGTACACCAAGACCAGTAGCGCATCTTGGTAGAGGCCCATGCCCAGCAGTGGATTGTTTTCTTGGATATGTTGCTATCCCGTGTATTGTCGTTTAATCGCCGCTTCAGAAAAGAATTGGTTGCCACTACGCAATCCCAAATATTTTGAAAGAGTAACCCTGCTATGTTGAAGAGTTGATTTTGAAACAGCACTTGCTACTCGTGTGTGGGTTGCCAACTAGGTGGTCTACACGGTTGAGGGCGCTATTCTAGGCTCGACGCGACAATGTGGATCAACGTGAGTAAAATCGTGTAAACCTGATTCAATACTATTGGACGTATTCTATATAATTTTTCTAGGCTAACATGAATTATGGGGGTATAGTATAACGCCTACATTATGACACTTTTGTCAGAAAATAAAGCACATACTTAATGTTTGTTGGGAGACACCTCAGCTCGTGAATGACCTGATTCAATTTTGGGACATATACATAATGCTATGCCAGGCTATAAAACCCACGCAAACTAGTTCTGTTTCAATATTATGCGTTTCCGCAATCATCATCATCACATTGGTCATCTCAACCTGTAAATAAGCCTCCGCTGGAAATTCCCCGCCCTCCATATGGTTTCTTACCAAGCCTATCTACAGCCAGATATCCTGCCTATTGAGTTTCATTATTCACCTAGTACCAGACTCTCGGGATGGCACGGGTTTGTGAAAGCAGTAAAATAGTGTGATTTGTTGGATACATCAGCATTGTCTGTTGCGTAGCGTCCAAACAAAGATGTCACCCGGATGCGCTCGCGCACGTATCGGCGCATGAGTGGCCGTCGCCCGGTAGAAAGTGTCGGCACTGTATGGTCAGCATACTGATACAGAAGGTCCAATCACACGCTTGTAGGTACAATATTATTCTGTAAATAACACATCACTATCAACGTTAAAATTACCTTCATTTGTGCACATAAGTATACTATTACGTACATTTTTCGGTATATCAGCTGTTTCTTTCTATTTAGCTTATAAACATACGTCCTACAGAATAATATGTACCTGTATCTAAAGTTATCTACAGAATAATCTGCGCGATAAATCAAATAACTTTTATTAAACACATAGCTAGTCTGCAGTACTAGCTAGTAAAGTTAAACACTTTAGTAGCTAGTACTGCAGACCTTAGTAAAGTTAACTTCTTCAACTAAAATCTCAATCCATTTTTTTTAATAAAATCTTACTTTTGCGGATAACATCCCTTAAAACAACATAATATAAAGACATATAAAAATAGGATGATAAATGCATTTTAATTAAAGGTGTCTTGTCCCAAATTGAGTCATGAACGACGAATCTTAATCATTATATTAAAAGCAGGTAACAATCTGGAAAAAAATATGTGCAACTTTATAAGTAAATTCTTCTTAGTTAGAATCTTAAAAAAACCTTAACTTGTTTTTATTATTGAGGAAAGACACTTTTTATATTTTTTCCCACTAAACAGAAAATTTGGTAAATATGACGATAATATGTTTCGGGTGGCGCGTTGTTAGCGCAGCGAGTTATTAACCTTTCACCGCCGTTGGAAGACCTCACCTATAGGGACCTTCTGAACCTGTATGCTCTTTCGTAAGTTTTACAATTGTGAGTCTGCTGACGTCACAAGCGTCACAACCTATTTGCTTTCTAGAAAACGGTTAATACTAGTAAATGTATTACAAAAAGAATTCAAGAAATGGTAGGAAATGAAACGATATTCTGACAAATTTACATAATTATCTATTCTCAACCCATAAATGTCCCAATGATTAAATTAAATGGAGAAGAATTACAGCGTATACGCAGTAATTCGTTGATACATGGAGAAAACATAGTGACACTAACCTGACCCTGAGTGTCAGAAGATGCGAGTTGCAGGACCTCGTTGCTGGAGGAGGAAAACGTCATCGTTTCAGCCCATAAATTACCCACTACTGTGTCAGCCATCCTACAAATTCCTGGACGGAAATTGGCGTTCTGTGCCACGCTGGCATGACGGGTCAGCACAGGGCTTGTATCAAGTTTTCCTTTTCTTGCGTTTGTTCTAAATCCGTCATCACAAGGGACGGTTAGATTAGCCCAACAGGGTATAGTGGACTAATAAAATGGAGGGGACTTGAGAAGTTGGTCGAAGTATCATGTGCATACACCAGGTAAATTAATACCAATGAATAATTTTGCGATATCGTTCAATTCTCAATATCAGCATAATGCGATGTATCTTTAGAGAAACAATCGGTAAATCAACGGCGTGAATTTTCGCATACCTGTCGATACGCGATGAAGCGTATCGTCATATATTCGTGGCATAATGCGCAAAAAGCGTACGCTTCGTGCGCGTTGACAAACGTTTGACTGTTTGTGTCAGTGGCGCACGCGCAAATATCTACGGTGCTACGCTTCAGTGGGTCTCAGACAAAATGGCACACGAATTGTAAATAAAAAAATAAGATAAGTGACTGGCAACAGGGCTAAATCTGAATGTATTAGTATGAAGGGGGGGACCAATTCGGGTAGAATTACATTTTTAACTCGTGTCGCTAATTGTAACACATATGATACATTTGCGGTTCATCTGCTGTTGCAGGTGTACATAGGCGGTGGTGATCACTTACTATCGCGTGAACAGCTTCCTAGTTTGCCTTCCTCTTTTATAAAATAATACTAATAGCATAATCATGTATGATTATTTCTGATTATGCTATATAAATACTTATGCTATTATAAGTATTTGTATAGCATAATCAGAGAGTTAACTTGACCTTATTGTATACTACTTTTTGCGAAAATGTAATTAAACAGGGTTAACATTTCTAATATTTGATCCAGGTACGAAAATCCCCGTGAAGTTCATAAAATATTAGTAGAAATATTTTACTGCTAAAACACATCCTGGATGGCGAATCATAAGGTATAAAATTGAGTTTGATTTAACAATTTGGACATCAATCATTTACATAAACAAACCCAAAATCTAACTATGGTATTGGCGAGCTTATACGAAATGGCTATATATTCCTAATTTATGTTGATCTTGAAGAATCCTAGGTATAAGAAGACATTATGATCATAAAACACTTTTTTATGCAATAACACTCGAAACGCTTCACAATAGTGTTGGTAATTTATGGCATTGTGACGCATTTATTTTATTATAATTAGAATATTAGCAATTTACGTTTGAAATAAATTTTTACGAGTTGCTATATTTTAAACTAGGCAGCATGTGTTAAATGTATTTTGCAAAGATGTCTTGAAGGCCAATGAGCGGTCGGAATAAATAAAACACCTATATTCATGGGTTTATTGGCTTTGTAATAAATATGTTACTAACTTTAAATAAGTTGATATGAAAAGATAAACAGTTAAAAAACAAAAGATTATTAAAGAAACATGGTATCGTAATGTTTTTGTTTCTTATTCCCCAAACAGCGTCCCAAATATTTCTAGCTTTGTTTATTTCAGTTTCTCAAAAATACAGATTAAAATACATACGAAAGTGTGCAATCCTTTAAGGTTTTAACTCAAACTCAAACTCAAAAGGAACTTTATTTACGTAGGTTTCATCACAAAACTCTTATAAATCGTCATATTTACAAACACCATTATCATCTTACAGCCCCTGTCCCACACTAACGCCTAAACAATTGGTTCAATTTTGATAATGGCTGGTTTAGAAAGAGGCGTATTCAACAGAAAATAATAAACATTGTGTCGTAATATAAAACATAAACAGGTATAGGAGGGCAAGAAGGGATGAAAGTTATTTAAAAAATCTTTACTTTTGATTAAGGAATGTCTTCAAAACCAATCCACAAAGATAGGTACATCGTTTATTATCATTAACAACCAAGTAACTATCCATAAATTATAAAGTGTGATGTTAACAGTGTGTACAAAGATACAAGTCTCATGTGAAAGTTGGTTTACATTTATTTGTATTTCGCAGGAATGTGTCAAATGTTTTAAATCAAAGAGTAAAGATGACATATACAAAAAATATATAAAATTATTTATCTATTAATAATTCGGTCATTTCTATTCATAGCTATTTTATTATAACCGTTCTTTGTATAAACGGCCAATTAAACTTGAGTATAAAATAGGTATTCCAATATTTTATTTAATAAAAATCAAAATGACTTAGGTGACAATGTGAACACTCGAAATGGAACTAGACTATAGTTTGTACGGCTTACGCAAAAATAGTCTGTACAATGTACTCCTAAAGTGATGAACCGATTTTAATGCCTTATTAATTGTGTTATTTGTTTCTAATTAAAAGATAGAAGCAGTTTTATTCTAATAGTTCCAAATCTATGAAAATTGTGGTTCGGAAGCTAATATTAATTAGACGTAGGTCAAATCGGCACAAGGCGCGTGGCCGGGTCAGCTGGTGGAAATAAAAATAGCCGATCTATTTGGTACAACTTATTTGATTGCAGACAAGCACTCCAGCAGCCCCTAAACATCGTTGAGTTGCGTGAAGATTTCTTTCGGTATCGATTGAGGCGTCCCCTGCAACGCATTAGTATTCCGTGCGCGCGCGCTGCCGCGATCGGCAAGTGGCTCTATTTGGCGCGGCCATATTTGGCGCCGGACGTCTGGTGACGACGGCTGACTCCTCCGGTACGTGCTGCATCCCGGCAACTCCTGCCACCTTTTGTGGTACACAATGATTTACTTCTAACCCCCAAAATGTGGAACAATAGCTGTACCGTCGCCCAGGAAAACAGCACATAAACGATATCTAACAGAAACAAACTTTTTATGGTCTCTCTGATTTATAGCGTGTGTATTAGCTGTTTGCTTAAAATATTGTGGCATTTAATTAGGAATTTGTGCCAATTAACTTTCGAATAAAATTGTCGTAAATCTAATCAGTAGGTAAATCACTGCCTAATTTAGTAGGTAATACAATTTAAATGAATCTAAACCCAAAACCATCTCAATCTCACTTGTCACAAAAGTTAAAAGTAACAGCAAATTTAATGAGTTTGTTTTTTCACTTTAAATATACGGAATGTTTTTTGTTTGTATTATAGTTGAGTTTCCTTAACCTAACAATGGTATGCATAATAATGAAGCAATGTGTTTTTATTAAAATAAATAAGCTAATTTGTAATTGTGGATTTTTTATCTATTACATACATATTTTACATACGTATTTATATGTATGAAATTCAGTGGACATTGAAATCAAACACACGAAGGATCTATCGTGGTCATGAATGAAAAGTATGCGTGATATATTTGCTTTGAATGTGCCATAATCGCGAAAACTCAGAACATCGCCTCAGTTGGTAAATTGGCGATAGGTTGTTGCTATTCACGTATCGGCTGACGACCGGTTCCGTAACAGGTATTTAGAAATTGCGAGAGATACGGCACCCTGACACGAGAAATTTGCGAGAGATGGAATGTTAATTAGACAACGATAAATTAGAGTACACGGCCGATTTAACACGACGCTGAAAGCCCGTCGTCAATCAGGCGGACGATCGATATGTTGTGATAGTTCGTTTACGTAATTAGAAGTTTCTAATTCCAAACCAAAATACTGGAGTAGCCATTTACACAATGGATTTGATGGATTGGAAGGCTACGGATTTAATAAGGCGACAAACTTCAGCATTCCTTTATATGGTAAAAGTAACAATGAAGGTGGTACAAATATGTCGATCAGATTAGTGAGAGCAAACACACTTACAAGTGTGAAATAAGAAAACAGATAAGAGTTTTGATGACCAAATACAATAATTGCCTGCATGTGCAATATTTCATCAAATATATATTTGTGCTTATGTAGACGGATGTAGAGCACGCTTCCTGTCGTTTCCCAAGGAGCACTTTTCCTCTGACACGATTTCCCGCAAGGTCGACGTCCTCGCCACGGCCGCGCTGCCATATAGCTTTCCTTAAACAACAGCACTTCTTCTGCCGTTAAAATAAAATTTCAGCTATCATGTATATTACATTCTACTTTATTTAATACCCGACGTTTCAAATGTTCTGCAGCTGTAACTGTTTCTTCGTACCTATAAAGACAACTAACTGATTTAGTATCGCCCGTGACCACGACTGCCGCAAAGCATTCGAAACGTCGGGATTTAAATAATGTAAAATACACCTAATAAATCCATTAAAAGTGTTTAATTTCTATGTATAATATGTATGTGTTTACAAAAAAAAATGTATTTGAGTAGTTTATCATCCATCTCGTTACCATAACACAAGCATTAAGTTGCTTAGCTTGGGACGCGATGGCGTTGTGTGAAATGTCCAAGGATATTTATTTATTGTATAATAATCGCGAAAACCTAAAACATCATTATATTAGATTCGTTTGACGAAGATTCCATACATATAATATAATAAAAGATATTGAACCACCAGCCTTTTGGAACCCAATAGGCACAAATTTAGTGCTTAAATATGCAGTCTATCTAAAGGCTAGTTAGTGGCAGAGTACTCATAAGGTTTTTTAAAGTTAAAAAAAGATAAGAAGTCGCACAGACTGCTTTACCATTGCATAATTTTTGGACTGAGCCTGAATGACTGATATTGAACCTTATTACAGAATGACAAGTTTTATAAAGCAATCATCGTATACAAGCATATTTAAGACATCGGCGGAGTTAGGTTGTTGTAACGTGGCAAGACAAAAAGTGAAGTGAAGCGTATTTAATATCCGACGAATGAAAATATGTACTCATTTTTAATATACAGGATGTGCTTATCAAATCGCTACAGATTTCGAAACTGACAACAAAGTGGCTTGCAGATTCCATGGTATGTTTACGAATTTCCATACAAAAAACTATAAACATGCCTCAGCTTAAACAATGGACGCGATATTATAATTTCACTACGCACATTATCATACGCACGCGCCCTGTCGTATGCGACGTATGAATCTTATGACGCACTCAGTATTCTATTCATGACAGATTTTTATAAATACGCTTACCAGAAGCCGCATTGCTGTATGTACATCACATATAGGAGTTCGGGCTGTGTGGTCCAGCAATTCTGGACTAATGTAAACTGAATACACGGTATCCTAATTTTATCCAAGGTGCAGAACATTATTTAAGATTCGTTATAAACCTAACCTTGTCTTAGGGCCAGGTGGTTTGGCTCTCTAGTTAATTAATTTCCATTAATATGGCTTGTGTCTTGTGAATATCTTTGGTTCTTACCACACCAACCAGGTATCTGTAACTCAATTTACCAATTAATGAATGCCTCAGCTACGGTTTAGTATTATATACTTTTTATTTATACGCATATATTTTTATTTATTTAGGCTATACTACGGTAGATTGTGGTAGATATTAAATAAAATACCAAGGGTGTAAGAGAATCAATACACATCTCGAGCTTCAACCTAGGAAAGGTAGAACTTTGTTTTTTTTCTGCAAATCAAAAATGACCTTTGAGTTACCTATTAAAAGTAAGAAAGAGAAATACGACGTCGGTCCCAGACAGTCAACCCCTATGTTTATAGTTATAGTAGGAACAGTATTGAGATAGCAGTATTCTTGGAGCGCGCGATAAGCGAATCAACGCAATAAGCATAAAGTAGGCGTGTTATGTCGCGAGCGGCTAGCTGCATACGGCTCGATTGGTTTGCTTAAAGTACCTTTTAGTCCCCATGTTAGACCAACACTATTTCTTTTAACTTTATATTTGGGACCTGCAGCCACTATGCGCAGGGCACCTTGCCTTTTCCCAATTTCATCGATTTGATTTCGAGTATCGACTGGCATAGATCTTATAATAGCAACTAGGACCGATGGGTTTTCATGTCCTCTGAAGCATGGAGTGGTCAGTTGTTATAACGCAACCAATTAAGAGTCAAATGTTTGTCAACCTGTAATTTAATTAGATTTTGTTTTAATACTATATGGGATATATAGCTATCACATTACAGTCAGATAAACTCAATCACCCACCTGTTCAAGCCGCCGTGGATATCGGTTTAGGAAATCGCTCGGAAGATTAGGGTCGCTGTGATTACAAAATTCGTCAGAAACACATCTGCGCGTAAATATCCCTAGTTCTACCTATAAGGTATATTGCTGAAGGCCCTTCTACCAATAAGGTCACCATTTGAACAGGGTTTGTTCACTTAATGTCTATCAATCTATGAGCTTTGATGCCGAAGCATCTTAGATTGACGATATACTTACCACTTGCCAGTCGATATTGTAAGTATCGAAGCATATCTTAGGTGCTAATTGAAACAAAGTCCCTCGATACATGCTAATAGTCACAGGATTGCCGATACGATCAATGATCGCGATCTTATGATAGGCGAGTGAATGCGCATGCGCAAGAAGTTGCGACGAACTGGTTCTGTCTGCTGTGGGCTAAGTACCTGCCAATAGAATTGTTAACCTGTACGTGAAATCTAATTGAATAGAATTAATTGCATTGAGCAGTACATAGGGGATATAGTGAATAATAGAAAAAAAATCTTTTTCTTTTCTTCAGACTTCTAAAAGGAGAAGGTTCTCAATTCAGTTGTATGTTTTTTCTTTTAATTATTGTTGTATGTGTGTTACCGCATAACTACGTAATTTGTGAATCGACTCGATTTTTTTTGTTGTCCCATTTTTTATTTATATCGGTTTGGTAGTTTGGCAGAAACTTGAAGTAAGCCAGCAACAACAACGACAAAGATTTGTAAAAATAATATTTTTTTTATATCGATATTAGTTCACTCACTTTTATTGCGAAAAAGTATTTTACATTTGGTTTTAGTAGCTACAATCGTCTTTCAGCCCATTTATAATACAGCTGAATCCTACTCTCGCAATTTGATGCAGTTTATTCACGCTGGCCAGACTGGTTGGCATGAAGTTTCATCTCAAGCCTTTTCCGCTCCTACAACACTCTCAGGATATAAGGTTTAAAGTCAGTGACTTAAACACTATTGGTTCTAAGTCCCTAACAACACGGCGCCAGCGCGCTGAACAAAGAGCGGAAAACTGTGCGCATGCGGGCTCGCAGCGCGCAGGCGCATGTTGCGCGTAATTATGGTATCCTGCCAAAGCTATTAGCGCATTCCTCGGCCGACGTGACGCTATAGATACTCTATCTATCAGACCTGCACATGTTACATATATAGATAATTGGCTGATGTTTGCCAAGTCTCGATTAAGCTATCAAAGCAATCAAATTAATTATTTGATTGAGCTCGTCAATCGAGAAAGACCGGATAATAATTATGGAATTTTTTTACAGACACCCATCTTATCACCTCATAAATTCCCTACAGTGAGGTAATCCCCCTTCAGTTGGGAGAAGAACATCCTCCTATAGCATGCACATGATTTTATTTAAACTACGTATTTTAATAAGAAGTAGTCATTTTCTTATAATTTATTGTAGTCGACGTAGTCACGCACTTAAACGACGATGCATAGCTACCACTTATCAAAAAGAGCTTTCCATTCCGACGTTATTAACGTACAGCAATTTGTCACAGCAGCACATATTAACCTTATAAAGGACAGATTCCCGGAAAAACATTCACAGCTCGATCACGGAATAATGCTTATATTTACTAGCCCACATTTTGGACAGCCTATTAGTTATTCGTAACTCCCCATATATTATTATACGGACAATAAGGTCAGACAGTCAGATTAGACAAACGGTGACATCGTAAAGTGCTCATGCCACCTCATTAGAGATGTTTCATTAAGGCCGAATTAGCGAAACAACAAATGTCAAAGAGCGTGATTAGTATTTAAATAAAGAGGTCACGTCTCAAAATTAAAATAGATAATAGAATCAACAAGCGCATGAGGTCAACAAGCGTGAATTATGTGGAGACGGATCTGGAATAAAGTCTAAATAATTAATTCAATGCTGTGGATGTTTCATAAGTGGCTACTAAAGTAAACTAGACGCTTTGGGTTTTAAGAGAGTCTGACTCGACAGTGGGCTGAAATAATTAGATATGATAATTATTACTTGACGCTATCTTTTATCCTTTCTTCATTACAGTAGTTCTATTTTCCTGACAAGTTTTGTAAATTATTACAAGCACTTGTCATGTATACAGTGTTACAACGGGATTAAAACCATATTTGTCGATATAATAAACATTAGCTCTAGCTTACAGTGTTTGTTCCTAAACGTAAATAAATAATTATTCTCAAAATTAGTGCCAACTACCAAAGCTTATAACTATATCGAAATTGTCCATTAAAAAGTAACTGAAAAAAATGATAAAACATTGGACTAATAGTTCGGAGATAGACTAGCAAGTGCGAGTGGCTTTACTCCATGGATTTATGAAATATATAAAATATATGTAAGATATTTTTATAGCATTATCGTCAATGTGAAGGAGTCCCGATCCAGCTACTATAAGCCAAGGCGTTCCTAGTCTATCCTGTCCAGGCTCGGGGGTCAGTCCCCCGACTGGAAGGCCATTTTCCGTGACCCTGGTGATTTGGTGAGTTATTTGGGTTAAACATTGATTTGTCAGTAAGGTTTTTGTCATAATATACATTTTGTTACACCAATTTGCCCTTGCATGTCAGTCGGACAATGATCAGACAACCTTTTACATTTTTAATCAGTATACTTTTATATCAACGATTTCTATATTTGGCTAATGAGCAGGTCACTAAACAGCAATAGCAGTATATCACGCATCTCATCCGCATAGAAATTCACGTCAACTGAGTATTTTTTAATGTAGACAGCGATGCACTGGAGTCGCATTTAATCTTTTACATTTTATGAACTATCGTATTGAATACAATCTTTATTATACCACTGTTTTTTTCGGTGATTTATATATAAGAAACACCTTTGTATATTACCATATTACAATGTTGTGAAACTGTAAAAATACTCGTTGATCTTGCAATATGAAAAGCAACGGAAATGAAATAGGGTGTGTTTTGCGTTACAAGCCAGACTCCCAGGAATGCTAGCTAGGATACTTTATATGGTAAAACCAGAGCTTGTGCATGAAAAGTTGAACTTTTTCTCCATCCAGTAGTACTGGTAATATCTATAACTGCGTACACAATGAAGCGAGACGTTGCGCTTCAGCGGAGGCGACCATTGCTCGTGCTCAGCGGTTTACACGATACCCGTACTCCCGGTTCGCAAACAACATTAGTTATGGATTACCAGAGACTATTAGCTGATGCAATCATATAATCAGTTCATTAGTTTCACGTTTAAAACGAGCACGCACAAAATTTATTTATTTTAGCTTTTCTCTTTTTAGAGGAATATATTATTTAACGCATCCCAGCCTGGAAGTGACGTTTAACTATAAAGAAGTCTGGTCACAAGAGAGATGAGTCTGGCATAAAACATTATATGAAGAAATAAAAAAAAATATATAGGTACATATAAATCATAATACTTAAATAAAATAATTTAAATAAATTAAAACCTTTGTAGAGTTGTGTGTAAATAAATAAATAAAGAATGTAACCAGAAATATATAATATAAAAATACTACTGGATATGTTAAAAAACTTATTAAAAAAATATAAATAAAAATGACAACTCTTAGGCTTAATGAACAAAAACGTGTTTTACTCATTATGAAACCCGAAGACGCATATGATATTCCAAATATCATCGCGCGACGATCATGTAGTTATATACTTTACTAGCGACCCGCCCTGGCTTCGCACGGGTGCAATGATGAACATCTAAATTTGTCAGTGTTTCTCTAAAATATTATGCATGTATTATACGAGTACATATAAACCTTCCCCTGGAATCACTCTAATTATTATAAAAATCCGCTTCAAAATCCGTTACGTAGTTTTAAAGATTTAAGCATATATAGGGACGGACAGACGACATCGGCTTTGTTTTATACTATGTAGTGATAGTGATAGTGAAGTGATGACAAGAAAACTACACGTAAATAACTTGTGATGAAGTGAGTAGGTATATAAATTGCTTAAGAAAATAACATTAGGAAAACAATTAATTCGCGCTGTGAACAGTGATATGGTGAAACATCGTGTTAATAGAGATTCAAATTTCTACCGGGATTCAGACCCGTATTCATAGTCATCTTCATTTCTGATTCGATCTCGCGGGAAAACTCCGTGCATTATGGGTGACTATCCCTTTTTTTTTTATAGCCATAATTATCGACGATGTGTCTGTTCCACAATGTGATCACTGGTAACACACATTATTCAAATACTTCTCTCTTCAAAGACTGAGATAAAATGAAAAATACAGATTAACATTGTTTTATTCGTTACTAGTGGCCCGCCCCAGCTTCGCCCGTGTAAAGCGGGGGTGGGTTACACATATAAACCTTCCCCTTGAATCACTCTATCTATTAAAAAAAACCGCTTCAAAATCCGTTGCGTAGTTTTAAAGATTTATGCATACATAGGGACGGACAGAAGAATGCGACTTTGTTTTATACTATGTAGTGATGTAGTGATACAAAATAATTCGTTTTTTATTCATTACATTAATAATGCGATAGCGCTAGCTTGATTGATCCCATGTAGAAGCATCACAAAACCCCAACATGGCCATTACAAAACCTCCCCTGAGCGTAAAGTGCCATGCCGGCCAGCACAATGTGGAAATACCCTTGTTTTTACTACCAGTTGTTTAGTTACCCTTATTTAAAAGTCAGATCGATTACTACGTTTAGTGTACGTAGCTTAAACGTTGCGCAGTGTCAACTAGTCGCACAGGGCGATCAATAAATATACTTTACTGTTATCTGCGCAGGAGCCGGTCCCATCGCCGCGAAACTATTCTAATAAAAATCTGACAGGTGTGTGCGTTTATCTAGGGCGAAGGTTCCGTACAAAATAAGATGACAAATTGATCATCTCTGAGTTACAATTTGAACAACTTGAAATACTGTATTTTATTACTCTGGTATTTTACCGCTCGGTGTAAATACTGACACTTAGCCTTCGACTTCGATTCTACTTCGACCGGGCACCAGCCGATGAAATTGGGAAACGGCAACATCTAAGAGGCCGGTCAGGACCATGGAATATGATCCTCCATTGGGTAAATACTTGGGGAGCTAGGCCCTAGAGCGGACAGTCGAGGAACGCCGTGGGTTTTACTGAGTAGTTCGAGGCGCTAATTTTCATATTTTCGCGCCCGAAGCAGGATGGATTTCTCACGTATATAAATGGCTGATGATGATTCAAGTGCAGCACGACAAGCATGAGGCTTAAAAAATGTTAATTGTAATTATAATAAAGTGAAGGCTCGCTGTAGGAACTGTTTGACAGACACAACGCGTAATAAAGTACGATATTTGTGTAGTATTTGTAAACAGTTTGTAAGGAACTCCAAAAAAGATACAAAAACCAGTCCGGGCTAATGATAAGCTGGAAAATGTGTATAGGCCGGGCGTAGGCCGTATCGCGATATCTGTCTCTCCACACATAACTTACACTACTAAATGGACCCCGGTTCCATTCCGTAAATGGGCAATATGGGAAATTTGGAAATATGGGCAATATGGGAAATTCGGAAACTCCATAAAGGCTATGGGTTTATAACGAAATACCTTTTTCATTTTCTATTAAGTTACAATAATGGCTATATTTGTATTTTTAATAATATCTGGATGACCGAGCTTTGCTCGGTATTTTTTTTTATAAATTGTGTTTTTTGGAATTCATATTTAAGTACGAATTACGCAAACACTCATTGAATTCGCCAATAGATTTCATGAAAATCGTTGGAGCCGATTCCGAGATTCCATTATCCCCCCTAAACCCGAATAAAATGACATTTTCTAAAAATGATTCCTAGCTAGATCGATTTATCGCCCCCGAAACCACCTATATACTAAATTTCATGAAAATCGTTGGAGCCGATTCCGAGATTCCATTATCCCCCCTAAACCCGAATAAAACGACATTTTCTAAAAATGATTCCTAGCTAGATCGATTTATCGCCCCCGAAACCCCCTATAAACTAAATTTCATGAAAATCGTTGGAGCCGATTCCGAGATTCCGATTATATATATACAAGAATTGCTCATTTAAAGTATAAGATAAGAATAAGATAAGATTATAGATTTATTTTCTTCAAATATTATATGCAGGTATACGCAACAGTGTTAGTTTTGTCAATTTCGTTCTTTGTTGTTCATTACGAGGCTATCCTCGGCAAAGGAATGTGTTATGCAGCCAATTTTTTACTACTTCTTGGCACTTATATCTTGTAACTGCATTTAATAACTAGCATACGGGATCAAATCAGCAAAGACGGATATTTGGTGTTTTTCCCACTGACGCTGTCACTTTACTGACTTTTGTCAATAATTTTAGGAAATTATACTGTATTACACAAAATATTTCATGTTGCTCAAATAAGCAGCTGTCTGCTTAATTTCCACCTAGCTCCAAAGTTATTCTGTACATATTCTCAAAATGATTATTGTCGAGCGCTTAAGTGGCAACCAATTTGTTATATTCACATCTTAATTACAGCTGGAATAACAAATAAGACGAAAATGAATCGCTGCAATAATTAAATTCAAGATAATTTATCATTTCAGACACCACTATCGACTCGTAGACTTTCATGTATGGTATTAAAACTAATCGCCGGCTTAAACGTATAAACACTTCATTCAATCTTACGCAATTGAATTCCGATAGCTCTTTAACATTGCTAAATTGATGAAGACTATCCATTGCTTCATTTTATATAAATGTTAGTTTTAGTGTTTATTTCAATATGAATTTAATATAGCGACTTTTTGTATTGTGCTAATTGTGTATTAGTTCGTGTGGCGGTGAACTACAAAATAAATGTCCCCAACTCATACAATCCTGAGGGTAATCCATGGGCTGAAATGAGGTAGCAATAAATCATCACACTGCCTTGGTGATTAATGAATTTTGATTAAATTGTATACTAAGTAGTGGCCAACCCATTCCACCCCTTAGGCCAGTAAGAGCCGGCAAAAGAAGATGGCAAGGCCTAGCCTAGCCCTCTGAGTTTCTTGCCAGTTCTTCTCAGCAGTCGTCGCGTTCCGAACTGATGGTAGACCTTTTTTATTATATAATATCATTTGAATAATGTGTTGACTTTTTGTAAGTGTCCATCGTAACCTAAACAAAACAAATGATTTGAATTTAGCCGCAAGAGAAGGATAACTTGATACGATACCCTGTGCCAACCCGTCTGGCCAGTATGGCACGGTAGGCTAATTACCCTCCATGTAGCTAGAGGAAACGCGACCCAGTATTGGGTCATGTATGGGCGGAGTAGCAGTAATACTGAATAAAATATAACTAAAAATGTGAATTACCCTTAACGTATCTCCTGCAAATTTCATAAAGGGGAAGACATCTTACTGGGGCACGTTGACCGGCCGCATGACCATTCCGGAGTCAACTCTTAAGTAAGATGCCAACTCTTCTCAGCAATGGTCGCGTTCTGAACTGGTGGTAAACTAAAATACATTACGTTGCTTTGT
This sequence comes from Clostera curtula, assembly GCA_905475355.2. Classification (NCBI taxonomy): domain Eukaryota; kingdom Metazoa; phylum Arthropoda; class Insecta; order Lepidoptera; family Notodontidae; genus Clostera; species Clostera curtula. The sequence goes on from FR997799.1 coordinate 20,163,723, forward strand.
ATAAATGTTATTAATATGTTGACAATTTTTAAGTATCCATTCTGTCCTATGCAAAATAAATGATTTAACTTTGACTTAGGCTACACTATGTGTTCTAAATGCGCTACATATGGATAAAAATATAAATAGTTATAAAATATTGTTGTACATTACACATTGCATGGAATTCAATGAATGAGATTGAAAGCCGATTCAAAGTCGCAGCCTCTGTACGCATCAAGTCACCGGCCAGTCACACGGTAGCCAATATTCTTCATTTTAACTGCACGTCAATATGAGTGATATAGAGGCATTGTTCAATAAATATTTATTACAATCATTGCTCAATGCACTATTGGAAACCGGTTTTTTATAAACGAGAGACACCAACGGGCAGGTGTCTCACCTGATAGTAAGTGATCACCGCCGCCCATACAGCACCTACAGCACCAGAGAGCTGCAAGTTTGTTGCAGGCCTTTTAGAATAACAAGGAAAGCATGACGGACACACATTTGCCTATACTCTGTCACAAATTGCTCTTGAAATCATCAAATCATCATCTATGGTATTTATAGAAATAGCGGTAAGGCATGCAACTCATCTGATAACACGTAGGATTGATACACCATAAAGAGAATATCATTACATATTAAAAATTCTAAAATCAATTATTACTCCTCTTCCATATCAGTGTCTTTGTATGCACATGAGCTTAACCATCGAGATTGGGCTACCTCACATTACGGGCTACCAATAAACCATGAAACATGCACGCAGTAGTACATTGTTATTGAACAGTAAGTCAAACATACTACTTAACCCATAAATTTCCCACTGCTGAGACAGGCCTCCTCCAGTTAGATGGCGGGTAATTAGCCTATTGTGTCATCCTGGCACAGGATTTCGTAGCAAGTTTTCCTTCTCTTGTGGTTAGGTTGCCGGCCTTTTTATTTCCTTTTGCCGGCTCTTACGACTGAAAGGGGGTGATGGCACTATGTATTCCAATTCGTCCGTCACTACACGGATACAAAATACTGCTGCCAGGTAACTCCACTCTTGGCTCTCAATACAACAGTACTCTTGCGCCTCACTAGAGCCGAAGCAGAAGAAAGAAAGGAAAATTATGCTACTGTGTAGTTTAATGCGACGTGCTATAGCTGCAGGCTATCACTCACATATCACGCTGCATCTTAACAACTTGTCAATACGCGGGTGATATAATTGCGCGGCGAACAATGGCCGTCTACGTGTGAGAGATCAGCGGGCCATTACTAGCCGTGGCCACTGACAGACGCAATTTGTTCGTGATGTATCACACCTGTACGCCCGATGAACTTTGTCGTATGATTAATGTGATGTGATCGTTTTCAATGTTGTCGAAGAGAAGGTAAGGTGTTGAGAGCCTCGTTGAGTATTTGACGAGTTGTCATTATGTGAAACCTTATCATGAGATTGCGAAAGTATTTAAAAGTACCAATAAGTGTGACCGGCGAATTTGGTAAGTCGATGAAGGATATTTTTATGATATAAGAGCAATAAAGTAGTGATGTTTGAGTTTAATGGTAACTCTTTGCCTCATCGTGGGCAGCTACCAATCTTTTACAATTACCGATTAACATTTTAAAATATGTTTTTTTACGACCTGCAGTTATGTGTTTACTATCTCATGTATGTGATATTAAGTTTCCACGTTATGCTTTTTATGTAAGGTTTATTGGTTATCCAGCAGAGTTGTTGAAATTGAAACTTTTATAGGCAGTTTAAGTGACAGTTACGTGTGGTACTTAAAATAGAGAGAGAGAGAGAGAGAGAGAGAGAAATTAGATTTAAATATGTTGGAGTCAGAGGTGGGTCAAAGCTGGTTAAACTAATAACAGAAATTGACAGTAAATTTCCTCTGTACAGTAGGTGACATTCAGGGTTCAAATGGAATGAATAAACAGTTTATATTTTGTCTTGTTGAAAGTGTGATCTTCTTAGGTCATACATGACATATTCTGAGTCAAGTCTCCTTCGATGAAGGGAAATAATCCAACAGTGACAAAAAGATATTATTAAGAAATAAAAAACCCGTAAAGTGAACTTACAAAAATAGATGTAAATAACAGACATTCAATAAATTTGTGTCAATTAACTATGTGCGTACTTCGTGGCAAATTCCTTATCATAAGAGGCTTCATTACTTTCTAGTTATTTTGAAAAGAAGTCTAGTTTTTGCTGGAGCTATATATTACCGCTGATACTGTAACATTCGATAGCGTGCGCAAATTAAAATACAAGTAAGATTCCTAAACATTTAACAATTTTTTGCTGAACTAACAAGAAACGAGTTCCTTAGTTAAATAAAGCTATACCTATGTGAAATGTATTATAAAAACAACTGCAAATTTAGCAAACATACTATATTTATGGTACGGGCATCATTTGAAGTTGTCATTTCCTCGGTAGTTTTATTTACCAGTTTGTGCTCTCACAGATGTAAAATTAACGTAAAATTGTATGAATTTCCTCAAACATACTGCTTAATAAACCTTTTTAGCAATTCTTCCGTCCTTCCCCAATCCATTTAATTTTGACGATATCGATTGAATTGTTTAAAGGAACTAGAAGTGAAGCAGTAAGCATATACGAGTCCTTGCGTCTGAGCTGATTGGCATACAAGCTAAGGCCCTCCGTTAAATTGGAGGAAGTGAATGGAATGACACAACTAAATTCACATCGGTCGACTCTCCAGTGAGTCCTATGGAATGCGAGTAATTAATAACACAATTGAACTACACAGATTTCCATATCCACGTAATATAAGAAAAATGGTTCTTAATATTGGCGGTCTCGTTCATGCCCATCGCATGTAGGGAGTAGGTTCAGATGAAATCTGCACTACAGCCGTAATAATGCTTCGCATGCGATAAGGTTTCGTGATCTGTTTAATTGTTATGTGCAGTTCGTCGGTTGCAGGTCGCTTGCTAATCTCCTCGGTTCACGCGCCATTTATTTTCTATTTGCACGCTAGCCTAAGCTGTTTTGCTCAATTTAATTATATCTCAACATCGTCCTTGGGTCACGCCTAATTCGTTAATTATCAATAAATTTACATCATGAAACGTTTATTCATCCAAAATGTATTTTACTGCCAAAACTAAGTTTATCACTTAATCAAAAAGAAGTAATGAATGATACCGACCATAACATTTCTGAATACGAGGTTTTCTGGTAACAGATTTAGCGCATAGTGTCAACAACAAGCCAGTAGAACTAGAAGTAATAGATGAAAATCTCTGAGCCAGCTAGTGTAGCGCAGAAGACTCTTCACGAACTTGGCATAGGCGTAGCAGTGACTAATTAATAGGCTGGGAAATATAAACAAATATGTAGTTGTATTGAATATATCCCTTATCGCAATTTAGGATCGAGTATAGCCTAATTTAACTATTACACGAAGCAATTAAAATGTAGCTTTTATTGATTGTCCCGAACGACTCGATTTAATGGCGATATCTTTGCAAGTCAAACCGAAAAACATGTGTAACGAAAATCTATCATGTTCAGCCATCGTAAATACAGATTAGGATGGCGGTGCATCCAGTGCGTCAAATATTGAGACGGTGGGCCACGGAGTGCGCTCTGGGGAAGCATAAGCCGCGAGTATGTTTTATGAGTCGGTTCCTCCCGCGCCACGCACCCCTCCGATATGTTCATAAACTATGAATCCGAGCAATCGCAGTCAGGTGCGAGAGGCGCAGGGTTGACGCCTGCTATCTGCGAAAAGCGAACAATACTATATCTCGTATAATTATGTGCTTATTCACAATCAAATTTGAATTGTACTCAATCACTTCACATATTCATATGTTTTCCGAAAATTCCAATTTATTTGATATCATTCGGATTTTATGTATATAAAATAAAATACCCGTGCAGGATATCATTGGTGTTTTTTGTGAATCCAGGGTAGCTAATAAACTCGATACCTTCCAATAATCTGGAAGAAACCTGTCAGCAGTGCGCCATATAGTAAGCTAAAAATAATGTAATCAAAAGCAGAAAGTTAAGAAAAATACATATAAGTTAAAAGGAATAATGTCCTGCCTTCCATCTAGCAAGACAGAGCTCCACTTTCTATTTTTATATCGTAGAAGAGGCAACCCTAAGTCGAATGGGATTTATTGCAGCTCAGATGTACCGTTACGCATCGCTTGTGCGTTTTATTTGCGAAGTGTTATTGAATTATTGAGCATGGTTATGCATGGATAGTGATCTTATATATTCTGATTTAAGATTTTCTTGATCTAGAAGATCAAAGAATTACATGTAGTCATAAGTAGCTAAGCGATTTATTTATTGGAGTTATTGTGTTTTTCGTCTTAGCAGCTTTTATATACACATCACCGAGTCATATTATGGAATATACGAGTATTAATCCTACTCTGCCACGTGCGATGGACAGGTTGGCACAAGGTCTGTTATCAAGTTTTTCTTCTTTTGTAGCTAGGGTTTGTGCCTTGTCGATGCAAACCTTAACCTACAATAGCAAACCTATAAGCATTTATCGGCTAATTTCGCGATTAAGAACCTGCACCTACTATAATACTGGTATGACGATCAACGGCATATATCACTATTGTGATATCTTCTATCAACCGGTCTATGCACCGTTTGAATGTTGTACAATATATGCCAACATCGAAATGAATGCCACAATATTTTCCAGTTCGTGGTCGAGTGTGGAGTCCAACGTAGCTGGTCACTGCTCTAATGACCTCCGTGATTTGCTGTTTGTTGCAAAATTTCCACGTCAATAAAATAGTATTTAGCAAACATAACTTCATCACTTAATTAAGGCCGACAAATGCAAGCTTGTCTAATTAATTTTAAGTGAGTCGGTACATACAAATTTAGGACCACATTAATTACAAAAACTATGGGTAAATTAGATATCTTAAAAATTATATTATATACTAGCTGCGCCCCGCGGTTTTACCCGCGTGGTGATGGAATTTATTTTTGCTTCAGTATTTTTTATAATACTTACTCGACACTTATTTATATATTTTGGAAAATTCACACAATATCTTTATAAATTGTAGCCTTTGTGTCATTCTTATGCATAATCTATATTATTGTTACTTAAGTGTCATTAAAATCCATTCAGTAGTTTTTACGTAAAAGAGAAACAAACATCCATCCATCCATACATCCAACAAAAGCAAGGGCCTCTGGTTTACACAACGAAACTTGCTTGCCTCCGGAACAGAACCGGGGACCCGGGATCCAAAGGCGACTCAGCCGACCACTAGACATTTGTCAAATATTTTAATGGACAACTAAAATAGTACTTAATGTGTATGTGTCCAGAAAGCTGCAAGTATTGCCGCAACTTGTAATTATTTCTGTTGTTTAACTAGAGAGATGGAAACCTTGTGCCAACCCGCTTTTCCAGCGTGACACTGCAGGCTTATTTCACAATATTGATTAGGAGGAGGCCCGACTCACGAGTGGGTCATTTACGGACTGAAACGACCACGTGAATGTAGGCAGTCGAAAACTCGAATCAATTCGCTCCGTGGCAGTTTTGATATCTGCTCAGACACACTCGCATATCTCATTGTAGATATTCAGTAAAGAGTGAGTGTCGTTGTCGCCCCCCGAGAGCGCCATAAAGAATGGATCTCGCATGATATACTGTTATGGCTCCTGTATGTATTTTGCTTTCGTTTTATTTACGTGTCTGCAGCATTTCGATCATACAAACAATTTCTATTAGCGAAATATCAAATCACTGTATTATTATTGTAGTTATCAAGAAAATACTAGAATTTTTACGTATTAGAGTAGCATTACTACGTCGGGAGGAATGGCTTAGTGGCTTGTTCTATGTTCCCGCGAAGGCGTCAGGTGACCAACAATCTGTTAGGGGATGGATTTAGAATACACCATGTCACCAACCCATGTCATCCTTATGGTGTCTTGATACAAAGTAGCCTATTTTTTCTCCATTTAGGAGGCACTTTGGAGGAGACCCGTCTCAGTAGCGGGTCATTTATGGGCTGAAAAATGATGATGATAGTGACAAACATGAATACATGCAACTCATAAATATATAGATTGACACCAAACCTTACCTATATGAACCGTTATTTAAAAAACACTGAATATAATGACTCACACCTAGTTGTACGCGTCGCGGGTGAACTGGCCAGCAGCGGCAGTTGCCCTCGCGTTTATTAAATTTCCCCAAAAGAAAATTTAATTAAGAGAGTTTTTCTTTTTATTTCACACCCCAGATTTCATTATTGGCTCGCACCGCGCAGAAGGGTTTAGTTCGTAGAATCAAGAGTCGGATAGAATTGGCAGTATTTAAATCTAGCATTTAGAGCATTTACAAACTTGAGTATTCATTTCATTAAAATTCCGTCTGTGATACTACAAACTAACTGTTTGATATATTTATTAGTACTAATTAGAACAGTGACAAGATAATAATCATAGGAACAGTTTAAAACAAGGTGGACATTATTTTATAGAACTTCATAATTAGAGAGATCTTTCTATGGATTCGATGGATTTTGTAAAATATTATCTCATATATTTTTTTTTTTATATCCTTGGACATTTCACACAACGCCATCTCGTCCCAAGCTAAGCAACTTAATGATTGTGTTATGGTAACGAGATGGATGATAAACTACTTATATACATTTTTTTTTGTAAATACATACATATTATATATAGAAATGACACCCAGACTCCGAGCCAGTGCCTCTGGTTTACACAAAGACACTTGCCCGACCCCGGAATCGAACCCGGGACCCGTTGATCCAAAGGCGGCACATCTAACCACTAGACCAAAGTAACAATATTACACAATATTAAATTAAGAAAATAATGCATAATATGTAGATACGTTTAAATTATATTCCATGACACCAACTGCCCTTTCAATATATTTGTTATCAAAATTGTCTGATTCCTTCTGAGGTCTATGAATGTAGAGTACGGCGTACGTGTAAAAAGTGGAAAGTGAAATATAAAAAGTTATAACAGTTTGCCGTAATTCGGGATCCGTTGTACTGGCGATTTACGAGCTCCCTTATTGAGCACCGGCGACGCCAAGCCTTAATTATTACATCTCAACCCTTTAGACAATTTCCACTGTATCTTGAAAATTAAAACAATATTTTAACAGTGGATTTGCTCTTTTAATTTTAATACTGTGGGGCCTTCGATTTTTTTACATTGACATTGAAAAGTGTTATTTAAAGTGGTAGGCTTTAATTATCGTACGTTAGGAACTTACTTTCTAACTTTATTACTAACTCCCGGTCGATTTTCGCCAATAAGTAGTCATCATCTATCAACATAGCTAAAAATATCGAGATAAGTTAAGTCAGTTAAGCAGATAAAGCCCGAAAGGGTAAATGTTTTCAAAAAATTTCTCATTAATATTATGAGTTTGGACTTAAGTAGCTCCAGTTTTTTGCTAACCTACCTAAAGCAAAATCCCGGTCTGCCTTTGAAGTTTTGATCGAAGCAATAAAAAACCATTATCAAAGGAATAAATAAACAATAAAATTATTGATTTCAAAACATTGTAAATTGATGAGACTAATTAGGCAGTTTAAATGTCGACGAGTTACGAAAAAGAATAATTAATAGCATATTAATCGCCTTATGAATATGGACTTGGACGCTACTGACGCTATTTTTGCCATTTTGTGCCATTTTTGTAAAAACTTGAGACCTTTTTAGAAAAGGTCAGAAGTGTGTGTCTTTTACCGTTCATTGCCGAACATAGGCTTGCTCACAAAGCAAGACCCCGCGCTGATTTTGATTAGCGGAAACAGAAGACATAAGTTGTGGCCGCGATACATTGAAATAAACACTTACCTGCGCTTCACCACAAACCTCGGCAGACACAATACCGCCACCGAATACCGACAGGAAAATAAGCCACACGTTACAATTTATACAAACTCCCAAACAACTCTTAATAACTGAATCATTGGTATCGACAGCAGAATGAGCTTCCAACATTCATTGTGCTTTTATTTATTTTTAAAGGAGGTTTAACCATTACCCTAAATTTATTATCCATTTTATAATTTCTAATAACGCTCATTATATGTAGTTTATATTGTCTTAAGAAGTAATTTTCACTTTGCCTGAGTAGTTAAAAATTGTAGTAAATAAATTAGACTACAACTTTACCTGACTCTTTGTTTCAAAAGCATAACTTTAGAAATATGTCTGTTGCTCATATTGAAACGATACATCATCGTTTACGGTATTATTTTACCAAAGTCTACGTAAAACTTATTCGTGTATTTAGTCGAAGCCAAAGAATCTAATGAATAGCCCCGTTTCCGACTGTCTGTGGTTATTTGAAGCATCACAAAAAACAGGAACTGCTCGCGTGCTCAGTCAATATTTCACATTATAAATTACAAATAGCTTTATAATTACACCACAATTGTATGGCTGTTTGTAATTAAAATTATTACGAACCATCATCAGTTATTGGCGTGTTTGTTTGGTTAAATTCTTCTCGTTAATTTTATCCGTAATTGATGCTCTGATAGCGAGTTTCTTGGAAAAGTTTTCTAATTATTATGGCTACTATTTCGCTATAATATCTTTTTATTTAATGAAACTTAAAATATGGTACATAAAATCATAATCTATCTAATTTTTAATTTTGGGGTCCAAAGAGGCTTTGATCTAAATTGTGTTGTATTTTTATGCCGACCGTATGGCTTGAACCTCCGCGTATCATAGTCTCATGAATAATGTATCGCGCTCCAAATAATATACGATTACAGAGTAGGAAAATGCACTTTCTTTGTGTAGTTACGTTCAGCCGAATTCGGCCACTGACCAGCCGCCTGTGTGCCTAACTGTACCTGAGTGATTTACTCTTTATATTGACCGTGAAGATGGGACACACCGGCGCGAGATAAAAGCGTTTTGATATTAAGAACTAGTATTTAGAAGTTTAGAAAAAAAACATAAAACGAATAATATGAAAAATCGCAGAACATACATGGGGGTGATGCTCTATCTCTGGACTTCCGTTTGACACTATTTTTTGGGACACCCTGTATGTTGCGAGGGCCAGTTGTCGTTGGTGGTAGCCAACACGCCTCCCGGGATTCTTAGCACCCCCTGCTCCGCCGTTTGCCTGACCGCTACCGTAATCAGAGGCGTTGGAGCTACCGGAGACTGCGGGCCGTTTTTTGGTTTTGGTTTCCAATGGGGGGGGGCGGGTTGATTTGCTCTAATCGCCTGGGCAAGAAGATACACTTAATTCTCTGCAATACACGGCACCATAGAATTAATCCAAAAGCTCATTGAATGCGTCACCACAAACACCAAGGATATAAATTAAACATACAAACAGGCTATTATTTTAGACAGGATAATACACAGACGAATGAACTTTGCTGAGAAAAGGTATATAATATATAAATAGTGGCTTTGAGACATCCATTCAATTACGGGGTAATGGTTTTTGAAGGAATATGAGTGGCCAGGCTCGCGTTAATTACAGTGTGTGACACCGCGGCCGCGCTCGCTGCCTTCGCACCGTGAAATGAGATACCATCTTGTTATGCCGCCTAACCTTCCCAATTGTGCGCTTTTAATTCATTGCTATGATCTACAATGTTAAAGATATTTTTTGATCACCTTCAACATCATCATTTCAGCTTATAAATAACATACTACTGAGTAGGGCCTCCTCCAAATTCACGGAGGGCATACTATGCCACGCTGGCAAGACGGGGTGGCGCAGGATTAGTATCACGTTCCCCCTCGACCGTGCTGCCACCTAGTTGTGGTGAAGGGGCTTGCGTGCCTTTAGGATCCGTAGGTCCATATCGGCTTAGGGCCACTCATGCCGGGCGGGCCCACGGGGAGAGGCTATACGAAGAGCGGCACATAGAGTTGTGGTGGATTTCGGCTCTGGGTACTCTGAGCCCTGAACTGCCGCCGCGACACACGGCGCGGTGGGTTGTGACATTGTGTATTCTAAGCTTCCTTGACCACACGTACATTCGTTCATCATAATGGCATGAAATTACTTAATGGCATGCTTACAGCATGAAATTCGAATTGTAGAGATTTCTATTAAGGTTAAAAAGCTAAATTGAGATTCCCTCAAATCATAGTAATCATTCATATATTTTCGTCGAGAAATGATCCCCAATGCACTCTCCAATTAGTCTAATAGTCTCGTAAATATCCTTTCTACGTTTTTATTAAAGTGATTCGCGTCTATACCTTTTTGGCATCAACGGCTAGCTGCTGTAATCATATTTTTATTTATCTTAATTGTAGTTTTTATGCCGCTGGCTGACTACAAAATTATTAATCGTAAATGTAGACAAGTTTATTTAGTAATTAATTTTTTACATTTCCACTGACAATTGCGGAGTTAACCATAGTTAAAGGTGTTTATAATAAGATTAAAAAATGTCCTCCAATCATCAACATCATCTTTATCTCAGTATATAATGAGTGTCATGAGATTCTCAATACCTACATGAATTACTTCGATAAACAAATAGTACGGGACCGCAGTGTTTGAAGACAAAAGTCTTCGATCAATGTGATGACAAATGGTAAAAAATTGTGGTCACTCACTATGGGCTCCATTAAAAGGCTCAAAGTCACCCAAAGGACAATGTGGATGGGACATAGCCCACAGGATTACCAAATTGAACAGAACGCAGCTCGCGAAACTGACGCCCGACAGTCCTTGTGGTCGCTGAACAACGATGGATGAAGGCGGCTCAGGACTAGCCTTATTGGAAATCTTTGGGGATGTCTATATCCAGGTTACAAATTCAGTGCTAGGGTGCATCAAAAGAATGTCCACACTTTTACATCTGCGATCCTTGGGATCTTATATGAGTAATAAATAAAGTAATAAAGGTTGGTTTCAGCTCTCAACGATTACACGGTATTGTGTTCGTGCGGGATATTGTACAGGATGATGTGATAATTACCATGATAACCGCCATTAGCCGATAGCGTGTCTTTACTTATACCCTAGTGCTAGCGAAACAAAATGACAACTTGTATTCCGGATTGCATTAATTCTACAGAAAATATGCAAATTCGATCAACTATTTAGGGTATGCACCAAGCAGACGAAAGGACTTTCAAATGAACATAGTTTGCGAATTGGGAATTTTATTTTATGAGGCTTATACAGAACCTGCTATACTGAATACATAAGCACTATGACTTCTTTTCCCACTGAGCAAAGAATTCGCGTGACTGCTTCTCCTAAGAAGGTCAGCTCATGGAACACTTCGGGTGCCATTCAATGGACGGCACGCCCTCCATTATCACGAACATGTCAATCCTCCATTGATTGAATTACCCAGAACACAAAAATCTCGCAGCAGGCATTAAAGTTTCAGACTGATTTATTATATATTATTTCGACATTATTATAATTAATTATATACTACTACGAGCCTAGGTAAAGAGTATTAGCCTAGGTCTAGGTTATCGGCCTTGTCATTTTCTTTGGCTCTCATAAGGAAGGTTTTTTTTATTTTTTACATAATTTTCGGTGTGCTGACGACAGATTAAGAATACATAATATCACCACCCCATTTCATACTGAGGATGTTGTGCCAACTTGTCTGGCCAGCGTAAGTACTGTAGTCTAATTTCCCCTCTATGTAACTGGAGGAGGCCCGGCTCAGCAGTGGGATATTTATGGGCTAAATAGTAGTAGTAATCAATACATGGAAGGTAAAAAACTCCGTAACCTTAACCTTCATTCCTTGGGGTTAGATTAAAATGATGCAAACCAACGACACCTACGAATAATGACTGTTTATAATCAGAATGCCTTACGCCTTGAACATTGCCTAATATTTCCCATAATCTCTCTTCAAGGCATACAAAGTTCAGGGAGGGAAGACACGTCATAGAAGAAAATTAAAGAATGACAAATAGCTGCTGACTATCAACACTATCAAAACGCTGAGCAGTATCACTTCCCTGTCACGACTCGATTGTCAAAATACGTAGGCATAAACCAGTAGTATAGGTCCAGCGACATTGTCGGCACTTGTCGCCATCAGACGCGGGTAAAGGTGAGTTACTTTGTACGCAGAACTAGTTTCGCCACTCGAAGTGTTATTTTATAATGAGAACGACGTAGCAAGAAAAAAGTGTTCAGTCATTTAATCTTGTTGGAAAAAAGTTATGACATTCACTTGCATACCTTTAGCTATCGGCGCGCAATAAATAGGTCCGAGGCTTCATGTTTTTGCAATTTAACAACGGAGAGAAGACAAAGCGCCTTGTCACTTGGATGAAAGAATAATACAGATGACATGGATGGTACTCCTTGATGATTCCTTATGAGGTTTGAAATTAGTTAGTATACATAGAGAGAAGTCTTTGTAACTAGATTTTGAACCGACTAGCAGTAGTGCCAAGAGTCCACGTTCCACCCAAGGCCGTAAATGCCGTCTGGCAATTAGGCCAATTCAGATTAAACTAGCTGGCCGTGTGTTTACACATTTAGTCACCACCCTATTCCATCTTGAAGTTGTCGTAAAAACCAAGGTAGAGCCAAAAACCTAGCCGCAAGAGATTGAAAACTTGATACGAACCCCTGTGCCAACCCGTCTGGCCAGCATGAAACTGCTTATTTAAAATCCGTCACCATACTAACAAAATAATTTGGTATATCTGTCTGTTAGACCAAATTCTTAGAATAGAATAGAATAGAAAAATGCTTTATTGTATAAACCAATTATGGCGTTCACAATCGTCAACGGATACATAAGTTTTAGAACACTATACCAGGTCGGAACGCGGCACCAACCGAGAAGACCTGGCGGAAGAAACTCGGAGGGCTTGTCTTTTTTTTAAACGCCATATTACAATGACCTTGTACATAAAACTAACTAGTTTCGTTAGGTTCCGAAAGGCGCTCAACTGAAATATGAATAAAATTCATATAAGATATCTATACATATTTTTTTCATTAATAAGAAAAAAATATGTATAGAATTTGTAGAATAATAAAAAACTGATATTACAAGTCTTGAATCCAGTGAGCCGATAAATAACTCGATATCTGAATGCAGTAAAAGATGTCCACGTGAACGGAAGCTAGTACATCATCATCAGGTTGTGAGAGTCATGCAGGCAGATGCTAAGTACTTGTCAGAACGACGCATTCTTGTCACGTGAGCGAGCGCGTCTCGGCGACGCCTCGCGTACCAGCGGTGTCTAGCTTCAACTCTCATCACACCTATGTATATGCTCGCTTATTTACACAACAATGTTACATTTCTAGTGTAATCCGATTGGTTTGAATTCCGTTGGGTACTCCTTCCATATCAAGACCAAGGATGGCTTCTAAAACAGGTGTTTCTTAATTAACTAAAACGGTTTTCGAAAGCGAATAACGACGGCCCACCCGATGGTGAGGGGTGACTACAGCACAGCCTATGGCCGTATGTAATATAGGGATGCCACTAACCTGTAAAAAGTGAAAGTGGATTCTGCCAGCTGCCAACACCTGGTAGCCTTACTGGCATGCAGGAATGGTGCTATTTGGCAGCGGTCGTTTGTAAGGTGGAGGTTTTTCCCCGATCGGGCAGTTGCAGTTGCAGAAGTTTCCTTTAGGCCTTTGTTTTATGAAGATATTTTTATAAGGATTACCGTTATGCAACGCACGTATCTAATAAACTATGGCATCTCAGTCCATAAATTGATTATTTACTGCTGCGTTTAATAGCTTGGAAAAATAGCTATTGTTCCGCACTAGTCAGACAGATTGGCACAAAGTTCGTATAATCGTTCGTTATCACTTAATGCTACTTTGTCTTTCTTCTGGGTGCTTTGCTCACTTCGAATGACATCCTCTCAAGATGGAGTGGGAAGTAATCTAAATCTCATTTAATATAGAATATTACTAAGTATTTGTTACATGTATTAAAATTGTCTATGTTATATTTACCAACATATAGCAAATTTTACAATTAACATTAATTTTACCTACGATCACAACGAAATGAAAGCAAAACTAAATTAGATTCCCCAGAAGCCTCCAAAGAGGCAGGTCGTATTTAATTCCTGTACGCACATCATAATCAGATGATATCTACAAAGCGAGGCTCAAGTTGCACTCATCCCGAGTTCCTTCCACAGCCTGTTGCGGATGTCGACACAAAAAGACCACTCGAACCTGTAACACGAAACATTTTGTTACGAGATCCATTGATAGCAGCTAGTGTACAACGAGATGTCTGCGAGATAAAGATGAGTGGATACCAGCAAGAATATGATTTTGTTAAATATAATAGGTATTCAGCGAAAGAAAAGGGTTAGCACTTAATAATATGTTTGCCAGTTACGAGCAACTTGTGAAGAACTATAACATTGGAATGAATAGTTCCATGATACATTCCTGTCAATCAAGCCATTTGTCAATGTATGTAAAACTATAGAAGTAACAATGAATTTAGAAGTTAAAACCTAGACCTAACTTGGACTTAACATAAACTTAAACGACTTATTTTCAATTGAATCTGTCAGTACTTGCAGGAAAGTTCTGAGTTAACTTTTGTCAGTTATCGTCTTTAAACATTTAGTATTTTTAGAACACATTCTGGTTTCCAGCTTCAAATGGCTGAAAGCAGCGGCGGTCTCGTCCGTGTCAGAGTCACGTCCACAACACTTAACAGCTTGTAACCGTCCACTAACCCCAGGCCCTTACCCTTGAAATAAAAGGCGTCCAGAGCGAAAAGTATATTAATATTCAGTTCATCTTGCGCGAAGGAAGTTAAATAGCCGCGTATTTGTATTCATTATCCTCCGCTCCGACGGCTTACGTGTGAGCCGAATAGCTGAGGCGCGCCGGGGGCTCGTCTCCATTGCTACGGTACGGAAGAATGTCGCGTATACCCGATACACGATATATTCACGAAGCTGCATACCATTTGACGCGGAAATAATAAGCCATGTTTGCTCTGTAGGTACCTGATGTCAGCACGAGTCAAAATGGGGTATTTGCACACAGTCCGTCTAGTTTAAATGGCGTGCACCTACGAGATATACACATTGTCATCAAATGATTTGCTGTCTTATCTTTCTTGTTTATTGTTCTACTTAAACCATACAAATTATAATTGCGCTCCGATATAATCAGATTATTTAGACACTAGCTTTTGCGCGCGGCTTCGCCCGCGTGGGCTTCGAACCCGTGCATATTTTTTATGAACATAAAATCGGTTATTGTGACTAAACTATGATAGTTAGATATGTGCTCTCGCGGACTTTTTTGTAGATCTTTCTCGATCTCGATAAGACTTACAAAACCGTAGTACATCATTTTGTTCTATTGTCAATAGTTTTTGCAGCGCACGCATAAATAAGTTTTCAATTTTACACCTTGGTTTACAAAATCGCAATTTTCATACGGATCCCTAATTCTTTTGAAAATAAAATATAGCCTATAACCTTCCTCGATAAATGGACTATCTAATACTGAAAGATTTTTTGAAATCGGACCAGTAGTTCCTGAGATTAGCGCGTTCAAACAAACAAACAAACAAACTCTGCAGCTTTATATATTAGTATAGATTGCGCTACAGCGACTAACAGTGGCCGATGACTACATATATGGAAGTCAGCTAAGCAGCTTGTGAGGTAGTTGCTGTATATCTTTCAGCGTTACAATTACTTCGTGTACAGAGGCTATGTCCTGCTTACCTCACACGTCGTACCGAATGCTACCTTGAGCCCGCGCACACGCATGGCCCGCGTATTGTGTCTGCGAGTAGCATTAGTCCACGTTAGTCACGGCGCTGCTGCTACGTGTCGCCCATTGTCGCCGTGAGTCCGGCGGAGGCGGCGGCGGTAGGTGAGCCTGCAACAATTAGTGCTGCCTGGCTGGTGTCAAGGATCGTGTTTGTGAAGCACATCTACAGAACTGGACACGAGACGTCAATGGCCGCACCGGTTTTGTTTCGACTGGAGACTTCCAGAAAAGTAGTCAAGGAAAGAAAAATGATACACAAAACGAGCTCCATTATTAGCAAATGCGACTCTTTGGACAACATTAGCGACCCGGATATGAGGAGCGCATGCCACCCCAGCATTCTCTCGCTAGGTATTCCCCAGTACAAAAAGCGGCCCGTAATCCTCGTCCCACTAAATAGGTACACTTAATCAATGAATCTCAGCATTGAGGCCCCCATGCCGCCGTTCGTATCGAATCAGAATGACGTCTCATTCGTCCGATTTATGGCATTCGTACACTATGACCAATCACTGTATCCAAAACGCCACAGTGTGATCAAAAGATACAGCAATCAGTTCAAACATTTCAGTGTACAAATCTGGTACTGTAGGAAGTGGTTGCACTGTGTACATTCTAAATATGTAGTAGGAGTACGTATAGCGTCCGCGTGACGCAACGTTTTGCATGGCGTTCGATTCCCGCGCGGGTCATAAATCAAGGCCCGACAGCCGAACAAAGCCGCGTAACGCGCCGTGTCTTTGTGGATTTTGAGCGATTTTGCTTTATAATCATTTTTCATCCGCGTTGCGGCGCGCTCCCAGATTATACGCTCATCACGAATTTTGGGCAGCTTTGTTCGACTTCTGTATCGGTTGAACGACTTCTGTGGTTTGCAGCAATTCCAATTGGCGTTTGTTTTACGATTTAGTTCAATGAAAGAGAGATCTTCATTTTTGTTCAATAAGCATCAATCACTTTATTCCAAGGATAATAATATTTTGCCGAATCGTACACACATAGTTAAGTTTTAACAGAAATAGACGTTTTCTATATTTTAGTGGCCTATTTTTATGGCGGTACTCCAATATCAATATATGTATAAATACCTACTACTAGTGCTGTAAATTTGTAGTCATTTAAATTGTATTCTTTATCATCTCAACCAAAAATGCCCACTACTGAGTCGGGCCTCGTTCAAATACACGGAGATAACTCTACTGTATTTCACCTACAAGCTTCGTAATGCAGGCATAAGTGGGTTCACGGACAACGTCACGGACAAAACCTAGAGGTTTAAAGAAAATAATGTATATTTTAATTATCCGACCACTTACGCACATCCGGCAATGTCAGTATAATTAATATCCTTAGTCCACATAAACAAACCTGTGCGGGCACTTATCTCTAACAAAACGCAGCTTAGAACCAAAGGAGCCCCGATGCGGGCGGCAGCCGTTGCTGCTCACTAATGTAGGAACCTGGCACATTCCTTGACTGCGAAGGCTAACCTTTTAATTGCCCACGCCGTAATTAGTCGATAGATAAGAAAACCGAATGACGTCACTCCCTTGAACTAGACAATGAATTTATCGACACTCGGCAATAAAACGGATGCTAAGTAAACGTACAAATTCAACATAATAACAGCTCTTGAATGTCGAACCGGGCCTTGTGAAATGCTCTTTCTCTGGCCTGTACGTTGGTATCTCTTATTCTTCGCGTACGACGCCCTAAAGATAGTAATACCATCTATACTAACTAGTTTCTAAATCTATTACTGACACGATAAGTTAGTTAAAGCTTTGAAATTTCACTAAGATTTATATTCTAGACTCCAATTATTAGCCATTAACCCCTCTTTTGATTCAATACGCACCAAAGTGTACAGTTGAACGCATATATTTGTGCATGAACGAGATACTATATTATATTGCGTTTAATATACGAAAAGTTTAATTATATTCAGTGTGTCATCGATTCACCTGTTAGTAGGTATTTATTTTTATAATAATGTGTCTGTCACAAGTAATTCTTGTGAAATATGTGTCGTAAAGATGTTGTGTGTTTGAATACGATTATCGAAATTCTAGTTTTGGGAGTCGTTCTAATCAATAAAGTAGTTTTGAAAATAAAATGTGTCACCTTGTGTCCGTCAACAAATAAAATATATCGGTTTCCTTCTAAAATCGACTTAACAAATAACACGCGTTATTTATATCGAAACGAAGAAACACCAGGACATAATTATATTAACGACATTAATAAAATATATTATGTGGATAATATTATTCAGCTAAATATCAACCTAATTTTAAATAGATTTATACTATTACGACGGTGTGTGCTACGTGTGGATACTACTTATAATAAAAAATATCGTTGGGTGAACGAAATATTTTAACATTTAATTGATCACTCTAAATTAGAGATAAAGAAGCCAATTTTAAAGTAAAAGTAATTCAAATTAAGAAGGTTTTGATCGATTAAAAAAATAAAAAGTTGATAAATTATTCAAATATGCACTTGCGAAAGCGTTGTATGAGAATTTATTCAAATTAGTGTACTTGCTAGGAACCTGTTCTGAACAACAGGGGTCGTGGATGGTCCCCTCGTGGTGAGGCCGCGAATGGTCAGCCTCCGGGTGCAATGCCGACCCTGCACCCGGCCCGGCCCTCGGCTTCAACGCTTCCAACAATAATACGTCGCTAAATAATAATATCGAGTTATAGCAATCATATTTGAACAAGAACGCACCAAAATATTGTTGGTTACTCTGACAGGCAAGCAACAATCTGACATGTCGCGCAGCCAGAGTCATGTCAGAGTAGGGTCGAAGGTGACATTTGCCAGGCTAGGCTAACAAGACGATTGTTATTCCATAGTCAAGGAAATAACACATTGAAAACTACGTCGCAGACCGTGAACAGCGTCGCTCGTATGTCACCCGAAATAAATACCAAAGTTCGAGAAGTCAATGCTGAACGAATAGACAAAAACCTAATTAGTATTCGGTTACAAAAGTTTTAATGTTTTCCATCTAAAACCGACTCCATTATTGAGTAAACCAATACCGGGTCGACGATAAAAATACAAAATACGATACACGACCGATAATAATTTATATGCCGTTACAATCATATGCAAAAATCGTCCTTGGACCGTTCACCATTAGCGATGCGTAATTATTCAAATATATTCAAGGCGGGCTCACTTTCGGACTATTCTTATGATTTTACAAATCACACACGAGCGGAAACGAAGACGAGCCGCGAGGGAAAGGCGCGAGCCAGCGCCACACCACCCAGCGTCACCAAAATCGAAAGCTCTTCATTAATGACCAACTTGGGCACAGAATCTAACACAGCTAAACTTGACTTATTGTCCTATGCTAGCAGTTAGTGACCACAAATCTACCACAATCCACATACGATCTAGGTTGAAGCATCATCAGACCCCGTGCCGGGTTGGATCTGATTTGCACAAATGTCAAATATGTGTGTAATGTAAACTCACTTGGTAAAAATTTCTACTGCACAGAATGCTGTTACTGACAAAGGATGGGTAGAGGAGATGTCAAGGACGAGCCCATCAGGATACGGCAGCGGCGCGCCTACGCCAGGCACGCGGCGCCCGCGCATAAAATGCAAATCCCGCCGGCTCCACTCACTGCACTTAACACATGCAAATCGTTTTATTGATAAACAAATAATAGTATAATGTTTATCGCTCATTGTCGGCAGGTGTCGCTGACCGGGCTCCGCTCCCGCACTGCCAGATTTGAATGTATAATTTTTTTATTGTTTCGCCTCCATTGTATAATATTTGTGTTACTATTATAGCGGCTTATAGTGGCCGTGCTGTGGGTATAATAACTTAATAACCGGCCACTTATGCTAAGTGGCGCTGTTGACTTATACGATGGCGGCAATACAAATACGCGCGAAAAAACTGTGACGTGTTTACTCTCTGCTTACAAGCGCAAGGCAACAACGGGATCGGGTTTTTGTGTTTACTTGCATAAGAATTACAAGGATCAAATTGCACATTTAATACAACCATTTGGCGTAATTTGGTTTCACTTTTCAAGCTTAAGGGAACAGCTAAGCTAAGCTAAGCTAAACACAGTCTCCTCAACGAATGCTTCCAAGCTCAATGTATGATTAAGACATAAACGACCTACACCTACATTGCGTCGTGCTCTCCCAATTGATAGAAGAAATTGAACTTAGGCTACGCTGGTAAACGAATAGGTCTCCCTCCAAACTTCTCACGAGATTATACCCTACTTCGTCGATTGCATCTTCATTTAAGATTAGGTGAAACTCTATTAATGTTATCGGGTAATTTCAGCACCGGCCTGGTTAAGTCCATAGCCGTTCAGGTGACGCCTCGCTGACATTTGCACAACTGTGTCACGCTTTGAAGCAACGAATTCGCCGCGGTGCCTGCGTCGCACGTCGCGACGATCTTGTCCAACCTGATGGTGCCTACACATTCCAATTCAAAAGCAACTAACTTAAAAAGCTACAAACATTTATCAATAATCGTTTATTTTTAACGCGTGAATCTTGTAAGTAAACTGTAAGTTTCGCTTTTATATGTAGAGGCCTCCTGTTTATAACATGGTGTTAAACTTTTTAACACCATGTTATAAACCGGTACGATACAACCTTCAAGAGACGAGCCTATTCCTTTCTTAAAGGCCGGCAACGCACTTGCAACCCCTCTGGTGTTGTGCGGCGGTGATCACTTACCATCAGGTGACCCGCTTGCTCGTTTGCCTCCCTCTTTCATAAAAAAAGCAGTGATATTTTTTAAGTAAAACTTCTTTACTAACTTCAGGGGAGGCAATTTTTTAGGGATGAAACGCAATTTAGCCTCACGAAGATGTGCAACGATTTTGTCGAAGTAGAGGGAGAACGCGATTGAGACCGATTGAGAGAAAGGGCGAATCAACGTTTTTATTATACGTTATTATAATCATAAATATCAACAATACCTTACCAGAGCTGTCCGAATGGGGAAGGACCTTGCAGCTAAATAACATAGCTCCTGGGTGATGATTTGTCCCTGCCACACGCGCTCTACCATGACAAGCATGGTGTTGGCAGCTGAAATAATCCACTTTCCCTCGTCCACTGGCACGGGCGAAGTTCCAAACGTAGAACAAAAGATCCTGACATGAACTTTAGCTCGCTTGTCATGTAAAAAAATAAATTTGGGCAGATTTATTTCATTGTAGTAAATTTAAACTTAAAGAATTAAAATTAGGGAATGAACGTAAGGTGAACATGTATATCCTTTGACTGTCGCCTCACGAGACGTAGTGTTGTGGATAGATTTATTACATGTAAACAGTTTTTTATCCCGGTTAGGCAAAGAATAGCTCATCAGGGCTCAAATGGGGGATGGAGGAGAGCCTCGAGTTACGCGTAACGTGATTACTGAGTAACTTGATTTGTGTACTCGTGCGCCGCCGCCGGCCGCGGGGCGGATGCGGTTTTCGCAACACCCTGTTTGTTTCATTTACTCATTGTGCCGACCAAATACTCCATTCATTCATTCAACTGTGCTTATTGGAAGAGTGGCAATTAAAGTTTATTCTTTCTAAAAAGTTCAGTATGTCTGAAGGATATGTTGTATAAAATGTAAAACTATTATAGATCATCTTGTATCGATATACATAGAAGACTTAAATTTGTAAACGATCGAAATGATTTATTAATCACATATCTTTATAACTAGCGACCCGCACCGGCTTCGCACGTGTTCAATTATGCATGTATTATACATATAAGACTTCCTCTTGAATCACTCTATCTATTAAAAAATACCGTTTTAATGATTTAAGCATAAATAGGGATGGACAGACGACAGCGATTTTGTTTTATACTATGTAGTGATACAAAATTTAGTCTTTAGAATCCAAAACTTACTAAAATATCCTTACCTATATTTATTTTAGTTTTTCTCCTTCCTCTCAGTCCATAAATATGAAATGTCCAAGGATATTTATATTTATTTATTTATAAATGACCCATCTCCCCAATCGGACCTTCCCTATATAGAAAGGATATAGAACTACTGTGCCATGCTGGCCAGATGGGTTGGCTCTGGGTTTTTATCAAGCCATCTCTTCAGGCTGTTTTCTACCTCTCCAGTTCCTTTAGTCGTTTATAATCAGTCAGAATGGAAGGAGTTGGGGACATCGCCCATCACCACCCGGTAATTTTTTTTTTAATTAAATTATCAGAGAAATTTATTTCTTAATCATTAATGACTTTCCAAATTTAATAAAATAGAATTTCCATAATAAATTTACTTGTGTTTTCATTCAAGTTTCCTCACAATGCTTCGTCCGTGCAGAATTAACTTGTTTAACTTAATTAACTTTCCAAACGGTTGTGAACGTAATATGTTACTATTTTGTATTCAAAACGAAATCAACCGAAAGTATATATATATATATGTATGTCGGGGGTTTAAAGAAATATATTTGCTGTGAAAGTCTGTAAATTGAAGCCAATGAAAACATAACCAAACCTGTAATAGAATTATATCGAAGAATCTTCAGCTAACGAACCGCAGCCACCACCAGCGCCAGGAGGGTCCGTCAATTATAAATCGGCTCTTCACGTCCGCCATGCACCGCCGGGGGGGTGTCCCTTAATTAATTGATTTCATTACGCGATTCACTGCGTACTACTTGGTAGCCGCTAAATATTCATCTAGTTATGTTTTATGTTATTCATACACAACAATTAACACAGCATTGAGTGATTTAACTATTATTAAATCTACAAGACACAAAGAAAAGCGGGAAGTGATGGATTTTTCTCGAATACTGGCCAATTTTTAATAAGAATTCCGTGTACATACTACGCATCCCCGTATCACAGGAGCTATTCACGAACTCAAATAGCAAACACACAAAGCTATAGGTGTCAACCGTTGAACCGAACCGGGGATCACTGATTCAAAGATTGCACTTGCAGTCACTAGACCAACATAAAAGCAAGAATATAAATGTACGTATGGATTCTTCAAATTTGGTAAGTTGAAATTCAAATTTGTGTGACCGTAACCATGCAAGTTCCCCGTAATTTTCTAAGTCGAGGTCTGATTCCTCGCTCAGCCACTCGTAAGGTGTTGTTTTTGAACTTTGTTGGGCTTCTAACTCAATAGAAAATCAGCACACATCATTTCACATTTCAAGTGTTGCCTAACAGTGAACAACTGTTATCTTTGACGCAGTCGCTTAATGTGAGCGGTGGTGATCAATCAGCCGACTACGATTGGGCGACAAATTCCCGGTTAGTTGGCGGACATATTTACGAGGGTCGCCAAATGGCCACTGCTGCGATCATTTGAGACATTTTAGCAACCACATTATGGCTTACTCACATAAATATCCCATCAGTTTTTATTATATAGCTAGCGGCCGTCCCGGTTCGTGCGGGGAGTTTTCGGTGCAGTATGTGCAAATCACTGTGCGTTACCAGTATTGTATATGTCACGGCTAATACCTGAAGTGCGGCTACACCCAGTTCTAGCCGGCTAAATCTAGTGCCGCACTTCAGTGGTTAAAACTAGGTATAGCCTTCTTTAAGCTGGCTACAACTAGCTATAGTTAAAGGTCAGAAAGTTCGAGTGGCGACAAGTACCGGAGAGTGCACTCGTAAGCCACGCACACAGTGGACTGACGACCTGGTTAAGGTCGCCAGAATTCGACGGATGCGCGTGGCACCGGCCTTTGTGGAGGCCTAGGTCCAGCAGTGGACACCTGTTAGCTGGAATAAGGTATGAGGAGTGGAATAAGGTATGAGGGCCCTCTCCCTCGCCACGTTGCTCGATGCGAGCTTTTTTTTCTATTAGTGTTTCGATTAGCTTGGTCTGATTTTGGTCGGCTGTTCTTTTATCTTTTAAAGCATTTGTAGTGACATAACTAGAATTGTTCAACATACGGTTTTTGTACATTATTAGATATTTAGATTGCATACCAATGTTAAATATTGTAGATAATTTCTTTAAAAATATATATTTTTCTACCTTGGGTTACATTATTGAGCTCCCTCATATATTTTTTGTAAAATATATATATCTATTGGTGAAACTCACAAGATAATCCATTCAGGGGTTGCTAAGTTTATCGCGAACTGACGGACAGACAGATGCGGCAAACGACTTTGTTTTATAATATCTACATACATACGTTTATAGTATTTAGTAATTAGTGCAAATTAATGCCAATTCCTGATAAGCCAAATAAGTGAACGGTTCCTCTTACCTGTGCTTACCCCACCGTAATAATACTTCTGTCACAGCGACACGTAATAACACTGAATGTGGTTCGTGTTGGCATGTACCTATTTGAACAGCAGGCAGATGACAGTTGGCCGCTTAAGCTACTCAGCCTGAGCGACGATCCGTCTTAAAAGAAGACACGATAGGCCACATGACATGTCATTTTGGTATGAAAATCTCATCAGGTCTGATTTCGCGAATAGCGTGCAGCCATTACATCCACTTACTGTCGAGTTGTGCCATAGTCATCTACCCCCACGGGCGTCTTCCTTTTTGGTGAGCATAATAAGAAAGATTGAGGTAGCTGACTGTGGACAGACAAGATACGATGGAATGGGACACTACGTATTCTAAAATCATCATCACACACACGGCCTTAGTGCTTACTATACTGTGATGTTCTAGTAGCATAGAACTAGCGGGACACCCAGACCCAGTACAAGTGTTTCAGATTTACACAAGAAGGATCCGTGATCCACCGACAGCACTTCAGACCGTGGACCAAGCGAACTGGCGGAACAATCCACGCCCTAAATGCTGTAGTTCATTAGCCGAGCAGAAAGGGTGTTGCCTAATAAAAGGCTTCTTTTGGTAAAATTGCAAACAACTTACCTCAACCCACGCAGCAAGCGTGAAGATAGTTTGATACCAAATTAACATGTCCACAACAATTAAGCCAAAGTAATGCTACAATGGCCAATATTGATTGTAGACCAAATATCGACGCGCGAAACGTGTTCATTGTTGGTGACATTGAAATAATAACAATGAAACAAGGATATGGCGAATTATTTGCACATATGGATCGTACAAAAGTAGGAAGTAAATAATTCTGTATTTAATAAAGAATGCTGGCGCAGAATATTCTTGTAAATGACGATCGATGTCAATGTTTTTAATTAATACATTAATAAGAAAAGCATTGTCAGTTGTATGTCTAAGTGACAAAACAGGGCGCTTTCTTTATAATTAAGATTACCGGGGATCTCCTCTGTCCTCAGAGTTGCCTTGTGAGCTCCAAAAGTCTGGCTGACCCACCCGCTTCCTGTCCCCGCCCTAGAGGCCGGTGGTGAGCCGGGGGACCTGCCACCTACGTGAGCCTCATTGACTGAGGACCTGGGATGCCCTCCGAATTGAACGTCTCTTGCTCTGGGTCTGGGTCTAGGCGTCATATTGGTGCATGAATTATATATAGGTACGTAAAGATGCCCCGTTTTGCTCTACGTCTAATTGCTATTTCAAAAACCCATTGCGCAATCTTAGACAACTTTAAAATGGTTGTGTTTAAGCAGTTAAAGGAATTATCCCTTTTCCCCGTATTGGTAATAATGTTATCGAATATGTCTCTTCTAATATTTTGACATTCTTAGATTGTCAATATTAAATACATCTATATTTACGGGTCACGCCCGATATCATCTCTCCTGTCAATAGCACACTTGCGCTAAATATGAGTTTTATTAAACACAACCACAACGTTTCCGATTTTGCAAAACTACCCACACACCCAAGGCACTCGGACCTGAGCCGCTTAGATGTGTAAGATACTCCAACCAAAACATCACACATAGCAATCTGAAGCACGTAAATCAAAACCTTATGACGACCGCGCAGTGTCTATTTTTTCTATAGCAAAGGTGGCGATGTGTGGTAGCAAAAGCTTTTTATTAAATATTTGGAGTATGGTAACATCTGCTTTTATTTACGTTTTGGCTGGAAACAGTGGCACAATAGGTGCGGCGAATCGGACAGACTCTACAATGGGAAGTTATCCCGCGGACCGTCAGGGGGCGACGCTGAGCTAAGCTTTTTATAGACCGCATAGAAATTGACCTTCGCTTTATAGGATACCCGCTTTGCGTACTTAAAGCTTATGCAAACCTCTCGTAACACGTTCCTTATTTGTCTTTAGTTATCTTCTTACCGTGATGCTGATCATCACAATCCTAATTTTTCAGTTATTTACAATAGACACTGCACATTGCTAGAGAGCCTATACGATAGTGGAATTTGGGGAAACCTACTTAAATGGTGTGGGGACTATCTTAAGGATAGAAAGTACGTAGTCAGAATAAATGATGCGCTCAGTGCCTCTGTACGGGTGACTGAGGGCACAGCACAAGGTTCTGTCATAGGCCCGTTACATTACCTCACTTATGTTAACAGCTTAACAAACAATATTAAAAAATGTGAAATCTATCAATTCGCCGATGACACATGTCTGGTAGCCGTTGGTCGTAGTGTGGGTGAAGCTTTGGAATTGCTACAACACGATTTTGACATGTTAACTAAATGGTCACATGATAACGGTTTAGTATTAAACGCAAATAAAACTAAATTAATGTATATCAGTTCAAATCAGAACAGAAGCGTTACAACACCCATACTAAAAGCTTTGTGTCATGAATGCCTGCACAATACCAACAATACAATGAAGCCCATATCTTGTCTATGTAAGATCATAGAAGTCGTCGAAAAACACACCTATCTAGGACTGACAATAGACAACCGACTCTGCTGGAAAGAGCATATTAATAACGTAAGCAATAAATTAAGAATTATTTTGGCCAAATTTTCTATAATTAAATATAAACTACCGTACCGAACACTTTTACTACTTTACAAATCACTAGCAGTGTCTGTAATATCCTATGGTCTATCTAGTTATGGTTGAACATATAAGAAATATGAAAATAACTACCACCATTTATTCAATATTTGCGACATTATTCCGATACATGATAAGGTCAATATGACACTTCTAAAAGAAGAATTCTTCAATTCCAACTTAAAGCAAACAAAAATACCGAGTCGCAATCAAAGAAGCACTCGTACAATCACTAGCGGAATAGTACTTTTACCAAAATACAGAAATTTATATGGAAAAAGAACATTGATCTATCTCATACCCTGGTTCATTAATCAACTACCAACTTCATTAAAAGACAAAATTACACAAAATTGTTAAGAAAAAGGCTTCTCGTCCTTGATTTTTACTGTTTTGTGAGTGGTTACGAGACATAATAGCTAAGGCATCATAATATTTCTAAAGAAAATGCCTTTTATTTACTGCTGTTTATGGTCCCCACTATGTGTTCATAAAGATGACACTTTCATAATTACTCACACAAGTAACCCTAACCAATAGTATTTAGAACAATTATATTGCACGTGCTACGTAATTAACTACACTTGACGAGTCAAAATCCGTGGCCGCATTTAACCACGAGTCAAAATCTTGCCTACATATGCGCACGATTCGAAACATATGGCGTTTGGACCCACCACCGCTCCCTGTGGCACCCCCATGAAACGACAAATTAGTGTTTAAGAGATTGCCATCAATACGAGTAGTACAAAGTGTCCAATCCATTACGAACAAATGGCGTTATTTAAAACCGGTAATGCAGTGTTGCAAGTTGTTTAAAAATAAATACCACACACTTCAAAACTATAAGGTTGAATAAAGTATATGAACATTGAAACACCTCCGAAAAGTTGTTTTGTTTGTGTTATTAGTATATACAATTTTGCAATATAACTCTTGATACATTTATCTGTAGTACTTAATTGGTAAAATAAATATAATCAATGAGTAATTTCTTGGGACAACAAACCGCTGGCAGTACCACTCGACAGGAGGGTATTACAAATGAAGAGCAGACGCATTGCCGTGGATACGAAGACTTACGGGCCGCCGCGCTAATCGAAGATCATTATCAGCACCGATTCGATCTGAAATATGATTAAAAACGATTTACTACACTATATTTCATTCAAAATGCCTACTTGTACTTGTTGCAACACGCTCCTTGGGTTTGTAAAACAGAAACTCAATTAAATAAATAAATATAAATATCCTTGGACATTTCACACAACGCCATCTCGTCCCAAGCTAAGCAACTTAATGCTTGTGTTATGGTAACGAGATGGATGATAAACTACTTATATACATTTTTTTTTTGTAAATACATACATATTATAGATAGAAATGACACCCAGACTCCGAGCCAGTGCCTCTGGTTTAGACAAAGACACTTGCCCGACCCGGGAATCGAACCCGGGACCCGTTGATCCAAAGGCGGCACATCTAACCACTGTATCCGTCAAAGCCTATGAAATTTGTAACTTATCAGAAACCACATCATTAAGTGTGCAGAAACATTATAAAGTATCTCCGCGAAGTTAAAGCATTTTAGGCAAATCCATCGCTTTCGTTACAAATACACTATTATAAAGTTATCAGAATGATGCGATCGTGAATATAACTATTTTTATTTTGTCACTCATAGTTTGCCCCGAGATAACGATGAACACATAAATCATTCGATTCAGACCATCATAATCGCGACGTCAGGTAGATTATGAATAGAGTCTTATACCGATGAGAACGATTGTTACAGAAAGATAGGCCGATATGTTGTGTTGTAGGTCATTGAAAAGCATAAATGGAACCAAACGAATACACCACAAGAGACTTGATTTTATTTTGTTGTCTCTTGGCTCTTTGTAAAAAACACAAAATAAAGGTATTGTGTAGCCGAACACGATAAGGGCCAACAATCGCGACAAACCCTTTGCCAGTCGGCCCCCGCCCCCGCATATCGACAAAATGAATTAACATAAATATGATATCGCGGGCAGATGCGGCAGCGGAGCGTCTGCCGCGGGACTTTTACTTTTCTCGTCTCGTTCAACTTTCACCTCGAGAA
This sequence comes from Clostera curtula, assembly GCA_905475355.2. Classification (NCBI taxonomy): domain Eukaryota; kingdom Metazoa; phylum Arthropoda; class Insecta; order Lepidoptera; family Notodontidae; genus Clostera; species Clostera curtula. Next base: position 20,192,500 of record FR997799.1, read on the forward strand.
TAATGTGATTTACATGTATTTGGAGTGCGCGGCGAGCACACGTGTCTCCTAGTCACCGCGATCGTCTCGTATCGATCTTCCTGCGATTGTGCCGACGACAATGCGAGCCTGCGTGGGCGCAGCCGCATTGTGGCGTCGCTAAATGCGCTCACGCACGTTCTCGAGGGCTCCTTTGTCCATTGTCTGTCTGGCTGAGGGTGGCACTGTGACACATTTATTTTAGGCGAGTTTTTTACAGCACCCATTGTATTGGAAATTAGACATCGGCGCAGAGTTCACGAAACGTGATATTATCTCAGCCCTCTGCATCGCATCCTCCGACGATTTCTCCCGGACCCATTGTGTCTCCAGTTACAACGGATATGTCCCGACACACATAACTCGCCTACCTATTCCAAATCGAGAGTCATGCGTTTATTGAAATTGAAACAGGTTCGCTTTCCATTTCTACCGGAGAAGAGTCGTTAGTCGGTTAGGGCGCGGGCTCCGGGAGACGCACCAGCCACTGGGATAATTGATCGGCGACCGTTAGATGAGCGCACCGGCCGGCCGCGGACTAAGGCTATCAGCTGATTATACAAATTCCTTTCATCTCCCGCGTGATGAATGACAAGCCAGCTCCGCTATGAAAGGGCGCTGAGCGCTAGAGATCACAAAAAGACGCGGCGGGGCTGGTTTTATAGTGTTTGTGACCGTTTTATCGATGGCCGGGAGACGCAGCATCCGGTTTTGTGCATTAATCTGGACAATGTCGCTCTATGTGATCGGCCGTTTGGTCTCAAACTAGTTTCGGTAACGTTTCCCTAGCCGGTGGGCCTCTAACGCGTTGTGCGCCCTCCCCGCCCTGCATACTAATCGAATTCTTTTCATTACAAGTCTTGTTATTGAACGAGCATTTCTTAAATGTAACGGTTTCTAAAAAGCGGTGGGATTTTCCCCAGCCAACCGCTATGGTCGACGTCGATGTCAAGCTACAGATAATAAGGATGTGACACGTTCACCAACAAGCTGCATGGTCGCGGTTCAAGTTCCTTGAAATGTAAGGGTCAAGAAATTACAATAGTCACAATAACATGCAATTGGCCTATTGATCAGTTTTTTTACCCGTGATTTCTCTTATTTCGTTGATGTTAGCCACCGTCGCTACTCATACTTTTACACATTATTTGTAAAATATTGCGTTAATGCTCTACTGATTTTGCCATTCACATTCATCATACGCTAATAATCCTTCATATGAATTACTCTCTAAGATCGGAGCGTTTCATTCCACCAAACTAGGAATCGACTGCTTCCCTTTCGTTTCAAGGTTTCCTTGGAATACGGGTTTCACGTCTGCATATATCACTCCTTAGGACGAGCTGCACTCATGAGTTAGTTTTATCGTCATTGAAACCGAATGCCCCATAAGTGGATAATACTAAATCGATCATCAAACATGTTGGACGAATTAATTAAGACGTTACTAATGCAAGTTTTACGGCAACCGTAAATTATACTTTCTATCATTCGGCGCCATAACTCAGTAGATCTGCGTAAGTATCGGTTTCTATCCACGGACATTAGGTATGTTTTTAAGTTAAACCATTCGAATGTAAAACTAGGAGGCACGCCATAAACCGAATAATTTACATAAAACCACTAACGGATCTCACGAAAACCGGTCGCGAGCATATTAATGTTCGTGATATATTAGAAAATCGGCAACGAGACGCACCGAATGGACACTCGTGTTTCTTTTTGTAGCATCTTTTTTTTATTCTAATTTCTCTTCCCATTAAGTTGACCATTCTTCCGAGAATGGACTGTAACGAACTGTACGCTCATTAGCATAAAATGGTGGGGATGTCGAGGTATCACTAGACAACACTTGCCTAGAATAAAGTCTGAATCTGAATTGCAACTTTATTTACTTTCAAAACTAGTTAAATCTCAATTTTACACGGATCAGTCCCCCAGAGCAGTGATGCCTAAAATATTTGCAGGTAGATTTAGGTAAAATGTGTACAGTAAAATTAAATAATAATATTTATAACAATTATCGCTTTAGTACAGATAAAAAACTGTGACTTTATTACTTGTTAAAACCAAATTTGAATGGGTTCTAACCAACATAATTTTTTCAACATACCCCAACCCGATTGTAATAAAAACCATCTTAAAAACATTAAACCATATAATTTTACCACCCAACATACAATACTTGACAACCTTCATATCGCATTACTATTATCTAGTATAAAATACCGCACCGTGCATTATCTGTGCAAGAGCACCTATTCCCAGCATTCCGTTAGTCGTTCACATGGGCGCGCATCCCTTTCGCGCGAGTCAAGTGATGAGCTCCACAATGCCCCAGCTGCCGAGTCCGCGACCAGGTGACACCACCGCATTAATCTGTAAACAAAAATAAACATTAATGTGACCTATATAGAGTCTAAATTTGAACTGCTTATCATCATATTTGAAGACGCTACGGCCAGATAGATCTGTGATAAAAGAATTTCAAGCTTTGACAATGGACATAAAGCTTGTTTTGAATCATAACTACGTCGTTGTTGAGATGATTGCACTAGATAACAAAACGTTCAGTGATCTGTAACTAGTTTGACAAATAAAAATAATTACAGATAGTCCCATCTCTCCCGAACCGGTACGACATGGCAACCTTCAAGAAACGAGCCTATTCCTTTCTTAAAGGCCGGCAACGCACTTGCAACCCCTCTGGTGTTGTGGGTGTCCATGGGCGGCGGTGATCACTTACCATCAGGTGACCCGCTTGCTCGTTTGCCTACCTCTTCCATAAAAAAAAAAAAAAAAAAAAACATGTTTTTAAGAATATTGGTGGGCTGATAAAATAATTACTGAAACTACAAACATTGTCTAAACTTATTTCGCAGTGTAGGAGTGACTGACGCATTTGACTTCGTTGACAGTAACAGACAATAACAGGTCAAAAGAAATCCTTTCGCTGGGTACGATTGCGAAAATGATAATTTATGCAAAGGGGAAGTGGAAGCAAAAAACTCAAATAAAGCTTATGCACCTGAGCGACGCGCGCTTGCCGCCATAGAAGCGGACGCAGGCGCAGGTATCTCTGACACTCTTACGAATTAATTATACAACATTACAGGCGCTCCCGGCACGCGCGCGCCCAAAGGAGCATTTTATGCACATTCTTTTGCATCTTCCTCACTATACATTTGGGTACCTGGGTTTGCGGCAAAGGCGCTCGTAAACAAACTACACAAAGCCGACAAACTAAAGACAGTAATTAAACAAAAATAGAATATAGTTCTTCTAAGCCAGTTTATTATCTATTGAAAGTCACCTAAACAACTGCAAATAACAATTTGATTAAAAACGTATGTTTGTAGGTACTCGTACAATGGGTTCGCGTTACTGTTCGCAATCTGTTCCAATTTTGGAAAGGAGATGGAAATAGTATAACAGCTTATTACCGTTTATTTATGCACCTTGAATCATTACTGTGACCTTTTAAATAACAAACGGTTTTCTACATTTGTTATCAATGTAAAAATTGCACATGTTGTTTTTATTACTCCCGTAAACGTTTACAGAAACAATAAACGATAAATATAAGTATTAGTTATGATTCCTAAAGATGTGATGAAATAGTAAACGGAAAAAACGATACAATTGATAGATGACACAACCTCCAAACTAGGTTAAGACTGTAGAAAAGCCGTTAGGGGACTCAATTACAGATCGTGACTGGATATTTGTGCAGGGTGACAAATCATGAGCGCAAAAAGTTTTCGCTCGATAATGAGTGTGCACCGACACGTAAACACAAGCTCCCCCATTTGCAAGTGAATGGCGGACTCGATCATGGATTTCGCTCAAAAAATAATACACCTGAACAAAAGCTAATTATACTTTCATAAAGCAGCTCCACAATAGTCGGGAACAATCGCCGCCTGCGGGACGCTCGCTCTACGTGTTAATTACAGGATTTTCTCACCTTTCGGCAATTATTTTTAGTGCGCGGTAACACTGCAAGAACTTTTTGTAGCATTTTTTGGTTGCAATTTTTTTGTGATATATTTCATTTTTTAATTTTGTCACGTTGTCGTATCTGAGTTAAACAATGATCGATAGATTGTGTAAATAAAAATATAAAGTGGGGTGCTTGTGAACGCCGTAGGCGAACATGCCAAACATGCTTTTTATTTTTACTATAATATGACAAAAAATATCTAAACAATGTAAAGATGTACTCTAATTTATTTTCAATGGTTATTGGAATATGCTAACGGTCTTTTGTGTGTACAACGCCATCTCCAGAGCTATGGATAAAAGATCTCTGGCATGAACTTGGTGCCTCAAAGTACATGAGAATAACCATTGGTTGTACTAATTTCAATGAAACAACAAATCCGTAAGTTAGTAGAGAAAGAAAATGCGTCACACAAAAAGCTTCACTTGAGTCCGATCTCCTAAATTGAACTTAATGAGATGGAGTCGAATTAATCTACTGTCACTATTGCGACGTATTGACGCAGGCTTTGACACCAAGTGTTCCACTCTTAAGGCTTCTCCGTGTGATTTTAGAAGTGTGGACCTTTAGGACTAGCCGGCAGTAAAAACTAGTTTCTTTAATCGCCTCTTATCCTGCATGATTCAGTGGTTAATAGGGTTCATTCCCGGGAATTCTCGAGCCGAGAATTCCCGGGAAATCGTTGGGCTTTGTTCCCGGGAAATCTAGCTCGAGAAAAGTCGAGAACTCGAGAAATCATGTACGTTTGTAGAAAATAAACTTGCAGAGTTTTAATTTGTTTATATTCTATTAACATGCCATAAATGGTGCTATGATTGTAATGTAATTATAATTTACATTTACTTTCTACCTGAGTTAAAGATATTAAAGATTTCGTGTTTTATAGAAGCTATTTTGTTTACAAGATTGAAGTTGTTTTTTTTTTCTAAATAACCAGCTCAACACTGTGCCGTGATCCTAATGTAATGTAAGTTAATATAATAGGTTGGGGAAAAAGTTTCGTCGCATTTTTTAAGAAATCGTTTATTTACATTTAACTACAGTATGTACCATTTTGTTCGATAACTTTTTGCCATCTTGTAGGTAGGGACATGATCCCATTGCTATAGAAATTTTGGGACTACTGATCAAAATACCGCGACAAGTGGTTTTGGCAGTAATCTCGTGATGTTAACCTGACACTGCCTAAAGAATTCTGAAGAGACCAGGGGCGTAGCGTGCCTTGGTGGGGCCCCGTATAAAAATTTATTTGCCCATGAATCATATGTTTCATTTGTTTATGTTATATGTTTCACTTGGCCCCATGAAGGGCCCCATGAAGGGTAAAAAAAAACAACGAAGTGAAACATTTCTCACAAAAGAAAATAAATTCCTTTTTTTCGGCAAACTGATTTATGAAATGATTTTTAGCTGATGATGACTTTAGATTTTCTAATATTTCTGCCTCTGAAATAGAAAAAAAATTTGGGAAGTTTTTATTAACTTTTGCTTCCGCACGGCGGGGCCCCCGCAGCCCGGGGTCCCCGCATAATTGATACGGCTGATACGGTTCTAAATAACCAACTAAAAATGGTGCTGTCATTATGATTATAAGCCTGAATAATATTTTTTCTCAAATATTTTAAAAAGCAATATTTATGTCAACGGAAAACAACAAGAACCGGAAATTTATAAATTTCCTAGGAAATTTATAAACGGCCGTAGGATTCCAAACGAGAGATAAATTGTATTATTTTACGCCCACATTTTCGGAAATTTATAAACTTACTGAATTCACGCGTAAAATAATAAGTAGCAATAACCAAACGCCATGGGCGCTCTGATTGGTTGAATAAGTCACGTGTTCCTTCTCTTTCCTCTCCGCCGCCATTGTTCGATATTGTCTACTTGTGGTAACCTAGACCTGATACAGCTGCATCATCAGGAATCTATAGGATACCCAACTCCTTACCAAATTACAGTAAATGTATCGTGTTTGGACTCATTGTAACGGTATCAATGAAACAGGTATAAAAAAGTTATGCAGCCCGATATCAGGGTTTTTTTTTAAGTTAAATACTTATTTTATTGTGTTTAATTTGTTACATGTTTTTAAGCATTTTTTTATTACTTAGCGTATGTTTGGCAATTCGCCTCAGGCCAGGGTTTTTTTGAAATTAAACTTTATAATGTTTGTTTTTTTTAGCAGAAGGCCGGGTTTATTGTTTTTTTTTAAATAAACCTCTTTAACTTCGCATCTCACGATTTCTTTTGTTTTATTTTGGTAGAGTGATGCCACTATCAACATCCACCAATCAGAGAACTGTGTGTTATTTGCCGTATCATATAGAAGCGTAAAATTAAAAGCTCTACTGTGATTGGTCGAACCGTTTAGAATCTTACGAATGGATATCCGTCAGTTTATAAATATACGACGAGACGTCGTAAGTTTATAAATTTCCGAAAATGTGGGCGTAAAATAATACAATTTATCTCTCGTTTGGAAACCTACGTACGTTTATAAATTTCCTAGGAAATTAATAAATTTCCGGTTCTTGTTATTTTCCGTTGACATTTATAAGATTAATGTTTTTGAATAACATCGATGATAATTTTATAATTAATTTGATACTTTTATTCGAGAGGAAAACCACTGATTTTTAGACGCAATTGGAACCAAATAATATGAGAAAACGTACGTAAATGTAAATTTCTCGACAACCCGAGAGTCCCGAGAAATGAGCCTCGAGAATTCTCGAGACCCGAGAAATTGAAAAGCTCGAGAAATCATGAACCCTAGTGGTTAATGACCGTGTTGGACGTCACATCTCGGATCCCCAAAATGAAACAACTCGATAGTTTGTTTCCAATGTGTATATAGTGCTAAAGAACTGCTCGTATGTAGTTATGCTTATTTAGTTGTCCACAGTAAAGGGTGGTGATGTCGCAATCGCTCCGGACGCGTGACCCAGGCCCCGTCCCCCGCTTCCCCGCCCCACCCCCGCCATTCTAGCCATTGTTTCTGCCATACCTACTGAGCAGACGCCAATGTACACTTAAATATGTTCAACATTGTAACGAACCATAAGACATACTCCAATGTAGATGTTTGTGTTATATATTTGTCTTGTAAGTCACGTGGTTAGTAAAGAAATACACTTGTGACTCTATCCGAATTATGGTGTTACTTCTTTATCAGCCAATATTTGTAAGAGAAGCATTATAGACAACAATAGGTACAAATATACCATTAGACCAAGTATTAATATATAATATTATTTTCTTAAGAACGTAAATAAATTACCATTAGATGGTTACACAAATTTTTTGACAGTCATTATCTATAGTCGTCACAAAAAGCGCCTGCAGCAGGTCAAAAAATCGTTTTTAAACTGCAATAATATATTTTAATTTTTCGATTCCCATGCTCTATGTATAACCTGTATCGCGGGGGCAGACTACAAACATGTAATTCACGAACACAAATGACACCCAGACTCAAAGCAGGTATCTCTGGTTTAGACAAAGAAATTAAGAAAAAAATACAGGCTTTCATTATTTTTAAATCCCGACGTTAATATTCAGTTACTTTCATTAAGCATTTACAGTGTTTTACAATTTAAAAACTATTCCGCACATACTTTCTTTGTCCCCTTATGGAGGAGGACTTTGGGATATCAGAAACAAATATCAAACAATCTTCTTCGTAACCATATTGTAAGTATTAAATATAGTATTAGGTATATATAATCTACGAGCATTTATATCAGACTCGCAAGAATCCTCGAAATGAAATAAGTATCGGTAAAAGGTAGCAAGCTGTCACTATCACATTCCTGCTGTGGCGTCGCCATGTTGTTTACTGGAAGCACAATGCTTAAAGAGGACATGACAAAATCTAACTAAAAGATTTAAAATTTTAATTAAGTGGTTATTGCCACTATCATTAGCACTTTGATAGCTAGAAGCTAGACTTCATCGAACTTGCATTTCCCTTTGGAAAGCATCCCCTTGCGATAGATTCTGTCTTAAATTGCGACCGACCATCGTCGACACTTTATTATTTTAAGCCACGTACTTATCGTTAGTTTATGTCACCTGCTTAGTGACCCTTGTCTTCCGTCAGCTATAAGGAAATAATAAAATGTAAGGCTAAATATGCTAATCCGCTGAAAACGTATTCGTCGGCGAAGCGCCGTGTCTGGTGATCGGAGTGAGCCATCGACACTTCCTGCTTATTACATAAAAGCGAAAATTTAGAAACTCGCGATTCGATTCTGATTAGGTGGTCTTCATTATGCTGTTGAGCTATTCTAAAGATAGCTGAGATGTGATTTATTTTCCTGTGATATGTGTGTACATACAATCGTTGTTTATTCCATAAACATATTTGGTCGTTTGAAATCTTGAAAGTAAATTATAGTTGAAATCGTCTTTCTAAAGCGTGATCGACTATTCGTTGATTTTAAATTGAAACCCAAATCACGGTTCGCAATTGACGTCCCGAAATAAAAAACATCCCATCAAACCGCTTCAAGTCGCCCCCAATTTGATTGGCATTAAACTGTCCCCAAACTATTGACATATTCACAATAGCAGTGGCAGTGCCAACAAAACCAAATAAAAACTTAAAACCGGATTTCCAAAATCCCGTTGGGTAGCCGCGGCAAGAAGTTCTTTTGGATTTCTATTCGATTGTTTGTTTTTTGGAGCCATTGTTGTTTCGGCTATGGCGGCCTGCGACACGCGTGCATTTTTGCAAAGTCTATCCATTGTCAGTGGTACCAATGACATTTGACGGACGTACGGGTGAGTGACGGTTGACGCTGCCCTCGGGCCACGGCTGCTTCGCGCTGGCTCACAGACGCATGAAGGAGGAGAGCTCCGTACCAAAGTGCCACTCTTTGCAAATTATTCTTTATATGAATTAATGTCAGATTCTATTCAGTCTACAACTGCGACCACGTAAAGTATTCGATACAGTTGGCATCATCTGAGCTTAACCGTCTGGCGACGTTTTGGTATATCCTAGTATTGTGACATATATGAAAACTAATTAATAGCAAGGCCTCACAAACAATGACCAAATTGGTGACGAAAACTATATGTCAATGCGATCTCTGCATTCCAATCGCCGCTCGTACCAAGTTCGTCTAAGCCAAGCACCGGAGGCAACGCAACGGGATTCCTGTTATCATATTGGATCCCGTCATCGTGCTCCAAATTGCTTTTTATTCTGTAAAAGGAACGAGACGTCGCGGTCGACCATCGCTCCGAGCAACACTTGACCGATTTTTGTTTTAAGGGTCTACCGAACCCCTTTTCTTACCTGCAGCCCGGGGTCCCTCGTATTCCTTTTAAATATCTGTAGTAATCCTCCGTTTAGTCGTTGCGTCATGTGCCGTTTTTGGCAACCGGTTCTTGACAAAACGTAATTATCACTACATTAAATGCCCAAGCGTATCATGTTACTTTCATTCATGCTGCCAGCGTAGGAGGTCAGTCTTTCCCATTTACTTGGAACACATGTCTCTTTATGTTTCTATCGATACACCTACACTTACGAGCAGGAATTATTGCCTTTTGATAAAGTCACCATTAGGGCTGGGGCGGCGTTCAGAGTGATTCCATTACTATGCGTGTAATCGGTACGGTGAATACCGTAATTGAGAAATCCTGGAGTGCGACGTATGTAAAGATTACAGTCCGCTAGTGGGTGATGCGATGTCGAGCGCAAAAAGCGCGCTCCACAGCGTCGAGCGCGCCAATTATGCGCCGCGCACGCGCCGCCAAAAAAAATACCAGCCGGCCATCCGGACCATTTTTAAAAGCCCCAACTTAAATAATAATGCAGTAACACGCGAGAGTATTCGCAAAATGCGATTCACGAATTTCGTTTCCAAATTCCACCGGCTCCGGGCTCGCCGTCGTTTTTTGCCGCTTCTATTGTCTGTTTAGATTTGTGTTTCTGCTGTTCTTGTTCTCGCAACTCTGTCGGTTCGGCTTCTGCAAATTTTGCTACGAGTCCTGTGGTTGTCGTGTCCGGATTGAAATGCGAATCTGGTTGGTTAATTGGTTCGTGTCATACTTCGTCCCCACTGTCAGCGTGGCGCAGTCCCGCTCAGTCAGCGTAAAGGAATGCAAAATCAACTGTCTGCGCCCACGGAGCATCGTCCCGGAGCTTAATAATGCACTCGTACAGCTTTAATGAAGTGCCCCGAGTTTTTGTGGCCGAGCACGATTAGTCCCTCGCGGCGATGTGAGGTCGCGTACCCGGCCCGGCCCTATCATTACCAAAAACGATCCTAATAATATAATAGTCCTGTCACAGCCCTTTAAGGGAAAAGTTTTTAAAGGACAATTTCCATAACCGCTCATAATAGGCGACGAAATGTTAGCAGTCGTTTAGATAAATTATTAGTTTATCTCTTGTCTCTGTTTTTTGATATTTATTACTTGGCCGTCGGGCCTTCTAATTTGAGCCGTTTTTGTGGGTCATTTAATAGCGTACGCCGTTTCCGCTAGCTAAACGTTCGATTTCTATAAAACTTGTACCATTTGTAAATTCTGACAGATATATAAAACAGCGATAACGTATTGCATTTTGAATTTCACTCATTAGTATGATCCATATGCATATCTCTCGCTTCGATTAATACTAATCACTTGTTGCAAAGTGCGGCTCGAAAATTTATTAATAATATACGAAATTTAGATATACGATTCACCTCTCTTAACGGTGATTATCGTTTTAGAGCACATTCTTCCATGGTGAGAGAGATCAAGGGACAGGCCAGCTCGTAAAATTTGAGGTCAATATAAAAAGTGAGTCGTATTGTGATTGATGGACTCTCCCACCTAAAACAGACGTTCTTCTGGAGGTGTACTGAACGCGCACAATCTGTCTAAAACAATATATTACGTTCCATCTGAAGGAGAGTAGAAGACACCGAGTGCTAGTAAATCAGCAGCGGGCAGCACTTAACCTCGCGATGTGTACGACAGATCGCCTGCGCTAACCGCTTATTTATACCGGTGCGGCTAAATTATGAGTTTATAGATTCAGTAGCAAGTACATGCTTGTAAATCATCGGCGCGTCTACCGACCTTCGTGGCGAACCTCGGGCGGAGGGAGATAGCTTCGCCGTGATAACATTGCAGTTGTGCTGAGGAATGTGATGTGAAATATTCCTAGACAATGTTGGGACAAAATGGTAACTTTTACACAAATATCTGTATTACACAATCTACTATGATTTGGACCCAGGATCTTCTAATGTGATGGGAGCGTCAGCAACTTCTAATAACAATTAAAATATTGAAAAGCTAAAACGTTTTGCTCACATTGCTCTTTTCCAAATCACGACGAACTGGTATTTTATTTTAACATATCCGTAATTGCAGCTTTTGTAGAGATTCAATTTTAACATCTACCTACTCCTGATTTTTTAATTTAATATGGCCATTTATATAGCCGTCGTCGTCGTCGTTTCAGCCCTTAAATGACCCACTACTGAGTCGGGGAGTCATTTATATAGTAGTGTGGATCATTCAGAACATAGTAGGTACATGATCCTTTTATTTTACTGTATAAACGTAACCTTGAGAAGTCCAAGGGCACGCGGTATCAAAGCATAAAAACTAAGATTCACTTTGGTACTGTCCATGGTCCTGAGGACTATTAATGTGGGTTACTTGGCTTACTAAAATGTCTACAGCCGGCTGAAAGTGTGAGATCAGGTCCTGATGTAAGCGGTCGGCGCGGAGCAAATAGCACATTTATATCGTTCATTACGGCCGGAGGTGAGAGATGTTGGCGCTGTCGCCGCCGCAGGGGGCAGGGCTGGCTCTCCTAGCGACTACAGCCGTCGAGCATTCCCCCTCCAAACATTTTCCGAGTTCTACTTTATAAATATCCTCTAACCATAACGCGAAAGCGTTATTTGATAATAGATACAGTTTAGTAGAAGTAGTTTTATTGACATTTTATGGCAGTATGTAAGTAAAACCGAGATAAAAACCATTTTTCAAACACCTACGTCATGCGCCTTGTAATACTGCAAAGCACCCGGTTATGTTGATGGGCAAACAAAATGAGATTCGCCTTCTACGATTACCCAATTACTCCTGTCCTTTTTGATGAATATGCATCGTTTTTGCGTCTAAAGTCAAGATGGTGTACGATGTCCTGCAAACAGCCTCCGCGCAGCAGCAGCCCTGCAGTCGGCAGCCGCCGGGGGTCCAGCGCACGTCCCGGCGCGTTGATTTGTGCGCGGACTCCCGCCGACAGTATTTGTACAGCACGCGTGGGCCGCGGGACTGCGACACGACACGACACGACACCGAGCCGACCCTGGGGCGGACCATGACGGATTGGGATGCCCAGCTAAGCTTCGGGTGTGAGCTGCCAATACACTGGCCTGAACACTTATGCCAAGACTCATATTTGTAGACATTACGTGTGTTGGGTTGAATTAAAAAAGAATATCTAAAACAATTGTATGTCCAGCAGTGGACTAATGTGGGCTGATGATGATGATGATCTAAAACAATCCTGAAATGCGGCTTGAAAAGTATTTACGATCACACACGCTGAAACATCGCTCGGCCAGGTGATTGCATTGTCGTGCAAAAGTCTTGTGCTTGGATATCAATCTGTGCGAAGAAGCTGCTGCCTACTTGAAGACCCATTCCACTTTAAGACTAGCAATCCAAGTTGAATTAAGAGTAGTGTTCATCAATTGTATGTAGTACAGGACATCTTCTGCTAGTGGCACTAAGACTCCATTAGCCAGAGGCCGATTTGAACACTTAGCTTGTTTAATTAATCACTTGACAGCGTCAGCAAACAATGAAGTGCAAGGATCCGAAAGCACGCCACGGCGGCATCGCTACGTGAGTGAAACCGCCACTTGTCTTGACACTGGACGATCTCACTCGCTTTGGAGTTTCGATTTGTATATCTCCACGTATTTTCCAATCTAAACGAGCCGAAATTAGAAGGCTAAGACAACTTCGGAACCGGTCAACATAAAATTGGAAACCAACTGTAGTCTGTGCGTTGCGCAAGAGTCGATCGACCAGTTTGGCGCGGCGGCGCGTGGGATCTATGGATCCCAGCGGTCGTCGAGCGGCACATACGACGTTTCACCTCGCCGACACAATTTATTTGGTCTGTCACTTTACTGCCGCGGATTAAGAATCTCGTTGACACATATTATTATGTGTACAGCACTCGAGATAGCGTCGGCAACATCGGCGTTGGACGGGGCAACGTGCGTGAGGTGCGCTCCGCCGCAGACCAGCCGAGTGCCTCCTCCACCTCGTTTGTGCTCGTGCGATGGAGAACCGTTGCAAGTGTGATTAGTCGTCTATTTCGTATTAGTTACGAATACTGGGTCAAGCGAAACTTGTTTCGGATTGTGCAAAAGAGTCCTTGGACACTGCATCTAATGGAACACAAATTACGCCACACTTGACCGTTTTCAAAAGTATTTTGTGGAAATATAATATCGTTCCATTTAATTTCTCTTTTCTATTTTCAAGTTATTAATGGGAATTTCTAATATCGCTTTACGCAATTCGTTCTGAAAGTGTATATTAACGACTGATTACAGCCAAATTTAAAATATAAAAGCATTTCTAATAAATGTTTGTCTCAAACTAATTAATGAAGTAACACTGTCTTCTGTATAAACCGAGCATATAGCCCGTGTCTACCGACTACGAGCAAGTGTTGATATTAAAATTCGGAATTAAATTCTAGTGAGGCCATTAGCTGTCCACTATATCAGGCTTATTGACAATTTGGATTTTTCACAACAGCCTCTCGCCTAATGAGTAGGCAGCTACCAATCGAATAACTCGTAAATCGCATTTATGGCTATTAGTTCATTTATCCGCAATGATATTGTGTTTCATGCAAATGGAGCGCAATTTCACGGTTGGAATTTCGGATGGATCGGCGGGTGGCTGATGGCTCTGCTCGGGTTAGGCGTTCCGGGCGAAGTTGACGAATAGCGTTGGAGGCAGGCCGGGCCGCGCCGCCCGCTCGCCGGGCATGTAATCGACCGGCTAATAACCGATCCGGGTAAGACATCGTGACCACAATTACGTTTTTATATTTGGTGCCCTTGCTCCGCGGTATATTGATGGCGTGTATTAATCATAGACCATTTGGGAACACCTGCTGTTACTATGGATGAGCGGTATATGTCAAGTTGATACAGTTCCTGCCGAGGGTTTATGGTTTGTTGGCTTTGGCCGTGGCTCTTGCTTACCCGGTTGTGGGCCTCGGCTCGATCGATGGCTGTCAAACACATTTGAGTTTCAATGTAATTTAATTCTGTCGCTATGCTAAATAGTTTAAACGCCACATTGCGTTCCAATTGTTGTGAACGTTACTTTTATTTAATTAGAAATAGGTATTGTCTTTGTCGCTTCACTTCACTTTTGGTAGATTTCCTTGAAATGCATATCGGCACTTTAAAACTATCAACATAGTCAGCACGTTTATGTGCGAAAAGTACTTGATTAGGTATATTACATACTGATAAGTTCATCCAATTTAGAAATCTTTTACTGGGTACTTGGCAGACCGATGTCGTAAGAGAAGGAACGCTGGCCTGACAGGTTGGCACAGGGTTTCGTATCAAGCTTTCCGTCTCTTGCGGCTAGGTTTTCAGCCTTGTCATTTCCCTTTGTCGGCTCTTACGACACCCCCAGGATGGAAAGGGGTGGTGACACTATGTATTCTAAATCCGTCACCACGCGGGCCACCATAGAAGATACCCACCTCGTCCACGAAATCGACCAAATCCCTGAAATCAAATCAAATCTATTTACGTACAAGTACGTAAATAGATTTGGTGAGTCCCGATTTTCCAGATGTAGCGACGGCTTCCTTATAAGCCGCGGCCGCGGACCGACGTCATTGGGCGGTAAAAATAGCGAAGCAGCGGCCTTGCCCCGCGCACCGCCGTGGGCTGCGCCCGCGCACTCATCTTCCCGCCTCTCCCTCCCCCGGCCAGCAGGGGGCGGGGGCAGTGTAGAGCACACTGCATCATGCGCAACAGTATCGGAGCTCATTACTGACCGATAATTACGAGTAATAGCACTGCCGCGCGATATGGAGGCAGCGCGAAGCTTGTACGTGTTCCGAATGAATACACATCCATTATCAAATTACAGCGCTAGGAGAAACTTGAACGGGTGTTATTGAAAATGTGTTTACTTAGAAAATGTTCTTTGCTTTGAAGGACGCTTTGTCTACCTATCAAACGCGCTTGTCATATCATTTAGAACATGTCAGCTTATGCTTCAGGCGCGTCTCGATTGTTACCTCAATTTAGGTTAAACCGTCCCCCATTCCAACCATGGGGGGTGGGTAGGCCTACTACTACCATACCTACTACCTACTTAACTATATATTTACATACTTTTCGCAATCGCCGGGCGGTGACGGATGTAGATTATATCGTGTCACCCACACCCCCCCCCCCCATTCCATCCTGAGGGTGTCGTAAGAGTCGATGGAAAGGAATGACAAGGCAGAAAACCTTGTCGAAAAGGAAAACTGGGTACAAAAACCCTTTTTTTTACCGTGGGGGAAATATTCTAAGCTAATTGTCATTCGCAAGTCCTTCGTAATCAATTGTTCCTTAACCAAATACAATTAAGTTAAAAGGAAAACATTACAATAAATATCACATAGCAACAAAACACAAGATCAGCTATTTGAAAAGCCAAGCTATATACAATTGCTGATCACCATATCTGTCGGTGTGAAGGCTTGATTTACAACACCCACACTTAGTCTTTGTCTCACCCTCGGCTTGGCACTGCGATCGCGCGGCAGATGCGCGCGAGCAGGTGGGCGCGCACCTTAACACACGTGACGGCCACGGAGTCGGTGTCCATTTCTTTGTTGTTGTTTTATTAATGAAATAACCCTTAGATCCATCGACTGCACCAATTTTTATTTGATTATTCGGCAGCCCGAGATGGCCTCCCAAGCTGAAGCCACTTGCACCACTTTTTAAATTTACAGGTTTTAGATGGAGAGTGGTTCTTGATGGATAACAAAAATCGGTTACAAACAGTAAAATAAGAAAAAAACATTACGTATCTATGAGCGAAAAGCAATACATTTTCTAAAGTTATAACAGAGACTGGTGCAATAAATGGTTAAACAAAGTGAAAAGTAGCCGCGTGCCTGAAGGTTGATGAAAAGTGCCGCCTGATTGGCCAATGTATTCTCACAGAATTTTATACGTTAGTTACCAATATTTATCATCAAGAGACGCCCTATCTGCAAAAGAAGCTTAAGAAGTTCTTGTCATGCATGTGTCATCTCAGTAAAAAAATAAAATATTTCTACTATTCCAACCACACTAAGCAAGATGGTGTTAAATTTAGCAACCAACCCAATTACATGCGATTTTGCGACGCACGCGATCCTACGTTATACGTATTGGCAGGAGCCAATCAGGCGGCGTGTCCGGCGCATGCGTGCCACGGTTCGGTTACTGGCTGGTCACTTCAACGCTGTCAGTCGCGGCGAGAGGCCGCGTTTGTTTTGCGGTCATGTAAGTGCTTCAATTGCTTTTAAAATGCAATTTAATTACAATTATTGGAAGGGTGTAGAAGGGACTAACATCACGTGTTCAACGTTAGGTTTCATACGATGTACACTACTGTTTGGAAGGATATCTACGTCAGTAAAGGGTTTCTTTTAAGTTTCTTTTTCTTTCATGCGGATAAATTTTAACCCTTTTTCCTACGTACCATAACCTATCCAATATGTTCTTATAAATTCATAACATTTACAAAATATGATAGGTCTTCTTTGTAAAGCAATTTCTGAAATAGAGTTTTTTTTCTTACTTAATGATTTAAATAATATTGTAATTTTGATAAAGAGTAGTAAGAAATAACATGATATAATATGTGTCACCACCTCAATCCATCCTAAGGGGGCTTCGTAAGATCCGACATAAGGAAATGCTGATAACCTAACCGCAAGAGAAGGACAACTTGAAACCAAACCCTGTCCCAATCCTTCTTGCCAGCGTTGCACATTAGGCTAATTACCTTCCATATAATTGGAGGAGGCCTGACTCAGTAGTGGGTCATTTTTGGGCTTAGGATATAGCATGTATAGGTATGACATTGCACTAGAACTTAAGCTGCTTAAAAAAGTTAGAAGCCAGACGTTCCGCCTCCGCTAATGATGTCACAATGCTCGCAGCCTGAGTGTGCGCGGGCGCAGTTGCAGGTGCGCGGCTACATCGCGGCTTCCTACGCGTCGTGGGAGTCGCTCCATTACACCTTGTGTTTCACTGATTTACATTTTACGCTATTTAGGTTATACCCATATTTAGTAATAAGGTTTGAATTAACGAACATGCTTTAAATATTACACGAGTTTTTGTAAATTATGTAAGTGAGATTTCATAATCAGATATTGAAATAGCTCTTTATATTAGCGCCGAGGCCACAATTGGACAAGTTCAATTTAAGTTCTTTATTGTATTCCTGCACCTTCCTACAATAAAGAGATCTATCTATGTATCTGTGCCAACCCATCTGACCAGCATTGTCTAACATGAGAAAACTTATACGTGGAAGAATGTGTCAAATTTATTTAATGTAAGTCGTCGTTTCAGATCCTAAATGACCCAGTACTGAGTCGGGCCTCCTCCAAATTTATGGAAGGAAATTAGCCTACTGTGCCACGCTGGAGGACGGGTTGGCACAGGGTTTGTATCAAGATTTCCTTCTCTTTCCGCTAGGTGATCTGCCTCTTGCGTTCTTTTAGTCGCCTCTTACGACACCCTCAAGGCGGTATGGGTTGGTGACATTGTGTATTCTAAACCATCACCACACGGACCAATAAACTGAGTACTTAAAAAAGTATAATTGACACAAGATTGAAGTTAGCAAGTTATTACACTGCGTCTGTGTCCGAGGAGACCTGACTTGGTTATGAATTAAAGAATGACATAACACATTTAACACCTGTTAGTTAGGTGGTCCGTGTATTGACGGATTTAGAATACATAGTGTACCTACTGCACTACCCCATTCCACCATGAGCGTGTCGTAAGAGCAGACAAAAGGAAATGACAAGGCCGCTAGCCTAGGCACAAGAGAAGGAAATCTTGATACGAAACCCTATTCCCTCCTGTTTTTGAGGAGACCCGACTACGCGGTGGGTCTTTTACGGGCTGAGAAAATGGCCAAAGGATTTATTCATATAACTCCTTTTCTATTTTCATTAAATACTTTTTCTTTCTATGTATAACTTAACGTCATGTAGGTCCCAAAAACCAGAAGTGTCTACCAAGTGTCTCGTCTAAAGTTGCATAATACAAATCACATTTATGTACATGTATGATAATTAAGATGACTAATTGAATTTTATGATGATCCGTTATGATTATGTACATATTCTAGATATTTATTTAAATAAATTTAAAATACTTGCTCAGTACGTCATCTGACTGTCTCATTAGCTGTTGCCGTACCTTACAAAGACACTTGCCCGACCCGGCTCCTGCAATCCAAAGACAGCACTTGTAACCCGCTCGCTAGAGGTTACCTCTAGCACTGGGGAAGGTGATCAGCGGGGAAGCACGGAAGCCTGGCGTTGGCATGTCCCAGCATCTTTAACTTATGTCCCACTGACTGGGGCCTCCTCTAATGGATGGGTGGTGGAGGCAACTTAGCCTACTAGGCCTAGTTGGTCAAATGGGCTCCACATCAAACCTCCCTACTCTTGTGTCTGTTCGTGTACGTAATCAACCCGTACGTCCTTTACAATGGAATGGCTTGGTGACACTATCTGTCACCACAACAAGCCGACGTCACAATGCTTTGCTTATTGTAATAAAAGTTTAATCACAAATAAGATTTTTTAAACCTACGTCACAGAAACTGGAACAATATTTTTTGCCTGTACACCTAAATATAGGCTGCGTTCACCCCCGCGGCCGGCGACGGCACGACACGCGACAGCGACACGACAACTGTCGCGGCAGTCGGCCGACCTCGCGCGACAGGAAGGACCGACACTTCAGTTCCGTCTGCCTTATTTATCGGCAACAGGCGCAGACGAAGGCCCGTGGCGCGTTCTTCCTTCTTTATGTTAACAAATTGCACCAATTTGTTGTGGTATTTTCCTATCGATAGCGGTTTCCTACACTAATTAATTTTATTTACGACTTAAGTTATTTCGTTCCATTAAATACTTATAAATATCGTGCTACTAAGTCGCAACTCCTTTGAATTGATTCAGGGAAAGGAACCTACTGCACCACACTGGACGAATGGACAGCACATGGCATACAGCTTGATCTTCGGTTTCGGATCCTTTAATTGCATGCCGCGCATCCTCAGGATGCAATCCCTTAGTTCGCGTATTTGCACTGCACAATATGGTGATACACTCTAAAACGCCGCTGAGTTAGAAGCTAGCTTTAGTACTACTTTGATTATTCTCAAGGTCAATGCAAATTATAATAATGTTATTTTATCTTTCACATGTCTTGCTAGCTTATATTTGTTTCAACAACGAAAAGTTCACGAAAAACACACGAGCTGACATTTACTTATCTCCTTAATAGTATCCTAAATACGATATTAGGTGTTTATCCACACAAACAGGTAATTTCCTCATTCACTAAACCGTGTGCGCAGGTAATAAAACAAAATTGTCACGAAGGACATGCGGATGTGAAACTAAGTGCCGCGAAGGAAACCCGTTATCGGCGCATCGCCGTGTGCACCTGCCCTTACGCCGTGACCGCGTCACGTCATTTTATTCAATTTAATGCTTCTTGATTATTGATACTTTTAACTGGCCCTCTTTAGGTCTTCTATTGGTTTTACTAGGATGTGATTTCTGGATTAACCTGTTCTTATTATGCTAATGTTGATAATTCTTATCTTAAGCCCACATTTTTGTAATTTTTTGTGAATTTGTTTAAATTTGATTGCGAACAGATTTGGTAGGAATGGGTTTATGAAAATCATTATTTGTTTCTCAAGCATAGTTTATATTGTACTTACATTTTTATAAAATGAAGATTACACATCCGGTTAATTTCAGTGTATGCCGATTGCAGAGTACTTACCAAAATTCACATAACTCGTTCTCTCATGGATTACCAATATTCTAGGTACACCTAAATGCGTTTAATTTATAAATAGGTTAGTAATGGCCGACGGCACCCTGTTATCATCATAAATCTATTATAACAAGCTTCTATTAGTTTCGCCATGGGATTTCTGGCGAAGCACCTAATTACAGCACAGCCATAATAAAATGTAACTTCGCTACAGCTAGGCAGGAGAACGTACAACTATGTTACAAATGTGATGTCAGCAACTATTTAGATAGTTCTTCGTTCCATATCTGTGACTTAACACGCCCTCTGACAAACATAAATTGATACTTTTTTTATTAGGATCCAAAATCATATTCATCATTTGAAATCTATACAGTAATTCTTTTTTAAATTAATTCGCTCCCTTAGTCTAATTATGGCCTAATCAATTACTCTATTCTTTATTTAAGATTACAAACTATTTATTTCCATCAACATACAGACATTTCGGATTTGAAATACATGGTGTCACCAACCCGGCATGGGCTCCTGATGTGCCGTATAGCACACTTAGCCGCAAGAGCTGCCTTATTGACTGCCTCGCTGGCCTGGGGATTGTATGTACTCGCCGACGCGCTGATGGCTGCAGTTGTCTGTGTCGTTGGCAAAATACCGTTTCTTGCATAGGATCATGGGTCCCCAGTTCGACTCCGGGTTCGGGCAAGTGTCTTTGTGTAAACCAGAGGCACCTAACTAAGTAAACTGCCCCTGCAAAACAGGTTATACCTAGTGCAGGGTCTTCGTTAAGAAAACGGAAGGAAACCTTAAAAAGGCCTGCGGCGATCACTCGAGCCGGTGTGGCACAGTAGGTATATATATTAGTGAGTATATATATTAGTATACTAATGAAGCGGTATTAATCGCTCCATGACCCGCGGCCTCCGTGCAAATCGAACCGTGCAACAATTCGTCACTCGTAATAATGTTAACTAATTTAAACATACTCACGAATACTTACAACAAGTGCCCGGCGCGTCCTCCCCGCCGGCCTTGCGCCGCCGCTCGTCCATTGCCTCCAACAAATAGCGCTCCCACAAACGCCACTCCGCCATTAATCGCCGCCATTGCCAGGTTAGCACAAACTTATTCAGCATCGCCTGTGCGACACCCATTACTCTTCGGTCTGACGTTCTTTGTACAAATATGACCTATATAAACGAGGTAGGTACCTCAAAGAAGGAATTTGCTTTGGGAAATAGCAGAATATGTTTTAAATGTTTTGTGCCGCTTGCATATTCGCAAGATACTATACTTGTTGTTCGAGCTACAGGTAAATAGATGATTTCGTTTCCTCAATCATGATAAATGTTTTTATGCTTTTTTATTGCAGCATTTTCGTTCGAAAGGCGCGGTGTGTGTAAATTGGTTGGATTTAAGACGATGCTTTAGGTAGAGAGACGACTTCCCTAAGTACTTACTATTATATGATAGGTATAATGTAGAAAACTTCCATAGGAACAAGTAACAACCAACACAGTAAACCCATATTTTACTATGCCCACGCTATTTGTCACGTACTTTTTACACCTGATATTAATTAGGTAATTAAAGTTATGATGTCTCCAATTTAGTGTGGGCTAGTCTATCATTTGCCTCACGCTTTACTTTTATTACAACATCAACAACAATATTGTTTTGCTATTAAAATGGGTTTACAATATTTAAAGATATTTTTTATTTGAACATAATATACCTAATGTGATAGTATCGACTCAACAACTAAAAACAAGTAGGTAGTCTAAATAAAGCAAAACACTTGAAGTCCGTTTCGGCTCATAAATGAGCCACGCAGGCAAGATGGGTTGGCACTTGGCACGCGGTCTGTGTCAAGTTTTCCTTTTCATGCGGCTGGGTGATCTGCCTCTTGCGTTCCTTCAGTTGCCTCTTACGATACCTTCAGGATGGCAAGGGTTGGTGACTGAGAGCTACGTCAAATTAAGCTTTGACGCTATTTGGATAGTTTTTAGGGTACCTAAATTAGCCCTTGATTTCAGGAGCTCAGTGCTCCTGTAATTAAATATAAAGATAATTGGTATAATAATAACGCATGTCGGCATTGAGAGGGGCGCGTAGGATTCAATTAACAAACCGGTAGACTCTCCTTCCGCGTCCGTCAACGATAACAGAGCCATGTCAGCTATGAATTTATATTATTATTTACACGTTTAATTAGTTGATATAATGTAAAACGATATATGTAACCATAATATCGAGATTTATTTCATACTATTTCTACGACTGTAACTCACGAGGTATGTATGACACATAAAATGACATCCAAATAAAACAGAGACAATGAACTTTGGAAGCCGGGATCCAGAGCTAGTGCAACAAGGTGATTGTCAATATTTCTGAAGAGCACTTGAACTCCAGAAATCACTCGAATCTAAGCAAGATTTTATAGGGACGGTTATTAAGATCCTATCAGTAAATGCTATTTGAGACTATTACGTTTTAATTTGAGATATTTTCGAGCTTGCTGTGCCGTGCATGGCTCAGTGATATAAAGGAAAATTCCACCGCTGTTTATCCATCGGGCTGCTATTAGCGCGACATAAATCAAATGATTGTACGTCAGCGCGAAGCCACTACCGTTTCCGTCATACGCCTTTGTTGGGCTCAGCTCAATGACGCCGGAGGACGTACCTTCGCCACTTTCCCACAACCGCCGACCACTCGACCGGTCGTCCCACACAAAGCAATACACGCGACCATTAGGTATCGATAGCATAATTAATTGCCGACTCACTCGGCGTTCGCCCGGCAATATATCATAAGACTTGAATGAATTAAATTAATTATGATAATTCCTTCAATAATATGAGCATTATGAGTGCCGATCAAAACGACGGCTACTGTGCCAACAATACAACAATTAGCAGATTATGATCGCGTTACACTATAAATATTTATGTCAAAGATTAAAATTCTAAATATGTTCGCAGAATGTCGACCGTATTTTAATGGAGCATAATGCTCGCACTAAATGGCCCACATTTTATTCACACATTTACTTTCAATATTCCTCGCGGCGTGTAATGATAATTGATTCGTAACATCTTATGCCAGTCAAGTGCAAATCCATCTGCAAGTCTGTCAACGTCATATGAAGCCTTAATTGAATTCTCAGTAGATTGGGTGTTCGTTTTTCATGAGAGTAGTCTAATTGGCGTTCACTAGTTTAATTATGTGTTGTTGTTTAATATGTTTAACAGTTTAGTTTTTTCGTATTTGTATATGTATATAAGAAAAAATTGTGACACATAATTGTAGACATCAATATTAAACACAAATATTCGTATACGAGGATGTACCAGGCTATAAGTTATGAAGTACAGCCAACAGAATAGGTTTAGAATCCTCCGCTAAGCTGTTTCAGAAGAACTCTTCACAACGCCAGTAGTCTCGTTTATTTACATCCAATAACAATGTCATTATGTAATTATGTAATACTCACTATGGTCTCAATCATTCGAGACCAAGAGTGAGTCGAGATCGCTTGACGTATGATCGTTTAATTACTACTCGAATAGCGGGCTATAATTGATTTTGTTGAATACTAAAAATATTAAGATATTGTTAATTAAAGCGGCTGTATGGTAATGGGAACTGGGTTGTTAGTTTAAGGTGCGAACATTGAATACGAACAAATAAATACTTTTAGTGGCGCGTGTCTACAAATTTACATGTCTAATTTTGGTAGCGACTACTTCAGATTTACGAGCACATTTTTATAATAATTTCGTATAATCCATTCGTGAAATATTTTTATTCCACTTGTATATTTATTGATACAATGTTAATTATTTTTATTCTGTGTCTTTACAATATGCGAGAATGTTTCAAACGTATTCGTTATTAAGACATTATTAAAATCCTATAGATCTGTCATTACTCATCTAATATCAGTACCGTAATATCAGTATAAATATGGATTTGAAAGGAACAATCTAACGCAAGTTTAATAAAGACCACAACTGCTTGATCTCCTGACTGTCCGATACGGTATGTGTTGCAAATGAGCGGCGAGGAGCACCGGGGCAGACTGCGACACCAGTCTAGACGTCCTCAAATTGCAGGATGTCGTGCTCATCGCCAGACGCCCCATCAATCACAATCACGGCCATATCTCATCTTATTGATAGTCCGCGATCGACCGGAGACAATCGCGCAGATGGCCCGTCCAACGGCACTCGTTTGACAACGCAAACTTGCCGCTAAGAGGCATGGAAGCTCGCAAGTATCGTGTTATATGGATTATGTTTCTTATAAAATTTCTTTCTTTCACATAGATCGTTTACACAATGTCACCAACGCACACCACCCTGAAGGTGTCGCAAGTGGTGGCTATAGAAACGCAAGAGCCGCATGAAACGGGTTACTTGACACATACCCTGTGCCAACTCGTTTTGGCAGCGTGGCACAGTAGGCTAATTTCCCTCCATGAATTTGGCGGAGTCCCGACTCAGTAGTGGGCAATTTATAGGCGGAAGGACCGTGACATGTCTTTGAGGACTTTTATAATTGGAATAGAACATTCGCTACATGTGCGGCTGTGGAGCCTCCGAACGATTCGGCCTTAAGATGAACATGGGGAAGACGAAGATCATGTCTAATATCCATGTTCAAGCCACTCCTGTTAACATCGGAGGTTCTACCCTCGAAGTTGTTGACCATTACATTTACCTGGGACACACTGTCCAGTTAGGTAAGTCCAACTTCGAGAAAGAGGTCAATCGTCGGATCCAACTCGGCTGGGCAGCGTTTGGGAAGCTGCGAAAGATCTTCTCGTCCACAATACCGCAGTGTCTGAAGACAAAAGTCTTCAACCAATGTGTGTTGCCAGTGATGACATATGGAACAGAGACGTGGTCGCTCACTATGGGCTCCATCAGAAGGCTCAAAGTCACCCAAAGGGCAATGGAGAGGGCTATGCTCGGAGTTTCCCTGCGAGATCGAATCAGAAATGAGGAGATACGCAGGAAAACCAGGGTCACCGACATAGCCCACCGGATTGCCAAACTTAAGTGGCAGTGGGCAGGGTACATAGCTCGCAGGACCGATGCCCGATGGGGCAGAAAAGTCCTCGAGTGGCGACCGCGTTCCGGAAGGCGCAGTGCTGGTAGGCCTCCCACACGGTGGACCGACGACCTGGTTAAGATCGCCGGAAAGCAGTGGATGCGGGCGGCCCAGGACCGGCCTTTGCGGAAATCCTTGGGGGAGGCCTATGTCCAGCAGTGGACGTCTTTTGGCTGAAATGATGATTATGATGATGATTCGCTACATATTGTCTCAAACTAAATGTTGAAAACGATTGTGTATAATCTGTAACGTTAGTGCGAATTGGAATCGAGTAAGGATTGGAAATCGTCACAAGAGTCGCAGTGAGCGATAACTTGAGTCTATCAAGGCTGGTTTTACAAGTAGCAGATCTACGCAAACGTATGAGACACTCCATCAAAGATCGTTTTGGTCTCGGTAATGAGCAACACAAACACCCCACTCAATTAAAACACGGTGCTCAGGTCGTGACGTCGCGCCTAATTATATGGCTGAGGTGGTGGCCTCTACTCCGCAGATCGTAATCGTCACGCCGGCCACCACTCGTAACAATCGGCTAAATTATGAGCCCCTGTTGCTTGAATAACATCTAAATACTTATCAGGAAGTATATCACACTCGTATTATATGAAATAACAAAATATTATACATACCTATATGTAACCACATGTAGGCAAAAAAAGGTCGTTTCACGTTGGATACGAATAATTAATTACTTCTTTTAATTAGACAAAAACATAGTGCTCTATAAATGTTCTATCATTAGTGCTAGCTAAACGAGATTTTTGTGTACCTGTTAGCCACAATAATCTATATAATTGATTTATGTTTAATAGCTTTTTATTGGATAGCAAAAACTAACGAAAAACTCGGCGTGCGTGGCCGGAATACTCGGTACCTAAATACCTATCATTAAAAAATGGCGTCTCAGCTCACAAAAAAGTGGCGAAATAATGTGTGACTAATATACGGAGAGTTCCGTACCACCACTTAGATAAGACGACCGAATAATTAACTCATTAAATTTTCAAGTCCGTACAGGGTATCATTATGCAATCCACGCTAAAAGTATTTCTGGAAGAACAATTGATTTAACCTACCCCGAAAATGACAACATGAAGGTCTGCGCAAATCCACTGGCACGGTGGCTCATTTAAAGACGTATGTGAATATTACATTAATGAAGGAATCAAATTGAATTGAATGTAGGACAAACCATGTCTTCATTAAACTTTAGCCTACAAAACTTTCGGCCAAAAGCAACCGACAAGAGAATAAGAAATTTGGTTCTTTTTATGGCACCTTCTGTTTCACGTCATAAATTTCAAAAGCAATGAAAACATGTATCTCGTCCTTTTTGGGATAAGACAGGTGGCTTCAATGCAGGAAAACAAACATGGACCATGTCGTAAATGTTATGTAATTAAAATATGTGAGGAACCCTAATTTCGAAACAGAGGTAAAAAATTGTCACAAAATTTTAACTTGTTATTATTGTGAGTAAGTTGATATATTAGGTTTGAAATGGACTCTAGGTATAAAAACTTTAAAGCTTTGAGAGCTGTGGTTTTGTCGCAGTTGGTCTATAGATTTAAACAGACCATGATTATAACTCGCCTAGAGCTTTAGGGCGAGTTGCGCCACGCCAAAATTATTCATAGGTTCAGTCGGACTGATGTAAAATTCAAGCATGGACTCATTCAAATGGAACTACTTTTCTATCACCTGTATTATACATTATTTAATTCCCGACGTTTTAATTTCATTTTCTTAGTCACAAATGCCTTCGGCCATATCCGGAGTGAAGTCAACTTTTTATAGTTATGGTTATGGTCTTAGGTGTTCACGATCCTTGCACTTTGTAGTAAATGACCTATATCTTCCCTTCTAATAGGGATCAATTATTTTGTTGTAAGCCACGGACACTGCCAAGTCTCCGAAACGTTGAGGTTTAAATATAAATAAGAATAAATAAAAACACGATCTACAACCGTTGATGTTTATTTACTACAATATTCATAGTTAATTTTGAAATGCATCCATTTTCGAATCGCCAGTGTGTGGATATCACGTAGTACCTAACTCTCGTCGCGCACACAGATAAGTATCGATAGCACAACAAGAGTAGTCCACCATTTTCGTCCTACATAACTACAGTGCTGAGTACATGAAACATGGCGTACGTTTCAGCGGCGATTGGCCGCGGCGCGGGCGGGCGCGACGACTCCTGCCATCTAGTGGCGGGTGAGGGAACCACCCGCCGTGTAGAACAAACCATTATAGTTATGAATGTTATGACCGTCGGATACATTCTTGATAGAAATTTGCTCATGTAATGTATTGTAAATTTAACAAAGTAACACTATGAAATATTATTTTCATTACACATACACGAAAACTTAAAATATTAAGTAAGAGTAAATTGTCAGACTATCCTAAATAATTTGTAGATTTACCCCAGGAAAATTCTTAGTTACCTTGTTTTTGAAACCAATTGAAATTGTGAAATCAAACTACTATGTTACGATATTGTAAATATTTAAACATTAACCGTTTACAACAAGAATTACAACAGAAGAACAAAAAGGCCATTTACCCCAAAGTGAGGGGGTCGAGGTATTCCTAAGAAGTACTTCTGTATTATTATTTTAATAATTCGATATATTCCAATGTGCATTCAATTGGGAATGGAAATCTGAACCACTTTTGTGGACCATACTCGTATATAAATTTTTGGCCTAAGAATGTAATATGAAACGTGTCAGCGTGGGTGCAAGGACACGCCCCTTCACAAAGTCGTGAAGCTGACTATCTTCTTTATTTTTGTACACGTTTGTGTTACACCAACATGTTATACGCTAAGTTTTATTTGATTTACAAACCGATCAATAAATTGAAATTTCAAACATATCGACAAGCACACGGCGCTCAGCAAGGTTCGGCAGCGCGACGGCGACACGGCGACGGTGCGCTCGTGTGCAGCCGGAGTGCTCCCACGCGTGTCAAGGCTGCGGCTCCTGCGTATTCGTCGACATGACCAATTAAACACTCGCAACTAGTCACCACAGCGAAGAGTTGGTGACGACGGCGACGAGGCAGCTACATGTTCTGTTTGGTCAAGTGGACAAAATTATACATAGCTCAATAACGACACTAAAAACATATTATTTAATTCTGTGGACAACACTACGTGTATTCCTGTAGGCCCTTAACATTACTTTGTGGAGAAGAGTTGGCAAGAAACTCGGTTGCTGCGGTATATAGGCAGGAAAATAACTCGGTAAGCCAACAATCTTGGGGCAAGAATGAAATCCCGTGCCAGCCTGTCTTGTCACATCACTGTGGGGTCGATTCACTTCATCGTTTGTGGGCCCGAGTAAATTGGTGTTTCATCAGATCTTTAATCTCTTTATAGACAAATAATTGAATAAAAGCTGAGTGACGTCCAATTAGTAGTGTTTTATACCTAGCGTTACTAAATACACTAATAAAATATGATAATTTGATAACACTTTGATATATATCATAATTATTCAATAGTGTTCATCTTACATTGAATATCTGCGCGGTAATATCCTGAATATAATTTAGTCTCCAAATGAACACAATACAAAGTAGACTTTAAAAAGGATTAAATAACACTAGGGTGATGTTTTTTTGAAAAAAGGCTTTACCGAAAGCTATTTTCTAACAGATAGCACTTTGCAAAGGTTTTTTTTCAGTTTATGATAAGACTGTCCATCGTTTAATGGCAGCGCGGCCTAGACCTGCACATTGCTAGTAGCATGGAGCGTTTGTATGTTCGCGACCGTCACGCGACCACGGGCCGAGGGCGCTCATGCTCGCAGTGATTAACGGTCAATGCAACGGGAGATGAAACTTGCTATGAACATTAATGCGTAAACGTGTAGCGTGTTTCTCTCTTCTGGCGGACTTGCTCTCACACTATGCAGTTTAGGCCTTTTTGTCAACAAGACCGATACTTTGAAAAAAAACTACTGAGTTTCGTGCCAGCTCTTCTCTGTAGAGCAGCATTCAGAACCGGTGGTAGATTCAGAGATCAAATGAGATGGATGGATTGTAAGAATGAGGAAATGTGTATGAAAGGTGTGAATGTAAGACTGATAGTTGTGTATGGAGACTACCACCTAGACGCGTGGGACAGGGGCCGTAAGATGAAATTGTTAATTTTAAATATGACGATTTT
Source organism: Clostera curtula (assembly GCA_905475355.2). Classification (NCBI taxonomy): domain Eukaryota; kingdom Metazoa; phylum Arthropoda; class Insecta; order Lepidoptera; family Notodontidae; genus Clostera; species Clostera curtula. The sequence goes on from FR997799.1 coordinate 20,221,937, forward strand.
AAGAGATTTGTGATAAAACCTACGCTTAACTATATTAAGGTTTTAGTCTTGTTGATAGTCCAGGGTCTCTTAATATCTTTGGTGTGGTTACACTGCACAGAAGTCATAAATACAGCCAATTTCATAATAGAGAACATGTTCGTAGCAGACTGCAACTCGCTTTGAGTTCTGAATTTAAAAATGCAATGGCCGTTTTCCACCTTCAGAGCAGGAGGACTCAGGAACTGAATTAAATGGTGCACAACCAGTTCGAAACTTTAAAAAGAAAGTACGTTCATTAGATTGTAGCTGCGCCATATTACACGTCTTATCTTTTTTTGTAAATTGGCAAGTGTAATAAACATTGGAAATGGTACCTAATAAATACAAAATCAACCAACTAGTTCCATTTACACTAACTGTAAAGTGTAGAGATTTGCAAAATTTATAGTAACGAATTACGCTTAATAAAACCTGCAATGAAAGTCGTTAAATACTCTAACTTAGGTTAATTGAAGCCGGTATTCATTTTGGAAAGCAAACTCGACGATCAATTAAACCAATTAGAATGATGTGTCTCGTATTTACGGCTGCCTCAAACATACTATGTCAATATTCGTTTTACCGCTAATACCCATAAAATAAATATATAAATAGATATAAATGTGCCGCTCAATTTTTATTGCCTCGCAAGTATAGTTTTATGGAGTAGTATTATATTATTATTCTAGACTCAAAATAAAGTATAAATCACTCAGCCCATAAAGACCCACTGCTGAGTCGGACCTCCTTCCATTAGATGGGGAGTACCTAATTAGCCTACAGTGCCGCGCTGCCCAGACGGGTTTGACACAAGGTTTCGTGTCAAGTTTTCCTTCTCTTACAGCTAATTTATTGGCCTCTTACTTCAGGGCCTCAGGTTGGAAGGGGGTATGTCCTAGCAACTCTTATTACTTATGTTATCCAGTTAGCCTAAAGTTATCAATTATGCGAGAACAAGCTTTGTCAAGTTTATCCTGGTGTTATTATAATTGATAGAACTATTACATTGCCTGCGTGTACCTATGTATTTCAAGTTCCGAACTTGCAATTGGAATATACAAACATTGGTAAATGATAAACCATAAAGCATTAGACTAAAGTTTTATCTACTAGTTAATTGACATAAATCCACAATGAAATTTATTTAGTAAACACAAGTATATTTATTTGGATGTAGAATTGTAACTGGGCAACTACTCGTGACGGCCTCGCCGATTACTTGTTTAATTATTAAGCATAATTATATTGAGGCGATAAATTGCCTTTAAGTCTTTTATTAATGTAACGAAAGTAGTTGCGGCGAAAGTGGCACCTGCTAATGTTGCCCACTTTGACTTTTTCATTAAAAACTTGGGCCTAGTTAGTAAAACATGCTATCAATGATGGATGCACAGATATTCTTTAGACAACCGGAGCCTAATTGTGCTAAATGATTACAAATTAAAAAACCCACGGCTTAGTGTAAGGTTTCTGCTATTACATATTAAAATTTGAATACTATACAAACATTTTAATTTCCAATGTATCCTTACTATGATAATAATGTAAAATATTTGTAAAATACATAATATGTACCTACTAAATGTCATTAGATAGGTACGGTACAATTTCGGGGCTTTAATGTAAAATGGCTCTAGAACAACTAAGAACATGAATCTGAATTAAATATTCACAATTCCACATGGTAAAGATATTTTTTGCAAATATAATCAGGGTGAATAATTAGAGATAGAAGAATTAGAAATAATTGAAAAAATACTACAAAGGAACAAATTACCTATATGTTCAATCGGGCATTAAATAAAATATTACTTTTACTGAAACACCTATTGAAAGAAATTCCGTAACTCGCGGTAATAAGAGTTTACTAATAATAATTATAAAATGTATATAAAATATAATAATACACATAATATTCAGAATATTCAAACTCTACAAAGCCCATGTCATATGAAGTATGAATGTGAAACAATAGCCATAAGTTTATGAATTTTTGTAAAGGTTCACTGGGCCTTTGACATCACATGTTGTGAATAGGAGAATGAGAAACCCACTGCAACGGTATCCTATGTAATGTACATATGATGTGCCTACTCGCATTATATCTATTAACTATGTAAATATTATTGCCGATGCATGTACATGCACAACTTCCGAACGATTGCACCAAATCGATTATTTTTGAGCTAGTTATTGTCAGGACAAAGTCTGTATAGACACCCATTGCCCACAGCAAACCTTATCAACTAGTAAGCCTAGAGTTTGGCTCATTGGTGATGACTAAGTGGATTTCCAGAAACGAATAGTCACATGTTCGTTAATCAAACATAACAGTCCCGCAATACAAGAATAGGTACATAGTGTTTAGTCAAATCACAAATATACCCTTTAATGCTCTGGCAGGAACTACTTAATGATTAAATATATTTATTAAAAATCATAAATATAATAAATTGCGTATAACTTATTATACAATGATCCAACGCATTAGACCAGGCCAGGCGGGCATCATGTGGGTCTCAGCTGGGTCAGGTCGGACCCCGGTGCCCTGCCCCTAATTAGGTGATGCGTCAATTGACCGACTGCTAACAATCGTCTCAATTGCCTCTCTAATATCCTCGACGACATTATAGAGGCTGCAGTGATTTAAATCTTAACTAATCGGTACGATTCACTTCGTTATTTTTTTAATACGCCATACAAAAGATGAAAGGGTATTAGCCGACGGATTGAGACAGTAAAATTATTTTGCTTAGTTTAATTACATTTTAATAAACCTAAATTATTTGTATAAGAAAAATGTGTTTGTTCAAATAAGTAAATAAAATGTCTTTAATCTCAAACAATTTTCCGGGACCTTCACAACATCATTAGCAACGTATATCAATCAAAATATAACTAATAATGCTAATTAGGTTTTTGAATACACTGCCAGTTTAATCCTCGTTAAATTGGTATAATATTTTAATTAAAACTTCCTTATTATTGTAAATTAAACTCTTTTAAACGCGTAAAATAGTTGTGAGTCCACTATACGAAAATTATTATGTTAATTTTATATAACGTTGTATTTAAACCAAATAAGTAAAGCCTAAACAACTTCTCCATTTGTGTTAGTAAAAGATATGAATGTATATACTTATAATAAACTAGCGCGACCCGCCCCGGCTTCGCACGTGTGTAATTATTTTATTATATTTATCATTCAAGCGAAAACTAATGTATTACTGATTGTAATTTAAGAGAAGAACAAAATACATAATATTTACATACATATTATAAAACAACAAGAACCGCAAAGTTAGTGCAGCACTTATCAATATTTCACTTTATAAATAAGCATAGCACTATGATCAATACATCAATTAAAATCCTTCGTCTAAAGATGAAAACTTCATTCGTAATAAAAACGGAACTAGCTACTAAACAAGGTGTTTGGCCTAAAGATCTTCTATAACTACAGGCGGAGATACCAAACTAAGTCAAATAGGTCTGTAGAAAGCAACAAAATGAATGTAGGCACTAAAATGGTTACAAGTCCCCCGCATTTGAACTGCATATGGGTGGGCCGCGAGCACGCACCGTGAAGGGGGTAGAACCATAGTATAAAGAAGAGGGAGTAGGCTATCTCCGGCCCAATTCGCGATATAATTACCTACTGTCTTAGGGTTGTCACTTTTAGCTAAATATTAGGCGCGGCTGTTCGCGCTTCGCAGCAACCGCATGAAAAGCGGCAACGTCAAGTCGCGGTCCCGACTCGCCATGTCGCCGCTTGATGGTACACGCGGCAACATAGCTTGTGTTTAATTTATTTGCTAAAAAATCAAAAAGCTGACTTGTATAAAGCACTAAGCTTTATACAAGTCAGCTTTTTGATTTTTTTTATTATGCATAATGTAGTATTTTTACACATAAAGGACCACATTTATTTTTAATTAATACAAACATATCTATTGAATCACACATTTATTACAAAATTACAAATTAGCTACAGAAAAATACTTTCTTCGGTTTCGACTATTACGCAACGCCTTGTTATTAAACTTTAATGTGTAATATATCCGCATCCTTATAAATAACTTTTGCAAATATAATTTCGGAAAACATGGGCAGGGCAGTGAAAAATGTAAATCTTTTATTTGTTCATAATTAGACATGCCAATTTTGCAGTTTATGTGATCATTTTTAAATGCTTTTTGGAATATCTGCTCCATCCTCTTAATATTTTCAACAAAGTCGTCGGGTGGAATCACTAACAAAATTTGGTCTCTAGAATAATTTTTGTAGTGAAGGTACCTAGTTTCTGCACTTAAATTGCAAACTTGCTGATTCGCGTTTAAATACGATTTAAGTTGTTCGCAATCCTCGTGACGTTCAATCCACTTTTTCAACAGGGCTCCGCATACGTAAAAAAAAGCATTTTTTTCGAGGATATCAAATTCTATATAGTCTGAACAACTAATATCACGCAATACACTATTTGACTGCAATATTGCAATTACACCCAAACATACAGCAAAACGTTATTCTGCGATTATCAGACATTTTGATGATGATATTGATGAATAAATCATTAAGCGGTGCCGAAAAGCCGTGACGCGCGCGCGAACCTTGTGCAGTGTTAGCCCCGACTGGCGCACTGAGAAACGGGTCGAGATTTTGTTAAAGTGTGCGTGCGTCGACACATACATACAATAGCGCACACATACAAGCCGCGCGCGGTGCGTTTGTATGAAGATAACCTACTTCCCCTCTCTTTATACTATGGTAGAACGGTCACACATATGTACTCGTACTTAATTACCCAGTTTAAACAAAGAACTGTCGTTGTAGGCACACATTATGTGTCTCTACATAAGCGAGGTACACTTGTGTTCATCAATGTACCCGCGACTATTTAATGTCATGTAGACTGCAAGTATTTATTAAAAACATTATCTCCGGTCGCCCAAATAAAAGTATTTTGTAACGTATCTTTAAAAAGTACACTATGAATCGTTTAAAACAATAGTTATTATGTACTACTACAAGTTTAGTTTAATTTGTTAAAATATATATATGTATTGTGATACAATTGTAGCTATAATAGCCTGTCCAGCAGGCGTGGCTCAGTAGGGTATTTTCCTTCCATCTTAAAAGCCGAGACGACGAAGATCAGGTCGAAATGTGTCTAATATTTAGAATGAAGCAACCCCAGTGGCACAAAGACAACTTTACCTATGCCAAGAGCCATTTAGATAAAGCCGTCGGTATTTTGCGTCGCGTCAGTTTCAGAGTAGGTTTGTCGCGACGCCTCAAGGCTTCGTCTTGTCTACCATGTCCTCCGCTCGCGCAACTTCCTGCTCGGCAAGGCGTAGAGCTCATGTGATAACAAAACTACGGCCAAGTGCTAATTATAAGAAGCGCCGTCTAACTGCTATGAAGTTTCAATGACACCCTAAAGTATTTTGTGCCAAACTTTAGCTTATACCTAAAGTTTTTCGACTCCTGGGATTCAATCTTACTCCCACGGAATAGTACTTCTACTTCTAAACACACACATCAATAATATCAACATGTCTTGGAGTATGTAGTTGTATGAATTATGTTAAAAATCTTTAAATCATTCGCCACGCCAATTGTTAAGAAAAAGACAAGTGTAGACTATTTTCGAAATTGGAACAGCATTTGCCTCGAAACCAATGACTATCTTGAAGCACGTAGATACTAATCTTTAAACTCTACTACCTACTTAGTGATCGTTGAATGTGTCTTCAGATAAATGTATTAATTAAAGTAACGTAAGCAACACGTTTTCATACAAGTTTGGTTGAAGAAAAAGTCCTTAATATTTTCCTTTGTTTTTATTAATAAAAATATATCAGTAATCAGTATAATTATAGGTTTCCGATTCACATAACAATCAATTATAACTAAAATAATAACTAAAAGAAATTTTGATGGCATTTACCTATATAATATGTTGGTATAAAACATTCTTGTAACCAACAATTGAGGAAGTGTCACAGTTCTGATATTCTAAAAGTTCATACGCGGGGTTAAGCTAAAGCCAAATTATTATTTGAATCAAGTAACTCGCTTCATTAACACAATTAATCGACCTTCTCAGATAATATGAACCGCCAACAAAATTTAAAACTCTCTCTTTATAACGATAATATTATAATAATCGCCACGTATTATAAAATGCAAATAGTGAAATTTGGTTGGCAGCGGTGCGCTCGGGGTTCATCGGGCTGCGGCAATGAAACAACTTGTTCGCGATGCAATGTTTTATTGTCAACGTTTAAACAACGAGTGCTATCGGTACAATGAGCGGTGTCCCTCGACTGATTAGCGTCGGGTTCGATGTTGAACACGATGAGATTGTGCGCGGCGCGGCGGCCTGGACCCGACCGCGGCCCGACGGCGATGGGACGCGGCCACATAAATTGGGAACCCGGTCGCCGATAAAGGCCGCGCCAGCACCTGCCTCGGCTCGCCGTTTTTTAAACACATACTTTACAGCAAAACGCAGAAAAAGTGACAGGTACCACGGCCGCGCCCCCGCCGCACCGCGCTCGCTTTTTGTGCCGCGACATTTGTGCCACGATTGAAATACAGTTGTGTCCAATGGGCGGACCGTGGCGGCGACGACCACCCGATGCCCTACCACTAGCATTCGCGAGAAGTTGTAACCACCGAAAGCGCCCAGCAGAAACATTAACAGAAGACAACTAATACTTCAAGAAAAAGACAATAAAATAATACGAGCACTTATATTGCACACAGGCACACGAATCGTACAAAATCCAAGTAGTCGTTGTTAACTGTCAGTAGGCAGCGAAGTGAATGGGCTGCGTTAATCAGTTTTGGGTAACCGCGTCTATCATGCCATTTATTAATTCGACGCGCGAGGTACGTCGCATCATTTAGCTTTTCTTTTATTTTTGCTGCTCTCTTTGACATGTGTCAACACCTTTGACTTGGTGACATTGAAAGTTTGCTATTGTTCACGAGCTGTATTTCAAAAATGACACTTTTCATAATAGATAACAACCAAAACTACACAAAAATATTCTCTTATCCACCTAGATGTTATCGTTGACACATCTATATCGATCGGATTTTCGATAACGCTTAAAATCACAATGTACAAATTATATACACAGCTTTATACACACTATATACATTAACGTAGCCTAAGGAAACATAGAAACGGTTTATTACTAACTATATACAAGTGGCACTAAAAGATATCCGAAACGACTTCCGTGTGTTCCTATAACCCAACTGAATAAGGGACGTCCAGCTGAACCGAGCGCCCGAGTGAGGGAGCCGCCGACCCTTGGCTCAAGTGCCAGAACATCTAGCCATTGCGTCCACGGAACATTGGCGAACCGCGGAACAAAGCGCTACATGACGCGACTTCCAAATGGCAAAACTAGGCTGCACCGTGTCACAGTGTCATAGTGTTGCAAACTATTGCCTTTCTGAAACCAGTCTTTGTTTTAAGGAAAAGTAATAGACTTTTTGCAGCATTTAATCAAATGTAACTTCTTCCGAATGCCAATTAGCACCTATCTAGATATTCTCGAAATAAGATCATTATCTCCAATTAAAACGTTAAAGAACCTTACAGGTTTCGGAACCGCAACAATAAATCGAGCATCAGTCGGAACGGTTTATTGGGAATAAATATGACGATACTTTAATTAGAGACATACCTACTATTTAATTTGGTGGCAACAAGGGATCCGAGCGAATAATGGCAGTCGACTACGCGTGTCGACTCATGTAAAGTCCTTAAACTTTGGCCGAAGCGTGGCGCGTGGGTATTTTAACTATTATTTGACAATGGGTAGACGTCGCCGTTTTTTGTCACAGCATTCTTATTTAGCGTCGCGGCAAAAACATTGAGGGTTAATAGGCGGAAACAAATGAGCATTGTCCTTTTAATTTTTTAAAATATTGTCTAGTAAACCCGCATTATGTTTTACCTAATTGTTTTAAATTGCAATTAAAATTAATTTTGTGAAATACAGAAAAGCAGTCAATGAAGCTTCTCTAAAGAAATTATACGCGTTTTTCCCCCCAAGTAAAGATGACGATGTTCTACTTCGTTGTCAACTTTATTGTAATTGAACCCAAACTGTGCCTCAATTTCGTTTGATTTAGTGCAATAAATATAGGCCTACGCTACGTTTTCACGTGTGCTGCTGGAAGTTTGACTATTTGGTGCCCAGTGCGCTCCATTAGTCGAGTGGAATGCTATTTCGTCCATGGCTAATGTTCGGGACGAGCACGGTATGTTTTTGTATGAGCTATGCGTTCCCGAGCGGCACCACTGCTGCCAAACTCCTCCTTAACGTGTTTGTCTTCAACGCTGACAGGAGAATGCAACCGATTGGCATTCCGAGTGTTTTAAATATTTTGTGAAATCAAGAAAGGCTTGCTTAACCTCGACGCGGTTTAGCTGACAAGACCGACATACTTGTTTCAGAGGAAACCAGTTCGGCTCGGTTTGTTCGTTAGATTGTAATTAAATTATTTTTAGATTACCTACAGTCGGACAGTTTAGAGAAATGTGGAGAAATAAAAAATGGTACTACGAGTAATCTGGTACAAAAAGTAGACGCAATACATTTACAAAATATCCAAGTGCCAAATCATGTTATCATTTATGAACTAATTAAGCCTACCCACAGGTAATTAATTGAGCTTTCGATAAAAAAATACGTTGCTGAAATAGAGAGCTTACGCAAGTTTAGTTTAAAATTAAAGATTCAGTTACAGCGAGCAGTTCAGATCAATCTTAAATTACTCTATTTCTTAGCCCCAAAACTGTCCGCAATGTAACTGCAATACGAAAATGTATTTGACAATCGAGCCGTGATTTCATTTCAAACTAAATGTGAATTTGTATAACCTGATATGAAACTGAATTATTCAATAACAGGTAAAAGCTAATGTCATTATTATGTTAATTCTACAAAAAGTGAAATGAAAAAATGTCTACGTTTAGAGTATACAACATCAAAACTCAAACAGAATCGGACAAAGGCATAAATCATAAAAGATACAGTGCGATGTGTTTAACGAAACTTGTATCGGCGTGTAGTGTCAATTCGTTTTTTAGTTTGTGTCGGGTTCGGGTCGTTTTGTGATGACACCGGGCCCTACCTGACCTGCCGCTGCCTCCATAAACAAAATAAATAATAGCGAAGCCGTCTCTCCTTCTGCCTCTGTTATAATTACAACCTACTGACCGGGATTCTAGAATAAATAGTCTGTTTATAAAATATTTACTCTGTTTTATTAAATACTTAGACGATAATATAAAATATTGTTATCATATCACTAAGTAATTTACTGGCTACAGAGGTTTGTATACCCATCGCCATCCATTTATGTATATCCTTATTTACATTGTTTCATAGATCTTTAGTTAGAGCGGAGCGCGAAGTCGAGTGTCGGTAGGTCCGTGAACAGTAAATCAGTTTGACTAAGTTTGCTGCCGGTACACATCGAACGACTAAACAATAATGACTAAACAATCCCGCAGCAGCGCAACTGAAGCAAACGCGGAGACAGACCTCCACCGGGACCGAGTTCATCAATAAAAGTCATTTCCTTCATTCCATTTCTATAAAGAACTTCTTTTAATATATATCATCAATATACGTCGTAGGTACATCATTTTTATATAGAAAAAATACCTATTTTTACAAGTTTAAGTACCAAGATTGGCCACAAATACATACAAACGATAAAACAACAAAACAAGTAAAAAACAGGAATAAAACCATTTTGGCATCGTGTCTGCATCCTTTTAATAATTATTTTTCAATAAATTACGGTGCGGGAGAGCGAGGAGGCGGGCGCGCGCTAGTCTCGCGGCGGCGGAACCGCCGCGCGCCCGCCGGCCCAATAAACACTTAACATAAACATTGCACCTATTGACTCACTCGTATGCCCTTACGAAACGAAGCTTCGACCCGATTCATATTTTTTACTCTCCTCCTCACTTATCATACATTTACAGTAATAGCAACAATTTAAATTTATTCCACACCACGATGACGGCCGTGTACGAACATCGTTAATTTGTAATATCTATAAATAAATTCGATGAAATCGTCCTTTACAAAAATGAATAGCACCGAGCACCCTCGCCGCGGGCGAGCCGCGCGGGAGCCCCGCGCGAGTCGCGGACGGGCCTCGAGCGAGTCCGCCGCGAGTCGCGCGCGGCTTGGAGTGCGTGTGTCGCCGGAGCCGTGCTTACTTACCGCTCGACGGGCGACGAGCTGCGGCGCGGGCGCACGGCGAGGGTGTCGGCGACGCCGCGGTCCAGCTCCGATTAAGCTCTCATTACGAATTAGACTATCTAGCTAACGCATCGGCGATCACTCCGAACGGGCGCATCAACGTATAAACGATTACTGGCTTCGAGCTTAACTTAGTCACAGAGTCAGTCATGAGTTCACTGAGACGAGGCGAACGTGGGTCCCGCGCGCGCCGGCGCTAGTGCGGCTCCGCGAAGTAGGGCCGCGCCGGCGCCGGCGCCCACGGGGCGAACTGTTAGTGCGCCGTCAGCGAGTGCGCCGCGTGGGCCGCGTGCGCCGAGTGGCCGCCGTGGCCGCCGTGCCCGCCGTGGCTCGGCGCCAGCTGCGGCGACAGGCCGGGCGGCGAGTGCGAGTGCGCCAGCGGCGAACCGTGGCCGTGCGCCTCGTGCGCGTAGTGCGCGTGGCCCATGCCGTCCATGAGCTCACCGCCCAGCGTGTTGGGCGGCGTCATGCGCTTCTCCTTCTGGCGGCGGTTGCAGAACCACACGCGCACCACCTCCTTCTCCAGCTGCAGGCTGTCGGCCAGCGAGGTGATCTCCTGTGCGGAGGGCTTCGGCTGCTTGTGGAAGTGCTGCTCCAGCGCGCCCTTGACGGACACCTCGATGGAGGTGCGCTTCTTGCGCTTGCGGCCCTGCGCCGCGATCTTGTCTATGCTGGTGGGGCTGCCCGTGGTGGAGTCGGCCTCCTCCAGCCACTTCTGCAGCAGCGGCTTGAGCTTGCACATGTTCTTGAAGCTGAGCTGCAGCGCCTCGAAGCGGCAGATGGTGGTCTGCGAGAACACGTTGCCGTAGAGCGTGCCCAGCGCCAGGCCCACGTCGGCCTGCGTGAAGCCCAGCTTGATGCGGCGCTGCTTGAACTGCTTGGCGAAGGCCTCCAGGTCGTCGCTGGTGGGCGTGTCCTCCTCGGGCGCGTCGCGCTCCATGTGGTGGTGCAGGTGCGGCGAGGGCGGCACGTCGCGCAGCATGTGGTGCTGGTGCACGGGCACGTAGCCGCCGTGCAGCCCCACGGGCGAGCCGGCGCCGTAGTGCGCGCTCACCACGGGCGCGTGCCAGCCGTGCGCGGCGTGCTGCAGCCGCGGGTCGTGCGGCTTCACGTCGGGCGTGTGCGCCTGGTGGTGGTGGTGCATGGCCCAGGGGTCGGCGGGCGGCAGCGCCGTCCAGGGGTTGCCCAGCACGGGCGCGCCGGGCGACGGCGACCCGCCCGCGTGCAGCGCGTGCTGGTACTTCATCTCGGCGGCCTCCGCGCTGCGCGGCGACGCCGCGTGGTACCCGCCCAGGTTGCCCAGCTCCATGTCGGCGGGCATGTACGTGGTCGCCGCCATGGCGCCGTACCTCAGATCCACGGTGGACGGCGTTTTGCCGGCTCGAAGGCTCTCGAGCCTTCAACTGGCCTACTCGGTCGCAAAACTAGCGCGGAGATCGCGCAACACTGCGGCAGCGGCGGGGGCCACCTCACATCACCGGGGTCGACAGCGAGCGACATGCGCGTGCGTGCGCCACGCGTGCACGGTTTGGACTGAGGCCGGGCGCCGCTCGCTGCGCGCGCCCGCCGAGCGCCCCCCTCCCGCCGCCCCCCTCCCCTGGCCCCTAGGCTCGTCCCGCGCCCCTCCGCCAATCCCGCCCCGCGGGCCCCGCCCATCGCCGCCCGCTAATGACGATGTAATTACCGCGGCCGCCCCGCCCCGCGCCCGCGGAAAACCGCGCGTCGCGTCGCTGCCGTCTCCAGCGAGCCCGGCGAGCGCCGACGGTAGCGCGAACCCATCTCCACGTCTCTGCCAGCCGGTATCTGCAGCTCTGTCTCCTCAGCCAATTCTTTTCACAACATTACCGAAAATTAATCTGTTTTTCCGTTATAATATAACATCACTCTGTTAAATAATTTTTTTATGTTTTATGTATCTATTAATTTGTATGTAATGAATCTTGTTTTTTACATTACCTACTGTTTCTATTTTTTATCAATTATTATCCACTTTATGTTTGTAATATTTATTTTTAATACAGTTGCTCAAAAAGTGGCATATTACAGGGACGTATAGCGTTCGGGAAGTGGGCTATTACACACGCGTGCTTTTTCTTTACCATTCCCGCACTAGTGCGTTTTCTTTCCCAACTGTCAAAATAATGTCTATTAAAAGGAAAAACCAACCATGAAGTTTTTACTAAAAAAAATCATAGAAGTTTTTATGATTCATGCAAATACGTATATTTCTAAAAAGAAACTACGTACTAAGTTGTTTCAATATCAGATTTAATTATTTGATTGAATGTGTTTTATTTCATCTAATTAAATTTCATTTCATATCAATAAAAAAATTCTACTGAAGACTTGGCTGTATGGGCATTGTTCCTTTTGCCTACCAGAATGGGTGAAGAAAAAAAAACCTGCCTACATTCTACGGTCGGCGCCATTTTTCAGAAATGATTAGTTAGTTGAGTTTATTGTGTTTATAATATTTTATTAAATTGCTTCATTTTTTCGCAACTGTATTAAAAATAGTCGTTCAGTACACGTGCGAAGCCGTCATTGCAACTTGTTCCGACTGTCAACCCTCGCCTTCGGCTGCGCCTCGGCTCGGGTAGACATTTGTCGGAACTCGTTGTAATGACAGCCTTTCCGCACTTGTAATGAAATATACTATTAATACACACTTTTACAAATACGTTAGGTAAGTAGGTATCGTAAATCCAATTGGAAATTATATTAACTGGATAATGTTTATTCATTAGTGATTGAGATATTATTACTAGAGTGTTATTCAGCAAAATTTGAAAAGAAATGGGTACCACCTACCTATGCTTAAGAAAACCTGTTGTCTATCAAATTTTATAATCAACTTAAACTAAGTTATCCAGAACAGGCCAATGTGAAATAGTCGGAAAGCAATTTTTATTTTTTTCTAAATGTAGGTAGATACTCTAATCCTTCTAAAAATTGCTCAATCGAATTTATTTAATCTCTACTACTACTCAGCCCATACATGACCCACTGCTGTGTCGGGCCTCCTCCCATCACAGAGAGAGGGTCATTAGCCGACATTGCCACGCTGGCCAGACGGGTCGGCCCAGGATTTCGTATCAAGTTTTCCTACTCTTGCGGCTTGGTTTTCATCCTTGGCATTTCCTTTCATCGGCTCTTACTACACCCTCAGGATGGAATGGGATGGTGAGAAATAATCAAATAATCTCAATGTAATTAAATATTTTCTTTAGGCTAATTATTTCAAGTAGTTTGTCTTGTACCCTGTTCGTGTTATGCGATAAAACATAATAATATTAATAAATAAACACATTTATTTTTCTATGGCCATAACTTTGAATTTGGTCCAAAACATTAAAAGGATTTATTTTTTAAAGTCCAATATTATATTTTATGCATTTAAAAATGGGTCCTACAAGGTCTGTCATTTATTATTTTTGTATGTATATGCAAGGTATTCATATTATGCATTATAAAAGTTAAGTTGGTGCGGGAAAGTCAAGGTTGCGCACAAAGATAGAGGAAAATTGCGTTCATATACATTTTTGTCTTATACCTTTGTATTCAATGTAGTTCGGCACTGTTTATTTTATTAGTGTGCTACATCTAATAAAGAAATGGGTAAACCACATATAACGACTATTTTTAGATTGATATTTTAATTCAAGAAATAATAAAAGTCCCAGTTGCTTTTCGTTCCGACGCCACTTTAACTAGAAAATTCGCTGCAACTCACTAATTTTATTGGTTCGTCAACACAAAAATATTTTTACATACAATGACGGCAGCAATTTATTGAATGAGTTTCTTTTCAATCGTTATTACAGAGATACAAGGTAGGGACCAAACTGGGTACGTATTTTACTACCATCACTGCCATCTGTTGTCGAATAGGCGAACTAAATTTGAACAGTCATCTTATTACTAGAGTTTGACAACCAGTTTATGAAGAAAACCCTATTTGTAAAGAACGAAGTATAATAGTATAGAAATGCAAGACATTATTTAAATGAAAACATATTTTAATAATATTGTATTTATTACTGATAGGTAACAAATTAATTTTGCCTAAGTTGTTTTTTCACAAAACATCAAAGCAGGTTCTACTATGTATACGTAAGGAGAATATAGCATTACTTTACAGTTATAATAAATGTATATTTAATTGTTTTAGTGCTTTACGTTATGAAAGTGGGTTTAAAAAAATGACAGTTTCAGTAAAAACGACTGATTAAAAAACACTTTTGTAAATTTCCAGCGGTATCTAGCGGGCAGTAGTTGTACTAAGTAAGCAACCCTCTCGCTTGAGGGTTGAAGTTTGTCTACAGTTTCATTCACACAAGGTGACCCTCTACCACCCTCTACCGTAAAATACTGAAACATAGTACCACGGTAAAGGACTAAAATAAAACTTTAATTTTTGGATTGGGTTCCATTTTATGTTTTAAATTTTACCGTTAGGTATTCATTTGATACAAATCATATCTCTTGCATCTACGGAATTTTAATTAAGTAAGGGGGACAAAATAAAGTAGTTTCAACCGTCTACCTACTAAGTAGTAAACTTAGATCTCTGTACAAATCCTAGTTCTAACGACTACTTTATTCTCAATAAAATGTTAAACCTAACCTGTATTATGTAAACCCCCGTTGCCGTATTAATACAAATTCTCCCTTATTGCAACTTAAGCGCATTACCTTCTTAAATGACCTGTAACAGTTTGAAGCCTTTCCCACAACGGTGCCCGAGCATTGCGCTGGCAAACGACACACAAACAGAGTATTATCTTATCAAACGGTGGCATGAACGGCGTTCGCCTGCCGCATACTGATCCCGACGTTAAGGAAGACCTCGTTCGGAGCTCGCAGTTGCCAACTACCGGCAATACGTCAGTGCTGTAGGCAAATGAATTGACCACTCGAGTTCCAATGACCATATTAGTGCGGCACTCGGGTTGGCTTGGATCACATTTTGATAGCTGGTAGTTTGATCGGGTGCACAGCGGTGTCATTTTGAGCATAATAATGGACCAAAGATAGTCCGCCAAGATATTTATAATTGGTAATTTGAATAATGAAGTGTTGTCCAATTGGTAACTTGTTGGTAACACGTTGGCATACCTACTGTAATATACACCAATGATGTAATGTAAAACTGTTGTGTATGCTCGGTGCCGATGCCGCCGTGAGAAACGTTTTTATTTTCATTGAATAAACGCAATCATGTCTGAACGCACGTGTTTCCTTTAACGAAGACCACACAACTTCACATGGCGACCCTGCCAGCTGAAAATTAAGAAGAAAGAAGATAATATTACTATGGGGAAAACATACTCCAAAGAAGAAGTAGTTATAGCCCAAAACGCGAATGGGGATGCTTCTGCTTCAACTACCCAGCACATGCCAAGCGGGATTAGCACCGACTCCATCCTGTTGGTCACCGTCGTCGTCCTTTTAGTTGCTGCCATTGTATACTTCCTCTTTAAGAAGTGTCATACCCACGCAGTACATACGCTACGACGCGAGCTCAACGCTACCAGTCTTAACTACGTATCCAGACCCGACCTTGCCACCGCTCCGTAGCCAATCAAAAGACAGAAGAGAGAAGAGAACATTAGAGAAGACCTGAAAATCGAGCCTAGGAGAAAATCCAGGATATAACCAGACCATACCTTGCCACCACTCCGTAGTCAATCAAAAGACTGAAAAGATAAGACTTGAAAATCGAGGACATGCAGTTAGAAGTACCAAGCAGAGCCAAGCAGTACAGAGCGAGTCCGGTGTGTATACTGCGAGTTTATTAATTAGATATACGAGTTTACTATAAGTAATTAATTTCGCCTGTAGTCTTAATATAAATTTGATACATTTTATATACACATATATTATAATATTTGATTATATTCCGATGCCTGTAGCTGAACTAACGGCTACATATAATACCTTAAAAGATATCAAAGGTTACCTGGTAAAAATCGGACCAATCCGACGGCAGACATCAGAAACGTCAAAAAAAAAATTTGTCGAAGCTCAGGTTATCTATAGTCGTTTGGAGTTTATTTCTGCAGAAATCAGACAGAAGACCGACAAGTCCGAGATAAGCACCGAAAGCTTACGGTCTATCAACAAGTTAATTAATGATATACACTTATTGTATAGCACAATCGTGAGTTTAGTGTTAAAAAAAGGAGATTCAGTTACAGAAAATTTAAGCCACAAAGACGAAATGGCAGCCGAAAATTTTGATTTGAAATCTGCTATTGCGTTAATACCCGTAATGACAGGCCACGAACAAGTCACTTTGCAAACGATAGATAGCATCCAGCTCTACAGTAGCATGCTGAATGAAGATGGTAACAAGAAGCTTATCGAGTTCGTGCTTAAAACGAGACTGTCCCAAAGTGCCAAACTTCGGTTAAACCCGAAATATAGTAGTGTTAGTGAACTAATTTCAGCTATGCGAAACAACCTTATACAAAAAAAATCATCTGTTGCTTTACAATCACAGCTGTTTCATAGTAAACAAGGTCATAGGACTATAGAAAAATATGGTTGCGAAGTTGAGAGCTTGTTTGTAGACCTCACTTTAGCTCAAGCTGACGGTGACGAAGAAAAATATCGCGTATTATTCCCACTAAATGAAAAAACGGCCATCAAGCGGTTCGCGGATGGACTATCGGACCCGCGCCTTAGCACGATTATTGCTTCACGGACGTATACCTCGCTGTCGGAGACTATTAGAGCAGCTATAGACGAACAGTCCTTACGTGTCGACGACAACCTCGAGGTTATGCAATTACAAACCAATAGGCCATACTCGTTTAATAAGAGCTTTTCTAGGTTTGATTCGCGAGGTAACCGTTTTTCGCGCTATCATCCACCAGACAACTCATTTAACGAGAGCGGGAAATACGAACATAAAACTTATAAGCCCCGGATATTTCATAATGGTTCAACACGTCCCCACCGTGGCTACCGTGGAAGGGGCAGACCCAATCGCGGGGATAGTAAACCTAATTTTGGATACAATCTGGCTCATACGACGCAGGATCTTTATCAACCCAATCAGGACACGAATGAGCCAGAATCAGAATTTTTTCGTCCCGAAAATGAATAAAACATATGTTATGAACTTCAATAATAGTAGTTACGTTTCTATGAATTTAGGTATAAGCAACAAAAAACTAGATTTATTAGTAGATAGCGGGGCAAGTCTATGCGTATTAAAGTACGAATCATTGTGTAGGTTTAGCGAATATAAAGATCAAGTACATATAGATAAGATTACAATTAGAGGTGTTAGCGGAAAATTAACTTCCGAAGGATACATTAATATGGACTTAAAAATACATAATATGACTTTCAAGCAAAAGTTTTACGTTTTCAAAAACTTATCGTGCTCTGTAGACGGTATAATAGGTGAAGATTTTTTGAAGCGTTATAACGCCATTATAGACTATAGTCAAAATGTATTGCGACTCACACAAAACAATAAAAATATTTGCGTGAGAATTAACGACAATAGCTCCGTACATTTGATACCACCTCGTTGCGAAGCGATCAAGTTCGTACCTTGCACTACGCAACATGATACAGTTGTTCTGGCCGAGGAAATCCAAAACGGTGTGTTTATTGCCGGAATGATAGCAAAACCACATAAGGGTCGTATACCAGTTAAAATATTAAATACCTTAGATAAACAGGTTATGGTTGACTTGTCTATGTTAGTGGTTTCGTCCATTGATAATTTTGAGTTGTGTCATTTTCATGAGGAAAATAAGTCAGTAGACCGTATCAAAACCCTATTTGGACTTTTAGATATGAGCTATTTGAATAAAGAAGAAAAGATTAACATTGAAAAAATATGTGCTAAGTACGCGGACGTTTTTCATTTGCCCGGCGACAAGTTGACGGTTACAAACTTAATGCAACACAATATCGTATTAAAGAAAGACGCCACGCCAGTATACGTTAAACCATATAGAATACCCCACTCGCTTAAAGGAGAGGTGGATAAACAGGTCCGTGAAATGTTAGACAATAACATCATAGAAGAGACCGTTTCCGAGTGGTCCAGCCCAGTATTATTAGTGCCAAAAAAAGCAGATAAATCGCAGGAAAAAAAATGGAGACTTGTCATAGACTACAGACAATTAAATAACAGAATTCAGGACGACAAGTTTCCCTTGCCTAATATTACAGAAATATTAGACTCGCTTTCTGGGAGTGTTTATTTTTCCAAACTAGATTTATCTCAATCTTACTATCAGTTATCTTTAAATGATAGTTCGCGGAAATACACATCTTTCAGCTTAAATAAAATGTACCAACTTTCGTTAAGTAAAACTTCACGTAAAACCACTGCTTTTTCAGTGGGCAAGCAGTATCAGATGAAACGCTGCCCAATGGGGCTGAAAACAAGTGCTAGTGTTTTTTCAAGGCTGATGACCATCGCGATGGCCGGCCTTAATTACAACAAATGTTTCCAATATTTAGACGATTGTGTTGTGATAGGCAAGTCCATGGATCAGCATAATTCGAATTTAATTTGTGTGTTGAACCGGTTAAGAGAGGTTAATCTAAAATTAAATCCCATGAAGTGCGAGTTTTTAAGAAGGGAAATTATATATTTGGGCCATAAAATCACAGCAGGCGGCATATTTCCAGACCCTGATAAAGTAAATATTATGAACAACTTCCCACGACCAACATGTGCTGACGAGGTAAAACGCTTTGTCGCGTTCGCCAACTATTACCGGCGATTCATATCACGTTTCGCCGACATTGTATTCCCTTTAAATAAGCTTTGTAAGAAGGGAGCGAAATTTAATTGGACTACAGATTGCGAAACAGCATTTCAAAACTTAAAACACATTATGACAAGTCCGCCGATTTTAGACTATCCCGATTTTTCTGATTCCAATGTTTTCCAGTTACATACGGATGCATCAAAATTCGGCCTAGGCGCAGTATTATCAAACAGTAACGGTAGGGTTATCGCCTACGCGAGTAGAAGTTTAAAGCCGGCTGAAACACGATACCCCATCATAGAATTAGAATTATTAGCAATCGTTTGGGCAGTCCGGCACTTCAGACCGTACCTGTACGGCAGAAAATTTAAAATATTAACAGATCATAAGCCACTTGTATATCTCTTTAGCTTAAATGACCCGTCTAGTAGGCTGACTAAATTTAGGCTTTATCTCGAAGAGTACGATTTTGACGTAGAATATGTTCCAGGTTGTAATAATGCAGCCGCCGATGCATTAAGCCGTATATCAATATCGTCTTGCGATTTAAAGAATATGCACGATAAAGCAATCATGGCAATGACACGAGCCCAAAAGAAAAAGTTGCAACAGTGTGAACTTAACGAAAGTACATCGCAATTGCCTTTTTGTAACCCACACCAGCCCGCAACAGTAGAGGTTCTCAAAAGACCTCACGATGTAATTGAACTTATTTTTTGTGACAAAACCGTACAATCGGAGTTATCACATATTAATAACGTAACAACTTCGGAACATAATCACTGCATATTTTTACCTGCACGGTCATTAATTTATCTACGTACCCAATCGTTATCTACTCCGTCAGTGTTAGCGAGGGATCTAGAAAATTTGTGCAGTAATATAAAAATAAAGGAAATATTAATTATTAAAAGCAAAAGTAATGCTTTACAAATAAAAATGTTGTTGCGCGCTCTGAGAGAATCACAGGCCAGTTCTCCGCGTATTCTTATAGCAAGGGGCATCACACGCGTAACTGATAGCGAACAAATTAAAGTAATTCTAAACGATTATCACCTCCTACCAACTAGTGGGCATGCAGGTATAAACAGAATGCTTAGTAACATAAAGAAAAAGTATTTCTGGCCTGGAATAACTAGTGATGTCATTAATTATGTACGTAAATGTAAAAGTTGTCAAATACATAAATATTCAAATAAAAAGGTAAAACAACCTATGGTTATAACATCGACTGCCAACTCAGCTTTCGAGATCGTCAGTTTAGATTTAATGGGGCCTCTAGAGATAGATAACTATAGTAACAGGTATATCTTAACCCTGCAGTGTAATCTGACTAAGTTTGTAGAGGCGTATCCATTGGTACGCAAAGATGCACAAACAGTGGCTAAAGCATTTGTCGACAATTTTATATTAAGATACGGTATACCAAAACAAATTTTATCCGATAAAGGCACGGAATTTATTTCGTGTATTTTAGTGGAAATATGTGAAATTTTGAAGGTCGAAAAGCTTTTGTCCACCCCTTACCATCACGAAACTTTAGGCTCACTTGAAAATAGTCATAAACATTTGGGTGCTTATCTCAGAATTCAGTGTGAAGGCAATAAAACAGATTGGAGTAACTGGATACCATTCTGGTGTTTCTCATATAATACGTCAGTGCATAGCGAAACGAAGTACACTCCATTCGAATTGGTGTTCGGGAAAACATGTAATTTGCCCAGTAACTTACTTTTAGATGTCGAACCTTTATACAACTATGATGATTACCCTAAGGAACTGAAGTTCAGACTAGCAAAGGCTCAAGCCGAAGCCAAACAAAACCTAATACAAAGTAAAATATCAAGAAAACTTGCTTATGACAAGTCCACTAATTCCATGCATTACAAAAAAGGAGACCGGGTCTTATTAAAAAACCAGACTGGGGGTAAGCTTGAAAGTTTATATACTGGCCCGTATGAAGTCATAGAAGACTTGTCACCGAACGTAAAGATTTTAAAAAACAATAGGATATCTATAGTACATAAGAATAATACCAAATTGTTTTATTTGTGATTGTATCCCTTTTAGTATAAGCACTATAATAAGTTAGTATAATTAGCCTAGGATAAAACGTGATTTCTGTATACGTCTTTGATTTTTTTTTGTTGGGAGGGGTTGTAGTCCCATCTTTTCGGGGGAGTTGTAATATACACCAATGATGTAATGTAAAACTGTTGTGTATGCTCGGTGCCGATGCCGCCGTGAGAAACGTTTTTATTTTCATTGAATAAACGCAATCATGTCTGAACGCACGTGTTTCCTTTAACGAAGACCACACAACTTCAGTAAGTGGGTAAACTGTCGAATACTTGGCATTAAAAAGTACTAGCTGAACCGGCAAACGTTGCTTTGCCATTTAAATATTAAAAATAGGGTTTGATTGTAGAGGGGTTCAAATTTAGGGTTGTATGTATTTTTGTATGCTGTATCGTACAAATATAAAAGACATAAATTTTTGCCTAAAAATAAAACATATTTTTTTGGGTTGGACAACCATTAACATTTAAGTATGTAAAATAGATGTTGTCCTATCCGCAGACCTACCAAATGTGAATACAAAATTTAATGAAAATCAGTCGAGTCATTTTGGAGGTTTTGAATAACAGGCACCGTGACAGGACAATTATAAGAGATTTGTAAGTGACGTAAGCAATATAAACGATTTGACTTTGAATTGGCGGATTTATCAAGTAGCGTGTTGTGTTAAGGACCAATTCCATCCTGTGAGTGTCACACGATTTGACTAAAATAACTAAACTAACCTGATCTACTTAGATCCAGAATCCAGCTGATAATGGAGAAACCCCTTACGCTGCCAAACCGCTTGGCCAGCGTGGCATAGTTGGCACTCGTATTTCCTTTGCTCTCATTAGCTGGTTCCTTATATAGTAGGAATACTAGTTAAAAATGGATCCGATACAATGAAAAAATGCATATTTTGTATTTTGAAAATAAAATAATCTACAGTAAAATCTTTTAAAAATAAAAAGAGAAAAAAACTATGCTTTATTCAAAAATCGCGTTTAACATGGCGTTTATCTATAGGTAGGTTCAACCTACCTATTCAAGTCTAAGTTCTTATAAGATATAAGTAGGTCTAAGATATTGTTTTTAAACAAACTTGAATCCATAAATGCACAAAATGAATTCTTCAAAAGCTTCTTGACTAATTGAGGCACTGTTTAGCTTTAGCCTGGGGAGGAATATTGGAAAGAAATAAAAACTCGTTACCGGTCTGGCCAACGTAGTGCAGTCAGTAATTCCATCTATGGGCCCAATTTATCCGTATATTATATATAAAACTAGCGACCGCCCCGACTTCGTACGGGTGCAATGATGACATCTAAATTTATCAGAGTTTCTCTACAATATTATGCATGTATTATACATATAAACCTTCCTGTTGAATAGCTCTATCTATTAAAAAAACGCTTCAAAATCCGTTGCGTAGTTTCAAAGATTTAAGCATACCTACATATGGACGGACAGACGACAGCGACTTTGTTTTATACTATGTAGTGATAGTGATAACATAAAGTCTCTTTCGTTATCTCACTTTTCTGCCTCGTGGTTTCCTTAAGTCAGCTCTTACGATATCCTCAGGAAGTGTCGTATAGCCTGGTGACAATCATTTAGGTGTGACTTCTTTAAGAATTTGAAACCCGATATTAAAATTAAAATGAAGCTCTAGGCGTCCCCAATACGCCACAGGTTCCAGTAAAATATTTGAAGCAAGACAAATACTCTTGCACATAGGTTTTGTGATAAATTGAATCCATCACCAGTTGATGTCAGTGAATGTTACCTTAGTAGTTCACCTGCTGTCGACATGTTCATTCTTATGAGCAGCCGCTCAGCTATTTTTTCCCGCGACTTTACCCCGTGAACTTTAAACAAGGCGGACAGTACATACATTCAAAGCTACTCTTGCATCTATAATAATCGTTTCAAGTTAATGATAAGTAGGTTTTAAGTTAAGGATTAAGTTCGCTGCTAAATTGTCCAAAATTCTCTATTTCACTCTAGGTATCATCGTGTTGACCATCGCACGAACGGGCAAATCTACGAATTAGGCGGTCAAAAATACAATCCTTGAAATATGTCGCAGGTAAAAAAAAATGACTACCTGCGACTGGTGAGTAACCGTAGAACAATGGGTGACCCCACCCGCTTCCGCACTGGAAGCTCACGCCGAGGTATGTCAGTCTAAACTTGATCGTCGCTCTAAGTGTTCGTATTGCGTTTAGACATTTTGGGAAAAACTGCTATTTTAAAAGTGAATATTTTTATTTTGGGGTGTGTTGTGAAGAATATTGTGATGGATTCAGGTATAACAGGTAAGAATACATATATATTAATAAGTTTTATTCCAATGGTTAAAAAAAAATACAGCGTACTTGAAGATTAAAAACCATGCTCGAGATTGTTGTATTGAAATATATTTTTTTGTTTTTAAAATGGTTTTTGTTATACTTCAGGGTTCGTCCCATTGGGTTTGTCAGTTGTAACATAAAATAGAGTATTTAGGCTAATTGAAAACGATGAAATTGGCCGTGATCTCCCGTGAAATCAACATTTTCAACATCAATGAATGATGTAGTAGAAATTCATCGAATTTGCTAATTATTTATTTTCCTTTTTTAAACCAGTTTTCGTTCCATTTCAGAAGCTGAGGGTACCTCAGGAATGCGAGTAGTAACGCGTAAACACCTTTTTAACAAAATGCAGGAACAAGACTTGCATAATTTTGACGAAAAGTTGAATTATCTCGAGAGATATATTTTATCGCAAGATGAGTATTGTGAAGAACTAAAGAAGGAAGTGAAACATAAATTATCTTATTTGAAGTCTCAATTTAAGAAAAAGTGGATAGAAGCTCATAAAAAATCACAGCTTTTCCTTCAAAAGAATGATAAGTGGTTGCAAGGAACCTTTGAAATACCAAGGGCTAGAAGACGTTCTTCTGGTCGACCAAGAAAGTCATTTATAGATTCAAGTGAAAGGAGTAAACGCAGAAAAACAAGGGAAGTGCGCAGTGCTGTTGAAAAAGAATTACTAATACATGCTGCTCAGACATCCCTTCAAAGTTCTGGAGAGAGAATTGCATCCAATATTTTAAAAAACATTACCAACTCTCCGCAGACAGCTCAAGTATATAAAAATGCTTACAAAATAACCAAGCAGTGTAAAAAACAAGATCCAACAACTGCCCTCTCAATGTTTGTGGAAGCTGATCTTTCAAGGCGACAATATGAAATAATTAGAAATGGCAACAAGAAGTTTTATCCGAGCTACAAATTGTTACAGGAAGCAAAAAAGACTTGTTATCCGGCGAAAGATGCGTATCGGATAACTGAAACATGTGCTGAAATTAACCTGCAGGATTTATTGGACCATACAGCTAAACGTTTGGCAACATATTTAGAGGATGTACTTAAACAATTAAGTCCACAAGACCGTCACTCTTTGACCCTAATTTCAAAATGGGGATGTGATGGGTCGCAACAATCACAATACAAACAAAAAATGCAAGATAGAGATGCGAGTGACAGCAACATTTTCCAAAGTTGCTTTGTTCCGCTACAGTTAATATGTGGTTCAAACAAAAAAGTTGTTTGGCAAAATCCAACTCCTTCTTCGCCACGATTCTGTCGACCAATAAGGATCCGTTTTACTAAAGAAACAGTGGATAACACTAAGTCTGAAATCGCAAATGTCGAAGAGGCTATAAATGCATTGAAAACCAGTGAATTCGTGCTGAGCGAAATGTTATTAAGTGCAAAGCACGTCATGACTCTGACTATGGTTGATGCAAAAGTGTGTAACGCTGCAACTTCAACTACTTCAACGATGAGATGCTTCATCTGTGGTGCTACATCAAAAGAATTTAATAACCTCGATATGAAGAAAACTGTTGATAGCGACGCATTACAGTTTGGCCTATCCGTGTTGCATGCTAGGATTCGGTTTTTTGAAAGCATACTTCATTTGGCATACAAGATTCCTGTTCAAAAATGGCAGTTAAGGTCGGAAAATGACAAAGACATTGTCAAACAGAAAAAGGCAGAAATACAAAAAAAATTTAGAGAGCAAATGGGCCTACTAGTAGATGTGCCGAAAGCTGGTTTTGGCAATACCAACGATGGCAATACTAGTAGAAGATTTTTTGCCAATCCTGAAATTGCTGCTGAAATCACCGGCGTGGATTTAAATCTATTAAAACGCTTGAAAGTGATTTTGGAAGTCATATCCAGCTCTTATAAAGTAGATTTAAAAAAGTTTGCTCTATATGGGTATGAGACTGCGAAGATTTACATTGAATTATATCCCTGGCATCCGATGACACCCACGATGCATAAAATATTAATTCATGGCGCAACTGTCATGGAAAATGCACTTTTGCCTATAGGTTTATTATCTGAAGAAGCAGCAGAGGCGCGTAATAAACATATTCGACTGTATCGGCAGGATTACGCTAGAAAATTTTCTAGGGAGCAATGCAATTTAGACGTAATGAACAGATTATTGCTCAGCTCTGATCCCTTGATATCTAGCATAAGACCAAAACCTAAAAACAGGTCTACGCCACATAGCGAAGAAGCAATAAAAATGCTTATGTCAGCTCAGCCCCACACGGCTGAAGAGAATTCCTCGGACGAGGAAAGTGGCATAGAAGGGCCTGACAATGAAACGAAAGGTTTCAGCTCTGGTGAAGAGACGTGGGACTCCTCTTCCTGATTTTTTTTTGTTTTATCAATAAAACGTGATTTTTTTTATGAACAATTGATTTTTTCGTTCACCAAAAGCTTATATAATTGAGATATAATAATTATAAACTATTTATAATACATAAAATAAAGAAAATAATTTTGACCGCCTAATTTTGATAAATGCCCCACTGTGCATCGTGAGGATGTCGTCAAGAGGCGAACGAGAGAACGCAAGATATAGATCACCTAGCCGCCAGTGAAGGAAACCTCGACACACACCCTGTGCCAACCCGTCTTGCCAGCGGGGCACAGTAGGCTAATTTCCTCCATTACTTTGGCTCCTCCAAACTCCCGGCTCAGTGGTGGGTCATTTATGGTTTGAAACAGCGAATAAGGTCTGGGTAAGGTCGATATGGGCTGAAAGCGTCACCAATAGAACCACTATCGCATTTTAATAGTAAGTGCGATTGATAACAGTAAGTAACGCCCGTAAGTAATATTGATTCGCGCATACAGACCGACAGAGCACATTCCACAATGGCTTGGAGTGACGTCAGCGCAACGCGTTATTAAAAGCGATATTTCGCTTGGTCCGCGGTCGCCGCCGCGGGCGCACTGCGAATCGATTTCATGTTGGCACAGAACACGCCGCCACGTGTACACCTTTCATATTTTAATAATAGTTTATTTAATGGTACAATTAATCGGTATTTTATAATTCATGGAAATTCCTGACTTGACGTGACGGATACGTAGGTATTGTAACTTCTACCTTGTGTCTGTTGGAAACGCTTTGGTTTTTACAGAATTGCTAAAACACTAATTACTAAATAAAACGTATTACTTTTCTACAAACAAGTTTTGTACACTAAGTAGTCCTTATTCTGCTTATTCTTAAACATCTGCATCCGGAATTGGTTTCAACTTTAATGTTAAACTGAGCGAGCTTAGCGCGTTACGCTAGGTTGATTCCGCATTTCTTATATTAATTTGGGCAAAACTAAAGTGAGCTTGACATATAGTTTGAGACTAGTCGCAACGATGGTGCAATGTGGCGGCTGGGCGTATCATCGACGGTGGGTCAGGCAGGGTCGGCGCGGAATCAATTCGGTGCGCGCCGGTGCCGGCCCGTGGCTCGAGGCGATGACCCCCCACACTGTGCCGGGCTGTTATTATCGGTCATTAGCGAGTGACCCGCGCCGCGTCGCGGATAATATTGATATTAATTGCGCAAGCGTGGGCCGAGGGACGCGCTCCTCCGCTTAGCGAGATCCGATGTCCGATAGGCGGCTCTCATCGTATCGATTAAAATTAAATGTGCTGATGTAAGTAGAGACACTGATTATATTATTTTATATTCCTACTCCCACAGTATTCTATTCTGCTGATATTGGTGAGGAGATCGATGGCTCCGATCGACCGATGCCGCTGGGTTTGGTTTTTTTTATAAAAAGTTGATCGCCTTTCGGAACCAAAAGAGAGTAGTTAGTAATATGTAGGACAGACAAGCCCACCGAGTTTCACCTGGAAGTGTTATCAAAATGAAGCAGACAAGAAGGTACATTTCACACAATCGCTGATTAAGTCGTTTCCCTGTTGAAGCAATCGTAACCATTGCAAAATGCGGCGTTCCCAGCGTCATTAGTGTTCATCGCATGGCCCTCAAATAAAGTACGGGCCTTATTGTTTGGAAAGCCTTCCGAAAAGGCCAAAAATAAACCTTCGCAGTACGGCATCGTGATTCCGTGAACCCAGGACGACAGTTTGTTGCAAGTGATCGGTGGACGAGCACAGGCCTGGAATGACAATGCGGGAGCAGCGCTCATCGGTGCTCGCTCCGAACCCACCTACGTGACAATGGGTTTTATGGCTGCATGTCGTGACGGCGGGTGTGAGAGCGCACGCCGCGCCCAACAGAACGTTTGCAAATGCTGATGATGTTCGGTCATTTCACTTGGCCGAGTGGAACTCATGCAAGTCATAATATAGTGACCGTACTCAAAACTGGTCTGTTTTCTAAACGTATTACGTTTTGCTGTCATAAAATCAGCTCAACAATTAATATCATTCGCAGAGAAGCATTTTGGATTTTACCAGCTGCTGCACCGTAAACGCGATAATACTTCATCAATATACTTCTGGAATGCTCTTGAAATGTGAAAAAGTAGAAAATAAAATACATCGCGTTGGGGGACCGCTCCTACTTATTTATTACCTGATCCCTGGTCCCTAAAATTTTATTTTCACCTTTTTATAGGTACACGCTTATTATGATGTAGATGTATAAGTTGTCAATACATAGATTCTTGTCGCTTTCTAATTTTCTCCCCACCACATAAATATTTGCTGTAGAGACGTTGGGACCGTGGGGCCCGGGTGCCCATCAAGTCTTCTCCGATTTGTCAAGGAGGCTGATCGAGGTCACGGGGGAACTAAAGGCTGGCTCATATCTCGCACAGAGATTGGGTATCGCTATCCAACGCGGGAATGCAGCCAGTCTTTTGGGAACCCTACCTTGCGACAGTGGTTTGGCACATTTATACAATTTGTAAATATTTATTTCTAAGTAGGTTATTTATTAAGTTATTTTAGTAAATGTTTGTTCTTAGTCTAGTGTTTTTAAGTATTTTAATGTTATTAATTTTTAAATAAACTCACCTTACCATGCCCCAAAAAAAAAAAAAATATTTGCAGATATCCCCCCCGCATTTACCCCTAGAGCTTTTTCAGGGCTCAACTGATTTTCATGGAACATATTATTTTGTAATGTGCACGTGATGCGCTTTCATTTGAGACCCCACTCGATTATATTTGCAGACTTTTGGTTATTCTTCCCCACTTTCACGCCCTATAACTTTTGAATGACTTAACTGATTTTTACCAAACATATCTAAGAACACTCGCCCGTAACTCACCTGTCATACAAAAAAAAAACTTTCGCTTTGAAATCGCTTCATCCGTTCGCGAGCTATGGTGCCACAGACAGACAGACAGACACGTGAAACTTATAACACCCCTCTTTTTGCGTCGGGGGTTAATAAAAATAAAGATTAGTAAAGAAGTTCGCAATTTCGCAATTTAAGTACAAAGTAGAAGTAAATATGAAGTTTGCAAAGCAACACGGGGAAGAAAACCCCGCCAACAGCTAATGAGGGATGCTCACACGTCTCAAAGACCATCCAAAATGCTTTCCTGGCCGTAATTGAGTTTTCTTTTTACGTTGGAAATCCTCATGGATACCCGAAAAACGCCAGCCGCTAGACGCCAGCCGGGTTATGTGGGACTCCGGGGCGCGGAAAGATGGTACTTGCGCCCCAACCTACCCACTAACACCGGTGTCCCTCTACTGCCCGAAACAGGGCCACGGGTTTCATGCTCCTGACGACCCTGATGGGGCCTTGGCCCGCTTATACAAGCGGCCCCACGCTCCCCAATCGATCGAGAGGGACGCCTGCCTGGCCGCCCTCCACTGCATTCACCACGCCGTGTGTCGCGGCAGGTTAAGGCTTCCGAGGCAACTCTGAGGACAGAGGAGTCCCCAGAGCCAAAACCCACCACGACTTCCCTTGTGCCGCTCTTCGTCTGGCCTCTCCCCGTGGGCCCGCCCGGCATGGGTGACCCTGAGCCGGTATGCCCGCAACGTATCCTAAAGGCACGCAAACCTCCCCACCACAACAAGGTGGCAGCAAGGACGAGGGGGGTATTTGAGTAATACGAGTACCTTCTCCAAGTTTCATCAACAATATTGAACAAATTGGATCTCGACGATGTACACCGATAATTTTAATTGGTATCAAGGACGCGTCCTAATTATGGTCCGCTTATCCGTTAAACCGAAAGCACGTTCGTAATAATGGCAATTTATCGACAGAATATCAATTATATTTAGTATATACGCGGCGCATTGTTGTGGCTTCATTTCGACAGACAAGGGCATTTGCATTCAATTGAAAAGCTGTGCAGCAGCTACTGCAATGCGAATTAGTGTATTATTCAGATTGATATATTGTAAAGCCATTGCTCATTTTCGTGATGATGGCTCCAATGTCATTGCAAAGGGACGGGGCGAGGCTAAATTTAAACAATCATAATTTGAGCACCTACTTAGTATCTTTCCGTTGTTTTGTATGCGTTACGATACGAATATTTTTCAAAATAATCACTGAAATTAAACACTTTAACGGATTTATCGCGTGTATAATACATTATTTAATTCCCGACTTTTCGAACACCTGCCTGGGATCCAGTCATTAAATTGATCAAATCTCAAGCAAAATACTCATCTGCAAGATCTGCAGTCAGTACGTCGTGTTACGGGGAAACCAGCGACCACCTGAAGAAATATAATGGAATTAAAGTTACTAAGCTTGAAAGATAATTATAACAATTGCTAGTCGGTTGGTTTTTATTAGAACCCAAGATTTGTATTAAAATTCTGGATCAAAATAGGTCCAGGTCCATTTTTTCAAGATAAAAAATAATGTTAGCATAGCAGTGCTTATTTTGATTAGTTCCGAATTTCGAATGGCTAAAGGGTTTCGATTGCACCCTACGCAAACGTTTTTAAATAATAATAAAGTACCCACTTCTGGCATAATTTTGCAACATGATGTTTTTTAGTATTTCTAAAAATGTTTGCAGTTTTAATTCTATAATTGTTCCTATTAAGTTTTCTTACTGGGCGCTATTATATAAAATTATTGTCGTCACTACTTTCCGCACAATGTTGCAGTAAAGTCAGTCACCCTGGACTTGAGGAAGTACACCCTGCATGCACATTCAAGATTAATGGTCGCCATTAGCCAGCGTCAACGTCTGATAAATTATCGATTCACACTTCGAGTAATGTTGTTAAAATAACCAAGCATTTAAATGTTAATGGCAGGTAGTTATTATCGTCATTAGACATATCTACATCACCAATTGCAATACCGACTATAATTTAGAATAACATGGGAAGTTTGCTCCTCCGAGGGCCATTAGCGGAATTGCCCAGCGGTGGTCCCACGCGTCACCTAATTGTCTGAAATTAGACTATTACCTCAATGTCTTTTTCGCTTTGCTCGTCTCGCCCATTATAACTACAATAAGTGCCCCACGGAGCAGAGTGCGCCGATCATCTCGGAGGAATCTGCCTGCGCCACTCGTTATGCGGCTACCGTATCATCTGTTATGGCCAGACCTAAAACCCTTTTAACCGCCACCAACAAAAAAGAAACTTTACGCGTTCAGCACAAAGTTGAAATTGGTACGATCCGCATCGCGGGTTAAGGCGCTCTGGAGGTGAGTGAAGTCAGGTTAAATGCAGAGTTTATTTCATAAGAATATAATTAGTGGGTGGAGTTCAATCAAACAGTGGTTGTAGCTGCTCCCGGCCGCGAAATAAATCGAGTCTCGCGTCGGACCGGAATCCGGGACGCGGCAACGACTTCTTTTGTTTTCTTGTTAATCGTCGTCATATTGAATGGATGCTGGAATGTTTTGGAGTGTTTATTGGACTAACGAATTCCTTGGCCCATTGTATGGCCACAGAACTCCGAGAGGGTTCATACAAATCTCATTAAGCAGTTTCTTTTGCTAAACGGGACTTTCGCTTTTGTCATGTTGGTAGTAAAAACCATTACAATAATGTTCAGGGGGTTTGTTTGGTTGTCATCGCACCTGTTATCATGAAAAGGATCAAAACACAAACCACTCTCCAGCAGAAAATATACATCTGCACGGCTCTCACGAGGCTCCTCTGTACTAATCTGACTATACTTATTTTGACTCATGGGAAAAGCACCCTAATTATCAATTCCCGTGTCAAAAAATCAGCTTTGTGAAAAAAGTCGGTGGGGATTTTGTTCGTTGAAATCTCTTCTTTCTGATGATGAAAAGTTGTAGATATTTATATTACCTACAACTTTTTTTTGCCGTAAATCGTGATAAACTGTTTGTTACCTTAAAACTCTTTTGGTATTAGAAATCATCGCCACTGGCCTATTATTGCTTATACTCGGTGAAGCAAAAGCGGTTTTCCAAATTTCCTTTTTATCTAATCTAGGATTGGATATGTAATATTGATAGGTGTAATCCAGTCGAAACGCATCAAAGTAAATTTTCACATTTTTCGTTGTATGAGAGAACACTCGTTTTGTTACTCAATTGAATACTCAATTATTTAAACAGAGTACAGTAATTTTAAATTAAACACTTTTTAACGAATTGATCACGTGTGTGTTGCATATTTTAATTCCTGACCTTTCGAATGATTTGCAACAGTCGTGGTCATTGGATAGACTAGGTGACAGTTGCTTTCAAATGTAAAAAGAAAAAGTTAAATCCTATAATTTAGTTTTACTAATAACCACGGCTACTGCAAAGCATTCGAAGCGTCAGGAATTAAATAATGTATCTAATATACCTGCGATAAATCCGTTAAAAAGTGTTTAATTACAATGTGTAATAATCGCGAAAAACTAAGACATCATTAAAGTACAGAAAAATTATATTATTGAAATTTATAACGTTTTATTTCGTATTATAATTTACGCGCATTATTTTATAAATTATAGACAATGTGTTGTATGGGCTATGTTATTGTAAAGTTTCATTAAAATTCGGCGAAGTTTTGGCGGGAAACAGTACAAAAACCCAGATCTGTTTATCAGAAATATCAATGTAACAAATAGAAATAGTAGATTCCCCAATAAATTATCTGTACCAAGCCAACGCACTACATTATATAGTAAAAATTCATTCTGTATGGCTATCAGAATTTACAATAAACTTCCAAATGACCTAAAGAATCTTAACATAACGTCATTCAGAAGGAAATTATATGATTTTCTGTTAAATAAATGTTATTATTCTACTAAAGAATTTCTCGATGACAATAACATTGTTATATATTAGATAGCACAATGTAATTATAAGCTTAATATTTGAACACCAATTCGGTAGAATGTATGATACCCTGAAAAACCATAAAACACCTATTGTAACCTACTACATTCTGACAAATAAACTTTTCTTTCTTTCTTTCATCATCATCAGTCAACAAATTTTCACGTGTACAACATCATTAGGGCAGGAAGAAGGATAAGATATTGTATGCATATGCGACTGTGCAGTCCACCAGATAGATAGATCATGGTTGTTCCAATGTCTATTACTCCGAGGCAATGCTGTTACAGAAGGCTATAGAGTGGAGGTCAATCTGCAGTTGCGCTACTTGTCCTTCTTTGTAAGTTTTTCCTTACCATTACTATCTACTAAATACACCCATATCAATAACTTAGGTAACCAAATAGCAGACATTGGGAACCTCTCATTCAGGATTGACTTTTAAACAACCAAATCGATTCTCGTTCTATAGATGAGCTGGTTTAGTTGGGTATTCCTTGAAAAGTATGTGTTTCATACTAAAGGGTTGGGAAGCTGCGTCACGCCCGATCCGCGTCAGCACCGCCCTCACGCCTCGATACATTCAAACCTCTCTATTTTGCCCACGTGGGGTAAAGGAAAAGGATCAACACTAATTGACGGTTTTAATTAACCCTAAACTAACCTATAAAGCTCACATTAAATCAAAGAATTGATTCCGTCACCCATTTCTTATTTTATGCCTACAACGGAAATGTCGCCTAGGTCATTAGTTAAGTTTGAACCGTTGTTCAAACTTAACTAATGACCTAGGCGACATATTACAATATTCAGACTAAAATCTCACGTGAATAACGATTCACGTGAGATTTTAGTCTGAATATTTATTTATTATTTCAAAAGAAAAGATAAACTTGATATAAATTTCAAATTTTTAAAATTGGATGTGTTGTCATTTTCTCGACGTGACGTCAAAACTTTAACTAATAAAAAAGAGCCTGCATATCGCAACCTGTATGTTTTGAACCCAGCCCTGAATTCTCTAGTTGTCACTGCGTTATTAGTTATTGCTATCGCAACCTTGTATTATTAGTATTGCATGTATCTCAGTCCGGTCATGTATCTATAAATTACTTGCTGGTCAATTCTGTAATTTTACAGCAGAAAATTAGTCTACTAAGCGATAAGCGTGTTTTCAAAATGTCTATTCTTAACTCTGTGCAATTCTGAAAATGTTATGCATACCTGTAATTAACATAATTACTATAGAAATGTTTTATATTGTAAACGTCGTGGTATTAATGTCAATGTAATTTATGTTGTTGGTGTGCTCATGAAATAAATAACAGCCAAACGGAGATACATGGCAAATTTTCCTTTCATGAAGCCAATTTTTATTCACGACGACATTTAGGCGCGTCATATCACACCTAAATGATAGAAAAAAATAGTGAATACAATATGCAGAGAAAACCATATAGCCATAACGAAAGAATCAATAGTATAGGATGACTATAGGGTTTTTGCTATACCCTGTATAAATGTATTGTTTTAATACATTGAAATAAAAACATAGCTAGGCTGAGTGGCTTGTGTGGTCTGTCAAGAATAATGTTTTATTCTGTGGTGGAGGTGTCATGTCGCGCAGAATTGGCCGCTACTGTTCTACTGCCGGCGCGGCGATTCGGACTGTGATTTAGAAATATTAAGACTTGTCCTGCGGAGGGGAATTACCGTGTAGAAGGGCCGCTCGTTGTACTGAATGAGTGAAATTCTTTAGATAAACGTGACTGCCATGTCTGATACTGTAACATCTGATAGGCTTACATTAATGACAAGTATTTTAGATTTTCACAACGTTAGTGGTTACAAAGAACTGTAGTAAATTTTACGATTCAGTTACCACAAAAAGATCTCTTTATAATTCCTCTTAATTCTCTCTATCTCCTTATTAGCATGAATTGGGTGTAGGTAAGTACGCACCACCGAGATAAATGCAAGAGTGTGAAACACACACCAAAATGGTCGAACCAGGACTCTTTTAATTCGATAGAGGGAATCAAGATATTGCGCCAACCTGGCCATACCGTTTGGCTCAGAGAGTGCTATGAGCATTGGCTCAAGCTTACGGCCGCATGATGTTAGCACCGGAGTAGCACTACCCAAAAATAGAGTTATTTACATCAATTACTTTAATAAACTTGCGTTTTAGCAGGATAATAAGTCAGCGTCTGGTGGCTTAAGGAGAACATGCCAAATCATTGTTCCATATTCATTGATAATTATCTCTTTCAACCCAAAAATTACCGTGTCTGGCATATTTGGTTTTATGTTTATTTAGATACCTTAGTCTCGTCATACTGGTATATATTCTAGAGGTACGCAGTTAACCATATTAAATACAATATCTTTAAAACTATAGTTTTTATTGCAGGAAATGATTTATTGACGGTTCTGATGGTGTATTTTTCATTTTATTCCCAACTAGTGGCCCGCCCCGGCTTCGCCCGTGAAAAACGGGGGTGTGTTATACATATAAACCTTCCTCGTGAACCACTCTATCTAATAAAAAAAACCGCTCCAAAATCGGTTGCGTAGTTTTAAAGATTTAAGCATACATAGGGACGGACAGAAAACATCGACTTTGTTTTATACTATGTAGTGATGTTTCAGACACTTTGCAGTTTCCGTGGTAGCGAGACGACTGGACCAAGATACGGTTTGTAGTTGCATTTGAGTGAAATTGAACGCCGTGTCAGATACACCAAATTCTGTTATTGTTTCGAAAGTTCGTCAATGAACTTATTTTTAACTAAAACAAAACATTAAAACAAAAGTTTTCAAAAGACTCAGGAGCCACTCCTTTACAGTACACAGTTTACCCACAGCACGAAAAGAGGCGACGCATCAGTGTTTTTTTTAATTTATCACCATATTTAATAGCAGTAGCAAAATGTATGAAATCGTATCCGTAAATACTAGATTTTACCCATAAAAACACAGTCCAAAGAAACACAAACTGGAACCATACGAAACATTGCCATGTACAGGCGTTGCACAGGTTAGTTAATTCCAGTTTAGCTGCAAAACCACCGCCTGTTGCGCTCCAAGTCCAGCGCCCCCGCTAACGACACATGGAATGAGTTGGTGAAACTAGGAACTTTTAAATAGTAACTAGACGGACAATCAAGAATTGAATGGCATTCATTAACAAAAAAAGTTTTCTATTTTAACTTAATAATGTTAACTTTTTGTATCCTTTTGACTATGTCGAGTCTGCACCTGCACTGTTGTGTATGAGTCGAACATAGTATATGGTGGATCGGTACAAAATATTATGTAGATAAGTTTGCAGTGACATTATTATGTGCCGACGTGATATCCGCCGCGAAATGTATCTACGAGATGTGTCGGTGTTGGTGACGACTACGCAATGCGCTATGTTTTAGTCATTGCACTCAATTAGGACAACAATCATAAGATTTGCCTATTGTCAATTATTTTGTTGACAACTAAATATCAACTAACTGCCAGTAAAAATATGCAATATTAAACGTTCTATGCACTAGCTTTGCCCGTGACTACACTTGCGAGGATTTGGAATCAATTCTTAGAAATTAATCATCATTTCAGCCCATAAATTACCCACTACTGAGTCGGGCCTCCTCCAAGTTCATGGAGGAAAATTAGCATACTGTGGCACGCTGGCCAGACGGGTTGGCACAGGGCTTGTATCAAGTTATCCTTCTCTTGCGGCTAGGTTATCGGCCTTGTCATTTCCTTTTGTCGGCTCTTACGACACCCTCAGGATGGAATGGGGCGGAAATTCATAATTATCATCAAAATTGATAATTATTTAATCTGGGTGTCATTTGTGTTTGTGAATTACATGTTGTGAATTAAAACTGCCCCGCGATACAGCCAACATTCGAGTTCCCTTTTACGCAGTCTACCTATTAACGAAAATCCAATGGATATTGTTCCATTCCATTTATTCGAACAAAAAACATTTTGATTTTGATTTCCAACCGACAGGAAAATCAGCTTATGCTGTTTTTCAGCTTCATTGAGCTTCATGTTTTTTTTACTATTTACATTTTTAAAGGCTTATAGCCCATCGTAAAGTCATCGGGTATTGGTCCATTGGTCGCTTAATCATTGGAAATACCATGACAATAATGTCACGGAGGGCACATATTTCATTTGGAGTTTGGTTGAGAGGTTTTCTTCACTACCGTTTTTGTTTGTTTAGTTGCTTCATTGCATTTGCATAGCTTATTTTTAAAAAAAACCCTTAAAAATAAATGGAATATTGATGTATGGGTAACACACAATTTCAAGCTTCTGATTTATATGTATAACTAGCGACCCGGCCCGGCTTCGGACGGTTGCAATTATTATACATAAACCTTCCTCTAGAATCACTCTATCTATCAAAATCCGTTGCGTAGATAGAAAGATTTAAGCATACATAGGGTCGGACAGACGACAGCGACTTTGTGTTATACTATGTAGTGATTGTATATATTTATTTATTTTATGCCTTATTTACTTAATGTGGTACCTATAGTTATTTTCCCATTTACTTAAACGGATATTCCATAACAATATTAAATAACTGTGTTACATAACAATTTCGTGCCAACACTTGAACTAAATATTCATTAATACTAAAAATGGGCTTAAAATTGAGATCAGATAATAATCATGAAGACCCCTCTGTGGCACGGGCCGCAAACTTTTATTAATTTGGCGAATTTGCTTTGCGCGCATCTGGTCAAACAGCCGAGAATAAGGCAGGCAACCAGAATCATTGCAAAAACAGAAGTCTTGACTATTTTTATTAATCAATTGCTAAGGATTTTCCGCCAAACCTATTTATATTTTGGTATAAATATTCAAACGAAATGTAAAAAAATTTAAAATAAAAAAGTTTTCATCCCATCTATTCTCAAAGTGTCGTTTTGTACGTCTTTAAGTGGGAGCAAAGTAGCTCTTTTTTGTTCGGTCTGGACTTTTTAGCGGGCAGTAATAAGTTTTTAATCCTCTTTATGCTCGTAAGTGCGCCGCAATATACTTTGCCGCGCACTTTTTGATTTTGGGACATCTTAGTGTTCAGCGTTTCAAATGTTATATGTATGAGCTTGTAGTTGTTTTATTATTATTTTAATTTAGTTGTTACCATATGTTTTAATGAATAATAATATTACAATAAAATATAGAGCGCCTCTTATTTTCTCATCGAGGGTGACGAAAAGTAGAGTGTATCACTCGGGCGCAAAATATTTTTTGGGTCGGGCGACATACCTTGAATCTCTCGCCACGTTCAGGATTCAGGAATCCCTCACTTCGCTCTGGATTCATAAAAGCGCCCTCGCCGTAAAAATATTACTTTAATCCCTTGTGATACAATATACTATTTTGTGGGGAGAAGAACCAAAAACAACAAAACTGGGCAGAGAATATTACTCTAATTATATAGGAAAATCTCAAACAGTAGTAGATATACTTCTCAGCATATAGATGTCCCACTGCTGAGACGGGCCTCCTCCAACTACATGGAGGGCAATTAGCCTACTATTCCACGCTGGACATGCAGGCTGGCAAAGGGTTTCGTAATTCATAATTCATTTATTCACACATAAATAGAGTAATTACATTGATAGTATTCATGTTAAATTTAAGTACATTCTATTTAGCCTGCATTTGGCATGTGAAATTGAGTTATATCAAAAGAAGTTATCATCACACTTATTTTTAAAATTACATACATTCTTTATTTAACAAAATTTATTCCATAAACACTAACTTAAGTAATATGTACTTACAAAACACTAACTTAAGTAATAAAACAAGACTAAAAATACCAAATAACCTAAAACTTAAATACTAAAATATATTATTTAAAGGAGTCCCTTTAGGCAAGGTTCCGAAGATACTGGCAGCGTTCCCCCTTTGAATCGCTAGACTGATTCTTTGTCCGAGGTAGCTACCAGCTCTTCGGTCTCCTGTGATGTCGACTAACCTTTTTGCTATTTCCTTAAAAAGGCTTATAGCGCTAGGACCCCACGGACCAAGGGTCTCGACACCGAATGGGACAAATTCATATTCGGAGCCTAGACCCCTGTATTTGTGTGCTTTAGCTTTTTCAGCCGCTTCACAAGCCGCACCAGCTCTGTTGTTGGTTCCATGTAGATGGGAAGGGGCCAGTGTGTCTGAACAGGTTGCATCCCACACCAGCACCCGACCCATCTTCCATGGAATCAAACTCATACCGTCCGGTCTCTTACCATCGTCTCTTGCAATGCCAGTCGGCTCAAGTAGACTGGGCACGTTGACGGAGGTAAGGGACCGGCGTATGATATCGTTAAGTGCGGCATGTCTCGAGAAGCGGCCTGCACTTTTTTGGCATGACAGTCCGTGATGTCCTAGCTTGTCGACATCACTGCCACAGGGACATTTATGAGGAGCGCAGACCGGAACCCCAAGCCGTAGACAGGTTGCGATTCGAAGCGTGTCAGGCTCAAGAAATGTTCCCGTTTTTGACGAAGGGTACGCGTGAAGCCAGTAGCCGGCCTCGTGCGCACCCACGGCCAAAAGCCTAGCACGCGCCGAACCCGTACTACAGCTTAAAAGGTTGTCATATGACAATTTGCAGTTTATGTCATCCCAGCTCCTCTGCGAATTTGGGGAAGATGGAAAATTTTGACCTGGACATGCAATTAAGAAAGCGTTTCTAGCTTCTTCCAAGCCAGCAATCTCAAAGTTTGAAGGGGATGCCCTTAAAATTGTACTTATGAGACTTGCTGAACTATGGACAGAAGATAGGAAGGCTGGTAAAGCGACACTGGAAATTTTGCGAATCCCTAGACCACCATAGCGGATGGGTAGGGATGCTTGGGTCCAAGAATGCTCGTTCAGCTGCATATTAAGTACCGATTCTAAGCTAATTTTGATTAAGTCGTCCACTTGTGTCAAAAGATCTGGGCGATTCCAAAAGGAGCAGCAACGGAGCACATATGTAAATTTTGGGACGAATATGTAATTTTTAAAATATGTCATATCATTTTAAATTTCGGATACATCAAGTTTCGATTTTCGGATGACACGTGAATTCATAAAAATACAATTGCTAACTATAATGTCAATTACTCGTAATAATCAATATTGTGTCAAAAGTTAATGTCATCAAATTCAATAAGTTAAGTCGTATTTTTCTAAAACCTTTCGCTTACAGAATATATCATTTTTTTTAATAGTAGATCTTTCAATCGTCCTTTAAATCTGGGTAGTGGGAGATTTTTTATGTCAGTTGGCACTCTATTAAATATTTTCATGCACATAGCGTAACAGTTTTTCTGAAAAAGTGTTGTTCTTGGTGCCGATTCAAAGACTAACTGCTCCCCATGTCTAGTATTGCGAGGAAATATGTCACGGGCTTTGACAAATAGATTCGCATTAGATTTAACAAATACACAAATTTCAAATATATACATACAAGGTAGGGGCAATATTTTTAAAGCTTCAAAGTAAGGCTTGCACGACTCATGTGGGGGGGTACCAACTATAGCTCTTATGCACCTTTTTTGAGAAAGAAAGGCTCTTTGATATTCTGTTGAATTGCCCCACAATATAAGCCCATAACGTAATAATGAAGCCACATGGCCATGGTAGGCTAACATTACCGTCTGATGGGTTGATGTGTTCCTAAGTCTGTTTAGTACATACACGAAACAATTCACTCTTCGGCAGACTTCGTCAACGTGAGTTTTCCAGTTCAAATATTTGTCCATGATTATGCCTAAAAATTTTACATTGGAGGGTTCAGCAATTACTTCTCCGTCATACGAAATGTTTCTTGAAGTGATTTTTGACCCATGAGTTTGGAATTGCATGAAAGTAGTTTTGCCAATATTGGCTTGTAAGTTGTTGCATTGTAGCCAACTTATAACGGATTCAATAGTCCTATTAATTTCTATATCAAATTGATTGCTAATTATATTGTCGTTAGTCAAAAGAATGGAAATGTCATCTGCAAATAATATACATTTATTTGAAGTAATATCAGGAAGATCATTGATATAGATAAGAAAGTAAAGGGGTCCTAAGACACTACCTTGCGGAACTCCAAAGCTATTTGTGATATAGTCAGACCTTACTTGGTTTAAAACTGTGTCCTTCTCCATGTAAGATATTTCAACGCATTGTTTTCTATTATCTAGATAACTTTTAGTCCATTGAAAAGCTGGGCCTCTTATTCCATAGTCTTCTAGTTTTTGTAATAAAATGTCATGGCAAACAAAGTCAAATGCTTTTGACATGTCAAAAAATATCGCAAACGTCTCGTATCGAGTGTTGAGTCTTTTCGGGCCCCATTTCATTATGTCTGCTCTAACGGCACTCTCAGGATGAAACGGGGTGGCGACACTATGTATTCTAAATTCTAAAAACTGAAACCACACTGAAAAACAGTAATATTATGCAATAGGCTAATTAATTTCCATTGAATTAAAGATGGCTGCACACAGCGGAGAGTGAGAGTCCTATCTAACTAGAACCTATTTCCTAACTGGAACAAATTTATAATGGAATATCGTTTCACATTCACATTCATTCATTTCACATTACTTTACCCGTAGGTATTGTAGTTTAATAGAGCTATGTAAATCTCTAACCGCAGTGGCAAAGGCATTTCGTTTGCATTCAGATTATTTGTCTAAGTGCAGCCTAATGCGGCCATTGGCTCCGCATTTAATGTTATATCGAGGAGCATATACCCTCAGGATCTCTACTTTGCGCTACATCACCACTCTATAAAAATGTTTTACTGGAAATCTCTGACGAGGGAATATTCTTACCAACGCATTAGAATACTTAACGTAATTGCGAGACAAGCCATTATACTTGTGTAAGCTGCAAAATCGAATCGGTTCGTAATTTCGCTCCGAATTAACAAAAGTGCCCTAAGTTTTCGTATGTTTGCCTGCCCTTGTTATAAACTGTATCACTGGGGCTGTTTACAAACATGTAATTCACGAACACAAATGGCACCCAGACTCGGAGCAAGTGCCTCTGGTTTAGACAAAGACACTTGACTCCGGAATCGAACCCGGGACCCATGGATCTAAAAAAATCTGTGCGCGATAAGTCCCGTTGGATGTTTATAATTATGTGTGTATGTATGTTGACGTATTTCTATAGTTGAAGTCAAAACATTTATTTTGTATCTAATGGCGCAATGAACTTACAAATTGTCAACACATTGAGAAAAATTATACAATGCAAAGTATAATTATCACTGCTGAGAAGAACTGGCAAGAAACTCCGAGGCTGTCATTTTTTATAATTATTACTTTCTGTCCTATTTAATATTATTTTTCCAATTAATTACATATAACAAACTGTTCTATTGGATCCGGAAGACGTTAACTAAAACGTGAATATTAAAACAATACCAAATAAACTTGAATAAAAACGTCCTTGGCCGAGTGAGCCGACCAACGCCAAACAGGAGCACCTGTTCACAAGTCTAAGCATTTGCCAGCCATCGATCTCCTCAACCATACATAAGGGAAGCGGCCGACCCGTCACATGTGGTACGGTACCGTTGCGTAGAGTATTTTAGGGAGCATGACAACTCACAAAACCAAAGCCCGACCATCGGTAAAAAATGTAATAATGGCTGAACTCGGGACAAATCAATCGACCGATAAATTGTAGAATCCAATGAGACCCATGTAAAATCCTCTATAAAATCAGCCACCTCATGAGGATTTTTTTTTAATAATAAATATCCTTGGTAGTTTACGTAGTATTACGTAGTTACTCCGAAAGACTCGAGTTTGTCTAAACGTTAGCCATTGTGAATATTTCTATCCGCATTACTTAGCAGTGGGACTCCCCTGTCGAGTAGAGTAGAGCCTCCTCCAATTATATGGAGGGTTAGCCTTAATTAGTCTACTGAGCCACGCTGCCAGGCGGTTGGCTTCGCATCCAGTTTTCCTTCTTTTGCAGCTAGGTACATACACCATGTGTCCATAGACAACCACGAGGGCCATATTTTAAATAAACACATTTTTAGTAACGTTTATTAAAAACACCCTAAAATCGTAAAAAGTTATTTACAGAAACTTTAATAATCATAAACATGAAAAGATTTCACAATGAAAGATTTTCTACCAGATAAAATGCTTTATATCTGATAAAATTAAGACTTTTACCACTTATTCCAAAGTCCAAAATCCAATTACAAGGCCTTTTGTGTATGTGTCCAATATTATTAGCGACATTTTACACTAGCTGTGCCCCGCGGCGCCGACCGCACCGCAGTAATTACGTTATTAAAAATATTAAATTCATATTTTATGTGTTGGTTGTTTTGTGTCAGACCGTGGCAAGACCTCGGCGCCGTACAAAAACTGATGATATTTATGGAGGTCACTAAAGGGTTAGTAAATAATAAACAAGGAAATACACGTTATAACTGTTGTTTTCCTGCAATTATTATGAGAATTAATTTTTAGAAATTTGGTACGTGGCCGACGCGCCAACACCGTTACATTTTGAAAGAATTTTGTGAATCGGTCTATGGTCATAGGACTACTATAACACCTACATTTCTCTGATTTAAAATTGTATTTGGTATTATGACACTTAATAACACAATGTGATACGTGAACTGCTACAAATAACACATATTTGAGCCGATGTCTCTAAGAACCACACAACCACAAACCACTTCATTACCAAACCATTGCCTTTGGACTATCTAGCCATTTACGAAATACCTACTTGGATGTTTATTTGGTGGTTTACACGGTGGACCGGCAAGAAATGACTGGTAGGGACAATCAAATTAGCAGATGGCCGTACCATCAGATGCCGTCGGGCCCACTTTGTACGAAATGCACAAAGAGCCGCGCAGCGAATGCACACGAAATATGCGCGATACATATCCAACGACCACTAAATGCTGTACGACGCACTCAAAACGTCTTAAAGGCTTTACTTTATGGAAGGCTCTTACGCTATTTGAGTTCCACAACACACCGAGTGCTACCGGCCAGCTGCTTGGATTCAAAAACGTCGTAAGTTAGGAACGAAACACTCGGCTCTTGCCCCGTTTTGTACATTCGCAGTTGTAATTGAATCCGGGCAGGAGCCGTTAATCTGGTGGGATCTGTGGAAATGCGCGCGTGCATTATTGTTTATGGAATCGTCGCTGCCGCACAGATTATACCTCTTCAATGGAGGTCTCCTGGCAATTGTACCGCGAATCGTGTTTTAAATGATTGCTGGTTTACAATATCTGCTGAGATGTGGACAGCGCCGAAGGGTGCGACGTTACATTCCTTTTCATTGGTTTTATTTACAACACGAGTATTCAAATTCAAATTCAAATTCTTTATTTATCAGAACTAAAAACTAGGGATACATTAATTTATGTGCGATAAATAGCTACATTAGTACTAGACTGT
Organism: Clostera curtula; assembly: GCA_905475355.2. Lineage (NCBI taxonomy): Eukaryota > Metazoa > Arthropoda > Insecta > Lepidoptera > Notodontidae > Clostera > Clostera curtula. The sequence continues at coordinate 20,266,108 of FR997799.1, forward strand.
GTCGCAGCTATTAACGCCCCACTCCGGTGATGTGGCGTGACGTCCCGTATAGAGATTGATGTGCGCGTGTATGAGTGTGTGTGTGTGTGTGTGTGTGTGTGTGTGTGTGTGTGAATGTGTGTGTGTATGTGTGTGTTTGTGTGCAGATAAAGTGAAAAATTATGCATAGTATGTTTGACATAATAAAATATAACATTATAAACAAAGCCTGTCTTGAGTATTATTCTACTCAGAACATAAATTACCCACTCTTGAGTGAGGTCGCCTCCAATTCCATGGATGACTATTGCCCCACTGAGCCACAGCGGTTGGCCCTTAGTCTAGTTAAACAACAAGCTAATATTCCAACAAATCCCACAGGTATTGGTGATTAAATTTTATTGATTCCGAAGCTAGTATCGGGAGTGATTAAAACACGATTGATACAGATTTAGGCCCAAAGACTGGCCATTACACCGTGATTAAACATTTATAACGAAGAAAACCAAATATGTTGTGGTTTTTGTACACATCTCCAGTAACGTGACGTGCACCGAACACGGCGTGCCGCGAACGGCGTCACGTTCGACGGAGTCCCGCCAGCACGACGGACCTGCCACGCCGACGTTAGCCCAATATTCGCGAAGACCACGGACAGATTAGCGACGTGCTCAGACCCAAGATCAGGGCTGCCGCATTTCTAACTAGATGACGCCATAGAGATGCTTCTTGCCGTATTCGACCACATGAGAGCTTGCAATAGATTAAGGAATTAGAAAATCGTTTTATTATATCTTATCTTTTCTAAGTCCAATCTTCGTCTACTAATCGGGATGTCACAGATCAGGTGGAGTGTCAGACGAATTAATGATGTGTCCTTTCTCTTGCAGGTAGCAATCACCACAAGATAATAAAGTACCACTTAGTAAATATTTCGCTCGAACCGTGCTTCCTGAAAGAGGAGGCTTCCTGAAAGACGTACTTGATATATTGTACAGAACAGAAATGCGTCACTCAAACAAGTTTTGAGGCTCGACGCAGGTTGGCATTAGAAACAAATTAAACAATGCCCAACGGCGCCAGTGTGATAGGTGCCATCTCTGGTCACTACGGCACGAGGGAGCACCTATAAGGGATGGGCCTCTCCAACAACAACACTTGCAGATAATGGAACATACTCTTCTTCTTCTACCTGGCGTTAATACCGGTTATTGCCAGCGTCCGCCTTCCGTCAGAGAATGGAACATACTATGTGCATGCAATGCATTGACGGCAACGCGAAGGAGGAGTCCGGGTACGGCATAGCCGGGACCAGACTTGTACAGGCTCCTACGTTTTCAATCCCTCATAAAAGTCATTAAGAGGCAGAGCAAACACTAAAGATATGGGTTGAAGTGTGTTTGGGACTACCATTGAACCATATCAAGGGGATATGATAAATATATTGCAAGACAATATCCAGTCAAAGATTGGCCAATTGAATTCTGTTTAGGAAAAGTCATTTATTAAAATATTGTACAATATCGGTGGCAACATTCCAAATTAGATTCTAAAGGATTATTATAGGGAACACCGCAATCCATTGCAAATTTGCATTACGTTGTTTAATTTGTTTTCTACTGAGGTGGTGCTCAAGCTGACGGTCCTCCTGCTGGAAAATGGTTACCGTCGCGTCGCTTACGGAGGATCACAAAACCAGACGGGCTCACCTGAGTCTATTTGCAAGGTAACACTCCGTTAGACACGTAACGTAATGGTAGATGGCGTGTGAACCCTGGGAGCCGTCAATAGAAGTAGGATTTGCATGTGAGCGTGCGGTCGGTGGCGCCGCCGCGGTGCCGCGGTGCCGGAGGCGGCCCCGAGATGTGCAGCGATAGCTACGTGACCACTCGCTAGCGACGACCCGCCAGAGGGCCCAGTGCAAACATCTGTAGTACTCCTACTGCCTCCGGTACCCCTGGTACTTGCTAGACGAAGCTATAAGCTATCCAAATGGTAACCCAGTGACTTCAAAAAGGAGGTAGCTCTCCGTTATACATTAAGTTTTTTTAAAGTTTGTAATGGCAAAGCTCCATCATTTGTATTGATTGGTGGATCATGTATGAGTGGGAGGAGTTATTTGCACTTAAAACCGATACATAATCTCGTTCTGAAAAAAATATGAACTGACTTCAAAATAGGACTTAATATCTTATTATAAGCGAAACGTAAACAACAATTTGAAGTCGATACCAACTTAAACTGAGACCGACTTAATTAAGCTATAGGTATAGCTATAGGTATGCCAAAGACACTGACTTCGAATGATTGTATAATTTACACTTTTTGTGAGATTTTGTTCTATGAACATTATAGGGCTTTCTTAAGATAAAATGTGTGATTTAGTAGTAAGTTTGAATGACGCCCACTAATTACGACAATTTCCTATGTCCAATATTTTCCTTGTTAGCCTTTTAGTCTACACTATATGAATAAATATAAATCATTAGTATTTGTTTCTCGTTCCAAAATAATTGACAGAAACGGGGTAGGTATCCTGCAACGATGACGCACATAGAAACGTGTGCATCCAGCAACGCCATGACAAAGCTATTTGCGGTGCCAACCAGAAGCAAAATGTTCTCACCATAATAAACTGTGCTATCCGCATGCTAAGCAGCATCGATGCTATTATTAGTCACGCATAATGCGCGAGTGCGCCCCAGGAGCGCTTCGCCTTTCCATTCCAGATGACTTACTGGCTATGCCTCTCACTGTGGCATCGGCTCATACAAGCTGCAAACGTCAGAATTGCGTCTTAAAAGTCCGAATCTAACGTAGATGTTTTGCAAATTAGCTCTTCCAGTGTTCGCTTAGAATTTAAATTCGTAGCATACACGTTTTGATACTTATTTCCTGAATAGTGCAATGTACGAAACAAATTGCCCAAAATTGTCGTCACTACGTATGAGGAGATTCACAGATTATGTCATCAACATTCGCGGACACTTCAATTAAAGCGGGGCGTCTCGTATCGTAACTCACTCGCATCGAGTTAGATACGACGCGGTGGCGCGCGGAACATTCTCAAGGAGAATTGTCAAGCATCATATGGTTTTTTCAATTTGGGTAGTTTTATTAAATATGAGGCACATGGCGTGATCCAACTGTTAGAATAAGTTTACATACCTTAGTTTTGCGAATAGTCCGCCTAATTCTCCACAAAGCAAAAAATGACCACTACAAAAAATGCCACTTTTGTGTGAAATGCTGCAGCAGCCCCTCAATTCATCAAACGCGATAAATGAATTGTTCTTTTTCTACTTGTATTTCTCTTTCCCTGTGGGTTTTTTGTCAACCGCTTCCTGTTGCCAGGCGCAGGAGCACAGCTCCGCTCCTGGTACCCGCGGGTACTCATAGTACGTCCCGGCACATACGCACACGCACGCTGCAATCACACGTCGCACTCGGTTCTCTAGCATTATGGCGCTCGCAAAATCTACCCACGCGGAGACCCGACGCTCGGTGCTAGTTTGTGCACTACCTATGCAAAATTTTGCATATTCCACTATTTGATGAGATTAGCATACTTAAGGTAGGTATGGTGCCATCTGCAACATAATAGAAGAAGACCAGTAATCGACGCGGGCCACGGCCACCACGATCACGGAGCATTCTTCTCCAGACTGTAGGCAGTTTAGTGCGTAACTACCGTTTAGTCGTGTAAATGTATGAATTGAATATTTTCAAATGCTATTTAGGACTGGCCGGCCTAACTTCTCGTGTTAGCATTATTTAAAGTTCTCATTGGTTGTGTCCTATCGTTGTGGAGTCCAAGTGGATGTGTCGCAGCGCAGGCCGCGCAATGCTTATGTATTCGGTGGCGCACGCGCATCGCCCGCGGAATCTCAATCACTACTCCGGGTAATAACTCGTGGGACACGCGGCACGGAATCGACAAGCAGCCCGCGGCAGAGGGCAGGGGCGGCAGAATCGCTCTTTGTCCGCAGGCCTTGGTGCTCCACCGCGAAGGTCGCCCAGCGCGTCACCTCTAATTGTCGATAATGGAACATAATATGTGACTTGGCAAGGACCGCTCGGGGCAATATTGCTGGTGCAAACACTAATATGAATCTATTAGCATAGCATTGCTTTTCTTGCAACATCCGCAGTTTCACAGGTAATTCAACAAAATGTTTACTAATAAGTACGCAAGGGCAGCTTCAGCCCCGAGACAAAATTGACACAAAAGTAATGACAATTATTATAATGAGGCACTCGCGAAAATGGTAGCAAAAAGTTAAACAAAAAATAAGGAGAACAAACATCGTTTGCTATTCATGCGATTCATGGAAACGTTACGGGCGTCGCGCATTATTCACGATGATCGGAGGCGTCAATCATTCCTCACTACTGGCCCGGAGTGCTGCCAGCCGTCCCGGCGCGCCAGGCCGGGAACGACCTTAGGCGCTCCCCGCAGAGTGTCGTTTCGAATGCCCAAGCGATTCGGATGTAAACGAAAGGTAATATTTAATAGGTCCATAGTAATGAGACAGTTGGTGACGGAGGCAACTCCGCATGTATTTATTTAAATTTATGAGAATCGGTATGATTGTAAGCGCGTGTTCACGGCGGCTGATTACAATGTTAACATCATGAAAAATTGAGTCTAGACGCAGTTGAACTTGACTCAAAGACTTTCGTAACAACTTCTCGTCTGGAGGTTGGCGAGTAGTTCTTATTATTGGATTAAATGTTTATATTTCATTGAATACGTCACTGATAGAAATACAGTAGGCATTAAATAAAATCTCCAAAAACCTCATGAGATTCCATACATCCTTCATACTATGTATATAGAAATGAAATGAATTTTTCATCAACGAGTTTGAATTCCATATTCATTACATAAACCGGCACACTTTTATTAATCTCCGTCATTGTCAATTTGCATTCTTATTATTCATAATTTTAATCCCATTCATTCATTTTTAGTTGCAATTTTGAGTTTAACTGTTTTTAATTGTTTGTCATTCAATTCTAAGCGTTTGTAAATAAATAAAATTGAAAAACCAATATCGGAATCCTTTGCCAAATCTTGTCTGTAGAGTGGTTTTCTATATCACGTAACACAAACTACAAACATGGTGATATTGAATCTTACTAAACGTAGTCTAAGGTGACAGTTTATCAAGAAACGGAGCTGGAGCTGCCTCGCTGGGCAATTCGGTGCCGCAGTCAAATACCATTATTCTCGGGGGTGTTGTGTTCCTGAACTAGTAAGGCCACTTGGGCTCTATCGGGGGAATCGTGCCATCACTTTTACAGGTGAGTGGCACCTCCAACGTTAGGTACGTCCATTGGCGACGGTAGCCGCTTACCATCAAGCTTGAGCGCCACTCTCGTGGTACAAGACCACCAATAATTGCCTCGTTGGTCTAGTGGTTAGATGTGCCGCCATTGGATCAATGGGTCCCGGGTTCGATTCCCGGGTCGGGCAAGTGTCTTTGTCTAAACCAGAGGCACTGGCTCGGAGTCTGGGTGTCATTTCTATCTATAATATGTATGTATTTACAAAAAAAAATGTATATAAGTAGTTTATCATCCATCTCGTTACCATAACACAAGCATTAAGTTGTTTAGCTTGGGACGAGATGGCGTTGTGTGAAATGTCCAAGGATATTATATTATTATATTATTAATAATGGAAGCACATCATAATAATAGAATATGCATGTAGGAACAACCAGTAGGTACATCGATGTGCATGTAGCCTTTCAGGGCAGTGTTGACGCGTGCGCATCTGCTCAATAATTCATTAATTTGCTTCTTTATCGAGTTTATGCGTCCGATGTTTATTAACTGTGCCTCCACGTACCCCGCCTCGGCGGGTCCCATCCCTGATCACTACTTATAAATGCCCCTTGCTACTGAAATAAACGAATCAAATATGATTTCAGTGGGAAATCAAGTTAGATTTGACATTTAAATTTTCCTATACATTTATGTAAACATTTTGGGTTTGGCCTTATCTAAATAAATTCAGAATAAAATTTTAATTCAACAAAACACGCAAAAAATATCGCCTTTTTATCTTATGCATCCAGGTGTGGGGCCCGTGGTCACGGTCAATCGGAGACTTGCGTCAAGGAATGGACTCTTTTTATTCTAGACTTGTTTTCTATGTGCCCGCGCCGTACGCTACGCCAGAAGCTGGATTCGGTATCTTATTTAAAATTGTTCTTCAAGACGAAATAACCTGAAGAATCTTCTAGAAATCAGTTCATCTATCCAGAAGCTATGATTGCGTAGACTTACCCCTGATACCTTGTACATTCTTATTTATATATTTCCACCCTAATCGATGAGGGTGTCGTAAGAACTAACAGAAGGAAGATACAGTGCCTACAAAAATAGACACTATGTATTCAACCAACTTCAAAAAGGAGGAGTTTAAACAGCATCCAAATGGCGTATGTAATTATAGCGTCAAGCAATGCATCGTTTATTGGAAGAGTGTCGTACGATCCAGATGGATCCCATAAACAAAATCCGAGGCGGGTCTATACAATGATAGATTTTCGTGATTATTACACATTGAAATTATTTATTTATTTATTTATTTATTTATTTATTCTTCATGTACATAATAATGGTACATAAGGCGGACTTAATGCCCTGCGGCATTCTCTACCAGTCTACCTTCGGGTTCGTGAGAGAGAATAAAAGGGGTACAAAAGACATAAACACAAGCTAGAATTTTCTTACAAAAATACTATATACTATATACTATTAAGGCATATATATATATATATTCTTAAATTAACATAAAATACATATATATATATAATAATAAATCTTGATGATGACACAAACATGTAATTCGGAAAGGCGTGAAACAGGGTTGAAAATTAAATTTGAAGCAGAGGTTGTAACAAGTGGTGTTTAACTTTACGCTTGAAGGACAATTTATTTTGGGATTTCCTAATGTCAAGAGGTAGCGCGTTCCAGAGTTTTATCGCTGTAACAGCGAACGAATCAGAGATGAAACCGGTACGGTGCGAAGGAATTTCAAGGACCAAGTTGTCAGCGGAGCGAAGGTCTCGAGAGTGGGACCCACCCAAGACTTGAAAGTAACTTTTTAGGTAATCTGGAGTTCGAGGATCGTTAATTATAGAAAAGAGCAGGCAGAGATATCTGAGGGATCGTCTCTGACGAATGGGAAGCCAATTAAGCTGAGTTCGGAAGGAGGAAATATGATCATATTTACGCAGACCAAAAATGAAGCGAATACAATTGTTGAGAAGACGATCCAATTTATTGAGAAGATCTTGGGATAGGTCTGAGCTACAAACATCTGCATAATCAATCACCGGGAGCACAATAGCCTGAACTAACAAGGTTTTGGTACTATATGGGAGAAAATTCTTGAACCTATAGAGAGATCGTAGTATAGAGGTGACGCTCTTACTAATATGACTTACATGATTGTTCCAGTTTAGTCGGTCGTCAATGTATAGGCCTAGATCTTTCACATGTGAAGTTAGAGCGATTGAAATGTTGTCAAAACTAATTGGAGAAAGTAGATTAAGGTCTATGTTACGCAAAAAAAATGGACTACCAATAAGAACAGAAAATAAGAACAGAACAACAAATTTGTAAGACCACTCGGCGATAGTGCTAAGATCGGTGTTTATTTTCATAATACAAGTATTCAAATTGTCAAAATTAGCTTGAGAGTACAGTTGTAAATCGTCGGCATACAGATGGTAAGAGCATTTAAGTAAACTAGTGACAGAATTTATAAACAGTGAAAACAAGAGAGGAGATAATATACCGCCTTGTGGCACCCCAGAAGCTAAGTTGCACCAGTCAGATAACTCCTGGCCCACTCGTATCGCTTGCTGGCGACCACGAAGATAAGAGGAAAACCATTCCCGTGCACGGAGGAGGGAAGGAGGAAAGGAGGGCAAGAAGGATATCATGGTCAACGGCGTTGAAAGCGTTGGAGAAGTCGATTAAAACTAGCACCGTCAACTTTGAGTCCTCCATGCCTGCCCTAACATCTTCAGTAATTTTGAGTAAAGCCGTACATGTGCTGTGCCCTGGGCGGAATCCAGACTGGTAAGGCGAGAGAAGAGATTTGCTGTACACGTGATTTGAAAATTGTTTAAAGGCAATTGACTCTAGGATTTTGGATTGAAAAGGAAGTATTGAAATCGGCCTGTAATGATTAACAACTCTTGGATTGGTGACTTTAGGAAGTGGGGTTATGAAAGCTTTACGCCAAAGAAGGGGATATTGTCCAGTCTGCAGAGAGAAATTGACTACGTGAGTAAAAATGGGAAGTAAGCTGTCCATAATAAGGGATATCATCACCCTACTAATACCGTCACAGCCTACTGCCTTAGACTTAATAGAGTTGAACGTTTTGAGGATCTCGTCTGATGTCACGGGAGAGAAGGAAAAATCTAGGGGTAAGGTTGGCATGGAAGTTATGTAACGTACAGTCTCTGATTTCACCCGATCGGGAACTGAGACTGACGAGGAAAAGTGGGAGTTAAGAGTGTTCAACGATAAGTTGGAAGGAATAAGATTACTGGGAGATTTGCAAATGCCAAGGGTTTTGAGAAACTTCCATATATCAGCCGAAGAAGACTCAAGAACATTTTCACAAATGTATCGGCGTTTGGCAGCTCTCACCATCTGATTACAACGATTTCTACCTGTCTTATACAAGCGCCAGTGCTCTTCACTACGATCTCTTCTATGTCTCCTAAAAGCCCTATCTCTACGTCGCATTGCCATCCGGACACCCTTAGTAATCCAAGGGGCTGGAGGCCGCCTCAACCGTACTGGCCGCAGTGGAGCGTGAGTGTCGAAAAGCTGCTGCACAGAAATATTGATGAGGGCTACCTTTTCGTCCACTGAGGATGCCTGATACACATTTGCCCAGTCTATGTTTAGTGCGTCGTGTCTAAGTTTGACTTTATCAATTCTGGCAAAATTGCGCAAGTAGACAAGGGCGGGCCGTTGCTTAGGTGGTTTAATTTTGTACGACAGGTGAATCAAATCATGCCGTGAAAGACCTGGAGTCGCAACCTGACCATAATTGGCAACAAATTCAACAGATGACGTCAGTATGATATCAAGCCAAGAGTCGTCAGCATCCAGGTTATGATGAGTAGGGTTTAAATTAAGAGGTGTCAAGCTTGAAGACTCCAGAATCAATCTCAACCGACGTGACCTGGGGGAAATCTTTGCAAGGTCGGTGTTGAAATCGCCCATAATTATGAGATGTTTGTAGTCAGTAGAAATTGACTCAAAAAGAGTATCCAGGGTGGAGAAGTAGTCGATTGACGGAGGACAGTAGATAACTCCAAGAACAGCGTTGACCCCTTTGACATTAATTTCAAGTAGCAAGTATTCGGGATTTCCACTATAAGGAGACGGAGAAGAGAATAAAATTTTGTGGGGGATGTCGCTCCGAAGATAAATCGCAACCCCCCCGGCCCTTTTTCCCGTGCGGTCATTGCGAATTAGAATAAAGCCCGGTAGACTAAAAGAGGTAGAAAGGAGTTCGGGTTTGAGCCAACTTTCAGACACAAGGATAGCGTGCACTCGAGCATTATCAAACAGATCCAGCATCTCCGAGTGATGCTGGGGTATGCTTTGTGCATTCACATGGCAAACGTTAAAATGATTAGGAAAACTATGGAATTCGTTAATAAGGTAGTTATTGACACCGAAAGAACTATCTAAGAAATCAAAAGAGTCATTACATGCCGAATGAAAGGAATCGTCATCAGACATAACTAAATAGTATATAATATATTTAAAAGTATATATATAAATAAAAGAAATTAAAGATATATTAATAAATAAAAAACAATACAATACAATAAACGGACCAAATGATGAATACACTAAATTGTTGTAACTTAACCTGCCGGTCGACTGTTTACAAAAAAGAATTAAATATATTAACGCTTCAAGCGTCTATCTGAACGCAAACTGACAGTAAACTGACGCATGACACATGTGGCATGATGAAACATGACACTTATGTCATGCGTCAGTTGTAGTTGTCAATAACAGAACGTTTATCTTCAACACGTGATATTGGCGGAATCGTGTCAAAAGACGCATCAAGCCAGTCAACCAAGAAAGTCAAGTCAAGTCAATAACAGAATATTAGAAATAACAATGTAACAAAAGTTATAGGAATAAATACGTCAGTAGCACGAAAAGAGAATAAAATATTACTTAAGCTTCTGAGCTCTCTTCGGCCTAGAAGATACCTGCAAGGGAGCCGGTTTAGCCTTAGCGACGGGAACTTGCTCAATATTTGAAGAAATATTTGACTCCAGCGACTTCCCGTACTCAGCACCCAGTGCCATGACCTGCTCATAATCAAAAACCCGGTCCCGTTTTCCATTAGGGAGCTTTATGAAGATGGTGCCGTCCATAGTCCACACGTTCTTGACTCCAAAAAGTTTACGTGCCGTTGCAAAAGCTGATTGGCGCTGTCGGGTCAGGAACTCTGACAACACCAAAGACGAGCCCTTCAACTTCGTTTTGGACTTCCATAGTATAGAACGTACTGCAGGGTCAGCGAAACGTATCAGTATAGGTCGAGTACGGTTCTCCACAACAGGACCCAGTCTGTGACAAGTCGTCAATGATGTTACTTTGAGGTCGCTGAGACCAAAGTTCTTGTGAAGCACAGATGTAACTGCTTCGGGTGTATTTTCATCACGACCTTCAGGCAATCCACCGAGCAGAAGGAATTTCTTTCTGTGGCGCATCTCCATGCTGTCAATACTTTTGCTGACATTAAAGATCTTTTGCTGCAAGGCGCTGAACACACTCCAAACCTGCTGCTTGAATGATAAGAAATCTTTACAAAGAGTATTTGTGTCAGCCCCAGGCGACAATTTCTTCATTTGTGCCTCAAATTCAGACATCCGCTGGGTCAGAGTAAGCACAGCAGTCTGGTGCATTTCAGCAACATCTTCAAAACTGGACATTGTATTGGGTTTTAGTTTTATTGTGTTTGTGCGAATCCTTAGTGTAGCAGTGGCCGGCAAGTAATCACAAATACTTGTGCTTAGGACATGTGTAGTTAGGTGTCCACACACAGTATACTTCAGCGAATTATTCTAGATAAATGTAAGTGAATTTACTTTTTAAAATACAAAGATTAATGAAAATATACTATAAAAATTATCAGAGCACAAGTGTAACTTTTTTGCGCCTACCCCCAAATTTTTACGGATTTACGGATATATAATTAAACAATTTTAACGGATTTATCGCGTGTATATTTACTTAATTCCCGAGGCAACTCTGAGGACAGCGGAGTCCCCGGAGCCAAAACCCACCACGACATTGTATGCCGGTCTTCGCCCCTCACCACAACAATACCTATGAAAATAAAACATATAAATAATATCAATATATACGTTATAGAGTAAGTAAGATAGTGTTCCTTCAGCGGTTTCTTCAATATTTTTAGGAGAGTAGTAGAATTAAGGATTGACTGACGGTATCCGGCAGAGCATTCCATAGGCACACAGCATAGGCCGAGGAGGACAAACGAGGATCTACCTAGAACGAGGTCTTCTGATGATCTCAATAACCTTGAGTGAGTTTGATGAAGGAACCCTAAACTATGTTTGAAATAAGAAAGAGGTACAGGGTCGAAGTGAACATTAAAAAGAAGATGAAAGATATTCGACAAGGATGTTAATCAGAAAATAATAAAATGCTCTTTATTGTACTGCAAAAACAAAAAAGACAACATGGCATCATTCAAATGCAACAGAGAAATGTACAAGGGCGGTCTCATCGCACCAGCCCTGAGGCACGTACTTGATAGTGGCCGATGGGTTATTTTCGCTTTTAGTGCCACGTACGAAGACTGTTGACATTTTTATTAAAATGTTGTTTTATATCCATAATGTGATGTATTCAAATGATGTTTGTGCGTGAATTTCATGACATAAGCCAACCGCAATGACGCCACAGAGTATGGCTAGTGGCACCCCGTATTACAATACAATGGCTGCATTGTCCAGCTGGTTATACTCTACTTATTCTGCACTTATGTTTCTCTGCGTCAACCGTAAAACACCTTCGAGCTTCAAACTGAAGTTGAACGACTTACTCCATTTTGAGGGACTCGCACGGGACAACTAGTACAACTAAATAGACTGCCTAGACGCAAAAGACGGACAAATTCATTATGATCCTGTGCCTATGTGTCTGAACACAATAAGCTACTTGCCCTCCGCCAGATAGAAAAGTGTAGAGTATAGGACGGTTTGCTCAGGCGGATATTGGATGGGTGGCCTTAATGTCTGATCAGGTGGGACTCGAAGGGTAGTGGACAACTACTGGTGTAGTTAGGCACATCAAACATCCATAATCATGTACCTTGATCACGTTGCTTAGCCATAACTCAAAGCACACGTAGCCCGCCGAGATGTGTGCAGCGCAATGGCCAATGATGACACCATTTATATGCACCACCGAATCTCGGTTTCCGCCCTCAACGGCGTGGGAGTGGGAGCAATGCGCACACGCCTCACTGCACTTACCTTCTGGTAACCACCACTGGAGGGAAATACCTAAGCAGACTACGTTGTTCGGCTGAAACATCATCATCGTTTCAGCCAAACAACGTCCACCCACGGATTTATACGTCGACCGGACCCGATCCATCGGATCCCGGAATTTATATATTAACCAAGAACAAGAGCGCCAAAGATTTTCGTATAGCAGAAGAACGCATACATTGTTGACCAAACTTTAAAAACCAGTGTCATAGAATAGAATAAAAAAATGCTTTATTGTATAAACCAATTATTGCGTTCACAATCGTTAACGAATACATCAAGTTTATAACACTACTATCAGGTCGGAACGCGGCAAATGTTCGTTACAGGCTGATCCGACAATATTCAATTTATCCACAGCTCGGGTATAATGATTAGATATTGTACAATTAGTGGCGGTACCGACAAGTGCTCTTGAATGAACGTAAATACCATAAACAGACTAAAAATGCGGTGCATATCCATGGCACCCGCTGACTTTGATGGTGGAGTTCGTTTTAGCCACGTTTGAACTTCCGCCGTCCGAAAATTGTAATCTGCTGTCATACCGGATCAGGGATCTCTTAAAATTCCAAGCGTAGTTATTTCAGGAGCACCCGAGTTTTGGTTGCCACAATTGACCGTGTGACAAAGCCACCTACTTAAACACTGGTTGGTAGTAATGGCCGCTCTTCTGAGTCTGGGAGCAGGAAGCACGTGGCGGACGTGCGCCCGCGCTGCCCGTTGCCATCCATTCGGGCTGGGAACAGTCGGCGAACCTAACAACCATTGCCTGCCTAGAGATATCGAGTTAGTCCTAGCAAATGGGTGGATCTTGAACTTCTTATTAAAACCTGAACTTATACAGAGTGTAACAAACATTCTATACACGAAAGGATTACAGCAAAAACTCTGCAAAATTTTGTCAAAAACAAGCAACACCATTTCCTTAAAACATTGGGCACCATAGTGATGGCTTAGGTTTTCGCGATTGTCACAAATGGAAATAAGCAAGAAGAAACATTTTACAAGCATTGCCGATGGAACACATGGCCTGCGAACATTTGGATCAGAAAAGCGACTTCTACTCAAACTCAAAAGGAACTTTATTTACGTAGGTTTCATCACAAAACTCTTATAAATCGTCATATTTATAAACACCATTATCATCTTACGGCCCCTGTCCCACACTAGGTGGTAGTCTCCACACACACCTCTCAGTCGTCATAACTACACCTACTCCCTCGTACTTCAAAACATTTCATTCAAAATAGGTTTTACACGTAACTGCAGACCATAAAAGCAATACTAATAATGAAATGAACATTCAAAGACAACTATGAAAAAAATATATGATTACATTATACATTAATTTGTTGAGAAGTCTTTCATTTAGTGTGAAGGCTGCACCTGCAGTCAGTGCGTCGGAGTTGCCATAAAACTTACATTTCCGGTGCACGTCTTCGAAGCGCCTAAGAAGCTACGTGACGCGTCATAAGGGTGGAAGTTCTTCACGCAACTCTCTCTTTACAACAACGTGGAAATGAAACGCTCGTGTGGTCACCGCACGTATTTACAATATATAGTGTCACCAACCCATTCCCTCCTGGGGTTGCCGTAAGAGGCAAGACTACGACTAAGAGAACAAAGATATAACATCCACTGGCCAGCGTGGCATTCCAGTCCGAAATTCACTTTACGCGCATACGTTAGTACAACTTTTAGAAAAAGTTTCAGACTTCTTTAAAGTATCAACGAGGTGCGATCAGTTCCACAGAGTGACACTTTGTACCCTTTGCATAAGGTGAATGTTGCAGGGTAGCCCGCGAAAAATGTTTCTTGCACCTTTATGAGCATGGATGGTTGTATTGATGATTTTGATGATTATAATTCGATAACTACATACGTCTTACAGCCGCGAATAACATTTTAATCAACATACAACCTAGCACTGACCTGCAAATTACAAAAAACGTACGAAAATTTGAATTTCGCGGGCTACCCTGTAACATTCACCTTAAGTGCAGTCGGCAGGCCATGTGCTTAGTGGTGCGCAATGCAAACCTCGTTAATGCACGCGACTGTGTAATTATTGGTAGTACTCCTATCGGTAATGAGACACTGATCAAATATCAACAACGGATTCGACGTAGACATACGCCTCAGTGCAAAGCAGAGAACATAGTATCTTTATTCAATGGTCGTTTGAGTGAAAATTGTGTTATTTTTGTATATTATGTGCATAACGGTTAACAAATTCCCTGTAGCCATCCGGAGTGAGGCAAACCAGAGGTAGGCTGTGTGTAAATTTATTGGTTATTTTGAAGTATGAGGAAGAAACCGATATTTATCTGATACATTTGTTAATCATAAAAGGTGGGTTGCATACAAAATTTGCTGTTTAGACATCGTCCTACTAACTTAGCAATATGTGTTCCATGATGTATCTTGGGTTACTTGTGCTCATTTCTCAAGGTCACAACTTCTGCCACCAATGCTGTTTATTTCCCAAAGTTTTGCAAACTATATGTACATCATTAGTATTATCGATGATTTCTTTACGTGTAAGGGGTTTTTGTTACACCGTATATAGGATGTATTATCACTTTATATAATTTCACGATCGATATTTCTCTAGTATATAAATCCACAGTAAATAAATGATGACGTGCTAACCGCGAGTAAGATCGTGTCGACCGCGGAGTGCCGCATCTATTAGCATCCATCCCGTATCGAAGCTCCCGGACTGACCGCCGCACTAATTAGGCAATTTGCGTATTCACTTGGAGACATTTGCCTTCGCCGGCGCCGACCGGAACGTCGCATCACCGCCACTTATCGCACACGAAAAGAGACCATCTGCTGCGATGGCAGAGTCGATAATGGCCGCGTCCGGCCTCGGCGATCACGATGCGAGCCAAGACGTCTGCGGAATGGCTGATTGGTATTGTAATGTATGGTAAGCGGGTGTGACCGCGGCAATTAAGGTGCAGGGCGCGGAGCAATTAGCCGGCGGTCGCTGCATCCCATCGGCCGCAGCTCACGAGCCCAGCCCCGCTGAATGCTAACTCGGAGAAACGGAGAAATGCGCCGGCGCGCGGCGGGAGGATGCCCTTTTTCCATTGTATACCTAGTTGTTTCATTGTCATGGAATTGGCCAAGTGATAAATGGTTACTACGGCGACTACAGCGTGTAGCTAAAGCCCTGTACCATAACGAAACGATCCATATTACTACTGGTACAGATAAATTATCATTTATTTATTAAGTTATCAAGTTTTTTTTTTCTTAAAATCAGGTCTCCATCGGCAGCATGTGACGAAAGTAGTGACAGATATCTGAAGAAGCATTAGGGAACCCAGATTATACTATAATTGAATGATGATTGCTATGCTATGACTAGCTGACGGGGCAGATATTGATTTGTCCTGCATGATATTGACTGCAGCGCCATCTGTCGGGCTCATTTGTGAATCTAAACAAACCATCCTTGGTGCCACTCAAACGCATACAAAAATCAAAATCATTCAAATCGGTTCAGCCGTTCCTCTGTTATAAAATTACAACGAAAAGTGCCATTGATTTAATATATATATATAGATAAATAGCTAATTGGTTGGTTTGGATTGGAAAAGAATTAGGTTCAGCAACAAATTATAAGCCTGTATTTCACAAACACAAATGACACCCAGACTCAAAGCAAGTACCTACCTCACACAAAAACATTTGCTCGACCCCGGAATCAAACGGACCTGTGATCCAAAGGCGGCACATCCAGCCCCTAGATCAACAGGGCAATACGGGCAAGGGGCAGACACGGAGCTAAATTATCCTCTTTCACCAAGACCATATCCCCAATTTAAGGTTGATGTGTTTAACAAGTGCATGTCTATTACATGACAATTGACGCCAAAATGTTTAGTAAACTAGAGCCATCTGTTATATTTACTGCCATTTTCGCAAAGAAATCTCATTAGAAGTTTCGTCATTTAAACCTGGTGGTACAACCCGGCTGGGTGACATACCCATGCCACGGGAAAGCCACAAGCTGTTCAAGGGCGCGTAGGCGGAAGTGGTGGCGACTCATTTCCCCGATCTCCGATTCAAGCCACGTTATTAACAAGGAGAATTTCAGCTCGCAGTGGGATGGTCTTGGCGCCCACGATCAACGCACTGGAAAGAGGTAAACGCGCGGTCGTGACGGGAATGTCGCTGGTGCTCCCTACTGCGGAGGACGCTCTTGTATTGCGACCCGAGGCATTTCCCCTAAATGGGTTTGTACTCCCCGCATGCAGATTGCATCTGTACTGACTGGACCCTTCTTCAGTCCTGCCCATAGAGCTGGCAAACTGCTTGTGCACTGCTAGAGGGTTTGGTAATATCTATTTTCACTAATGCTACACATTGAAATAAAAACGTTTACCGGATTAATGCCGCGTGTTATGCATTGAATGCTTTACACACACCAATCGTGTTCACGGGGTTCTAGGTTAAAATTGTTTAATTTTGTACCTAGAACTTGTGTTACTTCACGTTTGTGAGCCTTTGTTTCGTAGGCACAACAAAGTTCCAATAACTTGAAGTCTGATTTGAGAATACCTGTACAGAAATGAGGTTAGCTCCGTGGTCGCGTGGAAGTGGGCGCATGGTGACAGCGAGCGACGCCTCCCCAGGCCTCTCCCACGGTCGGCGATTGATTAACGGTGCGTTTCGCGCGAACCAGCGACGTGCGGCGGTAATGCGCGCACGCAGCATTCGCGCCATGTCGCCGCGCCGTGACAGAACGCGCCGCAAGCCACGACGCAGCATCTACTGGCGACCCGTGGCCGGCTACGTGACCAGGGCCGCAAGTGGCCGCAGCTGACCACTCATCATCATCATCTCAACACATAAATTACCTGCTGCTGCTCAGTTTCCTCCAAACCCACTGAGGAAAATAAGCTACACGGGCCGGCCGACTTTGTTAGCAAGTCTTCCTTTGTCAGGCTGATCACCTGTAAGCTTGTAAGCTGTAAGCTGAAGCTGTGTTGTTTGTGTATGACAAAGGTTCTTGATTTTGGGTTCAAGCAATCTCACTATGGAGAGGGCGTTGTATGGCTATGTTCAGCGTTTCCCTGCGAGTTCGAATCAGCATTGCCAAAATTAAGTGTCAGCGGGCAGGGTACTGACGCCTGATGGGGCACAAAAGTCCACGAGTGGCGACCGCGTTTCGGAAAGCACAATGCTGATGCCGGAAATTGGTGGATGCTGGCGGCGATGGACCAGCCTTCGTGAAAATCCTTTGGAGAGGCCTATGGCCACCAGTGGACGTCGTTTGGCTGAAATGTTGATGATGATGAATTGGAAAACCAACAGCCTCGTGGATGTTGGTAGCTTTTCTCCGGAAAGTAGCCTTCTGAACCAGCTGAAATAAGCCCATATTAGTACACAATTTTAGTGTTTGATTGTGTTTGAGGTTTTTTCGGCGAGATAAGAAATTGGTAGACCGAGCCACCCTCTCGATCATTCTGCCACCTTGCTGTGGTGAAGGGGCTTGCGTACTTTTGGCATCCGCGGGGGCACCTCTGCTCAGGGGTGCTAATGGGCCCAGGGGATGGGCCCTCGGGGGGAGGCCAAACGATTATCGGTAGGCGGTGTCGTGGTGAGTTTGGCTCCAAGAACTTCTCTGCCCTCAGAGCGTGGCCTGGGCTGCCGTGACACATGACTCAATGGTGGGGGATCCAAGCCCGCACAATCGGTTCGGATTCGGAGGGGTGGCCAGGCGTGGGGTCTCTATGTGGGGTAGCATCACTGCGCACTGAAGTGGCATCCCAATGATAGTGACTCGGGTACAAATGCATTTTTCAATTAAATACGGAACACTAGACACGTTACTTATCTGATACTTCTCAGCCCATAAAGGACCCACTGCTGAGTCCGGCCTCCTCCAACTACATGGAGGGTAATTAGCCTACTGTGCCACGCTGGCCATAAGGGTTGACATAGGGTTTCGTATCAAGTTGTCCTTCTCTTAGATAGGTTTTCTGCTTTATCATTCCTTTAGTCGGCTCTTACGACACCCTCGGGATGAAATACGTAGGGTTCATCAGAAAACTCTTCTACATCGTCACTTTTTTAAATTACCATTATCATCTTGCGGCCCCTGTCCCACGCTGGGTGGTAGTCTCCAGACACGCCTATCAGGCGTCATATACTACTATACTACATACTACAAATAAATAAAATTGGAGTGTCTGTTTGTAATAATAAAATAACCACTTTTTACTAAATCCGTAAGTATTTAAACACAGTACATAGACCGAAATAACTTTTTTTTTGTCTGTCTGTCCGTCTGTCTGTCTGTTTGTTCCGGCTAATCTCTGGAACGGATAGACCGATTTAAACGGGACTTTCACTGATAGGTAGCTAATTATATAAGGAGTAACTTAGGCTACTTTTTTTAGACTAGCTTTGCCCCGCGGCGTCACCCGCGGTACGACAATAAGTAAGCGCGGGTGAAACCGCGGGGCGCAGCTAGTCTTAAATACATTCACACCTTTCAAAAACAATTCCTCATTCTTACATCCATCTCTTTTGATCACCCACAAACAACCCTTGCGTCCACCCACATTCGTGCTGAATCTACTACCGGTTCGGAAAGCTAGGCTAGCTAGCTATTTTTTTTTTGTCTGGAGCAATGCTGATAGCCGCAGATGGCTATGATCAGCTTTACCGGATGAGAGGGCGAGCGTGGCAACAACTTGCGCTCCAGCCGAGAAGAGCCGGCAAGAAACTATGTAGTTGCTTGTTTGAAATTATGGGTCTTGTTTACAAAAAGCACTAAACAGCATAGTGAGAGCAAGTTCGCCAGATGAGAGAAACGCGTTTACGCAATGAATGATGAGCAACTTCTCCGGCCACGACACCAAGTCCGATACGACTCCGACGCACAAGTAGCACTGCTCTTACGGTCACGCGCTGCCCGCGGCGTGTTTACGCACAAATGAATCATAACGCACGTAATTGTGCGATGTGGCCGCCGATAGGGCGCTGCAACCCGCGGGAACGCCGCCGCACCGCGGTGTCAACTTCCTTATCGGTACGTGACACTACCGACGACAGGGCTCCGACGGAAGGGTCGGCTCAAGTGCCCGAATCCTACTTTCATTATTCACAAATCCCCTGATTGCTTAAACATTGTCACCTTTTCCACCTGCACCAAGTATTCCTTTTGATGAAGAAGACACTTAAGGGATCTAAGTATGCCGCTATATACTTCTTAAGCATACCGAAATCTACTTGAAATCGACTTATTTATAAAAATAAATAACTTGGTCGGAAATGTTTAAAGACAACATTCCCCTCGCTTCAACGGTAATCAGTATTCTAGTTGCCTTCTGAAGTGTGTCCTGCGTAAGCCAGTAATTGGTTAGAGTTACATCTGATGCTAGGAGATGGAATCCTTATGATATTCACACTCGCGGCCGCCGTAACAGGGCTTTCATCTTGTTTCACTTGTACAGAAACGCTTTTTAATATATTTTAATTTAACACATAATGAATATAGTCATGCTTACAGGCTCTATGGGTATAAACAGAAAGCACTTTACTAGCTGGCTGTTTCCTTCGCACATAAAAAATTACCACAAATAATCAAGCTACTTAAAAAATCTTGGTCTGTTTTTCGTTCGTTTTTTTAATAAGTACGGAACCCCTGCCCTCGGTATACCCTGTACCGCGGGGGCAGTTTACAAACATGTAATTCACGGACACAAATGACACCCAGACTCAGAGCCAGTGCCTCTGGTTTATCAGTATACAGGGTTAAAGGTTAAGTGGACCGAAGTCCTTGAAGATGTTGTAGTTTCCATCAGTCTTAATCATACCTATATACTAATTATCCCAATAAGTGGATCGGAAGAGGTGGGCCCATGCCGTCGCCAGCACATGAAGAGTTTAGTGTATACCGAACCTAACCCAATCACATCTGTTGACGGTTTGCGGATAATTGATGCGGCAAATGAAATAAGACAGGGTTTAGCAACTGGTGTACTAAAAAGTGGAATAAGACAGAATGAGAGTATGTGTACGAAACAGAGGTGCATATTGTGTAATATGAACTGTAATTCAGAAAAATAGTAATACACTTCATTTCATACCTGTTTCGTTTCAAAATCAAAACTCATTTAATCAAGTTGGTTCATTAGAGATCTTTTGACAGGTCAAACAAAGAAATAAAATTTAAAATTTACCATTTAAAATTAATTATTTACCATCTACCACCGGTTCGGAATGCACCTCTACAGAGAAGAGCCGGCAAGAAACTCTGTAGTTGCTCTTTTTAGATCGCCATTTGGGTGCAAGACTGGTTATAAGACAGATTTGTGAGAGCAAACTCGCGCAATAGTTCCAAACGGCCAAACATCTGGTCTTGGACATATTATCACCATAACAAAATAATAACTGTTATGAAAAGCCAACACAAAATAAATCTAGTGAATACCGGCTACTTCCATCGTCTGACCTGGGACTCACTTTCTTCACTTTAGTCTCAATCGAATCATTATTGAGCATCTACCATTCTAGGAAGTGTATTGGAAAGTGGAAATGACGTCATCGTGAGATCCTCCGTGATCGGGGAAAGCATGCAACCACGCCTGCTGCGCCTGGGCAGTCTAGCCGGCGGAGTGTCAGAGAATAATGATCGGCTTTCCAACTTTCTTTGCAGCCTCGTAGTTCTTATGTTACATGAACCATATCCCAAACTGTTATTGCTGTGATTATATCATCCCATTGTATAGTATAATCATCTGGGATTTATAATAAAGATATTACCCTAATAGAAGTGGTTCAAGGAATTATGATATGTACTCGTACATCTATAGAAACTGAATGCGACTCTTTTGCATTAAGTTCAAAATGTGTTAAGGTCAAAAGCTAATCGCAAATGAGAAATAAAAGAAACAAGAAATGTGTGTTGAGTTTGGTTCACTTATCTACGTAGTGTTGTCCGTGGCGCCAAAATGTGCGACAGATGCCATAAAAGGTAACGGTAGTACGACGGCCTTCGTGCCATCGCGTTCTCGTGCGTCTGCGCTTGCCGACTGCCGCTCACTCTCGTAATGGCCGAAACAGTTGGGGAAAGAATGATGCCCTAAGGAGTTGCAAGCTGATAGCATCGCCCGCCTAGATCTCATCTTTACAAAACTACACGGTATGAGCAGCTAATTATGAGAAGCCCGTAAACGACGAACTGTGGCCTCGACGCGGAGACTAAATTGATGGAGGGAAATGAGCCAACTGTACCACCCTGGCTGGCTTATTTTCACAAAATATGGCACAGGAATTCGTAGCATATTTGACTTTTTTATGACCAGATCGCTCACTTAACAATTAATTTCCTTAATTCTTAAATACATACATAAACACGCTGTATTGGTCAAAAATACGCATGAAATGCTTTACTCTCGTGTTTAAAAGCTATGTGATGTAATCCTTAAATGACGTTACCATTACGCAGTACATAGCTTATACTGCTGGTAGGCTCCCACACGGTGGACCGACGACCTGGGTTAGGTCGCTGGAAATCTCTGGATGAGGGCGGATGGATGCTTGGGGGAGGCCTATTATGTCCAGCATTGGACGTCTATTGGCTGAAATGATGATGATTATGGATTACCTAACCAGTCATTAGCTTATTAAGGTATCATAGTTATGTCATGTTATTAAGGCGATGTGTTGGGTACTTCATCTTATTTTTTAATCTGCAGTGCTAAGAATATCATCACTTAAGTTGCACCTATATTTTTCGTAATATTTATCTAATACTTAAATAAATTTCTTGTGTCACAGTTTATACTCCTCCGAAACGGCTTGATCGATTTTGATGAAATTTCATATGTATATTCAGTAGTTATGAGAATAGGTTGATAACAATTTTTTTCACCTCTAAGAATTTATATGTTATTTTAGCCCAAAAAAAATATTTTATTTTTTGGACACATTTTTTTGATTTTTTTTTATGATACAACTTTCAGAAATACATACAACCCTAAATGTTCACCCCCTACGATCAACCCCTATTTAATTACATGGCAAAACAACGTTTGCGGGGTCAGCTAGTAATATATAAAAAACCATGTACAACTCTTAGACCCAGAGATATGGTGGCATTGCCAGCCAGGCCCTCAACTGCCCGAAGCAGGGCCACGAGTTTCACTCCCCAATGGGGAGCATGCTCCGCGACCCTGATGGGGCCTTGGCCCGCTTCTACGAGCGGGCCCCACGCTTTGATGGGGAGCTCTGGACGCTCCCCAACCCACCGAGAAGCACATGCTGTACATCGTCAAATTCAGTTCCACGATCATAATAGTTTCCAGCGAACATCCATGGTTGGAATCAATTATTATGATGGTGGATGAGGGTCTTCAGCATTGTCCTTTATTAGTTAGTGAGTGTCACCTGAGTGTCACTGTGGTGCCGTATGTGCCAGTTGGCTATTAGGCATTATACATTTATAACATTACTAAGATTTTGTTGTGAATTTTCAAAACATGAAGCGTAAGATGGTCCAAATAATGACACAGAGTAACTCCAACGGGTACAGGAAGCAGATATGTTGTCACTAGCACAAGAAGCGCTCGGTGTGTCAAGTGCACATATTAGGTTAACATTGTCGGGCCTGGCTCTGAGTCGCCGCTGCGCAAACAACGCCACTGCGCCACCGCCGCCCGCGCCGCTTGGAACAACGGCCGAGCAAATACGCGCCGCCTCGCACTTCTGCTTTCCTGGTAGCCGCCCGCGCCACCGAGCCTTGCCTGTACTAATATAACATCTGACTGTAAGAGCGTTTGCTTCGATTTGGTCTTGATGGGCTGGAAGTGTAAGGGTGCAGGGACTCTCTCTCGTCTAATGAGTATTGCAAAATGTAAGCAACCTGAGGCCTCGTCAGCGCGTTAGTCATGCTCGCAAAAAGGGTTCGCATGGCGACACTGGACAATAGCGAGGCGCGCATCACTCGGCGGACAGACGTATCGTATCAACGCTCCGATGGAACTTTTAGGGACGTATAAAATACGAAGTCATTGTCTTTTTTGCGCGTTCGCGTCGCGCGCCCGCCGAATACCAACGAGCCGCGCAGGAATGCGACGCCAGCGCCACGCACCGCTTTCCAAACACAGCGCTCTACGATCCACGCGGAAAAAACTGTCATTCAAAACCTATATCGACCGCCACAACGTTGACTCCTGGACTCTATGTCCTCCGACCTAAAGGTGAAAGTCTATTGAACAGCACCTCTCGCGTCGTGCATGCCGATGGCCCGCGGGCGAGTTTCGGACATGGATTTGCTTAGATAACAATCGTTCCTCCGGTGAATCCGAATGTTGATTTCTTTATCAATTTCTTGTACGGACGCGCGCGATGCTCCCAGGAGATGGTTATCGCCCGTAATTAATTAGCCCCGTAATGCTAACGATATTGTAAATTATTCGCAGCCCGAATGAAATATACGCTATCGGAACCCAGCCGTTCTTTTTGCTAGTTTTTGCGGGGCCGAGCCTAATGCATTGGAACATAATTTTTTGTGTCGCTAAACTCAATGCGGGGGCATTTTAATGAGGAATTGCGTTAGCCGGCATTTTGCACAAATCAGGTTATTTGTAAGTGTAAGTGGATACAGAAACCGACACGTGGAGACTGCTGCTCTGACTGACTGCTGCAGCTGTATCCAAAATAAGCATATGTACCTCCTATAGTCAACTTTTTGCGTCATGAACGAACCAAAAAGTCACAACAGTAACATTTCTAATGAGTGACGTCACTGCAAGTCATTGCTATTTGAGCGCAATACTGAGGAGCTGAATACCTAGAAATGCCTAGAATGCTATCAAAATCAGCGCTTTATGACCATTTTATGGTTCACGAGTAGACAATGGCGGCGACGGTGGACCGGCGCGACGAGCACCGAGGGCCCGGCGCACACCATGCGAGTGGTGCTCAAGCTTGAACAAGGATCATCATCAGCACAGCGGCTGATATCACTGTTGACGGCGACAGTTTTTTGAAGGTCTACAATCTTCTCAAGACTTTAATGACTAGAACTTATAAAGGTTCATATACTTTTACTTAAAATGATAGGCATTATTGTAAAAATGTGAATAATATAAGTAGTAAGGGTAAGTAATTGGGTGCAAAACGAGTAGAACGGGTAATTGGAATATGTAAACAGACATAAGGAAAATATAGAACAACAGCAGCGATTTACAAAAAATAAATTGTAATGAGGTAAGAATGCTGACAAAATGATGATAGCGTCCCAAATGAAAGACATCTTGAATTGAACTTGTTCACTTCTAAAGTAGTGGCCGGAATATTACATCTTCACAGGGAGACCAGTTGGCCCGCGCCAACCGCGGAGAGTAAATCAAGCGAAGAATTACGAAGTGCGGCGACTGGAACCGTGCCAGACACGCCACTCGGCTGCACCCGTTCCAATCATGCAAATACATTTCCCAGCAACTTTTTCAGTATTTAGCCAGAATTGCGTTGGGCCTAGCGTTGCTCCCTGCCTGTTGTTTTGCTCGGCCACTTTTTGCTAATCGCTGTTACAAATAATGCGTTACATGTTACTCACACGCATAATTACCAGCCATTTGCGTACGCGCCTCGCACTGCATACTCGGACAACTCGGACGCGCTTGCTTGTAATGTATTTTCATAATAACTCGTTTATCTATCACATTTGTGCTGATTGGCCTTGTCTAAACCCTTGCAATGAATGGCTGCCAAAGTATTGGAAGCATCGGGTTCTTGTATATCGCATAGGTACTTCGCAGCCCGCACAGGACCCACTGCTGGGTGGAGCCTCCTGCAATTACACGAAGAGTAATTAGCGGTTGCTTCATGGTTTCGAAACAAGTGTCCCTTCTCTTGTGGCGAGGTCTTTGTCTTTATCGTTTCCTTCTGTCGACGTTGTCGTACGACCCCTTCAGAATGTAATAGGGTGGTGACACCACTTATTCTAACTCCGGCACCACGCGGATAATGTATATTCCGTAACTCTAGGGTTATATTCTTTATGCAAGAATTAAAGTGGTAGTAGCTAATGATCTTTACGATATCATGACCCTGTCGACTTACTTTATAAACGAAAATATAATTATAAATAAATGCCAATTGATTCTTTGATATGGCCTCATTCATACGTTAGAGTATGGATAGAACAGGATAGGATATAAATAAAACAGGTTGTAAGGGAATGTTACATTAAATTTGAATCTGTTCCAATGTTGTATTTGTCACAGTGAGTGCCCGCAATAGGCCAAACAACGGCACGTTTTTAAATTGCAGTAGAGATGGAGGGTGAATAGACCTATAATGGCCCGTATTTAAACCTCACTCTTTCGACTCTTTTTTCCTGTATTGTCACCGGCGCAAAAATTTTACCATTGTCGAATATCCCATTAGCCTAAATACCAAAATTCAATCTAGGATATCAATATTTTGTTGATGTTTGATGTCCTACACGTTGGCGAGAACTTTGAGAAGCACGACCAAAGCTGCGCGGGCGCAAGAAAACGCACGTCCTCATTAGTCATTCCGTACTCGTCTATACAATATTGATGTCACTCCGCCGTGTTTTTAGAGCTGAGTGCACGCACACACGCGCAGCTTACGCCTGGCGACGGGGCCCACAATCGCCCGTTACTTGGTACACTGTTTAAAACGTACTTTCCGTGGTGATTTGACATCACCAACAGCCATCCAAATATGTTTATGTATTAAATAATCTAAACGAAACATCTGGTAGATTTTGGGCAAAAAGGCGATCTGCAGAGTTTGGTAAAACCTGTGAAACATCTGGATGGCAGCAGAAATGAGATTTCGACGCGATAACGCGATCTTATCTTTTTAAATGCAGTTATAATATCGTACGGCTTTGTACTTAGTGAA
Source organism: Clostera curtula (assembly GCA_905475355.2). Taxonomy (NCBI): domain Eukaryota; kingdom Metazoa; phylum Arthropoda; class Insecta; order Lepidoptera; family Notodontidae; genus Clostera; species Clostera curtula. The sequence continues at coordinate 20,292,597 of FR997799.1, forward strand.
ATCTCTGTACTGTACAACAACTGTTGCCTTGTTGGTCTAGGAGTTTGATTCCGAGGTTCGGCATCTTTCGGTATCTTCGTATGGAGAATCAACCCCGTCGGATGTACGTACCTACACTGTTAAAGCGCGGTAATTAAATTTAATTAATTAAATTAAAAAACCTATAAATCTAAACTAGGCGGTAAAAAATATGTTTTGAACTTATGAGTAAATCGGATACTACCTGAATTAAAAGTGTTCTAGTTATGTTCTAAATTTGAATAATTTCGTAGTCCCGTAATAATGTGGTGAGCGTGACCTCCTTCAATAAATGGGGGTGGCCTACTGTGCCGCGCTGGCCAGACGGGTTGCCACTGGGTTTGGGCTTCATCATTTCCAATTGTCGACACTTACTACGACCTCTGGGTGGAATGGGGTGTTGACACAATGTATTCTATATCCGCCACCACTCGGACACGCTTTCTTCTACATATGATGGATATGTCAAATCATGACAAAAATCGTTTCTGGTCCTTAAGCATGACTTTTGTGCATTGACGTTATTTTTTGGACTACTAGTTATTATCTGTTTCCCACCACTATTCGCCATTGCAAAGTAAAGGTATGATTCCGAAGTACGCTGCACGCAGAAGTGCTACCTCGGCACTAGTGGTCTCGATTACCGCGACGTAGTGTGGAATCATACCTTTTTGTCGATCAGAAAAATTTACATCTGCCAAATCGATCACGTTATCTTGAATAGGGTATAAATGAATCGATAAATTCAAAAACACGGAATTCAAATATTCCAAAGCTACTGCACAGACATGGACAAATTACAAATAGATACTTAGATTCTTCTCCATAGGATCTACTTTTTGGAACAAGCAAATAGCTTCATAACTTCACTTTCGACCTTTCAAAAACACCTGTAAATAGGTTCAATTTAAATAAATGTTTTGAATTTGAGCTTGATCGTTCCCTTACGGCCGGCGATTGTGGCGACACCTACAGCGTTTTGCAGGAAACACCCACGCACACAGCCGCACGCGCATCCATCGCGCACACATACCCGTCACTGTCGCGTCACATCACTCGCTCGCCTCCAACGACAAGTACGTTCGCCATGCGACCACTGCGGCCTGACCCCTCACTCCGCCTGCACCGAGGCAACCGCGGAACAACGGGCCATCGGAGCGTGAACCGCGAGGGCTCAAGTTACGGCGGGAGGGTGCACAATGAGCCGGCCGTGCAAGTGAGTGCCATTGTTTTTCACGTGGCGCATTTTTTCGAGCGGTTTCGGCGGCCAATGGCGAGCGAGCCGCGCGCCCATTGGCCGAGCGCGCGGGGGCGGCGCCGCGAACGGCTCGGGCCTCTTCGCGGATCTCTGTTTGTTTTGGAACTCGGCGACTTTACACAATTGCGGAGGCTCCTTTGCGACCACATTTTTTATCAGCACCATGCATTGCTCACTTTGGAACGAACTAGTTGAATGCATATACCAAGCGCCGCGGCGTGCTTTTCATCTTTTACCCTCCACAGTTTCGATCACTACGGGTAATTTGCGAATTACCTACCTGTGCCGCATCGGCCAGGAGTCACCACGGCGTGAGTGGCCCTGAGGACTCCGCGCAGCACATCCTGGAAGTGACATACCTGTTGTGTGCGATGAGCCGCAGCCCAGCCTTGTCGGTGACGTGGGGAGACATTCGGAGGGACGGGGTTTGAAGGGAGGATGCCTTTTTTGTGAGGACGTTATGTTGGCGAAAGAGGAGGCCAACTTTCTGGCCTCACTGAGGCAACCTGCGGGATCTGCCGCTTGCGTAAAACAAGCCTCGGGAGGAGCAAGGCTAGGTGCGTTCCGCGCGCTTCTCCCCGTGGTGGAACTAGAGTAAACGGGGGTATTTATAGCCAGTAATCCTCGCCATGGATATTGGGGCTTACTAAACCAGGTAGCGAAGGCCCCCAGAGGCGGGGAGCGAAATCTGTGGCCCTGGTTCGTTCAGTCCGGGATCGCTTCCGGTTTTGTTGTGGGTAGGTCGAAGCGCAATTTATTCTTTCTGCGCCTTGGAGGACCGCATATGGCAGCTACTCCCCACGGCCATGTATCCATGAAGATGTTCCAAGGAAAAAGGAATGACTGCGCCTCAAGGTGAGAGCAGCAGCACGGTAATCTGCATTTGGATCGATCCAGTAGCAATTGGCAACGCGGTTATACGTTTCAGTCGCGTGTTCAATGCTTGGAGGGAACAGCCGGAGCTGAGTGCGTCACGGGCGAGCCACCCACCAGGCGATCTGCGATGCTATCTGCGCCATTAGGACGGGCGAGCTCGCAGCGCGAGTCATGTCGGGCGCACGAAATGCCAATAACTATGTTACTCTCTTCTCACGACTATCTCCGCTCAGAGCTTCGTAGTCAGTCGACACGTTTGATTGGGACTCAAACTCAAAAGGAACTATATTTACGTAGGTTTTATCACAAAACTCTTTTAAATCGTCATATTTAAAATTACCGTTGTCACTTACGGCGCGGTCCCACGCTAGGTAGTCTTCATACTCACTTATCAGTCGCCATTATCTACATTCACACCTTTCATACACAATTCCTCATTCTTACAAATCCATCCATCTCTTTTCATCTCCCACAACCTTTGCGCCCACCCGCATTTAAGCTGAAACTACCACCGGTTTAGAATACTGCTCTACAGAGAAGAGCCGCCGCAAGACACTCTGTGGTTGCTTCTTTTTTTTCAAATTGTTGGTCTTGTTTACTGTTTATAGAGATGAAAGCAAAACAAGGAAAAAAGGGCTTGGAACCAAATTGTGACCACAATTTTAATTGGCACAGAATGTTCCACACCTAGTCAATGCAGCCTGCTTCGTTTATAGGTACCACCATTAACTCTATGGTATGAATCAGGTCCGATCAAAGAATCAACTGACTTGAATAATAAGGATGGAGTGGGTTTCGTACACTACATAGTATAAAACAAAGCCTCTGTCGTCTGTCCGTCCCTATGTATACTAAAATCTTTAAAACTATGCAATGGATTTTGGAGCGGTTTTTTTTAAAGATAGAGTGATTCATGAGGAAAATTTTTAAGTACCTATAATAAATTCATAATATTGTAGAGAAACGCTGATAAATTTAGAGGTTCATCATTACACCCGTGCGAAGCCGGGGCGGGTCGCTAGTAAGAATATAAGTCATTCATTAAAATGATAAGCTAGCTATTGCGACGTCCATCGTTCTATATTTATTGTTAGGGGCCTGAAGTCCTTCAGCGGCTGACTCTCCAACGGGCGTGAGCAGGTGGGACACGCTCACACGCCAGCGGCCAACGCGGCGGCCACCCGGTGCACCTGGCGAAGCACTAAGCACTGGTTGCTTGATCCAATGCGCATTGAGCTCGAGGGTCTGGAGTCTGGAGTGCGTGCGCGGGTGGGTGCTAACGACGGATGTTTGCGTATGCAAGTGCGCGAGTGCAAATAAAAATAAAAGCTCCCGCGAGAGGCTTCCCCTCCCCCCGGGCCCTTCTTCCGCGTCACTGGTGCTGGAACTCGCATCCCTTACCACTTACGCCAGGGCTGACAATAATAATCTTATGTAAATTGAAATTAATAATAAACAAAATTGGAATATTAAAATTTACATTACACGGGACATATAGATGATTTTTTTTCTGTCTGTCTCTATGTATCGGGTAATCACTGAAATGGTGGACCTTTTTTGGCGAAACTTTCACTGGCAGATACAAGGTGTAATTAACTTACGCTGCTTTTATTGACACCTCCCCCCTCTCTCCCCGCATTTTGAGGACCGCATAGTTACGGAGTTTTCACATTTTTGTGACAAACTTAGCATTTTTCCAATTTTGTTAGTATGTCTTTCGCGCAAAATACAGTATTAATAAGTTATCGTAAACTCTGCGAACTGAACAATAACTATTTTTTTTATTGAGCACGGGCGAAGTCGCGTTTCAGCTAGTAAGTAAAACCTATTCTACACGGTTGGGTCCAACCACCAACAGAGGTCACCTTGGTTGAGTTGGAGCAAAAAGCAACCGTGTAGAAGTTGGTTGATGTCAATATTTGGTTGACCAACCGAGTGGACTTCCAACCACCTTGATCGTGAGCGCATCCCTCACTACCAAGGACCAATAGAGGACATTGGGTTGAAGAGCGACCGTGTGGATGCTTGTTGGCCTGCGACCGTGCGTAGTTGCGGCCAGTGTTGCCTTTCTGTTGTTGATCTGTATCTTTATAAATATAATTCAACTGATCATGAACGTAGAAAGAACAGCGGACGGAATCCCGTAGGTATACCATTATTAAGAAGCATAATTGTAAATTAATATTATAATACTCCTGAAAATAAAATGAAGTAAAATTATATATTTAAGTGGCTTAGGAGTCGAATGATCGAATTTTTAGTAATTATTATTTATTTTATTTTATTGGACACCAAAACAGGTAACAATTAATAACTAAACTTAATATCTAATAAACGAATCTATCCTAGGTTGGAACCCCTAATAATGTTGACACATCATGTCGTAAAGTTACATATTAAACATAGTACAAAGCAACTATTATTATACTTTATCATAGAATCTGAAAATGTCTAAAATTTATCTTCAAGTTCTAAATCTGTCCGAAAAGCATCTTTTGAACCGTATTATGGAAATGTGAATGTAGGTATGACGACTGATAGGTGTGTGTGGAGACTACCACCTAGTGTGGGACAGGGGCCGTAAGATGATAATGGTGTTTATAAATATGACGATTTATAAGAGTTTTGTGATGAAACCTACGTAAATAAAGTTCCTTTTGAGTTTGAGTTTGAGCATTTTAGTATGGCGAGAAGATTTCTAGATTTGGGTGAGTTTAACATAGATAATTATCATTCATTATAATTGAAACTGAATCTACTAAACCGCTAGAAAAATCCACCAGCCACTAAAAGCAATATTTCGCCACTAAAAGGGGAGTCGAAACCACGAGTTTTAGTGGAAAATACCACTAAGTTGGCAACACTGCTGACGAGTTGTCTCAACTACACATCGTGTAGATTGAAAACCAACTTTGGTTGGAACAACCAAGGTGACCTCTGTTGGTGGTTGGACCCAACCGTGTAGAATAGGTTTAACAGAAAGAACTAAACTTTCGGGAAAAAATCAACGTCAGGCAACCCTGCTCTCGAGTGCTGTAAGTGTGACTGGTATCGCCATCAGAAGTGTCCCCAGTAGCCCTCATCGTAAGTGTACCGGTGGAGAACGCTCGGCGGCACCTTCGACTTAGGTACGCCACCACCATCGCCAAATACGGTGCGATGAAATTAACATGATACTTACTTATATAGATTGATAGTATTTACCGGCATTACAATAAAACTCAAAATCGGTAAAATACGTAATTAGTCTGGTGCCCAATAATATGTATTTAAAAAATTGAATTAGTGCAGCGTTAGTGTGGCGTTAGTATAGTAAACAAATTCAAAAACGTGTTAAATAGAAATAAATAGAATAGAAATTATTGATTGTTATCACAGGTACATAAAAACATATACAAAGGTCTTAACATAGTGAACAGATCGCTGTGATATACCGTACTAAACGGTGTACAATATTATGTCTTAAAATTTAAAATAACATTGGTGAATTATTATTATTACATAAATTAAGTAATTATTATTTTAAGTCTTTATCGTTCAAATAATCCGCAATACTATAATATGTTTTATTTAAGAGTAATAGTTTAACTTGTTTTTTAAATATTTTAATGTTCTCTTCACTTCGCAAACTTTGAGGTAATTTATTATAAATTTTAGGTCCCATACAGAAAATGCTTTTATTGAGCATAGTTGTACGTGAGGGTACCAAAAATAACATGTCTCGATCTGTTTTTATTTTTGAAAAGATATTGGTTACTTTTAACGAATAATACAGTCTCGTAAATATATAGAGAAGTGACAATATTTTCAAAGACCGAAAATAGGGTTGGCAACTGTCCGTAGATTTTATATGGCATTTGGCTCATATACACTTCTTTTGGGCTTTATATGCTAATTCTTTGTGTGTTGAGTTGCCCCAAAATATTATGCCGTACCGTATGATTGATGCAACATATCCATGATAGGCCGTGATAACAGTATTACGGTCTGCAAGAGTACTGAGTTTGTTTAACGCGTAACAACTTTGACTCAATTTATTACATACATGCTCTATATGAGATTTCCATGTCAACTTATTATCTATTATTAATCCTAAAAACATTGTCATGTCAGTTTGAGATATTGATTGTCCATTATAATTAATATTTAAATAATAGTCATTATTTCGTCTTTGATTAAAATTTATAAATTTGGTTTTGTCAATATTCATTTTTAAATTATTGCATGCCATCCATTCTATTATACTCTTAATTGTAAAATTTATATCGTTTTCAAAAGTATCTTTGTTTTCTCCAGTAAATAGCACTGTACTGTCATCTGCAAACAGTGTCATGTGGTGATTACATATTTATAAGGTCAAAAAAAGTAGTGGACACACTGCCTTGTGGTAAGTACGCCACAATGTGGCGTTCCAGGATCTAATGAGTACGTACATTCTGTTTTCGATATTCGACAGATTTTTGTGATGTGCGTGACTTGCTGTCGATTACTTAAATAAGATTCTATTAGACTATTAACATTACCTCTAACCCCATATGTATACAACTTGTTTAGTAATATAGAGTGATTTACACAGTCAAAAGCTTTAGATATGTCCATGAATGTAGCTATTACTGGAGTCCTTTTATCCATAGATATCATAACCTTGTTTAGAAAATCATAGATGGCCATGTTAATAGTTTTACCCTTTCTAAATCCCATCTGTTGTTTTGCAAATAATTCATGCGACTCAAAGAAATTGTATATATTTTGAAGAATGAAGATTTCGAAAATTTTAGAAAACACTGGGAGTAGTGCAATAGGTCTGTAATATCGCATATTTTCTTTATCTTCAGTTTTAAACAACGGTTTAATAATGGAGATTTTTAAACTGTCTGGGAAGGTACCCTGTTCTACATATACATAAATTTAATAAATAGGATAAAACTGGTGCCAAGGTATGTGGTACTGCTTTCACTAATTTAGTAGCTATACCATCATAACCTACACTGTTCTTATTTTTAAGTGACGTTATTATTTTTACTACATCTTCAGCATGAACCGGCTTCATAAACATGGATTTGCAGTTGCTTTTGATATAGGTCTTTTTTACAGAGTCGTTTATAATATTTACTTCATTTATAAAAAACTTGTTAAATTCGGTGGCTATATCTTTAGGATCACTTATAACTTTATCTTGTACTTTGATCCTCGGAATATCTTCTTTAGGATAGTTTTGTTTTACAGCGTTTATAATCTTCCATGTAGCTTTAGACTTGTTTTCTGCAGTATTAAGTGCGTAGTTATTTTGTGCTTGTTGTGTAAGTTTTATTATTTTGGTTAGTTTACTAGAATATGTTTTGAACAATTGTTTGTTATAAGCACTCGGAATTTTCCTATATTTCCACAGGAGATCTCTTTTACGTTTGGACCATATTTTTATTCCTTTAGAAATCCATGTCTGACGTTTTTTCGTATGAATACGGATTTTTTTCATTGGAAAGCATAAATTCATCAAACGCTGTGTTTGCGTTAGATATATCTTATACATTCGAAAAACTAGGCTGGCTAAGACTTTGTATAAATTTCTGAACATTGTGTTTCGAGTAATCCCGTTTATGCACAAACCAATAATCGACATTTAACTAGTTGCGCCGAATGGTCTGAAAGGGCCAGCTCAATGACCACACCCTTACAGCCTCTAACGTTATACAGCTCCTATAATATGTGCGATAGCTCATTCGAGGAGGGTAACTAGGGCTTGTGTCATGTATGTAGGTGATCTGTCTTGTGATTTCCTTTTGGCGGCTCTTACGACACCCTCAGGATGGAATGAGGTGGTGACACTAAGTATTCTAAATCCGTCACCACACGGACAATAATTTAAAACATTTATAAACATTATAAAAGCCGCCAGAGATAATTAATTATTGATTATCAGTAAGTGAAACGTTCAGTAAAAATACTTGTGAGCACGCGAAATTAACAATAAAAAAAAACAATGTTTTTTTTTTATTGCTATCATGCATACTATTAACCAATGTATAAAGAATTAAAAAAAAATATTATGTGTCTTTTAATTATTATTTAATACAGTTGTCATGGGTCAAAGGTGCCCAAGATTGCAATTTTTCGAAACTTCAAAAATTCATATCTCTAAAAATATTAACTTTATCGTGAAAAGTCATAGGACCTTTTTTATTTGTATTTCAATAATGAATATAAAAACGAAATTTCCGGTTGATAAATAACAATTACTTGACATGAATAAAAAAAATCGGTTTAAGCAAAATGGAACCGGGTTGCCCCCTGGCAACATGCATTTATATCAACAGTAGGGCAATTTGAAGAGGATCGCAAAAAAAAATTGAGTTGGAACAGTTTTTGGCACTTTTTTTCTTTTTTTTTCATTCATTCATAATTTACGTTCTTCACTTCTTTCAAGTTTTATACCAAACTACTGGACTAATTTGGAACAAGTACCTACCATTCAAATGAAAAAACATCGTCATCGGAGTTATGCGGTGGCAAATAAGTACATGTTTAGAACAGACATTTTTGTATTCGGCTTTAGACAAAATACGTAAATATGTAGAATGAAGATTATCACGTTTTCCAGTCCTAGATCTACTAAACATTCAGAATGATATTTTATTATTTAAGTGGGTTCAAAAATCAGTTTTAATCTAAAATATGAAATCGCTCTTATCTATATTTAAAAGCCTATTTAAAATTTACTTGCAAAATTAAACAGAACTGTGGATGCCAAAACCACATTCGGCCCTCTTTAATTAAAATATGTTTAACTTGCATAGAAATGCATTTGTCCAGTTATTATTACATAACTGGACAAATGCATTTCTATGCATATATGATAGTAAAAATTTGCAATGTTTCTGAACAATGTGGATTAACAAGACGAGGATAAGGAAACTACTTAAACTTCAGCGCACGAACATATTCCAGCATCGAGTGCAGCGAACATAAAAACCCATCCGCGCAAGTGTCAATTAATGGCACTGGAATCGCATTAAGACATCACGTCCGTCGTTTGTGATGCAAATGGCGACGCGACGCGCACCGACTCTCCGCACTTCACAGCTTTTACTTTGACGCGCACTGGAGACACGGCTCCTTCTCGAGGGCCCTTGCGCGCGTCCTAATGACGATTTGGGAAGGCTCTCATAATGATCCGCAGTTTAATTTGATAAGCACCAACTACCCAAATAGGGGCGCGAACCGAACGATCTATATTAAGATTTCTTCCTCACCTTGGTCTCGATTTCATGGGGCTCATTGCTGAACTAGCAGCAGGTACACGGAGCGATAGCCCTCCGCTATCCGACTAGGGTAATCATTTCGACATATCAGTTTTCACGGTAACGGCTGCCTTAGATGTTAGATTCGCAGCTGGGCTGTTCCTGCCCTCCGAAGCAAGCAGGTCAGTCATTACGAATGATCATGGCGATGATGATAAATTATAGGTGTGGTTACAATAATGATAATACTAGATAAACCAAAAACAAGACACAATAATTGTTAGATGTTACACGATGTAGGATAAATTATGAATAGCATTTTATTAATGTGGTTTTGTACGAGGCGATTGATGAACTAGAAATGCAAATAAATCGGTGCCAAAGCAGGACAACTTGAAATGAAACCCTGTGTTACATATTGAATAAGTGTATTTAAAAAACTAAATTATATTAAGAGCATGTATGGCAAATTTTACGTCTGGCAACCCAGTCGTGTAGCGTCATGCGTGCATTGCATTGCACATGGCGGTGACGCCTGACTGATGGTGAAAAATAAAAGAAGGTGTTATATCTTTCAAGACTTTTATTAATAGATGCGACCGGCATCAAATCCGGTCACCTGTGCCAACAGCACAGAGTATACAGGGGGAAACCTTCTAAAGAGTGAGCAAAATTGTTACCTATTCTTATAGAGTTGGCACAGGAGGATTAAAATAAATACACAAAGGTTTGTTTACATCTATTTGTCATTGAATCATTTTAGATATACTTTTAGTCATAAACTTATCACATAATTTCAAAAAGTCTTCTTTGGTCTTTGGGATGATTAAAAAAAGATATGTTTAATTTTTTCGATTGTTGTTCATGCTCACAGAACAATATACCCTATTTACACTCTTTCTAATTTATTCAAATTTCAATTATAAACAATTTTGTTAGAGCACTTGCCGATCCAGTATAAACCGGTTTTGTTCCGTGCGTGACGAGCCGCCAGTGCCCCAGCACACACGCGCATCATACTTGTAGTAGTGTACCTCTGTTCTTCATCTACTCCTGTGCCAGTGCCGCTCGTGTGGCTGCGGCTTCGAGTAATCGAGATATCAATTCTGTTCCATGCAGCTGTACCTGCTGCATGGAACAGACAGCTGTACCTGCTGCAGATTTATGGATGTGATGATGGTAACAGACAGAATGTACTAGTATTTTGCCATTAATTGGAGTTACATACATTTCTTTTAAATTGTCAACATTAAAAGGGCTGTGAGCGTTAGTTTACGCCAAATGCGTGTCATTCATCGAACCGTGGTCGTCAATAGTCCTTTTGAACCGGAGCGCAAACAATGGCGTGTGACTGCAGCAGTGCTGTGCGCGGCACCAGCAGGCCGATGCCGATGCCGATGCCGATGGGCGGCAATCAATGGCCGAACGCGCAGCGGTCGCGTGTCGATCACCAATTGTTTGCCAATACGCAATTACGATAGGGCGGCCAGGCTTTTTTGGATTTTTTTATATTCCTTGAACAGAGGTACATTTTACACACAACTTAATATTAGGTAAGATCTATCAAGGCCAAAGTATTAATTATAATAGAAAATCTAAAATGTGTAGTGTGATTATATAATACAAAAATAATAATAATGAATATATATTATAAAAAAAATAACCAAGATATATTTTGTAAAGTTGCAGTGGATGGCGTTATCAATAAACCGTTTGTGGGTTTTTATTTTTAATAGTATAGCTACCTGGGATCAACTAAAATTATACTTTCTCAAAATTCCTGATAAAATGACGATAAAATAAGGCCCTGATAAAATAAGGATGTCCTAATGCTTTGGGAAATCCACCTTCGTCCTGCAGCAATGATGGTGAACTAAGTTTAATCAACCTTTGTTTTTCTCTATTCTCCTCGTTGTTTGCACTGATTGGAGAGTCCCGGGCGAGGGGCGAGGGGTGCGGCAGGAGAGAATGCCCCGGCAGGGGGCGCCGCCACTGCCCCGGGAAGGGTTCCTTTAATGGCATTAGGAGCCGCAATCATCCGTTACACGTCAACCTTCATAAAGAGCGATTGTTTGAGGAACCCGATCGGGCACAGGCCGACACTATTGTCCGGCGATTGTGCAAATTCTTATTAAACCGATCACTGTTCATTCCTCAACGGCTTAACAACAAAAAAAATGGCATAATGTGATAACATTAATATCATTTGATATAAAATCTGTACACATTAAGATACTTCGAAATAGCGAAAAGTTTGAAAAGAGGTCTGAAAAATAAGGAATGGAAAAATAATATGGAAAATGGGAAAGAAGTTTGTCCAACCAAGGGCCAGTGATAAACGTCATCAATAAAAAAATGTAAACACGTTTCTATATATGTGTTTTATTTAGGGTTTTCAGTATTTCAATAACATCGACTAGTGGGCGTGACACGGGGCAGCTTAGTCCCAAATGAGCCCGGGCCGGGGCCGAGGCCGGGGCCACGGCAATAATCCGGGATCAGCCGAGATGGCGCGCACCCGCCGCTAGATGTCGCCGCCAAATTAAACTATTTCGCGAATACATTAGCGCCCGACAGCGGCAGCCGGCGTCTGCTTCAATTAGTACGACATTTATTAGTTTTGCGCTCGCGGGGCCACGCTACGTTTGCGACTGCCTCTTGCCAACCAAATGTTCTGTGCAAGGAGCAGGAGCATATGCCGCTTCTTTGCATCGCAGCTGGGTCGTTTGCTTCTTTCCTGGGCTTTTCACTACCCAATCAAGGTATATATAATTTCGGTACGGTCGCAAGAAAACGCCGACAAGTTCGTTCAAAATTACGGAATATTTAGGAAAACTATGCACCATTTGTCAACTATTGGTAATTAAATGATTTAAGATATAAATGATACAAGATAGGTTTGTTGTTGAAAAAAAAAACATTTTGAGCGTCACAAAATTCATTCTGATAGACCTCGAATCCCTGCCAAGAAAAATCAGTACATCCGAAGCATGATCCACGAGAGTATTGAGATTAAAAACATCCAAAGTCTAATTGAGAGTATGGTTGTGTTGATGTTGATGTACCACCTCCTTAGGATCCAGTGATTAAATTGATCAAATGACACCGTAAACGAATGTCCGAACGTGCACAGGGAACATCACTACATAGTATAAAACAAAGTCGCTGTCGTCTGTCCGTCCCTATGGATGCTTAAATCTTTAAAACTACGCAACGCATTTTGAAGCAGTTTTTTTAAATAGATAGAGTGGTTCAAGAGGAATGTTTATATGTATAATACATGCATAATTGCACACGTGCGAAGCCGGGACGGGTAGCTAGTTAACAATTAAACAAAATTACAAGCGGTAAAATTAACTGTTTCTTTGTACTTTTGAAGACAACTGCCTTCTATTCTAGTATCTCCCGTGACCACGACTGCGCAATACATTCGAAACGTCGGGAATGAAATAATGTGATAAACACGCGATAAATCCGTTATAAAGTGTTTAATTTCAATGTGTAATAATCTCGAAAACCTAAGACATCATTTCGTATTATGTATCTCGGAACGACCGGGAATTTATTATAATCCTTTAAACGCTCTACCAATTTTTTTCCAGACGGAGAGATAGAGTATGTTGTTTTGCATACTCCACCAATGGTTAATTGCAATGGGACTTGTGAGGGGCCCCGTGACGAAAGCGACGCGGCATCGACCTTCGCATTGTGGTTGAGAGTCTCTCATCGTCGGTGGCAATGGCATGTCAACTGGCGAAAGAATGAATAATCAGAGTGAACAATCGTTATTTTCACTTCAGTAGCTCAAACATGTAGGTTTTGCTCACTGAAAACAGTGGGCAAAATGCGATTTTGCTCACTGAGTGAGACAATAGTTACTTATTTGTGCAACAAGAGAGCAAAGTCGTTTTCTGCTGCGAGTGCTAATATTGAATCCCGAGTAAGCGAAGGAATCAATGATTGAATCACGAGCGTAGCGAGTGATTCTAAAGTTGATTCCTGAGTGCTGCGAGGGATTCAAGGGCACGAGATGCGAAAAATTTTGCTCTCGTGTAACACACACAACTTTTCACTTCAGCAGCGAGAACACTATAGGAAAGGAAATATATTGCGTAACATTTTTGAAACTAGAATTAAATATTTATAGGTTATATATCAGTAGTTAATTTTCGTTTAAATACAACAATAAGTAAAAAATTCAATAAATTACATTTAAAGACTAATTATCCTTTTTGCTAAATTTCTTTAGTTGATGCGAAATTCCGAACGTTTGAGGTCGAATTCAAAATCGGAGCTGTTGGTGCTGGGGCTTTGTCTCTCTCTTTTCTATTGATAGGAAAGAGATAGAGTGACATTGTTTCGAATTATAATTAAAAAGTTACTTTGTCTCACTCAGTGAGCAAAACCTACATGTTTGAGCTACTGAAGTGAAAAATACAGTGTGTGATATTGGATATAATTTTGATTCAAAATAAACTGAAAACATATTTCATCGCCTTGTTGTTCTAGGGGAAAGTAACTAGGAAAACAAAAGTGTTTAGTTTCAATGAGCGATGACAAAACCCAAGAGAGAGATGACGTAAAAGGAGTCGGAGCATCGATGTAATGTGTTTGCAATACAAGGCAAGTGCACTGTACAATGTACGGGACAGAATAATTAAAAGGCGGCGAAGCGCGAAAGCCCCGCGAGGGCCCTTCACGTCGCGCGCAAACAAACAAACACACGCGCACTCACTTCGCCCACTTGGACAACGCAATCACTTGTCAATCACTCTGCTACCCCGTTTGAGGATTTTCCATGACGCTGTTTTTAATTAACCTTCGTCTTATGAACATTGACGTCAACTTCGCCTACTCGATAGTGTCCCCCGATCCGAAGCGAACAAAACTATTTTCCCGAACTCCTATTCAATCGGAGGACTGAAGCCTGTAACAACCGACGTTTTGTCCAAGAAGTATCACAGGTGTAGCGGAAATATCATTACAGTCAAATAATGCTCGCTGACAATAAAACAGCAGTACTTGGGCTACAGAACCCCCTTCCAATCAGATAATGTAAAACCACAATTGAAGAACAAAGAAATCACATTATGTCTCATGTTGTTCTGCCGACCGAAGTATAAAAGCTATCATCGCGTATCGTGCGTGGAGACGGTGGACGTATTCCACAATAGTGCGGTGATTTATGTGGGATTCGATGCCCGGCCCCGAGAAAAAACACGGTAGACTTGAAAATATCGTCCCCCGCTTTTTATTAAAGAATGTTATTGTTCCGAGCGGGCGCTAAACAAAAAACCTGGCCGTTGTAGGTGCCTGATATCCAGGAGACTGCTATGATACGAGTCGCATGTTTTAACTGCAATTTTAATATTTAACCACCTCCACCAAGAGAGGGGCAAGTCAAGTACCTACCTATTGATATATTGAAACCATTTTTAGAGCGAATGTTTGTAGATTCTTGTCTCATGTCAGTTTTGCATCGCCTCCGTCAACGTGTCGAAAGCACGGAGAACTAGTTATACTGTATGACAAGTCAGATGATTTAGATCGAGAGAACAAAAAATGCATTTGCAATTCAACCGGCAAAGATTGTACAATACACAATACTTACAATTAATATTGAGGGTTATTGGGTATTTGAAATCGTATTCACTTTTCATGAACGCAAGAGGCAGACCACCAACTCGCATCAGAAGGAAAACTTGATAAAACCTTGTGCCAATCCGTGTTGCCAGCGTTGGCTCATTTCCGACTCACTAGTTTATTAGTTAGTTTATTAGACTAATTTATTGTCTGAAATGATGATGAAGTACAGTAAAGGTCATCTAGGATAGGAAATAAGCAGCGATAAATTAATGCAGTTATCTTTGCAGAGCCACATTGATTTGTTGGTCTTCAGTTCCCGCAGAGACATGTCCTATATCGAATTGTAATCTGTTCTAATGCCACTTGCGCCCAGGTGGCCTCGGATCTGGCGGCAGGCGGCGCCTACCTGGGCGGGAAGCTTCCCGAAGTACACCTACCGGCAGCAGCTTTCCCGAACTCATCAATATGTGATCCGGCCATTTGCGTTGTAGATGCGCCGACGCCGCGCGCTCTTGTTTGTCCATTCAATTGCTCCCAAATGCAGTGCCGCCGCCGACGGCTCTCAGTGTTGTAAGAAGGCCCACAAAATGAGTATTAGCATAATGCTCAGTCAATATTTGGCGCCGAAGCGGCATGGCAGGTGCGACTGCACTCGGATTGTCACACGCCCCCGACACTTGGCTGTCGCGACCAGTCACTGGAAGAATATTCAACAAACGCATACTTACTACATAATAATGACGAATGGCAATTTTGTTTGTTTCAACCGTTTGTAAGTTTGAGGTAGTTCACGGTAAATAACTAGACATTTAAGCCAAGCTGCAATAATACATTGAAAACAGGCTGAAAGTACCTATTTTTATTCAATTCATGTTATCGATCTTTGCATTATAATTCTGTCATAATGTGTTTACTTCATTTATTTATGCGATATTGGCAGTCTGCAAAATATGCTGACAGCTGATTGACCCTGACTTTGACCCAGCGGCGGGTGGACCCGAGAACGGGACATAGCCTTCAAGTTGCTGAAATATTCGCATAGCTATACATTATGCAAACATCAGCCCCAAATTGTAATCCCGCGCAGACACTGACCGAATGTCATGCACACTTGGGCTCCCTTTAGCTTATTCTTTATTTTATTCATGTGAACGATTTATCTAGTGTCAGACACAAAAGCTCAGCACGCAGGTATCGCTATGTATGTCCAACGGTTGACTCGATCACTCCGCAGGCTACGAGGCATAGGCAAAAACGACTTTAAAAGTGATCGCCTAGACCACAGGAACGCTATCGTTACGCGCACTCGGGGCTTCAGCAGCACCTCAATTTCCCAGAAGCAGCCGATGGGGCGCGCGATAGTTGACAAGTCGCAGATATTCCCGAATCGAATGTGCACGTCGACGGTCGCGGTGCTTCGCGGAACCGTCCAGTGGGACGCTTGAAATATCGACTAGCTTCAAGTCCCGGTGCTACCTGCGCCCTCCGCCTCATATATTACCTTTTTTGCGTCCTAGTACACGTGTTTTATCAGCTCCACAACATCTCGACCTTTTTTACACCAAATACAGTTGGACATTTTTTGGTGACTTGATTCACTCGCAACCGGTGTTCGTGAAACCATTGTTTTCGGGAATCACATTGTTCCGCTGATAAAAATCGTATTGATTGTTTGCTACCTATCATTAATTACAAAAGTTGCACGTGCCACACGCACCTGATCGTGGGTAAATCATTTTCCAAGTCTGACCTTGCAGTGTAAGAATGTTTAAAAAATAGGGCCACGGATGGGCTGACGTTATGCCCTCCATGGAATTGACATAGGTGGAATTCAATAAATCCACGGTGCCGTCGCACAGGTGTCGGCGGGTGGCACAAAGCGGCTACGCAAACCCTGCCCGGACCTGACACCTCGTCCCCTCCCCGATTGCACTCCACCGAAGGTGTGACGGGAGCAGAGCGTTTGCCTGCACGTGAAAGGGTCGCGCGTGATGTACGGCCGCCATTGTCTCCGGCCCGAAGATGATTTATCCGCGGCCACGCAGTGCGGTGCGGCACGACACGGGTGCAATCTATTCTTATTAGTTTCGATGCATTCACAATGGAGCGTTTCTTTTCTTAGACCCTGCTGACGATGACGAACGGTCTCACCAAACTTAGTCACAAGGTGATTCAAAAAAATGATCCTCTCGTAAATGTCTACCTATGTGTTCTTTCGCAAAGTGAAAAAAGAGCCTGCATAAAAGATGTATATGAATTGACCATTTACCGTAGGTTTCTAAATCCATGTCCTCTCAATGCACACCACGCATACAAACAGATGCTGTGTCTCCATGAGACGGCCGCGGCTATCTCCCTAGCGCGCCAATGCAGTATATCACCGCGGCGCGGCGGCACTGCGGATCGCTCGCCCTGATCTCTGATTACATTCACTTAGTGTAGGAACACACGCAGTAGATCCCACCGCATTATGATTTAGGGCAAGCGTCTACGCTCTGCCTATACTTGTATATTTCCGATTCATTCCTAATGTCCTACTTTTCTTGTCCCGTGAATTTTAGCTGAGACTGAAATACGACTATTTTACTTTTTATATAACACAACAAAATGAGATTGTTACAGTACAATTTATCATCATAATTTCAGCCAAGAAATCTGCTGCTGGACATGGATTTCCCCAGAGATTTCCACAAAGGCCGACGCACGCGTCCCACCTGGATTTCGTCTCAGCCCTTAAATACTCATTACTGAGTCGGGCCTCTCCGGTTATACGAGGGAGATATTGAATTGATAATCGATGAAGCGTATTTACGAGTACATTGTAAAATTAAAATAGTGTACATCGAGCATTCGTTCAAGACCACTACCACTGTGCAACCCATTATCAACATTGCAGTTTTACGTGCTACTTCTGTTTAATAGGTCTGTGACGCGAGGACTCTGCCTGTCCGTATGCCTCTAATATGCGCTGGTAATCTGTGTCTACAGTGGGGACGGTCACTACATCTGCATAACTGGCTGTAAATCACTCAGCTTCAAGTAAGATAACACTGGCGAAGGCGCCTCTAGCAATAGCTAGCTGCATTTCTCGGTTGCTCCGAATTATACCTGACAAACTATTTGCAGAGTTGACTTCTGTGCAATTGGGGTCCCTGGGACTTTATGTAATGTATATTGAAACAAAAATGGAATTCATTCGAAGAAATTCTTAAGAATGCTTTAATAGTCAAATATAAAAAAATTTAATATTAGATCTATTATTTGGAATGTCATCACATCCCATCTGACCGATTAGCGAGAGCAATTACATAAACATGGAGAATAGCCAAAAATGACATGCAATATGCTGCTTGCTAAAACTACACTCAAACACTGTATAGAGTCCCTTTATGTCATTGGTGTACATTGCATATATAGCTGTTTAAGGTACGTAAGATAACGATGTCAGCTTACTTAACCAGACATCGCGAGGTCTGAATCGATCCATGTTGTATGTTAAAAAGTGAGAAACTTTAGATGTCAGTAAGCAGTACCTAAACTTATGAATTCCCTTGATGGTGTATTTGGTTTGGAATCGCGGCAGATCCGTGCGATTGTACAGTCGATGCACTTGTAGGTTGGGTTCAAGCAACAAAACGTGCGCGGCCATTGTGCGGCATCGGTGCGGCGCGGTGCGGCGCAGCGCCATAAGTTACAAGCTATGAGCGGCGCTGTTAGGGAGACAAAGAGACGCGGCGAAACAATAGCGCGGTCAATACGGTAGCCGCCATTTGCATATCGCGTATCGACTCCGGCGCTGCTGCGCCCGCAGGGCTGTCGCCGTCTCCTGCGGCTCTGGCTACGGCCAGCTCGACGTGCACTGCCGCTGACTTACTCTTGGTTACTTGGAACCGCTTTGGAGCCTAAGCAAAGTAAGTCTCTTCAACTGTTCAGGTTACTATAAATAAATAATAATAAACAAATTTATTTATTGCTGCAAAATTACATAATATAGTTAGTTAGACATAGACAAACTTTAGTGATTTATAGCCTGATCCTTATCATTCACCTCCAGCATTAGCTAGGGGAAAGTGGGGGAAACGCGAACGCGGGGTAATGCCGAATTCAATGGTTCTACCATGTTAGAAAGAGATTGCCTTATTTCAGCTGCCACCATTTCGGGGATCACACCACTACTAGTGCCGGTCAGCAACACGGGAGACGCGGACGCATGTACTTATCAAGGTATGCACTTTTCAATGTTTTGTATGATTTAGATGTAATTTTTTGGTAAATTCAAGTTAGTGTAGCTTTATTTCTATCTACAATAGTAATTCATCTTTTACATAGTGGAATATTCACATATTAATCGACTAAATGGCGATGACGTAGTAGGAAAAAGAAATATAACCATATTGGTTTTTTTCCAATTCTGGACCGTGAAATGGAACCAAGGTCCGGCTCTTCAAATCGTACCCCTACAACGCTGACACACCACTGACTTGCTTTTCAGGAGACGATGTGCTTATACGAGCTTGAGAAGATACTAGTTAACTTCCAGTATGGCCGGCAACCCTGCGCAGGCGCGGCGCGGTGCACACGCGACAGTCGTGGTTTATCGGCGCACACAATATTCGCACTCGCTTTTGTTCTCCTACACAAATTTGTTTGGAGTTTATTTGGCCTTGTCCCCTAACCCCTTCCACTTTTTGGATGATTCAGTGTTACACGGAATTACAGATTAAGTTTTCTATACATAAGGAAGGGTGTAAAATCTCAAACTCGCGACACCGTTACGAGACGCAGCTATAGTGTCTGCATATATGCATGTACATATAGCAGACCGCGAACGCATCTAGATAAATAAAAATTTATTATTAATTAATATTTATATTTGACTAGCGACCCGCCCCGGCTTCACCTGGGTGCAATTAAAACCTCTAAATTGATCAGTGTTTCTCTACAATATTATTATACATATAAACCTTCCTCTTGAATCACTCTATCTACAATAACCTTTAAAAAGTGAAAAATAAAAATAAATACTTCGCGTTGGGGGACCACTCCAACTTATTTATTACCTGACCCCTGGTCCCCCAACGCGAAGTATTTATTTTTATTTTTTACTTTTTAAAGGTTATTGTGTAGGGGGTTTATTTAAATTTTTAATTTAATTTTTATTTTAATCTTTTTATAGGTACATACTTATTATAATGTAGATTTTGTTAAATTGCACGTGATGCGCTTTCTTTTGAGACCCCACTCAATTATATTTGCAGACATTCGGTTATTCTAACCCACTTTCACCCCTCGTAACTTTTAAACGGCTCACCCGATTTTCATCAAACATGTCTAAGAACACTCGCCAGTAACTCACCTTTCATACAAAAAAACTTTATTGAAATCGCTTCATCCGTTCGCGAGCTACGGTGCCACAGACAGACAGACAGACCGACAGACAGACACGTGAAACTTATAACACCCCTCTTTTTGCGTCGGGGGTTAATTATAAGAAACCGCTTCAAAATCCGTTGCGTAGATTTTAAGATTTATGCATACATAGGGACGGACGGAGGACAGTGACTTTGTTTTATACTATGGAGTGATAGTGGTGATAGTGATAGTGATGAGACACTGGCAATTTTCAAAATTTCTTGTCACTGTTTTATTTGGGATTGATATTATAGTTGTGGATTTATTTATATGTTGTATGACGTTATCGGCTTCTATTTTTATTGTTTCAGGAGTTAATGCACTATTACTTTCAGAACTCGACGTTCGAGCTATTTTTTTTTGCAAAATACAATAAAGTCCGTACCGATTACAAGACAGGAACAGGGCAGCAAATCGCGCGCTTTTTTTTAGTTGCTGCGTTTTTTTAGTTTTCACTTCTGTTGGCACTCCCGGAGTGCAACCCGCATTTTTTTTATTTAACGGCCTGGGGACCCAGCCGCTTAAACCGTATTAGTGGGTGCCTATTTTAACCTGATACTGTTAACTATTAGCAAGAAAATATAGAATTGCTCGTAGTCAGCTCGTAGTCGCGTCAGCCGAGGCCGGGCCGGCCTCGGCTGACGCGAGGACTTGGGTAACCATCGCGGTTCCAGGGGATCGAGCTGATGTTTTTCGAATTGACGAGTAGTTTATGCACATAAATATTGATTATTTGTCACTGGTCGGCCACGTGCAGCCACGTGACATATTTCCATACATTTAAATTGAGTGACAGCCCGTCTGTGGAGATTTTCCAGAATAATTGTGAGATGGCACCGCCTCCTGCGGAGAGCGCGCCCGCGCCGCAGGTGCTGGACACACTGTTCGTAACCCTAAGGCCTGTGACTACGCCAGGCCACAATCCTAAAACCTCATAGAATAAGGGCTGCCACGGAATCACATTAGCGTAAGGAAACTAAATCTTCAGCCATTAACAAGCTACTCACGAATAGGTGCAGAGTTATGGAGAGGGGGAAAAGTTGATACATACTATCACGACCACCCATCGGTGGAACAAAAGATGCAAATCTTCGAAACCTGACTATTCCGTCTCGCGCCCACCTCGAAGGTATCGGCCGCGGCGCGCCTTTCCCTTCTAGAAGGGCAGAAAGAACACTTGCCATTGTCACATGCTACCCGTCAAATAACCATAAGAATTTAGCTAAAGGCTAATGTGTCCCACGCCTGCTTATTGAATTTCAAATGAGTCGATTAGTGCTGGGTCAACAAGCTAATAAATATTTAATATGAACCGTTGTTTTGAAAACTTTTAAATGCGGCTAATCGAATTGCGTGATGATTTCATCTCGTATGCAGAACAACAACAAGTACTTGCAGTCCGAAGATTGGCAGCGAACATACCACTTCTATGTTAAGTTTTGCGGCTAACATTACTCTCGATAAGTTTGCCTTGCAAGTGAATAAAAGTGATGATCGTGTAGCGACCGCATGCTACATACTTTACACAATTCACCCGAAAAATCTGAACTAATTGCATCAAGAATATTGCATACAAATGCGATAATTACGAAATAGTCCTACACCGCGATAGCGAAATTTCAAGAGCAATTCAAAAGGTTATGATATCGTCGACTACAACTATCGGGGGAATAGGCGCTGCGACCCCTAGCCAGACATAACACCTCATCTGGCTGGATGATCATCCCTTTGCGCCTAAAATCGTTTTGTGTTTTCTTCTTCAACTTATCACGGTAACAGACATTGGCTGTCGCCGACCCTAGTTCTTTGATCCCTGTGTCAAACGATAATGGCTATGTAACAGGATACGGTTCCAGATCGGTTAAAGTCAGTCGAAATGCATTTTAGTTGCCAACTCTAGTAATTGGGAGGTCCCATTGAAGCGCTTGGCCAGCCATGCTTCGACGAAGCATCGCATACCCAGTAGTACACTAAACGTAAACAAAAAGCGACGGTGACATATGACCTGTGGAGTCCGTCTGCACAGTCACTAGAAGTGAACATCACGCGTCTGTACTCGTGAGTAGTAAGATACGTGTTAAAGATAAATGTGGCGCTGAAGACTATAGCAAACGCTCGCTATACAATAGAACCCGGTGGTCAGTTCCCTTCGCGAGATTTCGCAGCTAGCGAAGTCCCCGTAGGCACGATCCCCGAAGCGGCCTCACTCTAATGTTTAATTCAATCGATTTGATTAGGAGTTTTTCAGCGGCGCGCATCTACCAACGGACCCATACATATGTATGGTCGCTCTAATAAATTGGAAGGGCCCTCATTTTGACGGCGGCAGCGGGGTGCGGGGAGGGCGCTGGCACTGGACCTCGGGGCTCGTCCATTATATCCGTCCACTTAAGGTACTTCTTGAATTCTACGTCGCAACATCTAGTCTCCACTAACATAACGCGTGTACGAGTAAGTAACATTACTTGAGTGGCCAAGGACCACGCCTGCGCAGCGAACGAGAGTTGCCAGATTTCATTAATTCGGAATCTCGAAATTAGTCACATACTTAAGGTGGAGGCTCCAGGGTAACCCGCGAAATTCCAATTTTCTTACGTTTTTTGCAATTTGCAGGGCAGTGCTAGGTTGTATGATGATGAACATTTGATTCGCGGTTGTAAGACGTATGTCGTTACAGAGTTATAATCATCAAACTTATCAATACAACCCTCCAAGCTCTTAAAGGTGCAAGAATGACTTTCTTGCACCTTCATGGACAGGGTCCATGAAGGTCCATGAAGGTGCAAGAAAAACTTTTTCATCCACCTTAATAAGGACCGATGACAATTCAATATTTTAAACGTTTTAACCCGTTATCATTAATAGAATAATAATAACAGTATGTATATATGGATGTAACGGAATCTTTGAACAGGATTTTGACCCACTTCAAAACGTCGGATTAACACCGTGAGCGATTTCTGCATGCACAGAGAACGTTATCAATAAAACAAAATGATAGGCGGTAGATTTTAACTGTTTCTTTGTACTTTTGAAGACAACTGTCATCTAGTCTCTCCCGCGACCACGACTGCTGCAAAGCTTTCGAAACGTCGGGAATTAATTAATGTAATATACACGCGATAAATCCGTTAAAAAGTGTTTAATTTAACTGTGTAATAATCGCGAAAACCTAAGAAATCATTAGGTTCTCTATTTCATCATATGATAGTGTTTGTGGTCGGTTCTTTACGTAGGTATTACTTACATCGTCTTAGTGTCCGGGTATACCTATGTAGCGACCAACATGCATACTTTACACAATTATCCCGAAAAATCTGCACGAATGAAATCAAGAAATATCGCCTACAAATGCGAGAATTACCAAAATGTCCTAAACCGCGATAGCGAAGTTTCAAGAGCAATTCGCACAGATTGATTGATTGATTCATTAAGATTTCCCAGACTACAACTATCATAGGAATAGGCGCTGTGACCCCTAGCCAGACATACCGCCTAGTCTGGCTGGAAGATCATCCCTTTGCGCCTTAACCTATATCAAGCTTTTTATTTAATAACTAGCTGAAAAGCTCGAAAAAATAACGTAATGGAGCATTCCGCCGACAAAGTTTTGAACAATTAATTTTGCGATTAATCCTACTAATATTATAAACGCCAAAGTTTGTAAGTATGGCATCCACCCATACTTGTTTGTTTGTTGTTTCTTTGTTGCTCCTTGACGTAAAAACTGATTAAAAAATAAATAAATAAATAAATATCCTTGGACATTTCACACAACGCCATCTCGTCCCAAGCTAAGCAACTTAATGCTTGTGTTATGGTAGCGAGATGGATGATAAACTACTTATATACACTTTTTTTTTGTAAATACATACATATTATAGATAGAAAAGATACCCAGACTCCGAGCCAGTGCCTCTGGTTTAGACAAAGACACTTGCCCGACCCGGGAATCGAACCCGGGACCCGTTGATCCAAAGGCGGCACATCTAACCACTAGATAGATAGATAAAACATTATAATAATATAGTTTATACATCAGAATAACACATAGGCTAAAATTTATAAAGATATTGTGTTACTTGTCCAAAACATAACAATAATTGTCAAGTAGAAAAAAGAACAGACGAAAAATAAATTCCATCACCACGCGAGCAAACCCGCGGGGCGAGGCTAGTATTCATATAAAGCAAGGTTATGCAATAGTTTGTAAGATAAATACTTGAATGTCCAGCCATTCCATACAGAGGTGACTAAAAGATAAATTGGAATGGTTTGCTGGAAGACGGGGAACCTTTGCAACTAAATCCTATTACCAAGGCTATTACATAGATTTCATCTCCCATAAATAGAAAAAATAAATATCCTTGGACATTTCACACAACGCCATCTCGTCCCAACCTAAGCTTAATGCTTGTGTTATGGTAACGAGATGGATGATAAACGACTTATATACATTTTTTTTTTTGTAAATACATACATATTATAGATAGAAAACACCCAGACCCGGAACAAATACTTGTAGGTCGTACAAATATTTCTTCTGTGCGGGAATCGAACCCGTGACATGCTGCGAAGCAGTCGATCGCTCAACCACTGCGCCAACCGTGTCAATGGCTTATTTGTATTGTAAAATAGGCTAAAATGGTGTTACCTTTTAGACCATAGCTGCCACACCTCACTGGTTAACGATATTTTTTGTATTTAATATCAAATCAAAACTCATTTAATCAAGTTGGCTCATTATAGCTCTTTTGACAAGTCAAACAATAAAATATAATAAAATTTACCATTTAAAATTAATTATTTACCATCTACCACCGGTTTGGAATGCACCTCTACCGAGAAGAGCCGGCAAGAAACTCTGTAGTTGCTCTTTTTAGATCGCCATGTTTGGGTACAAGACTGGATTTAAGACAGATTTGTGAGAGCAAACTCGCGCACTAGTTGCAAAGGGCCAAACATCAGCCAGATCCAGTCAACAACAGTAACCTTCTAATGCCCGAGCCAACCGACCCCCAGCAACGGCACCTGTTCACAAGCATGACGCATGCCGCAGCCATCGCCCTCCTCAACCATATTGCAGGGACGAGAACGACCCGCCGCACGACGCCACCACTGCCATGAGTCTTAAAGTGAGCATGATAACTCGAGCACCAGGGAATTGAACATTTCAAAAAGTTATACTAATAACGCTTTAGGATTCTCTCACATACTGTGTATAAATATCACATTAGAAGAACACTATTTCTAATTACTTTGTCATTTTCTTGACATGATATTCTAGTACAAATTAGTCAGAAACCTTATTGATTGTCCTGCTCTTTTAGAAAAAGTTAAGTTTAGTGTTCCCCGCCGGTTGCCTGTTCGTGCGTGTCGCACAAACCTTAAACAGTTCTTCTTAATGTCTAGGCTATCTTCAACCTATAACTCAGTGTCTGCAAAAGTGGATCTATTTAATGATTCTCTGCCGAAATATCGAAAGCTGGTTCTATCGTTACTGCGCTGACAATAGAACCAGTTTCCGTATTCCACATTGTACACAATTTTGTTTTTTTTTGTTTGTTTGGTTTATTTTGTTTTACTAAGTATTGTACTACCTATAGTTTGCTTAAGTTACCGTTCCATTATACAAGCTTGTTGTGGCACCTTAAATTATTGTGCATTTACCCTATATGATTAAGATCTATCTTTTTGTTAATAATAATGTAACAATTACTGGTTGTCCTAAATTAATAAATAAATTATTCTAAAAGTATGTATTTAAATAAGAGCATCGGACTAGCAACAACCCCGATCAGTTATTCCCAAGCATTTTTGTCTAAGATATAGTCGTTAACTTTATGGTACCCCTTAATAATTAGCCGACTTTTAAAGTGACACTTAAAGTGTTATAAAGGCAAGTCTTGAATGCCTTTAGGAATTTTATTATATTTATAATAATTAGTAGGTAAACAGATTTCCAATCAATAGGATGCTTACTTAATGGGTAACTAAGTATATGGCCTAGCGAAAGAGAAACTGTTTAGTATTTTAAGTAGGTACATACGTTTTGATTGAAGATAAAATATAACATGCAATTAAAAATGGTTGACAGAGCTTAAAGAATTGGCTTATTAGCGTGATTGTATGCTCTGGAATTGGTAAAAAGGTCTGATTTCTTCAAAGCATACCGAGCTAGAAAACGTTGATATTTCCCATAGAACTGTGACAATAAAAAAGGGATCGATGCTTAACAAACATTAAAAGTTCCGGAGCGGAAGGCAGCAATCCGAGGCACGCGGCCGGCGGATGATCCGGCGAATTTTTACGACGACAAAACATCGCGGAAGCTGAGCTTCGAGCACATTACGCACAGATCATTAAGCGCCATTCTCCTGCCGAGTGAAAGCGCAACTATATTTATTGCTGCGCGCTTTGACAGCCCTGGTCGCACCACCGCTTCAACTGGAGCACCCTGCGGTTCTATGGCCACGGGAACCTGAACTCTATTGCACCGAGTTAAAGATATATAATCCCATAGCAAATGCTAAGCATTTCGGAGGGTTTGGAAGGCAAAATTATCGGTTGGAAAGTTATATTGTCATTATTTTATGACGTCTTCATCGAGTCCGGTTGGTCACGGCGAGCGCGCCACCGGCCGGGAAACTGTGAAATCATTGTTCGTTCAATGCTTCAGAGAGGAGAGGAGAAGGGCTGTTTATTTTGCTTGTCTCGTCTTAAGTACCAAGGGGTGCATATATCGGCGACACTTAGTTTCATCTATATAAAAAACATCACACCACCTCGTATTACCTGCGTCCGTAATTTCTCATAAGTGACCTCCGCGTGCTTCGGAGGGCACGTAACGACGTCGGTTCCGGCTGCTACACCATGTATGCTGCAGCTGATCTAACCATATCATCACGGGTCGTCTCTCTCGATAGGTCTAGAGGGCTGTAATAACTCGTAGTTGGCCAAAATACAGACAGGTGCCGAGCCGACCCAATGAGATTGACAAAAAGGGGAGGTATTTAAGAAATACGTGAAAACGTGGTCATAAATTCTTGTAGTCATAAATTAAGGTGGAATAGGCATTGGGATCAAGGAGCACTACCGGAGCTACTAGCATTCTGCATTCTGTATAAATCCTTTGAACTGAAAAAACCTACATATGTTATGCTTTGCCTTGGGCATTTCTGTACCTATTCTAAATAACGTCGTCGGGATCAAATTAATTTGGCACCGACTTCAAATGGAGTTTCATTAGCTATTTGTTGCTTTTACCTACTTTAAAGTTGGTTTTAATTTTTTGTTGTAAAGCTTTTCTTTGTAGTGCATATAAATAATTAAAAACATGTTTTATATATATATATATATATATATATATATATATATATATATATATCTCTAATATATAATATATTAGAAATCTAATTACAACAAAACCTTCTAAATTCACAAAATGTTACGTTCATACAAATGTTTATGGAGTATTAAACATTTCAAGACCACTGAACTGATTTCGGTATTTGTATGGGACCAAACCGGAACCAATCCAATTAAATGTAAATAACAAATTAATAATTGATAATTATGAAGTGGCTCAAACCTTTATTAACTGTTCGCCTCTATACCTAGTCAAATCACTGCTTCGTTGAATTCCTCTCCTGACGATGCGGAAAAATTACTCAGAAATAATGTTAGGGAGTGTCCAGACGTGTTCAGTTTCACTCACGTTACAGCAATAGATATTGTATTTACTTTTAATAGCATTAATTCAAAGAAAACCGAAGATTTGTGGGGTATGTCAACACTAGCAATTAATAGCATTATTTATGAGATTTCCCCATTCCTGACAGTTATTTTTAATGAATGTATAGACGTGGGTACTTTTCCGAATTTGATGAAACTTAGTAAAATCACACCATTGTTCAAAGCTGGCACTAAAAAAAAGCCCGGCAATAATCGTCCAATTTCTATTCTGCCAGTTCTAAGTAAAATTTTTGAAAAACCTATTCTAAAGCAATTACTTCCTCATTTCGATAGACATAAATTATTGCATAGTGAAAACAATACGGGTTTACTAAAGGTCGGTCCACGACCAACGCAAGTGCTGCGCTCTTAAAACATATTTATGATGCTTGGGAGAACTCGCAAGATGCTATAGGTATTTTCTGTGACCTATCGAAAGCTTTCGACTGTCTGCATCACGAAACCCTGATAAAAAGCTTCAACACTATGGTGTTGAATACAATGCTCTCAATTTATTAGCATCGTATCTGAGTGATAGAATTCAGTTCGTCAACATTAACGGAGTTAAGTCTGCTGGATCGCCTGGGCGTGCCACAAGGGTTCATCCTTGGTCCTTTCTTATTTCTTGTTACATTAATGACCTTGCATTTTTTATTAATGAAATCTGCGATATCATGCTTTTCGCTGATGATACATCTCTTGTATTTAAAGTTGATCGAAGAAACGTTAATTACGACGACGTGAACGCTTAGTCAGGTATCATACTGGTTCACAACAAACAATCTGCTACTAAATTCTGTGAAAACTAAATGTATTCGATTTGTAACACCGAACACCAAGATAACAAATACAAAACTACTTTTGGATGATAAACAAGTAGACATACTTGATTCAACCGCCTATGCTGATAAGACAGGTTAGGAGACTCACTGACGAAGATACGGCAAGACTAGTTTACTTTGGTTACTTCCTTAGCGTATGGGAACTTACTCTGGGGTAATGCTGCCGATATACAAAACATATTGTTTCTACAAAAGCGCGCGCTACGTTCAATTTATAATTTAGGAAGTACATTCTTTCTAATCTCATTTTTGTTAAACAAAATTATAATAGCTTTAAAAAAAATTGTGTCCTCCAATATCCAGACCAGAAATAGGTGTAAGCTAGTTACACCATTCCACCGGCTATTCGGAATTCGCCTGTTCAACAAATTACAGGAAACTGCTTTGGATTGATCGTTCGAGAAATTTAAAAGTTACATGAAGTCCGGTCTAATTAAAAAAGCGTACTATCAAGTTAATGACTATCTATCAGATAGTGACACATGGGAGTAACGTCAGCTGTGTTATGATCTAGCTCTGATCTTTCAGCCTTTTTATTAGTGAAGTTTTGTAAACAGTATGTGAGTGCGGTTTCAGCACGCACCATGTAATTTGTGTAATTTCACAGATTTTTATTTTCTATTTTTTTAATATCCTACTTGTTTAAGCGTGTTATTGCTTTCACTAATCTGTCAGACTTGTTTGTACCACCATAATAATAATTGTAACCCTTTTATTTAAAAGAGCAACCATGGAGTTTCTTACCTGCTCTTCTCTATGGAATGGCATTCCAAACCGGTGGTAAAAACTAAATGATAAATTATTTTTATATATTTTTTTAAATTCTGATTTAGTGTTATATTTTTTTTACTATTTGAAAGCATTCGCAAGAATTTATTCGAATAAAAAAAATTTTGATTTAGATTTTGAATACCATCCTATTAAGAAATAATTTTTGGAAGCGATTCAAGGAGAGGAACCCTCAACGAGGTGTATGTGCGTACGGTTTTTCTTTTCAAAAATCTGGATCTTACCGGGGCCACTCACATGCGCGCATGCATTCGTACATTGTACGAATGTTTGCGCGCATGTGAAGGGCTGTCACATTCATTCGCAAACTTGGCGGCTATGCGAATGGGTTCGCATATCAATTCGCGAATGGGTTCGCAAACCTGTTTGCGCTTCCTCCTGCACATGTTTACGAATATCTAAATATTTTTCTAAATATTTAAATATCTAAATTTAAATATCTATTTATGAACAGATATGACTAGAAGGGTTATTTTGATAATATCCTGAAAAGCACCCCACGCTTTTTTTACAATAAAATAATTTTTTTTGACACTATTTTTAATTAAAATGTATTAAAGTTTATTTTCTATTTTTTAGTTTGATTTTCTATAAAAGCGTATTTTTTTAGTATTTTAAACTATTGTTTTTTTTTTCGTCAATAAAACATTGAAGAAAAGAAGAATTTTAATTTATTGTGCAGGAGTTAAAAAAAATCATCTTGGTGTTATTCCAATATATTCCATTATGAAGGTACGCTAAACAAGAGTCATCACGAACTATGAAAATAGCGACACGTCCGTTCCCTTCGCAACCGCGAACCTTCGCGTAGTCTCCCACACATTCGTGTGACCAGTTGCGGCCACGATTGCGAAGGGAACGGACGTGTCGCTATTTTCATAGTTCGTGATGACTCTTGTTTAGCGTACCTTCATAATGGAATATATTGGATTGGAATAACACCAAGATGATTTTTTTTAACTCCTGCACAATAAATTAAAATTCTTCTTTTCTTCAATGTTTTATTGACGAAAAAAAAACAATAGTTTAAAATACTAAAAAAATACGCTTTTAAAGAAAATCAAACTAAAAAATAGAAAATAAATTTTAATACATTTTAATTAAAAATAATGTCTAAAACATGATTTTATTGTAAAAAAAGCGTGGGGTGCTTTTCATGATATTATCAAAATAACCCTTCTAGTCTTATCTGTTCATAAAATATTTAGATATTTAAATATTTAGAAAAATATTTAGACATTCGTAAACATGTGCAGGAGGAAGCGCAAACAGGTTTGCGAACCCATTCGCAAATGCATATGCGAACCCATTCGCATAGCCGCTAAGTTTGCGAATGAATGTGACGGCCCTTCACATTCGCGCAAACATTCGTACAATGTACGAATGTTCCCGGTTAGTTTTATTTAAAAAGCGCCATCTATACCGTCTATTTTGAATTTCTAACGAAACGTTACCGTTCGATGAAACCAATTGGTACGAATATTACAAAACAGAGGGCGCTAACACAAGTCGAACTATACTGACCTCATCTACGATTTATTATAAGTGTGTTCGGATAGATGTCGCACTTGTTACTTTTACTTGTATTTTAATGATATAAATTTATTGTAACTATCTCAGACGGTCAGATTCCCATTGCGTGTAAATCAAAGTTTGAATACCTTTTTAATACACACATACAGTCTTCGAGATGAAAAATGTTATACTACAAACATATACAATGCCGCTGTAAGTCGATCGTCCGTTGCCACAGAAACAACGGACAGGGACATGTCAAATTTGATGACCGGAAAGGTTTTTCCTCCGTCGGCATGGCAACAAGTCGTTAACGCCATAGATTACGCGTATTAAGCTGGTAGTAACGCAGCTAACCGAAAATAAAAACAACCTGAACATTTAAGCACGAGGAGTTACCAATACCGCGTAGCGACGGTGCCAACCTCTGGACACTGAACGGGCGCAGCTGACGAGAGTGGGCGCGTTCCTTTTTCAAATGCGCCAAAAGCCAACCGAGCGACGGGCCGAGTGCTTGAAGGGCGCGCTACATGTGTTGCATGGTGATCGCGGCTTGCGAGGAGTGCGTACTGCTGGCCAGGCGGCTGCTGGTGGGGCGCCATGAGCGTGGCGCTGCACTCGCTGCTGGTGGACGCCCCGACCGGGGGCGCCGCAGCGACGCACGGGGCGCCGGGGGGGCAGCGCCTCAAGGGGCCGTACACGTATGTTAGCACGCCGCGCGCGCTCTACAACAATGCCAAGCTCAGGAAGGACCCTTCGTGGTGAGATGCCCGTCCCTGGCCTAAACCCTTACAATTGTCCGTTAGTTAACCTACACTTGTTTAACAAGGAAATACGCCTTTGGGGTAGTGCTGAGGCAAAATTTACTATGAAAAAACATTTCCACTCATTCGGACATAAGCCTCTTCCCAGATAGGTGCTTCACAAACGGAGTTCCCATGATGGCCAAGTTGGTGTTGACAAGGCGATGTGGCGGAAAATCTTTGTTGCAATTACTTGTTTAAATTTTTACCGCGCCTCCACTTCCGCTGTTGGTGAGGAATCCGTACGCATCGGCAACATAACACCACTACACAGTTCCATCACGAGGACGTGATGGAACTGGCTGCGGTAATTCGTAAGGGGACGCTCCTTCCCCAGTTGGGCAAAGAACTAGCTGTGCCACCCGTCCTTCTACGCCCTGCCGACTATGCCTAATATGACGCTGTTTATAACATGTCCCCGCTGCGGGTCTTGAGGACCAATGTCGGCCAAAAGCACACAAAATGCTCCAGTTCTGTAATCGAAATGTAATAGATTTTTATGAGTCACTAAATGGTCATCATAAATGGAACTATTAGTGACCAGTGAGTTTCCGCGAAGTGTTGACCCCGAACGCCGTCATAAGGGCCGCGGGCGTGGGTGGAACATTCCACGCCGCTCGCGTGTCGTCTACGAACACATTGTAACCAATCGGAGTGCATCCAATTCAGGGCTGCTGATTCCAATGGAACTAGACTATGTAGACTGAGACGAGCGCGCATTTTGGTTCAGCAGTAGGTACCTACCACTTGGGCACTATAGGCTAATTCCTGCAGCTCCTCCTGTAATCCGAGAAGGCCCGGGTCCGACTCAATGGGTCTATTATTCATTAAATAATAGGTACTCTAAAGCCATGAAATTTGGCAATGGCTTTTATTATAGACTAGCTGAACCTGGCGCGTTTTGCTACGCCACTAACTAAAATAAATTGGAAGTAAAACATTACACAATTACATATTCAATTTTGTTTTGATACGAAACCTTACTGGGCTCTTGCACAACAATTTTCATGAATCATCACGTGATTCTATATAGGACATACAGACAAACATGAAGAGGAAGACTGTTTGAGATAAATTATCTGTAGTTGTAGCACACAGTAATAGCGGACCCACGATGTAAGTGAATTCTATTGAAGGTAAACCGCAAGTCCTTTAATCTTTGTGACTATAACTCTTTTCGTGGGTCATCGTCGCAGAGCCTTGGGGCGGGCGTCGACCGCGGCTCGCGTGCCGGGGCCGACCTCTCGCGTCACCCCCCACTTAACCTGCACCTTTCGTTTTATGTACAACTATTTTGGCGTTATGGTAATTACATGGCTTTTATTGAATTTACTTTATTGATTACATACAAAATAACTACGAACCATTCAACGTGTTTAGAATAACTTTATTAATCTCACTAGTATATTTTGGTTAACCATTTAATGAGTTAAAATTGTGGGTCAATTGACATTTAATCGATGATCTCATCAATGAACCATATATCTGCTACGAGTCGGAGATTTCCGATCATTTACGTGTAAGAACCGCTCTACAATATGCCGAAACACGTAAGTAAAGTAATAATGATGTTTCTTCATACTCTTTCATATTTATATGGATTCAGAGCTCATGCGCCACTTCTTATTTTTCAATGTTATTAATAAATAATGTCATTATAATCGGCAGGTTAGTTAATTGTTCCGTTGTGCTCAGATGTTGGTGGTGTTGGTCGCAGTGCTAGTGGCAGCCGCGGCGGCAGCGGCCGCGCGATCTGGCTTCGGCTTCAACGTCGGCTACGGCACGTACCCAAGCTACGGCTACGGCTACGGCTACGGCGCGTACCCGAACTACGGGGGGGGCTACGCGTACCCCGGCTACGGTGGCGCCTACTACCCGCCACCGCGGCCGTACCCCTATTATGGAGGCCGTTTATGAGCTGTATAGCAAAATCTTAGTACTATTCATTCCTCCCAAAATATTCATCTCTCTATTCATTTCTCCTACACGTGGAAATTGAATCGGTACAATTATTTTCATTGAAGCGTGATTGGATGTCAAGTCAACTGAAATGGTGTAACTCATTAAAGCATTTTACGGTTTTTGATATTGAAATAAATATTTCATGTAAAGGTATTTAAATAAAAAAATTAAACATACAAATTCCTACTTAATCCACTGACCTTGCCGTGGTAAGGGGGCTTGAGTGCCTCAATGATCCGTGGGGCCATACCGGCCAGGGCCTCCCATGCCGGGTGGGCCCACGGGGAGAGGTGAGACGAAGAGCGGCACCAACGTCCTCGGGTTGGCGCCGGCCGAGGGCTGACGGGCCTCCTCTGCGAGGCCGTATGTCGCGGAGGGGGGCTGTGGGGCGGATCGCTGGTGCGCTGCGGTAGATTGGGGCTCCGGGGACTTGGGTAGTCGGTGGACCCTGTCCTCAGTGTCCTCCCTGGGTAGAAGGGGGGACACTGTCCTCAGAGTTGCCCTGCGAGTCCTGGATCACTGCGGTGTACCAACGTCCTTGGGTTGACGCTAACCCGAGGGCTGACGGGCCTCCTCCTGCGAGGCCGTTATGTCGCAGAAGGGGGCTGCGGGGCGGGTCGCAAAGGAGGGAGCTACGGCTGACCCGCGCCGCGGACGGAGGTAAGGGTGGAGGGGGGCGTGACGATACAAACCCCTTCTGCCCTCGCCTAAGAGGCTGGTGGTGGGTCGGGGGAACCGCCACCGACAAAAGCCTCGTCGACCGAGAGGGCGTCCGAGTTCCCGGGATGCCCTCTCTGACAGTCACTTGCCCGCATTGCGGGCACCACGCCTGGGCGTTACAGTAGACTACGTTTACGCGAACTTGTGGCGCCCCAAGCGCGCCGTGTGAGGGTATACCGCTGGGGTCTTAGTGGGTAGACGACTCTTGAGTAGACGACCCTTGTCGGAGTCCCAGATAATCACCGACCTCTCCCCCGGGGGGCGTGGTATGCAAAAAGCATTTCCCCAGCGACAACAAAAAAAAAGGTGAATGTACAAATCCGGAATTAACCTAAGATTACAATATTTATTCATTGTCGAGCAGTGCAGTGAATCATCTAGTGCAAGAATTCTTCCATGGCATTACGGCAACGGAATGAGTCTCGCGTTCAGGTTTAAAGCATTTGATTTGATTGAGGGGCGGATTGTCGAGTGTGGCATAAGCGGTTTACATGCGCAACAATTAGTGTTGCGAGTGTGGCTCCGAGGCAGTACAGGGCGCGGCGGCGCGGGCGCACGTGGCCGTGGAGGGGCTCGCTACAATCCAATTCAATCACTATAAACCCGTAATATTTTTGACGTCTCGCGCTTTATGGGGTGGCACCATGTGGACACACAAAACACTTCAGTGATTCAATCTCAGTTTAAAAAAATATTTTTGCATCGATGTTTCATATTGGTTTTGATAAGATCTACGTCGCCGTCAGTTCCTTACACTAAGACTATAGTTCTGTGATTGGTGTAAGTTCATAACAACGCGAGAAGTGATGCTGGCCTGCATTCGTGGTCAAAGCGGCATTCCCGGTACTGAAACCGCTGACGCTTGTGCGTGACATGCGGTTCAGTTAGCAGCTGTAGGTCATTCTTTCATTTTCTCAAAGATAAATTTGTCTGCCTACTTCGTATGCTTGGACCTTGGGCCATGGGAAAAGCTTGTTCCCCTAACCTATATTAGGTAAGGTCTTTGAATGTTTTTTTTGGTAATGAAATATTAATTTAATTTGTGGTTCTTTTTATCCTACATAAAACCCGCAAATTTCAAATTTCCCCTGTATTAGCCTGTTCCATATGGAACAGGCCATGGAACATGACCTTGGTGGAGTCATGTTGTTTGTTGTAATAAAAAAGCAAAGTGATTTTAGAAGTAATGCGTGTTTAACAAACAAGAGCGGGCGGGGCGGGCATATCGACGCGTTCCATCAAATTGGACGGTGGCGTGTTTGCGGAGCTCCGGCTAGCAAATGCCGGACGGTCCTCGGGAGCGCCCTTCACCTTGGTTGACCGGGCGCTGCCCTCGGGGGGCGCCGCCGCGCCCGTAGCCACGGCGACCAGCGCGTAAACTTCCGCCGAGATCTCAAACGACGCTCGAATTTAACGAAAACATTTTATTAAGTGCGTGTTATTCTTGGTTGCCTAATTGGCAGCTGGTGGCCAATCCTCATTACCACGCACGAACGAACCCACTCATGAACGCAGCGCGTTTTATTAATAAATACCTACCATGGCATACTCCTGTTACTCGAAGTGTACCAGGGGTATAGTACAACTGCCGATCTCTACTAGGCAATTTATTATGTAATCGCCACTAAAGCCATAATTTGTAAATGACCATATCTTTAAGTTAACAACTACGCTAAAGGTTTCCTACTCCTTAGCTCGCACACGACCCACGGCCGAGTCGGGCTTCCTCCAAATATAATACAAATTACTACTGTATTAAAAATCACAGGGTCAAAAATCGATATTTTCATCTCTTACGGCTTTGTCATTTCTGTTTGTCGGCTCTTACGATACTCTCAGTATGGATTTGGGTGATGACACTATTATTCTAAATCCGTCACCGCACGGAAGAAAGTTTTCTACTTTCATTATAATTGTGTTTGCTTGGCATATTATGATGGCACTACTTGTACTTCGCAGAATGTGATAATTATTAGGAGAAATTATTGTTTGGTCTGGTGCAAAACAGGATTTGGTGTTTTGAACATCGATTCCTGGGTAATAATAAATAATGATTATTCAAGAATCCAATTAAATAGTTGGCATCAATATCGGGCCGGAGTGTTTTCGCAATTTTCGTTGTGTGCGACCCACGCGCAATTCGCCCTGTGTCGCTTACCTAGTTGTATTGTACAACGAATGTCGAGCAGAAGTGCACCTTACACGGTACTGCGGAATTGCAAATACTCGTTATGGCAAACATTGGACGGTGTTATATCCAACCTGACTCTTGAACTCCACAAGAAGAACAGTTCTCTATTGTAAATTGGACATTGACTAGTTCTTGTATAAAATTAGGGCATCTATAAGTTACCGTTATGTAGTTCGACACCCGTAAGCCATGAATATGGGTAGATTTAATTACCAATGTTCTATTTGTATTGCAATGAATGCAATGTGGTATTTAAAAAAATCGACGTCTAGTGATTGTTCGAGGCGGGTGCCGCTTCACTTGTGTGCTCTCACAAGCTGTTTGGAAGCCACGCGGGCACATGGGAGGCGGTCGCAGGACGCGAGCGAGTGAACGCGGAAGATTACAATAACTCAATCTTGGCGGAGGTCTGTTAGCTCGACGCTCCCTTAAGAGCGAAATGAAGAAAGTTGTCAATAAGCGTGCCGTGGGCTCGGAAGTGGACAAATCAGCGAGGGTGACAATCGAACCGCTGGAAAGGCTTCAAATGTTGGTGCGTCGAGTGCACACAATCGGATCGCCACGTCGCGGGAATGACAGGCGACGCCTGCGCGGTGAGGCGGCGACGGCGACGGCCACAACGACGGCCGGCCGCTGGTCGGCAGTGGGCCCCCGACGCGCGAGACATGACCCCGCGGCCCGTGCGAGCGCCGGCCCTCGACGTCGACCTGCCGGCGGGCGACGACGAGCCGCCAGGCCCGCCCGCGCGGCACGTCCACGTGGTGAAGCCTCTGCGCCGCGCGGAGCCCCCGCCGCCGCCGGAGCCCCGCTTCTCGCGCGCCCTGGAGGCCCGCCTGCGCCGCCTGCGGAGCGAGGAGCCCCCGGCCGACGGCGACAAGCCGCGCTTCGTCACCACCGTCAAGTGCGGCCAGTTCCTGCCGCCGCCGCCCGAGCTGGCCCGCAGCCTCGGCCTCGACGCGCTGTACCCGGCGCGCGAGAGGGACCGGCTGGTGTACTCGTACGCCAGCAAGCCCGCGGCGGTGGCGCCGAGGCCCCGCCGAGCCGTCGCCCCGGGCGAGCCCCCGCCCAAGCGGGCGGCCGTGGCCGCTCTTCTCGGCGGCGTGCGGGCGCTCGCGGCCGGCGTGGCCGGTGTGCACCGCGTGCGCCGCGTGGACCCCGGGAACCCTCCGCACGTGGCGCTCGACGCTAGGTAGAGAGCGGACATCGTCGATCGTTCGTATCGTGTCTACTTAATTGGGTCCCCCAATTAAGTAGATTGCATCCGATGCAAACATTGAATGGTGGCCGGCAGCGGAGCGGAGGGTGGCGAGGGGTCCCCCGGCTGGCCCACTTTCGCGGCCGGACCGGGGTCGACAACACGGCGCCACTACACCCCGCGCGCTTACCTTATCTCGCATTCGATTTGTCGAATGCAACTTGAATATGACGTTCGTTTGTTTGGTGCATATTAAAACAAACACAGATTGTTTGTATTCGCGTCTTTTCATACATTACCTTGGAGACCCTTGGTTTTCTGCAAGCTCGTAAATCGACTGCGCATGAAACGGCAAA
Organism: Clostera curtula; assembly: GCA_905475355.2. NCBI lineage: Eukaryota > Metazoa > Arthropoda > Insecta > Lepidoptera > Notodontidae > Clostera > Clostera curtula. Next base: position 20,331,092 of record FR997799.1, read on the forward strand.
TCCCTGATCTGCTTTTTTTTTACTTTTTAATCATGAATTACGTTATGGTAAACGGTTTCCGTCAGCTATGGACATTTGCAGTCCCAGACCAGAGGGTCTACTACCAGCACCGGCGGCATCCTTCATCTGCCGCTTACAGGAGCGCACCATGGCGCTTGGAGGTGTTTCGTACAACGTTGTTGTCCGAGTGATAGTTATCGCAGTACTTGAGTCCTGCCTCCACGGTTGTGTTCCGTCCAAGTGTCACCAATCCGACGGTGTGTTGCAGTGGCAGCGTGGCGCCGCCTTACGCCAACGTGATGCACGACAAGCGAGTGGTGCGCGGGAGCACCACCGCCACGCACCCCATGGCCGCCGTGAGTACTCGCTACTCCCACGCACGAGTGGCTGTAGCGGACTATCTACGAATTATTATGCAGACATCCATTTCATATTATTATAACTAGTACAGGCATTTCTTTTTTTTTGGAAACAAGTCTATTCTACTAGTAACCAGCTGTAAATACAGTAGAATTAGCATCTAAATGTGTTTTGGGTAGGCCGAAGACTGACCCGCGGGCCGGCCGCAAGAAGCATTCCACAAATTTAGAACGGGCGATGGCAGTAGCGATTCGACTATGCGATAACATGCGGAGTAGACCACGAATGCCCCCTTTCCACATGCGACACACAGTTTATAGATTGCTTTCTTTCGTACGACCGACAAAATGTGGGCCGTAACGCCGTTGACCCACAATCGTTGAGCTGTCAAGGCGGAGAAGCCCGACTGGAAATTATATGAATGAGTAGCTAATCCAGTCGAGATAGACATTTAAATAGAAAAAAAATCGCGGGAGTGCTTTTTTTTTAAACGTCGGGGTTGGTGGATGGAAGTATAAATCTCGATTTTCGAACTAATCCCGGTAGAGGGTTCGCCGCCATCTTGTTTAAAATTATTATTTTTTCGTTTTTCTGAAATAACTCGTTAATTTTCAACTTTAGAGCAAAAATGGTGTTACCCAAAGTTGTTGGAAATTTAATTTCCCACAAGTTTGGCCATTATAATTTTTACGCTAGGATCAATATTTGCAGAGTTATACTATATCGTTATAGTATCAAGTATTAAAATAAAACAAATTATAACTAAACTAAACTTTGGATAAAACCATTTTTGCTCTAAAGTTGAAAATTAACGAGTTATTTCAGAAAACCGAAAAAAAAATTTTTTTATTTAATATGGTGGCGAACCCTCTACCGGTATTAGTTCGAAAGTCGAGATTTATACTTCCAACCACCAACCAGAAGTTTTAAAAAAAATATCGCTCCTCGGTTTTTTTTCTATTTGAGGCTACTTTTATGTCTATTTCGACTGGACTAAGCGTACTGACAACAGATCGCGCCAGCTATTCGAATTATCCATCAATTCATGATCAACCCGTCACCTACATGAAGGACTAGTTTCTACGCGCAATAATAACGATTTGATTTAAGCGAATCGGCAGAGATAAGCGCCTCGCGCGAGTGCAATGTGTCGCTGTGCCAGGGCGACGGAGAGAGCGCGGCGAGTCGCGCGGCGCGCAGCCGACGCCGCGCCCTGGCCCGCAGGGCGGCAGCCGCCCGCCTGCGGCCCGGGACCCCGCCGCCGGCTCCGGGACGGCGCCACCACCCCATCCAGACCGAGTACTACCTCGAGGAGGTGCGGCTTAGGCTAGGGAGCCCGCGCCCGCCCCGGCCCGGCCCGGCCCGCCGGCCTGACGACCGCTTCTGTCGCAGCTGTTCGACAAGGGCGCCGAGCTGGAGGTGGGCGTGCAGACGGACCTGTTCGCGGACCGGCCCGCCACGCCCGTCTACGTGCCCGCCAAGACGGGCGCCGACGCCTTCACGCAGATCTACCCCGGCGACGTGAGTGTGCCCCGCCCGCCGCTTCGCCACCGCTCGCGGGGGGCGAAGCGAGCGCTAAGCCGCCCCGCGTGCGCAGCTGTTCGACTTCGAGCTGGAGGTGGCGCCCCTGCTGGAGGTGCTGGTGGGCAAGAGCGCGGAGCAGGCGCTGGCCGAGGTGGCGCAGGAGGAGGAGCTGGCCGCGCTGCGCGAGCAGCAGCGCCGCTTCGCCGAGCTGCGCGACGCCGAGCTGGCCGAGCGGCAGCGCCTGGCCGCGCAGCAGCTGCGCCTGCAGCAGGAGAAGGAGCGCCGCGTGGCGCAGGCGCGCGGCGCGCAGAGGGCCGCGGCCGACGCGCGCGAGCGCTGCGCCGCCGCCGCGCTGGTGCAGGGCTACGTGGCCGAGCTGCTGCCCGCGGCGCTGGCCGGCCTGCGCGACCAGGGCTACCTCGTGGAGCGCGTCCAGCGCGGTGAGCAGCGGCGCCGCGGCCCCTTCGGCCCCGCCGCCCGCCGCCTCGTAACGCCGGCCGCGTCTTGTCCGCAGGAGTGGACGAGGAGTTCATGCCGTGGCTGGTGCAGCAGGTGTCGCGCGAGGTCGAGGCCATCATCACCAGCCGCGACGTCATCATCGGTGAGTGGCCCGCGGCGAGCGACCGACGAGCGCTACGTCTTGGAAATCGTGTCTTCCAAACTGATTGATCGAAACGCACAGAGATCGTCCGCGACGTGGTGGAGGCCCGCGCGGAGCTGTTCCGCGAGACGGTCCGCGGCCAGGCGCAGGCGCAGGCGACGGCCTCCCCGCCCGACTCCGACACGCCGCCCTCCCTGCCCGCCACCGAGCACGAGCCGGCCGAGAGCCGTGAGTCCGAGCACCCGCACATGCGCACTGCGCACGGACACGTTCCCGTGTCCCCAACTTATCTGCGAATAGCCACTGCTTAAGGAAAACAATAGTCGTACTCGTACAAGCCGTACCCACCCAACTGTTCATTTGTCGTTGCAATATCATACATATATGAAGCATTTATGCATATATAGCAATAGCACATAGAATCAATGTGTGCGTGTTTAAAAATGTCTTTGAGCTAATCATCAGCCAGATCTAGTCCACAATAGTACCTTCTGATGCCCGAGCCAACCGACCCTCAGCGACCTGTTCACAAGCATGACGCATGTGGCAGCCATCACCCTTCTCAACCATATTGCAGGGAAGAGAACGACTCGCCACACGACGCCACTACTGCCATGAGTCATTAATTGAGCATGATAACTCGAGCAGCAAGAAACTGAGTATATGTCGTATAGGTCGGAACAATCACCATTTAAGTGACAACTTCATACATAGGGTAGTTTAGGTACCGCGTTTCATAGCGCTCTCTAAATCTTAGGAATTACAAACATATTTATAGGCAAAGCTAAATAAATTGAAACTAAAACTGCATACGACTGTTAATAGAAGTAAATAAAATGTTCAAAATAATTATAAGAATTAAAATGCAAATCAACTTCCAAAAAATAAGAACATAAACAATTAAGTAATGAAGCCGTAAGCATGTCCATAATAACGTCAATTTACCTTAGCGCCGACTTCTTAGGGTTGTTTAATTCGTTCTTAGTGTTATTCTTCTTATTTTAAGTGCATGTAAGCTTCATTCAACAAGGCAATAACATTGTAGCGACCGCATGCTACATACTTTACACAATTTACCCGAAAAATCTGAACTAATTGCATCAAGAAATATCGCCTACAAATTACCAAAAACTTTCGAAATTTCAAGAGCAATTCGCACAGTTAAGAATTCCCCGACTACGTCTATCGGGGGATAGGCGCTGCGACCCCTAGGCAGACATACCACCTCGTCGGGCTGGATAAACATACCTTTGCGCCTAAAACATTATCATTTATCCTTTACCACCGGTTCGGAATGCCTCTCTACGAAGAACAGCCGGAAAGAAGCTTCATGGCTGCTCTTTTAAATAAAAATGATGGAACAAACAGGTCTGACAGATTAGTTAGTGCGAGCAATTACGCATAAAAATGTAACATAGCCAAAAAATATAATGTCAAAATCATTGAAATGGCAGCGTGGTATAAATGCACTCGCACAAACAAAACAACACTACCTTCGATAAAGTAATGGCTGACAGATCAGAGCTAGACCATTACAAAGCAGATATTACTCCCATCCGTATCGGACAGATAGTCATTAACTTGATAGTGCGCTTTTTTAATTAAACTGGACATAAGGTAATTTTAAAAATTCCCGAACGGGCGATCCAGTGCTCCATCTTCTAATTTGAACATTCGGATTCCGAGACCTAAAAAAGAGCCAAGTGCTTTTTGAGCAGGTGGAACGGTTGTGACTATTTCTTGTCCTAGATATTGGAGGTAGAAACGTCACCAATTTTATGTGAATTTATATATACAGGGTGGTCAAAAAGTCGTGGATCAAACGAAACCAGCGGTTAGATGGGGCCATCAGCAGCAAAAAATTGTTCTACGGGAGGTCCCTAAGGTCAACCCCTGCAGAGTTATTATTGATTTTGTGTTTTTATGAGAAATTGTCCTTTTTTTACAAAAACTTGATAAAATTCCACAAAATCTACACCCTGTATCTTTTTAAAAAGTTTCAATAGATTGGTACTGATGAGCCCTTTCGTTAGACATGCTATTTATGGTAGTTTATTGGGTGTGTTAAAGACAACATTAAGTTTTCCGAAAGACATAATTCTTAAATCAAAACTTGTTACTTACTTCGGACCCCACTGTGAAAAAAGAATACTCTACAGAAAAGTGCCACTGTATCACAATTTTTGGCGCATTTAATAGGGATTCTAAAAAGGTATTACACATGGCTATGCGTGGCTTCAATATCTTTCAAGGACGATCTTTCGTAGCAAGGCCAGAGTTAATTCATACATAAAACTCGGTTAGGCCTACTAACCTAACCTTACCTAAGCGTGATCGTTTTCCGGACTACAGGGTCTTATCGGCGTTTCAGCCCATAAATGACCCACTACTGAGTCGGGCCTCCTCTAAGTTCATGTTGGGAGATTAGCCTACTGTACCACGCAGCCAAGACGGGTTGACACAGGGTTTGCTTCAAGTTTTCCTTCTGTTGCGGCTAGGTGATCTGCCTAATGCGTTCTTTTAGTCGCTTCTTACGACACCCTCAATATGGTATGGGCTGGTGACACCACACGGAAAATTTATTAGAATTGTATTCTTTATGTGCGTACATAATTCGTACATGGAGGGAGTCTCACCGGGTCAGCAAACCCTGTGCCAACCTGTTTTGCCAGCGTGGCACAGTAGGCTAATGTCCTTCCATGAATTGTGAGTAGGCCCGACACAGTAGTGGGTCATTTATGGGCGGAAACGAAGACGATAAAGAATAAACAATGTCACCAACCCATACCATATTGAAGGTGTCGTAAGAGGCGACTAAAAGAACGCATTAGGCAGATCACCTAGCCGCAACAGAAGGAAAACTTGAAGCAAACCCTGTGTCAACCCGTCTTGGCTGCGTGGTACAGTAGGCTAATCTCCCAACATGAACTTAGAGGAGGCCCGACTCAGTAGTGGGTCATTTATGGGCTGAAACGACGATAAAGACCCTGTAGTCCGGAAAACGATCACGCTTAGGTAAGGTTAGGTTAGTATACCTAACCGAGTTTTATGTATGAATTAACTCTGGCCTTGCTACGAAAGATCGTCCTTGAAAGATATCGAAGCCACGCATAGCCATGTGTAATACCTTTTTAGAATCCCTATTAAATGCGCCAAAAATTGTGATACAGTGGCACTTTTCTGTAGAGTATTTTTTTTTCACAGTGGGGTCCGAAGTAAGTAACAAGTTTTGATTTAAAAATTATTGCTTTCGTAAAACTTAATATTATCTTCAACACACCCTATAAACTACCATAAATAGCATGTCTAACGAAAGGACTCATCAGTACCAATCTAGTGAAAATTATAAAAAAGATACAGGGTGTAGATTTTTTCGAATTTTATCAAGTTTTAGTAAAAAAAAGACAATTTCTCATAAAAACACAAAATCTATTGTAACTCTGCAGGGGTTGACCCTAAGGACCTCCCGTAGAACAATTTTTTGCTGCTGATGGCCCCGTCTAACCGCTGGTTTCGTTTGATCCACGACTTTTTGACCACCCTGTATATCAATCAACTAGCTGGCCTGGCAAACTTCGTACACCCTCAGAATCAATAAATAAAAAACCTGAATGATAATTCCAGAATGTTTCCTTTTAAACCTTCCCTGGACTTCCACGAATATTTCAAGACCAAAATTAGCCAAATCGGCCCAGTCGTTCTCGAGTTTCAGCGAGACTAACGAACAGCAATATATCATTTTTATATATAACTAGCGACCCGCCTCGGCTTCGCACGGGTGCAATGATGAAACTCTGAATTTATCCGTGTTTCTCTACAATATTATGCATGTCTTATACATATAAACCTTCCTTATGAATCACTCTATCTATTAAAAAAACCGCTACAAAATCCGTTGCGTAGTTTTAAAGATTTTAGCATACATAGGGACGGACAGACGACAGCGACTTGGTTTTATACTATGTGGTGATGACTAGCGACCCGCCCTGGATTCGCACGGGTGCAATTATGCATTTATTATACATATAAACCTCCCTCTTGAATCACTCTATCTATTTAAACAAAACGCTTCAAAATCCGTTGCGTAGTTTTAAAGATTTAAGCATAGGTACATAGGGACGGACAGGCGACAGCGACTTTGTTTTATACTATGTAGTGAAGAGATATAAGTATAATAAATATATTAGAAAATCATATATACTGTGACGCTACAGTTATAATGCGTAGGTACTTCTTTAGAGCGCTCTCAGCGATTCCCTAGGTCCTAAAATATAAATCGTATATACCTACTCGTAAAGCGCCCTTCAGCAGAATAAATTGAATATTTTGAATTTAAGCAGCATTACCCCAGAGTAAGATACATATAAATACGACCAAGGATAGAACCCTGCGGCACGCCGCCGATTTACACAGGCGATCCAGCAGACATCTGATAGGCTTACTGCAGACCTGCCAGCGATTCGCGTCGGGTTCGCGCCACCGCGCACGTGCGCGCTGCATCCGCCACGCACCGTCCTTGAGCTTGAGCAGCGTACCGGGGATTGCTGCCTCTGCGCTAAACGCGACCCTAAATACAATCAAATAGGGCTTTTTGCCTACTAATAAACGACAAATTCGCAACTTGATGATTCGCCGGGTAGCCGCTAGTGTAGGGAAAAGATACCCCGCAATATTAAGGCCGAATGCCAGTTCACAGTAACAGCCAGAGCAGCAACTCAAGAAACAGAGTAGACCTTCTGAATATCGGAACCGATTTAACATCGGTTAAATGTATGTAAGTGATGTTTCTGAAAACGGGGGTACAGGTTGGGGTGAAATTTGGTACACATCTAGTTTAAAATGCGGAATGAAAAAAATGCTTGTTTTTTTTCAAAAATTAATTCTTAAGTTCGTTTTGATAATGAAAAATAAGTTTAGGTATAGGTGGCGCTTTATGCAACAAACAAATCAATGTTATTATTGTCCGTTGCCATGCCAATTGCAACTGGCACGGCGCGGCGCGCGGCGCACTACATTCTGATTTAATTCCTTTTTGAGCATTTTGTTTCTCTATTTGAAGAACGGTCATTTAAATTGAATTAATACCTACATTTTAAATATCCTGCTTTGCCTATAAATATGTACTATATTAATTAATTTGATTTAAGAAAAGCGATTATTAGGCCAAATTCAGAAAGCAATATTGATTCAAATTCAAAACTCATTTAATCAAGTTGGCTCATTAGAGCTCTTTTGACAAGTCAAACAACAAAATAATATTTAATTTAAAATTTACCATCTACCACCGGTTCGGAATGCAGTTCTACAGAGAAGAGCCGGCAAGAAACTCTGTAGTTGCTCTTTTTAGATCGCCATTTTTAGGTACAAGGCCGTGATAAGACAGTTTGTGAGAGCAAACGCGCGCAATAGTCGCAAAGGGCCAAACATCAGCCAGATCTAATCAACAATACTAACCTTCTAACGCCCGAGCCAAACGACCCCCAGCAACGGCACCTGTTCACAAGCATGACGCATGCGGCAGCCATCGTCATAATTAACGTAATTAATAAAACGTGTAATAGTGAAAAACGGAATATATTCTTTTTATAATTTACCTAACCATGCTAATGATTTTTTTAAGTAAATTGCGCCGTTTTTCTGTGTTGGATATACTGAATAGGTAACCCATTATGGATTGACTTCTGATAAGATGGTCTTTCAAGTGTGTATGTGGTAATTCATCATCATCATCATTTCAGCCAAAAGACGTCCACTGCTGGACATAGGCCTCCCCCAAGGATTTCCACAAAGGCCGGTCCTGGGCCGCCCGCATCCATCGTTTTCCGGCGATCTTGACCAGGTCATTTGTCCACCGTCTGGGAGGCCTACCAGCACTGCGCTTTCCGGAACGCGAGGACTTTTCTGCCCCATCGGGCATCGGTCCTGCGCCCACTGCCGCTTAACTTTGGCAATCCTGTGTGCTATGTCGGTAACCCGCTGGTTTGCCTGCGTATCTCCTCATTTCTGATTCGAACTCGCAGGGAAACTCCGAGCATAGCCCTCTCCATTGCCCTTTGGGTGACTTTGAGCCGTCTGATGGAGCCCATAGTGAGCGACCATGACTGTGTTTAATTGGTAGATTTATAACTAATTTCAAAAGAACTTTATTTACGTAACTTGCACCACAATACTCATAAAAATCGTCAAATTTAAAATTATCGTCTATCGGCCCTTGTCCTACGCGTCCTCCACATACCTACTCTTATCGGCGTGATATCTACACTCATCATACTTTTCATACACATGTCCTCGTTCACAGAAACCATCCATCTCTTTTTTGGTCTCCCACAACCCTTGCGTCCACCCACATTCATACCGAAAGTACCACCGGTCCGGAATGCTGAAAATTCAAATTCAAATCATTTATTTTGCTTGGGTCACGATGGACACTTACAAAAAGTCAACACAATATTCATAAAGATTCTATATAATACAAATGGTCTACAGTCTACCACCAGTTCGGAACGCGACCACTCTTGAGAAGAATTGCCATACAGAGAATTGCCGTCAAAGACTTTTTTAATTATTGTCTTGTTTACAAGAAGGCACTAATCAGCATAGCGAGAGCAAGTTCGCTAGATGAGCGAAACACGCTACACGTTTACGTAATAATGAATAGGCCTTGATGGGGCCAATCAAATAACGATTCGCGAAAAAACCGGCCTCTGTTATTGGCTATTATATTATAATATCTGGACCGTAACTAAAAGTTTAAACGCTGTCGAAGTCGCGGGTTTCACCTAGAAAATACATAAATGTTCACAACATTTCAGCAATCGCACAAAACTTAATAATCATCTAATTGGAAAGGCTCTCCTAGATAACTTATATTGCTGCGTTGTAATTTGTGTACTTTACTGTGGGCAAGGGGAGCATTAGCGACGCGATTCGGTCGCGGTTGCGAACAATTAAGATTGATACGGTGTGATGACATTATAATGCAGTTTCGATGCGGGGCGCGGTCGGCGGGTTAGTTAAGAGTATTATAATAGTGATTCGGCTACAATAACGATAGAATCGCGGCGACAAGTGCGGTGCACGTGCGCATGGCCGACACGCGTTGCAGTGACACCCAACATGCGTTTTGTGATTCATAACTAAATACCCGCTTAAGTACATAATATAGATGATTCAAAATCAAAATGTTTTTTTATCCGAATAAATTCTTGCGAATGCTTTCAAATTGGCCCCTACGCATTTTCTATATTGGTCACTAGTCTTATTACATTTGAGAAACAACGCCTAATATTCACATTGTGTCAATACTGAAATCTATAATCATCCATTTCGGAACTACTTTATGTCCTTTGTTGTATGCTTTAAAGCCTGGAATTGCGTGCACCCATAAATCAATATTAGCTTTTTCGCATACCTATATTACCTTAAAGTACAAATTCGGTGCGAATACATACACGTAATCTTGTCGCATTCGACGATTGCTTGCAACGTTCCGATGTTCGTCACTTAGCAAAGCACTTGGGGGCTAATGTTTATACAATTAACTTCAATAAGTGGCAAGCGCACGTGGCTCGATCACAGCGGCGATATCGGCTCGGTGTGGTCGCGATACCATCTCGCAGCGGGGTACTGCGGTTTAATCCTGCGAGTGCTGATATCGAACCGGCTTCGCTGGATGCAATAAGCACACCAACTGACTAACGTATTCCCTAGCTAATTATTCGCGACATTCCAAAGAGTAGGTAACAAATAAAACCATTTACCTAGAAATTATAAACTCGTATAATTCAATAAAGGACATACGTTAGCACTTAAAATGTAAAGCGATTCTTAATGTCAGGGTCCGTTATTGGGCGAAGGTAAATGTTATCTCTGTGCAGTGTGTTCCTATTAGGCCGGTGCACACTGCAATTAGGGCGACGCCCTTCTGGTGCCGGTGGCCGTCGGCGTCGTTACCACTATGCAGCTTATTGCCAAAACATTAAGTCTGGAGTCGCGTGCCGTTTGAATATGATATTTGTACAGCTGCGAGGCTCGTCATTTGAACTCTTTAAATGTTTTTTTATGTCGCCTCCGCACAATACAATCATAATGTAAAGAGCTTAAACGTCGCGATTTGTACCACTCAATGAAAACGCTTTGCGACAGGCAAGGGTGCAGGTGCAGCGCTCACATGAATTTCGCAATGTCAAATTGTTGTGTTAAACATTTCACAGGAAGAAGAGACCATCCAGTTGTTTGGGCAGTTTGCTACAGACTGTCAAGCGGTCGAAGCGGCGACTATTATATGGGCTAGGTACTTTTTAATTTCTGTGCTTTGGCCGGAGTCCTAACACCTGAATGCCTTTTACAGTTGAAGAATAAGGCGTCGAGGGGCGCTCTGGCCGCCTTCAAGCGGGACGAGGCTTCACAGCCACTGGTAGCCGTCGATACCTGTACTCTAGGCGCACCGTGGATAGTGCTATTGAATGCAACAATCGAGATCTCCATGCTCGGGGCGTATGTTGATTGTGTCAATACGTGTGGTGTTGCTTGGTGCTTGTTATGACGATCGACGCCGGTGACCGGTGGTCGTATTTATAAAACTGTATATGTAGTCTAGATTTTTAATAATTGTTAACATTTTAGAAGTTGAGAAGTTATGATGGTCGTAGGTTTTATTAAAGGTTTGGAATTTAATAAATAAAATGTCTCATTCGGTGCTCCTGTTACTTTTAAATTAATTCTATCAGCCGGTGGGAAAGTTTCCCACCGGCTCTCGTGATAGACTAGAGCGACCCACATTTCCAGTTTTAGCGGCCTACATAAACAGGAAAATAACGCAGGCGCCCGATTAGAAAGTCTACGTTGCTACGCTTGACGCCAAGTGGCGTAGCATCGGCGGAGAGCGTAGCGCTACGATGTTTCAATTAAAATTACGCTAGGTTGATTTCCTCAAATGTTCCCCAAAGAAAATATTTTGGCTATCATAGGTCCAAGGGGCTGTCAATTTAATCACGTGATGTTTTTTTTAACATTTTTTAACCCCTCCCTCCCCCTTGGTGATACGTGGTGAGGTTTAAGACGAACACCCCCCCCCATCAAAAATCACGCGTATTTTTTAGTACCTACAAAGAAACTTAAACACGCCTCTTTTCGGTTCAGAAATGACGCATTTGACGAAAAATTTAATACACGTGATATCTTTACTATACCCCCCTACCCCTTGTGATGTTTCGTGATTTTTGACGAACCCCTCCCTCCCCCTTTCGAACCTCACGTGATTGAGGGTTAGCGCCCACCAGCGGAGTGGCGGCGAAGAGGCTATTTCAGTAACAATTTAATTTCAACCTAAAGCGCTTCAGAATACAACTGTATTTGGTACAACAAAATACAATGACGGCGAGCGACGCGCGGCGAGCGTATTCTAAATACAGATGTATTCTGAAGCGTTTTAGGTTGAATTTAAATTGTTACTGAAATAGCCTCTTCGCCGCCACTCCGCCAGTCGGCACTGACCCTAATGGACAGCCCCTAAGGGCAAAGCTTCAAAATGCTTTTTAATCGAATAAATTCTTACGAATGCTTTCAAAGACAACATTTATAACACAAGGAAATAAAAATAATACAGAAATAAACATGTAGTCTTTACCATCGGTTTGGAATGCCATTCCACAGAGAAGAGACGGCAGGAAAAGCATGGTTGCTCTTTTAAAAAAAGGGTCTTGTTGCGAAGTTGTAAAGTCAAAATATGCGCGTGATATCAACGTTTTAGTTAACTATCACAAATCATGGTTTCCAGAAAAACAAACCAGCTATTATTAATTATTACCCTACAAGCGTTACAAGTGAAGAATAATGTATTTCAATTATAAATTTTAATGTTGATTTGTAATCATTTGCCATGGGGTTCCGCAAATAAAAGGTATTAGTCGCATCGGGAGGGCCCGAGGGCGGCGAGGGTGCGTATATAAGCGCAGCATCCCTCTCGGCGCGGTAGTGTCCCGTGCGCCCGCGCCAGTGACGCGAGACCCGTGCCTCCGTGTCCGTGTGTCCGTGCCTCCGTGCTCCGAGCCCATGGGCGGCGTGGTGTGCGTGCGAGGCGTGTGCGCAGGCGCCGTGTCGCGACCGCTCTTCGCCGCAGACCTGCTCGCTCATTTGCCATCCGACCGCGACGAGACTACCGTGAGTTGTTTCTAAATAAAATTCACTTATTGGGAATAATCCAATGGTAATTAAACCCTAAGCGGCCTAGCAAAGCTTTGCTTTTTCTCGTGACGGTGTAAACGGACGTCACTCGCAGTGTAATCCGCATCCAATTCAACGGGCGCTTTAGGACAGCCACAGTAGGTACAAGTGTACAGGGTGTGAACGACATTTGCAGGTGTACGCGGACACGGACCCGGAGGGCGCCGTGTGCGCCGCGGGGGGGAAGGGGGCGCAGGGCAGCGCAGCCCGCCTGGCCACGCACGCGCGCCTGGCGCCGCACGACCTGTGCGCCGACGCGCAGCTCGAGCTGGCGGGCATTGGCATTGAAAGTGGCAGTGGCACTGGCAATGCCAGTGGCAATGGCAATGCCAGTGGCCTCGGCCTGCGCCTGCGCGTGGTGCGCCCCGTGCCGCCCCTGGGGGAGGTGCGCGTGTGGTTCTCGTGCTCTGCGCGCGCCGCGCTGCAGCTGCCGCACCTGGCGCCGCACCACATCCGAGGTGGGTCTCCACTCTTACATCTCGATGGAAGCCAATTCGTTACAAACATACTTACATACAAATATTTCCTTTATGTACGGAATCTATAACATGTCACGTAATAAAAAAACGTTGAAATTAATAGTAAAGTCAAACGCATAAAACAAATAATATCTTTAGTGACGAATAAATGAGTAAGCAGCGGACGATACATTTTCTCCTTATTTCAACATTTATTATTTTTGTAAAATATTGTCCGAAGCTTTTAGCAAAGACTAAAAAATAAAAAAGATTTATACATTTAGTTCATCGTCGGTGGACAAACTATTTTAGATAGCGGTGGACGGTCAGCATAAAGGATATGTTGATGAGACATTACCTATATAAAAAATGCTAATAAATCGAAATTCCATCATAATAAAATTATTGGCCCAACCGATTTTGATGTAATTTTGTATTCATTTTTGGTAAGTCTGCGAATCGGACATCTATGTTTCATCTCCCTAAATGTTAAGGGTAAATGTTTACCCTAAATTTTCCCTTCTACGATCGACCCCGAAAGCGTCGTAAGAGCCGATTCAAGGAACGCAAGGTGCAGGCCACTCAGCCGCGAGAGGAGGAAAGCTCGACACCTTGCGGTGAAATTCGTCTCCATAGGCCTTCCGCAAATGATACGTGTCGCGTCCGCAGGCAAGCGCGACTACTCGTGCGGCCAGTGCGGCGCCTCCTTCGAGCACCCCAACCCGCTCAAGGTGCACCTGTTCCTGCGCTGCGAGGCCTACGGCCCGGCGCGCTTCTGGCGCCGGGCGGCGGCGGCGCTGGCCGAGGCGATGGCAGTGGCAGTGGCCCCCGCGGCGGCCCCCGCCCCCGACCCCCTGGCGCTCGAGGCGCTGGCCGCGCTGTGGGGCCGTCGTGCGGGGCGCGGGGGCCACGCGTGCGTGTTCTGCGGCAAGGTGTACTCGCGGCGCTACGGGCTGAAGATCCACGTGCGCACGCACACGGGCCACCGGCCGCTGCGCTGCCGCGTGTGCGCCCGCGCCTTCGGGGACCCCAGCAACCTCAACAAGCACGAGCGGCTGCACGGCGGGAGAGGGGGGAGAGGGGAGAGGGGCGAGAGGGAGGGCGAGGGCAGGCCAAGGCAAACGCGGCGGACGCTTTAGTCTTTATTGTTAGTGCTTAGCCTACGTGACGTCACTGCGCCGCCTGCTTGGCCGCGATGCGCTTGTCGCGCTCCTCGGCGATGGTGAGGCGCACGCCCTTGCCGCGCGGCAGCGAGATGTACGCCTTCGTGCCCTTGCCGATGATGAACACGTTGTTCAGCCTGCAACCGGCGATGCCCGTGTAAATACTCTAGCCTTAGCCTTGTACATACTTACTACATTAAATTGCTACTCGTTCGCGGGACTGTTTCGATTCCTCCGCCCTTCTGCTCCTCCTACGCGGTTATTCAACAAGCTACCGGTTTAATATCCAGAAACAACTATGCATCAAATTGTTTGCTCTCACATATTATAATATGTTCAAAACTTTAGATGGTCGAGCTTAAATGTAGGTAGCGTACTTAAGTAACGCCACCCGGCCGTGCCGGCCAGTGTACCAACCTGGTGGCGAAGGTGTGTCCCGTGGAGTCCTTAATGTGTACGATGTCGAAGGAGCCGGGATGTCGCTCGCGGGACACGATGGTGCCCACTCGCCCCAAGTTACGGCCTCCGGTGATCATGCATAGGTTGCCTGCCCACATATTCTTTGTTAAATATTTACATTTTAAAACCTCGTGATTTTAGTGAACCTAATTATGAAAGGCTTTACTAGAGCCAACACCAAGATAAAAAGGTAAACAATTATCAAATTAAGAATAAACAAATTTCTTACAAAAGGTAATTTTATAAAAGTAATAATATGTATTATAAATGTGGAAGTGTGGATTTTAAAAGTAAATAAAAATAACTTTGGCATTTTATTTCCATTTATAGACATTTATATAAACCATAGTCATTTTGTTTTAATTTCTACTTTTCAAATAACTTACTTTGCCTATAAACATAACAAGCAATTTCTTCAATTTACTGAGTGCCAACTGGTCCAATAGACCAGTACCAATTAAATGAATATTTTTTGTAGCAACGCTATTAGGTATTAACACTATCAGAGGTCTGAAATAAAATTATATACAGACACATTCCAGGTTGCATCTTGTTCATATATAATTTCAGGAATTAAATCCATAAAAATGTTGATCCCTCAAACTGTAAATAGAACTTACACATGTATAGAATGAACTCAAATTGGCTCACAAGTGTGCTGCAGCTTACCTGACTCAAACTTAATGAAGTCCATGATCTTGCCAGAGGCAATGTCGAGTTGCACGGAGTCATTGACCTTAATGAGGGGGTCGGGGTAGCGCAGTGTGCGTCCATCGTGCGTCACCAGCATCGGCACATTCTTGGGGCCAGTCACCACTTGCCTCACCTTGCACAGTTTGTACTGCCACACACAATACTGATGTCAGTAAACACTAACCAAACTATGCTCAGTTGTGAAATGTAAAGTTGGGAGATTCCTAATCATAAAATGGTCCCATTGCATATATCATCACCACATCAATTCCAGAAGTTGGTCTAAGAGGTTGCAATGAGACCAGATGGTTATTGATTGTATTACAGTTATGCTATGCTACACAAAGTAATACCTATACCTCAAGTTGCGGTCAGTGAAAAAGGACAAATGGAGAATAATTATGTATGTAGTCCACATGCAAGCAAGTGACCTTTTTACAGTCAATTCTACCTGGTAGTGGATATCGGTAAGTATGTGCTACTAGGTTCAACTAATAAACAGCTTACCAAATTACTGTTATGTTCAATTACTGTATACTTTCATAGTATACCCTGTACAAGATAGCATGATCGATTTGACAGACGGGCTAGTGATGGGAAACGGAAAATATCTAGTATTCTAGAAAATAACGTTTTACAATACTTGTAACTGTGACAAGTAGGCCAATATTCATAAAAATATTACAGGGTTATTTTTGGACCTCCCACCAAAATAAATTAGACCATGAAAATAATAATTGTAAAAGTATTAAATTTCAATGTGCGAAACTAATTTTATTTCAAAATGAAAATGTATTTTATTTGAATATTGTCTTTTAAAGTGAAAGAATTTCACATAATACACCCACCCACGCCATCTCGTCACAGTTACAAGTATTATAAAGTTAGTTTTTTAACTAGTAGAAATAATCTGTTTCCCATCACTGTGCGTCATTGCAAAGTATAGATTCCAAACTTAGATGCATGCAGCGGTGCTGTCGCAGCATTATTGGTCTCCATACAATATTTTTATATAAAGCTTATATGAGATTACATTCTGAGCTAGGCAGCAATGTAGCGGTTGTATGGGGACAAGACACATCCAGCGTAACTACGCTGGATGTGTCTTGTCTGATTCTGTCTGTCTGTTCTGATTGACATATAGGTATGATTCTGAACTCAGAATCATACCTATATGTCAATCAGAAAGATTGACTTGTACAGGGTATAATACTAACCATAATAAAATTACCCCCAGCTAGTAAATATTCTAATAAATAAATGAAACAGCATTTTAAAAGGCATACAAAACAAACTATCAAAACTGGATCAGTTACCTTAGCCTCCTCTGGAGTGATACGATGAACTGTGAAACGGCCCTTGACATCATAGATCAATCGGAACAACTCATTTGTCTTTTCAATGGATACCACATCTGGAAATATAAGTCTAATGAGATTCCATAAATAAATTCACCACTAGCTTCCATCGGCATAATACGAAAACAGTACGTAGAAAAAAGTGAAATAATTGATAAAGGCATAGGAACATAACTCACCCATGAATCCTGCAGGATAAGTGGGGTCAGTCCTGATTTTGCCGTCCACTTTGATGAGGCGCTGTTTCACAATCTTCAGCACCTCGTTACCGGTGAGCGCGTACTTGAGCCGGTTGCGGAGGAAGATGACGAGTGGCAGACACTCGCGCAACTTGTGAGGGCCAGTGGACGGACGCGGCGCGTATACACCGCCGAGCTTGTCTAACATCCATGCCTTGGGCGCGTTCAGGCGCTTCAAGTGCTTTTTAGGACCGCGCGCCTGCACATCAAACACATCAAAATATAACCTATCAAAATATAATATCAACAAACGCAGACGAATATGTCTGGATAGTTTCCCCGGATTTTTAACACACACACATTTTTAGCAGGTCGGTATGTGCCAGAGGCAAGTCATTGGAAATTGAAACATATTCCCGGTTCGGGTACTGAGAATTTTAGCACATAGGAGAACGATACTAGTGTCCTACTAAGAAATATTGGCTTGAACAGATTATTCACCATATACATATAATAAACATCACAAAACTTACACGGCAAATCACCAATTATAAAAGATTAAATCCGATATTTTAGAAAATACCAACGAACTCACCATGTTGAACGCACAGAATTTTTATTGAGAAAGAAAGAGATAGGTAACAGAAAGAAACCATACAATCAAACTGTCACTGTCAACATCAACAAGTCTTCCATCCATAGAGTAATGGCAGCCGATTTCAAGGCTCACGCTAATCTTTCCGCAAGTTTGATATTTCTTTAAGATATTCTACGTTAAGGGTGCGTTCCACTTAGCACTCACAACGACCACGCTCACGACCACGGTTTTCGCCGTTCCACTTGGTTCTGGGCGTCACAATCATTTACTCAAGTGGAATGGATTTTGGAGCGTTTTGGGCGTTCTTAAAAATAATAAAAATGGCGCGTCTAAAAAACCTAAACAAAAGGTTGATGAGGTTATATTACAATTTGTAAGTGGTATCAATGAGTTCCATTAAATATTGGTTAAGATGATTTATTAAAAAAAGAAGTATATCCGCTTTAGACTTTAATTTTCAAGGAGTATTTAACTAATTTATGATCGTATTTCATAAAAATGCGTTTTACGGCGGCAGTTTGAAATTAGTTGGTGTGTCAAAATAAAAGTAGTAGTTCGTCCAGCTCAGAGAAAGAAAGAAATAGAATTTTACAAATCTTTGATTGTGAAAAACGAAAAGTTTGACCACATAATATTGATTACGATAATGTCCTGTCCGATCTTGTTCGGTACAATAGAACGATATTGTTATTGTCGCCATGTTTCTGCTTTTAGTTTTTAAAATTGGCGCTCAAATTCTCAAAACGCTCACAACGACCCACCTTTTGAGATGGGGCGTCGCGTCGTGAGCTTGGCGTGAGCATAAGTAATGATATCATCAATGACGTTTTCGCCGCGACCACAACGATCGTGGTCGCCATGTGGAACGCCTGAATGAGCATTTTAGGCATTATGAACGCCAAGTGGAACGTACCCTAAGTGCGATACAGGGCTTGTGTTTCAAGCCGTGTCCGTGTCTCGTCGTTATGGCGGTAAGGAAAATCTCAAACTTCTCTGTCGTGCGGGAGGCATAACTTTTGTCTGGTTCAGTATAGGAAAGAGATAAATATATAACGGGACGTGCTTAGTTTAATCAATAATAGTTCCAAGTAATTTAGAACTATTTTAAGAGCGGGCTTAAACACCCGAATGGAGTTGTAAGTGTCATGATGGGCGAGTTGTCCTGGCTTGGAGGGAGACTCGTACGTGATGGTTGCTTGCAAACCCATTTGCTCTTAATCGTACTTTATAATTGGAGCCTTTGAATATTTTCGGTGATTGTTATTTTGAAATAGTAATACGGTGATCAGACTATATACACAGCCTTTTATTATGGTGAATACCTGTGCTTACACGTCCACACAATCTAAGAATGTCCAACCAACCTCCAGATATGCCCAAATATGAACCAGATATGAACCAGCTTAACGGTCCTCCGACTTCAGAAGTGGGATTACCAGAAACGGCATAGGATCACCCGCAGGTTAGAATGCTGCTATTAATCAAAATAACTGAAAATCAAATGTGGAAGTTGTTATTTGAAATGCAACAACGCCAAATGATAGAAGTGATTCGTAGAATGAATCAATCCAATACGAAAGACCCTAAATCGTTTCTCCCCGAATTTAACCCCGAATCACATGATAGCGATGCTCGAGCTTGGTGCGCCACTGTTGACCTATGCATGCAGGGAAAGGAACTATCTAGTAGCAACTTAATAATAGCCCTGTGTAAAGCGCTCAAAGGCACAGCAGCCTCATGGCTGGCTCAGAATAGTTTTTCTGGTATAACCTGGCCTCAAATGAAGGATTCTTTTCTTGCCCGTTTTGATTATGTTGAAACAGCCGTTGCCACGTTATGCAGGTTGTTTAACGAAAATCCAAAAGATGGAGAATGTTTGGCATCATACGCTAAGCGATTTATAAGCTCGCTCATGTACCGATGGCGCTCTCTATTTATTGAACAAATAGCAATTGCTGTAACGTTAGTACATGCATCAAAAATTGAACCGTGAATATAAAGGCTGGCGTTCAACACGGAAATTGATTCGCGGGTAAAATTACAAACAAGAACATAAGGCTTAAACCGTAAGAGAGGGCCTTCGACGCTGGACAAACCAGCAGTGAATGCGAATGAGTGATGCTAAACGACCTCGATTGGATCAATTACGACGGTGTTACTTAAGCGGCGAACCCGGTCACTTGGCAATTGATTGCTTTGCAAAGACCATTACTTCTCAAACGTCTACATCGAAAACTCCAGCACAGGTTCCGAAGAAACCGTCCCCGCTTACGTGTTTCTCCTGCGGCGAGCAAGGCCATGTGTCCACGCGTTGTCCCAGGAAACAAAAGGCAGCATGTGAAGCGGTTGCGGAGCGTCGAGTGGATGTCTGCTCCATTAAGCCAGCTTCGGACCAACTTGCCCCTGATCGCGGTGAGACGTATTATTTCTGTTTTGACTCCGGTGCAAGTTTATTGCGATACGTAATACTTGTTATTGTTTAGGTAATACAAAATTATTAAATTGGCCTTGGTGGCATTATTTGGCCTCGGTGACATTATTTGGCCTCGGTGGCATTATTTGGCATAGGTGGCATAAATTAGCCTTGGTGGCATAAATTGGCCTTGGTGGCATAAATTGGCCTTGGTGGCATAAATTAGCCTTGATGGCCTTAGTTAGCCTTAGTGGCCTTAGTTAGCCTTGGTGGCCTTAGTTAGCCTTGGTGGCCTTAGTTAGCCTTGGTGGCCTTAGTTAGCCTTGGTGGCCTTAGTTAGCCTTTTTTTATACTTGATAGGCTTACGCTTGATCGCCAGTTCACCTGATGTTAAGTGACACTGCGACCTAAGATGGAGCGCGCTTGCCTAGAAGAAACCGATTCACTCGTGATTTAAAGACTCTCAGATTATATCTATCGGGGAAGACCCACTCGGGAAGCGCCTTGGCGGCCTTAGTTAGCTTTGGTGGCCTTAGTTAGCCTTCGTTAGCCTGGTTGGCGCAAATTAGTCTTGGTGATATACAATGGCTTCGATGACGATATCGAGGATAATGTTGATGGGAAAGATGATCGTGGGTCACATTTTTATAAGTTGGCAAGATGCAAAAGTTTTTGGTAGAGCCAATGTTAGTAGTTCAGTTTATTCAAGGTATGGTGTTGTGGCGGTAAGAATGACCGAGCGTGTCGATGTGTTTACATTGGTTGTTTTCTTGTTCGCAGATGAGCAGTAGAACAGTGACGATACACACGAGGACGTGTGATGATGCAGGATGGCCGTAACGGGACGTGCTTAGTTTAATCAATAATAGTTCCAAGTAAATTAGAACTATTTTAAGAGCGGGCATAGACACCCGAATGGAGTTGTAAGTGTCATGATGGGCGAGTTGTCCTGGCTTGGAGGGCGACTCGTACGTGATGGTCGCTTGCAAACCCATTTGCTCTTAATCGTACTTTATAATTGGAGCCTTTGAATATTTTCGGTGATTGTTATTTTGAAATAGTAATACGGCGATTAGACTTTAAACTCAGCCTTTTATTATGGTGAATACCTGTGCGTACACGTCCACACAATCTAAGGATGTCCAACCAACCTCCAGATAAGCCCAATAATGAACCAGATATGAACCAGCTTAATTGACACAGTGTTCCCAACCGTACGATAATTATCGAACGGTTGGGCGATAATTTGGACCTACGTACGTTGTACGATATCATATTATTATCGTACGCAGATTGTACGCTTTCAGGAACACTGAATTGACATGCTGGAACTTTCCTCGACCAGGGACGACCAGGCTGCAATTTGGTTCAAGATGTTTTACAGTTGCTATTTTACTATACATGTTTTTTAATAAAGGATAAAATGAAAATCACATATGTATTATTGCGGTAATAAATGCGTGAGGCCTTTGCATTGATCTCCGAGTTTTTAGCATAGACAATTTAATTATTTTTTTTTAATCTATTATCCTACTTCAGAACTGAAGTTAGGTTATCTAAAACGAAGATATAATATGTTTATTTGTGATAACGGCAAGAATTTGTAAGGTTGTACTTCAGTGTATTCCGATTCATTCAGTACTAGGAGTACTTTAATGTTTTACATATCTACATGGGACTGTCAGAATTTATTCAAGACCTCAAACTGAACTCGCTTGAAAAGGTCGCGACGCAGCCTCCGCCCGCCCGCGGTGAAGTGGAGTGAGGTTAAGTTTTAAAGTAATAACAATGTAGTAGAGCGGCAGAAGCAGGTTAATGGTCCTTAAATTACATTGTGTTTTCCATAATATAACTTCATCTTGAATGGAATCCTCATCCGAAAGCGTTGCTTCAAATGATAGTTTCTTATGGGTAGATACTTCAAATGATGGTTCAGATGATTCCACGTAAGTTTTGTTCAATTCTTATGATTTAAATGGTTCAAACTCGTGCCAGCCCAAATTCCCAATGAGGGTGAATTTATGTTTTCCAAAAAAAAGCCAAATATTGCAAGTGATTACAATCCTTTAATTATGCATGATTTCAGTTTGGCCTACTGGTATATATATTGTACAGCACCAGGTTTTCTACTATCAAACCAACATCAGGTTAATTGTTTGCAATTTATTTATATTGTAATACATTTCAGGTCTTTGAAACAGCACCCAGAAAGTATGGCTGTAACTAAGACGGATGGTATAAAACCTAACAGCAAACGCAATAAGAAACACAGCTCTGAAAATGAGCCAAATTACGATGGAACAGAACTTACTTTGAAAAAGGAAAAACATAATGATGACAATAGAAAGCCAAAAATGGAAAAAATTGAGGATGAAAATAATGTTGACCTACCTATGAAAAAGCTCAAAATTCAAAGATCTCATCACACTTCACATACTGGAGATGATGACGATAGCTTCTTGAATTTAAAGGTAAAACAAGAAGAAATATCTCAAAATTCAAGCCCTGTGAAAAAAAAACAGAATACTTCTAATCATGTAGCAACCAATGACTTTGACAATACAAATAACTCAGACAACAATGAAGTTGTCAATGAGAATTTGTATTATAGAGATGGAGAAACCGATGATATGGGGGTTCACAAATCTAAAAAGAAGAAAAAGAAATCAAAAAGACAATATAATAGTGACAATGAACATAATGATAACAGTCATAATATAAAATTAGAAGAAAATGAAACATTCAATCAAGATAATTGTTCAATAAAAAATAGTAAGCCCAAATATTTGAATAACTCTTCTTCCAACAAAACTGATATTGACCTTGATATTAAAGTGGAGCAAGAAAATATCTCCTCTACTGCTTCAATTGACCGTAAACCTAAAATGAGGAAAAAAAAGAATTCAGAAATTGATAGAAAATACACGGGAGACAATGAAGTAGTTTCATTAGAAATCACAAATCCATCAGATACAAGCAGGGGCACTATTAAGAAAAATAAAAAGCAATGTAACAAAAACAAAAGTGAAGAGAATAATGAAGAACATATATTAATAGAAGATAAATTTACTGTTGAAGAAACTGTGGTTGGCTTTCCTAGAGAACTACATGAAACAATTGAAGGTGCATCTGCTGATGATAGCTATGATGAAATATCTGCCATTAAAGGTGATGATGATCACCATCTTCAGACTACTTTATTTAGTAATAAGAGTGTGGAAAATGATATTGGCAATAGAATTGATGCAAGTGATAGTGAGGCATCAACAAATGAAAACAATAAGGCAGGTAAAGCACAACAAACAATCTCTGAAAGACTTGTGTTTGAGGATGATGATGTGTCTATGAAGAGTGCAGATGCCATTAACTCATCTAGTGCCAATTCCATTGAGAGTAAATCCATCAAATTGAATAACTACCTTAAAAAAAATTCTAACATGGAAAGTATATCTCAAACTTTAAACCAAGATGCAGTCATTACTAAAGATGATCATTTGTGGGTAATTAAATGTCCAAGAGATATTGATCTGGGTGACTTATCAGGTATTGATCTAAAACTAGATGGAGTATCCAAGATTAAAATTAATGGTTCATCTTATGAGAGCTCCATCACAGAAGACAAGGATGGCAGGATAACAGTTTTGTCAATGGAACACACTAAATACAAACTGAAGAACCTACCACTGCATGGAGTTGTTACTATAAGAAAGAGAATACCAAAACTTCACATCAACAATGACAGCATCATGATGAACAATCAAACCAATTTTATACCATTACCTGAGACCAAATGTCGACATCCTCTTTTAGGTATTCATTATAAAAAAGCATTAAAAATAGCAGAACGGTTGAAAGTGTCTCAGGCTGAACCACCAATAACTTATAAAAAGAAAAAGAAGCTCCAGGAAAATATTCCTACAAATGATATAGAAGAAGAGACTACAACAGAGGTGACATTAAAAACAGAGGCGGAACCTGCTAGAAAAAGGAAGAAAAAACAAAAAGAAATAGATGATGAGGCTCCTGCCTCCAAGAAGAAACGCAGGAAGCACAACCCTGAAACAGCAGAGGCTTGGGACTCGGAAAAAGCAATTGAGGAAAACCTTTTTAACTTTTGATTTATTTTATTTATAAATCTAATATTACAATGTTAATGTTTTTATTTCTTAACTCTCAAATAATTTCCAAGTAATGCTAATAGAAACCTACTTTGTACAGAAAGCAGAGGTAAGGCATCAATTGCAAACAGTATAATATGTACTTCACACAAACAAGTACCTATGTGAGACATTGACAATGGCATAATGGCAATCCTTCAGTGAAAACTTTTCTTATTGTCAAAAGCAAATAATACTATATGATCACATATCTACGTGATATACGGATTTAGAATACGCAATGTCACCAACCCATACCATCCCGAGGGTGTCGTAAGAGGCGACTAAGGGAACGCAAGAGGCAAGTCACCTAGCCACAAGAGAAGGAAAACTTTATACAAACCTTTTTTTTTTTTTTTTTTTTTTGGGTTCGCTGGGGAAATGCATTACGCATACCACCGCACCCCGGGGGAAAGGTCGGTGATTATGTGGGACTCCGACAAGGGTCGTCTACCCAAGAGTCGTTTACCCACTAAAACCCCAGCGGCATACCTTCACACGACGCGCTTGGGGCGCCACAAGTTCGCGTAAACGCATTCTACTGTGACGCCCCGGCGTGGTGCCCGCGACGCGGGCAAGCGACTATCAGAGAGGGCGTCCCGGTATACTGGGACGCCCTCAGTCATCGAGGCTTTCGTCGGTGGTGGCTCCCCCGAACCACCACCGGCCTCCTAGGCGAAGGCAGAAGGGGCCCGCATCGTCACGAACCCCCCTCCACCCCCGCCTCCGTCCGCGGCGCGGGTCACCCGGAGCTCCCTCCCTTGCGACCCGCCCCGCTGCCCCCTTCTGCGACATCGGCCCCGCAGAAGGAGGCCCGTCAGCCCTCGGGCCGGCGCCAACCAGAGGACACCGGCGCACCGCAGCCGTCCAGGGCCCGCAGGGAAACCCTTAGGACAGGGTCCACCGTCTACCCAGGTCCCCGGAGCCCCCGTCCAGGGCTCGCAGCGAGACACTGGGGACAGGGTCCCCATCCACCCAAGTCCCCGCAGCCCCAATCTACCGCAGCGCACCAGCGATCCGTCCCGCAGCCCCCTTCTGCGACATACGGCCTCGCAGAGGAGGCCCGTCAGCCCTCGGCCGGCGCCAACCCGAGGACGTTGAGTGAGGACTCGGTTTGACGGCCAACTAAGTTGAGCGCCAACCCGAAGACCTCATGGTGCGCCGCAGCGGTTTACGACTCCCAAGGCAGCTCTGAGGACAGAGGAGTCCCCGGAGCCGCAACCCGCCACGACGCTGGGTGCCGCTCTTCGTCTCACCTCTCCCCGTGGGCCCGCCCGGCATGGGAGGCCCTGGCCGGTATGGCCCCACGGATCATTGAGGCACTCAAGCCCCCTCACCACAGCAAGGTGGCAGCACAGTCGAGGGGGTCTTTATACAAACCTTGTGTCAACCCTTGCCAGCGTGGCACAGTAGGCTAACTTCCCTCCATGATTTTGAGGAAGCCCGACTCAGTAGTGAGTCATTCATGGGCTGTAACGATGATCACATATTTCATGAGATTTCGAGATTACATTCACATTTGTACCCAATTTTGCGAATTGCGATTACATGTGGTCACTCACTATGAGTTCCATTAAATGGCTCAAAGTTGCAGTGGGCTGTCGGCGAATGGGACTGTAAGGTCACACGGTGGACTGACAACCTGGTAAAGGTCGCCGAAATTTAGGTTCAGGATGGCGTGTGTGGATACCCGCGGGCGAGGTCTAGCAGTCGATTTCTTTTGGCAATCATGAAGATGATATGAATTATGCCTGCGTATTTCGTCCCGAAGGTGATGTAATAACCAAACTACGAATACACAGAGTTGTGAATAAGGTGACTGCTCCAGGGTATTTTATTTTTAAAATGTAAAAAAAGAGTTATAATCGACATTATGGTTTTTGTAGATATTGATATGGTCTTTCATTGTGTACAACACGTTCTTTTTATCACCACCTTAACTTTTTCTAGTAATAAATAGAGCCAATGTTACTCAGGGCCAGGTTATGGTAGCATTCTAATGGTAAAGAACTCATAAGGTTTTGACAGACAGACAGACATTATACCAAAATTATTGTTCGGTTAAATATTTTTACCTTTATAATTTTGTAGCGTTAATGTTGGGTGGTCCACTCAAAAGCTTTAATTTGCCGCCCGAGTCACGGGCCCCGGCTTGCCCCCCTAGATAGGGGGCTGGTCCCATACCATCGTAAGAGCAGTTAGCCACGAAAGAAGGAAAACTTGATACAAGCCTTAATTGTGCCGCAGTAGGCTCCATGAACTTGGCTAAAATTACGTTAGCCTGTTGGACGTCGAGCGATACGTCTCTACTAATCGTGTTAGACGTTTTATTTCGACGCCCACGGAAGTCGGACGGCCCCGCGCAGACCTCTCGGACCACCCACCGTCCGCCCAAGCGTACCGGCGGCGACGACAAAGCGTAACCGCCGAATGAAACACCGGTCGATTCGGCCGAAGCAAAGGGTATATTGGCAAAAACACGCTCAAGCCCGCGAGGCCACCTCGGCGGCGTACTCGCGGACGACGTCGACGAAGCTGGCGTCCGCCGCGAAGCCCAGGCTCAGCGCGCGGTCGGCCGCGAACGCGGGCGGCAGCGTGGCCACCATGCGGCGCACGCGCTCGTCCGCCACGAAGCGCACGCGCGCCGCGGCCTCGGGGCCCGCCACCGCGCCGACGGCGTCCACCATCTGGCGGGCCGACACGCGCAGGCCCGGCAGCGACAGCGCCCGCCGCGCGCCCAGCGCCGCGGCCGGCACGAGCGCCGCGTGCGCCAGGTTGGCCACGGCCACGCGCGGGCTGCACAGCCACAGCGCCTGCTCGCCCGCCACGGGGCAGCGCGCCTCGCGGCCCGCCAGCGCGTCGCGCACCACGGCGCTGGCGTACGACGTCACGGCCGCGTTGGCCGAGCCGGCGCGCACGCTCACGGTGGGCAGGCGCACGGCGCGCGCGTCCGCGAAGCCGCGCCGCGCGTACTCGCCCACCAGCAGCTCGCCCACGGCCTTGGCGGCGCCGTACGACGTGCGCGGGGTGGGCGCCGCGTCCTCGGCGGCCACGCGCGGCGGCGGCTCCCCGCCGAACGCGGCCACGCTGCTGGCGAACACGAAGCGCGCCGCGGGCGCCGCGTGCCGCACGGCCTCCAGCAGCGCGCGCGTGCCGTCCACGTTGACGCGCATGCCCAGGTCGAAGTCGGCCTCGGCCTCGCCGCTCACCGCGGCGGCCAGGTGGAACACGACGTCGCAGCGCGCGTCCACGAGCGCGGCGGCCGCGCCGGGCTCCGCCAGGTCCGCGGCGAGCGTGCGCGCGCGCGGATCCGCCCTGGGCGGGGGCTCGGCGCGGTCGGCCAGCAGCAGGCTCGCCACGGGCAGCGGCGACTCGTCGCCCAGCAGCAGGTCCGCCAGGCGCGAGCCCAGAAAGCCCGCGGCGCCGGTCACCACGACGTTCATCTCCGGGACGCGCTCGTTCGCCTCGGCGTTCGCGCGCAGAGTGTCATGTCAAGCACCGGCCGCGCTATCGGCTGCTCGTTCGCTATCGCCGCGGTTCGCCGAAAACGTAAACAGGAGGGACCCGAGATTACCAAAAACGGCCGGTGCACCGTCGCCGCCCGCCGCCGGCGGCCTCGTCGCTCATTAGTTGACATCACTATCAGACTTGATTCTCATTTCGTCGATAGTTCCTTTCGATCTGCCTCATTGTACTTTCTTGCCGTGTATGTTGATAATAAAAGAAAGCTCGTATGTCAGGAAAGAGGTCAATTAAAAAATGGGCTGAGTAGTCTACTACTAATAATTTGTGAGGTTTCTCTCACATCACTCATCACACACCACGAGCAAGTTGATTCGGATGACTATACAAATGCGTGTTAGAAAATATTGTATGTAAATGAAGTGTGGACTCGTATCACAAGAGTTCATATATCGGGTACCTACCTAACATTTGGCCTCAGCACCGCGCCGCCGTCTTAAATCTGATAGTAAGTAAATCAGCTGACCTCTGCCAGTCGGTGATATCACAAACATAACAGAAACAGCGAGTTTTAGTAAATATCACTATATAATATAAAACAAAGTCGCCGTCGTCTGTCCGTCCCTAAGTAATGTAGACAAATATCACATAATTACTTTTACAAGAAAGCACAATACAATTAATTTCAATTACAAACTTTCTGGTAGATTACTAAATAGAGTTCAGGAAGTTAGGGACCACGCTTACAGTCATGACATGAGTAACACCCAGGTGTTACTCATGTCATGAATGTAAGCTTCATTATAATATTCATTCACATTAACAATATTATCGAAAAATCATTTAAACAATTAGGCCTTAAACTTAGATTATCTAGACCTTTTAAGCAAGCCGCAACTTATAAAATCTTGTTCAATGCTTTTGTTCGCAGTCATCTGGAATTTGCAAGTATAATTTGGAACCCACAATATGCAGTGCACATAAGTCGCATTGAAAAGATTCAGAATAAATTTCTTAAATCTCTAGATGGTTAACTATAGGTTTTTATGTGTACATTTTAAGATATTTATATATATATATAAAACTGTATGTTTTCTAAAAAAAAAGTATGCTTATTATTATTGCTTATTTTATCTTTAAAACTACGCAACGGATTTTGACGCGGTTTGTTTTTCAAGAGGAAGGTTTATATACATGCATAATTGCACCCGTGCGAAGCCAGGGCGGGTCACTAGTTTTAAATATAATTATTATAGCAGTCGACAAAAATCTTGAGCAAAAGTTGCGATGGTGTGGGAAATATCGCGCATGTCAACCAATCATGTGGGACTTGTGGGATTGCTGTGAAAGTTGGATCGCCGCCAGTAGACCGTAGACTAATTTCCGTCTAATATCGAGGAGTTCATTTATGGGCTGAGATGACGTTGATACTTTGTGACCGACAAGACTGCAGCACATTCACCACAGAGTCATTTTAAAACAGATGGCGTAAATTGTGAATTTTACTACTACTAAGCCCTTAAACGACCCACTGCTTAGTCGGGCCTGATGGGTCATAGGGAGGGTCATTAGTCTACTGTACCACGCTGGCCAGACGGGTTGGCACAGGGTTTCGTATCAAGTTTTCCGTCTCGTGCGGCTAGGTTTTCGGCCTTGTCATTTCCTTTTGTCTGAGATGCAATGGGGTGGTGACACAATGTATTCTAAATCCGTCACCACACGGACCTGAATTCACGATGTGACAACCAGACGCCACACAGCTCGTTATGATATGGTGTACCTGGAGGTTTACCACTATAGCGTCATTCGGCTAGAGCTCACCACTGTTAGCTAGCTCCTCCGAAATAAGGTATAATATACATAGTATGTATGTATATTTATATAGGTATTTAGTACTTAATATGTATTTCTTTTGTATTGTATGTATTCATTTACTACTCTAAATGTCAATTGCTTAATTTAGTTAAAATAAATCCATTGCTTTATCGACATGTATTATCGATAGCCAATGATATTACATACAAGTGATTACATAATTAAAACGTTGCTACAAAAAACAATTCGATTGAGTCTCTCTCTCTCTCTCTCTCTCTCTCTCTCTCTATCAGGGGCGTAGCGAGCCTTGGGCCTTGGTGGGGTGGGGCCCCGTATAAAAATTTATTTGCGGGCCCATATGAAGGGTAAACATTTCTCACAAAAGAACAAAATTCTTCCGAACTTTTTTCAAACTATTTAAATTAAATATACACGCTCCTTGCCAGTGTTCCCAACCGTACGATAATTATCGTACATGTACGATAATTTGGGCCTACGTACGATGTACGATAACATATTATTATGGTACATCGTACGCAGATTGTACGATAATTTCCGTAGAATTTAAGACGTAAGTGAAGATGAAGAAACGTAAGATGTAGAATTTTCAATATTCGACTACGCTGATAGTCTAGCATGATATTATTTAGCCCAAGACCATGGACGTATAAAAAAAGGCGGACGGAACTCTGGCTAAGACAAAAGTGAGACGCCAAAATGGCGGCAGCTCTGTATGTGTGAGTTAATTTTGGGGTTGCCAAGATACACAAAATTTTGCAATAAAAACATGGTTAAAATATTAAAAAAAAATGTTCGAAATTGTTATGTTTAACTTTAACATCCTAAATGCCGAGTATTTTTTTTATAATAATGTCTTTTACTTTGAGAGGTTTTTGAAATTTCCTCTAATTTCGAGATGTTTTGAAAACGATTCTAAATTAAAAGAAATGCTTTCATTACCAAAAATTTTTTTGTGGTAATATATTTATGTTGCCTAACTATAATTATAATTATTTGCGCACCACTTGAGAAGCACTCGTATTAAATGGTACATTAACAGTTTACTCCTCTGCCACGTATCTTGACTCAAACAAATATTAAAACAAAATAAAGCACTGGGGATTAAAATAATGTATGAATATTTTTACGATTCGACGACACGGTTGGCGCAGCATGTCGCGGGTTCGATCCCCGCACGGAAGAAATATTTGTACGACCTACAAGTACTTGTCCCGGGTCTGTGTGTTTTTCTATATATATGTATGTATTTACAAAAAAAAATGTATTTAAGTAGTTTATCATCCATCTCGTTACCATAACACAAGCATTAGGTTGCTTAGCTTGGGACGAGATGGCGTTGTGTGAAATGTCCAAGGATATTTATTATTATTATATACCGACACACTAGCTGCAACGTACATTTAAATTTTGAAAAAATAAGCGGCATAGTTTCACTTTTTTTGTATTATCCATGTCTTGGTAGATTGCTAATTTACCTTTTAAGGCACTGCATAAGTAACAACACGCCGAATTCCTCCTTTAGTTGTTTAAAAGTCATCCGCATCAAAATGTATACTGCAAATGACATTGTATTTGTTTGGAATCCAATCGTTTTCACCATTACAATTTCTACTAAGTAATTTTAATTCAATCATTTCTCCATACTTAATTTTCCTTAGAAAATCTAGCAAAAGGAATATAAAATAAAATACCCAGTAGTAACTATTAAATAATTAACCATAATAATATATTGATTTTTATAATAAACTAAAAATTGCGCACATTTCGGTTAATTTGCACACGTGAATATTGGCAACACTGAACCTAAAATTAATTGTTTTGTTCTAGCAAATACAAATTGATTTTAATGTGTATAATCTGGAAATAAGTGATTGAATTATTCATTTAGGTATGAAACGTGATTCCTGGATTGTTTTTCTTTCGGTCACTACCGTTTTTACACCATTTTACCACGCAAGACATGATTTATAGTTTTTATTTTTTCGCCGCATATTGCGTCTTTAAGCATCGATGTTCACGCGCGTAATGGCCGACTAATGTGTGAAAGTGTGCGTGCTGGCCTGTACATATAGCTGATCTGGCCGACTATGATGTCACAGTTTTGAGTTAGCGAGACTCTGTCCAACTTTTTTTATACGTCCATGCCCAAGACGTATAAAAAAAAGCTCTTCTAAAAGAGTGGACGTCTAAAAAAAAGGTCGTCTAAAAACGTGGTAGTCAAGAGTAGAGGTCTAAAAAAAAGCTCGTCTAAAAGAGTGGACGTCCAAAAAAAAAGGTCGTACGATAATTTCGGCCGATGTACGATAATTTTACGCATTTTATTTAAGCCCCCTTGTACGATAATCAGTCCGCTTCAGGTTGGTTGGTAACACTGCTCCTTGCCCCTTTTTTCGGCAAACTGATTTAATAAATGATTTATAGCTAATGATGACTTTAGTTTTTCTAAAGTTTGTGCCTCTGAAATAGTAAAAAATTTGGGAAGTTATTATTAATTTTTGCTTACGCACGGTAGCTACGCCCCTGCCTCTATACTCTCGATAGAGAAAGGACATTTGGAGGTTAAATCTGTCAAAAGATCAAAACAAAATTTAGCTGATGTGCGTACATTACGAGTTTAGTGTTTTTTTAATAAATACTATTATACGTCTTGTGATTGTATGAAATTATAAAAATAATCTCTTATGTTAAAAATAAAATATTTCATTAATCACGGGAGAGGTTCCCTGTAAATTTTATTAGGAATTTGCAGGAATTCTTTAACACAGGTAGGATGAAGAAATATTGGTAATTAATTATTTAATATGAATGAACTGTTTGGTATTTCATATTATATATTGTAGGTACTGTGTGTGGCAAATGATTAGGCATAAATACATTTTAGATATATATTTAGGTTGTGTCGAATAAAGGTCAAAATCAATAATTTTGATTTTCTGGAAACCCATGCATGATAGAAAACTGGTTCTCAGGGGTAAAAGCGTTGGTAACAATGTTCTCTGCGCGGTGATACTAAAATATAATTCGACAAATTCTTGGGATAGAAAACCATAGAATAGTTTGAAAACTGCCTTCTACGCTACCCTACCCTATTCCATCCTGAGGGTGCTTAAGAGCAGACAAAAGGAAATGTCAAGGCTGAAAACCTAGCTACAAATGAAGGAAAACTTGAAACAAAATCATGTGCCAACCCACCTGGCCAGCGTGGGACAGCAGGCTAATGACCCTCCCCATGATGGAAGGAGGCCCGACTCAGCAGTGAGTCGTTTATGGGCTGAGTAGTAGCAGTACAATTCTTCTGTAGAGTGCTCAGCTGCTCACTATTGTTCCCAGTCTGAGAAGCTTTTATGTTTTTGAAAGTGGTATTTGACATTAAACACATGCTGTTTGATTGCTTAGAACTATGGTTGCAAAGAACCAGCTTCTTGGCCTATACATGAACAATTGCTGAGCCAGGCCACCCCATGTAGTAGGGATAGCCTGTATATTGGCTTAGTCAGGTATATGTGCATATTCCCTTCTATTCAGGCTAGGTGGTCTATTCGTTGAGTTCCTTTAGATCCTCTCCATGGAACAGGTTGGTGACATCTTGTATTCTTAATATGTCATGGAATGCCACACTAATATTACCTTCATTACACATTTCACTGTAGGGTGTCGATGCATTACTATTTTAATGAGAAACGCATTCAATCCCAGATAGGTGAGTAATGTACCTAGTGCACAGCACACAGTGGTGCTGATTGTTTCAAATTATAGTGTGGTGACTTCAAATTCGTTCAAATGTTTTGTTGCTTATCAAGATTGGTAGCTTTTCGATACAGACAGGTACCAAAACAAAGTACATTCAACAAGAGTAAGAAGTTAAGTCGTAACTTTTTGTGATGATTGCACATTGAAATTAAAAACTTTTCAGTAATGTATTAGATAACGTAAAATAAACATCAACAAAAGGGTCCAGTGCTGCAAAGCAGGACTTCTGCAAAACATTCGAAATGTGGGGAATGACATAATGTAAAGCCAGCAATATACGTTGGCCTAGCATTGCCGAGTGAATGCCAATACCAACGTATAGACGGTATATTTGCATTGTCTGGCCATCGCTCGGTGTCGCTCGCCTAGTTGGTTTCGATACACTTGCCCAACGTGTAGGCAGTAGCACATGCCTTGTATTAAATTGCCTACGCTCGCGTTGGCCTAGGCTCGGCCAACGTGTATTGCTGGCATAAAACACATGAGATAGTCCGGTCAATTTAGACATTCGAAGTTATCTAAATTCCCACCAAGCTGAAAATCGGTAAGATTGTTTAAAATATCGTTAAAAACAAAATTTGAAAGTTCCCTATCTTTCCCCTGTAAGGAAAAAAAATTATTCCAGGTCAAACGTAAAAAAAAAGAGTTTTTCGCGATTTTCAGCAAAACGGTAAGTTTTATCATAAAAATTTTTCAAACAAAAATTGTAGATCATAAAATTATCTACAAAAAATTAATTAATACCTACTTTTTTTTCTACGAGCCACCGTTTTTGGGATATAACGATTCAAAAAGTTGTAATCATCATAATATGCACACGTTTCCTCGCCACTTATGAGGTAGTGTACTTAGCGCGTTTTTTTTTTGTGGTTTCCCCAGTATGCCTATTCCACGGGTCAGTTTTGATTCTGTTATATAGACTTACTCGTATTACTGACTGCTCGAACTCCAACTGAAAAAACTATTTTCTTCTTAAAACCAGGAAAAGCTCAACATCAATCGGAAATGTATTCATCAAAAAGTTTATCTACTTTTGCAATGTGTCAAAATCATGTACTATTTTTACACGCAATAACTGGCTGTGATACGACATCTGCATTTTACAGGAGGGGTAACAGTCTTCAAACTATTTGAGAAACAAAATTTAGTTGAATGTGCTGAAGTTTTTAAAAATAGTAGTTCTACTCGACAAGAAATTATTACTAACGGCATTCGCTTTCTTCTTTCTATGTACGGAGCTCCTAAAAAAACTACCTGCTTAGATAAGTATAGATATGCATGTTTCGTTAAAAACACCAAAAGTAAAAAAACAAGTACAATTAGCTTGTCTTCCTCCAACCAAGTTCAAGTGTGGCTTGGTTATCAGCTAGACCCTACAGACTGGGGTTCGAAGTTGGTCAACAATTTATTAGAACCAGTGCACACTTTACTTCCACCTGCGCCGGAAAACCGGCTGAACTCGATTTTTTGCAACTGCAAAAAGGGATGCAGTGCTAAATGTGGTTGCAAAAAAGTCGGACTGTTCTGTTCTCCGGCATGTACACATTGTCAAGGCCGGTTGTGCTCTAATATTGAATCACCAACAGTAGAGGATCCGTATGATTCCAACGAGGCAACATGCGATACATCGCTACTAACGCAGTTTACATGCACTCAGGATGAAGATGAAGAAGAACAAGAAGAAGATTTTGAAAGTTACGACTCGGACGATTAAATTTCACTACTTTTTTTAACTTAAATTGCTTTTATCTTTTCAATCTCTGCTAATATCCATTATTTTTCAATAGTTTCTAATTAAAACAGGACCAAAACTGACCCGTGGAATAGGCCTACTGGGGAAACCACAAAAAAAACGCGCTAAGTACACTACCTCATAGGTGGCGAGGAAACGTGTGCATATTAAGACGATTACAATTTTTACAACTTTTTGAATCGTTATGTCTCAAAAACGGTGGCTCGTAGAAAAAAAAAGAATTAATTAATTTTTTGTAGATAATTTTATGATCTACAATTTTTGTATGAAATATTTTTATGATAAAACTTACCGTTTTGCTGAAAATCGCGAAGAACTCATTTTTTTACGTTTGACCTTGAATATTTTTTTTTCCTTACAGGGGAAAGATGGGGAACTTTCAAATTTTTTTTTAATGATTATTCAAACAATCTTACCGATTTTCAGCTTGGTGGGAATTTAGGTAACTTTACTCTTATTTTTTGGTCTAATTTGACCGGACTAAGATCTATCCATTAAAATTACGTAATATGTAAAATAAACATAATTTCAATGTGTAATCATTGCGGAAGACTAAGACATCTATACTTTAATAAAATTGTATATTGTACATAAATAAAAGATCTATATCTATACATCATCAGAGTCTGTTTGTTCCGGCTAATCTCTGGAACGGCTGGACCGATTTTGACGGGACTTTCACTGATAGGTAGCTGATGAAATAAGGAGTTTTTTATAGACTAGCTTCGCCCCGCGGCTTCGCCCGCGGTACGACAATAAGTAAGCGCGGGTGAAACCGTGGGGTGCAGCTAGTAATTATAATAAAGTGTTACATTTTTTTTACATTATTTGCTAATATATTTATTTATGTCACTATCACAATATATTATATACATCATATTAGAATATACAGCAGATTTTTACACTATATTATGTATTTCTTTTTTGTACCTCTTTTAGTCTCACACTCTAACCCAAAGGTAGGCTGGTAGAAAAGAGAATGCTTTAAGGCATTAAGCCTGCCTTATGCACCGCCACTTTTCATGAAGATTAAATAAATAGTAAGAATTCTGAATCTTCAATAATATGTATTCCTTTAGTTAAATATATATTTAACAAAAGGAATGTCTTGTAGCTGTTTTTGTATTGTGTTTTTTTTTATTACTTTGCGGTCCTATTTAATAATTTGATATAATGATATTTGCCCAACAAATTCCATATTACAAACTGTTATATTGGATCTGGAAGGCGTCAAGTGAAACGTGAATATTAAAACAATACAAAATAAACTTTAATAAAATAATAAATAATAATAATAAATAAATATCCTTGGACATTTCACACAACGCCATCTCGTCCCAAGTTAAGCAACTTAATGCTTGTGTTATGGTAACGAGATGGATGATAAACTACTTATATACATTTTTTTTTTTTGTAAATACATACATATTATAGATATAAATGACACCCAGACTCCGAGCCAGTGCCTCTGGTTTAGACAAAGACACTGGCCCGACCCCGGAATCGAACCCGGGACCCGTTGATCCAAAGGCGGCACATCTGACCACTAGACCAACTAACCAAATAAAACAAAACTTCTTGGTATATTGAGCCGACCAAACCCAAACAGCAGCACCTTCACAAGTATAATGCATATGTGACAGGCATTCTGATCAGCATCTGGTAAAAAAAAAAAACAAGTTTGTTTCTTCTCAAATTTGTTGGCCTAACCCGATTTGCCTAACCGCCACTCGCCAGTATTCACACGGAGCGATTGCCACCTGCCCTCCGCGAACCATTTAGTGGGATAACAGGTAACAATTTGGTTAGACCAGGTTAGATCTATTCTACGGGTAAAAAGTGCCACTCACGGTAGAATGGCAGTCGAGACCCATGGATTTACATGCCTTCCGAAGGGCAGAAGATGAGTTGAGTGGAGCAAAATTTCGTCCATGTATCGCAGCAGGGTTAAGTAAGACAGAATTCACGCTGGAAAGATGAACGAAAAATGAGTCGTTATAAAACGGGTCGCCGACTCGCGTCACGCGTCGCGCGTCCTCGCCGCATTGTCCGCTGCCACACAAAGGGCGAAACCCGAGCGGGGGCGGCCAGGCGCGAGTGCGGCGCGTACTTAAGGGCGGCCGGGGGCGCCGCGCTCACACTGCCACGCCATGCCCGAGCCAGCCGCGCGAGACTGCGCGCTCTACGTCCGGAAGGTGCACGAGAAGGCCGTCATCGAGAAGGTCCGCCGCCCTGCCCTTCCGACCGGCTCTCTCTTGTGCATCACGTGTGTCGCTTTCAATCGGAGTTTGCCACTTATTTGAGAGGATATATTGGAGCCGGTACAACATTTAAACCAAACGGTGGTAGCGTACCGCGACAATAAACATGTCGTAATGTTTAACACGTTTCACTCCTATTAAGCTTAAGCAAACTCTATTTATTCTGTGCTCGAACTTCCGTAGACATGTTCCGATCCGAATGTGGCCGAGACTGCAAGAGAGCCCACCCCTTTCCTTTTCCACGATGGCCGGGCTCCAACTACGTGATGAGGAATAGGAGAGTTAGCCACCTTTGGTTCGCAGAGGCTGATGGCGATCGAGCGCAACGCGGAGGCGGCTGCGGCTGCGGCCGCGGCCGTGGCCCCCGAGGCCCCTGCCCCCGCGCACCAGGTGCATGTCATCACCCTGGAGAATGGCGAACACAACGACTCCACACTGTACAGGTGACTGCCACTATATTTCATCGTTGTCACTTTATAAATATCCTACTACATAATAAGATCATTCTGAAAGCAAATGAAAAACATATTCCTTACGGCATTTGATAATCGTACCATGTTAACAATGACTGTAGCAGTGATATCTATTTCCAAAAAAGAATCTAACTCAATTTAAATTGGACTCGGCGAACGTTGTTTTGTCACATAATAACGAAGAAAGGGGCTCTCTCCTGCGCGAGCGCCTTTTTGTTGACACAATAATGTACTTTAAATTCGTCACGGTTCAAATCGTCATCAATCATCAAATCAATGAATGTCATGAGCAAATTCAAAATTACTTACGAGTATGATGAATAACGTATTGGTTAGCATAGGGATTAGTTTAACGTGGTTTAACCAGACAAACGAAATCTTCCTACGATTGATGATTAGTCTATAAAACATTTTTGTGGATATATGCCTCAGGCTAAATTTTTTGTAACTTAATGACTTTGTTATTTTTCTGATGACCTTATCACATTGCCCGTCCGTAGGTGATATTGATTGATGGAGATCGTTGTGTGCATTTCCGTTACCCGTTGTCTTCAGGTTCGAGAAAGGATGCTACTTGGAATTTAGCCCCGGGCCGTCGCTCCTCGGCCGCAAAGTGTTCCTGTACACCAACTACGTGATCGCGGATGACCGTGAGTGCCTCCACACGTAGTACGCAATGCCGACGAGACCGCGCCGCGGGGTTTGTAACCACCGTTGGTGTACGTGCGCAGAAGACGAGAGCGCCGAGTTCGTGCGCAACCAGTACTACGGGCTGCAGTGGCAGCGAGGCAGGCCCGAGGGCGAGGGCGACGGCGAGGGCGAGGGGGAGGTCGAGGGCGAGGGCGACGAGCGAGGCGTGCTGGGCGCCGGGGTGCTGCTCACCGACCCCGACGTGTTCTGCCGGCTGCGCCTGGCGCGCGCGGGCTCCTTCCACTACTACTTCGTGTACGACACCGCGTCAGTATCCGCCGCCCTGTCGTGTTGCCGCGCCCCCCTAGCTTCGGCCGCGCTCTAACCCGTGCGTCCGCCAGCAGCGAGTCGGCGCTGGGCCCCGCCGGGTCGGGCTGGTTCGGCGTGGCGCCCACGCTGCCCGTGCCGGCCGACGCCGTGGCGTGCCAGACGGTGCTGGCCAAGTGCCTGGGCCCGCTGGACCGCTGGGAGGCGACGCTGCGCGTGGCCAAGGAGAGCGGCTACAACGCGCTGCACTTCTCGCCCGTGCAGGAGCTCGGCGCGTCCGGCTCCGGCTACAGCGTGGCCAACCAGCTGCGGCTCAACCCGGCCTTCGGCGCCGGACGCACCTTCGCCGACGTGGAGGCGCTGCTGGCGCGGCTGCGCGCCGACTGGGGGCTGCTGGCCGTGGGCGACGTGGTGCTCAACCACACGGCCAACGAGACGCCGTGGCTGGCCACGCACCCCGAGGCCACGTACAACTGCGCCTCGTGCCCGCACCTGCGGCCCGCGGCGCTGCTGGACGCGCTGCTGGCGCGCGCCTCGGCCGCCGTGGCGCGCGGCGAGCTCGAGCCCAGGGTGCCGAGGGCCGTCTCCTGCGAGGACCACGTGGCCGCCGTGCGCGACCACCTGGAGCGGCGCCTGCTGCCCGACGCGCGCCTGCACGAGCTCTTCGCCTGCGACGCGCCCGCGCTCGTGCGCGACTTCTGCCGCCTGGCGCGCGCCAAGCTGCCCGCGCCGCGGCCCCCCGCGGAGGCCGAGGCCGAGGCCGAGGCGCGGCGGCTGCGGCTGCTGCCCGACCCGCAGTTCCGCCGCCTGCGCGCCTCCGTCGACATGGACCTGGCGCTGCAGCTCTACAACGTGCACAGGTGAGCGCGGGGCCCGGGGGCGCCAGGCCGCCCGCGACCGTCCGCTCACGGCCGTCGCGCGTCGCCCGCAGGCCCGACTGCCCCGACGAGGAGGCGCGCCTGAAGCGGTGCTGCGACGAGCTGCGGCGCCACCTGGAGCGGCTCAACGAGGCCGCCGCAGACGAGCTGGCGGGGCACCTGCGCGCCGCGCTGGACAACGTGGCGGCCGGCATCCGCTACCACCGCCTGGAGGCGGAGGGCCGCGTGGCCGAGGTGAGCGCGGCGCACCCGCTGGTGCCGCGCTACTTCACGTGGGCCTGCGACGTGGAGGGCGGCGCGCTGGCCGACGTGGAGGCCGCGCTGTACGGCGACGCGGGCGCCCTCTGCATGGCGCACAACGGCTGGGTCATGGGCGCCGACCCGCTGGTGGACTTCGCGGCGCGCGACCAGGCCGGCCGCGTGTACCTGCGCCGCGAGCTCATCGCCTGGGGCGACAGCGTCAAGCTGCGCTACGGCGCGCGGCCCGAGGACAGCCCCTTCCTGTGGGCGCACATGCGCGAGTACGTCGAGCTCACGGCCGAGGTGTTCGACGGGCTGCGCCTGGACAACTGCCACTCCACGCCCCTGCACGTGAGTGTGCGCCCTGGCCGCGCCCCCGCGCCCCCGCGCCCCTCGGCGAGGCCCGCCTGACGCCCCCCGCTTCGCAGGTGGCCGAGTACATGCTGGACTGCGCGCGCAACGTCAAGCCCGACCTGTACGTGGTGGCCGAGCTGTTCACCGACTCCGACCAGATCGACAACATCTTCGTGAACCGGCTGGGCATCACGGTGCTCATCCGCGGTGAGTCATCTCGTCACTCGTCCGCGGCCCTCGGCCCTCGGCCGCCCCGCTGCCCCGCTCACGAGCCGCGTCTCCCGCAGAGGCGCTGAGCGCGTGGGACGCGCACGAGCAGGGGCGCCTGGTGCACCGCTTCGGCGGGCGGCCCGTGGGCGCCTTCCTGCGCGGCGGGCGGCGGGCGGCGCAGGCGCGCGTGGCGCCCGCGCTGCTCATGGACGCCACGCACGACAACCCCAGCCCGCTGCGCACGCGCTGCCCGCTGGACGCGCTGCCGTCCGCGGCGCTGGTGGCCATGGCCTGCTGCGCCACGGGCTCCACGCGCGGCCTGGACGAGCTGGTGCCGCACCAGGTGCACGTGGTGGACGAGGCGCGCCTGTACGCGCGGTGGGGGGCCCAGGGGGACGAGGGCGAGGAGCCCCTCGTGGGGCCCGCCACCGGCATGGTGTCCGCCAAGCGCGCGCTCAACGAGCTGCACGCCGAGCTGGCCGCGCAGGGCTACGACGAGGTGTTCGTGGACCAGGTGGACGCCGACGTGGTGGCCGTCACGCGCCACGACCCGCGGACGCGCCGGGTGAGTGGCTCGAAAGAGGACCTTGAGCAGGTTCTCGCCGTTTCTTTTGCAAAATAAAAGTAAGGAACAAAAACGTTTCATTCCAAGTATTGTCCATCGCTGGCGACCACTTTCTCCTCTCTTTCTATCAATACGAATCGTATATGAATTCCACTGTGTGTCACTGGTTTTACAGCATCAGGCACAGTGTTGACATGGAGCAAAATCACTTTCAAGGAACAGCGAGAACCTATTCAAGGTCCTTTTATTCAAATCTACACATGTACTACATTTGTACCTATGTAGTGTGTCCCCGCCATCAGCTGCGGGACAGGCGACTTTTAGGTCGTTTGAGACACAAATAACCACTCCTATTCATTTGACGCTAACTTGATCCTATCGGAAGCCTAATTATGGACATACATTTCACAGTAAAATATGGCCTAAAACCTTTTTATTTTGATTATTAGAAGCTTGTCTAGCACGAGCTAATGTATACTAAATGTATTCACTAGGAATATAAATATGTGAAATTCGGTCGCTCAGTCGGTGATCCTGGTGGCGTTCACGGCGTTCGCGGAGCCCCCGGCCGGCGCCGAGCGCACGCCGCGGCCGCTGCGCTTCGAGGGCGAGCTGGAGGAGGTGGCCCTGGAGGCCACGCTGCGGCGCGAGGGCGAAGGCGCCCCGGGCCGCCCGTGGGAGCCCCACGCGCGCCTCATCACGGGCCTCCGCGACGTGACGTGCGACGTGCGCCGCGCCGTGCCGCTGGCGCAGTCGCGCGTGTTCTCGGGCGCGCGCGACGCGGGCGCCACGTGCGAGCTGGCCT
Organism: Clostera curtula; assembly: GCA_905475355.2. Classification (NCBI taxonomy): domain Eukaryota; kingdom Metazoa; phylum Arthropoda; class Insecta; order Lepidoptera; family Notodontidae; genus Clostera; species Clostera curtula. The sequence goes on from FR997799.1 coordinate 20,372,823, forward strand.
TCCGGCCGCTGCGGCCCGGCACCGTGGCCGCCGTGCGCGTGCGGCCGCGGCCCGCCGCCGCCGCGGCCCTGCAGCGGCTGACGCGCTGCCTCGCCGCGCCCGACCCGCTGGCGCTGGCGCCCTCGCTGCGGGGCCTGGACCTCGTGGCCCTGAACGCGCTGCTGTACCGCTGCGACGCCGAGGAGCGCGACGCCGGCGGCGGCGGCGTCTACGACGTGCCCGGCCACGGCCCGCTCGTCTACGCCGGCATGCAGGTCGGTCCTTTCACCTTCGATATTTTGTAAAAGCTGAAAGTACTTCTGTGCATAGCTCCTATTCCGGTAAGGACGACCGGATACTATAGAATGCGGGTTGTGTTCTCTTGGGCAGTACCAGGTAAAATAGTCCCTTAATTTCGTTAAAGTATACAATAAAATTTTTATATATGTTACTTGGGGACCTATCAAAAAATGTTACCTCAAAAGCCGATCAAATTTAATGGTTTTCACACCTTGCCGGACACATTGAAAGTCCTCCATAGGTACGAGCGCGAGTGCTTAGTCGCTTGCGATCTATAAAGATTTCCAATAATTAAAAAACAATACGTTCATAGCCATCTTTACTAATATTGTAAAGAAGAAAGATTTGTATTATTAATATTTAATTCTTATAATTCTTGGGCTGGCACGGTTCAGATTCAGATTCAGATTCATTTATTCCACATAAAATAGAGTACATTGTAATGATCTTAATTTAAGTTAGTCTCATCTATTTAGCTAGTAATTAGCATGTGAAATTTTAAGCTTATAATAGTTCAGGCATTTACTACTTAATAATATTTCTAGAGCACAAAGTTCCCCTTAAAGATTACCTATATATAATAATAAATTCATTTAATTAATTATACATTAGATTAGAAAAAGTTAGAATAATTCATTAACAGAATAGAAACAGTTCTCAATAAGCCAATGTTTAAGTACCTTTTTAAATTTTAACAGGGGAAGATCTTTAAAACTTTGCGGTAGGGAATTATACACTTTTACACACATAGCGTATGAATTTTTTTGAATGTAGTTCTTGATATACAGTTCAATACAAGTCTATCTCCATTTCTTGTGTTGCGAGGATATACTTCCGATGCCCTAGTAAATAATTCTGGATGTGTTTTTACAAATACACCAATCTCAAAAATGTACATACCCGCTAGTGTCAAAATATTTAATCTTTTGAATAGGGGCTTACAGGAGTCATAAGGAGGAGTTCCAGTAATGGCCCTTAAACACTTCTTTTGTAGTAAGAATGCTCTAGATATATTCGTAGAATTCCCCCATAGCAGAATACCGTATTTTAGAATTGAACCTACGTAACCATGATATGCCATAATTACAGTATCCATCGATGTAGTTTTACTTAGTCTTGCCAATACATATACAAATCTGTTTATCCTGCTGCTGATATCTTCAATATGGGTTTTCCAATCGCAAAACTTGTCCAAAGATATGCCCAAAAATTTTACACTATCTGTATCTTTTATAACATTATCATTATACGTAATATTTAGAGCCGTTGAATTATTATTACTCTTAGATCTGAATTGTATATAGTGTGTCTTACTTAAATTTACTTTCAAATTATTATCGTGAAGCCATTTAATTATTAGATTGATAGTATTATTTATTTCCATGTCAAAAGTTTCTGGATTATTTGATGTCACGACTATAGAGATATCATCAGCAAATAATGTACATTTATGATTTATTATGTCTGGTATGTCATTTATATAGAAAAGAAATAGTAGTGGTCCCAATACGCTACCTTGTGGGACGCCATATTTGTTAACTAGATATGTGGACCTGTAGTGTTGAATTATAGAGTGCGTATCTAAATTGCTTATTTCCACACATTGTTCACGAGATGATAAGTAGCTATCTATCCAGTCCAGAGCAACTCCTCTTATTCCGTAGTTCTCTAGTTTCTTAAGCAACAGTTTATGTAAAACAAAGTCAAACGCCTTGGACATGTCAAAAAAGACTGCTACAGTCAGCTGTTTCTTATTTATGCTGTTAATTATGCTTTGTGTAAGATTAAAGGCAGCTAACGTCGTTGATTTCCCTTTTTGAAATCCATTTTGTTCAGGTTTTAAAGTATGTTCTTTATTTGCAAAACAGACGAGCCTTTTATACATGGCCTTTTCAAAGATCTTAGATATTATTGGTATTAAAGTTATTGGTCTATAATTATGCAGATCGGTTTTATCTCCTTTTTTATGCAACGGCTTAACAATCGATTTTTTTAAAGCGTCTGGGAACTTGCCTTGTACAAAAGAAAGATTAATTAAGTGTGTTATGACGGGAGTAATTATATTACTACAAAATTTAAGCACCTTTGTTGCAATTTCATCGTAGCCGACGGAGTTCGTATTCTTTAAAGACATGATTATATTTTTTGTTTCATTTAACGTTAATGCTGTTAAAAATATAGAATTGCTGATATGTAACTTATTTGTATTAGTATCTTGTTTTTTTTCATCAGTTAAGTTTAAAAGAAACTCATTCAGCTTTGTAGCGATTTCGACTGGTTCCTTAATAATTTTATCATCGATTTTAATTTCTTGTATGTGCTCATGACTATTATTATTATCTGAATCATCATTTATTATTTTCCACGCTGCTTTACACTTATTTTTTGACCCGGCTATAATTCTGTGATGGCATATTTTTTGTGATTTTGTGATACACAATCGTAGAAGCTTAGAGTAATTTTTAAATTTAAGTTTATTATCAACAGTTCTATTTTTATAAAATTTGAACCGCAGCGACCTTTTTGTTTGGCTACTCCGTTTGATGCCATCCGTTATCCATTTTGCACCGTGTCCATGATTTTTTACCCTATGTTTAAGTAACGGGAAACACAAGTCATAAAATATCTTAAATTCTTGGTGGAAAATATTAAAGGCTTTATTTACGTCATTTTCACTATATACTTCGTTAAAAGACAAACTCCTTATGCATTCATAGAATTTATTTGTATTTTCGTCACTTAGGTCCCTTTTTATGGTGTACATTTTATGTGGTTTTGTTATATTTTTAGTGGTTGGAATGCGTAGCAGCTGTGCTGTGTCATGATCTGACAGTCCCAGCCGTAGGGTTTCGCCAGTAGCTTTTTTTACATTACTCACCATATGATCAATGCAGGAATTGAGACGTGTTGGTTCTTTAATGTGCAGAGTCATGTTGTAGCTGGTAATAATATCAGTTAAGGTAGTCACTATTTTATTAGTCTTAAGGGTATTGATGGTTTCGATCGAACCGTTTTCTTCTTGCGCGACCGCCGCGAGCATGCGGATTAATCTAACTTCTTTAATTAGTATAGATCGCACGAGGTCCGCGGCGCCAAATTTCGGGTCCCGTGAGATTGATCTCGGATAATTGCACTGTGTATGTATTTGTGCAACAAGAGAGCAAAGTAGTTTTTTGCTGCGAGTGCTGATATTGAATCCCGAGCAAGCGAAGGAATCAATGATTGAATCACGAGCGTAGCGAGTGATTCTAAAGTTGATTCCTGAATGTTGCGAGGGATTCAAAGGCACGAGATGCAAAAATCTTTGCTCTCGTGTAACACACATAACACAAATAATGCACAAATAACTATTGTTATCACTATCACTACATATTATAAAACAAAGTCGCTGTCATCTCTCCGTCTCTATGTATGCTTAAATCTTTTAAACTACGCAACGTATTTTGAAGCGGTTTTTTTTCATAGATAGAGTAATTCAAGAGGAAGGTTTATATGTATGTATATTGTAGAAATCCATAATATTGTAGAGAAACATTGATAAATTAAGAGATTCATCATTGCACCCGTGCGAAGCCGGGGCCATTTTACCATTTATTTCCCTACTAGTGACCCACTAGTAGGGAAATAAATGGTAAAATGAAAAATAAAAAGGATTCATTACCTATATAGGTAATGAATCCTATATATACATTTTCATTTCTCTTAAAATCTATTAAGTAGTCATTGGTACATAATCATCATCTCCCCCTCGACTGTGCTGCCACCTTGTCGGGAAGAGGGGGCTTGAGTGCCTCAATGATCCGTAGGGACATACCGGCCAGGGCCTCCAATGCCGGGCGGGCCCACGGGGAGAGGCACCCAGCGCCACAGTGGACAGGACCTCCAGGGACTCCTCTGTCCTCAGAGTTGCCTTGCAAGACCGCTGCGTGGCGGGTCGCAAAGGAGGGAGCTCCGGCTGACCCGCGCCGCTGACGGAGGTAGGGGTCGTGACGATGCGAACCCCTTCTGCCCTCGTCAAGGAGGCCGGTGGTGGGTCGGGGGACCCGCCACCGACAAAGGACTCGTTGACTGAGAGGGCGTCCCAGTTGCCCGGGATGCCCTCTCTGATAGTTGCGTTGAGGACACCACGCCGTGGACTGTTGAGTCACTGTTGACTGCGCTTGCGCGAACCTGTGGCGCCCAAGCGCGCCGTGCGAGGGTATACCGCTGGGGTTTTAGTGGGTAGACGACCCTTGTCGGAGTCCCGCATAATCACCGACCTCTCCCCCGGGGAGCGGTGGTATGCATAAAGCATTTCCCCAGCGACAACAGCAAAAAATAAAAAGGTACATAATCATCTTATGTATTAGAAAAGTTAAGAATTCTATGTATTAAAAAAATTAGAAGGTTTTCATTTCTTTTATAATAAAAAATAAATAAATTAAAACAGGTATTTAATCATCATCATTATATAATATAAAACAAATACACTGTCGTCTGTCCGTCCCTATGTATGCTTAAAAATCTTTAAAACGTGTTGAATGTTTCTATGCAACTGTTTTCATAATTAAAACTACATAACGTGATACGATATCGACGAAATAAACTTGTCTAAACATGCAGTGCACTAGCAATTAGAAGCAGCACTTAACTTTAGAACAAACCATCGCGAAACAATCTCGTCTCTGTACAAGTTCAAGCGCTTAAATCCGTGCGAATACTTTTGCCTAATATTCGATAATCGCTATACTGCCGAATATGCTATTCGTTGCAAGCCTTCTTTCGATAAATCCATTACAAATATCGGTGAAGGTCGTCGTATAACGGGATCGCCTTGCATCGGCATTCGTCCAATCACATAGACATCGGTCTACAATCGGTCGCCTCGTCCTCGGCAGGGCGTGGCGTCGCTGCTGGCCGAGGTGACGCCGAGCGACGACCTGGGGCACCCGCTGTGCGACAACTTGCGCGCCGGAGACTGGCTGGCCGAGTACTGCTGGCGCCGCCTGGAGCGGGAGCCGCGCCTGGCCGCCGTGGCCGAGCGGTACCGCGACGCGTTCCAGCCGCTGGCGGCGCTGCCGCGCTTCCTGGTGCCCGCGTACTTCGCGGCGCTGGCCGAGGCCGCGCACGGGCGCCTGCTGCGCGCCGCGCTGGCCCGCCTGGGCGCGCCCGGCCGCGCAGACTCCTTCGCGCAGGCGCTGGCGCTCACCAGCGTGCAGCTGCTGGCCGCGCCGCCCTCGGCCTCGCTGCCGCCGCCCTGGCCCGCCGGCGCGCCCACGCTGGCGGCGGGCCTGCCGCACTTCGCCGTGGGCTGCATGCGCTGCTGGGGCCGCGACACCTTCGTGGCGCTGCGCGGCCTCATGCTGCTGACGGGGCGCCACGCGGACGCGCGCGCCCACATCCTGGGCTTCGCGGCGTGCCTGCGCCACGGGCTCGTGCCCAACCTGCTGGACGGCGGCCGCGGCGCGCGCTACAACTGCCGCGACGCCGTGTGGTGGTGGCTGCAGGCCGTCAAGCACTACTGCGAGGAGGCGCCCGGCGGGGCGGCGCTGCTGGCCGAGCCCGTGGCGCGCCTGTTCCCGCGCGACGACGCCGAGCCTGCGCCGCCCGGCGCCGCCGACCAGCCGCTGCACGACGTCATGCAGGAGGCGCTGGACGTGCACTTCCAGGGCCTGACCTTCCGCGAGCGCAACGCGGGCCGCGCCATCGACGCGCACATGTCCGACAAGGGCTTCGACGTGCAGATCGGCGTGGACCCCGACACGGGCTTCCCCTTCGGCGGCAACGACCACAACTGCGGCACGTGGATGGACAAGATGGGCTCCAGCGAGGCGGCGGGCACGCGCGGCAGGCCCGCCACGCCGCGCGACGGCACGGCCGTGGAGCTGGCGGGCCTGGCCTACAGCGCCGTGGCCTGGCTGGCCGCGCAGCACCGCGCCGGCCGCTACCCGTACCCCGGCGTGGTGCGGCGCCACCGCGACGGCAGCCTCACGGCCTGGAGCTTCGCGCAGTGGGCCGAGCGCATGCGCGCCAGCTTCGAGCGCGTCTTCTGGGTGCCCGCGGAGCCCGGCGCGGCCGACGCGAGGCCCGACCTGGTGCACCGCCGGGCCATCTACAAGGACTCGCACGGCGCCTCGCGGCCCTGGGCCGACTACCAGCTGCGCTGCAACTTCCCCATCGCCATGGCCGTGGCGCCCGAGCTGTTCGACCCGGCGCACGCCTGGGCCGCGCTGGACGCGGCCGAGCGGCTGCTGCTGGGCCCGCTGGGCGTGCGCACGCTGGACCCCGCCGACTGGGCCTACCGCGGCGACTACGACAACGCCGACGACGGCGCCGACCCCGCCACGGCGCACGGCTACAACTACCACCAGGGGCCCGAGTGGCTCTGGCCGCTGGGCTTCCTGGTGCGCGCGCGGCTCAACTTCGCGCACGAGTGCGGGCGCCACGCGCGCACCGTGGCCGCCGGCTACGCCGCGCTGGCGCCCCTCGTGGCCGAGATCCGCACGTCGCCGTGGCGCGGCCTGCCCGAGCTCACCAACGCCGACGGCGCGCCCTGCCCCGGCTCGTGCCGCACGCAGGCCTGGAGCTCGGCGCTGGCGCTCGAGGCGCTGCACGAGCTGCGCGCGGCGCGTCGGGCGCGGCCCTTGGCGCCTGAGTGACGCCCGAGGCGCGTGCGCACGGCCGCGCCCGCCGCGCCCCCGCGACGCCTCTACGCCGCGCCCGACGCGGCGCCCCGCCCGCGCCCGCGCCGGCGCCCGCTGGCCGCGCTGCGTCGCCTGCTGGGCCGCCGCGCCCCGCGGGCGCCGTGCGTGGAGCGCTGGCGTCGCGTGCGGCTCGCCACCGTCGTGTACAGCGACCGCCACTTCCGCTACGGGCTGCCGCTGGTGGCGCGCCCGGCGCCCGCGCGGCGCCTGGTCGCCGGCGACCTGGCCACGGGGGCGCTGCAGCGCCGCGGGCCCGGCGCCCCCGTCGCCCCCGTCGCGCACGTGATGCCGCTCCGCGCGCCCCCTCCGCCCGCGGCCTGCGGGGCGGGCGTGCTGCTGCCCGCGGAGCGACGGGCGGGGCCGTCCCCCTCGCGGTCTTCCACCCGCGACCGCGGCCGCACCCCGGGGATTCTGGTCGTCCTGCCGGGCGCGCGCTTCGAGGAAACGGTGCGGCCGTGCCGGCCTCGCACGCCTCTCCGCGCGCTCGACTACCGCCAGCCGAAGGGCGGCGTGCCGCCCCGGACGCCCCCGCCGGGATGGCGTCCGCGACGCGCGCTTCCGCCGTGCCCGCGCCGGTCGTCGCCGGAGGCGCCGCGGCCCCAGTTCGCGCTGGAGGACGAGAGTCGAGCGCCCTCCGGCGGCTGCGACCCGCCGGCGCCGCCGAGCCCCGCGAAGGCTCGTCCGCCGCCCCGGGCCGCCCGGGCGTCCCCGCCCCGAAAGGTGCCCCGCAGGGAGCCCCGCGGCGGGCGCCTGCACCGCGCCACCGTGCGCGCCATGCTGGCCGCCAGCGGCCTGTTCTACGCGCTGTCGTTCGTCGCGTTCTACTTCCTCGGCCTGCCGTAGGCGCGAGGCCGATGCTACTCGTGTGCCATGCCCTAGCTTTAGGCGCTCGGGCGTCCGTCGTCTTTCCTTGGACTTTACTTGCACGCTCGGAGCACGTTTGGACTCTCGAGCGCGGTCGTGCTCCTCCCGATCCTTACTTTGAGTGATAATTATTGCCAGCTACCTGTAGAGAAGTAACCGTCTAGCCTAAGCACTTAGCATAGAAAGCAATTGAGGGGTTCCAGAATGTAATCGTTTTCCAAAATCTCTATATAATGTTATGTTTGTAAGAGTTTATACTATACGAATTTTAAGCCATTTGTATAATTTATATAATAATCTATAATTTATATGCCATTTGTTTTAGTAATAAAAGTATGGTTGAACTAATTTGTAGTTTTTTTTCGATAATGTAAACATTGCGCGCCGCGTTTGAGCGCTCGAATTTTATTCAAAACATCATAGCTCGAAATTACGATCGATGATATGGTGTTTTTTTATATAATTATATAGATACTAACATATATTATAATATTTTAATAAAAGCCACTCACCAGTGAATATAACTATTTTGTGAAATTCCTTGGCACATTGCGCTGTTTACAGTAAAAACCTTGCAAATTTTTAATGTAAACAAACATCTTTTTTTGCAAATTCAATTTTTTGCACAAACCGCACTTTTGCATAAAAAATATATCACACGATGTAGGTATACTAATATTCTAACTAAATAAACACAAACACTGTGGGTACACTAACATTTATTTAACAAAGTCAGCTAATAAAAAAATATGGTATTATGTCACAAGGCCATGTCATATATATGTGACTGGGGCAATCGGTTGCGCCTACACAGAAAAGTCACGTGACTCCCAATCGACACAAGCAATATACGGTTAGATTCGTAGTTAACTCATCTGGTAAATAAAAGAAAAACGAATTCGATACACTCACGTATTGATTCACAAAACACTCAAAACAAAAGAATGGCTAGGAACAATCGAAGGCCACTGTACAAAAATTCATATTGCAAACGACATTGTACCTAATGCTTTTCGACCACGACCAGTTCCACTGGCGTTACGGGATCAAGTTAACATGGAATTACAAAGATTGTTTCAGGAAGGAGTTTTAGAACCAGTGGACACCATGCTAACACCAATAGTGTGGGCTTCACCTATTGTAGTGGCTGTGAAAGCAAATGGTAACGTAAGAATTTGTGCTGATTTTAAAGTAACGATAAATAAATACGTTCAAACCGACGATTAACCTTTATCGAGATTTGAAGAGATAACATCAAAGCTGTGCGGTGGTAAACTGTTCACTAAAATCGATTTGAAAGATGCTTATTTACTGTACATTCTGCCTCAAGAAAGTACCTAACCATTGCTACTCATAAAGGGTATTTCCAATATAAGCGTTTACCGTTTGGCATTTCATTCGCTCCATCAGTTTTCCAGAGAATTATGCATCAAATTTCAGTGGGCTAGATGGCGTTGTCTGTTATTTAGATGACATTTTAATAACGGCTCCAACACGTACAGAACACGTAAAACGGGTCACAGCAGTACTTGAATTACTACGTATTGTTCTCAACTTGGTATACAGCATATTCGTACCACTCCTTATCACCCTAAAACTAACGGGCTGGCGGAGAGAGCAGTTAGGACTTTCAAAGAGAGAATGTTGGCTGCAGAGCATAGTAAATCGAAATTATTCGAACGTTTGAGACCCTAGACGTGATAGCAACTTTACCGATAGAAACTTATGATTTTATAAAAAAAAAAGTCACACGTCTACAGATGGCACAACAGATAAACGATCAAGGACACTTGATATTCCACAACAACAGGGGAATAGTGACGTTGCTGGACCGTCCCATCATATCGTAGTTTCAGGCACATCAAGTGTACCCCCAACTGCCCCAGAGTCACTACGAAGATCTGGTAGACAAAGCGAGCCATCAGTGCGTTTTGGATTCTTTGGTTTTTGAAGAGAAAGGGGGTAATGTGTAGTATCACATCACTACGTTTGTTGTCGCGTCACTATGCGTAACCACGTTGATATCAACAGTGTCTTATTGTGAACTATCTAGTTTTCAGATTAAAAGCTAATATCATTTAACATGTTTATCTTTTTACAAAATACATACAATCATGCTACAATACCAAAAAATAGCACTTTATTATTTGATGTATTTAGATCGGCATTTTACACACCTTTAGTGAGGTTTACCTGCCAAAGCCACTGTAACCCAAACTTCATAATTGGTCCATCGTTCTTACCTATGTTGGGTGCATGCGCTGACAAACTATCAGATTTTATAAAATACCATAGGTCTGTGGTTCACGGGCTCTTGCTCTTTAAGTATCGTATCGAAGTGGCTTAGGGGTCGACAGATCGCATTTTCAGTAAATTACTGACCAAACCACATTTACTAACCGTTTTTTTTTAAATCCACAAGCCAGGCATAAAAAGCAATATTTCTCCGCGCCACTAAAAGGGCAGTCGAACGAAATAAAATATCAAAACCTCAATAATTATTTTGAGCACCATCTAGTCATCTAGTATGCATTAGATGTAACAGGAAAATTCCTCGCAAAGCTAATTTTCTTCAAAAACTACTAAAGAAGTTATTTTTTTCTTGAAACTTTTAATTTCTAAAACAATTAATACATTTTCTTAATTTTAATGTAAAGTTTTATTTGTTAGGTACCTAAAAACATCGATATTTTTGAACATCGATGTTATTCAATAGATATTTTTTGTACGTCGATACTTATGGTTCGATGTTTTTCAAATATCGATCATCCCTTAACGAAACCACCAGTTTCAGTGGAAAATCCACTAAGAAGTTATAGTACTTGGAGTTGGTTGGCAGGCATCACTGGTCGAAAGTTCGAAACTCGAGAGACAGACGCACGTCATGGATGGATGGATAAATCGAATCTGGAAAAGTCCATCCATCCATATTATCATAACGAAGTCTGCAGGAGCACTTGATTATCCAAGTAAAAATCTTAACATCGACTTCTAAAAACGCCAGTAGCGACATCTAGTAGTTGATATATCTTAAATTTATCATTGTCGCATTTGACAGTGATTTAGACCAAAAACAAGCATTAATTTTTTTAAGAAATCCATATAAAAGGATACTTAATAGAATTCAAAACGAAAAATTTAAAAATACCATAAAATGATTTTTCTATATGTTCTAGGCACAGAGTTGATGACCCCGGTCATCGACAACGGGTGGGTGCGGCGGGGCAAAAATCGATTTTCTGCCTAAAATGATGTAAAAAAGGGGTCACCTGATAGATTACAAAGGATGGAGGTCGGCTGTGCATTCAAAATACCCGAAAAATGGGGGGAAATGAGCTCGGAAACCTAACCGATTCTGACCTATCTCGAAAAAAACTTAGGTTAGGTTAGGTTAGAATTATGATTTTTCTGCCTAAAATGATGTAAAAAAGGGGTCACCTGATAGATTACAAACGATGGAGGTCGGCTGTGCATTCAAAATACCCGAAAAATGGGGGGAAATGAGCTCGGAAACCTAACCGATTCTGACCTATCTCGAAAAAAAGTTAGGTTAGGTTAGGTTAGAATTATGATTTTTCTGCCTAAAATGATGTAAAAAAGGGGTCACCTGATAGATTACAAACGATGGAGGTCGGCTGTGCATTCAAAATACCCGAAAAATGGGGGAAATGAGCTCGGAAACCTAACCGATTCTGACCTATCTCGAAAAAAAGTTAGGTTAGGTTAGGTTAGAATTATGACCGGAGGACTCCCCCTCCGCGTACCGGCCCATCGTGCTTCTGGACGAGGCGGGCAAGATGTTCGAGAGGGTCCTCGCTGCCCGTCTCGTCCAGCACCTGGAGGGAGTGGGACCGGGGCTCAGCCCGGTCCAGTTCGGCTTCAGGGCGGGGCGGTCGACGATCGACGCGCTCGACGCCCTGAGGCGCCTCCGGGAGGAGGTGGTGGAGGAGGGGGATGTGGTCCTGGCGGTGTCGCTCGACATCGCCAATGCGTTCAACAGCCTCCCCTTCGAGACGCTCGAGGAGGCACTTCGCTACCATGAGGTGCCTCCTTATCTCGGGAGGCTGCTGAGCGCATACCTCCGGGACCGCGAGGTCCTGTGGGAGGGAGCGGACGGCCGCATTCAGCGGCGGACGGTAAAGTGCGGTGTTCCGCAGGGCTCGGTTCTAGGCCCTGTCCTGTGGAACATCGGATACGACTGGTTGCTCAGGATGCCGCTACTGCCCGGGGTGGGGCTGCTCTGCTACGCAGACGACACCCTCATCACGGCCAGGGGCGGCACCTTCGCCGAGGCGGCGAGGAGAGCAACGGTCGCGACGTCGCTGGCTGCGGACCGGATCGGCCTGCTGGGCCTGAGGGTCTCCCTCCCGAAGACGGAGGCCCTCCTCCTCCACGGGCCACGCCGGGGTCCCCCTCGCGGTGCGAGCATCACCGTGGGGGGGACGGTGATAGAGCTGCGGGCCCAGATGAAGTATCTGGGCCTGCACCTGGACGGTCGGTGGAGCTTCGGGGCCCACTTCCAACAGATGGCCCCGAGGCTCATACGGTCGGCCGCCGCCCTGGGCAGGCTGCTGCCCAACGTCGGCGGCCCGGGCTCCGTCTGCAGGCGCCTGTACTCCGGCATCATCCGGAGTATGGCCCTGTACGGAGCCCCCGTCTGGGTCGGAGCCCTCACCGCTCGCAACAGGGCCCTTCTGCGGAGGCCGCAGAGGGTCATAGCGGTGAGGGCGATCCGGGCTTACCGCACGGTGTCGTGGACGGCTGCCACGCTGCTCGCCGGGGACCCACCCTGGGAGCTCCAGGCGGAGGTGCTGGCGGCCGTCTACAGGTACCGTGCGGCACGGAGGGAGGAGGGAGCGCTGCCCCTCCTCGACGGTGGTGGTGCAAGGCGGGTCAGGGACAGAGCGCGAGAGGCCCTGATCCGCCACTGGGAGGAGGATTTGGGGTCCCCAGCCGCCGGGCTGGCGACGGTGGAGGCGGTCCGCCCCCACCTAGATCGCTGGCTGTCTCGGCGGCACGGGACCCTAACCTACAGGTTGGTGCAGGTGCTTACCGGGCGGGGTGCGTGAGTGGAACCTCCCCGTGTGATAAGTGCTTTCTCTGTCTTCCCACTTGTCCGGTGCACCCTGGTAACGGCTGGCTCACGGTAACGCAGTGACCAGCCGGCCAATCCACTCCCCGTCGATCTCTCGCTCTCGAGTTGACGGTATTTGCTTTTCTGCGCTTCAGTTGGTGAGACCGTTGGGTATCTGCGTCGACCTAGTTCCGCATACCCCCCTGGGATCCCAGCTGTCGTCGTGTCTGGCGCTTTAGTGTTCTTTGTCTTTTTGTCGTTTGTTTTGTGTCGTGTTGTGCTGTCTGCCTGCTGCTCATTATGAGTACGGGCGCATCAGCTGTTGCGTCGGAGGACGAAAGATCGTCGTCAGCGATCGATCTGGAGAGCCTGCCGGACGTGAAGATGGCGGCTGGAGGAGTCTCAGACTCAGACTCCAGCGTGCTGGTAGATAGTGGGAGGCGCAAGCGATCTCATCCTGCGTCGCCCAAGAAAAAGGCGGCCGGGTCTGACTCCGATACGGAGACAGACACCAGGCCAATTGCCAAGATGCCGACGGCCCTAAGAGGTAAGGGAAAGGCAGTGGCAGGACCTAGCCGCGTACAGCGGCAGCGGAGTGAGGCCGAGGAGTCGGACGAGCTTGGGCGTCATCTTGGTGCCCGAGCCTTCCGCAGGGAGGCCCCGACGTCGGTCTTCCTTGACCCAGACGTGGAGCTCGGCTTCGGGCCGAACGAAGACCCGGATGCACTGCCGGTCGAAACGCTGCGCGCAATAGCGGGCAGATGTACGGCGGCAGTGCTGGAGATCGCCAGGAAGTCTGGCAACCTTAAAGGGGGGTATGTCAAAAACCTCAAGAAGGCGGCGACAACCTACACGGACGTGATCGAGTCCCTGGTCTCGAGGACGGAGACCCAGGAGATCCGTCGCATCCGTGCCGACTGTGAGCGGCTCCGGAAGGACAACGAGTCCCTCCGGGCCGAGCTCAAGGCGCACCGGCGGGAGTTCTCGGAGATGAAGGCCGCCATGAACGCCTCCGAGAACACTCCGCAGGCCTCGAGGGAAGACGAGACCCTCGAGGTGTGGAGGCGCTCTATCCTGGAATCTACCGGGAATATGCTCGCGGCGTACGTCGCGAGCATAAACGAGCGCCTCCTGCCGGAACCGGTGCGCCGTCCCTCGCTGGCGGCTGACCGAAGGAGGGCCTCCGTCCGATCGACGGAGCCGGTGGAGCCCGCTGTGCGCCCCGCAACCGCCCCCGTACGGAGGCGTTCGGCCGCGTCCGCAGCACCCCGCTCCCGCACTCCCGTGCCGACGGAACGCGCCGTCCCACCGACGGCCCCGACGGTCTTGCCTGCGGCGGCTGCCCCTGCGCAGAGCGCCGCCAACAAGAAGAAGGAGAAGAGGAAGGCCAAGAAGGCCCGCCGCGCAGCGGCTGCACAGCCTGCTGCCCGTGGGGCGGTCCCGCGGGTTGCCCCGCGGGCTGACCCTGCGGGGACCCAGCCGCCGGCCCAGGAGGGTGACGGCTGGACCACCGTGACTAGGGGCAGGGGCCCCAGGGCGACGAGGGCCCCCGCGGCTCAGCCGGCTCCACCGGCTGCACCCGCAAAGGCCAAGGGTCGGAGGCCTGTGCGGCCTAAGCTCACTGAGCCATCCAGCGCGGCGGTGGTGGTCTCATTGCTGCCGGAGGCCGTGGAAAGGGGGGTGACCTACGCCCAGGTCCTCCAAAGAGCGGAGGAGCAAGTCAGCCTGGCTGAGCTGGGGATCGAGGGGGGCCTCCGAATCCGCAGCTCAGCAACTGGTTCCAGGCTGATGGAGCTGCCGGGCACCCAGAACGGGGACAAGGCCGACCAGCTGGCCGAAAAGCTGCGTCCGGTCTTGGAGGGGCTGGCCGAGGTCATCCGGCCCGTGAAGTGCGTTGAGGTGCGCATTTCGGGGCTGGGAGACTCGGCCACAAAGGCCGCAGTCGCGGTGGCGGTGGCCAGGGCAGGGAAGTGCGCCCTGACCCTGGTGAAGACGGGGGAAATCCGTCCCGGGCCCGGCGGGGCGGGCACTGTCGTCGTGCGGTGCCCGATCGCCGTCGCCAAGACCTTGTCGGAGGCCGGCAAGGTCCAAGTTGGGTGGAGCGAGGCCGTGGTCCGGGTGATGGACCAGCGCCCGCTAAGGTGCTACCGGTGCCTTGGCATGGGCCACACCCGGCCGACGTGTCCATCCAGGGTGGACCGGGACGGACTTTGCTTTAGGTGCGGCCAGGAGGGCCACAAGTCCTCTGGCTGCACAGCCAAGCCGCGCTGCGCCGTCTGCGCGGACGCTGGACAGCGTGCCGACCACGTCATGGGGGGGAAGTCGTGTAACCCCCCCGTGACCAAAGGTAGAGCGACCGCCGTCGCCTCCACCTCTGCCGGGCGCCCGCAGGCGCAGGAGGAAGCAGACATGTCCTCATGAATAGGTCCGGGCATGTCACCTTCCTCCAGGCGAACGTCAATCGCTCCGCCGGGGCTCAGGACTTGCTGATGCAGTCCATGGCGGAGCGACGAATCGACGTCGCAGTCGCCTGCGAGCCGTATTACGTCCCCTCCCAGGGCCACTGGGCTGGGGACCTTGACGGCGACGTGGCGGTCGTCGTCAGGTCGGACGCTGCCCCGCCCCTCTCGACGATAGAGAGGGGCGAGGGGTTCGTGGTGGCGGGGTGGGGAGAGTACCGTATTGTGGGCGGTTACTTCTCCCCCAACCGACCCCTGGCGGAGTTCGAGACGTATCTCGACTCCGTCCGGGGCGCCTTGGATAGGCTGTCGCCGGGGCCAGTGGTCCTCCTCGGCGACCTTAACGCCAAGTCTGAGGCGTGGGGTAACCCCGCCACGGACGCGAGGGGTAGGGCCCTACAATCTTGGGCCCTACTGGCCGGTCTGTCCCTACTGAACGTAGGGACATCGCAGACATGCGTGCGCCACAACGGCGGATCCGTGGTGGACGTCTCGTTTGCCACGCCCGCCGTCGCGCGCAGAGTCTCCGACTGGCGAGTGGCGGAGGGGGTCGAGACGCTGTCGGACCATCTGTACGTTCTGTTCAGCGTCTCGCCCCTCCCAGGCTTCAGGCCGGCCCGTAGGCGGGCCAGCAGGCTGCCTAGGTGGACCTTGAGCCGGCTCGACGTGGAGCTGGCCAAGGAGGCGGCCATCGTCCAGCGCTGGTCCTCCCCTGCTGTGGGGGCTGGTGCGGACGTGGACGAGCTGGCCGGCCGCATGCGCGCCTCACTCCAAGAGGTGTGCGATGCGGCCATGCCGAGGGTTCGGAGGGGGCACCAGGGACGGGAGCAGGTGTATTGGTGGTCGTCTGAGATCGCGGAGCTCAGGGCGGCCTCCAACGTGGCCCGCCGCCAATACACGCGGTGCGGCCACCGCCTGCGGAACAACCCGTCCCTGGAAGAGTTAAGGGACCGGCTGCGGGGCATCTATCGAGAGGCGAAGATGGCCCTGCAGCTGGCAATCAGTCGGGCCAAGGCCGCTGCCAGGGAGCAGCTGTTGGCGGATCTCGATAGGGATCCCTGGGGGCGACCCTACCGCGCAGCGCGTGACAAGCTGTGCGCGCGGGGAGCCCCCGTCCTGGAGACTCTGCCTCCCGACCTCCTCGAGAGGGTGGTCGGGGAGCTGTTCCCAGCCGCGGCCCATCACTCTCCGCCGGTGATGTCGCCGCCGTCTCGCCAGGTGGCTGGCGGGGACGACGATGTCCCGCTGGTCACCGAGTCGGAGATGGAGACGGCGCTGGCCCGACTGCGGGCCAAGAAGACGGCCCCCGGGCCTGACGGTGTCCCGGGCCGCGTGGTGTGCGTGGCCTCGGAGTTCCTTGGGGAGGGGCTTCGGGGACTGTTCGACAGGTGCCTTCTGTCCGGACGGTTCCCGAAGCTCTGGAGGGAGGGGAGGCTATGCCTCCTCAAGAAGGAAGGCCGGCCGGAGGACTCCCCCTCCGCGTACCGGCCCATCGTGCTTCTGGACGAGGCGGGCAAACTGTTCGAGAGGGTCCTCGCTGCCCGTCTCGTCCAGCACCTTGAGGGAGTGGGACCGGGGCTCAGCCCGGTCCAGTTCGGCTTCAGGGCGGGGCGGTCGACGATCGACGCGCTCGACGCCCTGAGGCGCCTCCGCGAGGAGGCGGTGGAGGAGGGGGAAGTGGTCCTGGCGGTGTCGCTCGACATCGCCAATGCGTTCAACAGCCTCCCCTTCGAGACGCTCGAGGAGGCACTTCGGTACCATGAGGTGCCTCCTTATCTCGGGAGGCTGCTGAGCGCATACCTCCGGGACCGCGAGGTCCTGTGGGAGGGAGCGGACGGCCGCATTCAGCGGCGGACGGTAAATTGCGGTGTTCCGCAGGGCTCGGTTCTAGGCCCTGTCCTGTGGAACATCGGATACGACTGGTTGCTCAGGATGCCGCTACTGCCCGGGGTGGGGCTGCTCTGCTACGCAGACGACACCCTCATCACGGCCAGGGGCGGCACCTTCGCCGAGGCGGCGAGGAGAGCAACGGTCGCGACGTCGCTGGCTGCGGACCGGATCGGCCTGCTGGGCCTGAGGGTCTCCCTGCCGAAGACGGAGGCCCTCCTCCTCCACGGGCCACGCCGGGGTCCCCCTCGCGGTGCGAGCATCACTGTGGGGGGGACGGTGATAGAGCTGCGGGCCCAGATGAAGTATCTGGGCCTGCACCTGGACGGTCGGTGGAGCTTCGGGGCCCACTTCCAACAGATGGCCCCGAGGCTCATACGGTCGGCCGCCGCCCTGGGCAGGCTGCTGCCCAACGTCGGCGGCCCGGGCTCCGTCTGCAGGCGCCTGTACTCCGGCATCATCCGGAGTATGGCCCTGTACGGAGCCCCTGTCTGGGTCGGAGCCCTCACCGCTCGCAACAGGGCCCTTCTGCGGAGGCCGCAGAGGGTCATAGCGGTGAGGGCGATCCGGGCTTACCGCACGGTGTCGTGGACGGCTGCCACGCTGCTCGCCGGGGACCCACCCTGGGAGCTCCAGGCGGAGGTGCTGGCGGCCGTCTACAGGTACCGTGCGGCACGGAGGGAGGAGGGAGCGCTGCCCCTCCTCGACGGTGGTGGTGCAAGGCGGGTCAGGGACAGAGCGCGAGAGGCCCTGATCCGCCACTGGGAGGAGGATTTGGGGTCCCCAGCCGCCGGGCTGGCGACGGTGGAGGCGGTCCGCCCCCACCTAGATCGCTGGCTGTCTCGGCGGCACGGGACCCTAACCTACAGGTTGGTGCAGGTGCTTACCGGGCATGGCTGCTTCGGTAAGTACCTGCATCAAATCGCGGGCCGGGAGCCGACGCCGGTCTGCCACGAGTGTGGCGCGCCAGTCGACACGGCGCGCCACACGGTGGAGGAGTGTGCCGCCTGGGTGACCGAGAGGCGGGCCCTGGCGGCACAGGTTGGAGGAGACCTCTCGCTGTCGAGCCTTATCGGACGGATGCTCGACAGCGAGGAGGGGTGGGAAGCAATGGCCTCCTTCTGCGAGGACG
The DNA here is from genome assembly GCA_905475355.2 of Clostera curtula. Taxonomy (NCBI): domain Eukaryota; kingdom Metazoa; phylum Arthropoda; class Insecta; order Lepidoptera; family Notodontidae; genus Clostera; species Clostera curtula. Next base: position 20,391,201 of record FR997799.1, read on the forward strand.
TCATGTCGCAGAAGGAGGCCGCGGAGCGGGTCAGGGAGGAGGACGTCCTGGCCGACCCGCGCCGCAGACGGAGGCCGGGGAGGAGGAGGCGACTGTACGCCCACCTCCTTCCCCCGCCATAGAGGCCGGTGGTGGGCCGGGGGACCCGCCACCGACGAAAGCCTCGATGACTGAGGGCGTCCCAGTGTACCGGGACGCCCTCTCCGATAGTCGCTTGCCCGCGTAGCGGGCACCTCGTCGGGGCGTCAACGTCGACTGCGCTCGCGCGAACCGTTGGCGCCCCAAGCGTGCCGTGTGAGGGTATACCGCTGGGGTTTTAGTGGGTATACGGGTTCTGTCCCGGGAGTCCCACATAATCACCGACCTCACCCCCGGGGGGCGGTGGTATGCGTAATGCATTTCCCCAGCGAAACCAAAAAAAAAAAAAAAAAAAAGGTTAGGTTAGGTTAGGTTAGGTTATGCGCCTTCCCCCTCGACTGTGCTGCCACCTTGCCGTGGTGAGGGGGCTTGAGTGCCTCAAGGATCCGTGGGGCCATACCGGCCAGGGCCTCCCATGCCGGGCGGGCCCACGGGGAGAGGTGAGACTAAGAGCGGCACCATCTGTTATATCGTATATATTGTTTGTTTGGTTTTTTGTTTGTTTTGGTTTTATCGTTGTATATATTCTGTCTTTTAGTTTCGTTTTGTTTTGGTTATCTTCTTCGTTTGTTTTGGTTTTATTGTTTTATTCTATCCTGTCCTATATATCTACTTTCGTCTTCATTTTTCCTGACGTTTTTGGTGGGAGTTCAAAACAAGTATGGAAAGTCGCGAATTGAAAATTAGTCCCCGGGCGGGTCCCAGCTCGACTGTGTCAGCTGGGGAATCCCGCACCGTTGCTCCTTCGGGGGTGGCGGTCTGCCCCTCGTACTACGGGGGGGGGCACAAGCCGCGAAACTACCGGAAAGGGTAGAGTGGAAGGAGATAGGGCCAACATGGCGAAATCACAGGGATGTGTGGCCGGTACTGACGGCGGAGTAAGGACGAAGGAGGGGAGCCAAACACCTGCACCCCCCCTTAGGGATGATAAGGGTCGATTCTGTTCGCCCCGACCCGGTTCGGAGTGCTCGAACAAGAGCACAGGGTCAAAGACAGGGAAGGAGAGAGCCCCAGTTGTGGTCCTCGAGGACTTTCGGCGCCCGTGTGCGCGAAAGACCCTCGATAACATCGAGGAGATTGAGGAGATGTTGGGCGGAGAAGTGTCCGATCTGGACTCCGACGACTATATGTCGGGGTCAGAATACAGCGTAGGGCCTATACGGAGAGCCGGCAGCAAGCGTCGTCTGGACGCCGACGACGACGCCGCTGCCGAGGCCGTTGAAAAGGTCCCGCGAGTAGAAGAGGCCCCAAGAGGCCGAGGACGGCCCCCCACTACCGGCAAACATGTCGGTAAGTGGCAGGCCAAGAAAGAGGCAAAGGAGGCTGCCAGACGGGCGGCCCTTACCCCAGAGCAGAGGTGGGCGGAGGACGAGGCCGAACGCAGGGAGCGTGAGGCCGAGGCCGCCGGCTACAACGAGCCCGCACTCAGGTTACACCGGAATGCGGTTGACCTTGCTGGGGTCCAGCTCGACAGGAGAGTGGCAGAAGAGGTGGCCAATATCAGGAGGATTGCGGCCACCTCCAAAAATCTGAAAGGAGGGTGCATCAAGACCCTCAAGGACGCGGCAAACTTCTTAGAGGAAGCCACGGACGTGCTCACGAGGCGGTCCGAATCGGAGGAGGTGGCCATGCTCCGGGCCAAGAACAACAGGCTGGAGCATCAGCAGCGGGACGTCGAGCGCGAGTACGCCGATACCCGCCGCGAGAATAATGACCTCAAAGGTGAGATCAGGGCGCTCAAGGACCGCCTCACAGCCTTGGAAAGTCAGCGGCAGCCCGCCGCACAAGTGGAGAGAGCCCCCTCGGGCGCAACGGACCTCCAACAAATGGAGTCCCGAATAATGGCGAGGATCAGTGCCTTATTCGCGGGGATACAGACCCGGTTGCTGCCTGAGGAGAGGGTGCGCCCGCCCCTAGCGGCGGATAAGCGGAAGGAGACGGCGCCTGCTCAGCCTGCAGCAACATTCAGGCTGACCAAATATGCCAATGCGTGGAACACGTCGGATGAGTGGCGGGACAGTCAAGGCCTACCGCGTGTTCCACCGGAGCAGAGGGCTGCCCTCCTCAGGTCCCTAGCGGCCCAGAGAGAGGAGAAGGAGAGAGAAACCGTGGACGTCGAGACTCTGGCCGAAACAACAGAAACGGCACCGGTCGCCGCCTCAACATCACGTGCGGCTCCGTCCACGGTTCAAGGAAGTAAAAAGGCCACGAAACGGCAAACAAAGCCGAAAAAGAGCCTTGCCACTAGGCGAGTAGAGGATGCGGAGAGGGCAGATTTTGGCTCTGCCCCCGCAAGCGCAAGGGCAGGTTCTGACCCTGCCCCCGCAAGAAGAGAGGAATGGCAGGTGGTTGGGCGTCGCAAGGCCCCCAAGCCCACGCCAGCGCCTAAGAAGGCGAAAAAGAAGAGAAAGCGGAAGGGCCCCCGACTTCAGGAGCCCCGTTGCGCAGCAGTGGTGCTGACGTTGCACCCCTCTGCAGAGGAGAACGGCGTCACCTTCGAGGAGGTACTTGCCAAGGCCAAAACGCAGCTGAGCTGGCCGGGAATTGAATTGCCGTGGGTGGACATCAGGCCCACGGCATCAGGTGGTCGCAAAATCTTGCTCCCGGGCAAGGAGAGCGGCCCTAAGGCGGGTATCCTTGCCCAACGGCTTAAGGAGGTACTGGACCCGGGAGGAGTAATGGTCAGCCAGCCAGTCAGGTCCACTGAGCTGCGCGTGACCAACCTGGACGACTCTGTCTCCAGGGAGGAGCTTGTGGCCGCAATCGCCGAGTCCGGTAAATGCGACCCGACACTAGTGAGGTGCGGTGATATCCGCCGAAGACCCGGAGGCATGGGTACGGCGTGGGCAAAGTGCCCCGTGACCGCGGCCAAGGTCCTGAAGAGGAGCCAACGGCTGGTCATTGGAGGGGCTGCCGCGAAAGTAGAAATTCTGGGGGGCAGGGCACTACAGTGCTTCCGCTGCCATGAGGTGGGGCACACCAAGGCCCTCTGCCCCTCGGATCAAGACCGCAGCGACGGTTGTTACCGCTGCGGTAAAGCAGGGCATATAGCCGCCGACTGCCGAGCCACACCGCACTGCTTTGCATGTGCGACGGCGAAGCGACGGGCGGACCACATCCACGGCCGGGGACGCTGCAAAGCTCGTCGCACTCTGCGGCGAGCCCCTGGCCTGGATGCTCCCGTGCAGAGGAGCACGGCGGTAGACCGGATGGACACATAGCACTCCGTGTCCATCCGGTGGGGCTTAGACGCGGGCTTTGGGAGGCCCGCTCCCCTGCGTAGTTAGGATGGCGGCGGCAGCAGCACGCCATCAGCTTCGGCCGTGCAAGTAAGCGCCCTTCAAGGGCGCACAACAGCGTACGAGGTCGTCGGACCAGCCCTTAACGATGCGTGGACCAACTCAGTTACCACAATTCGCTCGGGCGCGTGTAGTAAACGTGGTTAGGTTTTAGTGGGTACACCGGCCGCATCTCACCATCTTCTCGCGGCCGGGACTCCCACATACCCCAGCCCCATCCCTGGCTGGGGACCTATAAAAGGTTTCCCCCACGATAAAAAAAAAAAAAAAAAAAAAAAAAAAAAAAAAAAAAAAAGGTTATGCGCCTTGGGCGGGTGGAAGGGGAAGTCACAGAGGCTACTGGTAAGACCTGGTGACTTCGTCTTTCACCGTACTCCATTGTCTTTCCCGGCAATGTGAGGGGTGTTGGTCTTGGGTGGAGCACTACTGTTGCGTCGAAACCCAAGGCAAGTGTGGTTGTTATCCTGCTCGTGGTTGCCGCCTGCTTTTGGTCTGGCCCTTCTGGACAGACGTAGCCGAAACAGCCATGCGCCTTCCCGTCTTAATTCTCCCCTTCCCTCCTTTCCCTTTACCCTGTTTCCTGTCTTTCCCATTTCCTACATAGTGTCGCGGTTGTTCGGCTCCGGGTCTTCTCTGCTTGCAGAGTTGACGTCGGACGTCGCACCACCGTGGCACACCATAGGGTCCTCGGGTTAGCGCTCAACATTGGTTGGCCGCTAAACCGAGTCCCTACCCAATTTTAATTTAACTCTGTCTTTTGGTTGTTTTGTTTTGGTTCTACTTCGTTTGGTTGGTTCTTTTGGTTGTTGTTTGTTTCGGTTTTCTTTGATCTTTTCTGTCTTTTCGTTTTCTTCTTCTTTTCTTTTGTAGCTTCTGGGATGCGGCTCTCGGGTTTTCCCGGGAGTCTGCGGGGGGGAAAATGCTTAGGGTGAAGTTGTTAGGGAGTAAGCAATAATGGCTGAACGTCTAAATGAAAAAACTCCCCGGGCGGGTCCCAGCAATGCTGGGGAATCCCGCACCGCTCCTCCCTCTGGGGGGGGCGGTCTGCCCCATGTATACGGGGGGGGCAATTTGGCCGTTGCGACCGTTGTGTCCAAGAAGAAGTTGGGGTCTCTGGAGGAGACGAAGGAGATCTGGAGGGCGATGGCGCGCAAGCGCAAGCCGGAGGAGTCAGCCATGGAGGAAGGGGCGACGGCTGGGAAGCGACCTAACAGTCCGCTCCCCGGCCGGAAAGAGCAGTCCGACGGGAGCGATATTCCGCGGAGTCGGGCCGGCTCAACAGGGAGAAGGGAAGAGGGACCTGAGTCGGGTGACACCGATACCCTAGGGCCCCAAGGAAGGACGGCGTACTTCCGCAAACGGGCCGCGGCGGGTAAAGTGCGTCGGTCGCAGACCCCAGTCACAAGTGACTGGGACGCCGATGACACTGACGGGCCGATCGACCCAGTGCGGCCTGGGAAATTGTACAGTGGCACTTGCCATGAGACGTCGCGGTACATGTACGGGAAGTACTTAAAGCTTCGTCAGGCGATCGAGGCCAGTGAAGAGCCCGAGGAGGATATTCCGAAGGACGTCCGCCTTAAGGACTGTGCCCGCCGCTTGAATGCTAGGGCGAAACTGGCGGAAGTGGTGGAAAAGGTGGCGCAAGGGCGAGCAAAGTTGCCTCCAGGAGAGATGAGTGCCAAGACCCTGGGTACGGTTATCCAGGATGATCTGGCCGTCCTCCTGGAGGTCACCAAGAGAACTGGGCGACCTAGGGGCTTTTTCTTGAAAGCCATCGAGACGGCGACCGCCTCGCTTCTAGGAGCCACCAGTACCCTGGTGGCAAGGGCGGATAAAGCGGACGAACTGGCGGAGCGGGTCGAGGCGATGAGGGTGGAGCTGGATCAGCTGCGCGCTGACATGGAGAGCCGGCCCCCTCACGTCTCGCAGACCGCACAGGAGGAGCCCCCACTGACCATGAGGGCTATAGGCGCCATGATGGACGCGAAACTCGCGGGCATCGCGGACCGTCTGCTGCCGGAGAAGCGGCTTCGACCGCCTCTGGAGGCAGACAAGTCTGTTGCCCGCGGGGTCCACATGGCGCAGAGGGTGAGGGAGAGGCGGGCGGAGAGCGATGGGTCCCCCCGGCCTCCCCGGAAACGGAACAGGCGGAAGAGGGCGGCGGCGGCTGTGCCACCAGTCGCGGACCTCCCTGCGGTTCCCCCGTCTGTGACGCCCAGTGTGGCTCCAGCGAGGGAGCCCAGGACGGAAACATGGGCGACGGTGGCGGCCAGGAAGGCCCCGCCTAAAAAGAAGGAAGTGCCGAAGAGCCGTCCCTCCCCCCCTTCGCCACGCAAGGCGAGAAAGGGCAGAGGGGCGAAGTACCGGCGGAGGAGAGACAGGGCGAGGACCGAGGCGGTGACCATTACCCTCCCTGAGGGGTCGCAGGTCACGTACGCTGAGGCGTTGACTGCTGCCAAGGGGGCGGTCAAACTGGACGAGTTGGGGATCGCTCCCGAGGAAATGCGACCCCGAAGGACGAGGACGGGAGGGATGCTCTACGAGCTGTCCGGCTCCGACTGCGGAGCGAAGGCGGACAAGCTCGCGGAGAGCCTTGGAGCATCCCTCGGGGCGATGGGCGCTCGGGTCCTGCGCCCTGTAAGGACGAGAGGACTGAAGGTCCTGGATCTCGACGACTCGACGGGGGCCGCTGACGTGGCCAAGGCAGTCGCCGCGGCCGGGGGGTGCGCGGCGGAGGCTGTCAAAATTGGCAGTATCCGTCGTGCGCCCGGTTACCTGGGCGTGGTCAGCGTGCGCTGCCCACTGGCCGCGGCGCGGCGGCTCCTGTCGACCGGCCGCCTCGTGGTGGGCTGGGCCAGGGCGAGAGTGGTGGCACTCGAGGCCAGAGCGGAATTCTGTTTCCGCTGCCTCGAGTGCGGCCACGTAGGGGCCCAGTGCCCCAACAGGGAGGCTGCAGGGCGAGGGGCTCGCTGCTACAAGTGCAGCGAGCCCGGCCATACGGCGCGTGAGTGTCGGGCCGAGGAGAGACGCTGTCCACTGTGTGCAGAGCTGGGTTTAGCCCATGGGCACCGGTTGGGCAGCGGATCATGCGCTCAGGCGAAGGCGAAGGGGGGCCGTAACAGGTCTCCCAGGCGCCGCGGGGGGGTCCAGGGTGCTGCCGCTGTTGCGGTGGCGCCCATGGAGACCGATGCCTCGCAGCCTGGGCGGGCGGTGCGTGCGAGTTCGACCAGCCGAGCCGCCACCGCCGGGACGTAGGCCGTAGTGACGGCTACGGATCTCGGGGCAGGGCGCGGGGAGGCCCTGCCCCACACGGGATCGTTGGGTGCCCTGTCATGTGTACTGGCAGGGCACCACGGAGTTCATCTCCAGCGTAGGATCGCTCCAGCCGGAGCTGGGACTGGTCGGGGGTGAGCGCGTTCTTGGCTCCCCCCCTCGCGCGTCTGACTCGTGGTGCAGATTCTGGGCCCACGAGGCAGGTTTTGCGCGGGATTGTACACCCCGGGGATGTTTTAGTGGGTATGCCCCCACTCTGGGGGAGACTCCCACACGCCCCTCGTCGGTCCTCCCCGGGACCGACGGGGATGTCCATAAAGGATTTTTACCCCGGGCACAAAAAAAAAAAAAAAAAAAAAAAAAAAAAGGTTATGCGCCTTCCCGTCTTAATTCTCCCCTTCCCTCCTTTCCCTTTCCCCTTTTCCTTTCTCTCCCATTTCCTGTTTCAGTGTCGCGGTTGTTCGGCTCCGGGGACTTCTCTGTTTTCAGAGTTGCCTTGGGACGTCGAACCGCCGTGGCACACCATGAGGTCCTCGGGTTGGCGCTCAACTCAGTTGGCCGTCAAACCGAGTCCTCACTTCATTTAATTTACACTGTCGTTTTGTTGTTGTTGTTATACTTCGTTTTGTTTGTTGTTTTGGTTTTGTTGTTTTGTTTTATTTTGTTCGTTTTGTTTGTTGTTTGTTTTGGTTTGTTTGTTTTGGTTTTGTTGTTTTGTTTTGTTATGTTTGTTTCCCTAACTTTTCTATCTTTTTGTTTGTTTCTTTTCTTTTCTCTCTTCGGGTTGCGGCTCCCGGGGTTCCTTGGGGGTTCGCAGGGGTGGGTGTGCTTAGGGCGACGTTTTGGAGATGGTAAAGCAAAATGGACAAACACGATTACGAAACTACTCCCCGGGCGGGTCCCAGTTCGTCGGTGACGGCTGGGGAATCCCGCACCCCTGCGCCTAACAGTGCGGGGGTCTGCCCCACGTTATACGGGGGGGGCAGTAACCGTGTGACTCCGTCTGCTGCAGCAGACGTTGAGAGGAGGAGGGCCACCGTGCCGAAATTACAATATGTTGAAGTAGCCGGAAGAGACGGCGTGGTATATCGCTTCCCTGGCGACCGAGTGCCGGACGCGATATCGACGGATGATGAGGTGGTTGTTGTTGAGGAAAGGGAGAGGATGGACGAAGGGGTGCGCCGAACACCTGGCCCCCGAAGGGACGACAAAGGTCGGTTTGTCGCGTCCCGGTCTGCCTCCCCATACTCGGCTTCAAAGCTGAAGGAAGGAGGAAAGGCTCCGGTGGTGGTCCTCCAGGACTGCCTCAGGCCTGGAACGCCCCGGAGCGTGGAACGATTGAGGCGAGAACAGGAGCTCGGCCTCGACATGTCGACGTCCGGCGAGGAGGACGTCGAGTTCCTGTCGGATTCCGACTGTTCTCTGCGGAGAGCCAGCAGCAAGCGTCGTCTGGACGTCGAAGACGATGCTGCTGCTGAGGCCGCAGAGAAGGTGCCTCGGATAGTGAAGGGCCCCAAAAGAGGGAAGGCCAAGAAGGTCAGCGCCAGGATGGAGGATGTTCCCGAGGGTAACACCTCGGATGAGCCCTCAGAAGACGCCCCAAGAGGGCGTGGAAGACCGCCCACCACAGGCCAACACGTCGGCCTTTGGCGAAAGAAAAAGGAGAGGGAGGCGGCCCTCGAGGAGGAAAGAGAGAGGCAGGAGTTCGAGGCCCGGTGGGGCCCGCTCCAGCCCCCAACTCCCAGTGCCGAGAGGCTGGAGATAGAAAGGGCTGCAAAAGAGCAGCAGGAGCGCGAAGAGCGGGAGGTAACAGAGGCGGACGCACGAGCTGCGGAGCAAGGAGTGGCTCCCAGCAGGCTGTACCAGCCGGTGCGCGCCGCCGATGTCGACGACATGAACGGGGTTGAGCTGGCCCGTACCGTCCACAACGGCGTCGTTAAAATAAGAGAGGTCGTCAATCACTCCAAAAACTTGAAGGGGACGAGCATTAGGGACGTCAAAGACGGCTTGGCCGCAATTATGGATGCGACGGAGGTGTTGACGCGTCGCACGGAGTCCGGTGAAGTGGCTCTGTTGCGGGCGCAGGTCAACACACTCCAAGATCAGATGCGTGACATGGAGTTGATGTGCACCGAACAGCGGCGCACGATAGACGGGCTGCGCGCTCGGCTTACTAAGGCCGAGGCAGCCCGTATCGAGAAGAGTATGCGCCCCTCTACTACAGCAGAGGGGCTAGATGTCCAGCTTATAAGCAGGACGATCATGACCCAGGTGGGTGGTATGCTAAACACCCGCCTGGAGGAGATCGAGCGCCGGCTTCCCCCGGCGCAGAGCATGCGTCCGCCTCTCGCTTCTGACGCTGCCCGGGCCCCAGTGGCCGAGGCGGCTGGAACTGACAGGCCAAAAAAGAAGAGGAAGGGTGCCAAACTGGCCGCCCCTGTGAGGAGTGAGGTCGGGCCGACGGCAACAACCGTCCTGTCCCAAGCCGCCACAACATCTGCGGCTCCAACCCTCTCCAAAGGTCAGAAGAGGAGGCTAAAGAGGAAGAGCCTCGCGGCGCAGAGAGCGCCCGACGCGGAACACGCGGACGTCGCGCCTTCTGTGGCGGACGTCGCGCCCGCCCCAGTCCTAGAGGGCTGGAATGTGGTGGTCCGGAGAGGGGCCACCAAGAAGGCAGTTCGGCCTCCTCAGCCGCAACCCGCCAGCAGGCAGCCGCCGGCTCAGCGGAAGCCCAAAGCCTCGCGGCTGCGGGCACCACGCACGTCGGCGGTTACTCTCACGCTGCTGCCGGGAGCCGCTGAGGAGAACCTTAACTTTGGCGGGGTCTTACGCAAGGTCAGGACCCAGATGCCTGAAGAAGAGTTTGTGGCGCTGAAGCCCACGTTTAGGGAGGCGGCTACGGGGGCGCTGATTATAGAGCTCCCCGATGCCCAAAAGGCGGACGCCCTCGCCTCCAAGTTTAGGGAGGCGTTCGGGCCGGAGGTCCTTCGCGTGGCGCGGCCGGTCAAGTCGACTGAGCTGCGCCTCCACGCGTTGGATCCCTCCATCATTGAGGAGGAGGTCGTTTCGGCCGTCGCGAGCGCCGGAGGGTGCGATGCGGCGGCCGTCAGGTGCGGCCCCATAAGACGGTCGAGCCGGTCGGGCCTAGGCACGGTGTGGGTGCGTTGCCCGACGGCGGCCGCAAAGACGATCGCTCGAGGGCGTCTCGCGATCGGGTGGTCGGCGGCCAGAGTGGAAGTCCTGCGGCAGCGGCCCCGGATGTGTTACCGGTGTCTCGAGACCGGTCACGTCGGGGCCTGCTGCAAGTCTGAGCAGGACCGGAGCAGTCTCTGCTACCAGTGCGGTGTAAGCGGTCATAAGGCCGTCGACTGCAGTGCGCCTGCGCGCTGCGTGGTCTGCGAGGGTGAGGGTCGAGACGCTAATCATCGGTGCGGCCGGATTAGCTGTCTCGGGCCCAAGAAGCGTAAGCCGCCAGGGGAGGCGGCTACGCAGGTCCGGATGGACACTTAGTCCGTCCGCGACCAGAGTGGGGTCCGTTCTGTCCGGGCCAACTCGCAGCGGGGCGCGCAGGCGCAAGTAGGGTCGTGGCCTTCAATGGTCAAGCCAGGTGGGCACAGGGGCAACTGGCGCAACTAGGTCCCAAACGCCCCTCCACTGGGACGCGAGAACGGAGGAGTTTTAGTGGGTAGGGGGGCGCCCTCATCCCTAAAGGGCGTCTTCGAGTCTCCACATACCCCGGTCGCCTTCCATCTTCAGACCGGGGACCCGTAAAAAGGGTTTCTCCTCCGCCCAAAAAAAAAAAAAAAAAAAAAAAAAAAAAAAGGTTAGGTTAGGTTCCCCCTCGACTCCCCCTCGACTGTGCTGCCACCTTGCTGTGGTGAGGGGGCTTGAGTGCCTCAATGATCCGTGGGGCCATACCGGCCAGGGCCTCCCATGCCGGGCGGGCCCACGGGGAGAGGTGAGACGAAGAGCGGCACCCAGCGTCGTGGCGGGTTGCGGCTCCGGGGACTCCTCTGTCCTCAGAGCTGCCTTGGGAGTCGTAAACCGCTGCGGCGCACCATGAGGTCCTCGGGTTGGCGCTCAACTTAGTTGGCCGTCAAACCGAGTCCTCACTCAACGTCCTCGGGTGGGCGCCGGCCGAGGGCTGACGCACCTCCTCTGCGGGGCCGTATGCCGCAGAAGGGGGCTGCGGGACGGATCGCCGGTGCGCTGCGGTAGATTGGGGCTGCGGGGACTTGGGTGGATGGGGACCCTGTCCCCAGTGTCTCGCTGCGAGCCCTGGACGGGGGCTCCGGGGACCTGGGTTGACGGTGGACCCTGTCCTAAGGGTTTCCCTGCGGGCCCTGGACGGCTGCGGTGCGCCGGTGTCCTCTGGTTGGCGCCGGCCCGAGGGCTGACGGGCCTCCTTCTGCGGGGCCGATGTCGCAGAAGGGGGCAGCGGGGCGGGTCACAAGGGAGGGAGCTCCGGGTGCCCCGCGCCGGGGCCGGGGGCGGGGGGGGGGGGGGGGGGGTTCGTGACGATGCGGGCCCCTTCTGCCCTCGCCTAGGAGGCCGGTGGTGGTTCGGGGGAGCCACCACCGACGAAAGCCTCGATGACTGAGGGCGTCCCAGTATACCGGGACGCCCTCTCTGATAGTCGCTTGCCCGCGTTGCGGGCACCACGCCGGGGCGTCACAGTAGAATGCGTTTACGCGAACTTGTGGCGCCCCAAGCGCGTCGTGTGAGGGTATGCCGCTGGGGTTTTAGTGGGTAAACGACTCTTGGGTAGACGACCCTTGTCGGAGTCCCACATAATCACCGACCTTTCCCCCGGGGTGCGGTGGTATGCATAAAGCATTTCCCCAGCGAAACCAAAAAAAAAAAAAAAAAAAAAAAAAAAAAAAAAAAAAAAAAAAAGGTTCCCCCTCGACTGTGCTGCCACCTTGCTGTGGTGAGGGGGCTTGAGTGCCTCAATGATCCGTGGGGCCATACCGGCCAGGGCCTCCCATGCCGGGCGGGCCCACGGGGAGAGGTGAGACGAAGAGCGGCACCCAGCGTCGTGGCGGGTTGCGGCTCCAGGGACTCCTCTGTTCTCAGAGCTGCCTTGCGAGTCGTAAACCGCTGCGGCGCATCATGAGGTCCTCGGGTTGGCGCTCAACTTGGTTGGCCGTCAAACCGAGTCCTCACTAAACGTCCTCGGGTTGGCGCCGGCCGAGGGCTGACGGGCCTCCTCTGCGGGGCCGTATGCCGCAGAAGGGGGCTGCGGGACGGATCGCCGGTGCGCTGCGGTAGATTGGGGCTGCGGGGACTTGGGTGGATGGGGACCCTGTCCCCAGTGTCTCGCTGCGAGCCCTGGACGGGGGCTCCGGGGACCTGGGTTGACGGTGGACCCTGTCCTAAGGGTTTCCCTGCGGGCCCTGGACGGCTGCGGTGCGCCGGTGTCCTCTGGTTGGCGCCGGCCCGAGGGCTGACGGGCCTCCTTCTGCGGGGCCGATGTCGCAGAAGGGGGCAGCGGGGCGGGTCGCAAGGGGGGGAGCTCCGGGTGGCCCGCGCCGCGGACGGGGGCGGGGGTGGAGGGGGGTCCGTGACGATGCGGGCCCCTTCTGCCCTCGCCTAGGAGGCCGGTGGTGGTTCGGGGGAGCCACCACCGACGAAAGCCTCGATGACTGAGGGCGTCCCAGTATACCGGGACGCCCTCTCTGATAGTCGCTTGCCCGCGTTGCGGGCACCACGCCGGGGCGTCACAGTAGAATGCGTTTACGCGAACTTGTGGCGCCCCAAGCGCGTCGTGTGAGGGTATGCCGCTGGGGTTTTAGTGGGTAAACGACTCTTGGGTAGACGACCCTTGTCGGAGTCCCACATAATCACCGACCTTTCCCCCGGGGTGCGGTGGTATGCATAAAGCATTTCCCCAGCGAAACCAAAAAAAAAAAAAAAAAAAAAAAAAAAAAAAGGTTAGGTTAGGTTCCCCCTCGACTGTGCTGCCACCTTGCTGTGGTGAGGGGGCTTGAGTGCCTCAATGATCCGTGGGGCCATACCGGCCAGGGCCTCCCATGCCGGGCGGGCCCACGGGGAGAGGTGAGACGAAGAGCGGCACCCAGCGTCGTGGCGGGTTGCGGCTCCGGGGACTCCTCTGTCCTCAGAGCTGCCTTGGGAGTCGTAAACCGCTGCGGCGCACCATGAGGTCCTCGGGTTGGCGCTCAACTTAGTTGGCCGTCAAACCGAGTCCTCACTCAACGTCCTCGGGTTGGCGCCGGCCGAGGGCTGACGCACCTCCTCTGCGGGGCCGTGTGCCGCAGAAGGGGGCTGCGGGACGGATCGCCGGTGCGCTGCGGTAGATTGGGGCTGCGGGGACTTGGGTGGATGGGGACCCTGTCCCCAGTGTCTCGCTGCGAGCCCTGGACGGGGGCTCCGGGGACCTGGGTTGACGGTGGACCCTGTCCTAAGGGTTTCCCTGCGGGCCCTGGACGGCTGCGGTGCGCCGGTGTCCTCTGGTTGGCGCCGGCCCGAGGGCTGACGGGCCTCCTTCTGCGGGGCCGATGTCGCAGAAGGGGGCAGCGGGGCGGGTCACAAGGGAGGGAGCTCCGGGTGACCCGCGCCGCGGACGGAGGCGGGGGTGGAGGGGGGTCCGTGACGATGCGGGCCCCTTCTGCCCTCGCCTAGGAGGCCGGTGGTGGTTCGGGGGAGCCACCACCGACGAAAGCCTCGATGACTGAGGGCGTCCCAGTATACCGGGACGCCCTCTCTGATAGTCGCTTGCCCGCGTTGCGGGCACCACGCCGGGGCGTCACAGTAGAATGCGTTTACGCGAACTTGTGGCGCCCCAAGCGCGTCGTGTGAGGGTATGCCGCTGGGGTTTTAGTGGGTAAACGACTCTTGGGTAGACGACCCTTGTCGGAGTCCCACATAATCACCGACCTTTCCCCCGGGGTGCGGTGGTATGCATAAAGCATTTCCCCAGCGAAACCAAAAAAAAAAAAAAAAAAAAAAAGGTTAGGTTAGGTTAGGTTAGGTTAGGTTGGGCGGGTGGAAGGGGAAGTCACAGAGGCTACTGGTAAGACCTGGTGACTTCGTCTTTCACCGTACTCCATTGTCTTTCCCGGCAATGTGAGGGGTGTTGGTCTTGGGTGGAGCACTACTGTTGCGTCGAAACCCAAGGCAAGTGTGGTTGTTATCCTGCTCGTGGTTGCCGCCTGCTTTTGGTCTGGCCCTTCTGGACAGACGTAGCCGAAACAGCCATGCGCCTTCCCGTCTTAATTCTCCCCTTCCCTCCTTTCCCTTTCCCCTTTTCCTTTCTCTCCCATTTCCTGTTTCAGTGTCGCGGTTGTTCGGCTCCGGGGACTTCTCTGTTTTCAGAGTTGCCTTGGGACGTCGAACCGCCGTGGCACACCATGAGGTCCTCGGGTTGGCGCTCAACTCAGTTGGCCGTCAAACCGAGTCCTCACTTCATTTAATTTACACTGTCGTTTTGTTGTTGTTGTTATACTTCGTTTTGTTTGTTATTTTGGTTTTGTTGTTTTGTTTTGTTCATTTTGTTTGTTGTTTGTTTTGGTTTGTTTATTTTGGTTTTGTTGTTTTGTTTTTGTTTTGTTATGTTTGTTTCCCTAACTTTTCTATCTTTTTGTTTGTTTCTTTTCTATTCTCTCTTCGGGTTGCGGCTCCCGGGGTTCCTCGGGGGTTCGCAGGGGTGGGTGTGCTTAGGGCGACGTTTTGGTTGGGAGTAAAAAACATGGACAAGCGCGATTATGAAACTATTCCCCGGGCGGGTCCCAGTTCGTCGGTGACGGCTGGGGAATCCCGCACCCCTGCGCCTAACAGTGCGGGGGTCTGCCCCACGTTATACGGGGGGGGCAGTAACCGCGTGACTCCGTCTGTTGCAACAGACGTTGAGAGGAGGGGGGCCACCGTGCCGAAATCACCATTTATAGAAGTAGCCGGACGAGACGGCGTTATATATCGCTTTCCGGGAGACCGCGTGCCGGATGCGATATCCACGGATGACGAGGTGGTCGTTGTGGAGGAGAGGGAGAGGGTGGACAAAGGGGTGCGCCGAACACCTGGCCCCCGAAGGGACGACAAGGGTCGCTTTCTGTCGTCCCGGTCTGCCTCCCCATGCTCGGTTTCTAAGCCGAAGGAAGGAGGAAAGGCTCCGGTGGTGGTCCTCCAGGACTGCCTCAGGCCTGGAACGCCCCGGAGCGTCGAACAACTGAGGCGAGAACAAGAGCTCGGCCTCGACATGTCGACGTCCGGTGATGAGGACGTCGAGTTCCTGTCCGATTCGGACTGTTCTCTGCGGAGAGCCAGCAGCAAGCGTCGTCTGGACGTCGAAGACGATGCTGCTGCTGAGGCCGCAGAGAAGGTGCCTCGGATAGAGAAGATCCCCAAAAGGGGTAAGGCAAAGAAGGCCAGCGCCAGGCTAGAGGATGTTCCCGAGGGTAATACCTCGGATGATCCCTCAGAAGACGCCCCAAGAGGGCGTGGAAGACCGCCCACCACGGGCCAACACGTCGGCCTGTGGCGTAAGAAAAAGGAGAGGGAGGCGGCCCTCGAGGAGGAAAGGGAGAGGCAGGAGTTCGAGGCCCGGTGGGGCCCACTCCAGCCCCCAACTCCCAACCCGGAGCGGTTGGAATTGGAGAAGAACGCTAGAGCGCAGCAAGAGCGCGAAGAGCGGGAAACTCGTGAGGCGGACGCACGCGCTGCGGAGCAAGGGGTAGCTCCCAGCAGGCTGTACCAGCCAGTGCGCGACGCCGATGTGGACGACATGAACGGGATCGAGCTGGCCCGTACCGTCCACAACGGCGTCGTTAAAATAAGAGAGGTGATCAATCACTCAAAGAATTTGAAAGGGACGAGCATACGAGAGGTAAAAGACGGCCTGGCCGCGATTATGGATGCAGCGGAGGTGTTGACGCGCCGCACGGAGTCCGGTGAAGTGGCTCTGTTGCGGGCGCAGGTCAACACACTCCAAGATCAGATGCGTGATATGGAGTTAATGTGCGTCGAACAACGGCGCACGATAGACGGGCTGCGCACTCGGCTAACCAAGGCCGAGGCAGCCCGTATAGAGAAGAGTTTGCGCCCCTCTACAACAACAGAGGGGCTTGACGTCCAGCTCCTTAGCAGGAACATAATGACCCAGGTGGGTGGGATGCTTAACGCCCGCCTGGAGGAATTTGAGAGCCGGCTTCCCCCGGCAAGGAGTATGCGCCCGCCTCTCGCGTCGGATGCTGCCCAGGCCCCAGTGGCCGAAGCGGCCGGAACCGACAGGCCGGCTAAGAAGAAGAGGAAGGGTGCCAAACTGGCTGCCCCTGTGAGGAGTGAGGTCGGGCCGACGGCACCAACCGTCCCTGCCCAAGCCGCCACGACATCTGCGGCTCCGACCCTCTCCAAAAACCAGAAGAAGAGGTTAAAGAAGAAGAGCCTCGCGGCGCAGAGAGCGCCCGACGCGGAACACGCGGACGTTGCGCCTGCCGCGTCATACGCGGACGCTGCATCCGCCCCAGTCCGGGAGGGCTGGAATGTGGTGGTCCGGAGAGGGGCCACCAAGAAGGCAGTTCGGCCTCCTCAGCCGCAACCCGCCAGCAGGCAGCCGCCGGCACAGCGGAAGCCCAAAGCCTCGCGGCTGCGGGCACCACGCACGTCGGCGGTTACTCTCACGCTGCTGCCGGGAGCCGCTGAGGAGAATCTCAACTTTGGTGGGGTCCTGCGCAAGGTCAGGACCCAGATGCCTGAGGAGGAGTTCGTGGCACTCAAGCCCACATTTAGAGAGGCGGCTACGGGGGCGCTCATCATAGAGCTCCCCGATGCCCAAAAGGCGGATGCTCTCGCCTCCAAATTCAGGGAGGCGTTTGGGCCAGAGGTACTCCGTGTGGCGCGGCCGGTCAAGTCGACCGAGCTGCGCCTACACGCGTTGGATCCCTCTGTGGTGGAGGAGGAGGTCGTTTCGGCCGTCGCGAGCGCCGGTGGGTGCGATGCGGCGGCCGTCAGGTGCGGCCCCATAAGACGGTCGAGCCGGTCGGGCCTAGGCACGGTGTGGGTGCGTTGCCCGACGGCGGCCGCAAAAACGATCGCTCGAGGGCGTCTTGCGATCGGGTGGTCGGCGGCCAGAGTAGAGATCCTGCGGCAGCGGCCCCGGATGTGTTACCGGTGTCTCGAGACCGGTCACGTCGGGGCCTGCTGCAAATCGGAGCAGGACAGAAGCAGTCTCTGCTATCAGTGCGGGGTAAGCGGCCACAAGGCCGTCGACTGCAATGCGCCTGCGCGCTGCGTGGTCTGCGAGGGAGAGGGCCGAGACGCTAATCATCGGTGCGGCCGGATTAGCTGTCTCGGGCCCAAAAAGCGTAGGCCGCCAAGGGAGGCGGCTACGCAGGTCCGGATGGACACATAGTCCGTCCGAGACTCGAGTGGGGCCCGTTCTGTCCGGGCCAACTCGCTGAGGTGCGCGCAGGCGCACGTAGGGTCGTGGCCTTCAATGGCCAAGCCAGGTGGGCACAGGGGCAACTGGTGCAATTAGGTCCCAAACGCCCCTCCACTGGGACGCGAGACCGGAGGAGTTTTAGTGGGTAGGGGGGCGCCCTCATCCCTAAAGGGCGTCTTCGAGTCTCCACATACCCCGGTCGCCTTCCATCTTCAGACCGGGGACCCGTAAAAAGGGTTTCTCCTCCGCCCAAAAAAAAAAAAAAAAAAAAGGTTAGGTTAGGTTGGGCGGGTGGAAGGGGAAGTCACAGAGGCTACTGGTAAGACCTGGTGACTTCGTCTTTCACCGTACTCCATTGTCTTTCCCGGCAATGTGAGGGGTGTCGGTCTTGGGTGGAGCACTACTGTTGCGTCGAAACCCAAGGCAAGTGTGGTTGTTATCCTGCTCGTGGTTGCCGCCTGCTTTTGGTCTGGCCCTTCTGGACAGACGTAGCCGAAACAGCCATGCGCCTTCCCGTCTTAATTCTCCACTTCCCTCCTTTCCCTTACCCTGTTTCCTGTCGTTCCGAGTCCTCACTTAATTTATTTTAACACTATCTTTTTGTTGTTTTGTTCTTGTTATACTTCGTTTTGTTTGTTTGTTTTGGTTTTGTTGTTTTGTTTTGTTTTATGTTTTGTTCGTTTCGTTTCGTTTCGTTTTGTTTGTTTGTTGTTTGTTTTGGTTTGTTTGTTTTGGTTTTGTTGTTTTGTTTTGTTATGTTTGTTTCCCTAACTTTTCTATCTTTTTGTTTGTTTCCTTTCTTTTCATTTCTTCGGGTTGCGGCTCTCGGGGTTTCCGGGGGTTCGCAAGGGGGGGTGTGCATAGGGCGATGTCATAGAAGGAGTAAGAGCAAAATGGACAAACACGATTACGAAACTACTCCCCGGGCGGGTCCCAGTTCGTCGGTGACGGCTGGGGAATCCCGCACCCCTGCGCCTAACAGTGCGGGGGTCTGCCCCACGTTATACGGGGGGGGCAGTAACCGTGTGACTCCGTCTGCTGCAGCAGACGTTGAGAGGAGGGGGGCCACCGTGCCGAAATTACAACAATACGTAGAGGTAGCCGGAAGAGACGGCGTAGTTTATCGCTTTCCCGGCGATCGAGTGCCGGATGCGATATCCACGGATGACGAGGTGGTCGTCGTGGAGGAGAGGGAGAGGGTGGACAAAGGGGTGCGCCGAACACCTGGCCCCCGAAGGGACGACAAGGGTCGCTTTCTGTCGTCCCGGTCTGCCTCCCCATGCTCGGTTTCTAAGCCGAAGGAAGGAGGAAAGGCTCCGGTGGTGGTCCTCCAGGACTGCCTCAGGCCTGGAACGCCCCGGAGCGTCGAACGACTGAGGCGAGAACAAGAGCTCGGCCTCGACATGTCGACGTCCGGCGATGAGGACGTCGAGTTCCTGTCCGATTCGGACTGTTCTCTGCGGAGAGCCAGCAGCAAGCGTCGTCTGGACGTCGAAGACGGTGCTGCTGCTGAGGCCGCAGAGAAGGTGCCTCGGATAGAGAAGGTCCCCAAAAGGGGTAAGGCAAAGAAGGCCAGCGCCAGGCTAGAGGATGTTCCCGAGGGTAATACCTCGGATGATCCCTCAGAAGACGCCCCAAGAGGGCGTGGAAGACCGCCCACCACGGGCCAACACGTCGGCCTGTGGCGTAAGAAAAAGGAGAGGGAGGCGGCCCTCGAGGAGGAAAAGGAGAGGCAGGAGTTCGAGGCCCGGTGGGGCCCGCTCCAGTCCCTAACTCCCAGTGCCGAGAGGCTGGAAAGGGAAGAGCGCGAGGACCGCGAGGTCAGGGAGGCGGACGAGCGCGCTGCGGAGCAGGGAGTCGCTCCCAGCAGGCTCTACCAGCCGGTGCGCGACGCTGATGTGGACGACATGAACGGGGTTGAGCTGGCCCGTACCGTCCACAACAGTGTCGTCAATATCAGAGAGGGCATAAAAAGCTCAAAAAATCTGAAAGGGACGGTGATCCGGGAGGTCAAAGACAGCCTGGGCGCAATTTTGGACGCGACGGAGGTGCTGATGCGCCGCACGGAGTCAGGGGAAGTGGCTCTGTTGCGGGCGCAAGTCACAACCCTCACAGATCAGATGAGGGACATGGAGCTGCAGTGCGCCGAACAGAGGCGCACGATAGACGGGCTACGCACTCGGCTTACTAAGACCGAGGCAGCCCGTATAGAGAAGACTATGCGCCCCTCTACAACAACAGAGGGGCTTGACGTTCAGCTCCTTAGCAGGAACATCATGACCCAGGTGGGTGGGATGCTTAACGCCCGCCTGGATGAAATTGAGAGCCGGCTTCCCCCGGCAAGGAGTATGCGCCCGCCTCTCGCGTCGGACGTCGCCCGGGCCCCAGTGGCCGAGGCGGCTGGAACCGAGAGGCCGCCTAAAAAGAAGAGGAAGGGAGCCAAACTGGCTGCCCCTGTGAGGAGTGAGGTCGGGCCGACGGCACCAACCGTCCCTGCCCAAGCCGCCACAACATCTGCGGCTCCGACCCTCTCCAAAAGCAAAAAGAAGAGGATTAAGAGGAAGAGCCTCGCGGCGCAAAGAGCGCCCGACGCGGAGCATGCAGACGTCGCGCCCGCCACAGAGCGTGCGGTCGTCGTGCCTACACCAGTCCGGGAGGGCTGGAACGTGGTGGTCCGGAGAGGGGCCACCAAGAAGGCAGTTCGGCCTCCTCAGCCGCAACCCGCCAGCAGGCAGCCGCCGGCTCAGCGGAAGCCCAAAGCCTCGCGGCTGCGGGCACCACGCACGTCGGCGGTTACTCTCACGCTGCTGCCGGGAGCCGCTGAGGAGAACCTTAACTTTGGCGGGGTCTTACGCAAGGTCAGGACCCAGATGCCTGAAGAAGAGTTTGTGGCACTGAAGCCCACGTTTAGGGAGGCGGCTACGGGGGCGCTGATTATAGAGCTCCCCGATGCCCAAAAGGCGGACGCCCTCGCCTCCAAGTTTAGGGAGGCGTTCGGGCCGGAGGTCCTTCGCGTGGCGCGGCCGGTCAAGTCGACCGAGCTGCGCCTCCACGCGTTGGATCCCTCCATCATTGAGGAGGAGGTCGTTTCGGCCGTCGCGAGCGCCGGAGGGTGCGATGCGGCGGCCGTCAGATGCGGCCCCATAAGACGGTCGAGCCGGTCGGGCCTAGGCACGGTGTGGGTGCGTTGCCCGACGGCGGCCGCAAAGACGATCGCTCGAGGGCGTCTCGCGATCGGGTGGTCGGCGGCCAGAGTGGAAGTCCTGCGGCAGCGGCCCCGGATGTGTTACCGGTGTCTCGAGACCGGTCACGTCGGGGCCTGCTGCAAGTCTGAGCAGGACCGGAGCAGTCTCTGCTACCAGTGCGGTGTAAGCGGTCATAAGGCCGTCGACTGCAGTGCGCCTGCGCGCTGCGTGGTCTGCGAGGGAGAGGGTCGAGACGCTAATCATCGGTGCGGCCGGATTAGCTGTCTCGGGCCCAAGAAGCGTAAGCCGCCAGGGGAGGCGGCTACGCAGGTCCGGATGGACACTTAGTCCGTCCGCGACCAGAGTGGGGTCCGTTCTGTCCGGGCCAACTCGCAGCGGGGCGCGTAGGCGCAAGCAGGGTCGTGGCCTTCAATGGCCAAGCCAGGTGGGCACAGGGGCAACTGGTGCAATTAGGTCCCAACCGCCCCTCCACTGGGACGCGAGAACGGAGGAGTTTTAGTGGGTAGGGGGGCGCCCTCATCCCTAAAGGGCGTCTTCGAGTCTCCACATACCCCGGTCGCCTTCCATCTTCAGATCGGGGACCCGTAAAAAGGGTTTCTCCTCCGCCCAAAAAAAAAAAAAAAAAAAAAGGTTAGGTTAGGTTAGGTTGGGCGGGTGGAAGGGGAAGTCACAGAGGCTACTGGTAAGACCTGGTGACTTCGTCTTTCACCGTACTCCATTGTCTTTCCCGGCAATGTGAGGGGTGTTGGTCTTGGGTGGAGCACTACTGTTGCGTCGAAACCCAAGGCAAGTGTGGTTGTTATCCTGCTCGTGGTTGCCGCCTGCTTTTGGTCTGGCCCTTCTGGACAGACGTAGCCGAAACAGCCATGCGCCCTCCCGTCTTAATTCTCCCCTTCCCTCCTTTCCCTTTCCCCTTTTCCTTTCTCTCCCATTTCCCTGTTTCAGTGTCGCGGCTGTTCGGCTCCGGGGACTTCTCTGTTTTCAGAGTTGCCTTGGGACGTCGAACCGCCGTGGCACACCATGAGGTCCTCGGGTTGGCGCTCAACTCAGTTGGCCGTCAAACCGAGTCCTCACTTCATTTAATTTAATTCTATCTTTTTGGTTTATTTATTTTGTTATACTTCGTTTTGTTTGTTTGTTTTGGTTTTGTTTTGTTTGTTTTGTTTTGTTTTGTTTTGTTTTGTTCGTTTGTTTGTTTGTTTGCTTTGGTTTTGTTTTGTTTGTTTCACTAACTTTTCTGTCTTTTTGTTTGTTTCCTTGTCTTTTCGTCTCTTCGGGGTGCGGCTCTCGGGGCTTTCCGGGGGCTCGCAGGGGGGGAAATGTGCTTAGGGCGATGTTTGGGAAGGAGTTAAAAACTATGGCAAGTCGTGAATTGAAAATAAGTCCCCGGGCGGGTCCCAGCTCTGCTGGGGAATCCCGCACTGTCGACCCTTCGGGGGAGGCAGTCTGCCCCTCGTACTACGGGGGGGGCACAAAGCACGAAACTACCAGAAAGGGTAGGATGGGAGTAAAGACGGCCGCAATGGCGCAACTACTGGAAGAAGAAGAGGCCGGTACTGACGGCGAAGTAGAGAGGAGCAAGGGGTGCAGCACAACAGGCCCCCTGAGGGACGGGAAGGGGCGATTCAAATCGCCATCCCGGCCCAGTGTAGAGATGGACAGCAATCCGGTGGTGGTCCTCCAGGACTGCCTCAGGCCTGGGACGCCCCGGAGCGTTGAGCGACTAAGACGAGAGGCGGAGATCGGACTGGATATGTCGACGTCCGGCGAGGAGGACGTCGAGTTCTTGTCCGATTCGGACTACGGGGGCCCTCTGCGGAGGTCCGGCAGCAAGCGGCGACTTGACAGTGATGACGACGCTGCTGACGAGGCCGCGGAAAAGGTCCCACGGGTCGAGGACGCCCCAAGGGGGAGGGGAAGACCGCCAACAACGGGCCAGCATGTCGGCCTGTGGCGGAAGAAAAAGGAGAGAGAGGCAGCCCTCGAGGAACAAAGGGAGTTGGCGGAGTTTGAGGCCCGGTATGGCCCATTCCAGCCCCCAACTGCTGAAAGAACTGCTGAGAGGCAGGAATGGGAAAGGAACGCGAAGGCGCAGCAAGAGCGCCAGGAGCGGGAAACCCGAGAGGCGGACGCACGCGCTGCGGAGCAGGGAGTAGCTCCAAGCAGGCTGTACCAGCCGGTGCGGGCCGCTGATGTGGACGACATGAATGGGATCGAGCTGGCCCGTACCGTCCACAACGGCGTCACAAAAATAAGGGAAGTCATAAAGAACTCCAAGAACATAAAAGGGACGTTCATCCGGGACGTGAAAGACGGCCTGGCCGCGATCATGGACGCGACGGAGGTGTTGACGCGCCGCACGGAGTCCGGGGAAGTGGCTCTGTTGCGGGCGCAGTTCAACACCTTAAATGACCAAATGCGGGACATGGAGCTGAAGTGCGCCGAACAACGGCGTACGATAGACGAGCTGCGCACTCGGCTCACCAAGGCCGAGGCAGCTCGTATAGAGAAGGCCATGCGCCCCCCTACTACAACGGAGGGGCTAGACACACAGCTTCTGAGTAGGAATATAATGACCCAGGTGGGTGGGATGCTGAACGCCCGCCTGGAGGAAATTGAGAGCCGGCTTCCCCCGGCAAAGAGAGTACGCCCGCCTCTCGCATCGGACGCTGTTCAGGCCCCAGTGGCTGAGGCGGCTAGGACCGAAGCGACAAGGCCGGCTTCAAAAAAGAAGGCGAGGAAGAAAGCCGCCAAAGCGGCTGTCCCTGTGAGGAGAGAGGTTGAGCCGACGGCACCAACCGTCCCTGCCCAAGCCGCCACAACACCTGCGGCTCCAGCCTCCTCGAAACGGAGTAAGAGGAAGACCGGAAAGAGCCTCGCAGCGCAGCGAGCGCCGGATGCGGAGAGCGCGGATGTCGCGCCCGCTGTGTCACGAGCAGAATGGAGTACGGTGGTCCGTAGAGGGGCCACCAAGAAGACTGTCCAGCCGCAAGCTGACAGCAGACCGCCGCCGCCAAAGCGGAAGCCCAAAGCCTCGCGGCTGCGGGCCCCGCGCAAGGCGGCAGTAGTCCTCACACTGCTGCCAGAGGCGACTGAGGAACAAATCACATATGCCGAAGTCATACGGAGGGCCAAAAGCCACATCACGTTGGCTGACCTTGGTCTCCACAAACCCACATTCCGGGAGGCAGCGACGGGTGCGCTGGTTGTGGAAGTCCCGGATGTGGAGAAAGCGGACGCGTTAGCCGCGAAAATAAGAGAAGTTTTTAGGCCCGAAATACTTCGGGTGGCGCGGCCGGTCAAATCGGCCGAGCTGCGCCTACACGGACTCGACCCTTCGGTCACGGAAGAGGAAGTCGTGGCGGCTGTAGCGAGCACCGGCGTGTGCGACGCAGCAGCCGTCAAGTGCGGCAAAATAACGAGAGTGCGCAGATCGGGCATAGGCACAGTGTGGGTGCGGTGCCCGGTCCTGGCGGCCAAGACGATCGCCCGAGGTCAGCTGACCATAGGGTGGACGTCGGCCCGAGTGGAGGTCCTTCGTCAGCGCCCCCGAATGTGTTACCGGTGTCTCGAGACCGGGCACATCGGGGCGTGTTGCAAGTCAGACAAGGACCGGGGTGGCGTCTGCTACCAGTGCGGGGAGGGCGGTCACAAGGCCGCCAGCTGCAGCGCCAAGCCGCGCTGCATCGTGTGCGCCGACTACGGCCGGGACGCCAACCACAGATGTGGTCGGGCGAGTTGTCTCGGCCCGAAGAAGCGCAAGCCGCCCGACAAGGGGGCCGAGCAGGAACGGATGGACACGTAGTCCATCCGCCGACATAAGTGCCGATTCATTCGGCCCGGGAAGGCTGGCCGGTTCTGTCCGGGGCCAGGTACGAAGGTGGTGGTGCGCAGAGGTGCGCAATATAGGGTCGAGGTCTTATGATCACACACGGTGGGTGGAGCACACGGTGATATCGGTCCCGAACCGCTCCCCACCAGGAAGGGAAGATATAGAGGTAGGTTTAGTGGGTATGGGGACGCCCATTTCTAGGGCGCTCTCGAGTCCCACATAACCCTGTCGCATCCACTCGCGTGGAGGCTTTCTCCGCGAGTGGATGCGCCAGGGTATCCGTAAAAAGGATTCCCCCTCTCTAAAAAAAAAAAAAAAAAGGTTAGGTTAGGTTAGGTTGGGCGGGTGGAAGGGGAAGTCACAGAGGCTACTGGTAAGACCTGGTGACTTCGTCTTTCACCGTACTCCATTGTCTTTCCCGGCAATGTGAGGGGTGTTGGTCTTGGGTGGAGCACTACTGTTGCGTCGAAACCCAAGGCAAGTGTGGTTGTTATCCTGCTCGTGGTTGCCGCCTGCTTTTGGTCTGGCCCTTCTGGACAGACGTAGCCGAAACAGCCATGCGCCTTCCCGTCTTAATTCTCCCCTTCCCTCCTTTCCCTTTCCCCTTTTCCTTTCTCTCCCATTTCCTGTTTCAGTGTCGCGGTTGTTCGGCTCCGGGGACTTCTCTGTTTTCAGAGTTGCCTTGGGACGTCGAACCGCCGTGGCACACCATGAGGTCCTCGGGTTGGCGCTCAACTCAGTTGGCCGTCAAACCGAGTCCTCACTTAATTTAATTCAACTCTATCTTTTTGGTTTGTTTATTTTGTTATACTTTGTTTTGTTTGTTTGTTTTGGTTTTGTTGTTTTGTTTTGTTCGTTTTGTTTGTTGTTTGTTTGTTTTGGTTTTTGGTTTTGTTTGTTTGTTTTGGTTTTGTTTCTTTCCCTAACTTTTCTATCTTTTTGTTTATTTCTTTGCTATTCGTTTCTTCGGGTTTGGGGGGGTGTGCTTAGGACGACGTTTGGAGGGAAAACAATCATGGAAAGACGCGAGATGAAAATAAGTCCCCGGGCGGGTCCCAGCTCGACTGTGTCAGCTGGGGAATCCCGCACCGCTTCTCCCTCGGGGGAGGCGGTCTGCCCCTCGTACTACGGGGGGGGCACATACCGTGAAACTGCCAATAAGGGTAGGACGGGAGGAAAGAAGGCCACGATGGCGAAATTACTGGAAGAGGAGGAAGCCGGTACTGACGGCGAAGTAGAGAGGAGTGAGGGGTGCAGCCCAACAGGCCCCCTGAGGGACGGGAAGGGGCGATTTAGATCGTCTTCTCGGCCCAGCGTAGAGGACAACAATCCGGTGGTGGTCCTTGAGGACTGCCTCAGGCCAGGGACGCCCCGGAGCGTTGAAAGACTGAGAAGAGAGAGGGAACTCGGCCTGGATATGTCGACGTCCGGCGATGAGGACGTCGAATTCCTGTCCGACTCGGACTGTTCTCTGCGGAGAACCAGCAGCAAGCGTCGTCTGGACGTCGAAGACGACGCTGATGCTGAGGCCGCGGAGAAGGTCCCGCGGGTTGAGGACGCCCCACGAGGGCGCGGAAGACCGCCCACCACCGGCAAACACGTCGGCCAGTGGCGGAAGAAGAAGGAGAAGGAGGCTGCCGAAATGGCCGCACAGGAAGAGAGGGAAAAGGAGGAGTTTCTGGCTCGATGGGGAACGAGTTGGCCTCCTGCTCCCAGTCAAGAGCGACTGGCTCTAGAACGTGCTGCCAAAGAGCAACAAGATCGCCTGGAAAAGGAGATCCGAGAGGCGGATGAGCGCGCTGCTCAACAAGGAGTGACACCCAGCAGGCTATATCAAGCTGTTAGGGAAGCCGACGTCGAGGACATGAACGGCATTGAGCTGGCCCGTACGATCGGCAATGGAGTGGCTAAGATTAGAGAGGTGATTACGCACTCTAAAAACTTAAAAGGGACGTGTATCCGGGACGTAAAGGACGGCCTGGCAGCGATCCTAGATGCAACGGAGGTGTTCTCGCGCCGCACAGAGTCCTCGGAAGTGGCCCTGTTGCGGGCGCAGGTTAAGACCCTCACTGATCAGGTGAGGGGAATGGAGATCCAGTGCGCTGAACAGCGGCGCACGATTGACGGGCTGCATGCTCGGCTCACTAAGGCCGAGGCAGCCCGAATAGAGAAGTCTGTGCTCCCCTCCTCGTCAATGGAGGGCCTGGACATACAGGTCCTGAGCAAGACCATTTTGACCCAGATGGGGAATGTGCTCAATCCCCGCCTGGCGGAAATAGAACGCCGTCTTCCCCCGGCGAAGAGTGTACGCCCGCCTCTCGCGTCGGATGCTGCTTTGGCCCCAATGGCCGAGGCTGCCGCGACCGAGGCGACAAGGCCGGCGAAGAAAAAGAAGAAGAAGAGCGCCGCCAAAGCGGCTGCCAACGTGAGGAGAGAGGTCGGGCCGACGACACCAACCGTCCCTGCCCAAGCCGCCACGTCATCTGTGGCTCAGGCCTCCTCCAAACATAAGAGGAAGCCGAGGAAGAGCCTCGCTGCACAGAGAGCGCCGGATGCGGAGCACGCGGATGTCGCGCCTGCTCCGGACAGAGAAGGATGGAGTCTGGTGGTCCGCAGAGGGGCCACCAAGAAGGTAGTCCAGCCGCAAGTAGACAGCAGACCGCCGCCACCGAAGCGCAAGCCCAATGCCTCGCGGCTGCGGGCCCCGCGCAAGGAGGCGGTTGTCCTCACGCTGCTGCCAAACGCGGCTGAGGATAGGATCACGTACGCAGAGGTGATCCGCAGGATGAAAAGCCGGGTCGCACTGGCGGATCTGGGCCTTAATGGCCCCAAGTTTAGGGAAGCAGCGACGGGAGCGCTCGTAGTCGAGGTCCCGGACGCGGCAAAGGCGGACGCGCTTGCCGCGAAATTTAGGGAGGAATTTGAGCCCGAAGTTCTTCGGGTGGCGCGGCCGGTCAAATCGGCCGAGCTGCGCCTTCACGGATTGGACCCTTCGGTCACCGAAGAGGAGGTCGTGGCGGCTGTAGCGAGCACCGGTGCGTGCGACGCGACGGCCGTCAAGTGCGGCACTATATCGAGAGTGCGCCGATCGGGCATAGGCACAGTGTGGGTGCGATGCCCGGTCCTGGCGGCCAAGACGATCGCCCGGGGTCAGCTGACCATAGGGTGGACGTCGGCCCGAGTGGAGCTCCTTCGGCAGCGCCCCCGAATGTGTTACCGGTGTCTGGAGACCGGGCACATCGGGGCGTGCTGCAAGTCAGAGAAGGATCGGGGTGGCGTCTGCTACCAGTGCGGGGAGGGCGGTCACATGGCCGCCAGCTGCAGCGCCAAGCCGCGCTGCGTCGTGTGCGCCGATTACGGCCGAGACGCCAACCACAGATGTGGTCGGGCGAGTTGTCTCGGCCCGAAGAAGCGGAAGCCGCCCGACAAGGGGGCTGAGCAGGAACGGATGGACACGTAGTTCCATCCGCCGACATAAGAGCCGATTCAGTCGGCCCGGGAAGACTGGCCGGTTCTGTCCGGGTCCAGATACAATGGTGGTGGTGCGCAAAGGTGCGCAGAGATAGGGTCGAGGTCGTTGTGATCACACACGGTGGGTGGAGCAAACGGAGAAATTGGTCCCGAACCGCTCCCCACCAGGAAGGGAAGATACAGAGGTAGGTTTAGTGGGTATGGGGACGCCTAGATCTATGGCGATCTCGAGCCCCACATAACCCTGTCGCGTCCACTCGCGTTGACACTTTCTCCGCGAGTGGATGCGCCAGGGTATCCGTAAAAAGGATTCCCCCTCTTTAAAAAAAAAAAAAAAAAAAAAAAGGTTAGGTTAGGTTAGGTTAGGTTGGGCGGGTGGAAGGGGAAGTCACAGAGGCTACTGGTAAGACCTGGTGACTTCGTCTTTCACCGTACTCCATTGTCTTTCCCGGCAATGTGAGGGGTGTTGGTCTTGGGTGGAGCACTACTGTTGCGTCGAAACCCAAGGCAAGTGTGGTTGTTATCCTGCTCGTGGTTGCCGCCTGCTTTTGGTCTGGCCCTTCTGGACAGACGTAGCCGAAACAGCCATGCGCCTTCCCGTCTTAATTCTCCACTTCCCTCCTTTCCCTTACCCTGTTTCCTGTCGTTCCGAGTCCTCATTTAATTTATTTTAACACTATCTTTTTGTTGTTTTGTTGTTGTTATACTTCGTTTTGTTTGTTTGTTTTGGTTTTGTTTTGTTTTGTTTGTTTGTTTTGGTTTTGTTTATTTGTTTTGTTTTGTTTCGTTCGTTTTGTTTGTTTGTTTGTTGTTTGTTTGTTTGTCTTGGTTTTGTTTTGTTTGTTTGTTTCATTAACTTTTCTGTCTTTTTGTTTGTTTCTTTGTCTTTTCGTCTCTTCGGGTTTGCGGCTCCCGGGGTTCCTCGGGGGTCCGCAGGGGTGGGTGTGTTTAGGGCGACGTTTCGGAGAAGGAATAGCAATATGGACAAGCGCGATTATGAAACTATTCCCCGGGCGGGTCCCAGTTCGCCGGTGGCGGCTGGGGAATCCCGCACCCCTGCGCCTAACAGTGCGGGGGTCTGCCCCACGTTATACGGGGGGGGCAGTAACCGCGTGACTCCGTCTGCTGCAGCAGACGTTGAGAGGAGGAGGGCCACCGTGCCGAAATTACCATTCATAGAAGTAGCCGGAAGGGACGGCGTAATATATCGCTTCCCTGGAGATCGAGTGCCGGATGCAATATCCACGGATGACGAGGTGGTCGTCGTGGAGGAGAAGGAGAGGGTGGACAAAGGGGTGCGCCGAACACCTGGCCCCCGAAGGGATGACAAGGGTCGCTTTCTGTCGTCCCGGTCTGCCTCCCCATGCTCGGCTTCTAAGCCGAAGGAAGGAGGAAAGGCTCCGGTGGTGGTCCTCCAGGACTGCCTCAGGCCTGGAACGCCCCGGAGCGTAGAACGGTTGAGACGAGAACGGGAGCTAGGTCTCGACATGTTGACGTCCGGCGACGAGGACGTCGAGTTCCTGTCCGATTCGGACTGTTCTCTGCGGAGAGCCAGCAGCAAGCGTCGTCTGGACGTCGAAGACGACGCTGCTGCCGAGGCCGCAGAGAAGGTGCCCCGGATTGAGAAGGTGCCCAAAAGGAGTAAGGCCAAGAAGGCCAGCGCCAGGTTGGAGGATGTTCCCGAGGGTAACACCTCGGATGAGCCCTCAGAAGACGCCCCAAGAGGGCGCGGAAGACCGCCCACCACAGGTCAACACGTCGGCCTGTGGCGTAAGAAGAAGGAGAGGGAGGCGGCCCTCGAGGAGGAACGGGAGAGGCAGGAGTTCGAGGCCCGGTGGGGCCCGCTCCAGCCCCAAGCTCCCAGTGCTGAGAGGCTGGAGCAGCAGGACCGCGAGGACCGCGAGGTCCGGGAGGCGGACGAGCGCGCTGCGGAGCAGGGAGTCGCTCCCAGCAGGCTCTACCAGCCGGTGCGCGACGCTGATGTGGATGACATGAACGGGGTCGAGCTGGCCCGAACCGTCCACAACAGCGTCGTCAATATCAGAGAGGGCATTAAAAGCTCAAAGAATTTGAAAGGGACGGTGATCCGGGAGGTTAAGGACAGCCTGGGCGCAATTTTGGACGCAACGGAGGTGCTGATGCGCCGCACGGAGTCAGGGGAAGTGGCTCTGTTGCGGGCGCAAGTCACAACCCTCGCAGACCAGATGAGGGACATGGAGCTGCAGAGCGCCGAACAGAGGCGCACGATAGACGGGCTGCGCACTCGGCTCACTAAGGCCGAGGCAGCCCGTATCGAGAAGAGCATACGCCCCTCTACTACAACAGAGGGGCTAGACGTCCAGCTCGTCAGTAGGACGATCATGACCCAGGTGGGTGGCATGCTAAACGCCCGCCTGGAGGAGATCGAGCGCCGACTTCCCCCGGCGCCGAGTATGCGCCCGCCTCTCGCGTCGGACGCTGCTCGGGCCCCAGTGGCTGAGGCGGCCGGAATCGAGAGGCCGGCGAAGAAAAAGAAGAAGGGAGCCATACTGGCTGCCCCGGTGAGGAGAGAGGTCGGGCCGACGGCACCAACCGTCCCTGCCCAAGCCGCCACAACATCTGCGGCTCCGACCCTCTCCAAAGGTCAGAAGAGGAGGCTAAAGAGGAAGAGCCTCGCGGCGCAGAGAGCGCCCGACGCGGAACACGCGGACGTCGCGCCTTCTGTGGCGGACGTCCCGCCCGCCCCAGTCCTAGAGGGCTGGAATGTGGTGGTCCGGAGAGGGGCCACCAAGAAGGCAGTTCGGCCTCCTCAGCCGCAACCCGCCAGCAGGCAGCCGCCGGCACAGCGGAAGCCCAAAGCCTCGCGGCTGCGGGCACCACGCACGTCGGCGGTTACTCTCACGCTGCTGCCGGGAGCCGCTGAGGAGAATCTCAACTTTGGTGGGGTCCTGCGCAAGGTCAGGACCCAGATGCCTGAGGAGGAGTTTGTGGCGCTGAAGCCCACGTTTAGGGAGGCGGCTACGGGAGCGCTCATTATAGAGCTCCCCGATGCCCAAAAGGCGGACGCCCTCGCCTCTAAGTTTAGAGAGGCGTTTGGGCCAGAGGTGCTTCGTGTGGCGCGGCCGGTTAAGTCGACCGAGCTGCGCCTACACGCGTTGGATCCCTCTGTGGTGGAGGAGGAGGTCGTTTCGGCCGTCGCGAGCGCCGGTGGGTGCGATGCGGCGGCCGTCAGGTGCGGCCCCATAAGACGGTCGAGCCGGTCGGGCCTAGGCACGGTGTGGGTGCGTTGCCCGACGGCGGCCGCAAAAACGATCGCTCGAGGGCGTCTTGCGATCGGGTGGTCGGCGGCCAGAGTAGAGATCCTGCGGCAGCGGCCCCGGATGTGTTACCGGTGTCTCGAGACCGGTCACGTCGGGGCCTGCTGCAAGTCTGAGCAGGACAGAAGCAGTCTCTGCTATCAGTGCGGGGTAAGCGGCCACAAGGCCGTCGACTGCAATGCGCCTGCGCGCTGCGTGGTCTGCGAGGGAGAGGGCCGAGACGCTAATCATCGGTGCGGCCGGATTAGCTGTCTCGGGCCCAAAAAGCGTAGGCCGCCAAGGGAGGCGGCTACGCAGGTCCGGATGGACACATAGTCCGTCCGAGACTCGAGTGGGGCCCGTTCTGTCCGGGCCAACTCGCTGAGGTGTGCGCAGGCGCACGTAGGGTCGTGGCCTTCAATGGCCAAGCCAGGTGGGCACAGGGGCAACTGGTGCAATTAGGTCCCAAACGCCCCTCCACTGGGACGCGAGACCGGAGGAGTTTTAGTGGGTAGGGGGGCGCCCTCATCCCGAAAGGGCGTCTTCGAGTCTCCACATACCCCGGTCGCCTTCCATCTTCAGACCGGGGACCCGTAAAAAGGGTTTCTCCTCCGCCCAAAAAAAAAAAAAAAAAAAAAAAAAAAAGGTTAGGTTAGGTTAGGTTGGGCCCCCCCCCGATTTGTGCTGCCACCTTGCCGTGGTGGGGGGGCTTGAGTGCCTCAATGATCCGTGGGGCCATACCGGCCAGGGCCTCCCATGCCGGGCGGGCCCACGGGGAGAGGTGAGACGAAGAGCAGCGCTACCTTTTATAACTTATATATTGTTTTATTTTGGTTTTGTTTGTTTTGGTTTTATCGTTGTATATATTCTGTCTTTTAGTTTCGTTTTGTTTTGGTTATCTTCTTCGTTTGTTTTGGTTTTATTGTTTTATTCTATCCTGTCCTATATATCTACTTTCGTCTTCATTTTTCCTGACGTTTTTGGTGGGAGTTCAAAACAAGTATGGAAAGTCGCGAATTGAAAATTAGTCCCCGGGCGGGTCCCAGCTCGACTGTGTCAGCTGGGGAATCCCGCACCGTTGCTCCTTCGGGGGTGGCGGTCTGCCCCTCGTACTACGGGGGGGGCACAAGCCGCGAAACTACCGGAAAGGGTAGAGTGGAAGGAGATAGGGCCAACATGGCGAAATCACAGGGATGTGTGGCCGGTACTGACGGCGGAGTAAGGACGAAGGAGGGGAGCCAAACACCTGCACCCCCCCTTAGGGATGATAAGGGTCGATTCTGTTCGCCCCGACCCGGTTCGGAGTGCTCGAACAAGAGCACAGGGTCAAAAACAGGGAAGGAGAGAGCCCCAGTTGTGGTCCTCGAGGACTTTCGGCGCCCGTGTGCGCGAAAGACCCTCGATAACATCGAGGAGATTGAGGAGATGTTGGGCGGAGAAATGTCCGATCTGGACTCCGACGACTATATGTCGGGGTCAGAGTATAGCGTAGGGCCTATACGGAGAGCCGGCAGTAAGCGTCGTCTGGACGCCGACGACGACGCCGCTGCCGAGGCCGTAGAAAAGGTCCCGCGAGTGGAAGAGGCCCCAAGAGGCCGAGGACGGCCCCCCACTACCGGCAAACATGTCGGTAAGTGGCAGGCCAAGAAGGAGGCAAAGGAGGCTGCCAGACGGGCGGCCCTTACCCCGGAGCAGAGGTGGGCGGAGGACGAGGCCGAACGCAGGGAGCGTGAGGCCGAGGCCGCCGGCTACAACGAGCCCGCACTCAGAGTACACCGGAATGCGGTGGACCTTGCTGGGGTCCAGCTCGATAGAAGAGTGGCAGAAGAGGTGGCCAACATCAGGAGGATTGCGGCCACCTCCAGAAATCTGAAAGGAGGGTGCATAAAGACCCTCAAGGATGCAGCAAACTTCCTGGAGGAAGCCACGGAGGTGCTTACGAGGCGGTCCGAATCGGAGGAGGTGGCCATGCTCCGGGCCAAGAACAATAGGCTGGAGCATCAGCAGCGGGACGTCGAGCGCGAGTACGCCGACACCCGCCGTGAAAATAATGATCTTAAGGCAGAGATTAGGGGTCTCAAGGACCGCCTGACGGCCCTGGAGAGGCAGCGGCAGCCTGCCGCACAAGTAGAGAGAGCCCCCTCGGGCGCAACGGACCTCCAACAAATGGAGTCCCGAATAATGGCGAGGATCAGTGCCTTATTCGCGGGGATACAGACCCGGTTGCTGCCCGAGGAGAGGGTGCGCCCGCCCCTAGCGGCGGATAAGCGGAAGGAGACGGCGCCTGCTCAGCCTGCACACACGTTCAGGCTGACCAAATATGCCAATGCGTGGAACACGTCGGATGAGTGGCGGGACAGTCAAGGCCTACCGCGTGTTCCACCAGAGCAGAGGGCTGCCCTCCTGAGGTCCCTAGCGACCCAGAGAGAGGAGGAAGAAAGAGAAACCGTTGACGTTGAGACTTTGGCCGAAACACCAGCAACGGCACCAGTCGCCGCCACAACATCCCATGCGGCTCCGTCAACGGTACAGAGTAGACCAAAGGCCAAAAAGGGCCCCAAAAGGCCCAAGATAAGCTTGGCCGCAAGGCGAGTAGAGGACGCGGAGAGGGCAGATTTTGGCTCTGCCCACGCAAGCGCAAGGGCAGGTTCTGACCCTGCCCCCGCCAGAAGAGAGGAATGGCAGGTGGTTGGGCGTCGCAAGGCCCCCAAGCCCACGCCAGCGCCCAAGAAGGCGAAAAAGAAGAAGCGAAAGCGGAAGGGGCCTCGACTGCAGGCACCTCGCTGCGCAGCAGTGGTGCTGACGTTGCACCCCTCTGCAGAGGAGAATGGCGTCACTTTCGAGGAGGTGCTCGCCAAGGCCAAAACGCAGCTGAGCTGGCCGGGAATTGAATTGCCGTGGGTGGACATCAGGCCCACGGCATCTGGAGGTCGCAAAATCTTGCTCCCGGGCAAGGAGAGCGGCCCAAAGGCGGGTATCCTTGCCCAAAGGCTCAAGGAGGTACTAGACCCGGGAGGAGTAATGGTCAGCCAGCCAGTGAGGTCCACTGAGCTGCGCGTGACCAACCTGGACGACTCCGTCTCCAGGGAGGAGCTCGTGGCCGCCATTGCCGAGTCCGGCAAGTGCGACCCGGTGCACGTGAGGTGCGGAGATATCCGCCGAAGGCCCAGAGGGATGGGAACGGCGTGGGCGAAGTGCCCGGTGACCGCGGCCAAGCTCCTTAACAGGAGCAAACGGCTGGTCATCGGGGGCGCTTCCGCCAAGGTGGAGATTCTGGGGGGCAGGGCACTGCAGTGCTTCCGCTGCCACGAGGTGGGGCACACAAAGGCCCTCTGCCCCTCGGACCAAGACCGCAGCGATGGCTGTTACCGTTGCGGAGTAGCAGGGCACATAGCCGCCGACTGCCGAGCCAAGCCACACTGTTTCGTGTGTGCGGCGGCAAAGCGACCGGCGAACCACATCCATGGCCGGGGTCGCTGCAAAGCTCGTCGCACTCTGCGGCGGGCCCCTGGCATGGATGCCCCCGTGCAGAGGAGCACGGCAGTAGACCGGATGGACACATAGCACTCCGTGTCCATCCGGTGGGGCTCAGACGCGGGCTTTGGGAGGCCCGTTCCCCGTGTAGTGAGGTTGGCGGCGGCAGCAGCACGCCATCGGCTCTAGCCGTGTAAGTAAGCGCCTTTCAAGGGCGCACATCAGCGAACGAGGTCGTCGGACCCGCCTTCAGCGGCAAGTGGAAGAATTTGTCCCCGCAAGTCGCACAGGCACGTGCAGTAAACGTGGTTAGGTTTTAGTGGGTACACCGGCCGCAACTCACCATCTTCTCGCGGCCGGGACTCCCACATACCCCAGCCCCATCCCTGGCTGGGGACCTATAAAAGGTTTCCCCCACGATAAAAAAAAAAAAAAAAAAAAAAAAAAAAAAAAAAAAGGTTAGGTTGGGCCCCCCCCGATTTGTGCTGCCACCTTGCCGTGGTGGGGGGGCTTGAGTGCCACAATGATCCGTGGGGCCATACCGGACAGGGCCTCCCATGCCGGGCGGGCCCACGGGGAGAGGTGAGACGAAGAGCAGCGCTACCTTTTATAAAGTATTTATTGTTTTCGTTTTGTTTCGTTTTGGTTTTGCTTTTGTTAGTATATATTCTGTCTTTTGGTTTTGTTTTGTTTTGGTTGTTTTTCTTCGTTTTGTTTTGTTGTATTTCTTTATTCTTTCCTATCATATATATTATCTTTCGTCTTCTTTTTCACGACGTTTTGGAAGGGAGTAACAAATATGGCAAGTCGCGCATTTGAAAATAGTCCCCGGGCGGGTCCCAGCTCTGCTGGGGAATCCCGTACTGTCGCTCCTTCGGGGGTGGCAGTCTGCCCCTCGTACTACGGGGGGGGCACAAATCGCGAAACTACCGCAAAGGGTAGAGTGGACGGAGTTAAGGCCGAAATGGCGAAACTACAGGGATGTGTGGCCGGTACTGACGGCGGAGTTAGGAACAAGGAGGGGAGCCGAACACCTGCACCCCCCCTTAGGGATGATAAGGGTCGATTCAGTTCGCCCCGACCCGGTTCGGAGTGCTCGAACAAGAGCACAGGGTCTTTAAAAGGGAAGGAGAGAGCCCCAGTTGTTGTCCTCGAGGACTTTCGGCGGCCGCTTGCACCGAGGACCCTCGATAACATCGAGGAGATTGAGGAGATGTTGGGCGGAGAAGTGTCCGATCTGGACTCCGACGACTATATGTCGGGGTCAGAGTATAGCGTAGGGCCTATACGGAGAGCCGGCAGTAAGCGTCGTCTGGACGCCGACGACGACGCCGCTGCCGAGGCCGTAGAAAAGGTCCCGCGAGTGGAAGAGGCCCCAAGAGGCCGAGGACGGCCCCCCACTACCGGCAAACATGTCGGTAAGTGGCAGGCCAAGAAGGAGGCGAAGGAGGCTGCCAGACGGGCGGCCCTTACCCCGGAGCAGAGGTGGGCGGAGGACGAGGCCGAACGCCGAGAGCAGGAGGCCGAGGCCGCCGGCTATAACGAGCCCGCGCTTAGGTTCGACCGGAATGCGGCCGACCTTGCCGGGCTCCAACTGAATAGACGAGTAGCAGAAGAGGTGGCCAGTATCAGGAGGGTCGCGGCCACCTCCAAGAACCTTAAAGGAACGACGATAAAGACGCTCAAAGACGCGGCGAGCTTCCTCGAGGAGGCCACCGACGTTCTTACGAGGCGGTCTGAAACTGAGGAGGTGGCTATGCTCCGGGCCAAAAACAACAGGCTGGAGCACCAACAGCGGGACGTCGAGCGTGAGTACGCCGACACCCGCCGTGAAAATAATGATCTCAAGGCAGAGATTAGGGGTCTCAAGGACCGCCTGACGGCCCTGGAGAGGCAGCGGCAGCCTGCCGCACCAGTAGAGAGAGCCCCCTCGGGCGCAACGGACCTCCAACAAATGGAGTCCCGAATAATGGCGAGGATTAGTGCCTTATTCGCGGGGATTCAGACCCGGTTGCTGCCCGAGGAGAGGGTGCGCCCGCCCCTAGCGGCGGATAAGCGAAAGGAGACGGCGCCTGGTCAGCCTGCAGCAACATTCAGGATGACCAAGTATGCCAACGCGTGGAACACGTCGGATGAGTGGCGGGACAGTCAAGGCCTACCGCGTGTTCCACCAGAGCAGAGGGCTGCCCTCCTGAGGTCCCTCGCGGCCCAGAGAGAGGAGGAGAACGAAACCGTTGACGTAGAGACCCTGGCCGACACAACAGCAACGGCACCGGTCGCCGCCCCAACATCCCATGCGGCTCCGTCAACGGTTCAGGGTAGAGAAAAGGCCAAGAAGGGCCCCAAAAGGCCCAAGAAAAGCCTGGCCGCAAGGCGAGTAGAGGACGCGGAGAGGGCAGATTTTGGCTCTGCCCCCGCAAGCGCAAGGGCAGGTTCTGACCCTGCCCCCGCAAGAAGAGAGGAATGGCAGGTGGTTGGGCGTCGCAAGGCCCCCAAGCCCACGCCAGCGCCCAAGAAGGCGAAAAAGAAGAAGCGGAAGCGAAAGGGGCCTCGACTGCAGGCACCTCGCTGTGCAGCGGTGGTGCTGACGTTGCACCCCTCTGCAGAGGAGAACGGCGTCACCTTCGAGG
Source organism: Clostera curtula (assembly GCA_905475355.2). Classification (NCBI taxonomy): domain Eukaryota; kingdom Metazoa; phylum Arthropoda; class Insecta; order Lepidoptera; family Notodontidae; genus Clostera; species Clostera curtula. The sequence continues at coordinate 20,428,198 of FR997799.1, forward strand.
AGGTGCTCGCCAAGGCCAAAACCCAGCTGAGTTGGCCAGGGATCGAATTGCCGTGGGTGGACATCAGGCCCACGGCATCAGGAGGCCGCAAAATCTTGCTCCCGGGCAAGGAGAGCGGCCCTAAGGCGGGTATCCTTGCCCAAAGGCTCAAGGAGGTACTGGACCCGGGAGGAGTAATGGTCAGCCAGCCAGTGAGGTCCACTGAGCTGCGCGTGACCAACCTGGACGACTCCGTCTCCAGGGAGGAGCTCGTGGCCGCCATTGCCGAGTCCGGCAAGTGCGACCCGGTGCACGTGAGGTGCGGAGATATCCGCCGAAGGCCCAGAGGGATGGGTACGGCGTGGGCGAAGTGCCCGGTGACTGCGGCCAAGCTCCTTAACAGGAGCAAACGGCTGATCATCGGGGGCGCTTCCGCCAAGGTGGAGATTCTGGGGGGCAGGGCACTGCAGTGCTTCCGCTGCCACGAGGTGGGGCACACCAAGGCCCTCTGCCCCTCGGACCAAGACCGCAGCGATGGCTGTTATCGTTGCGGTGGAGCAGGGCACATAGCCGCCGACTGCCGCGCCAAGCCACACTGTTTCGTGTGTGCGGCGGCAAAGCGACCGGCGAACCACATCCATGGCCGGGGTCGCTGCAAAGCTCGTCGCACTCTGCGGCGGGCCCCTGGCATGGATGCCCCCGTGCAGAGGAGCACGGCAGAAGACCGGATGGACACATAGCACTCCGTGTCCATCCGGTGGGGCTCAGACGCGGGCTTTGGGAGGCCCGTTCCCCGTGTAGTGAGGTTGGCGGCGGCAGCAGCACGCCATCGGCTCTAGCCGTGTAAGTAAGCGCCTTTCAAGGGCGCACATCAGCGAACGAGGTCGTCGGACCCGCCTTCAGCGGCAAGTGGAAGAATTTGTCCCCGCAAGTCGCATAGGCACGTGCAGTAAACGTGGTTAGGTTTTAGTGGGTACACCGGCCGCAACTCGCCATCTTCTCGCGGCCGGGACTCCCACATACCCCAGCCCCATCCCTGGCTGGGGACCTATAAAAGGTTTCCCCCACGATAAAAAAAAAAAAAAAAAAAAAAAAAAGGTTAGGTTGGGCGGGTGGCCCCCCCGATTTGTGCTGCCACCTTGCCGTGGTGGGGGGGCTTGAGTGCCTCAATGATCCGTGGGGCCATACCGGCCAGGGCCTCCCATGCCGGGCGGGCCCACGGGGAGAGGTGAGACGAAGAGCAGCGCTACCTTTTATAAGTTATATATTGTTTTATTTTGGTTTTGTTTGTTTTGTTTTGGTTTCGTATATATTTCTGTCTTTTGGTTTTGTTTTGTTTTGGTTTTGCTTTTGTTCGTATATATTCTGTCTTTTGGTTTTGTTTTATTTGGTTTTTGTTATTCGTTTGTTTTGTTGTTTCTATCTTTTGGTTTCGTTTTTGTGTTTGGTTATCTTCTTGGTTTTGGTTTTGTTTTGTATATCTTTCCTGTCATATATGTTATCTTTCGTCTTCATTTTTCACGACGTTTTGGGAGGAGTTAATAAAAACATGGAAAGTCACGGATTGCAAAATAGTCCCCGGGCGGGTCCCAGCTCGACTATGTCAGCTGGGGAATCCCGCACTGTCGACCCTTCGGGGGAGGCAGTCTGCCCCTCGTACTACGGGGGGGGCACAAGACGTGAAACTACCACTAAGGGTAGGAAGGGAGAGGCCACCGTGCCGCAATCACAAGTAGAGGTAGCCGGAACTGACGGCGGAGCAAAGGGCAAATTACCATTTGTCGAAGTTGCCGGAAGAGACGGCGTGATATATCGCTTCCCTGGCGACCGAGTGCCGGACGCGATATCGGAAGAGGACGATGTAATCGTATTGGAAGAGAAGGAGAGGAATGACGTATGGGTACGCCGAACATCAGGCCCCCAAAGGGACACCAAAGGGCGCTTTGCGTCGTCTCGGTCTGCCTCCCCATTACCGGCTGCGCAGCCGAAAGGGACGAAGAAGACTCCGGTGGTGGTCCTCGAGGACATTCTCAGGCCCACGACGCCACGGAGTTTGGAGGTAGAGCGCATTTCGCACGAACTCGGGTTGGAGATGTCCACAGACGGAGAGTCCGTCTGTGACTCGGACTCAGAATACGGGGGCCCGCTGCGGAGAGCCGGCAGTAAGAGGCGTCTCGACTCCGACGACGACCCCCCTGCTGCTGAGGCCGCAGAGAAGGTCCCCAGGGTGGAGGAGTCCCCGCGAGGGCGGGGTCGGCCGCCCACCACCGGGCAGCACGTGGGCAAATGGCAGGCCAAGAAAGAGATGTTGGCTGCCAAACGAGCCCTTGAAATGGAAGACGCACGGGTGCTGAGGGAGAGGCCCCCCGCAGAGCCTCCTGCGGCGAAGCCCCCCAAAGCAAAACCCGTATACAGGCCCGACCAGGACCCACATGGTCTAGTCGGGTCTGACCTGGAAAGACGAATGGCCGAGGAGATCGCTAACATCCGCGACGTTGCGAAGGCCTCCGCAAATTTGAAGGGCACTTTCATAAAGCGCCTTAAGGAAGCAGCCACCTTCATTGAGGGAGCGGCGGAAGTCCTCATTCGGCGGTCTGCTGATGAGGAGGTCGCCATGCTCCGATCTCAGAATAGGAGACTCCAAGAGGACAGGAAGGAGTACCGCCGAGCGAATGCGGAGCTCGTGAAAAGGATAGACGCCTTAGAAGAGCAAGTGGAGAGGCTCAAAAAGAGGCCAGGGAAGGGAAAAGGCAGTTCGGGCTGTTCCTGTGCGTCCTCCGGCGCACGAAGAATCACCGAAGAGCCAATGATCATTGTAAGAAGACCGAACCCGGTGACGGCTGAGGTGGAGGCGGCCCTGAAGGCCCTCGGGATAATCGCCAAGTACGCCACCGAGTACAATGTGTCAGACGAATTCCGGGACATGCGGCAACTCCCCCGTGTGCCCCCGGAGCTCCAGGAGGCTCTCTTCGGAGGCCCAGAGCCACCGGCGCCGTCTGCGGAGCCCGCCGCGCCCTCAGAGGCCCCAGTGTCCAGAGAGGCCCCAGTGCCCAAAGAAGCGCCCGCGCCCACACGGAAGACGACTGCTGGCAGTGCCCCAGCCGCCACATCACCGGCGGCGGAGGGCCCTGCCAAGAAGAAAAAGAAGAAAGGAAAGAAGAAGAGTCTCGCGGCTCAGCGCGTCCCCGACGCCGAACGACTGGACATGGAGTCCATCCCGGCGCGGGGAGATTGGCAGACGGTGGGCCCACGAAAGGGCTCCAAGAAAAAGGCTGCGGCTCTGCCGAAGCCGAGGGAAGAGGCACATAAGGCAACGCCGGCCAAGCCGAAGATCCGGGCTCAACAGCTCCGGGTCCCACGGACGTCGGCTATCGTAATCACGTTGCAGCCTGGCGGAGTGGAAAAGGGCCTCCACTACGCCAAGGTGATAAATACGGCTGCGGCGCAGATACAATGGGCAGAACTGGGGCTTCCGCGCCCCCTATGCAAGCCGACGGTAGCGGATGGGCGCAAGCTGCTCATCCCACCTGGGGAGGGCAGCGAGGCGAAGGCCGACTTACTGGCCTCCAAGTTGCGGGAGATCTTCAGCGCGGAGGAGCTGAAGGTCTCTCGACCGGTGAAGACGGCGGAGCTCGGCGTCTCTCTCCTGGATGACTCTGTCACCAGGGAGATGATCGCCGAAGCTATAGCCGAAAAGGGCAGGTGTGACGCCGCACAAGTCAAGTGCGGCGAGATCAAAAAGGGCCCGCAGAACATGGGCAAGGTGTGGGTGCGGTGCCCGGTGTCGGCGGCCAAGGTGGTTGCGCGCGATCGCCTGGCTGTGGGCTGGTCGTCGGCCCGGGTCGAGCTGCTGGGGGCAAGGCCCCTACAGTGCTTTAAGTGCCTTAAGTATGGGCACACCCTGGCTCTATGTCAGGAGGGAGGAGACGGCAGCGGTCTATGTTATCGCTGCGGTCAAGCCGGCCATATCGCAGCGACGTGCAGCGAGAAGCCGCACTGTGTGGCATGTGCGGCGGCCGGCAAAGCGGCAGGTCACCGCGGGGGCAGGAGCCTGTGCCTTGCGGCTAAGCGCCGTGGGGCGCGAGAGGCTACAGGGGCCAGCGCAGCCAAGCCGCGGCCCCCCCCGTCCTCAGCCCTCCAAGAAGAGGGCCGGGAGGAGGATGGACACGGATTGTCCATCCTAAAGCCATGGGTAAGGCGGCGGGCGTGGGAATTCCCGTCGCCTGTAAAAGCCCTAGGGTAGAAGTGGCAGCGCCATTCTGACTGGCGCGTCACAAATTCCGGCAGAGAGCGGCTATCACGCGCCGCTCCAAGTGGGAAGAGGTCCCGCGAGGGACCAGCGCCTGCTGGGTTGAGAGTGGTGTACCTTAGGCCCCACGTCGACTCCCCAGCAGGCCGGGCCGGAATCGAGGGGTTTAGTGAGTAAGAGTCTCACATAACCCGGCTGTATCCCACGCGGCCGGGTACCCATGATGGGTTCCCCTCGTTAAAAAAAAAAAAAAAAAAAAAGGTTGGGCGGGTGGAAGGGGAAGTCACAGAGGCTACTGGTAAGACCTGGTGACTTCGTCTTTCACCGTACTCCATTGTCTTTCCCGGCAATGTGAGGGGTGTTGGTCTTGGGTGGAGCACTACTGTTGCGTCGAAACCCAAGGCAAGTGTGGTTGTTATCCTGCTCGTGGTTGCCGCCTGCTTTTGGTCTGGCCCTTCTGGACAGACGTAGCCGAAACAGCCATGCGCCTTCCCGTCTTAATTCTCCACTTCCCTCCTTTCCCTTTCCCCTTTTCCTTTCTCTCCCATTTCCTGTTTCAGTGTCGCGGTTGTTCGGCTCCGGGGACTTCTCTGTTTTCAGAGTTGCCTTGGGACGTCGAACCGCCGTGGCACACTATGAGGTCCTCGGGTTGGCGCTCAACTCAGTTGGCCGTCAAACCGAGTCCTCACTTCATTTAATTTAATTCTATCTTTTTGGTTTGTTTATTTTGTTATACTTCGTTTTGTTTGTTTGTTTTGGTTTTGTTTGTTTGTTTTGGTTTTGTTGTTCGTTTTGTTTGTTTGTTGTTTGTTTGGTTTGTTTGTTTTGGTTTTGTTGTTTTGTTTTGTTATGTTTGTTTCCCTAACTTTTCTGTCTTTTTGTTTGTTTCTTTTCTTTTCGTCTCTTCGGGTTTGCGGCTCCCGGGGTTCCTCGGGGGTTCGCAGGGGTGGGTGTGCTTAGGGCGACGTTTTTGGTTGGGAGTAAAAACTATGGATAAGCACGATTACCAAACAACTCCCCGGGCGGGTCCCAGTTCGTCGGTGACGGCTGGGGAATCCCGCACCCCTGCGCCTAACAGTGCGGGGGTCTGCCCCACGTTATACGGGGGGGGCAGTAACCGTGTGACTCCGTCTGTTGCAACAGACGTTGAGAGGAGGGGGGCCACTGTGCCGAAATTACCATATATAGAAGTAGCCGGACGAGACGGCGTAATATATCGCTTCCCGGGAGACCGCGTGCCGGATGCGATATCCACGGATGACGAGGTGGTCGTCGTGGAGGAGAGGGAGAGGGTGGACGAAGGGGTGCGCCGAACATCTGGCCCCCGAAGGGACGACAAGGGTCGTTTTCTGTCGTCCCGGTCTGCCTCCCCATGCTCGGCTTCTAAGCCGAAGGAAGGAGGAAAGGCTCCGGTGGTGGTCCTCCAGGACTGCCTCAGGCCTGGAACGCCCCGGAGCGTCGAACGACTGAGGCGAGAACGGGAGCTAGGTCTCGACATGTTGACGTCCGGCGACGAGGACGTCGAGTTCCTGTCCGATTCGGACTGTTCTCTGCGGAGAGCCAGCAGCAAGCGTCGTCTGGACGCCGAGGACGACGCTGCTGCTGAGGCCGCGGAGAAGGTGCCTCGGATAGAGAAGGTCCCCAAAAGGGGTAAGGCAAAGAAGGCCAGCGCCAGGCTAGAGGAGGTTCCCGAGGGTAATACCTCGGATGATCCCTCAGAAGACGCCCCAAGAGGGCGTGGAAGACCGCCCACCACGGGCCAACACGTCGGCCTGTGGCGTAAGAAAAAGGAGAGGGAGGCGGCCCTCGAGGAGGAAAGGGAGAGGCAGGAGTTCGAGGCCCGCTGGGGCCCACTCCAGCCCCCAACTCCCAGTGCCGAGAGGCTGGAGCAGCAGGAGCGCGAGGACCGCGAGGTCCGGGAGGCGGACGAGCGCGCTGCGGAGCAGGGAGTCGCTCCCAGCAGGCTCTACCAGCCGGTGCGCGACGCTGATGTGGATGACATGAACGGGGTCGAGCTGGCCCGAACCGTCCACAACAGCGTCATCAAAATTAGAGAGGGAGTTAAAAGCTCCAAAAATCTGAAAGGGACGGTGATCCGGGAGGTGAAAGACGGCCTGGGTGCAATCTTGGACGCGACGGAGGTGCTGATGCGCCGCACGGAGTCAGGGGAAGTGGCTCTGTTGCGGGCGCAAGTCACAAATATGCAAGACCAAATGCGGGACATGGAGCTGCAGTGCGCCGAACAGAGGCGCACGATAGACGAGTTGCGCACTCGGCTCACTAAGGCCGAGGCAGCTCGTATCGAGAAGTCGATGCGCCCCTCTACTTCAACAGAGGGGCTAGACGTCCAGCTCGTCAGTAGGACGATCATGACCCAGGTGGGTGGCATGCTAAACGCCCGCCTGGAGGAGATCGAGCGCCGACTTCCCCCGGCGCCGAGTATGCGCCCGCCTCTCGCGTCGGACGCTGCCCGGGCCCCAGTGGCTGAGGCGGCCGGAATCGAGAGGCCGGCGAAGAAAAAGAAGAAGGGAGCCATACTGGCTGCCCCGGTGAGGAGAGAGGTCGGGCCGACGGCACCAACCGTCCCTGCCCAAGCCGCCACAACATCTGCGGCTCCGACCCTCTCCAAAGGTCAGAAGAGGAGGCTAAAGAGGAAGAGCCTCGCGGCGCAGAGAGCGCCTGACGCGGAACACGCGGACGTCGCGCCTGCTGTGACGCATGCGGACGTCGTGCCCGCCCCAGTCCGGGAGGGCTGGAATGTGGTGGTCCGGAGAGGGGCCACCAAGAAGGCAGTTCGGCCTCCTCAGCCGCAACCCGCCAGCAGGCAGCCGCCGGCACAGCGGAAGCCCAAAGCCTCGCGGCTGCGGGCACCACGCACGTCGGCGGTTACTCTCACGCTGCTGCCGGGAGCCGCTGAGGAGAACCTTAACTTTGGCGGGGTCCTGCGTAAGGTCAGGACCCAGATGCCTGAAGAGGAGTTTGTGGCGCTGAAGCCCACGTTTAGGGAGGCGGCTACGGGAGCGCTCATCATAGAGCTCCCCGATGCCCAAAAGGCGGACGCCCTCGCCTCTAAGTTTAGAGAGGCGTTTGGGCCAGAGGTGCTTCGTGTGGCGCGGCCGGTCAAGTCGACCGAGCTGCGCCTACACGCGTTGGATCCCTCTGTGGTGGAGGAGGAGGTCGTTTCGGCCGTCGCGAGCGCCGGTGGGTGCGATGCGGCGGCCGTCAGGTGCGGCCCCATAAGACGGTCGAGCCGGTCGGGCCTAGGCACGGTGTGGGTGCGTTGCCCGACGGCGGCCGCAAAAACGATCGCTCGAGGGCGTCTTGCGATCGGGTGGTCGGCGGCCAGAGTAGAGATCCTGCGGCAGCGGCCCCGGATGTGTTACCGGTGTCTCGAGACCGGTCACGTCGGGGCCTGCTGCAAATCGGAGCAGGACAGAAGCAGTCTCTGCTATCAGTGCGGGGTAAGCGGCCACAAGGCCGTCGACTGCAATGCGCCTGCGCGCTGCGTGGTCTGCGAGGGAGAGGGCCGAGACGCTAATCATCGGTGCGGCCGGATTAGCTGTCTCGGGCCCAAAAAGCGTAGGCCGCCAAGGGAGGCGGCTACGCAGGTCCGGATGGACACATAGTCCGTCCGAGACTCGAGTGGGGCCCGTTCTGTCCGGGCCAACTCGCTGAGGTGCGCGCAGGCGCACGTAGGGTCGTGGCCTTCAATGGCCAAGCCAGGTGGGCACAGGGGCAACTGGTGCAATTAGGTCCCAAACGCCCCTCCACTGGGACGCGAGACCGGAGGAGTTTTAGTGGGTAGGGGGGCGCTCTCATTCCTATAGAGCGCCTTCGAGTCTCCACATAACCTTGTCGCTTCCACTCACGTGGAGGCGTTGCTCCGTGAGTGGAAGTGGCAGGGTACCCGAAAAAAGGGTTTCTCCTCCGCCCAAAAAAAAAAAAAAAAAAAAAAAAAAAAAGGTTAGGTTAGGTTAGGTTAGGTTGGGCGGGTGGAAGGGGAAGTCACAGAGGCTACTGGTAAGACCTGGTGACTTCGTCTTTCACCGTACTCCATTGTCTTTCCCGGCAATGTGAGGGGTGTTGGTCTTGGGTGGAGCACTACTGTTGCGTCGAAACCCAAGGCAAGTGTGGTTGTTATCCTGCTCGTGGTTGCCGCCTGCTTTTGGTCTGGCCCTTCTGGACAGACGTAGCCGAAACAGCCATGCGCCTTCCCGTCTTAATTCTCCACTTCCCTCCTTTCCCTTACCCTGTTTCCTGTCGTTCCGAGTCCTCACTTAATTTATTTTAACACTATCTTTTTGTTGTTTTGTTGTTGTTATACTTCGTTTTGTTTGTTTGTTTTGTTTTGGTTTTGTGGTTTTGTTGTTTTGTGTTGTTCTGTTCGTTTTGTTTGTTGTTGTTTGTTTGTTTGTTTTGGTTTTGTTTGTTTGTTTTGTTTGTTTGTTTCCCTAACTGTTCTATCTTTTTGTTTGCTTCTTTTCTTTTCGTCTCTTCGGGTTTGCGGCTCCCGGGGTTCCTCGGGGGTTCGCAGGGGTGGGTGTGCTTAGGGCGACGTTTTGGTTGGGAGTAAAAACATGGACAAGCGCGATTATGAAACTATTCCCCGGGCGGGTCCCAGTTCGTCGGTGACGGCTGGGGAATCCCGCACCCCTGCGCCTAACAGTGCGGGGGTCTGCCCCACGTTATACGGGGGGGGCAGTAACCGCGTGACTCCGTCTGTTGCAACAGACGTTGAGAGGAGGGGGGCCACCGTGCCGAAATCACAACAATATGTAGAGGTAGCCGGAAGAGACGGCGTAGTTTATCGCTTTCCCGGCGATCGAGTGCCGGATGCGATATCCACGGATGACGAGGTGGTTGTCGTGGAGGAGAGGGAGAGGGTGGACGAAGGGGTGCGCCGAACACCTGGCCCCCGAAGGGACGGCAAGGGTCGCTTTCTGTCGTCCCGGTCTGCCTCCCCATGCTCGGCTTCAAAGCCGAAGGAAGGAGGAAAGGCTCCGGTGGTGGTCCTCCAGGACTGCCTCAGGCCTGGAACGCCCCGGAGCGTGGAACGGTTGAGACGAGAACGGGAGCTAGGTCTCGACATGTTGACGTCCGGCGACGAGGACGTCGAGTTTCTGTCGGATTCCGACTGTTCTCTGCGGAGAGCCAGCAGCAAGCGTCGTCTGGACGCCGAGGACGGCGCTGCTGCTGAGGCCGCGGAGAAGGTGCCCCGGATTGAGAAGGTGCCCAAAAGGAGTAAGGCCAAGAAGGCCAGCGCCAGGTTGGAGGATGTTCCCGAGGGTAACACCTCGGATGAGCCCTCAGAAGACGCCCCAAGAGGGCGTGGAAGACCGCCCACCACAGGTCAACACGTCGGCCTGTGGCGTAAGAAGAAGGAGAGGGAGGCGGCCCTCGAGGAGGAACGGGAGAGGCAGGAGTTTGAGGCCCGGTGGGGCCCGCTCCAGCCCCAAGCTCCCAATGCTGAGAGGCTGGAGCAGCAGGAGCGCGAGGACCGCGAGGTCCGGGAGGCGGACGAGCGCGCTGCGGAGCAGGGAGTCGCTCCCAGCAGGCTCTACCAGCCGGTGCGCGACGCTGATGTGGATGACATGAACGGGGTCGAGCTGGCCCGAACCGTCCACAACAGCGTCGTCAATATCAGAGAGGGCATTAAAAGCTCAAAGAATTTGAAAGGGACGGTGATCCGGGAGGTTAAGGACAGCCTGGGCGCAATTTTGGACGCAACGGAGGTGCTGATGCGCCGCACGGAGTCAGGGGAAGTGGCTCTGTTGCGGGCGCAAGTCACAACCCTCGCAGACCAGATGAGGGACATGGAGCTGCAGAGCGCCGAACAGAGGCGCACGATAGACGGGCTGCGCACTCGGCTCACTAAGGCCGAGGCAGCCCGTATCGAGAAGAGCATACGCCCCTCTACTACAACAGAGGGGCTAGACGTCCAGCTCGTCAGTAGGACGATCATGACCCAGGTGGGTGGCATGCTAAACGCCCGCCTGGAGGAGATCGAGCGCCGACTTCCCCCGGCGCCGAGTATGCGCCCGCCTCTCGCGTCGGACGCTGCCCGGGCCCCAGTGGCTGAGGCGGCCGGAATCGAGAGGCCGGCGAAGAAAAAGAAGAAGGGAGCCATACTGGCTGCCCCGGTGAGGAGAGAGGTCGGGCCGACGGCACCAACCGTCCCTGCCCAAGCCGCCACAACATCTGCGGCTCCGACCCTCTCCAAAGGTCAGAAGAGGAGGCTAAAGAGGAAGAGCCTCGCGGCGCAGAGAGCGCCCGACGCGGAACACGCGGACGTCGCGCCTTCTGTGGCGGACGTCGCGCCCGCCCCAGTCCTAGAGGGCTGGAATGTGGTGGTCCGGAGAGGGGCCACCAAGAAGGCAGTTCGGCCTCCTCAGCCGCAACCCGCCAGCAGGCAGCCGCCGGCACAGCGGAAGCCCAAAGCCTCGCGGCTGCGGGCACCACGCACGTCGGCGGTTACTCTCACGCTGCTGCCGGGAGCCGCTGAGGAGAATCTCAACTTTGGTGGGGTCCTGCGCAAGGTCAGGACCCAGATGCCTGAGGAGGAGTTTGTGGCGCTGAAGCCCACGTTTAGGGAGGCGGCTACGGGAGCGCTCATTATAGAGCTCCCCGATGCCCAAAAGGCGGACGCCCTCGCCTCTAAGTTTAGAGAGGCGTTTGGGCCAGAGGTGCTTCGTGTGGCGCGGCCGGTCAAGTCGACCGAGCTGCGCCTACACGCGTTGGATCCCTCTGTGGTGGAGGAGGAGGTCGTTTCGGCCGTCGCGAGCGCCGGTGGGTGCGATGCGGCGGCCGTCAGGTGCGGCCCCATAAGACGGTCGAGCCGGTCGGGCCTAGGCACGGTGTGGGTGCGTTGCCCGACGGCGGCCGCAAAGACGATCGCTCGAGGGCGTCTCGCGATCGGGTGGTCGGCGGCCAGAGTGGAAGTCCTGCGGCAGCGGCCCCGGATGTGTTACCGGTGTCTCGAGACCGGTCACGTCGGGGCCTGCTGCAAGTCTGAGCAGGACCGGAGCAGTCTCTGCTACCAGTGCGGTGTAAGCGGTCATAAGGCCGTCGACTGCAGTGCGCCTGCGCGCTGTGTAGTCTGCGAGGGAGAGGGTCGAGATGCTAATCACCGGTGCGGCCGGGTTAGCTGTCTCGGCCCCAAAAAGCGTAAGCCGCCAGGGGAGGCGGCTGCGCAGGTCCGGATGGACACTTAGTCCGTCCGCGACCCGAGTGGGGTCCGTTCTGTCCGGGCCAACTCGCGGCGGAGTGCGTAGGCGCTCGTAGGGTCGTGGCCTTCAATGGCCAAGCCAGGTGGGCACAGGGGCAACTGGTGCAATTAGGTCCCAAACGCCCCTCCACTGGGACGCGAGACCGGAGGAGTTTTAGTGGGTAGGGGGGCGCCCTCATCCCTAAAGGGCGTCTTCGAGTCTCCACATACCCCGGTCGCCTTCCATCTTCAGACCGGGGACCCGTAAAAAGGGTTTCTCCTCCGCCCAAAAAAAAAAAAAAAAAAAAAGGTTAGGTTAGGTTCCCCCCCGATCCCCGTGGAGATACAGTCAGGACCCACGGGGCAGCTAGCGCGGGACGGTACACCCCGGGGATGTTTAGTGGGTATGCCTCCGTCTCTTCTTTACAAAGGGCGGAGGAGACTCCCACACTCCCCCGCCGGCCATCCCCAGGCTGCGGGGGGTCCATAAAGGATTTTACCCCGGGCACACAAAAAAAAAAAAAAAAAAGGTTCCCCCCCGATTTGTGCTGCCACCTTGCCGTGGTGGGGGGGCTTGAGTGCCTCAATGATCCGTGGGGCCATACCGGCCAGGGCCTCCCATGCCGGGCGGGCCCACGGGGAGAGGTGAGACTAAGAGCAGCGCTACCTTTTATAAGTTATATATTGTTTTATTTTGGTTTTGTTTGTTTTGTTTTGGTTTCGTATATATTTCTGTCTTTTGGTTTTGTTTTGTTTTTGGTTGTGTTTCTTCGTTTTGTTTTGTTTGTTTTTTTGTATATCTTTCCTGTCATATTTATTATCTTTCGTCTTCATTTTCACGACGTTTTGGGAGGAGTCATTAAAAAATATGGAAAGTCACGGATTGCAAAATAGTCCCCGGGCGGGTCCCAGCTCGACTATGTCAGCTGGGGAATCCCGCACTGTCGACCCTTCGGGGGAGGCAGTCTGCCCCTCGTACTACGGGGGGGGCACAAGACGTGAACCTACCACTAAGGGTAGCAAGGGAGAGGCCACCGTGCCGCAATCACAAGTAGAGGTAGCCGGAACTGACGGCGGAGCAAAGGGCAAATTGCCATTTGTAGAAGTAGCCGGACGAGACGGCGTTATATACCGCTTCCCAGGCGACCGAGTGCCGGACGCGGTATCGGAAGAGGACGAACTAATCGTCGTAAAGAAGGAGAGGGTGGACGAAGGGGTGCGCCGAACACCTGGCCCCCAAAGGGATGACAAAGGCCGTTTTGTCTCGTCCCGGTCTGCCTCCCCATGCTCGGCGTCAAAGCCGCAGGAAAAAGGGAAGACTCCGGTGGTGGTCCTTCAGGACTGCCTTAGGCCTGCGACGCCCCGGAGTGTGGAAAGAGTAAGACTCCAGAAGGAGCTCGGGCTGGACATGTCTACGTCTGGCGAGGAGGATTACATGTCCGAGGACGTCATGTCCGACTCGGACTGCGGGGGCCCACTGCGGAGATCCGGCAGCAAGAGACGCCTTGACAGTGATGACGACTCTGCTGCCGAGGCCGCAGACAAGGTCCCCAGGTTGGGAGAGCTTCCCAAAGGTCGGGGAAGGCCGCCTACCACAGGCAAACATGTCGGCCAGTGGCAGGCGAAGAAGGAGATGCTAGCGGCTCGAAAGGCCCTAGAAGAATTGGACGCACGGGAGCTGAGGGAGAGGCCCCCCGCAGAGCCACCTGCGGCGAAGGCCCCCAAGCTCAAACCCGTTTACCGGCCCGACCAAGACCCGCATGGTCTAGTCGGGTCGGACTTGGACAGACGAATGGGGGAGGAGATTCGGAAGATCCGGGAGGTCGCCAAGAACTCCGGGAATCTAAAGGGGACATTCATTAAAACCCTAAAAGAGGCAGCGGCCTTTATGGAGGGAGCGACAGAGGTCCTCATTCGGCGGTCAGCGAATGAGGAATCGGAAATGCTCCGCTCCCAAAACAGAAGGCTGCGGGAAGAAAACCGTGAGTACCGTCGGGAAAACGCGGACTTACAAAAGAGGCTCGATCACCTAGAGTCTGAGGTGGAAAAACTTAAACAGGTAACAAAGGGGAAGAAATCGGCACGCTCTGGCGCGTCCTCCGGCGCGCAATTTTTCGAAGAGATGCCGACGGTCAGACGACCAAATCCAGTGGCGCCTGAGGTCGAGGCCCAGCTTAGGGCCCTCGGCATAGTAGCCAAATACGCCACTGAGTTTAATACATCGGATGACTTTCGAGACATGCGGAGCCTCCCCCGCGTGCCCCGGGAGCTGCAAGAGGCTCTCTTTGGTGTACCTGAGCCTACGGCACCGTCCTCCGAGACCGCTGCGCTCTCAGAGGTCCCTGAGCCCAGAGAGGCCCCAGTGCCCCCGGCACAACAACGGAAGAAGACCACTGGCAGTGCCCCGGCCGCCCCATCACCGGTGACTCCGGGCCCTGCCAAGAACAAGGAAGCCAAAAAGGCTAAGAAGAAGAGCCTCGCGGCTCAGCGTGCACCAGACGCCGAGAAGGTGGACCTTGGATCTACTCCGGCACAAGGCGAATGGGAAGTAGTAGGCCCTCGCAAGAAGGCCAAGAAAAAGAAGGCAAAGGCTCAACCCAAACCTAGGGAAGAAGTGCGCAAGCCACCGCCGGCACCCAAGCGGAAGCCCAAGGCCTCGCGGCTCAGGGTACCACGCACGTCGGCGGTGGTCATCACCTTGCAGCCCGGCGCAGTGGAGAAAGGGCTCCGCTACGCCAAGGTTATAAATATGGCTGCGGCCCAAATAAAGTGGGAGGAACTGGGGCTCCCGCGCCCACTCTGTAGGCCTACGGCGGCGGACGGGCGTGTTCTGACGCTCCCCCCAGGGGAAGATAACGCGAGGAAGGCTGACCTCCTGGCGGATAAACTGCGGGAAGTCTTCAGTGCGGAGGAGCTGAAGATTTCCCGACCTGTGAAGACGGCGGAGCTGGGCATCACTCTCCTGGATGACTCCGTCACCAGTGACATGATTGCCGCAGCGATTGCAGCAAAGGGAGGATGCGACGCCGCACACGTCAAGTGCGGCGAGATCAAGAAGGGCCCGCAGAACATGGGCAAAGTGTGGGTGCGGTGCCCGGTGTCGGCGGCCAAGGTGGTTGCGCGCGATCGCCTGGCTGTGGGCTGGTCGTCGGCCCGGGTGGAGCTGCTGGGGGCAAGGCCCCTACAGTGCTTTAAGTGCCTGAGGTACGGGCACACCATGGCTACATGCCAGGAGGGAGGAGACCGCGGCGGTCTTTGCTATCGCTGCGGTCAAGCCGGTCATATCGCTGCAGCGTGCAGCGAAACGCCGCACTGTGTAGCATGTGCGGCGACCGGCAAACCGGCAGATCACCGAGGGGGCAGGAGCCAGTGCCTTGCGGCTAAGCGCCGTGGGGCGCGAGAGGCTACAGGGGCTAGCGCAGCCAAGCCGCGGCCCCCCCCGTCCTCAGCCCTCCAAGAAGAGGGCCGGGAGGAAGATGGACACGACGTAGTGTGTCCATCTTAAGCCATGGGTAAGGCGGCGGGCGTGGGTTTTCCCGCCGCCTGTAAAAGCCCTAGGGCAGACGTGGCAGCGCCATTCTGACTGGCGCGCCACAAATTCCGGCAGAGAGCGGCTATCACGCGCCGCTCCAAGTGGGAAGAGGTCCCGCGAGGGACCAGCGCCTGCTGGGTTGAGAGTGGTGTACCTTAGGCCCCACGTCGACTCCCCAGCAGGCCGGGCCGGAATCGAGGGGTTTAGTGAGTAGGAGTCTCACATAACCCGGCTGTATCCCACGCGGCCGGGTACCCATGATGGGTTCCCCTCGTTAAAAAAAAAAAAAAAAAAAAGGTTAGGTTAGGTTAGGTTCACACGCCGCTCCAAGTGGGAGAGGTCCCGCGAGGGACCAACGCCTGCTGGGTTGAGAGTGGTGAACTTTAGGCCCCACGTCAACTCCCCAGCAGGCCGGGCCGGAATCGAGGGGTTTAGTGAGTAGGAGTCTCACATAACCCAGCCGTCTCCCACACGGCTGGGTACCCATGATGGGTTCCCCTCGTTAAAAAAAAAAAAAAAGGTTAGGTTAGGTTAGGTTAGGTTAGGTTAGGTTCCCCCCCGATTTGTGCTGCCACCTTGCCGTGGTGGGGGGGCTTGAGTGCCTCAAGGATCCGTCGGGGCCATACCGGCCAGGGTCACCCATGCCGGGCGGGCCCGCGGGGAGAGGCGAGACTAAGAGCGGCGCTACACTTTATAAAGTATATATTGTTTGTTTGTTTTGTTTTCGTTTGTTTTGGTTTATCGTTGTATATATTCTGTCTTTTGGTTTGTTTAATTTTTGGTTTACTTCTTCGTTCTTTGTTTTGTTCTATTGTTTTCTTTCCTGTCATATTTATATACTTTCGCCTTCATCTTTCTAAGACGTTTGGAAGGGAGCAAAATACACTATGGAAAGTCACGGATTGCAAAATAGTCCCCGGGCGGGTCCCAGCTCGACTATGTCAGCTGGGGAATCCCGCACTGTCGACCCTTCGGGGGAGGCAGTCTGCCCCTCGTACTACGGGGGGGGCACAAGACGTGAACCTACCACTAAGGGTAGCAAGGGAGAGGCCACCGTGCCGCAATCACAAGTAGAGGTAGCCGGAACTGACGGCGGAGCAAAGGGCAAATTGCCATTTGTAGAAGTAGCCGGACGAGACGGCGTTATATATCGTTTCCCGGGCGATCGAGTGCCGGATGCGATCTCGGAGGATGACGAGGTGATCGTTTTACAGGAGAAGGAGAGGTTTGACGAAAGGGTGCGCCGTACACCTGGCCCCCAAAGGGACACCAAGGGACGCTTTGCGTCGTCCCGGTCTGCCTCCCCATTACCGGCATCACAGCCGAAGGGAAAGATGAAGACTCCGGTGGTGGTCCTTGAGGACATCCTCAGGCCCACATCGCCACGGACCTTGGACATGGAGCGCACTGCGCGAGAATTGGGATTAGAGATGTCGACAGACGGAGAGTCCGTCTACGACTCGGACTCTGAATACGGGGGCCCGCTGCGGAGAGCCGGCAGTAAGAGGCGTCTCGACTCCGACGACGACCCCCCTGCTGCTGAGGCCGCAGAGAAGGTCCCCAGGGTGGACGAGTCCCCGCGAGGGCGGGGTCGGCCGCCCACCACCGGGCAGCACGTGGGCAAATGGCAGGCCAAGAAGGAGATGCTGGCTGCCAAACGAGCCTTTGAGGAAGAGGATAAACGGGAGCTAAGGGAGAGGCCCCCCGCAGAGCCTCCTGCGGTGAAGGCCCCCAAGGCGAAACCCGTTTACAGGCCCGATCAGGACCCACATGGTCTAGTCGGGTCTGACCTGGAGCGACGAATGGCCGAGGAGGTCGCTAACATCCGCGACGTTGCGAAGGCCTCCGCCAACTTAAAAGGCACCTTTATAAAGCGCCTTAAGGAAGCAGCCACCTTCATTGAGGGAGCGGCAGAAGTCCTCATTCGGCGGTCCGCTGATGAGGAGGTCGCCATGCTTCGATCTCAGAATCGGAGACTCCAAGAGGACAGGAAGGAGTACCGCCGAGCGAATGCGGAGCTCGTGAAAAGGGTAGACGCCTTAGAAGAGCAAGTGGAGAGGCTCAAGAAGAGGCCAGGGAAGGGGAAAGGCAGTTCGGGCTGTTCCTGTGCGTCCTCCGGCGTACAAAGGATCACCGAAGAGCCAATGATAATTGTGAGAAGACCGAACCCGGTGACGGCTGAGGTGGAGGCGGCCCTGAAGGCCCTAGGGATTGTCGCCAAGTACGCCACCGAGTACAATGTGTCAGATGAATTCCGGGACATGCGGCACCTACCCCGCGTGCCCCAGGAACTACAGGAAGCCCTCTTTGGAGGTCCGGAGCCCCCGGCACCCTCCTCTGAGCCGGTCGCGCCCCCAGTGGCTTCAGTGCCTCGGGCGCCAACCAGGACGATGACAGCTGGCAGTGCCCCAGCCGCCACATCACCGGCGGCAGAGGGCCCTGCCAAGAAAAAGAAGGCCAAAAAGGCCAAGAAGAAGAGCCTCGCAGCTCAACGTGCGCCGGATGCCGAGAGGGCAGACCTCGGACCGGTCCCGGCGCCACAAGAAGAATGGCAAGTTGTGGGGCGACGCAAACGCCCCAAGACACAAGCAAGTGGCATAAAACCAAGGGAGGAGGCGCGCAAGACCCCGCCGGCACCCAAGCGGAAGCCCAAGGCCTCTCGGCTGAGGGTACCGCGCACGCCGGCGGTGGTCATTACATTGCAGCCCGGCGCAGTGGAGAAAGGGCTCCACTACGCCAAGGTAATTAATATGGCAGCTGCGCAAATTAAATGGGAGGAACTGGGGCTCCCGCGCCCACTCTGTAAGCCCACGGCTACAGACGGGCGCGTACTAACCCTCCCCCCAGGGGAAGAAAATGCCAAGAAGGCTGACATCCTGGCGGCTAAATTGCGGGAGGTATTCAGCGCGGAGGACCTGAAGATCTCCCGTCCTGTGAAGACGGCAGAGCTGGGCATCACTCTCCTGGATGACTCCGTCACCAGGGAGATGATCGCCGCAGCGATTGCCATTAAGGGAAGATGCGACGCCGCACAAATCAAGTGCGGCGAGATACGCAAAGGTCCCCAGAACATGGGGAAGGTGTGGGTGCAGTGCCCGGTGGCGGCGGCCAAAGTGGTCTGTCGTGACCGCTTAGCGGTGGGTTGGTCGTCGGCCCGGGTGGAGCTGCTGGGGGCGAGGCCCCTGCAGTGCTTTAAGTGTCTGCAATACGGACACACAGCGGCATTATGCCAGGGAGGAGAGGACCGCAGCGATCTCTGTTATCGTTGCGGTCAAGCCGGCCACATTGCGGCTACGTGCCGCGCGCAGCCGCACTGCGTAGCTTGCGCGGCGGCAGGCAAAGAGGCAGACCATCGAGGAGGCAGGTATATGTGCCCTGCGGCCAATCGTCGCGGGGCACGAGGGATTACCAAGGCCAGCGCACCCAAGCCGCGGCCTGCCTGTCCCCGACCCCCCAAGCAAGGGGGAGGGAGGAGGATGGACACGTCATAGTCCGTCCTAAGCCATGGGTATGGCGGCGGGCGTGGGAGATCCCGCCGCCTGTAAAAGACCTAGGGCAGAGTGGTGGCGCCATTCTGACTGGCGCCCCACACATTCCGGCAGAGAGCGGCTATCACATGCCGCTCCAAGTGGGAGAGGTCCCGCGAGGGACCAGCGCCTGCTGGGTTGAGAGTGGTGAACTTTAGGCCCCACGTCAACTCCCCAGCAGGCCGGGCCGGAATCGAGGGGTTTAGTGAGTAGGAGTCTCACATAACCCAGCCGTCTCCCACACGGCTGGGTACCCATGATGGGTTCCCCTCGTTAAAAAAAAAAAAAAAAAAAAAAAAAAAAAAAAAAAGGTTAGGTTAGGTTCCCCCCCGATTTGTGCTGCCACCTTGCCGTGGTGGGGGGGCTTGAGTGCCTCAAGGATCCGTCGGGGCCATACCGGTCAGGGTCACCCATGCCGGGCGGGCCCGCGGGGAGAGGTGAGACTAAGAGCAGCGCTACCTTTTATAAAGTATATATTGTTTGTTTTTTTGTTTTGGTTTTGTTTGTTTGTTTGTTTGTTTGTTTGTTTTGTAATATATATTCTGTCTTTTGGTTTTGTTTTGTTTTGTTTTGTTTTTGTTTTTGGTTGTCTTCTTGGTTTTGTTTTGTTTGTTTGTTTTCGTATATCTTTCCTTTCTTATATATTGTACTTTCGTCTTCTTTTTCCCGACGTTTGGAGGAGTTCAGCAAATATGGAAAGTCACGGATTGCAAAATAGTCCCCGGGCGGGTCCCAGCTCGACTATGTCAGCTGGGGAATCCCGCACTGTCGACCCTTCGGGGGAGGCAGTCTGCCCCTCGTACTACGGGGGGGGCACAAGACGTGAACCTACCACTAAGGGTAGCAAGGGAGAGGCCACCGTGCCGCAATCACAAGTAGAGGTAGCCGGAACTGACGGCGGAGCAAAATTTGTAGAAGTTGCCGGAAGGGACGGCGTGATATATCGCTTCCCTGGCGACCGAGTGCCGGACGCGATATCGGAGGATGATGAAGTTATCGTCGTACAGGAGAAGGAGAGGTTTGACGAAGGGGTGCGCCGAACACCTGGCCCCCAAAGGAACGACAAAGGTCGCTTTGTCTCGTCCCGGTCGGCCTCTCCAGGCTCGGCTTCAAAGCCGAAAGGGATGAGCAAGACTCCGGTGGTGGTCCTCGAGGACATCCTCAGGCCCATGACGCCACGGAACTTGGAGGTGGAGCGCATTTCGCGCGAGCTCGGTTTAGACATGTCAACGGACGGTGAGTCCGTCGACTCGGATGTGGAATACGGGGGCCCGCTGCGGAGGTCCGGCAGTAAGAGGCGTCTGGACTCCGATGACGACTTTGCTGCCGAGGCCGCAGAGAAGGTCCCCAGGGTGGACGAGTCTCCGAGAGGTCGGGGTCGGCCGCCCACCAACGGGCAGCACGTGGGCAAGTGGCAGGCCAAGAAGGAGCAGTTGGCTGCCAAAAAAGCCCTGGAACCGGACGAGACACGGGAGCTGAGGGAGAGGCCCCCCGCAGAGCCTCCTGCGGCAAAGCCCCCCAAGGCTAAACCTGTATACCGGCCCGACCAGGACCCGCATGGTCTAGTCGGGTCTGACCTGGAAAGGCGAATGGCAGAAGAAGTCAGGAACATTCGAGAGGTTGCCAGAACATCCGGCAACCTTAAAGGAACCTGCATTAAAAGGTTGAAAGAAGCCGCAACCTTCATGGAGGGGGCGACGGAAGTCCTCATCCGGCGGTCTGCCGATGAGGAAGTAGTCATGCTCCGCTCCCAGAACAGGAGGCTGCGGGAAGAAAACCGGGAGTACCGCCGCTGTAACGCGGAGCTCACCAAAAGGATGGACGACCTCGAGGCGGAGGTCCAAAAGTTGAAAAAACGACCAGGACGAGGGAAAAAATCGGGCTGTACCTGCGCGTCCTCCGGCGCGCAAACATTCGCAGACCTCCCAATGATAGTGGAGAGAAGACCCAATCCGGTGTCGACTGAGGTGGAGGCGGCCCTGAAGGCCCTCGGGGTCATCCCTAAGTACGCCACCGCATATAACGTCTCGGACGATTTCCGGGACATGCGGCACCTACCCCGCGTGCCCCCGGAGCTTCAGGAGGCTCTCTTTGGAGGTCCGGAGCCCCCGGCGCCCTCGGCGCCCGAGTGCGCCCCGGCGCCCACGAGGTCCTCTGAGACCACTGCGCGCCAAGAGGCTTCTGCGCCCTTGGCACCTTCACGGACGAAGACTGCTGGCAGTGCCCCAGCCGCCACATCACCGGCGGTGGAGGGCCCTGCCAAGAAGAAAAAAGGGAAGAAGAAGAGCCTCGCGGCTCAGCGCGTCCCTGACGCCGAACGACTGGACATGGAGTCCATCCCGGCGCGGGGAGATTGGCAGACGGTGGGCCCACGCAAGGGTCCCAAGAAAAAGGCTGCGGCTCTGCCAAAGCCACGGGAAGAGGCGCGTAAGGCGACGCCGGCCAAGCCGAAGATCCGTGCTCAACAGCTCCGGGTCCCGCGGACGTCGGCAATTGTCATTACGTTGCAGCCTGGCGGAGTGGAAAAGGGCCTCCACTACGCCAAGGTGATCAATACGGCTGCGGCGCAGATACAGTGGGCAGAACTGGGGCTTCCACGCCCCCTATGCAAGCCGACGGCTGCAGACGGGCGCAAGCTGCTCATCCCACCTGGGGAGGGCAGCGAGGCGAAGGCCGACTTACTGGCCTCCAAGTTGCGGGAGATCTTCAGCGCGGAGGAGCTGAAGGTCTCTCGACCGGTGAAGACGGCGGAGCTCGGCATCTCTCTCCTGGATGACTCTGTCACCAGGGAGATGATCGCCGAAGCTATAGCCGAAAAGGGCAGGTGTGACGCCGCACAAGTCAAGTGCGGCGAGATCAAAAAGGGCCCGCAGAACATGGGCAAAGTGTGGGTGCGGTGCCCGGTGTCGGCGGCCAAGGTGGTTGCGCGCGATCGCCTGGCTATTGGCTGGTCGTCGGCCCGGGTGGAGCTGCTGGGGGCAAGGCCCCTACAGTGTTTTAAGTGCCTGAGGTACGGGCACACCATGGCTATATGCCAGGAGGGAGGAGACCGCGGCGGTCTTTGCTATCGCTGCGGTCAAGCCGGTTATATCGCTGCGGCATGCAGCGAGACGCCGCACTGTGTAGCATGTGCGGCGGCCGGCAAACCGGCAGATCACCGCGGGGGCAGGAGCCAGTGCCTTGCGGCTAAGCGCCGTGGGGCGCGAGAGGCTACAGGGGCCAGCGCAGCCAAGCCGCGGCCCCCCCGTCCTCAGCCCTCCAAGAAGAGGGCCGGGAGGAAGATGGACACGACGTAGTGTGTCCATCTTAAGCCATGGGTAAGGCGGCGGGCGTGGGTTTTCCCGCTGCCTGTAAAAGCCCTAGGGCAGACGTGGCAGCGCCATTCTGACTGGCGCGCCACAAATTCCGGCAGAGAGCGGCTATCACGCGCCGCTCCAAGTGGGAAGAGGTCCCGCGAGGGACCAGTGCCTGCTGGGTTGAGAGTGGAGATATCTTGGCCCCACGTCAACTCCCCAGCAGGCCGGGCCGGAATCGAGGGGTTTAGTGAGTAAGAGTCTCACATAACCCGGCTGTATCCCACGCGGCCGGGTACCCATGATGGGTTCCCCTCGTTAAAAAAAAAAAAAAAAAGGTTAGGTTAGGTTAGGTTAGGTTCCCCCCCGATTTGTGCTGCCACCTTGCCGTGGTGGGGGGGCTTGAGTGCCTCAAGGATCCGTCGGGGCCATACCGGCCAGGGTCACCCATGCCGGGCGGGCCCGCGGGGAGAGGTGAGACTAAGAGCAGCGCTACACTTTATAAAGTATATATTGTTTGTTTTCATTTGTTTTTGTTTATTTTGTTATATATATTCTGTCTTTTGGTTGTTTACTTTTGGTTTTCTTCTTGGTTTTGTTTTTGGTTTTGTTTTAATTGTTCTTTTCTATCGTATTTACTTCTTTTCGCCTTCGTTTTTCACGACGTTTTGGTGGGTTAACAGTATGATGGAACACGCAAGCTCAAAATGTGGTCCCCGGGCAGGTCCCAGTTCGCCGGTGGCGGCTGGGGAATCCTGCACCCCTGCGCCTAACAGCGCGGGGGTCTGCCCTCCGTACTACGGGGTGGGCAAAAGCTGCGTCTCATCTGCTGCTTCGGCGGTGGATGCTGTGGAGAGAAGTAGGGCCAGCGTGCCGCAATCACAAGATGGAGTAGCCGGTACTGACGGCGGAGTAAAGGAGAAGGCGACAAGGGTGGCGAAAACATCTGCCCCCTTGCGTGACGGTAAGGGGCGTTTCAGTTCGTCCCGATCGTCCTCGCCATACCCGGCCTTGAGGCCGAGGGAGGAGACGGCGAAACAGCCGGTAGTTGTGCTGGAGGATTGCATGAGGCCAGTGTCACCGCGTTGTCTGAGCCGCATGAGGGATCTGGAGCGCGAGCTCGAGATGTCGGAGGAGGAGTTTGTCGACTCGGACGACTACATGTCCGGGTCGGAGATTGAAGGTGGTCCGCTGCGGAGGGCCGGCAGCAAGCGTCGTCTGGACGTCGACGACGACGCTGCTGTCGAGGCCGCAGAAAAGGTCGCCAGGATAGAGGTGGTCCCGAGGGAGGGGAGGGCCAAGAAGGCCACTGCGAGAAAAGAGGATGTTCCCGGGGGTGAGGACCAGCGCGAGCTGCGTATTGCGTCCCCCTCGGATGAGCCCTCATATCGCTATGATCGTGACCCGGACGAGCTGGTGGGTCACGATCTCGACAGGCGGATAAAAGAGGAGGTGTTCAACCTGCGGAAGGTCGCCACCACCTCTAAGAATTTGAAGGGAGGCTACGTCCGGATGCTGAAGGACGCGGCCACCTTCCTGGAGGGGGCAACGGACGTGCTTGCAAGACGGTCCGCCACTGAGGAGTCGGCCAGGCTGCGGTCCGAAAATCGGAAGCAGGCGAGGCAGATGGCCGACCTCCAAAGAGAGTATGGTGACGTCCGGAGGGAGCTCGGGGACGTCAAGAGTGAGTTGGAGAAGTTAAAGGAGCAGCTTAGGGAGAGATCCTCCAGCTCCTCCGGAGCGTCTACCCGGCCTCTAGTTCTGGAGGTGCCGGAGGTGCGCAGGGCAAGGACACCGTTGGAGCCTGCTGCTGAGGCCGCCCTCAAGGCCATCCGCCTCAGCAGCAAGTACGCCAATGAAAACAACACGACGGATGAGTTCCGAGACAAGATCGGCCTCCCTAGGGTGCCCCCGGAGCTCAAAGCCCTCATGTTCCCTCCTTTAGAGGGAGAGACGCAGCCGACCCCGGTGGTCCCGGCTAAGAGCACCGCCTCCGTGGAGGTGCAAACAGAGGGAGACGAGCCTCCTACTGCGAGGACGAAGAAAAGGGCCAAGCCGGCAAAACCGAAGACTGGTTCCGCCCCGGTCGCAACAACACCTGCGGCCCCGGCCCCGGCCCTCTCCAAATCCCAGCGGAGGAGGCAGAGAAAGAAGAGCCGCCTCGCGGCGAAGAGAGCGCCGGACGCAGAGCGCGCGGAGGTCGCCCCCACCCCTGCCCCGGCCCCTGCCCGGGAGGCATGGAATGTGGTGGTCCGGAAAGGGGCCACCAAGAAGAAGGTGTCGCAGCCTCCTCAGGCAAAACCCGTCGGCAGACAGCCACCGACACAGCGAAAGCCCACAGCCTCGCGGCTGCGGGCCCCACGCACATCGGCGGTTGTCCTCACACTGCTGCCGGGCGCAGCCGAGGAGAATCTGCACTACGGAAAGGTCCTGAGCAAGACCAGGGCCCTAATCCCGATGGAGGAATTCGTGCAGCTGAAGCCGAAATTCAGAGAGGCCGCCACGGGGGCACTTGTCATTGAGGTGCCCGACGCGGAGAAGGCGGATGACTTAGCCTCCAAATTTAAGGAGGCGTTTGGGCCGGAGATACTCCGGGTGGCGCGGCCTGTCAAATCGACTGAGCTGCGCCTCCACGGGTTGGACCCATCGGTGGTAGAGGAGGAGGTCGTGGCGGCCGTCGCAAGCACCGGCGCGTGTGATGCGGCGGCCGTCAAATGCGGCGCCGTTAGGAGAGCGAGCCGATCGGGCCTGGGCACTGTGTGGGTGCGTTGCCCGATTGCGGCCGCCAAAAAGATCGGCCGTGAACGCCTATTGATCGGCTGGTCGGCGGTAAGGGTGGAGGTCCTCCGACAGCGGCCCCGAATGTGCTTCCGGTGCCTTGAAACCGGACACTTAGGGGCCTGCTGCACGTCCGACAAGGACAGGAGGGACCTATGCTATAGGTGCGGGGAAGGAGGGCACAAAGCCGCCGACTGCAGTGCGAAGGTGCGCTGTGCTGTCTGCGCGGACCAGGGTCGGGACGCTAACCACAGGTGTGGTCGCATTAGCTGTCTCGGCCCTAAGAGACGCAAGCCGCCCAATCAGGTGGCTGCGCGGGACCGGATGGACGTGTAGTCTGTCCGGCTCCCGAGAAGGGACCCGTTCTACCCGGGTCAAGATAGGGCTGATGCGCAGTTCGCGCACGTAGGGTCGCGGCTGATTCAAAGGCCAAACCAGGTGGTGGAGGCAGTGGAGATCTCTTGGGCCCACAGCTCCCCACTAGGAAGAGATGTTCGATGGGTTTTTAGTGGGTAGGCAGGGTGCACGAACATCAGTGCGCCCTGGAGTCCCACATATCCCGGTCGCCTTCCAGCTTAGACCGGGAACCCGTAAGTAGGGTTTTCCCATCGTTAAAAAAAAAAAAAAAAAAAAAGGTTAGGTTAGGTTGGGCGGGTGGAAGGGGAAGTCACAGAGGCTACTGGTAAGACCTGGTGACTTCGTCTTTCACCGTACTCCATTGTCTTTCCCGGCAATGTGAGGGGTGTTGGTCTTGGGTGGAGCACTACTGTTGCGTCGAAACCCAAGGCAAGTGTGGTTGTTATCCTGCTCGTGGTTGCCGCCTGCTTTTGGTCTGGCCCTTCTGGACAGACGTAGCCGAAACAGCCATGCGCCTTCCCGTCTTAATTATCCCCTTCCCTCCTTTCCCTTTTCCCTTTTCCTTTCTCTCCCATTTCCCTGTTTCAGTGTCGCGGTTGTTCGGCTCCGGGGACTTCTCTGTTTTCAGAGTTGCCTTGGGACGTCGAACCGCCGTGGCACACCATGAGGTCCTCGGGTTGGCGCTCAACTCAGTTGGCCGTCAAACCGAGTCCTCACTTAATTTATTTTAACACTATTCTTTTGTTGTTTTGTTGTTGTTATACTTCGTTTTGTTTGTTTGTTTTGGTTTTGTTGTTTTGTTTTGTTCGTTTTGTTTTGTTTTGTTTTGTTTTGTTTTGTTTTGTTTTGTTTTGTTTTTTTTTTTTTGGTTTTGTTTCTTTCCCTAACTTTTCTATCTTTTTGTTTATTTCTTTGCTATTCGTTTCTTCGGGTTTGCGGCCCTCGGGGTTTCCTGGGGGTTCGCAGGGGGGGTGTGCTTAGGACGACGTTTTGGAGGGAAAAACAATAATGGAAAGACGCGAGATGAAAATAAGTCCCCGGGCGGGTCCCAGCTCGACTGTGTCAGCTGGGGAATCCCGCACCGCTTCTCCCTCGGGGGAGGCGGTCTGCCCCTCGTACTACGGGGGGGGCACATACCGCGAAACTGCCAACAAGGGTAGGACGGGAGGAAAGAAGGCCACGATGGCGAAATTACTGGAAGAGGAGGAAGCCGGTACTGACGGCGAAGTAGAGAGGAGTGAGGGGTGCAGCCCAACAGGCCCCCTGAGGGACGGGAAGGGGCGATTTAGATCGTCTTCTCGGCCCAGCATAGAGGACAACAATCCGGTGGTGGTCCTTGAGGACTGCCTCAGGCCAGGGACGCCTCGGAGCGTTGAAAGACTGAGACGAGAGAGGGAACTCGGCCTGGATATGTCGACGTCCGGCGATGAGGACGTCGAATTCCTTTCCGACTCGGACTGTTCTCTGCGGAGAACCAGCAGCAAGCGTCGTCTGGACGTCGAGGACGACGCTGCTGCTGAGGCCGCGGAGAAGGTCCCGCGGGTTGAGGACGCCCCACGAGGGCGCGGAAGACCGCCCACCACCGGCAAGCACGTCGGTCAGTGGCGGAAGAAGAAAGAGAAGGAGGCTGCCGAAATGGCCGCACAGGAAGAGAGGGATAGGGAGGAGTTCGTGGCTCGATGGGGAACGAGCTGGCCTCCTGCTCCCAGTCAAGAGCGACTGGCTCTCGAACGTGCTGCCAAAGAGCAGCAAGATCGCCTGGAAAAGGAGATCCGAGAGGCGGATGAGCGCGCTGCGCAACAGGGAGTGACGCCCAGCAGGCTATATCAAGCTGTTAGGGAAGCCGACGTCGAGGACATGAACGGCATTGAGCTGGCCCGTACGATCGGCAATGGAGTAGCTAAGATTAGAGAGGTGATCACGCACTCTAAAAACTTAAAAGGGACGTGTATCCGGGACGTAAAGGACGGCCTGGCAGTGATCCTAGACGCAACGGAGGTGTTTTCGCGCCGCACAGAGTCCTCGGAAGTGGCCCTGCTGCGGGCGCAGGTGAAAACCCTCACTGATCAGGTGAGGGGAATGGAGATACAGTGCGCTGAACAGCGGCGCACCATTGACGGGCTGCATGCTCGGCTTACTAAGGCCGAGGCAGCCCGAATAGAGAAGACTGTGCTCCCCTCCTCGTCAGTGGAGGGTCTGGATATACAGGTCCTGAGCAAGACGATTTTAACCCAGATGGGGAATGTACTCAATCCCCGCCTGGCGGAAATAGAACGCCGTCTTCCCCCGGCGAAGAGTGTACGCCCGCCTCTCGCGTCGGACGCTGCATTGGCCCCAGTGGCTGAGGTGGTCAGGACCGACGTCGACAGGCCGGCGAAAAAGAAGAAAAAGAAGAAGGGAGCCGCCAAAGCGGCTGCGCCTGTGAGGAGAGAGGTCGGGCCGACGGCACCAACCGTCCCTGCCCAAGCCGCCACGTCATCTGCGGCTCAAGCCTCCTCCAAACAAAAGAGGAAGCCGAGGCAGAGCCTCGCTGCACGGAGAGTACCGGATGCGGAGAGCGCGGATGTCGCACCCGCCGTGTCACAGGCTGACTGGAGTACGGTGGTCCGTAAAGGGGCCACTAAGAAGACAGCCCAGCCGCAAGTGGACAGTAGACCGCCGCCACCGAAACGCAAGCCCAAAGCCTCGCGGCTGCGGGCCCCGCGCAAGGAGGCGGTTGTCGTCACACTGCTGCCAAAGTCGGTTGACGAAAGGATCACATACGCGGAGGTGATCCGGAGGATGAAAAGCCGGGTTGCCCTGGCGGATCTAGGCCTTCAGGGCCCCAAATTCAGAGAGGCAGCGACAGGAGCGCTCGTAGTTGAGGTCCTGGACGCGGAAAAAGCGGACGCGCTTGCCGCGAAATTTAGAGAGGAATTTGAGCCCGATGTTCTTCGGGTGGCGCGGCCGGTCAAATCGGCTGAGCTGCGCCTACACGGACTTGACCCTTCGGTCACAGAAGAGGAAGTCGTGGCGGCTGTTGCGAGCACCGGTGCGTGCGACGCGGCGGCTGTCAAGTGCGGCACGATATCGAGAGTGCGCCGATCGGGCATAGGCACAGTGTGGGTGCGGTGCCCGGTCTTGGCGGCCAAGACGATCGCCCGGGGTCAGCTGACCATAGGGTGGACGTCGGCCCGAGTGGAGCTCCTTCGTCAGCGCCCCCGAATGTGCTACCGGTGTCTAGAGACCGGGCACATCGGGGCGTGCTGCAAATCTGAGAAGGATCGGGGTGGCGTCTGCTACCAGTGCGGGGAGGGTGGTCACATGGCCGCCAGCTGCAGCGCCAAGCCGCGCTGCGTCGTGTGCGCCGATTACGGCCGAAACGCCAACCACAGATGTGGTCGGGCGAGTTGTCTCGGCCCGAAGAAGCGGAAGCCGCCCGACAAGAGGGCTGAGCAGGAACGGATGGACACATAGTCCACCCGCCGACATAAGAGCCGATTCATTCGGCCCGGGAAGACTGGCCGGTTCTGTCCGGGTCCAGGTATGATGGTGGTGGTGCGCAGAGGTGCGCAGAGATAGGGTCGAGGTCGTTTGATCACACACGGTGGGTGGAGCACACGGAGATATTGGTCCCGAACCGCTCCCCACCAGGAAGGGAGGATACAGAGGTAGGTTTAGTGGGTATGGGGACGCCTAGATCTATGGCGATCTCGAGTCCCACATAACCCTGTCGCGTCCACTCGCGTTGACACTTTCTCCGCGAGTGGATGCGCCAGGGTATCCGTAAAAAGGATTCCCCCTCTTTAAAAAAAAAAAAAAAAAAAAAAAAAAAAAGGTTAGGTTAGGTTAGGTTAGGTTCCCCCCCGATTTGTGCTGCCACCTTGCCGTGGTGGGGGGGCTTGAGTGCCTCAGTGATCCGTCGGGGCCATACCGGCCAGGGCCACCCATGCCGGGCGGGCCCGCGGGGAGAGGTGAGACTAAGAGCAGCGCTACACTTTATAAAGTATAGATTGTTTGTTTTCATTTGGTTTGTTTTAATTTTGTTATTCGTTTGTATATATTCTGTCGTTTGGTTTGTTTATTGTGTTTGGTTTTCTTCTTGTTCGTTTTGTTTTGTTTTATTTTCATAATCTATCCTATCATATATATATTCTTTCGCCTTATCTTTCAAGACGTTTCGTGGGAGAGTAAAAATAGCATGGAAAGTCACGGTTTGCAAAATAGTCCCCGGGCGGGTCCCAGCTCGACTTTGTCAGCTGGGGAATCCCGCACCGTCGCTCCTTCGGGGGAGGCGGTCTGCCCCTCGTACTACGGGGGGGGCACAAAACGTGAAACTACCACTAAGGGTAGCAAGGGTGTGGCCACTGAGCCGAAATTACTTGACGAGGTAGCCGGTACTGACGGCGGAGTTGTGCAGAAGGCGAAGGCCAGTGGGAGCCGAACATCTGGCCCCAAAAGGGACGACAGAGGTCGCTTTAGCTCGTCCCGGGCCTCTTCGCCATATCCGGCTTCTAAGCCGATCGAGGGGAAAAGTCCCATAGTGGTACTTGAAGATTGTCTGCGGCCAGGATCACCGCGTGTGGACTTTCTCAAGACTCTGGAGACAGACCATGGAGTAGACCTTGGTCTAGATGAGTACGTCGACTCGGACGACTTCATGTCCGGGTCGGAGGATGGCGGGGGCCCGCTGCGGAGAGCCGGCAGCAAACGTCGTCTGGACATCGACGACGACGTTGCTGTCGAGGCCGCGGAAAAGGTCCCCAGGATTGAGGCGCGCCCCAAAGAGGGGAAGGCCAGGAAGGCCACCAAGGTGAGGAAGGAGGATGTGCCCGAGGGTGAGGACCAGCGCAAACCGCGCGATGAGTCCCCCTCGGATGAGCCCTCCTTCCGATACGATCGCGACCCGGAAGAGCTGGTGGGTCACGATCTTCAGAGAAGGATAAGGGAGGAGGTCAACAACCTGCGTAAGGTGGCCTCCTCCTCGAAAAACCTTAAGGGGGGCTTCGTCCGAAAGCTGAAGGACGCGGCCACCTTCTTAGAAGGAGCAACGGACGTTCTTCAAAGACGGTCCGCTACGGAGGAGTCTGCCATGCTGCGAGCCGAGAACCGGAGGCAGAAGCGGCAGATGGACGAACTCCAACAGGAGTACTGCGAGGTTCGCAGGGAGCTGGGGGACATGAAGGGCAAGCTCGCGAAGTTGGAAGAGGAGTTGCTGAAGGCGCGATCCTCCAGCTCCTCAAAAGCACCGGCCGACCTAGGGCCGGATGGCAGACGGTGCAAGACTCCGTTGCCCGTTGCTGTGGAGGCCGAACTCAAGGCCCTCCGTATCAGCACCAGGTTCGCGACGGAGGGCAACACTTCGGATGAGTTCCGCGATTTGCGCGGACTCCCGCGCATTCCCGCGCACCTCAAGGCGGCGATGTTCCCGCCAGAGGTAGAGACGCAGCCAGCGCCAGTAGCGCCGGCTAAGAGCACTGCCTGCGCGGCAGTGCAGACCGAAGAGGGCGAGCCTCCTGCCGCGAGGACGAAGAAGGGGGCCAAGCCGGTAAAACCGAAGACTGGTCCCGCCCCGGCCGCAACAACATCTGCGGCCCCGGCCCCGGCCCCCTCCAAGTCCAAGCGGAGGAGGGAGCGGAAAAGGAACCTCGCAGCCCAGCGAGCGCCGGACGCGGAGCGCGCAGAAGTCGCCCCTGCCCCCGCCCCGGCCCCCGCCCCGGCCCCTGCACCGGCTCGAGAAGGGTGGAATGTGGTGGTCCGCAGAGGGGCCGCCAAGAAGAGGTTGGTTGAGCCTCCTCGGCCGCAACTCGTCGGCAGACAGCCTCCGGCGCAGCAGAAGCCCAAAGCCTCGCGGCTGCGGGTCCCACGCACGTCGGCGGTGGTCCTCACGCTGCTGCCGGGTGCGGCTGAGGAGAATATCAACTACGGCGGGGTCCTGCGTAAAGCCCGGACTCAGATGTCGTTGGAGGAGTTCGGGCTGCTCAAGCCCACCTTCAGGGAGGCAGCGACAGGGGCGCTCATCATTGAGCTGCCCGACGCTCAGAAAGCGGACGCCCTCGCTTCTCGATTTAAAGAGGCGTTCGGGCCGGAGGTTCTCCGTGTGGCGCGGCCGGTCAAGTCGACCGAGCTGCGCCTCCACGGTCTAGATCCCTCCATAGTGGAGGAAGAGGTCGCCTCGGCCGTCGCAAGCGCCGGTGGGTGTGATGCGGCGGCCGTCAAGTGCGGCCTAATAAGAAGGTCAAGCCGTTCGGGTCTGGGCACAGTGTGGGTGCGGTGCCCGACGGCGGTCGCTAAGAAGGTCGCCCAAGGTCGCCTCTCAATTGGGTGGTCTTCGGCCAGGGTGGAGATCCTGCGGCTGCGGCCCCGGATGTGTTACCGGTGTCTTGAGACCGGTCACGTCGGGGCCTGCTGCACCTCGGATAAGGACCGCAGTAGCCTTTGCTACCAATGCGGCGAGGGTGGCCATAGGGCCGCTGACTGTGCAGCGAAGGCGCGCTGCGTGGTCTGCGCGGAGCAGGGCCGAGACGCCGACCACCGTTGTGGTCGTGTCAGCTGTCTCGGTCCAAAGAAAAGCAAGCCGCCCAGGAAGGTGGCTGCTGCGGTCCGGATGGACACTTAGTCCGTCCGTGACCTGAGTGGGGGCCCGTTCTGTCCGGGCCCACTCTCCGAGGTGTGCACACGCGCACGCAGGGTCGAGGCCAAAAATGGCCAAGCCAGGTGGTAGGGGCAGCTGGAGAAATTGGTCCCAAACGCCCCTCCACTGGGACGCGAGATCGGAGGAGTTTTAGTGGGTAGGCGGGGTGCACGAACATCTGTGCGCCCTGGAGCCCCACATACCCCGGTCGCCTTCCATCTTCAGACCGGGGACCCGTAAAAAGGGTTTCTCCTCCGCCCAAAAAAAAAAAAAAAAAAAAAAAAAAAAAGGTTAGGTTAGGTTAGGTTAGGTTAGGTTAGGTTAGGTTCCCCCTCGACTGTGCTGCCACCTTGCTGTGGTGAGGGGGCTTGAGTGCCTCAATGATCCGTGGGGCCATACCGGCCAGGGCCTCCCATGCCGGGCGGGCCCACGGGGAGAGGTGAGACGAAGAGCGGCACCCAGCGTCGTGGCGGGTTGCGGCTCCGGGGACTCCTCTGTCCTCAGAGCTGCCTTGGGAGTCGTAAACCGCTGCGGCGCACCATGAGGTCCTCGGGTTGGCGCTCAACTTAGTTGGCCGTCAAACCGAGTCCTCACTCAACGTCCTCGGGTGGGCGCCGGCCGAGGGCTGACGCACCTCCTCTGCGGGGCCGTATGCCGCAGAAGGGGGCTGCGGGACGGATCGCCGGTGCGCTGCGGTAGATTGGGGCTGCGGGGACTTGGGTGGATGGGGACCCTGTCCCCAGTGTCTCGCTGCGAGCCCTGGACGGGGGCTCCGGGGACCTGGGTTGACAGTGGACCCTGTCCTAAGGGTTTCCCTGCGGGCCCTGGACGGCTGCGGTGCGCCGGTGTCCTCTGGTTGGCGCCGGCCCGAGGGCTGACGGGCCTCCTTCTGCGGGGCCGATGTCGCAGAAGGGGGCAGCGGGGCGGGTCACAAGGGAGGGAGCTCCGGGTGACCCGCGCCGCGGACGGGGGCGGGGGTGGAGGGGGGGGGGGTTCGTGACGATGCGGGCCCCTTCTGCCCTCGCCTAGGAGGCCGGTGGTGGTTCGGGGGAGCCACCACCGACGAAAGCCTCGATGACTGAGGGCGTCCCAGTATACCGGGACGCCCTCTCTGATAGTCGCTTGCCCGCGTTGCGGGCACCACGCCGGGGCGTCACAGTAGAATGCGTTTACGCGAACTTGTGGCGCCCCAAGCGCGTCGTGTGAGGGTATGCCGCTGGGGTTTTAGTGGGTAAACGACTCTTGGGTAGACGACCCTTGTCGGAGTCCCACATAATCACCGACCTTTCCCCCGGGGTGCGGTGGTATGCATAAAGCATTTCCCCAGCGAAACCAAAAAAAAAAAAAAAAAAAAGGTTAGGTTAGGTTAGGTTAGGTTAGGTTAGGTTAGGTTAGGTTAGGTTAGGTTAGGTTAGGTTAGGTTAGGTTAGGTTAGGTTCCCCCCCGATTTGTGCTGCCACCTTGCCGTGGTGGGGGGGCTTGAGTGCCTCAATGATCCGTGGGGCCATACCGGCCAGGGCCTCCCATGCCGGGCGGGCCCACGGGGAGAGGTGAGACGAAGAGCGGCGCTACCTTTTATAATTTATATATTGTTTTAGTTTGGTTTTGTTCGTTTTTGGTTTTGGTTTCGTATATATTTCTGTCTTTTGGTTGTTTTGCTTTCGTTTGTCTTCTTGTTTTGTCGTATCTATCTTATTATATCTTTTCTGTCGTATTTATAATTTTCGCCTTAATTCTTCACTTAACAAAAAAGCATGATGGAACAACGCCCTGTAAAATGTGGTCCCCGGGCGGGTCCCAGTTCGCCGGTGGCGGCTGGGGAATCCCGCGGCGTCGCGCCTAACAGTGCGGCGTCCTGCCCCTCGTACTACGGGGGGGGCAAACAGAGCGTCTCATCTGCTGCTTCGGCGGTGGATGTTGTGGAGAGTGGACGGGCCAGCGTGCCGAAATTACAAGATGGTGTAGCCGGTACAGACGGCGGAGTAGGAAAGGTGGCAGGAGCGGGCCGAGTATCTGCCCCCCTGCGGGACGACAAGGGACGGTTTGCCTCGTCCCGGTCATCGTCACCGTGTCCGGTGTCAAAGCCGAGGGAGATAGTAAAGAAGCCAGTGGTGGTGCTGCAAGACTGCCTGCGGTCACAGTCGCCACGACTGATGGAAATGAGTAGGCTAGACGAAGAGTTTGGCCTTTACGGGTCGGAAATCGGCTCCGACGACTACATGTCGGGGTCTGAAGATGGTGGGGGTCCGCTGCGGAGAGCCGGCAGCAAACGTCGTCTGGACATCGATGACGACGTTGCTGTCGAGGCCGTGGAAAAGGTCCCCAGGATCGAGGTGTGCCCCAAAGAGGGGAAGGCCGGAAAGGCCAGCAAAGGCAAAGAGGATGTTCCCGGGGGTGAGGACCAGCGCGAGCTGCGTATTGCGTCCCCCTCGGATGAGCCCTCGTATCGGTACGATCGCGACCCGGACGAGCTGGTGGGTCACGATCTCGACAGGCGGATTAAGGAGGAGGTGTTCAACCTGCGGAAGGTCGCCACCACCTCGAAGAATCTGAAGGGAGGCTACGTCCGGATGCTGAAAGACGCAGCCACCTTCCTGGAGGGGGCAACGGACGTCCTTGCAAGACGGTCTGCCACTGAGGAGTCGGCCAGGCTGCGGTCCGAAAATCGGAAGCAGGCGCGGCAGATGGCCGATCTCCAAAGAGAGTATGGTGACGTCCGGAGGGAGCTCGGAGATGTCAAGAGT
Source organism: Clostera curtula (assembly GCA_905475355.2). Taxonomy (NCBI): domain Eukaryota; kingdom Metazoa; phylum Arthropoda; class Insecta; order Lepidoptera; family Notodontidae; genus Clostera; species Clostera curtula. The sequence continues at coordinate 20,462,474 of FR997799.1, forward strand.
GAGTTGGAGAAGTTGAAGGAGCAGCTGAGGGAGAGATCCTCCAGCTCCTCCGGAGCGTCTACCCGGCCTCTAGTTCTGGAGGTGCCGGAGGTGCGCAGGGCAAGGACACCGTTGGAGCCTGCTGCTGAGGCCGCCCTCAAGGCCATCCGCCTCAGCAGCAAGTACGCCAATGAACACAACACGGCGGATGAGTTCCGAGACAAGATCGGGCTCCCTAGGGTGCCCCCGGAGCTCAAAGCCCTCATGTTCCCTCCTTTAGAGGGAGAGACGCAGCCGACCCCGGTGGTCCCGGCTAAGAGCACCGCCTCCGTGGAGGTGCAAACAGAGGGAGACGAGCCTCCTACCGCGAGGACGAAGAAAAGGGCCAAGCCGGCAAAACCGGAGACTGGTTCCGCCCCGGTCGCAACAACACCTGCGGCCCCGGCCCCGGCCCTCTCCAAATCCCAGCGGAGGAGGCAGAGAAAGAAGAGCCGCCTCGCGGCGAAGAGAGCGCCGGATGCAGAGCGCGCGGAGGTCGCCCCCGCCCCTGCCCCGGCCCCTGCCCGGGAGGCATGGAATGTGGTGGTCCGGAAAGGGGCCACCAAGAAGAAGGTGTCGCAGCCTCCTCAGGCAAAACCCGTCAGCAGACAGCCACCGACACAGCGAAAGCCCACAGCCTCGCGGCTGCGGGCCCCACGCACATCGGCGGTTGTCCTCACTCTGCTGCCGGGCGCAGCCGAGGAGAACCTGCACTATGGTAAGGTCCTGAGCAAGACCAGGGCCCTAATCCCGATGGAGGAATTCGAGCTATTGAAGCCGAAGTTCAGAGAGGCCGCTACGGGGGCACTTGTCATCGAGGTGCCCGACGCGGAGAAGGCGGATGACTTAGCCTCCAAATTTAAGGAGGCGTTTGGACCGGAGATACTGCGGGTGGCGCGGCCTGTCAAATCGACTGAGCTGCGCCTCCACGGGTTGGACCCATCGGTGGTAGAGGAGGAGGTCGTGGCGGCCGTCGCAAGCACCGGCGCGTGTGATGCGGCGGCCGTCAAATGCGGCGCCATCAGGAGAGCGAGCCGGTCGGGCCTGGGCACTGTGTGGGTGCGCTGCCCGATTGCGGCCGCCAAAAAGATCGGCCGTGAACGCCTGTTGATCGGCTGGTCGGCGGTAAGGGTGGAGGTCCTCCGACAGCGGCCCCGAATGTGCTTCCGGTGCCTTGAAACCGGACACTTAGGGGCCTGCTGCACGTCCGACAAGGACAGGAGGGACCTATGCTATAGGTGCGGGGAAGGAGGGCACAAAGCCGCCGACTGCAGTGCGAAGGTGCGCTGCGCTGTCTGCGCGGACCAGGGTCGGGACGCTAACCACAGGTGTGGTCGCATTAGCTGTCTCGGCCCTAAGAGACGCAAGCCGCCCAATCAGGTGGCTGCGCGGGACCGGATGGACGTGTAGTCTGTCCGGCTCCCGAGTAGGGACCCGTTCTGCCCGGGTCAAGTTAGGGCTGATGCGCAGTTCGCGCACGTAGGGTCGCGGCCGATTCAAAGGCCAAACCAGGTGGTGGAGGCAGTGGAGATCTATTGGGCCCACAGCTCCCCACTAGGAAGAGATGTTCGATGGGTTTTTAGTGGGTAGGCAGGGTGCACGAACATCAGTGCGCCCTGGAGTCACCACATATCCCGGTCGCCTTCCAGCTCAGACCGGGAACCCGTAAGTAGGGTTTTCCCATCGTTAAAAAAAAAAAAAAAAAAAAAAGGTTAGGTTAGGTTAGGTTAGGTCCGACTGTGCTGCCACCTTGCTGTGGTGAGGGGGCTTGAGTGCCTCAATGATCCGTGGGGCCATACCGGCCAGGGCCTCCCATGCCGGGCGGGCCCACGGGGAGAGGTGAGACGAAGAGCGGCACCCAGCGTCGTGGCGGGTTGCGGCTCCGGGGACTCCTCTGTCCTCAGAGCTGCCTTGGGAGTCGTAAACCGCTGCGGCGCACCATGAGGTCCTCGGGTTGGCGCTCAACTTAGTTGGCCGTCAAACCGAGTCCTCACTCAACGTCCTCGGGTGGGCGACGGCCGAGGGCTGACGCACCTCCTCTGCGGGGCCGTATGCCGCAGAAGGGGGCTGCGGGACGGATCGCCGGTGCGCTGCGGTAGATTGGGGCTGCGGGGACTTGGGTGGATGGGGACCCTGTCCCCAGTGTCTCGCTGCGAGCCCTGGACGGGGGCTCCGGGGACCTGGGTTGACGGTGGACCCTGTCCTAAGGGTTTCCCTGCGGGCCCTGGACGGCTGCGGTGTGCCGGTGTCCTCTGGTTGGCGCCGGCCCGAGGGCTGACGGGCCTCCTTCTGCGGGGCCGATGTCGCAGAAGGGGGGCAGCGGGGCGGGTCACAAGGGAGGGAGCTCCGGGTGACCCGCGCCGCGGACGGAGGCGGGGGTGGAGGGGGGTCCGTGACGATGCGGGCCCCTTCTGCCCTCGCCTAGGAGGCCGGTGGTGGTTCGGGGGAGCCACCACCGACGAAAGCCTCGATGACTGAGGGCGTCCCAGTATACCGGGACGCCCTCTCTGATAGTCGCTTGCCCGCGTTGCGGGCACCACGCCGGGGCGTCACAGTAGAATGCGTTTACGCGAACTTGTGGCGCCCCAAGCGCGTCGTGTGAGGGTATGCCGCTGGGGTTTTAGTGGGTAAACGACTCTCGGGTAGACGACCCTTGTCGGAGTCCCACATAACCACCGACCTTTCCCCCGGGGTGCGGTGGTATGCATAAAGCATTTCCCCAGCGAAACCAAAAAAAAAAAAAAAAAAAAAAAAAAAAAAAAAAACAAAAAAAAAAAAAAAAAAAAAAAGGTTAGGTTAGGTTAGGTTAGGTTAGGTTAGGTTAGGTTAGGTTCCCCCCCGATTTGTGCTGCCACCTTGCCGTGGTGGGGGGGGCTTGAGTGCCTCAAGGATCCGTCGGGGCCATACCGGCCAGGGTCACCCATGCCGGGCGGGCCCGCGGGGAGAGGTGAGACTAAGAGCAGCGCTACCTTTTATATTTTACATGTTGTTTTATTTTGGTTTTGTTTGTTTTTGTTTTGGTTTCATATATATTTCTGTCTTTTGGTTGTTTTGTTTTCGTTTGTCTTCTTTGTTTTGTTTTGTTGGTTTTCTTATATCTTTCCTGTCTTATATATTGTATTCTCGTCTTCTTTTTCCCGACGTTTTGGTGGTGTAAAAACGACATGATGGAACACGCTAGCTTAAAATGTGGTCCCCGGGCAGGTCCCAGTTCGCCGGTGGCGGCTGGAGAATCCTGCACCCCTGCGCCTAACAGCGCGGGGGTCTGCCCTCCGTACTACGGGGTGGGCAAAAGCAGCGTCTCATCTACCGTTTCAGCGGTGGATGTTGTGGAGAGTAGAAGGGCCAATGTGCCGAAATCTCAGGAAGTGGTAGCCGGTACTGACGGCGGAGTAGTAAAGGTGGCAAAAGAGGGCCGAACATCTCGCCCCCTGCGAGACGATAACGGGAGGTTTATTGCCCCCCAGTCGCCAGCGCCCCGTTCGGCTAAGTCGAAAGAGAAGGGAAGAGCCCCAGTTGTGGTTCTAGAAGATTTCCGACGGCCGGCTGTGCCGAGAGGCTTGGCCAACCAACAGGAAATTGACGAACTGATGGCGAACACGACGGACATCGACTCCGACGACTTCATGTCGGAGTCTGACTACAGTGGCGGGCCTGTACGGAGAGCCGGCAGCAAGCGTCGTCTGGATTCCGATGACGACGCTGCTGCCGAGGCCGTAGACAAGGTTCCGAGGGTAGAACAGGCCCCAAAAGGCCGAGGACGGCCTCCCACCACCGGCCAACATGTCGGCAAGTGGCAGGCCAAAAAGGACGCCAAAGAGGCTGCCAGACGGGCGGCCCTGACACCGGAGGAGAGAAAGGCGGAGGATGAGGCGGAGCGCCGAGAGCGCGAGGCTGAGGCTTCCACCTCGAAAGAGCCCACGCACAGGTTCGACCTACATGCGGCTGACCTTGCTGGGCTCCACTTTGATAGAAGAGTAGCAGAAGAGGTGGCAAACATCAGGAGGATTGCGGCCACCTCCAAAAACCTGAAGGGGACGTCCATCAAGACGTTAAAGGACGCAGCGGGCTTCCTAGAGGAGGCTGCGGACGTGCTCACGAGGCGGTCCGAGTCGGAAGAGCTGGCCATGCTCCGGGCCAGGAACATCAGGCTGGAGCACCAGCAGCGGGACGTCGAGCGGGAGTATGCCGACTGTCGCCGCGAGAATAGTGATCTGAAGGCCGAGATCAGGGCATTAAAAGATCGCATGACTGCCCTTGAGAATCAGGGGCGATCCAGTGCACAGGCAGCTACCACCCCCTCGGGCAGTACGGACCTCCAACAAATGGAGTGTCGAATAATGGCGAGAATCAACGCCTTATTCGCGGGGATAAGACCCCGCCTGCTGCCCGAGGAGAGAGTGCGTCCGCCCTTAGCGGCGGACAAGGAAAGACCAACGGCGCCTGCTCAGCCTGAACCCACATACAGGTTCAGCAAATACGCCAATGAGTGGAACACGTCGGATGAGTGGCGCGATAGTCAGGGCCTACCGCGTGTTCCACAGGAGCAGAGGGCTGCCCTCCGGAGGCACCTCGCGGCCCAAAGAGGGGAAGCCGTTGTCGAAGAGACCCCGGCCGCAACAACTGAAACGGCACCGGTCGTCGCCTCAACATCCAATGCGACCCCGACAACGGCTCAAGGAAGAGACAAGGCCAAAAAGGGCCCCAAAAGGCCCAAGAAGAGCCCAGCCGCAAGGCGTGAAGACGTTGAGAGGGCGGATTTTGCCTCCGCCCCCGCAAGGGCAGGTTCTGACCCTGCCCCCGCCAGGAATGAAGAATGGCAGGTGGTTAGGCGTCGCAAGACCCCTAAGCCCACGCCAGCGCCCAAAAAGGGCAAGAAGAAAAAGAAAAAGCGGAAACGCCCAAGACTACAGGAGCCCCGCTGTGCAGCAGTGGTGCTGACCTTGCAGCCCTCTGCTGAGGAAAATGGCCTCACTTACGAGGAGGTCCTTACAAAGGCCAAGCAACAGCTAAGCTGGCCGGGGATTGAGCTGCCGTGGGTGGATATCAGGCCTACGGCGGCAGGAGGCCGCAAAATCCTGCTCCCGGGCAAGGAGAGCGGCCCTAAGGCGGACATCTTGGCCCAAAGGCTGAAGGAGGTTCTCGACCCAGGGGGGGGTAACGGTCGCCCAGCCGGTAAAGTCTACCGAGCTGCGGGTGACCAACTTGGATGACTCCGTCTCCAGGGAGCAGCTAGTTACCGCGATTGCCGAGTCCGGCAAATGCGATCCGGCGCATGTCAGATGCGGGGAGATACGCCGTAGGGCCGGAGGGCTCGGCACGGCTTGGGCGAAATGCCCGGTGGCTGCCGCCAAGTTCCTGAGGAGGAGCAAGCGGCTGGTCATCGGAGGGGCGTCTGCCAGTGTAGACATTCTGGGCGGCAGGGCTTTACAGTGCTTCCGCTGTCACGAGGTGGGGCACACAAAGGCCCTATGCCCCTCGGACAAAGACCGCAGCGACGATTGCTACCGCTGCGGTAGAGCAGGACACATAGCCGCCAACTGCAGAGCCAAGCCGCACTGCTTCATCTGTGCGGCGGCGAAGCGACCGGCGAATCACATCCACGGCCGGGATCGCTGCAAGGCTCGTCGCACTCTGCGGCGGGCCCCCGGGTTGGATGCACCCGTGCAAAGAAGCACGGCAGTAGACCGGATGGACACATAGCACCTAGTGCCCATCCGGAGGGGCTTTGTTGCGAGCTATGGGAGGCTCGCCCCCTTGTATTGAAGATGGCGGTGGCAGTGGCACGCCATCGGTTCCGGCCGTGAACGAGAGCGCCATACACGAGCGCTCACAGGCGAACGAGGTCGTCGGACCAGCCCACCAGCGTTGCGTGGACAAGTAAGGTACCACAATTCGCTTTGGGCACGTGTAGTAAACGTGGTTAGGTTTTAGTGGGTACACCGGCCGCAACTCACCATCTTCTCGCGGCCGGGACTCCCACATACCCCAGCCCCATCCCACGGCTGGGGACCTATAAAAGGTTTCCCCCACGATAAAAAAAAAAAAAAAAAAAAAAAAAAAAAAAAAAAAAAAAAAAAAAAAAAAAAAAAAAAGGTTAGGTTAGGTTAGGTTAGGTTAGGTTAGGTTAGGTTAGGTTAGGTTAGGTTAGGTTAGGTTAGGTTAGGTTAGGTTAGGTTAGGTTAGGTTAGGTTAGGTTAGGTTAGGTTAGGTTAGGTTAGGTTAGGTTAGGTTAGGTTAGGTTAGGTTAGGTTAGGTTAGGTTAGGTTAGGTTAGGTTAGGTTAGGTTAGGTTAGGTTAGGTTAGGTTAGGTTAGGTTAGGTTAGGTTAGGTTAGGTTAGGTTAGGTTAGGTTAGGTTAGGTTAGGTTAGGTTAGGTTAGGTTAGGTTAGGTTAGGTTAGGTTAGGTTAGGTTAGGTTAGGTTAGGTTAGGTTAGGTTAGGTTAGGTTAGGTTAGGTTAGGTTAGGTTAGGTTAGGTTAGGTTAGGTTAGGTTAGGTTAGGTTAGGTTAGGTTAGGTTAGGTTAGGTTAGGTTAGGTTAGGTTAGGTTAGGTTAGGTTAGGTTAGGTTAGGTTAGGTTAGGTTAGGTTAGGTTAGGTTAGGTTAGGTTAGGTTAGGTTAGGTTAGGTTAGGTTAGGTTAGGTTAGGTTAGGTTAGGTTAGGTTAGGTTAGGTTAGGTTAGGTTAGGTTAGGTTAGGTTAGGTTAGGTTAGGTTAGGTTAGGTTAGGTTAGGTTAGGTTAGGTTAGGTTAGGTTAGGTTAGGTTAGGTTAGGTTAGGTTAGGTTAGGTTAGGTTAGGTTAGGTTAGGTTAGGTTAGGTTAGGTTAGGTTAGGTTAGGTTAGGTTAGGTTAGGTTAGGTTAGGTTAGGTTAGGTTAGGTTAGGTTAGGTTAGGTTAGGTTAGGTTAGGTTAGGTTAGGTTAGGTTAGGTTAGGTTAGGTTAGGTTAGGTTAGGTTAGGTTAGGTTAGGTTAGGTTAGGTTAGGTTAGGTTAGGTTAGGTTAGGTTAGGTTAGGTTAGGTTAGGTTAGGTTAGGTTAGGTTAGGTTAGGTTAGGTTAGGTTAGGTTAGGTTAGGTTAGGTTAGGTTAGGTTAGGTTAGGTTAGGTTAGGTTAGGTTAGGTTAGGTTAGGTTAGGTTAGGTTAGGTTAGGTTAGGTTAGGTTAGGTTAGGTTAGGTTAGGTTAGGTTAGGTTAGGTTAGGTTAGGTTAGGTTAGGTTAGGTTAGGTTAGGTTAGGTTAGGTTAGGTTAGGTTAGGTTAGGTTAGGTTAGGTTAGGTTAGGTTAGGTTAGGTTAGGTTAGGTTAGGTTAGGTTAGGTTAGGTTAGGTTAGGTTAGGTTAGGTTAGGTTAGGTTAGGTTAGGTTAGGTTAGGTTAGGTTAGGTTAGGTTAGGTTAGGTTAGGTTAGGTTAGGTTAGGTTAGGTTAGGTTAGGTTAGGTTAGGTTAGGTTAGGTTAGGTTAGGTTAGGTTAGGTTAGGTTAGGTTAGGTTAGGTTAGGTTAGGTTAGGTTAGGTTAGGTTAGGTTAGGTTAGGTTAGGTTAGGTTAGGTTAGGTTAGGTTAGGTTAGGTTAGGTTAGGTTAGGTTAGGTTAGGTTAGGTTAGGTTAGGTTAGGTTAGGTTAGGTTAGGTTAGGTTAGGTTAGGTTAGGTTAGGTTAGGTTAGGTTAGGTTAGGTTAGGTTAGGTTAGGTTAGGTTAGGTTAGGTTAGGTTAGGTTAGGTTAGGTTAGGTTAGGTTAGGTTAGGTTAGGTTAGGTTAGGTTAGGTTAGGTTAGGTTAGGTTAGGTTAGGTTAGGTTAGGTTAGGTTAGGTTAGGTTAGGTTAGGTTAGGTTAGGTTAGGTTAGGTTAGGTTAGGTTAGGTTAGGTTAGGTTAGGTTAGGTTAGGTTAGGTTAGGTTAGGTTAGGTTAGGTTAGGTTAGGTTAGGTTAGGTTAGGTTAGGTTAGGTTAGGTTAGGTTAGGTTAGGTTAGGTTAGGTTAGGTTAGGTTAGGTTAGGTTAGGTTAGGTTAGGTTAGGTTAGGTTAGGTTAGGTTAGGTTAGGTTAGGTTAGGTTAGGTTAGGTTAGGTTAGGTTAGGTTAGGTTAGGTTAGGTTAGGATAGGTTAGGTTAGGTTAGGTTAGGTTAGGTTAGGTTAGGTTAGGTTAGGTTAGGTTAGGTTAGGTTAGGTTAGGTTAGGTTAGGTTAGGTTAGGTTAGGTTAGGTTAGGTTAGGTTAGGTTAGGTTAGGTTAGGTTAGGTTAGGTTAGGTTAGGTTAGGTTAGGTTAGGTTAGGTTAGGTTAGGTTAGGTTAGGTTAGGTTAGGTTAGGTTAGGTTAGGTTAGGTTAGGTTAGGTTAGGTTAGGTTAGGTTAGGTTAGGTTAGGTTAGGTTAGGTTAGGTTAGGTTAGGTTAGGTTAGGTTAGGTTAGGTTAGGTTAGGTTAGGTTAGGTTAGGTTAGGTTAGGTTAGGTTAGGTTAGGTTAGGTTAGGTTAGGTTAGGTTAGGTTAGGTTAGGTTAGGTTAGGTTAGGTTAGGTTAGGTTAGGTTAGGTTAGGTTAGGTTAGGTTAGGTTAGGTTAGGTTAGGTTAGGTTAGGTTAGGTTAGGTTAGGTTAGGTTAGGTTAGGTTAGGTTAGGTTAGGTTAGGTTAGGTTAGGTTAGGTTAGGTTAGGTTAGGTTAGCTTAGGTTAGGTTAGGTTAGGTTAGGTTAGGTTAGGTTAGGTTAGGTTAGGTTAGGTTAGGTTAGGTTAGGTTAGGTTAGGTTAGGTTAGGTTAGGTTAGGTTAGGTTAGGTTAGGTTAGGTTAGGTTAGGTTAGGTTAGGTTAGGTTAGGTTAGGTTAGGTTAGGTTAGGTTAGGTTAGGTTAGGTTAGGTTAGGTTAGGTTAGGTTAGGTTAGGTTAGGTTAGGTTAGGTTAGGTTAGGTTAGGTTAGGTTAGGTTAGGTTAGGTTAGGTTAGGTTAGGTTAGGTTAGGTTAGGTTAGGTTAGGTTAGGTTAGGTTAGGTTAGGTTAGGTTAGGTTAGGTTAGGTTAGGTTAGGTTAGGTTAGGTTAGGTTAGGTTAGGTTAGGTTAGGTTAGGTTAGGTTAGGTTAGGTTAGGTTAGGTTAGGTTAGGTTAGGTTAGGTTAGGTTAGGTTAGGTTAGGTTAGGTTAGGTTAGGTTAGGTTAGGTTAGGTTAGGTTAGGTTAGGTTAGGTTAGGTTAGGTTAGGTTAGGTTAGGTTAGGTTAGGTTAGGTTAGGTTAGGTTAGGTTAGGTTAGGTTAGGTTAGGTTAGGTTAGGTTAGGTTAGGTTAGGTTAGGTTAGGTTAGGTTAGGTTAGGTTAGGTTAGGTTAGGTTAGGTTAGGTTAGGTTAGGTTAGGTTAGGTTAGGTTAGGTTAGGTTAGGTTAGGTTAGGTTAGGTTAGGTTAGGTTAGGTTAGGTTAGGTTAGGTTAGGTTAGGTTAGGTTAGGTTAGGTTAGGTTAGGTTAGGTTAGGTTAGGTTAGGTTAGGTTAGGTTAGGTTAGGTTAGGTTAGGTTAGGTTAGGTTAGGTTAGGTTAGGTTAGGTTAGGTTAGGTTAGGTTAGGTTAGGTTAGGTTAGGTTAGGTTAGGTTAGGTTAGGTTAGGTTAGGTTAGGTTAGGTTAGGTTAGGTTAGGTTAGGTTAGGTTAGGTTAGGTTAGGTTAGGTTAGGTTAGGTTAGGTTAGGTTAGGTTAGGTTAGGTTAGGTTAGGTTAGGTTAGGTTAGGTTAGGTTAGGTTAGGTTAGGTTAGGTTAGGTTAGGTTAGGTTAGGTTAGGTTAGGTTAGGTTAGGTTAGGTTAGGTTAGGTTAGGTTAGGTTAGGTTAGGTTAGGTTAGGTTAGGTTAGGTTAGGTTAGGTTAGGTTAGGTTAGGTTAGGTTAGGTTAGGTTAGGTTAGGTTAGGTTAGGTTAGGTTAGGTTAGGTTAGGTTAGGTTAGGTTAGGTTAGGTTAGGTTAGGTTAGGTTAGGTTAGGTTAGGTTAGGTTAGGTTAGGTTAGGTTAGGTTAGGTTAGGTTAGGTTAGGTTAGGTTAGGTTAGGTTAGGTTAGGTTAGGTTAGGTTAGGTTAGGTTAGGTTAGGTTAGGTTAGGTTAGGTTAGGTTAGGTTAGGTTAGGTTAGGTTAGGTTAGGTTAGGTTAGGTTAGGTTAGGTTAGGTTAGGTTAGGTTAGGTTAGGTTAGGTTAGGTTAGGTTAGGTTAGGTTAGGTTAGGTTAGGTTAGGTTAGGTTAGGTTAGGTTAGGTTAGGTTAGGTTAGGTTAGGTTAGGTTAGGTTAGGTTAGGTTAGGTTAGGTTAGGTTAGGTTAGGTTAGGTTAGGTTAGGTTAGGTTAGGTTAGGTTAGGTTAGGTTAGGTTAGGTTAGGTTAGGTTAGGTTAGGTTAGGTTAGGTTAGGTTAGGTTAGGTTAGGTTAGGTTAGGTTAGGTTAGGTTAGGTTAGGTTAGGTTAGGTTAGGTTAGGTTAGGTTAGGTTAGGTTAGGTTAGGTTAGGTTAGGTTAGGTTAGGTTAGGTTAGGTTAGGTTAGGTTAGGTTAGGTTAGGTTAGGTTAGGTTAGGTTAGGTTAGGTTAGGTTAGGTTAGGTTAGGTTAGGTTAGTTTAGGTTAGGTTAGGTTAGGTTAGGTTAGGTTAGGTTAGGTTAGGTTAGGTTAGGTTAGGTTAGGTTAGGTTAGGTTAGGTTAGGTTAGGTTAGGTTAGGTTAGGTTAGGTTAGGTTAGGTTAGGTTAGGTTAGGTTAGGTTAGGTTAGATTAGGTTAGGTTAGGTTAGGTTAGGTTAGGTTAGGTTAGGTTAGGTTAGGTTAGGTTAGGTTAGGTTAGGTTAGGTTAGGTTAGGTTAGGTTAGGTTAGGTTAGGTTAGGTTAGGTTAGGTTAGGTTAGGTTAGGTTAGGTTAGGTTAGGTTAGGTTAGGTTAGGTTAGGTTAGGTTAGGTTAGGTTAGGTTAGGTTAGGTTAGGTTAGGTTAGGTTAGGTTAGGTTAGGTTAGGTTAGGTTAGGTTAGGTTAGGTTAGGTTAGGTTAGGTTAGGTTAGGTTAGGTTAGGTTAGGTTAGGTTAGGTTAGGTTAGGTTAGGTTAGGTTAGGTTAGGTTAGGTTAGGTTAGGTTAGGTTAGGTTAGGTTAGGTTAGGTTAGGTTAGGTTAGGTTAGCTTAGGTTAGGTTAGGTTAGGTTAGGTTAGGTTAGGTTAGGTTAGGTTAGGTTAGGTTAGGTTAGGTTAGGTTAGGTTAGGTTAGGTTAGGTTAGGTTAGGTTAGGTTAGGTTAGGTTAGGTTAGGTTAGGTTAGGTTAGGTTAGGTTAGGTTAGGTTAGGTTAGGTTAGGTTAGGTTAGGTTAGGTTAGGTTAGGTTAGGTTAGGTTAGGTTAGGTTAGGTTAGGTTAGGTTAGGTTAGGTTAGGTTAGGTTAGGTTAGGTTAGGTTAGGTTAGGTTAGGTTAGGTTAGGTTAGGTTAGGTTAGGTTAGGTTAGGTTAGGTTAGGTTAGGTTAGGTTAGGTTAGGTTAGGTTAGGTTAGGTTAGGTTAGGTTAGGTTAGGTTAGGTTAGGTTAGGTTAGGTTAGGTTAGGTTAGGTTAGGTTAGGTTAGGTTAGGTTAGGTTAGGTTAGGTTAGGTTAGGTTAGGTTAGGTTAGGTTAGGTTAGGTTAGGTTAGGTTAGGTTAGGTTAGGTTAGGTTAGGTTAGGTTAGGTTAGGTTAGGTTAGGTTAGGTTAGGTTAGGTTAGGTTAGGTTAGGTTAGGTTAGGTTAGGTTAGGTTAGGTTAGGTTAGGTTAGGTTAGGTTAGGTTAGGTTAGGTTAGGTTAGGTTAGGTTAGGTTAGGTTAGGTTAGGTTAGGTTAGGTTAGGTTAGGTTAGGTTAGGTTAGGTTAGGTTAGGTTAGGTTAGGTTAGGTTAGGTTAGGTTAGGTTAGGTTAGGTTAGGTTAGGTTAGGTTAGGTTAGGTTAGGTTAGGTTAGGTTAGGTTAGGTTAGGTTAGGTTAGGTTAGGTTAGGTTAGGTTAGGTTAGGTTAGGTTAGGTTAGGTTAGGTTAGGTTAGGTTAGGTTAGGTTAGGTTAGGTTAGGTTAGGTTAGGTTAGGTTAGGTTAGGTTAGGTTAGGTTAGGTTAGGTTAGGTTAGGTTAGGTTAGGTTAGGTTAGGTTAGGTTAGGTTAGGTTAGGTTAGGTTAGGTTAGGTTAGGTTAGGTTAGGTTAGGTTAGGTTAGGTTAGGTTAGGTTAGGTTAGGTTAGGTTAGGTTAGGTTAGGTTAGGTTAGGTTAGGTTAGGTTAGGTTAGGTTAGGTTAGGTTAGGTTAGGTTAGGTTAGGTTAGGTTAGGTTAGGTTAGGTTAGGTTAGGTTAGGTTAGGTTAGGTTAGGTTAGGTTAGGTTAGGTTAGGTTAGGTTAGGTTAGGTTAGGTTAGGTTAGGTTAGGTTAGGTTAGGTTAGGTTAGGTTAGGTTAGGTTAGGTTAGGTTAGGTTAGGTTAGGTTAGGTTAGGTTAGGTTAGGTTAGGTTAGGTTAGGTTAGGTTAGGTTAGGTTAGGTTAGGTTAGGTTAGGTTAGGTTAGGTTAGGTTAGGTTAGGTTAGGTTAGGTTAGGTTAGGTTAGGTTAGGTTAGGTTAGGTTAGGTTAGGTTAGGTTAGGTTAGGTTAGGTTAGGTTAGGTTAGGTTAGGTTAGGTTAGGTTAGGTTAGGTTAGGTTAGGTTAGGTTAGGTTAGGTTAGGTTAGGTTAGGTTAGGTTAGGTTAGGTTAGGTTAGGTTAGGTTAGGTTAGGTTAGGTTAGGTTAGGTTAGGTTAGGTTAGGTTAGGTTAGGTTAGGTTAGGTTAGGTTAGGTTAGGTTAGGTTAGGTTAGGTTAGGTTAGGTTAGGTTAGGTTAGGTTAGGTTAGGTTAGGTTAGGTTAGGTTAGGTTAGGTTAGGTTAGGTTAGGTTAGGTTAGGTTAGGTTAGGTTAGGTTAGGTTAGGTTAGGTTAGGTTAGGTTAGGTTAGGTTAGGTTAGGTTAGGTTAGGTTAGGTTAGGTTAGGTTAGGTTAGGTTAGGTTAGGTTAGGTTAGGTTAGGTTAGGTTAGGTTAGGTTAGGTTAGGTTAGGTTAGGTTAGGTTAGGTTAGGTTAGGTTAGGTTAGGTTAGGTTAGGTTAGGTTAGGTTAGGTTAGGTTAGGTTAGGTTAGGTTAGGTTAGGTTAGGTTAGGTTAGGTTAGGTTAGGTTAGGTTAGGTTAGGTTAGGTTAGGTTAGGTTAGGTTAGGTTAGGTTAGGTTAGGTTAGGTTAGGTTAGGTTAGGTTAGGTTAGGTTAGGTTAGGTTAGGTTAGGTTAGGTTAGGTTAGGTTAGGTTAGGTTAGGTTAGGTTAGGTTAGGTTAGGTTAGGTTAGGTTAGGTTAGGTTAGGTTAGGTTAGGTTAGGTTAGGTTAGGTTAGGTTAGGTTAGGTTAGGTTAGGTTAGGTTAGGTTAGGTTAGGTTAGGTTAGGTTAGGTTAGGTTAGGTTAGGTTAGGTTAGGTTAGGTTAGGTTAGGTTAGGTTAGGTTAGGTTAGGTTAGGTTAGGTTAGGTTAGGTTAGGTTAGGTTAGGTTAGGTTAGGTTAGGTTAGGTTAGGTTAGGTTAGGTTAGGTTAGGTTAGGTTAGGTTAGGTTAGGTTAGGTTAGGTTAGGTTAGGTTAGGTTAGGTTAGGTTAGGTTAGGTTAGGTTAGGTTAGGTTAGGTTAGGTTAGGTTAGGTTAGGTTAGGTTAGGTTAGGTTAGGTTAGGTTAGGTTAGGTTAGGTTAGGTTAGGTTAGGTTAGGTTAGGTTAGGTTAGGTTAGGTTAGGTTAGGTTAGGTTAGGTTAGGTTAGGTTAGGTTAGGTTAGGTTAGGTTAGGTTAGGTTAGGTTAGGTTAGGTTAGGTTAGGTTAGGTTAGGTTAGGTTAGGTTAGGTTAGGTTAGGTTAGGTTAGGTTAGGTTAGGTTAGGTTAGGTTAGGTTAGGTTAGGTTAGGTTAGGTTAGGTTAGGTTAGGTTAGGTTAGGTTAGGTTAGGTTAGGTTAGGTTAGGTTAGGTTAGGTTAGGTTAGGTTAGGTTAGGTTAGGTTAGGTTAGGTTAGGTTAGGTTAGGTTAGGTTAGGTTAGGTTAGGTTAGGTTAGGTTAGGTTAGGTTAGGTTAGGTTAGGTTAGGTTAGGTTAGGTTAGGTTAGGTTAGGTTAGGTTAGGTTAGGTTAGGTTAGGTTAGGTTAGGTTAGGTTAGGTTAGGTTAGGTTAGGTTAGGTTAGGTTAGGTTAGGTTAGGTTAGGTTAGGTTAGGTTAGGTTAGGTTAGGTTAGGTTAGGTTAGGTTAGGTTAGGTTAGGTTAGGTTAGGTTAGGTTAGGTTAGGTTAGGTTAGGTTAGGTTAGGTTAGGTTAGGTTAGGTTAGGTTAGGTTAGGTTAGGTTAGGTTAGGTTAGGTTAGGTTAGGTTAGGTTAGGTTAGGTTAGGTTAGGTTAGGTTAGGTTAGGTTAGGTTAGGTTAGGTTAGGTTAGGTTAGGTTAGGTTAGGTTAGGTTAGGTTAGGTTAGGTTAGGTTAGGTTAGGTTAGGTTAGGTTAGGTTAGGTTAGGTTAGGTTAGGTTAGGTTAGGTTAGGTTAGGTTAGGTTAGGTTAGGTTAGGTTAGGTTAGGTTAGGTTAGGTTAGGTTAGGTTAGGTTAGGTTAGGTTAGGTTAGGTTAGGTTAGGTTAGGTTAGGTTAGGTTAGGTTAGGTTAGGTTAGGTTAGGTTAGGTTAGGTTAGGTTAGGTTAGGTTAGGTTAGGTTAGGTTAGGTTAGGTTAGGTTAGGTTAGGTTAGGTTAGGTTAGGTTAGGTTAGGTTAGGTTAGGTTAGGTTAGGTTAGGTTAGGTTAGGTTAGGTTAGGTTAGGTTAGGTTAGGTTAGGTTAGGTTAGGTTAGGTTAGGTTAGGTTAGGTTAGGTTAGGTTAGGTTAGGTTAGGTTAGGTTAGGTTAGGTTAGGTTAGGTTAGGTTAGGTTAGGTTAGGTTAGGTTAGGTTAGGTTAGGTTAGGTTAGGTTAGGTTAGGTTAGGTTAGGTTAGGTTAGGTTAGGTTAGGTTAGGTTAGGTTAGGTTAGGTTAGGTTAGGTTAGGTTAGGTTAGGTTAGGTTAGGTTAGGTTAGGTTAGGTTAGGTTAGGTTAGGTTAGGTTAGGTTAGGTTAGGTTAGGTTAGGTTAGGTTAGGTTAGGTTAGGTTAGGTTAGGTTAGGTTAGGTTAGGTTAGGTTAGGTTAGGTTAGGTTAGGTTAGGTTAGGTTAGGTTAGGTTAGGTTAGGTTAGGTTAGGTTAGGTTAGGTTAGGTTAGGTTAGGTTAGGTTAGGTTAGGTTAGGTTAGGTTAGGTTAGGTTAGGTTAGGTTAGGTTAGGTTAGGTTAGGTTAGGTTAGGTTAGGTTAGGTTAGGTTAGGTTAGGTTAGGTTAGGTTAGGTTAGGTTAGGTTAGGTTAGGTTAGGTTAGGTTAGGTTAGGTTAGGTTAGGTTAGGTTAGGTTAGGTTAGGTTAGGTTAGGTTAGGTTAGGTTAGGTTAGGTTAGGTTAGGTTAGGTTAGGTTAGGTTAGGTTAGGTTAGGTAGGTTAGGTTAGGTTGGTTAGGTTAGGTTAGGTTAGGTTAGGTTAGGTTAGGTAGGTTAGGTTAGGTTAGGTTAGGTTAGGTTGTAGGTTAGGTTAGGTTAGGTTAGGTTAGGTTAGGTAGGTGACTGT